>CM041754.1:7071954-12071954 GCA_023373885.1 Hestina assimilis
GAAAATTAATATATGCATTCAAATCCTTGCGATCTGTCGCCAGCACAAAAATTCTCCTACAAACTTACAAATCCCTATGTGAAAGTGTGATAAACTATGGTATCTGCGCATGGGGGCTGCAAAAAGTACACCTTACTTAATCTTGAACGTGCTCAACGCGCATTGCTCAAAGTTATGCTCTCACTGCCTCGGCGACATCCAACGTCTGACTTATATATAATAACAAATGTCCTAAGCGTTAGGAAACTATATATACTTAGGTGCATGTGTAGATATTATCGATATATTCCTTCAATTATTAATCTACCCCATAAAAGGGTCTTTAAAGTACCTCTGCCTACCACTCGTAGCAAATTTGCTAAAAACCACTCTAACTACTATGGTCCCTACCTGTATAACATCTTTTGCCGTAATAAACCAGCTAATATAATAAACTTAAAAAAACGGGATCTTAAAGCGAGCATATTAAGATGGTTGGAAACTCTTGAGTATGATGATGTGGAAAGTTACTTCAAATAATTCTTCAAACATACATATGCACACATACACTCACACGTGCACACACACACATACACACACACACACACGCACACACACACACACACACAAACTCATATATTTATCCTTATATCAATCCCTGCATTACAATAATTTCTTATACTTAGTTCTACTTTAAATTTTGTTCTAAATTTTATTGTTATTTTATCTTGTTTGCTGATGTTTAATGGCCCTCATAAATTTTACTTTTTATAGTTTATGTTTAACTTAAAATTTATTTACTTTTTATATTCTTGTAGTACTGTTATTTTGGGCAAAATATATTGTGAACTGATTGGTGGCAGGCACTGGTTCCTGAGATACAGTTCATCTAGTTCAGGAACCAGGTACTCTAAATATTGTAAATTGCTTGTATTTTGCCAATAAAGAATTTGAATTTGAATTTGAATTTATGCAAAATCTTATCAAATTATACATGTAAACCGTCATGAATAACTTTGTCTATTGGTTAAAATCCCGATCATTAGTATCAGAAAACGTGATGTAGGACATTGGTTTATAATTTTTAGTAATATTGATTAAATAAAATTGAAATTACTTAAAATCACGAGACCCCTAGGTGGGGCATTGGGAGTTCAAGTCGCCGTTAAATAAAATATGTAAAAATATGAGCTGGTTGGGACAAATGAGAATAACTCTTTGAAAATGATAAAATATAAGCAATCATTAAATAGGACCTTTTTGATGTAAAAAGGTTTTAATTTGTTAATGTTAAAATTGCACGTGCTACGAAATATACTTTTTTTTATAACACTTTTGACTAATTAGCAGTTTTCGTGAACTATTACATGATTTGGTACTATTTCAAAACTTTCGTGACATCAATATTTTTATTTGTTACTTCACAAAACGAATATCAGAGTGCCACAGTCAGCTCGTTCGAGTAATGCGTTAGATCTGCACGCAACACAAATACATTAGCTCTGTGGGCCAGGAACTAATCGATCGGAAGTGACGTAATATCCGTGCTGAGTCGAACATTGACAATTTACAACCACGTTCATCCCGAATTTAAAGGGTATTTTTAAAATGATGGACCTATATGTGCTTAAAATATCTGTTGAAGTTATAATGTTATCACTTCAATTTTTTTAAGTTTATAATGTTTTTCATTGTGTAATTTTTTTATAACTAGTTTTTCTCCTGGGCTTCACAAAC
Organism: Hestina assimilis; assembly: GCA_023373885.1. Classification (NCBI taxonomy): domain Eukaryota; kingdom Metazoa; phylum Arthropoda; class Insecta; order Lepidoptera; family Nymphalidae; genus Hestina; species Hestina assimilis. Next base: position 7,073,671 of record CM041754.1, read on the forward strand.
CACGTGGCGTTACGAACAAACTCACTTTCCCATTAATAATATTAAAAAGTTATCATATAGAACGTCGGCCCCATAGAAATATTGGTCGGCATGGTTTGTTACTTTAGAAGTGCATCAATTCGGTTATTTTTTAATTCCCTTCCTGAAGAATGTATGAAAAACATAGATTTTTTAAATCAAATATAATATCTTACTTATTTTGAAACCATTCCTCTCTTTACGACATTTTTTTTCCGAAATTTTGTGTTGAATGAGGAACAAAAGAAAGAAGCCGTAAACGATAAGCTGGTCAAAGGTTATCACTACATAGTATAAAACTAAGTCGCTTTCTCTGTCCCTATGTATGCTTAAATCTTTAAAACTACGCAACGGATTTTGATGCGGTTTTTAATAGATAGAGTGATTGAAGAGGAAGGTTTATATGTATAATAACATCCATTAAATAGTGGAGAAATAATAATGTAATAATAATCTAATGTGATGTCGTAAATAATTACATATAACGCGTGCGGGCCGCGGGCAGTAATTAATAAATCAAAACTACTGGATCGATTTTAATCATTTTTTCAATGAATGACATAGGCTATATATGTTATACCCGTGCGAAGCCGGAGCGGGCCGCTAGTTTATTATAATATAAATATATTGATTTCTTTACTGAAAGTATTAAACTAAGACTACTAAAAGCTTACTCTATATAATAATCGTATACGTAATACAGAAACAAAGTTTATGTATAAAGGAAGCTGGTATTTAAATAAAGCGTAGAATGAATTTGAAATTAAACCAAAAAGGAATGCTACATGAGGCAGATAAATAAACACAATTATAACTTTTCTGACCTCTACCTCTTCATAAATTTAGGCCACAGAAATTAATTTCTGCATGCGCAAATTCATTTTGTTGTACGCGTTTAAAACAAATTACATTTTTATACTGACGCGAACATTATAGGAAATTTTTATATATTACGCACGTTATTCGGACGCAAATAAGCAATACCATGTCAACCCACACGAATGTCATTTCGAGAAAAACGCGTTTGAAAATTTTGAACAACTTGCTTTATATGAACTTTTTTATGTATTGGTCAAGTTTTTGGCAATTTCAGATTTATGTTATTTTACTTATTTTCACAAAAAATAAGTATATAAATTGCATATTTTGTATATAATATAACCCAAAGCGTTTTAAAGTAATACATTAAATTGCATGATTAAAAAATGGCTTTTTAGACGTTTTAAAGCTTAAAACTCTACAAATATGAAAAAAAAATGTTCTTCAGCCATTTACCAACACTTCTGCATATATAACTCAATTTTTTCAATTTTGTGGGTTGACATGGTATTGCTTATTTGCGTCCATTTATAAAAATATTATTTTAATATATAGTACATTCCATTACTTAAACTATTAGTAACGGTTTGCCCCGACTTCGTCTGAGTACATAATAAAATTTTATTTTATTGAACCCGTTACAGTGGGAGTTTTAATCGCGTTCTTGGGTCTTCTACCTAGAAACTATCTTTTTATTTATTTATTTTTTATGTAATAGGGGGCAAACGGGCAGGAGGCTCACCTGATGTTAAGTGATCACCGCCGCCCATGAACATCTGCAACACCAGAAGGCATGCGGGCGCGTTGCCGACCTTTAAGGAAAGAATAGGCTCTTCTCTTGAAGGTTCCCAACTTCCGCCGGTGGTCTTTCCGAACCGATAGGCGGTTCGGAAAGACCACCGGCGGAAGTTGATTCCACAGAGTGGTTGTGCGAGGAAGAAAATGTCTTCTAAATCGCGCTGTTGTGTATTTCCAGACATCGAGGTGGTATGGATGGAACTTAGAGTTTTGTCACGATGTCCGATGGTGAAATTCTACCGGCGGGATCAATCCAAACAATTCCTCAGAACACTCTCCGTGATATATGCGATAGAAGATCCAGAGTGATCCGACATCTCTACGCAATGCCAAAGGATCAAGCCGATCGGAAAGGGCTTGATCGTCGACAATTCGAGCCGCTCTACGTTGGATGCGGTCAATTGGAAGTAGCTGGTACTGGGGAGCTCCCACCCATAGGTGAGAGCAGTACTCCACGTGTGGTCGAATTTGTGCCTTGTAGAACTTTAGGCGATGAGCCGACGTGAAGTGGTGCCTCGCCTTGCTGAGCACACCAAGCTTTTTAGAGGCCAATTTGACCTTTCCTTCCAACTGACCGCGGAACTGAACGACGCTCGAAATCTCGACACCAAGTATTCCGATACTAGCTGTGGCAGCCAGGGGAGTGTTCTCAAAATGAGGAGATACGACAAATACTACCTACAAAGAAACATTAGGTAATAGAAAATTTTCTGTCAAACTTCCCGATGCAGTTGTTCCCGTTCCTGTGTTTTATTCCATTGATCCGGTACAAATATTGTCCTGACAATTACAAAAACAAAAAAGAATAATCCAATTTTGTACAGTCGTTATCAACAATTAATTTTATTTATATAGATTATAAGATTTACTTCAATTAATTAAATTAATCAATCAATGGATTGTTATTTGAATGAAACTTGGTGGTATAAAAGCTTGGTGTAAAAGCTTTTAAAATAATTTTAAAGCTTACCCAAGTGTTTTAACGGCCCAAGTTTTCTAACACCAAAAACGGCTAAAAGGATATAATTATAAGGATGTAATGGTCTACTATTACTATTGTAAGCCAAAGTGGTTGTAAAAATTTAGGGCTAGCTATATAATAGAAAAATCGCTTTTCTGCTCAGTAGTGGTTTGTATAGAATTAAAAGATTGCATAATAAAAGTAATTATTATTATTTCGTGACGAGGAGACGCTTAATTATGACTTTTAGCTCTGCTCAGGCAGATTGTCAGGTAAATTGATTGTGAAAAAATAATACACTCAAAGAATATACTCCATAAGGATAGTAATATCCTGTTCGGGGGTCCGGAAACACACACAAGGACATGGACACACAAATATATCCCGAGCGGGAATCGAACCCGAAACCTGTGGCGCTTATAAATAAATAAATAAATAAATAAACGCTGCACACTCAACGGCCCCCATTAGGATAGTGATATCCTGTGTCGGGGGTCCGGAAACATTCACAATGACAAGGACAAATACACCCAGACCGGAAAATATGCTTGCATGGTCAATACAAACATATTATGCTCCGAGCGGGAATCGAACCCGCGACCTGTGGCGTTTAAGGCAGGTTCGCTACCGCTGCGCCACAACGTCGTCGCTTATGGGAGATTCGTGCCGCAGCACCTAGTTTAAATGTAATATTTGAAGCTATAATTAATATCAAAATAGAGAATTTTCCTGTAAGTATAAACTACTACTCTGTATATCAATTTAAAAATTCGAAGCTGGTACAGGGGTCGCATCGAGAGTTATTAAATTGAAAGTAGCTTCTCCGTACGATGATATTAGTATACGCTGAAGTAATATTGGAAGCTTCAATCTAGAGAATAACTATACTGATAATATTATCATAATATAATATTTTACCTGCGTCGGGATGTGACGACCCCATCGCCCGCTGTTGGGATAACCTCTGTCATAGCAGAGATTATTCCACAAGCAAGCAATCAGTCACATTGGTGGTAGGTCTTCTGTTGCAAGAGGCCGGCTAGGTAGGTACCACCGCAGTGTCAAATATTCTGCCGCATAATAGTAGTGCTAAGGCATTACTGTGCTCCGGTTTAAGGGCACTGTAGGCTAGTGAAATTACTGGGCAGAGGAGATTTAAGAACTCATATCTCGAGATCGGCAACGCGTGAGTGGCACCTACTAATGGCTGCAAGCGCTCATAGGCTACGGCACCCACTTACCATCACGTATGCTTGTTTGCCAACTTTTAACATAAAAAAGAAACTTCTCGGTATGGTGATATCAATATGCACTGAAGTAATATTGGAAGCTTCAATCAAGAGAATGATTATCCATATACTGCTATCCTTATATCATATATCATATCAACGTCTAAAGATATATTCTTGTCTATATCCAGGTGGTTGTCATTCTACTTATTGATCATTTTTAAAAGCAAGAGGCTGCATTTTTGTATATGAAAACGTAGCTGTCTGTCATCTTGCCATCTTTTTAGATTTAATTCATACCTACTAGCTTCTTTTTACTCTTTGGGTATGGAATTTTAGAAAATATTTTATAAACACATGTTTCCTAATTTTTAATTGTTTACCAAATGTCAGAGTTTCATGATTTTAGTTTCAAGAATTACTGAACTTCCATAGATTTTTTCAACCCCTTTTTCACCCATTCAGGAGTGGAATTTTCGAAAATGGTAAAAAGCACGTTTATTTATCTCTATTTTAAAAATGAAGAATTTCCATATAAATTTTCAAACCCTTGTTCATCCCGGTTGGATTTCAAAAAATCCTTTCTTAATGCGCGTTTATAGTTTAAAAGGCTTTAGGCTAGGCGTTTATAAGTCAGTGAGGTTTTTACCTTTTATATACATAGATTATTATAAATTAAATTTCGAAACACCGTATGGTATATTTTTTTACAATAATTTGTTATTTCAATAATGTGAGGAAAATTTTAATGATAAATAATTTATATGACACTAAGGGCTAGAATGTCCATTTGAAAAAAAAATATGTAAAGAAAATGTTTATAAAAAGAAGAAAGGAAAAAGCAGAAACATAAAATCCCCGTTTCCACGACATCAAGATAATTCAATGGACTACAAAGTTCTCTTGCATATGCATTACGTACGAACGAGTCTGAAGCTAATCGCTCGGAAGACCTACAATATCCGTATAAAGGCGGCCTTTTACGAAATGTATTTCACTTTGTCGCACAGTTCTTCGATTTTAGACGTTTTCTCAGCTTTTTGTTAAATAAAAGAGATAAAAAATTTATTATAAGTTGGTTGGGTATATTTATAAATAGAATAACATGTGCTCTGACTGAAGACCGTTGTGGAGTGTGTCCTTGTGGGTTGCCCCACAGTACGTCGGACAGCACGTTAAGCTGTTGGTCCCGGTTGTTATCTTAACATTTTTTTTATTCGAGACGGAGAGCAAATTACTGCACTTCACCTGATGGTAAGTGGTAGTGAAGTCCAAACGCGAAGGCAGCTAATACAGTTGCTAAAGGCATTAGCTACCCTAGCCCTGCCTACCCACAAGATGCATCTTCACGCCCCGTTTGAAGTAGCCCAGATTATACAAAGGAAAACGTGTGCCGGCAATGAGTTCCACGTTTTGGAAGTAGAACAAAGAAAAGAATTGGCAAACTTCTTTGTTCGCGATGGAATCGATGCCACAGTTAGTTAGTAGGTGACATCGGAGACCGCCAATAATCGTAAACTCTTGATATGTAATTTGCTCTTATCCATTAGTTAAATGGGTTGTGGAGTTTAAAATTCTATGTAAATATCAAGTAAACTTTTAAATCTGTGTAAAAGTCATATATAGATGAAATTTTCAATGATTTTTGATGAAATGATTTAATTTAATTACTAAGTTGGTTTTTATTATGTAAAATAATTAGTAACAGAAATGATGAATCTAGGTTACGAACTCACTATTATTCTCTTTTTCTGTGGAGAGAAAACATTTCGAATCGTACAACAAAAGACGTAGCGCAAATGGAGGTGCAACGGTGCTAATGAACCATGCGTCCTTATTAAGAATATTTTTTCAACTTTCATCTGTTCACTTTAAACTTATAACGTAACATTATAAAAAGCAATTTAATTTCTTGAATACGTAGCTGAAATAGATAAAAAAGATAATAAAATTAATATTTTATTATAACATATACTATTATATCCCTCCCAAAAGATAAATATGAAAATAGGAGCCAAGTTCAGTATTACGATAATTATGACATGTTTGTCGACTTTACCAACAAAAGACTTGATATCTAAATCTGTGCCAGGTTCTGAAGACAATCCTGAAATTAATTTATAAGAACACGTCATTCAATAATCAACAACAACCCACAAGGACAAACGCCCAGACCGAAACATAACAAGCAACAACTCCGAGTGGGAATCGAACCCATGACCAACAACGGTCTTCAACATACGGTACATAATACCGATAATTACAATATAATATTATATTTACTGAGCTATCACGGCTCTAACAAATATTTAACAAGAAATATCTTTTCTAAACTTAATAATTAATTTCTCGTTGCTGTCAAAAACAATAAAGACAATGAGTTCATTTGTTTTTGTTATTATTTACATTCAATTTAGGGAAATATCATTTGCAGTTGTCATAATTCATTACGCATTATTTTCTTAAGCAATTTAATTTATTTTAGAATTGAAAATTGAACTCGATTATGCTTTATTTCTTGTTATTGTATTTTAGCTTCAGATGGTAATTACAGTATTCACACAGATTGACGGTTTTTGTATTCAATTAACAGCTTTCTATTAGCCTGTCTTTTCTGACTGATTCCGCAAGGGCTGGACTGAATTTGACGGCATTTCTAATTGCAGATAGCTTTTGTTATTAGGATTAATTTAGCTGGCTGGCTGGTTAATTGGCGGGTTTTTCGGAAAAAAAAGAACATAAATCTGCGGACTACATGACCGAAGCAACAGGCACAGCTAGTTTATAATATAATACTAGGAGGGAAAAAACATACGTTTGGTTTGTCTGATGTTAAATTTAAAGGAGAGAGGTTGGTATTCATGGTTGGTTTTCATTTAATATAGCCCTCAATACTATTGTGCAGTGCAGAATTGGACAATTGTATTGAAATAGAATGTAAGACCACTATTTAAAGATTTTTCAGTGATCTAAGCAAACTTAAATTGTATTGGCCAATAATATTGAAGACGTAGTGTCCGACTTACGGAACATTACGTATACAACTATTTTGTGTCTATATTTTTACGTAAATAATTAAAATATATAGTTATAACAAATTATAAGCATTTTTATAACACCCTAATAAAATTTAATATATGAATAATACCAGCTTAAATAACAACGATGACACCATTTTGAGTGATAAATCATCCAATAATAGCCTCATTCAGGAAACGCTATCGTGCGATAAAAATTTCACAACGATTTTTAGAGAAAATTGCGCCAGAAGCATGCGAGAGATTTAATATACGCCCTACACGGCCCTTCTATAAATATTAACGATATGATAACGGGAGTGATGTCGGGGAATACTAAATAGACATTTATTTTGAAAGTACAAGGCGAATAGGCGTTATTTGAAAAAGAAACGATAGAGAAGACGATAATATTGGTTTTTACCGAATATTGCTTCCATGCGTGTCATATTGTATGTATTTTTTGCGATAAATTGAAACTTTAGATATTGATAGCTTACAAATTATATACAATCTAATTAGGTTTGAATGTAACACTTGATAGCCTTTCTTTTTTATGTAAGAATGTAAGATGTTAAGCGATCACCGCCACCCATGAACATCTGCAACATCAGAGGGCATGCAGTTGCATTGCCTTTAAGGAAAGAATAGGCTCTTCTCTTGAAGGTTCCCAGGTCATATCAGTTTGAAGATACAGATGGCGGAAGTTTGATTCCACATAGTGGTTGTGCGAGGAAGAATTTTTTTTAATGAATGTATTGTTATTTATTTTATGTCATGACCGTTGGCAAACAAGCATACGGTCCACATGATGATAAGCAGTCGGTGCAACCTATGACCGCTTGTGATACTTATCACAAGCGCGTTGCCAACCTAAGGATCAGGAAGGACGGGATGAGAAGGGAAAAAAGGATATTGGGCCGTCGAGGCTCTCACTCGTCGCACGAAACTCAACAGTACCTAATGATACTGTTACTTGATGTCGATTTTCTGTGAGGGGGTAGCACTTCTTCATTCGAGCCAGCCCTTTTGTGCTGAGAGAAGCATGGCTCTACTACCGTAAAAGTTTAGAACTGTCCAGTTTCAATCAGAAAGTTCTATCGTCGTTCATAATGTGGACGTGAAGACAATAGCATCAAAAGCCTTATACTAGTAGTATCACAAGCGTGTTGCCGACCCAAGAGAAGCAGATAGAAGAACGGTGATATTCTCTGGGACAGTAGCTGTAATATCCCTTTGGAGCCAGCCTACTTAAGCTGAAAATAGCAAAGCTACAAACATCAGGCAACCCCTATGCTTAATTGCTATCATAGTGATAAATAAATAAACGCTACACACTCAACGACCCCCATTAGGGTACTTATATCCTGTGTCGGGTGTCCGGAAACATAGACAAGGACAAGGACAAACACGTAACACATGTCTGCATGGTCAATACAAACTTCTGATCTATGTATGTTTTTGCTGGTGGTATGGATTAAATGTCTGGTTAGCTGTCGCCGTATGGTGCTGAAAAACTAGTGAAGCGGCTGGTCGTCAGCCGTGTTTCGAGGTCAGCCAGCGCGGCATATAATCAGGGCGGCAAAGCATCTGCATGCCCTCTGGTGTTGCAGTTATTTATGGGCGGCGATAATCTCTTACCATGAATAGGCTCTGCTTTAAGTATACTTGAACAAATGAAAAATAAATCTTATATTATATTATTGATTGATTATCTTTCATTTTAACCCATTCACTGTCCAGACAACAGACACGAAACTTAAGTAAACTTAAACAATTGCAATACTCATTTAACAGTGAGTCATGACGGGGAAACTTAAGTCAGCTATATTTATTCGTATATCACTACATATTAGTATAAAACAAAGTCGCTTTCTCTGTCCCTATGTATGCTTAAATCGTTAAAACTACGCAACGGATTTTGATGCGGTTTTTTTAATAGATAGAGTGATTGAAGAGGAAGGTTTATATCTATAAAAATAGTGGATAAAAAATTAAGGTTTCTAATGTGATGTCGTAAATCATTACATTTAACGCGTGCGGGCCATGGGCAGTAATGAATGAATCAAAACTACTGGATCGATTTTAATCATTTTTTCAGTGAATGACATAGGTTATATATTTTATACCCGCGCGAAGCCGAAGCGGGCCGCGAGTGTTATTATATTATTAACTTCTTCTTCTTCTTATCTAGTGGTTAGTGGCCAACCTAATGTCAGAGTTGTTCAGGTCGCCCGTATAGGCCTCTGACTTAACTTTTCGACTATTATCAAATTAATAACAGACGGGACCGACTTTTTACGTGCCCTCTGAAGCACGGAGATGCTCAGTTGAAATACCATGCGATCACCCATCTAGAGTCTGACCACGCCTAAAGTTGCTTAGCCTACCGATCGTTTACCGATCAGTGAGCACACCCGGCTATAAGCTCCGCTACAAGCGGTTAGAAGGATATTATTAACTTAAATGTTATCTTCAAACATATTCTAAAAGTGAGTAAATCAAATTGACACATGGAAAACCTTTTAAAGCATAAGCCGAGAAGACTTCAAAGCAAGATATTTATAGCTTCCTTACTTTTGCTACATAAATGTGTAGCCTTTTAGAAGATTTTCTTTTTATTTATTCATAAATTTTAATGGTAGAACATTACATTACTGTTTATCTTTGCTTTATAATAGCATGATTGTTTTGTTTGAGTTAGTAAAAAATCTGATTTTCAGAACAGCTTACGTAATAGGTATCCATATGTATAAGTCTTTAATTCTGAAATTATATTATAAGTTTTATAGGATTTTTACCACGTAACTCCTATTTGTAAAATATCTTTGTTTTTTAAATTGAATCTACATATTGGTTCAATATAAAATTTGTGACGACGTGAAATCTGGAGATATTGATTGGAACTCAACTCTTACAATTACCTAACAGAATAATCCTAGTGTGGTACACAATTTATGAAAAATTATTCCTGGATGTTTAAGAAATAAGGTTTAAGTCGGTTGAGATGTTTTTATAAACAGTAATTTTGTAGCTTATTTTAATTATACTAAATAATGTACAAAATCTTAAAATATATTTAACATTTTATCTTAAATAAAATAAAAATGTGGCGGAAACACGAGAAATATATAACAGGTTAAGTAAGTGCCATAAAGAAAACTTAAAAGGACATATTTTCTGCATACATGAGATGAATATTTATTTAAAAGAATATGCTTTTGAATTCGAGAGAAAACCATAATTTTTCTACGACTGATGATGCACTTAAGTTATATTCTGGTTGAAGTTTCTAAGCTTGAAAGAAAGTTAGTGCAAAAGCAAATGGTTTTCTTCATCTTAATTTTTTGAAGGAGTTTCATTTTATTAGAAAGACATTATCTTGAAATTCATTATTCATTATTAAATTATGTTTGGCCGAGAAGTCGAGATGGCCCATTGGATAGAAGACGAAGATTTTAATTTAACGTCAGGGGTTCAAATCCGGGAAAGCACCCTTGACTTTTCAAGTGCTTAATTTTTGTTTCGAATTCATCTCGTGCTTAGCGGTGAAGAAAAACATGGGAGGACGGTGAAGAACAACAATTTATTAATTAATTATACTTAATTGTACATCACCAAGAAAAAACAACAGAATATAATAAAAATGAAGAGAAACGGGAGGAGTTCTGGCTTCTGAGAATACCACGATTTTATCAAATCAGTATTTTTTAATTTTCAGTGTTTTTATAACTTTTCTTATTTTCAACCATGCTCTGCTGACACTTTTGAGGGAGTTCTGGTCTCAATTTTTATGACAATTTAAGCTGGTATTATCTGTCTCTAAGAAAGCGAAGAGTTCTGGCTTCTGTGGATACCACAATTTTATCAAATCAATCTTTTCTAATTTTCAACCATGCTCTGCTGACACTTTTGTGGAAGTTCTGGTTTTAAATATAACTGTAAATTATAAAGATACTATCTGTCGAAAACGAAGAGTTCTTATTCACTATGGCTAAAATATTAGCTCTAGCGTCTCAGAACACAAAGAAATAAGCACATCAATATTTTTTTATTTTGAGTCTTTTCAAGACTTTTCTTATTTTCAAACGTGCTCTGCTGTCAGTGAGCATGAGTTCATTTCAAACGATTAATAGAAACAGATTATTTTAATATTTACGGTAAGCTATTATAATTTGTAATAACGATAAATTCAACTTTTTTAATATACAACGTTTTAATAGCATAAAAATTGCAAACCGCAACTGTTCTGATGAAAAAAGGAATAAAAAAATGATCTGCTCAATGCGTGAACTTGGCAGAGCATTAGGTTGAAAAAAATTTTTTTCGTGAATTATGCCAGAACTATTACTGAAAAGTTTTTTTTTTTTTTTTTTTTTTTTTTTTTATGTTAAAAGCTGGCAAACAAGCATACGGCCCACCTGATGGTAAGTGGTTACCGTAGCCTATGAGCGCTTGCAGAAGCATTAGTAGGTGCCACTCACGCGTTGCCAACCTCGAGATATTAGTTCTTGAATCTCGTTCGCCCAGTAATTAAGTAAAAAGTATCAGGAACTATAGAACTATGGTGCATGGGAATAGAACACACTTTTTTCTTGATCTGCTGGCAAATGCACTGCTAAGTTCACTTGTTGCCGCTCTTGTAACGTTATTTCAAAGGAGATATTGTTGTCTTAGTCTGTTGCTCGTAGCACTAAAATGTGTAAAAGAAATGGATATATATATAGGTGTAGCAACTTATTTTTTTAATTCTTAAATGTCAATGTTGCCAACATTGTTTTATACCCATAGGTGCATTTGTCAATTATATAGGTAATTTGACATTACGCAAACATAAAATACGTAAAATATTGGCACGCGGTTTTTATCTAACGTTTCTTCTATCTTCTTTCTCTTTCTAGGTCTAAACTAAACAATGTGAGTGAGATTTATAAAGCATAATTTGTCGGTACAATTCGATTGGATTTTAACAAGTTAAGTAATGTAGCTTACTTTCCTAATCCTCTTTGAGACTAGTTTGTTAGATCACTTTAGTCACCAAAACTTCACTGATGAAGCACAGGGGATTTAAATTTAACAATTTATGTAACCGATAACTTTATAGTTGAAGTTCCAAATCAATTGAATGTCATGAATAATATATTAAAATTATCATGGAAGTTACTATCGATGAACTGTTAGTCGAAACAAGACGATAAATTAAATCCGGAATAATACTAGCAGGTAATGTTATTCACAATTATAAACATTATTTGCTAATAGTAGCACTTCCCCGCCCGCGACTTCTTAGAATTGGCTCCAGAGATAAACGAAACATTTATAAGCAAAAGATTGTTGAAGTGAATACGTCCGAATGAACATTGTTTGATAATCTCACAAGAACCGAACATTTTTCCGGGATCAAAAGTATCCTATGTGTTAAAGCATATAATTAGCTATCTGTGGGCTAAATTTCATCTAAATCCAAATATGTAAACATCCATTTTAACATCCGATTAAACAAACTTTCACATTTATTATATTAGTAAAAATTAAATTAAGAAAATATTTTTTAAATTTATGTAACGGTTAAAAAAAATCATTATAACTCTCTTTATTATTATTATTATTATCATTCTTACTGTCATAGTTATGTTACAGTTATTTGTATGTATATTAATTGTTATAATTCTAATTATTTTCTTGTTTTTTTTTTTTTTTTTCTTAGATATAGGTACGTTATATTTTATTGTTATGTTAAATGTATAAAATGTTGTTGTTATTAGTATATTTATTTGACTTAATAGTATAACTTTAACTGATCTTACAGTCAAACCAATTGTCAGGTTTTGTAAGACTTTAGTATAAAACATATTGTTAATAAATATTGACTTAATAAATAAATAAAAATAAAAAAATAAATAGTAAGATTATAACATTTTTCTGAAAAAGAAATTGACAAATCGTTAAAGTTACTACAGCATAATATTGGCTTTAAATGTTCAACTTATTTTTAGCATCATAATTTTGTTGCTGCAAAATGTTCTTCAGCATAAATTCCTGAAGATTAACGAGACAGCTAAAAATTCATCTCTGAACAAGAAGAATGATTATCCCATTATAAAAGTTGTTCATAGCGTTTTACGTTTGTATTTTGTTGAATTCATATAGTTTTTGAATTTTTTATAATATGTAAGTTTTAGTAAGTATAATAATAATATAATAGTATATAAGAACTTATATAGATGTATAAGTTATTGCACGCTTATTCAAAGACCCTACACATTCGCAATGTGTTGTACGCGCCAGCTTTATTTAATCGACCTATACAAAGTATAAACACAAAGACACTTTTTGTGTCCTATTTTACGGTGATACTGAGCTTTACTTTAACTTGTGTGGGCCAAGTACATGGTAGTGTGTGTAATTTTTTTATAGATTTAATGTATTTTGATGCTTCCTATGAATACTTGAATACTGTAAAATAGAATTAAAGTTCTAAAATGCTTAATTCTCTCTTCAGGTGGCGCAGCGGGCGGTTCTGGCGTGTCGGTTTCAACACAGGTGAGGATAAAAAAGATTTTTCAACCTTCGTTTTTAGGTCATGCGAACGTAAGGTACAGTGTTTTGAGCCGCTTGGCTCTTGGCTGGGTCTAAGTACTCAGTGCACCCACGCCCGGTGACGTTGTTAAGGCCACTAGGGCCAACACAAATACACAATCCGAAGCAATAATTGCAGGCGTCCTCGTCGGGAACGAAGTTGCGTTGAACGTTTTTTCTTCAATCTCAACTCCGAATGTAATTCGAAATGAAATCTGTATATTTAGAATAGTTTATATGATAAAAAGAGACAGGGATAAAGAAAGAGAGAGAGAGAGAGAGAGCGAGCGAGTTGCGCACCCCGCTTTGCAATCACTTGGTTGTGTCCTCATTTGCTCGTAGTAGGCTCGATACATACAAACGCACACACACAGCATACGGCATTTCGTTACGTGTTGATTTCTACTAAATCGCACTACCGTAAGCCGCATTAAGAGACATGTTTCTAAAAGTGATTTGAATTAAACCAAAATCACTCTTCAATTTTATGCTTATAATTTTTGCCACTAGAATTTTTCCTTTAACACGTATCTTATCCTCCAATTCTTCAGTTAATGAAATTAATACTCTTTAAAAATGTATGCTAATTTTTGGGTGTTAATAAAAGTTTTTTTTTTATAAAAATCTAACATGCCAGTCATACAATATTGACTTCTTTAAAGGTTTTGTAATTCTTTTTTTGTCTGAAAGGACATAAGAGTTTACTTACTAGATGTACTTCATCTATATGTATAAAAAGTTAGGGTAGTATGTATATATACGGTATATGCATAATTGTGTATGAGAGTTACTCATAATATTGTCGATTCCAAATTCAACCTATATTCAAGTAAAATTAATATCATCTTTCAAAACTAAAAGCTAAGTTATGTTTAGTTCTCGAGGGACCAAAAGGTGGACACTAAAAGCGCAAGAGTTTAGCTGCACTTTAAGAAACTCAAATTATGTTGGGGAGTCACGTTGCTGTAATTTAATATGAGTTAGTACAGCTTCAGTAAAGATAACAAAGTAGTGAAGACGTTGACAGCTTTTATATGTCTATTTTTCTGTTGGAAAATAAAGCAGCTGTTCTTATAATAAGATGAAAACTCTCTTCTAAAAGTTTAAGAAAGTTACTTTTTAACCATAAGTTTTAAAGAATTATATTTAAAGCCTTTTCTACACAATTTATTTTTAAAATTGAATTGACTTTAAATTTGGAGTGTCTGTTTGTAATTCCATATAACCGACTTTACGACAGGTCGGAGTTTCGATTTCTCGCTAGGCGCATAGTATGTTTGTATTGTCCATGCAAGCATATTTTCCGGTCTGTTTGTATTTGTCCTTGTCTTTGTATGTGTTTCCGGACCCCGACACAGGATATCAATATCCTAATATGTTGGGGGCCTGGGGCCGTTGAGTGTGCAGTGTTTATTTATTCATTTAAATCGTCATTCTTTAATACATTTCATTCTTGAACTTTAAATTATACAAAACAAAATATTGCTGTATCAATTCCTACTTCATTTAGCATTTGCATTCATTAAATATAAAACCCATCTCTTTTATTGCTGACATTAAATAAGAATTATTTGCCTCATTCTGAGAAGACCTTTTTTATAATCTCTGAAATGGAAAATGAATTTAATATAATTAATATTGCTAATTGAAAACGAGATGCAAATAAGGTCTTTATGATATTCAATTACTATGAAGATTGTAAGGGCGAATATAAATGACGGTATATTTGTTCCGTAAGGACATACATTATTAAGTATCAGGATGGCTACCATGAACTTTTAGTATACAATTCTATTAAAATGCAATTCAGTTCAGGACATTTCAGATTGTAAATACGTAACATAAAATAAAATTTTTCTAAAATAAATTGAATATAATTGTGTTCTAACTTCTTATTAAAATAATAAATTAAAAAATGAATAAAAAATATAAAATTTTAATAGGAAAATCCACCAAAAAATTTTTGCTTTTGTTCCTGCTAGGGTCAGATGTTTGTATTTATTAAACATACTTATAAATATCTGCTTCAGTCTTTGCGGAGGTTTAAACTGTCGATCCAGGTTGTTATCATAATATCAGATAATAATCGTTAACTCTAGATAGATAATTTACTCGTATCCAATAAGTTACTGGTTTGCCCTTAGGGTTATGGAGGTCAGATGGCAATCGCTCGGTGTAAAAATTAGTAGCATGTCAAATCCGGATAAGAGTATAAGCAGAGCCCGAGTTAATAACTATATTAATGTTAGGACGAAGAAGAAGGAATTAATTTTCATTTTAACGTATTGTATTTATTTTATTGTTCTGAAGCAGCGAAATCAGATCCCTTATAATTTCATCATGAGTTTTGACAAAACAATTAAAATAACTTTTGCACTAAATTTAATAAAATTACAACTAATATCAAGACAGCCGTTAAACTTAAGTCATTAGATACACGAAGCTCCAAGAACTTTACTTATCTAAGGTAGTTAGTTACTTAAGTTACGTTAAAACTATTCAGTGCTATTGTCTCTAGTATATTAGTATACTAGCTTCTGCCGGCGGCTTCACCCGTGTTTAATACATTTACATAAACCTTACATATTTCCATACAAACTTTTATCCCTATTCTCTATAGTTATTTTACACCCTTGAGGGTAAAACTTTTTCAAATTTTGACAGTCATATTTATTTATATCGTATCAATAGCCCAAAAAGTAAGTTTTCTAACTCTAACAATGACGATACAATTTTTCAGCCACCCTCACTTTCAACCCCTTACAACACTTTTTTTCGCATTAAAAAGTAGCCTATGTCCTTTCGCAGCCTCTAACCTATCTGTGTACTTAACAAATTTTATTTTAATAGGTTCAGTATTCGTAGATTATTATTTCTTCGAAAATCGTTCAGCTATGTGGGGAACAATTATCTAGCCATGTCGCATCCGCCAGGTCCCGGAAGAGGGTAGGCCAAAGAAGTGGCTTGACGTCGTGCGGAATGGTATGCGTGCCAATGGTCTTTCTATTAGAGGTGCTGAAGACCGCGCGAAGTGGCGACATAAATGTGGGAAAGTGGACTCGGTGGAGCAGCTCCTACGCGAACGCTCTTGAGATTAAATTGAGATTTACGATAGGATGACGATGATGTTTGCTTTAAGATTACTATGATCAGGGTTTTACTTATTAAAAGATAACGCTATCGATTCTTTGAATTTTTCATTTATATTTTGCAGGTGGATAAATTTGCTGTTTAGGTAAAGAAAGAATTGTGATTAGTATATAGTTAGCAGTGATGTTTGCTCAAAGAAATAGATAGATGGACATTTATAAGAAAGATAAAAACTTATTCTGTACTATGAAATAACGATTTAGCAGAGGATGCCCAACATAATTATTATTCTATTATGTGTTCGGTTCGATTCACTATGAACTTATTCAGTGCTTTAAATGTTAATAAATTGGATATAGGCTTAGTATATTGTTTATTAAGAAGGCCCCATACTAATAATTGTCGATTTTTAACTAAGTTTGTTTACCATGTTTTGAGTTTAAAACATAATCTTTACTTTTATTTTGGCGATATAAGTGTAAGTTATGATGGGCTGACGCAGCTGAAATAGCCTCTAAATAAAAAGAATTAAAAAAACATACGAATTTATTATAACAAGACTATTGCAATGAATAATCTCTAAATTATAAATATTTTAGAAAAATATTTTATTGCAGATGTGAGTAGAAGGATGAATCATGATTTTGATAATGCTTTAAAAAGCACCCCACGCTTTTTTTTTGGAATTTTTAAATTATTATATCGGTCTCTGATAAGTATACAAAATTTCGATTAAATCCGACATTTTGCAAGAGGCCAAAATCATGTTTAATGTTTACGTTACATACATACAAAGCTAATAAAAGCGTGTTAAAACGCAGTCGAAATTACATTTTAAAGTTAAATTGGATGACAGATGTCATAAAGCATAAAATTAAAACGTCTAGCCTTGCATCCAACGAGCGATGCTATTTACATTTTTCAATTAACGTAATCATTAAGTATTATATTTAATATTAAATATTATATTAATCAGTAACGAACTTTTTTGGTATAAGTAATACTTTTAATGCATTACGTAATACTTTTAATGCATTACATTATTATAAACAGTAACGAACTTTTTTGGTATGAGTAATACTTTTAATGCATTACGTTCTTTTTTGCATAAAATCAATCGTTGTAAAGATGCATTTCTTCTTCTTCTAATCGAGTGGTTAGTTGCCAACCTATTGTCAGATATGTTTAGGTCGCCCGTATAGGCCTCTGGCTTGACTTATCGACTGTCAGCAAATCGATACCAGCCGAGACCGACTTTTTAGGTGCCCTTCGAAGCACGGAGACCCCATCTAGTGACTGACCGCGCCTAAAGTTGCTTTACCCACCGACCGTTTACCGATCAGTGAACGCATCCAGCTATGAGCGTCTCCACGTAAAGATGCATAATTAAGACCTCATTATATTAATAGAAATCTGTTTTATAGTATATATAATTATAAGTGTTTTTTTGACGTGTGGTTAGTGGCCATTGTAAGAACTCCTTAGGTCGTCCATATAGTCTTTTAACTTGACTTCTTATCTTATCTTATCTTATCAATTGGTTAGTGGTCAACCACCTAGTGTCAGAGTTGTTCAGGTCGCCCGTAGGCCTCTGACTTGACTTATCGACTGTTGTCTAATTGTCAACAGCCGGGACCGACTTTTACGTGCCCTCTGAAGCACGGAGACGCTCGGTTGAAATACCACTATGCGATCACCCATCTATTGATTGACCGCGCCTAAAGTTGCTTACCCTGCCGATCGTTTACCGATCAGCGGGTGCACTCGGCTATGAGCGTCTCTTAACTTGACTTATTGACTATTATAAAATTGACTACTATAAATATTTCCGACAAACGGCGACGTTGAATTGATATATTGGCTACCCATCAATTGAATGGTGTAGAAAAAACACAAATAATAAGATTGTTAAAAGGTATTACTTTTATAATGAACGGATTTTAGTTACCACCATCACGATTCTTGTAAGTCAGCAAAAGCTTTCAAATTTCCTTTGATAACTTGCCTCACCAGAATTTTCAGACGCCTTTACAAAAGCTTTTAGGCTCTTTATGATTTTCGATTTATTTAATAGTTTTAGTGCGCCTTATAACATAATAAAATTTAGGCTATATTTTTATGATGAAGATGAAATTTTGTTTTATTAAAGGGTTTGAAGAAAGAGAAAGCTATTAATTCAGGTGGTTCTGCGTTTGTTACACAATAGTCAAAACGGATATTTTTTCCTTTTTCGTGTGTGTATGTTTTTGTGCTCATGACAACATAATTATTATGAAATCGAATAAAGATGTGTATCGCTTGTCCCAAAAATCCCCTTTATTTTAAATTGTATTTTATTTTGGAAAATTGTTGTAGCGTCTTCAGATATACACATTCTGCGATAATTTCAACTCTACCCATTACAGAGATACAGAGTGAGATAAAGCCCGCTGACAGACAGGTGGACGGACGAACAGTGGGGACTTAGTAATAGGATTCCGTTGGCACGCTTAGGGTATACAATCCAAAAAAACGAACCTTATAGTAGTCAAGGATAAAATATATTAGTTATATCGATAGCATTTCTCTGATTAAGTATGTATTTTTTTTTATTAATTAATGATTTTTTTTTCGGAATATGCATGGCTGTTGGCCCTACTGGCCTTGACAGCGTCACCGGGCGGGCGGGCCGAGTACAGAGACTCAGGCGTGATTAAGGGGCAACCCTCACGGGGGCTAAAATTTGATTCCGTCCTTAGGGTGCCTCCTGCGAAGCCGAACCACGGCTAAGGACGTCATCGGTTAATCAATGATGATTTTATTATTTTTTAGGCTGACATAGCACATTCAGCGAAGGGTTACGAATCAGAGGATGAAAACGCGGGCAGAAAGAGGCAGAGGGCCAGCGACGACCGGCCAACCAGTAAGACCACGATGTACTCAAAACAGGTACGGATTGGTAATATACTATTGTTATTAACTATAGATGCTTAGATTTGCCCAATTAGCGTCTTCTACTTAGCTTACTATTTTTTCTTCGTAATGCTTTGACGACGTTGTGGTGCAGCGGTAGAGAAACTACGTTAAACACTTGTTGTTTGTATTGAGCATACAGGCATGTTTTCCGATCTGTGTGTGTTTGTCCTTGTCCATGTGTATGTTTCCAGACTCCCGACACAGGATATAACTATCCTAATGGGGACCGTTGATTGTGTTGCGTTTATTATTTATTAGTATTATTAATGCTATATATATCATTTCTTAGTATGAATCGGCTAACCTAAAATACAATTTCTTCTATTCCTGAGTCTACTAATGCTCTATATTCTTTAATCTATTCTATCTTTCCCTTTAATTAAGAGTTGCTTTATTTATACTTATTTTTTACGTAAGATAACTGTGAAAACTCCTAACAGGCAATTAATTTTAATCCGAACATTTCAAAAATACTCATCGTTAAGAGGCCGCTCAAAAACAGCGCTAATCAGATAATCAGATAATTTTTATAGCCTTTTTTATTTTACGAAATAAAAGCAGAAGATCATTAACAATATACTATACTTCACATAAATCATATTGTGAAAACTAGGCATTACATAAACATTCTCAATCACGGCAAGAGAACAATTTTTGTTATTTCAGCAAGCAGTAACGGGGTTGATGGATGAGACTCGTAAACAGTGCAGAAAGCCAAATAATGTATATAGGCTGTATATTACAATATATCTCGATATAATAACGTTCTATAGGGATCATTTGATTTATGAAAACAAATTTTATGTTCTATGCGTAATATCCTTTATCTAAAAACAAAATGTAAAACAATTACACACGTAACGCAGACCTTCCTCTACGAAATGCAGTTCTCTTGTGATATTTCATGATTGTTAAGCCATGACTGAAACTTGTACTTACTACAACATATTCTACTAATTTATATAATTTTGCGTCGTTTTTTTTATGTCACTAAATTGACAAGCAAGCATACGGCCCACCTGATGTTAAGCGGTTGCTGTAGCCTATGAGCGCTTACAACATCAATTGTATGTATCATTCACGCCTTGCCAATCTCGTCATATTGGTTCTATCTCTTTTGCCTTTGGTAATTTCAATAGCTACAGTTTTTTTCAAACCGAAACACAGCAATGCCAAAGACACTACTGCTTTGCGGTAGAATATCTGACACTGCGCTTATACTAGCCGGCCTCTTGCAAAACAGGCCTACTAGTGGTGTTTCTCATATAATCATTTTAAATTTTTATTAATTAGTAAAACTTTGCTTTTATGATTAATTATCATAAAATATCCATTGAATTTGGTTTTTTCATTAAAAGTTTATTTTTAATCAGGAGTTTCGAGAACAATACTGCATCAACAACAAACAACTGGACCTGCTGGAACTGGAGAAGTCCAAGAAGGACAGATTCCTCGGATGTCTGTCACAGTACCACATCGAGAGCCCATGTTCCAGAACCAACAGGTAAAAATAGTATTATTTATATCAACATTGATTCGTCATCACAAAAGTGAGTGTTTTCACATTGATTAAATTTTAATTGTAATAATAATGGTTTATAAGTGTTGATAACGAACACTAATGTACGGATAAACCTTATCGGGTTTTTGTTTCATTGTTCTTTATATAGAAGTGCAGAAGAAGAAAATTTATATTTATTTTAGGGTTCCGTAGCCAAATGGCAAAAACGGAACCCTTATAGTTTGGTCATGTCCGTCTGGCCGTCCGTCCGTCCGTCCGTATGTCACAGTCCTTTTACTCGGAGACCATTGGCTCTATCTATACGAAATTTACTATATAGGTGTATTCTGTGAACCGCACAACGATTCTGTAATGAAATTTTAATAAAATATATAAGAATTAAGGGTAGCAATCCATACATGTAACAGAGTGTTGAAAAAAAAAATTCAAGGTATTTCAACGTGTGAGATATCTTTGGATAGGTCTTTCAAAATGATAAGGAGGTTTGATTTCGACTTTTTTCATTAAATCAATAGTTGTTGAGATATTAGCTCCTAAAGTCATAAAAATTGTGTCCCCCTCTAACTTTTGAACTATAAGATTTAAACTTCTGGAAAAATTTGAGCTTGTAGGACATCAAATAAAATTTCAACCACATTTGGTTTAAAGAAGATAGGTCTACAAATTTAAGAAATAGGTATATAAGTTTTTCCCATAACTTTGTTTTTCATATTAATTTTAATAATTACTGTGAAATTACCAACTTCTTCTTGCGGTCGATTTCAATTCGTTATATTTTTAAAGCCCTTAAGATTCTTCATAATACCCTTTCATTTCAACTGTGCGTGGTCCACAAAGCACTTGACTGCTAATTATTTATTCTTATTCTGATAACAAAACGTGTGTGAACCCTCGGCCAGATACCAGTATATAAAAAGTGTATGCTTAGGGTATTTATTTCAGCTTAAGATGAAGAAGTATAATAAATAAAATATCTTCATATTATGTTCAAATTACTTTAATAGAATCACATAAACTAATAAGGTTAATGGGTTCAATTCGATGTAGAATATCAATAAAGTCGACCGTTATTACTTTGACGGGTCAAAGAGACCCCTAATTCTATTACAGGGCTATATTCGAGATTAATACGTATCAGTAACAGTATTATAATTCGATTATTATAATGGATTCTGTATTGAAATCGTATTATATAGAAAAGCGTGTGTGTCAGCTCCGGCGCACGCTTTGGAGAGCACGTTAAGTTGTCGGTCACAGCAACTGATAATAATCGTACTGTTGATAGATTATTTGCTCTTATCTACTGAGTTACTGGTTCGCCCTTTGAGTTGCGAAGGTCAAATGGCAATCACTAGTAACCCGTCCGTTCCCGTTCCCGAAGAATGAATTTTAAATAAAATATTTTAAATGTAAAAACCTTTTATAATGTGTTACATTATATGGGGAAAGTTAGTTTAATACATTTAATAATAAAAAAAACACTTTATGTCATGAAGGTTGGCAAACAAGCATACGTCCACCTGATGGTAGGCAGTCACCGTAACCTATGAACGCTTGCGATACTTGAAGTATCACATGAGCGGTATCACCCAAGGGATAGGAGGAAAAGGGATAAGGAGGGAAAAAGGGTGGGAGATTGAGCCTTAACTTCGGCTTAGTAGACAGCATTAATCCCCCTATTCAAGCTTCTCCTAGAATCTTCGTCGTAAATTCATTTGAATTTACAGTTAAGCTAAGATTAATTTGCTAAACAAGCGATAGACCTTAACTCTATTTTTAAACGTTTTAATAAAATAAATCACTTCTTGATGGATCTTAAGGGTCTCTTAAGTTATTATTTTAATAATTCTGTTTAAAGAGGTCGCTTAAATATAATAACATAAACGTGGATGAAATGGAGATTAATATTATGAAGTTTAAAAATAATCCCTTTAAAACATGTTATGTGGCTATACTTTGACGACAACACACCTTGAGAGTAAGACTGTATCTCCAGGCTCTTTAGTGAACATAATTTGTAAACTACGTTTACATTCAAAAACCTACATAAAAAAATTACCAGTCAAGTGCGTTGTAGACCACGCACAGTTGAAACTTAAGGGTTCCGCAGCTTGGTTTAAGAAGGACTTTAAAAATAATAACGAAGTAAAATCGACCGCAAAAATAAGTTGGTAATTTCATAGTAATTGTTAAAAGTAATATGAAAAACAAAGTTATGGGAAAAAGTTATATATTTCTTAAATTTGTAGACCTATCTTCTTTAAACTAAATGTGGTTAAAATTTTGTAGTTAAAGTTTTGTGACCGACGGACAGTCGGACAGACGGACAGACGGACAGACGGACAGACGGACAGACGGACATAACGAAACTATAAGGGTTCCGTTTTTGCCATTTGGCTACGGAACTCAAAAAAGACATAAACCCCTCAGTCTGTTTGGAAGAGTCTGACTTTAAACAAATAAGTGATAGGCTTTTTATGTTAAATAAAAATATTTGATTTCTTAATGCATATAGCAGTTCACATTTATTTTATTTGAAAAACGTGTTGCCCAAAGCGAACATTGGGTGAAGAACGTAAAAACTGCTTTCCTCAATTTTATTAAAAGCTGTATACATAATTTTATTTTCAACAGTGTTAGTGAAATGTAAAAAAATGTTTTTAAAGCTAAAAATTTAATACTGAGTAACGCCTTTCCTGCGTGTAAACCCAATTTTTCTTCGTATTCGTGTTATCATCCCAGCCCTCCCCATGAGACCTATCAACGCCATATTCATGCATAATGTAAAGGGCCTAACATATTTCTTTTTAAATTTTGTTTGGAGCTCAAAATTTATACGTCTCTAGTTTACGATAAATCTTCGCTGTTCAAACAACGCTTTGTCTGTCATGTTGAGATGAATCGGCCCACTGGGACCAAAAAGATAAGAAAGAGAACATCGAATTAAACGGTTTCCAGCTAGAAGCATTCTTGTGTTATGTTTTACTCTCATTTATAATTAATTACTTTATTAAATTATTAAACATTAAATAATAAAATTATGCTTCAATTAAAAAGTTGGAGCCTGCTCTCTTCTTTCTAAAGTGAAACTTTTATTACATGACCTCAATGTTTTTCGTTTATCTTTAGCATGTCGGCTTACAGCCGGCTGTAAGGTCTTCATTTATTTTCTATGTTTGTGTTTCTATTTCGTCTAGATTTATTTAATTTTTTTATATTAATTTGTATTTATACGTATTTTTATTGTTTTTTGTTGTCATTATTTATTAATATTTACTTTTTTATTTTTTTAATGTATTTTTTTATTACTTCAATGGAATAATTTTCCGAAAATTTTCAATTGAATGCCTAAAAAGGTTTCACATTATGTATTTACAGCGTATTTTTTAAGCTCAGCATCAGGCATGAGAACCTTACAATCTTTTACAGACCATATAATTTCCGACACCAACGTAATATAGGTAATAAAAATATGCGGCTTAAATATTAATTTTCCTTTGTTACAACAAATTTTCTGTATAGAATAAATCGTTTAATTCATTATTCATAAGAATATTATATAAGTTTATCTTTCCCTCGTATCGTGAGTTCGATCAACACTTTATTATTTCATGTAAGAGCTTCAAAATGGAAAATTATTTACATTGCATAGAGTTTTAATTATGTTAGCTAAGTTCGTGTTATAATGTACTACAGTTTAATGTTTACTAACTTTTCATACGTTATTTTCATTTGTGCAAAAATAATTAAACATGGTTTTCATTGCTGCTATTTTGGAAAGGCTATATAATAAATAAAAATAGGAATATATTATTATATATTATGTAAAGTGATCATACAGTCTAAGGTGGAGGGTGCTTGCCTAGAAGATGCCTCTTTTCTCTTGATTTGAACCCACACTAAGTGGTGGGGAAGCCCGAGGTCATGAGGGTATTCCAGACCTTAGTGGTGCGTATCAGAAACGAAGAATCTAAACTAAAATAAAGCTACTAATTATAACAATAAACGTTACATACTCGGTACCGGCTCGCTAGGGCCTAAATAATATTTTTAAAACTATTATTATAAATATAAAAGTAACTGTGAGAAAAACAATTGCAGGGTTGAAATAGGGGATGAATTTTTGTTTCGGGAATCATTTATTCTATTGCAATAAAGATGACTAATTAAAAATAGCATTCATGCAGGTGTAATCGCGGGCTAAAGCTAGTTTAGAATAAAGATAATTATTAAAATTTCAACCCTAATTAGGGGGTCTACCATAAACTATTAGTAACAATTCTATTGTGAGGCAATTCAATTCAGGTAATAAAACGATTCGGACGTTTTTATATGGTACCATGACATAAAATACATACATGTCATGGTACGAAATAGTGACGCAGCTCAGTTTAGGTCGTCATTTCAAAATCTAAAATTCTATCCCCCAATCTAAAATTTTAGGCAGTTTTATAAAAATCTTAAACGAAAAGTATTTATTCATGAATACCCACTCACAAGACGGATAGCTTTTATAGCATTTTCCTTTTACGATTCACAATGTAATTTTATTTAAATTGATATGCTTTTATAAACCTATAAAAACGTGCTCAGTTTAATAATTTGAACAGAAATATAAAAGTATTCCAATGT
Source organism: Hestina assimilis (assembly GCA_023373885.1). Classification (NCBI taxonomy): domain Eukaryota; kingdom Metazoa; phylum Arthropoda; class Insecta; order Lepidoptera; family Nymphalidae; genus Hestina; species Hestina assimilis. The sequence goes on from CM041754.1 coordinate 7,099,291, forward strand.
TAGGTACGATTTTACAGATTTATTAATAATTGAACTCAAACTAAGCCAATTCTAATTTACTCTTGAAGGAATATACAAATATATACTTTATATATGTTTTTAAATATGTCATAATAAAAGAAATAATTATGTTCTGAATGATAAATTAACACTGTCTCAATTATCTATAAACCTATATTACTTAAATTATGTACTTAAATTATGAAAGGTTTGATTATGCATACCAAAAAAGGATTATATACCCTTTCTTAGTACTATACTATACTATCATTAAGTTTGTGCTTAGTTAAAATTAACATGTAGCCTATTGATTGAAGAGTAAAAGTTTAGAATTACATTTCCTTACGAAGTGATATGATAGTTTTTTTTACATAAAATCAGTATTTTTCAAAAATTACTTTCAATATGAATATATTAAAATTGACACTGCGAAGCAAGAAAGTATATAACTCTGCGCTTTCAAACTAGCTAATTATATGAGCGTATAAGCCCATTTTTGAAGCGCGTATCGCTTACACGTGCCACATGCGTGTTCTAATTTTCACATCGAGCTTTTACATCGAGTATTATTTATTTTGCGTTGACTACAATTTTCGCTACACCGCGACACACTCTGTGTAAAACAAAGAGATTTAGTAACATTATTTTACAGAGCATTGATGTCTTTTTAATTCCAGGGCATCGTTTCTATCCGTGTGTGTCCGTCGTCGAGTGCCCTCGGATGAGAATCTCAACACCGATTATGCGCCCATTCAACGCTATCCCAGGTAGGTAACTTTTAAAAATTATCATTATATATTTTTAATTTTATTAATAATTGGACTGTTTTAAAAATATCAAACAAAATAGGAAATAATAATAATAAACGCTACTTACTCAACGGCCCCCATTAGGATTGTTATATCCTGTGTCGGGGTCCGGAAACATATACAAGGACAAGGACAAATACACCCAGACCGGAAAATATACTTGCATGGTCAATACAAACATTTTATGCTCCGAGCGGGAATCGAACCTGCGACCTGTGGCGTTTAAGGCAGGTTCACTACCGCTGCGCCACAACGAAATGTGGATTAAGTGATCGCAATTTATTTGCTCTAATGGTTGAGGAGCCATTCTACATCTCCATACATCTTAGATAATTAAAATTTGGGACCGACCCTATGAGACCAGCACGAAAGCAAACCCTATCCATCAAAAAATAATTATGAAAATCGGTTTGCGTGGGCTGTTTTCGTTTTATTCATGAATAAGACATATATAAGGTTTTCATATTTTTCTTTTCTCCCACCTGGTATTCTAATTTGTAAGCATGTAATTGATGTATTGAAATTGAAATAAAAAGTCGTAATGAAATTGGCGTAGTGATAATTAAAACTTGGCGACGGTGTTCGTATAAGTATAATTTTTAGGCCTATAACACTTCTATTCGGGTTTTTGATCACTATACAATGAAAACAATCTTCTTGTTTTCATTACTCAACTATTATTAATAGAAGTAGTAGATTAATACAACCAGCAATAACCGAGCCGGCTCGATCGGGAAACTTCTACCCGCTTACAGAACATCGACGTAAAATAACAGTATTGTTGCGTTTCGTGTGTGAGAGATAGCGCTGGAGGCCTGATTCCAACCCCATCATTCCTTCATTTTCCCTTCTTATCCTTTCCACTCTATCCCACGGTTTGGCAACGTACATGTTGTTACAAGAATCAAGTATCGCCAGCGTTCATAGGTTGGGGACTACCGCCATTACCGCCAGGCGAACATAATGAAATAATAAAAAAATATTAATTGCAACACATTTAGTAGAATCTCGTAAAGAAACCAAAAATAAAATTTTAAAAAAAACAAAGGTGTTTATCAGATTTAAAGAACTGTAGAACTGTACATTATATCTGAAAAGCTATCAAACACAATTCTACGTAAAAGTTTTTATAAAGCGTGAAAAACATTTATCCCAATACCCGTCAGTCTCGGTGATCAAGCGGGATTCACGCGATAGTACGTGACAAGAGACAAGCTCTTTTAAGCGCTTTTATATATATAATAAAAACCGCAAACATGTGGCTACGACCTTAATTACATTATTGCCAACAATTTTAATATGCCGAAACTGTTTGTCGCTGGTAACGATGGTTTGTTATACTAAATGAATACTAAAATGTACTATAAATTTTCATTCTCTTTTAAATAAAAATTAGAAAACTAGGATTCAAATCTAGAATGATTTGATAATTTGAAGTTACATAACTGACGACGTTGTGTTGTATTGACCATATAGGCATATTTTCCGGTGTGGGTGTGTTTGTCCTTGTCAATGTTTCCGGACCCCCGACACAGGATATCACTATCCTAATGGGGGCCGTTGAATGTATAGCGTTTATTTATTTTATTATAATTATATTAGAATTTTACTGAAAATAAAAAGTAAACTAGACTAGTGTCTCAAGTTCAAAACACAGATAGACAGCGTAATTTTTTAGCTAACTGTTATTTTTATGTATAAAATTGCGTAGGTTCGGTCAACCGAGTCCAGCACCGCCCGAGGTGTGCGCATATGACGCCGATCTGGAGTGCTCATACTTTCGCCGGCGGCCCCGTTCGGTGTGCAGTCAACCTGACCCCAAACGCTACACATGGATGCCAGAGGATGAAGACTTCACCCGGATGGAATGGCCACAGTGAGTATATAGTTATATAGTAGGTTGTGGCGCAGCGGTAGCGAACCTGCCTTAATCGCCACAGGTCGCGGGTTCGAGTCCCGCTCCGATCAGATGTTTGTATTGACCATGCAGGCATGTGTTCCGGTGTGGGTGTGGTTGTCCTTGTCTTTGTGTATGTTTCCAGATCCCCTCGACACAGGATATAACTATACTAATGGGGGCCGTTAAGTGTATTGCATTTATTTGTTACTATTGTTACGGAGAACCTTATCACCGGGTCATAAGGTTCAAAATCGCTGGCTACCCTCTCTGTTTATTTCCTTGACGACTCGTGGGTTCTAGAAAGATGTGTTCTCGAAGGATGTAGTATAGCGTTCCGCGGACGGAAGTTTCTCGAACCCCAGCCCATAACACTATTATATAGTTAATAAATTATAGCTATAAGAAACTAGATTTATCCCACGTGCTTGCTAAGATTCTTGCACCTTTATTTCAATAGAGATGATTCCATTCTAACTTTCATCTAATATTTCAAACCCTTCTTTTAATTTATTTTACGACAAAAATGATGTCCTATGTACTTGTTCTAGGGCCAATATATAATTATCTTTGACAAAATGCATCAAAATCGGGACCGCAAATTAAGCCTGAGAACGTATCAGACCGACAGACAGAGATACTGTAGCATTCATAATATTAGCCTAGTACATTAATTAAACCTATAATATAATAATAATTACTTATAATTATAACTAAGAGCAGAAAAAGTGTTAACATTAAGTTTTTATGTCACAAAGCATTGAAATTACAAAAGTAACTAATAAAAGAACAATAATTATTTCCCTTAGTATTTTAATAATCAGCATATTACTTCATACATAATTGCCAAAAGAAATCTTATTAAATTATGTATCCTAAAGACTATTTTATTAAAATAAAAAATAATTTTTCAACGTTAATAAAACGTAACAACGTTTCAAGTTCGAATATAAAACAAGCGTTTAGTGTAATTCAATTACAAAGGTTCTTCAAAATGCATAACAACATTTTATAACACTGAATAAAATTACAAGATAACGTTGAAAATTAATTACTTTTAAAGTAGAAAGAAAAAACATTTCCATACCTTTTGATTTCCCAGACGTAATTTAACAAGGAAAATTAAACGTAACGACCGCGCTTGACATAAAACAAAGAGATATTTTAGAACGGTCTCAGACCAGCGTAGCAATTAAGTTCGTTTTTCTAAGCGCGTGTAGGCGCGCTTTTTGCGACACGTGCAACTCCATTTTTTTTTTTTTTCGGAATGTCTATTGTTGTTGGCCTTTTGGCCTTGATAGCGTTACCGGAGGGCCGAGTACGGAGACAGAGTAAAGTACAGGCAGTTAAAAAGGGTGGCCCTCACAGGAGCTCAAATTTGATTCCGTCTCTGGGATGCCTTCTGCGAACCCTAACTAAGGACTTCATCGGAACGTGTAACTCGTAGGAGCATTGAGGCACTTGCAAGCTATAAGAGTATACGCGCGTTATATAAAGTGTTATGTGTATGCTACTGATAATCATCAACAGGGTAGGAGCGTACCAGCTCCCATGAGCTGGCTCAGCGTAATAAGCCCTTGTACGCGCGTTCGGGTTATATAAACGCGAAAAGGAGCGCGCGTGTAAGAGCGTTTGCTGAAACGACCGTCCGACCGACACGCTCACGAAACAAAAAACACTCTGAAACCGGCCTTTATTTTTCTCCAATCTAAAATATTCATTCAGACAAAAAATTAAATTTTTTTTCTTCCATTTTCAAATATTCAATCTTAGAAATAATATAATATTATTGGCTGAATCAGATAGGATCATTGACATTTTTAAGTGTATTTTAAAAAGTTAAGAGTTGGCGCCATATTTAGTTATATTATACTTTCGTTATATTTTACGTACATGTATGTAATTTATTATTTATTATGTCCTTCCAGCTCTCTTGCCTTTTATCGAAGTTCTAATTTATTTTCCGTATTTCTTTGTATATAATACATTTACATAACTACATGTATAGAATGCATTTTCTTTCTTCTCATCCAAACAATGTTATATTATATTATGAATTATACAGCAATATGTTTATCTTCAAACAATCTCAATTAAACTACTTCGGTGCGTACTTTCAGATCGGTAATAGAAGATAACGCGGGTTGGCCGCAAAACTATACTGTGGACCAAATCGCGTCAGTAAGCCGAGGAGGCTCTCTACCTAGACCACCCTCCATAATACCGTAAGTATAATGTTATTATCCAAGTAAATTGATAACAAAATAGAGAAAAACTTTATTTAATCGTTCTTAGTATAATAAGCGAAATTGAACTACACACTTTTTTCACTTTTATTGAAATATAAGTCAACCATGCTTGTTCTTTTTGCAAGTGTTAAATCTGAAAAGAGTGAATACCTACACAATCTGCACGTGTTATTAGATTAAAATATAAAAAAAAATTATATTCCCTCAAATAACAGACACGTACACGATAGAACTTCTTAAATAGAAATACAATGTATCACTTTCTTTCTTCTTCATTTATTCATTATCATTACATTAAACATGTAACGAAAAGTGCCTAAACGTCACGCATCCTTGAAATTACCCGCTCAATTGTCGTCTAAATATCTAATCGCCGCCTTAGAAGGTTCTTTTCAATAAAATCGTATCATATTACAGAAATACATTACGTTAGATGCATTAATTTAATCCTAATCATTTTTATATGAACAGTATACATCCATTCTTATATTCGATATAACTTTCATAATTAGGGGTGCTGTGTGTATAACTTTTATTAAAAAACTAGCTAGCCTTGACTTTCTCCACGGTTACCTTCCAATTGGAATATGAGACAAATTAATCATTTGTGAGCAAATAAGACGCATATATACCGAATATCAATTGAATAGTTGTAGCTTGTTTTTTTAACAATCCCATAGGAACCAAACATTTTTACGAGGTAAAAAGTATAGTGTTGATCCAGATAAACATATACATATATATAAGCTATCTGTGTGCTGAATTCAAGCTGTTTGTACTTGATTGAGTAACAAACATTCAAACTTAATTCCAAGTGGATAAGTCCTTCAACTCGTTTTACGTTAACCTAACATTTTACGGTATATAAAGTATCTTATGTCTTAATCCAAGCAACAATCTATATCTGTGCCAAATTGAATAGCTAACATCCAAACATACAAACGTTCACATTTACTAGATCAGTAGGATAGTAGGATTATAATATGATAATAAATTTAATCCATAAGCTTCTCTCAGCATACATTACTAAAGGTCAAATAGGGTCAAATATTTAGCTTATGCGTAAATAACGAATTTCGCATAACTCAAACTCAAACTCAAAATATTCTTTATTCAAATAGGCTTTTAAGCGCTTTTGAATCGTCAAATATACAGTCTGTTATGTCCGCCTAAGTGAAGCTACCGCCGATTCGGAAGGTAGATTCTGCAGAGAAGAAACGGCAAGAAACTCTACAGTTACTCTTTTCAAAAATAATCACATTACATTTGTCAAATGTACAATTAAGATATATATCCCGCATGAAACTCAACGTATATTAATTCCATGCCACACTATCTGCAATATATTCATTAATGGAATAATAAGCTTTATTTAGTAAACACCGCTTGATATAAGATTTAAATTTCATAAGTGGTAGATTCAAAATTGTCTGTGGAATTTTATTATAGAAGCGAACACCTTGCCCCAAAAAGGACATACTCACTTTGTGAAGCCGAAAACTTGGTGTAACAAGTTTATCTTTTCTCCTTGTATTAAAGCAGTGTCTGTCACTGTTTGTGTCAAACGAATCAACATTTTTATGAATATAAAGGATATTGCTAAGGATATACTGCGAAGCAACCGTCAGTATGCCTGCCTTAGTAAACACATCCCGAAGAGAGTCTCTAGCTTGCAAATTATAAATCGCCCGAACAGCTCTTTTTGAAGAATAAATACAGTCTCAATGTCTGTAGCATTACCCCAAAGTAATAGGCCATAAGACATAATACTGTGAAAATAACTGAAGTAAACTAATCGAGCAGCATCGATATCACTTAATTGTCTAACTTTCCTAACCGCGTAAGCAGCAGAGCTGAGTCTTCCTGCAAGGCATGTTAAATGAGAGTTCCACTGAAGTTTTGAATCCAGTGTTATTCCTAAAAATACTGTATTATCAATTATATCAAGATTTGTATTATTCATACTTAAAATAAAATCTTGTTTCTTAACATTTGGCATTGAAAATTCTACACATTTTGTCTTCGCCGCATTCAAAACTAGGTTATTTATAGTAAACCATTGTTGTACAAGCGATAAAGAATTTGAAGCATAGTATGCGTTAGTGAATTTGAAGCATAGTAGTTAGTGCGTTGTGGAACACGCACAGTCGAAACTAAAGGGTTCCGCAGTTGTATAACAAAGAATCGGGACTTTAAATTTTAACAAAGTAAAAGCAATTTAATGAAAACAGTCGAAATCAATCCCTATCATTTTGAAAGATCTATCCAAAGATATCTCACATGTTTCCATACGTTGAAAAGCAAAAATAACCTTATATAATTATAAGTAAATTCTATTCACTCTATTCTATTCTATTCAGTCTTTGACTACGTTCATATCACTTTAGCAGACCCGCCACAATCTTAAAGTTATTATCAGCGAAGCAAGTAAATATCTTGGCATATATTATATTAATATCAGATAATACGCAAATATACAAAATTCATTAATTACAATTATAGTACAACTATCTTGATGAAACTGGTCTGTTAAATATTTTATTGTAATAAAATATGGTGAAATAGGTCGTAGCAATTACATGCGTAGTCCCTTTTAGCAATTAGGATAGTCCTATTACTCTCGTTTTATTACTCTTATCTGTTTTCGTCCCCGTTATTCACTTACTATAAAATTCATGATAGTCACAGAATAAAAGGCAAAGTAAATTAATTGTGTACGCCCCTGATGGTAAGTGGTTGCCGTAGCCTATGAGCGCTTGGTGCCACTCACGCGTTGCCAACCTCGAGATATTAGTTCTTAAATCTCCTCTGCCCAGTAGTATCACTAGCCTACAGTGCCCTTCTAACCGGAACACAGTAATGCCTAAGCACTACTATTTTGTGGCAGAATATTTGACACTGCGGTGGTACCTACCTAGCCGGCCTCTTGCAACAAAAGACCTACCAACAGTGTGACTAATTGGACTGGTGGAATAATTTCTGCTGTGACAGAGATTATCCCAACAGCGGGCGATGGGGTCGTCACGTCCCGACTCCGGTAAAAATGTCTAATTTACTTTAAAAAAAAAAAAAAAACAACTAATCTAGTACTTAAGCATTAAATCTTATCACAAAATGATATAAGCAGCTAAAAGGTATACATTCTAACAAAATAAGATTCATCAAAATCCGGTCACGAAAGTATATCACATTATATAGAAAATAAACAGATTGAGTGGTAGACTTTTCCCTTTGAAGACAGTACGAATAATAATATTTACTGAAAGCCTCTCACAGTGATCACACTATGGTAGTGTGACGTTTACAAATAGTTTAAGCCTCGTTTCTCAAATGCCTACTACTTTACGGTAACAGAGCCTATAATAGAACTACGTAACTTCATAGTTGAGATTAATTATAAGAGCAGATGGTTTTTACTGCTGGAAGTAAGCTGTCGGTGCTAAAGTTTATCTATTGGTGCAGAAAACTTATCAAGATAATAATATAAACAAAATATATTAAGAAAATAAAATAACCAAGAAAATAATTCAAAATAATAAATAAAATTACAGTCCATAAATTTGTGATTTTTTTCTTTTGTACTAAGAGAATGATAGGATAATTAATTGTTTTTTGTTATGTATTAAAACAAATCATTACAATAAAAGCAGTTGGTATCAGTGTTAAAGAAATGATTTCCTATAATGACCTTAAATTTATCTTACGATAATAGCTACTGTTTATTAAGGCATGTAGTAAGTAATTTGCTTGCTCTAATTAATATTGACCGCGATATAATTTCAGATAATCACAGACAAAAGGAACTGACACCGTTGTGGCATTGTGGGTAGCGAGTCTGCCTTTAGTCTCGACGGTTGCGGGTTCGATTCCCGCTCGGGCAGATGTTTGTTAAAATTTCTGTCTCGGTCTGGGCGTTTGTCCATGTGGGTATCCCCACCGTGCCTCGGAGAGCACGTTAAGCTGTCGGTCCCGGTTATTATCAATAACATCCGATAATAATCGTTAACTCTTGATAACTAAATTGCTCTTATCCAATGAGTTAGTGGTTCGGCCTTAGAGTTGCGGAGGTCAGATGGCAATCGCTCCGTGTAAAAACTAGTAACCTGTCAAATCCGGATAAGAGTAATAAGCAGACCCTGGGTACATAAAAATAACGGGAATAATGCTAGGGTGAAGAATCACAGACAAAAGGAAATAAGACGTCGTTTACGTCATAAATAAAACCTACAATAATATCATATAATAATTATTATAATTGAATAGCTGTAGCTGCGGTTTCAGCCGCGTTTATGGTTACTGTATCGTGGCGTGATGTTATAGAACAAATTTGATTGCCATAAAAAATTATAGTGAATCAAGTGACCTAAAAGACATTATATGCTTTCACGGAGTTTGTTTTTTAAATTTTATAGGGAAACAATTCCGTCATACATTATTTTTGTATACTATCTACGCAACACACACAACGGAAGCTCCCAAAAGGGATATTTTTTCCCGTTTTGCCCCATTTTTCATTGATGCTCCGCTCCTTATGGATCGAAGCTTAATGGTATATATTTTATAGCCGTCCTCGACAAATGGACTGTTTCACACAGAAATAATTTTTATCAAACCAGTAGTTCCTGAGTTTAGCTCGTTTCGCCAACCCAACAAACAAACTCTTCAGCTTTATAATATTAGTATATAAATAGAGATATAGACATTTTGAATAGTCTACATAAAAATCGAATGCAAAGCTTATTTAGCTAAATGAAAAACAAGTTATGTTGATAAAATTTTACACAGAATTCGCGTTATTGTTGAAGTTAAAACAGACCAAAGCCAGTTAGAAAATATAAAGACGCAAAAGTTTGTTTTAACATTTACTGTAATAGGATCAGTTGAATTATGATTTATTAAGTTATAAAGATGAAATCTCATATTCCTAAATGGCATAATCAATCTTGAACTTACGAATTTATGTTTGCAAAAATTGATTAATTGATTTAGTTTGTTAGTTGTAGATTGCACAAGCTTTGAAAATATGCCATCTGTTTGAAAATATAAATATATAAACAAAAACACCTATTATTATTATTATAAATGTGCAAGTCTGAAACTTGTTACTAAATTAATGACGTAAAAACGGCTGAAACGATTTTGATGTGGTATATTTTACATATCTCAAAAAAATTTCAGATTCTTGTGAGATTATCAAAATCGAACTAAAGGACTTAATCAATTGAAATGTCTTATAAACAAAAATATCGTCATTCGCTTATACAACATAAGCTTCGTTCCATTGCGTTGGAGTTAAATTTACGAAGGGGCACCAACGGTTGTATGTAATTTTATTTGTATATAATGGCCGGCTCATAGTATATAGCATGTCTATGGTAATCACATAAAAACTACATTAACGCGAACGGGTTTTGGTTTTGCTAGTGTAATATACTCATTTTAAAAGTCTTATGATATGACAAATAATCTTTCCTATTTTTTTAAAAAGAATATTATCAATGCTTTTTCAAGTCATTACTACACTCTTGTTGCTCTACGAGCTTATTTGGAGGTACTTGCGGTAGGAGTGGGTACGACAATAGCTCAAGGGGGTTCATATCATCTCATGATCGAACCCGCATCTCTCGCGTTAACGGAGTGTAATCGGACCGTAAAGCGTTGAGTTAAGTTACTTACTTTACTCAATGTAACCATTAAGCTATTGAGGCCTAATTTAATTTATTTTTAGGCACATTTTTTAAGATAATTTTTTTTTAGGTAAGCAAAAGCTAGTATACGCATAGAGAAGACACAATTCAAATTTTATTATTTTTATTAGCGCCCTAATATAAACTAATGTTTTAATAGCTGCCCCGCCCATACTCCGATACCTCCGCCACCTCCACCACCGCCTCTCACCATACCACCGCACAGGTAAAAGAATTAGATTTTTTTATGTTAAAAGTTGGCAAACAAGCATACGGCCCACCTGATGGTAAGTGGTTGCCGTAGCCTATGAGCGCTTGCAGCACCATAAGTAGGTGCCACTCACGCGTTGCCAACCTCGAGATATTGGTTCATAAATCTCCTCTGCACAGTAATTTCATTAGCTTACAGTGCCCTTCAAACCGGAACACACTAATTCCTAAGCACTACTATTTAGCGGCAGAATATTTGACACTGCGGTAGTACCTACCTAGCCGGCTTCTTGCAACAAAAGACCTACCACCAGTGTGACTGATTGCACTGGTGGAATAATCTCTGCTATGACAGAGGTTATCCCAACAGCGGGCGATGGGGTCGTCACATCCCGACGCCGGTGAAATTTAAATATATTCTGTTTTAAGTACAAAAACCCATTACGCTACACGAATAATGCTAGACGTAAAAATAAATCTCGTTTTTAAAAAAGGAACAGATGAAAAGATAATTTGTTTATTACTTTTATAAAAACGTGGAAAAATTAAGTATTTTACTGTTGTAACAAAAACAAATTTTTCACAAACGTGAATTAATGTTTACATACATATATGCTTATAGCAGCAGTACTGTGCACCTAGATATTTTTAACCCTTTCACATTGTACCTATTTTATATATTTCCATCTTATACAGTTAAGATTTTAAAAAATGTTTCATATTTTTAACAAATACTGTAATAATAGCTTTAAGTTTGCATTCATTTGTATACCTACGACACGACGAAAAATGTGTTTTATTTAATGTGGTTTTATTTCAGAACAAAGCACGTATCGTTTGCTCGCTCACACACATTAACAACTTTCGACGACTCAGTTATGCCGGCTGCTGTAAGCGGTAATCGGTTTAGGAGAGACTGTGAGAGACTGATCGATGGACGTGTTGTTAAGGTTAGTAGGTAACAAAACATAAACTAATATAAAAACTAATATCAAATAATAAAACGTCATAATTTAATATAATAAGCTTACTGACAAAATAGTTATTAATTATATTTTATGTTGCAGCCAGAGAACAAGCCATACGCAACTTTGCCGGTTATGTTCCAACCGTTCCCGCCGTACCCCCAGTACATACCTGCACCTGCGCCGGCACCAATACACTACCCGCCACCAGTAGCCCCAATACCAACTCATACAATTCCTCCTGTACAACGTCCTGTACAGACTGAAGCACCGAAAGTTGTCGTTTTAGGTACAGTATTTACGTTTCTTAGAACTATTCTATTACCATGCTCAGTTTCTTCGTTACTATAAATGGTATTCTTTATATATTACTACAGATTCTATTAAAAAAGGAGTAATGAGGACACAAGCAACTCAAACAGAAGTCTGCTTAGGAAGAAAACCGCACCCACCTAACTATCTATCATTGAGTCCTAGAACAATTAAAAGGGTGAGAAACATAAACAAAAGTTAATTATTAAATTGATGGATGAATTCTCCTAATATGTAACTTTTTATAGGTGAAAATGGTAGCAGCTGGTGTTCAAACAAATGGATATACTGTAGGAGTACGGAGGTTAACAAAATCATTTTCAGAGGTTGGAGGAGATCGACTTGCTGGTCGTGATACTCAAAATGATGTAACTGTAGCTATAGACAGGTAAGATTAACGGCGTTTTATATATATAATTATAGATATTTTAAGCAGTTGCTTAATCTGTAGATTTTTGCAGTATAATAAGTACGGAACATGAAAAACTTCATAGAACACAGTCTGAAGAACCACCTAGATCTCCACGTTCACCGACATCTGTAATGCCGACTTCACCACTCATGCAAAGGGGTGACTCAGATGACGTAACTTCGTCTTCTATAAAATCAATAGCATCATCACAAGTAGATAAATCATCAGAACTAAGCGCATTACAGCGTCAAGCTCAAGAATATTTTCAACAAAACTTCCAATTTATTCATGAAAGTGACAGAGATGACACTATCGATGATGATATTGAAACTATAGAGAAAAGTATGGCGTTAAATCGTAAGAATTTAGAATATTTGCAACAGGAAATAGCTAAACAGGCTAAAGGAGAAAGGTCTCTCAGATCGATACTATCTAAGAGTACTAGTGATGCATCTCAAAAAACGGTGAATTCATCTCATCCTCTATCTAAAACTTCAACGTTTCAATCGGAACCCTCCACAGAAACATCCGCAACGACCACTGATGACAGTGAAAAAAATGAAAAAGAAATAATTATAGATTTCGAGCCTAGGCCAGATGAAGAAGCTATACCTTTTACAACTTTACGTAGAAAAAATAAACGTATACTGCAAAAAACATTATCTGAAGGAGAAATATTATTAGATGCGTAAGTTTTCTATTACCTTAAGTACATTTTAGTATATCTATTTTAGTAAAAACACTTTAACTGTTCTAATACAGCAGAAAAATGGAAATTTCTTCCAGTAATGAAGGCATTAAAGATGCACCGATAGTAATGTCTACGAGTCAAGAAAATGTGACCAAAGAAGACCGCGAAAGGGAAGCGATGTATAAACAATATATTGCTCAAAATTATAACCAAACTCCTATAAAAGATGAAGGTATATTTGGATTTGAACCTGATGGTTCTTTCAGGTAAATTACATTTACATGTTTTGTAGAATATTTTAAAAAAGCAATTAGATTTAGATGCACAATTCATGTAACAAATCATTAACCACCGACTGGAAAACTTGAAGCTTCAGCAAGAAATTTTGACATTAGTCGGCATCTTTCTTGAAAAATAACCCTTAAGTTTAGTGCTTACGCTTTCAATCATTCTGAATCATGTGATTCTCTTCGTAGTTCTTCTGACGGCAATGCACCATACGAAGATTTTCATGAAAAATACATTAGTTACAAGCATGAACCATTTAGAATTCGAAGTGTAAGTTTTGAGGAGAAAACGGAGCGAGTTGAGAAGGAAGAAATTCCTTCAGAGAGGTAGGTATATAAATAATATAATTATGAGGCGAAATTGAAAAAGGCTTTAATATTTGATTTTGTGGAATTTTTTGCTTTGCATACATTTTTGGGTATCAATTTCTTGAATTAAAATACATATTTAAAAACTGTAATTAATTGTATGTATATTTTCAGCACTGCTAAATCAAGTCCAGCATCGCCAGATCCCATTAGCTGTGTTGACACAGAGCAAAAGACGAAAAGAGCAATTATTACAAGTAGCATTACGACAATACTTGCGCCTCTAGAGAAATCTTCGCCATGTGCTTCAAGTGAATCATTGACGGTAGACCATAGCAGGTAATAATAATAAAGTAAGGTGAGTTCGGCGAAGACCGTCGGTTGGGTAAGATCGTACAGTAAGGATAAATACGAGATGGCAGCCCAATGTATGAAATAGTAAAACTGTTCAAGTTTTAATTCATTGACACAGACAATGCTATCGAATAAATTAAGGGAAAAACGGACATTTCAAATTTAGTGGGCTTGTCAACTTGCATTGGGTAAAATCACGAGTTGAAAAAAAATTGCGAAAAATACGTTTTCTATGGTATAATTCGTATCCGTGTTGGTAAGTTCCTTAAAGATGAATTTCTTCGCCTAGTTATTATATTGGAGTAAAATAATATGCATTTTTCATTTTATTAATGGAAAAAATATAACCTGAAACGGTAATAGTGAGGAAGTCCGTCTACCTAGGCGTTAAAGGCGTCGGGATGTGACGACCCCATCGCCCGCTGTTGGGATAACCTCTGTCACAACAGAGATTATTCCACCAGTGCAATCAGTCACACTGGTGGTAGGTCTTTTGTTGCAAGAGGCCGGCTAGGTAGGTACCACCGCAGTGTCCAATATTCTGCCGCCAAATAGTAGTGTTTAGGCACTACTGTGTTCCGGTTTGAAGGGCATTGTACGCTAGTGAAATTACTGGGCGAACGAGATTTAAGAACTAATATCTCGAGGTTGGCAACGCGTGAGTGGCACCTACTAATGGTGCTGCAAGCGCTCATAGGCTGCGGCAGCCACTTACCATCAGGTGGGCCGTATGCTTGTTTGCCAACTTCTAACATAAAAAAAAAAATAAAAAAATAACCTCTTATAAGAAACCAATGCCTGTCTGTGCGTCTTATCCTTCTCTGACAGATAGCTGATATTATTGGAGACCATCCGAACGGATCCGCTTTTTAGTAGAATTTTGAATTTTATATTTTTCTAAATAATTAAGAAAACCTGTGTTTTCATAATTTATATTAGTATATTATGGATGGCATCGAATTCTATAGTAAACGTATATACCTACAATATATGTTCAGGCTTATTAGTAAATAATGATATAAAAATAAACGTTCCATTAAATTATGTTTCACACAAAAATATTGCTAACAAGGAATTGCATCAACAAAAAAAATTCTGTACAAAATATAGTGAGCGTAAAAATTTCCTTTGAAAAATCAGCACTATCACTTTAACGGAATATTGTGCGAAAATGTTAATATTTCCATTTCTTGCTTTTATTAAACGTTCTTTATATCAGAAGTAGAACTATTATAAAAGCATCATAAAAGTTTTCACAGCACAATAAACTCCATAATTAATACTGCCAACTTTCATTTATTTTAATTTTTTTTCTTCCAAATGTTGACTGGAAGAGAACGCCTTTTGTTCATACATAATTATTTGGTCCATTAAAAATTAATACTTTGAAAGTAATAGATATTTAATTAGCATGAATATGACTTTAATGACTTTACCGGCGTCGGGATGTGATGACCCCATCGCCCGCTGTTGGGATAACCTCTGTCACAGCAGAGATTATTCCACCAGTACAATCAGTCATACTGGTGGTAGGTCTTTTGTTGCAAGAGGCCGGCTAGGTAGGCACCACCGCAGTGTCAAATATTCTGCCGCCAAATAGTAGTGCTTAGGCACTACTGTGTTCCGGTTTGAAGGGCATTGTACGCTAGTGAAATTACTGGGCGAACGAGATTTAAGAACTAATATCTCGAGGTTGGCAACGCGTGAGTGGCACCTACTAATGGTGCTGCAAGCGCTCATAGGCTGCGGCAGCCACTTACCATCAGGTGGGCCGTATGCTTGTTTGCCAACTTCTAACATAAAAAAAAAAAAAAAAAAAAAAACCTCATGGCGGCAAAAATCGGTTCATGCCGGTCTTTATCCTTTCCAGTTGTCGTAAACCTTTTCTGTTGAAAAAAATTAAATGATATAATGATAACTAACTTGTAGCAAAATTTATAATCCGCGAAATTATAATTTCACTAATTAAAATACAATTTCGCAAAAATATAAAAATAATAAGTGAAATAAATCATAAAATAAAATAAATAAAATCTTTGCTGTGACAAACATTGTCCCAACAGCGGGCGATAAGGTCGTCATCCCCACGCCGATATTTGATGTGATTTGGTAGATTTTTGAAAAAAAGAGTTCGTTAATAAGCGTCTGTCTGCCTGTCTGTCGGTCGGATGAACGGTCAGTCATTTGATTTATAATAATCCTCTAACAAATTCTTTGATCAACAATACAACTGTTGATCGAAGAACAAACTAATTAAAACATATAATACTATCATACGGCAACCTTCTTTAGGGAAAAACTTCTGACGTTAAACGGCAATCTCCCTGTTAAATAAATCTGATATTTTATTTTTACTTTATAGGTTGTACTTTTAATGACAAAACTACTTTGTAAATCTACTGTTTCTAGATTTACTTATATTCCTAATGTACTCCATTTGATATCTTTTACACTTCATAATTTTCTCTCTGCACTATATATAAATAAACGCTGCACACCATAAAAAGGGTATTTTTTTAAGTAATAAAAATGTTTTTATCCCCTGAATAGCAAAGTATGCCGAACTTACCCGAAATGCGTTACTAAACGAGATATAAGACGATTGCGGCATCCTATTTAAAATTTAATTATACATATAGAACTACTTTTGGAATACAAATAAATATAAAATGTACGTATTTGTTTAAACCCTCTATTTATAGTTATTTTCCTCATTGGACGGTCTTATGAATGCCTTATTTTGGTAAATAAAGTTATTTTTAATAAAGTATGCCGATCTTCGCCAAGCTGACCTTACATATAGCCATATTAAAGAGCAAGTTTGATTTGTGTTATGGTATTTTGTGCGAATGTCATTACAAAATTTGATAAATTTGTTCTTTAGGGACCATTCTGACGGCATGTGGAATGAATCACAAACAACAGTCTTACAAGTGGATTCCGGTACTGATAATGGAACTGTTATAAGGTAATATAAATATTGACTAAATTATTAATCTGACGTTTAATTTTAACAATCCATTAATTAGCTTTAAGCATCTGCCAGACAGAATAGAATAGTCATAGTATCTACTATACAATAACCTATCAGATATTTCTATAAAATTTCTATTTTCAGTTCTTCCGACCTTAGCTCATTAGCAACATCTCCTGGAGCATTAGCTTTGTTGACTCCTACTTCTAGGAGAAAACAATTACTATTATTGCAACATCAGCAAAGATCTTCATTAGATACAGATGCATTAGATGAAGAATTTGATGCTTCTCAAGTAAGTTATTCCACAAATATTATATTTTCAAAGATTTTAGAATTATCAAAAATCATATTTTTCTTTCTACAGAGTCAGTCACCGACTTCTCCAAGAAATAAGTTAGATACATCGAGTTCAAGTTCTATACAACAAACAAGAGCTTCGCTATCACCGCCAGCTGTCGTCCCAAATATAACATTGCCAATAACTAAACAGCCAACGATATCCAAAAACCTATCACCAACTATATCTATGAAACCCAATCATACCCCATCAATAGCTATAACACACCCCAGCTTAGATTTAAGTGACGTACCCTTTAAAAGAACTCCTAGTTTTATAAATAAAAAGCGAGAAAGAGCTTTAAGTCCATCAAGAAGGCAAGAACTGCAAAAAAAAGCTCAGCAAAAGGAACCAAATGGCACAATACCAAATCAAGTAGTCGAATCTCCTTTAGAACCCTCTTTGCCAAAAACAGTCAGTAGTGAAACAAGCTTAGCTAGGGCTGACTCTGGCAAAATTAATACAACAGATGTATCTGAGAGTACAACAACAACAACAACTGAAGAT
The DNA here is from genome assembly GCA_023373885.1 of Hestina assimilis. NCBI lineage: Eukaryota > Metazoa > Arthropoda > Insecta > Lepidoptera > Nymphalidae > Hestina > Hestina assimilis. Next base: position 7,117,294 of record CM041754.1, read on the forward strand.
TATGTTACAGCTAATTCAGACAGTTCCAAAAAAAGCAATAGTAAAAATCAAAATCACAGTAAGTTGTCAATGAATCACATTAATAAATATTTTTTTATGTTTTTGTTGTGTTTTTAAATACTCGAATTCTTTATCTTCAGATTCTGAAAGCAATAATAAGGCACAAGAAGGGTCTTCTTTTGAAAGCGCTTCAAGCCTATATTCATCTACCAAAACCGATAATGTTGCTGAAGATTTAATAGTCCCAAGTTTTTCACCACCACTAGAAATAAGTGATGACTTTATAGTACCAAATTTATCTTCACCACCTTTACCGTTACCTGAAAGATTGGCTAAGACAACGGTTGAAAGAATTGAAGTGAAAGCTGATATTACACCTTTTGAAACGAATAGGAAAATAAAAACTGAGGTTATAAAATTAAAAGAGGACATTCCAAAAAAATCTGTAAGGTTTTTAGAAAATTTTCATAATTTTTTTTGTACAAGCAGAAAAATTGCTTCATAGGTTCTTAATTTTTTTGTTCAACAGAATATTGTTACACGGGACGTATTAAAAAGTGGCAAAAGTAGTTCAAGTGGTAGTTATAGTATAGGTGGATCAAATCCAAATATCACAGAAAATACCACAGACAAAGTTTGTATTGATAAAATAAAGGAATTGCCAGACAAAATAGAAAAACAAGATATAAAGGTAAAAGATGACAAAAAAGTTACTGACAATGAACAAAAAGAGCAGCTGGTTCCTAAGATGGTGGTAAGATGCACAAAACATTACATTATTTTGCTATTTTTATCGTATTACATGTAATTTTAATATTTAAGTACATTGCAGGGTTCTTTATCCGATGACGAAAGGAGCGTCCATTACTCATCTTCAGGCTATTATGAAAGTCCTATCGATGATGATGATGATGGTGGTTTAAGTAAGATGAAATTGTAATATATTACTTTGAATATTGTTGCTGAATTTTTTGTTTTTAATGACTATTTTATTCACTTTAGCTTACAAGCATTCACAAAAGTATAGAACTTCTGGTAGACCAAAATCTTGGGTAATAGAAGATAAAAGGAGGAAAAAGAGAGCTTTTACTTTGGAATTTTCAAAATCTTATGACGATTCTATATCTACATCGCAAGACGACTGGGTCAAACAAGACAAAGAGCCCGATTCTCTTAATCATCGTTCAGATCGTAACGTATTTAAGACTAATATAAAATCGCCTTTAGAAGAGAAGGTCCCAGAACTCAGAAAAAAGAAAACACATTTTGCAGAAAAGACAAAAAGCGTTCAATCATCGCCAGGAGATGTTATAGACGTTGAAAAATCTATTAAAGAAAAAATTGTAAAGGAAAAAGAAAATGACTATAAAAGACCTAATGAGAGAGAACGGTATTTTAAAAGGACGAAACTTAAAGCAAAGAGTCCTACGCAAAATAAAACGATCGATGGTAGTTATAGACCACATTATGACAGAAGGGATACAATAGGATCGAACGTTAAACTACATTTGAATATTCCCACTTCGGACGACTCTAGTGAACATTATAAAAAAGATGGTATGCTTCTTATGGAATATACATTTTAAAAAATTGTTACAGTTGATATATTTTTTTATATATTATAAACTGTTTTAGGAGTGGGCAATGGAAATGTCTCACCCAGAAAACATAGGCGACTAAGAGACAGTCCAAGACGAAAGTCGGGGAATAACTCCAATTCAGCAAAATCACCAACTTCAAATAATCATTCTTCGTATAGGTATTAATTTTTAGCTTATTATCTTATATCTTATATCTATATATTTTTCTGTATATTCTAGTTTCAACTGTCGGGTAAGCCATAGGTAGCCATAGTATCAATAAAGGTGCTATGCTACAGCACCTACTTAGACTAAATGATCTGATTATTTTAAATAGAAATTTAATAAATATGTTACAAGTGATATTCTTTGAATTGCATAGTGAATATTCTTTGAAAATATAAATATTGATCATGAATGTTTATGAAAAAATGTGCTGTTGTGTAATGTATTATCTGTGTTGAATCATTTTCCTTGGACATGAATGTCATCATGCTTATTTATTTCCCTGAAATTATTATACTTATAATCTTGTATTTTCTATCTATTATGTTTATTACATGCGTGTATGTCTATTATGAAAATACATAATAGTTGCAGACCGAGGCGGAAAAGTGGTTCTAATGAAAGCATATCATTACCTGGAAGCCTGCCTCGAAGGAAGCAATCGATACCAACACTTCCTTGCTTAAGTTCTTTAGAGGCTGAAGATATAGAAACTGCAAGAACTCTCAACAGTGCTGGATCAAGATTAACTCCATTACGTTACATAAAAAGTCCTTCTGCCTCGCCGAGACATAAAAAACCAGGTCAAGGTAAAAGTCATTACATAAGAAAATAAGTCATTTTAAGATTAAATTTGAAATTGTTCTCTGATTGAATTGATGTAATTTTTTCTTCTTTCGTTTCCCTAAGAAATTTTGAATACAAAAGTTTTTTTTAAAGAATATTAGCAATGCTTTTTCAAGGCATTACTAATATTCTTATTGCCCTCCAAATAAGCTCGAAGCTTGCGCTAGGAGTGGGTACGACAATAGCCCAATGGGGTCAGGATCGAACCCTCGACTCTCACGTTAACGGAGCGAAGTCGGCCCTTCTACCGTTGAGCTATTGAAGCTTCGAGTTTAAATAAAGTTTCCAATAGGGTAATGTTTTTTTTTACATTTAGTCGCGTAAAGACTTGGTGAGTAAAAGTGAGGTATTGAATTTATTTATAAAGTCAAACCTGCTTCTCACTTTATCAAAGCAGTTATTCCAAAAGTAGTTTTTGTAACAGCAGACGGAAAGTTTGCAAAGGCGGCTTCAGCAGAATCTCTACGTTCCGTTTCACCAGGATCAGACTCCGTATTCTATTCAGAACACACTGAGCACGAATTGGTTGGTGCGGAATGCGAAGCCAAGGCGCACTGCCTACATTGCGGGAAAGAAGTTCACATTGTTACCGCATCTCACGACCACGACAGCAGAACCTCAAGAACATCTCACACTGACGTAAGTATTTCATTTATAACTAAGTTCGATTTTCCAACAGCAGATATTTATATACTTCAACTAAAACATCATTAAAATTCTTTACTCAGTTTTTAGTTATAGATTAATATTATTCATAGGAGTCTTACGCTGATGCAACTCCTGATATTGTACCTGCACCTGCTGGCTTTGCGGATTCTCCCTCTTGTACAGCAGCTAAGAAACCTGCTACTGGTGTTCGATTATATAAAAAACTTGATAAAAGATATCGTTCTGAGGACAAATCTAGGCACTACCGTCATCGGCAAGACGTACGAGCAAAGGTATAACTGTTGAATCTTGATATAATATTATGTATGTACTTTCATATTTTATAAGTATCATAGAACAAATTCACCTCTATGCATTTTTTGATCACATCGTCATAACTGAATCTTGATTTACAAATGCAGTAATAAGAACCAGGTGTATTTATACAATTTTGTGCCAAGATATCGCAATCATGTCTTTCATTTCCGATACATTCATTTATATCTACACACATACCGTACTTTGAATTCCAGATAAACCCTTTATCTGTACAAAGACAGGAAACATTCCATTTGTTAGCAATTATACCATTAAAGTTCTGATTGTCCTCACGATTCATTTTGCATTCTATTTTAATATCACTAAACGTATTTTCAATATAGCAAGGGCTTTTTTTGTCTACATAGCATTCATTAAAAGATGATATATACTTTTTTGGACAACATGGATCAGGACAAAAGCTGTATAAAGCGCAGGCAAATGATAATTTGTTATCAGATCTTGGATCATCATTGTGCATAGCAAAAGTAGCATCCAATGTACTAGCAAAATTATTGCACGGTTCATTAAGTAATGATAATGCAGGTACTCCTAACATCGTATACCAACACATATAATAAGTAGCTGTTGTTTGCCATTGAAATTTCTCTTTAAGGCTATAAAACGCTATAAATTTCTCTTTAAGGCTTCATAATTCCTATTTTGAATTTCTACTACAGTATTATTAATATATTCCACCTTATCTGCTCTAGTATCAACGTGATTAAACGACTCAGGCAATGTGATAATAATGTTTTGCAGATAAGCGATACATTTCAAAAAACTATCGTCACAGTTTTCAAATACTTCCCAATGTAAAGTTTCTAAAGGTGGAGCAGGAAAAGCGTCATAAAAACCAACCAAATCCTTTTTAGGTTCTGCACTATAATGTCTTCGATCCCATTCATTAAATTTGTGATATCTCAAATAATATGTTATGTGTTTTAGCGCTTGAGAAATACTTTTATCATCTGACACTTCAAAGTCTTCCTGTTGAATATAATTTGAGGTTTTTAGTTGTGGTAGCAAATGATCGTGATCGGTGTCTATGTCTTCTGCAGCTGATATAACGATTAAATATATAATGGCCTTACTTAATAACATTAACGAAAACATTGCATTGCTTAAAATAATCTCTTAAGTAGCTCAAAATGTAAAAATTAAATAATTAAATCATTACTGCAACTATGGTTTTTCACTATGTTTCATATATAGGAAAGTTACTGTTTCACATGTATTTAGTTGTCAAGATTGTCAAAGAACAATATTTTGATCAAAGAGAATAGTAATCAGGTCTATTCTTTATAATAGTACATAATTATTTTTTACGTGTATTATATTTATTACTAGCATATGCTCGCGACTTCGCCCTCACCTTATAGTTGGCTCCAAAGGAAATTTGATCATTTGTAACTTAATAATATTCGATAAGACATGTCTGTACCGAACTTCTAATATGTACTAATCCCGATAAAAAGCTATCTGCGTGCTAAATTTCATCCCAAGATTTTTTTTCAGGGATAAAAAGTTTCCATGTCTTAATCTAGTTGACAATATTTCTATATGTGTGCCAAATATCATCCAAATCCGTTTAGTCAATTTTACGTGATTGAGTAACAAACATCCAAACATACCAACTTTCACATTTAATGTATTATATATTTACATTTAATATATAGTAGGAATTTTACTTCCATTTTTTGAATATACTAATATTAATAGATTTTATTTATTAGTTCAATATTCATATTTTTTCAAATATTTTAAAGTCTGAAGAAAGGGGCAAAGAAGAATATTCAGGAATGGAAAAATCTCAAGATACTCGAATTGCTCGCTCTGCAGGCAACAGTCTTGATAAGCTCGCTGGTTCAAATCAAAGCGTTGATCCCGACGGTAGGTATTCAGTATGTTAAAGTAATACGAATATATTATATGTAGTTAGTCTCTTGAACAAAACCATTCTTATTTTTATAAAACCTTTAATTTGCTATTATAATTTTATCAGGCACATTTTAATAAAATTTTGATAATATGGTTGTTGATATCTCAGACTAGCATATTACCACTATGAAATATCAAAACTATAATCATTGTCATCAGAACATGAACAGTGTTCAGGCAGCTCAGAGGGCGCAGAAGATGAGAAAGGTGTGTACGCTACGCCATGGTGGTGTGGAAACTGGATCTTGCTGTCTGAAAACGAAGATAACTGGACCCGAATACCACCAGGTAAGGGAAAAATTATTAAGAACTACACACACACACCGCTTTCATTTACAATGTTAAAATAACCCATAAACCATAAACATAAGAATTACCAGTCTGCTGTGTCCACTAAGCCTGGGAGTGAGAAAGAATCTTCTCTCTAGTATTATCCCCGGTATTATATTTTACCCAGAGTCTGGATTGGACAGTTTTTAAACAGAGCGATTGCCATCTGACCTCCGCACCCGAACCATCGAACCCGTAACCATCAAAGCTAAAGGCAGACTAACTACCAACACGCCACATGTTTGAGATAGAATGCTATATAAAGTTAAATGTAGCAGATAAAGTTTTTTCTAAACCAATAGATATGATAGAACCAACCGATACACAAGAAGATCCCACTGAATCAGAAACTGAATTCAACAAACGCTACGTGGCGCTCACACACAGACTCGTTCATAGACGAGCTTGCATCGAACTTAATCGACGACAAGCAAATAGTACTTTCGGTAAGTTTTAGTTTTAAGACTAACAATGATCACGGCTTTTCTGGTTTTATTGAAGTTTTTATGCCGGAGAAGCATCTAAAAACTATTATTAATATGTACATCTATACCATGTTGCGAGTTGATACGTCTTATAATTCTAATTATTGATAACCCCATCCAAGGTTTCCTTATATATATTCTGGGATAGAAAGTATTCTATTAATTAATCCTGTAATTTTTTCTACAAATTTAATCCATTCAGACGTTTTCGCGTGTTGGAGTAAAAAGTATCCGAACATCTAAAATTTTTAAATTTATAATATTAATAGGATTATGTATCCTGGAAAAAATATTCCCTCATCTCATTGGGAACTTCATCTTGAAGTTTATGTTCGAAATACATGTTTATTTTAATGATTAGGTATTATACTAATATTTTAGAAAGACATTTTGTACGTGAGATTAAAAAAAGCCGACACGGCCCAATGGATAAAAAACCTAAACTTTAACCGAAGGTCACGAGTTCAAATCCGGCCAAGCACCACTTTGTATACAAGAGATTAATTTGTGTTTTGCAATTTTCTTAAGAGTGAAGGAAAACACTGTAAAAAAAATCTGCATGTCGTGCAAAAAGTTCTAAGACACATAATATATCCGCCAATCTGCGATGGACCTGCGTGCTGGATTACGCTCCGTAATTTTCTCCTTAAGAGGAGGCCTTTTCCAGCAGTGTATTCCAAGTCAAAGACATTACTTCTTTACCTAATATTTTAAGTTGCTGATTTATAATTAAATAGAAATGCTTATCTTCTATAATATTATGTTTTGAAAATATACTATACATATTATTTTATTATTTCATTAATAATTTTATGTTGTCCAAGTATATTTAAATTGAAAAAAAATCGTACATTAGTTTTTAGTTACGTCATTATCGTCAAAGCGCCGTGATTTTAGACTGATCCACTTCGGAACTGTGACGTAAACTCTATTTTGTACTACACCTGCTATTTATATAGCTTCTTTATTTATTTTCGGAGTAGCCCAAGAATTTTCATAACTATATCGTATTGGCAGAAGAAATTTTGTCAACTACGTTTGTTACGTAACTATCCCTTTGTCATTGACTTTTTTATATCGTTTATATTAGTATCCAAAATATCGTTGACTACATTTATAATTCTAAATTCACTCTAGCTAATAGAATTTTTTACTTTTGAGTCATATCTATGAAACCGATGTGTATAAAAACGCAACTGTTACTGACCGATCTCAAGCGGACTAAATTTAATTTCAGATAGGCGCCATACGTCATCTCTTAGTTGTTACAGACACGCGACTGCGGCTAGACGATTTTGTCACGTTTCAAAGCGTTATATCTTATATTCTATCGATTTGACGTTGGTATTTGGCATATGCTTTTGTGTTATACGCGTAATTGAAATAGTGTTTATACGTTACTACAATAGTGAAGGAAACATATACATAATCTTGGATAATTGAAATTCTAGATAGTGCGTTTATGATTTAAGAAAAATGCGGCACAGTTGTAAGTCTATTATTTTTTGTTTTATTTGAAGTTAAATTTTTTATTTATATTTTATTAGTTTTTAATTTTATTTTTAGTTAGCCATGGTTTAAACGCTCCAAATGGAAACATCAGACAGAAATTAGAAGAAATATTTAAATTGATGCTGGTGCTGTGGTGTCGACAAACCCAAGCTAATAAACTTATTGCTTTGGAACCTTGTGGTAAACCTTTTATGTATAGGCCTACTACATTCGAACTTTATCTAAAGAGATGCAGCCCATTTTTTCATATTATTCTTATAGCCTTATCAAGCAGTGTATATTTTTCATCGTTCCAAAAATCTAAAGCAAACCTAAGTCTTTCATTTTCTGAATGAAGCAGTTAACGTTGTCGATAGCGTCTGGACTTTTGCCAAAGCATTTAGCGAAATTCAGATGGTAAGCATAACCCGATGTATCCTTCACATATCGACTTTATATGTATGTCACGGTCATTCATATTCTTGGCGTTTTGTATCGATTTTTAATGGCGTGTACTACTTTGAGAAGAAATAATAACCTCTATTGATTTACTAGACCGATTAACTAAACTAACTTCAATATATTTTCACGTAAAAGTTTGTTCACTCAGAGGTTTAAATTTTTTCAATAATGATTTAGTATTAATCATAGCAATTCGTCTACTTTGGACGACAAATAAAAAGTATTTTTTGATCTTCATGTCCAACTGCTTTTCTACACAAAACCATATCAATGATTCAGAATTTTGATATTTTTTATATTTCTATCGTGGGAAACGCCTGTACGCTTGTAAGATTTACGTACAGATATGAGGCTACCGCAGTTTACGAACTGTTTCATCATCCGTGATATCACAGATGTGTTCCCAACCCAAGTTTTGATAGGAAAACAAGTAGCGTCAAAAGGATGGTGATAGAACGTTTAGAAATTCAGGCCTCCGATGCTCTTCCACATTGAACGAAATTCAATTATAATGAAATACTAGTTAACGTCAACATTTGAAGAGAAGAGTGAGGAAGTATTTCCTCAGACAAACCACCCACGTATGCCTAAAACGCAATATCAGCAAAAAATATTTTACAAGTTTGTAAAATTAGTGGTTACTTTTAATTCCTTCGCTTTCAAGTTTCAAGATTCGTTTCTTTTTAGTAATGTAATGATAAAGTAATTTATTTCTCCAGAAAGCGACAAAACCGTAGTTGTTCGACGAGGTAATGAAGAATTCGGGTTCAGGATACATGGGAGTAAGCCGGTCGTGGTGTCAGCGATCGAACCCGATACGCCGGCGGAGTCCTCAGGGCTTGAAGTTGGGGATATTATTATAGCTGTCAACGGTATGTAACAAATGATACTGCAGGTAAAAATAATATGAAAAGGTGGCAACTAGCCATTTGTAAAGCTAAAGATAATAATTTGTCCGAGTTTTCGATGTTTTAGGATTTGATGATGATGACTGATCTTGATTCAAGCTGGTCTTCAGTTCGAGAAAATTTAAATGGTAGTTGAAATCTGTACGCCTGATCTGTTTAAGTATATTTTTCCATTTTGCAGGGATCAATGTATTAGATAAAACACATTCAGAAGTTGTAAAGATAGCTCATTCTGGCTCCGAAATCTTGGAATTAGATGTAAGTAATTACATTATTATTATCTATAAATATTAACAAAATTGCTAATGTTGTTTTTGGGGTAACAGTCACCCAGGTGGATCAAAAGGACAATAGTTAGATTTGAAATATTTCCCGTATGATTAATAATAACATTTCTCTAAGCAACTCTCGCACATTAATAGAGATAGTATCTCTATTAATGTGGCTATTTGCGGAGTAAATGAAATGAATATTTCTTTAAAAACTTTATTTAGATTTGACGACAGAATAATATGACTCTCTCCTCGTTCATCGTTGTCTTTTTAAACCTTCTCTACCAGTTCTCACGTCCAAGTTCTCTTTGGCTCAAACATGTTACGTTTCACTTCACTCATCAGTTTATGTTCCATTCTCACACTAATATATAAAGTGATTATACGGAAACTTTATTATTTATATACTACTAGCGGGCCGCCAGACGCTGTCCTGCCCCAAAAAAAATCTGGAACCCGATAGCAGTCCCCTGAATCCGTGCCCCAAAAAAAAACTGGGAAGCGATAGCGAAATAGTTGTTTTAGCTATATTCTAAGCATGTTTGCTCACTTTTAAACTTTCCTTGGACAAATCCGTCAACCGTTCTCGTGTTTTAGCAAGACTAACGAACAGCTATTGATTTTGTATTTATATAGATTACAGTTTTAGCGGATATATTGTGTTCAAATTTTATAACGCTTCTATAAATTTAGGATTTAGTGTAAAAATTTCAAAACTCAAAAATATGTTTCCAGGTCGCAAGGACATGCGAAGTTGTAGCATCGCTGGCGCACGAAGGCGGGCCGGCCGCGCTGTATTCGGGCTACTTGTGGCGCGCCGCACCGCTCCGTGCGCACCATCCACCGCGTTGGACAAGGAGGTGGTTTGTCCTCAAAAAGGACAATTGTTTATACTACTACAAAACTGATTCCGTGAGTATAAGCTGTATACAATCCAGTGTTAGATCTTGAAACATAATTATAATTATGGCCGATTATTGCATCTAGATCATGTCAAGACAAATTTGTCGCGGGTGTGGACTAATACATCTAAATAAATAAATAAACGCTACACTAAACAGCCTCCATTGGAATAGTGATATATCCTGTGTTAGGGGTTCAGAAACACAAACACACAACAGTTTAAGGTCAAGGACAAACACGCCCAAACCCGAACATATGCCTGAACAACTGCACTGAGCGGGAATCGAACCTGCGACCTATGGCGTTTAAGGCCGGTTAAGGTTGGTTGCCGAATTTGGTTGCCAAACGACGTCAAATCTTTAACAAGTATAATTGTTAACAAGTATACCATCATTTATTTTTTTTTAGAAGTATTCTTCTATAAAATATATTTATTTTTAAGATGGTTCGTCTATTGCATTTGCGTTAATTTACATCTAATTAAATTAGTATAATGTAACTTAAATTATTTCTATCACAAATTTAATATATTATTAATTATGGATTAGCAAAGTAGCACACAATACAATATAGACTTGTTTATGATATCGTACAGAGCATCCACCCAGTGGGCGCGCTCATGCTAGTCAACTACCAGCTGACGGACGAGGACGCGGGGCGCGCGCACGGGTTCCGCCTGCAGCGCGGCGGCGGCACGCGCCTGCAGCTGGCCGCCGACACGGCTGAGGCGGCGGTGCGGTGGAAGGCCGTCCTCGCCCACGCCATTGACGCTAGCAATCAGGTAACTACACTAGATGAAAACCCGGCTTCTCTCGGATGAAACGTGACTCATATTATACAATCTTTTACAAAAATCTTTCTTTTTGTTTCATCACTGACACTGACTGTCAGACTTCACTGATACGTGTGAATCGGTTTTAACGAATCAAGATGGCATCCGAGTGGTCTATATTTTGACTTTATATTTTGACGACTGCCATTTGCACCATTAGAATTTAACAAAATACTCAACAATTCGAATTTTGCCCTATATATAAGGTTGTGGTCTCGAAATTATTATTTTTTAATTTTTATTATTCAGGTAAGGTTTCAATCGAGTCTACTGTACTTCTTAACCGAATTTTAATATAGAAATGGACCAGCTTGACACTCACACACATGATGTAACAACATAATATTCCGTTTCATTCGTTAAAGGAAAGCACTGGAGGCCCAAACTCCCACCCCATCTGGTCGCTTCATTTTTTCACTTCCCTCGTATCCCTTAAGTTGGCAATGCGCATGTGATACTTAAAGTACCAAGGGATAAGAGGTGAATCAGTCTGATGTTAATTACTAGGGAATAAAAGTATTCTAGGGAACATGGATTTACAAACAAACCAATTGTAATTTTACACTCCCTCGAGACTTTAGGATAAAAAATACTTCAAACATTCATATATAGAAACTAACTTCTGCCAGCGACTTCGCCCGCGTCAATGACGATTTTAATATAAACTTTGAAACCCCATTTCAGGGTTGGAATTTTGGAAAATGTTAAAGCACGTGTTTCTTTATTTTGATAGAAAGAAGATAAGCAAAGAAGATTTTTTTGGATAGAAATTTCATGTTTAATTCGACTTTTGGCCATAATGATCGATAGGAATCACTTTGGATGTACTTCATATTTTAAATCCGCTATTCTATTATAAATAACACGAACGACTGCTATAAAATATATTGTACGCTACTTTAAGAATAAAAATTGTTTTTAAGAATATTTATGCCTGAAGCTTGTCTAAGCTAGATTAACTACTGCCCTCTTTTCAATAATATTGTATTTACTACACAAAAAGCAAGAACCTATTACATGCTTAGTAAGTTCCCATAAAGATCACTAGAGGGCACTTTTACATTTTTATTCGAGAAAGAAGGAGAGTTTAAAAATATTTATTCAAAAAAGTTGGAAAAATTCATCTTATGACTATGTACTAGTTGTTAAAAAAAAAACTTGCGAATAAAAGCGTAAAATAACAACGCTATGTAGAGTACTATTAATGTAGAGTTTAAATATGTAACGAGGTTCTAAATTTTTTCTATAGATGGCAGTGTTCTATGAAAGTGGGATTTACAAGAAATGATATAATTAACAATTGGCAGATTTTAATATAGTTTTTCGTTTTTTAATTGTCTTTTAAGGCTGAACTATTTTTGACTAATTTCAGCGAGACGGCTGGTTAGAAGTGACAATGAGGAATATGAAACTACCACCATCTTCTATACCAAGACCTGACTGTTTCGGATATCTCATGAAACTCGGATCCAAGTGGAAGTCCTGGGCTAAACGATATTGCGTGCTGAAGGATGCCTGTCTATACTTTTATAATGACGGAAATAGCAAAAATGCTTTTGGTATGTATTTCTAACCTCGAGTAACCTCTAATTTAATATAAACGATTTATTACCGCAATTATAATATTTTTGCCACTAATTGGTAGTAATAAAATTAAGTATTTTGATGTCACGAAGTCATAAATCATTGATCTGTGAACATCTAGAAGGCAACATTACATTATTAATAATACAGTAATTATAGCCATCGGATTATTCACCAACGATACAAGGACAATCACACCCAGGGCCGGATTTCAAGCTCTGGACGCTTCGGGACAGCAAAGGATTGAAGGCCGCTTGGCCCCAAATTATTTTCCAAATAAAAAGAAAACTATTTGTTTTAGTAGAGTTTTTCAATAAATAATTTATTGTGCAACCAAGTAGATTCTTTTAGTATTTAACAAACATAATATAAATATAATTGGAAAATGTTAAAAGAAAATATGTTTACTAGTGTTTAATAGGCGGAATATGAAAGATTTTTTCCGAAGTCGAAAAGAGACTTCGTTTGTAGAAGCTCCGAGGCTGTCGCCCCGGTTGCCGTCCCCTAAATCTAGCCGTGACACCCAGACCGGGAAAGATGTCTGTATGGTATTGACATCTGCTCCGAGTGGGAATCGTATTCGTGACCTGTGGCGCAAGTTCACTACTGCGCCATAACGTCATCAAATCTTGTGTTTTAATTGACCCTAACGTAAAAGTTATTTGTTTTTACAGGAATGGCATGTCTCCAAGGATATAGAATACAAACTTGTTCTCCTGGAGGCAAGAAATATGCTTTCGAGGTGATGCCCACTGAGCCCAAGCAGAGACACTTCTATTTTCACACTGAATCTGAAATGGATAAAAAACGGTTGGTTTTAGTAATAGTAAAGCAACTTTTAAGAATGACTTTAAACTTACTATTTTCACATACCACGTAGGTGGCAAGCAATCATACGGCCTACTGGATAAAAAGCAGTTCCCATGACTTTTGTTCACGGTAGCGTCAATGAGAGTTCTTTGTTTCTTAAGATGAGGGACAAAAGAGAGGTTAAAAAAAGGAGGAAAAGGAATGAAACTATGGACCTCTGATACTGACATCGATCTCTCAGAAAACAACAAGACTTTGGCTCTACAATAAATAATTAATTCTTATTGTTTAGAAGTGTAAGTAATTACAAAAAGTAGAGCCAACTTTAAATTGAAGTTGCAACTTTATAGTTATATAATATAACTTTACAGTATTTTGTGACTGAAATAAATAAAATTGAAATATACTAAAGATTAATAAATTTTGTATTATAATACTCTATAATATTTTTTTAGGTGGATGGCAGCTCTAGAATATTCGATAGACCGATGGATGAAAGCCGGTTGACGACAAAATTATACTTCAGATTCCTTTCAATTTGTATAACCATAGACACAATATAAATGTTCCTTTTTACTATTATTTTTTTATTCTTTTTCTACCTTTCATTTTTTTGTAGAGTTTTGATTTAAGTAACAAAAGTATTCGTTTTAGTATCAAAACATAGTATAATTTATCAGCAAATTTTGGTGAAACATAATATATATAAATAATAAATATATTTTATACAAATTTTACATTATAAATATCGTCACAACGTTAATTTCCCGTCCTAAGCAAAATTCCTTGAAAAATTATAATTAAAAAAAATTAATACAATTATCGTAGTAACATGAAAAATACTTTAAAATGCATGAATAAAATATATCAAAATTATTTTTCTTAAATTATTAATTTTTATTTATTTCTACAGATATCACATTTTTTTATCATTATTTTTACCGAGGGTAAATAAATAAACATCGAAATTGAAAAAGAAATTAATTAAAAAAACGTAGCTTTAATTCAGATAATTCTAAAATAGATATTTAATAAAACATTTCTTATTATCGATGTATTTAAAATTCACATTACATAATATAATTCGTAAAACATGACTGAGGAAAAGACTTTATAAAAGAATATTGAGGTCAAAAATAACAAAAAATAAAGAGACATAAATAAGACTTGAGGAAAATATAACATCTAAACTGAACGAAATTATCAGTAGATATAAAAATAGTATTAGAAATATTTAGACAGTTACGGGAAAAATATTCCTATTATTATCTATAATAAAAATATATATGGCGTATATATTGAAAAAAAAAAAACAAATTGAATATTAATTTGTCAAGTTAGATATTAAATAAAAAAAATGTTCGTGTTCTAAAAATACATAGAGAAAGATTTTTATGCATTACTATTGAGGATTCTGGTAAATAAAGAAAAGTTATTAATAATAGAGCGTCCAAAGCCGTATGGCAAAGCTATATAGAGAATATTATATAAATGTGCCAAGCCAAGATTAAGATTAAAACTCATTGTTAGTAGAAACTATATATTAAAATAGATTTTATAGTCTTAAAACAATATGAATAAATTAAAAAAAAAAAAACTTTTTTTAATTTGCTATAAAATTATATGTGACTTTTAAGAAACTTTAGTGCCAATTTAACTATGGAATGGTATTTAATTTTTATTTACTCTTTACAATCACTAATATCTTTTAATTTAAGTTTAGAAGTAAAATGACTCTACAATAGAGTATTGATTTTTAATTTTTCATATATAATTTCGCAAATTCCCAAGAAATTTTAGTGTCCTAAGAAATTATAACACTCTATTTTTTTGATATAAATTATTCTCAGCTTTAGTCATTTAAAGTGAAACCTTAGTTGATGCATTATTATTAAAAGGGCGAAGTTTTTTTTCAATGTTTTTGGTAGAAAAATATTTTCAATGGAAAAAAATAATTTTATTAAATGTAATATGATTATAAAAAATATTGTATTCATGCTAATTATGTGTTGTAAGAATAAGAAGAAATAAATTGATATCATTTGTGGGAGGTTATAAATTCTCCAGTAGAAAGTGGTCCATAATAGTGACTTAAAGTGTGCATTAAAATTTGATAAATAATAAAAAAATGTAACCCGTAACATTATATGTATGTAAATAGATAATAAACGCTCAAATATATTTAAAATTAACAAAATAAAGACTTACTCATAAACTGATTTTGTTAATTGCTTATAGACGTAGCATTATATTTATTAGTATATCAAAATCATAAGTATAACTATCGAAGTGTTTAGGTATTTTGACGGTTATAAATGCACGTTAAATATTAGATATGTACGTAATTGTTTCATTTGTAATTCATAGATATATCAACAATTTAATGATAAACATTTATTGTAATGTGTTCATTATAAGTACTACAAGAGATAAATTTAAAAAAGTCGTTTTAATTTAAAGTATGCATTAACGTTATCACGCCAAAATATAATCTATATCAAAGTTACTACGTAAGTAATGATTTTAATCATCACGTTAAAATATCTAAATGTATTAAGTTTTTCGTTAAAAATCATTTATTTATAGTAGAAATGTGAATAAATTATATGTAGAAATGGATGGCATTATTCATATTTCTTTAGGACATATTTAAAAAAATATATGTGACTGTATGTATAGCATTCGTTGTATTAAAGTATTGAAAATTATTTTGAAATTTTTATTTACATAAATATTTTCCCTTAAAGATAATGTTACCAAATAAAAACGTGATCATATAAATAAAAAAAAACGAAACAATCTTTTTTATGTCAAATAAATTCTTTATATTATCAATTAGCAAGTACGAACGGAATTCACGATCATTGAAAGAAACGTTTGAGGGCTTCGGTAATTTACACGACTTATAAGCTACTAACACGAAAAATAAACAATCTGGCGATATCCTTCCCTTTTTTATTGCTTCCAAAGTAGAAAACAGTACGAAGGCTTCGGCGGGTGGAGCGAGGTGGGAGGGGGGTCAGCTACAGGAGCGCTACTGCCTCTGACGACGTGAGTACAGTAGTACGCGCCCAACTCCCACCAGTCGCGCGCCGTCTGCGCACACGCAGCCTTCGCGCCAAGCGAAACTAACCTGAAAACCTATTGTGTATCAACTGTGTATAAAACTTTATCAGTGGATTACAGTGTGAAAAACTCGAACTGTGATGTGTCTGTACGTAATCAAGTGCACCGGTGACATGCGTTTATAGTGACAGCAATAACTCTCCTCGATTGTGTTGTCTATTAACTGTTTATGGCCTGTGCAGTGCGTCTATTGTTGTGTGCGCTTCCACTAATCTCCTATTCACCTGTCCACGCCAAATGTGGTTAGACTGTGAAATGTGACAAAAAATTGCAATGATCTATCATTGTTCGTAGCGGACCCTCGGTTTGTAAACTTTGTGGGCGACTACCTGACAGCTCTAGGGTTGGTGGCGTTGGGCGATCGATCGGACAACCCGTCGCCTTGTGAGTTCAATTTTTTTTTTAAAGAATATGTAATTTAATACGGCGGATGTGAAATAAATTGGGTAGGCAGGGTGCGTTTTACGCTACCTGTTTTATTTAAAATGGTCATGTGCGCGGATGTGTGCTATAAAAATTCATGTTAATAATTTTTTTCTTCGAAGATACCACCCAAGATAATACAATGGTGTAGATGTAACGGTTTGCGGTTACCGTCATTGTTAAGGTTTATTACTTTGCCACTGTATTTCAGTAATTGCAATACAGGAGTTTTTTTTTCTTATACATAATAAATATATGACAGTATTTTTGATATACCTATGTAGGTTGTGTTATATTAATATAACTTTTAATATAAATATAATTTTTTTTTAGTTAAAATTTTTCTATAATATTCTCGTTGAATTTATTTTTTGTTTAACATTTGTGAAAGAACTTTACATATTATAAAAGCTTATTCTAATTATCTGTGAAGTAAAATCACTATGAAGCATAAAGGTACACTGTATTATGTCCCAGTGTACACTGTACTGGTACCAACTGCATGGAAGAACGCCAGACACCACTCAATAGAGAGTTGACTGGATAAATACACATACAAATGGAAAGAAAGAAATTTTATGAATTATAAACTGTCTATCACTACATAGTATAAAACAAAGTCGCTTTCTCCGTCCCTATGTATGCTTAAATCTTTAAAACTACGCAACGGATTTTGATGCGGTTTTTTTAGATAGAGTGATTGAAGAGGAAGGTTTATATCAATAAAAATATATATATATATATAATAAAAATAAATCAAAACTACTGGATCGATTTTCTATCATTTTTCAGTGAATGACATAGGCTATATATTTTATGCCCGTGCGAAGCCGGAGCGGGCCGCTAGTTTTTATATATAACAATGATAAAATTTCGTCGGTAATTAGAAATTAACTAGCTGTTTCTCGCGGCTTATTCTAGTGTTGGAATATTGTGTGGTTTTATTGCTATATCTTATGACGACTGCTGAGGACGTTGTGATGCAGCGGTAGCGAACCTGCCTTAAACGCCACAGGTCGTGGGTTCGATTCCTGCACGGAGCATGTTTGTATTGACCATGCAAGCATATTTTCCGGTCTGGGTGTATTTGTCCTTGTCCTTGTATGTGTTTCCGGACCCCGACACAGGATATTACAATCCTAAAGGGCGCCGTTGAGTGTGAAGCGTTTATATATCCCGCACTCAGTTATATTTAGCAGATTCAAAAGACTCGTGTACCGAATAGCCAACCTTTCTTATATAGCTGGAAAATGCATTCAAACTAGTCAAGTCGTGGTGAGATAAAAATGGGATTAAATTTGTGAAATATAATTGAGCATATGTTTACGGAATTTCGAATATGGTCTCACAGGAGGCCCCATAACGATGGAATCAACTTTAAGCCCCCGCCAGAGTTGCTCATTTTTCAGGGCTGGATCTCATTACTCTGCCCTACGCTCCTGCCACTAAGGCCCACAGGGCTAACAGCATCAAAAATTCGAAGAGAAAAAGCTTTTTTTCATTGTTTGGGTTAACGTGCGAACTGTACCTAGTTTGAATACTGACTGCAGTCATTGAAATATAAATTAGCTACTTGCATTAAAGTTATATTTTTTATTTTATCAATTGCAATACATAAACATCGCTAATGACTTTTTTGATAATATCGCATTATATATTAATTTAAAAAGTGTGCTAACGTTTGACTTCTAGATTTAGGTTGATAAAAAAATTGATAATGAAGTAAACAACTTCGTTCTACTTCGTTTTAACTGTACTTGTACATTTTATAATATTAAAAATGTTCCATAATATAAAGTAATATTTTTAAGATCTCTAATGAAAAAAAACAGTTTTAGCATTGCATGCGGCTACATTAAGAGAATTGGCAAAAAAGAAAATTTGACATTTCTTTTTAAGCAATCCAATTACTAAGCCTCCGGTGTCTGTCTGTCTGTGCGTTTGTAGCTGGATGTATCACACGTAATAGATAGAGAGTTGAAATTTTAATAGAATGAATATTTCTGTTGGCACTACCACAACAAATAGTAAATATAAAATACATTTATAAAATGTATGAGGTCGTCATACAAGAAATTTGATATTTTTATTTTACGGTGCTACGAAACTTAATTCCGACACGCAGTTAGGCTGGTTTTTGTTATTTAAATATTTATATAGATTCAAAAACCATCTACGAAAGAACCTTTTTACTCAAACCTCAAACAAAAACTGATAGTTACAGCTTCAATTATATTACACTATTTACTAGCAACGTTCAAGCAACAAATGGTAGTTAATCAGCATCATCAACTGATAACATAATCTTATCAAGACATGTTTTATCATTAACAGCAGAAACCTTGCGGCACCGAAAAAGAGTCCCCCTCTTAATAACAATAAACGTTATTAGTCAATATATTAATTTATTATTTGTATATCACAGATTGTCTGATCAGATAGTGATAAAGTATTTTAACGATCTTGCCCTATTATTCATGGTTAAGTTTCCATGAAATCATTTTAAAATTTACTTTTGATGTTCGCCGCTGTCGCGTGATATGTGTTATTTTGTTATTTACTTATTTACATTTATATTTAATGTATTAATATTTAATTATTATCAGTTGAAATCAGTCTGGTATCGGAATTGACAATTTAATTAATTTATGATACATACTGGTAAAGTTCAGATTAATTAGTAAAATTGCAAGAATATTTGATTTTAAAGATAATTCTATTTTTTTAAATCTAGCAATAACGTGTCTTATACGCGTCTTCAACCTAAGGCAATATTCAAACGACACGCGCCCACTACGGGCACGCCACGCGTGTTATTACCCGTCTGTAATTCGCTTTAAATAAAATTTGAGTCTCGATCATAAAGCTAAAATACAATAAGACATTTATTGATATCTCATAAGTCTCAAATGATATGCAACAAGTTTCAATATGCGTGAGTTGACGCGATTGGCGTGCGCGTAGGCGCTTGTGTCGTCTGAACGCAGCTTTAGGAGCATCGCATGCTTGAGATCGAAGGCGGTAGAAAAAAAGGAGGAGGAAAATTCAGGATTTGCCCTCTGGTACACTTACTTATCGATGAAAACGTAACAGTATGAATACTGGTACTTTACGTCGATATTCTTTGCAAGGGATCGAGCCGGTCATATTTATACAAAGTCCACAAACTTGAATACTCACAGATATATTTAGGATAGTTACACTTTAAGAGGAAGCAATTTTTATGAGGTGATTCCTCATCAACTGTTGAGTTAGTCAAAAAAGTCAAAACCAAATCTCGTTATTATTTTTAAATACCTATCCAGAGACGCCTCCCACCTTGCCTCAAAAAAATAAGCACAAAGTGTGCATACTATTTCTATTTAAGACGATAAAGATTAAACCAATATATAGTATTTTTATATGAATACAGAAACAAGCTTAGGAGTCATCAACCCCGTCCTACCGCAAAGGGATTAATGAACGAATACCTTAGACAGGCCCATGTAGCGTTGATTTAGTGCCCGAAGATCGAACTGGCCCAGATCTCTGATAGTATTCTAGAATAAAAAGTAAATACAAGTTTACATTTAATGTTCCTACAAAGCTAAATATAAGTAATAATAAATAAATATAACTAAACGCTACACACTCACAAACACCTATGTCGTAGACCCAGAAACATACACAATGACAAGGAAAAACCCATCTAGACCGGAAAACATGCCTGTATAGTCACATACAAACATCTGCTCCAGTGGGAATCGAACCCGTGACCTGTGGCACTTAAGATAGGTTCGCTACCACTGTGCCAAAACGTCGTCAATACCTATTACATTTATGCTACTAATATTAAGTGAGAGATTCTATAACAAGCACTTATTCTAAATGAGTGTTTGTTATAGACTGGCAGACCCATCACGTGTTGCTGTGGCGGTTTCAACAAAGAAACAAAGGATTCGGCTAGAAAGGCCTCCTTTCCTGTTAAAGAGAAAGATCAGGAGCTTAATCCACCACGCCACTCCATTGCGGATTGGATATACATGCTTTAGAATTTCTTGTAAGAAATAGGAAAACTTCGTGAAGAAACCTCATGTAGGTTTCACCGCTAAGCAAGAGACGAATTCGAAACACAGATTAAGAACTTGAAAATTCAGAGGTGCTTGCCCGGATTTCAACTCATAACCTTCGGTTAAAGTGTACATTTTTGTATCCATGAAATTATAATATACTCTGTCTATTGGTGAAAGCCCCAAACAGTCAGATAGACGCGGTGAGAGACTTTATTTTATAATATGTAAAGATAGTCAAACCTTCATTATTCTGACAAATTTTATGAATTTTCGATGCACCATAACGCTATGATATATAACTACGTAATATATATATAAAAATACGCCCTCGTACTTCATAAATGTAATGAATAAAAGCCAGTAATATAAAGCGTGCAAGGTCTTTTTATTATAGCGATTCTTTGATAAGAAATTTCAATTCTTGAAATTTTGTTTGTTATTATTTTGAATTTAGCGCCCGAAAATATCAATTAATTTTCTACAGTGTAATTTTTAAAATACTGTGAAATACCTACTTTTATTTTTACTGAACACATAGCCTCCGTTAATAATTTTACGATTTTGTGTGCAAATCTTCATATGTTTCTTGAATTTCATCAAGTCAACTGCATAATTATCTATATAAATATTATTTGGCCTGTTTATTAATAAAAATGTCAAATCAATCCAAAGTTATTAGTTCGATTTTCCTCAAAACTCGACATCATTTTTAGCGGTAAAATTAATTAGTACGTACAATATATCGAATTTGAATATGACAAATATTAGTACCTTATAATTTATAAGGTGACAGTAACTGGACTCATCTACTTTCATAATATCAAGACCATAATGAAATATTCAGTGAGAATTAGTTACACCGTGTCAAAAACAAGTATGAAAAAATCTCGATCCATTTATCTTAATAAATTTTCGACGCATATTTTGACGTCTTATCGATGTTTAGTGCTTAGAAATTGTTATACTCTTTTATTTATATCTGAAAGTAGCAAAATATCTTTTAATGAAACTGCTGCTTAGGAAACTTTATTATAGCATGCTTAGGAAATGATTTCTACAACATTTTATTCGTTCAAAATAAATAATAATCAATGTTAATGCATAATATTTCAAAACAAACATCTCAAAAGGTAAATTTCTTGTTGCTTTACAATTTTACTAGTATGGAAATATAACATGCAGTATTACATCTAAGAGTATTACTTACTGCAGTACATTCATACATATTCATATATCTAAATTCTCAAACCAAAAGAGATAAAAGTAGTTTTACAGCTTCGGAGCAAGTAAGATGGTAGAAACTCGATCAGGCGTAACCTTAGTGGGACTGAAACAGAACATAAAGTCGGTGTGCGAGTGAAAGGGAAGACGAATCAGAAGGCTTTTACGGTAGAACGGGCAACATGCAGTGAAATGTGGACCCGGCGCTTGCCTTCTTTTTCGATCTCGCTTGAATAAATTGATTCTAAGATTTATCTTTTTTCTCGCAACTTACGACCAAGGGGGTGTATGTATTACATTTTAAACTTTATAATTCTTTTTTAAAAGATATCTATCTATATCTAAAATGTGAAAACCATTAAGATTGTTCATGCAAATATTGACTAGACCAGATAGATTATAATAGGGTTATCCGCGCTTCAATTGGGTTGTATCGAGTTTTAATATCATTCTGCTATATTAGACTCCCACTTTTCTCCTCTTTTATGTATTACCACCGACAAACTTACTACTGGTTGATATTAGAGGTCCTACTTTAAGTAGCAGTCCTAGAGACATAGACCGTGTACCGAAGACTTCAACTTACTATGTGAAGTTTTATAACATTAAATGGTACGTGCATTGCACGTAAACTAAGAATGACACAGGAAACGTTAAGAAAACAATAGTCGATGGAAAGGCTGTAAATAATGGCTGTTTTATTATCTTTCGAGACACCCATGTCAGTTGGTAACCGTCAGATCCATCGTAAATCTCAGAATAGCAATCTCATTGATGTTATTATTGTTGTAAAAACATACTACGGAGGTAAAACAACTATAGTACCACATATTAAACGAAAAATTTAAAATAAAATATGAATTCAAAAAGATTTCAAATTGCATTAAAATTGGGAACCCTAAAGATAATAATAACTATTAATACATGACAGGACAATTTATTATATTCCTAATTATTATTTATCGGAGAATCAGATTCTTTATAAATAACAGGTATACTGAGCAATCGAAAGCAACATATCAAGTATTGACATTTATATCTTTTTCGTACCCAAATCCGGTTGTCATTAACATTTTCTGATATCACCAGAAGCTAAGAACTATGCTATTCGGTATAAACTGTTGAATGATGCATGAAATACATTATATAATTTGCATAATGATGAAAACAGATAAATTTAAAAAAATAATAATTTATATTTACTTTGTAATTAATATATGAGGCCTATTCATTGAATCCAACTTCAAATGTTATTAGTTAATTTATATTATCAAACTCTTGTTTCTACAATATAGAAGTTTCGTGATACCCATTAATAACAAGGATAAATTGTTAAATGAAACAAAAAACTGACCGACTGCATTAAAAAAGTAAAAAGAAAAAAATTGGAATGGAAAAAATTAAAAATTTACACATGGATTTCTCGAAAACCAAGCTCAAGCAAGCTTTTGTCGAGTTTTACAAGGAACCATCATCATATTGTCGTTATAAGAATTGCAAAATTTATTAGGGATTTATTTTCTTCCAAGGGCACCATATTAAAACAACTGAGACGAATCTAATGACATCTCAAATGTTGAAATTCGTCAAAGGGTCTAGGCTGTAGAACATCACAAAGATATAGACATTCATGTATACATATGCTTGAAATACATTACCTCCTTCGGCAGTCGGGTAAAAAGGTATTTCATTAGTAAAGTGTCACAGACCATCTAAAGTGTAAACAAATTGTGAAGCCCAGCTCAAGCGTGGGTTGATTCGGTGAGAAGTAATCTGTTTTTATGCTAATAGTTAAGTAGAAACAATGTAGAGCTACTTAATTAAACATGTTTCTCGATCCATAAATCTAAATATTCAACACCTGCCTGCTGGCAAGTACTGGCAAAGAGAACCGTACCTTCTTACGATCCATAAGTGAAAGCCGTAAAGATAAGAATCGACTTTGGCTCTGCGCTTGTCGTTTTAAAAGCCTTACGGAATGAAATGGCTTACAATATTATATATTTCATGTAGCGAATGACACATTGATAAAATTAATTTAATCCATAATGTTAATCAGGAAACGCACATTCAATTAAAATTGACAACGAATATAATTAAAGGGTTAAATAAGCTGAATTCACCTAGCAGATCCGTGCTTCTTCCAGCACAAATGGGCCGGCTAGACCGGGCAAGTAGTACGATCTCACAGAAAATCAGCGTAAAGTAACTTTTGAGTTTTTTGCAACTGTTTGTTACCACCACTGTTTCCTTCCTTTTTTCCCTTCTTTCAAAATTACTTTTCATCAATAACTTAACACACTAATAAAATGTATAATTCTAATTTATTTTATTTATTTTCAGATGATTCTTCGTACGTAATGTCTGAAAACGGTGCAACAACTGTATCGCGGGCGTCTACACCTCGCCCAGTTACGGATAGCCCTGTTACAGCCCCTTTACGTTCAAGGCATGATCAGTTCCTCGCTAGTTCAGCTGAAAGAGCTCAAAGACCCACCTCCAATGGCCGTAATCCTAATGGAAACTTCGAATCGCCTCCCATACCTTATCATCGTCAGATGACAACGGGCTCTCTTTTACCATCTCATCGTGAAACATCAGCTTTTGTTCCTGTCGTACCAACAAGGGCTATGCATCCTGTTATATATCCTAACGAAATGCATCCACCACTATTACCATCTGAAATAATTGAGCGAGAGAGAATGCTAGAAAGAGATAGAAGTGAATCAGCTAAAGGATCACCCGATAGGGCTTCTGGTAACTTTCAAAAAAGAAATTCATTCGACTTAATGGCCATGATGGTGGAAAAAAGGAAAGAAGTTGCTTTACGAGAAGCTGCTGCTGCAATGCTATTGCCTCATCATAGAACACCTTCGATTGACGGAATGATATCAGATGGGTCACCCCAACCTCCAATTTATGGCCCACCTGGTGCCTTTCTTGGAGCACCAGGTCCTTCACCAACGGCCTCAAATAGTTTTACATTTCCCGGAGCTGGTTTATTTCCACCAGGGGCTGGACCGCATCAAATGCATCCACATTTAGACAGACGACTGCTCCGTGCTCCAGGCAGAGCTTCAAGACCGAAGAAGCAATTTATCTGTAAATTTTGTAATCGTCAATTTACAAAATCATATAACTTACTCATCCACGAGAGAACACATACTGATGAGCGACCATACTCTTGTGATATCTGTGGGAAGGCGTTCCGGCGACAAGACCACTTGCGTGATCATAGGTGAGTCATGAATTTACATCTTATAATTTGCATTGCCATGCTTCAAATACGTAGACGTTACCTAATTATAGGTTATTAAAATTTAATATTCATTTTAGTAATACGTTAATTTTCTTCCTTGCTGATAATACTGAATATAAAGGCCCATTTCATATGCACGTAACAAGCAGCCGGTGTAACTCAAGTTGCAGATGTTAAGCCGAGTGTGGCCGCATCCGCTCAGCTACTTGGAAATGAAATATTTATAAGTTTCCTAATCGTAGTTCAAATTCATGGAAATCTATCTATCTTGATTGAAGTTATATAAATAAATTGTAATGCGTTAAGTTTAATGTATGGTAACATAATCACGTATGGGAAAATTTTCGAATTAGAAACTAAAATTTAATGTTAAATTTTTAAGCCCAAAATTTACATTTTATTTAACACTTTCATAACTATAAAGATTATACGATTTTGGAAATAATATTTAACACAACTGACTCAACAATTATTCATAATTCAATCTTCCTGCTATCTCGGAATACAAAGGATTTTTAATTACTTAAAAACCATATTTTTAATATTAATCGAACAATATTTGATACGTTCCCACAGCATTATTCAGTTATCTATAAAATATAGATTTATAGTTTCTATAAAAAACTGATCGCTGTTTCGTATATCAAAAAAGAGTTAATTGGACTTTTTATTACAAGCTATTATTCAAATAGGATAGTATTTTGTGCTGCCTTGGCAAGATGCTTTTAAATTGATCCGTACATTAATCAGTAACAAGGAAGAAAACAAATCATCGAAGCAGTTTTTTTTTTTTATAATCGTATAACTTAAAAATAAATAACAAAATGTATTCAGATTTTGAATCACATTAAATTTTCAAAGTTACATTTTTTCAATATAAAATCTAAAGTAATCCATAACCGTTTTCTAGAAACCCTATCGGAATTGATATTTTAATGTCACATTTAAATTGCTTTATATAAATTATTCAAAATATTGCACGACCTGTCCCGGCTAATGTATATTCACAATCACCTTAATCCGATTAAAAGATACCAGAATAAATCCTATAAAATATTAAGTTTTTTAAGCGTTCTTTTCGGCTCGGGTCGACGGCTTTTGGGGCGATTCAAATGATTTTATTGTACCATAAAAACTGGACAGCGTTCTCGTATCAAATCTTGGAGTTAATCCTTTCAAATGATATTACTACTTTCATTTAATATATGCATGTGTGCTTTGTAGACATATCTACGTCTAAGCTATGTATTAATATATTTACAGTAATAAACGAATATATTTTTATTTATACATAACATATTATGAAAAGCGAAAGAATAATATCCATGGTATAATGTTAAAAAGTCTTTTTGGTGTCGTATAATAAATAGAAAATTTTACTTCCTTTTTTTTTATCCCTCCGATGACGTCCCTGATGAATCAAAATTGAGCCCCCGTGAGGGCTGCTCCTTTATCACGGCTGAGTCTCTGTACTCGGCCCCCGCCCGGTGACGCTGTCAAGGCCAGTAGGGCCAACAGCAATATACATTCCGAAAAAAAAACTCCCTTTTTTCAAGGCATTACTAATATTCCTATTGCCCCTCTAAATAAGCTCGAAGCTTGCGCTAGGAGTGGGTACGACAATAGCCCAAGAGGATAAGGATCGAACCCTCGAGTCTTAACGGAGCGAAATCGGCCTTTCTACCATTGAGCTATTGAGACTTCTAGCCTTGTCATATATCGTATAGGTTATGAAACGGTTTTTGAGTAATATACATACTAGTACGTAATCATGTATATGAAACGATTAATTGTATAGTGTTTACTTTCCTGAAGGTTTCATAAGATTTTTGAGTAGTTATGTCTGATTAAGAACTTAGGATATCTAGTACAAAGCTCCTTAAAACAATCACTGCATCCACATTTCAAATCGTTCTTACGTATCAATGGATTACAGCTTAGGTCGTCCGAGTTAATTAGTATAGATAACAGGGTGATAACAATATTATTATTTCATATAAAGTAAAATGAAAAAAAGTTAATTTTAGATTAAATCAAATCTCAAATCAGTCGTATTTTGTATTTTTATTAGATAATTAAAAACATCCTAATGAGATACATCGTTTGCATTTACTTGAAAATGTCAAAATTATTAACATATTGATGAACATTTTAAAAAGTGCATATTTTGCTGTATCTGTTATAACATTGAATGTGCAGATACAACTTTTTGCCTAATATTAATTCCATTTTATCAATGCTATGTCTGACTGCTATTAACCGTATAATTCTATACAAAACTAAACTTAAATTTAAAATATAATATATAATGAATATAGCTGTTAATAGCAACTTTAACAAGAAAATATACTAATCCGTTGGGCTAAAGAAATCTTAAATGATATTATAAAAAGTAGATACCGCCTTTAGTATCACGGACTTAGTGATTTTTGATGATTTTAATGCCCGTCTGAGTTATTCGTCTCGCATTGAGCTACGCGTTTTTTCATCTCGATCTGTAATTAGTTTAGAATCTGATGACTCATCGGTTTCTATTGGAACTTCGGTAATGGAAGTCGGGATTGCTACGGTCCGCATATAAAATTAAAAGCCAATCTTCTTAGGTAATTTAACGTAACACTTCGTATAAGATAGTGTTTTAGACGCAAAATACTTTGTAACTTTCTATCAAAATTACATTCTTCGAAATCATTTTCTCAAACTGTATTTACTTTTTTCGATATTTTAATTATTATATATCCTGTATTTCATCGACATGTCCACTTATTTTTTCTTCGTTAAGAAAATAATTTACAATCATTAAATTTAATTTATCTTTATGATAATTTTACTGACCGTACATTTATAAGTCCATTAAATCGCCGCACTATTTATTTTTTATCTCATCTAGCATTTGAATAGGCAATGACAAAAAATACATTTTATTATATCATAATAAAAAATGTTCTGTAATTAGGTAAAGCATCCATACTTGGTATATAATGAAACATCCAACACTTAAGTGCCACACTAAAGCATATAAAAATACTTGTATATTGTACATTGAAAATTTTAATCTGAATTATGAGCTCACGAATGGTTCGTCATAATAATGTGCAGTTACAACTTTTTGTCGCCCGTTATTATGTTATGATTACCTTTATAATCGAGATGCGGTGCAGACCTGCATAATATCAGGTTATTATACGCCACACTGTAATTAATAACCCTCGAAGAAATATACATTCATGTACCGCCTTTGACCCGCCAAGGACAAGAATCTTACAAGCTTATTCGATGTTTCTGCGAAAAATATTTATTCCGATACGAGACAAAAACGTTATGGAAAATAATAATAAAAATATGTCCATAATTATAAAATTATTTATCCAAAAATGTATTAAACACCTTTTGAATACGAAATGAGAACTAACTGGCTTTACGTAAATAAATAAGTCGGAACCGCATTTTTATCTGCTGTCGATCGCCGAAAGACGTATGAAGAGAATTTTAACGGCAATTTATAAAATTTCTCAAAAGAAAAATTATATCTTTTTAGATCTCATACATATTTATAGAGTATCGAAGAAGCAAAAACTTAAGTGGTTAATATTTACTCAAATCATCGTGGTTACTTAAAGAGTGGTATTTGAAGAA
Organism: Hestina assimilis; assembly: GCA_023373885.1. Lineage (NCBI taxonomy): Eukaryota > Metazoa > Arthropoda > Insecta > Lepidoptera > Nymphalidae > Hestina > Hestina assimilis. The sequence continues at coordinate 7,146,427 of CM041754.1, forward strand.
CATAGAATAACACTAAACAAACTAATAAAAGTTACATCGTCATTCACATTACAAAATGCATTATAGATTGCCTCTCAATCACCAAAACACAACTAATCAAGAGAACGTTCAAAAATTCCACCATTAATAAGGCGTTGATAGTCGTTCCCACAAGATGAGATACAAACACTTAAAGATATAAAAGAATTCACACTAAACCTGTACTCGTACAGACACGTACAATACTACATGTACCGGCAATTTGATATAGGCAGCCGAGACCAAGGAGAGCTATAGGAACATTAATTTGCTTGCAACACAAGTAATTTCCTATGAAAAACTGGTTCTAGATTTATTTTATGAGAAACGAACGCGTATTCTGCAACGAGCCGTGCCTTAGTTTAAATTATAACAATTTCAAAGACTATTTCGCAAATATTTTTAGTATTGAATTCGTCGATGATCGTGACTTATATTAGACTTGGATCTTCTCCCTGTATGATAATATTTTGACAAATTTTATACACCGTTAACGCTAGAATTGCGTAGAATTGTTGTACTCACTCCTAACGCGAGCTACGAGCTACTTTGGAGGGGCAATATAAGTATGAGTAATTTTTCAAGAAGCTTTATTATTAAGCATATTATATATTCTTTAAAAAAATGGGTAATTTAGGTCACTCCTTTTTTTCTCTTAATAATATTTTTGTGCATTCTCTTTTTATATAAATCTGGTCTAGCATTACGAGTTTTAGTATTGTCTATTTTATTTTTCGATTTCGATTAATATATTTATCGTCTTTATAAAATCGTACTCTTAAGTGAATATACTACATTTTGTCATTGGAAAGTTTATTTTAAAAGTAACTTTATCTTACGCCCCACATGCAATTATGTCTCGGCCAAGACCACATATAATGGGGACCGGGCAAGCCTACTCGCTCGGTCTGATCGCTTAAGGGGCTGCAGCAAAAGGGATATCAAATTAATACTGAATCCATAATAAATCAAAGTGGGCAGGTGGACGTGGTCCCAAGAGCAACATTTCGCCTACGGATATCTTTAGAAATTATCATCTTGGACCAATACGATAATAACGAAGTTATTTCCTTACGAGACCTAAATTGATGCCAAGAATCTATAATATTTGGAACATTCGAAACGATTTATTTGATTATGTTTGGGGTATTTTTAATACTTACACGCAAAGATTTACATATTTTTTTGGTATTCTTCGAATATTTTAAACATTCTCCGAGCGTTTATTTTCCATCCATAGATAAATTAATGTTATCGGAATTTTTGATTAAAAATCTAATTTTATACAAAACATTTAAATATTTATTTTTCCGAATTTTAAACTACTTATTTTAAAACAAACTTATGACTTCATTTAATAATATTAACCACAGTGGCATTGATATCTTTCACGACTCACTGTCTATTTACCATAAAAAATTATATGTATAGAATTTTTTAAATTTAATTAGTAATAAATGTTATAAATAAACCAATAATTATGTAAATGTATTCTCTTAGCCACAGCTTAATTTCAATTGTGTTCTTATTTTTTTTTTTTTATTTTACTCATTGTTTGTATATTTTAGGTATTTTTCTTTTTGTAACTAACCTAGAATGAGGCATTTGCTAATGCTGAATATACCTTAAGTTAAGTGTTTGAAATCATCTTAGAAAATACTCTGTATAATTCATAGGTCATATTTCAAATCACTGTTGGTGTATCTAAATAAATAAATAAATAAAATAAATAAACTACGCTAACAAACAATATTTTACTTTTATAATGAAAATATTTCGTATGCAAATGGTATTTTTAATTATTGTAATTTATTGCTATTGATCATTAAGAGGAATTGCGTTGATTAGACAAATCGGTGTGCTGATTTCCATACAGATGGTACAGATGAGTTACGTTTAAAATAATCGTGACCAATGTTAGAGAATAATTAGCTGCGTATGGCCGGCGAATTCACAGCATCTTATTGCCTTTTGAAAGTTCTTTTGAAACATTATCTAGTTACACAACATAAAAGACTATTTAAAAGGCTTTACAGTGTGTAAAATGTACAATTAGATCAAAATGTAAAATATATTAAAATTTCTAGAATCGGTCTGGAATCTGGAAACAAATAAATAAATAAACCTTACATTCTCAAAGGCCCCCATAAGGATATATAAGGATATCCTGTGTCGGGGGTCCGAAAACATACAGAATGACAAGGACAAACATACCCAGACCGGAAAACATGACTGTATGGTCAATAAAAACATTTGCTCCGAGCGGGGATCGAACCCGCGATCTGTGGCGCTTAAGGCAGATTCGCTACCGCTACGCCACAACATCGTCAAACAAACAGAAACACTAACACAAAATAAAAGATAGATAAGAATATTTGGATCAAATTAATGTCTTCGATTTCAAACTTTTTTCATAATGTATGCTATTATTACTAACTCCATAAGGACAGGTAGAGGTATTATTCAAATTATATCTGACGGTTGCGTGTGATTGCAAAACGCTTTTTTGTCTCAGATTCCGAACCAATTAAATATAAATAGCTCTTGCGTGATTTTCATTCGAGATATATTCATTTTAATACATAAAGATGCGGATCGTCTCCAAAATTTCCATTCTCTATATAATTTCAAAATTGCATTCTTTGTTCAAAATATAAAAAAAAAATAAAGTTCTTTGCTGCTTCGAGTTTTCAAATTTTCATTCTTTGTTGGAATATTTGAATGTGGATTTTATTGAAACATTATTTTAATGAATGTATAAATCTTTTACAAGCGTCTATTTAACATTTTTCTTATGGTGAGTATATAAAAAAATTAAAGCATCTTTCAAGAACTGAAATGTATCCGATTGAGCTGAGAGTAAGTCTTTGGTTGTGGAAATTGGCTTAGTGACGTACTTGGTAGTTGTTATAGTAGATTCATTCCCGGTTACTATATACGTTGATCAAATTAAACGAAAGAATAAAGAACGCTCATTGGTTAAATATAACCGATGATCTAGAGGCAACCAATGAGCGTTTTGTATTTGGTATGTTAAGTTGAAAAGAGTTTCATAAACGTACGAGAAACCGGGGGTTAGTTTTAGCCAGTACTGTAGAGCTTTATAATGTTTTAAAATTTATAATGGAGAAGATCTAATTAGAACTATAGTATTCTCTCAAATACTAACTAATAAAACGTTTGTTTTTTTTTCATAATATTTATAAAGTATCTTGCATAATTAATACATAGCTATTTTAAATATGCAAATTCATATGCATTATATACAAAGAAAACATTTATTTTCAATTAAAATTCACGATACGATCGCTTCCATTAATCATACGTAATCATTAATACAGGAGGTGATTATGAACCTGTCCTGTAGTTACTTTTATCTTTGGAATGACTTGCATATCTTTAATTTCTTTTCATACATTTTGCACTTAAAATTGCATATGCCAGCTTTATCTATAATTAATAACGTTTTCTAGATATGCTAAAAATAATTCATAATGTTCAAATTTGTTAACTAGCCGGATCGACCGGGGAAGTACTAACCTCTCATAGTAAATAAACGCTACACACTACACACTCAACGGCCCCCATTAGGATAATTATATCCTGTGTCGGGGTCCGGAAACATTCACAATGACAAGGACAAACACAACCAGACCGGAAAACATGCCTGTACGAATAATACAAACATCTGCTCCGAGCGGGAATCGAACCCGCAACCGTCGAGGCTTAAGGCAGACTCGCTACCCACAACGCCACAACGGTGTCAAATCTCCGTAAAGTAACAGTATCAGTAGGAACTGTTGCGTTTTTTGTGATGAGCGCTGGAGACCCAATCTCCCACCTAGGAGCCTAAGTTACTCCTTATAACATCAGCTATCTCCCAGTGAAAGATTCATTAAAAATCGGTCCAACAGTTTCAGAGATAAGCCGGAACAAACAGACAGACAGACAAAAACATTTTTTTTTTTTTATGTAACTACCGTATATACTTTCATATGCATTTAGTGAAAAGCTTTTAACCTAGAATTACAAAATACAAACAGAAATTCGTATTTATTGATTACAGTGATATTATAATAATAATAAGTGGCACTTCGATATATGCTTTTGTAATTTTTAGCACTTACATTTCATTATATTGTCATATCCTTATGGTAATACAAACCATATGTGTTCGAACAATTGAAAATTCAATTGTATATTGTATGCCATTATCTGAGTTAAGCGTGCTCTGTCGATGCATCGGAAAATAACCTTACTGGTATGTACTTTAAGGCATAATTTCGTATATCATAGTCTTATCCTAAAACCAGCGTGGGATGACAAGACTTATGCTTATCGTCGATTTAGCATTTCTCTGCTACTTAATCCAGTTTTTAAAAGCCATTAAGCTTGTAGTAGCGATACGTATTTGGTGCTGGTATTTTGAAACTACTTCGTGGTCTGTGGTCGAAAGGATCGGTATCGCGTGTCTGGCACACGAGCGGTTTTATATCCCTCATTACGATACTTCGACCATACGATGGCAAGTTTCATTTCGATCATTAAACATGCTGCTAATTTAATCATTATTCGTATATTTTCATTTTATTTTTATAATCAAAAGGTTCTTCTTAAAACTTCTTCTTATCAAATGATTGTTGGCCAACCTAGTGTCAGAGTCGTTCAGATCGCCCGTAGGCCTCTTGAATTTTCGACTCTTGTTAAATTGATAACAGCCGGGACCGACTTTTTACATACTCTCCGAAGCACGGAGACGCTCAGTTGAAATACCACTATGCACCCATCTAGTGACTGACCGTGCCTAAAGTTGCCGTTACCCGGGGCTATATAAATAGGGCTCACCCTCGGGCCATGGACGTGCAGAGTGGGGTATCTGTGCGTCCGTGATGAGCGGCCCTAAAGAGGACGGCATTCGGTGTGGTCCCGACTGCCGTGTGCGCTGCATGGGAAGCGCTGGGGGGCTTACCATCTCGCGCGGCAAGGACCGAGCTTTGCTACCAATCGGAGAACTGTAATTGTCAGGTCGCGTTGGTTTGTTCTCCAAGAGTTCCCGTAATCTGACAAAAACACTGAGGTCGGCCACCGAGGAGGTTTAGGTTAGTGGGTCCCCATGACGTTTCCACCTTGTCATGGAACCCCACATAACCCGGGTCTTCCTCCCCAGGACGCCAGGTATCTGGTAGTAGATTTCCTCCCCGTCTCTATCTATTTACTGAATCTCGCCTATTTACTGAATGACCACGCCTAAAGTTACTTAACCCACCAATCGTTTACCGATCAGTAGGTGCACTCGGCTATGAGCGTCTCGCTTAAAAGTTAACTATAAAACTTGTATCAATACATCCTACTGTAAAACGGACACGAACAATTATACTCTGAAAATCTTTGAAAAATACTAACTGAATTTTTTTTTATGTTTGAAGTTGGCAAACAAGCATACGGCCCACCTGATGGTAAGTGGTTGCCGTAGCCTATGAGCGCGCGCAGCACCATTAGTATGTGCCACACACGCGTTGCCAACCTCGAGACATTAGTTCTTAAATCTCGTCCGCCCAGTAATTTCACTAGCGTACAGTGCCCTTCAAACCGGAACTAGCACTAATATTTAGCGGCAGAATATTTGACACTGCGGTGGTACCTACCTAGCCGGCGTCTTGCAACAAAAGACCTACCACCAGTGTGACTGATTGCACTGGTGGAATAATCTCTGCTGTGACAGAGGTTATTCCAACAGCGGGCGATGGGGTCGTCACATCCCGACGCCGGAGATATGAAATATTTAGAAACGGCTCAACCTAAACAAGCTTGCAACACAATCGAATGAAGTTAGCGTCATAAGCTTGCAAGATAATCGTATAAAGTTATCGTGTGACCAACTTCGTTTCGTGGCGTTGTTGTTGAATTTACGAAAGAGCACCAGCGAGTTTTGACAGTTTGTCTGTTTTTTCTTTCTGTATTTCCATAGACTTTTCTATGACCTTCCTATCTATAGTAAATAGTAAGTCTACGATAATCAGAGATACAATATATTTTCTCTTATACAAAATTCCATGCGGATGTATATATGTTCAGATTAAATCAATAGGGAAAATTATAAGCACAGTTTTAAACCATTATTTCTTTGGAGTGTTGAGTGCACAAAGTTGTCGAGTCTCGAGATTCATTCAAAATATTCCGAGTAGTTTCGAGGAGGCAAAGCAAACAGTGACCGGTCGGTTGGACAAACAGACCACAAGACGTACCCACCGACCTTAGCCCACACCGCTCGCTAAGAATATTGACAAAGTCTATTTGTACATGAATATTGTAATTTTATTAGACGCCATTGAAACAAATTTCATCTTTATTCAATATCCTACAACCTACCTATAAACTGCTGTTCTATGTTCTCAAAAGTAAAAATAGTTAAGTAGTATTTACTTTTATTTTAAACTGTATCAGTAAATATAAGCTTATTGTCTTAGCATTTTTATTACATTTTACATAATAGTGCTTAAATATAACGAGTATTTGCTCATAAAAATTAAAGTTTATCTTGTGAATTTAAAATGTATATTCAATACTAACTATATTTAGAAATAGTTAAAACTGTACAAATCACCACGGGGAATGGTGGCAAAAATGCTAGCTGCATTTCCGCGCTGAATCGCAACCCCGATTCTTTGAGCGAATTGAAATGAACCCAGTATATATATTGGAATTCTTTTTGACAATTTAATTTAGCTCAATCGTAAAACAATCTTTACAGTTATCTTAAAAATATTGTTCAACTCAATCCTAACTTAATATTATGAATGGGAAAGTAACTTTGTCTCCCTGTTTCCCTGTCGCGCTTTCACGCCAAAACTACTGAACCGATTTAAATGAAATTGTGTACTCATATACTCTAGAGCCTGAGACAGGATATAGGCAACTTGTTCATACAACAAATGGGTTGTAAGGGGTTGAAAAAGGGGGTGAAAAGTTGTATGTAAGTATCGTCTTTTTTTGAGCTAGAAGCTTGAAATTAATTTTTAGGCTGTTGATTCGATATAAATAAATATGATATTCAAAGTTTATAAAAGGGGAGGAAGGAGGAGTTTGTATATTAATTGTATCTTTACTAAAGTAAAAAAGGTAATCATATCATATTAAAGGCGAATGCATTTACGATGCTGTTTTAAAACAACAAGAAAAATATTTTTAACTGTCAGTGTATTGAAAAAAACGAGTTTCGAAAGTATTTGGACGTGTTCCATTGTTATTATATTTAGAAGAAAGGTATCCCAGACGACTCTCAGTTGTCCATTAATCATATTACGACGATGCGGAGATAAAATCCGTTGGAGACATTCACAAATGTACGATACACCTACATTACCAGGTAGACATCCCTAATCTTATTTATATATTATTGTCGAGAAATTCTTCATAAACGAAGATTTTTTACCGGATTATAAAGATCCGTTTTTTTTAGAGTTCCGTAACAGAAGGGTGCCAACGAAACACTTCAGGTTTTACTAAGTTTTTTTTCCTAAGCGTTTTTACTAAGCTAGAGATTTTAAACTTTCACATAATATGTATTTCTGTCACCACAACTAAAAAAAACTGTATATAAAATAAAATTTTCTATCTCTAGGTTTATTTTCTATATATCATATACTGTTGTAGGGAACCCTTTCTATGTGAGTCCGATACGCATTTGGCCGGTTTTATTTCAAATACATTTACGGTGATTTTAGTAGGTGAAATAATTTTAAAGTATTTTTAAAAGAGATTTCGCTGTTTATAAAAAAATTACATTAAATAAGCTACAAATTGTAACTCTATATTGCAAAGTATCTATTTCAATATAAAATGAGGTTGTTTAAATGAAATATACAAAATCGTTATATCATAGATTGTAAAATATAAACTATATTAAAATTATCGAAGATCTTGTGTAGAACTAATTACATTGAAATATATTATATAAAATCTACGTGACTGCAGGTTTATGTGATGTTATCTCCAATAAATGTCCATGGCTCGAACACCATCCACTTTTCAACTGGTCGTCCTTGGCGGCACAAGTAACACACCCATGACTTTCCCGTATGTTATAAACAGTATACAGCATTACAGTTCATATTATATTATTTACATTCATATTTGTTTAATGTTATAAATAATAAACGCTACACACACAACGGCCCTCATTAGGATAGTTACATCTTGTGTCGGGGGTCCGGAAACATACACAATGATATGGACAAATACAACCAGACCGAAAAACATGCCTGTATGGTCAATACAAACTTCTACTCCGAGAGGCTGGACCCCTCGACCTGTGGCGTTTAAGGCAGGTTCGCTTCAGCTGCACCACAACGTCGTATCAAGTCAGTTATATACTTATATGAGACGCTCACAGCCGAGTGCACCCACTAATCGGTAAACGATCGGTAGGCTAAGCAACTGTAGGCGGGATCAGTCACTAGATGGGTGATCGCATAGTTGTATTTTAAGTGAGCGTCTCCGTGCTTCGGAGGGCATTTAAAAAGTCGGTCCCAGCTGTTAACAATTTGCCAGCCGTCGAAAAGTCAAGTCAGAGGCCTACGGGCGACCTAAACGACTCTGACACTAGGTTGGCCACTAACGACTCGATAAGAAGAAGAAGTTATATACAATCAAGCTATATACATAATATATGCAACGGAATGAAGTTATTCAGACGCTAATTTTAATCGATAGTCAGCTATGATTTGCCCAACAATAACAGAATGAAATTAGCGTGCCTAATATGTATGAACCAACAAATCTAAGTATGATATTTTGTCTATATAGAAGGGTCGGTCCATAGTATAAGTCTATGCGTCTAAGTAAAAAATATTAAGAAGCTCATTTCTAAGGATTAAAATTAGTTATAATATCGCTAACAAAATGGTTTTTCGGTTGAATAGTTATAAAGAAGAATCGTAGAAGACTTAAGTCCATTCTGAAAAATTAATCGCATTATTTATTACCGCTGCTGAGAGGAACCATCTTTAATCTCTTCTACGCATTTATACAATCTACAGCGATGCAAACTAGAATAGACTTTATAATAACGTTATAGAGATAAGAATGCATTAACAGTTTGTTCAATCGTAATTCACGATTTTATGGAAGATTAAAAACATCATATCTTAAGCTTTTTTTGATAGCAATAATAATTTAACATCAAAGTAGAAATTAAACTAGGTTCAGACTTAATTAGGCCAATTAATATTCTGTTGACCGCCTTCAACATCTACAAGTTTTGTTTATTAAAATTCATAATATAAACTTCAAAGAATCCGGTATCAAGAAGCGTGGATGTTTATGAGTAATTCGTATGCTTATGTATTTCTGTCTGAAGTTCGTTTACCCAAACAATGAATACTAAAATCTTAGTGACTTGGAATAAATATTTTTTGGTAATGCTAAAAATAAATGCAGAATTATTCCAATGTTATCGCAAACATAATCTTTTTGTATTATATTAATTCTATATAATATTATTAACCAAGCCTTTACTGAAACGAAAAATAAAAAGTATCAAAAATTAGTAGTAGTATTTTATGTTTTTTTTTATGTTTTTAATATAACATAAAATAAAAAAATACGGCCCACCTAATGGTAAGCCCATGAACGCTTGCAGCACCATTAGTAGGTTCCACGCGTTGCCAACCTCGAGATATTGGTTCTTAAATCTTTTTTGCCCAAAAATTTCTCTAGCCTACAAAGCGCCCTTCAAACCGGAACACGGGAATTGTTAAGACATTACTGCTTTGCGGAAGAATATTTGACATTGCAGTGGTACCTACCTAGCTAGGCTCTTGCAACAAAAGACCATTGACTTCCGAGCTCTAAGCATATTTATAAACGTACAATTAAACAGACAGACTTACAATTTTATATTAAGTACATAAAAAATGTAAGCAGCTCATCTACACGTATTCATTATATTTAGTAGATTTGAATAACATGCTTGGAACATAACAAAAGTATTAAATTCTTACTTCAAGTCTTAAGCGATACATTTAGCTTAAGATAAAAGGTCTAACTTTGAAACCTCAACAAGAAATCTCCAATAAACTTCAACGATACAAAATAACAGACGATTACTCTCAATTACGTGCAACCGGCACTAAACTGGATTCACGATAAAACCGAAATTTACGCCTTCACCTACCTATTGCCCTAATTATACCTTTACATGTCATAAAACATCCCTTTGAACGGAGACGATAATTTCAACAAGAATACCTATGTAGGCGTTAAATTAGTGACCAACCTAAAGTTCTGGGTTTTTCATATTGACCATATAGATTTCTAACTTTACATAACCTTAGCCTCCCTCCCGATGACGTCCCAAGCTTAGGCTTGACCTCGCAGGAGGGGTTCTTGGGACAAATTCAACTTAAGCCCCGCGCGGGCTGTTAATCTTTTACTTGCCGAGGTATACTGATCCGCGCCCTCCCCTGCGTTAGCTGTTGCCTTTCATGCATTTTCATATGCTTTTAAATAAAACACCAGAACTTATTTTTGCCCTCGTAAGAATAATCTACGAAGAAGCTTAGTTAATCTACATTCGGTTAGACCCCAAAGTTTTTGATCCATCGTCCACTGGTTACAACCGTCTCTTTTAAATTATTTTTAATTCAATTTTAAAATAAAATTATTGTTGAATATAAAAATAACTTACTCCAATGTATTTATAATTATTTAAAACAGGATAACGAGTATGTGCAATGTTAGAACCTTAATTGGATTCATGCGTTAGGTCTATCAATATTGTTTGATTAATGATATCGAGAGACTTCAGTTTAATTGCTAACTGAGACCGTCATGAATCAACCGGCAGAGCCATAAATCTGATAACTCAAACTAGTTTTAATACAAGCTGTTACATTTCCGAAGCAACTGGATTGACTTTTATACTCACGTTTTTTTCTTTGGAATAAAATTTTTATTTTTCTAACCTCTTCACGTAGTCTGTTAATCTTAACCCGCATTACTTTTTTTATTTATCAGACTATTAATGAGTAAGCAGAGTATATAATGGAGATAGTAGGTATAGTGAGAAATGGGCATGTATATTAATTAAGCTTACTATTTAAAAATAAATGTGAAATATGAAGGATTCATACTCGGCAAAATAAAAAATGTCTAATTGAACCGATCTTGATCTTGATGGTAGAAATTAAGAACTTTGTTAATGATAGAAAGAAATAGAAATATAGAGAAATTAAGAACTATTCACGTGTGTCCAAGCTATGTAGACATAATATGTATATGTATATTCATACTATGAATATGCGGTGTCTGCAAATTTTTTTAATGAGAGTTTTATGAAAAAAACTACAATTATAATAATGGTAACATCAGAAATGAAGACATATTTGCATAATGATTTTGTTTTGTTAAATTTTATAAATATATTTTTTACATTTTAAGAAATGAATAAAACAAATCTTAATGCATGACGAGGAAGTTAATAAAAAAAAAGGTAATTAGAAGGCTGAGTCTCATATTTCAATATTGTGAGTTTGAAAATAGACTGTGTTTAAATCGTTCAAGCGTAAAGATGTTAGTATCAAGTGTCCAAACTTTTTGTTTTTATGTAACCTGGCGCCATAGTTTTTATAGAATAATATTTTGTATCATATTTATGTAAATGTCAGTGTAATAAATATCCTATTCGAAAGCAATAACAAGCTTTTAACAGATTGCTACATTTTGATCTGACGCAATCTGGAATTGAAGTTTACGAATTCTCATGAGTTGAATCTGAAGTTTATTGAACTGAGTTTTAGACTAACAACATTAATATATGAAGTATAAGGTAAAGCACCTGATACCGGTGCAAGTAAGCACAATGAGTGTTTGCGTCAGTCAGAGGTGAAATTGAGTGTGAAGCGGCAGCGGCGAGCCGTCGCTCCCATTATGCCGCTCGGACTGCGACCACGATAAACCGGCTGTGGTAGCCGTATTGTATCATACAGTCTTGATATTTGACTAACAGCTGATCTTGACAACCATTTTTCCCAAAAGGTACAAAGAACTTAAAACACTGTACTAATAGTTCAATGCGCGTTAATTTAAAATTCTATTAAATTCAGAAACGATGGATTTTATAATTAACAATACTGAAATATAATCAGTTTCCTAATTTAGAATTAAAAATTAAATAAGTTTTATATTCTTTATTTATTTTTCAAATATGTCAAGACTAAAAATCCAACTACATACCTCGCCGCTATGTGGACCAACCACTTCGCCGAGCTCCATTAGTATTTTCCATTTATTTTTTGTCCACGTACCTGTCCGAGTTTGGGGATTCAACTTTTTTATAAAGCCGCGCGACGAATACAAAATTTCTTTAGTATAACAAACGGAAAATTAATGATGTAGCGTGGAACTATGCAAGTCTGCGATGTAAACTGATAATATTCTTTTTCATTATTTTTACTTTCAACTAAGTTATGCTGATGTCGTTTGAAGAATCTGCCGTATATTGTCAAACTTAGATAAACCATGTCCACAGAATATAGTACATTCCATGACAATAGTTAATCAAAGTAAGCCTATGATTGAAATTTCCAAATTTGTAGGTAAAAAAAACCTGCACATGTTACTTCACTAATGAGAAGCAAATCATCTATGTACAAAACAACATGTCATATCGTTGAATGCTCGGCTCGGTCTCATTAGGGAAGTAGCAGATTACATGAGACTTGTACTTTAACGAGTGATTGTAAATCCAGTGAACGCAAAACGCTAACAAGCTATCGAACGTGTGTGAAAGATACTAATGATCCATTATCTTGGCCACACACGTAATCATTAACGAGTTTTAAATCATTACAAGAGGAGCTAGTGTGAGGTATTTATGATTACACATTGATTCTACATCATTGCCTATTAGAGAATAGATATATGACTAGATATTTCGTTGATTATAAAAAAAATCAATAATAAGGAAATAGTAATAGATAAAGACGAATTGAATATAAGAGAATAAAGAATATACCACTCAAGGAAGACTAAACAAATATTGTTTAGTTATAACAAAAAAAAAGATATTGTTGGTAGCTAGTCGTCAAAGATAAAACCAGAATTTTAGAAGCAATATAAAAACATACGTCTCATTCTGTTAAAAGAGGTGCCGCAAAAAAACTTACGAGAATGCTAATGCCACTCAAGCGGCTGCGAAAAATCGTGTGAATAACACTTAAATCTCATTTGCATTATGTCATATACTACGATGTAAACGTTTTGCTACTGCTTCTTGTCTTTTACATATTATTAATTAATATAGACATTTAACAATTGAAAATCATAAATAATTATGCTTCAAACCGTCTGGGAAAATAGTGGGAATAATGAAGAAGAATGGGTCTGGATTGATGATTTTACAAAATTTGAGATCGGTTCTGCTTTTAGAATCAAAAATTTTCATACTTAAAGAACAGAAAAAGTAAATTTGTAAAATGGGAACGATTGAAAAGACAAACGCTTAACCCAGTTAATGACCTCTAGAACAATTATAGGGACACTAAAGGTTTCGCCACGACCGAGTCAATATTTCAAACTAAGTCTATTCTAATGCTAATTAGCTGAAAGTCGAAGCGTTGGCGTTTGTTCCTTCTGACAGAGATGGTAGGTAGCTTAACAACAAATCGACTTAGAGCGTGTGCACACATTGGACATTTTGTTCCAATTGACATACATGTGAAAATAGTCATGGATTGTATTTAGACAATAAACCTACTAGTTATATATAATCTAGCATATAAAATTGTATCATTTTCAAATTGATTAAAAAGCTACAAAACAAATTCAACGACTCTTAAAACTTTAGTAGTCACTGTACCATTTTAGTTGTTCTTCTGTCCTAGCTTAATTTAAAAAAATGGATTATCTTTTTTTTCTAATTTTGTATCTGTCAAGTTAAATGTGCACCGAGCTTTAAAGAACCGACTAAGTACGAGATAAAACGTTGCGTGGGCTTACACGACAAGCAACAGTTGCTTAAGTACTTTTATATGCCTTAATATGGTTACCACTTCTGTATCTTGCTTTATTTTCAATGTTCCCTAAATAGCTGTCTGGGTGTTCCATAGATTAAAAATTTGCTACTATTGATGTGATTATATTTTTAAATTTATCCATACGAAGATTTATAGTTTTAGTGACTTAAATTTAAATATGCATTCAGTAATAATTTATAATATTGAATATACTATATAATAGTATTTGTTACTTTATCCTAATGTTAAATAATTTCCAACATATTATCTGCGACTTAATTATACAAATGGTTTGATTATGTTAATTAGCTGTGTTTATAAGTGGTTTTGATTTACTTTAGACGTTCCACCGCTTGTAACCATTTCTAGCAGAAAATTTATGTATTTCTTGTCGCTACTGTCTTAAATATGTGTAGGTGTAAGATACGTTAGACCTTATTAAAGTTTAAAACGATTTGCATATAAAATTAAAGATATTGGAGAGCTGCATATAAAATTAATTACATAAACGTAGGAATTAGTTATAAATCATTATCTTTACCATGAAATCAATAGATCCGTGTACATTTTTCAAATAACGGAACATTATTTTTAAGTAATATATAGTAATAGAAAAACGATAAGTAAAACATCATCAATCTAGGCGATAGAGGCTTAGAGGAGATGAGCTGGAGGGGATGGGACGTTGACCTCGCATTCCGCCGCGTGTACCTGCTCTCTTTACTCGAAAATAATCACTCCTGAACAAAATTACCAATACAACCTTAGACAGCATTTTCGATGAGTTTTTAATCTTGTTCTTTATTAATATTGCCTTTTATGCATATTAAAAAAAAACTGAACTTTATGATTGACATAATTTCTATAGTACTTCTACTTAAAGTACTGCGATCAGTCGGTTGCTATTATCATTTTATTATCATGTATTTTATTACTGACTTTAATAATTATATTTCTTAGAAATCGTTAATGGCTTATAATATATTATTTCTATAAATTTCTTAATCTAAAAGATAAATTCCTTTTAAATTTTAATAACTAAATCGCATTATGACCAAATTATACGCTTCATTGCAATAAACTGGTTGCTGAACGTTAAACACTACCTTAAGACAAGGCTAGTACTTTCAAAAAGCCCCAAGTTCTATAGGCAACGTTTAAGCGGCCAGATGGTCAGTTTGATTCATACCATATAATAAGAAAAAAAAAGTATAAGAGAAATTGATTCGAGCCATAGACGGTGTACCATAGAGCTAGCAATATACCAGAACAAACTTTAAAACATTATTTATTTATCTATAATATCTATTACTTTAGCCGATGTAAGGATTTATGTAAAAACTTCACTATTTACTATCACAATACCTGTGTAAATAAATCTACGTGACTATTGTAATATTTCCTTTAAGTAGAAAAACACGTCAACCATTTTTGGCTCTAACGCAACTTTGAATGTGCATTATTAGTTCTTTTTTTCCTTATATGGATTGTCATCATCAAGATGCAAAAAAAGTTAAATACGTTTACATTTTAGCTGCGCAAAATATATTTTCTAAACCTTTTCTATTCTGTCAAACACAAAAAATAAAAGAAAAATAATTTCGTCAGTAGTATGTTCACATGAAATAAAAATTAAGGTCTGCGTCCATGAATCTTTTTACACTTCTTAATTCTATGTCAATTATATCGTTCTTAGATAGGCAATCTCAAACCCACGATTGAATTGATACAAAAAATCCTTTGGTCCGGTCGATGTGAGAAATAATTTTCAAGATGCTTATTAATATATTGTAATATTTAGCATATTATATTATAATTTATTTTTAATTAAAAGTTCTAGATGATTCGAGATTCTTAAATGTTTGACTCCATATTCGTTTAGCTGTCACAACAGTTGTACTGTTTGTAAAACGAAACGAGGACGTTTTTGAAAACCTGTTCCTCGTACAGGCGAATGCCGACCTGTTTCCTCAATGAATTTTGTACTTGAGTATTTTTTAGGCGATTTAGTTGAGTGACCGAGTCTTTCAAGTACAGCCATGAAGATCATACAATCTTTATTATAAAATTCGTACTTTATTTTATTGAATATTAGCTGCACCCGCGGTTTTACCCGCGTTTATGGTTACTGTGTCGTAGCCTGATGTTAGAGAACAAATTTGATTATCATAAAAAAGATTATAGACATTATATGTTGTCGCGGACTTTTTCTTAGAACTTTTAAAGCGGAACAATTCTATCGTACATTATTTTTCCGGCAAGCTCTCAAAAGAAATATTTTTTGATGCTCTGCTCCTATTAGTTGTAGCGTGTTGTTGTATACCCTATAACCTTTCTCGATAAATAGACCATTCAACACAAAAATACTTTTTTCAATTTAAATCAGCAGTGAACTGATATTAGCAAACAAACAAACCAACTCTTCAGCTTTGTAATATTGGTATAGATCGTGAGTCACTTCCCCATTTCCTTCGCCGGCGCTATCTCTTATAAGTGTCTCTTCGAACAAAATACATTATACAACCGGTAATCGTAATGGAAAATATTTTTTAATGCAAGCCATTAGCGCGAGACCACAGTCCTCTCTGTAATTTCGGGCCTCACTTTTTTTAATCTCCGTGCCGGGTCTTGATGGGATTCTGAGCGACTGTCCATCGCGATCCTTATCTTAAAGTATAATAAGAAGAGACAGACGTTACTTATATTTTATTTAACGTCAAAAGTGATCGAACTGGTGCGATAAGGAGTTGGGAAGGAGAGATTTGTTTGTGTCATTAATTATGTATACTCTTTACGATTATCATCTTTTTAATGTCCATAATTCGAGAGCATATTTGGAATCTTATTTTTATTCTTATTAGAATGCCTTACGATGTTTGCTTGAGTTGTTCAATTTTAACTTCTTCAAATTAAATTTTTAAATACAAGGTTACATCCAGTTGTTATGTTTGGTTAGTTAGAATTGTAGATTTTATTGTCTTCGTCGGTTTTAAGCTAACGTTTTTCAAAGTAAGACGGTAATTGCCTTGTTAATTTGAATCCGTTGGCGGTTCCTTTGATCTCGACAAAGTTGTTCGACTAGTGGTTCCAAATCCGTCATCCCACGTAGATAATCTCGCATAGACTTCTCAATTCATTTCAAAATTAAGATATCACGTTCATTAGTTATTTCTAATTTATTGGAAGTTGTTTCGAGACTGATATTTATGTCAAGTTTTTATTTAATTGGATCGCTTTTTCTGTTCAATTAATGAGTGATTGGAAACTGGATTTTTACGTCAATAACGTGTTATTCGTGCGGGGTCACTTTAAGAATAAAGGCTTTTATAACAGTAACGATGATGGTATAAGGATACATTTTTATAACAGCCTTCTTGTTTCCAGCATAATTATACAGTTGATGTAAACTAAATCAGGGCGGTTCTTCCTTTACGTATCCTATACTTGCTGACCGAAACACTTATACCATGATACTACTGCATGTACCATCAAGCGTACATACGCATGTTTCCAACCTTTGTGGAAAGAAAGCTTTATAGCTAGTAGTAGGTATGCTTAAAAATTATAAGAATATATTGTTAAAAGCTTGAATCGTGAAATTAAATTGCACTTTAAGTTAGAAGATACTCGTATTATATTTAATTTAAATCTTAGGCTTACATCGTGACATATTCGTAACCATATTAACCAGGTTTTTGTTAAATTCATTGGACAAATATTATTTGCAAATAATTAAAAGTGTTTTTTTAAGTAATCGTGACATTCATATAGTTTATTTATTCGGTTTAAAAATTGAAATTTCCAGTTATATTAAAGACTACCAGCGAACAATAATATTTTCAAGATAATATTATCCATAACCGTGAGATTTTGTTATTGAAAATTCAAGCGATAAAAATTGAAACCTCCGGTTTTGCTCATGTCATGTTAACTGAACAATATTGACTGGCAGATTATTTATTTTAATATAGACTTTATAGCCATAATTACAAGAAGTATTTTTGTTGGCACTTTGCTTACCAAAACCGGTCACTCGCCGTCCTAATATTTGCATGAGTTTAGGAAAGAGCAATGTAATACGTACATTGCTCTCTTCTAATTCATTCATGAATCTTTATTCTTATAGACTGTAATGAATATTAAAAAAAATCAAATTTGAAATGAAATAAATACAAAAATCAAATCAAATTTGAATGAATACAAAGAGAAATAAAAAGTTGAAAGAAAAACATTATTTTTAAACTAGTGTTTTTTGTTTATCATGTAGTTTAAGATTCTAGTTAAAACTGAATTTTGGCACGTACTTAAACTGGAGAGTTATGAAAAAGATTATATACGTGTAATAAATCTCGGGAATAGCTTTATGACGCCGAGACACCATCACAATCTTGATGAAACCAAAAACCATCGTAACGCGAGATGACTGAGGTCATTACACTTTTTTGTTTATCTTCCATAGTAATGATATATTATTTACGCGGCACATTCTTCGCATGACAACGACGAAGAATTTAAGGACCCTGGCTCCATTATCATTAATGTGCTTCACTTGGGTCCTTCGTGTTTATCGCGTTCTTTCAACGTTTTAAGCCTAATTTAAATAATTAAGGCACCATTATATTTTCTTATTTAAAATTAGTATCACACATTAAGAATTTCAAATTTTTATTCGGTCCGGTCATTCGATATTTTAAGCATATTAAAATGCATTAATTTGGCAATTCCTAAACTTCGATGTTAATTTAATAAATGAAACCAATTGAAACTGTTTTAAAATTTTTCCATTTTTGTTTTTTGTCTCTCGTTATAAGTACCTAAAGAATGACACAACGACGCATACAGCACCGCTGAGTCCGCTGATGATCTCAAAAATAAACAAAAAAATCGGGCAATTGTTTCGAACAGTGTTTATCTTGATTACTTTTGATGAATTGCAAATTTTATACTTCCGTTATAAGTCTGCGTTGCCTTGATTGACTTCCTTAAGCTTTAACAATCATACATCTCAATTAAATTCTTCTACACAAATATTTTATAATTTTATAATGCATTAAATAAAATAGGAATTATATTTATCTTTTAATCTTACGCACAGCAAGTCATTATATTCATCGGCACCAGCAACCCAATACCTCGCTACGTTAATAATATTAATCGAAGCGATTGGCCTAAAATGCTTTTAACGTAATTCGATTCGGCTGAACTGGAACTCTTGTGGAACGGAACCAAATAAAAATGATCTCGTCTGCCATTTCTTTACCGCAATCGTTACTGTACGGTTTGTGTCCGTAGGGGTCATTGAAGAGTGGTGGGTGTAGCGTACGATCGTGCATGCTTCGTCTAAACTTGCCTTGAGAGTATAGGCTCAAATTACTCAGATCACGTTCAAGGTGGCTTTGCGCAAAATCGTGGTTATCGATGTTAAATTGTGACGTCGATACATAATGTTACGTCGAAACACAGTCAAATAAAAACTGACCTTTCGAATATGTAGTACAGTCAACATTTTGCGTAACTTTATCGACAATTACAGAATTCCAATCAGTACCAATTATAATACATAGAAAACTATAAAGTTTAAGACAGATAAACAAATCACAACAAATCTTTTCAGTAATAATCTATCCGTATCTACCTACATTTCGCAACATAGCCGGAAAATACAGGTTCTTTAATACACGCGTAGCTATCTGAATATACTCGACACAACTCCTCCCATCCTCAGACATTTAATTAAACCACGATATTTTATGGCTTGAATCATTAAAATGTTTTCGATAAACGTTAAGAGTGTAATAATAAATGGTTGAACAAGGTTCGAAATATCGTGTACTCAATTTCACTTTCTTTGTTACAGGTACATTCATTCTAAAGAGAAACCATTTAAGTGTACAGAATGCGGAAAAGGATTCTGTCAGTCACGAACTTTGGCAGTTCACAAGATCCTGCATATGGAGGAATCTCCACACAAATGCCCTGTCTGTAGTCGTAGTTTCAATCAACGCTCGAATCTCAAGACGCATTTATTGACTCATACTGATCACAAGCCTTACGAATGCAATTCTTGTGGAAAAGTTTTTAGAAGAAATTGTGATTTAAGAAGACATGCACTAACCCATGCTGTTGGTGATGTCCCAACAGGAGATGTTTTAGATGTAGGAGAAGAAGATATAGGTAGACCGGGGTCGCCCATTGAACCTGGATTTGACGATGAAGATCCAGAACTATCATCTCCAGAACATTCGCCTGTAAGAAGAGCACGGTCTTCTTCAATTGAGAGTATTGGTAGAGAGCAGAGTGAGGAAACACCCAGACCAGCTTCACCATGTCCAGTGGAACGTACTCACTGTCATCATAATGAACCGAGAGACAGGGCAAGCCCCTACACAATGCGCCCCCAACATCAAGAAAAGCATCGAATGTCAACTTCAGATTTATATGAAAAACGAAGATTCACAACAGATGAAATTATGGAAAAGGAAATGCGTTACGCTGAAATACCTGAACATCCAGTTAGACATCCACAACTTCAAATTCGTCGAGATTTACATCACGTTCCACCTCCAGATTTATCAAAAATCAGTCAAATGGCCAGTCCGCCTATAGACCCAGGGCCTACAGGAATGTATCTGAGTACATTCCGAAAGAGAACTCATCCACCAGATATTGGCGATAATGTTAGAACTTGTGCAGCAGTATACCGAAGTCGATCGCCGGAACCTACAAATCTTAGCATGCCTCGACCACCAATAGGCAATAATGATGTAGTTGTTGGAATACCGCCAACGATAATGAATATTCAAACTTATCACAAGTTTGGATTACCATTGCCACCCCCTCATCCACAAATTCCTTATGGTCCTATAGCACATACAGTATTGGGACCTCAGCAAACTGTGGCTCAAGATTTAATAGTGAAACATGTTCCTCCTAAAGATACAGCACCAAGTACATCGACAATCGTCTCGAGTTGCAAAGATATATCACAATCAAATGTGAAAGAAAATCTTGATACAGATTCTAGTTTAATTGCTAACGGTATAAAGAACATTGTTGGTATACAACCAAACGCAAATCCTAAGCCGGGGACAAGCCAATCGAGTGGCCCTAAAAAAGGATTTAGCATAGAAGAAATTATGAGACGTTAATTATTATTAATAGACGAATAGAAGTGATAAGACGTGATTGTAAATAGGTTATACTTTATTACTAATATAATTAGTGGTAATTTCTTGAGAAGTATTATTAGTTCAAAGTTTTAACATTATAATGGATTCCTAGTGGTATGTTTGTATGTAATTGCGGCGTGAATTTGGTTTTCGTAAAGATCTCATAAGATTTATTTGTGCAGTGTTTTGTTTACGTCAAAATTTTAATGACTAGTTTATCAAAATTTTAGGCCATACCTAATGATTATATTTTTGTTTGAAGTTTCAGTGTATGTTGTATTTTAATTTGTGAGTATTTTACGTAATTGACATGTGACTGTTTTGGAATAACAACAAATGTGTTATTTATTATTTAGTTTATTTTATATTAATTAAAAAGCAATGATATTTAGTTGTAAGGATATTTTCTAAAATAAAACTATTTTAATTTTGTAAAAAATATTTTTAAACCTAAACGTAAGATGTAACCGCATTAAGTTTGACAACTTCTGTTGTTATTTATGTTTAATTTTATTTTTCATTTTGTACAAAATTTACTTTTATTTAATGTACTCAAAACATTTGTATCCAACATTTGATCAAACAATTTCGATTTCGTAACGAAAATATAATTTCAAAGAATGGTAAAAATCTTGTTGCTCAGATATATTAGTATTTTAATTTAACTAATGTTATGTATGTACATTCTTTTTGTATTAATAAATTATGTTATAAAAGTAATTGTCGTAATATTTATTATTGAAATACATGCAATCATTTAAACTAATTAAGTAGCTACTCATTAATAGATATTTCAAAACCCTAAGAATATCTAAAATCGCAAGAGTCTGATAAAAATGCGAGAATTAATATTTTAATATTTCTTATCATTTTTAAAACGCTTTTATTAGGGTTTATTATTATCTATATATAAAATTTATTACACCTAGGAAAAGTAACGTAAGGAACCCTTTTGTCATAATTTTCACCAATATATAGTCAACGCTCGCTGCATGCAAAGACAACGATCGGCAGTGTTCGGCTTTCGCCCGGATTACGAAGATTGACCACGACAACAGTGTTGAAAATCGCCTGCCCCTGCGCATCGTGAAGAAGATATTGACGACTTTGTGAGTAAATACGACATAATAACCCAGTAAATTTTATGTCAGTTTTGAATCTTATTAACTCGGGACCATCAAATCTACATAACTGATTTCTTAAATAGCATCTTGGAATAAAACACAAAATGATACGACACTCACCCATTAAAACCCCAGCATCGCCTCTGTGCAGTTCTGAACCCAATTTAACTACATGCTCCACTTCCCCTCACGAAACTACTAATAAAACTCAGAGGAAAAGAAAGCGTGAGAATGATGAATTAGAACGTATGGAAAACATGATGAAAGAGATGAAGTCAATGATTACTGAACTGGTCTCAAACCAAACACACCAAAATGGTAAAATCGATACCTTACAATCAGCACTGGAAGAAATTAGACTCCAAAATCATACTATCTGTACACAAAACTTAGAAATAAGATCTCAAAACGAGGAAATACAAAAAACGGTGTCATTTCTATCTAGTAAATACGATGATGCTATTGTGGAGATAAGTAACCTTAAATCAGACTGCAACAAGAAGAACAAAAAGTAATTACCATACTGGAACAAAAAATTGACTTTTTAGAAAAAAACATTAGGGCCGGATCAATTGAAATAAAGAATTTACCAACCTCACACCATGAAACTACAGAAACGCTTACAAATTTAGTTCAGACACTTGGTACCATCACCAGCCAACCCGTGCAGAAGACAGATATTAATAACATATTCCGCCTGAAAACAAAACCTGTGTCAGCGGGCTCCAGTGGAGCACTGTTATTGTTGAATTTTCGTCACCTGCAATGAAAGAAAAATTCTTGACTGCCACCAAGAATTACAATAAGAAAAATAAAGAAAACCGTCTCAATACTACGCATTTGCAAGAAAAAGGTCCTAAACATCCACTGTACATATCTGAAGTGCTTACAGCTATGACAAAACGCCTCTACTTTCAAGCACGAGAATTTATAAAGAGTAGCGAGTTTGAACAATGCTGGACCTCAAATGGAAAAGTTTACGTGCGCCAGAGGCAAGGGATGCCCAGCCTACTAATCAAATCTGAAGACGATCTATCAAAATTGAGGAAACAAAAATGACTAGCTTACCATTTAATAATATACCCTACATTTTTTATTTACTCTCAGTTAATAATTGTTTTGTTTAGAACTAATATAATAATTTTTATAAAGCAAAATAATACTAACATACTACTAATCACCAAAATAATACACATTCATACCAATTTGATTTTTTCATCAATATTTACACAATTATATAACTATAAAATACACTTTACACTATTATTTACATATATATTACAATTAAACCACAAACACCTGTTATTTATAAAAAGTTATTTACACGACTGGTACTTGAACAGTTACAATATTACTAAGTTAGTTTTCTATACATTTATTGGTGCTCTCAGTACATTAATTGAGCTAGATTGGTTTTGGCGACTTACTCCAAGAAGCTACAATAAAAATGTGACAGTTGAAAAATACAACATTAAAATTCAATGACAATATAAAAAACAACATTGAAAATATCGACTTGATCTCTGTCTCGGAGTCAAGTACTTGTGACCTTGATAACTGTGTTCCTGCTAATGTTAAACTGAACTCATCACTCAAAATTATAAATCAAAATATTCGAAGTATAACAAAAAATTTAATGGGTTTCTATACAATCCTATCGAGAACAAAAATTGAATGGGATATAATCATTTTAACCGAATGTTGGCTTTCAAATTCACAAAACATACCGGATATGGATAGTTATGACTGTTTTAGTTCAACTAACAATCGCACACAGAATGAGGGTGTGGTGGTTTATACTAAAAAAGAACTTAAAGTTTCTGTTGAAGAACCCTTATTCTTGAACGCCAACTGTCTAAAAATTACTATCGATCAGAACACTCTATTACTAGCAATATACCGACCACCAGGCTATAGAGATATTGATAACTTTTTAAATTCACTAAACGACGTTCTAACTAACAACTCACGCTATAGCAATATAATAATTAGCGGAGATATAAATATAAATATCCATGAGCAATGCCATGATGCGGACAAGCATAACTACCTAAATATTTTGGCCTCACACGGTATATTGCCTGCTCACACATTGCCTACTCGACAACAGGCATGTCTTGACCATTTTGCCCTAAAAACTAAGCTGTTTGCCTCGACTTGCATGTAACTTTGTTCTGCACTAACTGATCATGATACGGTTCTACTGTTTCTCGCTAAAAAAACTTATAAACCTGCTGCAAAAAAATCTGTGACCCGTATTAATTATGAGCAGTTAGATACGGCAATTAAGCAACTCGACTTTAGTGAAGTATATAACACGAAAGATCCTGATGTAGCAGCAGAAACTATGATAAGCTTAATAAAAAAAGCTATAGAAGCTAGCTCACAAACGGCTAAGGTTCCAAATCGTAAGAAAATTTTGAAACCCTGGATAACTCCAGGATTACTTCGTTGTGTCCGGCACAGAGACAACCTGCATAAAAGGCTAAAAAAGTCGCCAAATAATAATGACCTTAAAATTACATTCACCAGGTACAGAACCTTCTGTAATAAGTTACTGAAAAAACTAAAAGCAGAGCACGATAAGCACGAAATAAACCGAGCCGGAACTAACCCTAAGCAAATATGGACTGCAATAAATAATATTACAAACAGGGGTAAAAAGAAAGACACCACATCTCATCTGCTAAACATATTATCCACCCCTGAGTTATCAGTTAACTCAATCAATGATTATTTTGCTGAGATTGGCAAGAACCTCGCGACAAAAGTAGTAATACCTTCCAGATCCGTCAAAGGGCCTGTTAACAGCAACTCACAATCAATGGTATTCCTACCAACTGACGTAAATGAAGTTGAAAGGCTCATAATGCTCCTTCGTAGTGACTGTGCCGCTGGATGGGATAGAATAACAGGAGGATTACTTAAAAAACATAAAGCTTCGATTGTACCTCCTCTTACATTCGTCTGTAATCTTGCTCTCTCAACAGGCAAGTTCCCTAAAGTCTTCAAAAAATCTATCATACATCCAATATTCAAAAGTGGTGACAGAAACCTCGTAAACAACTACAGGCCTATAGCTGTTCTACCTGCTCTGTCTAAAGTGCTCGAGCGCATAATGAACAACAGACTGGTCGACTACCTAGAGAAACATAATCTCCTTTCTCCAACGCAATATGGCTTTCGGTCTGGTAAATCAACATCTGACGCAGTGCACGATTTAACAAACTATATCGTCGCAAACTTGGATAAGAGGAAAAAAGTATTAGGTATATTCCTAGACCTTGCTAAGGCATTCGACACGGTTTCTGTTCCTATTCTTATGGAGAAAATGGAGAATATGGGAATAAGGGGCCTTCAACTGGATCTTTTCAAGGGATTACTTGAGTGAACATTACCCAGTGTGTTAGGGTAGAAGAATTTGTTAGTGACGAGAGAACTGTATCCTATGGCACACCCCAAGGTAGCGTACTCGGTCCTACCCTTTTCCTTATATATATAAACGACCTGGGTATGCTCTCTCTAACCAAAGGTAGGATCATAAGCTTTGCAGACGATACTGCTCTCCTATTTAGTGCTGACACTTGGGAGGAGGTTTTCACATACGCTCAGTTGGGCCTAAACACTGTGTCACATTGGCTACGTAGCAACGTTCTTACACTAAACGTGGAAAAAACAAACTACCTAACCTTTTCTCTTAAAAAAAACAGTAATGTTCCACATACATTAGCACCTTATTCTCTTGTGTCACACACCTGCCAACAACGACAAAATACATGTAGTTGCATACATATTCGTAGTGTTAATCACGTAAAATACCTGGGGGTAGTCATAGACAGAAACCTTAGGTTCCAGGAACACATTGAAGCAATCAACAATAGATTACGGAAACTGATTTACGTTTTTAAAACTTTGAGGCGAGTAGCCGCTGAGAATTTAAAGAAATCAGTATATTTCGCTCTCGCACAGTCCCTCCTAACGTACTGTATTTCTGTCTGGGGAGGAGCTTCAAAAACCATCATGATCCAGCTTGAGAGAACACAGAGAGCTATACTGAAAGTATCGTCTTTTCTTCCTTACCGTTACCCAACAGTCCTCCTTTACAAGGAAGCAAAGGTTTTGACAGTGCGCCAACTTTTTATCAGTCACATCGTCTTGAAACAACATTCTCTTTTGCCTTACTACACCTTGACATCACATGCTAAAAGACGATACAACCCTGTGGAACGTCTCCACATCCACCACACAAAATTCTCAAATCGATTCTTCTGTCATCTGGGAGGCTTTTTATATAACAAAATAAACAGGAAGTTATCTATATTCCACCTTAACAAGATTACGTGCAAAAAGAAACTTAATGCCTTCCTGCAAGAACTTAACTATGATGATACTGAAAAACTGCTTTTGCCCTAATATAGTATCGTAACTGTAACAGCACAAGTACATTATATACAAATAAATTAGCAATGAAACGTCTAACACTCCACATCCACATGCACACGCAACACACAACACATACACCAACATCAACACAACTGCTATACAGATCAGATACACGACATAAATAAACAACTACTAACTTTACTAACACTACGTAATTGATTAATTAATTAAGCCTAAGTTCGAGTCACTCATTTATTGTTATTTTTATTTTTTATTTTTATAAGGATTATATTGTGTTTGTATCAATCCTAAATTATTAAATGTAAATTAAACATAAGGAGGAGACCTGGTGTCTGAAATACAGGCCTAGTGCTTAGTTTAGGCACCAGTCTCCCACAATATTAAACATTTGTGCAATATTGTGGCGAGAAAATAAATTATTATTATTATTATTATTATTAACGCTTAAAATTGTTTTTGTCGATAACAATACCTACATTAGTGTCACAAATTTGAAAATTAATTCAGCTTATCTTCAAAATGAGAAGCATAACCACTTGAGATGAAGAGAGAAAGAGAATGAAAAGGAAGGGTATAAAAAGGGTATGATTTGGGCTGGTTATTAAGGTCTTCAACACTATATCTCTTAGAATACAGCTGTACGAAGACTTCATGCCAATACTTACTTTAAATGTCAATAGTCGAGGGTTCGATTTCAAATGCATGTTTTGACCTTTTAGATATATAATGTACTAGGGGCCCGCTCCAGCTTCGCACAGGTATAAAATATGTAGCCTATGTCATTCAGTGAAAAATTGATTAAAATCGATCCAGTAGTTTTGATTTATTCATTACTGCCCGTGACCCGCACGCGTTAAATTTAATTATTTACGACATCACATTAGAAACCTCAAAAATAGCAGTTTTTTTCTCCACAATTTAATGGATGTTATTATACATATAAACCTTCCTCTTCAATCACTCTATCTATTAAAAAACCGCATCAAAATCCGTTGCGTGAAAGCATACATAGGGACAGAGAAGGCGACTTTGTTTTATACATGTATGTATGTATATTTTATATATGTGTGTTATGTAGTGATGTTCCAGTCTGGGTGGTAATGCTTGTGTTCGTGTTTTCTAGTCCACACTTTTCTATTTTTATTCTATGTTAGTTTCTGCCTGCGGCTTCATCTGCGTAAATAACGATTTTAAAACGACACCTTTAAGGTATAATTTTATATGAAATGATCGGTTTCCCATATATCTTGCATCAAATATTGCAACCCTTTCAAGCCTTTTTTTGCAAAAAGGATCCTTTGTCTTTTCCCAGGGGCTAGTTTTTCTCTATACCAAAATTCATCAAAATCGGTTCAGTTGGTCATACGTAAAAGCGTGACAGACGGACAGAGTTACTTTTATTTATAATATTAGTACACTTTACACTGGTGGTAGATCTTTTGTTGTAAGAGGCCGCCTAGGTAGGTACCACCGCAATGTTAAATAGCCTACAGAAAAGCTCTTCTTCTTCTGTCTTTGGCATTACTATTTAAGGGGCACTGTAGGCTAGTGAAATTACTGGGCAAAGGATATTTAAGAACATCCAACCAATATCTAAAGGTTAGCAACGCGCGAGTGACACTTACAAAGGGTGTTGCAAACGGTCATAGGCTACGGAAACTGCTTACTATCAGATAGGTCGTATGCTTGCTGGTCAACTTAGTAACAGTCATTAAAATAAAATAAAAAATAAACTTTATTTAAAACGTTACTAAATTAATAGAATTTTATATTGACTATGATAAGTATCTTAGATAATTCATAATCTTTATGATGAAAGATTATCCTTATGATTATTGATATCTGTTGTACCTATTAATTAAAGTTACAAGTAAACCCATGATTCTAATTAATATATATGATGATAATAGATAATTTATGATAAAGTGGTAACAATATTCATATAATTCGTAAAATGTTGGGATAACCTCTGTCATAGCAGAGATTATTCCACCAGTGCAATCAGTCACACTGGTTGCAAGAGGCCGGCTAGATAGGTACCACCGCAGTGTCAAATATTCTGCCGCCAAATAGTAGTGCTTAGGCACTACTGTGTTCCGGTTTGAAGGGCGCTGTACGCTAGTGAAATTACTGGGCGGACGAGATTTCAGAACTAATATCTCGAGGTTGGCAACGCGTGAGTGGCACCTACTAATGGTGCTGCAAGCGCTCATAGGCTACGGCAACCACTTACCATCAGGTGGGCCTAATAAAGATTGAATATATTATATTCATACTTTATACATAATCAAACAAAAATAATGAATTTTCTTTAATTTGGAAATGAATATTGAAAAGGTTTACGTGCAGTTCAAAAACTTAGAGAAAGTTTCAATATATTTACAAAAAAAAACTAATATTTTATATAAATCTTTTTTATACTATCTAATGTTTCAAAAAAGCATATGGTCTGCCTAACAGAAGCCAGTAATCGTAGCATATATTCTCTTATGTCATAAGAATTACCGTGCGTTGCCATCTGAAATCTTAAGAAGGGGGAGGAATAGAAAGGAAACAGATGACGTAATCCTTCAGCCTCCTGTGCTTTCAGCGAGGATAACGAAATAGAACTAATTTACCTTTTTCACGACGATATTTTGTGAGATACTTGAAATCGATCGAATCGAAACAGCGAGTCTACTTAAGCAAAAAATGTATCCAGGAAATAAGCCCTTTGAATGCACTTTGAGGTTCTGTATCTCAAAAGTCAAAATATGTTTTTGTAAAAAATGACCTATTTCTACAAAGTAGCGGTCTTGAATTGGAAGCCTCAATAGCTCAACGGTAGAAGGGCCGACATACTTCTCACGCATGAGTTGCGGGTTCGATCCGGACCCTCTTCCTGTCGTACCCACTCCAAGCACAAGTTACGAGCTGATTTGTAAGTGCAATAAGAATATTAGTACTCCGTTAAAAAAGCATTGCTTATTACTCTTTAAAAATATAAAAAAACAATTGAATTAAAACATAAACGTAATTACGTAATAATGACGACAACCACTTAGTGTGTACAACTGTACATACGTAAACCATTTAAACAATAATTGCTTCTTAAAGATCCTCTTCCTTATAATAATAATTAAAATATACGTCGAATCCGCTTCACATCTTCATACGTATTAAACTGATCACTAATTGTTGAATGAATGAAATAAATATTACAAGGCAACAATAAAAAAATCAATGTAAATAAATATTAAAGTCCTGAATTGGAACTTAATTCAAATAAACATTTTAAATGTTTATTTAAAAAAAGTATTTTTATGATCGCCATTTTATGACCGTCCACGCTTGAAGTCATTACGATTGCTACTAGGGAATGTAAATTGTCGGCCTCGGAATTAAAAACACAATAAAAATATTTTTACGATCGCATGTACCTTCGTTCATACCAGCTTCGAGGTGAAAGTACGGAGCGGTGGCAATCAATTGCGTACGAAATTATTTTGTACGCTGTAACTAATTGTACCAGCATCCGATCACTGATATGGCGATGACAAACACTTATAAAACAAGAAAGTGTAGTTAATGTAATATTTTATTGCCTTTTTTCTTAATTACATGAGCACTCATACAGATACTTGCGTGCGTGCGTTTGTACCTATCCATTTTTTCTTGTTTTTCGTGATGTTAAATAAATAAACACTAGATATTAACGGCCCATTATGAGAGTTCTTCTTCTTCTTATCGAGCGGTTAATGGCCAACCTAGTGTTCCGGTTACCCGTATAGGCTTCTGACTTGAATTTTCGAGTATTGTGAAATCCATAGCAGCCGAGACCGACATCTTACGTGCCCTCTGAAGCACGGAGACGCGTAGAGACTAAGATTTGAAATACCACTATGCGATGACCCACCTAGTGACCGATCACGCTTAAAGTTGCTTAACTCATCGATCGTTTACCCATCAGTGACTGCACCTGGGTATGAGCGTCTCAATGATAATATGAAATTATTACTCACACGAACAAGCAAAATTACCCAGGCTGTAGCACAAGCCCAATACAAACAACTGGGACGAGTAAGAATCGAACCCACGACCCATAGCGCTTAGTGTGAACCTGTCACTATCGCTTAGTCACAACGGTAAATCAGCAGATTTGTTTGTACTTGTAACAAACAATCATAAGGCTAGGTACTTAATGCTTGTTTGTCACCTTTGACATGAACGTATGGTATGGAAAGAAAACGTGTAATCTAACTAAAATTCGAGGGATCAAATCCGGGGAAGCACCTCTTAGTTTTCAAGTGCTTAATTTGTGTTGCATATTGCTTGCATGCTTAATGGTGAAGGAAAAACTCGTGAGGAAACCTGCTTGTCGTGGAAGAAATTCTATCACATGTATGTACGAGAATATGCTGGTTGTAGCGTTTAAAATATATACGTTAAAAATGGCCAGTCAAATTTCATATAGTAAAAACGAGGGTAAATCCTAGTCAATAATAAAAGCGTTTTTGGTAAGAGTTTCATTTAATTTTTAAATGTATTATATTAAATGAAAAAATAAGGCGTGCTATAACCAACAATGATGACCATTATTGTTATTTTCACGTCAAAAATCCGTTTTAGGTTTTTTTTCCTATAAAATTACATTCTTGCAATAAGTTTTCATTGAATTTCGTCCATGACTTCATGAAATACCCGGATCCGAGCGGTACATACTCGTAATAATCGTAAATCTGACGCGTGCGTTGAATCTAAAATAATGAGAGGTTTTACATAGAAACACCGCTGAGTGGGAAACCCGTGTAGGTAACTCTAACCACTGTGCAATACGTGATGGGAAAACATAGTTACTCGTAGAAGGTAACTAACGAATATATATACGATAACGATCAAGCGTAGGTTTGAGTCATAGAAAAATTTTGTAGAAATTTGATCTAATGCATTAAATAAAAATATGAGTATTTTTTAGGGTTCCGTACCCAAAGGATGCGAATGGAACTCTAGAAACCTTCGTTATCACTAAGCAGGCTCTCACCGTAATAAGTAGAGTTAACTTTTTTTGTTTTTTTTTTTTGTTTAATATAAAATAGGCTTACGTTTGACCTCAATCTCGCTAGATGGAAGTCAAAGATTATGTCTAAGATGGAACACGTTTGCCTAGAAGGTGTCTGTTTACTCTGGCCTTAAAAATGTCCAGGTTATAGCGTTCCGGAGAAACTGAACGCGGCAAAGAATTTCACTCCTTATTCGTCCGCATAGTGAAAGAAGAGGCAACCGCTATGGACTCTATGTAGCGAACGAAATTAAGATTGGAAGAGAGATCTAGACCTAAAAGTTATAGGTAATCTTCAATCGGAACGAGGACATTCCGTTTGGCCGAAAAAAGACAAGCCTCTGTTTTAAAGGGGTTGAACTCGAGCAAATTATATATACCGGCGTTGGGATGTAACGACCCCACCGCCCGCTGTTGGGATAATCTCTGTTGAAGCAGAGATTATTCCACCAGTGTAATCAGTCACACTGGGGGTAGGTCCTATGTTGCGAGAGGCCGGCTAGGTAGGTACCACCGCAGTGTCAAATATTCTGCCGCCAAATAGTAGTAATAATAATAATAATATACGTTTATTTCAATCACTAGGATCATAAATATTACAGAAATTAATTAATATAATTTGGATTTAAATATAATGATAAAATAGAAATAATATACTTATAATTATTTTATGGTAGTCAATAAATGAACTGTACTGCAATGGTTCAAGTATTGACAGTCAAACCTATACGCAAACATATTGAGAATTTTGTTGGAGCTGCTTCGGACCCTGCGCACCAGAGTAGGGTTTCGGCATTACTGTGTTCCGGTTTGAAGGGCACTGCATGCTAGTGAAATTATTGGTCAGAGGAGATTTCAGAACTTATATCTCGAGGTTGGCAACGCGTGAGTGGCACCTACTAATGGTGTTGGAAGCGCTCATAGGCTATGGTAACCACTTACCATCAGGTGGGTCGTATGCTTGTTTGCCAACAGCTTCCAAAGTTGAGTTCATCTCCTTTATCATCGACTCCTATGATCATCGACTTTTAAGAGATCTTTACAGAATGGGTATTTCTATTGCCGCAACAATAAAAAAGAACTAAAAATTTAATTTAAAAATTTAAATTGATCCCATACAAGAAACTTGATATGTAGCTACAACACATAAAATCGCTCTACAAGCATTAATAAAGTAATTAGGTTTAGCTGTTGAAAGGCTAGCTTAGAAAGTTAAGTCGTGCTGTCTGTGTCATTCGTAACTGGCTCATTGAACACTAAATATAGTATGAGTAACAGAATATCGCAACCGCTCGTATGTTTGTTCACACTTATCTCCAAAACTACCCAAGCGACTAATATTATATATGTGAAAATTTTTGGTACTCTTACGCAAAAAAATTTAATCCAAATCCGTTTAAGTGGAACGGATTTAAATGAAATTTGGCGCACAGATAGTTTGTTGAAATATAGAATACTTTTTAGGTCGAAAAAATCGGGGTTACGGGGTCCAAGGGCTTAGGCTGAGCGTTGATATGTCAATCAGGTCTTCTCCTTTTATATATATATAAAACCAGCGGACCCGGCAGACGTTGTCCTGCCATGAAAATGAACAAAAAGTGAGACCCGATAGCAGCGCCTCCTATTTGGTCCAATTGTTATTCTAAACCATTGTCAAATCCATCAGAATACACACAGAAAAATCATCAAAATCGGTCCAGACGTTTAGGGGGAGTTCAGTGATATACGTACAGTATATATTTATAATATATTGTAATTATATATATAAAGATTGTAGGTATGTGGTAAGGATATATTCTTTACAATAACACAGTATTATGATAAATTATTAAAAATTTTTTAAAATAAAATAAATAAATTATTCCCATAATTGAAATTTAGGTTTTAAGTTCTAAAATTGTTATTTTTTAAATTATAAGTTTTTATAAGCTAAAACACTTACTAAAATCTTACTATACGCGCAAAGTTATTGTATTTTGCCATAGAATAAAGCACTATCTTATAGCTAGAAGGCACGTTCTAATAATAGCAGCTAATGATACACTTGAATTCATAAGATATCATAGCAAAATATTTTTGTGAATTATACTTATTATGAATCAAAAATTACTTGCAAACCTTGTGCTAAAAATGATAAGATACAAATAAAATTATAGGTTTTATTAGTAAAATATTCATAACAATAGATTCATGCACATTTTATTCCATATTAAAACATAAAGCATGTTTCGTTAAATAATAATAATGTACAGAATTCTCAGCATTATAAGATTTTTGTTTTATATGTCGACTTTTAAGATTTTAACGTATTCGTTAAATTATATAATTTCTGGGAAGCTTACGGTCCGACTCATAGCTCATAGTCACTAAAACCAATTACCGCTTGAAGTATAGAAATACTTGAAGTATCACATGCACGTTGCCAACCCAAGGAAATGGATGAGAAGGGAAAAATAGAAGGGAACAAAGGGGATGGGAGATTGGACCTCCGGCGAAAAGCAACAGTGGGCACTTAAACTGTCATTTTACACCAATTTACTGTGAGAGAATAACTTCCCCGATCGAGTTATCTCAATTTTGCTAGGAGGAGCATTTTTTTTAAAGGGTAGCCTCTTGATCGATCGCGAAGGCATAGATGAGGAAAGCCGGTGTACTTGTACATTGAAGAGGTTCAGGTTCTATGTGTTCGGGAGTACAGACGCCAGAAGAGCATTCCACTCCCTGGGCGTCCGCATTATGAAATATCATCGCATAATACATGAAATGCATAGTTCGAATATTGGGTATATCGACCAGATATGGATGGCACCATTGCTTACACTGGTGGTAGGTCTTTTGTTGCAAGAGGCCGGCTAGGTAGGTACCACCGGAGTGTCCAATATTCTGCCGCCAAATAGTAGTGTTTAGGCACTACCGTGTTCCGGTTTGAAGGGCATTGTACGCTAGTGAAATTACTAGGCGAACGAGATTTAAGAATTAATATCTCGAGGTTGGCAACGCGTGAGTGGCACCTACTAATGGTGCTGCAAGCGCTAAAAAAAAAAAACATTGCACCTAGTATCCCGGTAATGAAATGGAGATGGTAGGATGAGATTATAGAGCTCATCAGTGCACTCCCCGAACTAGAGTCTATTTAACACCGACAGACAAGTGACTTTACGATGATGACTAAGGCTAAGCATGGCTCTACTACTGTGATATGTCCCTAAGAACCGGATTTTCGTGGGTAAAATCGTGTTATGTTACTAGTTACTGATAAACTACACATCGGTAACAGCAATATAAAATATAAAAAAAACTAAATTGTACAGCATTTTATAATAAACTTTTATAGTCAATTGTAGTTTCTAAACTGTGAGTCACACTAACAGATATCATAAAATCTTGTAACTGTTCGAATACCTCAGACCATGGTAACTTGTTAACAAAAGGTTATGCTGAGTAAAGGAATTGTTACTAAAAATAATCTAAGTTTTATATTAATGATCATTATTTAAATTGGTTAGTTTATTATACAGATTTTAATATTAAACTATTTTCGTTTAAATAAATAATAAATAACTGCACACTCAACAGCCCCCATTAGGATAGTAATATCCTGTGTCGGGGTCCGGAAACATTCACAATGACAAGGACAAACACACCCAGACTGAAAAATATGCTTGCATGCTATGCTCCGAGCGGCAATCAGACCCGCGACCTGTGGCGTTTAAGGCAGGTTCGCTACCGCTGGGCCACAACGTCGTCTACGTCGTCGTTTAGGATTTTTAGAAGAAATGAATGATTAGGATAGTAATATCCTATATCCTCCGGAAACACAAAACAAACACAAGCAAAGCAACAACAGACCTACTGTATAGCCAATCTATCCCGAGCGAGAATCCAACTTGTGGTTACCAGTGCTTAAGGCACTACCTTTGTGTATAACGTTTATCAATAACCGATATTTTTGAATAATGGAATTCGTTTTAGATTAAAACATAAAAAATCTTTTGTGATGACATGATCATCACGAACATAATCATCAAAGTTTTACCACCCCCGATTAGCTGTTCCTTATGTGATTGAAGTTGAATTTTAGGAACTATATACTATTTTAGGAACTATATAAAAATTGTATTGGATTTATGGTTGTTTTTTTCGTTTTTGAACAGAAACTTCTATAGAATCGTTGTGATTTCAAATCGGATGCAACGGAAAAAACGACAGGCAAGACACACAAATACAAAAATGTGTATGATGAAGCCGGCAAAGAATAAGACAGAAATATACATTCTATTTTATATTATATATATTCATCTCATTTTTTTGTCGATTTACTGAAGTTTCACTTCTATCGTGTGCGAATCGCACACACACCTTTTTTTACTTATAATTGTAATAACAATTTGTAATAGTACTAATTAATTATACATATATGTGCTTAAAATACCTTTTATGATTATAATACTAAAAAGGCAACAAAATATAACATTATGGCGCAAGCTGCTCCATAGATTCTGCCATCTTTATATACGATATACTTTATGGAAAAAATATTTAACACAATATGATCCTTATAACTGAGTAAATAAAGGCTAAAAAAATACGTAAATAAAATACCTATCATCTGAATGACAACCGGTAGAAATAAATCTATTGAATATTGAACCTTATTCCGTCTGAGTAAGGAATGAATAACAATTATATTCAGTTCCATTAAAAGTATTATCTCAATGCATTGGGCGTTGAATCACAAGCGGTTATATAGTAGGGTTGTCAATTATAAATTCTTATTTCGAATCTCATTTTCAATGGCGGAGAAAAACGATTAAAAACCTGTATATTTAGGAAGTAATGTATATCATCAGTAGGTATATCCGATAAACCGTTTTTGAAGAAAACTACGGTTTTAACTCCAAACAGTACTTTAAAAGGAGGTGTCTAATTAGCTTTCTGTACTTGTAGTAATGTAACTGGCAACTGTCAGTGAATGTCTGTCAACTGTCAGGGATCGGAAGTATCCCCCGGCTCCCACTTACTTAGTAGACATAGACTTAAGTCACACACTGTAAAAGTTATACGACAATTTTGAATAAACTTTTAAATGCCTAAAGTGAGTTATTATTTTAAACATCACAAATACTACTGTACTACTTGACTACGATTTTTTCATTACCTATATTGATAATCTTCGCTTCTTTAGTCCCGATCACCCAATTATCTAAGGAATTATTTTTCTGTTGATACCGTGCATTCTGTTGAATGTCTGTGTTTAAAAATTAACAAAATTGTGTTTGCACATGTATATATTGATGATTGTGATATAGCTTCGAAGTAAATTGTCCATTGCTAAATGGACGCAAATAAACAATACCATGTCAACCCCGAACCACGAATGTCATTTCGAGAAAAACGCGTTTGAAAATTTTGAACAACTTGCTTTATATGAATTTTTTATGTATTGGTCAAGTTTTTGGTATATAACTCAGTTTTTTCGATTTTGTGGGTTGACATGGTATTGCTTATTCGCGTCTAAATATTCTATAGAGATATTTTGAAAAAAAAAAAGTTGTTTTAAAAATACTTACTATTACTTGCACAATAAAACCATTTTCTATAAAATATTTTAATTCCACGCGAAAGAAACTCTAGACGAGAATTAGTCATGAAAAATATAGTATTTAATAGTAGAAGCCTTGCTGTTTTCGGTGCGAATGGGCCGTTTTGACACACTGAATATTGACGTAAGGTGGCAGTATTCGTACAGCTGAATTTCATTCGTCGAGTGTGAGTGACTGAGTGCACTAAATCGCGTGCCAGGTGTCCGGTGATATTACTAGAAAGACTTCGTAAGCTTGTTTGTTACCTATACCTCAAAAAGTACTTATTTCTTATTCACGCACAACATAATTATACAGTAATAATAATCTTTGAAATTTACGTTGAAAACATAATATAAAATATTCGTTTCATTTTTTTACTGTTGGTAGCTTTATTTAGGGACTTTGCAAGCCTAGTAATCTACATTTACTAATAATCTACACCAAGTAATCTACACTAAGGGAAGTGCTGAACTACATCCATAAATCGACTTTAATTGCGACTTCTACATTATTTTCAATAACCGATAACTTATTTTGCCAACCCTATACACCAGGCACCCGATACATTCTACCGCCTAATTAAAACGGTGCAGGAGACCCTTTTATCGGCTCCGAAGATAGTTACTGCAAAATGACACGCGAACGTTCGGCTCTTTTCGGCAAACTTCGGTCAATACGCAATAAATCTCCTACTCGATATATAATATATTGGAAGTGATATCAAGCATTTAGAATTTAGAAAAAAAAGTTTTGTTTTTGAAACAAGTTTTTTTTATTATATATAAAAAGAAAGTCATAGATTTTAAGGCTCAGTTTTCTTTGTAGATTTTTTTCAAAGAACTTATAATAGCGTTCTTATTTGGGAAAGTCTGAAGTTTGATAAGGGTTGTTATCTATTTGTATGACTATTATTTTCCAAGACTTTTTTTTTAAATAAACGCTGCACACTCAACGGCCCCATTAGGATAGAGATATCCCGTGTCGGAGGTCCAGAAACACATACAAGGACGAGGACAAATGCACCCAGACCGGAAAATATACTTGCATGGTCAATACAAAACATATTATGGGGCGTTTAAGACAGATTCACTACCACTGCGCCACAACGTCGTCAACATTTACAACATTACAATTAACAATTATAGCCCCAGGAGGTAAGGATCAAACCTGCAACTCTCTTAAAGTCAGCCGTTCTAGCGGTGAGCTATTGAGGCTAAGTTAATTTAACCTAATTCTATTTGATGTATTATATTCCATGTCACCTAAATCCTTTAAAACTGATAAAGCTTTTGTTATAAATATAACAACTGGGTTCATTAGTATGATTATTGAAGTTACGAAATTCTCAGAAGTAAATAGACTTCTTATTGTGAGTAAGTTTTATAAAAAATCGTTCATCGTTCATGTTATAATTATTACACTCCGTGTTATAATCTTAATATATAGATATAATTATACCAGTTAGGCTTAAAAATTTAAAACCGATTTTCAAATACTATATTGTATATGTATCCTTTACATTATAGTATTCATTTAAAATTACGGACTAAAACTATTTTATTCATTCTTGTTAATTAAATATTTAACCCGGCGCCACTTCCACTGAACTCGCTATTCCGTTATCTCGTGAAAGGCAATGGTGCAATTTTAAAACGAAACGTTTCGACAACAGATGGGTTCGTGTCGAAATGTTTATTGTTAATTGATTGTATTATAATAGTTTTATAACAATTTTACTATAAAGATCTCACTTATTTTTTATTACTTTTCTTATTATAGATTCTTCGATCATCCGAAATGTATACAGATTTTATGTAGATCACAATCAATCTATGTAGATTTATTCGTACGCATTGTAGCCATAATAGATTTTGACATATTATAGGGTATGAAGTTAGAGTCCATACAATCCTTCTTCTTCTTCTTATCGATTGGTTAGTGGCCAACCTAGTTTCAGAGTTGTTCGGGTCGCCCGTATAGGCAGGCCTCTGACTTACCTTTTCGACTAGCTATTGTCATATTTATAATAGCAGGAACCGACATTTTATGTGCCCTCCGAAGCACAAAGACGCTTAGTTGAAATACCACTATGCAATCACCCATCCAGTGACAGACCGCGCCCAAAGTTGCTTAACCCATTAATCGTTTACCGATCAGTGAGCGCACCCGGCCATAAGCGTCTCGTAAAATCCTTATTATTGATTGATGGTTTAAATTTTGATATTATATTGAAAGGACAAAGATATTCAGACAAATTCCCATCCATCGAATTAATACTAATTTAATTGCACCATCATCTCTGAAGCGAAACTACGAGATATCAGGAATCTTCCACGGCACGTGCTTCCCGCACGAACACTGTTGAAGCTTTACCATGGCGTCGATTTCGGTCAGAGTATTTAAGAGAGTAATGATAGCTGTGAATTTATTTACAACCAATATTACAACATATTTACAATTCAATAGTAACTATATTTACAATTAATAATTACAACTGTACTAATCATGTCTACGGGTAATTTTGTCAAAAATGCTAGCTGCATTACCCAGCTCAGTCCCCATTATTTTGACAAAAAATGAACTCGTCACGCCAATGCCACCATTCCTAATAAGTAAAGTAACTTGGTTTCACAAATTTACTTTAAAAGACAATTTTAGAATTTTCTCTTAACAATTTTTCTACGTGGCATCAATTTTTTCTATTAAACCTAAAATTTTCCAAATTGGTAGTACCCTTAAGAATATGTAAAAATAATCCTTTATATATAATATAAGAGAGTAAAATTTTTATATAGCCAATCAGATGCCCTAGAACATCGGGTATGCAGATATAGTAAAAATGTATTTGACATGTATAATGTATTACATATACAAACTATAAAAATATTAATCATCAGAATCATAAAATTTTATCTACAGCTATTCCCATCGGAATTTAGCTATAATCCGTATAGTGAGTTTAGTAAAGTGTGGTACAACTCACTACGGAACTAATTTTTAAATTTATTTTTAATATTCCTATACGATACCTATAATAATATAATTATAATATTAGTAGTAGTGATTCAAAGGACCTTAGGATCTTATGTAAAACAAACGGGGTATTAAATTCTGCCATTCTAATATTGAACTTTTTGAGCTATATTTATTATACAGCTCTTTTATTTTCAATTATTTACTACTATACTAGCTATGCCCGCGATGCCACACGCGTTTATGTAGTATTTGG
The DNA here is from genome assembly GCA_023373885.1 of Hestina assimilis. Lineage (NCBI taxonomy): Eukaryota > Metazoa > Arthropoda > Insecta > Lepidoptera > Nymphalidae > Hestina > Hestina assimilis. Next base: position 7,187,009 of record CM041754.1, read on the forward strand.
TAAAACCACGGAAACTTATATTTTGCGGGTTCAAAGAAATTTGACCAGGTGTACGCGTGTGGAAAATTTTATCCAAATTTGATACGATTTTTTTTCATAAAAGATACATACATACATCCATTCTCACAAACATTTATAACATCATTATAATTAAAGGCACTTTAATAAATTATTGTTATTTTTTTTTATAGATGTACTAAGGAGGAGACGACAAATTAAGGGATTTTTCATAAGTGAGACACGTAATTATCTTTTGACTATAATTAAAAGTTTGCTTAGTTATAGTTGCTTACATTAAGATTTATATTTATATTGATTTGTGTAATGTAACTTAAGTGCTCTTTTAAAATTATCGTCTTTGAATAATCTAGATTTGACATTACCCAGAATTTATTAATGTGATTAACTATTACAAGATTAACTAATTTCGTTACATGAATATTGATTTTATCATTGATAAGAACTATTAAAAAAAGTTATGTAATGAAGTAAGTGCTACATAATAATGTACTTTTAATTGGTATAAGAAAGAGGATAATATGTAACGTATTTTATTGCTATTAAGAGGGTAGTGGGTACTACCGACAGAAGCGAAAACTTTTAGATTTCGAATCACTACTCCTGATTATTCCTGTTTCGAAGTTTCTTAACGCGGCGTACGGGTAGTGCGATTTAGTAGAAATAATCACGTAACGAAATGCTGTATTATGTGTGTGTCGTAATCGTGGCTACTACAAGCAAATGAGCACACGAGTAAGTGAGTGCACCGCCGGGTACGCATCTCTCTCTCTCTCTCTCTGTCTGTCCCTGTTTCTTTTGTCATAATATACAGATTTCATTTCGAATTACTCTCGGAGTTTAAGTAAAAACATAAGCAACTTCGTTCCTGACGGGGAGCCCTGGCACCCAATTTTTTTAATTTTTAATTAATTTGACATATAAATAAATAGAATAATATTGTTAATGCGAATGTAAGTTTGTGTGTTATGCTTTCAAGCCTGGACTACTCAAGCTATCATCATGAATTTTTACTTAAACATTGCAGCATTCAGGGCTACAGAAAAAAGCATAAACGAGCCAATGGAACATGATTTGGAAGTCCACGCAGACTAAGTCGGGGGCAGATGCTAGTAGTAATATTTCTAAAAGCCATTCTACCACAGCTCCACTATACTGCACTCGGTGCTCAGTATAAGCCAACGATGGCCGCCTCAGGTTCGAGAACCAGTTTCGTTCCCTTTATAGTTCGGACCGCCAGCGCTGCAGCTTGCGTAGAGTAACCACAAAACTTGTACGTTATGGACAATTTCCGAGAATATAAAATTTAAAGCCTTTTAAAACGGATGTGGTTACAACTAAGAGGCAGATACAGATTGATATAAAATATTTTCAATTTTAGTTCCGAAAGAAAATATTTCATAAATGCCTACAAAACCATAGCAAAGAGACTATTATTATAATATATAAATGATTTATTTATTTCTATTTTTATTATACTAAGTATATTATAATATCATTTAGAATAAAGGCTTCAAAGATTACTTACAACGTCCATCACGTGCCTCCTCTATAGGCAGAGAAAAAGCAACATTTGAAACAAAATTAAACCCGATTTTTATTACAAAAAGAAAAGCATCAGTTACTAATTTATAGAAGATCAATTATTATTTTTCTAATTAGACTTTCTCAGATTTATTTTTTTGTTAATAAAACCGTCTCACTTTACTAAATCAGTTCAAATAATTACAGTATAAATTTTGGAAATATCATGAAGATATTATATAATATTATGTGCAAAATTTAATAAATGCAATACATATTCCCTTTCTGGACTCTGAAAGAGTATTCATTCCTTTGTCAGCCAAGCGAAATGAAGTCTCAAATTATACTTAGGCAAGACACCATTCTGTAATATTAAATTTGGACGCAAATAAGCAATACCATGTCAACCCACAAAATTGAAAAAATGAGTTATATATGCAGAAGTGTTGGTAAATGGCTGAAGAACATTTTTCTATAATATTTGTAGGGTTTTAAGCTTTAAAACTTCTAAAAAGCCATTTTTAATCATGCAATTTATGTATTATGTTAAACGTTTTGGGTTATATTATATACGAAATATGCAGTTTGTATACTTATTTTTGTGAAAATAAGTAAAATAACTTACATGAATATGAAATTGCCAAAAACTTGACAAATACATTAAAATAAATTCATATAAAGCAAGTTGTTCAAAATTTTCAAACGCGTTTTTCTTGCAATGACATTCGTGTGGGTTGACATGGTATTGCTTATTTGCGTCCATTTATATTTGTCTCTTCGACAACAACAGATGTTATTGGTAAGTTCAACAAAATGCAGTCATTACTAATGTTACATCTTATGAGAACATTTAGAATAAGTAAATTAAAAACTAAAAAATTAGTGACCGACCGAAATTTCGGTTTCGGTTTCGGTTTCGGCCAGTTTCGGCCAAAAAATCTAGTTTCGGCTTTAGTTTCGGTTTCGGCCAAAATATAGCCGAAACTTTCGGTCTCGCCGAAACTCGAGTGTTCGTGAGTTTTCGTGCGTTGTTCGACAAACTTCGCAGCCAACTCGTGACCGCTTGCTAACGCGGCCAATCATAATCTCCAGAAATAAGTATTAGATTGATCTTTAAAATATTATGAACACAACGTATTATTAGTTAGTTATGTACTTAGTATATCTAACTATAAGTTGTTTCTTTTTTAAGTTTACTCCCAATAGTAAGTCCTGTATATTCATGACAAAAAATGGTTATGACTTTAATGAATTTTTAGTTTTTATTTTATTTGACTCTATTTAACTGTCTATACTATTTACAGTGGTGGTCAATTAATTAGAGACATTGGTATAATAGGAGTAATATTTATTTATATTTTCCGTAATTTCAGTTTACATGAAGTCTTCATTACGTTTTTTAATGTTGATCTGAATTTGATCATTTAACCAATGTTTTCTTAATAGAATTATTAAATGTTGGAATGGATTGTAATTATAAATAACAACAATTAAAATTTAAAACGGAAGAGAAAAATGTACATTTATTATTAAATTCATCTAAAAAGCGGCGTTTTCTATTAAATTTTACATTAAATGGGATTGCCTTTATTAGCTATAGCTATATCGACATCGGCACGGCATCGACTCGGTCAAATAATGACAAGTTTCGTTAGTGAAGTTCTTCCAGGCGTCTTTGGTCTTTCACTTTAGAGTTGGTTTAAATTTCCAGTTTCTTGTACCACAAATGGTCCAAGGAATTCATATCTAGGCTATTGGCAGGCCAATCTTAAAGTGACAGTAGTTCACCGGCTAGAAATCATTTAATAAACAGTGAAGTATATTTGGATCGTTTTCGTGTTCAAGCGCCCATGTAACTTTGCCACTAAGTTCTAGTCCAAATATTTCTCCTTTAAAAATTACAGAGCTCACAAAGGGAACTTTTTATAAAGCTATTACCAGTCTGCGATCTAAATTTCTAGGTACACAGTTTCAGTAGTTTTATAGGTTTGATAATACTTTTAAAATAATTTATAATCTATTCATCAAAAAATTCCATCTGAAAAGTCTAACATACACATGATACAGTGAAGTAGGTACATATTATATATAATTTATCAGTCCCTATCAGTTTGATAATGTGACTTCACTAGCTATAGCTTCATAGGTTATGCCTCTATGGAAAATCGCGAAACGCAGCTAAAGAAGTTATCACTTCTAAAAATATTTAAGTGACCGTTATCCGACATAAAGTGTGGTTATCCTACTTTAGATTTATACTCATATGAGCTAGAATAATGAATCGAAGCTAGCGATTTTCTTGAACTCTCTTTCATAGCGTAACTAGTGTTTAATTAAAATAGAAAATACATTTAAAAATAATTGTACACGTTCGTAGCTTAATGTTTCTTGTTTTCATTTAGAGTTTAATGTTAGCCTTTGCTTCGGGCATCTGTCAGGACCTCGGGACTTATTTAACTGAACTGTATGAATATTGTCCAAGTTTATACTAACTATATTATAGGTAAATTTCGATCGATTGAATCTATCTATGTACATATTTACGCAAAATTATGTGGTACCTATATTTGTCAGCTAAACCTAGTATAAAATTTCAATTTTTAAAGCCTTTCTCCTTTTAAAAACCAGCGTTTTAAAACTACCTTTTTATAGATTCTTAAATCTGAAATCTGAAAGAAGGGTTAGATAAACTATCTTTAACAAGATCACACTTTGCTTTAAGACTAAAAAACATAACATAAAGTAGCGCGATTGATGAGATTGGCTTCTGTGTCACCTAATGAGCTTAAAATTTAAGTTTTTTTTTTTTTAATACTAAAAAGCCTATTGTTTGAAAGCAGTGATTAATACAATATTTAGTTTAAAGATAGGATGTACATTAGAACCGTCTAGATAAGGGAGGATGACACAGGCCATAGATAATGGAGGAAAGGAATTAGACAGAGACTTAGTCGCTCACACTCACTCATCGAACGAAGTGCAGCAGTAGAAATGCTACTTCACATCGATATTCTGAATGCGATTCCCGACTAAGCCCACCCGTTCTACTGAAAACAAACCCGTACTTCAAAACATAGAAAATATAAGCAATGAAAATTTTTTTTTTTTTCGGAATGTGTATTGCTGTTGGCCCTACTGGCCTTGACAGCGTCACCGAGCGGGGCGGGGGCCGAGTACAGAGACTCAGCCGTGATAAAGGGGCAGCCCTCACGGGGCTCAAATTTGATTCCGTCCTTAGGGTGCCTCCTGCGAAGCCGAACCACGGCTAAGGACGTCATCGGATATGGAGGCAGCGCTCCGAGCGCATTTTATACGATAGACTCACCCGACGGTGTTGAAAATATATTTGTTATGAAATAAATATGGACATTTTGTAATAATTTTTTAGGCTACCTTCAAAAATGGTGTGGGCAAAAGAGTAATGCACTTAATTTTTGACAAAGGTCAAGTATATTAACGGTCATTCATATTTTAAGTGGTTAAGTAATTAGCTAGTAACTAGGTCAAATTTGTCTCTTGCATACATTATTTACTTTAAATTTTAAAAATCGCTAAATTCTTTTATGACAAAAGTGAAAAAATGAAATCCATATACTTCATTCGAGAAGTAAAGATACATCTATCTCTTTTTAACTTACATATAAAAACTATTCCTGTCTCTGTCAACAAACAATGGCATATCATCTACCATAAAAAGAAAAAGAAATGATAGTGCATCAAAGATAAAACCTAACTATCGATAAATGTTATTTATGTTACCTTGAACTTTGAAAAGATTAATTTCGGCAATATATTCGTTTTATTAATTTTATTCCTATTCAAATATTCATTTACCTGTAAACTATAATTTATTCATTCGTAGACAATAGCTCATTTAAAAAATATGTATTTTAAAGTAGTTTTATTTTTATTAGCATGTGACGTAAAATACAAAAATAAACCTTTTTATTTTATTTTAGGTTTTTGCTAAAAACGTTGGTAGTAAAGATTTGCATATATTATTTTAATTCCATACCTGATGACGGAATTGATAAGGAAGTAACAAATTTAAAAAAATAATAACATTTCTTTGTTTAAAATGTAACAATATATTAGCTATATAAATTGTATCTAAGATAGAGAAAAATTTGTCAAGTTAAGCTTAAAATTTTGATTTGAAATTTAAGAAAAAATTGTCGATAAAAAAATATCGATACAATCCAAGCAATCTCTTGATACGCCACAAAAAATATTTTATCGAGCACGAGGCAGCCTAAAAAAACAAACGCCTGGTAAGTCTCTCGCGTCGCGTGACGGTCACAAAGAAGAAAGTTATTATTTTTTTTGTCACAGCAGACGGCTTGGAAGGCAATTCATTTTAGGCTCAGTAGTTATAAGCCTTAGCCTGGGTGAATCTTTTGTCATCTGTTTAATATAGTCTATATTTCCAAAACACCATTTTAGAACAACTAATTTTGATAAGACAATCAAGAGTATAATACCGTTGTGCCGTTGTGGGTAGCAAGTCGAGGGTTCGATTCCCGCTCGGGAAGATGTTTGCATTGATCTTACGATTATCTGTTTCGGTGTCGACGTTTGTGTTTGTGGGTCTCCCCATCGTGCCTCGGAGAGCACGTTAAGCTGTCGGTCCCGGTTGTTATCATATAACATCTGGTAATAATCGTTAACTCTTGATAAGTAAATCTGCCGCCAAATAGTAGTGCTTAGGCATTACTGTGTTTCGGTTTGAAGGGCACTGTAGGCTAGTGAAATTACTGGGCAGAAGAGATTTATGAACTAATATCTTGAGGTTGGCAACGCGTGAGTGGCACCTACTAATGGTGCTGCAAGCACTCATAGGCTACGGCAACCACTTATCATCAGGTGAGCCGTATGGTGGTTTGCCAACTTGTAACATTATAAAATATATATCTTATCCAATAAATTACTGGTTCGCCCTGTGGCAGATGGCAATCGCTCTGTGTAAATGTGTAAAACCAGTAGAATTCAATCAAGTGTTAGCATTTGGAACAGTGTCATCGATACAATTTTTTTAGAGTATAATGTTCTTCTTGTCGTGTGGTTGCGCAACCTAAGCCTTTTTCGAACGTTACGTTTACGTACCATACGTCACGACGATCTCAAACCGTCGGGTTAGTCCATCGAATAGAAGCTCGCTCTCGGAGCGTTTCCTCCATTCCCGATTACGTCTCCCGGTCACGGCCTTGCGGAGGCACCGTAAGGACGGCATCAAATTTCAGCTCCTGCGAAGGCTATCTCTTTTTCACCACTGGGTCACAATACTCTACCCCTACCCGGTGATACTGTCAAGGCCAATAGGACCAACAGCAATACATATTCAAAAAAGCGCCTCTTTTACGACAAAACTGGTAAACCTGTTTTTATGAAATTAAACAAAAACACAGTTTGAATCTTTATGCACATGGATTTTTTTTACTTTATAGATAGAAATGAGAAAAGTTATTTCTCAACAAAGATACGTTTTAACAAATATGTTAATTTACAGGCCTCTTTATATTTTAAATTATATTGATTGATTGAAGTTCAACTTGTACATGAAATATACATATGTGAATGTCTTACAATGTAGAACATACTTTGAGATTAGATAAGACGAAGTTAAGATAATTTATATTGTTTGGGCTGTGTCTGCACGTGGTGTTTATAAAAATACTAGCTTCTGCCCACGGCTTTGCTAGCGTTAATAACTATTTTTAATGTCGCACCTTTAACGCAATATGCATAGAAATAATTGGTTCTCCATACAATCGTACAATCTATCGTCCCATGTATATGTGTGCAAAAGTTGTTGTTTTTAGGGCACACTCTCCTCGTATTGCAGTCCATAGTCCTATTAGCCACATGACTTTTCCTCGATACTAGGATAGGCTTCCACTCCCTAAATTTTCAGTTACTAGCGCTACTTTCAAACTGTCACTAATACAAAACTGTTACAGATAAAAAAGTTCTTTACTATAATATTATTAATTGAACATAATAATAATAAAATCTTCATGCCGGGACTATCCTATATTCGTCAGTCTTTCATAACAATTTGAGTTTTCAAAACAAAAAACATCTTCAATCAGCAACGGGATCGAATGATATGAAAATATTCCCAGAAAGCATGGCTAAATAGATGTTATACCTTATAGAGTCCTTTTACTTATCTCCGAAGTCCTTGGTATAAACTTGTTATTGCTATATCCCATATTTTTAACGATCATCACATGACATTTTAAGGGACCGCTTCGGACTACAGCTTAAACCATTTAAATCCAACTTCGGCGAGCCTTTTTCATTTTTAAGCCATTAAAAAAATTAATATCTCACAAAAAATATTATTCAAAATATAGAAACTACAAAACATTTTTATCTCTACCAAATCTGAAGTCAATTTGATCACAGAGCATGCGCGCACCTCCCGCTGCGACCACGCCCTCCTCGGGGTGAAATGAAAGGGTAGGGGCTAGATAAGGAGGACCCTGACAGGAGCGTAGGCTATGAGGGTCAGGGAGGGAATATTATATACGTGATATATAGATAGCGATATTGAAGGCAATGAGGTCAAAAGACTTTCGAAATTATTTTAATCTTTATTATTATCTTTATGAAACATGTCATAGAAATTAGTTACTGTTGTTATAGTTTTTTACAACTAAATTATGAAATCTGTAATATCATCGGCATGTCGTTGATAAGAATTATTAACACATTTTAGTTAATGAGTCAAATTACTACACGCTTTCGGTTAGCCGATTTATGAGGAATAACTAAAGTGAAGTTATTTGATGTGTAATGAAGTATTGTTTTTAAAGTCTTGTCAAAGATACTAGTTTATCATTCTCCGAATCTGAATGATTTTATATATTGAATCATATGTTTTTCTACTCAAAAATTTTAACGAAAATCTGGTGTCAACGTTATTATTTATATGCCATTGCCATGGCCCAAGCATACATCGTAATGACGTACAAACGGCGAAGACAAGGTCCCTTGTGCCACACGTCACGACGAGCACACACCGTCTGGTCTGTCCATCGACTATGCGCTCGTGGGCTCGGAGCGTTTCCTCCATTCCCGATGACGTCCTTAACAGCGGCTCGGCCTCGCAAGCGGCACCGTAAGGACGGAATCAAATTTGAGCCCTCGCGAGGTACTTGGGTCCACCCAGCGACGCTCTATACAGCGATACACATTCAAAAAATACATAGTAAAATGAGTGTTTTGAAGTCTGGTACAGTTAAATCTAAGCACGTTAACCGAATCACTTTTGCCAGAATTATAATGTTGAATCCTAAAAGGGTAGCATGGCAACCGCATGCCTCTCTCTCCTCAGGTGTTGCAGATGTTCATGGGCGGCGGTAATCGCTTAACCTCAGGCCCTCTGCCCGTTTGTTTCCTGTGACATAAAAAAAACAATATCCCAAAGACTAAAAGTCGAATCTACTGCTTAGTGGCGTCGGGATGTGACGACCCCATCGCCCGCTGTTGGGATAACCTCTGTCACAACAGAGATTATTCCACCAGTGCAATCAGTTACACTGGTGGTAGGTCTGTTGTTGTAAGAGGCCGGCTAGGTAGGTACCACCACAGTGCCAAATAGTAGTGCTTAGGTATTACTGTGTTCCGGTTTGAAGGGCACTGTACGCTAGTGAAATTACTGGGCAGAGGAGATTTAGGAAACCAATATCTCCAGGTTGGCAACGCCTGAGTGTCACCTACTAATGGCGCTGCAAGTGCTCGTAGGCTACGGAAACCACTTACCATCACGTGGGCCGTATGCTTGTTTGCCACCTTGTAACATAAAAAAAAATTACACTCAGTGTAACCATTGAGCTAGTGACGCTTAATTTTATTACATGTCAAGCGTTAACTAATCCAGTGCACGTTATTGATCTAATTCGCCAGTGTTTATTAGTTTGCCCGCCGGCGACCGGCTTTCATTACCGAACCGAATCACGTAAAATGTATACGATCGACGCGCTGCCATTTTCGTTTTATGTTGCCCTGGTAACATAACTTATTACTAGGTAATAATTCAGTGGTATGTTGTTGAGTGGGTAATAAAAGTTTTTTTTTAATATTTAGGTATTGGCTGCGCCCGCGGCTTTGCTCGCGTGTTGTACCGATTTTTCTTTATTACACGGAACCGTCATTATTTTTTTTAAAATAAAAGTAGCCTTATAACATTGAATGTCTTCTTATAATCGGTCCAGCCGTTTCAGAGATTATCCGGAACAAACAGAAGGACGGACAGACCAAAAAATAGTTTTTTTAGTTTATACTTTCATCTGCATTTATTAATATTTTTTATATTATTTGGAATTACAAATACCTAGACACTTCAATTTTATTTATTTGCCTAAATATGTATTTTGAAATTAATGACCGTGTTTCAGTAGAAGAGTCATATGAGACATACTTTGTTGCTAATATCGCACATAAGATTTGTAGACATTTCAAAACGAACAATAAGAATTAATTCTAAAAATAATGTTATTACTGTATCATTATCCTGCAAAGTTATATCCACAACAATAACTAGTACTGAATTTACCTTCTTGTGTTCCGATAATCACTCCAATCACACTAAATACCAAGACCGTAATTACTCTATATCGATTTTGACCAAACACGCAATACAAACATTGGCTCCAACAATTGGTCACGTTTGCCATTACGATGCCCTAATGAAACTGATTAAGTAGCATCACCTACCAAATTGAAGCGCGTTAGCGTGTTAAGATTTATGGATTTAGTGATCACTATGTATTTTGATTTGATGTGATTAACACTAAACGCATTACGCAACTAAAAATGTTACTTTTACTGCAGTGTATCAACTATAATTTTTTTGTAAATTAAAATGTACCTAAGTACTTATTATATCTGTAATAAATCATAGTTATTTTTAATTAACTCTCACAACTTAAGCATTCAATCATCCAATTCCAAATAATTTTTAAAGGCTTTATGAACTCTTCTTCTTTTAATAATAAAATCTATTAGAAATAGATATTTGCACTTTTCAAAAATTTCAATCGTTTTTAACCATTAAAAAATTTAAGACGCCAATTATTGTACTCTATCAAAATTTTAAAACGTGGATGTAAGGATAAGGAATAATTAGAATAAATTCAAAGAGTTTAAAAAACTATAAATTTCGATTTTGATTATTTAAAATCAAAAACAGAGACATCTGGTAGCAACTATGTAAACTACTTTGATATTTTGTAAAATTATCTATAATGACCCGGAGTAATCAATATTATGGTTTATATGATGTTCGATAGATGGCAGTGTTAGAACAAAATGGTTTTCTAAAATTTTTTGAAAAAATAAACAGAATAACAAAGTCATGTTTAAAATATTATGTTTGATATTCATTGCTAAAAACAAAACATTTTAGATTTTAATAATAGCATTTTATAATTATTAGCGCCATCTAGCGAACAAGATGGTAAAAATCGATATCAGTCAAATTAATGTGCAGAGTTGTAGTTTAGTAATAAAATGACAGATGGCGCTCTTGTTACAAAGAGATAGAGATGCAATATATTTCCCAAAAGATAGACGAATTGATAAACTCCTCCTTTCTGAAGTCATTTACAAACTAAGACCCTGTCAGATTTGCAAAATTAGCTTTTATAGTGCGATTTGCTGCTTTCACCATAACCGAATCGATTATCGATTTCTCTGATTATCTATGGGCAGAGATTTTATCTGGCCAAGTTATGAGCTTATACCAACAAATTCAAAATCTCGTCAAGGGAATTAATACACTTTACTTCAATGTTAACCCGCTCAATAACGTGGAGAACAGCAAGCCCTCGGTATTATTATTACTTCAACGTTAATCCATTGGCTTTTGTAATCTATTTAATAAATTGATATTAAATAAGATTATATTAAATTTTAATAAAATATAATTATTATTATCGTAGTACCTAGTAGAGCCATGCTTCTCTCATCACAAATATGCCAGCTCGGGAAGTACTACCCTCTCATAGAAAATCGACGTAAAATAAAATAAACAAAGTACCTTGGTACTGTTGCGTTGCGTATGATATAGTGACAGTGCCGGTAGTGCCGGAGGCCTAATCTCCCACTCCCTCTATACCCTTCCTTTTTCCTTCTCATCCCTTCCTTTCTATCTATTGGGTTGGCAACGCGCATGTGAAACTTCCAGACGTACCTATCGCACGCGTTCATAGGTTGCGGCTTACTATCAGGTGTATCTTAACGGTTGATGCAGAAGCTTATCGTTCTGCACCAACCGTTAAGAAATTAAAAATAAGTATAATGTTGAAGATAGTTTTTACTTACTTAATACTTTGTTGAGTATACTAAAAACGAATGTTTTGAGATATTTGAATGGATTTTTACCATATTTAAATGAAACTATTTAGGTATTTATTAATGTTTGCCAACTAATTTTATATTAAAAATATGTAAAATATACATAGCAAAAGATGGCTAGCGGCTACCAAAAACTCATTCACCGGTACGAAATTGTGTTAAACCACCCCACAGCGACTCGCTTTGCAGATAAACTGATCTTCTATCAAACACAGGAACGAAACATCCTAAGCATTATTTGAAACAAACAAATTAGAACTTTATTACTGCCTATTAAAGTATATTTTTGATTACGAAAATAATTTATGAAGTATTTTCTTGGTGAAATTTTAGTTACACAGAAAAGACTATTTTATTGCGTTGAGATAAGGTTATAAGTTGTATAAGTGTTCCATTTTTGCCATAACAAACTAGTCACAAAAGTTATCAACGGTTACCTTTGAAGTGGCGCTTCTGCATGCAAATTTCTAGGGGTGGCGGGATGGAGACAATTGACAATTTGCCAAGCGGAGGAACGAAAATATATTTTAAATACGACTTTTATATACTCAAATAACTCAATTTTTTATATTTATATTGACATAATAATGATATAAATGACGACGTTGTGGCGCAGCGGTAGCGAACCTGCCTTAAACGCCACAGGTCGCGGGTTCGATTCCCGCTCGGAGCATAATATGTTTGTATTGACCATGCAAGCATATTTTCCGGTCTGGGTGTATTTGTCCTTGTCATTGTGAATGTTTCCGGACCCCGACACAGGATATCACTATCTTAATGGGGGCCGTTGAGTGTGCAGCGTTTATTATTATTATTATTATTATTATAAAAAGAAACAATTCTGTTTTTATGAGATAACTGTGGTAAACGACTATACAGCTAGCCTTATGTATAGCACCAAAAAACAACAAAGATTGGGTTAATCAATACCAGAGGCATCAACGTTCTGTGCCACCTTCTTTTTCTTCTTATCGAGTGGTTAGTGGCCAACCTAGTGCCAGAGTTTTTCAGATCGCCTATATACGTAGGCCCTTGACTTGACTTTTTGACTATTATCAAATTGATAGCAGTCGGGATCGACTTTTTATGTGCCCTCCGAAGTCGGCGTCGCTCGGTTTAAATACCGCTGTGCGATCACCCATCTAGTGAATGACCGTGCCAAAAGTTGCTTAGCCTAGCGATCGTTTACCGATCAGTGGGTGGGTTTGACTATGAGCCTCTCTATAAAGTATGCTTCAAAGGTGGTAAACGACTATACATCTAGCCTGATGTAAAGCACCAAAAAACAACAAGGATAGAGCTAATTAACACCAGAGGCATCAATGTTATGTGCCCCCTAATGAAGTGGCAGCAAAAAGAGTGACTGAGTCTTATAATTATGTTTATAATTATGGCCGTTGGGCGGAAAGGTTCTCGAGTGGCGACTACGTACCGGAAGCCGCAGCGTAGGCTCCCCACAAGGTGTACTGATAACCTGGTAAAGGTCGCGGGAGTCCACAGGATGCGGGTGGTGCAGGACCGTTCATTGTGGCACTCTTTGGAGGAAGCCTATGTCCAGCAGTGGACGCCCTTTGGGTGACATGATGATGATGATGAGTCTTATAGAGATACAATTGTATCTCTTGGGTTCTTCTTAAATTAAAGTCTATATTTAATGTGCTGTGGCCCGATGATGATGTCAAGGCCAGTACCTACTTTTTCGCTTTTATTTAGTCCTTTGCTCTACTCCACTTGGTGGTAAGGAATTTAAGGTTCAAACAGAAAGGCTGCTAATACCTTATAAGTGAACTATGTACGCCACCCTTGCCCTGCCTACCCACAAGATAAAATACTACCCTAGTGTCAATTATTCTACCCTATAACAGCTACTGTGTTTCGGTTTGATGGAACATTGCAGGTAGTTAAGTTAATTGAAGGAAGGAGGTTTAGTCATCGATATCTCGAGGTTGGCAAAGCGTTAGTGACACCTAAAAATGTGCAGCGTTGCAAGCCCTCATAGGCTACGAAAACGGCTTACCATGAGGTTGGTCTATGGGTATGCTTGCTTGCCAACTTAGTCACATAAAAAAAGAGTATAAATATAGCTTTCGTTTATCATAAACTTTGATTACAGATGCCTGACAGTGCGTTAAAAATACGATACTTATCAATTATGTTATCACTGCCGGTTCTCATCTCAACATTTTTAGATACCAAAGATTTGAAATAAAAATATATTCGCTAGCGATCATTCCAGCTATGTTTCTTAAAAATTATATATTTAACAATTGTATCATGTAAAAAATATTACTAGGTTATTGGCTTATTAATAAAATATTGACTATATTTTATTAATAAGTTTCTATGGTATTACGCAGGAAGCGTAATATTGTCGGAATACACAGTAGCCTAAATTACTCTTAGAAATTCCCCTTAAACTGAGCCACAGGCCAAAGCCTACTGCACAAAAGAATCGAATTGACAACATCAATATTCATTTTGTATATCCAAGTATGTAAAGATAACTAGAAGCAAATCTAAAATAGGTAACAGTTTTAAGTTGAAAGACCATAAATTAATATTATATAGATCAAGAAGTTATATTTTTAACTAGAAATAGTTTACATTTTTAATTTTTTTTAAATTTGTATAGTACATTTCAATTTGCTATGCGTATACATTTTATCAGTGTTATTAAACAGTCGAAGTAAGTCATAGAATATGTAAAGTGTTCTTATAGAAGGTAGGTTTATACTTTATAGTCTTAAGAACACTTATGATTGTTATACAATGTAAGCGTATATTATAATGTAATAATAATATTATATTTAATATTTTTATGACGAAATTATTCAAAATATTTGCAACCTTTTTAAAACAAAGAGGAGATTTGTTTTGGCCAATGCAGTTAATGTTTGTTAAAGTCTCAGTCATTGTTATTCTATAAACTTTACTAAAGATGAAATGTTTCTTATATAAAATAGATAAAAAATCATAAATCAACATTCTTAGCAGAGCAGAGATAAGTTTCCGTGTTACCGTTCAAGTAGTCGCTGTCATATTGTCAAAATTTAATGTAAATATTTACACTTTATGGAACTTTCCCACACTGATCGTGATCGGTCAGGCGAAATGTGATAAGTCTTCTTCTTATTCCTAGCATTATTCCCAGTACTACACGAGGTTTGCTTATTACTCTTTTTAATAAACGCTGCACACTCAACGGCCCCCATTAGGATAGTAATATCCTGTGTCGGGGATCCGGAAACATTCACAATGACAAGGACAAATACACCCAGACCGGAAAATATGCTTGCATGGTCAGTATATCCACGTTTGGTTTGAAGAAGATAGGTCAACAAAATTTTGAGATATATAAGTTGTTCCCATAACTTTGTTTTTCATACTACTTTTAATAAATACTATGAATTTAGCAACTTATTTTGCGGTTGATTTTAATTCGTTATTATTTTTAAAGTCCTTAAGATTCTTCATAACCAAGCTGCGGAACCCTTTAGTTTCAACTGTGCGTGGTCCACAACACACTTGACTGCTAATTATTTATTTTAACCTAGCTTCTGACGGCAGATTCACCCATGTGAATAATGATTTCTAAGGAGACCCCTTTGATGCAACACAGAATAATTGACTCCCCATAAAAATTCATCCCCAAGAAGTTATCGTTGTTTTACAAATATGATATTTATCGACCGTTCTGGGGTCCTGTTAGTGAGCTGGTCACAGCACACAGACACGAAGGTCGTGGGTTCTATTCCCGTTCGGAACAGATGTTATAAATATCTGTTTCAGTCTGGGTGTTTGTCCTTGTGAGTCTCCCCTGATAATAATTGTTAACTCATGAAAGGTAATTTGCTCTTCTCCAATAACTTACTGGTTCGTTCTTAGGGTTGCGGAGGTGAATGGCAATCGCTCTGTGTAAAAACTAGTACCATGTAAAATCCGGACAAGAGACGACGTTTTGGCGCAGTGGTAGCGAACCTGCCTTAAACGCCACAGGTCGCGGGTTCGATTACCGCTCGGAGCATAATATGTTTGTATTGACTATGCAATCATATTTTCCGGTTTGGGTGTATTTGTCCTTGTCCTTGTATGTGTTTCCGGACCCCGACACAGGATATCACTATCCTAATGAGTGTTGAGTGTGCAGCGTTTATTATTATATCGGTATTAAGATGAATGATTTATTAAGATTGGCATCGACTTAAAATTTTCGCACGTTTCTTATCATATCTTTTCCGACATAATAATGATTACTGGCTGGTCTTATCTACTTTATCCTAATTTCTTATTCCTTGATCGTAAATACAGAATTGTAAATAAATTTTAGCTGCGACAGGTTGAATTAGAAAAAAATGTAGTAATATTATTATAAACGTGAAAGTTTGTGAGGATAGTTTGTGAACGCCTTTGAACGAATTTTTTATATTCAAATACAGATACTTTCATACCGGAAAAATGTAGGTTCCCGTAGGGCTACCAAAAAACTACATAAATGCGAGTAGAAAGCGACATATGTATATACCTATTACTATATTAAAGCACTAACTCTAATGTCACTATCACATATCATTGTTGCGCAAAACATTACAACAGGTCAAAAGGTTTTGTCCTTACTATGTCCTATGACTTTACGTCAAGTAACCGGATGACCATTTACATGATAAAGAAACCTAAGGCAATGGGTTCCGCATATTTTTTTAGGTACTACTGTAACTAACCCAACTTTGCTTTATAGAAATAAATAAATAATAAGATATACTTAAATAAATAGCATAAAACTACTAAACGTAGCTTGATACATATAGGCGGCCAGGACCCTTGTTACGTTGTGATCGTAATAACCGAGTTCTTTTAGAGCATTAGATCGAACAGGTTCAATTCGACAATATTATCTTATTTATTATATAGTTTAATTATATTAGTGTAATATGATTAACATAATAAAAATATTTATATAATCCCATAAAGGCTAATTGGTGAAATAATAAATATATCCCTATACTTTCAACACCTCTTACGAGTAGCTGAAAGCAGTCCGCTCCTTCAATTCTCATACACTTAAACTCTACAGTAAAAGTATAAAGAAGAGAAAGAGATCGTCACACTACTTCATACTTCAATCGACTTGATTATTTTTTAAAAAACAGCCACCTTAAACACTGATGAATGCCCTATTTAATTTTTTTCTTCCTCATTAAACATTGCAGACCATACCAGCTCATATCTATAAGGAAAATAAAATTCAGTAGAATAAAGCACTCATTTTAAGGGCTATAGATATCATTTATCCATTCAGAAACATAAAAAGATGAATAACGATAAATATAGAAACATTTCAAGTGGCACTTTAAATTTTCTTAGCATTTATAAAAATATATTTAAAATAGGTATTGAAATATTATTATACTCTTCGTAATGGGTTCCAACAGATGTCAGTTCCATGACATGACATGTGATAGATTTATAAGGATTATTTGTTAATGTTAGAGGGATTACCGCCGCCCATGAATCTCATCAACACCAGACGCTTGAAGGTGCGTTGCCGACCCTTTTATGCAACTGGTTATATGACTGATGTCGGAACGCGTCTGACGAGCAGTCAGGAGTTTTTCACCTACGTGCGGAAGTAGTTAACAGATTTTCTTTCCTCCTTTCAAAACCATAATTGAATTAAATTGTAGGTACATTACGCACCTAGGGAGAAAGGTAGTACATTGTCACCCGCCTTTCAATGACAATCGCGACAATCACGGGTGGTAATGTTCTACTTTTCTCCCGTGGTTTGTGGCAAACAAGCATACGGCCCACCTGATGGTAAGTGGTTGCCGTAGCCTATGAGCGCTTGCAGCACCATAAGTAGGTACCACTTACGCGTTGCCAACCTCGAGATATTGGTTCATAAATCTCCTCTGCCCAGTAATTTCACTAGCGTACAGTGCCCTTCAAACCGGAACACAGTAATGCCTAAGCACTACTTTTTGGTGGCAGAATATTTGACACTGCGGTGGTACCTACCTAGCCGGCCTCTTGCAACAAAAGACCTACCACCAGTGTGACTGATTGCACTGGTGGAATAATATCTGCTGTGACAGAGGTTATCCTAACAGGGGCGATGGGGTCGTCACATCCCGACGCCGGTAAACGTTCGTAAAAGTTCGCATTTAGTCGCTGCTACGAGGATAAACATACGGTTGTTAGGAGGTAAAGTGAAGAGATTATCGGTTACTTCTCTCCCTCGTGCAAGGGACAAAAAGCGAATTTTTTGTCGAAGCAGAAAAAAATATAATTATATTATGTAAGATCATGTAACATTATAACTATATCTGTAATAACAATAACCATTATGGAATGGCGTTTTATGTATTTATTTACGAAAAAAAGGATCAGATAACAGTAACCCAGTTGTATCATCATTTCTTCATAAAAGTGACTAATAATCATTAATAGTGCTAAATAGCTAATAATCAGTCATCCGGCTACCTAATATCAGTACAATTATGATTGGTGACAAATTGAAAATAGTGATTAATAGAAAATACACAGTAGTGATTACTAAATATACTTAAATCTAGTTTTTCCTTGATGATTACGTAATAATGAATAAGTAGCCGTAAAATTAATAGATACATTTATAGAATACTATCTTTGTATTGTATGATATCTGCAGTTTTTATACAATTTTAAATGAAGAAAGTACCTAATAAAAGTTAATTTTCTAATTGTGGACCTTGTGTCTATATACGATAGAGTTACGCGTAATTTTTGCCATATTTTGTGAATAAATTTTAATGCTATTAATTTCGTTATGTAGTTTATAAGTTAGAAAATCATAAAAGTCTCAAAAAATTACTAATTCCGAACAAAGCAAAACAAGATACTACTTTAGAATATTCGGTAAAATAAAAGAAGTAATTTTATATAAGTATCACGTAATCTATAAAGGCGAGATCAGAGAGCCGCCTCCGGCAACGTGTGAAGCCACTTGACTGATAGGACGATCACTCGGTTCCCATGATCAGTAAGTACACGGTAGCGTGACCGATTATTGAAATTATAAATATTTTATAAATTGTTTTTCATCATTACTTTGACTTTCATGATTATTTGACGACGTTGTAGCGCAGCGGCAGCGTACCTGCCTTAAACGCCACAGGTCGCGGGTTCGATTCCCGTTCGGAGCATAATATGTTTGTATTGACCATGCAAACATATTTCCCCGTCTGTGTGTATTTGT
Organism: Hestina assimilis; assembly: GCA_023373885.1. Lineage (NCBI taxonomy): Eukaryota > Metazoa > Arthropoda > Insecta > Lepidoptera > Nymphalidae > Hestina > Hestina assimilis. The sequence goes on from CM041754.1 coordinate 7,206,147, forward strand.
CCTTGTCCTTGTGTGTTTCCGGACCCCCGACACTGGATACCACTATCCTAATGGTGGCCGTTGAGTGTATAGCATTTATTTATTTACTTATTCTTTATGTAAATAAGTTGCCAAGCAAGCTTATGAAACACCCGATGGTAAGCAGTTATTGTAGCCTACGAGCGCTTGCAACATCATACATTTGCAGGTGTCACTAACACATTGCCAGACTCGATATATTGGTTCTTAAATCTCCTTTGAAATTACTGGGTAATTTCTCTAACTCCAGTGTCTTTCAAACATAAACACAGTATACTATGCTTTGGGGTAGAATATCTGACAGTGACTATCGACTAACAAATGCAGGGAGTGCTTCATTAATCGCTGGTACGTCCTTAGCCGTGGTTCGACCTCGAAAAAGGGGCCTATGGACGAACTCAACAATGATCAAAATCTCCGCGAAGACTGTCTTTTTATTTATCAATGGCTCAATTGATCTCTATGAGTTTCGTTTTGAAGATAGTTCGTCGACGGACACATGAACTTTATCGCGATAAACTACTGTCCAAAGGAGTCATTTACAAATAACTGAATCGATCGAGTTAGAGTAGTTGAACTTCAGAAACAAATGAAAAAGTAAAAAACGACATCGTAGTCAAAAACTATTTATCAATATAACTTAACAGATATTTTTTTTCTTTGCAGTAGACTTGATGTCTGACAGCAACATTGTTTTTATGAGTAAATGATACATTTAAGCTGATAAGATACACAAAGATAACACATAGTAGTAAACAGTATTATGACACATAATTTATAAATATCCGATATGTTTATTTAATCAGAATTATAACTAAAAATTTATAGCACATGAAGATTATTATTATTAGAAAGACTGCTTTGAGTCTCGATACTGGCTCAGCTTTTTATGTTACTCTTAAAATAAAATAATAAATAAACGCAACACACTCAACGGCTCCCATTAGGATAGTTATATCCTGTATCGTGGGTCCGGAAACATACACAATGACAAATATACCCAGATCGGAATACATGCCTGTATGGTCAAAACAAACATATGCTCCGAATGGGAATGGGTTATTCATATCAAGCTCACGAAACGTTACCTTATTCCCAGTGACATCGTAATTCCTAAGCATTGTTAACGTTCATAGGCTCTTTACTTCAAGCACGGTCAGTTACTAGATTGGTAATCACATATTGTTATTTCAACTGAGCGTCTCCGTTCTTCGGAGGGCTCATTAAACGTTGATCCCGGCTATTATCAATTTGATAACAGTCGAAAAGTCGAAAAGGCCTACGGGCGACCTGAACAACTCTGACACTAGGTTGACCTCTAACCAATCGATAAGAAGAAGAATAAGCATGACCTTGCAGAAGGCTCTCTAAGGTAATAATCAAATTTTGAGTGTACTTTTTATCACAGCCAAGTCTCAATACTCAGCTAACGCTGTCAACACCAGTAGAGCTTACAAAATAGAAAACAAAATATTATAACCACTTTAAAAATGTGGCTTCAAGAAAAGAATTTGCTACTAAAAACAATAAAAAGTTCATAAAATATACTAAAATAGTGAAAAAAATTATTTGTCAATTTTTCATGCTTTCTAGAGCTTTCCTGAAAAAGTCTTACATTTTATTATCTCTTCTTTGAATACATTCATATATCTTGCATCAAATATCTGCTTTCTTACGAATATATTATATACACTACAATAATATCACATTATGATAATGCGGTTCTTATCACAAGATGGTGCAAATTATGAAGTCAAAAATGAAAATTATCAATAAAATGACTTTCATATCGCTCACTAATATTTACTAAATATTTATCGTGAAATTGATCGTGAGAAATAATTATTAGGGCTTAACGTGACTTAAATATAAAAATTTGTTTGTACTTTTCCCCGTCTATCAAAAAAATCCGACATGTTGCTAAAACCTGTCCTTATTAATATGACCTAAAAAGTGTCTTAATTTAAAGCAACTTCAAAAAGAAAATGTTGATGATTTGATGTTCAGTTCGGGAGCGCTTTTTAACGCTACGCGAATACTTCACTCTTTGCAAAGCGATTTTTATGATTGTTTTCTAGTTAAGTAATATACTTACTCGTAATTTGATATCATAGTCTGATCAAAGACTCTGGGACTTCTAATATAAAAACGAATTCTTCGAGATTTTAGGTGGTTCAATTTTTTTTTCAACCTGCATGTTTACGGGTAAAATGAAAATTTCTGTAAAGTTAATATAAAATGTATTTAAAATTTATTTAAGTCGTAAAGTCTTACCATTATCGACATTGAAATTAAAATATGTATAATAAAGTATGTAATTATATCGTTTTTATATACATACTCATACAATATTTGAATAACACAGTCGATTACTCATTTCAATCTTCTGAGATTTTAACAAAGGAGACATAATTTGTTTAGTCAATTCTAGTATTGTGCAAAGATTTTTCTGCGTTTTTATGTTTTATTACATTTACCAATACAAGTGACGTCTCAAAAGTGACCGTCTATATATTTTTCATGCTCAATTTTTGTAAATTTTTTTAGTCCGCCAGCTATCACGGCGCGCTCCGTCCACGCGCCAGGGCAGTAAAGCAATTTATAACTAACAAAAGAAAAATAAATAAAACAAAATATGAGAAATTCTTTACGGATCGTAACAGAGGGACAATATTTTCGGAAGGTCTAATGGCCTAACTTTTAAATAGATGCTTTTTATCATTTTAAACTTCAAATTTTATTGCGTCATAATTTTTGACGATCTAGAATATTTTTTAGATTTTTGTGTTTTAAAACCAAAAATCTTATATTCATGTCACATAATGGTAGAGGAGCCCACGATGCTAAATGGGGATTTACTCGAGCGTTGTAGAGACCTATTGGGATGCAAAGCTTAGATGATAAGAAGAAAAAATGTTATATGATATATACCTTTACATCGGTGGGGGAAGCGGCTATAGATTTTTAAATATGTAAAAAAAACTGTTGCATGGACATCCTCGAGCGCGTCAGATATTGATAGCATCAATGCCCTACGTATTTTTAATAATGTACGTATGTTAATCTGATCGTTTGCATGATGCGGGTGGTTGTATTTAAGGGTTGAAAATGAAAAAAAAAAAAATTAATCGAGCGCGTCAGATTTTCTAAGGGAGTGTTAAGTGCACCAAAAAAGCTCTCATTCACTAATCTGACGATTTCGATGGGACGCAAACTGGCGGTCATTTTCATAATGTGCAAAAAAATTCGCCATTTTGAAATACTCAAGCGCGTCAGATTAAGATATATGTGGTTCATTTTTATGTTCTAAACATACTGTCTCATAATCTGACGATTATCTAGAGGGATTCAGCTGATCTGACAAAAAAATTAGAAAAACGGTTCACCTTAAAGGTCATCCCTGCAACTTCCCGCTAATTCCATTCCTGGGCGCTTAAAATTGTACTTATGATATTTTTGAGCTCAAAATATAATTTATGTGATATTTTGAGCTCCCTGAATTCAAAGAACTAATATTAAAATTTTTAATTTTTCTTAGCGGGAAGTCAAAAAATTTTTTTCTATTCTTTTAAATCATTAAACTTAATTAATTGAAAAGATCAGGAAATAGCATGCAATTAAATAAGTGTATGCTTTTTAGTAGAATAAATGTATTTATAAAAAATTACTTAAAAAAGGTTAAAATAGTTTAATATTTTATATTTATTTGATTAATTAATCATCATCTTCATCCGAGGCATTATCTCGAAATAAATGTTAACACACTTGACAAAACTAATTTATATTTTAATTTATTTTTTAATAATTTATTATTAAAGAGCTAAAACAACCGTGAGCGAGTGTACTAAACCCTGCCCCCTTCATACCGCATACGGTTGAGACCCAAAACGTGTTACTGCGCAGGGTTCAAGTTACATTTAACAGACTATACCACGTGTCTTTATGATCAGCTGTGATGGCGTCATGGCAGCAGAAACCAGAGTGGGGACGGAGTGAGAGAGTAATAGATAGAGAAAGAGTGAGAGAGGAATAGAAACGCGGAGAAGGAAATGTAGGCATCACGCAACTGCACGCATTTAACTTTATCGACGAATTTTTGTGATTTCGGCTTGCGGAAATCGTCAGATTATATATTTTTCATTATTCTTGAATTATTTCCTTCAAAATAAAAAAATTTAGCTACGCTCGAGAATGTCGAGATGACGTTTTTTTACTACTTTTTGCCCTCCCTTTTTTTACGTCACTCTCAAATTGTCAGATTAGTGGAATATACACTTTTTAGGATGTAATTAACTCACCCTACCTTAATCTGACGCGCTCGAGAATGTCTGATGGTCAATTTTTTTACTAATCTGATCCTGTATCCTTTACGGGCGGCCTTATATATGGGCCTCATGTTTTGTGGAGGTACTTAACCGGGTACAAGGTATCCCCTGTATATTAATCTGACGCGCTTTAGTAAATCCTGAAATCCCGCTTGGGCTCCCTACTATAATATTAGGTATAGTAGTCACATTAATTCATACAATTTTAATAACAAAATAAAAAGAATGCCAGGTATTAAAAGTACCTGTATTTTTGTCTTTTTTGGATTTTTATTCGAAGTCATAATTCAAAGTCTATAAAATTATAGGATTTTAAAATCAAAAAGTAATACCACGGGCGAAATGCAATTATCTAAACAATACAGCAAGCCTAAGTCGAAGAATATTAACAAACAATGGAACAATTTGCACAAAGTAAAAAATATTTGCAAAAAAATTCGCCAACAGGTCTGCTATTCTTGGTAAAAAATTAAAACTTTCGATTTTAAAATTCTTGGAGTGTACGACACGTGGCATCTATATTTTTACAGAGTTTTTTTTTGTGTTATTTATTATAGGATAACAAAAAATAATTAATTAATAAGTTAAAGCTCATGCATACCTACATTACCTATATAAATAAAATAGAAATGACCATACTTATCTCAATTCTTTTTGTGATTTTTTCATTTAGGGTTGCGTACCCGATAGTATCCTATAGTATCCTATTATTAAGTCTCCGCCGTCCGTCCGTTTGTCCATCTGTAGGTTTGTTAATTTCAGGAACAGGTAGCATTGAGATTTTCAGAGAATGTGTATTTCTATTGCCGCTACAACAGCAAATAGTAAAAACAAAATAAATTTTGAAATATTTTTGATAGTAATCCTATCTCTACAATAAGTTATCTATTTGCTAAATTTCATCGCAATCCGTAAAGCCGTTTATGGTTGAGTAAGTAACAAACATCGAAACAACCAACCATGCAAACCTTCACATTAATAACATTTTTATAAATACAATTATAACAAAATTTCATACTTAATTATTATGTTAAAATACCGTTTTGATATATAATACCGTTCATATTTTTACCGTAACGAACCTGTTATGTTACGTGATAATGATTCTTAAATAAAATCGTTCCAGTATCAGCGGGGTGCGGAAAACAAAGATCACTTCGAACACACCATAACACGCGTTAAATGCATCGCTATTTGTTCGGACACAATTAACGTGGACACATTAAACATGGACAAAACAAACAATGGTAAACACAATGCGACGCTCATGCCATGTTTTTGTTTTGAACGGGAAACCATTAAAAATTATTGGCCGTGCAAAGAGACATGATTTTTTGATGTTACCCAGAAACGCATATTTGTTCTTAGTTTTGTTAAGATCGATTATGTTAGATATCGTCAAATAATAGAATCAAAGTTTTACTGCGCTGATTTTTATTAACAAAATCATTAAAAGTGTAAAGATGATTCTTATGTTATTTTTAACCATAAGGGAATTTACCACTAATACGTGACACAGATTTTTACAATTTTTAGGTCTCTCCTCAGTGACATCATGTAGGGTATCCGGTATTTTATTTTATTTTATATTTATTTATATGCCAAAACTCCCCCTAAGAATCTCTTAGGCTTGTATTTAATCTATTTATTAGGCTTATATTTGTGCTTATTAATGCAGCGAATATAATTAATTCTGCTTGACGCCATTAGTGCGGGCTACAGTTACAAGTAAAAAAATATTGAAAAAGAAAATAAAACTTATGTAAAAATATATTGTTACAAGGTAACTTCATTTATTAAAAATATTTTTATTTTTATGAAATTTTTCGGATAGAGACAGATTACATCTTCGAAAAAATATCTTTTTTTTGATAAATAAACGTAATCTACACGGGAGAAGTCAAGCGTAAAAACCAAGTCTAATCATACACAAAAATCTCGTGTGTGAATCACAATTACAAGATGTAATACTTTATTTTACCTACGACATCCTAGGCGTTTTCAAAATGCAATAAAATTTAATTTATAACTCGAAAATTCGACCTACTGTTTTTATTACCAAAACACCCCTTTAGCTGTTTATCGTAAATAAAATCGATTTAGAATCACTACGATTCTTATAACCCTTCAAAGTAGAACAACTAGTTTCGAATTTTTTTCATGAGAAAATTAAAAAAAGTTTATAGTTTCTACCTTATTTAAGCGAGTTTTGTCACCACGCTACTCTATACTTTTTAACTTCAAATATTATAATATGTCAAGCCATTTTAAGGCTTATCGTATAGTAATAAGATCTAGTACAGGTGAATTTATAAAATAGTAAGGTAAATTTAGAGTGCTTGGATGATTGACATTTTACGGCGACTCCTAATAAAATTTATAACCTCACAATTCGCGGAACGGTTGTTTTTGGTCATAAACCCTTTACGTAGCTATAATGGATTTTGTCCGTTTTAGTGTAAATCATGTCCGGGATGTTCAAGATGTTTTATAATGAAGAGCATGTGTACAAACTTTTTTCACAAAATTTAAAGTTCCCCACTGGTGACGTTGTCGAGGCCACTTAGGTAAGAAGCAATAGACATTCCGAAAAAAATAATTTGAAGAAAATGATTCACTTACAAGCTTTTACCTGTGACTTCATCTACGAGAGTTATAATAAAATTTTGAGATTTTTGAATCTAATGAGGCTTATAATTATAAGCCTTCGGTATTGCAATTTGGGGATACAAGCAAACTAATAGACGAAAAGAAACAATATTTTAGAATAGCATACTCGTAAGAGCTAACTATACGGTAACTATACGGTAATTATACGGTAACAGAATCCACATTATCTTTTTTGGCTTTTTCTTTTATATACACAACTAGCAACCCGTTACGGCTTCGCACGGGTATAAAATATATAGCATATGTTATTATTGTAATTATTTACGACATTACATTAGAAACCTCAAAAATAACAGTATTTCTCCACTATTTAATGGATGTTATTATACATATAAACCTTCCTCTTCAATCACTCTATCTATTAAAAAAACCGCATCAAAATCCGTTGCGTAGTTTTAAAGATTTAAGCATACATAGGGATATAGGGACAGAGAAAGCGACTTTGTTTTATACTATGTAGTGATGGTACGTCCTGTCTGTCAGGCAATGATGACAGTTAGCGTAACCTGAATTTAATAGTAAAATTTGATGCATCAAAATTCGTTACAATGAGGCTACGAGAGAGGGAGAAAAAGGAAACTTAGTAGCTTGGCTTTAAGCTTTTGGTACTAACACTCATGGAAAAATATAACAGTACGAATATTGCTACTTTCTCTCTCTCTATTCGTTTATAATATTATATGGATATAAAGACTCTACTAATATAAACTACAAAGCCTGCAAACATGTGCGTTAAAATTTAGTTCGAGTTTGTTATTAAAATTTTAGTCAATATAGCTTATAGGATTTAGTTTTTAAAAAACAAACAAACCTTTAAACAATCAAGAAAAGTCGTAAAACCATACCAATCGTTTTTAACTCATATATCAAAACTACCCTAAAACTCAGCCCCTTTATAAGTAGCATGACAACCGAATCATTATCGTACGAACTACTTTAAATTCTTCAAAAACGCGAAACACATGTCGACTGTCGCCATAATCTGTTATCGCACAAGTCATTTACAATTTAAGATAGCTGCACACTTACGCGCTTAGAGATGTGAAGCCTCATCGATATACCTTTAAGCAATTTAAGCGCTACAAAATTATATATTACGTATATTTAATAAATATGTATGTAATTTAAAAAAATTTTTACTAGCATATTATGGACAATTGGTTGAAATAAATAATAATAATTACTATTAATAATAAATCTTTTGAGCCTTTTTACTATTGCATTTTTAATAACTAGGCAGGCAGGCATGTTACAATATTTTATTTATAATAAATTAGAAGGTGATTTTTATATTTCTCAATGAAGAGAGGTAAATTTTAAAATTTCACTTAAGTTTTATCGTAATTCAACGGGCTGGTAAAGGAAAAGATATGTGACGTACTAAAGAACAAATATCTTTATTTAATAAAATTACTATTAAATGTTTTGTTCTGAACTTAGATTAATTTGACATGTAATTTTGTTCAACGCACTGTAAGATCATTAAGTGTATTATGAAAAAATAATTTCAACTACACAAATTAAACCAAAGCGCTTTTTCAGCTGTATTGTAAAACAGTCACTCAATAACGTAGCACTCTTTGAGAGCATGATAAAAGAGTGAAAATGTTCACAGGGTAGGTGTTCAGTTTTTAGTGGTGGTGGTTATTTTTGACACTCGACGTTGATGGTTTGCGTAAAAAAGAACATCTTAACATATTTTTACGACATATTTATCGAAAAACTATCAGAGCATTAAGTGCTTGCAGATTAAACGTGTAACGAAAGTTTAAACTCACTCCTTTTGAAGTACTTATGCTTTCTTTTACATGTATACGAATAAATAAAATGAAGTGTCTGTTTGTAATTCCAAATTAACACGTTTTCACTAAATGCATGTGTGAAGTATATAAGGTACTTACATAAAAAAATTGTATTATTAAAATTTTTGCCTTAATGCCTGTTTGTACGTTCCGATTAATCTCTGAAACAGCTCGACCGATTCTTACGGTACTTACACTGGCAGATAGCTCGTGTTATAAGGAGTAATTTAGTCCACTGCTTTTGTTTTAGAAAAATAATTAGGATTCTTTTATCAATAATAATATAACATTTTCAGTCGAAAATTCAGGTATTTAACATAAAACTGCAAGAAACAGCAGTGTACGGTTTGTGTTAACTCGCACACCTTTAGATTGTTAAAGTAAAAGTAAGTTTAATTTGTATGATCTTTAATTTTTTGTGTAATGATAAATTTTTATGCGTAATGTTTTGAGCACGTGCGGTTTTATCGTGAACCGTACGCGAACTATTTTAAATTTTTGTATAAAGAAGGTCTAAGCCGCGTGTCGCGTAATGATGTGCACATTATAGAAATGTGTACATATATTATCGATTATGTAATATTTAGTTAAGTTTAGTTATAAATGCGTAATATATGTTGATGTGTCTTTTCCAATAAATAAATAAAAAAAACCATACAAGCAGTATAAAATACATTTCTTTTTTATGTTACAAGTTGGCAAACAAGCATACGGCACACCTGATGGTAAGTGGTTGTCGTAGCCTGTGAGCGTTTGCAGCACCATTAGTAAGTGCTACTCACGCGTTGCCAACCTCGAGATATTGGTTCTTAAATCTCCTCTGCCCAGTAATTTCACTAGCGTACAGTGCTCTTCAAACCGGAACACAATAATGCCTAATATTTGACACTGCGGTGGTACCTACCTAGCCGGCCTCTTGCAACAAAAGACCTACCACCAGTGTGACTGACTGCACTGGTGGAATAATCTCTGCTGTGACAGAGGTTATCCCAACAGCGGGCGATGGGGTCGTCACATCCCGACGCCGGGAAATGGGAACATATAAAAATTGACCAAGCTCGTAATTTATATCAGTCATATGTCAATCAGTTCCCATCACAATCGCCGTTACCGATCGTAATGACGCGATCTGCAGCGGGCGGCAGCGATAAGGAAGCCAGATGGCATCCGCCCACCGATCGAGTTACACGATTAACTGTTTAATAATTTTTCATATCAATGTTCATAGCGTTTTAAATGAGTCAGTTTTCCTCAATTGCCTCCCTGTTGCTTTCGAAATTTGATATTGGAACGATATTTCGATGTCAGTATGTAATGTTATTATTTTTAGTCATATATAAAACTAGTATCTGCCCACGATTTCGTCCGCGTTGACTTTATAATTGGACCAAAGTAAATAAATAAACAAATGAACGCTGCACACTCCACAGCCACCATTAGGATAGTGATGTCCTGTGTCGGGGGTTCGGAAACACATACAAGGACAAGGACATATACATTATACACCCAGGCAGGAAAATATGCTTGCATGGTTAATACAAACAAATTTTGCTCCGAGAGGGAAGTTTAGACAGGTTCGCTACCGCTGCGCCACAACGTCGTCATATAAATAATTTTCCATACGACATATTTGCACCAAACTTCAAGTGAATACGTCCTGTAGTTTGTTATTTGATAATACCACAGGAACCGAACATTTTTCCGAGATAAAATTATCATATTTGTTAATCCAGGTCATAAACTATCCGAGTGCAAAACTTCATCAAAATTCAATCAGCCATTTTTGCGTGATTGAGTAAAAAACATCCAGGCATACTTTCATTTTTTTGCTACTTATATCTTTTTCAACCAATTACTAATAGTCCTATTGCACTTTCAAATAAGCGTGTAGCTTGTGCTAAGAGTGGGTACGACAATAACCCAAAGGGGCCAGGATCGAACCTACATTCGATTAACAGACCTTTTGACCGCTCTTCTACCGTTAAAAGGATTATTTATACATGCGAAACGTCAAATCAGTCACTAGCCTGACTTGTTTAGTACGACTTGGCGGAATGAGGAACACAGCTATTTGTCATTCAGTCTCAAATGACAGCTTCCCGAATTGATACCGCATCGATAAACGTAAAACGGCATTAGTTAATCATTTAACAAATTGGACGTTACAAAGCATTCTGCGTTTTTTCACAATACGTCGGCTCATTTCACGTATTTCTGACTTTGGATTATCTACTGGTGTTTCGGTGAATCTGTCAATATAAAAACTACCGAAGCATTACAGGAGTCAGTATCAAATTTCAACCTGTCCCATGTGTTTTTATTTTTTGTAGATGTCACGTGATTTCTCTGGTATTTATAATATACGGTAGTAGAGCCATGCTTCACTTAGCACAAAGTTCGGTTCGACTAGGGAAGTACTACCCTCTCATAGAAAATCGGCATCAAATAACAGAATCATTACATAGCTACTGTTGCGTTTGTCGGGAGAGCATCGGAGGCCCAATCTCCAACCCTCTCTGTTCCCATTTTTTTTCCTTCTCATCCTGTCCCTCCTGTTCTTTAGGTTGGCAACGCGCTTGTGATACTTCAAGTATCGCGCGCGCGTCATAGGTTGCAGTGACTGCTTACCATTAGGCGGACTGTATGCTTGTTTGCCAACCGTCATGACATAAAAAAATACACTGGCCATCTATAGAATGTAATTCTGACGCTTAGCTCGACGGATTCTGTAATCTCTAGGTCACACTTATAAATTAATTATACATACTACAAAAATGTGCAGTTTAGATCATCTTTCGACAGTGCTGTAAGAAGAACGTAAAGAGAAGAAATTGGTTTATTTTATTTTTAATGATTAAACTTAAATTTAAACATAGTCTCCACGGTCAGAATTATAGTTCTTTGTATCTTAAAAATTTTAAAACTAAAAATAACTAAAACCACTAACAAAAGTGAATCCCGTTCCAAAACGTTAACAAAAAATCATTTTGTCCTCATACTAATGAAACGAGCAAACACGAAACTAAGAGTTGATGCGTGTCGATCTATTGTCCAGATACCCCGCCAGGCTACAGTTAAAACTATTCGTACAATAATTACTCTGGTGATGATTCTTTTCTATAACTTATTGTTTGTCATAACACTAGCACGCTTACATACCACGCGTCCTTTTAGTATTAACAGTTCCACCGCATTTTGTCAAAATTTTGGTTTCGAATTCTCAGAACGAAGCTCTTTGTAGCGTTTGTCACTTGTTTTAAAGGTCCGTTATACAACATTCTGACGACTGTTATTTTTTCTCGTCGGGATTTATGAGAAGTAATAAATATTTGAAATTAGACCGTTTTATTGGAGCAGACTTCCATGGTAGTTAATAACTGTTACTTTCAACGTGATTGTTTTGTCGTAAACAGTAGGCGAATGTTTTTTAAGATTTAATATTCACTTTCGTAGGTCACTGGATTGTTAAACAGGACTGGTTGATATTTTTTTGCTCTACATTTTTCAACAAAAAAAAATAATTTAAACCCAAAAGTTTTGACACTTTTTAATATAAATTACATAACTTCCCATTATAATTTGACTTTTTGAGTAGATTCATTTTTTTAGGAAAGTCCTATATTTATCTTAGTTCCTGGGTTAATAGGATTGTAAGTACTTCTTACTCATAAAAATTTAACTTTAAATATGCTTTTCTTTCATGAAGATTTTTTTAAGAAATACTAATTATATATCATATAATATTCATTTAAATCGATGTTTGTACCTTGATTTTTGTACCTTATTCTATTACAAGACTTAACATACAAACCCATTCTTCCTTTAACTATAATATTTTGGAAAGAGCTACAAAAACATTTTGAAGAAATCATTTCATTCCCCTTCAAACTCTTTCTCTGGTTATGAGTTAATTTATCTAGTTTTTATTAACTATAATTAAAAATAGCTCAAAAGATTTGCAATGTGAGTATAAGTACTAAGTGTTAATTTTTTTTTCGGAATGTGTATTGCTGTTGGCCCTACTGGTCTTGACAGCGTCACCGGGCTGGGGGGGACGAGTACAGAGACTCAGCCGTGATAAAGGACTAGCAGTTAGCTCAAAACTAAATTAATCGAAATACGTCACATATAAAGAGAAAGTTTTTACGAAAAATTCACAAAGTGACTACAATTTTATGAAAAATATGACTAACAATTCTTTTCATAACTAAGTTATACAACGAGTTAAGCTGTAAGTTTTAATGAAGATGTATGAAGACTCCGCTTTTTCTTGCCTTTATCCCAACTTATTTGAGGTCAGGCCTCCTTGTCTATCAACGACAAGCTGCTTTATCTTAAGTTGTCCTTGGTGAAATATTTTGGATTGCTTTTAATGCTGAGTACTATCGTCTCGACTCATTACGTGTCCGTCCGTACTTAGATTCCTTAGTTTTTCATTTTGATGTATGAAGACTGAACTTTCTAAATGTTAAAAGAAATGATTGATATATCCCAAGAAAGTAAAAACAATTATTTAAATCCGATATAAATGAGACAATAAATCCAAATCGTGCTGAGCGTGAAATGTAACAGTGAAAGTATTAACTCTTTGAATTAACTAATAGCCGTTGCGAATGTTGAATGCAAACAGAATTTCACTTTTACATCCTAATTACCCTTTCTCTATCCACCCTTTGAGATGAGGATTTATGATAGTCATTTCGCGTTAAGGACGGAAAACAAACGGCTTTTGTCACTGTTACAAATAAATGCAACTCTTTCTTCTTTCGTTTAATAAGCGGTTCCTTTTAACCGTTGCAATTGTTTAAACCGTTGGAAATGAGCGGTGCTTACGGTACGCAAAAGGGTAAACATTTGTTTTTGAAAAACAATTTTGTATTGAATTTTCGACTTTGCCGTGTTAAAAATAAGAGCTTATAGATAGGGTTGAATAAGACAGTCCTGTAATTATTTTAGGAACAGTTATGCGATTTCTAGCAAATATATTTTTTGCATTATTGCGTTTTATGTTCGCGTAAACCCTTTGGCGAAACTTTTTAAAGATTTTATATTGCGTTAAAACAGTTACGTTTTTGTTATTTTATATTAAGGTTTTTGTGATGGGCAATCAGCTAACGGGTTGCTAAAACGTTTGCAATAATGGGAACCCTTTAAAATTTATTTGCGATTTCTGGAAACTTCACCCTTTAAAATTCGTATTTTTTGCAGTGTGTAAAACTATTACAAAATACATTAACAGCCATTTAAAAATGAAAACAATTACTGGTTGAAGTCTTACAAATTATAGACGACTACTTGTGAAATGTGTCTCATACTAAAAAGTGTCTTATATTTAATCTAGATAATAGGTCATGTGTGTACAAAATTTCATTGATAGATTCAATTTCAATCTGTCCAGTAGTCCTTGCGCGAATGAGTAACAAACATCCTTCCAGACATCCAAATCAAACTTTCTCGTTTATAATACAAAATAAGTGATCAAATATTTCAGTTATGTACCTCCATTGCCATTCGATGATATGATGAAACGATAAAAATAGCAAAATTAAATAATATAATATATAAATATCCGTTATTATGTTCTAAACATAACAGATTTGTTTTTATGTTTAACTTTTTCATGGTTGAGCGGGATTACAAGTTTTAGTGTAATTAGCTAGTAGTTAGTATAAACTTTAAGGAAGTTGAAACTTTTAACATGCAAAGCCGTGGAAAAACGTTGTTACATTGTGCTATAAATATCAACAATATTTTATAACAACACTTATAGGAAATGTATTGAACTATATAATGTATGACCGATATTAAAGACGTCGAGTGTTGACCATTAAAATATATCCAACACGTAGAGCAGAAATCACGACTCTTTTGTACTGATTTATACGCCTTTGTAACAAACAGAGTGACAATTGCTTTCGGTACGTGTCAAATAAATGTCCTGCAGTTCCCCATTACCAACTCAAATTACTATCAGTTTGAAAACAATCAAGCAAATTACGACCTAAATGCCTTAGCATAGAGTTGAAGCTATGTTAATGTAGTTGTATTTGTAAGTTTGTTGAATTAGTATGATGTTTGGGCATGCATCCCCTGTTTGAACAACAAATTAGTTCCATTATACGCTTGTAAAGGGAGGAAGTATCGTTACAACAGAGGTCGGCTTAAGCTTATATAGAAATAAAGATTTTATCATTAAACTAGATTACTATAGATATACTCATATATATAAATACTGAGATTTTTAATGACTTTTCCAGGGTAATTAATAATAATAAATAAACGCTACAAACTCAACGGCCCCCATTAGGATAGTTATATCCTATGTTGGGGTCCGGAAACATACACAATGACAAGGACAAAAACAACCCAGACCAGAAAACATTCAGGTATGGTCAATAGATACGAATATTACATGAATGTATGTAAAACATTTTTATTAAGAACTATGCATTCTAAATGGCGATTTTAACCTATCTCTATTTAATATTAAAAAAATCCGCTAACTCCACATACCACGACTTTGATGCGATTTTCAGCATCAATAACATAATTTTTCTCTGAAGGTTTATATGAAAATACACCCAGAGCGAAGCGAGGGTGGGTCTTTAGTTTTTTATATTATAGTTTACTTCAAAAAAAAGAGGAAGTTCCCAATTGGGTAATATTTTGACGACGTTGTGGCGCAGCGGTAGCGAACCTGCCTTAAACGCCACAGGTCGCGGATTCGATTCCCGCTCGGAGCATAATATGTTTGTATTGACCATGCAAGCATATTTTCCGGTCTGGGTGTATTTGTCCTTGTCATTGTGAATGTTTCCGGACCCCCAACACAAGATATTACTATCTTAATGGGGGCCGTTGAGTGTGCAACGTTTATTTATTTATTTATTTATTTGTAAACGTAATTTAGAAAATTATTATTTTACTTCTAGATTGGACCTAGAGTTACATTGAAATCAATTCAGTAGTTAGGTTTTAAAATCAAAATAGGTCGAGAAAATATGATACCAGAGTAAACGAAATTGTCTCTAAGGTATTTGTTTTCTTGGGACTTTTCAGTGTTGGACACGGTAACTAAAATATATAATATTTTATGAGTAAAAAAAACTGATTTCCAAAAAGTTTTGGAGTCGCAGTTCTGTAAAAAAAATATTATTAATAAATTTTTAATGAGAGATACGCTTTGAAAAACGAGCTTTTACGCTCGTCTACAATGCTGAAACCGCCCATAAAAGTGTGAATCATATGCTACTTTATGTGTTAACATATTTATGAATTTACCTTATTATATATTATTATTATATAATTTATTGTTTTTCGTTGCATTTTGTAAATATGTGAGTTAGAAAAGACAATAATTTTAATAATAATAATATTAGCTTATTCTGCTCTGTAACCTTCATTGTATTTCTACTTTGAACTAACGACAAACTTAGATACACAGCGCGTGTACAAGCAAAGTAAACAAAGAAAACGTGCATGAATCGGCAACATTTAAAACAATATGAATAGATATTTTCAAAAGGCATCAATGACCGGTCGTAAACGTTCATTTTACTAAACAATAAACTCATTCGTTCCTACTGTTCCAATACGTTGTAAACTTCCGAATTGTAAAGCGATGTTGCTAGACAATTAGCGGCACCTTTTAGAAGACATTAGGAAAATATCGTTTTTGCAAAGGCGAATTGCGTAAAAATGTACATAACTAAAATTTGTTTTATTACGTTAGCGAAATATGAAAGCTAGAGAAATGTTTATTGCGCAAAGGGTCTGGTGAAATTTTTATGAAAAAACCTTAATTAAAACAATTAAAATTTTAAGTGTAATAAAATATTCAAAATTATTCTAAATTTCATGCTATTTCTAAAACTGTTTGAAATTTAAAAATAATAACTTGAAGAAGTATAGATTAATTAATGGAATTCTTTGAAATGTTTCCAAAATATCTTCAAAATATTTCGATATGATTGACAAAGCGAGTAGGTTTTTTTTTGTTGTAATTTCGTGACATGTCATTTCTCAATAGTCTTTTATTTAAACAAAATAAAACGTGAGAGTCAAACTGTTTATAATATCCATACAAATTCGCCGCAGCATTAAGTTATTGTAGCAAAGTTATTCTAACGCCAGACTAGGCTACAGATTGCGCTATGATCACACAAGGATACATATTGCCCGAAAAAACCTTGAAAGCTACTGTATTTAAGTGTATATTATTATGTATCTTGCAGCAAAGTTGTAATATCCATATTTTATTTTACTAGACATATATTTATTTGTATAAAGTCATCGAGTCCCAGACAGTCATTTACCAGACCGCAGTATCCTAGGTATTTTCAATATACACTGTCATTAATATTATGATTTATTTATATTATATATTTAGGTTTAGTATCTAATAGCGTCTTGCGTTATGACAGTTTATTACCTATACCTTAATTAACAAATACTACAATTTTTAGAACAAAAACAATTCGAATTATATTATTAATTCGTTTGGTCGAATTTAAAGAATCGATATCTTACATTAAGATAATCTAATACTATTCCTATAATATCCATCAGAATAAGAAGAAAGAATTTTTCAATTTGTGTCCCTTGACCATAGAGAGAAATCTAGGAAGTAATATAAAATATATAACGGATCCCTTCAGAAATTCAAACAAAAAAAACGGGTTACGCTTTCCACGTGTATTTCGGGTGCTCCAATACAGTTAGAGAAACGGTTCGTTATAAGGATTTTATGGTGCAATTTCAATAGTTTTATAACCGGCTACTTTCTTTCCGTTACTCCAGTTAATTGCCGACAAAGGTCCCGTTCCTTGCTGTATTATTTGTAGTGTAAGTGCAATTTGTATAAATGGACGGTAGTTTGAACTACATTTGCAAAACTTTCTTTTACGATGCCGTTCCTTAGTTGCAAACTCTGAACCGATTTATTTGAGAACAGTTATATTTATTTGGTAGAAAGAAAACAGTAAAAGGTCATAAAATATCTTTTGAGTCTTACAAAATGCAAAATTTTGTTTCGAGTCTTCATCATGTATGAAATAATTTTAACGGCAAGTTTATATATTTACCGTCTTCTTCTTAGCATTATTTCCGGTATTTGCCGATGTTCGGATATGTTAATATCCCTTTTTTACTTGGAAAGATATTATATTTAAATAATTAAAATTAATTACTAAAATTGATTTAATTTGAGCACTATAATAATAATATTGATGTGTATACATACAATTTGCATGCTGTGTACACCTATAATTAAGGAAGCACTAACATTTATTTTATAAAATTGTTACTGTACTTTGTCTTGTAATAGTGTATTCCTTGTTGGTGTTCCTAATAAAGTAAATAAATAAATAAATGTTCTGCTTATACTATTATCTGGAATTGACAGGTTAATAGTTTTTACACAGAGCGATTGCAATATGACCTGAACCAATAACTCAATATAAGAGCAAGTTACCTATCAAGAGTTAACGATTATTATCAGATGTTATGATAACAACCGGAACCGACAGTTTAACGTGCTTTGACATACACCCAGACCGAAACAGATATTTGTATGATTAATGCAAACATCTGCCTGAGCGGGATTCGAACCCGCAACCGTCGATGATAAAGGTAGAGGCGTTACCCACAACGCTACAATCAACGTTTTAGCAACGACAGTTACATATCGATTTCTAAGTGACGATAAAATAAATCAAACCTTGTGTGGTCCGCGTATATGAGTAGCAAAGCTTTAAATAGAAATCAAAATGCATGTAATTGCGTCACGTATAACGCATTGAAATTGCACCATTTGACGGTTTTTATATCCGTATTCATCTTGAGTGTGAATTGTGTTTGAGTGTAGTGACAAATAACACCCCACTAGACTTAGTGTAATCGATAGTGAAAATTTATTGTCACATTTTATAAGCCTTATTGAATGTCATCGTTGCTCCGTTTAGTGTCGATCTTTTTGTGTTGAATTTGCAATAGAACCACCCTATTTTAAGTTTTTTTTTATGTTACTGAGTTGGTAAGCAAGCATACGGCCCACCTGATGGTAAGCGTAGCTGTAGCCTATGAGTCCTTGCAAGAACATTAGAAGGTGCCACTCATGCGTTGCCAACCTCGATATTATATTGGTTCTTAAATCTACTTTGCCGTTTAGTTTCACTAGCCTACAGTGCTCTTAAAACCGAAACACAGTAATGCCAAAGACACAACTGCTTTGCGTTAGAATTTTTGACACTGCGGTGGTACCTACTTGGCCTTAAACAACAAAATACTTTTTTTTTTTCGGAATGTGTATTGCTGTTGGCCCTACTGGCCTTGACAGCGTCACCGGGCGGCAGGGCCGAGTACAGAGACTCAGCCGTGCTAAAGGGGCAGCCCTCACGGGGGCTCAAATTTGATTCCGTCCATGCCTCCTGCGAAGCCGAACCAACCGAAGGCTAAGGACGTCATCGGAGATGGAGGCAGGGCCCTGAGCGCATTCTATACGATAGAATCATCCGACGGTGTGTGCGTGTCTGTGCTGTGTAAGGGGCATTTTCTAATGTAATCCTATCGTTAGGGTCTTGCAGGACGTGCTTAGGACGCCCTACCTATGTCGGTTGGTTTACAAAATAACTACCACCAGTTTGACTATTTTAGGATATGTTTGGAACTTATATTCTATTCTCAGAGCATATGATCATTAGAATTCTGTACTGTTGCATTTTATTCCATGAGTGTCAGTCCCGGAGCCTACAATACCCAACCTTAGTGATTTCTTTGTTTACCTCCTTTTTCTTTCTTAATCCTCATCTTAATAGCGATGGCAACACACTACTACACTGCCGCTAATGTTTCTGTGGACACACAACAATGGTTAATTAATTTATATTTTCAATATATCATTCAATTAGTTTCTTATTCATTATTATTTACGTAAAAACTAGAACTTTTATTTTCACAGATTTTGCGCTCAAAACAAAATAAGAGATAATCCTTCACGGTGCAAAAAAAACCATCTTGGGTGGTCTTGAGTGGCGTCAGTGTGTGCTAAAACTCTTTATTGTAGTTAACTCTAAAATATCTTTGATAAAGTAAAATATATTCTATATGGTTATAATTACAGTCTAATATTCAATGAATCGTTTTCCATTTTAGCTTCGTTCAAAATCAAATATTTACTTAAGACTCATTTTATGAATGAAATTTCCAAACCGCAAAATGTTCTACCCAAGAATTTGTTGAATGACACCATTATTTTACATTTAGGATTAGAAGCTTCAAATAGTAATAATTTATTATTAATTTTAAAATTTTGATACTAGGTTAAGTAAGAACATGTAATATATATTCTAAAACTTTCCACGCGAGAACCACTTATCCGATTTACGAGGAAGTAGAGGCAAAACGCAAAAGCGTTTCGAGGTCAGCCAGCCTATAATGAGTTGCATCTTAACGGTCGGCAAAGCATCTGCATGCTCTCTGGTGTTGCAGAAGTTCATGTGCGACGTTAATCGTTTAACATCAGGTTAGCCTCCTGCCTTTTTGGCACATCTAACATAAAAATTCTGTTGAAAACAAATAAATACACAAACTACAAGACGATAAAGCAGCCTAGTGAAATTTACATGAAATTAATTAAAGAATCTCAATGTTAATATTTCATAATTATTTGGGAACAGAGGTTTTTCCTCGTTGATCACAAATGTTGAATGTATGCTTTATTCAAATATTTTTAAGAGTGTAATTTTTAGCTGTTATATTTGATATACGCTACTGATCGGCTTATACAAACATTTGACATACATACAACTGATACCGTTGTGGCGTTGTGGGTAGCGAGTCTGCCTTAAGCCTCGACGGTTGCGGGTTCGATTCCCGCTCGGAGCAGATGTTTGTATTAATCGTAGAGGCATGTTTTCCGGTCTGGTTGTGTTTGTCCTTGTCATTGTGAAAGTTTCCGGACCCCCGACACAGGATATAATTATCCTAATGGGGGCCGTTGAGTGTGTAGCGTTTATTTATTTATTTATTTATTTGGTAAGATGGATGCTTCGTTTAATTAATTGTATTGATAAAATTACCTTTTCTTCTGACCGATATACTTAAATTTTAACCATGGAAAACTGCACATACTCCCGCGCGTGATATAGGCTTAGTAAGATTTTTCTTTACTAATATTTACAATAATTCGGAGAGTAATAATAATCTTATTCGTATTCATTTCAACACTAATTAACCAAAGTCATCAGCTGCTTAAAGAATCTAATAATCACGATGCCCTAAGCTGTTATGTCACGTGTGTTTTATCTAAATTGTTATCAGCGAAACCGTGATTAGCCCTAATGTGAATATTGCTCTTTACTGATAACGTCATACTAAGCATATTGAGGTAAAGTATCGAAGTTGCTGACGGTGCTGTAAAAAGTAAATAGTAAAATTAATCAGAAAGAAATGAGTAATTGTAACATCCTAATCCTCACATCTATAAATTTAAAGAAGTATTTTGGTATGTAGGCCAGTGGCTTAACTACAGCGATTGAGACCCGTGACAAATTGATCGGATGGGGACCTCCCTCCCAATATAGCATTATATTGGGAGGAAGGTCTACCAATGATAAAGTATTTTTATTTTATAACTAATTACTACGTGAATTAGACTCTACATACAACCCGTATTATAATATTTTTTTCACTAGTAACCTTTCATACAGAATTGAATATTGAACTGAAATCACAATTTTGGTTTTAGTTGTGGTAGGTCTTTTGTTGCAAGAGGCCGGCTAGGTAGGTACCACCGCAGTGTCAAATATTCTGCCGCCAAATAGTAGTGCTTAGGCATTACTGTGTTCCGGTTTGAAGGGCACTGTACGCTAGCGAAATTACTGGGCAGAGGAGATTTAAGAACTAATATCTCGAGGTTGGCAACGTGTGAGTGGCACCTACTAATGATGCTCCAAGCGCTCATAAGCTACGGCAACCACTTACCATCAGGTGGGCCGAATGCTTGTATGCCATCTTGTAACATAAAAAAATGTTTCAAATTTCAATAATATAAAATTTACTTTTTCTTTACTTGCTTTTTGTTAATTGTTGTGATCACCCTGTGCTCACGACCTTCTAATTGGGGGCCTCGTTCGGGAGGGGGGGAGGTTGTAAGGTCGTTTAGCGTATCATTTCCTGTCATGCCTATTCTTACTCCACTGATATATAGCCTACATATATCAATGTCTCTGTAAATATTTAAAAATCGTACATCCATCTAGTATACTTATGTGTTAAGAATTCTTCATTGAAATTGTAAAATGAAATGATTTTGCTACACATAACATTTTAACATATCATTTTAACGATTTTTGCTCTCTATAAAAGTCGATAACAAACGCGTTATATTTTCATATTATTACCAAAAGCTTCCATAAGGGCTATTAAATAGTCATCCTCATGAAAGCAGGCTTACAGATAGCGCAACTGAAGCACTCCTGAATGTAGCTGATTATGTCAGCTCCATTACAAAAGTTACACCGACACATTAGTCGCCGCCATTTACTTTTCAATGGTAAAACTGAAAAGCATTAGCGGGGAATAGTCTTTAAAACCGGCATTAAAATAGTATATAATAATAAAAATTACTATATAATAATGAAAAAGTTTGTGAAACGTGAAAATTACTATTTTAAAAACAAATGTAGATGAATAATAAACCGTCCAAAAACATACACAAGGACAACACACACCCAGACCGGAACACATGGCTCAATGGTCAATAAAAGCATGTGATCCGAGTGAGAATCGAACCTGTGAGCTGTGGCGCTTAAGGCAGGTTCGCTACCGCTGCGCCACAGCGTCGTCATAATGTGCAGTGACCATACTAACCGTTCTTATATACTGTTCCTAACAAGTATACGGTTTGTATGACGAAGTAGAGAAGGAAGAAGACGGTTTGGGTTGAAATACTGCTACATTGATATTCTGTGAGAGAGAAGTATTGCTCTTTTATTCTCTCTCTCTCTCTCTCTCCACTGCAATTACAATAAAAATAAAAGTTAAATTAATAGGTTAATTAGGTCTTTCTCTTAAGCCTCAGACCACACAAAGCATTCATCGTCAACACTCGCTTCGATAGTGACAGCTACAATAGAGGTAACATGCATGAAGTTTTTATTGGTGTGTACACGATAATGCTTTAAAGGATGAATCGATATAGGTCAACCCTTTTGTTTAGTAGATTATATCTACTTTTACATAAAAAACAAGCCATGGAAATGTGTTTCACTGTAAAATCATAAGACGTTTATAGTTTAAATTATAACTGGCCATAGGTTTGTTGACTGGTGAGTTAGAGTTTATTGAGTTAAGCAAATGGGTATAGTAGTATTTCAACTAAGTCTTCTTCTAGTCCTCCTAACGTTATTCCCGGTATTTTAACTACTCTCATTACTCTTATACGGATTTGACAGCTTACTAATTTTTTACAAGGAGTGATTGCCATCTGACCTCCGCAACCCTAATGGCGAACCAGTAACCCATTGGATAAGAGCAAGCTTATTAAGAGGTAACGATTATTATCAGATGTTATGTGATAACAACCGAGACCGACAGCTTAACGTGCTATCCGAGGCACGTGGGCCAAACGCAGAGACCGAAACAGAAATTCTAACAAATATCTGCCCGAGTGGGAATCGAGCCCGAAACCTTCGAGAGTGGTATTTCAACTGAGTATAGAGATTATTAAATGTACGTATGTAGTGAATATGCATGCCATCTCTCTCTGACAGATAATAAATAAAACTAAGTGGTTTCAGCTTCAGGTTCAAGTAAAAAGCAGTGAAGGATGTCGTGTACGAATATTAAGTGGCCAACCTAGTGCCAAGGTGACCCATATATGACTCTGCTTGATTTAACGACTATTATCAAATTGATAACAACATTTACGTGTCTTCCTAAGCATGGCACTCTATAGTTGAACGCCTAATGCTGCTTAACTCTTTGATACGTGACCGACCATTGAACCTGGCTAAGATTGAATAAATAAACGCTACACACTCAACGGCCCCCATTAGGATAGTTATATCCTGTGTCTGTGTCCAGACTGGAACACGTGGCTAAATCTGGTCAGAGCGGGAATCAAAACAGCGATTTGTGGCGCTAAGACAGGTTCGCTACCGTTGCCCCACTACGTCATGACATGCATTTTCGCTTGAGTAATTATCACATCCAATTATTAACTACGTCACAACAAAAACAGTAATGCGTCCCCATTAAACGTAACGCTAAATAAAAATGGAATAACCGATAAACTATCGATTTTGATTTCGCGTATACCTTTATGACCTAGAGGCGGTTAGATCAAAGGTGTCGCTATAAAAATATTACCGGTATATCGGCTACCGGTTGTCGGCGCTTTAGATCTACAATTATCGAACGTCGGCACCTTTGATCGCTTATCGGATACTTTGGTATATTATCTACGACTACCTGTGTATTGTTCCGTTTTAACACATAATGGAGAATATGTCGTGATAATCGATTTGTATCGTTATCGTAACGTATTGGCGCGTTTAGTTCGGAGTAAAGAGTACTTGAATTGTATCATACCATTTCATAATCGCGTTTTATTGTGAATATAGTTTGTCGCTCTGGTTTCTCATGACTACGTCGTATCATTTTAAAATCTCCTAGCAATGATTTTTCAAGTCATTAATAAAATTCCAATTGCCCTCCAAATAAGTTTGTTGCTTGCGCTAGAAGTGGGTATGACTATAGGCCACGGAGGTCAGGATGGAACCCGCGACTCGCGCGTTTACGGATCGGAGTCAGGCCTTTAACGTGTTTATGTTATGTACAGTAGGTACCTACCTATATCATCCATTAAGACAGCTTTCTTTACTACCCCTCGTCTAACCCTATCTCTTTCTGAAACCAACCCCATTTTCAAAATGGCTTTTTATTTCGTTTCATAATTTAATACATATCGCCTCATTGAAGTACTTCACATACATAAATATCGGCTTTTAAGTCGTGAAAAAAAAATCAAAGAATTTTTTTTTTATCTGATGACCTATTAAGGTTTGTATTAAAAGCCTTTTAAATATTTATGTCGTGATTATTAAGAATGCACTAATGTAAATGAAGGTTTCGAGAAAAACGCAATAGACAAAGTTGTTACATAAACAACTACCGCGAAAATCGTTAGAAAACATTCCTTCCGTGAAAATATTTATACTTAATTTTTTTTTTTCACGTGCTTAGTTCTTGGGATATAATTTCTAATAAAATACTCCATTTTTAATATTATTGTGACAGTATCTATTTTTTAAAATAAACAGAAAAACTTACATTAATTTTATATATATTTAAAAATACTTGTTTATTATGATACTACGGCTGGCATTTTTCAAATATAATTTTATGTTACTAACATTAGACTGAAATTCTCAGAATAAGATATGGACTTCCTGATAGATATGAACTGAGCTTTTAGTACTTTTAAATGCTATATGATATCTTTAAGAAATAATTGTTCTTAGCAAACCTAGCAACAGGCTTTTGTATCTACCAACCAAAACAAAAATCACAATGCAAGGAATAAATATAGCTATTTAATTTTAAACAATATAAAGAGAATATTTTCCTAAAACCAAGAAAGTAATAAACAAAACAAAAATATGCAAAAATTAAAATTCTAAGCGGTCAATAGAAATCTATTGTTACAAACCATTATGTAAAAAATTGCATCTCAAGCAATTGTATCTTTGCATTCGCAGAAAGGTCAAAGTTCTTTAAGGTTAGTCTTGTATGTTATCATGTTTCAGGAACGCTTGAATACTAAAGTCTGTTCTGTTTACAACACAGCTGATAAGGAGTCGGCATTTCAAAAGGAACAGTGGCAACTAAGGCGCCTTAATACTATTATTTCTATTGTAAACAATTATTTGGTATGCTTACAACCTCTGTCGGTCTTTTGTTCGTTGGCTTTTTAAAGACGAAACCTGTTGATTGCTCCGTTCCTGTGTACATGATGTAGTTACCTGCTTAATTACTTAGCAAAACTTGTTTGGTTATAAACATACTTTTGACGTCTCGGGATTTTCTGTTATCAATGAACAAATAGTTTATCCGGTCAGCCTTTAGTATTAGCAATGCTTAATGACGTAATAGCTCAGGTAATACTTTGGTTATTAACGAACATGCAAGACTTACGTATGCGTACTGAATTGTGTGCTCATTTGCATGTTTACTCATACAAAAATGATGTTGAATTAAATTAAGTAGATAGCTGGTAGTTACGTAGGCGAAACTTCCACTCAAACAGTATTCACAGTAACTCTATGTTTTACCTATATATCTACCTACCTATGTACAATGACATACATCTACCTACCTATGTACAATGGCATAAACATTTTATAAGCGGTTAGAATCATAGCGGTTCAAGTCACTTGAAATTTATTTTAAACTATTGTTGATTGAAGTTAAGTAGGCTAAAAAAATACCTACCTTCTAGCTACAGTTTCGACCATGTATGATTCGTTAATTTTTTTTATATATTTGCGACTTGTTATCCAATCCGTTTTGGTGTCATAAAGGTTTTATTTAATTGCATAAAATGACAGATATATTAGTGACATTTGCAATTTTAATGTATAAAGTCGATGTTTCATTTAATTCTACACCTTTTTTGTACTCTTTTTCCATATAAACTTAAACTATGCCAAAGCTCACAATTCTCTGCGCGCTAAATCTGCTTAAAAGGAGGTAAATACAAAGATGTCGTAGCCTATGAGCGCTTGCAAGACCATACATTCCTATGTGTCATTCGCACGTTACCAAAATCCAGAAATTTGTTCTTAAATCTCCATTGCCCAGTAATTTCACTAGCTTAGAGTGTTCTTCAAACCGATACACAGTGTACTGCTTTTTTTGTTGTTGTTGACGAGGAGGAAATTTGCAACCAGATACCCGGCTTCCTGGGGAAGATAACCGGGTTATGTGGGGTTCCATGTTTGGCACCTTGGTTGCCGACCTCAGTGTGTGCGAGAGGCTCCGAGAACTCCTGTGGAACACACTCTGGGGCCTCTCAAGCACATCGCTCAACTGAGCCCATCCCGGGGAGAGCTGATGGTGTTGCCCTCACCCTGGGGGAACCGATGGCATTGTCCCCACACCGCCTCGTGCTGGCAAGCAGCACGGCAGTCGGTGCCACCCCGACCACCGTCTTCCTTTAGGCCGTATGATGGGCACACAGGTGACCCCAGCCTGTGCGCCCACGACCTGAGGGTACGACACCCATTTTAACATCCGATAGCCGAACTCTTACAATAAAAAGTTTACCAATAATATCTCTGTGATAACAATTTGTAATATAGCACTAAATCAACTTTAAAACTTTCTCCTTTGACACATAAGGACCCTAATATTCAAATATAAGCAATGAAGGGAGTGACCCTTAAGATCGCAATAGAATTTAAATTGAGTATTCAAAAACCTATTATTAAAGGTTATATATCCTTTGATGCGCAAAATATAAATAAAGATATCGTTAACTCGTTGCAAACTCTACAAAGACTGTGATTATTCATATTTTATTGCTAAAGGAAAATAAAACACTTCATTATATTCATGATTCGTAAGTACATGTAAATGAATGTATATTATGGTATATTGTTACTCTATATAATGTGAGTGCATAAGTATGTAAGCTAGTTATACTGTTATAAAAATACGTAAAACATTTTTATTCTACAATTAATATCGTTAACTTAATCAATAGGCTCTATCTACCTTTTAAAATATATTGCATTATAAAAAAAACGATTTGAGTTTGTTTAAGGCTATTTTATATACCTACCTAAGGCTCTACAGCTATACAAAATCATTCTCATTAATGTATCTTATTATCTCTATTTGAGTGTGTATGTTCAGATATTTGCTACTCGATCATAAACGGCTGAACGGATTGGGTTGAAATTTAGCACACAGATAGCTTATTATCTGGATTAACACACATAGTAGAGCCATGTTTTTCCCAGCATAAATGGGCCGGTTCGACCAGAGAAGTACTACCCTCTCAGGCTCTCATACAAAATCAGCGTAAAGTAACAGCCTCAGTAGGTACTTTTGCGTTTCATGAGCTGAGTGAGAGCGCCGGAAGCCCAATCTCCCACCCACTTCTGTTCCCGTTGTTTTACCTTCCCATACCTTCATTCCTATCCCTTAGCTGGCAACGCGCATGTGATACTTCAAGTATCACGCTTCAAGTAGGTTGCGGTGATTGCTTACCATCAGGCGGACCTTATGTTTGTTTTGCCAACCGTCGTGAAATTCAAAAAATGTATTAGTTTTTATCTCGCAAAAATGGTTGGTTCCTGTGGGATTATTACAACACATGCTCCAGGACTAACAATTGAAATTCGGTGTAGATGTGTCTCATGGAACATCATTTACTTACAAATGATCCATTTCTCTCTGGGACCAATTCTAAAGCAACCACGGACGAAGTCGCGGTGCTAATATGCTACATGCTATAAAGTTATATCCATATTATACTTTAGTTACCTACATTATGTAAATTGATATATTTAATAGTTTTCTGAAGTACTTACCTTAGGAAATATTTGCGATTGAATGCATTTCTAACTAATAATAAACGAACAACACTCAAATAAGCGCCATACGAATAACTAATACCTCTTGTTTCCATACCAAAGTGGACTTAGCCGTATGTCACAAATAAAGCGTTGGATGCGTGTGCGCAAACATCAGTCAGGTGAGGCACACGACACGAGCGGCGCTCTTTGTGCCCCGATCAAAAGGACCGACGCAAACATTGACTATTGCATACAAAAACGTCACAACTTATTGAAATCCAGGCGATTTGATTCCCAATCACCACAGCATTAGACCTAAAATTGCGTATACCATACGATATATTTATGTCGTAAAGCTTTGACAATAGCCAGCAACTAGACACCTTGTTGAGTCTAGGAGTTAGCTCGTTATGAAGGTTGAGAAATGCCTGATACTGTGGCATTGAATTTTTATACGTTGAAAGGTTTTGTATAGCTTAATTGAGCAATACAAAGTCCATTGCGAATAATGCTTGTAAGATTTCACGGCCCTAATGAGATGAAACAGAACTCTCAATAGATAGACAGGCGTATAGTTTTTCGTTCCTCGTAAGCGTAAAAATTTCGATACAATAACATATCATTACAAGATTTTTCAAACGTGACTTTTCATTATTATGTTGAAATAAGAATTTTTGACACCGTTGTGGCATTGGCACTCGCCACCCCAGTCTGCCTTTAGTCTTAATAGTTGCGGGTTCGTTTATCGTTCGGGCAGATGTTTTTCATTGATCTTACAAATATCTGTTTCGGTCTGAGTGTTTGTCCGTGTGGGTGTCTCCACCGTGCCTCGGAGAGCACGTTAAGCTGTCGGTCCCGGTTGTCATCACATAACATCTGATAATAATCGTTAACTCTTGATAAGTAAATTGCTCGTATCCTATGAGTTACTGGTTCGCCTTTAGGGTTACGGAGGTCAGATGGCAATCGCTCTGTGATAAAATTAGTAACCTGTCAAATCCGGACAAGAAGAATAAGCAGACCCTGGGTAAATACTCTTATGATACCGGTAATAATGCTAGGAAGAAGAAGTTGAAATAAGAATTGATCTGAGCTATTATTATTTTCAATATTCGTGTTTTTTTTGTACATACCTACTGTTTTATTTGGTGTATTAGTTTTAGCTGGTGGTAGGCCTTTTATTACAAGAGGCCGTCTAGCTTGGTAAAACCGCAGTGTCAGTTTTTCTATCGTAGAGCAGTATACCTACTGTGTTTCAGTTTGAAGGACACTAGCTAGTGAAATTACTGGGCAAAGGAGATTTAAGAGCCAATACCTCAAGTTTGGCAACGCATGAGTGACACATACAAATATATGGTGTTGCAAGCGTTTCTAGGCTACGACAACCACTTATCATCTGGTGGGTATGCTTGGTTGCCAACATAGTCACATGTGTCGGCAAGAATAGTAGATATATTTTCGCATTGAATGACAATCCCTATCCAATAGTTTACACAGACAAAAAAATAACCTAGATAGCAAAATGACGAGTTGTAAGATCTCTTAAATATTGTTCAGCATTAGTTGGAGTACCGCACGTCGCGTCGCGCTCACACCGTCGGGTGAGTATATCGTATAGAATGCGCTCGGAGCGCTGCCTCCATCTCCGATGACGTCCTTAGCCGTGGTTCGGCTTCGCAGGAGGCACCCTAAAGACGGAATCAAATTTGAGCCCCGTGAGGGCTGCCCCTTTATCACGGCTGAGTCTCTGTACTTGGCCCCCCGCCCGGTGACGCTGTCAAGGCCAGTAGGGCCAACAGCAATACGCATCCGAAAAAAGTGTGAGTAAACTTCACGCTCAAACAGCATAAGGATGTAATTTGTAATAAGTAATGAACATTTGTTTTATGTTATAATAAACAAGGTGCGAGTCATTAAGTTGCATTTTAGTGTTGAGACTTGTTTACTTAGGATGCTACATGAGTCAGCAAATATTTAATTACTACATTATTTTCGTTGTTCTTTAATGTCACTGTATAAATATTTATCAAGAGTTTTTTACTTGTATACTTTGAAAATTGTAAGAAGTCTTACCTCTTAATAATATTATATATAATAATCTGTCGGTATTCTATAGAATTTATTTCGGAGAATGTGCTCAGGAACTGTTCAATTTGGTTCCCATCACCTTTTATTACAGGAATGCGAGTCATCGCAAGGGCCTGTATCCCTACATAGTGGATGTGCCCAAAACACGTACAAAACGCTTCGTACTGATACGCACCGCAAAGGTATGGAATACCCTGCCGACCTCGGTCTTCGCAACCACCTACAATATAGGTACTTTCAAATCTAGAGTGAATAGGCATCTTCTAGGCAAGCGCGCTCCACCTTAGGCTGTATCACCACTACACATCAGGTATGATAACAGCCAAGCGCTGGCCTATACATTTAAAAAAAATATATATAATAAAAATTGCTAGTCTTTTTTTTCATAATCGTTGGCAAACAAGCATACTGTCCGCCTGATGGTAAGTTACCGCCACCTATGAATGCTTGCGATACTTGAAGTATCACATGCGTGTTGCTAACTCAAACAACAAGGAACAACACTCAAGGAACAAGAGGAAGGGGATGGAGATTGGACCTCTGGCGCTCTCACTCATCGCACGAGTTCGAGTTGTTTCGTTGAGTTCCTTCGAGCATCGTTACTTTATGTCAATTTTCTGTGTGAGGGTAATACTTCCCCGGTCGAGCCGGCCCATTTGTGCTGGCAAGAGCATGGCTCTACCGGTAAACCTGTTCTGTTAAATTAATAAATAAGAGCTACCAAGGACATTAAAAACGAGAGCGCTACACACTCAACGGCACTCATTAGTAGAGTCTCCTGTGTCGAGGGTTCAGAAACCCACATACACAAATACAAGCACAACTACCCAGACCGAGAGGACTACCTTGGACTCTTATTGCGATTGAAATAACAACTTAAACTGAGCTACATCGCTTTTTCCTGTAATGACGTTTGTATTTATACGTTATGCTCATATAAGTAAGCTATATGTTCAATACAAACATCTGCCTCGAGCGAAAATCGAAGCCATTGACTACGTTGTACCACAACGCTCGTCTGAATGACTTGTACGTTGTAGTTATATTTGAATAACGCTTAAAGTCATTAATATCAATTAAGTTTTGAATGATTTTATTGACGTGCCACTTAGTTCTTTCATCAATTCTTTTAATTTTTTAACGGACGCTGCTTGTAATTATTATTTAAGACTAGGCTCGGAAATTGGAATCTGTTAGATTTATTAAAATATAAACATTACTATTTGAATAATAAAACTGTTTAACTAAAATGACATGACTCATCTGTATTATTTAAGTACCTCTTCAGCGGGCTTACCATTAACTTTTAGGAAGAATTCTAATCAATTTTGACAGTAAATCGACTCAAATTTTATATGAGCATGACGTATAAATGTATAGGGCATGATACGAAATTACGATGTAACTCAGTATCTGACATGTTTTTGGTCGTTATTTTAATCGCAATGAGAGTTAATGGTAAGCCTCCACTTATAGATACAAGTTCCTCCAAGCAGTAATTATAACCAAACCTTTAACAAAATTATAACAAAAAAAAATCGAATTCTATGAATAAAAAGCATACCCGTAACGGTAGGAAAAAAGTTTAATACTTAGTTCATATCTACAAAGTATAAAACAAAGCCGCTGCAACGTATTTTAATTTTTAATGCGCTTTTCACCATCAGGTAGATATTTTTTCACGAAAGTTTTATAGTAGGTACCCAGACCAATTCGCGGCGGGTGACTAATTATCAAAATTTCCCAAATAATATGTATGAAGATATTATAAATTTCTATTTTAATGAAATATTTTTTACTATATTAAGTAATGTAATATACATTTACTTAAAGTGGTCATGATATAAATAATAATAGGTAAATTACAGTATAACGTGTCCAAAAACATATATTTTATATTGTACTTACCGTACATCATGTAAAACACGATATTTTATTTTAAACACTTTATAAATGCATTTTATCATTTTTTCATACTGTGTTTCAATAATTTTTTCCAGAACACTTAAGTATATGATTTTAATGTATCGGTAAAAAGATTTTAAAAATAGAGCACCACAAACTCACTTTCAGTTTTCTGAATGTTTGTTGCAAAAAAAATTTTAAATTATATTATTTTATAAAATAGTCTTTTGTGTCGTATTTAATAAGATTTGTGTACCTAAAGTAGGTTGTTTTACTAAATATTTAAATAAATAGGTATACTTAATTACCTACTGAAAATTCATTTTTATAACATACTCTACATATGTAGTATTTATTATACTAGCTTCTACCCAAAGCTCACCTTACAAAGCTCACCTAGGTATATATTTAAAAATAAAAAGTTCAAATAAATACACAGATAATAGACTAAAATCAGTAGCTTATGCTAATCTAAAGCAGTTTATCCTTCACATACTGAAAAATATATTAATAATTCCAGAGATTATAAGTACGTAAATAAAACAGTTATTTTAAAGTGATTATCCTTTAGTAAATCAAGTACAGGAAAACTTATAATATAAATATAGTTGCTTCTGTAAAATAGGTAAGTAAATCATACTTATGCAAATTTAATACCTTGTAATCCACAACTAAGAGTTAAGAGTCTTAAATGTTAAAGGTAGCCAGTGAAACTTAACTACAGGTAATATTCTTACATCACAAATGAAAAACGCTTGGGGTTCATTAATTGCAGAATGCCTCAAATTTTGTAATTGTGATTAAAAGTGGTAGCGCTTGACGATTCAAAATTACATACTTTAAAAAAAATCTAATTGAATAAAAATAGTTTTGATTCTGATTTATATGTTACATAGCCAGCTAATCTACTTATAACATAAGGTACTTAAATGTAAGTAATACGTATCAGCTTATAGGTAGGTATGTATATAAGTATAGAGTAATAGTTATAGTTATATAATGCAAAGTTATTATTATTTTTTGAATTTACAGTTGTTTATTGCAAGAAAAATATTATTAGGTATAATCAAACTCTTACGCTAATCTTAACAAAGATTTTTGCGCTTAAGAGAGTTGCACACGCTGAGTTATAAGCGCTTAAAACATAAAATAAAATGAAACAGGGCCTGACTGTATGTCTGTCTTGTGTTTATTATTTATGTAGGTACTGTGAATGTAAAACCTAAAAAAAAGTATTAATTGTACTGTTATGTAAAATGTTTGTTACATTATGGGATGTCATGTAATGTACCAGTCAGTAATATCAAATATAAAAAGAGAATATGATTTACACTACGATCTCTATCTACTCACTAATTTGCTCACTTATTCACATTACCAACCTGTTTTAATAAAAATAAAGTGGTTTTACCTCTATTAATTAAAAACTTTAAAAGGCAAATTTCAAAGACCGAATTGTTCAATAAGTAATAATAATCGCTACTATATTATCTGTTTTATATTTAATATTAAAAATATACTTCCTATTAAAAAAATGTTAATAACTAGGTACTCTATTTCTTTAAGCGAAGCACATTAATTTAAAGAATAGGTAAGTATAGGACATATTAATGAAAATATTTTAAAGAGTAAGTTTTTACTGTAAACAAATTATAACTAATCAAGAAAATGTACCTACTCATTTATTAAATAAAATACAGTGTGTAACAATTAATTAACTTGTATAAATTTAAATAATTATTTGCCTGAGTGACGCTATTAACATTATTAATGAGTTGATTAATTACTTATTACAGCATTAGGAATTAATAAGCTGATTAATTTACATCATTAATTAAATTAATATAATCACTAACTTATTAATTAAAATAATACAATTTGTAGAAATAGAATTTATTCACATACATACAACTACAGAAAAAAGAAATACACAACTTATCAATCTTAAAGATCTGTTTTGAATGTGCAAAAAGCAAAAAGGCTGTGAACTCAGCTTAAAGCTGTATATTAATATACCTAATAAATTTTGACAAATTAAAATAAACTTTGAGACTCTCTTTTAAATTAAGTAATTAAAAATCTTTTGTAATTTTACAAAGTATACTTATTTTAAAAAATAAACGCATATTGTATTAGAATAAAACAAAGATAATGTAAAATTATCACTAACAATGAAGATTATTTTATATATATAGTTGCACCAACTTAAAATTGTATTGTACGTAGTACCTATTGCATTAATCTAACCGGTTTTGTTATTTTATTATAAATATTTTTTCCTTATATATTTATGAAAAGTAAGCGAGAATTACTTATATATAAAGGTAATGTTCTTTGTTTCCCATCTTAACTAAAGTGGGTACTATTTTATTCATAAGATTTTCGTTAGCCCTAAACTGTAAACAATACATTTAGAATCTGCAATACCTATTTGCAATAGACATAAATAACAAAGAGATACTGAACAAAGGCATACAATTTGTATAAAGACTTGCCTACGAAACGCAATTACGAAAGCAATTCGCTCACCTAATAGCTTCAACTACGGACGCGGTGTCACCAAAAATTTGCATTAGCGACTCTACATCGAAAACGGCTTATAATCATGAAACGATAATGTTACAAAGTTCCAAAATTATACAAAGCTTATGTAACATAGAACGTTGTCGTATTTAGTAGTTGGGAAGTTTGTACGATTCGCGATGATAACCGATCGATAGCGAAGGCAGAGCCGAGTAGGCCCCGCCTATTGGGAGGCGCGGAGCTGCTTCGGGAGCCGACACAGGCGCCGATAGAAGCGGTCCCTTTGTGCCCTCCTCCCCTTGCCGTGAGCTCACGCCGAGATAAGGAACGCACACAAGCTCATATACCTCTGCGCGCTCTCGCTAGCCGGTTGTCAGTTCCAAACCGGTTTAGCTGTGACAGTGACCAGTGACTTGTTCTAGTGTTTTTGTTTCCATGGATTTTACTATTTTGGAAATGGAAGATAAGCCTTACAGTGTTGATAGTTCTGACGATATTAATATCGAGGAAGAAGAAGAGGAGCACATTGAGGATAATCATAGTAAGTGCGAGTTTATTTTTAATTAATGTTTTCTTTAATATTTTTAGTGTTCATTTATACAATACTTACTAAGTACATGATGATTTTTTTTAACATTAACGAAAGATATTTTTAACAATTTTTACAACAAAATGTTAGGATTTAATGTTTTGAAATTTTAATTTTAGCTTTAATAATATTTACCGATTTGTATTACATTGCAAATATTCTAAATTGCTTTTTTGTGTTCACAGGTTATCCCCCAGACTTTCCGATCGAAGCATTAGTGAAGTTAGAGAGACCATCACCTCCATTACCGACACCACCTCACACACCTACCGACGAAACACCACCCGCTGTTGTTGTCTCCAGACTTCAACCAGCTTGGTCCCCACAGTACCCCGCACAAGCCAGACCAATGCAGACCCCTTATCCTTACGACAAACAAGTTCCTAACTATTCCTATCCGGGCGTACCATTCGTTCAACCCCAAGTGGCGTCTCTACCACCGTCGGCGCCATACCACGCAATGTTGGTCAATCAGTGGATACGAAATGCCGCTTTATATCACCATACATTAAGATATCCTTCAATGGCTCAAAGAATGCCTGGAAGAAATCCACCACCGATGCGAGCGCCAGGTGTTCCCGGCGCCAGACCTAAAAAGCAATTCATTTGCAAATACTGCAATAGGCAATTCACAAAATCCTACAACCTACTCATTCATGAAAGGACACATACGGACGAAAGGCCCTACTCCTGTGACATTTGTGGCAAGGCCTTCAGAAGACAAGACCATCTGAGAGATCATAGGTAGGTGTTAATCTTTGATAATGATATTTAACGCTGATAATTTTTGTTATAATGTATCATCGTTATGATAATCGTAGTATTAGTAGTACAAAAGATAACGAGAACGTCGTATATAAATCTTTAACCAATGTTAGTAATCAATTACTATCACGAGAAACTCGGGGTTTAATTTAATATTTCCTTTCTAATACCAACAACGTGATTTAAGGCTTGTTTCAACGAGGCTTTGTTGGCGATAGCGGAAAAAAAAATTAAAAGTGTAAACCTTTTTGTGAGGTCGCGAGGCGGCCGCACGCGCTCTTCACTCGACCGGTTTAAGTTCTTTACGATCACCATATCTGTCTTGCTCCGCCGTCGAACAAATTACACGTTATATTTCTTAGCTTTTACGAGACATTTTTTTCTCAAATTATACCCCGTGTATATTAACAGGCTAATGTGGCTAATATAGAATTACCACAATTCGAAACGCCTTTACGTCGACACGTAAAAACCATAAAGTTATATCGTTTATTTGAACGGCTTAGTCTCATTTTTCTCACCTTTAAAGTGAAAGTGTTTGCTAAATATAGTTTTCTATTTTTACAGGTATATCCACTCAAAGGAGAAGCCATTCAAGTGTACTGAATGCGGGAAAGGATTTTGCCAGTCGCGAACATTGGCTGTGCATAAAATTTTACACATGGAAGAATCTCCTCATAAGTGCCCCGTGTGCAACAAGAGTTTCAACCAAAGATCTAACTTGAAGACTCATTTACTGACACACAGCGAAGCAAACAAGCACCATATTGAGCATCTGGAAGGTTGTCAAGAGGTTTCATCGACAAGCCAAGTTTCCGAGAGTCCCTTATTAGACCTTTCACACAAGCCGTCGCCTCCACCTCAGCATTATCAGCATAAACTTCCCGCATCGCCTGTTGAAGCGCCAAAGAGACCTTTAGGCTTTTCAATAGAAGATATAATGAAACGATAGATTATAATATATCGAATAGTTAGTATTAGTTAAATTTGAAGTAACCCGCTTCGTAAGAGAAGCTTAAGTATTACCACCTTTGGTATTAGTGAATTTGTTACTTAAAAATACCCAGTCTCCCATTGTTAATTATAGTTTCAATCGGGCAAATTAATTTTCTATCTTTTTTTATATAACCAAAGATGTATCTCATTTTTTCTTATTGTCAATTTGTAATAACGATTCGTCAATTACATTATTTCAATTAGATTTATCTGTAATAGTATTATCATAGATCGTATCTGACTTGATCTTGTTTTAAAGACTGAAATTGTTTTATTATTGTTATGTTTCTTAGATATTTATTAATTGTGATAATTTCACAGGATTAGTTTAGGGGCTAACTAAAGTTACCAAAAAGTATTACCTTATTATTTAGTTACTTCCAAATCACGTGGCTATGTCTCAGATAACATTGATGTACCTATTTAAATTTACGACTATAGATTTATTAAGTGTAAAATTCCGTGTAAATATTTAAGTATAGTTCCTTTGTATATAGATTATTTAAGTTATAGTTTGTAAGATCTCGAGGCTATCGATAAACGAAAAATATAAAGAAGATGATATAATTACATAATATTGTATCGTTGTTTTATTTCCTTATATAATAATAACTAACGCTTCACATAATTGCTTTTGAATAATGAATAAATCAATATATTCCATTCATACAGATTAAAAATAATGGAATCAAGGGCGATAGAATAATAAAATAATAAAATCTTATAATTATTACAGATTCTCCTTTATTCGTTTTATATACACAGGTATAATATTTATGAGCTGTAAAAACTTATAACAAACTAGGAAGCAAGCAAGCTTACGTTCTGCTTACGAGACTCCATCTAGGCATAGTAATTCCAACATTATAAGGCCTTTCCATATATGATCAAAATAAAGGAGCAGTAGTGGGAAAAAGAGGACATAATTAGATAAGAGATTAGGCCACTGGATGTCTAGGCTCTACTACTAATAAAATCGTAATATTTAATTTAATTTATAGAATATTATACTAAGCAAGCAATCATACGAACTACCTTATGGTAAGCGGTTGCCGTAGCCTATGTACCCTTGCAACAGCATTCCAAGGTGTCACGCGCGCGTTGCCAAACTGGAAATGTTTTTTTTAATCTTCTTTTCCTAGTAATTACAATAGGTAAAGTGTCTTTCAAACTGAAACTACTGCTTTGCGGTAGAATATCTGACACTACGGTGTCTAAAAACAGCCTCTGACCTAGCCGGCCTCTTGAAATAAAAGTAATTATGAATCTAAAAATTAATTAAAACAACTATGTTTATTGAATATTTGTTATAACATATTGTAAGCAATGCAAATAAAAGAACATAAAAAGTAATAACGTAGAATACTTCTAAATAGCATACATTTCTCTAATAGAGCAAAAGGTAATAACAATACATGTGTATGTAAACAAAATTATGGCAATCTCTAAAACCTAATTGTTGCGTGAAAAAAACATAGTTCACGGTCAATTACTAGAGAAAGGCGTGCGTGTATAGCATCATTGTGCTATATTACTACAACCATTAGTAAGAGAACGTAACAAACAATATTAATTATAATTATACGTTCCAAGACCCTTGCTAATATTATTATAGAGGTTTTAACATTTATAGAATAGCCATTGCAATTTAAAAACTGACCCTTGATAATGACAAGAAATAAAGTAGTGTTTCAAAAAATATACCTAATATTTAACTAACAATAAGCTATTTAATATCTAATAATAAGCTTTACGTATAAATATTTACTAGATTAATAATTATGCGTAATTACAAAATGTCGCTTTTCATAACAAGTTACGCCATCTAGTAGCGAATGACTGAACTTTAAAATGTCATTTGTTACAACGCGATGTCGCTACGGGTCTTACGTAGACATTTAATACTACAATTTGAAATTAAAATAATGCTGAAAGAAAATAATAATAATTTCTATATTAAATACGTATTGAAAAAGTAAACTGATTTAGGTGAAAACATTCCTTAAAATTTCCAAATTACAGAAATGAAGATTGTTATTAGATTAGGTACATTAAAAAAATCTAACACTCAGATTTGTAAAACAGTTTCCGAAAATTCAAGGAATCTCCAATTATATCCTGCTCAGGTTTAGTTTTTTTACCTTAACTAATTCCTTTAGAATTAGAGGCATAGAGTATATTCCTTTAGATTAGAGCAAATTGATGAAATTCGTAAGTTTGACAGATGGTATATCGCGATTGTACCCCCAATTTGCCAGTCAATGGAAATTGCACAAATCCTTTCTGATTGAGGGCTAATCGCTGACGAAATCGTCCGAGACCGAGACTTTCCCATGACTATTTCGAATGAATCCCCAAAATTGTTCCTGATAATCGTTCGATTCTCCGCACTCCTTTGTTCCAATTAAAAGCAATTCAGTGAGGATTAAACTCGAATTCGGATGGGCTTAGCGGTTATATTTCAAGTGATTTCGTCTGTCATGGCGGCGCAGACTGACTGACGTTCCTGTTGATTTATGAAAGCAACTCATTGATTTATCGATAATAATTCAGGCAGTTATTTTCAATTATATAAATAGTTTTTGTTTAATTAATAGGTAGCTAAAGATTTTATGAAACATACTCGTCTATTAACCTATATATTTAATGTATTTATAATTAGAGACCGCGAACTATAGAAATCTTTCATTTTTTTTATAATCGTTTTTAGGGGTTCTCAAAGGGTGCTAACGGAAACTTATTACAGGTTTCTGTCCATCCCTCTATACAGGTAAAGATTTCACATATTGTATGTTTATAATATTATGGCCGCTATAATAATAAATATTAATATAGATTTAATTTCAAAATATAAGGGGGTCTTTTACAAGAAACTTAATATTTTTATTCTATATGTATTGAACCTTATAAAAGTGATTACGACACACACTTAGAAGATATCTTTGAAGAAAATTAATAGGGTACGAGAAAATATCAAAAGTGTGTAGTATTATAAACAAAGATTATAACCATGATTTTTACCCATAATTAACCAGAATAAAAGTATTTATTTTGATTAAAAATAAATATACCTGGTACATACATAATCAAATATTTATAAGTCATTGAACTTATTCAGCACTAGTATACGAAAATTAATTATCCTCGGCGCTATAAGTCATAATTTTTATCGATTTTTCATTAAAGACACAATAAAAATACAAAACAGTCAAAATCTTATATATTTTGTCCCTTTCTTTTCATCCTCTTTCTCCTTCATCTCAGGTACGAGTAACACACGGTGTTGCTAAAGAATAAAATCATCCTGTAGGCTAAGACTCGTTACAGACTTCGGAAGCATAAAAATGTTAGACGTATTCAAAAATTTCACCGATATTTCTATTTTATACACACCATTGTGTCGTTGTGGGTAGCGTGTCTGTTTTTAACCTCCACCCTTGTGGGTTCTATTCCCGCTCGGACAGATGTTTGCATTGATTAACAACCGGATTATTATCACATAAAATCTGATAGTAATCGTAAACTCTTGATAAGTGTTTTATATATAATAGAATGCGCTCGGAGCGCTGCCTCTATCTCCGATGACGTCCTTAGCCGTGGTTCGGCTTCGCAGGAGGCACCCTAAGGACGGAATCAAATTTGAGTAAGGGCTGCCCCTTTATCACGGCTGAGTCTCTGTACTCGGCCCCCGCCCGGTGACGCTGTCAAGGCCAGTACGGCCAACAGCAATACACATTCCGAAAAAAAAAAATGATAAGTAAATCTTATCCAATAAGTTACTGGTTCGCCCCTATGTTTCCGGAGGTCAGATGGCAATCGCTCTGTGTAAAAACTGCTTACCTGTCAAATACCCGGATAAGAGTAATAAGCAGATCTTGGATAAATATTCGTATATTACCGGAAATAAGTCATACACAAAAACCTTGCATTGTAAAATGTATTTTAAATAAATAAAAAGTAACCCTATAAATTAAAGTGTAACGTTCAAAAATCGTGTGTTTTGTGTCTAAAAACTAAAAGGTGTAGGTGAACTATAAAATAACATAATGAAGATTGCATTGCCCGAAGCGTTATACACGTAACGACCACCTGAAGTAGCACAACTAGATCTTTGGGGCATTATTTTTAGATTTATAACCCTTTAGGTATAATTGTATTTGATATTAACGTTTTTGAAGGAGATTTATGACTACGCTCCGAGCGATGTTTTGGTTAAATTATGTGAATTGTGTGTTTTTTACTGACGCTATCGAGGTTTTGTGTATGCATCTGCTGTTACGTTAACGCATAGTTCCGCCCGCGGCTGCGCTCGCCGATTTTTCCTCACTACACGGAACCCTAATTCTTTTTCTAAAATAAAAGTAGGCTAAATAAGCTCTTTATAGTATCAGTTATCTACCAGTGAAAGTCCCGTTAAAATCGGTCTTGCCGTTTAAGAGATTAGCCAGAACAAACAGACAGACAGACAGATTTTAATTTTTTTAATGTAAGTATCGTATATACTTTCATATGCATTTAGTTAAAAGCTGGTAATTTAGAATTATAAACAGACACTTCAATTTTATTTATTTGTATATATTATTCATTAGGCTAAATTATGCTAGCTTGTATGTATGGTTTTATGTTACAGTGCCATATATTTGGTGTCGTTATAGCTAAGCAGTTGAAATTTTAATGATATTATTATACATTAATTAAAGCCAATATCCAACAAATAACAACTCAGGTTTATTTTTTCGGAATGTGTATTGCTGTTGGCCTTACTGGCCTTGACAGCGTCACCGGGCAGGGGCCGAGTACAGAGACTCAGCCGTGATAAAGGGGCAGCCCTCACGGGGCTCAAATTTGATTCCGTCCTTAGGGTGCCTCCTGCGAAGTCGAACCACGGCTAAGGACGTCATCGGGGACAAATCAGGTAATTTTCTTATCTCCTAAAGTTCTTTTACTTCAAACATTTTTATTAGGGTCCGACCGAAACTGGTTTTTCAGCCGAAACCGAAACCGAAACCGAACTTTCGGCCTGCCTCTCAGTTTCGGCCGAAACCGAAACCGAAACCGAAACTTTTTAAAATATATTTAAATTTGCGATTTTTTTACTGAAATTTTGAATTTCAAGTTTTTTTAACATTTATTTGCATGTATACATTCGTAGTCAACTAATTAGGAACGGAAAGTAATTTGGTTATATATTTAAAAAGTTTAATTTTATGAGATACTGTTTGTTATAAAGTATACTGTTCAATGGTGTGTAATTTTTCGAAGCTAAGAATATTTAATGGTGGTTTATTTAAAAAGAAATCTCTCACATCGAAATTGCTCATTTACTGGCTGACCATCTAATTAGGGACACCAAGAGTTAGTGTTTTATTTTCGATTTAAAAAAAATAAACCTGAAATACAAAGGCTGCAATTTTAGATCGGCCTGCCAATAAGCCTAGACATGAATTCTTTGGAACATTTGTGGTACAAAAAAATGAAAATTTAAACCAATTCTGTAGTAGTTCCAATGACGCCTGGAAGAACTTCACTAACGACTTGATCGAGTCGATGCCGCGCCGATGTCGATATGGCTATAGCTAATAATGGCAATCACATTTAATGTTAATTTTTAATATAAAACGTTGCTTTTTAGATGAATTTAATAATAAATGTACATTTTTCTCTTCCATTACATTCTGCGTTCATTATTTCTAATGTTTTCTTAAGTGTCCCTAATTACTTGTCCAGAGTTATATTATCACGAAGGAGAAGTAAAGTTGAATTTTAATTGCTGTTATTTTTAATTACAATCCATTCCAAAATTTAATAATTCTATTAAGAAAACATTGGTTAAATGATCAAGATCAGATTAACATAAAAAAACGTAATGAAGACTTCATGTAAACTGAAATTACGGAAAATATAAATAAATGTTACTCTTATTATACCGATGTCCCTAATTAGTTGACCACCACTGTATATAATATAGACAGTTAAATAGAGTTAAATAAAATAAAACTAAAAATTCATTAAAGTCATAACCATTTTTTTGTCATGAATATACAGGACTTACTATTGGGAGTAAACTTAAAAAAGAAATAACTTGTAGTTAGATATACTA
Organism: Hestina assimilis; assembly: GCA_023373885.1. NCBI lineage: Eukaryota > Metazoa > Arthropoda > Insecta > Lepidoptera > Nymphalidae > Hestina > Hestina assimilis. The sequence goes on from CM041754.1 coordinate 7,249,511, forward strand.
GGTACATAACTAATCAGTAATACGTTGTGTTCACAATATTTTAAAGATCAATCTAATACTTATTTCTGGAGATTTTTTGGTCGCGTCAGCGAGCGGTCTCGAGTTGGCTGCGAAGTTAACCGAACAACGCACGAAAACTCACGAACAATCTAGTTTCGGTGGGGCCGAAAGTTTCGGCTATATTTTGGCCGAAACCGAAACTAAAGCCGAAACTAGATTTTTGGCCGAAACTGGCCGAAACCGAAACCGAAACCGAAATTTCGGTCGGTCACTAATTTTTATATTATAATTTTATCAATCGGCAGAAGAGGAATAGAAAATTTCAAGAAACAAAAGAGTCTTTAAACGGAAGACTGATTTAAAAACTTTATACTCGAGATATTAGTTCTTAAATCTCGTCCGCCCAGTAATTTCACTAGTGTACAGTGCCCTTCAAACCGGAACACAGTAATGCCTAAGCGCTACTATTTGGCGGCAGAATATTTGACACTGCGGTGGTACCTACCTAGCCGGCCTCTTGCAACAAAAGACCTACCACCAGTGTGACTGATTGCACTGGTGGAATAATCTCTGCTATGACAGAGGTTATCCCAACAGCGGGCGATGGGGTCGTCACATCCCGACGCCGGTGATAAAGCTAAACTCAACTGAACCCATTAGGATACCCTGTGTCCTGGTCCTAAAACATACACAGTGATAGGTAAAAATACACCCAAACCGAAAACATGCCATATGTAGGTATGGTCAAAACAAACATCTACTCCGAATGGGAATCGAACCCGCGACCTGTAGCGCTTAAGGCAGGTTCACTATCACTTTCCCACAACGTCCATTATATAGTTTTTAACAATTTTGTAAAATCTTCATGAAAATGTTTTTTATTTATGTTACAAGTTGGCAAACAAGCATATTGCCCACCTGACGGCAAGTGGGCGCCGTAGCCTATGAGCGCTTGCAGCACCATTAGTAGGTGCCAGTCGTGCGTTGCTAACCTCGAGATGAAGATAGTTCTTAAATCTCGCCTGCACAGTAATTTCACTAGCGTACAGTGCCCTTCAAACTGGAACACAGTAATGCCTAAGCACTACTATTTGGCGGCAGAATATTTGACACTGCGGTGGTACCTACCTAGCCGGCGTCTTGCAACAAAAGACCTACCACCAATGTGACTGATAACCTCTGCTGTGAAAGAGGTTATCCCAACAGCGGGCGATGTGGTCGTCACATCCCGAAGCCGGATGTATATCAAATCTGCAACTTTCAAGATAACAGTGAATTATTATTTAATATATTTAACTGTCATATTTGTAAATTATACATATTACCATTTCAAAATCAATACCACAAAAGTATACCTAATAATATACTAATAATATAAATAATACTAAGCCATTATTCCGCACGCGCCACCTGGTGGCTTACACGCAAGGGCTTATATTGATTGACAGCTGTCAATCATATGCAATAATAGGTTACATTTCGGCCAATTAGATAACCTCACCCACCAGGCGATGAAATGTGTAACCGATATACACTTGGTATTAATGTTAATACGCCCCGACATTGTATAATATAATATTACGTTTTTAATGTTACTTAGGCTATTGTACTTGATGGATAGGAAAATTTTAGTAGCGTTAATTAGGGTAGTAAATATATAGACTGAAATATGATAGTACTGAATGATCGTGTTATAAAATGCTTCAAAAATTACATTAAAAATTATTTTTTTCAAATTTGAAACACTATAATGAATAGTAATCACAATACCCACCTACAAACTTATTGCAGAAAAAATAAAATTTATAATTGTTTTTTATTAGGAGCGTCTTATGTAGGTTAGCCTCATAGGCTTATACTTTATTATATTGAGGGTTGTCAATCAAGAATACGGTCCGCCTGATGGTAAGTATTACCACAATCTATGAACGCTTGCGTTGCCAACTCAAGGGAAAATTGGGTATTTGGAATCTCACACATCGCACTAATTAAGTAACTTTACCCCGTTTTCTGTGAGACATGCCTACCAATCATAGAGTTTTGTAAAAGCAATTGATTATGTATAGTACATATAGCTAAGTAATTACATGAGTATCAGCTTAGGTTCTTACTGGTACAGTTGAATCTTCCTGGATAATCCTATTGTGTGTTAATAAGATTGTCTGTTACAAAAATCTTACCTATTATTATTTAAAATATAATTTTTGTGATTGTTTGATTTTTTTTATTTTAATAGTTAATTAAATCTTACAGTGGTGAGTTAGCCGCTACGCGGAAGCTGCCTTCCTCGAACTACTTTTATTAATTTTTTCTAAGCCTCAAAAAAACAATGAATATATCCTTTTTTATTTCATGACGGTTGGCAAACAAGCATACGGTCCGCCTGATGGTAAGCAGGCTATGAACCAACCTATGAACCTATGATGCGTTCATATATCACCTATGAACGCTTGCGATACTTGATGTATCACTTGCGCGTTGCCGAACCCAAGGAATAAGAAGGTACAAGGAGTTTAGAAGGCAATAGAGGGGTGGGAAACTGGGCCTCCGGTGCTCTCACTCATCGCACGGAACTACACAGTACATAATTACTTCACGTCGATTTTCTGTGAGAGGGTAGATAGTACTTCCAAGGCTCTATTACCGTATAAAACCATAGTAATCATTCAAGCAACCCTGGCTTATGATGAATGAGTGTGAGAATTGTAATCATTGCGCAATGAAATACAACCTACTTGTAGGGCTCATGTCAAATTTATTTCAAAAGCTTGACAAGCGGGCGGTCAAAGGCAGGCTGCGTTTCATTAAAGAACTTCAATCCTTATTAATAGAGTCATAAGAGTGATAATGCTTTAAAGGTTGAGAAATAATATCGAAGGCTCGCGCAACTGACATCGAGACGTCAAACAAAGATAGAAAAAGGGCAAGGCCAAATGAATTTACTGTCTATAAAGTGTGTAATCATCGCTATTTCCTGGGATCTAGTTTTTTGTGGTTAAAGAAATTTATTATTAGATATCGTTCAACGTTGTAATTGTTAAATAATTATTTATTGTTTTGTTTTATTTTTTTATTAACTAGGTTTCTATCTTCTTTTCTTTGAGAAGAAATTTAAACTATAGGTACTGTAACTTCATTTGTATAATCTTCAGTAAGTATAAAAGTATTTTATATAGATTTCTTTTAAAGATTCCACATTAACTGTAAATGTTGTTTTTATTGGATTAAAAAAATTGTAATCAAATGTATTTAAAAGAAGTACAGACAAATAATACGGTGTTTCAGATGTGTTTGGTTGACGATATTTATAAAAATAAGTTTAACAGGTTCCCTGTCCTATGAATCATATATTAACATTTCAATTGTTTATTTTATGGACAGGTAATGGGTTAAGTAAGTACTGCTATCGTTTTAGCAGTGTTTTATCCTAAAAATAAGTCACTTAAAACTGTTATTCGTAGAACTCCACAAACAACTTAGTAATCTTCAGCTTAAGATAACGGATTTTGATACTTCTCAGCTTGTACAGTTAATCCGTTTATAATTAAGCGTGACTTAAAAATCAGTATGTAAATTAAAGAAAAAATACCCACTAACAATTGGTACATTTTGTATTTGGTAAATAAGGCAAACGGTTATTTTTTGCTGTTCCTAGTGAAGGATAAGCATTGCGTGCGTTTAATAACTTGGATGTATTTTAATTTCGTAATTGCCGTGAATTTTAGAACTGGCAATTAAATATATGACGGCCGGATAGGAAGGGTTTTCGACCAATCTCTCAATCAAATGCCTTCTGAGTAAAACCAGGTAAAACTGAAATGTTTTTGAAAGAAATAGACGTATAATTATAAAGGATCAGAACGTGAATCGTGGTTTTGTATCGGTTATTAAATTCGGTCCAAATGCGGTTATAATAGTTTTGAAATACGGTTAGAATGATACAGATAATTGTGATTTTGTTGTGACTTTAGATGTATTTCGCGGTTGGTTTGCATTTTTTAAATACGTGCCTTCCGCTCGAAATCGTTCTGCGGTTGATAATTTTGGATGGTTTAATCATAGAAATGAATGCTTTTTTGACAGTATCCTTAAGATTTATTGACTCAATTGTATACAATTTACTGGGATTTGCTGTCGTTTCCAGCTTAATACCATGATATTTATTAAAAATGAATCATTTTAGTTTCTTACTAATTTTTTTATCGGTAGTCTGAAATTACTAATTGCATTTTCATACATTGTCAACCATGTAGTAATATTTTCATATAGTTTTAAATAATTATGAATTAAAATGACTATACTTAAGCCTCAATAGCTCAACGGTAGAAGGGCCGACTTCGCTCCGTTAACGCGGGAGTCGCAGGTTCGATCCTGACCCCCTTGGGCTATTGTACCCACTCCTAGCGCAAGCTTCAAGCTTATTTGGAGGGGCAATAGGAATATTAGTAATGCCATTAAAAAGCATTGCTAGTATTCTTTATAAAAAAAAAAACTATAGATTATTATTTTGAAATAATTTCGATGCCTAGAAATAATTACAGCATTGATACTTAATAGGTCAATACTATTTTTAGTATTGGTACCATCAAAACCTTTTTTTAATGTTAAATTGTTGTCAAATTATTACTAGCATGCCAGCAACAATACTTATTGATCTTTTTAGTATTTAGTCTAGAATGTAACTTTAGAATATTATTGTATTTTTTTTTTGATATTCAATTAAAACTTTTTATCAACATTTTTTTTTTTTTTTATGTTAGAAGTTGGCAAACAAGCATACGGCCCACCTGATGGTAAGTGGCTGCCGCAGCCTATGAGCAGTTGCAGCACCATTAGTAGGTGCCACTCGCGCGTTGCCAACCTCGAGATATTAGTTCTTAAATCTCGTTCGCCCAGTAATTTCACTAGCGTACAGTGCCCTTCAAACCGGAACACAGTAGTGCCTAAGCACTACTATTTGGCGGCAGAATATTGGACACTGCGGTGGTACCTACCTAGCCGGCCTCTTGCAATAAAGACCTACCACCAGTGTGACTGATTGCACTGGTGGAATAATCTCTGTTGTGACAGAGGTTATCCCAACAGCGGGCGATGGGGTCGTCACATCCCGACGCCTTTAAACATACATTCTTTTTAATTAAATATGATTAGGTCCATTCACAGAGCGTAGTATCCCATTAGTAAGTAAGAGAACTCTTTCCAAGTTATAATATAGAAATACAAAGTGACATTCTCTACAAATAAACGTAACAGCTGATATTCCGAGCAAAATTATTCGAAGCTAGAAGCGAATTTTCAATCAATAAAACAGATTTGAATAATATATTGTAACTGATTAAAGTGTGAGAAAAAGATGGGGGTGAAAATAATGATATAATAGAATTAAGACCATGCGATGCATTTTTTATGTACATATATCCTAACTACTGTTATAAAGTTTGTTTCTATATGATGCTTTCATGCCTAAACCACTAAACCTTCATCCTAGCATTATTCCCGGTATTTTTATGTACCCAGGGTCTGCTTATTAATATTATCCGGATTTGACAGATTACTAGTTTTTACACAGAGCGATTGCCATCTGACCTCTGCAACCCTTAGTGCAAACCAATAACTCATTGGATAAGAGCAATTTACTTATCAAGAGTTAACGATTATTATCAGATCTTATTAACAATAACCGGGACCGACAGCTTAACGTGCTCTCCTAGGCACGGTGAGGAGACCCACACGGACAAACGCCCAGACCGAGACAGAAATTTTAACAAACATCTGCCCGAGCGGAAATCGAACCCGCAACCGTCGAGACTAAAGGCAGACTCGCTACCCACGACGCCACAACGGTGTCCTAAACCACTAAACCGATTATGATAAATTTTCGTTTAGATATATAAGGGACCATAAAGACTTTTATATTATAGACTTTGAGTTTTTTTGTGGCGAAAATAAAACTTGGGGTGAAATAGGTAATGAAAGCTTGAATGTGGATCCAATTATTTCTATTGGGCATAATTAAAAATCGTTATTGACGTGGGCGAAGCCAGGTACAGAAGCTAGTGATAGAAATCCGCTTGTAAGTAAGAGAACTTGTTTTGTATGTGTGAAATTATTAAGATATGTCAGATATTCTGTAATATGAAACCTAATGCAAAATTTGTACTAGAAAAACTACACAGATAAAAATAATAAGAAATTCAAGTTTTACGTGCTACAGACAATCACTTTTTCGGCAATTTAATGTATTGTTAAAGATGTTTAAATAATAATTGACTGCTATCTAACTAATATTATAAATGTGAAAGTACGGATGGATGGATATTTGTTACTTTTTCACGCAAAAACTAATGTACAGATTTGGATGAAATTTGGTACACACATAGCTTAATACTTGAATTAGCTTATAGGGTGCTTTTATTCCCGGAAAAATGTAACGTACTCATGGGATCATCATAGAACTTAAAGAAAGTATTATAAGTGTACGTAACCTCTTACATTCTATTAGTTTAATTAGACGTATATGTTTCAAACCGCAACGTAGGCGGGTTTTCAAATCGATGCTTAGCGAAAATAATTCGAGTATTAATAATGTGAAATGTGTAATTTATTGGCGCCACCGACTCGAACCCGCACCCCGACGGTCAACCGCAAACTAATCAAACACCCGGTCATTACGCCATCATTCTAAAATGATTTCGTGGGATAGGTCGTAAGGAAAATTAGTAAAAGTATAGGCACAGTTTAATAACATATTTATATTGGTTGTTTTGCTGCTTATAGAAAAAGTTAACAGGTGAAATGACGTTGCAATTTGACAAAAAAAACTCCTTAATATAATTGGTCTAACTAATTAAAAAGTACATAGAATCCCGGAAAAATGTAAGGCTTCCGCGGAGTTATCAATTAATAAATTAACGGTGGCGGGGCGTGACAAACCCATCGCCCGCTGTTCGGATGATCTCTGTCACAGCAGAGATTATTTCACCACTGCAATCAGTCACACTGGTGGTAGGTCTTTTGTTGCAATTAACCTTAGAAATAAAATTAAAATTAATATTTGGCAACCACGAACGAAAAAATATGGTAATAAAAACATATTGTGTAAAGGTGCATTGATGTATAATAGCCTACCTGATGCTATTAAAAATTGTAAAAATATTAAGGAATTTAAGAACAAACTAAAGATACACATTGCTAAAAATATTATATAGTATAGCCAAATTACTTTATTCTAATAAAATACTATAAGTTATAGAAGTAAGGTTAGGTTAAATCTTTTAACTGCAATAGTTTAATAGTGTAGTGTTAATATATATAAAAACTTTAATTTATATAATGCATGCTTCTGTGTACATCCTTAAAATGTTTGTATTTTAATCTCTGTATAAGTGAACAGTATGTTCTTCGTGAGAAATAAATGTCTTTAAACCGAAGAGGCCGGCTAGGTACGGACCTCTGCAGTGTTTAATATTATACCGCAAAGTCTAATTATCTAGATGGCAAAATATTTGAGTGGCAGCTGAAGCACTTTCTTGGGAAGCGAGCAGGCTTTTGCGTTTTGATATTTTTTATAGAATGTAATGTAAAAACTAATTATCTTTGATTATTGCATTTAAATATAATAAAACAGTTTTAATATACAGTTATAATCACTAAAAAGAAACTAGAACGTAATATATGATAAAGTATAAGGTGTTTACGAACCTGTCAGAGTTTTAGCAACCTTCGGCCGATTTTGTATCTCGCCACCCATTATTATAACGAGGAGAACCTTTTTGGTTTTTGCACTATTTTATGAATGAACAGTAAGAGTTTGCGCACAGTGTAGACTTTTATTTGCTTTATTAAGACTGGGTCGACTAACAGTTAGTTTGTATTTTTGTTGTCAAGAATACGCTATTTATGCGTCCTTTTTTATGTAAGGGGGCAAACGGCATCTGAAACACCAGGAGGACATGCAAGTTCGTTGTTCACGTTTAAAGAAATAGTAGGCTCTTCTCTTGGAGATTCCCAGGTCTTATCGGTTCGAAAAAACGCCGGCGAAGGTTTGTTCCACATAGTGCGAGGAAGAAAACTTCTTCTAAATCACGATATTGTGGATTTCCAGATATCTAGGTGTTAAGGCTCTGTATATTTGGACGCAAATAGGCAATACCATGTCAACCCACACGAATGTCATTTCGAGAAAAACGCGTTTGAAAATTTTGAACAACTTGCTTTATATGATTTTTTTAATGTATTGGTCAAATGTTTGGCAATTTCAAGATGTATGTTAGTTATTTTACTTATTTTCACATAAAATAAGCATACAAACTGCATATTTCGTATATAATATAATCCAAAACGTTTAAAATAATACATAAATTGCATGGTTAATAAATGGCTTTTTTAGAAATTTTAAAACCCTAAAAATATTAAAGAAAAATGTTCTTCAGCCATTTACCAACACTTCTGCATATATAACTCAGTTTTTTCAATTTTGTGGGTTGACATGGTATTGCTTATTTGCGTCCATTTGTTTGTTGACTTTGTGTCTCTGATAAGGGTTTTTCGAAACACGATTATATTTCATTCCATTAAAATTTAAAGGAAATTTTGCACCGTTATTAATTGATAAAAGTAAAAATTTGGAACAGGCCGTTGGGATGAATTAGATCTAAATTTTTACTATATAATAGATAGCTAAAGTTTGACTTAATGTAAAATTTAAACGGCTAACACTCACGTTCAATCGGTTTAAGTACCGACTAGTTTCGGACTCATCGGAGGTCCTTCAATAATTTAATAGCTAAAGTTTGCTTATAAACTTGGATCTTAAACGTGTGTATGTATAGTTATTTGTCTGTCTTGGTTTATATCCGTAATGACCAAACATATTTTGATAGACTTCTTTGTTTCTAAAACCTTATGATTAGATTTATTGTTATAAATAAGTCACATCTCGTTACACGAAATAGAAAAATAAAATTATTGAACGTCCATGCATATAAAGTAGCAGACGACCACTAGTACAGTAATGATTAAAAAGTCTTTCATGTGCGATACTATTTATTATAGATGCAAAATTGATACTTCATTTTATTTTACGAAGCAAAAAGCTATTGACGATGAACATTAGGTCATTAACTTTACATTTATAGGTAGTATTTATAACTGGCCTAATTAGTTCGACGTTGTTGTGGTTAGTGTGACGTTGTTGGTGTGACAGGTCGCGGGTTCGATTCCCGCTCGTGGCAGATGACTGTATTGATCATACATGCATGTTTTCTGGTCTGGATGTGTTTGTCCTTGTCTTTGTATGTTTCCAGACACAGGATACAGGACACAGGATATGACGGCCCCTTGGGGAGTTGAGTGTGTAGCATTTATTTATTTATAAGTTACCACTTAGACAAATTGGACAGTATTATATATGATATTACTTTTAGATGAGTTATTACTTCACGTCGGCTCATCGCCTAAAGCTCTACAAGGCACAAATTCGACCGCAAGTGGAGTACCGCTCTCACCTCTGGGCTGGAGCTCCCCAGTACCAGCTACTTCCAATTGACCGCATCCAACGTAGAGCGGCTCGAATTGTCGACGATCAAGCCCTTTCCGATCGGCTTGATCCTTTGGCATTGCGTAGAGATGTCGGATCACTCTGCATCTTCTATCGCATATATCACGGAGAGTGTTCTGAGGAATTGTTTGGATTGATCCCGCCGGTAGAATTTCACCATCGGACATCGTGACAAAACTCTAAACTCCATCCATACCACCTCGATGTCTGGAAATCCACAACAGCGCGATTTAGAAGACATTTTCTTCCTCGCACAACCACTCTGTGGAATCAACTTCCGCTGGCGGTCTTTCCGAACCGATACGACTTGGGAACCTTCAAGAGAAGAGCCTATTCTTTCCTTAAAGGTCAGCAACGCGCCTGCATGCCTTCTGGTGTTGCAGATGTTCATGGGCGGCGCTGATCACTTAACATCAGGTGAGCCTCCTGCCCGTTTGCCCCCTCTTACATAAAAAAAAAAAAACTATTTCATCAAATGCATTTCTTATTGACTGCTCATTATTAGAAAAAGATAAACGCTACACACTCAACGGTCATTTTTCGGTTAATACAACAATTTTCCCCGTGCAGGAATGGAACATATGACCATTGCCTTTTTGGGCAAACTGTACCTAGCAACTTTCTTAATTTTTATTTATATTTCATAGACATACATCATACTATGACGACGTTGTGGCGCAGCGTTAGGGACATTACGGGCATGTGTGGGTAATATGGGTGTGTTTGTTGTTGTCTTTGTGTATGTTTCACTACCGCCGACACAGGATAGCAAGGACCCTTGAGGGGCGTTGAGAGGTATTTATTATTTTTATCTTTAAGTAAAAAGTCAATAATTATTACCGAAAAATTCTTAATTAAGCGCTCATACAATTTATAATATCACATCAGCTGTTATTAAAAAAAATATAAATATAAACGGTACACACTCAACGGCCCCCATTAGGATATTGATATCCTGTGTCGGAGGTCCGGAAACATACACAATGACATGGACAAACACACCCAGACCGAAAAATATGCTTGCATGGTCAATACAAACATATTATGTTACATATTATGCTCCGAGCGGGAATCGAACCCGCGACCTGTAGGCGTTAAGGCAGGTTCGTTACCGCTGCGCCACAACGTCGTCCAAAACTAAAAAAAAAAACAATTATCTATAATACACAGGTACTGTTTATTGATCTGTTCTAGTGCAGAGTTTCCTATTGGAGCTAGTATTTGTATTGACGACGTTGTGGCACAGTGGTAACGAACCTGCCTTAAACGCCACGGGTCTCGGGTTCGATTCCCGCTCGGAGCATAATATGTTTGTATTGACCATGCAAGCATATTTTCCGGTCTGGGTGTATTTCGCCTTGCTCTTGTATATGTTTCCGGACCCCCGACACAGGATACTACTATCCTTAAGGGGGCTATTGAGTGTGTAGCGTTTATTATTATTATTATTATCTGTATTAATTAAACAGATGCAGTGTACTGCTCTTGATAGCTGTTCTTGTCCTTGTGTTTTAGATCTCCAACACACGACATAACTATCTACCTCAATAAGAGTAGGAATGTGTTACGTTTATTTATTAAAGAAACAAAAAAGACGCTTGTATATTACATTACAAAGTATCCTCGGAAAGTAAAAAGATAAGATATCTCACGTTTTTTAAATAACACATGTAATAACTGTACCATCGTATCTGACACATGAAATTACTATTAATAGATAAATAACCAAGATTTCTCTCATAGGTGCTCTTAACTACCGCTTAAGGACATCTTAGAGGAAGATAAAAACTTTAATGTAAAGAACACGTGCTACTTCTAAAAAGATACTCATCAAGTATCCTTTTTATGTTATCATCAACTCTTGTAAGCGTGCCTTTAAGGGGTGGAAAGGGGGTTGAATGTTTGTATGAAAGTCTGTAATTTTTTAACCTAGAAGTTTGTAACTTTGTGTGTGAACAATTAAAGATCAAGAAACGAGTGTTTCAGTACTTTCTCAAATGCCACTCCTGAAGGGGTGAAATCGGGCTTCGATGTTTGTATTAAAACCGTTATTCAAGTGGACTATAGAGCGCTGTCTCCAACTCCGATGACGTCCTTAGCCGTGGTTCGGCTTTGCGAGAGGCACCCTAAGGACGGAATCAAATTGGAGCCTCCGTGAAGGCTGCCCCTTTATCATGGCTGAGTCTCTTTACTCGGCCCCCGCCCGGTGACGCTGTCAAGGCCAGTAGGGCCAACAGCAATACACATTCCGAAAAAAAAAAAAGAAATAGTGGACTATATTATAAGTCAAAGTCCTTTTTTTTTTCAAATAATTACTAAATCTACAAATTAAATTGCTCTTCTAAACAAGATCGTAGCTTGCGCTAACAGTGGGTACGACTTAGCCCAAGGGGGTCAAGATCGAACCCGCAACTCTCGCGTTAACAGAGTCGGCCCTTCTCCCGTTGATCTATTGAAGCTTTTGTTATAACTTGGATAAACTTTTATTCTTAACTGGTATCTGCCCGCAACTTCGTCTGTGCAGATTTAAAAATTATGTTCAGAGCGAAATGTGAGCAGGATAATTTGTTATGGGAAACGCTACACACTCAACGGCCCCCATTAGGATAGTGATATCCTGTGTCGGGGGTCCGGAAACATTCACAATGACAAGGACAAATACACCCAGACCGGAAAATATGCTTGCATGGTCATTACAAACATATTATACTCCGAGCGGGAATCGAACCCGCGACCTGTGGCGTTTAAGCCAGGTTCGCTACCGCTGCGCCACAACGTCGTCACAACGAAGTCACAAAGAAGTGAAAAAGGTCACTTTTTGACCCTCAGAAAAATATTTTTTTCTAAATAAATAGTACTTATCTTTATTATTATGATAAGTTTGGTGGTTAAAGCCTAACAACAGAACTGAAATCTTACATTTATAATTTTAGGTTAGGATTTCATCAATGAATTTCTGTCTATAATCATACTTAAAATACATCTACAACGTTGAACACATGAAACATCAACAAAGTAACGAAACAACCTCATCAAGAACCGTTCCTAGATTGACTTAGTGACCCAAAAAAATCTGACCAAAATCACCTGCAATAGTTACACCCAAAACATTAAGAGCTGCCTCACGACTTGCCCCAAGCCAAGATGCTTATTAGGGATGTGCCAAGCACCTGTGTGAATATTTTCATAATCCTCCTAATTAGAGGTTTGCGGATATTCCCAAAGAACGCCGAAAGCCAAACGGTTGAGCTCCACTGTGGAGGCAATAAATTGTTCGACATTTGACCCCGCGGACCGACTTTTTAGGAATTCGCCCTCTGGCTGTCTTCATCCGTAGGAACAATTTTGAAAGTCCATAGTGTAATATAAATATTAGTAAAGAATCACTTTTATGAATATTAAATTTGATGTTGAATATTCATAACTTAATTACGTTTTCGGCAGTCTAATCGTTTAATACTAAATATGCATTAGTAATTAATTTAATTGATATCGCTGACGATAAAATCATTAGCGCTCGTAATGTTAATTAAGATAATGAGTTCTTGTTATGATTTTTTAATTTTAATCGCAGATTTTATAAATCAATTGTATAATTTAATATAATAAAGTTTACCTATAGTGAAATGTCTAATTTATTACCTCGAAACGTCTTTATGATTATGCATAATAGAAATATGTTTATATCGACAAATTTATAATACTAATATAATAATATAAATATAAACAACACGACATACTCAAAGGTTATAGATAAAAAAACAAATTGTATGACCAATAAAAATATCTATCTCGAGCGGGCATCGATCCAATGACAATCCTCGTTACGGACAGACCTTACTGCTGATCCATAGTGTATAATCGCAATGAACATAAAGAATATTAATTTATCTTTAATCGTTTACTTAAAACAATAAAATATGCAAATTTCAGACTCTCAATGTAATTTTATACCTTGAGGTTGTACGCTCATGATAGTCTCACATAAATTCTAAGGCGATGGTTGCTCTGTGTTCACTAATGTCGAATATATTTATCGCGGTGATCGTCAACCGTGGCAGTTTGCCTCAGGGCTACCCGCCTCGGTTGCGTCTTTCCCACGTGCTCTCAATGGTTCGATTGCGTGCGACCTCTTGTCCGAATCCCCTCTGACCACACTTATACAACTTACAACTAATAGTATTTCATTATAATCAGATTTTGTTTCTACGGTATCACAAGTTTTATGCTCCTCTGATATTTAGTCTGTGGCGCCAATGATATATGAATTTATATAATCTATACAAACACTACGGCTGCTTCAGTGGATCTACTGTTTGCTTCAGGCTAGAGATCTTCGTTCTCACCTTTGGCTTTTATGACCGTGGGATTTTGGTCAGTTGAATTTTGTGTTAAGTGAAATCTCATGGAGCCATATACATTAGAGTGAGTTTGTTCATAATAAGTAAAAACAATACTCTTAATAAATTGCCTTTGGCTATCTGTAATTTTTGTGGTTCTGCAGCCAAATGACAAAAAGTATAATTTCGTCATGTCCGTATGTCTATCTGTTTTTCCGTCCGTTTGTATATCACAGTCAGCCAGTTTACTCGGAGACTATTGGCTCTTTATGTGCGAAATTTGTAAATAGGTGTAATCTATGAACCGTTACACGATTTTGATATGAAATCCTATTGATAATTTGTATTTTGACCTTATCATATTGGCTTACTATTCGAGATAAACTGTACGAATTTAAAAAACCTTATAAAATTGTATGCTTGTTTTAAGAATGTAATAAAACAAGGTAATTTAGGCGCTGAAGATAAATCGACGTTTCACGTAACTGATACTTTAAAGCATTGGAATTTTTCAATCGATTCTGAAATACTTTTCCCCCGAGAATTCCTATCCTAAAAGGACAATATAATGGGGTCGTAATAGCTAGCAATTACGATGCAAAGCCACAGGTGATTACAAGCATTTACCGGATTATTCGGTAATCGATCGCCCACTGTAATAAAAGATTCCTTAGTAATAAAACAGAGTCAGAGACTAGTCTGTCCGTGATATTATTCCTTGCAAAATTAACCACAGTATTGGCAATTATTACATACATTTTTAGGGAAACGTATCGTAAAATTGATAAATTAATGTTTATGTTATATAAAAATGGGACATGTACATCGTACAGCCTTCCTGATGCTTAACCTAAGCAGTTGTCTGTGACGTTTGTAGTGTCAGAAGAGAGAAAAATGAGATGAGAGGGAGAAAGAAGGGTGTAAAAGGAGAGAGACGGTGGGCTTTTGGTGACTCTTCTGGAATTTATGGGACAAAATGCAACAGTACAAACACTGCTACATCATGTCTATAGCTTAATATCTAAGAGCAGTAGTGCGATGATCGTCGTCCCATTTTCTCCAAAAGAGGATAATAAGGATGAGAATCCCATCCTCTTATCTTCAAGTATCACAAACGTTCATCGGTTACGGTGACTCCTTCCATCAGGTGTCCGTATGCTTGTTTGCGAACCGTTATGAAATAAAAAAGAAGTACTTCCCAGTCTAGCGGACCTATTAATACTGATAACTGTAAGGTTCTATTATACACAATTTACCATTATCACATATTAATAAAATAATACTATACTTATAATGTAATAGACAAAGACCAAGGTTGATACTTGCTTATGAGAAATATGAAGCAATTTCTTAGGAACGTCATGTAAATTTTACGTTTATAATAATGCTGTGTTATCTCAAGCATTCGGCTTTAAAAATTCTTTG
The DNA here is from genome assembly GCA_023373885.1 of Hestina assimilis. Lineage (NCBI taxonomy): Eukaryota > Metazoa > Arthropoda > Insecta > Lepidoptera > Nymphalidae > Hestina > Hestina assimilis. Next base: position 7,264,835 of record CM041754.1, read on the forward strand.
AAATAAGTATAGTGTTTATTAAAGGAATTTTAATGTTAGCTGGTCCGTCTAATAGAAATTCCAGGGAAATTATTGGTTAAAACTAATACAATTTTACAGCGTGCTTGAAGTCGCTTTTTGTGTAGAATTATTTAAAGTTGCAAGGTCTAGCACCTAATCATAATTAGCACTTGTAATTATTATTAAAAATATTGTATAGTAAGTTAATTGAATTTAGTATATCATTCTTAGAGACATATTTTTAATTAATATTTTCGCATTAAAATCAATTAAATAGTCAAAATAAAACCAATTTTAATATTATTAAATTAGTATTATATAGATGGTCCTAAGAAATTACTGAGCAAAGACAAAAAAATCCATCAAGTGGCACAGTCGAATATAATCGCACTAATCATCTAGAGGCAAATCAGTAATCTTATACCCTCTAATAACTTATAGTCCGCCTTTATACCTCAAATAGTCCACCGTGAGAAAATGACCGTCGGCGCAACAGTGACTCTACTTCGTTATGATATATTACCCTAAACGTGCCATTTAGCGCTTACGCATCCATTCCTAAGTATAGTGGGGCAAATGAGAAAAAAAAATGTAAACACAACATTGTACGAATTCAATAATTAGATTAAGTTTATAATGAGGGGGTACAACGGTCGCGGCGACGGCGCGCCGCTCGAAACCGCCCCGTGGCGCCTCGGGCGGTCCCTTTTGACCCTATTTGTTTTAATTACCAACCAATGATCTTTAGGACAGCGGGAGAACTTTGTACTAGCCGAAAATTGACCTTAATTGGCAGTAGGCTGAAACGAATCGGTCCGTTTGAGGGTAGGGGTGGGTGTAACGCATGTTAATAGTTTGGTAGGAACTTTCGTTTGAGTAGCATTATCGTGTAATGGGTATTTAATAATTATGTTTTACCGGCGTCGGGATGTGACGACCCCATCGCCCGCTGTTGGGATAGCCTCGGTCACAGCAGAGATTATTCTACCAGTGCAATCAGTCATACTGGTGGTAGGTCTTTTTTGCAAGAGGCCGGCTAAGTAGGTACCACCGCAGTGTCAAATATTCTGCCGCCAAATAGTAGTGCTTAGGCATTACTGTGTTCCAGTTTGAAGGGCACTGTACGCTAGTGAAATTACTGGGCAGAGGAGATTTAAGAACCAATATCTCGAGGTTGGCAACGTGTGAGTGGCACCTACTAATGGTGCTGCAAGCACTCATAGGCTACGGCAACCACTTCCCATCAGGTGGGTCGTATGCTTGTTTGCCAACTTGTAACATAAAAAAAAATGTTAATTCAGTTTGAAATTTTTCAATTCTTGTTGTGTTTTACAGTGCCCACGTTGACCTTCAATATTTTTCACATTCTATTGAAAATAACAGTTATAATAACTAAGGACATCTTTGTGGCGTTTTGGGTAGCAACATTCGGGTTTGCTTTTTGCCTCGACGGTTGCGGGTTCGATACGTGGGTATCGGACAGATGTTTTCATTACAAATATTTGTCCTTGCAGGCCTCCACCATGCCTCAGAGAGCATGTTAAGCTGTTGGTCCCGGTTGTTCACATAACATCTGATAAGCTAAGCTGTGTGCACAAACTAGTAACCTGTCCAATCCGAACAAGAGTAATAAACAGGCCCTGGAAAAACACTCGTACAGTACCGGGAATAATGCTAGGAAGAAAAAAAAGGCGAAAAAGAAGTCATAATAACTCTTCTTAAAGTATCGAATTTATCAACGTACCGATTGTACATTCTCAATGTACATTACCCTGACGATAGGATTACATTAGAAAATGCCCCTTACACAGCACAGACACGCACACAAAACCGTCCTCGCCGGCGAGGACGAGGTCCTTTGTTTCGCACGTCGCGTCGCGCTCACACCGTCGGGTGAGTCTATCGTATAGAATGCGCTCGGAGCGCTGCCTCCATCTTCGATGACGTCCTTAGCCGTGGTTCGGCTTTGCAGGAGGCACCCTAAGGACGGAATCAAATTTGAACCCCCGTGAGGGCTGTCCCTTTATCACGGCAGAGTCTCAGTACTCGGCCCCCACCCGGTGACGCTGTCAAGGCCAGTAGGGCCAACAGCAATACACATTCCGAAAAAAAAAAATGTACATTAATTTAATAATAATAAATTACTATTACCACGCTTGTCTGGATTGGCTTACAAGTTTACTTACAATGTTTTACATCGTCCCTAATTCTGAGGAAAATTCGAAACACAAATTGAGCACTTAAAATCTTAGAATTGTGCTAGATTTGATCACAAAATCTACGCTTTCTATGTTGTGGACTATCTGAGCTTCTAATTCGTTTTTGGTACATAATTTTGTTGTGGCGTTATGGGTAGCGAGTCTGCCTTTAGCCTCGACGGTTGCTGGTTCGATTCCCGCTCGGGTAGATGTTTGTTAAATTTTCTGTCTCAGTCTGGGCGTTTGTCCGTGTGGGTCTCCCCACCGTTTCTCGGAGAGCACGTTAAGCTGTCGGTCCCGATTGTTATCATATAACATCTGATAATAATCCTTAACTCTTGTGTAAATTGCTCTTATCCAATGAGGTACTGGTTCGCCCTTAAGGTTGCGGAGGTCAGATGGCAATCGTTCCGTGTAAAAACTAGTAACCTGTCAAATCCGGATAAGAGTAATAAGCAGAGCCTGGGTAAAATAAAAGTACCTTGAATAATGCTAGGACGAAGAAGGTACATAATTTTATTTAATTATTTCACTACGCGTAGATTGAAGTACCCTTGAAGTCGTTCCATAAAAATCGAAAGGTAAGCTAACCGATCCTAGAATAGCATCAGCTGCCGTCACTCACTCATCCGACTCGGGCAGGTAATTTAAAATTACTCACAGATTATTGACAACTCATTTAAAATAGCTTAAACGGCTAACTTAGCCTCGGGCTTAGAATCTCGACATTTCTCGGCAAGCATCGTATGATCCTCATCCATCAAGCTGGTAACGACCTTTATGCAAAATACTGAAGTTGCTTTCATCTTACAATTTGTAATACTGTTACTTACAAGCAAGCGCTAGGCTTTATCGCGAGAGTATACGATACGTACTAAGCGATATTATTCTAAATATATATTTACTAGCTCCTGCCCGTGGCTTCAGCCACGTGTATAACGATTTTAAAATGAGGCATCTTTAAAACCATAATGAATAAATTGGTTCCCCATACAATCTTTCATCGTCTATCACACCACCTACCCAAGGTCTAGCCAATTTCGTATGGAATTCCATCGAAATCAGCTCATTATATTATCTATCATAACCTGACAGACAGATAGACAGAGTTACTTTATCATTTATAATGTTACTAATGATGGTAATGGTGAATTGGTGATATGTAACGCTTTGGGTTTTCTGTAGTAGTATTAAAGCCAGTACGAATGTGGTACATTCGTGTGGCTTATAAAAGGAATAGGAATCTAGGAGGAGGAAAAAATTAGACAACGTGTTGTAGATTGGGATTATAGAAACGCTCTGACTTATCTAAAATATATATTAAGTTTTAAAAATACTACCTCATGTTCATTTGTACGTACGTTTAATTCATTGTGAATTTGCATCTCTAGATGATCCACAAACATCAAAGAATGCCAGCTTTTAATACCGAACCGAAACAAGTTACGGTTTTTCGGAAAAGTAAAAAATATTCCCACCATAAATTTTTAAAATTAATAACCAAAAACAAGGCCCTAGATCCATATTGGACAGTCGTACATTTTACCATAAGGTGTGCCGGCGTATGCTTGTTTTCCGTAAAACAAAGTCGCTATCTCTGTCCCTATATCCCTATGTACGCTTAAATCTTTAAAACTACGCAACGGATTTTGATGCGGTTTTTTTAATAGAAAGAGTGATTGAAGAGGAAGGTTTATATGTATAATAATATCCATTAAATAGTGGAGAAATACTGTTATTTTTGAGGTTTCTATTGTGATGTCGTAAATAATTGCATTTAACGCGTGCGGGCCACAGGCAGTAATGAATGAATCAAAACTACTGGATCGATTTTAATCATTTTTTCAGTGAATGATATAGGCTATATATTTTATACCCGTACGAAGCCGGAGCGGGCCGCTAGTATTGTATAATTTGTAAATTTTTTTCATAGTACATATGAAGATAAATACTAAAATATTATATTATAAGCATCGCTCATCCCAATACGACGTTAACTTCTACAAATTATGTTAAAATGATGCGTGCTAAGAAAACGTATACAGTAAACGTAAAGCCATAAATAGTGTCGGTAAGGACACTGTACTATTAACCTTATTCGATCGCTTTTAACTGTGAATGTATTCATGGACTTATATGTATTGAATAAATACAAGTATGCCATTTTTCCTTTTTCATACATAACACATAACATAAAAATTATGTTATACGAGACAAAAGTCTATATTATTAATTTTTCATACTTACGAATCTAAATCAGGTTCTAGTAGCCATGTAGTGGTACTCTCATCCGATCGCCACAACCCACTAACCGATACTTTTTCTTCCTAGCACTTACCCAGGGTCTACTTATTCTTTTATCCTGAATTGACGGGTTACGAGTTTTTACACAGAGCGTTTACCATATGATCTCTCCAACTCTATGCGAATCAGTAACTCATTGGATAAGGGCAAATTACCTATCAAGAGTTAACTATTATTATCAGATGCTGTGATAACTCTGAGTGTGAATCCAACCCGCGAACGTCGAAGTTCAAATCAGCTCGCTCCCAGCACGTCAAAACGGTCGTCGCTCTCATTAACAGATATTAGAGTAAATTGTCTACTAAGAAGTTACAGTATCTGATGCTATTTGATAAGAATTGGCAAGACCGTGAAAAATTCGCTGAGTTGCGTTGCGTATGAGAAGTGCGATTTAGTAGAAATCGTCCCGTAGCGCACTACCGTATGCTGTGTCTGTGTGTGTTCGTGTGTGTGTCGACATCAAGCAAATAAGCACACGAGCAACTGAGTGCACAGAGGAGCCGGGTGCGTACTTCTATCTCTGTCTCTCTCTCGGTCCCTGTCTCTTTTTATCATATTGAAATATACAGATTTCATTTCGAAATACATTCGGCGTTGAAGAAAAAGCGTAAGTAACTTCGTTCCTGACCCCAGACAGTATAATATTTTTGTATAAATTTTCTCAAAGTATTTTAACAGAGGCGATCGTAGCTCCCGTCACAGCGACTGGTTACGGTAACGAGGGAAATAGGAAATTTTTCAGTTAAAATCACGCCCCCTAAGCTAGCACGCTAGATATGGTCTTCAGATTGTATTGTATATGGGAATGTACAGTGCGATTCCTGATAAGATAGGGTAGTTTAATGCTTAACACAATATAAGATTGTAGTTAAATTTCTACTTAATTGTATGTCCATGTTTTTATTAACGGCACGTCATTTTGAAACGTATTGACTTTGACGCTAAGCGATTAAGCTATCTTCGACCACATTATTGTTTACTAGTGGACCCGGCAGACGTCCTGCCCCAAAAAAAAATCTGGGACCCAATAGCAGCGCCCCCTAACTGAGTCTAATTATAAACAGAAGTGACATCGGTGAAAATTATTGAGCTACTAATATCGTGATTAAAATATAAAATATAGGCGTAGCCTATAGACACATAGCAGAATTTAAACCTTATTATATTACTATGATTTTTACCGACGGCGGGATGTGACGACCCCATCGCCTGCTGTTGGGATAACTTATGTCACAGCAGAGATTATTCCACCAGTGCAATCAGTCACACTGGTGGCAGGTCTTTTGTTGCAAGAGGGCGGCATTAGGCATTACTGTGTTCCAGTTTGAAGGGCACTGTACTCTAGTGATATTACTGGGCAGAGGATATTTATAAACCAATATCTCGAGGTTAGCAACCCGTAAGTGGCCTCTACTAATGGTGCTGCAAGTGCTCATAGGCTACGGCTACCACTTACCATCAAGTGGGCCGTATCCTTGTTTGCCAATTTTTAACATAAAAAAAATGAAAGGTTCATATGAATGATATTTTCGAGAACTTAAAATTATACACGGCCATTAAGGTCATATTCGAGCTTAAAAATGTTGGTGTGAAGTTTCATAGAAACTTCGTCAACGGTACATTCCACTACAGTCATATAAAAATAAATATACATAAATAGAAACAATCATTCAAAGACTATTATTTCGCAAAATCATACTACTAACATTATTATATGGTACATAATATGTGGCTCACAACCAACCACCTCAACTTACCGTTCTAAAATAACCATGGATATATTTCGAAACATGTTTGTCGCATCACAAAATTCTCGGCTAATATCAAAGGACAGGCGTGCATGACTGCCCAGGGTCGGGGGGTCACGTCAAGCACAAATTACATGCCATAGCTATACGTGATCAACATGACAATAATAACCACACATGTTAAGACAATGGATGCTCTTATAATTTCGTTATTCAATTGTTTTTACGAAATCGACGAGAAATCGACTCTCTCTTGATTATTTTATGAATACATTTTTGGACGTGATTACTTTGTGAGCTTTGGTTGGTTATGAATTCATTATTTAACTTTTGAACAAGAAATTATTGTTGGTTTTTTATTACATATTATTTGATAAAGTACGTTTTCACGTGTAGTAGTCTGTAACCGTCTTCATGGTCCCCTTTGTATCTATACTAAAATTCACCATTATCAGTTCAGCTGCTTAGGCGTGAAAGCCCTACAAACAGACAAACCTTTTGTATTTATCATATTATACATTTTAAATTATTTAAAAATAGAATTATAATCTCACTAACAGTGCCCGCGGCTCTGTTTTGTTCATCAAAGTAATAAGCTATGTGTGTACGAAATTTCACACAATCTGTCCAGTAGTGTTTGTGTGAAAGAGTGACAAACATCCATTAATCCATCCAATAATATTAGTTGATTAGATTAGTAGCGTGAATCGCATAGGACTAGATATAAAAGGTCAAAACACTGCATTTTCTGCTACGATAATTACAGACGTTATAAGTACGTAAATTATGTTCATTTCGTATTCAGGAAAACTCTTGCATACTAAATTTATCATAAAGTACTACATACGCAGATATCTATGCAGCGTCATCGCAAATTACAGCCAGGTCAGGGAATGCATATCAGAATTACATAAGCAAGATCAGATTGCACCTACCAGTGGGCGTGAAGGAATGGGCGGACTTCGCATGCTAAATCGAAATTGCTAGTTACGGCTCACGCGAGCTAGTTGCGTAGATACAAAAAAAACCAGTGAAGTTTTATGGTAATTTGTGTTATAATCTGTGGTTAATTTGAAAGATGTCAGTAAAATTTTTAGTTGCAAAAACAGGGCAATTGCGATTCGGACTCGGATACTTAGGATTCCGTGTACAATGGACAATTTTTGTTTTTATGTTACTAAGTTGGCAAGCAAGTATGCGGCCCGCCTGATGGTAAGCGGTTGCCGTAGCCTATGAGCGCTTGCAACACTGATTAGAGAGTGCCACCCACGAGTTGCCAAACTCAAGATTTTATTTCTTAAATATATTTTGCCCTTTAATTTCACTAGCCCATAGTACCCTTCAAACCGAAACACAGTAATGCCAAAGACACTATTCCTTTGCGGTAAAATATTTGACACTGCGCTGGTGCCTTCCTAGCCGGCCTCTTGCAATAAAAGACTTTCGCTTGATTGTGTGTGTTGTGACACATAGTCACAACACACACAGTCAAGCGAAACATAAATACAGTAATTAGAAGTACAATGAATTAATAGAACAGACATCCATTTCCTCACATAATAATGTTTTATTTAAAAAAGTATTATCCATAATATTGTCAATGCGTACTTACATTTTTTGTATTCACAAACTAAATAATTTTTCCTGCCATTGGTATAGTGTTTTACAATTGAAAACTACTTATCTGGTTTCTTTTGTATTAAAACATAAAATAAATCATGCAACAAAAGGCTTTTACGGCTTGACACGATTTTCCTACATTTACGAAGCATTGAATATTTATAAAGGCCAATAGAACCAAGCTTACCTTACTATAAAAGGCAAACAACATATTTTTTTACTGAAAAATATGGTATTTTCTTATTTCCAATCAAATTTCTTCGACTTCAGAAAAGCAGGGGGAAGAAACTCTTTATTTCTGAGCCGATTTTAATAATTCTTTTTAAGTTTCATGTATTTTATAGTGATCCAATTTTAGTTTCATTAGTTTAGACCTTGGATTCCAAAGATTGGATAAAAGTCAAAAACGTAAGATTTTATGTAAAAGAAGTAACATTTATTTTAGAAAAAGAAAATATCAGGATATCGAAAAATAAACATTTTCTACACCAGAAATCGCTACTAAGTGAAATATCGGCACATTACGTTTACATATTACTCAAGAATTACATATTTATTGATTTCTATTTTTTTGTTTAATTTTTTTGTATAACCTTTTTACTAGAAGAACCATATTTTTTCTTTTATTTTTTTGTTTTTTTAATAATGTAAAATATTTAGTGAACTAACTTATGTGGAAACTTTATTGGCTAATTAACTTTTAATTGTGAAATATTACTTCTATATTTATATACAGATATAAATATAGCTGTTGGTTTCCCAATGTTGAAATAAATAAATAAACAAATAATTCATAGTAAAGTTTTCAATTACATTTACATTTATTGAAAGTATAGAATGAAATAAAATTTATGAACTCTCATAAATCTATAAAATCGAATTAATAAACGGTCACGTGTATAAATAATTGGTATACAAAAATGATAAATACGTAATTAATTCCATGGCGTTAACAAATTTCACGTATAAATCATTAAGAAAATTTAAATCGAACAAGAAAAGACTGGATCGCGTGTTTTACTTCACTTTATAACTGCTACCATTTTCTTAAGGGATATCTCAATCGTATTGGATAAATTGATAGCCATAATAAACGTTATTAGTCATCGGATGCAGTGTTTAAATTATTTCATATCGTTGCGTGTTGAATCGCTACTTGTGTTCGCACGCGAACGATTTTTTTAATAAAAGTGAATTACACCTAAGGCTGTTTAAGAACACGTACGAAGAATACATTCAATAGATTACTTTGGCATTTTAAAACTGTGTATTATCGTAAATAAATATATTTCAGTCTATTACAAGAGGACAGCTGATAGCATTCAACCACCAGGTGGCGAGTTCTTTACTTTGTTATAAAATACTTTTTAGACTAGATGTCTACAGTTTTAATTATATTAGGCTTTTATATACTCAGTTTAGCTTGACATTTTTTTTCTAAATTTTCATTCCTACTGGCCCTACGCGTACGCGGACCCGGTAATGGAAAACACGGGGCACCTAAAATGGTTACGGCTAAATAAACCAGATTAAACATTGGAACCAGATTTATAAAGAAACAAGATTTAAGGAGACTAATAGTCTAGTAAACAAGTTCAAAATGGTGTTAATTCGATAAAAAACTTCTAAAAATATGAACGACCATTCGATTTGTGAAAAATTATTTAGAATTTACATATGTTGAAATATTTCAAATCAGTTACTGATAAATTGAACAAAACTATAAGTATAATAGCTATGGGTATGTACGGACTTAAACATGATACACAATAAAATAACTATAAAACCATGGACACTAATATGCTCAACAATAAAACGTATAATTCTCTTAAAGCACGATCAAAGTGTATACAATTTTAAGATATCATTTACATACATTCCCATCAGCTTTCGTTTCTACTCCTTTAAAGCTTATCTTCGCTTCTCACAGTATTATGAGAACTTCAATCAGCTAAACTATTTTAATGTCCATCGATTACTGACAATCAATATCTTATTCCCACTGTACACTGTTATTAGCTATTATTATACCAATCCTATTATTGTTAACATTTTGCGGATAAAAATTACTTAATGTATATTGTAGGGGAATAGTTCCTCAAAGTAATATAGTCTTTCTTTCTCTCTTATTTTCTCATCTTTCAAAAATTTAAAAATAGTGTGAAAGTGATATTGAAAAAACTGTTTAATTTTTTTGTATTGTACATTTTGCATTATAATAACTTTTTTTATGTTAGAAGTTGACAAACAAGCATACGGCCCACTTGATGGTAAGTGGCTGCCGCAGCCTATGAGCGCTTGCAGCACCATTAGTAGGTGCCACTCGCGCGTTGCCAACTTCGAGATATTAGTTCTTAAATCTCGTTCGCCCAGTAATTTCACTAGCGTACAATGCCCTTCAAACCGGAACACAGTAGTGCCTAAACACTACTATTTGGCGGCAGAATATTGGACACTGCGGTGGTACCTACCTAGCCGGCCTCTTGCAACAAAAGACCTACCACCAGTGTACTTATGTTCATATTATATTGATTTGAGTATTTTAGTTATCATTGAATATTGTTAGTGTATTGTTCTGATACTTAGGATTGAGGATTCATCACGAATCACCGAAGGACTGTAAAAAAAATAGAATCATTTCAAGAAACTTTGATACAGTCACCTAGTAGCCTACATTAGGTGTCTGTCTTCATTTCCGGTAACTCCTTTTATACCACGCAACGGATTTTGATACGGTTTTTAGCATCACCCATATAATTTTTCACGGAAGGTTTACATATGATAATAACACAGAGGAAAGTTAGGATAGATCTCTAGATTAAAAATATAATAATATGAATAAAGTTAGACTAGGGGTCTCTATTATCTATATAATTCTTATCTCGCGTCTAGTCTTATCTCTAGTTATCTCTTTGCCAGTCTAAATTTACATAAAAGTCGAGAAAAGAGTATTCACAATATTCCCTTTTATCTCGTGAGATATTTAACCTAAAACATTGTACTGCATTTTCAGAAGAGGCAACGTAATGAAAATAAAAGTTCCTGATTGGCGTGGGAAAAATATTCGCAGTTAAAATTTCAAAAAGACAAATAAGTTTTTTGAAGCGCATTCTTATTATTATACTATGTCGATTATGTTGGGCGCGTCATTACTGTCTGTATCTATATGGAGCTGTTCGTTTCACTTTTCTTATTGATTTTTTTAAAGTGTACGTGGTATTTTTTTTCTTATTCGCATTTGGTTTGTCAAGATAACTTTAATGTATTGCGAAGCAGCCAAAAATACGTTATTGATAGCTTGTCATTCATTTCTGATTTTATTATAGCATTTGTAAATATAATTAGCGTTTAATTGAAGTAAATTCCAAGGCCAATATTCGTATTAACTAAAAAAAAAACATTCTTGAAAATATGTATTTTAGTGATTTTTTATTTGAGACAGAAGGCAAATGACTTTACTATACCTGGAGCTGGTGGTAGTGGTAAAGGTGTTGGCAGTAAAGTATAAAGTAAATAGGCAACGGCGGAAGGCAACTGGGGAAGGCAACTGCGTTAGCCCCTTCGTCCTGCCTGCCCGCAAGATGCCACTGCACGCCTTCAAGTCCAGACAATACGGAGGAGGGAAACAGGTGAGCCAGCAATGAGTTTCACTTTTTAGAAGTTCGACGACGAAAAGAATGAATTTTCCTTGAATTATTCGAAAACTGTGGTCGCGTAAAGGCTGTTTTTTGAATAGGCTATAATATATGCAGTAGCATATTTATTTCGTTGCCGTAAAAAAAAAAATGGGTTGCATCATTGTTTGAATTGTAAATATCTTGTAATATTTTTTTGTAAAAATAGGACTTAATTCCTACAAAAGAAAAACATTAAAAATATATTAATTGATGCAAATATGTTAATAGCTATCAAAAATTTTATTAGAAGGTGTTCGCAGCTCTATATACATACGTAAATATTATCAGGTTGTTTTTTGATCGGCATCGAAGCGCAGGCGCACGCGCTTATGGGTGTATTTTTTCACGTTTCTCCACGATTAGAATGGTGAACTCCCATCTTTATTGTTCCGAACTAAAATGCATACTAATTTCTGCTAAATCAATAATGGTGAAATAATTACACTCATAAAGTTTTTGGTAGACAAATGGGAATAGTTTGATCTTCATATTTGAATACAATAATTATGATTTTAGAAGATTAGACTTTTATTTCGTTTTTCTATGCGATACTATAAAAATCAATTGTAACTTGTAAGTTATTTGTTCTGCATAGATTATAGATTGCATTAAAATAAATCAGTAAGATTTTTTTTATAAGTAGGTACGTCATATTACCCAACTTTTTAGATTTTATTGTGGAACCTTATTTTTAACCGATTTCAAAATTAGAACAATTTGTGTATTCTTAGCTGCTTAATAGATAATGAATTACCTTAAGTTAGGTTCATACTGGGCTTTTAATACGCAATATTAACAAAACATCTCTTTTTATTTTGTATACAACTATTTGTTTTTACATGTATTTTTAGGGACATTATTTATCTAAAAACGACTACAAAATTTTATATATATAGTTTTTTTTATTATTTTGATTCATTTTTTGAGATACCTAACTTGCGAATGCTGCATCTCATTAGGCTACCTCACTTTGACTTGAGACTTTTATTAAAAAGTAAGTAAAAGTTAGGTCATGAAATAACTGATTACTGTGTGAAAAGAGAGTGGGTGGTATCCATCTAAACTGCTCTTAACAGAGTCCACATTTAAATCAGAGCATTATTAAATGTTACTGCCATTAATAAATAAATACTTAAATCGTTTATAACTTGTACGATATAGTGTAGTGAACGAAATGTGCAAACATGCGGTTCAGACCGCATTGAACACGTGTTACATGAATCCTTAGTCGATTGTATGAGCTTCACTTTTAAATACTTAAGGGGCAGTTGGAACTTATATTTTAATTTACTATTACATTTTAAATTGACGACCTTGTGATGCAGCGGTAGTGAACCTGCCTTAAGCGCCACAGGTCGCGGGTTTGATTCCCACTCGGAGCATATTTTTGTATTGACCATATAGGCATGTATTACCGCTCGAGGTAGATGTTTCGGTCTGGGTGTGCTTGGCATTGAGTTTGTTTCCGGACCCCCAACGCAGGATATAACTTTCCTAAAGGGGCCGTTGACTGTGTAGCGTTTATTACATGTAAATAGAATAAGACGACCGCTGTGTCGTGCTGGTAACGAGTTTGTTATAAATATCTATTTCAGTCTGAGCCTTTGTCTTTGTGGGTCTCCTCACCGTGCCTCAGACAGCATGTTAAGCTGTTGATCCCAATTGTTATAATAAAATCTGATAATAATCGTTATCTCATGATAAGTAATTTTCCCTTAATTAATGAGTTACTCAGGTCAGATGGCAATCCGTCTGTGTAAAAACTAGGAACGAGTCAAATCAGAATAAATAAATAATAAATAAATAAATAAAAAATAAATAAATAATAAATAAATAAATAATAAATAAATAAATAATAAATAAATAAATAATAAATAAATAAATAATAAATAAATAAATAAACGCTACACACTCAACGGCCCCCATTAGGATAGTAATATCCTGTGTCGGGGGTCTGGAAACATTCACAATGACAAGGACAAATACACCCAGACCGGAAAATATGCTTGCATGGTCAATACAAACATATTATGTTCCGAGCGGGAATCGAACCCGCGACCTGTGGCGTTTAAGGCAGGTTCGCTACCGCTGCGCCACAACGTCGTCAAAAGAATAAGAGTATATGCAGCCCTGGGTAAATAATGGGAATAACATTAGGAAGAAGAAGAAATATCACACAGTTAATGGCCTCAAAATCCAAATACACCACCACAACCAACAATCGAACCAGTGATGATCGGCGATATATATAATCGTTTAATTATTTTACCCTTTACCATACTAAAAATATAAAACGTAAAAACTAATAAATAAATACCTATTTAGTAATAGGTTCTATAGTGGTAATTGAATTTACCAAGTTTATGATTGAATTATTGAATGTAGTTGTAGAAATTAGTCATTTTTTGGAAACTGTAGCAAAGACCTGACCCAGGGCCTACACATAACAACATTATAATATTATATATTTGTAGTTTTATTTTATAACCGAATACTATTAAAGAATGTTACAGATAACACATAATATAAATATTCCAAAAGAAATCTTTAACGTTTAATATTAAAGTTTATAAAATCACATTTATATAACAACAAATCACTTCAATTGGTTATCATTCTAAAAACAAATCGAAAAAATATTTGAGAGATATACGCAAATAAACACACATACAACATTTTAAACCGTATCACTTCCCCTTAACATTCCACAGTCGAGACCCAGTGCCCTTGCACGGCTGATTGGAATTTATCGCTCGCAAGTCGAAGCGGCGTTGCTTTAAACATTCACAATGGCCCGACTTGAACTTTGTGCTTCAAGACCGACACACGGTTAAAATATAGTTAAACTGAATTACATACATAATGCTTAAATGATTTAAAACTAAAATAAAATAAAGTAAAATAAAATAAAACATTTAAAATTAAATTAAAAATAAATACCAGTCATGTGTGCTGTCAAGGTATTGTAGAAACTAAAGGGTTCCGCAGCCTGATGATGAAGAATCTTAAGGACCTTAAACAATAATAATGTATGGACTGCTATCCATAATTTTTATATATTTTATTTATTATAGATAGGTTCATAGTTGCTGAGTAAATTTACTGTGACATACGGACTCACAGATGGACTCACGAACAGACGACATCACGAAATTATAGGGATTCCGTTTTGACCATTTGGCTTCGAAACCGCTAATTATTTTAAAATCTAACGATCACGATGACCACACTTTTTACTATCAACTATTAGTATTGCGAGAGTCAATAAGGATTAGTAGCCGTCATTAATTGCTTACCATCAAGCGAGCCGTATGCTTGTTTGCCATCGTCTTCGCCGTCTCTAAGTAAAAACGCTTTTCTTTTAGCCACAAACTGGCAAACTAAGTTTGTTTCGCTGGCTCTTCTCAGGTAGAGGTTTAATTCTGGATCCGCTGGTAGAATCAGACTTTCAACAAATCAGTGATGCGCTTTTTATGTTGAGTAAAAATATTTGTTTTTTTTTTATTTTTGATAATGTGATAGTTATATATTTTTTAACTGATTTTTTTATCGTTACAAATGTGGTTGTTTTGATAAGGGATTTTGACAACGCAGGATTTTGGGAGGTTTACTACGCCTGCGTTAAACGACAAAGATGTTTGTATTGACCATACAGGCATATGTACCGGTCTAGGTGTGTTTGTCCTTGTATATGTTTCCTCATCCCCGACACAGAATATCACTATCCTAATGAGGGTCGTTGAGTATGTAGCGTTTATTATTATAAATCGTGGTGACTCACACAATTTACTCCCTTAAATTATTTCCTAATTTCGTAAAACGCGTTTCAGTTATGCCTTTCTTGTTTCATAACGCAACATCATTCGTCTGGCGCGTCGACAGCTCGTTGCATTTAGCCTCGAGGCGCCATCTATCGGTCTACTTAATATGCAGCGCTAACCTTTACTATTGCACGTAGAATTTTCGAAAAACCATTGTATAGTTTCTTAGGTTCATTTGGATAAATTTAATTCAATTTAAATAATAATAAATATATATTTTTACTCAACATAAAAAGCATATCACTTATTTGTTGAATGTCAGATTCTACCACCGGCTCCAAATTTTGCCCGAGAAGAGCCGGCGAAATATACTCATGGGGTTATATCCTTTTTAATTTATTATTTTTTTAATGTCAAAGTAATTTACATATTATGTTCACTGAAAGGCCTGGAGCTTCCCTTTACGGTCCCTTCAGCTTTTTTTAAAAATATATTAATAGAAAGTTTCTGAATGCTTTCTGGGATCCTATTGTAAAATCGTAAAACCTTTAAAAGAGTTACTAATTTTATGCAGTATGAGAAAATCATGTGTTAAGATATAATTAACAATGAAAAAAGTGAAGCTTATTTTTGACGACTTCAAAAACAAGGTTATCAATTCGACTGTATGTTATTCTTTTTTATTTTTGACGCAGTTGTGGCGTGTTGTTTGCGAGTCTGCTTTTAGCTTTGATGGTGGTGGATACGATTCCCACTTGGGGCAGATGTTTGTATTGATCTTACAAAACGTCTGGTGTCCACCGTGTTTCGGAGAGCACAGCTGTCGGTCCCGGTTGTTATCATATAACATCTGAGAGTAACCGTTAACTTTTCATAGCTAAATTGCTCTTATCCAACCAGTTCAGAGAAATAAGCAGACCCTAGGTAAATACTGGGAATAATGCTAGGAAGAGTTGTACATTTCTTTACATTTCAGAATATTTCCCTGTTTGTGTTGTCTAGTGTGTGTGTGTGTGTGTGTTTCACTGACAGTATACTTTCATTTTTAGTACACGTGTAGACCATGCAAGCGAAGCCATTCGCAAATCTAGTTAATAATATAACAACAAAGTCTGTTACAAATATTCTATTTCCCCTACAAAACAACAAATAATCAAGCTTAAAACCGATAACATGATATATTTGACTATTCAAACCATAATTGTCACCTCAATAGCCAAGTTTATTAACTGCATTGTATTTTACAGTAATATATTAATGCACAAACGAGCTATTTGTTTTATAAACACGAAACTATCGGAAACCCATTATATTTAAGGGCTTGTAAATGGTTTAAGCAATTCAACGGGCATTAGATTATGTTCGACAAGCGTTTGTTGTTTTCCAACTAACTTAGATATATAATTGTAACCATCGAGAATCACTTGGTTTTTAACTGTTTCCGAAATGCTATAGAATATCGATTCGGTGATTTTATATAGGATGTGGTCTCCACGTCACACTTGGCGTATCGCCATCGGTTTTAGCGTTTTATTTGGTCTGACTGGTGAGGACGGTCTTACTTCAATTTTCTAGAGATCTAATCATTTTCTTATACAGAATCAATAGTGGTAAGTGTCAAGTCAAAAATAGATTTTTGAAGCAGTCAGATTATGGTTTAGGATATTTTTATTATTAATACAGTAATGTATTTTCCGCTATTTCTAATGACAAATAAACGTAACACACACAATGTCTATTATTAGAATTGTCATATACTGTGTCGAAAGTCAACAAACACATACAAAAACCCAAGCACAATCACCCAGACCACGTGTGAACACTTCACCCAGAACATGCTTTTTTTTTTTCGGAATGTGTATTGCTATTGGCCCTACTGGCCTTGACAGCGTCACCCGGGCGAGTAGGAGACTCCGCCGTGATAAAGGGGCAGCCCTCACGGGGCTCAAATTTGATTCCGTCCTTAGGGTGCCTCCTGCGAAGCCGAACCACGGCTAAGGACATCATCGGAGAAGCACATGCTTGTTTTGTTAATATGTACCAACTCCTACTCCGAGCGGGAATCGCTACCGCTGTGCTACTACGTCATCAAACCTAAGACTTCTGATCCACCTGTTACATTTGAGTAACAAATTGAAAAAGAAAATAAATATAATTCTCTACATAAGAAGTCGTAGACAAAGGCTATACATAGAAATATAATCACATAATTAAATCTTTAAGCCCTTTATCGCCACATCATATGCAGTATATTATATACATATTATATGCAAAACACCCAAAAGATTATCAGCGGTACAGGAAATCACATTGTTTCGAAGCTATTTGCATACAGTCTCTTGCACCGGGCCTGATCGATACAATAACGAGATTATAACATTTTGTATGTAGCGATGTATTAAAAAATATCGTGATCGAAAAAGGTGTGGATCGTACCTTAGTAATACAAGTAAGAAAGTTTTGTGTTGTAAAAAAAATAAAAAATTATTTTACCGTATTTTTCATCCACAATATGAAATTTTTCTTTGCTAATATCCCTACTTACCTATTAATATTATAAATGAAAAAGTAACTTTGTCTTTCTGTCGATTAAACTTTCAGTCATAAATAACGCCTGAATCGATTTTGATGAAATTTATTACAAAGTAAAAATCGTAGTACGCGGATAGAGCCGCGGACAGAAGCTAGTAATATATATGTTAGTAAATAAGCTTCAGACGAATAACGAATTCAAAATATTTTCAAAATGACACTTTTCTTGAACAGTTATTACATAAATACTTCAGAATATACTATGTTCTTGCATTTCTAATATTTAGCAAGGTCCAATCAACAAACTGCCCGTTTGCCACGCTATTACTCGAATGTATGGATCCATACATACATCATACTCACTTACATACACACATACATACATAAGAATATTATTATTTCAAGTTGATATTCTGGGAGACTATTCCCGGTCAAGTCGGGACTTCATATCAAAAAAGCAAAGTTCTAATACTCTTAGAAAATTTTTAAACGTTCAATAGACTTGTATTATTCGTACTCATAACGGCCCCATTAGTAAGTGATACCCTGTGTCGGGGGTTCGGAAACATATACAAGCACAAGGACAAACACATCCAGACCGGAACATATGCCTGCATGGTCAAAACCATCATATGCTTAGAGTGGGAATCGAACCACATTCTCGCAGTGAACATTACACCAATAGGATACTTAACAAAAACACAAATTAATCATCAAAATATTTTAGTAATTTTTATGGACACTTTTAACGAATATAACAGATACATACATATTATAGTATAGGTAACTAGATGACTGGTAGATTTAAATTACGTTTTCGCCATGACGTGATAGCTGAAGCAAGGTGTGGTCTATAGTGATGTACTTAATATTTTATCGATAGTTTAATTCCTTGATTTTCACATATTACAATATTTGTAGCATTATGTTTATTAGTCGATGTTTGACGATCTTATTGAATGAGTTAAACTATTTTGAAAATTAAAACGTTAAATGAATGATAACAAAAATAAACAAATTTTACAAAAATCATGTCATAATTTTTACCACAAAGATTATATATTTCTAAACACCTGTTGTCGTAGTCTCGATATGTCGATAAAACATTCGTATACATCACTAAATACTGGCGTGACCTCTGCCCTTCGGCCGCATCCACACATGCTTCGCCCGAGGCGATCCTGCCCAACACCTTTTGGTATCAACGAAAAACTTGATACCGAGCCGAATCTTTACATTTACTGATCGCCGATACGCCTTCTATACTTATTAGTGACGTGACTTAGGTTTTGTGGTTTTTGTTTCTTATCGTGTTTTTATCTGGACGTTAAAACAGGACCTATTGATAAATAAAAAGTTGTATGTACTCTTATCGATTTAGCGGTTTCTCATAGTTACTATTGTAGATATGGGATTCTGCGTGCGAAGTTCCTCAATTTCAACATGAAATATATTTGTCTTTAATTTTCTTACATAACACATTGTCCGATTACACCCCTTTCGGTGGAAAGGTGGTAGGTGGTGACCTATACCATTTATAGACAATTGCATGCAAAATCTCAAAACCGCTCCAGTCAATGTTAACTTTATTTATATAGATTCAAAACGTTTAAAATTGAACCATATCACGGACAAAATTAGTTTTAAGCTTTAAAAAATTACGTCGTACATTATTTTATTTCCATAATTATTATGATAAAGATATATTTTTAAGTAGTAGTAAAGGATTTAAAAGCTTTATGAATGAATTTCCAAAAGAATGAAGAAACTGAAATTAGGTACATAGAAACATATATCAGATAATATTATTTATTCGCTGCACCACACCATCATAGATAAGTATAAAAAGTTCAATATGTACAACATGACTTTGAAATACTCCACCTTTAAACCACACTTTAAAAAACACAAAAGATTTAAGACATGGAGCACGCGATCAAAAAACATGTGTTCATCATTAAGACACCTTTGAGAATAACTCAAATTCCATGCATTATTCTCGAAGGCATTCAAACAACAATGCCTAAAAAGTCAGCTTGACTCAATTAAATCTTAATTCGTACAAAGAAGTCGATTAATGAAATTAAGTCGGCATTTACTCGAGTTAACCATCAAAAGCCCACAATAGCCTTAAATAGTAACAATCAAGCGAAGAATCCTCGAAATATCGTCTCAACAAAAGACCTAACTAACCCGCGCCATACAGTGACTATTAAAATTTAATGACATGATTTATTTAGAAAAAAATACACACACACGAGAAAAGGGTACGATGTTACGATCCATTTTTCATACAACGCAGTTGGTAGCAAATGGTCAAATAAAAAATGTTTAACAGGGCCGACACTTTATGAAAAACGGTGTCCGACTGTGAGCGGGCTTTGTCATCGGACAGAGAATTTATTCATGCTTACCTGTTGAGCCCCAGCCGTGAATAAACTATAAAGAATATTCTATTTTTCTGGATTCATATTGCATAAACTTGTGAACAGCTAGAAAGTTTTACAACCAATATTTTTGAAATATCTCCTATAAAATAAAACAGTATGCTCAGATACAGCAAGCAACACTTGCAAATTGTTATTTTAAACATCTTTTTTCGTATTTCGATTCCGTCTAGCTATTGTTAAAATAAAACTAATATTGAGTTGCTTGTGTGAATCGTGCTTGTAATTGTAAAGGTCAAAGGAGTCCATTTCCGTTTATCCCCTTTAACGTCTGAAGGACAAGCATGCTAAAAGAATTCACTAGATGTATACTTTCCATTTCCTTAACGCAAAATGCAAGATAAATTAGTTTTATTTGTTTTATTGTATGATAATTTAGTTTAATTTACGACTTATTACAGAAAATTATTATGAATATTTTTATAGATTTTGATCGATAGAGCGTGAAAACAATTTGTAGTCCAAGATTTTCCAAGATTGCAGCTGACCCACCCAAAAGGGTTCAAACCTTCAAACTTCAATTTAACGTCACACTTTTTGCTATACGAAATATTTTATCCAGAGAGGACGTTTTGCACTCCAAGCCCAAAAAATATTTCAATGCCCTAAAGGCATTGAAACGAAATTTAGATAAAGTACTACACAGCAAGAAAAAATATCGTTTCCTAAAAAATGTTACAAAACTTCCCAGGTGCTTCACCTTGTGAAAAATATTTGGTCATTCTCATAGTGGTAGCCGTCTCATTTATAATATTTTATAGAAATCAACAAAACAGGACCGAGAACATTAACATAAGACTATACAAAGCGTCATGTCTCGATTCCGTACGATATTTTTTTTTAATTATAAATTAGTTATGAATAGTGTGACTTCATTTTTTATCTGTGACCACTCACCCTAATTTTTAATTATGCAAATTTTTATGATTTATTTCTTCTAGAAAATATTAAAAAATATATATTCAGGAATGTAAAAATAAGGTTAAACTTATTCTTTTAAACATTCCCAAAAATACAGAGTTTTAAAACGAAATTTTTATTTAAAATATCTGCATATATTATGATTGTACTCGTAAGCATATCGTGGAAATGGACAGCATAAGTTAATATTAACAATAGTTATTATTAATAATCATGTGGGCCGATGATAACATTATATAATTATCATAATATAAATAAGGGCTGCGTTTTTGCCATTTGGATAGGGAACCCTAAAAATATGTATCTACGTCTATATTTACAGTAAATTAATTCTCATTAAAATATTTAACATGGTTGGATATCCAAGATAAGCAGCCTTAAAACCGGATTTTGTTCTCGTAAAACTTAGCTTGGTTTGTTTCTAAATTACGTAATTTATAAGATCTAAACCGAGAAGGAATTAAGAGGTTATGTGTTTCATTATTTATTTCATTAATATGTTATTAAAATTTACTATATAATTAAATACATCACAATCATAAGCGGTATTTTTATTTTAGTTTGTACACACCAATATAAATCTGGGAAATTTTGTGTTGGCTCAAATGGCTGTTAATTAAAAAAAAAAGTATACCTACTCTTAATTGAGCCAAGATTCACAAGGGAAAATGCAATTAGTAAAAGGATTATCTTGAATAAAATTTACCTATAATAATTAAA
The DNA here is from genome assembly GCA_023373885.1 of Hestina assimilis. Taxonomy (NCBI): domain Eukaryota; kingdom Metazoa; phylum Arthropoda; class Insecta; order Lepidoptera; family Nymphalidae; genus Hestina; species Hestina assimilis. The sequence goes on from CM041754.1 coordinate 7,286,763, forward strand.
AAAAAAACCATATTTTTACTATAAAATATCATGAAGTTCACAAAAAACAAAGATTTCACATAAAGAACCGCCGTGAGATATCGCAGACGAAAAGTCGCCAAACAAAACGACATCACAAAAAATAAGGGTGGCAGAAACAAAAATCCGTTTTAGAAAAATCGTTCTTGAAATTCGTTAAGGTCATCATGACTAAGCACTCTCCCACATGTCACCGTGTATTGTATTCTAGTCAAAAATAGTAGCGAAAACGACATTTACAAAGATTGTAACAATAAAATACGAAAGGTTTTTGCCCTGAAGTGGGAGCGAAAAAATTAAAATAAAATGTTGAATTTATATGAAATCTGAGCACCTGTCACTAATTACCACCTTTTGGCGGCGATAGCTTTTGTGATAACAAAAAAAATGTGATCGTTATGAGATCCTTTTGAACGGGAGGCTTGATATAAATAAAATTGTGTTGCTTATATCGTTTAGTGGAAAAAATATATTTATGTAGTTTTTAAAAAATAATTGAGTATTTTTTATCGCCTATCTTTTCGGTTAATTATAGTTATCTATAGTTGCTGCTATCTTTTGAGCTTTCACGCGTAAAATATATTGTAAAGATAATCTAACTAACTGTACAAGTTTTGTATCGACTTCACCCACACTTTTTCTAACTGTTAAAAAAAAATCAATCAAATCAGTGCCACGTGTAGGTTTTTTTATTAAGTCACTCGATACACGTACAGATACATTATCAGTGAATGTATTCAAATTGATGATTGATTTGAACACGCGTACCCTTAGAACAGGAACATAGGTAGAAGTGCGGTGTATCCAGTTAATTATAAAATTCTACTAGATGTACGACATATGTTAACTTTAATTGGTAATTAACGCTCGAAAAAGTTGTATTATTTTCACAAATGTCTTGCCTGTTTAGTTTTGATTTGTGAGTTTTGTCAGTAATTAACTTTTTGACTGACAAATTTCCAAAGTTTAGAAAGTTAAGACAAGCATAGACATTTAGTATTGTTACATAAATTAATATTTTAATATTTTTTATGTAAAGAAAACACTTTGTACAACTTCGGGAAGAATGTTAAGGTGGGTGTAGTTAAAAATAAAAAGTCAAAAAATTGTACTTAGCTTCCACTTTAATAACTTAGCGAAATGAATACAAAAAAAATGTTCATCTCAACATAAAACGAATTTTTGCCATTTAGGAGGATTATTAGTCAACTTTTTTAAATTAGGTATAAAATATAAATGACTTTGTTATTTCATGCAGTAAATATGAAATCTTGCTCCATTGGACATCATTGAATTTTCAAATAACACCATATTACTACAGTTTTCTGCGTTAACAAAATCAGGACTTGTTGTAACTATAAAAAGATTCATTAGTCTCAAGAGCTTACTTACTACTTTACCTATTTCTATTCTCATAGCACTTCTAATGTATTTTATCTATCTATGCAAGTGTGATTGAATAGAGATACATAATATTACTGTCGTGTTATAAAGCAGATGTTGACCTACGACCGCTGTCGACAGTTGTGGGTGTGGATGCTATGGGTACAAGCCATTCGGTCTGTTTTGGTTATAATTTTGATTGGACAACAATAACCTTAAATAGTTAACATTGCCGCGTCGTATATGATTTGTGTTCTATTTTTATCCCATACATATAATAGAATAGTACAAGTCATGAATATGTCAGATTCTATGAAAAACAAACAGGTTTTGTAGTATAAAACTTAGTGATATCAAAATTGTTGTTTTTGTTACAAACATACACTATCCTAAAACAAGCGATTGACTGACTTCACCGTCTATGTTCTAAGGTTGAAACAATGTTACTGCAATGATCTTATCGAAAGCTGTTATATTTTAGGGGGTTCCGTTCTGGTCTCCAGAGTTCTTGATTAGATCATTTTCTATTGCATTTTTCATTGTAAAAGGTCGTGGCAATTTCGAACGGTTTACATAGCTCTTGTTATTATTTTTTCCCATTCATGTCTGTCTTCAGCACGTCCAACATCACGTAACAACTAAGACTCTGAGAGTTTTTACTAGATCGGACCAGCGGGTATGTGATCGTCCGCAACCATTTTCCATTTACTTTACAGACCAAAAGAAGACCGTCACCCTGTAAGGCAGCAAGCCGTAGAAAAAAAACTGCCTATATCGGTTTATTGATAAGAACGTTATCGCACTTTCTCCCTTTTGAAGCCAGTCAAAAATATTGCTACATTAGATTATTTTGACTATATGGTAAAGCTTATATGGTTATGTTAGCTATATGGTTAATTTCGTATTTTTGTTTAAGGTTCTAAGATTTGAAGTATTATATTAACGCTACTAATGACAAATAGTCAATTATAGTAGATCCATTGCGTAATCTGCTACTCTGTTCCACTGCCTTTATTGGTATTGCATGTTGACATATTGGTTCATATCTCAGACGCTCATAGCCGAGTGCACCCGCTGATCGGTGAACAACTTTAGGCGCGGTCAGTCACTAGATGGGTGATCGCATAGTGGTATTTCAACCGAGCGTCTCCGTGCTTCGGAGGGCACGTAAAAAGTCGGTCCCGGCTGTTGACAATTAGACAACAGTCGATAAGTCAAGTCAGAGGCCTACGGGCAACCTGAACAACTCTAACACGAGGTTGACCACTAACCAATCGATAAGAACATATCTCATAACATGTTCCAAGATGTACTCGTTTAAAACGACGTTTTCCTTTACCCAAAGCTTCTAAAAGTTCAAATTAAACACTTGAAACATAACCTTTGGTTACATGACCTTTTCTGTACATGTAACCATCTAGTAAAAGAATAAATATATAAAAAGACCCTCATATCATCATCCAAGACTTGCAAGATTAGTGAAAAGACAAAGACTTTTTGAAATAAGAATTGCTTACCAAAAATTTAAACCACAGACTTTATTACTGTATGTCTCAATGAACGCATTCACCGTTCCGACAGTACTTGTAATAGTTAGTAATTGTTTATTACTATGTACCGTATTCGGCACACCAAGGAGTCTAAGCTATAACCTTTACAAAAACAAATGAATATAAAAATATGCTATTAAAATTGAAATTCGCAAAGCAATTGCTAATAACTCATATATCGCTTAATTACAGTAAACATATATAAAATACCTTAAAAGATTAAAATTCATCGAACAGTCGGTCCAATTAAGGTCGATCGGTACAAGTGCCGAAGATGTAACATATTGGCCTTCCAATTAAGGAGTTACTCCCTGCTGTTCCTGTACGGGAGGACTAAATAGCTGAGGCACGATTTGACCCGGTCCACTTTACACCTCATTAAGTTTTGACCCCTATTGCTAAGGGAATAAAGCATAGGTGGCCGGCAAAATAACAAGTTAGGAAACTATTAGACACATGCCCGCGAGTCATTCTGCACTATTTCATAGTTTTGACTACCTACGCGGTGTTGACATTGAAAAATTATAGCAAGCGCCCGTTATTATAATGTTCGAAGTTTCTTTTATGGTCAGCATAAATATATTATACTTTCTTTATACAAATCCTAATTAATATTATAAATGCGAAAGTAAGTTTGTTTGTCTTTTGTGACCCTTTCAGGCCTAGGCCACTGAACCAATTATGACCTATGACCGAAGATACCTTTGGCATACATACAGATCGGAGCATCGAGACGACTGAAAATGTATCGAAACATAGAGCCTAGAGTGCCATAAACGCTTTCAAAATGTCTAGATATTATTTATTCATGTATTATACGGTAGTAATGCAATGCTTCTCCCAGCACAAATGAGCCGGCTCACCCGGAGAAGTACGGGTCGTACTCACGGAAAAATCCCACTCATACTCTCACGAAAAATCGGCGTAAAGTAACAGTATCAGCATGCACGGTTGTGTTTCGTACTATGGCAGAGAGCGCCATAAGCCCAATCCTTCACTGCCTCGTTTTCTTTCCTTTTGCCATTCTCATCCCTTCTTTCCTATTCCTTGGATTGGCATAGCACATGTGACATTTAAAGGATCGCAAGCGTTCATAGGTTATAGTGACTACTTACCATCAGGAGGACCGAATGTTTGTTTGTCAACCGTCAAGAAATAAAAAAAATATTATCTTAACTTTCGATTGAGTTTTTTTTAATAATTTTAAATATAGGATCTGCCTGCGACTTTAGCTGCGTGGATTTCATGATTCTGACAGAAATAAGAAACGTGTGAGTATAAATACAAATCTTAAAATTTTTATATACTAAGGACAGTAAAAATATACCCTAACAAAATATGTATTGAAAAATCTCGACTGAGTTAAGTCAACAGATGCGCTACATGTCGTGACAAGTCAAGCATCCTGTGCAAGAGGAAATTCTTTAGTGTAGTGTGTTCTTTAGTACTGTGTACGAGGGTTATCAACGTTGGGTTATCAAAAGGGTTTAAAAGTTTGTATGGAAGTCCGTTATTTATTAAACTAAAATTGCACCCTTGAATTGTTGAATTAGGGATTCAAAGTTTGTATTAAAATCGTCATTCACGCGGACGAAGCCGCTGACAGAAGTTAGTATAAAATAAACGCTAAACCCTTAACGGTGTCCCATTCGGGTAGTATTATCCCGTGTCACCGGAAAATACAAATGCAATCAAGATCGACGTAAATGGCTGTAACAGTAATACAAACATCTGCTCAGAACGAGAATTGAGTCTGCAGTGTTTAAGGCAGACTTGGTACCACTGAGCCGAACGAAGGTCATAAATCGTCCCACGATAACGCTGTGACCATTTTAACCCTATGCGTTAACTTATACTAAGCAAGTCTTATACTAAGCAAGATATTGTAATTACAAATTATCAAAACCCAGTCTTAAAACAGACAGACGTAATCTAAATGTTTATAGCGCTTAGAATTTATAGAGGGTTACGTAAACAAATTACGTTACAGCTGCGTGTAGTGCCTTAAATCATTTCCCACGCGTCCACAAAACTATTTGTCTTCAAACGCTAACTGACTGATGTTTAGTGTCAGTTAATTAAAAGCAAATATAATTTGTGTACAATGATTTGTAACTAACAAACAAAAGGCGAATTGTACGTTTGTTTATTAAATTTTTGATGCTATTTTGTTTTTAAATCACATTTCTCATTAAAAGACAACTTTTGAGACATACAGTTGTTTTTGATAAGTTATTTATCTGCTCAGAAAATTTCAATAGCGTGATGCAGAATTGTGACGTCTTATATTTTATCGTGCGTTGTTTTATGTCAAGAATTGAAGTCGTCACAAAGTTTTCGTTAAAATATTAATAAGCATTGCCATTATGATAAATATAATGAGCCTGAGAAACTATGGATGTGTAAATACTAATTACATTTTACTTACTACTATAAAGCATACATTTTTGGCAGTTCTGTTCATTAGTTTGACACAACTGTCTTAAAACACGATAATTTCGATTCCCGCTTGCGGCAGATATTGTTATTGACCTATTGACCATACATACATTTATATATTTTCCTTTATTTTTATCTGTTTCCGGACAGCACAGAATATAAATATCCTAATGTGAGCTGTTGGGTATGTAGCGATTGTGAATGTAAGAAGCGTTTATTTATTTATTATTGAACATATTTAAAGGCGGAGTAAGCAATTATAGTATATTATATGATAAGACAAATGAAGGCTTTATTTAGATAAAGCCACACAAATGTTAATGCGTAATCGATGTGCATCGTAGAGCAATCACAGGAGTCACGGGAGATGAACGTTGCCTAGAGCTAAATTTGATAGATACAATGTGTTGTCTTCAACTATACTACAGAGTAATATAAGAACAGAAGACACTAAATATTTAAATTATGTATATGTATATATATTTGCGGTTAATGAATATTTTTTTATAATATAATTATTTCAGAAGATCATTAATCAAAACTAACATCATACGGACGAAAGCATGTCCTTAAAAAATCAACGAATACTTTGTGTAACATACACACACAAATAATTATCATCCGATTAAATACCTCATATTAACTTAATTCTTTTAATTTGAAGCGATACTCAATATGATATAAACAAATCATAGTCATTCACAGTCATCAGTCATCACGGCTAAGTTTGTCTAAAACAAAGTGTAACCCTCTAAAAAATACCTACTCTGTGATAGCTCATTCATTAGTAAGTATCATTACTTACGTCAATTAATTCTTTGTTTCATTGTGTCAGTGTTAAATTGAGAAGCAAACACTGGTAACTATGTATGAGAGACGAGCTGTCCTTTGATGGATTCTTAATGAACATTCAAATGTTATGGGTAAAACTAATCAGCAATATAATAAGAAAGCGTAGGCTTTAATAAGGTTTTTCTTAGATAGCTTCTCGATAATAACGGTTATATTGAGATGACATTGTTATTTATTATTGGCAAAGGGTTAATTGGAATGATTTATATATATACTAGCGGCCCGCTCCGGCTTCACACGGGTATAAAATATATAGCCTATGTCATTCACTGAAAAAATGATTTAAATCGATGCAGTAGTTTTGATTTATTCATTACTGCCCGCGACCCGTACACGAATTAAATGCCAAATAAATGTTATTGTGGGATATCCATAAGAGATAGACATAATATACCATCGCAGACTTGTCTGTAGACCTTTTCAATGTGTACAATGTTTAGTACATTATTTTGATAAATCTCGTAGGGTTCAGCTTACGTTTGTTGCAATGTAAGCGGAAAAAATGTAATTATTTACGACATCACATTAGAAACCTCAAAAATAACAGTATTTCTCCACTATTTAATGGATGGTATTATACATATAAATCTTCCTCTTCAATTACTCTATCTATTAAAAAACCGCATCAAAATCCGTTGCGTAGTTTTAAAGATTTAAGCATACATAGGGATATAGGGTCAGAGAAAGTGACTTTGTTTTATACTATGTAGTGATTAATTAGTTTTGTGATCGTGAATTCTACTGGTGGTAGGCCTTTTCTTGCAAGTGGTCGGCTGGGTAGGTACCAACAGTGCGTATAGCATTTTCTGTGTTTCGATTTAAAGGACACTGGTGCTAATAAATTAGTGGCTAGGAAAAGAGATTTGAGAATCAATATCTCGAGGTTGGCAACGCATGAGTGACACCTAAAAATGAACGGTATTGCAAGCGCTCATAGACTACGACATAACATCAGGTGGGTCGTATGTTTGCTTGCCAATTTAGTAGCATACAGAAACTATTATGTTTAGTGACGTCTCCTGTATCCTTGATGGGGTATACAGTCACAAAATTGATAGGTTGTCTATATCTACTACACGGAAGGTTACGCATAAGTAGCATAGAGTTCAACCAATCAAATGACAAAAAAAAGGCATACAAAAATCCTTTTGCAGAAAATTTAAGCCTTTAAACAAAAAAATTTAAACCTTCTATATGGAAGTTGGCATGTGGTAAAACCAAACATAATTAGATGCTAATTCAAAAGAGCAATCAAAATGTTTGTTTCGAAGCGTTACGTGAATATTTAATGTCCTCCACGAAAAGATGAAATAATATTTTTTCAATACCATATAGCTCATTAAAACACGCATAAAGTCCTGTCCCACGAAACGACAATGGCGAATCTTAACACGAAGCAGAAGATTTAAAATATAAGCACACGCGTCAAGCCAGTAAGTAAATCACCTCAGTCGTAACAAGAATAATGATTTATATTGAGCAATTAAAAGCGCTATTTAGGGTCACTCGTGCTCTTGCGCAGATAAAAATGATCCGAGCGAAGAATGAGATTAAATCGATTCGCTTCGCATCGCATCGTTTATCATAAAATATTTTTTTTGACAATTTTCTTCGCCAACAATCGTACATTAGAATTACGATGTTCTGTCAACTAAATCATTGGTTTTGAGGTTTTCGCCTCCACCGAAGTTGAATATGGTACGCTTAGTGAAAAACATTTTGTCGTGCTTGAATGGAGTCATAAACTCTCATGACTTTTGGTTACGGTTATCAAAATAAAAAGGGTTAAAAATGTATTTGCAGCAACTACGAAATATGAAATGTATAAATAGCAAAATTATTAATATAAGACCATTTAATATTCGTTGCTTACATACTAAAATATACATCAAAGTATCAATTCTATATAAAATATTATAAAGCTGACGAGATTGTTGGTTTGTTTGTTTGAACGCGCTCATCTCAGAATATCCGAAAAAAATATTGCATAAACCCATAGACAGTACATTTATTAAATAACGATTCATAAAATCAACTGTGAACCTCTGTGACGGCTGTCCCTTTTTCACGGCCGGCCACCCCCGGCCAGTGACGCTCGCAAGGCCCGTAGAGCTAAGAGCAATACAAAATCAGAAAAAAAAACCTTCTTTTTCACATTTCATTGGATCCGTAATACATCGCATACAATCTTTCATCCCCTATTTCAATCCCTTTAAGATGTGTTTCGCAATAAAAAGCATTTCTCCTTTCTCAAGGTCTAATCTATCAAAATATCAAATTTTATAAAAATCGGTTCAGTTCTTTAGTCGTGAATGCGTGACAGACATTCCGACATTAGAAGAAGAGTAATAAATGCTGTGGTCTGTCTCTCGACTAACACTTGTCTCAGAATGGAGACGATTAACGAAGTATTGTCGCATTTTTTCGTCTTCGTCTTCTGTGTAAACAAATGCTTTTAACTTTTAGATTTTGGGAGGTCTGTAACCTATCCAAAGAGCACGTCAAATATAATTCAATATTTAATCAAAAGTGGGTAATTTCGTTTCAAATTATATGCTTTTAATATTATTATTCCATAACAAGAATCGATCCTGTGACACCGTTGTGGCGTTGTGGGTAGCGTGTCTGCCTTTAATGTCGACGGTTGCGGGTTCGATTCCCGCTCGGGCAGCTGTTTGTTAAATTTCTGTCTCGGTCTGGGCGTTTGTCTGCGGGTCTCCCCATCGTGCCTCGGAGAGCACGTTAAGCTGCCAGTCCCGGTTGTTATCACAAAACATCTGATAATAATCGTTAACTGTTAATAAGTAAATTGCTCTTATCCAATGAGTTACTGGTTCGCCCTTAGGGTTGCCGGGGTCAGATGGCAATCGCTCTGTGTAAAAACTAGTCAAATCCGGATAAGAGTAATAAGCAGACCCTGGGTAAAATAAAATACCGGGAATAATGCTAGGACGAAGAATAAGAATCGATCCTGCATAATACATTATATTCTCATGATAAATAAATTTGTAAGAGTCTTATATATATTGTCACAAACTATTTAGTTTGTTTTTACTGAATGCCATAATTATGACAGGATCCCCGGTGCTTATGTATAATAGAATAGGTTTCAATATTTATTAATTTATATGTGGCCATCTGACTGTTTATTTCTGTGTTTTCAGTTCACGATAAAGTGATGATATGAGGAGTAATTTAGGCATTACAAAAACTAAAGAAAAATTCAGAAGACCTCACGAGCGAAGCGATGGATAATAATATTAATTCTGACTAAACCGAAATCTAATTAATCCGTTAAAATGCAAAAAGCAATAAAATAAACCAACAACTAACTAACGAAATAGCCTAAACAACTGTTTACTCAGAAGCCAAAGTAAAAAAAAACCTAAATCATTAACAAGGGAAAAAATAATTATATTTTATAACATCCCCGCCTATTTTTGGCTACCAAAATCACTCCCGTTTGAATTCTATTAAAACTTAATTAACTTTTTATGTTTGGGGATAAATTAAATGAATCTTTACACGAACGAGCCGATTTGTTTTGCTACTTCTCCACGTCACTTGTTGAGTGATTAATGCGATATTGGCGAAGAACTGAGCTTTTGACGACAACGCCGACAAAGGTATACGGGAATTAGTCGATTAGTTACAACTAACATTGACAATTAATAATGTACAAAATGATTGAGTATTCTTGTTATCAGAAGTTGATTCTAAGATTTAAGATTCTAAATTCAAAATTTAAAATCAGATTGACGACGTTGTGGCGCAGCGTTAGTGAACGAAAGAGATTCCGGAACAGAGCATATTTTTGTATTGACCATACAGGCATGTTTTTCGGTCTGGGTGTATTTGTCCTTGTCATTGTGTATTCCGGATCCCCGACACAGACTATAACTATCCTAATGAGGGCCGTTGAGTGTGTAGCGTTTATTATTTTTTTTTTTTTACCAATTTTCCTGATATATTCTTCACATTATAATCGAATTTTAGTAAAACATTGGAACTAATTTCGCCTCGTCCGCACGTTGAGGAATTCCATCCACGCAGGACAAGGCCTAAGGGGACCAGCCGAACCATATTTCACGGTCGTCCGATGGTTTCGGGATCACCCGCTGTGCTTCTGAATTAAGTAAAAGCCTTCCAGCTCTTGTTTCTTAATACCTAGTTGGGTTGAAGATGTGGTCACACCTGGGATATTGATTATAATAAATAATAATTGAACTTTTTATTTTTTATATCATTCTTTGTTTTTATATACTATACTAGGAAATAAGCCTACAGTTTAAGCTTTTATTTATTTTTTTAAATTAGGGTCAAAAGACTAACAGTACAAATTGTGTACATGTCTAGTACTCTTCGAAGTAATTCCTTCGGAGTTACTCATGAATTACGTCACACGTTAAGGAGATTGACGAAGTGTGACATTGTGAGACAAGAAGTGGGATGGGTCCCAAGTTCCGTGACGTCACATTTCAAAACTATCTAAGTATTCGAACGTGAAATTATTGAACGTAAAAAATTTCTATAGTGAAACTACAAAAATTATGTGACGTTACGCTATGGTTAAGGGATTTGTGACAATGGGGGTGAGGGGCCAAAAAATCATGAAATTCGTGTACCGCTTTTTATTAATGGCCCACATATAAATCTTGCAGATTAACTCACAAAGAAAAAAAGACTAGTACGCACCTTCATGCACAGACTTGTAACTAAACAAAATTAATATTTTTCAAACACAGCAGTATGTCCACGGCTTTACCCACCTTAATAGATGTCTCGGCCTAATTTAACATTTGACGTGTTTTTAATTTAGCGTCCTCGCCCGCGGCTGCCGTCGGGCACCTAAATAACGTGTATAACTTACAGGGATCACGCCGGCACTCATTACCGCCTGATTTGAATAAAACTGATCTTTTTGTCCTTTTCTCTTTGGTATATTTAAAAAATATCATTTATGCTTTTAAATTTGTGTATTATAGTTTGATTATTTAGTTATGAATGGGTTGTTTTTATGGTATTATGGTGGCAAACAAGCGTCCGGCGTGCCTGATAGTAAGCTGTCACCGTAGCCTGTAGATGCATACAATACCAGCAGCATTACAAGTGCGTTGCCAACCCAAGGAAGAACCCAAACCAAGGAGGAAGAGGACGTCGTACGATTTATTTCCATAAAGAGAAAAGATAAGAAGGGGGTAATGGATTTGGGCCCTCGGTGCCCCCACCTGATCGAACGATATGTTACAGTACAGATACTCCCATTTGACATTGATATTCTGTGGTAGGTTAGTAATTCCGCTGTCGAGTCGGCCCGTTACTGCTAAAAACTAATTTTTTTATAAATATAGTAGTGATATTAATAATTAAATGTGTAGACACACACACCGATCATAAAAATTCAATTAATATTTAAACTACCTATTTAACAAGTTTCATAGCGATTTTACCATAGATAACTTTGAATCTACCAATACTATACCGACAGCTAAAGAGTTTGTGTGTGATTAAACGTGCTAATCTCTGAAACTATTGATCGGATTTGAAAAATTCTTTTTGTATTTGAGAGCCCATTTCATGAGGAAGGCTATAGGCTATTTAGCATCAAGATACGGTACTTAGAAGCCGAGTATAAAAGAAAGACTCTGCGGGCGGGCGAAACATGCAGTTTGTTTGTAGATCGGTGCATCACCGGACGGGAGCAAGGCCGCGGCCATAGCTAGTTAATTATAAAAATTTAACCGATTTCAATGTCAAACAAAATTATGATTATCATTTTCAAACAATTGTAATCCAATAATAAATTAATAACATTAACGTAATACAACAGCATCATGTGGTTATTAAGAAAATAACAATTATCATAGAGTCAGTCTAAAATATCGCGAAACTTAATAAAGCAATAATTCTTTTAAAAGCAACATGTGACACAAATTGTGAGTCAGTACCGGTACAGACGACTCCGCGGGGTCACTCGGGTTCAAGCGCTCAACTTTGACCGCCCGAAGCCGAAAACTCGCACATTTTACTGTGGTGAACATTGTGTTCAATGTTTAAATGTTTTCAAGTAATATTATGTCACGAAATAATAAGAAACCAATCATTTTAAATGCTTATTTCAAATTAATATTTTGAATCATTTACATTGTGTTTTGAACCAACATTTAGTGTTGTTAATTTTCATTCAAACCAAAACGAATTATTGTAACAATTTTCTAGTGGTCGTTGTGTATAATATTGTATAAATTAAGCAATAACTCTGATCTGTATAAGATATATATATTGTTTCAGTTTGTATCACATCTGTAGCATTAGCTTAGTTCGAATGGCGGCTGACATAGAATTTACAAGGTATAGAAAATAGTGAATATTCCTGCCGTTTTGTATTGAATGGGTCGTCTTGATCTGGGAAGTAATAACTCTGAATCAAAAGTCAGTGCATCAACAAGTGTGAATACCAATGGCGCTCGTCTTCCGTTGCTTTGCCACCTCTTCCCTATCTCTTACAAAAATGAGATAGAAATATATATATATATATATATATATATATATATTCAATATATACTTATCTATTCTTATATTACTAATATATTCTGATATCAATAAAAAATTTACGAAAATTAGTAAAACGAAACACCTCAGAAAAAGGCTATTACAGACTGGTACAGTATTATTGAAATTTTCTTATAATACATATATCACTAGGAGTGTTATCTTAAAACGCTATGATGAAATTTTAAATGTGCTGGCGATATTTATGGAGTGTTCGTGAAGACGCATTTTTATCGCATAAGATTTAAAATATTTAAAACTGGTATTTTTCTTATTGAAACAGAAAGTACGAAACATTTCTTTTTATGATAATCGTTTTAAACTTTACGTGAATTGATATGGTCTATGTAATATAAGTAATAATAATCTATTAGCGTCTCTAAAACAATTGAGTTTAATAGTAAAAAAATACGTCACCTATAAAGAGGGAAGGCATTGGAAGAGAGAGAAAGAAAGTAGAAGAAGACATCGATCGAAACCCAACAAAGTAGATTTTTTTTATGTGAGAATCTGCAAACGGGCAGGAGGCTCACCTGACGTTAAGCGATCACCGCCGCCCATGAACATCTGCAATACCAGAAGGCATGCAGGCGCATAGCCGACCTTTAAGGAAAGAATACGCTCTTCTCTTGAAGGTTCCTAAGTCGTATCTGTTCGGAAAGACCGCCGGCGGAAGTTGATTCAACAGAGTGTGGTTGTGGTATGGATGGAATTTAGAGTTTTGTCGCGATGTCCGATGGCGAAATTCTACCGGCAGGATCAATCCAAACAATTCCTCAGAACATTCCCCGTGATATATGCGATAGAAGATGCAGAGTGATCCGACATCTCTACGCAATGCCAAAGGATCAAGCCGATCGGAAAGAGGTTGATTGTCGACAATTCGAGCCGCTCTACGTTGAATGCTGTCAATTGAAAGTAGCTGGTACTGGGGAGCCCAGAGTTGAGAGCAGTACTCCACGTGCGGTCGAATTTGCGCCTTTTAAAGCTGTAAATACTGCAATCCCACTTTTTTGCACGCTGGTAAGCAAGCATTCGACCCGCCTGTTGGTAAGTGGTTGACGTAGCCGATTAGCTATCCTCGATATATTGGGTATTAAATCTGGTTTGCTTTACTTCAAACCAAACACAATAATGTAAAAACTGCTGAGTGGCACCCACTGGTGTTAACCGCTTACCATCATATGGGCAGTAGGCTTTTTTGCCAACTTAGTAACATATAAAAAAATACATGGACATGATAATATAAATCTTAAACAAATTAGAGAAATTCTGCCAAGCCAATTAAAACACCATCTCACCAAAAATCAAACTTTTCACTTGGTAATAAATAACCAATGAAGTGCTATACTTAATTTATTACTCATAATTTATGAAAAGTCAAAATCTTCACAGTTGACAACCACATCTCATAACGCATTAAGCGAACAATAGCGGTATAACTACTTACAAGACGCTCATAAATTAAAGCCATAATCAGAGTTTAAATCATTCATTTGCCAAGCAAACATGATTATACAAAAGACTAAAATAAACATTCCCGACGACTGTATTCACAAACATATTTAAATTCACCGTCCTTTGTCAGACAAATAAGAAAAATGTCACTTTAAAAAAAATTCAATGACCTTCCATTTCGCAATGGTTCATCAGATTTTTTTTATATATATTTATCGCCACCCTTTTAGGTTGAAATCGCACCAATACATTTGGTGTCTCCACCTAAAACAAATAATTTGTAATCCTGAATTATGTGCTGCTGACTGCATACATTTAAAAGATATGAATCTATAAAGCAGTGATGCGATTCTTGTATTCAGTATCATATCGATATTTCTTATAAAATTACACATCTTATATATTTAACACAGTAAATGCTACTCTTACAAGTAACATCTCATATAAATCGACCCAATAAAGTCTTATTAAATTCATTCGAATATCATTATTTATAATAAGAAAAATAATAATTTTATTTCATATTCTGTAACTTAATACATCAAAGCTTACCATAAAAATTTAGCAAATGTCTGATATAAGTAACATTTTAAACTAATTTATTAATAATATTGTATGTAATAATATCGTATTTTCCAACACTATTATTAAGTCATCGACTGAGGGAAATAAAAATATCGATGTCTCGTATCGCCCCCGACCTTTCCCGTACGGCATGCCTATTTGTCACCTCAACTGGACTCCTGTACGAGCTCGCAGCAAACATGCTGATTCGCATCACTAGCCCAATCTGAAAACATATTAAATAACAATTTTAAATGAGGAAAAATACACTTTAATATCAACAAAACAAAGTCTACAATCCGTTATGTACATTATTTGTGTAAGTATGTCTAAATATGGAGACAAATTTATTCGTTGGCATTGTATCCATGAACCACGTTGTTTTAACTACACAACGATCAATGTGACAGACTTCGTATGAATTTCAATAAATTCAAGCATCATTCTTGAATTTACTTGTCTAAGAAGAACTACTTTTTTAATTGTCACAAATATCTATGTAATAGAAATAGATTGAAATATAAATAAATAAACAATAATAATAAATAAATAAACGCTGCACACTCAAAGGCCCCCATTAGGATAGTAATATCCTGTGTCAGGGGTCCGAAAACATTCACAATGACAAGGACAAATACACCCAGACTGGAAAATATGCTTGCATGGTCAATACAAACATATTATGCTCCGAGCGGGAATCAAACCCGCGACCTGTGGCGTTTAAGGCAGGTTCGCTACCGCTGCGCCACAACGTCGTCAAATATACATCAATAAGATAATATAGAGTTAATTGTAAAGATTTTATTGCTATACAGTACATTTTGTTTAGATTGTTTTTAATAAATAAAGTACTTATAGTTATATTTAGGTAAGTATAATTATTAATTATGAGACTGCCGTTGGTCCAACGCACGTGCGAATTGTGCGGATTCGTCCACTGTTTTCTCCTTTTAACTTTATTCACCGCTATTTTAACAAATTTTTCGTACTTTACTTTATCCATCGCAAAGCTAAAATCATAATAATTCCAGATGAGAGGTTTTAACGAGATAAGAACATAAATAAACAACATTTTCTTAAACATATCACTTTATGATGTATAGGATAAACGATTTCGAGATATTAATATAACATAATGTATTAGTGTTGCCCGTGATTTCGTCTGCGTTGACTAAAGTGTTGATCCAATCTCTACCAAACACGATCACTCGCTGGGCTAATCTAAAATTTCTTAAAAATTTCATTAAAATTGTCCAACTGTTTGCGGTTTCAATATACACTCATAACCAAACACATCAATATTTATATGTATAGATAAAGTTGTCCGTTACACTTGGTCGTTATAATTTTTTACTTAACATTGTTAATGCAGTTGAAGGTGAATTTTAGTTGAATTTTATTTTGAAATCGTGCTTTTTATATTACATAGTCACGGAAGTGCTTACAAACAAAACATATCATAGCGTAAATGTCAAAACGGATCGTCACGATTTTTGGAACTGAAGGCCACAGTCCGTATACGTTGACATTTAGTTTAAAGATGTATTCTATGGTATCTTCTTGATCTATTATTTCATTAACAGTCTCCAAAAAAGAAGAAGTTCTATTATGTTTGATGCGTATGTTTTCATTCTGATCTAGAAGGACTACCATGAACTTCGCAGTTCTATTGCGATCTAATTCAGTTCAGGTCATATTTAGGTAGCAAATGCATGATTTAACCTTCTAAAATAAATTGAACTTAGTTGTCTATAACTTCCTATTAACTGGCTGACTAAACAGCTTAACACATAGAAAACAAAATTCCTAAATATAATTATATGATTTAACTAAAAAGGGTAGGCAGGGTGGAAATACTTTATTTTGTTTGTTTGTTTGTCTTTTGCGATAAATTCAGTTTATTGTTTAAAAGAGTGAAATAATATTTAAATATGTAACATGTACCAACAGCTATAGTTTAAAAAAAAATGTCCAATGACCTTCTCTGAAGCTTAAATTTAGTCTGACGGAAATTGTTAAATCAATGAATATCAACAGTAGATGAACTGCTAAGGTATTATTCATTGAGACATTACGGTTTTTATTTAACATTGTACATAAACATCTATAGCCACGAGTCATTACAATTAAGATTTGAACTTTATAGCAATGAATACGGCTTTTGTTCTCGTTGTATTTCGAACAGCACGCGTAGGCGTAAGAGCTATCGAATAAAATAGTCCACGCCGAACGAATGGCCCACGAAATAATTGTACAGATTTATCTCCATGTTGTTTATAGCACGGTTAGGAATCTCCCTCAATCATTAACCATAACGACCAATATAGAAACATAACAAGCAATAACGTACGAGACCAACTCGGTAAACAGAATACCGGTATCAGAATTGATTGAATTAAACTTAATTATAGACATTTTTGAATAATATGAATTGAGTGTTGGTACAAGCGACCAAATAATCATA
Source organism: Hestina assimilis (assembly GCA_023373885.1). Taxonomy (NCBI): domain Eukaryota; kingdom Metazoa; phylum Arthropoda; class Insecta; order Lepidoptera; family Nymphalidae; genus Hestina; species Hestina assimilis. The sequence goes on from CM041754.1 coordinate 7,304,043, forward strand.
AATAACAAATCAAACGGATTAAGTTGAGTACCGAATGACATTCATTATTCTTCATAAGACATTCACTCGTCTAATGATTCTAAAACTCCGACTACCGAAATAATAAACATCAATCAAAAGCCAAAGCTTTAATAAAAGTTATCAATCATATTGTCTATAACGAATTTGATTTTATGCAAACAGAAGAAACAAAAGTATTAAAAATTAAAGGGAATAACATTTGACGTGTACCTACTGTGCAATATAAGGAGGATTCGATTAGTCATTATTTGATTTAGTTCGGCGGACTGGTAAGGCCCCTGGGGAGCGGCAGTGGGGGGCTCATCGAGCTTCGCTATATGCTCGTCATCAGCCGAACCATCGACACTTGGAGGCTCTGAAGTGTACGGAGCTACATCCTGTTTTGAGTTATGCGAATTTTGTAGTAGCGTTAAGATATCAACTACAAGAGAGAGTGAGAGAGAGAGAGATAGCGAGAACACTTTCATCTCGATTTTAATTTCAGAAATTTATATTTTTAGAAAGCCTTAATTCTTAAAATATAAATTTATTGTGGTACCACCTTATATGAAATTATTTACTCCAAAATGTTTTACGCGAAATATCAAAAGCCTTATTTTTTATTAGATCTTTAAGAAGAATACCTCATTAGTTTTTCGTTTTATTACTTCTGCAAAGTTGATTGGAATACAATATCAAACAGCAGTCTATTATTTTTAACCTTCAATATTTGTTACATTATGATAAATGATTATATTGATAAAAAATATAAAATATGAAAACGTAGGATTGAAGTGTGCATTTAATATCAGGTAGAAGTCATTTCAAATCAACGAACTGCGCACATTCATTTACTCGTACAGAAGTAATAAACTTCGAGGGGGGTTAATTATGAATAAGCAACCTCGACTTAATAAGATTAAAGAAACACAAGTAATAAGAACTCAATGCAACATAATTTACCGACTTTACATGCTCATTTGTGATTAGCCGGCGCGAAAGGGCAAATCCTGTATTAAGATAGGTAATGAGGTTAAATCCTTCCTTCAATATCAAAAAGCAACAAGTTAGAAAGATACACAATGCATTTTATATTCTAGCCATAAGTCTTACAGTACTTATCGAAAGCAATGCATTCAAAGTTGCTGACGAAAGTGCGGTAGAAAATTAAGTACAAAAAGGTACGATATTTAATAGGATATATTGTATTATAAACGCTATTGTTATTATGGATAGAGTCGATAATGTAAATAGTTATATTAATGAAACGAAGAAAGAAGTTAACGATGGATTGTGTGGTAAGTCGGCACCCTGCTGCCGTGGACCCCGACCGAGCCTATCACGGACAAGACATCGATTAGTGATCGACTGAATTCAATTGCTTGGAGAGACATGAGTCGATACCGTCAAATCGAGACGGACCGATCGGGATGTGTATTGTTCGATTTTTTGAAAATTTGCATTTTAAGAACGTCACGTCAACGACAACGCTGAGTCACCTGACAAATGAAAAGGAATCGATCGTGTCAGATATCGAAATGCGTTGACCGTAAGCCCCGTTTTATTATTGTTGTAATATGATTACTGTCAACCGAAATATTTTTTATCGTATCATTCCCCGATTCGATCTGTCTCCGTCATTTTATTCCGAGATTTAATAACGCCATGTTTAGTTACCATGTTTACCTTTTAAATGTTTCTACCTCCAGTTTGAGTCTGATAATTATTATTATATAAAATGTGCGATGTTTGTTTTCGTTACGTGTACAAACTTTTTAATAAACGAAAATTCATGCCACGCATGCGTATCACGATCTTATGATATTTCAAGTTTATTGGCTTTAGTCATGACATCACTGTATGTGGTAAGCGTTGATAGTTACACTTAATAAAAAAAAATAAAAATTTATTTTGACCGTGGCGTCGCATTTATCAAATATGGCGTAAACATAAGTGTTTTTATCGGTAGCAATTAATTACTGAACTTGCCATTTGTATTTACAAATGTTGTATTTTATCTTTGTCTCAAATATCAAAACTTGTTTACAAAACTTTAAATGAAAGAATTACAATACAAATTTCTTATATTAATAAATACATTGTTCCTATTATTCACAGAAATAATACCCATAAGTCGGTAGTGTAATTATAAAAGCATGTGAAAATTTCAGGTTTCGCAATCAATTTATATATGATAATATTATTTAGACGGATTTTTTCAAACGTTTAGAAAATCAAGAAATACCATGAGGACATTTTACAAAAAATAAAATTTAAGTTAAAAAAAACAAATTTGTTATATATACCTAAAAAGATAAACAACATTTTTATTTTAAACAATCCATAAATTAATTATTAATTAACATATAAATCAAATGGGAATTAGACTCCTTATTGCTTTTATCAAAGTATTGTAATAAAATGTTTTTATTTCCTTTCACAACAATTATCTAACTTCACGAAAGATGGTCGACTAATCAGTTTTATTTTATCAGTTTTACTCCTTAAGAGCATTACATAAAGTTGCTTATATATTTGAAGTATTTTTTTTATGTTAGAAGTTGGCAAACAAGCATACGGCCCACCTGATTGTAAGTGGTTGCCGTAGCCTATGAGCGCTTACAGCACCATTAGTTGTTGCCACTCACACGTTGCTAACCTCGAGATATTAGTTCTTAAATCTCGTCCGCCCAGTAATTTCACTAGCGTACAGTGCCCTTCAAACCGGAAAACAGTAATGCCTAAGCACTACTATTTGGCGGAAGAATATTTGACACTGCGGTGGTACCTACCTAGCCGACCTCTTACAACAAAAGACCTACCACCAGTGTGCTGTGACAGAGGTTATCCCAACAGCGGGTGATGGGGTCGTCATATGCCGACACCGGTGATTATTTTTATGACGCCGGAAATTATCATCGATATACTGTCCTTGTCTGCGTGACCGACGATTGACGACGCGCCATATTTTTAGTGTAGATTCTTAGTCTATGTAAGCATAATTAAGAACCACTTACTATTATCAAAAAACCATCCGAAAAGTATTCAGTTAAAAGTCCTGTCAACAATTTTATTATAAATATAAAAAAATGTTATATTTTAAAGTCTAGAGGGTAACGATTATTTATAAAAACATACTTCTATTATTATGATACATTTCGCGTTCTCCACACAGTAGGGCTCCATGGTTAATGTAATAAAGGGATTTGAATAACATCATTAATAATAAAAATATACCTTACCCTTTCTATTTCCATACAATTATATATCCGTCTCCTTTCAACTCTGTTATAAAACTAAAAACCATTAGAAGAGACTTTAATATTAGTATCATCGCGTTTTGTAGACAATATTTTTATAGTTTATCTACTTTGCTTACGTTTTAATAATTAAATGCTTTATTTAAAGTGCTAACGGTAATTAATTTATCTAGAACAAAATTTCATTAAGCAAAAAACTCCATCAACAGCTTAACAAGATCAGTCTCAAAATTTCAATATATATCAAAGAGTTTTTTTATAAGCGAGTACAAAAAACTAATCTTTAAATTCACTACAAAATCATGGTACTATCCTAACTAATGCGAAAGTAGTTTTGTTTTTCAGTTTGTTTGTGATGCTTTCACACCTGGACCAGTGAAGCGATTATGATGAATTTTGATATGAATATACATGAGACTATGAAGGTGGCTATGAGCCACTTTTGGTCAGGAAAACTTGAAAGGTCACTCCCTTCTAAAGGAGACGAATGCTCATTACAAATCGTTTGTCACTCGGGTGAAGTCGGACTCGGAAGCTCTTATTGTTACTTTTTTCATGACGGTTGGCAACAATGGCAAACACTTGTGATACTTCAAATATCACATACGAACCCAAGGGAAATGAAGGAAAAAAAGAAGGGCTGCTCCTGGAGTTGGAGGAAATTGGGCCTCCGGTACTTTCACTCATCGCACGAAACGTAACAGTACCACAGAAAACTGTCGCTGATTTTCTGAGACAGGGTAGTACTTCCCCGGGCATGCCATCCCATTCGATCTTGGAGAAACGTGTCTCTACTACTACATTATTAAATATTAAAAACTTCTCTAGCCTTTCTAAAAGTAAGAACCAATTGACCATTTGACACTGACATGTTTTGATCAATTCAAGCGTGTTAATCGGATTAATTGTGACTGAACGTTCATCTTTATACAAAAACGCTTTATTTTAAGCATCGTTGTTGATAAAAATCTTAAATAAATAATGATATCGAGTTTAATTATAATTGTTGTTGAATACAAGTTAATGAACGCGAGTTTATCTTGTAACGATCGGATCATTGATTTTGAAATTCGAGTAAGTTTTAAGCCTGTCGAGATATTTAATTAAAAGCCTGTAGCTTGTTAAAATACTACTGGGAGCAACTTTATTTAATACAATAAATTATTGAGTAAATAAAATGTTGTACTTTGAAAAGTTTGCTTATAATAATCGCACCTTTAGAACGAAAACGCCACAATAAAAAAAAACGAAAATTTAGTTATCAGCGTAGAGTGACTTAAAACGAAATTCTCAATAAAAATAAAAAAAAATAAAAATTTGTTTATTAGTAAAAAAAACAAAATGTACCTTAAATCTATCTGACTATATAACTACGTAAAAATACAAATAGAAACTCAATGTAACAATAGTCCAAACATATTTGAGCGTAAATAAATGACGTACAAGAAAATATAATATGGGAAAAATTGTGCAGGTGTCAATACTTTTAAAACTTTTTTTGGTGATTATCAAGAAGTTGCTTTTTAATCTACGTCGTTTTTATCCTAAGTTTGACTTATATTGTTAAAACGTATTTGGCCAATTTTCAAATAAATATTTTCATTTTAATCATCCGACTACTCGCTTTATGTAATAATTTTATTAATGTTGTATATTTTTTATAAGAATGGGGATTGACCTTGTGGAGTATATAATTTAAAAAATAAACCGTAGCCCATTTGAATTATCAGCAATTATTAGTAAATGATTTAAAACATTAATTGTTGGTAATCAGATGAACAGTCACTCTCAAAGATATTATAATTTTTCCTATTTCTATGGTTACTCTTTTGTTTATTTGTCATTTTCAAAATTTATACAAAACTATACGTTAAATAAATAAATAAATAATGTATAATATAATAATAACATTATTATAATTATTATAATATGCTACATACACCGTTGTGGCGTTGTGGGTAGCGAATCTACCTTCAGTCTCGACGGTTGCGGGTTCGATTCCCACTCGGGCAGATGTTTGTTAAAATTTCTGTCTCGGTCTGGGCGTTTGTCCGTATGAGTCTCCTCACCGTGCCTCGGAGAGCACGTTAAGCTGTCGGTCCCGGTTATTATCAATAACATCTGATAATAATCGTTAACTCTTGATAAGTAAATTGCTCTTATCCAATGAGTTACTGGTTCGCCCTTAGGGTTGCGGAGGTCAGGTGGCAATCGCTCCGTGTAAAAACTAGTTACCTGTCAAATCCGGATAAGAGTAATAAGCAGACCCTGGGTACATAAAATACCGGGAATAATGCTAGGATGAAGATGCTACATAATTTCAATGAGATAAAATCTCCTTAGACATACATCGCGTCTCTCATCTGCATGTATTGAATAAAGTAGCTGGTTGTGATTAATACTTCAGTAAGAAAACTTCAATGTATAATAAATAAGTACTGAACACAATTCTCGACATGAAATCTGAAAACTATTACAACTCGAACAAAGTGATACAATAAGACCAATAGTAAACATAATAGCGGTCAATAAAATACATTTCTTCAAGTCGTAACAAATAGCTGAGCTTGCGCCGATCTCTGTTTACAAGAGCGCAGCCGCCTTTAATTGCACAACAAAAACTTTCAAATAAGACATTGCGTTAAATAATTAGATTAACGCACAGCGTTATTTATCCGGCCTCGAATAACAGAATTGAATATTACAGAGTAGCTATTACCCCTTTTCATTAAAATAGATTTTTTTAAAGTATAAAATAACATGTCATATTTTTAAATTATTTTTTTCAAAAGTAGTGGGTACTTTTTCTTGCTCAATAATTCACTACATAGACGCAAATTCAGAATCATTACTGATATTGTCATTCGAACTGATATTGAATGTCTCAATTGAATTCGTGAACTCAAATGAAATAACTGTACGTATTCTTTTGTAATATGTTTTTTTTAATGTGTTGGACGCAACAGCGTCACCGTGTGGCAACTCATATATATTGTACCATCAGCACTGTGAACTCTAAAACCACATAAAGTTAACATATCACCGTGGATTTAAGTTATTACAATAATTTAACCTGCTTAATAAAAATAGCCTTTACCATTGAAGCCTCAATAGCTCAACGGTAGAAGGGCCGACTTCGCTATGTTAACGCGAGAGTCGAGGGTTCGATCTTGACCTCCTTGGGCTTGCTTCGTGCTTATTTGGAGGGCCGATACTAATTATTAGTAATGCCTTGAAAAAGCATTGGTAATATTCTTAAAAAAATCTTCAAAAAGACCATTTTATAATTATCTTATATATAGATAAACCAAAACCACTTCTACATTTGAGTTTTATTTCCCGTTTTGTGGTGGTTATATCATCTCGTGTAATTTATAATTTCATAATCGAAGTACAAAATGGCAAATCTCTAAGTAATTTATGCGAAACAATGTAACATAAATTCGAGATTAGTCTCACGTGAACTTTGTAATGGCAATTATAAGTAACCGCTCCTGAACCGCCATCTTTATTCCACTATCGGATATGTGTAATTACATTATGGCTATTGAATTATTATAATTATACACTGTAATCGTTCGTATATATTATGATTATAATTCTTTGTGACGTAATTTAAATGTACATAGTATATAGCGATTATAATCATTATAAGCACCAAATTATCTTTGTGATTAATTGTAGTTGTGTTACGTCACGTCACGTGTTACCGGCGTCGGGATGTGACGACCCCATCGCCCGCTGTTGGGATAACCTCTGTCACAGCAGAGATTATTCCACCAGTGCAGTCAGTCACACTGGTGGTAGGTCTTTTGTTGCAAGAGGCCGGCTAGTACCACCGCAGTGTCAAATATTCTGCCGCCAAATAGTAGTGCTTAGGCATTACTGTGTTCCGGTTTGAAGGGCACTGTACGCTAGTGAAATTACTGGGCAGACGAGATTTAAGAACCAATATCTCGAGGTTGGCAACGCGTGAGTGGCACCTACTTGGTGCTGCAAGCGCTCATAGGCTACGGTAACCACTTACCATCAGGTGGGCCGTATGCTTGTTTGCCAACTTTTAACATAAAAAAAAAAAAAAAAAAAAAACGTAATAATCGCAATAAGAAATATACATGTAAATAAGATACCGGTAATTTTCTTTTATGATATTAATTTCTTTAGAATCTAGTTACGATTTGTTACGATTGGTACTAGAACAAATGTTTATTTCATCTCTATTATTGCTTCATAATTAATTCTTAATAATATGATAGATATTTTCGTGACCTTTTAACCAATTTTAAAAACATGGGGCTATATCAATTCAGGTCACTTTTTGTTTTATGCTTTTTAATAAGTTCAGCGTCTGTGCTAATTTTGTGACGATTTAATCAAGAGCTTCTAAGATACTATTTTAAGAATGAAATAGTAGTATTGCTTTAATAAATGTAGTAGATTTTTCATTTTTCTCTCTACAAGACTACTCTACTAGTAAAGCCTTGCCGTTTTAGCCTTTTATTGCAAGAGGCCGGGTAGTTTGGTACCACTGCAAAGTCATATATTCTACCGCAAAGCAGTTGTGTATTTTGTCTTCTCAAGACCAAGCCCAAAAAGAAAATCTAAAATTTTCTAAAATTTTCTAAAATTTCATCGGTGAAAGGCTGAAATGGGGGTTCAAAGTTTGTATTAAAATCGTCATCCACGTCGACGAACCCGCTGGCAGAAGCTTGTCTCCCAACAATTAAAGAGCAGAATCATGTTAATCGCGCGTTAATAAAAAAAACATAGATCCCTCATTAATTATAAAGAACAGCTCCGAATAAAGATTCTAATCGTAAGAGTAATAAATTTCAAAGATCTATTACTACTGACTAATAAAAATCATGGTCTGAAATCTTTATATCTTACTTTCTATTATTTTAAGATTTTTAATGTTGAAATTTTATAGTCAGAAGTTATACAAACGATAGTTTTACTTTATAACTATCGTTTTAAATATTTACTTTCTGACTTAATTAAGATAAGAGAAAGTTTTAAGCAATACTTCAATTAAAAAATCCATAACAGATAGAACTTATAACATGTGTAATAACACAAAAATAATGTGATGAAACTCAAAAGAATTATTGTTTTAGAGCGTTGTAGAACTCTGGAGGTCCCACTTTATAACTTTTAATGATTTGTAATAAAAATGTTTTTTATAATTTAGTGTAAAAAGATTATATGTCGTTAGTCAGGTAAATAAACATTGCTATCGTTTCCTATAAAACAAGCAATTAAGATTTTTAACTACTATTGGTGACTGTGCATACTCGTTAATCGCAGAAACATCGTCCCAGTAATAAATACGTTTTAGCGACAGTCGTACGAATTATTCATAAATAAGTGACGTCCATAACATGTCGATACTTTACCTGACTCCAATAAAATAGCATTTTATGCTTTAATCAAAAGTTTTAAATGAAATTTTGAGATGCAGTATCAAATGACGATTTTTATAGGTTTTTTATTTGTAGTTAAAATTGATACGTGTTTTGAATGATTCCGGGCAGGTTATTGAGGTTTTTGAAATGCCTCATTATTTTTTGATTTATCAATGTTGTATAAATTATCGACCATTTGAAAAATCGACAGTATTTCTTAATTTTAATTATCTTGTGCTGTGAAGCTGACTAATCTGTAAAGTTCCTGAAATAAATATAATTTAATAATAAATATATTTTTTTAAATAAATGTTTTATCAATTAAATAAATAAACGGTACACATTCAACGGCCCCCATTAGGATATTGATATCCTGTGTCGGGGGTCCGGAAACATACACAATGACATGGACAAACACACCCAGACCAGAAAATATGCTTGCATGGTCAACACAAACATATTATGCTCCGAGCGGGAATCGAACCCGCGACCTGTGGCGATTAAGGCAGGTTCGCTACCGCTGCGCCACAACGTCGTCAAATTAAGAAGGTAATATTAGCTTTATCATCATATTTTGCGACATTATATTTTAATAACAAGCTTGTTAGTAATATTTGTTTTTTTTATTTAAAATGCATATGTTTGCTTCATAATCTAATGATAAATCATTTGAAAGAAGCAACGCCTTTCATATAATAAATCTTTACATTAACATATAGCTTAACCAATAAACATTGCTTATCGGGTACCGTTTTCCTGCCATTTCAGAAAAGTTCCTCAGTGTGATGCATAAAGGATGATATTTTTACTTGCAGTGTAAATAAATAAATAAATGCTACATACTCAACGGCCCCCATTAGGATAGTGATATCCTGTGTCGGGAGACCGGAAACTCACAAACGGAAAGAAAAAGGAAAAACTTCAGGTCGGAACACATAAATAAATAAATAAACGCTACACACTCAACGGCCCCCATTAGGATAGTGACATCCTGTGTCGGGGGTCCGGAAACATTCACAATGACAAGGACAAATACACCCAGACCGGAAAATATGCTTGCATGGTCAATACAAACATATTATGCTCCGAGCGGGAATCAAACCCGCAACCTGTGGCGTTTAACAAAGGTTCCCTACCGTTGCGCCACAACATCGTCATATGCCTCTATGGCCGATACAAATACGCTCTAGCTCTTGCCTTCTCCTTCTGCTTTCTTTATTTTCCTGCTCATATCAACCCTCATATCCCTCAGCTCAAGAGACACTGCATAGATAAATCTATAGTGTCATACATAAACATAAGCTTACATGACCATATACTGTCAAGTAGACAGCAGCTTGTATACCACAACAGTGACATAAAAACACAAAGTCACACGAGAGATCCAAGAGACAGTGCAATAAGGTTATCCACTTATTGAGATTTATACTCATCGCTGATATTTAATATTAAAATGGATTGATATCTCATCTGTCTAATTTCTTCCTCATAAAAAAAGGTCCCCTGTTAGATATTCAATACATCTTATTATCAAATACGATTTTCCACACGCTAAACTCTAAAATACCTTTAACCAATAAAATGACCGTAAAACAATAGAACATAAGGAACGTTTTATACGCATATTTCTAGCTGCATTCTTATTATCTGGTATCATAAATTCATCGACACGTCTGCAGTAATTCACGGCACATCACTACACAGAAATCGTGTGTGGTAAAAAACAAACAAAGTGATCTAAAGTTTTATTTACCTAAATGCGGTTGTAAAACATAAAAAATCGTTTTCTACCAAACTTTAATTGCCGGCAATGAAATAATTAAATGTGACAATCGTAAAACACTGCAGTCCTATAAAACATTATACCGTACAGGGTTAAGATCCGTCCACACTGTTTGTTCAGCAGTTGTGCAAGCGTGTATCATCGTCTTAATGGCTTTTCTATGAGAAAATATTTGATTTAACCACCTATAAATGTTCGATGGAACAATGAAGTTATTATTTTCAAGTTTGTATTTGTAGATATCAAAGAATTTCATTTATAAATAATATATTTACTATAATTATTACCTTTCATCAACTTTGCCTGTGTTTTAAATTAAATTTTGACACAAAATATGATAAGTAAATTTATGGAAATTTCATAATAAAGTTAGGTAGGTACCCTAAAAGTGACAAATCCGCGTGACCAATTGTGACTTATGAGCCACGTGCGGTCTGAGCCTACAATAGTGTCGTTTATTCACTTTGCTGACCATTGCTGTATAAGCTATTCAATATCCAAAGCGGTACAAGTGCACATAGCAATGTAATGCTAAACTTACGATAACGTCGTACTATGCGTATTTGACAATCGTAGTAGTGACAGGCTCTAACTATTTAGCGGCAAGGACAGGTGCATCGTCACTACATATACATACATATAAAACAAAGTCGCTTTCTCTGTCCCTATGTATGCTTAAATCTTTAAAACTTCGCAACGGATTTTGATGCGGTTTTTTTAATAGATAGAGTGATTGAAGAGGAAGGTTTATATGTATAATAACATCCATGAAATAGTGAAGAAAAAAAAATAATTTCATGTTTCTAATGTGATGTCGTAAATAATTACATTTAACGCGTACGGGCCACAAGCAGTAATGAATGAATCAAAACTACTGTATATATATTTTATACCCATCCGAAGCCGGAGCGGGCCGCTAGTAAGTAATAAGTGACTTTCAACCTTTCTAGTACCTTATTATTGAGATTTCTGTCTGTATTATAAATAAAATATATGCAATGACTGCAAAAACAAAAAATGCAAAGTACATACTAAGTTTGTTAAAAGTAAACCTAATATTGTGTCTTTGACTTTGTAACTTATGTTCACTAGCAGCTAACACCAGATTCACCACCGTAAATATAACGGTGATAAGCTTGATACAAAGGGTAGGTAGTGAAAGGGAGTTTTGGCATTTTTTAAGCTGATACTCATCGAAAGAAATGCAATAGTCCGTTTACTGTTATTTCACGTTTCATATTCTGTGGGAGGCTTTGTCCCATCAAGTCGCTCGCGCTCCATTCGGACTAAAACTAAAACTGAAACTGACTAAAACTCAAAGCTGCTCTCATATCACATACTACATATATACATACATACATACTATCATATCCCCAGCCTGGTGACGATCTCAAAGCCTGTAGGTCTAACAGGTATAATGTTCAGTAAAAAAGAAAAATAATACCTGTAACTATTTTTGAGTATATGATAAAAAATATATATTTTTTGAACAGCAATTCATGTTATTGTGTATAACCTGTCACCTTTTTCATAAAAATAATGTCTTCGTTCTTATGATATTTCATTGTCAATAAATGTAACTTTTATATCAAACATCGAATAATAATATTATTATATTTTTTATGAATGCTATTTATTGAAGTCCCATATTATCCGCTATAAAAAAAAAATAATAAAATTTTGCAAATATTTATAAAATTTTGATATCAACAATAACAAAACATGATTCAAATATCTTCAACATACATTTATGTTACTCTTAAAACCATACTTAGAAATTCAATGTTCACTTTTTAAAATCGAGCATCACAAATAGAAATATTATTAAATAACTTCAATAAGCTACAAATAAATTTCACAAACAAAGCATTCAGCACAAAGGTATCTAAGACTAGTAATCATTTATCTCACCTTCCCTACAACATAATACTCACTATTCCATATCTATTTACATCCAGTACAAGCGAGAAATTGCCGTTTTAGACACACCTATTTAGAGCAAACTAATGGACAATAGACATTACCTAAAACAATTTACAAATCAAAAACCATTCGCAGTAATATACACCTAATGCTAATAAAAATAGGGATTACATTTGTGTGAAAGTATATCAGGTTTTGTATGGATATTCGTTGGTAAGTGTATTTTAAGTTGCGCGAATTGAAATGAAACATTGGATACACTTATTTGGTGTCAAGTAAACATCTTCTTTAGAATGGTAATAGTAAAAATGAATTATAACTTTGTTGTAAGTTGTTTATTTTCTCCTGGTAATCTATATTTATGCACTTTGTAAAATATCTTTATGATATTATCTACTTATATCTATACAAATAAATAAAATTGAAGTGTCTGTTTGTAATTCTAAATTAAAAGCTTTTCACTAAAGCCTCAATAGCTCAACGATAGAAGGGCCGACTTCGCTCCGTTAACGCGAGAGTCGAAGGTTCACTCCGAGTGCAAGCTTCCAGCTTATTTGGAGGGGCAATAGGAATATTAGTAATGCCTTGAAAAAGCATTGCTCATATTCTTTAGTTAAAAAAATGGCTGTGATGTATATACGCTAGTGAAATTACTGGGTAGACGAGATTTAAGAACCAATATCTCGAGGTTGGCAACCCGTGAGTGGCACCTACTAATGTTGCTGCGAGTGCTCATAGGCTACGGCAACCACTTACCATCAGGTGGGCCGTATGCTTGTTTGCCAACTTTTAAACAAAAAAAAAACGGTACTAAAATATTTTTTAAATTTTTGTTTGTCGGTTTTCGGGAAAAGAATTAAGGTTCCGTGCAGTAAAGAGAAATCGTTACACCACCGGAGCAGAGCCGCGGGCGCATGTAGTTAGATATAAAATGATACAAACAAAAAAGTTTTTGTCAAAAAACTGGTTTTTAGTCAATACTATCAGTGTTTATACTCCTAATTACCCGACTGCCGGAGGGTAATGTTTTTTGGATAGCATTTGCTGCCATTTTCAAACATGACTTAATTTAATTATGGATATACCAATTTTGTCTCATTTATATTATGGCAAATAATTTGAAAATCATAATACATCATATCTTACAAGAGAATTTAATAGCATAATAGGTACTTACAACGAACGAATTCACAACTGTATGCTTAAAATTAACCTTAAGCGAAAAACAGCTCTACGACCCTTCACTTAAAAGAGAATTTAGTATATGACATTTCCGATTTCATGTTAAAACATTTAGGAGCTGTGTTCAAAAAGCGTCATGTGGAGGTGATGCAAATTATCAATGATTCTGGTCATAAGAGTGTATTCGGATAATGGACAAACTACCACTATTAGATATATGTAGTAGAAAACATGAACAAAAAGCAAAAAAAAGCAGCAGAAAGTACGATGAGGCCAGATAGCATATCCATTTCATTTTTTCGTGAAAATTCTTCACTACAAAATATGGGATAAATGCTTTAAACTAATGAAAAGTGCGGCGCAATTGCAGTCACAATAATTATTATTATAATGGTATTAATAGAAATGTCTTCCCTTTCTTTTCTTCATTTTTAATTTTAATTAAAAAAAAACTTTTTTGTAGCTATCGATAAAACAACCGGTATTCTTTCTTATAGTAAAAGGAACTCGTGATAATTTAGTTCTAAAATTCGAAAAGACAAATAACACTAAAACGCGTCCACCTTTGAATATCACATTATAAGTTATTATGTTAAAACACATAAAAAAATACTATTATAGGTCTATTACTGCAAGCAAAAATTAATAAACAAAGCTACACTGCATCCATGATAAATGTATGACGGCCCTTGAGCGTAGGTACACTTTCACGGCTATTAGTTGTTATGACATAATCGCTTCTATGAAATGATGAGACCTATATATAACAATTTATTTACAAACAATATTACAACATTCTCTTGGCGAAATATGAACCAGCACTCCTGTCACCTGTGGAGGCTATGAGTGGGGGTCTCCTATCTTTTAAAAATTGCTTAGCACAAATGCTCTAAGTGTAATCAATATTATAAAGCTGAAGGGTTTGACCATTGTGCGTGAGGTAGAGGTATAAGTACGGTCCGCTCAGTCACCCCAGCTCCCGCCAGAAATCGAAAACGCTCCTCGGCTCTCTGAGCGCTTTACGCAGCTTGCTTGGCTCTCAAGATATGTAGCCTTTTGTTCAGCCATCGCAGAGCATTTCAAAATGACGTGAGTCGATGTTTCCTCCTAACTCAGGCAACCTCTGCAAAGGGGACTATCCGTTACACCTAGATTAGTAAGGTGTTTGTTTAGTTGACCCGAAGGTTATTTCACGATGATTAAGTAAGTTTAACGATGAATTTTAAAGACTTAGGTCAGGTTGCAACCAAATTTATCTACACCTTGACCTATGAGTAGGAAAATTATTACAATAAAGTTTAAAGATATCATCAATTCAAACAAATCTTATTCGTTGAAATGTTGAAACAATCACGCAAAAGATATATCCTGTAAGTACTGGTAGGGTGTTTGAAATATTTTAATAGGAGAAACAACCTTTTAGCCCTTAACATAAATTGGCTCTAAATTCACTTTTTGAAGCTGATATCAGTTGCAGCCATCATTCCCTTCACCGTGGTCGCATTAGTTGTAGATAAATTAATTTTATATCTGGCGCGAGTCGTGCGCGCGAGCAGCCTCCGGGCGACGGCGGCGTGGGAAAGCGTGAGCCACACGAACCTGACTTCGTGTCATCACTTGTCATGATAATGACAATTCCAACTTGTTAATAAACTGGGCCAATGTTTTATAAGCTGCTGATTAAAAATTACATATAGCTTGTTTTTTCATTTAATTTTTATAGATCCTACACCCGTCAGTGCCTTCACATGTGACAGGATTGACAGTTCATTCATCGCCCTCAGAATCGGTTTTTTTTTCTATGTTAGAAGTTGGCAAACAAGCATACGGCCCACCTGATGGTAAGTGGCTGCCGCAGCCTATGAGCGCTTGCAGCACCATTAGTAGGTGCCACTCACGCGTTGCCAACTTCGAGATATTAGTTCTTAAATCTCGTTCGCCCAGTAATTTCACTAGCGTACAATGCCCTTCAAACCGGAACACAGTAGTGCCTAAATACTACTATTTGGCGGCAGAATATTGGACACTGCGGTGGTACCTACCTAGCCGGCCTCTTGCAACAAAAGACCTACCACCAGTGTGACTGATTGCACTGGTGGAATAATCTCTGTTGTGACAGAGGTTATCCCAACAGCGGGCGATGGGGTCGTCACATCCCGACGCCTTTAAATTATTATTACGCCGGTATTGCAATTCAACGGGGAAATGCAGCACATAAATATGTATCGTAATAATAATAATATATAATAAAAATATATATCATATGTGTTTTTAACATTTTTGCACTTTCTATTGAATGCCCGTAATAATATAGTTGTCAATGAGAATAATAGAGACTGCAGAGTGTGTTCAGACCACAAGAGTTACATGAGTTGCTACACTATTGTGTAGTGTAGACTATTTATAATTCAGAAGTAACTACACATACAAATAATTACAATCTAAATCAAATCTAACTTTATCCATGACGATTGCATGTTCGATTTCCTCTCAGGCAAGATGTTTGTATTGATCTTAAAAATATCTGATTCGAACTGGGTTTTTAACCTTTTTGGTCTCCGCACCGTGCCTCAGAGAGCACGTTAAGCTGTTAATTCCGGTAATAATAGTTAACTCTTGATGGGTAACTGGCTCCAATGACTTACTGGCTCCCTTAGGGTTGCGGAAGTCAAATGGTAATCGCTCTGTGTAAAAACTAGTAACCTGTCAATCCCGATGAGAGTAATAGCAGACCGTATGTAAATATAATACCGGGAATAATGCTAGGGAGAAGAAGTTGTAGAGATCTCATAACAACTGTAAAATATACACTACTTTTTTTAAATACTAAGCAATTCAATTTCCTCATACAGGTATTCCAATTACGACTAAAGATGCTCCATTCTAGTTTCTCATGTCAATTGTTAGTGTAATTACCAACACGCTCTATTGGAGCATGGGCCTTTTGTGTGAACTCACTAGCCGTGACAACGCCAATTCCGAATTGCGAAATTGTACTATGCCTTGAGAAATTGCGAAAGATAGTTTAAGTCCATGATAAAAAGTTTTTTGTTTAAATCTAGGAAGCCTTAATAGTTCAACAATAATGGCGGACTCGTGTATGGGAGTGTATGCTCGATCGGATCGGCAATAAGAATACAAGTAATGACGTGTCGTTATGTAATGATAATAAATTTAATAGTCATGATATGATTCAATATTAAGTTGTTGCTAAGGCTTACTATAATAAATAAATAATTCTTAAAGGTGAGTTCTTAAAAACCTGAAATATGAGCATAATATTCTGTTAGTATGATGCCCAACTTACGATGTACTTCATTCATTTGACTTGATAGAATATTTCCATTTTCCATTCGGGCGCAAGTAATAAGTCATCCGGTTATACTTTCAAACTTTTTTTTTCGGAATGTGTATTGCTGTTGGCCCTACTGGCCTTGACAGCGTCACCGGGCGGGGCCGAGTACAGAGACTCAGCCGTGATAAAGGGTCAGCCCTCACGGGAGCTCAAATTTGATTCCGTCCTTAGGGTGCCTCCTGCGAAGCTGAACCACGGCTAAGGACGTCATCGGAAGTTTCAAACAATTCTTAAAAATCAATAAAGAAATTAAATATGGAAAGTTGTTAATAACGCTTCAGACGCCTACCGTTTAAATAACTGTTTTAAATGCTTTTACATTTCAATATGGTTTAGTTATTCATCATTATTTAAATAGACATACAATAATATTAAGTGAAGATTAGGGTGATCTCTCGGGAGGAAACATATTATATTTGATCATACACACACAAGTGTTTCAGCATGTTTTTTCTTTATCTCGAAAAGACTTGTCGGTTCAGATTAATAATACACTTTATTTGCTCTTCTCCATAAAAATGGCACTCAACATTCGACATCCGTAACCGCTAATTAATTGGAGTAGATTCGCTATATGACTCCGGCGTCGGGATGTGACGACCCCATCGCCCGCTGTTGGAATAACCTCTGTCACAGCAGAGATTATTCCACCAATGCAGTCAGTTACACTGGTGGTAGGTCTTTTGTTGCAAGAGGCCGGCTAGGTAGGTATCACCGCAGTGTCAAATATTCTGCCGCCAAATAGTAGTGCTTAGGCACTACTGTGTTCCAGTTTGAAGGGCACTGTACGCTAGTGAAATTACTGGGTGGACGAGATTTAAGAACTAATATCTCGAGGTTGGCAACGCGTAAGTGGCACCTACTAATGGTGCTGCAAGCGCTCATAGGCTACGTCAACCACTTACCATCAAGTGGACCGTATGCTTGTTTGCCAACTTCTAACATAAAAAAAAAAGTCAAAACTATTAGACATACAAATCTAGATTATTAGAAGCAGAAAGTAGAACCTGAAAAAGGCGAGGAAATAATTATACATAGAAGAATATAATACATTCCATAATAATTAGACACAAAAAAACAATTTAAATATAAAAAAAACATATTCATATTTTGTAACAATGTTATAATAATTGAATACAATGTTTATAAATTATCTTCGAGTGTGAAATCGTTTCCAATTACTGACCAAACAATTACACTTCAAACTATGGCTCGTGGCAATTCAAATGAAATTATGAATAAAAAATTAATTCCATACAAAATAACAACCTGTTTCCTTAAAATTATAGTGTTTAACATTTTTTCTTAATTGTATTTCTTAGTTGAAATGATTGTTGATAACAATTTAACACAACAATAGTTTATAACCTGGATTAACAAACAAGGTATTGTATCCCGGAAAATATTATAGGTTTCTGTAAAATTATCAAAAATCGGTCTACAGGAGTCAAGACTTTAGAAATATTCTAAAGTTTTACAGAGTCGATAAAGCGTTGATCTAAAGAAGGATCATGGTCCCTCCAAAACCAAAGTTAATACATTTCATTTCTGACTTATTTTAATAAATTAAATCTTGTTTATTAAAACCTTTGAAAAAATATTTCATATATTATGTTTGATGTAAAGTTTTAAAGTCTTATCGGACGGTCATTTTTTTTGCCAACCTGAAATCAATTACCATCGTTTTATTATTACTCTTCGACTGAATTACGTTAAGGATTTATTGTAAGTAAATGGGCAAATTACAAAAAAACATACTCAGTTATATAACACAAATTCTTCTTTCTTACATTTCCTTTATATTAATGATTTACATCACCAAAGCTAGGAGTAAGTTTTACACGATAATTTACGATAAATTTTAAAAACTTACTGACTCACTGGTGGTAGGTCTTTTATTGCAAGAGGCCGGCTATGTAGGTACCACCGCAGTGTCAAGTATTCTGCCGCCAAATAGTAGTGCTTAGGCATTACTGTGTTCCGATTTAAAGGGCACTGTAGGCTAGTGAAATTACTGGGCAGAGAAGATTTAAGAACTTATATTTCGAGGTTTGCAACGCGTGAGTGGCACCAACTAATGGCGTTGCAAGCGCTCATAGGCTACGGCAAACACTTACCATCAGGAGGGCCGAATGCTTGTTTGCCAACTTGTAACATAAAAAAAAACTCAAAAAGCTCATTGATTCTTCGTCACCTTTATAACAAATATTAGGCTGTGTACATTTAACTTGACAGACCTAATAAACATTTTGTATGAACAGGATTTTATTATAATCTTACTTTAAGCTTGTTTCGAAAACAGACCTTTGTAATGTATAGAAATGCCAATAACAAATGCATATTTTAAATATGTTTAAGAGTGTTTAAGAGTGAGATATGTTTTGTATCAATAAAAGTTTTTAATCAAAATCAGCATAAGTAAAATAGCAACTTTATAATAACAATTCGTTGTTTATTAATTATCGAAGACGTGAGGAAGAACAACTTTTTAAGACGATTTCCAATTACGGCTGATTGCCTATCCATCCAAGTAAAAACAATCTTTATCGATCTATGGAAAAAACTTTATTTTTTTTTTCTAAAATAGTTTTTTAACAATTTAACAGGCACAATTGTTTGAATTGTGACTGGAAAATGGGTTAGAATTATTTCTCTTCGCCTTTTTATTATTTACTCGATTAATGAAAACTATTTTATTATTCAAATAATAAATAAATAAATAAATAAACGCAACTCAAATAATTTTATTAATAAAACCGTAAATCAGACAAAAAAACATTATATGATTTCAAAAGCATTATAATTTATCGCAAAACCTATAAATTAATTTATAATTATAAAGTATCTATTTTTCTCTACTATCTTTTAATATATGGTCAATTAGGAATAATGTTATCAAACAGATGCATATATGTATTTATGTACTGTCTGATTGTAACATTGTCTATGGTTTGTTAAACTCGAAAAGCTTCACTTGTATGCTTCGGTATTTATTTAGTTAATGTCCACTTTTGTCTCCGCTTGTCCACCGCTTTATAGGCGCCAATGTCTGTAATAACTTTTATGCCCCATGTTCCCAGCCTATTAATACAACAAAAATTTTATAATAAACTAGCTTCTGCCCGTAGCTTCACCTGTCTGAATAACGATTTTTAATGAGGCACCTTTAAAGCAATATAGAACTACTTGGTTCACTGTAGTATCTTTCATCCCGAATTTAAATCTTTTTCGCAATAAATAATAAGCCTACGTCTTTTTCCATAGTCTAATCTATCTCTGTATCGAATTTCATCAAACTTGTCACATTTATAATATTAGTAATAAAGTAAGGGTAGGAAGCAACTGTATTCATAATTATGCTGATCAGTGTGAAAGTTTTTTTGGTATAACATTTATCATTGCATTCGTAAATTTTAAAATCTGAAAAGTACAAAAAAATCTAAGTTCTCTATTTAATATTTAAAAAAATATATAAAACTCAATATATGCATTCTTACAATTTTTATATACTTCTAAATATGTAATACATTACTAAGTTCAGTCGGATAGGAAACGATAAAGTATGGTCAGTTTTGAAATTGTAAAAGCGTGTGACATGACCCACTAATAAAACAAACGGGTTGATCGCTCGGATTGTTTTCCCATAGACCGATTCCATTCAGAATCTCATTACACTTGAAAGGGCCACAACAAATCTGGCGCAACGTTTTTCTCATGGACGTGTCTGTCGTTAGGGCAGCGTGAGGTGACCATTACTGTACAAAGAGTTGCCTAAAATAGAGAGCTTTTGTAAGGCGGGAAGAGAGATGAGGGGGAGGTGGGGGCGGGGCGGTTGTTGGCTGCCCGCCGGCTCAGTTGCGCCGCACCGCACAGCCGCCTCGCACGCTGCGTACCGTGACCGCGATAGCGCATGCGCACGCGATAACCCCCCACCGCGTCTAGACAACACGTGCTCCGATACCTGTGATCACCTGATGAGAATCCATTGAACAAGATGCAAGAGCAAAGCACTTCACGAACGAACAAAACAACACTCAACTCTTTGGAAAGTGCTATTATAAAATTGAAGAACAATCTCCAGATACAGGATAGCAAATCTACAGACATGACTGGGCTGTTGAGTATCGATGCTTCATCGGAGGATACGAAAAACAATACAAGTAAGGTTACAAGTTCATCTTCTACTACAAACATTAATTTATCGATTGCGTCCGCTGCTTTGTTACAAGAAAACATGCTTCAAAGATCTTTACAAGGTGTAGTAATATCACTACAAAATGCTATGATGAATTCATTACAACAGGCTGCCCTTTTACCGTCTAATTCAGCAGCTGCAGCGGCCTTAAATTTACAAGCGCTAGAATCGTATTTGACTTTGCAACGTCTAACCACCGTATCATCTGTCAATAGTAACACACAAACGAATACTTGTGAAAGTAATACTTCAACGAAACAAGACATACTAAGGCTAGCGACGGCAAGTGCTAAGATAACTGAAACAGATGCTTCTGAGAGTACATCAAGGCTAACGTCACCAAAAACTCCTGACGAATACCCCTTATCTGATGCTATAGCAGCTGAAGATGTTGACCTATCAGAAGAAGTAGAAGAAGACTTAGCACTTCTTGATAATGAAGATGAGTTTACATTAGAACAACATTTGGAATCAACATCAAAAGGTTATTGTTATAATTCATCACAAAATTTTGATAATGGATACCCTAGTCTTCTAATGAATGCAATGTATCAACAACAAATGAATGGAAGTCCATCACAGCCGCCTCTTTCACCACAACCCTCCAATTCATCTAGTTCAAAATCAACAAATAGTTCAACATCATCAACTGGTAGTAGTATATCGAATAAGCAGAAAACAACGGGAAGTGGGCCAAGAACAAAAAAGCAGTTTATATGCAAATTTTGTAATCGACAGTTCACAAAATCATATAACCTTCTTATACATGAAAGAACACATACGGACGAACGACCTTACTCATGTGACATTTGTGGAAAGGCTTTCCGACGGCAAGATCATCTTAGAGATCACAGGTAAATATTAAAATTTATCTTTATTATTTAATTTATATTAAATTTAAGTCATACATTTAATGCGTGTACTGACGTTATTTTAAATGTTATGTTGTTATTGTATTGTAATTAAAGATAAGATAAACTATATAGAATAAAGTTATAACTTAAGCTATATGTACTCAAAGCTGATACAACTTTATAAATAATTTAAACGTGATACTAGTCTCGCTTAAGATACGTTACAAAAACACTTTAAGTAAACAATCAATACCATGTACGCACAGCTCGCTTAGATTTCGTAATTACAATTTATACTATGAGAAAGACATTTATTCACAGCGTCTTATCGCTGTCCTCGAAATAAATAGCTAAATCAATGGGAGCTTTCAACTTTATTCTGCCCTAAAATACCGTATCGGATGGCTCTACCCGTACTTATGAGATAAAACAACATTATAGCCGTGTCGAAGAACATTTAAAAGGATCACGATTCTCATTTTTCGATATCAATAAAAGATTTTGGTCCTCGGATTTAAACGCGAAACGTTATGAACTTTTGAATAATGGCGGTGTAGAAAAATATTTCAAACAAAAAGTATAAGTATGGGCCCGACAGATGGTATCGACGACTCGTCCGTCACGCTCGTATATTATAAAATCGCTAATCTGAGAAGAACCGAATGTTTTAATTTTCATATGTCGTTTTGTTTCTCTGCAAATATTTCGGATTCCATATGAACCTGTGCGCATATCTTGTTTATCATCGTATCTAGAAAAAAAAACACCTTAATCTTAATTCGAAGAAAAAATCAGACGTTTTCAATAAACAATACCATTACGTGTATTGTATCGACATGTATAAAGTACTTTATCTATTTCGTTTCTTATCTGTTCAGATATTTCCATGAGATGTAGAAGGTGTTAAATTTTTAACACCTGTCTCAGCGATTTCTACCCAAATCACCGTATCTCTATGGCAATAAAATAAATTTCGTGTAGACGCCGGAGGGTTAACCCGAGCTGGGCCCGGCCTGTCGATGTTCAATCGATGTCCGTTGACACGATACATTATAATGGACCGGAGCGTTCGACGGGTTTTTAACAAAGCACGTGGTGTTCCTGACGTGAGGATTAATATGGATGACAAAAAAATGACGCGAGTGGTTAATATCTTGTGCATACAAATTTAAGAATTGGTATTTAATTTTTTTTGTATAGGATTTCATTCTCCGAATAGTTATTTAATGATGCTAATATAATTTTTATACTAGACATCGAGAAAATATTTTATTCAGTTTTGTTGATTTTATTAATTATTTTATTTGACTAGATAAAATATTTGAAAACATATTATCTCAATCGATTTTGAAGGTGACTCATTAATTCATAAAACTGAAAAGATAAATTGAGCGATATATCAAATGTTCTTTTATCAGAATTTATTATTATCGACAACATTTCATCGCTTACAAAGAGAGCAATGCATATTAGAGTGACATGTTTTAAAAGGTAATGAGGGCCCTCAACTAGAATTTTATAGCCTATCAATATTTATAGCAGGTTTAATTTATCAACAATGTCTCGTTGGTTCGAGTTAGGCCTAACTGCCCGCGTCGGTGTCAGTCCACGCTCGAATGCGCGCGCCTTTCCTAATCGCCCCATCATCTTTCTTTATATCCAAATCATTTTTTCATTCATCATCTTGTAACTCTTAATCGTCGGTTATCGTTATCTCAACGATTATTACACATATTACGTTACTTTGAACACGTCGTTATTTCTCAGCGTATTTGTTTAGCCGATAATTTACGAATTTTGACATTCAATTGCCTGTTTCACGTTCTGTATTATTGATTGTACGTTTGAGCGTTATAATTATAGCTTGTTTCATTCGAATTAATTCTATGTCCATCGGTTTCTGTGTTATAATGGGCAGTAAATATAGTTACCGATACAACTTGAGATGTTTCATATGAGAAACTAAATTTACTTTAACAGAATTGTGTAATGTTAATATATTATGATTTGTATGCTACAAAAGTAAACTTAAAACATATTTCTCGTTTTGTTTTTTGTCCATGCCATTTGGAGGAAATAAGTGATTTATCATACAAGTCAAAGCTATTAAAAGGCAGATATCAATGACTCGGTTATCTAAGCTCGTTAATACACGTAATAAAAACCACATTAAAATTTTAATGTAAATGAAATTTTGGGCGCTCATTAAACGACTCTTAATCTGAGGTGCACCCATTTAATTGATGAGGATGCAGGCATTGTTGAAGCAAATTTTTCGTTGTATAAAAACGTCTTAATAAAATTTAAAACAGCTTGTGTCATGAGTTACGTAAATTGATGGCATTGAAAGCATAAATGAGAGGGTACGCCAATTTATTACACATATCCTGGGGGCTCTTGCTTGTTCCCCGGATACTAAAAGGCCGTCGAGGTGTGATACTGCGTTAATGCTACGTCTTCAAACAGATATATTTATTATAATTGGTTTGAAATAACATATGTATTTGTTGCGAATGTTACTTGATTTCTTTTCTTACAAACGATTTATTTTTAACGATTTATTAATAATAAATATGTTATCAAGTGTTCTCTCGCTGAGGATCCTTTTCACGGACTCGATAATAACATTAAAATCATGACTCAAAAAAATCTTTGTTTCAGATATATACATTCAAAAGAGAAACCTTTCAAGTGCCTCGAATGTGGTAAAGGGTTCTGTCAATCAAGAACGTTAGCGGTGCACAAAATCCTACATATGGAAGAGTCTCCACACAAGTGTCCAGTTTGCAGTAGGAGTTTCAATCAAAGGTCGAATCTCAAGACACATCTCTTGACACACACGGATATAAAACCTTATAACTGTACCTCATGTGGGAAAGTTTTCAGACGTAACTGTGATTTAAGACGTCACAGCTTGACACACAATCTAGTTAGTATATCATCAGTGAATACATCACCTAGCGGAGTGGGTGACAAAAGTCCTTTACTAAATCCTAACTATCCTATCGACAATTTAGATACTGAAGACGAAAATTGATAATAGTTGTGAATATATAAAATAATAAGACTGATAATCTTCCAGTGCCTTGTAGTTTTAAGTATCAGAACAGGTTCTTGTGGATGTACCATTAGTGTCTATTAATCGTTTATGACCCTTTTTTATACGGGCAGCTTTATTTGAGTGCAGTTTTAATTTTAAAGTGTATTATCCTTGTCTTGACCACAATCGTGATGTGCCTTGGTTTATTTCTCATTCGTTGTATTTTAGGGCATATGTATCTAAAAATTATTTTGGACTGGGTGCTTTTTTAGTAGGATCATTCCGTCATGTCCTTTTTTTGTTTACGCACACCACTGCACGTAGTGTAGGTACTCTTCAAGTACACTAGGCAGTGGTATTGTTGGACTCGGCCGCCTGGTAGTCTAGCGGCAAATACACACTAAAAATAAGAGGAACCCTCATCGCCATATTGAGACGTTGCGAGAGGTCGCTTGCGCATACAAACATGACGCCCCGTCGAAAATTCCGTCATTTCCTAAACTATGTTCTATAAATACAAATTTAGCTCATCTTGTTGTATTATTAAGGTACATTTTAACTTGAACGTTCTCTAATTTAGGTGTACGCAATATAAAATTTCCTCGTTTCTGTTAGTATTATAACCGCATTTTTTTAATCTTGTATATTTCTGATCTCATTTTTTTTGTATTTGTAAATATAGTGTATACACGGCTAAGTCAATTACAATGGATCCGTCCTATTTTAAGTACAATTTATTATGATAAAATCAAAAGTAATTAAATTCTTTATCTATAGTTAAATTTGATCTAAATTGGACTATCTCGTCTTTATAACGATAAATGTTAAAGACTTATTTTATTGTGAATATATCTCTCACTGTACAAACATTTTTGAAAAATACTATATTGTAATTAAATTTATAAACAAAAAATTGTCTTTTATTAACTCCGAAAAACCTAATACCAATTTTTTTTATTATGTTATATATATAATGGAGAACTTTAGAGGTAGGTACAATATCATTCACATAAAATAAACACAAAAAAATATATTTACTCACACAAATATATTCATATATACTTACATACATTAATCGATTCGAAAAATCTTAATTACTAGATTTAAAATGATATCAATTTAAAAATTATTATTTCTGAATGATTTATTTATTAACAACAACATTATTTCAAGGAAAACTAGGTTTTAAATAAGGTTCCATTGATGTTTTGTATTTGTAATCAACATTAAAAATTGTATTGACCAAATAAATTACAAAAGATTTTGATTATTTTCTAACTGAATTACATATATGGGTAAAGAACTTTTAAAAGAACGAATAATCTTTCAATGATAAGACATAACTTTATGGTATATAATATGATAATCAAAATGCTATTTAAAAAATAATTAAAAAAAAATCCTACCTGGATGAAAAGTTCGCTTTTTGTCCCTTGTACGAGCGAGAAAAGTGCCCGATTCTTTCACGGTAAGATGACACTAAACTCACTTTACCTCCCGGTAACCTAGCAACCATATGTTTATTCCTCGCACCAGCGACTAAATGTCAACTTCATCGTAGGCAAAAAAATGGTATACGCACCACGACTACGCCACCACGGGAGTGAAGTAAGACATTATTGTTTAGACCGCGATTGTTGGTAATACTTGCGATTGATTCGTGGGTGAGAACGTCATACTTCTCTCCCTAGGTGCGTAATGTACTATAATGCAGGCTTCTGGTTTAAATCTCAATATTTATAGTAATAGGTAGAGCATTACAATTACAAATCAATATTGTATAATTATGTTACAATTACAATTACTATACACACACACACATATACACTACTGCACACACACATTATAGTTTTTCAGACTTTTTCATTTCAAAAATACAGGTAATTTAACTATTCTAATCCGAACACCTGTCATGAACCTGCGAGTTTCTTGAGTTTTGAAATAATTCTTTGCTTTGTGTTTTAAGATAAATTTCCTTCCATGAAAAATATTAAGAAAGTTCAGTAAGAGTACATATTTTACCCAACTCGGAGTAGTAAATGTTACTAGGTTACTTGCCCGTTAATGCTATTAATTTTATTTGAAAATGAATTTTAAATTCATAAAGAGGCTCTCATTAGGGATCCGTATCAGTATCCGTGTCCGTAGCCAACAAGGATAGTGCAATTTTCAGAGAATATGTATTTCTGTTGCCACTACAATACAAATACTACTAGGAATTAAATAAACATTTAAAAATAAACTACTTGTGGCGCGCTTGCTTTGACTGAAAATGCGCTGATGGTCACTGACAATTCCTGCTCGGAGCAGATGTTTTTAAGAAACTTTTAACATTTACCCATCAAATTAGTATAAGGAATAATACTGCGAAGAAGAAGATTAGAGTAAATAAAAAAAGCCAAAATTTAAAAATAAATTGAAATTTTTGTATTTTTTTCTTCTTGACAGTTTTATCGCGTTTTTGTTTTTATAATTAAAAGTTTAATAAAATAGACACGAATTAATATAACTTGTACTTCTGATGTTGTCACTAATCTGTATATAATTATATTTTTTTATGAAATAAAAATTAACTGACTACTCATCTGGTAGGTATGTACTGCTATTTTAAATATTAGCTCATTATATAAAGACACTTGTTAAGTTGTCACTATATTCGCAAAAAATCTAATTTTCCCCGTAAATGAGTTCTTATGATTTATTAAAGTCAGCCTGTATGTCTGTGATCCGTTTAGTTATTTATGTACTAAATTTCATATATTTTCCTCCATACAGACAAAAAGAAATGAAAAAATAATCTTACAAGATCTAAAAATCTAAGAAAACTTTTCTAACAAAGTTTTTCTAAATATACTATGAACTATTTAATAAAAAGAAATAAGAATTTAACCGTATTTATTTTTATTAAAAAAATGGATAAAAAATGTTATTCGTTTTTAGAGCACGTCAATTTTCAAATTTAGTTCTGGTGTATTCTAATAGATGTCACTGCTTGTTCCCTTTTTAAATTACGAACATTGGTTTCGCTGACGTCTTAATTAGTGAGACATTTATGATTTACGGCGAAGTTTATATTGTTTATGGCCGGTTTGTTATGTTAATGATTTCATTAAAATTACAAAGAATTTTTCTTATGGGTGATTAATAAACTCAAATTAGTTTGTTACTAAAAAAATATAAAGTTCTCTACAGATGAACCTCACAATTTTAAACCTTTGCTGGCTT
Source organism: Hestina assimilis (assembly GCA_023373885.1). Taxonomy (NCBI): domain Eukaryota; kingdom Metazoa; phylum Arthropoda; class Insecta; order Lepidoptera; family Nymphalidae; genus Hestina; species Hestina assimilis. The sequence continues at coordinate 7,332,265 of CM041754.1, forward strand.
TAAAAAAATTAAAAATATATTTTTTGACATTTACTTACATTAAATTTTAAAGGGCTAAGAACCGTAAAAGGAGGAGGAGAAACAGCAGGAAAGGGCTTGGACTATCCTCAAATTATACTTGAACGAAATCCAACTAACTATTCTGTAAGAAGGTATCTATTTTTGTTTTTTTGTTTTTTTTTATGTTAGAAGTTGGCAAACAAGCATACGGCCCACCTGATCGTAAGTGGTTGCCGCAGCCTATGAGCGCTTGCAGCACCATTAGTAGGGGCCACTCACGCGTTGCCAACCTCGAGATATTAGTTCTTAAATCTTGTCCGCCCAGTAATTTCACTAGCGTACAGTGCCCTTCAAACCGGAACACAGTAATGCCTAAGCACTATTTGGCGGCAGAATAATTGACACTACGGTGGTTCCTACCTAGCCGGCCTCTTGCAACAAAAGACCTACCACCAGTGTGACTGATTGCAATGGTGCAATAATCTCTGCTGTGACAGAAGTTATCCCAACAGCGGGCGATGGGGTCGTCACATCCCGACGCCGAAAGATTTTGCTGGTCTGTTAAGATGAAAATAATTTATAATAATTATAACTTTCTTTCTTTCGTCTTCTTTGATTCAGTACATGTCAAAATACTATATAACTCTTATTTTAGAGATCATCATTTTATACCTATTATAAAGTAGACTTACAAAATTGTTAATTTAAGTTTATAAAGAAAAATCGATGCGGCTATTAGCAACAAAGGACGACTACCGAGCTTGAAAAATCGATTTAGTTCAACGGCAAATCGATGTGAGAGCATGAGATGTTCACATTATACTATAAAAAGGTCCCATTGTAGACTCAAACCGCACAATAGAGTCAAGAGTGTATCAAAATGACATAAAGCTTAGCACAAAACAAGTTTATAATAGCCCACATGTTTTCTTTTTTTTTTTAATTTTGAAAATTGATGATGTGTTAAAAAGGTAACAGGCTCTGTGGCGACAGTGCTGTTTCTGAACTCAACCGCCATGTTTTGTTATTCGCATTCTAAATTCAAATCCAACCGCGTGATTCGTTACGGATTTGCCGCGTTACTTGTTTTTTTTTGCATCAGATATGAGTACCAATATGGCGTTTTATTGCCGCTTTTAGAGTCACGCATAATTATGTTAAATGCTTTTCTGTCGTTTTTTAAACGTATATAAAATATTATTTTTAGTAACATTTAATTGCTTAGCTATTAGTTATCTTTAAACAAAATATAAATTGTCAAAGATAAAAGAAATGAATGAATAGGGTTATTCAAAAGTACGTATGGTTAAACACTATGACAACATAATAATGGGAGAGCACCGTCTTAGAGTCTTATAGCCGAGAATTATACACAAATTACATAGCAATCACCCCAATCGGAAATCCCGCTGTGTTAAACAAAGTATACCTTTCGTGTATACATTTTTTTTGAACTCGCAAACACCACATTGTCATCGACACCGAAATTACAGAGGATTGTCACAAAGGATTATTTGCCCTAACCGGTGTTTGAAAAATATTTGCTTTTGCACTTTCGAGAGCTCTGTATCGGAATTTAGTGGTACTTTTATTCGCAACGACCACACACGGGACGGTTTTTTTGTTTTTTTCTCTCGCCTGTGAAATTGTATAAGGTGTTTTGACAATGCGTTGGAAACGTGCGTCTGCGCTGTTTCGAATGTTAAGCACGGTTTCGCTGGACTTGTTTGTCTTCGTATTGCGATTTCTCTTTTATTTTTATTTTTTGTAGGGAACTATTTAATTGTAATTTTTTTAAACTAAATAGTTTTAAAAATAATATGAAGGAATACTTAAATGCAGCTTGTATAATCGAAGCGTTATTTGAAAGCTAAATGTAAGTACGTATGCTTTTTATTGCTTAATTTCTAAAATGTTTTGTAAAAAGTAAGAAGGCTGTCTACCATGAACTTTTAATAGCAATTGTATTGCGATCCAATTCAATTTTAATATTTCAATCGCAATAAGAGTTCATGGTAGGTCCCATGATAGGTATAGCTTGAGCTATTTATATTTTTGTCTAAAACTGCTTATAACAAAGTTTCGCATATATAAATGAAATTAACAAACGAATATATGGACGCAGATAAGCAATACCATGTCAATCCACAAAATTGAAAAAACGGAGTTATATTTGCAGAAGTGTTTGCAAATGGCTGAAGAACATTTTTCTTTAATATTTGTAGGGTTTTTAGCTTTAAAACTTCTAAAAATCCATTTTTAATCAAGCAATTTATGTTTTATATTAAACGTTTTGGGTTATATTATATACGTAATACGCAGTTTGTATAGTTATTTTATGTGAAAATAAATAAAATAACTTACGTAAGTCTGAAATCGCCAAATCTTGACCAATAAATATAAAAAAATTTTATAAAGCAAGTTGTTCAAAATTTTCAAACGCGTTTTTCTCGAAATGACATTCGTGTGGGTTGACATGGTATTTACTTATTTGCGTCCATATAAACTTTTTAAAATTTGGAATTCAAAACGACTAAATCTAAATTCTTAAGCTACATTTCAGCATAATTTAAGTAAATTACAAGGTAAATTACAAGCTATACTATCTGTCCAGGAGACGCGTCGTGTGCGGCCGCTATCGGACGCACTATCGCGACTCGCAGTTACTGTCCGCGGCGAGATAGCTGTGCGTGGGCAACGACATAGATAACGCTACGTAGATGTGACTGACGTGTCACGAATAATTACCTATATACTCTGTGATGAAAATTAATACTCTATGATAAAACTAAGTACATGAATCACTTAATAAGTTGCCTTTATTTATAATTTGTTTTTACAAAGAACAAAAATTATTTCATCAATATGCGAAGGTCACATCAACTTCAGTGAAATATGAGTGTCATAGAAAATAAGAAACCATGCTGGACGAGATCTAGTTCAAGAATAACTTAACAAAACAGATTATTTTAACCAAGAAAACTCCTTAGATATGTATATAGATAATTTGAAATGATTAATTTGAATATTGGGTTTCTTAAATATATGCTATGTTTTAGAGTTTTTATTTTATAATTTCTTTTCGAGGACCGAAGTAAGTAGGTATGTTATAGTTTTAAGTTACCAAGTCTCTCCGATACATATTCTTTGCTACACTGACACTTAGCATTCGTAAGCGGCACTCGCAATCACAATTGTCACCGTTAATTCGCGCACTTTTGATATGATAATGCCTAAAGGTTGTCGTTCCGAGATAAAACTGAAGTGAAATGAATATTTAAGCATTTGATATAGATTATTGCGAAGAAATAATTTTAATAAGTCGCGTTCAATAGACGCTTTTCAATATATCATTTACGAAATTGTTTTAGAGTCACGTATAGTAGTAGAAACGCGTTTTTGGCACCTACTGTTATGTCTCATCTCGTTCTTTATTCTTCTTCTGTCCTTCTTCTCTAACTTCTTAGATGTCTCATATGGGTAGCATACCCTACGAGGACAATCTATAGATACCCGTATAGCATAGTTGTATTTCAAATAAGCGTCTTCCTGTTTTTAAGGGCACGTAAAAGTCGGTCCCAGCTGTTATCTTGATAACAGTCGATAAGTCAAGTCCAAGGCCTATACGGGTGACATGAACAACTAGGTTGGTCACTAAACACACGATAAGATGACGAAGATCTCAGATGGCACCGCTCGGTGGTGGTTCTTCCTGCTTTTACGGTACACCGGCGTCGGGATGTGACGACCCCATCGCCCGCTGTTGGGTTAACCTCTGTCACAGCAGAGATTATTCCACCAGTGCAATCAGTCATACTGGTGGTAGGTCTTTTGTTGCAAGAGGCTGGCTAGGTAGGTACCACCGCAGTGTCAAATATTCTGCCGCCAAATAGTAGTGCCTAGGCATTACTGTGTTCCGGTTTGAACGGCACTGTACGCTAGTAAAATTACTGGGCGGACGAGATTTAAGAACTAATATCTCGAGGTTGGCAACGCGTGAGTGGCACCTACTACTGGTGCTGCAAGCGCTCATAGGCTACGGCAACCACTTACCATCAGGTGGGCCGTATGCTTGTTTGCCAACTTCTAACATAAAAAAAAAAAAAAAAAAAACTCGTACGCTTTTTAAGGTAGTGCCTAGAGCCATGCTACTCCCAGAAGCAATAGGCCGGCTCGACGGGAGAAGTACTAACCTCTCACAGAAAATCGGCGTAAGGTAACAGTATCAGTAGGTACTGTTGAGTTTCGTACAATGAGTGAGGGCGCCGGAAACCCAAATACAAACATATTATGTTCCGAGGGGGAATCGAAACCGCCACCTGTGGCGTTTAAGGCAGGTTCGCTACCGCTGCGCCACAACGTCGTCAAAGGTACATAAAAGGTAAATTAATTCAAATTATAATAACTAACTGACCTAGCTTCTCTCATACATACCTTTATGTGTACTTTATACAGTTTCCAGGGTGGCAAGCAAGCTTGCCTGTCAGAAAGCAGCTAGTTACGTTCATAATAGGTACCAATAACGAATCATTATGAGTTGCTGTAGAAAAGAGCGAGATGAAAGAGGAAAAGAGAGAGGTCAGAGAGAGATGCAATATTGTGTCTCTGACTCTCACATACATGGCACCAAACACTATAACACGGACACCTTGTGTGCTATTAGCTAATAGCAAAAGTCTTAATAGTTTATAAGTCTTCTTCGTCCTAGCATAATTCCTGGTATTTTTTTATATTTACCCAGGGTCTGCTTAGTACTCTTATCCGGATTTGACAGGTTACTAGTTTTTACACACTAGTTTTTGCCATCTGACCTCCGCAACCCTAACGACGAACCAGTAGCTCATTGGATAAGAGCAATTTACTTATAAAGAGTTAACGATTATTATCAGATGTTATGTGATATCAACCGGGACCGACAGCTTAACGTGCTCTCCGAGGCACGGTGAGGAGACCGACAGACAAACGCCCAGACCGAGACAGAAATTTAACAAAGATCTGCCCGAGCGGGAATCGAACCCGCAACCGTCGAGAGTAAAAGCAGACACGCTACCCACATTGATTATAAGTATTATAAAAATTAAAAATTCATAATTTGTAAATTGAAATGATTAACATTAGTCTGGTAACAACCAAATATTCTAATAAGGGCGCGTGTCACCAGTGTGAAGTAACAAGTCACATGAACCATGTCAGTGATGCAACCATCAATACGCACCCTAATTTTAGTTCAGTATGTATGTAATGTAATGTTATGTTATCCTTCAGTTGTGAGGGGAACCACGATGGCGGTGGTGGAGCCTCTCCCTTGCACGGTAGGGTCTGATTCCAAATGGCCTATAGCCTCATAGATAGATAAGATAATAAGTGGTGGTAAAAGTAGTATTTACGACACTCCTGTAACCCTGCTGTTTGCTTTGAAAAAAAAAAAAAAAAAAAAAAAAAAAAAATATATATATATAATAAAAAAAAAAAAAAAAAAAAAACAGTTTTATGAAAACACAGAAACTAAGAGTAAAGTCAAAAAGTTGTTGCATATTAAAAAGCAACAGTTTGGAATAGCATTAAGAAAAAAAAAAAAAAAAAAAAACCATCAATACGCTTAGCTCCTATCAAAAATCACTCCTCCTCCATTCCCGATGACGTCCTTAGCCGTAGCTTGCCCTCCATAAGGTTGGACCCAAATTCGAGCCTCCACCAGGGCTGTCTCTTTTTCACGGCTGGGACTCAGTACTCAGTTCCCCCACCTAGTGACGCTGTCAAGGCCAGTAGGGCCAACAGCAATACACATGTTAAAAAATCACTCAACGTGGCTAAAGAAGTTCTTAAAAAAATTCTTCAAAATCGGTTCATCGGTAAGACATGAAAAGGTTGCAGATAGACAGACTTAATTTCACATTTACAATAAGTCTGCATAATATTAATTAGGAGTCCATAAGACCCATCTACCTATGCCAAAATTTCGTCCTGTAGCATGTTTTGTGTTAATCCTGCGGGAACCTAAGATGCTTCCAGGATAAAAAGTACCTATAGGTACTATTTGTTAATATAGTTAACAATTTGTGTGCCAAATTTCATTTGAATAACCATTGTAGTTTACTTAATTCAGCTACAATAATTAACGAATTTAACGGTTCATGTATAATGAACAAAACAATAAAATTGCTAAGAAAGAACACCAACGGAAATTTTCCCCAAACATAATTTTCATGCAACATTCCTAATCGATGTTGTAATTAAAAGAAATCTCTAACAAAATTTCGTCAAAACAACACTTAGCGAGTACTACTAATAGGTGTTCTTTATAATTATTTGCTGTAAACTATAAAAATACTATGCTTTTTTTAAAGCAAAAATAAAACAAAAGAAAAACGTCTAACTAAAAAATCAGTCCAACATATATATTTTATTCTTTACAATCAAATTCACTTTAAACAAAATGTTGATCAATTTCCAAGTCATCACACGACCCTGTACCATCGAAACTCTTATCTGTAATCCAATACTCACTCACACTCATGGTACGGGGCGGAGGGCGGTCTTAGTCTGACCACGCCCCTGTCCTCCCACCACGCTCTCTGATTGGTCAATGTCACCGATGCGCATGAGCATTGAAACTGAACAAGCGTTGAAATTGATTCAATCTCTTACTATTGAAAATTCTTTTATGGTTTAAGGTGATAAGACAATTTTACGTTTTTATATTGTACTCAAATAGTATACTGTACATAGGAATGTATACTACCTATCATTAAAATGATTATATATTCATTATGTAATGACATAGTCAATTTCAACAATTGTGCGATTAAAATTAGTTTTTTTTACAAAATCATTATCACATAATTATATACCTATGTAATGAAACGATAGACCTCTTTGTAGGTACACTGTTGTTTCATTGACTTTCATTATGATCAAATTATTTAGTCCTAAGTGTAGCTAAGTATGAAAATACTTTTTTATTTAATTAGCTATTAAACACAAAAAATAATAGTAAAAAATACCAAGCGATAAATAAGTAGGTGGATAATAGATAGGTACAATATTTGTTTGAAGCATCTGAAACTTAAATTTAACGCACATACTTATATAGGTACCTACTTAAAGTGGGTCAATTTTGTCTTGAAAACAGATACTAAGATTATTGACTAAAATTACTAAAATTATTAAAAAACTATATAAAACCAAAAACTTATTTTTGTCATTATGACTGTTTCATTACTTGTTAAGCTATTATTACTTAACTACTGGTAAATAGTAAAAAATATCTATACAGAATTTTATAATATTTATTGAAAAAATACATAACTAATTTTATCAAACAAAGCTTGTATAACAACTTTTCATTGTCAACATATCGAACGAATTCCATTTATTGTGAAAGAGCTACTTCAAAACAGATATCCTTCCCACATAATCTACAAATCGTTCCCTACAATAGTTACAAATGCATTTATTGATGTTTAGACACCGGCTAATGGACTAAGAACTAGTTCTAGTCAGTATTTATTGCCTGTAACTTACATTGAGGCTAAATCTTTCCGATAAACTGGAAAATGTTGAACGATTTACATTTGAAATTTTAAATAAGTATATAGTTAATAGTTTGAAATGTACGTCTTTTCTTATATTTATTATAAAATAGCTTCTACTCGCGGTTTCACCTGCGTGAATAACGATTTTTAATTAAGCACCTTTAATGCAATTTCTATATTGGTTCCCCATACTCTTTTTGATGTTCATTTCACCCCTTCAAGTTTTTCGCGACAAATTATATCATAATGGGTTCAGTGATTTAGACGTAAAACGATTGGCGTATCCAGCATATGGCCTAGGGGAGGGCAAAATCTTAATTTAGGATCCTGAGGTCGCTCCAAGAAGTCTGTGAACGTCCCAGGGAAGTTCTGAACTTCTGGAAGGAGCTGGGCTGGTTGGTATAGACTGGCCAATCCCACACACAAAAAGGACCAAATTACGAGTCTAATTGTGGAAAAGGGAGCCCCACTACTACTACTACTACTACTAGGATCCTGAGGGTGGGGCAAAAATCATTATACCAGCCATACCAGTTGAAAATGAATTTGACTTTGAGACTGACTTCATTGAGGTATACTAATACCTAGATTATTTCACTAAGACGAGAGCACGCCGTGTCCAGCTGTAGCAAGATTAGAAAGAAAAAAATGCCGGATCCTTAAGATGTTTGTGATTGTTCTTTCTGGTTATGCATAATATGTTTCCTAAATTTGATTTTATACTACGCGAATTAAAAAGTCATTATTATATTTGGACGCAAATAAGCAATACCATGTCAACCCACAAAATTGAAAAAACTGAGTTATATATGCAGAAGTGTTGGTAAATGGCTGAAGAACATTTTTCTTTAATATTTATAGACTTTTAAGCTTCTAAAAAAGCCATTTTTAATCATGCAATTTATTTATTATTTTAAACGTTTTGGGTTATATTATATACGAAATATGCAGTTTTTATCCTTATTTTATGTGAAAATAAGTAAAATAACTAACATACAACTTGAAATTGCCAATACAAAAAAAAAATCATATAAAGCAAGTTGTTCAAAATTTTAAACGCGTTTTTCTCGAAATGACATTCCTGTGGGTTGACATGGTATTGCTTATTTGCGTCCAATTTTGTGGGCACTTTTTAAATAATTTATTTGAAACACTGGAGAGAGGGGCCGCCATTAAGAAGTTCTTGCTCCGGTCAAAAAAAAACGTAGATCCTGAGACTGGTAAATTTCCATAAGCTTGTTTGCGTCCTTTTTTTATAAAAAGAGCTATTTGGAGTGCGTGAAAGTACATAATTATTAATATTTTAATGAAAAATTTTACTTCACTAAAAAGTTCTACTGTGGCTTACTTTTTATCTACACTATATTATATTAATATGAAATAAAGCATCCTACCGAAAATATGTACCTATATTAAATTTGTGGGACCACCGAAAGGTCTTTCCATTTTAACCGAACCTAAAGTATCTTATTCAGAAGAAACTAACTTTTATGGGACTAAAGTCTTATACTTAGAAGTTATTGAAATAGAGTTGTTTTTCTCTTAAGGTAATTTTATATATATTAACGGAATTAAAAACCTGATTGTTTTCAAATAAATTATTTATTTTACTTATTAATAATGCATGTACTTTGTATTATAAAACTTTACCAACAATATCAAAATGGTCACGGGAAAAAACATTTTTAATGAACCAATACGTAAATATTTTTATAAGAGAGATTTTTTAGGATATGAGATATGTTAAAAAATCGTGATTTTAGTATTTATAAAATCAAAAAATACAAAAAATAGGTGCGTGTACTTATGTACGCGCGTCAGAAATTATATTTCTTTGGCATCATTAAAAAACAATTTCTAATTTGTTGTTTTCCGATCAAAAGCTTTATCAATTTTTATCATTAATATGTAAATAATTCGATATAACTTATATCTTTTTTTCTTTGATCTGAATTTTTTGTACTCCTTTATTGAGAAAATAGATTGTTAAGTTAGTCAAATATAAAAATTAAGAACTTTGGAGATCTCTCAAGTTGAACCTACCGTATATTCTTCTAAACGCATATTCATACTAAAAACATTTGTGTCCGTAAATGATTGTAATAAGAAACGATACTGAAATATACAATAGTTATTTTTGAATATACTTTCATGCACAAGCTAAGCAAATGTGGGTGCGTGTACTTATGTACGCGCGTCAGAAATTATATTTCTTTGGCATCATTAAAAAACAACTTCTAATTGCATGCCAATAATAAATTGCAATAAAATAATAAGAGATTGGAGAAGGAAAGTCAACACAGTCAATAAAGCTTAGTTTAAATTTGAAAAATTAAATGACAGATTCAACCTGTGAATTTTGTGTGACGCTCACGCGCGCGCATCTTAAAATTTCACTCTCATCATTTTTCATAACGCGCCTAAAGAAGTATAACTTCAAAAGTACTTCAGTTGAATAAAAACATCTGGATCTCTATTTCGAATTAATGGCGCTTTATAATATAAAACCCTTAAATTAAATTTTCACCACCCAAAGAGATTGACACACATGCTATATCCGTATGTGCTTAAATGATATATATTGCGGTGTCACCCTTTAAATTCCAGCTAACTTATAAAGATTTGAATAAACACATAATAAATCTTCATATCCTTTTGTTTTACACATAGCACGGTAAATTAAGTTCTATTTGTTGGTCTTTTCGATTTAATTTTACGCGTGAAATATGGTTCAGGTCGCATTGACTGTCTATTACACCGAATTACAAGGATATCCTATTATATTATAGTAAGTTAAGGCGAGCTACAGAAATTGGACATACTTTCGAAAATATTTCGAATAACAGATTTCTATTGAAGCTAATGTCTAATAGATAGTAGATTGTTTAAGCTTTTTTCATGACAGTTTGCAAACGAGTTACGACCCACCTGATGGTTAACAGTCACAGGAACCTATGAACGCTTGCAACAGTTGAAGTCTTAGTACGCTCGTTGCCACCCCAAGGGATAGGAGGTTAAGAATGAGAAGGGAAAAAAGGAAGGAAACAGAGAGGTGAGAGATTGGGCCTCCGGCGCTCTCACTCATCGATAAAACGTAACAGTACTTATTTCGGTGAGAGAATAATACTTCCCCGGACGAACCATCCCATTTCTGCTAGCAGAAGCATGGCTCTACTACTACAAAAACTAAATATATTTTTTAAGCAGGTATTTATTAATATTTTGTAATAACAACAATAAATTAAACATCAAACAGTATACAATTGTCAAAATAAGCAATAATTTGAGCGTAAAAAATGGTTATCACTTAAAAATAAGTTTATAAAAACATGACATTATCATTGGAAAATAACCACAAATTTTCGATACAATTTCATTTTAAAATATTTTGCAGATAAAACTATAAACATGTTTTAGCCTTTTTATAAATAATCTTAATGGATATTTGTTTTAATATATGATGGTAAGCTAATGTATTACCTATCTCCCATGAATCTTATTTACGATATAAACGATAGTTTATTTTACATGTTTGTAGATAAATTATGCTAATATGTAGTATGATTTGTTTGTTTTCCGATCAAATGTTTTATCAATTTTTATCATTAATATGTAAATAATTCGATAAAATTTATAGATATGTTTATTCTTTGATCTGACTTTTTTGTACTCCTTTATTGTGAACATAATACATAGATTGTCAAGACAAATATAAAAAATATGAACTTTGAAGGCAAAATCTGGAAGCAGCATAATCTCTCGTTGAAAATACCTACCGTATATTTTTTATTATCTTTCTAAATGCATATAAAAAGTAAAAGCATTTATGTTCCTAAATGATTGTAATAATAAACGATACTGAAATATACAATCATTATTTTTAAATGTACTTTCATGCAAAAGCTAAGCAAATGTGGCTGACATTATGATAAGAGGATATTGTAGCCTAAAGATGTTTTTAACACAAGCGTGTCGCCATCCGAGTTACAATATAGGAGAGAGCCGAGGCAGACAGAGTAACGTATATCCAGTAGCATCTCAAGTTGGCGACAGTGGAGCCTTCGGTGTTTCAGATGTTCATGGGCGCGTGATAATCATTATGTTGGCCACCTGCCCTTTTGCCCCCTCTGATATAAAAAGTACTTTAATTAAATTTACTCAGATAAATAAAATTTCAATATTATTATAATCATAAATATAAATACATCTAAAGGATACGCGTCGGTGTAAGGGACGCCACTTCGGGCACACGCCGAAAGGCATTCACACAGCAAATATTATAACCCGCACCATTGTGTCGGCGTCATCCAAAGATAATCTTATCAACTATTTGCTGACCAAACAGCGCTGTTTGGTGACAGGCGCTCGTGTTTCTGTTCGTTTGTCTTGCCTTATCTATTGAAGGGAAGGTACTTGAGGTTTCCTGTCGGTGTTAATGTATGGCGTGTTTGATGAGTGAGGTATTTATGGACAATAGAATAATTCATGTGTTATAGTATTGCCTTATGCCTTTTCAGTGCTAAGGAAATTGTTATAGGTAGTGTCATTGATTTAGGTAGGTAAAATATTTTGACAACGCAGCATAGATAATGCTAAATGATAAGCACCGATTACTTTTCTATGGCAAAATTAAAATGAATCTTGAACTAGTGTTTTTAAAATTGGCACCCTAGACTAAAATACGTTTGACATAGATATACAGTAATAATTTTTAAAAAAATACCAGTCCAGTACGTTGTGGACAAGGTACAGTGGAAACTAAAGGGTTCCTAAGTTTGATGATGAAGATTCTTAAGGCATTTAAAATAATTTGTAATTTCGTAGTAATTATTAAAAATAATAATAAAAAATAGTTATGGGTAAAACTTATATATCTCTAAAATTTGGAGACGTGTCTTCTTCAAATTAAATGTGATGTGAAAGATGTGAATTGACGTTATACAGCTTCCAATTTTTCCAGAATTTTCAAGGTATAGGTTTCTTTAACTTTAGGCGTTAATATCCAGACAACTTATCGAAAAAAGGCACCACTAAGAATTCTGCTACTTTTCAGCCTTATTTGGTGTTAGGTACTTCACGAATATCTCTATGATTATAAATTATTTAGTATTTTATCTACTGGATTCTACTGAATATAAAAATAATAGGTTCCCGATACAGTCTTCGGCGTCGGGACGTGAGTATCCCATCTCCCGCTGTTGGGATAATCTGCTGTAACAGAGATTATTCCACCAGTGCAAAAAGGCACACCGGTGGTAGGTCTTTTGTTGCAAGAGGCCTTCTAGGTAGGTACCGCCGCAGTGTCCAATATTCGACCGCAAAGCAGTAGTCTTTTGCATTACTGTGTTTAGGTTTGAAGGGCACTGTAGGCTAGTAAAATTACGGGTCAAAGGAGAATTAAGAACCAATATCTCGAGCTCGGCAACGCGAGAGTGACACCTACCTATGTGGTGTTGCAAGCGCTCATAAGCTATTACAATAGCTTACCATCACATGGGCCGTATGCATTCTTGCCTACTTAGTAACATAAAAAAGCCTTTCATCCCCTATTCCATTCCCCCTACAAGTTTTGTATTCACGACAAACAGCCTATAACAGTATTGATGGTCACATCTTACTTAACTCAAAATAAACAGTAACACAATTACTTTCGCATTTATTTATACGTCTGGATTGTCTGAATTGTTTGTATAAATTAATGAGGCAAACATCAGTTTTTGCTGATCATTATACCAATGGCTTCTTAATTGCGAACTCGTTTGGTTTTTTTTAATATATCCAAAGTACAAGTAGGCAGTCAATCTTTATTGCTTTACGACACCAATAGCAACCGATGCCTCACTAATTAACAGGTTCATATTATAGGGTTACCCCTAGAAAGAATTTTTGACGATGTTTTGGCGCAGCGATAGCGAACCTGCTTTAAGCGCCACAGGACGCAGGTTCGATTCCCGCTCGGAGCAGATGTTTGTATTGACCCCGATACAGGATATAACTATCCTTATCCGTTGAGTGTGTAGCGTTTATTTGTTAATTTTATTCAGACTTAATGATACTTATGATAAAAGAAACGATATTATACACATTTCTGACTAAAAACAATAAAAACGATTAAACGATTTGTCTGTATATAACCGAGACCTACATGATAATTCTCAATTATATGGTATTCAATTGTATTTTAATATCATTTGACTATTATGTTAAAAAAATGAATAATTCCAATGTTCAGGGTTATATAATTTTTTTTAAACCTTATTCTTACTTCCTTTCTATCGTTACTTAATACTATAAATACGAACGTAACTCTCTCTCTGTCTGTCAGAGTTGGTATTAAAATCGTTATTAACGCGGGCGAAGCCGCTGGTAGAAGCAAGTGAGAAATAATTTTTAAAAAAATCATCCATACCACAACAGTGGCGTTAGTAACAAAATAACTGTGTATTTTGGGTCTTCAGATTTAAAAAGGTATATTTATTTATGGATGACAACCCTAACACCAAAAGACCACACCACAGCCTATAATTAATATAGGCCGACAAAATAGTGCATATAATGAAAACGTCTTAATTTTATTAGATTGCCCTCAATCTAAGTTTTATTGAGCGCTATAGCGCTGTAAAGATAGGCGAGTCAGCGTGTCCTTATTAGGCTGTTCATTTCTTAATTATATTGTACAAAAAAATTATAAACATTTGCCTGTTCCAATCATATTCATTTAAAAAAAATAGTTTATCGCTGTTTTTCTGATTGGTATTTAAATAGGTATGTATTTATATAAATGTAGGTAACAGCGTATTCATAACCCACAACTGGGGACAGTCTTCCTCTCCTGTTAAGGGGCAGAATTAGCATTATCCGTGGTGGATTGTTGCACTGCGTATTTGAGGATACACATGCATAATTATTCCAAGATATGTAAGTTTCCTCACGATTTCTTCTTCCGCCGTAAAGAACGAATTAAGCACTTAAATTTATTTATTTATTTATTTTGTTGCATTCCACAATATATAGTATGTTGTTTATATGATGATAGATACAGATATACATTGTGGACCCTGTCGGGCACAGCAAAGTAGGAGAGAGGAAGACTGACATTATTATTAATTTCATATATTTCATAGGTGTTTGAGCAGGATTTTAACCCGTGCCCTTTATGTATAAATGGATATTATTGCTTTTTATTAGACGCTCATAGCCGGGTGCGCTCAATGATAGACAAACTTCCGGTGGGTTAGGCAACTTTAGGCGCGGTTAGTCAATAGATGGGAGATCTTTTTTTTTTTATTTAACGCCGGAGGGCAAATGACTCCACTCCACCTGATGGTAAGTGGAAGTGGAGTCCACACGCGAAGGTGGCTAATATGGTTGCAGAAGGCGAACTGTACTAGCCATCCTCGCCCTGCCTACCCGTAAGAAGCCTCTTTACGCCTCGTTTGAAGGACCCCAGGTTGTAAGAATGAGGGAACACGTGTGCCGGTAAAAATTTAAAATGATAAAAATGATCGCATACTGATATTTCAACTGAGCGTCTCCGTGCTTCGGTAAAAAGTCGGCCCCGGCTGTTACCAATTTGACAATAGTCGCAAAGTTAAGTCAGAGGCATATACGGGTGACCTGAACAACTCTGACACAATGTGACTTACCATAGACAAGTGGAAGAAGAATTGCTTTTTGTGGTTGTTGCGTTTGTGCACGCTAATCTCCACAATAACTGAAAATTTAATGAAATTTAGAGCACACCTAGTCCATGTATTGGATATAAAAAAGAAAATATATACAGGGCTATATCAATTTTTTTTTGTCGTTATTCTTATTTCCTTACTGTCCTTACTTCATATTATAAATACGAACGTAACTCTCTCTCTGTCTGTAAGAGTTGGTATTAGAATCGTTATTCACGCGGGCGAAGCCGCTGGCTTCAGAAGCTAGTGAGAAATAATTAAAAAAAAATATATTATAGTATTCTTTTTATCTCGATGAGGTCAGAATATTTTGTTATATTATAATCTAAGCTTATGTTTGAACTGACTTTAAAATTCAGAGTTGCGTCACTCGATGATTCCGACGTCTATAAAGCCGTTTGTATTAGCCCCTTTTTATGTATTATAAGATAGAAAACGCCAAACTCAAATAATTACTATGCCGAGTTCACACAAGCGATCATGACGAAAATCACCCGCTGACCGGACGTAAAAACGCTTTTACACGGCCGTGTTTAAAATAACACACCAAAAATATAAATAAAAAACGCAGCAAATAATGGGACAAGTGCACACATCACATAACCGTATAACGTTCGTAATAGCGGTAATAAAAAACCGAATCGAAGTGTAACCGCCACTTAATGTTGTAATGAAATAATTTGCAACAGTTTATTACACCTAAATGAAAATCAACTTATCGACTTAGCGGGTGGTAATCGAGTAATGAGCAGGCTTTTAGCACGATCAATTTGTTTCATAATCTATACGAATTTGAACTTTATTATGATGCAATAAGCATGCTCTTTTTTGTTATAGAATGTATTAAGACATTTATCTTAATGCGTTAATGCGATCACTGTTTGCTGCTTGAGAACTAATTCGTTGTTAATTGATGAACTTTAAAGGCAATTAAGCGAACCACTTTTAAGTTTTATCGTTATTTATCGAAACTTTGGTTTGTTTATAATTGAATAATATGATTTATCAAAACTTTGGTTTGGTTCTAAATTGAATAATATGAATCTTCTACCCCCTCTGTTCTCTTTCTGCACCCTTCTTAACCCTTCCCTTCATCTCTTGGGTTGGCAACGCGCATATGATAATTAAAGTATCGCAAGCGGTCATAGGTTGCGGCGACTGCCTACTATCAGGCTGACCATATCCTTGTTTGTCAACCGTCATGAAATAAAAAAATGCCAAAATTTTGTTACGTTTTATGTCAGTAAAAATTCTTGGTTCTTAAAATATCGTAACCACACTTCATCACACAATTAAATTCCACCAAAGAAAGGGTATCGATGGTCCTCCATAATGGTGCCTATTGTTACCATTCGTCTCACAATGCCTTACTTATGGCCCGCTTAGGATATGAAAAAAGAAATGGCCAACGCTTTTCACACACAGCTCATAAGATCAACCAACATTTTACATTGTAAATACATTGTAAATTATAATATAACATTTAATTACAAGGGTATAAATTTTCTTAGTATTTTTACCGATATTGAAAAGGTGAAGTCGTTGATTGGTTAGAGTGTTCTTTTTGTAAGTTATGCAATTTGTTAACTAATTTTGTTCACATGATAAGGACTTGGGATATAAAACGGAATTCCTCAAAGTTTTTGAAGCTATTAACTTTAAATGATAACTACCCACGATCACTACATGAACATTATAATATGTTTGGATTTATACTATAGAACGTGGATGGTTGCCGTCAATTATTTTTTTTACAACTCTGCCTGTTTAGCTGCCGTGGTACGTTGATGAAAAACTCGTGAAGAGACTGCTCGCTAGCCGCCTTTGGAGGTCAGCCATCGTATAACCAGTTTCATAGTGAAGATCGGCAACGCACCTGCCAGCCCTCTGGTAGTGTTCATGGGAGAAAGTCTATTGGAGTAACATCATGTGAGCCGCCTGCCCGTTTGCTCCCTCTAACATAAAAAAAAACAATAACACAAGAAACCACTATGATTATCTAACATGTTTTTTTTAAAATAACCCTTTATAAAGTATGCTTTTTAATTGATTTGTTTTCTAATGTATGATCACATATTAAACCGTGTGTATCTCACATTATTTTCGACCATAACAAATTCGTCAGATCAACGCGGCGAGTTTGACGTTCAGTTATGGATTTCGATTATGAGTGTTACGAGACTCACTTATTGTTGTATTACCATATATTGGTTTCGTTTGTATATATTACATTTTAAAAAAATGAATATCCAATCATAATAATATATCGTTTAAACAAACTGTAATCAATGCAAGAACCAATATATCGATGCATTAACAATTCCTAAAACTGTAATCAAATTCGATAGTTTAGTTGTCTCTATTCGAATCCGTTGTCAGTGACCGAATTTTGAATGTCATTCGATCCAAATCTAATGCATCCCAATCAAATAAACATGGCGTCCATATCGGTTCTTACAGTATCATGACAATTTGATGTATTTAAATGTAATCGAAACTCGACTTTATATCTACGTAATAAGGGTTATAGAGTACATTCAGGTGTAAACGTAAATGGATAATGTAATGGTATCGTACGGACCGCATGACAGTTGATTAAAGGGGGCCGAAAGAGGACCGAGGTCGGGGGCCCGCGACAGCGCCGCAGGAGCGACCCTGCGGGATGCCCCCCTGATGATTGTATTTAAAATAAATAAGTACCTCAATGAACGATTGTCCGCGCATTCCCGAGTGGTTTATGGTTGTTCGTGATTGTGCCCCGATAATTTATACGATGTTTGTCGCTGTCGTGATAGCCGTTGAAAGCGAATTCATTTTTAACCCCCAAACTACGAAGTAATTTTAATAAACTATTTATCATTAGAAATTATATTTAAAAATAACCTAAAATTCTCTACTTGCGTCTAATATGAAAATAAGTACTTATTAGCTATTTTATTATTTATATTAGTTTTTTGTCTCTGCGCGTAGTAAACCGCGTTGCTTCGTGCGTAGTGAAATTCATTGAAATTGTTACTATTAATACGGTTAACTGTAGAAACCAAATTCATACTAAGACCTGTACAGTTAATTAATATTCATACTAAAAAGGAATACGTGTAAATCAAATTATTCAAATCTAATATTTTCAAGTTATAAGACCAACAGAGAACATTGTAGTTGTTGTGATAAACGTTGAATTTTATATAAAATAAACATGGTTAAAAATTTTAAACACAAATATTAGTTGTAAAACACACCCATGAAATTAAAATAACCGTCAACACACTAAAGCATTATAATTGTATGTTACGAATATAATGTAAAAAGGGTGTAAGCATCCCATCGAAATTAAAACGGTCTTAAAATAACAATTACGTATATAATGGGACAACCATTAAATACATCCCAATACAGCATCTGTCGGTATAGATGCATTTATAATGGTTTTATAATGTTTTACGCGGGTCCTATAATCAAAAGATTATGTTTTAGTCTTTTTTTCAGTGCCGTTTTCATTAGTGTTGTAATTCGTCTAAACGTGTAATCATTGCTAGGGTTAAATGCGTCAGCCATTTTTATAAATACGTAATTATAGGTCTGTGTTTGATCCTAGTTGTGTTTTTATGATACTCAGTTTATTAATCTATTTGGTTAATAAAAACTTTTTTTTTTGTCAATCTTTTTTTTTTCCTCTAGGTAGTCAATGTCCTGATGTGTTTGCCATATAAAGACGGTTTATGCATTAAAATATGCGGTTTAAAATAGGGTATTTTATCAGACAAGACAATTATTTTAGTGCAATAGAATACTGCGTCCATAATATGGCGTGTGACGACGGCTCTACCATTGGGAAGCGAGTTTTTTTTTTGTAAGAGAGGTCAAACTGAGAGGCTCACCTGACGTTACGCGATCACCGTCGCCCATGAACATCTGCAACACCAGAGGGCATGCAAGTGGGCTGCCAACCTTTAAGGAAAGAATAGAATAGAATTCTAGGCAGATATATTTTGTATTGGTACAGAAAATTACTTCCGATTGGGTGGTCATTCTTGTGTTTAAGGTGTGTTTGTTTTTGCCTATTAAGCGTAAGAATTTGAATAATCTATAAAATAAGTTAAGTGACCACTACAATTATAAAGATCTAACGTATTTCTCTTAGATTAATATCTGTATAAACAAGGGATTACTGAATCATAAATTTTACAACCTCCTTCCAAAGAACCGCGAACGAGGCACCTAAGTAGAAACTTGTGTATGTTTATTTTTTGATAGGACTGTGTAACTGTGTGCCTTTTCTTTTAAAATTCTTTTTTTTTTCAAAGGGTTTTATTTATGCTTCCAATAAAGGAGGTTTTACATCGAGACCCGTGCTATCATTTTTTCATGGAAATTGAGACGGGCGAGCAAAATGTTTACGTAGATTATAAGCAGCTTAAAAGATTGAAGCTAAATTCCAAATATTTTTAAGGATTTTAATAGTTACTCAATTTTGTTCTTTGATAAGAAATTATGTTTAATATTCTTTTGGTTATGATAAAAGTGTAGTCGATCAGTATTTTATTTTTAAATGACAATTAAACATTTTGAAATACCTAAAACTTTTGTACTTTTTTATATAAACAAATAAAGCATAGCATTTATTTGGATACATTTCATTTTTCTGAAACACAGTATCACATTTTTCTGAAACATATATATGGTTGAATCAACTTTTTTTTTGTTAATACGTGTCCCCAATAGTTTAAATTTTAAAACTTTAAGTATTTACTACGTTTAAATGAAATAGAGTTCAAGTATTAGTTTTATTGCAATAATTTATAATATATGATTTTAAAACCTGTAGTAACCTGTAGTTTTATTTCAAAAACAAAATTTTTAAACAAATTTACATCGTTCAACCTTCGTAAGTTTAACGATTACGTTCACGTAAAATATGAATAATTTAAACCAATACGAAAACGATAACGAAACAATAATAATATTTTTATGTCCCTTTGAAACTACTCCTGTAACCTTAAAAGTGTAAAATAAGACTAACAAAAGTCAAAACTGCTGTGGTTATAAAATGCAACCTTTATACATTTATAGCTTTGGTTTTAGTTCAAATTCACTACTTTTTAACCGACTAAAAAGAGAAGGTCCAAGCTCGATATTTTATTTTCAAGCCGATTTTTAATCGATATTTTTTATTAGATAAAGTAGGCTTCCTTGGTTGCTCCATTTTGTGCTGATCTTATTGGATACAAATACAAATACAAATACAAAGACTTTATTTGTGCACAAATTTCAGTACATTGTTCGACATATTATCTAAAGTGCATAACAATAGTAATTTTTTTTTTTTTTTCAGTAATTGTGTTAATCATCTCAGTTTACTAATAGTAAAAGAGTTAATTAACATAACTAGGAAAAGGTACAAAACAATGATCATGGACATACCTAAACAAACAAAATAAAATAAAAAAAAAGATAAAAACAATTATACAATTAAAAAATAATAAAAAAATGTTGGAACCATAAAACAGATAAAATAACATTAAAAAGATTAACCCTTTTCTTAGTGCAAGAATTTTTTTAATAAATTAATTTATGTACTAAAAGCCGTGCACAAAAGGGCACACCACTCAGCTATTGTTGAGTTATCCTCAACGCTGTTTTTCAGGGGTAGCCGGACCACCATATCGAGAACCAGTGACAGATGCACAGTATGCAAAGCTACAGTTAAATAAAATAAATTACAGAAATATTAATATAAATACTCTTATTTTACCTCAAAACATAAAAATAATAATAGTAAATGAAAGGTTAGATTAAGAAAAAGAAATAATAATAATGCTAAAACTACCTACTGGACTTTCTATGCAATATACATATAATAAAATAATATAATAATGTTTTTCAAAAATAAATTAATTAAAAAAAGAAAAAAATTAAACAAACCAAACAAAAGGGGTATTTAAGGTGTGGAATAATCTCGCCCACATTCTTAATGGCACAGGCAGCAGCATCTTAGGCCCCGTGCGAAAGCGCATGCCCGGTGCGAGCATTCTTTTGTTTACGCATGACATTCGATATATATACGCTTAAGAGTTTTTGCATATTTTCCTGCTATATTTTCTTCTCCTCTTCGTAAATTAATGTGCCTTCTTGTGCTATATTCTTTATGCTTGTATGCTAATATACTGTAAAACTATTGTGTGATTATCTGTATACTTCTTGATAAAATGTGGACTCGAATATAAACATTAGAACAGTAAGTGACTTTTATTTATAGTGATAGTGCTATTCATCCCACATATTGGTGACCACGACGAGGACAATTCATATTCATACAACGTATACAAGCCATAAAGCCGTTAAAAATCGGAACATTTTACAATCATTGACAAGATCGCACAAAAGCAAATGAAGAGCGCTAAAATGTCACAAAGCGACACAACTGCAGAATTGTGCAAAGTTGGTGTAAAAGTACCCGAATTTTGGCCTGATCGTCCAGATGTTTGGTTCGCCCAACTAGAAGCGCAATTTATAGTCGCAAACATAACAGCTGATACGACTAGATTTTATTACGTCATATCACAGCTGGGTAATCAATATGCAGCGGAAGTATTAGATCTTATTAAATGCCCGCCTAAAGATAATAAATACGAAACTTTAAAGTCGGAACTAATAAAGCGTTTATCAGCAAGCCAGGAGAAGAAAGTGCAACAACTGCTGATGCACGAAGAGCTCTGGTGACCGTGCCATCGCAATTTTTACGTCGTCTTCAAAGCTTGGCAGGATCGGCGATATCTGACGAATTTATGCGCACGCTATGGTCAAGCCGACTTCCACAGCACGTTCAAACAGTAATTGCTACTCAGACTGACTCACCACTTACAAAAACTGCAGACTTGGCAGACAAGGTTCATGAAATTGCACACAATACACCGCAAGTTGCTAGTACCAGCATGGCTTATCGAGATTCCACTAGTCCAACAATTTTAGAAGCCATGATGAAGAGCATGGCGGATTTGACACGACAAGTTGCGGCACTTACTTCGCACATCTCGAGATCACGTTCACGAACACGATCTTTCAGTCATCGCAGAAGCTTCATCCAGACAGCGTTCGTCTTCTCGTCCACGTATTTGCTGGTACCATAAAAGATTTGGCACAAAATCAAATAAATGTACGAGCCCATGTAGTTTCAACGCGGTAAACTCCGAGGACAGCCGTCAGTAGCGGCTAGCGCCTGTCCTACCTCCTCTGGCCGCCTCTTCGTAACAGACCGCAAGACGAAAATGCAGTTCCTCGTAGATACGGGATCGGACCTGTGCGTCTTCCCACGCCCGCGGCTGGATAAACGACACAAGAGTGGGTATAGTCTCTTTGCAGCAAATGGTTCAGAAATATCAACATATGGTTTCGCACATTTATCTCTCGACCTCGGTCTGCGTCGAGATTTCTCATGGAGATTTGTAATAGCTGATGTTACTAAAGCCATCATAGGTATAGACTTCCTTTCTCACTATAACATTTTAGTTGATTGTAGACACCATAAACTTATAGACAACACAACTTCATTAGCCACTGACGCTGTTCCTGTAAAGCCTAATGAAAGCGTTTCGTCTATCAAAACTAGCTGCTACAGTGACAATAAATATCAAGCTATATTAAAAATGTATCCTAATATTATAAGACCTGCTGGTAACCCTAGAGATTGTATGCACAATACAGTTCATTATATAAAAACTACTCCTGGTCCTCCAATTTCTAGCAGACCCCGCCGCCTACCACCTGATAAGTTACAGATCGCCAAACAGGAGTTTAACGAGATGATCAAGAATGGTACAGCACGCCCATCCGATAGCCCTTGGTCGTCAGCTCTTCACCTGGCACCAAAAAAGGACAACGGATGGCGACCATGCGGCGATTATCGAGCTCTCAATGCAAGAACAGTACCAGATAAGTACCCCATAAAACATATACACGATTTCAATCTAAACCTTTTTGGATGTACAGTTTTCTCCAAACTTGACCTTGTTAAAGCATATAACCAAATACCAGTCTATGAAAGCGATATATGCAAAACAGCTATAGTAACACCATTTGGTTTATACGAATTCCCAATGATGACATTCGGACTCAGAAACGCGGCCCAAACCTTTCAAAGATTTATTGACGAAGTCATTAGGGGCTTAGATTTCTGTTACGGTTATCTAGACGATATTCTTATTTTCTCTCGCAACCCAGAAGAGCATGAACGTCACCTTCATGAAGTTTTTAGAAGACTTAACCAGTATGGAGTGCTGCTGAACATTTCAAAATGCGTCCTCGGCGCATCCCATGTAACCTTTCTTGGCTACGCTGTGTCCGCAGACGGAATCCGACCTCTTGACGAGAGAATAGAGGTAATCAAGAATTTTCCCGTGCCGAAAACTATCAAAGAGCTGCGGAGATTTCTCGGTATGTACAACTTCTACCACCGTTTTATACCTCACTCTGCAGAATTGCAAGCTCCGTTAAAGAGATCCTTAAAGGATCCAGTAAAGGTTCTCAGCCAATATTGTTAGACGAGACACAACATCAGGCATTCGATAATTGTAAGAACGGACTAGCGAAAGCAGCTTTGCTAGCGCATCCAGACTCCAATGCCAAACTAGCCTTAGTAACCGATGCGTCGAGTACCGCTATTGGTGGAGTATTACAGCAGATGCGTGGTAATTTTTGGGAGCCTTTGGCATTCTTCTCTCGTAAGCTATCGCCTACTCAAATCAAGTACAGTCCTTACGATAGAGAACTTTTGGCCATCTACAAATCTATTCAATATTTCCGTCACATGCTGGAAGCTAGAGTATTTACAATCTTTACAGACCATCGCCCGCTATCACACGCTTTCCAGACCAACCGCGATAAATGTTCTCCCAGACAATTTAGATACCTGGATTATATCTCACAGTTTTCCACGGATATCCGTCACATTTCCGGTAAGGATAACATGGTGGCTGACACTCTCTCCAGGATTAACGATATCTCAGCAGGAGTAAATTTTGAAGCTTTAGCGAAAGAGCAGCAGTCTGACCCAGAATTAAAAACTTTATTAACTGAGGGAAGCTCTCTAAATTTAAAAGAGATCCGTATGCCCGGTTCCAAAATAAAGATATTTTGCGATGTAAGTACTCCATTACCTAGACCTTATATTGTGAAATCAATGAGACAGCAAGCTTTTGAATCAATGCATGCACTCAGCCATCCCAGTGCTAACGCAACCATTAAGTTGGTAGCGCAGCGTTTTGTTTGGCCTGGAATAAAAAAAGACTGTCGCGAATGGAGTCGAGCGTGCCTTTCCTGTCAACAAGCAAAAGTGACAAGGCATGTTTCATCACCATTATGCTCATTCGCCTTACCTACAGCCAGATTTCTACACATACATATAGATCTTATTGGCCCCTTGCCTTACTCTAACGGATACAAGTATTGCCTCACAGCCATTGATAGATTTTCGCGATGGCCTGAAGCAATACCACTCACTGATATAACAGCAGAATCCACGGCCAAAGCCCTTCTAACAGGATGGATCTCGAGGTTTGGTTGTCCACTTAGTATAACCACGGACCGTGGTAGACAATTTGAGTCCAGCCTATTCAAGTCACTCGCTTTACTGACGGGATCTCAGCACAAAATGACCACCGCTTATCATCCTAGTGCTAACGGAATAATTGAGCGACTTCATAGACAGCTTAAAGCAGCGATTATGTGCCACACAAATCAATACTGGACTGAATATCTACCTCTTGTATTATTAGGTATACGCAGTGCATATAAGGAAGACCTTAAATCATCTGCTGCTGAATTGCTTTACGGTGAACCTCTCCGTTTACCTGGTCAATTTTTTGAAGACAATAACCGTAGCAGCGTAACAGATATATCCGATTACATCTCGAGATTAAGGTCATTCGCCGCTCAAATTAGTCCCGTACCTGCAGCTCACCACACTCCAAAAAATATTTTATTTTCAAGGATTTAGAAACCGCAAACCAAGTATTTTTACGTCATGACGCTTTACGTACAAGCTTGCAACCTCCTTACACTGGACCATACCAGGTTATTAAGAGAGGACAAAAGACTTTTCAGATATTAGTTAAAAATAAGAAAATAACTGTGTCTATTGATCGCCTCAAGCCAGCTTACACTATTAAGTCAGACAGCAATATAGTTAACGACGAGCAACCTAGTATAAAAACTACACGGTCAGGTAGAAGAGTTCACTTTCCACAATACTATCGCCCGTAGTAACGGTCTCAGCGGGGGAGTGATGTGGAATAATCTCGCCCACATTCTTAATGGCACAGGCAGCAGCATCTTAGGCCCCGTGCGAAAGCGCATGCCCGGTGCGAGCATTCTTTTGTTTACGCATGACATTCGATATATATACGCTTAAGAGTTTTTGCATATTTTCCTGCTATATTTTCTTTCTCCTCTTCGTAAATTAATGTGCCTTCTTGTGCTATATTCTTTATGCTTGTATGCTAATATACTGTAAAACTATTGTGTGATTATCTGTATACTTCTGATAAAAATGTGGACTCGAATATAAACATTAGAACAGTAAGTGACTTTTATTTATAGTGATAGTGCTATTCATCCCACAAAGGGATACAGAGTGATTCTCTTCAAAATGTAAGGGCTCATTACAATAACCATTACAATAACCATTACATAACCATTACATAACCCACTTATTGTCTTATTAAAACAAATTTCCAATTCCCAGTCTAGTTTGCAAAGGACCAGCGCGCTGTTGTTAAATTCAAGAATACACATTCATAAATAATACAGTCTGAAAACAGAGCATTACAAGTGTGTTTTATGCGAAAAAGTCCACCAGGCATACGACTCATCTGATGATTAGAGATTATTGTAGCAATATTCATTTGTAGCTGCTACTAATACGTTGGCAACCTCGAGATACTTATTCTTAAATATCCTTTACCCAGTAATATAGTAATCTACAGTTGCTATCCTTCAAACTGAAACACAGTAACACCAAGCACACTACTGCTGTATAATATCAGCCTAAAAGGCCTGACACAAAGTATCTCCATATACAAGGTTTCGAAAAAGATGTTTACACAATAACTTTTCTATCAAACAATAAAATACCATAAGACATAAACAAACGTTACCAAATAAAATTAAACTCGATCAGATAGTATAGATCCGTGTTAAAGTGTTAACAAAGAGCGTATCAGATGGTACGTATAGATACCGTGTAGTGAAGAATGTTGGTTCGAATCCAGTGAATCACGGATCGTAACCCGATTTGTTGGGTGCGGATAGAGACATTTATTTGAATTATCTATGTTCTATTTAGTTTATATTTAAATTATCTTACTTTTTTGTTTTATGACGGTTGCATACGGTCCCCTGATGGTAAGAACCCACCGCAACCTATGAACGCTTGCGATACATGAAGTATCTCATGCGCGTTGTCAACCCAAGCTATAGATGGGAGGGAAGGGAAAAAGGAAGGGTACAGAGAGGGTGGGGAATTGAGCCTCCAGCGCTCTCACTTATCATACGAAACGCAACAGTACTCTGTTACTTTACGCCGATTTACGATTACTTAAAGCAACCTATACCTATTAATATCGCCCATGGAGATCTACAGAAGTAAGCTTTGGCATTATTGAAGTTTATATTGAGAACAAATTAAATTAAAGCAAAAAAAAAATTCAATGCTCTGCCAATGTCAAAAAACCTATCTGTCTTCTGATACAATTAAATTAAATGCTACTGTAGATACTAAATATACCTTATTAGTATAATTCAAATAAATGAAAAGTCTCCAGTCTTACAATTTTTTAACTAGAGTTTTATTCTGTTCTGTGTTTATAGTTGTAGTATACAATAGAGCCCTATGAAAACTCTAATTAAAATATGGTAAACAACAATAATCTTAAAATATCAAAATGCCCCAGTAGTCCCAGCACTGAACAATCAAATATTATGGTTATATGCGCATCTAGGCAACGCCATCACTTTATCATTACATTTGAATATTCATGAGTTAAATTATATATTCCCTGTTTGTACAAGAGTATTGCGTAAAAAAGGATACTGGGTGACAAATCGATGCTCATAAAGCCTTGGAGAGCGCCACCTTGTTCACTGTCAACGCGATTTTTATACCCACCTTATAACACGTCAATGAATTCACTTCCCTTTAACATTTTTCGGTTTAATATATGACGTAATAAAAACAATAAAACTTCTCGATTTGTACGTATTAAATTTTATTTTAAATATTTAATGAGAACTTTACATATTGTACTTTATGAATTTCTGCTCAAAACGGTTTCTCATGTAAGGAATGACAATTGTTGAAAAAGAAAGTTTGTTGTTGGAAAGCAGATTCTTCTTCTTCGTAGCACTATTCTTGGTATTTTATCCGGGGTCTGCTTGTTGCTCTTATCCGGATTTGACCGGTTACTAGTTTTTACTGTAATATCAAAATAACAACTTTCTAATCTTTCTGCATGTTTACGGCTGGAGCAATTTTAACAGGAATTCCATTGGCAAATAGCCGACTTTATAAGGTAGCTTTGGGCACTTTTATTTTAAGAAACAGAATTAGAATTTTAGGATTCCGCAAAATAAAAAAATAACAAGATATAATAATTCGACGCAAGTGAATCCGTGGGTACAACTAGTAAAAGGTGCGAGTACATAGACTTCTCTTGAGTAAGCTCGCTCCAACGTAGACCTCATCTAAGCTTTCACGCTCGATGGAGGTCAAGAGCTTACCCATTTTTAAATAAAAAAATAAAAAAACTAGTAAATAATAAAAGGCGTGTGACATACTTTTGATAAGCCGATAGTTTCAGACCATTAGAGTACATCTCCAATGTTCTTATACATATTACTTTCGTTTTTAAGAGCAACCTTTACATATTTTCAAATATCAAACTACATGGTCCATTAAAATATTCTTATTATTTCAAATAATACGTCTGTCATAATAAAACCGACGAAAAAGAGTACACCTACGCGTTGCAATTCAATCCATTGAATGGGGTGCATTTTTATTTTGCACAATAACCGTCGAGTGCAAGGCGGGGCGGGACGCGATTATAGCTGAGTTTTTATTTTATTTGCTACGTAGATACCTTTTACATCGTCGTTCAATTACCGAACCGACTGGGGGACGTTGGATTTGTAGGGATTCGTTTATGACACTTTATCTATATTGATTTTAGTTTAAAAATAAAAATATTTCAATACTAAATTTGGAATGTCTCCATCATTGCCTCACATATTAACAACTTAATCAACGAAATAACCCGCTAATTTTCTTCAAAATTTTCTACTTTATATAAACATAAGTTAATGCTAATTAATGGCTTAAATACAGTTTCATATCAAACTAAAAACAATGAAATTTCTCTTTCACATTGAAATTATTATATCAATAAAACTAAGTACGAAATAAAACTGCAACGTAAAATGTATGCGTACTTACATTTATCTAAGGTTACTAAGCATTCCAAAGATAATCTCGTGACGTACAAATAAACTTGATATGGTATAAATTGTAAGGTCACGTCCACACTAACCCACGCGCCCACGCACCCTGATTGCGCTTGCCTTGACATTAGTTCGACTGTCGCGACCGAGAGCATGAGCTTGCACCGAGACCACACCGCATATCAGAAATATTAAGAACTTCATTGACAAGCATAGTCAAAGCTATTTACAATGTAATATTATGGTGATTTTCATGCTTAACATCAAAATGGGCGAGAGAAAGAGAAAGAAAGAATGATAACAGACAGAGGTAGAGTTAAGTTATAGCCTCCATCACATAGTCTTCTTGAACAAAACGTATTACTAAGAATGCAATACGAATATTCTTACATCGCGTCGATATAGCGTGAATTTGTACACCCAAAGTCAAGTCAGCCCATTAATAAGTATCCATAGACTTCATTCAATCTCGTGGAAGCTGCAATAGCTCAACGGTAGAAGGGCCGACTTCGCTCCGTTAACGCGAGAGTCGCAGGTTCGATCCTGACCCCCTTGGGCTATTGTCGTACCCACTCCTAGCGCAAGCATTGCTAGTGTTGTTTTATAAAATAAAATTTTTGCAGCGAAGCAAAACAATGTCTAGAGACAAAAGCTCATGTCATAACATACTCTTTGTTTTACAATATTCTGAATGTTTTTTTATGTGACTAAGTTGGCAAGCAACTATACGTTACACCTGATGATAACCGATTTCTATAGCCTATGAGCCCTTGCAACACCATGTGTAGGTGTAACTCAAGCGCTACCAAAATCGAGACATTGGTAATTAAATCTTCTTTGCCCCTAATTTCACCACATATAACACTGCTTTGAGGTAGTATCTTCTGTGGAACCTACCAAACCACCCTCTTGCAAAAAAAGACCTACCGTCAGTATATTTAATATACAATGCGACTTATTTTTAAAACATAATAACTATAATTATTTAAATTTTAATGAATGTGTACTTAGCTTTATATCAGTGAATACCATGTAATACCTGTTCTTCCGGACAAGATTATCGAATGTGCTCTTCCTTATCGTTTCTCGATTTACCTCAAATTATATGCACTGTTTTATTGCTTGAACCGAGAACTATATGAAATAATAGTAGAACATTCACTGATTATTAACAATTAATAGTAATTACAAGATAAGATCAAACTAATTTGGATTAAACTTGTTTTCTTTTCCTAAATATTTCTATGCAGATATATTATTTTGGGAGTCTACTTTGAGATGCACCTTTTTATAGAGTTCATATTTAGGCATTATAAGGAGTATTGTTACTCAGTTACTTATTCTCCGTCTACAGTAGTATATGTTGTGTATTGACACAATTCTATCGAGAATTAAGGATTCCGTACCTTTTTAGGATATAATATGGGAAAAAACGTCAAATATTTTAAGTCAGGTAACCGTTACTCTTTTGGTATCGTTAAATCGTTATACTAGTGGTAAAAAATTAACTGTCTACATATTATGGTTCATGAGATGTAGCCCGCTGACAGACGGACGGACACCGGAGGCTTAGTAATAGGGTATCATTGGCACGCTTTGTGGTCGGATCACGAAAAATGAAAATATTTGAAAGCGAGAACTGTTATTAATAATATTCAAAAAAGTTTTGCCACTTTTGTTCTAGGACACTCAATTTTAGTAACAATATATAAAATGACAGTTGCCCAGAGAAACATTCTGTTGGCCCAGTTGATGAGTTAAAATAATGATAGATAAGACATTTTAAATATCAGTTACAAAGTTAAGGACGTGTAATCCAAACGAAAAAAAAAAGAACATCAGTTGAACCAATCCGTTATCTCATACGAAACCGCACACCAAGATTTTAAATCTCAAAAATCATTACGATAAGATAAAGAGACATCAACCAATACTCTGTGACCAGGTATAAAGATCTCCATGTAACATTTACGTGACGGTATTTTTCATTTAAAATCAAGAAGGAGGGGGTCAGTGTATGCTGGTGATAAGGACGGAACATCCGAATCTTAATTAGAGTCTGTAGTGACCGTCAGGGCGGATTAAAAGTTCGTTTCATCAGAGAGTTGTTTTCTGCATGAGAGCATTCGCCGGCGCCTGTGCATACCTGCCCGGCGCCTTTTAAGGTGCAGCGTTATCGATCGAATTTAGATCGTGTTACTTGTCTGGATTTTTCCAATTGAACGTAATGATGAACATTGGATTTCGAATGTATATCGCGGCATAAAATTTAATGATAAAAAATGATAATGACCATAAAATTGATATAAAAAATGACGAAGTAAATAATGATTTATTTTACCTCCATTGGGTTTTTTATTTGAGATGATGATGTAATTTTTTTATAACGGTTGGCAAACAAACATACAGCCCACCTGATGGTAAGCAGCCACCGCCACCTATAAACGCTTGCGATTCTTGAAGTATAACATGCGCGCTGCCAACCCAAGGGATGGGAGAGAAGGTGAGAAGGGATGAAAGAAAGGGACAGAAGGGGTGGGAGATTGGGCCTCCGGCGCTCTCACTCATCCCACGAAATGCATTAGTATTGTTACTTTACGCTGAGTTTCGGTTAGAGGGTAGTACTTCCTCGGTCGAACCGACCC
The DNA here is from genome assembly GCA_023373885.1 of Hestina assimilis. Lineage (NCBI taxonomy): Eukaryota > Metazoa > Arthropoda > Insecta > Lepidoptera > Nymphalidae > Hestina > Hestina assimilis. Next base: position 7,363,621 of record CM041754.1, read on the forward strand.
ATTTGTGCTAGGAGGAACATGATTCTACGTTCTAAAATATGTTGAAACTAAAGGATATAAAATATACAATCCTTTCTTACCTTAACAATATTGACGATAATAATGACAACAAAACATTACCCATAGTAGGATTAACTGCAAAAATTAATTAAATCACAATAATAAGTTGTTTAGTGGAACGTGTAGCTAACGGTTAAAAATGTGACTTCCAAAGGATTTCCTAGCTTAACTTGACGGGATTATCTAAAATACAAAAATTCTGTGAGGCTGAAATCTTAATCTTAGCCAGAGTCAAGACGGTAGCTGCCTTTTACTACCTTTCCATCATAAATCATTCATATTAAATCTTAAAACGCTGCAAACCCCATGACAAGGGATAATACTCTTTGCCCCTCGTAAATACGACTTTTTTCGCAAATATTATCAATTTCAAAATACAAAAGAGACGTCCAAATGTGTCGTAAATCCATCAACAGTAAACAAGACAAACTATATTCGAAATCATCCGATAATCGCCAGCAACTGGGTGGGATTATTTTTTTCTTCAACAATAAATTTACATAGAAAATCCGATTAACTTTCGTCCCAAGACTCCGGTCAGATAATCTTTGGGATGAAGGAACACTGAACGTTTGTTTGAGGACTTTGTCACTTTTTTATTCCGTGGGATAATAACGAAAACAATAATAAGGGAGTTTGTTTGAATTCCACAGTAAATAGCGGATTTTGGATGTTGGTGTTATTCTTGGCTTATAAACTGTTAGTAAAACGGATATTTGTAATAAGATTATATTATATATTAATTTACTTTACGTATTAAATTACGCGCCAAAACCAATTTTAATAATTTTATATGAAAATACTTACTTACTTACTTAATACTTTTAATAATGGATTGAAAATTAAAACAACCTCTGTGACGATATAAATACTGGCTTCTGCCAGAGTCTTCGCCCGCTTGAATAACGATATTATTACAAACTTTGAACTCCCATTTCAGCCCTTCTGGGGTGGAATTTTAGAAAAGGTTAACACCTGTGTTTTATCTTAATTGTTCGTCAAAAAACAATGATTAAAAGCGTGAAACTAGAAAGTTTCAAAATGGACGGACTTCCATACAAATTAACACCCTTTTTAACTTCTTAAGTGTTGAAAAATCCTTTCTGAGAGATCGTTTCCATTTTAAAAACAACACCTGTGAAATAAGGGCTTTCTGGTTTCAAGGGTATATTTATTTTGAAAAAAGTTATAGCACTAAACCCGAGCAAAAAATATTCAACCAGCAAGACAAGCAAGCCAGCTTATACAATGTAAAAGATTACGTTTACAAAAACCACTATACCAATGACATCATTAGTTGATTTCAGAATGTATTTAACGATAATTATCAACGATATATGAATAAAAAGGAAAACGATTAAAGCATAAACGAGAATCAAAGATACAATGGCTGAAATACGACGTAATGGAATAGTTATTTGAGTGGCTATCGATGTAATCGTATACACGCAAGATGTCATCATTATGGCTACGTACCCGGCGGTCCCATCATCGGGCAGGAATTATCGCTCAATTCCAATTCTATAAATTTGTAATGAAAACTCGGATGGCGTGGATATCATCAACGGCGGTAATTTGTTGATTTCTTTCATTGAAATGCATCACTTTTTATCTATAGATGTTAGGAGAAAGTTGTTTACTTTTTAATTTTGAAATTCAATATTTTCTTTTTTATACTTTAAATGGTTGTTGCTAAATAGTTATTATGGGTGATTTGTGACCTAATATTTTAATTCTACTACTCATATCTAGTATCTTAGGGTTACATACTTGAGTTATATGTGTGAGTGACGGTGAGCTTTAGCTTAGTTATCACTTACAAGTATCTTCCTGTGACCTCGTCTGCGTTGACTTCACAATTATGTTCAAAGGTAAATGCCAAATAGCCCTCTAATATTGAATGAAACCCAAATTGAGTTTTGCCTATTTTCTGTACTACTGGCAACGTGTTCTCTAAATTTCATCTTACTAACATTGACATTTATAGAAGTAGTTAGGATTACTTGAGCTGGTAGAGTATCTGAACTTATCGTTAAAATATTTAAAACACTAACACTTTTATTATATAAAATAAATAAACTTTTCGATATTTATCAGCCCTTACAATATTAGGTATCAATAACTTCTTAAAAGTCAGACCCTCAAATAGATCCAGTATCCACCATGGTGGTCTTCTTATCGGCACAGCGTCCTCGGTCGCTTCTACTAAGACATTTCACCTTTTTTATTGCCGTGCTCTTCGCGACTTTACTATAATACCAACTTTATTTACCGTTAAGGGTAACGTAAGTGAACCTTATGACTGTGGTTTAGGGTTGATTTTCGTGTGTATTTACGTTTTCGATCGATTGAATACGGTCAGGTTCGTTCATAGTTTTATCTTCGTCTACTTTCTCACCTTTTTACGACGCAACGTGTGACTCGAAGTGTCGTAGATACAATTATCGATTAGGTAATGTTATCGGGTCCGATCTTTTGTCTTCCGGTTAATTTTTGTTGATTTAGGTAGGTCCATCTAATTTAGTGGCGCTTCGAAGTGTTTATAAGTTTCCTGTTTAAATTGACACCATTTTTGAAAATGATATTTTTGCAAACAACCTATGTTTTTATACAACCACTAGCGGCCCGATCCGGCTTCGCACGGATTCACTGAAAAAATGATTAAAATCGATCCAGCAGTTTTGATTTATTCATTACTGCCCGTGGCCCGCACGCGTTAAATGTAATTATTTACGACATCACATAAGAAACCTCAAATTTTTTTTTTTCTCCACTATTTAATGAATGTTATTATACATATAAACGTTCCTCTTCAATCACTCTATCTATTTAAAAACCGCATCAAAATCCGTTGCGTAGTTTTAAAGATTTAAGCATACATAGGGACAGAGAAAGCGACTTTGTTTTATACTATGTAGTGAAGCTGGCAAAGTGGCATACATATCATCTAATGCTATATCTTCGGCGGAGCTTATAAAGACGCTTGCTTGCACCAGTAGTAACAAAAACGGGTAGGAGGAAAGAAGAAAAAGGAAGAGGGCAGAAGGGAATTTGGGTCTTAGCTGATCACTTGATGATGCTTATTGTCTTGCATTATCCATGTTTAAAGAAGAACACACCTTTTTTATATTTTTTACCTTATTCTAAATTGTTTGTTGCATGTTACTTGTCGTTATTACCTATAATTAAGGTACTGCTTACATTGTTATTTTTAAATGAGTCTATGCTATTTTTAGTGAGTACTTTGTTGGTAATCTAAATAAATAAATAAAAATGAACAAATCACACTCATTAAACTAAATACAACTGTATGGATATTTTTATCTTACTCCGATATTCTTTGTGAGAATAATGCATGTTGCCACCTCAAAGGGAATGTGACCAACAGGGTAGGAGATTGGGTCTCAGCAACTAACATTCGTAAAACGGACATCACATCATTGTTCTGAATGTCAAAACAGCTTGGCTCTATCAGACTAAAATGTATTTAAATGGGCGAAAATCACTAACTTTTAAAAGAGACGTAAGTATAATGTAGCAATATTTGCATATACACTGAGACTCCTAACAAATCCTTACCTCGCATGTGGTAAGCCAGTATTAATTTTCATTGCAAATTATCGTTAATAAACAATGGCGGGTAGCGTTGGAAAAAAACGTTCGACTGGATAGTTCAAGATGGTTATCGTAATGAATTATACATAATGCTTTCGGATAGTATCAAATAATTATCAACATGATAATCTCCTTACGACACTTATAAATATGCACTGTAAGGTATATTTCATGGGTTATTGTGCTATAATTTAAATAGAAGTATAATTTTCACCGCCTACAGAATGGCTACTTCAGTAAAATCGTAAGACATAATAAATAGTCGCAGGAATCAAATTGCACGAGGCGAGTTTAAATATGTGCATATTATTTCGTTCATACATTCGTATAAAGACGTCAGAATGTACTAATGAAATAAAACTTCGTTTGAAATAACTTTTACAATCTTTTTGGCGCGTAGCACTTTGAATGGCGTCCATAAACAAGATGTGTTGTCTATCGTGTATGTTTGACTTTTCCAGACATATTGTTGTATAATATATAATATATATATTTTGATAAAAATATTAAGATGGTAAGAAACGGAAAACATGATTATTATGCAATAGATTTGGGAAGTGACTTAGATTCAAAGTAAGTACACGTAGAAGATATCGCGCATGCAAAGCCACAGGAATAGCTAGTTCTTAATAATAAATGTATTTTTGAATCGATCGATGAGCCCCAAAATATTCATCTATTTGGATATTATTTGATAATAGCTGAGAACGACAGTATTACGTGCTTATCGAGGCACGACGGTTATAATCACAATGACACCACTCAGACAGAAGAAAATGAACCCTATGGTCAATAGAAAAATATACTTTCAGCGAGAATCGGACACGCGACAAAAGGCAAGGTGCATGCACTACTTTTAAGGCAGAAGTCGTTTCTTTATGGATATTTATATATTTTATTATAAAGAAATACAAATATAGAAACTTTATTTGCCAACAGTACAATAGCAGCTATAATTTGATCCGACTCCGTCTGCGCGTGCGCATAACATAACACTGGAAATTTTAATGTTCTTGATCTAGGTTTACACTGCGACACTTTGATGTAGACATATAATGTGTATGTATGGTCTGCAGTTCCAATATCTTTCATAAAAGCTAAAGTAAAGTCACACTATTCTAAGAAAGGTGTAATGATATGCAGAAAGAGAATGAGAGAGGAGAACAGGAAAGGGACAGAAAGGAAAAGATTTGGGTCACCGACACACATACTCATTGAAGAAAACGCAACAGTACTAATACTGCTACTTCACGTTAGTATTCTTTATAAAGGTAGCATTTTCCCTTCTAAACCAGGAACAAACATGGCAAAAAGTAAAAATTAAATTTCCTTTTTTTTTTTATGTGAGAGGGGGCAAACGGGCAGGAGGCTCACCTGATGTTAAGCGATCACCGCCGCCCATGAGCATCTACAACACTAGAAGGCATGCAGGCGCGTTGCCGACCTTTATGGGAAGTACACGCTCTTCTCTTGAAGGTTCCCATGTCGTATTCCCGGTTCGGAAAGACCGCCGGCGGAAGTTGATTCCACAGAGTGGTTGTGCGAGGAAGAAAATGTCTTCTAAATTTCTTAATGTCTATATTCAATTTTCTATCTCTCGAATCGTTGGCCAGATCAGTATTTTATATGGGACCATTCGCAAAGCATTCCGTCACACAAAAATGTATAAATGAAATAGCGAAACATACAAAATTTCTTTCTTTTTGAAATCGTTAAAAGTAACTAAATGGAAACGTCTTATATAACAAAACGTCTTAAAGTATGTTACGTGCGTAAATAATATTTCTTTGACGTAACCTAATATCTTAGTGAAAAACAACCAGTAACTGAATTAATACAACAGATATATATGGCTTAATATAATAAATTAAATCGCAACGTATAATTATAAGCAAAATCAGGCGTGGCATTATACCGTCCCGCGACCATGAATGGATTGACGACGATATTTTCAATGATTTATTTCCTTTTTATAATCATTATATGCAAATAGAGGTCATTTGCTAAACACACAGGTAGAAACTTTAATAACAGTATATAATATTTAAATAAATTTCTACTTTTTTAAGGCCAATGGTTACAAAACACGGAAATTAAATATAGGTACTGGCAAAACCGGGTTTTTATGTACTAAAACTTACTGCAAATCATGCTCTGTAAAAATGCAAAAATCCAAAAGATTATAAAAGCATATCAAACTATATATCCTTCACTAATTTCTAAGTTAGAAATGTTTAACCTAGGGCTAGGATTTTATAGAGTTGTTTTTACATCACAAAATTGGCACAAAAGTTTTACGGCCCGTCTCATGATAAGCATTTGCATATATACATTAGTGATTAGTAAAGTAGCACAAGTAACACCACCACCGTGCTTTGCCATCTTAGATTAAAGTTATGACTGAAGAAGCAAACAAAATGTCTTCAGACAGAGTGCGAGCCTGCCCGCTGGCCGCAAAACAAAGCTGTTGTACCCTGAAAACTGGGCTTAATTTACTTTTATGACCAGAAAAATATCTCACCGAGACTAAAGTATTAGGAACGTCTTAAAGCACAAAGAAATAATACGATAGAAGACTTATATATCAATCGATTTGAACCCGAAATGGTTTCATAACGACGATTTAATGAACATGAAATCGAGAAATCGATATAAATATCGATGTTTAACATCGATTATGAACTTTCTCTATAGGCAGAATTGACCCGTGACAGAACACGAGTACGTGGGTGGACGGTCTAACGAGATACAGAGTAAGTATAGTAAATCACTGATAGGATATAATAGGCATATTTTATATACTTTATAATATAAGCACTTAGATAACGACTGTTCTGGTGCAGTGGCAGCAAACCTGGATGGTCGTGGTTTTAAATCAGGGTCGGGTAGATGCTTGTAGTGATCAACAATACACAATACAATAGACAGACATACATATATTTCGGTCAGGTTTGTGTTCCAGATGTCTGACACAGAATATAGCTATTTTGAAAGGACTGCGAGCCCTTGAGTGTTACGTTTAAGAGAGTTAATTAAATATTAATTAATATAAGTAACTACAAAAAATATAAAAATATATTATGATTGGCAATATCTTGAAAATGCATATATATTTGTACATCGAATTCATACAACCTTCTTTTGTTAAATCGGACAACACTATTAACAAGCAAATCCCGATCGCGGCTTAACGAGCAACTTTAGAATCTTCGATTCATACATTACTGTGGGAGGACATACCTGATCTTGTATACGGTTAATCATAAACAATGCAGGTACGATATCAGAGCTAAATTAGTTTTAATATAATGACAAATATTTTTACAATCTAAAAAGCATGCGCAGACTTGTAAAATATAAACGTACAATTTATTTATAATAAGACTGCATAGACCTCTTCAAGGAAAAGTAAAATGTTTTTTATTTACAACTAAACGTAACTTAACTGATAGTAAGCGGTCACTGTAGCTCATAGACGCAATACCAGCAGCATTACAAGCGCGTTGCCAAGCGAAACAGGGGACAGATAAAGAAAATGATAAAACAGGATAGGGAGTTTGGGCCTCCAGCGCTTCGACTCATCGAACAGTACGGATACTGTTCGTTACCGTCAATATTCTGTTGCAGTGCCGTACTTCTCCATTCGAATCAGCTCATTCATGCTAAAAGCAGCAAGGCTCTATTACTACAAAATCTTACCCTAAGTTCAAATTGTCATGACGACAAAATCGGTGGCTTACATTACCATGCAACAAAGTTGCATTATTATTTTTGCATTGTCGACGATCAAGCTCTTTCCGATCGGCTTGATCCTTTGGCATTGCGTAGAGATGTCGGATCACTCTGCATCTTCTATCGCATATATCACGGGGAATGTTCTGAGGAATTGTTTGGATTGATCCCGCCGGTAGAATTTCACCATTGGACATCGCAACAAAACTCTAAATTCCATCCATACCACCTCGATGTCTGGAAATCCACAACAGCGCGATTTACAAGACATTTTCTTCCTCGCTTAACCACTCTGTGGAATCAACTTCCGCCGGCGGTATTTCCGAACCGATACGACTTGAGAACCTTCACGAGAAGAGCGTATTCTTTCCTTAAAGGTCGGCAACGCGCCTGCATGCCTTCTGGTGTTGCAGATGTTCATGGGCGGCGGTGATCGCTTAACATCAGATGAGCCTCCTGCCCGTTTGCCGCCTCTTACATAAAAAAAAATTATTCGAACATTTGAATTCTATCGCGTCTTTTATTTTAACGCGTTATTCTATTTTGGGCTTTAGCTTGACTTCTATACCAAATAGCCAAACAAGCCGTTTACCTCAATCATCTCGTTATTTTTATTTTTATTTTTATTCATAATTCTTATTTTTATTCTACAAGTAGAACAATTAACACTCAGGGTAATATAATACGTAATAATTTAACCTATGAGTGACGTCAATGAGATCGATGACGTCAAATGCGATCAAAACACGGCACCTAATTCTCACGACAAATTGCCGCCAGGCGAGACGGGAGCAACAAAAAATTCGCTCCAATTTGAACACAAAAACGATTTTATTGCGACTAACAAGGCAACCCTGATGTTATCGCATGTATTACTTTCATCCCTTATCTGTAACCGTGCCCTTTTAATAATTGGTCAGGGATCGGTTTACATGGAAGCACTTTATGAAATGGTTATATAAAAAATATATAAAAAAATCACTACTTTTTATACTTACTTTAGTTTCTACATTGGAAGGTTATTTTATTTTTATATTTATCATTACAACAATATTTAATTTATCGAGAAAATATGCCATTATTATTACCAATGCAAAAAATACCTTAATAATGCACGTAAGCTAACTAATTTTTTTAAAATAAGTTATAAATTTATGATGCAGCGAAAAGACCAATAGTATTTAAGAAAACGCCATGTGATTCTATTCATATCTTTTTTCTGTCCGTAGGGTTACCGATAATCATGTCACACATTTTTTTACCCAAAACCACACAAGACAAAATGGCGTTACCATCAGATTATCATAGGCTTGTGGTCGGATTATTACTTAATTTTTTTCTCGCCTACCTGTCCAGAGCCCGAGATATTCCAAACGATAGGCCAAAGATTCGGATATAGACGTCAAACAACTAATTTATTTTGACCTCCTATATTGCGATAATGCACTGACAAATGAGCTCTTAATAGATTGGCAGGTAAAAAGCTCAAATTAAAAAGGCAAGCAAGCTTCTTAACCAGTGAATACAATGTTTATTATAACTATTAGAGATTTGTCTAAACAATTTATTTGAGTGTGTTAAGATAAACTTAACGAATCAAATATCAGTCATGTGATTGACAAATATTCAAGTATTAGTTTAGTTATATCTTTAATTTGAATATTTGATCTGGCATTGTCAAGCGGTGACTAACGACAGCTTGGGAAGTGCTTCTTTTTTGTTTTACTAACACCACAGTTGGTAAACGAGTACACGGACTGCCTGAAATGAGCTGTTACCATTTCCTAGGCTTATTAGCATCCCCCGAGACCTGAAAAGAATTTTATAGTAGAGAAGCAAATGGGCACGAAGCTCACCAAATTTTAAGCTAGTACTGCTGCGTCGCCCATGAACATCCGCAACACCCAAGGGCATGGTGGCATGTTGCTGAATTTTTAGGAAGAAATAGGCCCTTCTCTTTAAGGTTTCAAAGTCATATCGGTTCGGAAAAACCGCCGGAAAAAGATGGTTCCACATCCTGGTCCTACTACTTCACGTCAATATTAAAAGGAAGAACTTACCCGGTCGAACCAGCCAACTCGTGCATCACAATTAGCAATACTACTCTAGCTCCAATACTCTGAAAAATTTAAAAGAAAGCAATGATAAAAAAATATTGATAACCAATATACATATTACAGCTTCCTTGACCTTTAAATTAGATAAATTTATTAAAATGAGAATTAAGAATTCCATAAAAATACCAATCAGGTTGATGTTACAAACAACGATATTCCTTAGCTGAAATCAATTTAAGTTAAATATTAAAACTGTATTCGCTGTTCAATAAAATACACCTCCAGTGGCAAAGAACTCGGTATAAAACAACGTAAGAGCACTTACTAACAAAGTAGCTTTACCAGTGTCATTCCTACCTTGAGTTATAGCTGAAATAACAAATTTTACGATCTTACTTTCTTGTTCTGATGCATATCCATCATTCGTTAGAATACAATTAGGACCACCAGCGTTCAACAAGATTGGTGAATATTTGCAACAAGAAAAAAACTTGAACTTATGATAATGTGATTTTTTTTAAGATGACTGATGATGTTTCATTATTTTGAAGGGCTATATTGTGACGATTATCAGCATCGTAGTTAGAAAGCTCTGTACCCTCCTATAATTCTTCTCATACTTTATTGGAGTTTACTTTGAGCCCCATTAGGGATTTCCATTTTCGCGCTGCCAGGCCTCAGAAAGGTGTACGCCAGTAGCTTCGATAGTGTTAAATTGTAAAGAATGGTGATACACCTTGTCCGGCTAGTGAATATCTTATCTGCTTACCATCAGGCAGCATTTTTGGCATTGGCCTGAGCACAAAGTTGTGCTCATCTGAGTATAATGACTTAAACAGTAATATAAGCTTAATAAATATTTGTTCATGGTTTCTCTTATCATCGAATTTCTCTTTATCTAATTTAACATATCATCAAATATTATAGTTAGTTTCTTTACAAACATATTCTTATCACTATTTCTATTATAATTTCAAATCGAATCCTATCCACAGTATTTCTATGTTTTAATCACATACTAAATTTTTATGTGTCGTTAGTGGCTTCCGCCATCACTACATCTTGTCGTTGTGTTTTATCGCGCGTTAGAAAGCACAATAAAAATAACTTAATGTTTTAATATAACATCTATGTATACTTCTTACTCGTACTACCTTTTAGAACAGCTGCAGTGGCAATAAACTTTTAACACTGATGGCCGAAATTTACATTTATTTTAGAAAATATTTACATACTCAATGCCAGGTGCACTTGTTGATAAGTAATTAGTAGGCTACACATCCATCTATACACTTATATTTCAGTAAAAACACCTTTCTTTAAAGTTAGTGCAAAATCAGTCCAAGCTTGTATCTATTTAATAATTGTCAGTAAGTCAGGTCACCACACTACGTCAACTAGAGTAGCTCCTATGCCGTACTAACCACTTCTTTTTCTTCTTATCTAGTCGTTAGTGGCCAACCTATTGTCAGAGTTGTTCAGGTTTTTCTTTATACCGCGATGGTGGCAAACAAGCGTATGGCCCGCCTGCTGGTAAGCGGTCACCGTAACCTATGAACGCCTGCAACCCATGCGTGTTGCCAACCTCTTAAAAATCAGGTCGCCCGTAATGGCTTGACTACTAACCGCTAAATACACAACAGACAGAGACACAGCTTTAGAAAACTCGTAAAAACGGAGGAAGAAACAAAACATGTAGTTTTTTTATGTTAGAAGTTGGCAAACAAGCATACGGCCCACCTGATGGTAAGTGGCTGCCGCAGCCTATGAGCGCTTGCAGCACCATTAGTAGGTGCCACTCGCGCGTTGCCAACCTCGAGATATTAGTTCTTAAATCTCGTTCGCCCAGTAATTTCACTAGCGTACAATGCCCTTCAAACTGGAACACAGTAGTGCCTAAGCACTACTATTTGGCGGCAGAATATTGACACTGCGGTGGTACCTACCTAGCCGGCCTCTTGCAACAAAATACCTACCACCAGTGTGACTGATTGCACTGGTGGAATAATCTCTGCTGTGACAGAGGTTATCCCAACAGCGGGCGATGGGGTCGTCACATCCGGACGCCGGTAGTGGTAAGAGATACCAATTACTAAAGTCTTAATTGTTATATAATATATCGAAAACTAATTAGTTTATTTATTATTTTTGTAGTGATACAGCCATGCTTCTCCCAGCACAAATGGATCGGCTCGACCAGAGAAGTACTGCCCTCTTACAGAAAAACGGCGTATAGAGTACGAGTACTGTTGCACTCTGTGCGATGAGTGAGAGCCAGAGGCCAAATCTCCCACCATCTGCTCCCTTCCTTTTCCTTTCTTATCCCTTCCCACCTATCCTTTGGGTTGGCAATGTAGATGTGATACTTCAAGTATCACAAGCGCTCATAGATTGAAGTAACTGCTTACCATCAGGCGGAGCGTATGCTGGTTACCAACCGTCATAAAATAATAATTATAATAAATTAATTGTTATATAAATAGTGAAATTTCAGACAACATTATTTTGTAATAGCCCCTTAAAAATTTGAATAATGATCAGACAAAAACAACAAAAGCCTACACGAAATGCGAACACTTTATTAATCAATAAAGAATGAGAAAAAAAAAAAAAAAGGCTAGTATACATATCAGGAAAGCAGCTCAATCGTTGAATGGAGTATGTTATTTATTAGTGTAGATTATCGCAACAAATCACTCGGCCGATTGCCGTGGTATCATCTGGTGTAACCTGAGATCGCCCCTAACATTTGATGATTGGACAAATAAATATATTTCCCCGCATCCTGTTTATCAGGTCTGGGGTGTTAATAAAAATGTAGGGGAGGTTTGGGTGTGTTGGACTTGTTTCTGTTATTTATGATTATTTATTAGTCATCTTTACTTATAAGATTTTTACAATAAAAAATAATTTATGTAAATAATTAATACTTTAAAATCTTTTTGTTAGTTTAATAGCAAAAATAATTAATAATTACTTCAATAAAAGAGGTTAATTTCAGAACAGCGGTTTTTATGCGCTTACACGCGTGCTTCATTTTGCGCTTCAGAAACGCGGACGCGTTTAAATAAACGCTACACACTCAACGGCCCCCATTAGGATAGTAATATCCTGTTTTGGGGTTCCGGAAACATACACAATTACATGGACAAACAACCCTGTATGGTCAATACAAACATATGCTCCAAGCGGGAATCAAACCCGTGACTAGTTAGGTTAGGTTAGCAGGCAGTATACATGGGCTTTTTTTGGCGTATACGCTCATCCCGGTGGTGGCGAGTGTCAGTAGCATATTATACAAAAATTTCAACCATCTTATACCAGTTCATAAGCGCGTAAACTTTCCCAAATGCGGTCCAATTGGCTTTGAAGAACGAGCCTTATATACTCGATAAAACGCCGGTCTGAAACCGGCTTTAAATAAAAAATCAAACTTTGAAATACGTCTGTAAACGCCGTGTTTCCCCACACGATGTGAATGGGCCTGTGGTCAGGGTGGCCGGCGTCCGTCGCCCTATCGTTCCTAATAAATTAGAAGCCACTAACACAAGCCTTGCCCTTACAGAAGACTGGTCGTGTCAAGTCGCCACTAATGTACTGCCGCGATAACACTTTCAAAAGTACTCATGTACAATCAACCAACATAAAAAGACCTATCGACCACGTTGTGCACGTAAGAGTTGCGTCATCGTGTCAAGTCTCTTGAATTATGGTCGTATAGAGGTGATATTCGTTGTATTGAGGCGAGGAATTGTTGCCTCCTTTATATCGTTAGTTTAGGATTCCTTGTCACTTTGCTCGTTTGTGTAATGTAAATTCCAGCGTGCTTTATTGTTGATGACTCTGTAATTGATTGCGTTCGAATTTATGGCTATATAAAGATTTTTATTGTTATTTTTTTATTTGTTAAATATTCGCGATGTGACTAAGGCTTTAGCGGTTTTGTACCGTTCGTGGGTGACAGTTTTTAAATGTGAGTAATGGAGCATAAAAGGGACTTTTAAAACTTATCTCAAATCAAAGTACTAATAAAACACATTCCTGAATTTATATATTTCCGAGAGATTTTAAATCATTGTTAATCGTCACTTTACTGACCGTTATTAAGAAGTTACATTAGATACAGAGGAAAATGCGGATATATTTTTATAGTAATAAAAATTGTATTTTATGATTTGTATCTAAATTATCTATTTATAAATTCAGTCCAGACAGTGGACCGAATAATTTTTTAAATTTAACATTTGCTTTAACCCAGATTGGGATCACAGGACTATAAAAGAAGTTAAAATATTACATACCGTTTGTTGAAATTTTGCAATGTATTGAATAAAATCTGTCTCAAGGAAAGCAGTCCCCATATTATACCTATGTTCACAATAATACCAGTAGAATTACAGTGCAGTGAAAGAAGGGCACAGAGGATATTACTGCTGGCACTTAGCAAAAGAAACGGTATTGTATGTAGGTGTAAAGCCTCTTCATATCAATATCTTATGACAAGAAAGTACTTCCTAATCAAACCAGGTATAGTCTGTTAAATGTAAGTTGAACCATGATGTAAAATGTAGTCTCAACCGTATGCGGTATGAAAGGGCCGCGTTTAGTATACTCGCTCACGGTTGTTTTAGTTCTTTAAAAATAAATTATTAAAAATTTAATTAAGTATTAATTATTTTTGTCAAGTGTGTGAACATTTATTTCAAGATAATGCCTCGACTACAACAAATTTTAAGGAGACGGGAGAGAAGGATGGTATTTGACGTTTATAGTTTTTTTTTCTGTACTATTTATTTGTTTTATTCTCTTTATATTTAAGTAATTAATAACGAAAATTAATAAATAATTAATTGAATTTAGAAGAAATAATAAGTATATTATATACTACATTCCATTTTTTCACTTTATAAAAAATCTATTTAAATATGACGAAATCAATATTTTTGTCTAACAATTTTGTCCATCATTGTACCTGCCATTTTGGTTCAACTTAATTTTAAGGAACTATAATGTATTTCGCCTCCCAGAAAAAATATCAGCTAGCCACAAGCGGACGAAGGCCGAAATCATAAATTATTATTAAAAAGTATTTATCACATGAAACAATCCATATCGTAATTAATAAGTGTTCACATGTGATCAGTCTGGTTGAGCAATGATCTGGAATAACACGGAGTCGCTATTTGTAAGATACGTCGAAGTATTGCGACTAGCACAGTGAAACATGTGTGGGACGGTGTCATACAATAAAGCTGATTTATAGGTACAATCAGTAAATACATGCTACTTACATTTGCAAGACTCAATGACTCAAGACTGATGCATTTGCTTATATCGATCAAATTATTTAATATATTTTCGTTTAGTAATAGTTAAAATTTAAATTTTCTGTAAAAGTTCTAACTAATATTATATCTCCAAATGTGTGTTTATTTGTTTGTTATACACATATTTACTCAACTGATCATTATCAAATTTTGCAATAAAATGGGTACCTTTCCTGAGGAAAAATACTACTATAGTCAAGAGATATATATGTATAATACATACATATACATGTGTGTATATACATGTATTTATTATTTATATATATCGTAAGATTCTTTTAATAGTAGACGTGTGTGTACACTTATTTTTTTAAAAGTGTAATATAATTACACTTTTAAAATAAGTGTCACTGATTACTGTTTTAATAGCAAGAATTCAGATTTATTTGGTTTTTATAAAAAAAATGGGATAATTCTATGCAACAACTGCATAAAGCCGTCCCGATCAGTTTGCAAAAAGTACAAAGTAAGTGTCTTTGTTAGTGTCCACGATCCACTATTAAGGACATCCAACTAGGACATAATCGAGTGGACTTGCATCGAAGTCCGTTCAGTTATCTGTGCCTGTTTCTGACACATTGTTTTTTTAATTTAGTTTAGTATATTTGCAATTTTTTTTTATGACAGTACTAATATTCTTTTACTTAGAATCTCTAAATTTTAACGAATCCCAGAAAACCCAACGAACCATATCCAGCGAACAAAAAATAACCACATTACTGGTGGTAGGTCTTTTATTGCAAAATGCCAGCTAGGTATGTAACACCTCAGTGTCAAATATTCTACCACCAAACAGTAGTGCTTAGGCAAAACTGTGTTCCAGTTTTAAGGGCACTATAGTTAGTGTGCGAATAATATCTCGAGGTTGGCAACCCGGCTAAGGCTACGGCAACCACTTACCATCAGATGGGCCGTATGCTTGCTTGCCAACTTGTAACATAAAAAAACCGTCAATATTGCCTTAGGCGCGAGTCATCAAGATAACTAAAAAATAAAATCAAATTAATTAACCTTTTTGAAGTTGGTTAATAACACAAATAATAAAGCTTTCAACCTTTTACATAATCGGGTAGAAACAAGACTCGTTTGCACGAATGCCACGCAATAATTGATTCAAACAGAAAAGACGGTATTTTATAACAGTAAGAAACGTTGGCGTTTTATTTCTACCTCGTTAATATTATGAGCCGAGTTTTAAGGATACCTTTGATTCTGTTTTGTTCGAGACTAGAAAAGATTGTAAAATACATATATTTTTTTTATAAATAAAAAACGTATTCAACGAAAATAGTAAAAATATTCTACAGGAAATCTAGCTCTAATTTATACTCAGCGGTCAAGTCTGTTTTGTGAAACGGGCTAGGAAGCAAACAAACATAAGTGCAGACTTAAAAACTCTATCTAATAAGAATCGGACTAGATGACTGTCGGCTATAATCTAGATCTCAGTGAGCTTAACTTTGAAATATTTAAAAAATTACTATTTTTGCCCATTTGCGTTGTTGTTGTTGTTGGTGGTGTTGTTGTTGTTGTTGTTGGTGTTGTTGATGTTGTTGTTGTTGATGTTGTTGTTGTTGTATTAATATACTTCTCTTCAATAACAGTTAGGACTTTTATTGAATAGAGTATAATTACATGTTTGTTGACCCCTTCCTACAAGTTTTTAATTTACAAATAAAATTGCTAGACAATTTTGTTGTGTTGAAGATTTAGAGTAAATACGCAAGGAATAATATGGGTTTAGGCTGTAAAAATAATTGAAATTTGACCTCAGTTAAAATGTAATTCCCATAAAGCTTTGGAAGTAAAAAGGGACATTGGCAATTGATTCTTACTGAGCAAGGGCTATTTTACGACTCTTAAGATTATGTTGCTCGCCCTTTTCAACATTATTTTTGTGTTACAGATAAAATATAGAATACACGTAAATTTATAGCCACAGATTCAATAGTAGCAAAAATTATTTTGAAAAACTTATTTTTTATTTAATGTATTTATTAGTATAAAGAACTTGTGTCAAATGGGCATTACTAATAGTGACGTACTTTTGGAAAGAAAAGGCCAGAATCTTATATGCATATAATACGATATTTATCAATGTTTTAGTTTGTATTTTTAAATTAATAAATAAATAAACGCTGCACACTCAAAGGCCCCCTATATCCAGTGTCGGGAGTCCGGAAACATACACAATGACGTGACAAATACAACTAGACCGGAAAATATGCTTGCAAGGTAAATACAAACATGTTATGCTCCGAGCGGGAAACGAACCTGCGAGATGTGGCGTTTAAGGCTGGGTTCCTTACCGCTGCGACACAATGTCATCAATTTTTTTGTAGTTGTTTTATAAAATGACAAGTTCAGTAGTTTCTCCGTAACGATGATAAATCATACTTTGTTGCTTGAGCACGTGTTAAATGACTTTATTAGATGCCCTTTCGACGACTTAAATTTCCTAAGGCTATAAATTCTGGGCTTTAAAAACACTTATTTTACCCACCACCTTCTCAAATTTTGTCTTCTTTTTTGTCTAAATACAAAATGTTGAATATCATCCTCACTAATATTATAAATGTGAAAGTAACTCTGTCTGTCGCGCTTTCACGCGAAAACTACTGAACCTAATTAAATGAAATTTAGCATACAGATAGTCTAGAGCATGGAAAAAGACATACGCTACTTTGTGGGTTGTAAGAAATCGAAAAAGAAGAAGAAATTGTATGGAAGTATCGTCATTCTTAGAGCTAAAAGCTTGAAAATTATTTTTTAGATTAAAATAAATAAACGCTACACACTCAACGGCCCCCATTAGGATACTAATATCCTATGTCGGAGGTCCGGAAACATTCACAATGACAAGGACAAATACACCCAGACCGGAAAATATGCTTGCATGGTCAATACAAACATATTATGCTCCGAGCGGGAATCGAACCCGCGACCTGTGGCGTTTAAGGCAGGTTCGCTACCGCTGCGCCACAACGTCGTCGATTGTTGATTCGATATTCAAAGTTTGTAAATGGAAGGAGGGGTTCAGAGTTTTTACTAAAATCGTTATTCACGCGGGCGAAGCCGCTGGTAGCCAAATCAAAAAATAATTGTAATTATTAATGTATAAAGTGACCGTGAAAACGCTTCTATCACCTAACAAAAGAGTCAAAATAAATAGTCTTAAAGATAGCCTTGAATTGGTGGGTTCAAAAATCGATAGCCGACTTCTACTACCTAAAGCATAGTTATACAAAAGTAATAGATAAATTAACTCTTATATTTTTAAATTAAAATAAAGGTGTTATTAAAAGTATTCAAGACAATTAAAAATCTTTTCCGTTTTGAAGTCACTTTTATCCACGGAACGATAAAGCATCTTCATTCATGGCCTCATATAAAAGACAGAATTACTCTTGAAAGTGTGAGTCTCCTAATAGGTAATGCACATTAATAATTTCACTTGTAACAGAAACAGGAGGAACCTCGAAACAATACCATCAAAAATCTGACCTGAAGCTAATGCACTGTCTATAAGCGTTGATAGGCGAAACTAGTAATTAGCTGACCGCCAAACAGGGCCGGATTCAGGGTTAGTACCTAGGAATCTGAAAAAACTAAAATTGATTTCAGTAGAAATCATTAATCAAATTAGCATACTGTTAAGTATATAAAAAACACAAACACAATAATTGATATTGGCTTTACGTGTGTAAAGCAATCAATTATTTATTGAAAACAGAACAATTTATGAAGAACAATGAACATTCTCCTTATGTATATCCTTCATTGGCGCGCAACCGTACCGAAAAGTGCGCGGGAGAGTTCGCCCGTAGTGATGTCCCACGCAACTAGTGATGGACATACTGTATCGGTTTATCAGTTCCTATACCTACTTAAAAAGAAAATAATACAGCAAACTTATTTCTTTCCAAATCCTATTATAATTTTATATAAATTTATCGTGCCATAAAAAAGTTGCAGACGCCATTTTTCATCCTGCGATATTGTCAATGTTATATCATAAATTTTATAGACTTTTTTTCCATAATTCATATCATATCGGGATGTAATTGCTTATTTTCTCTGTAATAATTTTATTTTTCTTCTTAATATTAGAATCCTAGGCTGAATAATATTTAGCCTACGCTTAAATACGGCCCTGATATTAGTACAAAGTTAGCTCCCACGGTCCACTCATAAGTCACTTTTTACAACTAAAAGGTTTTAGACTAGATAATTATACGTAATAGGGGATGAGTGATAGATACATTTGATGCAATATGTGGATACGCGGTAGCTTCGATCGCTTTTAGGATAGCATTGATGAACAATTTTGCTGTCAGATTTCGTAAAGAATTGGGAACAATTACGTAACAGATTTTTTTTGTAAAAAAGATAGCAATTATCTTAAAGATAAATCTTGCCCATCTATTCGTAAAAATTATGACTTAATACGCGATGTGTTCTATTGTGACGTATATAAACAAAAGTAAAAAATACCGAGAAATGATTTTATATTTATTTATACTTTATTGTGCATCAGAAGAAAAAAGTAGTGTAAAATATCAATTAACGAAACACAACATGTATATTTAATAGCGATGTCTTCAGACAACCTTTGGCTAAGAAAGAGGTAAAGAAAACAGTATGACGTGGTGTGATTATAATTATAAATAAACATACATACAAATAAATAAACATAATACATATATATTTATAGAAATAAATATGTAACATAAAGTAATAAATATAATTATAATATAACCTAATAAATATAATTATAATAAAGTCGTCGTAGTTGTTTTGAGAGAAGTAATGATACTCGACGTACTTTGATTATGATTTATCAAAATATTTGAGGCATGCCGGTCCGTTTATTTAATAAAATGGTAAATGTAACCGTATAAAAAGAATCTACGCGCAAGTTAACTGCAACTAAAAACAAAAAAGCTTAACACAAGCCTTCATTATACATTTTTATGTAAGAGGGGGCAAACGGGCAGGAGACTCACCTGATGTTAAGTGATCCCCGCCGCCCATGAACATCTGCAACACCAGAAGGCATGCAAGCGCGTTGCCGACCTTTAAGGAAAGAAAACAAGTTGGCAAACAAGCATACGGCCCACCTGATGGTAAGTGGTTGCAGTAGCCTATGAGCGCTTGCAGCACCATTAGTAGGTGCTACTCTCTAAGCGCGTTGCCAACCTCGAGATATTAGTTCTTAAATCTCCTCTGCCCAGTAATTTCACTAGCGTACAGTGCCCTTCAAACCGGAACACAGTAATGCCTAAGCACTACTATTTGGCGGCAGAATATTGGACACTGCGGTGGTACCTACCTAGCCGGCCTCTTGCAAAAAAAGACCTACTACCAGTGTGACTGATTGCACTGGTGGAATAATCTCTGCTGAGACAGAGGTTATCCCAACAGCGGGCGATGGGGTCGTCACATCCCGACGCCGACATATTAATAACTCAAACACATTGTGCTATTAAACTGCATTTAAATCTGTTTCTTCCTAGCATTATTTCCGATACAATACGAGTATTTTAACCAGGGTCTGCTTATTACTCTTGTCCAGATTTGACAGGTTACGAGTTTTTACACAGAGCGATTGCCATTTGAACTCCTTAACCTTAGGGTGAACCAATAACTTATTGAATAAGAGCAATTTACTTTATCAAGAGTTTTTAACAGTTGTTACGTGATAACAACTGGGACCGACAGCTTAACGTTCTCTCCGAGGCACGACGTGTAGACCCGCAAAGATAAAGACCCAGACCGGAACAACGTAACGTAACGTTTAAATTAAGGTCGTGGGTAAATGCGTGCAATTTTTAATAATTTCAACAACAATAATTAGCAATTTGTTTATAAAAATAAAGGGCGAGTTATAAAAATAAACACTGCCGATCGAAAATGCAGGCAAACGAGCAATTATTCGCTTCGTTATATTAAACCTGATAAATGGAACTAAGGAGCGGTCATTAGGGCTCGTGCACACTGGCTTCTGTTACACCTTTTTGTGGTTGCGAAGTGCACTCGATTACCTGTCGTTAATGCAACGATACGCATCTGTGGAGAAATGGTTTTATACAGGCAGTTCTTTATCTAAAGGTACATACAAATAAATAAAATTAACTTGTCTGTTTGTAATTTTAGATTAACAGCATTTTTTTAATTTTTGTCTGTCTGTTTATTCCATAAATCCCTGAAACGGCTGGACCTATTTTGACGGTTCCTTTACGTGCAGATAGCTGATGTTATGGGAAGTAACTTAGGCTTAGCGTTTTACTTTTATTTTAGAAAAAGAATTATGGGTTTCTAGGGTCAGATATTTTTTCTAGGGGCAAATATTTTTAGCAGCCCTCTGGTCTTGGGGAAGTTTAGTAACAAGTTGATCTATTAATAATATTTTTTATTAATATATTTCGCATTTATATTATTGATCAAAATTAAGATCAAGCTGTATAATGTGTTTAAAAATAAAGCACATCAGGGCTGTCAAAAGATGTAGTGGTCGCGTCAATCAAGCGGAATCTTGGAGCAAAAAATAATTTGCCAATTATTACGAGTTTGTTTCACCCCTAATGGGTTTCGCTTGTACTGGTTATAGAAAGGTGGTCTCTTCATAGATGCATCTATAATTGCTTGAGTGTTTTTTTTTCATAGATACTTATCCGTTTTTGAAATTTTCTACAACAGTTAACCAATATAGATTACATGTTGCAGTGTTTTACAAAATATATAAAGAGTGTGCCATTTAATTTAGTTCCCTGTCACTCTTTTCCTACAAAAATGCAAAGCATCGTAAGATTCTGCACCACTACATAGTTGACGTTCCCAAATCACGTATGAAATGTGTGGAATACCCACTCGACCTCTGTCTTCCTCATCACCTACAATGTACAGACACTGAAACGGCTGAACATATTTTGATGGGAATTTCAAAAATGGGAAGGTACTGACCTTTTGTAGGGTTATGGATGTGAAAAAAACACTTCACTTGTATTACTTCTTTTTATTCTTCATTATTTAACACTAGGAAAGTATAACGTTCAGCTTCGAGTTACGATAACTGACTAAGACTGAATATGACAGATACGCAGCTTAAATACCCGTAGTCATAATCATTCATAATGATTAATGTTTGCACAAATAGAAGTTACTGATTTGACTAACGGAAAATAATCAAAATAAATCAATAATACCAACACCTTCAAATCAAGAGTCAATAGGCAAGTGTGCTCCACCTTAAGCTGTACCCTCAATTTGCATCTACAGTACAGTAGATACATCTACGTAGGCCGCTCTATGTATACGGCAAGGCTATATAAAATGTTTGGGAAATGTCCCACTAATATGAAAATAGCTCTATCTGTTTATTTGTAACATTTTAGGACATAACAGCTGGACTGATTTGATTAAACTTTGGTAAATAGAAACTATGTTATTCTGAGAATGTGTTATTCTTTGACCCTGTTGCGGCGTTGTGGGTAGCGAGTCTGCCTTAAGCCTCGACGGTTGCGGGTTTGATTCCCGCTCGGAGCAGATGTTTGTATTAATCGTACAGGCATGTTTTCCGGTCTGGTTGTGTTTGTCCTTGTCATTGTGAATGTTTCCGGACCCCGACACAGGATATAATTATCCTAATGGGGGCCGTTGAGTGTGTAGCGTTTTATTTATTTATTTAAAAGAATAGGAAAAGAACATGGGATAATTATTAGGCACCTACTGAAATAAAATATGGACAAAGTCGGAAAGAAAATCTAGTTTCTTTTCTCTTATAATACATATTCATAAAATAAATGAATCATAACATTTAAACGGCGAAACGAAATATAATGTTTATACGAAACAAAAATATTTTCAAAACACTTAATAACCGTCTTTTAGGCGACCCGTGATATAATAATCACAGGTTCTATGCCCGGGTGCTGTCAGTTCACGTCGTATGCCACTGGACGTTTTGACAGACGGACAAAAATGTTAATTATATATGTGTAAGCCGACAATGGTTTATAAGTGTGGGTTAGCTGTTGTTACGTATTCTAGACTATTACGTAATTAAATGCAGATGTAATCTATTGATTGATAGGCTATTGTTATGTATTTTTGTATATATTTTAGTAGATTTTTTTTTAATGTTAGAAGTTGGCAAACAAGCATACGGCCCACCTGATGGTAAGTGGCTGCCGCAGCCTATGAGCGCTTGCAGCACCATTAGCCACTCACGCGTTGCCAACCTCGAGATATTAGTTCTTAAATCTCGTTCGCCCAGTAATTTCACTAGCGTACAGTGCCCTTCAAACCAGAACACAGTAGTGCCTAAACACTACTATTTGGCGGCAGAATATTGGACACTGCGGGGGTACCTACCTAGCCGACCTCTTGCAACAAAAGACCTACCACCAGTGTGACTGATTGCACTGGTGGAATAATCTCTGTTGTGACAGAAGTTATCCCAACAGCGGGCGATGGGGTCGTCACATCCCGACGCCTATAAATTTAGTTTATGCCTACGGTTTTCCGTGTTAATATAGCCATGGTTACCATGCTAACCGTTACCATAGCAACAATCGTTCAATAATGGTCGCTTTAATAAAAATATTCCTTTTCTTTTAGGAATATCGTTCCGTTCGTAATGAGAGTCTACAACGCAAAATTTATCGATGAGTGAGTAGTACTCCGTTTATATGTATATGAATATTTTCTGGAGTTAGATGTTTTGTTTTTACGCTTTACATTCAACGATATCCACTGGGACGAATACCTATTTTCAGGGTCTGGAAACATTTTCAACATTTTCTTTTTACCGGCAGGGGTGCCAAAAAAGCAAAAGACGATGCCTATATTCATCAGCGACACCAGAGGTAGCTGTGCGGTGCAGTAGTGGCGCAAAGGAGAAGACAGGAGGAGCTTTGGCTGTTTGATAGAACGACAGTCAACATTACGGATACTGTTGCATGACTTGATTGATGACTTATATTCTGTGTACTAAACTCTTGTATGTTTTCGTAGCAGAAGAGCCTTGCTGCGTTTTGAAGTGCTCTGTGTCGACAGGGATAGCCCTACGACCCTTACAAAGAATATCATGTAGAAGCAGTACCTCTTTTTTTTCGGGACTCACCCGGCTGTGTGAGCGCAACGCGACGTGCGAAACAAAAGACCTCGTCCTCGCCGGCGAAGATGGTATTGTGTGCGTGTCTGTGCTGTGTAAGGGGCATTTTCTAATGTAATCCTATCGTCAGGGACTGGCAGGACGTGCTTAGGGCACCTAACTTTTGTCGGTTGCATCGGTCTGTGTATCAGTACCTCTATCATTACTACAACACATATAATAGTATGAGAGATAGAGCCCAAACTCCTACGCTCTTACTATCTCATTTGTTTCTCTTTTCTTTCCTTTTCGTTTTATTAAAATCAGTTGTCATCTAATATATAAAATTCTCGTGTCACAATGTTCGTTCCCATACTCCTCCGAAACGGCTTGACCGATTCTTATGAATTCTTTTATGCATATTCAATAAGTCTGAGAATCGGCTACTATCTATTTTTCAAACCCCTCAGTGATAAGGGGTGTCCACCACAAATTTTTATTTTTATTTTGTGGACAAAATTTTATTTTTTTATTATGTGGCATTGAAAAATACATACGACCCTAAATTTTCACTTTTTATCACCAACCCCTGCTTTTAATAGCCTTATTAGTCAATCAAAAACTTTCACCGGGTAGAGGGCGCTGCTATCGGGTCCCAGATTTTTTCGGGGCAGGACAACGTCTGCCGGGCCCGCTAGTTTTTATATAATTATATGCTAGGCTATTATTAATTACTACAGAATAGTGATTGGCAACAGAAATTTAACATGAAACAAAGGGTTGTAAAGATTCCGATCGAACCCTAAAGTGGGTGCGGAACAAATTACACAATACGAAAGAACCTTAACCCTCACCGGTACCGACAACCTCTAAGAACCGAATTGATTAATTAAAATTTGACGCGTTAAAGGGGGGCGTCTATAAAATTTGTTTTTTAATTATACTTTATTAGATCAAATTGGCTTTGTTTTTTTAAAGGGGAATCTGTTTCGACGGGTCCCTTTGTCAGACTATCGGGTCTATTGATGATTTTATAAGGCCAATAATCATTATTGACTGTGATCGTATAATTAACTAGTTTTACTGAAGGGTTAGAGGCACAATAATATTAACAACCTATAAACGTAATATAATTACGATCACCTTCGTTGGTGTAATAATTTTATTGGGAGATTTTGATCATTCCGATTTTTGGTTACGGGAGTTAGAGACGAATAAAAATTGAAGACTTGTATTTTTTTTTTTTTGAAAAACATAGCTAAATAAGCAAATATATATATAAATAATTATTAGATCTTCTTCTTCCTAAGATTTTACTCGGTATTTCACCCAGGGTCTGCTTATTAGTACACTTATCCGGATTTGACAGGTTACTAGTTTTAACACAGAGCGATTGCCATCTGAACTCCGCAAACCAAAGGGCAAACCAGTAACTCAGTGAAGCCCTTATCAGCACAAAGAGGCCGACTCGACAAGGGAAGTACTACCCTTTCGCAGAAATCGGCGTAAAGTAACAGAGTACTGTTGCCGGAGGCCCAATGTCCCACCCTCTCTGTTCTCTTCCTTCTTTCCTGTCTGAGCCCTTTTCCCTAATCCCTCAGGCTGGCAATACGCATGTGGTATTTAAGGTATCGCAAGCCCGCATAGGTTGCGATGACCGTATGCTTGTTTGCCAACCGTCAGAAGAAAAAAAAATACCTATCAAGAATTCACGATTATCATCAGTTATTATGATAACAACCGGGACCGATCGCTTAACGTGTTCTCCGAGGCAATGTGGGAGATATTTATAACAAACATCTGCTCTGAACGGGAATCGAACCCACAACCGTCGAGGCTCAAATGCAGGCTAACTACCAGCATACATATGACATAATACATATACAGTTATCTTATTAAATCATTTATCTACGCGAATAAATTGTATTGAAATAAAACTGGCCCGACGTATATTGAGTTCCATTAATTCTGAAACGCCGAGGTGGTCACCAGATAAGGTTGTTTTGACACGTTGTATTTATGCAGTGTTGTCTTTATCTAAATTACGGTTTTGGAAGCTTCGAACATATCTATTGATGCAACGGAGTCAATTAAAAAAATGTGCTTTCTCTAGGGACGACTTTATTTCGTTTATTGTGAGATTTTAAAGTTTTACGTCTTTTTCTTATCTTAACATAAGTCTTCTGGCATCTTTTTCTATTTGTTGAAAAGATACGCTTTCTATATTGTTCTCTGTTGTAAGTGAAAATTTAATTTAATAATGTTGATGACTAATTACTAATTATCTTGTTCCAGCGATCTGAAAATACGCAAAAAGAATATGTACTACCTATTACAATCTATAAAATCTACCTTTTACTATCTATAAAAGTGTCTGTTTGTATTCACATAAAAAAAACTATCTTTAAAATTTGTTGTGTCGGTCTGTCTGTCTGTTTTTTCCGGCTAACATCAGAACGACTCGCCCGATTGTACGGGACTTTCACTGACAGATAGCTGGTATTATAAAGAGCAAATAAGGCTACTTTGGTTTTAGCAAAAAGAATTAGGGGTCCTTCCGATATGGAAAAATGGTTAAGCCACTTGCGCGGACCCGCGGGCGCAACTAGTCATAAATAAAATTATTTAATAAATTTATTTGACTATATAATTATAAAGTGTTTTATTAGCTAAGTATAATATAGAATCTGCGAGACTCTGAACAACCAAACCGTCCAATTGCCCGTAATGGTCACTTTTATACGCAGACATGCTACTTTGCCATTTTACCAGTTTCCAGTTTAGCACCTCCTTAGCTGTGCTGGCGGCTTCTCTCGCGTTAATATAGATTTGAAAATTCCGCGAAAACCTAATTTTTTTTAGAATGCAAAGGATTCTTTTTGTTAATCCAGGTAATAAACTACTTATGTGTGTCATTGGGACCAAATTGGTTAAGGGATGTTTGAGATTAGCATGCACAAAGGCACAGATAAACATTGATATGAGTTTATAACATAGGTAGATGTACCTTATAACAGTATTTCTAAAATATCTTCCATATACAGAGAACGATAAGTTACAGATTTATTATGTGTAAAAGATATAGATAAAAGATACTGTAGATGATGTTTCTTTCTTACTTAGAATTTAAGCATTATTAAGCCCTATATCATTACCTGTAACATCATAATTAACATAAAGTAACCTGAAGCGCGTTTAATTAAAAATACATTTTAACCCGTTTATTCACATAATGTAAGAATTCACTAAAAGAATGTTGTCTCAATCGCAGCTGGGACAAATTAATTTCGTTAATCAAACGCGGCGCAGGCGCAATGCATCAAGACGACAGCGGACGACCAGATAACATTAGCGTGATATACGACTTACCGAAAATATCGACGGTAAAAAAGGCCCTGTGAGTAGTTTAAGTGTTACGAATATTTTCACTGTTTAATCGTGATTTGAATGAACGTATTACATGTATTTTTTAACCCTGCGTGTGCGTATTATATTAATAATTAATAGTTCGTTTGTAGCTATTAATTTAAGGTCTATTTTTAACGTTGGGAAACGCATTTACGCGCACTCTTACTACGTAGTGGTAGTGTTGGACTGACCGCGATAAGAGCTTTGACTACGCACTAAAATCCAACAATCCGAAAATACCATTTTTAAATTATTTTTTTACATCATGATGGTTGGCAAACATGAATACGGTCGGCCTGATGGTAAACAGTCACCGCAACATATGACCGCTTGCGATACTTGGGTTATCACAGGCGTGTTGCGAACATTGATGTCAATAAATAGGAGGGAAGAGAAAGAAACTGACCTGGAACAGAATTGGGCCTCCCATTTATCGCTCTAACCGCAACTGTACCTACAGGGAACTTCTCCGGTCGAGCCGGTCCATTTATGCTAGGGTAAGCAAGGTTCTACTATTACTAAATATGTATATTTCATTTCTAATCATATCGCATTTAAGTATAAATTTTCCGTCAATAAAATAAAATATATACAACGAAAGAACGACCCACAAAAAATTCTTCGCATTTAAATAAACACCAATTTTGTACGAACCTTTGAAAGCTGCTTTATATTCATACTTATCCTACGGCATTATTCGGAACGGTGTAATCATCCCACTATCTAACACGATGACGGATCGCTTATTGTCCTCCGGCTACCGGTCTTACTCGCATCACTAATACGATAAAATAACCCTTATTTTAAAAACGTTTCAGTATATTTTCCTTTGTAACAATATGCGTTATATACTCTTGTTAAACTGTAGTTGCTATAGTGCTACCGTGATACACATTTAAAGGTATAAATCGTCTTTATTTGTATCGCTATAAAGGTGATTTCTGTTTGTATTGTAAGTATATCAAATGTCTATTCAATATTCAATTTAAACAATATTATATTAAATAATACACTTATAGTATTGAAACCATAATATACATATACTTTATATTAACACCTAATAATAATATTTCGTTATTATTATGAATAAGGCGTTATTATTATTATTGGGTATTTGTAACTCATAATTACAATGAAATCATTTCATTATATTAGTAAGAAAATTAGTGTTACAATTACGTAGTAAATATTATTATTATTTCATGTACAAAGAAATAATTCTTAGCATACTGCATTGTTTAAGGTAGGTTTTTTATAAGTTGGTAAGCGAGCATACGGCTCACCTGATAGTAGCTTATCGTGGCCTTTGAGCGACTTCAATACTATTTGTGTCACTCACGTGTTGCCAATCTCGAGATATTGGTTCTTAAATCTCCATTGCCCAATAATTTCACTAGCTACAGTGTTGAAACCGAAAGAAAGTAATGCCAAAGACACTACTCCTTCGCGGTAGAATATGACACTGCGGTGGTTCCTACCTAGCCGGCCCCTTCCAAGTAAAGCACCACTAAAATTATCATCATAATAATATTTCATTAATAATAGTTTAGATAGTTTGATTAAAACATGAATGAAACTTCAATAGCTCAACGGTAGAAGAGCCGACTCCCCTCCATTAACACGAGAGACGCAGATTCGATCCTGACCCATTATCTATTATCGTACCCACTCCTCGCACAAGCTTCGAGCATATTTGGATGGGCAATAGGAATATTAGTTATATCTTGAAGCAGCATTGCCGATATTCTTAAAAAAAAGACGTCCTAAATACATAACTTCACTTTTCTTTAATATTTTCAAATATTATAGAACGTTATGTAAATTTTAATATCAATCATAATTTTACCAGCAATCACGATGCAACAATACTCCGGCGATGTTCGAATCAATTGAAAAACATTCGATTGTTCGTAACCCTTTGATTTGCTGACAAATTATTGTAATACAAAACAATGGGAGGCGGGAATACAAGGGCGCGTCCAGGGTTCAAATACCACGCCATACAAATTCTACCTAATAGTATGGCTCAGAGATTTGGATGGGTAATGCAGCTAGCCCTTACCTCCACTAGCATGTTTCCATGATATCCTTATCTGTTTTTGTGTTTTTGATATTATTTAAATATAAAAACTGTCAAGCAACCAACGAATAATAAAATATTCATCATCTCCGATGACGTCCGCCGTCGTGGTTCGGCTTCGCAGGAGGCACCCTAAGGACGGAATCAAATTTGAGCCCCGGTGAGGGCTGCCCCTTTATCACGGCTGCGTCTCTGTACTCGAACAGGTGACGCTGTCAAGACCAGTAGGGCCAACAGCAATACACATGCCGAAAAAAAAGTATTTATAACGATCGGCTGCTGTAACGATTCTAAATGAAAAAGGATTCAATGGTTTGAGCTTAAGTTTTTGGTGGAGTTTTAAAACCCTAACACAAGATAGTAGGTACCTTGATTTTTTGATAGAGCGTTGCTTTTTTTAGCATAAATGGGCCAGCTTAAGCGGTGAAGTACCATTCTTTCGTTCAAGGAGTGGGAGTATCGCAGGCCCAAACCCCCACCCCTTCTTATCTTTTCCCTTTACTCCCTTCTTTGCCCCATTCTTCCCTAAAGAGGGCAACCCGCTTGTAATGCTGCTGTTGTTGCATGCCCCTATAGTCTACGGTAAGTACTAACTATCTGACGGGCCGTACGCTTGTTTGCCACCGTTATAATATAAACAAGTTAAATTGTTATTGAAACATAATACAATAAAGCAAATGGGTCTAACAATTAAATATTCTAGAAGGAAACTCTTTTTATTACAGCATTCAACTTTACTCCATTACAACAAATCCATTTCTAGTATCATCACGTGCATAATTGTGTATTTTAAATTAAACATTTAAAATTTTGAATAAATATCATGATTAAGTAACGAATATTCATTCATTCAAACTTTCGCATTTATTATAATAGCTTAATTCAAAAGTTCATCAAGAGACCTTAAATAATAATTAAAATACCGTCAAAATATCGTATAGGCAAAGTCGATCTGAACTCATTTATATATTGCATAATAAGCTCATTAGTCTCGGATCATTTCAACATAATAAAGTCATCAAATCGTCATTTTTATTATAGAACATATCCGTCTTCAAATATGATTAAATTGATTTCGTCCTCTTTTGATAAATAAACTAGCTTCGACACGTAAATTCGTCAATATATCTTTTGAAATTTTTTAAAATTGTTATTTAAGTATAAATAAATAAATAAATAAACGCTACACACTCAACGGCCCCCATTAGGATAATTATATCCTGTGTCGGGGGTCCGGAAACATTCACAATGACAAAGACAAACACAACCAGACCGGAAAACATGCCTGTACGATTAATACAAACATCTGCTCCGAGCGGGAATCGAACCCGCAACCGTCGAGGCTTAAGGCAGACTCGCTACCCACAACGCCACAACGGTGTCAAATTAGCAGCATCTATACTATTCATATTTGGCTAGGCCATGCCTGTCTTTAAAGTCGTGATAAATGTTATAAGGCACGAAAAGAAATTAGTCACAAGCTAAATAATGTTGCAACTTGTGAAGTTAGCGTGTAACTAATTTCGTTTCGTTGCGGAACAGCGAGTCTTTGACTTTTTCTGTAGGGCCTGTCCATAGTGCATAGTATTCCTTCCCTGTATGGAGTAAGTATAAAGTTTATTTTGCGTTTATGAAAACACAATTTCTTTATAAAAAGAATATCACACATACATTCCTGAGTATAAAATATAAACGAACTATTGAAACGACTAATTTGTAGATATTAATTATATATTATAATATTTATAATAAAAAATATGATATTGATTATACCTTATTAATTATATAAGATTGATTTTGTCATATTTAGCATAAATATAACTATTATCAACAAAATTTATTAAACTATAAAACTTTATTTTATTATGTGCAAATATCCGTTTATGGAGCTTTATTATAAAAATTATGAAACATTTATGAATTGTTTATCAAATAATTATGATAAACTATGTTATAAATGATATTTGCTTTCAACCTTATAATATAAACTCAACTAGCTCAATTAAGCCTGTCGCAAACACAACATATTTACCATTTATAACTGAATTTATCAATAATAACAATTACACAAATCATGTCTTCGTCGGAGAGTGGCAAAAATAGTAGCTATATTCCCTGCTGAACCGCAGTTCCGGCCGACAAACTAACCTGCCTTTAAGTACCTTTAATTAATGTAAAATTATTCTTACCATATGTATACCTATATAATTATGTGTGGTGTCGTTTACTGCTGGTACCACCACAGTGACAGTTATTCCGCCGTAAAGTAGTATACTGTGTTTCGGCTTTAATGACGCTGTAGCTATTGAAATTACTGCGCAAAGGACCAACATCTCAAGGTTTATAAAGATACATCCATTAATATATAGCGTTGCAAGAGCTCATAGGCTACTGCAACCAGTTACTGGTGGTATGTATGCTTGCTAGCTTAGTCACATAAAGAAATGCTATTATCGATATCTATTGTAGATTTTTTACAGTGTAATATTTTGATACATCACTTACGTATTCCTTAATTCGAAACCGCAGACATACAAACGGCGCGACATTTAATTGATATTATTGCATGTTACCAGTCTCTAGGAAAACTTCAAATGAAATAGCATTAGACATTTTGCCATTTATTGTACAAGGCTATATATTTAGAGGCGCGTTCTTATGGCACCGATTTTGACCTTATGTCGCCGGTCTCCGCTATAGGTTGAGAATAGGGATGGTACGTTAACAAAGTTTTTATCGACAAATGCCGGACCTATAAGAATTTGCTTGTAAAAAATAAAGTCTGAACTACATCATATAATGTATATAAAAATACAAGCCTATATTAAAGGAAGCGTGTTTTCCAAGTAAAAATTGGAAAATTTATTTTACACCTGAGTGAAATATGGAGATATTTACAATTATGTGAAAATAATGTACAATTATTCGCAGTCATCAATGTATATAAAAGGATATACATTGATACTTGACTGACATATCGACGCCCAGTTTAGGCCCTTGAACCTAGAAAGCTGATTTTTTTCACAGTAGTTGTTTTTAAAACTCAAATGAGCACTGAGAAAGGATTTTTCTAAGGGCTGAAAAAGGGTTATAAACTTTGTATAGAAGTCCGTCATTTTTGAAACAAAAAGCATGAAGCTTTCTTTTTTGGCGAACAATCAAATGTACACATGTTTTAACATTTTCTAAAATTCCACCCCTGAACAGATGAAATATATGTTCAAAGTTTGCAGTAAAATCATTAATCACGCGGGCGAAGCCGCTGATGAAAGCTAGTGTCTTATAAACTGAATGTACTAGTAATGCTAGATTCAGATATACAAATTCCTACCCTATACGAATCATTAAATTGATATAATCGTGAAAAAAATGAACATGTTATATTAGCTAGAACAATTCTCCATTAAGAAACATCTATTGATCCTGTTAAGTTTTTTTAAAAGGTTTATTACAAATGAATTGTCTATGCGTTATTTTATTTTCACATTTATAAATTGACATTAGTATTTAGCCTCTCAGTACCTATTATCATGTTATTCAACTATCGATACTTCATTCTACAACCCTACAAGTCACCGCCCACGCGGGTCGCGATCCGCACTCGCGACGCCCCGCGCTCGACAACATCACGGGATCGTTCAATATCTTTCGCAAGCTCCTCACTCATCCTCAACCTTTGGACAATTATAAACATTACTAAAGTCTTAACATTAAATTTATCGTAACAAAAATTTAAATAGTTTCCATACAATTCCATCCGTAAATATTAGAAACCTAGACTAGAGTCCGAGACGGATATTATGAAAAAAATCGGAATAATATGTACTTTTTAAAATAGGCTTATCACCTCATAAATTTACAAGATAGTGCACTTAAAACTGCTGATTCATGCAGACCTAAACCAAAACGTGTCACTAATTAAAATACTGATAAATGGATTCTGCCAATACTAGAAAGTAAAAATAATAAAAAGAAAAATCAATACATAACTCCCTTTTGTCACGCGCCATCATATCACCCACGGCAATGATTGAAAAACTATTATTTACGTCTTAATATACATACATTCGAGTTACAATTAAATACATCCATTGACTAGTCCACAACGGGACCGACCAGTCACAATATTGTAATATAATATCAGATCATTAAGGCACTTAAACGCGGAAACGTGTGGGTGCGAAACCGCCGTATCTAAACTATAATTTGAGCTCTGTCCGTCGGTCCGTTATATACGTCCAGTAATAGCCGTGACCAGATATAATTGTTGTTCGTATCGGTGATTTGTTAGACTACGATTTTTAATTGTTAACACGTGCGTCAAATTTTTATATGCCATCTTTTAAAGACGGATATAGATTTGTGTGGGTGTTTGTGTTTCAACTTTCTATTTGTTTTAAAAAAATTTCGAAACGATGTCAAAAGAATCGTATATCACGAATGACATGATATAAATACCTGCCTAAATTCGATCCAAATAATATGGAACTATTTTAAAGGTTGTATGTGAAATGTATTTTTTTAAATGTTAGTAAAGTGCATGTGAATTGTATAAAATTAATTCGCATTTGGTAACCTCTGCTTGCGCAAGTAAGGCACGCGACATGCACATTGTTGCGCATGCACGTTCGCCGTTGGTATAGTGTGGCCTGCGATTTATTCAATGGACTTCGCCGGCCTGGATACATTTGTATCAGTTCTTCTTTAAAGTTTAGGGTTATACAAAAATCGAAAACAAAATTGTCGTACCCACTCTTAACGTAAGCTACAAACTTATTTGAAGTGGCATGAGGAAAGGAATTAAATGAAGAAATATTGCTAATATTCTTAGAAAAATTGGATAATATTTACTATCGTACTTTTAGTCTCAACAAAGATTCGCCGGAGCTCGTTCTTAAAGTGTCACTAACACAACGAAACGAAGTTAGTCCCAAGTTTAGCGTGTGACTAACTTTGTTTCGTTCGTTTTCGTTAATATTGAGTTTACGAGGAGCACCGGCAAATATTTGGATATTTTTTCAGTATGGGCCGGTTATTAGTTTAAAATACATCAATGTATGGAGCCCCTTCCATGCAATAGCCATTTGATCTAAGAATAGTTTACTTCAGTTTTAATCCTAAAGCTTCTTTAAACAGTGATTTAGTTGAATAAAAGAAATGTTTACAATTAATCGTAGAAAAAAAGAGTCCTCAGAATCGCATTCTAAAACCATCCCTGTGAGCAATTAAAATAGCAAATCAATTACAATTTTATTTATTTAAGGGACAACCCTATGCCTTCCCTTTTATTCCCGTGAATGAAAGGCACTAAAGAGTTGAACGGCGTCGTGTCGGACACGATGTTAGCCAGCCGTGCATCAAACGCTGTAACCGCGGTTATTTATATGGTCTGTGTCGCCCGTGGCTTCGACAATAAGAGAACCTCTCAAGATATTTATAAGTACATAGAGAACGTAGACGAATGTCAAATTCTTAATGAGAAATGTTTTCATCCAATGAATACAATGTCGCGATATCGAAATTCTAGATATTCAATAGGTACACTTGACGTATTTGGTACTACTAAATGATATACAGTTATAGTCTCTCTCGTTTTCTCTTTGTCTATAACTCTCTCTCTTTTTGTTTCTCGTTCTCTCTCCGTTTGAAGGGCATTTAACTTTATAAGTACAAAGAGCACATAGACGAATACCAAATTCTTAATGAGAAATGTTTTCATCGAGAGAATTCTTTATAGTGAAATCGTAATGTTTTATTTTCGATAGACTTGAGATATTTGATATAATTCTTTAATTATATGTAGTTATAATGTTTATCTCTCTCTCTTTCTCTCCCTGTATCTGTTTCTCTATTTGTTTTAGGGACTTTTAATTCTGGAGACACTTGTCAGATATAATATCTTCTTCTTCCTAGCATCATTTCCGGTATTTAGTCAGGGTCTGCTTATACTCTTATCCGGATTTGACAGGTTGCGAGTTTTTACACAGAGCGATTGCCATCAGACCTCCGCAACCCAAAGGGCGAACCAATAACTCATTGGATAAGAGCAGATTACCTATCAAGAGTTAACGATTATAAACAGATGTTATGATAACAACCGGGACACCTTAACGTGCTCTCCGAGGCACTGCGGGGAGACCCACAAGGAAAAACGCCCAGACCAATATAGATATGTATAAGATCAATACAAGAACAATACAATCGAACCCGTTGAGGCCACAACGGTCGTCAGATTATCAAATCCGGATAACAGTAATAAGCCGACACCGGAAAAGGTACGAAAAATAATGCTTTAAAAGAGAGGTGCTTAAGGTAGACGTAGCTCAGCTATAAACGAGAAAAGTAAGAGTTATTTACACGAATAATAACCGAAGACAAAAAGACACCGTTGAGGCGTTGTGGGTAGCGGTCTGCCTTTAGTCTCGACGGTTGCGGGTTCGACTCCCGCTCGGGAAGATGTTTGTTAAAATTCCTGTCTCGGTCTGGGCGCTTGTCCGTGTGGGTCTCCCCACCGTGCCTCGGAGAGCACGTTAAGTTGTCGGTCCCGGTTATTATCAATAACATTTGATAATAATCGTTAACTCTTGATAAGTAAATTGCTCTTATCCAATGAGTTATTTGTTCGCCCTTAGGGTTGCGGAGGTCAGATGGCAATCGCTCCGTGTAAAAACTAGTAACCCGTCAAATCCGGATAAGAGTAATAAGCAGACCCTGGGTATATAAAATACCGGGAATAATGCTAGGATGAAGTATAACCGAAGACAAAATATATGTAATAGCAAACGAACATCATATCTCTTTAAAAATACATGAATTTAGTGATACTACAGCTATGAAACAATAACAACAGAGGCTGAAAACCTTTGAGGACGTTGTGGCGCAGCGGTAGCGAACCTGCCTTAAACGCCACAGGTCGCGGGTTCGATTCCCGCTCGGAGCATAATATGTTTGTATTGACCATGCAAGCATATTTTCCGGTCTGGGTGTATTTGTCCTTGTCATTGTGATTGTTTCCGGACCCCCGACACAGGATATTACTATCCTAATGGGGGCAGTGTGCAGTGTTTATTTATTTATTTATTTATTATATTTCAAATTAAAAAAAAATAACCCAAATCATAAATACAAGTCGCCGCAATGATATGATATGTTTCTTCGAAAGTTAATTTCGCGCTATTCCCCCTCAACCGCACGTTACGATCTCATGACAAGAGATTGACCGCATCACTCATGCGTGCGCGCATCCATTATTGTGATGTATCGATTGATCATGCGCCGTCTTATAGCACATTTATATGATCTTCCATTACAAGTTCAACAAATTATGAACAAATACTATAAAAATTTGCAAATAGTTCTTGTTTACATTATACTGTATTAAATGGACGCAAATAAGCAATACCATGTCAACCCACAAAATAGAAAAACTGAGTTATATATGCAGAAGTGTTGGTAAATGGCTGAAGAACATTTTTCTTTAATATTTGTGGGGTTTAAGCTTTAAAACTTCTAAAAAAGCTATTTTTAATCATGCAATTTATGTATTATGTTAAACATTTTGGGTTATATTATATACGAAATATGCAGTTTGTATTCTTATTTTTTGTGAAAATATGTAAAATAACTAACATAAATCTGAAATTGCCAAAAACTTGACCAATACATAAAAAATAATCATATAAAGCAAGTTGTTCAAAATTTTACAAACGCGTTTTTCTCGAAATGACATTCGTGTGTGTTGACATGGTATTGCTTATTTGCGTCCAAATACTAGTTAGTTTTGTAAAAGTAGAGCAATGCTCTTTCCAGCACAAATGGGTTTTCTGACCGGGGCGAACTACCCTCTCACTGAAAATCGGCGTAAAGTAACAGTAGTCCTGTTGCGTTTTGTGGAGGCCGAATTTACCACCTTCTAATCCTTTGCCTCCAATCGCTTGAGTAGGCAACGCGCATGTGATACTTGAAATATCGCAAGCAATCATAGGTTGGGGTGACTGCTTACCATCAGGCTGACCGTATGCTTGCTTACCAATGGTGAAACATATGAAAAACACCGTAATGTCACCAGCTTAAAAAAAACGCTAATCGATTTCAACTGTCTAAGCTCGCGATAATAGCGGACCAGGAATGTAGTAATCACGCGTAATTAGCTGTTATATTTGAATGAGTTCCGTTCTATATCCTACTGAGTAGGATAGGATAGCGATATCCTGTAAAAAGAAGTAGTAGCAGAGTAGAGTAGTTTCTGTAATAGTAGAACCTTACTCCTCCCAGCACAAATGGGTCGGTTCGACCAGGAAAGACCCTCTTATAGAAATCGGCGTAAAGTAACAGTATCACCGTTCCGTGTGATGAGTGAGAGCGGAGGCCCAATCTCCCACCCCCTCTGTTTTACATCCTTTTTTCCTTTCATATCCCTTTTCTCCTATCCCTTGGGTTGGCAACGCGCATGTTATACTTCAAGTATCCCAAACGCTGGTGGGTTGCGGTGTTTGCTCACTAGCAAACGACCCGTATGCTTGTTTGCCAACCGTCATGAAATAAAAAAAGAATTATCAAAAGCGCTTCAAAGACGCTCAAATTGTCAATAATATCATTCTTTTTGTTGTGATCTAATAACAGGAATTATTTATTTATTTTTATTACGAAATAAATGCTTAAATATCAAATATCTCCAAATCGCTTTGATTTATTTCGATGAATGTCGAGGTTTTTGACACAACAAATCTTTACTTTATACATATTTAATAACCTGTAGTCACGCGATCGGAGACGTACATCTGGTCCATTCACGGATGTGCCATTGATAAAACATAAAACTACCCATAAAACCATTATCAACAATTATCGATGCATGTAGAATCCGTTTATAGAAAAATCGATAAAAATGATAATCGATTCTCTAGAAAAATATATATTTATTTTTATACCATCATCAAAGGAAGTATTAGTTTTATTGTAATAAACTATTGATTTTTCGTTTACGAATAATCAACTTAAGTATTTATGTCTCGTAACTAATCTGTCGGTGTTTGAAATCTCTCAAAGATGAGGCAAAGACCGTGAGATTTTTATAAGTCCATTGGCTCTCCGATAACGCCCACGCATTGTTACTCTATAATCAAAACTTAAGCTGATCTAAATAATTATCTATCTCATATATAATTTCACAAGAAGCTAATGTTTTACTAATTACAGCGCATTAGCTATACATAGTTTAATAACACCGATTTTGCCAATAGTTTTGGCAAAAGTACTGGCTTTTATTAAAGGCTTTTATTGCAAAGGACCGGTTAGGTAGGTACCACCGAAGTGTCAGATATACCGCAATCAGTAGCATTTTTGGCATTACTGTTTTCGATTGAAAGGACACTGTAGCTAGTGAAATTACTTCGCAAACGAGGTCTAGGAAACCATATCACTAGGTTGACAACGCGTGAGTAAATGGCAATCACTTACCACCAGAGTTACAGCAATCGCTTACCACCAGTCGGGGCCGTATGCTTGTTTGCCAACTTAGTAACAAAAACATAAAAAAATCTGTTGGTGTTGATGGTTTTAAATCAAAACTACAAAGTTGGTTTTATATTCCAACCGAGAAAGAATTATAGGCCATACAGATTTTTGGGTCAGGTTCTTGTATGTGTTTCCATATCCTGTGCGTTCTGATTTGGGCAACAGCACCTGTTCTAGTATGGGCGGTTTCGTGTGTAAAATGTATGTAGTTATACTTAAATATTTTTGTGATTTAATGTTATTAATGTAAACAAAAAATCTCATGTAATCTCAAAAAGTATAAGCGTTGAAATTTCGTTACTTGGATTAGGTTATCGTAGATACGTTATAGAGAGATAGGTAGAGAGATATCGAAGGTAGTTTTTTAAGAGTTTCACCGCCAAAAAAGTTAACAATCCGAAACAATATAAACAAACATTGTCAAACCAACCTTGTAAAGTAACAAGGTTAAACTTATCGTATACGGAATAGTGAAACCAACTATTTCTAAAAATTCTAACTCGATTCTAATACATTTGTGTGAACTACACTCATTAAGGTAACACCTACGCTCGCCCACGGAACCAACCCGTAACAGTTCTTAACACTTATTGCTCATCTCGTAATCTATTCCTGAGGTAATGTTTGTTCTTAGATGGTTAATAATATGTAGTTACCGTATAAGGTTTTCTAAACCTATTGGGTTGTACAACTATTTGGACGAATTATTCTATTACATGTAATAAAAATGTAACTGACCGATGTCTGTAGGTAAGTCATCATCATCATCTCAGCGTTAATCCCGGTTGCGTCCAGAGCGTTCGCTTCGGAGCCCGGGGTCCGCTTTCCGACATCTTCTTCTCCCTTTTGCACGGTCTTCGGCATCTCTAATTGTAAGGCCATTGGTGCGCATGTCAACCCGCAGGACGTCCAGCCAGCACTTCTTGGGCCTACCCCTTTTACCGGGACCTGGCGGAGGCGGCATGGCAAGACATTTGTTCCCCACATAGCCAGCCGGTTTACGTAAAATGTGCCCGTACCATCGTAGGCGACACTCTTCCAGCTTATCTGCTATGTCACGGACGTGGAGGCTGCCGCGGATGCGCGTGTTTCTAACGTGATCTTTCCGCGTCACTCCGCACATCCATCGCAGCATTTTCATCTCCGTGACACGCAGTTCCCGCTTGTGTCGCTCAAGTACGGGCCACGTTTCACTACCATACAAAAGGACAGGCCTAATGATGGATTTATAGACCTATCCCTTTAGCTTAACCGGCATTTTGGGGTCACAAATAACACCAGTCACCTCACGCCACTTGGCCCAAGCTGCTGAGATTCGGGCCTTGACGTCGTCGATGTCTGTAGGTAAGTAGAAAACCAAAACTATTCTTTAAATTACTAAAAAAATTACTAGCAACTTTCGTAGTTTTGCATGGCTAACTTAAAGTTACATACCTTTTTCCACTTCTATTTTTTCATTCTTCTCCCTTATATATTCCTTCTCAAACGGCAATACACGGTAAGCTACTCAACATTATATTAACTTAACCGAAATAACCCAATTAATAGAAAACGTAGACTTTAACTGAACTGTGACCGATTCAAAACTGGGCTAGGAACTCTTGAGTTTTAAAGTGCAATTTGAATTTCGATTTTATCTCGTGTTTAACTATGAAGGAAAACATCATAAGGAGGGCATGGAACTCTAAGACTCCGTATATACATAAGATGTATATTCGCCAATGCAAGTCATCGTCCTATGCTCGTAATAGAACCCGCCTATATATGCCCGCCTGAAAAACTTGTGAAGTTACTGCTCGTCAGCCGCATTTCGAGGTTAGCCACCGTATTACCATTTTATAGGGAGACAAACCAAAGGCGCCTTCGAACTTGGTATCAACTTCTATTGCAAGTAAGTGAAGTAAAGTCTGCCTGCCTTCGGGCTAGCTAAAATAAAAAACGTACTGCGTGAATACGAAAAATTAACGAAAATAAGAAAAGAAAGAGACAGAAACACACACACATTTATAATATTTTGATTTTATAGCACTATATCTTCTTCTCTTTCTTAACATTATTCCTGGTACTAGACAAGTACCCACGGTCTCCTTATTACTCTTGTCCGGATTTGACAGGTTACTAGTTTTTACTCAGAGCGATTGCCATCTGACCTCCACAACCCTAAGGGCGAATCAGTAACTCATTGGATAAGAACAATTTCCTTATCAAGAGTTAACGATTATTATCAGATGCTATGTGATTACAACCGGGACCGACAGCTTAACGTGCTCTCCGAGGCACGGTGGGGAGATGATCAATGCAAACACCTGCCCGAGCGTAAATCGAACCCGCAACAGTCGAGGCTAAAGGCATGCTACCCACAACGCCACGGTGTCGATTTTATAGCACTATATCTATGACATTAAACTCACGTTTGACTCCTGACTTCTCTTCCGCGTATTGTATCGATAGTTTAGATACGCGCCGTGAGCAAAATTCGTTGGTTCGTGATCACTTTGTTTGTTTTATAAGATAACGTCTTGGGTAGTCCACGATGTGGAGAAACAAAGGATGTATCTAACATTAGATCGATTCTAATATTAATATTGTCTGTTTTAATATTTTGCTTAATTTCACAGCTTTTTTTTCATGACCTACCAAAAACCCTAGTAACATTAAAATTTTGAGCTTTTTTGACCTCTTAATTTTAATTTTTAGCTATTTCTAAGCAGTTCTGAAATTCATTTTAAAAATCATAACGTTTATTTTCTTTTAAATTTTATCTTCATTTTTGCTTCCGCTTGCCCACACGAAATTGTAAACAAGTTTGTTTTGTCAAATCTGTAAGTTAAGAAGTTAAAAGCGGCACATGTAATTAACGTGTGCCGGTACAAATGGCAGTGCTTGTGTTGGAGTTTGTTCCCGAAATCCCAACAGAGGATTTTGCTATTTTAACAGGGATTGAGAGTGTAGATTCTATTTATATATGACGACGTTGTGGCGCAGCGGTAGCGAACCTGACTTAAACGCCACAGGTCGCGGGTTTGATTCCCGCTCGGAGCATAATATGTTTGTATTGACCATGCAAGCATATTTTCCAGTCTGGGTGTATTTGTTCTTGTCCTCGTATGTGTTTCCGGACCCCCGACACAGGATATCACAGTCCTAATGGGGGCTGTTGAGTGTGCAGCGTTTATTTATTTATATGTAGACTAAGGCTTCTTCATTATAAATTTATTCTATGGTGTATTTATATTTCAGCCAATGTGAGACGATTCAATCAGATAACAATTATTTCATCTGAGACCTGTTAAAGATTCTGCATTTAGTCCTCCCTCTTGTTTCTTAATATTCTCTTATATTTATAAACAAAGATCAGAAAATATATAATAATATGTAATTTAATTAACTTTATTTAAAGGTGTATTAATTTAATTTATTTACGTTTTAATACTATAGTTAAAATAATATAAAGTGTACAAAACATCCACGGAGAATCTATTCAAGAATGCTAGCTGCATTTCACCGCTGAATCGGAATCCAGATTCTTTGAGCGAAACATGAACCAGCCCTCCCGTCACCTGTGGAGGCAATAAGTCAGGGTGTAATATTTTTTAAAAATTGCTAAGCACTAATTGCTTTGCTTAGTTATGATTATGATTACATTTACTTTGTAAGAAGTTTCGTGTGTTGAGGTAGTGCTCCCAATTTGATTTCCGATGACTTAAATGATATTAACTCTGCAGGTACATTGGTAACCCATATAAAATGTTCACTACATAATATCTTATTACATTTGAGCGACGTAGTATATTGGTAATATTCACTATTTTCCTCATGACTAATTTGACACAGATGACTTGCAAACAAGTACTTAATCATTGATGCTGTGCCGTGGGAACTACTCGGATGTGAGTTACATTATAAAAATGTAGCTTTCTCGCCGCTCAGGCTTCCGTAGGAACGGTGAGATATGATCTGAGATGAAATCTTCGCGAAACGGATGAGTCACGTCTTTCACGTTTAATATGTACTTACTGTGTTGTTAATTTAATGTTTTAAAAGTATTACTTCTTAGGTCACATAAGCCTTACAGTAAACCTTACAAGTTTTTAGATTTTTAGACCCGATTAAGGAAGAATTATGACTATTCGCTCCGATGACGTTCTTAGCCGTGGTTCGGCTTCGCAGGAGGCACCCTAAGGACGGAATCAAATTTGAGCTCCCGTGAGGGCTGCCCCTTTATCACGGCTGAGTCTCTGTACTCGGCCCTGCCCGGTAACGCTGTCAAGGCCAGTAGGGCCAACAGCAATACACATTCCGAAAAAAAATATTACTATTCTTGTGATTCCACAAAACCATTCGGTTTGATTTCGGCTCGCGGCATATATGTTGACCACATAAACGTTTGTGTTAATGTGGATACGTCCATGTGGGTCCCGTCTAGTCTCAGACGGCAAACGGCCCAAAGATGTAATTTGGAATAAGTGACGAATACTTACGCCGCTTACAAAATTCAGCTTTTTCCGCAGCTGCTCGCACCTGCACCCAGTTCACAAACACTCAGTGCCATGAGACGGGGCCAATGAATCAACGCAAATGTTCTTTGATATAAACCTCCTAATCTTTTTGATTGACCTATGCTTCCTGGTGACTATCATTATATTATGTATATAAAAATATTAATATTGTACCTACTTAGGTTTTGGCAATTTCAATTCAAGGGTAAAGTCATGCCTAACGGTATATTATTAGAAGTTGCACAAAACGTGAATGCTAATTTATATAATACTAGCTTCTGCCTGCGGCCTCGCTGGCGTAATAACGATTTTCAATAAGTCACCTTTAATGCACTAAATAAATTTCATCACCTTCAAATTTTGTTTTTGAAACAAAAGTTAGCGTCAGTTAGTTATAACGTCTCCATGGTTCCATCTACATATTTACAAAATTTCATCATAATCGATTCAACGTCTTAGCGTCAGAAACAAACATACAAACTCACTTTCGTATTTTTAATATTACGTAAGGATGTGTCCAAAAATAAAATTTAAGTTTTACGTGTCAATGGTTATTTGTCTGTATTTCAGCTTAACCTATTTTGAGAAAAAAAATCTGCTTAAAGTAGATTTATGATATGATATATATAATGATAGTCACAGAGCATTTTGCAGCATATGGACACTTGCTTTATAGCATGGGTAACACAGCACGTAAGCACGTCCTGCAAGACCCTGACGATAGGATTACATTAGAAAATGCCCCTTACACAGCACAGACACGCACACAACACCGTCTTCGCCGGCGAGGACGAGGTCCTTTGTTCCGCACGTCGCGTCGCGCTCACGCCGTCGGGTGAGTCTATCGTATAGAATGAGCTCGGAGCGCTGCCTCCATCTCCGTTGACGGCTGAGTCTCTGTACTCGGCCCCCCCGCCCGGTGACGCTGTCAGGGCCAGTAGGGCAAACAGCAATACACAATCCGAAAAAAAAAAAAATAATATCATGGGTATTACCAACTCTAAGAGTATGATAGATGAAATAAGTAGTTTGAAGAAGGGATACTACTACATCACTTTCTTATTGACTTACTCGTTGATATTAGAAAACACCATTTGGTTCAATATTCGACTGCTTCTCTCCAACCACCAGCTTAAAGCTCTCAAAGATCAAATTCTATAATGTCTATCCAGCGATATCTGGGACGATTAACAAGATGTCTCTCCCGTTGTCGCTACTATATCACACTAATACTGAGTTTGTTTC
Organism: Hestina assimilis; assembly: GCA_023373885.1. Classification (NCBI taxonomy): domain Eukaryota; kingdom Metazoa; phylum Arthropoda; class Insecta; order Lepidoptera; family Nymphalidae; genus Hestina; species Hestina assimilis. Next base: position 7,408,254 of record CM041754.1, read on the forward strand.
TGTGGTAGAATCTGACTTTCAACAAATAAGTGTAATGCTTTTTATGTTGAATAAAAATATTTGATTTCATTTTATTTAATATTTAACTCAGAATCTAATTCCCACTACAATAACGAAAGCCAGTGACGTAATAATAAAACTATGTATTATTCTTATACACGGGAGAAATTGCAGACGCATAGTTTATAATAAAATACTAATGAAGTAGATGTAAATGTTGTTTCATCATATTTCATAACCACATAATCAACATAATGACTCATAGTCTAATCCTATAAATTATATCTTATAAAAATGGCCTCCTGTTATTAAAGTTTATATAATATTAATGAGGATTAAATAGATAACTTTGCTGTTGAGTTTTACAATAGGAACCTAGGAAATAGATGGAAAAGTCATCATTAATTACAATTAATAAATAACAAACTTTAATATTCAACGACCCCCATCAGGATAGTAATATTCTGTGTTGGGGGTCTGGAAACACACACAACCACAGCCATAGCCACCCAGACCGGGACCCATACCTGTATGGTAACCGCGGCGCATGGCGTTTCAGGAATGTTCGCAACCTATTGCGCCACAACGTCGTCAAACCATTATCAGAATTTAGCGGTTCATTGTTTATGAACGGGATATCACATTTTTGTTAATTAAACAGAGGTGTGCTTAGCCGATGACTTCCACGTGATCACTCTGGGCAACTGAAACGAAGGTTGGCATGAAGCGATTATCGTCAGACCGCGCCTCAATTAGTAGTGCCACATGGGTTGGCAACGGCAAGTTATATTCTAATTAACAGAATGGATTGTGAGTGGCTTATGGTATTAATTTTCACTTAGGCTTTCCGATTTTGGTGGTAGTAAAGATGGATGATGACCCTTTAAAAAAAAATTACATGGTTGACGGTAGAGGAAGTTATCAGTGGTGGTTCTTTGGGTTTTAAGGATATGAGAAAAGAGGAAGAAAGAAAGGGTATAGAGGAAGTAATTTGGGTTTTTGGTGCTCATACATGCTTTATATAGTTATAGATTCTTTACTATCGCCAGGGGACAAATAATAGAAAGATCTTAAAGCCCAATTATCTACACAGGTCTTTTATAAATCATATCATAATTCTGGCTGAACAATCGTTTCAACCTCTGGGTGATCGCAACTGTTAAACATCTTTCTAATTTTGAGGAATATTAGCCCTGAAATGTATCCAATAAAAATCGGATATACCCGACATTGTGTTACATAAGTACACCCCCGCTACCGGCGTCGGGACGTGACGACCCCATCGCCCGCTATTGGGATAATCTCTGTCACAGCAGAGATTATTCCACCAGTGCAATCAGTCACACTGGTGGTAGGTATTTTTGTTGCAAGAGGCCGGCTAGGTAGGTACCACCGCCCCCAACCGCAGAGGTCAAACTCTGCGGTACCCTGGGCTTGTCGTGCCGGGGGCTCAGTAGCCGGGAGTCGATTGTGCAGGTGGCACCTTCGACTGCCCGGTGAAGCTAACAGGGTCAGACGGTTCGGGCGTGGGGCGTTTTACGCTAGACCGCGCCTAGGAGGGTGGTGTCGTATGGGTCGCTCCGGTACTTTTCTGCTTATGAGAATGGACTGCGAGCGGCTCCTGCGACACCGGAGGCGTGCTTAGCCGGGGCCTTCAGCCCCGGTCGGGCGGTGGAGCAAGAAAACCTCTTTAAAAAATAACGGCGGTCGGTCGTAGAAGGAAACAACCTCATTAAAAAGTTAGTCTCGGCGGGGGAGCCCTAGGACCCAGGGCTCCCTTGGTTGGGTTTGCCGGGGCCTTTCGGTCCTGGTCGGAGGGGCGCGAAAGCGCCGTGGAGTGTTTTATATATGTATAGTATGTATTAGTATGTATGTATGGCGGCAGTAGGTTGCCGCCCCAGACGGAGGCTGACGGCCTGGGTGCGTTCGCGCACCAAGGTGTATATATATATTGTATTTATGTATAGTATGTATTATTATGTATGTATGGCGGCAGTAGGTTGCCGCCACCGATAAACCCCTCGGGGCAAGCGCCGGGGCGTCGCGGTGGTATGCTTCGGCGATCCCGCGACGTCCCACTATGGCGCTAGATGGGACCTTGGAGTTTTAGTGGGTAGGGGGCTCGGCTCCGAGTCCACACACCTCCTGCGCCATTGCACCCGTCCCGGCGCTCGAGTGCGTAACTGCATTTCTCCAAGTAAAAATAAAAAAAAAAAAAAAATAAATAAGGTAGGTACCACCGCAGTGTCAAATATTCTGCCACCAAATAGTAGTGCTTAGGCATTACTGTGTTGAAATGAAATTACTGGGCAGAGGAGATTTAAGAACTAATATCTCGAGGTTGGCAACTCGTGAGCAGCACTTACTAGTGGTGCAGCAAGCGCTCATAGGCTACGGCAATCACTTACCATCAGGTGGGCCGTATGCTTGTTTGCCAACTTATAACATAAAAAAAAAAACAGACGAATCGACAACCTTTTCCCCTCTAAAGTCAGTTAAATCGAATAAAACAAGGGATTATAACATTTTAATCTTATTACAAAGTAGCAAAAGCTGGTATTTATCGTTATTAATAACAATGTTTCCTACAACTGGCTTTTGTAGAAAGTTGTAAAATGAAGATTTAATTCGCTTGTAATATTTTTTGAGCTATTTTTAATTAGGGTTTCCTGAGTATTTTAGGAAAAAATATCAATATTACTTTGATTGTATTGAGTGTTAGAAGCTATTTAAATACAATTACAATAAGTGACGTAACAATAGTACGTAAAAACAATACCTACTCTTTTTACTTACAGAGTGTTTAATTTATTATTTAAGAAAATATATGCAAGAAAAAACTAAATTTAAATGTTTAAAATCAACATACGGACAGGTATCAAGATTATTCGATATATTAGTCGATGTTAGATTACGACCAGACAGGCGATGACTAACGCGGGCAGAGCCACCGCGTTACGCAAAGGAACCGGTCCCGCGCAAAAATAGCCGACAATCGCCTTTATACAGATTAAAAATATTATGTGACCGACGTTTGTGATATGCCAGTGACATTCGTTTTTTTTTTTTTTGACAAAATGAATCATTATTTTTTTTAAATACTACCAATTAAATTTACTTTTTGTCTTTCAACATAATACAGGAATCTTATTTTCTTATATGGTAAAGAAATTGACAAGAAGAAAAAGGTAGATACTTATATAAGAAGAATCAAGTAATAAAACAATGTTTTTTCATTATACAATATTTATTATCATCAATCTACATAATGTAATGAAATACATAGATAATCGTAAATTTTAAAAAATATAATTTTTTACAACTAAATCTATATAAAATATGGCTAAATGACAGAGCCCTGTCAAATATTGGCACATGGAATATTTTTCTTACCACAACAACTTTTCGATGTAATTTAAAGCATATTTTTAATTCAGCAAGTGTCTACATCAGATATATAAACCATATTTATATATTTTGTAAAGACATGTACATGTATAGACTTTTGAAAACTTTGCCATTACTATTTCGCTGTCCGAGCGAAATGATGGTAGTTTTAAATTTAATTGCTAAATAAATGTATTTTGTTCCTCTATAAACTTTTTTATCCATTACATCAAATAGTTTTTCTATAATTTTGATTATAACTTTAAAAAAGAAAAACTGTAAATTTCAGTAAAATCATTGAGTGGTCCCATAAATATTAATTAAGTATTACAATATAGAAGAAAATACTTATTAGCTTAAAACTATTACTGTATTTAGTTATTTTATCTAATTATAGTGTCCTCTCGAACAACGTGACGGAAATCATTTTCAAACTTTAACCAAAGTTTCAAAATAACTCCCATTCATATTATCCGAGTGCACACTATTGTATAATTAAGGCCAAGCCATTAGTATTAAAATTAAAAAATATATATATACCCATATTTCTAAGCATTAGGAACAACCCTTACAATTTACATAAAGCGACAGGGAATGTTATATAGAAGCTTATATAAATGAATAAGAAATATATTTTGAAAGGCGTTATAAAATTAAGTACATTTTCTTTCTCTTTTTAATTTTTGGGAATACTTCCCAATCATACTTCTTAAAGATTTTCAAAACAAACCATTCCATTTGAATATTATGTACGTTGTACGTAGAATATTATATTAGTAACAATATTTTAAATATTATATAAATATTATTTTTACATAAAAGAGCTAAGCAGTTAAGCCGTTTAAATGCTACCGTAACTTATCCTAATAAATACTATTTACAAATCACCAGAATGCAATTAGTTTTTTGCCGAAATTCATTTATCTAATCCAAATATAATTTTAATTAAAATTGTTGGCATAATTTCAAACAAGATCAGTACATAATGTACTACTCAACTTGATATTATAGCAACAAACAAATTTATGTAATCGAAAGTATATACTTTCAGTAAACCTACTGTCCAATAGCACTAGAAATAATCTTTTCAACTATGATTCAATTTAACATTTTACACTGTTAAATGTTAATTTGAAAATTGTTAATGTTAAAAATGATACTTATTTAGTATCAATTTTAACACCCGTTAATAATCTTTCCTAGTGTGTATGGACAGTGAGTTTATTCAAACTTAATTTTATAAAACATTGCAATGTCCCATTCTGGTGTCAACAATAGAAGTATGAATACTGTTAAAATTCCCGGGTGTTATATGATCACAATGGTCTTCAAGTGATTGCTTGATTAATGTTTCTATCGCCATCTTATGTTCATGGTCTCCTTATTGGGATTGTAGTGTATTTCTCTGTAACAAATTGATATTAATTTTAAAAATCGCAGAAATTTATTGACAAATTATCAAGATGTGTTAGTTCAAGTAATTAATTAAATTCATGACCACGAAGATAATAACCCAATATTAACAGTGTAATGCTTGTGGATATACAATTTTAGCACGATCTTAATACTGTTAAAAATATTTTATCAGAATTATAACTTACAATGCGGTCATCTCTTATTTCAACGAAACTATTTCAACATAGTCAATTTACATATAAAAGTATCAATTTTAACATTTTAATAAAGCATGTTAAATTGTCATTGTTAAAATGGGTTAACATTTTTTTGATCATGTTAACCGAGCTTAACTTGTATTCATTTTATATGCACATGAATTAGCAACGTGTAAAACCTTACTCTATTGTGTAAGAGAGACCGATGTTGTTGGATCGTGCTATCTCCATCACCTTCACCGCCACAAGCATTGACTACATCTACAACAATTGAAAAAATATTATTAATAAAAAATATCATACATTATAAAATATTGATCTTAATATTAAAAGATGATTAAATCTTTAGGTTTTCATAAAACCATTAAATCATCCCTAGAAAAAAAAGTTAGTTCATTTATTAATTAATTATGTTAGGATTAAATTAATACCGTTACCAAAACAAAAACAACAAAATTAAAAAAAACTTCAGGAACAAAAATTTGTAAGAATTTGAGTTAAAAAATAAACCGTTAAGATAATAAGATTAAAAATTAATACAGAATCCGAGTTTTAATGAGGATTTTCTTAAATCCTATTTGTTACAACAAAGATACATAACACAGTAATCTTTTCAAAATGTTCAGGTGTCCATGTACAGAGTTCTTTATCTTTAAAGCTAATTCAATAAAAAACCAACAAACATCTGTTTTGAATTATGCTTTTTATCCATATTAGCATCCCAGGAGATATTAATAAGTGAAAAGTTTGGTTTTTTTTATGTTAGAAGTTGGCAAACAAGCATATGGCCCACCTAATGGTAAGTGGCTGCCGCAGCCTATGAGCGCTTGCAGCACCATTAGTAGGTGCCACTCACGCGTTGCCAACCTCGAGATATTAGTTCTTAAATCTCGTTCGCCCAGTAATTTCACTAGCGTACAATGCCCTTCAAACCGGAACACAGTAGTGCCTAAGCACTACTATTTGGCGGCAGAATATTGGACACTGCGGTGGTACCTACCTAGCCGGCCTCTTGCAACAAAAGACCTACCACCAGTGTGACTGATTGCACTGGTGGAATAATCTCTGTTGTGACAGAGGTTATCCCAACAGTTGGTTGTCATATTGTATCCTTTTTGTTGGCCCTACTGGCCTTGACAGCGTCACTGGGTGGAGGAGCCAAGTACTGAGACCCAGCCTTGAAAAAGAGAGCCTCCGCGGGGCTCAAATTTGGAATTCGTCCTTACGGTGCCTTCTGCGAGGCCGAATCACGGCTAAGGACGTAATCGGGAATGGAATATCCTTTTAACGACTAAATTAAGATAGCTCGGATTTTCTACAACAATATATGATAATAATAAATTATTATATTAAAATTACAGAGAAAGAGCAAAACCAAAGTTAATAATAGATTTAAAAGAGTTTCGTGCTCTTTAACAAAAAAAAATAACACAAAAAATATTTAACAAAGTTCATGTCTAAGCAAAAAAAAATTCTATAGTACGTAAAAACACATTCAATAATAAAGATATCAAACAATAAAATCATTAGTAAAATAATCTTCAAAACATAAGTACGGAGTGATTAATTAATGCTAGAATTTATAATCTTTAAATATAATCGTAATAGAGATGTCGGCCGTGAACTTACGTTTTTATAATGTTTAATTATTATCTCAAAATTTGCATGTCAGTGTACACAAAATATAAAATAATTATTTGGGTAATTAAGAACGCAATAAGAATATTAAAGACAGAAATTGTACAGTAAAATATTCTATCTAAATATTCTATTATTTAACATTTAGTTACGCACCTATTCAATATAACTAAATGGCATGCGAAAAGTAAAGCTGGCGACCCAAGTTTGTAATTTTGTTTTATAAACTTATACGATGTTATTCACACCTTGTGCGGTAGATTGTACATGTTGAACTATTCAAGTCGCATTCGATAGTGCAATTTACGTAATCGTAACAACGATCGTTCTCGCCGAATCTCGCCACGGCAACAGTTAAAGGGCGTAGGTGACAGGCTCTTATACTTCCGCGCGATACAACACCGGGTGAGTTCGTGCGAACACCCCGTATGTGCGACTGTGGGAACGAAACGCTTTGTTTCATTATACAGCGTGATTACGAAAATAACAATTGTTTAAGAACTAAATGTTTGAATTATTCTTTAAAAAAAACTACTAACTGACTAAATCTAACTTGTCTATCTTATAATTATTTTTTATTTACTCGAAATGATAATTTAGGGGTATATATAATATGAAAACATGGGTTTTAATTTTCATTTGTTTTTCTCGATTTAGAAGCCATATTACGAAAGTAACCTTAATCAAATACTAACACAAAAATGCTAACAAAATAATACATAATATTATACATGTAAGAAAAATACACGTCTATCTTATATAGGTTAACATATTAGTAACAGGTCTAAAATGGTTAATGTAAAATAAATAAAAAGCGTATCGTCCTGTACCGTGAACGATATTCCCAAGTGAGGCTAATTAGCGTTGCCACCTCGAACGCTTACAATTGTATACAATTGCGCTCGCGACCAGCTGTTTTAAATCGTAATGCATTATACTGTTTAGTATATCTTTAATTATAAATTGAGCGTTTTAAAAATACTACCTTTTTATAAATAAACATATAACTAATATATCTAACTAATATTTTTAAAAAGGTTTAATTTTGAAGGTCTTTACTTTTTACGTTAAATAAAAATATTTCATTTAAATAAAACATTTCATTTAAATAAATCGTTCTTATTGTTACATTTAACAAATCTATCTAAATGTAATTGATTTATAAACCTACTATGTTGGGAACGTATCTAAAACCGATAGAACCGATGACCCAGTCCGCTAACTCAGTAGAACATCTCTCGATTTCCAATCGTAATTAAGCTAAGGCCCTTTGTTATCGATACGTCAAAGGCTAGCCTTAATTACGATTTCTGGATCCTAGCCATCGATAAATTATAGTTCAGATGTTCGCTTAATTAAGTTTGCATAAATGTCACTATTTACATAGTTAAGTTTCTTGGGGATTTCGCTTCGATTTAAATGCCTTACTAAAACTAACTGATATGAATCTGTAAAACTTATTGAAAAATGTATTTTTATAATTACGACATTGACTAACTAAAACTAATAAAATATTTTTACATTTTTGTGTAAACGTTTTTTTTTTCATACCGTCGCTGTATTGCGCCTCTATGCCTCTATTTTACAAACTTTGATTTTGTATTAAATGGAAAAGCCACCTCACATACTGTTCCGCGTAAACCTTCAGGTCTCATGTGCTACATACTTATTTAGTAAAATAATCAGTAGCGGTACTCCGACGCCATCGGCGCTCACGTCTGTCGGGAGGTGCGATTCACACGATCAGAGCCACATCTAGTAATCAGCTATAGAAATTTAAGATTCTAACCAATAAAAAATATATATAACGTCACGAGTAGTCTCATAAATCAGTCTACGATTTCCCTATGAAATAAAGCTCGTGAAACATTCAGTCTTTATTCAATCATTTACCGTAACCCACCAAATAGGCGAGCCCATCGTTTACCCACCGCAATTCGGGTTCGGCGGGTTAAGCGGCATGTACACTGTTCCTTGTACGGCAACTGCAAATTATACGTTCACGTGTGGGGCTACCGCGTTCGCACAGTTTCGGAAGCATTAGGGGCTATTAAGCACCGTTAACACACGGGCTCGTCACGAGCTCACGACTCGCATCGTGAGCGATCTATCGACGATCTCAGTAGCGGATACGGGCCTCGGTTTTCACACGGAACCCAATGTATGCGTATATTGTCCCATTTCCAACAAAAGAAATCGGAATTAAAAAGAAAGAAAATATGCTCCTACATTAATAATGCAAAAAATGTCTAAAAATTAATCTTATGTCACACAGTCTATAATATTTTAGAAGATAAGCGGATACGCGATTTGCACTGTGACCCTGTCAACTTGTCGCTACCACTACATTGTATGTTAATTGTCTGTGGGCGAGAGTGTTCTGTCACTGTCGTGTAAATACGTCTTCACTAATTGGGACAATGTCGCCTGTCGCGATGATACACGTGTAAACGTACCCTTATGTCAAAAGTTTAACGAACTCAATATGAAAGATAATGCAAGGCATAAGTTTTTATGATCCCACTTTTTACGTTCTTCAGTAATCGACATTGTATGTAAATAATAAATTGCACGGTCTAAAAGCATTAGTTTAGATAACGCGTTACAAATATTTGATTTAATTGCTCGGATTTATGTTTGATGATAAGTTATTTATGGGGATGTAATACGAATAATAAACAGAAAAACAAGTGATAAAGGATGACAATAAATCCAATGTTCACATCATCTCATAATAAAATTACTATTTAATTAATATTGTATGAACAGTGTTGCACTTAATTTTTATTCAATGTAGAGCATTAAAATTATTATAATGAACGAAAAGGCTACAAAATTTTTCTATGCCTTGTTTATAAATATAATTTTATATCAAGTTTGCGGTCTCTGTAACAGTAGGAACTGACGCCTGACGTCTTAGTACAGGACACTAGAACAGCTGAATGACCATGTGACAAACTAGGCCCTAATAGATAATGACCTGTGTAGCCACGGCCTTGCATCCCGTGGTGTTGTGAGTTCTGACCACAGACTATGTAGGCCATCTTAAATTGCTTGTTACGCAAAAATGCTGAATTAGATTATTTTTATAATAGAATGTACGAATATATTGAACAAAGACATTAGGCCTTATTTTTTTTTATTTCAGCCACTAGATAATACTACTGAACTTTAGTAATAGATTAATACAAATATGAAAGAATATTAAGATCGATAACATTATTAGCTCATTAAAATATATTATCAAGTATTCTGTTATTCTGTGTTTTAATGTAAGAAAACTAGTAAATAAAATTATTTAAGATGAGAACGTTTTCGAAATTTAAAAATTTCATTTATTTTTTTAATACAATATATTACTTGGATATCTCTAGATAGTAATATTAAATTCCTCTATCCGAGTTTCTTTAATTCTTCTTCTCTAAGCCGTTTCACCGTATTTTGTTTTTTTTTTGTTACTTACAAACATTACTGGGTCTTAGCTATAGAAGTATGCAGTAGGTGCTGTTGTCGAGATCAATTTTTTTAATTTTCTGACCAAATTAAAAAAATATATTTTTTTTTTTTTTTTTTTTTTTTTTATGTTAGAAGTTCGCAAACAAGCATACGGCCCACCTGATGGTAAGTGGCTGCCGCAGCCTATGAGCGCTTGCAGCACCATTAGTAGGTGCCACTCACGCGTTGCCAACCTCGAGATATTAGTTCTTAAATCTCGTTCGCCCAGTAATTTCACTAGCGTACAATGCCCTTCAAACCGGAACACAGTAGTGCCTAAGCACTACTATTTGGCGGCAGAATATTGGACACTGCGGTGGTACCTACCTAGCCGGCCTCTTGCAACAAAGACCTACCACCAGTGTGACTGATTGCACTGGTGGAATAATCTCTGTTGTGACAGAGGTTATCCCAACAGCGGGCGATGGGGTCGTCACATCCCGACGCCTTTAAATTATTATATTTTATTACAAATAAGAAGTAATAAGTATATTTATAGTATAGGTACTTTAATTTTTAGTTAGAGAATCAGAAATTCCCATATCAGATTTGTAAAAGCTGGTTATTATATTATATTTATGAAATTGTTGAAAAACATTTATTTTTAATTACTTTACCTATACCAATACTTAAATTTGTATTTTAACGAAGTGCACAAAATTTAAATCTTCACCAAACACTTATTTTCCATGCTAAATATGGTATTACGAATAAAAATGAAAATTAACTAGATAACTTAACTAACATGGAAATCACTGTAAGACAAATTTCAATGCATAAATTTAATTTTCCTATATGAAATACGATTACTCTATATGAAAAACATAATGAAAGTTCACTCACCTGTGCTGACGCAAATTGTCCTGCCGTTTGAAACTCTTCCCGCAGACCTCGCAGCTGAATGACAGCTCCGGGCTTTTGTGGGTGCGTTCGTGAATCATCAGGTTGTAGGACTTCGTGAACCGACGTTGGCAATACTTGCAGACGAACTCGCACTTTGGGCGCAGTTTACGCCTAAAATCCCTGGTGTGATCTTCGTCGATTTGCATCACGGCGAACATTTTGTCTGATCTATGGTGCTAGCTACGGGCGGGGCTTGGGCGCCTGTGTAACAACGATAACTTATCAGATACATTCAATAAACAAATACGAAACTTAACCTTATTGTAATAGAGTTGAGAATTAGTAAACGTTTGTGGAGATAAAGGTAATTCTTCATTTGTTTTAAATCCATATTTACCTAAGGGAGGTACACACTTGTGTAACATACGCGCTGTCATATTAAAGTAGGTTAGTAATTGATTGGATCTATGTTGCAATATTCCATTTCATAAATCTATATGCTAAGTTGCTTATTAGCTTATGTTAATGCGTGTTTTTATGATTATTATCGATGAAGATATTGACGTTAATTTCGTAATTAACACGTATAAATTACTATCGAAGAGTCGATTACTATGTTAATAAACGTATATTTATTATAATGGGTAATAATACGCACCTTCAACTATGATATAAAGCGGTAAAGCCTTAACACTTTCACTGTAAGACCATTTAATAACACAGCGAATGAAGCTCGTTCCTAATCTCAAGTATAAAATTAAAAATTTTCACAGAGTTAAAGTTGACTAGAAGTGACACGGTAGACGTGCGACGTAGACCGGGTGCGTTTGGCAACTGCGCTGGCGAGAGGGTGCGGAAACTACTGATAACATTACGCGGAAGGCGCGTAGCCCCCACCATGTGCTCGCCTGAATGAACAGGTAGCGGGACGGTAGGCTGGTGGCTGGTGCCGCATAGAGAAAGTTATACACCAGTATATTAGCTCTTAGCGCCCTGTCCTTTAATAAATATGTGAAGTACATTTCCGTCATTTATAGCATATAACATTTTACATAGGAAAATATTAACGACCGTAAAATTCAAAAGGAAAGACGTATATTTTTATACAAATATGTATAATTATTTCTTGCTAGCAACGATTCACTATTTAACCTCGGTAAGCTAAAGATAATTACAAAAACAAGCATTAAATGGCACCGATTACAGTACAGTACACTGGTCACGGTGGGAAAGCCGCGGGTGGCTCGCGGCGCTACCGTGCGTGCGTTTCACTCACGATATTACTTATTTCGGCACCGGCGCTTGCAACGCCACCCGCTAAATTACCGTTTGCATCGGCTTCTGTTATTAGCGGTCAGTTGCGCTTTCCAGTTTATATAGTTCCGCGTAATTTTAGTTTAACAATAGACGAATGTAAAAACATTTGTATGTCCCGAATAATAAAATAGTAATATGTTTTGACTCAGACAAGTGTAAACAAAACTTTTGTTACGAGTTTAATATATTGTCTTTACGATCTCCTTTTCGAAATAGGTTTTTAATTTGAGTTAACATTTAATGTATCATGACTTTAACGGAGCGCAGTCTATAATGATAAGAATTTAATTTAACTGTGGAATCACGAAAAGATGGCAAGCCAAAGAAGCTCCATTATACACATTTCGACATATACCTAGCCACCATTTAGGGTAACTTCTTCGCCGGTACTTTTTGATAAACATCTGATGGTCACGATGTTTCCTCTTTAGTAGCAAAATAAATGCCTCTTATGGTATGAGAGATGGTCTCGAGTTTATCTTAAAATTACTGCTCATCTTGAAGAAGTTATCGTCATTCTATGTTCACAAATAGCGGTTACTTCAACTGCCGTGTTCTTATAAATCTAATCCGTACCAACAAACTTTGCGATACATTTATCATTAAAAAAACTTCGCGGCTTAAATTGTGACAGATATTCTCACCAAAATACTAAATTTTATAACAGCCGTTTCAATTAAAAACGCCATAAAAGCCTTATTATAAACCACTTACCGTGTTTCCGTTTCGCTTTCACAATTGCAAAATATTTATAATATGTTTTAACCAAACGCCGAATTACAAATGCACCTTTATTAATTCATTACATTTGTCTTAGCAAAGCGGATCTTTGAATGATTCAGAACACACCATAGCTCGAATATTGACGAACATTCTATGTATTTATGATTCACAACCGACACGTCTTGAACTACTGACCCAGGATTCATAGAAGCGTTTGCGAATTTTGTATTTTAATTAAAACAAGTACCTTATACAATGTATCTAATATTTCGGAGAAATAAATCGTCATGGGTAATTACTGAATGCGTAAGAAAGGCGTAGGAAACTTTAATACTACTACAATTTCGATATGATAGAGGTAACTATAGGTACTGTTGTTCAAGAATGCGCTCGGACCGCTGCCTCCATCTCCGATGACGTCCTTAGCCGTGGTTCGGCTTCGCAGGAGGCACCCTAAGGACGGAATCAAATTTGAGCCCCCGTGAGGGCTGCCCCTTTATCACGGCTGAGTCTCTGTACTCGGCTCCCCGCCCGGTGACGCTGTCAAGGCCAGTAGGGCCAACAGCAATACACATTCCGGAAAAAAGCCGTTGTTTTTCTATCGAAGTGTGTGTGAGATCTAAGCCCCGATCCTCTCTAACTCCTAACTTTTCCTCATCCACATCCTTCCCTTGTAACTTCCTTGGTCGATACCATCATAAATGGGTGATGGGTGATATTTGGCATCATTGATAAAGGTTAAGACTTATGTATTTCACATTTGTTCAAAACTGTTGTTAATATTTCCCATATTGATACAAGATTTGAGGATTTATGAGTCACATTGAGAAGACTGCGGTTAAGTTGTTTGAGCTTCGAGTCAATATTCATTATTTACGTAGTAAGTGAAAGGAGCATAGTACGACTCTTATAATATTATTCAAAATTTTGCCTTTAATATTAAATTAAGTAATATCAAATAATCGCGGGAAATCTAAAACAAATACGAGTAAGTTTCGTTCTTTAATTATACATATGTATCTACCTACACCGAATAAAAAATAAATCAAATTTATTAGGTTAGGTAGGTTTGCTGATTTTAGGGTCAATGGAGAAATCGGTACTGGTAGATTCATTAGGCATTGTCTATCGCATTACATCGACCGACCGACAAACACGATCAATTCAAATACCATACTTCAAATGGAATTGTCGTATTTTGTTGCACGACAATGCAATTTTTCGAACCTAATGTCAATTAGGACATGAATTCATAAGTTTTTCAAACAATAATCTTATATCAAAACCTATTATTCGTTACTAAAGATTTTATCCGGAAATGCAAGCGTTACAGTGATCCGGCTGAGTCTGTATACCGACCTGCTTGGTGACGCTGTCAAGGCCAGTAGGGCCAAAAGCAATACACATTCCGAAAAAAAAGATCCGCGTGCGTTATATCCGTGCCAGAATGATAAAGATTTTTCAGAATGGGTGCAAAATTCTGTGCAAAACATAGTACAGAATCTTGCACCAATATAAACATTGTATACACAGCCTACATAATACACCTTAATGATCACCACAAAAACTGCCACTTTAAAGTTAATTACGCAAAATTCCACAGATAAGTAAGTATGCACTGCGAAAAACATTCGATTGTAAGCAACATAGTCGTAGCAACTGGCGGTAACTCTTAAACTTAGTTATACACTGCTTGTTATAAGCCGTTTAAGAGTTGAGTATTTTTAACGATTCACGTAATGTATTTCGCGTATATAGTAAAAGAACTTAAGTAGACAATAAAATCGGACGATCTATCAGGCTTTACATTTAACTCCAAGTATTGAACAATTAAGGCGAGCATCAAAGCTATAAACGTAATGGTTGGTTTCATATGAATATCGTAATTAAATTTTATCACTCGCATGTTAAAGAGAAATCGTTAATACGAAGCTAATTTTGCTCTATTCATAACTCTGGCAAATATTTTATTAGTCGTGAGTTTTGTAAAGCATTTATGAGAATTCTTTCTTTTTCTTAACAATTTGCAACGAAAGATTTGTAATATAAATACTATATTCACTAACTAGGATCATTTAATTATTATATTTTCATTATTAAATATTTTACAACTGAGTAAAAAATTGATTAAGTTTTAATATATTTTAGTATCAATTTCTTGCCAGTTCTTGGTAGACTCAATTTTGCGGTGGCGCTTCACGATGAAAAGTACTTTTTAAAAGTTTACTCTAAATAAATAAACATAGTAAAAATTTATGTTTTCGGCCAAGTACCGAAACATAATAAAAATATGAAGCACTATCAAAAGCAAAGGCTGTAAGAAAAAAATATTAAAATCTAGATAGAAAATAATTTTTGATATAATTTGAGATATATATTTCAAAACCTTCAATGTTTAAAAATAACTAAAGCGATTAGATTAGGCAAACTATATTATCGCTGCCGATATTATAAAAAAAAAATTAGGTTCTAAATTCAAAATAGTTCTCAAATTTTAAAACACAAATATAAACTAACTGAATGTACTTAAAATTACTATCAGAATAGAACAGTTAGAACGACAAGTAACTACAAAAAAGGACGAATCCAAATCTCAAAAGCGATATTTATCAAGTTATTGTGTCAATGCCTTTATAGTCACATCTAATACGGACTATTACCGTGCTTTGTGACTATTGTCAGTCTTTCAAGAGGCCGAATGCAAGTCAGCGTGAGTCCATTCGTATTTCGGCTGTCGGCGGCGTCTTTCTTAGAATATGTCAGTTGTATGCGTTTTGTTTGTGCAATTGTCAATGGATTTTGAAATATTGTTGGTCGATAATTTAATTGAATAATGCAATTTTATACATATTACTATAATGAAGATGAATCTTTTTTAAATCTTTAACTCTACGATTTATTTCTAATGAATTCTATTTTTAAATATTTCTAAATTTAAAATATAATATTTTTCTTTAAATTTTAGAATTTTTATTTTTAGCATAATTGCGTAATTTATTTTATTGATTGAATAATTGATATAAAAGGTTAGTGGCAAGATTATTTCAATTTTTTTTGTAATTATTACCAAAACTACAAGATAATAAATAATTTCATTTTAAAGAGAAAAGTAAGGAACTAAAGCTATCCGCATAAAAAAATATTAATACCATATTGTTCAGCGCGTGTCTCTGTATTTCAACACGAAATTATGTTTATCATTCTGTTTGACATTTTTACGAACAATGAATCATGCGTCTCTCTCCAACCGATTAAAATCGACGGAATAGAGAAAGGGACGGAATGCAATTGTTGGCTTGTCCTTTAAGTTATGAGTATAAAATGCTTGGCATGAGCTGAATCATGCTCTTATAATTACCCCGTTGTGGTTTCGTTTATGAATAAATCTTTAATAATGTCCGATGATCCTCCTTGTTATGGCGGTCATTTGATTTTAAAAGCACCAATAAAATATATTTTAAATTTGAAAATTCACAAATCAAATTTAAGTATTAAATAAAACGACCATAGACTTACTAATTATACTTATACTACGGGCAGGACCTGCCGTACGGAGAAAAAAGGTATTAAAATTAAATAAAATAAATATTTTAATTAATTAATTAAATTTAAAACGAAAGAGCACCGGCGAGTTTGACATTTTGTATAGAAGGCTTGTCCTTAGGATCAACCAACTTAACTTAGGATCTATGACTACAGGATAATAAACTTATTATAAGCATAAACATCAATGGATGGACGACGTAGATTTCAACCAATGGGTTCAAATTCAGGACAAGCACTAAGTTATCAAATGCTTTTCTTATGACTAGCGGAAGTCTGCACCCCGATACCCGGCTTCTTGGGGTGGAGAAGCGATTTATGTGTCATGGGGACTCACCAAAACCTTCTTGGTGGCAACCTCATTGCGTTTGTCAGGTTAAGGGAACTGTCGCAGAATGAACTAACGTGACCTGAAAATCACTGTGCTCCGATGGCTAGTAGAGCTTGGTTATATATAGTAAGTACCATCATCATCATAAATGCTTAATTAATATTGCAAATCAATCTCGTACTTTACGGTGAACATCGAGAGGAAATGTACATGTACTTATTTGAAGAGATTAGAAGACATGTAAATTGCAAACCAATCCCCAGTGAACTAGCATGAGTAGAGCTTCTAAACCCACTTACCCTTAATAAAAGATGAGTCCCAGCAGTCAGACATTAATAAGCTATTACTACCTACTAAGTTTACCATTTTGAATGCAAACAAAATGGTATAATGGCTTGTTCTCAACGGTCTCAACCTTTTATTTAGTATAAAACTAACTTTTACCGGCGTGAACAATCTTTAATAAGGCACCTTGAAAGCAATATAGAAATAATTAATCTTTATATCAAAATTTATCTCTATACCAAAATTCTTCATAGTGGGTATTACTGGTGGTAGGTCTTTTGTTGCAAGAGGCCGGCTAGGTAGGTACCACCGCAGTGTCAAATATTCTGCCGCCAAATAGTAGTGCTAGTGAAATTACTGGGCGGACGAGATTTAAGAACTAATATCTCGAGGTTGGCATCGCGTGAGTGGCACCTACTTCTGGTGCTGCAAGCGCTCATAGGCTATGGCAACCACATACCATCTGGTGGGCCTTGTTTGCTAACTACTAACATAAAAAAAAAATGGGTTCAGAGGTATACGCGTGAATGCGTCACAAACAAACAAACTTACTTTCACATTTATAATTTAGGTAATTCTTAATGATTAAAACACGATTTTGATAAATTAAAAAAATATTATTAGTCTCGTCATGGAGTCAATCATATGGACATATTATTTAAAGGTACGATAATCCCAGTAATACGGATTTAAATCGAAAACAGGTTCAGCGGCCAAATTATAATATACAAATGAGCGAGTGAGCAGAAATAACGAAACAGTTTATGTATCGCGCGTTCCCACAGGAACGGTATGCGAGAGGAGAACACAGAATGGAATGGAGCTATTTATATTATAAATTTATTGCAGTGAAACCACTTTTAGGACGTATAAATTTGATTTTATGAAATGAGAAAGAGACAACTATAGAAGTATGTTTATCTCTCTTTCTCCTATATATTTATCTGATTCTCCTACATTTGTAACCAGAATACAAAGTTTCACTTCAACCGCGTGTGCACTCAAACTCGATTTTTGACGATTATTATTTTGTATGAATTAATTAAATGATGTAGGTACATCTGAAGAATTGATAAGACTTTGTAGTAAAAATGTTCCTCTATCGATTCCTACCTATAGAAATTTATATAAGATTTTCAAACAGCAAAAATTAAAAATGTATTTATAATCGTTCTACAAAATTATGTAACTATTTAATAATAAAAGAACAATTTCGATTTAATATTACGAACCAAAATCTTTTAGTACAAACATCGTCTCCACTATACCAGCTGACTGATATATTGGGCGCTTGCCCGTAGCCCCCGGCGAGTGCCTCCCTCCGTACATTTAAGCTGATTGCCTGATGTTTTAACTCTTAACCGCGGTATATAAGTTCTACGTGTTGTGACATGTTCATGAATTAAACAAGAGTTGCTCAACCTTTTAAATATTGCCCCCTAAAAACTTCAAAAGTTAATAAATTTTACGACAACCTAATATTAACATAAGTTAATTACATTCAAAATATTATTATTTTATGAATAAATCGTTATAATTATTTCAGAAAACCAGCCTTTTAACATTCATTTATTAATTTACAAATCAAAAAATTGTAAGTTTTTTTTAGAAATTCTTCCTATAAGATATTAATTAATTTAAATATTCTGTAAATATATTGTCAAATAACAAATAGATAAGTACACCTGCAACTTAATTTCATAATAAAATTTAAAAAAATTAAAGTACGAGATAGGTATTAACGTAAACATACAAAACATATTTCCAATACATACATAAAACTTAATAAATGTTATACAATTCTTCGTTCCACCCCAACTCCCTTATATATGCCCTCTGGTGGTACATGCACATGCATATTTGTATGCGTGTGTTGTGTGGGTGTCGCTACTGGTTTACGCAGCGGCCAATCAAAGACGTTGGAGCAATCTTTAATAACAGTTCGTGAACTCTTTCGAATTGATTACACGTGATTGGTCGGTTCGAAAATAGAATTCCAAAGTTTGTGAATAAAAAGATTAATTCTAAATTTAAAATTTGTTAAAGCAATGAGTGAATGAAATTGAATGATGCATTAGCGTATGGAACAAAATTAAACAATCAGAATACCAATTAAAAAAGATTCAAGGGTCTCAATCGTCTCAAAGGAGGTCGGTTTATTAGAGTTCGTGACCAAACACACATAATTAAAACATGGCTTCGCCCTAAGGGCTTTATCTCATGGTCTTTAACGTTAAAGCTTTGCACTCTAGTGTTTTATGATCGATGATTACAATCGATTTAAAATGCCTTTACAAAATTTTGACGAGTTAAATATAATCGTAAAAGTATTTTAACGCATTAAAATTGAACTTAAACTCCATGTAAATAATGAATATACCAATTGATGATTGATATTATGTTATCTATTGAAATGTCATGTGATTATGCGTGTGCGCAGCGAAAATTTTTAATCCAGCTACTGTTCACCAATCAGCGCGTGGGGCGTGGCGCGTAACTCGGTGGCCGATTGAAACATACAAAAAGAATTTTAACTTTTTTATTTACGAACGAGTGAAGCGTGGGAGGAACTTTCTACAGCCCGAAGGTTTTTTCACGTGGGACGCTGTTATCTCACTAAGCTTTTAAATATACGAGACTTGGCTTTTAAAAATTTAATATATTTAATTGCGGTAAGAGTGTTCATAAAAAATTTAGATTTGTTTTTTTTTTCACTGAATTTCAAAGACATAATATAACAAAATATACCTTCTCGATTTCCACCGCCTCAACAAATAAGACTATTAAAAATAAAAATAACTAAAAAAACAAACAGCCATTAAACACTCGAAGATCTGACCGCAAACAGCCCAAATCTAAACAGATCTAACACACTATCGACACAAAAAAGTCAGGTATAAGTCACCTGTGGCGCTATGGGATAGTTGTTGACCAGAGCGCCGGTGTGAACTGGCCTTAGCAAACAGGCCTTGGCCTGAATGGACTCGAGATGAGAATGAATGAACGATAAATGCTTAATCTCAGGTAGAATAAACCGATTAAAATTTGCGGTTAATATCTAAGACGATTTTGTAACCACAAGTTTTTATGAAAACATTGTGATTATTACTAAAGTTTGTAAAATATAAAGAAGCTGCAAATATTAATTACTTATCCCAAATCAAATCTTTTTGCCGTTTGCATAAAAATATTTAAGCAATTTTTAAAAGATTTTACACTCCGTCTCATTGGCTCTACAAGGAGGGCTTGACTATTTTACCCCAAAAATCGTGATTTAGAGGGCAATGTATTTATACTTGCACAAAATGTATTTAAATTTTTTATAGCATTACTTGTAAATAGAAAAATATTATAATTTAAAAGTGTAAACTTGATTTTTTGTTTTGTGTATAGGTATTTATACTTTATAAACTATGCATGTGTATATGTAACCGTCACATACAATTTCTAATACAATCAAATATTAATCTTTATAATAAACAAATATGGGTATGTGAGTGTATATTACGGATATAATCTTACCCATACATATCTTCACAATTATATCAATTCACGGTCGCGTTATACATAATGATAACATCATAAAAACCCATAAATGATATGTGATAACGCGTTACTTAGGTAAGTGGTTTTATTGTTCGCTGTAAAGTTTATCATCTGGACAAAGTTATCAGTTGTCGGTGTATTCAAAGAACTTGTACTGGCCCGTGCGCAAACAATACGATAAGCTATTGATAAAGATAGTTTCTGAAAAGGATATGTTAACTTAAATTGCACAGTCTTTTGTTAAAACTGTGTTAAAGTTTAATTATGTACTTAACGATAATCTTCTATTGTATTGGTATAGTTATATTTCTAGGAATAAGGAGTTTAGGATTTGCGACTTTGGGCAATGGGTGTGAGAGTCTTTTCGGCGTTTGTATGAATTGTTTGTGTTGTTTCATCCTACAATTTTAATACAACCTTTGATCTTCCGTTTCACCCTATCATGGGTGGGATTTTAGAAAATGGTTAAACAAGTATTTTTTATCTGAAATTTTTCGACCAAAAACAAAGTCTCATGCTCATCTATTTTAAAAATGACACCTGTAAAAATCTTATTTCTGGGTCCAAGGGTTTAAGCTGGGCGTTTATATGTCAGTCTTCCACTTTTATATTTATAGAAGATGAAAAAAAAATTAAGTAATGAAAAATTCTTTTTGAGTTATTTAATTTAGATATGCAGCATAACGCAGCTTGATTGATTCAAAAACGCAGCTTCTTTGGTTCAAAAATTTCCAAAAAATTGAAGAGAATTTTAACCATAATGTCTAAACTATAAAAATAACTGTTTATTTTCGTCATAGATTTCGACAAAATAATTATCATAGTCCCAAATTATTTGCACCGAAAACCGAAACGAAAGAAAATCTAAAACATTATTTGTTGATATTTAACACATTCAAAAGGAATTCGTTTATCTATTGTGGTCGGAGTCAGATAAGCTGCGCCCGAACTCGCCATACCTTTGTCTTTTATCTCCAACAAATAAAAGTTTCCTGTCATATTCTTGTGACTGACAAATTATGTGTTAAGAGGACGTTATGTACAAATAAAGTATATTATTGACATACGATTGTTTGCCCTTGTACTTGTTTCCCGTGTGTACAAACGAACTTAAGTTACTTTTTCGCAAACCAAATATCCTCATGCTTTAACGCTTGTTATTTTTCGAAGTTTATTATACTTTTTTTAATGTGTTTTACTGTTGGCCCTACTGGCCTTGACAGCGTCAGGGTGTGGGAGTCGACTACTGAGACCCGGCCGTGAAAAAGTGACAGCCCTCGGGGGGCTCAAATTGATTCCGTCCTTACGGTGCCTCCTTTGCGAGGCCGAGCCAAGGCTAAGGACGTTATCAGGAATGGAGGGAACGCTCCGAGAGCATTCTAATCGATGGACTCACCCGACGGTGTGAACATAGTTTTCATCAATAATCCTCATTTGGGCCATTGTGCGTGAGAACGTGCAGAAACTATACGTTTCTGGGCTTAGACAAGCCACCCCAGATAAGTTAGAAATGAAGTATAGATTTACTATATACAATAGCTTGTCTCTTCCATACAGCCCGCCCGGTGACGCTGTCAAGGCCAGTAGGGCCAACAGCAATACACATTCCGAAAAAAAAAAAAATCCATACAGACAAAATGTCGAAGACTTGCAGGTACTCATTCGTAAATTCACCACCACCAACGCAACAAAACGAAGTTAGCCACAATGTTACAAACATTACCGAATGAAGGTAGCGCGTAACTAAGTTCGTTCGGATTTGGTGTTGAATTTATTTAAAGGGCCTGTCCATATTAGGTACATACCACCTAAGTCAATACGTCTAGGTTTTCTAAAGACTTCTCGGTGACCCAACTTTGTCGTAAAGTTAAATTCATTAGATTTTGATCCTCAACCAAATTTCATTATAAAATTACGAAAAAATTTTTAACGAACCCCGAAAAGAAGAAAATTCGGACCTGATTCTGATTCGTTCCCTGTCCGCTGAAGCTCATATGGCTCAGTTCAATTGTTTAACTGACGCTGTGAGGCGCTCATAAGCGAGTGGACCCACTGATCGGTAAACGATCGGTAGGTTAAGCAACTTTAGGCGTGTTCAGTCACTAGATGGGAGATCGCATAGTGGTATTTAAACCGAGCGTCTTCGTGCTTCGGAGGGCAGGTAAAAAGTCGGTCCCGGCTGTTGACAATTTGACAACTTTCGATAAGCCAAGTCGAAGGCCTACGGGCAACCTGAACAACTCTGACACTAGGTTGGCCACTAACCACTCGATAAGAAGAAGAAGAATTGTTTAACTAATGTGTCTACTGTTTGGACAGATGATGTGATGATCTGACCTAATAAACCTTCGAAGAAAGAAAACGAAGCTCCTCAAAACATTAAGGCTAATTTGCTACAGAAGAAAACCCAGCTCAAGGGTAGGTATAAAATATCCACTAACCCTCTCCCACCGATCCAATATCTTAACTCACTCGATTTGAAGTGCCTTTTCTTTCACTCTCGATAATTGATAAACGAAGTGCGTAATTGATAATTTGATATGCGTCATTAGAACGTAATTGATAAACATAATCCAATTAATTGATAAATGTAATACTAATTACTTTATCTCAAAACATTATACCTATTAGTTTTGTTATAATAAAAACTTGAGTTATTTAACAACTTATCTAATTAAATTATTACGTTTATGTAATTCTAGTTTATTTAAAATACTTGCATCAGAGAGTTTTTTTTTAAAGAATAATAGCACTGCTTTTTCTAGGTTTTACTAATATTCCTATTGCGCATCCAAATAAGCCCATAGCTTGCGCTAGGAGTGGGTACGACAATAGCCCAAGGGGGTCAGAAGCGCACCCACAACTGTCGCGTTGACGGAGTGGAATCGAACCTTCCACCGTTGACCTATGAGGTTTCGAAAACACATCGCTACCAAATTTCTAGAAAATGCGTTTTGTTATACGTTTTTAGATAATCACTCAGGAACCTAACATTTTTTTAGATAGAAATTTGCCTATGCGTTAATCTACTTACATAATAATTTATCTCTGTATTAAATTAATCTATAATACATATGTATTTGGTAGTAGAGCCATCCTTTTCAGAACACATGGGCCCGCTCGACCGCCGAAATAACAGAGTACTTTTGCCTTTCGTGCGACGAGTGAGAGCACAGGAGGCCCCATCTCCCACTCCTCAGTTCCCATCCTTTTTCCCTTCTCACCTTTTTCTTCCTATCCTTTGGGTTGACAACGTGCATGGGATACTTCAAGTATCGCCAGCGTTCACAGATTGTTGTAACTGCTTACTACCTGGCGGACCGTATCCGTGTTAGCCAACCGTCATTCCAAAATATAATCAAATATAGGTATATATTTTAACATTTATTATATTGGTATTATTTAAATAATATATTAGATGATGCGACATAACGTTTAATATAAATCTCTTGTGCGGGACTATAATCAATTTTCTGTCCTCGTTCAATGTTTAAACATCGGTCGAAAATTAATGGATGCAAGTTCCATCGGTTTGGTCGGCGTTATGACAAAAGCCATTCTGACCATAAATAATCATTGTCTTGGATATTATTCCACCCCGTGGCTCATAAAGTCGATGTAGTGTGTTAATATAGGGATATGGCGTAAGACGTTCGACTGGATCTTCTACTATGCATAGAATTAAGATAAACATGAGACCTCCTTGTAATAATTTTATTAAAACGCTAGAAATTAATTCTAGAATTTTCTAGAATTTTCTAGAATTTTCTAGAATTTTCTAGAAACGACTATGAGCTATATAATTTACGAAAAATGAATCGAAGACTACATGTCTATCATTAGTACTATAAATGCGTTGTTTGTTTGTAACGCGTTCACGCCCAAGCCACTGAACCATAATTGGGATGAATTTTGGACATTAGATATAGAAAGGATCATTGAGACGATTATAGGCAACATTTTGTCGCGAAAACAAAACATAAAGAGGTAAAATAGGAGATTAAAGTTTGAATGGGAAAAAATTTCGCTATTGCATTAAAGATGTCTCGTTAAAATGGTTATTCAAGCAGGCAAAACCGCGGGCAAAAACTGGTACAAAAATAACCGTTTTTAATATAAAAATTTGGCATGCAGATAGTCCATACTCTGGATTATCTATCCAATTTCCTATTACTTTAAATCCCGATTTATCTCCAAGGTAAAATATGAAAAAAAAACTATGACGTAGGTGTAAATATGGCATATATTTAAGTAATCTGCTTTATTTGCGCTTTTTCTCACATATTTTCCACATATACATTTAAGATGTAAGGTAATGTATATCGTATATTCGATTGTAAATGGTCTCGTATGTGACATTTTTCTTTTTAGTCTCTGGAAAGAGTGCGATCGGCGAAGTTGAAAGAAAGTGGCGCGCAGTACGCCCCGTCGCGCGTCCTCGACATTCCAAAAATGATCCAACACAATTTCAAATTTGGAATGTTTACATTTTAAAATGCATAATTCTTGAAGAACTCAAACCTTCACCTTAATAACACGTTAATAACAATATTGAAAATGATGTATTTTTCATCGATTAATATTTTAATCAAAATTGGATTTTTAATGAGGAATCGCCTTTAAAATGCTATATAAAAAGAAGATTTATTAATTTCGAACATAAAGCGTTGCAATAAAAAAGTCAATTTGATGTCGTTTAGCAAATAATATGCGTTCTAAAACTGAATTGGCAATGAGCGCAGGCGCTGTGTAATCATTTGCTACCACGTTACGCGTATCATTTAAGAGCTGGACGTATTTTAAATTTGATTTCATTATTCTCCACGTCGAATTACATTGTGTATTATTTTTACAGATTTGGATTTATTTTGCCACGCGAATAGTCTATCACATGAGATATTGAAAATAAAGCATTTGGTTTTTGTTAATAGCTTAAAAAAAATGTCTGAATTTATATTATTTGCGGAACTTTAAAAAAAAGGCTTATTTTCAGAAGAAAATTTACCTTAAGTGTACAGTACATTTACAGTCAATTAATCATTAATTTTTTCCTACTTCCATTCACTTTTCGAAATATTACTCTGTCTATGATGACAGCGTAATAACTGATACAAAACATTATTAAAAATTGCCGGCTCTCAGCCTATAAAGGCCATTTAGTAATTACACTATCAAGCCTTTGGCGATTTGTACGTGAATTAGCCTTTAAAATTATTTTCCTTATTGTTTACGGATAACACGCAGACACTGAATTGATTAAATACATAATTATATTTTATTTATTGCACGTAAAAAATGCACACAATAAAATATTGTAATATATGTTTTAATGGTTGATTAATTTCGGAAATTTAACACGTACAAGGCTGTTTGGAAACAATGATTCATCATTGTTTAAAAAAACTGTTTTTAAATTTATATTTTTTCCCACGGAATTGTTGAAAGATAAACATTCTTGTCTGATAATAATATAATAATGATTAAATATTTATTCAAATGTGGTCTTATTTAGAACATCGCGATTGAATAATTAATTGTAATCTAAGATTTTTGTTATAAAAATTATAATTCTGATATTAGTTCTAAAAACTCTCATGGGAACCAATAAGACGGTGTCAAAAACCGTGTCTAATGATGCGTGCACTGGAAATCATTCGTACACAACAATACACACAGGCCCTTTCCGAAACATTTAATAATGTAAAGGCATCAATTTAAAAAAAACATTCTGTCATTGTTAAATAAACCATAAATCGTTATAAAATCAGACACTCAATGGTGCTCAAGTCGGGTGCTCGTGATTTTATAAAAAATTGTATAGGAGTAATATTTTCTGGATATTTTTCTAGCGCCAAGGCGCTTAGATCATTTGCATGGTAATAATTTCATATTTTCAAATAACGAATATATATTATTAAATTATATACTTGAGGAATAATGTAAGAGAAGTCTTTGTGGAATTAATATTTAAAAATCGAATCCCAAAATAGCATTTTTAAAATAGCAATAGCGTAAAAATAGCTTGTTTATCTTTAATAGCGTACGAGCTAAATTCACACATGACAAATTTTACACCTACTGTTCTATTAGACTTCAATATTTACATAAAATTGTAAATGCTAATAAGAATGTTTGGATATTATTCATACTGACAGAAATGAATGATTTTGAATTTGTAATTCACACCTTATAGCTTACCTGTTAATTTTATATTGATCGTAGAAAAACACAGCATTAAAGTTTAAGTTAGAAAAAGTAAATAATACGTCATACTCAAAGTGTTATTCTTTTAAAATTTGTATTATAGGATACTTTAAATATCGACGCAACACATTATCAAAAATAATTTAACAATTTCAATCGTTCTCTCCCTTAATCGCTTGTGGAGTGTTTTACGTTTGATATAAGATAAGGCTGAGGTTTTCTCGGCTAAACACAGCATCTTCTTTACATTTGAGAGAGATTAAGAGAGATTCGATTGGTTTAAGAGAAAATGTAAGTCGATAGAGTACTCACTGTGTTCGGGCGCTAACAGCGGCGTTTATTGCTGATTAATGTTTAGTTTTACGTATAAATTAGTCGGCTGCGCGGCGTAGACTGCTCGAGTGCAGTAAAAAACAGTAATTTATTAGTGGCGACTTCTCGTGTTGGCACGGGCTTAACGAGTGTGTGGCGTGAGGTGCGGTGGTAAGAAAAAACTGGCTCGCCTGGTACGTAGCTCGAGCAGCAGTGGCCTGAGGAAGAATAACCCCAGGAGTCGATGGGAGCTGCCACCGCTTCCGAACGTACCCCGCGCCCCGCACCTCGCACCGCCCGCTCGATACAGATCACGCATTCTACGAATACCTTTAGCTACGGCGCTGACGATCACCTGCCATCTTTTTCACTCTTTTGCCGTTGCTGATGGGTTGGAAGATCACAATTGAGCGGGATGAAGGGGGTTTAATAAACGTTTTACACCGAACGACGCTTCCTAAGTTCACCGAGTAAAGGTCACGCGGGCTAAGCGAACCGGACGACGCAGCGTGAGCGTAGAACTCGACCGCGTCGAAGTAGCTGCGCGTGCGCAACACCGGCAGCGCCCACATGACCGGCCGTTTAACTGCGCGCGCTCCTCGCGAAACAATAGCCGTCTCGCTCTCACCCGTTGCAGGAGTTTACCTCTCGCTCGCGCATATCGACGTGGAAAAATGTATCTAGTTCTGTGGAGGCGACGCGGAGTGCAGTAGCAGTTAAGCTTTTTTTCGTTTTAATAAATTTGTGGTTGTTCGTCTCGCTTAGGCGCGCGCCCGGGGCGTCGTGAAGCGAGAAGGTAGATTGCCACCGAGTTACGCCTTCCGCGCGTTCTCGTTATTATGTAGGTTGCCCGCGCATTAGAGCCTCCGTGTATTGCGCCTGCGCATGTATAAAATATAATAATGTAGTAAATACGTCGCTTGTTTGCGGTGAAGCCGGTTATTTATGTGCGCCCGCGGCTACCGCGCTACGCGCCGCCTCTTACGATTTACTTCCCACTCGATATTCATCAATCATATGTACCTAAAAGGGTTATGTAATACACCAATGGGTGTAATAATTTTATTATTCTGTAAAAGGGATATAAAATAAGATACAACCACAATACTTTATCTAGATATATATATTTATAAATACAGATTACTTTTACTAAATTGTTAGATTGTTTAACATATATACTTTAAGTAAACTATTGATTTAATTAAAACATCATATTTTTTACATCATTAAATTAAGGAATTTAGTTACAGTTATTATTATCGTAAAAAATAAACTTTAATTATCGGACAGGCGAGGTAAATCCGCAGCTGGAACGCCTAGGAATTGATAATAAAAAAATGTTTACAGAACAATATTAACAAATCAAAAAAGGATTATAAATAATGTAAATAACGGGACTCCACGCGACACGCATAAGACATCCAGATAAATGTTAGTCTACAAACAAAGAATTTAAAAAAAAAAAGGTCTAACAAATCTCTTCTATTTCAGACCGTGTCTATTAGCTTCTAATCAAGCGTGAACGACGACAAAACGCGACAATGGCCAAAAACATCAAAACATATTACGGGATATATTGTTTACGAAATTGGTATTCATTATACACAGCTACGGGAAGCTTATTGACTCATTGTGCTACATTATGGACTGCGAAGTGTCACTACGCACGACCATAGACAATTGTCTCACACAAAAACCCAATGTTTGCTCACAATGACCAGAAACAATCGGCAAACTTTTATGGTAACAAAAAGACGTCACAGGATAGAAGGCTTTTGTTGACGATATGAATGCCCATTTCGACCACACCGGCTTGACATGCGTTGCTAATTCCCTAATTCAAAAACCCTCGAACGATATAGACGTGTAATTTAAAATTTATAATTGCATTTCGAGGGTTTCAGTAATAAATATTTGTAATGGTAAACTTCAATGAACGACAAAGGAGAATATGTATTACATGATTTACTGAGGTGAAGTAATAATAAAAATATATACTCGTTTCGATTCGTTTGTTCTTTTTATCGGAGCATCAAAAACTAGCATGCTACCGGCACCATAAAAGCAAATTGTATCTAAACTGAGATCGTCTGTAGACCTTATAAAGAAACACAGAGCTGGCTAGTCAAACATCTTCTAAAAATAATGTTTTGGCTCATCATTAACTCCACAATGCGCCGCGATCGCTTCGTGCTTTGTCTTTTTAGTCGGTGACGCAATTCATACCGAAACGGAACAATAAAATAAAGTACACAACCATACGAATATAAAACTTACACTTAATGTATTAGAGTAGCAACTTTCTTGTACACGACGACTGTTGATCTCAGAAAGAATTGTCCGTTGACAACAGAGACATCGGTGCTATTCTTTTTTGAATATCGATTGTAAAAAGCATTCTCATGATGCTGTGAGAACTTTCGAGGCGAGAGTACAGTCGCGTCTTAAATTCTTTAGTCTATTCAAAGCATTCTATCTGCCTTCTTTGTGTCAATATTTCAGCTATGGTGTTACTAGTTAGCTTGTCAAACAGTCGTAGTTAATTTTTGAACGCGACGATACAATGCGGATCGGTAGAAGCAGAGATTATCAGATATTTTCCCGTCGGCTCAGAGTATGACAATCTAAATAGAGTCGAAACCTTGTACGAACATAATGGCTTTAGTTAACTGTAACGGCTTTGTTGGAAAAGGATACTACAATATATATAATTATATATTAAAGTAAATGCGATTTATTTAGTTGAGTTACTGTGAATTAATTTAAAACAAAACTTATTTAAAAAAATCGAAAACCTTATTTTAAAAAAGATGATATAAAATTAATTTTAAAAATGCATATTCGTAACATGGCTCATCAATAAAAAATGCCCTTTGATAATTCACAAAAGATATCGCTTAATAAAAACAAAATTAAATTATTGAATTGCCCAAAAATGAAATATAAAATTTTATTCCCGAGAAATCTCTATCGCATTAAAATCAATTAAAAAGAATAAGTTATTTCGATGCAAATATTTTCGAATGATTAATGCCATTAATCTGTAATCTGCCACTGAATTCCACGCTACATTCCATGGAAGAGGTTTTACGTACATAAACAGTAAATTATGCGACGGTATCGCATTTTATAATCTTGTAGTCACTAATTTATAATATCGTGATCGAAACGATTAAAGAAATATTAAATTAAATTGTTTTGTCTTTTAATTAGCACACCGAAACATCTCAATTAAAAAAAAAATGAAAACGCTTACCCATTTGTATAGTTTCTCTATTAACTGGCTTGGAAAAAAAAGTTAAAATCACTCGCCCGTCGAAGGCCGCGCGTTAAAACTTAAAAATTCTCTAAAATTTATAAATGAGACCGAACAATATCAGCGCTGCGACACAACTGCTTGTAAAAGAAATCAGGAAAGTATGATAGCGATTTTTTTAGCTTTAAATATGTGAATTTACAGGACCGAACCGATTCGGACTGATACAAAAAAAGACGTCGACAGATGACATTCGGCCGCCGAATAATTGTGTTTTACAAACGGAGCGAATAATAAATAATTCAATTTTGCGGTCCGGCGATTAAATTACAGCCTTTATCCATTCCGTATTATGCAGGCGACAATAAAAATGCAAATGACGTCCAACGATGCTGTTATTTACGGTGTTGAGACATTGAAACAATCGGCTGTCCGGCTGCTGCCAAACCTTTTTATTTCATACAACCTCCTTGCCGTGGTTCTGTTTGTACATTTTAAAGATTTTAAAAGTAAACTATTTTTAATCTCGCATTTTTATACAGCCTTTTTTGCCATTCTAAACAAGCCTTTTCCAGAAGTTTTTGGAAGTTCCATTGCAAAGGCTTCGCTGGCGTTAATGTAGTTGTTATGACGGACGACTGGCTAAAAAATATTAATCTGTTCAATAAGAGGCATCTATACCAATTTTTTTTACATTCTCGCAGGAGCCTAACATTTTTTCTGGATAAAAGGTATCTTTTGTGTTAGTGTTCAGTAGTTTTAAATATCCTATCTATCTTCACAAACATTTATAATGTTAACTAGGATAAACTTAATCCAAATAACAAAACCAGTCTTACATTAAAAGGATAATACATATTTTTTCCTTCTATATTTTCTTTTATTTTTGTTTTATAGCCTACAAATTATCCTCATGATTCAAGGCACCACGAGTATAACCATCTTGCTTAATATAGTTGAACATAGGTATAGGTACTATATAAATTTGAAAAATTTTGCGACTGTCATGGTGGCGTGTTGGCATGCCTGCCATTGACCTAGATAACATCTGATAATTGTTAACTCTTAATAGGTATAAATAGCTCTTATCCAATGTTACTGGTTCAACCTTCTTAGGGTTGAAAAATACCGGGAATAATGCAAGGTAGAGTAGTTTTAATTGTTATGTAATTCTTAAATTTCCTGATCCGTTATATTAGGTAAAAATCTTGAACGAACGAGCAGACGTTGAGAAATATTTTATATATATAAAATCACACTAATATATGACAATGGTAGACTAAACAAGCAAATTAAAGATTCTCTATAACACCTACACCTTATATAATATGCTTATTAACCTGTTTTATTATATACTATATATCATTTGTAGATTACCCTGTGCTTCTACGTATATATAAAAAAGCATAATTGTCCGCAGTTATAAAACGACAGTAATATTAAGGCTATTAAAAATATCTTCATTATTATCGCTAAAGTTAAAAATGTTACATCATTTACAATACTATTTTTATTAGTATGTATTCAAAAGTTAAAATTATAAACGCGTAATGTATATCTAAAGTATTTATTCCATCGAGGGTTCCTTCTTTTTGGCATATAATATTCTTGCTGTAAAAAAATTAAAAGTAAAAACCTCTGACATCACTCTTGTAATGTATATGCTGTTTTTTTTTAAATAATATATAGTCTTTCATTAAGTCCTACCTACTACTACCTACAAAAGGTGATTCATTTAGCCAAGCCTTTGAATTCAAGAAATTTTCCACCTTTTGCTTATCTGCAACGCAAAGAATCATTGCCATATTTTCCATTAACAAACAACAAAAAAAAACAGACTACACATATATTAGCGTTATATATTACAAAGTTTATATAAATGGAAGAATGTATACATTTTCAAAATCGCGTTTATCATTACATAATGTTACGTGAGAAATGCATTATGATATACAACTATTGAATGTACGAAATATATATAACGAAAGGAAACCTTTAGGTTTAAAATTTTATTGCCTTTGAATTTTTAAAAAGCTAAGTGAATCTTGACATATTTTATATAACAAACGAGACTTTTTATTTTATAAAACGTTGTGCATAAAAAATACAATAAAAAATAGTTTTTTTAATCTATGAAGCCCGGTCCGAATGACAAGTATGTTTATTTTTCTGCTTACATAAATTATAATTGAAATGTCACCAAGAACGTTTTAAAGTCGTTTTTTGTCGTCTTATTTCCTTCCTTATCAATCTATAACCCCAGATGTTTCTATTTCCATTGGCCACATCAGATCGAGATGCCAAAAAATCAATTTACAAGTTATTTAATGAATGTATTATGTAAATTTCTTCGATTTAGTTTTTCGAATATCGATAAATCTATAAAAGCGAGACAAATAAGTCATAACATTGGAAAACCGGGTAAGGACAAGGCCAAATTATTTATTTTTCGTATATTAAAGCAGAAATCGAACCGTGAAATAAAAAAATTGATTTTAGTGGTCGTGTTTTAGACCAGTTTGACGCTTTATTTTGCCGTTGCGAACACCTCGATCCTTACCAAAAGCGTTATGGAAATATTGAATTGCATTTTTATAATTTATATACACTTAATAATTATCGAATGTTCCGTTTGAAGAATTATCATTACTATAATTATATAATTAACATTGCATTTAATAGATAGTACCTAGTAGAGGCATGCTTCTCTCAGCCCAACACCACAACTCCCATACAAGCGCCGGAGGCTCAATTTCCGAAACCCTCTATTCCCATCCTTTTTTCACTTCTCATTCCTTGGCACATTATCGCTTGATTTGGCAACGCGCATGTGATACTTCAAGTATCACTAGAATTTATAGGTTGTGATGACTGCTTACCTTCAGGTGGACGATATGCTTGTTTGCCAATCGTCAAGACAAAAAAAGGATAGAAATATTATAGGCGTGATTATCTACGCTACGCTATCGCACAACCTTGACTAACTAACAACTACTAACAACGGAACTATAACATTAAACATTATTGATATAAGATTCAAACACAAGATTCTTTCAAATAACATCTTAAAAAGAAAGTTCTTATCACAAGTTTAATTCTACCCATCTGATACTTTACTACTTCATTCATGCTTAACTCACTTGTATTTTTATTTTAAGTATCGTACGAATCCCATCATTAAGACATACTAATTTAGGTGGTTTTATAGCGCAATTTGACGATAAAAAATGTATAATTAAGTTACTGGCATTTCATTGACTCGATAAAGGCTACTCTTAAAAGATTTACAACTACCTTTTATTTGTAAAACATATTTTTTTACTATTTACATTACCTATATTATGAATAATATTTTCTTTATTGGAAGAAAGTATATGTATAATTTCCTCTTTGGGCGTCTTGAAAGAAATAATATCAATTATATAGATATTAAAGAAAATTTGACCTAAAACATTACCTTGCAGAACTCCAAAAGCTATGACAAATAATCTCTCATGGAACTAAATTATTAATAAACGAAATAAATTGACATAGTATATTACAAGCAAATTTTTATTACAAATCAAGACTAATTAGGCTCCTTCTTTCGAACGATTTTTTATAAAATATTATTGATTCTTTGCAAAAATTTTAACGATTCTGAAGGGGCATTGAGGCGTAAATGTATATTTTAGGTGTTATAAAACACATTTCGTCGGTTCGTAATTCGATACTGACACACCTACGTGGTTATTTTAATATTAGATATTAAATGATTATTTATTTCACTGTCCATATTCTTATGTGTTGCAATATTTTGTCATTCAATTAATTTTGGTTTATTTTTAAGTATTATTGAAGAAAAGGTTCAGTCAATTATTTTGCTACGCTGTATGAAAAACATGTTCTATATAAATATAATATTAATTTATTAAAAATATATTTACAATTAAATACTAACTATATTGACAAATAATTAAAACGATACAAATCATATACACCAGTAATGGTGGCAAGAATGCTAGCTGCATTTCACCGCTGAATCGCAATATTTGGGCTTAAAATGAACCAGCCTTCCTGTCACCTGTGAAGGTTCTGAGTCGAGGTGTAATATCTTCTAGAAATTGATTTTGCACTAACGCTCTATGGCCCTAATGTTTCTACGAAATACATACATGTTCTTATAATAAAGAAAAAGCAATTATCTTTGAAATCAAACAAAAAATATATCAATTGAACAAAAAAGTCTTTTCTCGTCAAAACTGAAATTTTTTCGAACATTTCCTTTTTTATTGCTATTAGTAAAGAAATAAAAGTAACAGATTCGACGGATACAATAATAATAATATGGAAATCTTCTGTAAGAATTTTAGATAACTTCTTTCTTTGAGATTTTTTTATATTATGATGGTTAACAAACAAAAGCATACGGTCCACCTGATGGTAAGCAGCCACCTTAACCTATGTACGCTTGCGATACTTGAAGTATCACATGCGCGTTGCCAACCCAATGAAGGCAGGTATGAGAAAGGAAAAAAGGAAGGGAATAGAGGGGCTGGCAGATTAGGCTTCCGGCGCTCTCAATCATCACACGAAACGCAACAGTACAGTTACTTTACGCCGATTTTCATTTGTTCTCGGAGGAGCATGGTTCTACCGTAAATTTGAAAACCTTCGGTAATAGTTTTAAAACAGGCTTCTATAAGAGCATTCTGGCGATTTCGGGTGAGGCCAGAATATTATTACGACGAATATAAATTTACAAATATAACTAAGTGAAAATCAAGCTCATAAATCAAGATAAAATATTTCATATCAAATATTTATACTGAATTATTTTATTGTTTTACAAGTGCTTACTATTCTATTAGTGGCAGTAAACACGTATTTAAATCTAAACAGAATAGGAACGTATCAGGTTACATGTCACCTGGCGTTACCTTCAAACATGCTGGTACTACTGAAGTTTCAATGTCTTTTCTAGAATGTTCTACTACTATTCTAACAAGGTTACAAATCTTGGTTTATCTATATCTATACAAATAAATAAAATTGATGTGTCTGTTTGTTATTCCAAATTAATGCTTTTACACTAAATGCATACGACAGTATAATACTTACATAAACTATCAATTTTAAAAATCTTGTCTTCAGTCCATCTGTTTGTTCCGGCTAATCTCTAAAACGGCTGGAACAATTTTAACAGGACTTCTACTTTTAGATAGCTGAAGTTATAAGGAGTAAATTAGGCTACTTTTATTTTAGGAAACGAATTATAAATTACGTAATAAAGAAAAATGGGTATACCGCGTGTATCTTATAATCTCATACACATATCTCCTTTATATCGAAGCTAGAAAATATTATTAATATATTAATAATTTGTATAACCTAAGGAGTATCGATTAGAAAATTCCCGATATAAAGCCCCGATATGACAAAACTTAACTTGATTTTTTAAATACATTTTTTTATATTTATTTGTGTTTATAATTCATTATTTAGTAAATTCATGACACTAACTTAAAGCAACAATAAATTAAAGTAAAAATAACTTAGTAAAAATTCGAATTAGGAAAATGACTTTTTGTCCCATTTTTTTCCTTTTTTTTTTTTTATGTTAGAAGTTGGCAAACAAGCATACGGCCCACCTGATGGTAAGTGGCTGCCGCAGCCTATGAGCGCTTGCAGCACCATTAGTAGGTGCAACTCACGCGTTGCCAACCTCGAGATATTAGTTCTTAAATCTCGTTCGCCCAGTAATTTCACTAGCGTACAATGCCCTTCAAACCGGAACACAGTAGTGCCTAAACACTACTATTTGGCGGCAGAATATTGGACGCTGCGGTGGTACCTACCTAGCCGGCCTCTTGCAACAAAAGACCTACCACCAGTGTGACTGATTGCACTGGTGGAATAATCTCTGTTGTGACAGAGGTTATCCCAACAGCGGGCGATGGGGTCATCACATCCCGACGCCTTTTGACAGAGGTTATCCCAACAGCGGGCGATAGGGTCGTCACATTCCTTCTCTTAGTTTATCGATATCCTTTTATTTTTGTCTTAATGTTTGGGAATCTCTATTAAAAACCGTGATCAATTTCCAGGGTGCTTACCATTAACCCAAAATTGAGCTACATCGCATTTCGTACTATGAAATAAATATTTATACGTCATGCAAGTATAAAATCTGCATCGATTTACTTATCTTATTTCGATCTTATTCAGAATTGAATAAGATCGATTTGTTCGTCATTTTAATCGCAATAAGAGTTAATGGTAAGCCTACAGTTCCGTAAATGTTATTACTAATACATAAAACATTGTATTCATATAATTATTATTTAAAACCTCTTAAGCCATACATGGCTGTTATCATCTCACACTTAA
The DNA here is from genome assembly GCA_023373885.1 of Hestina assimilis. NCBI lineage: Eukaryota > Metazoa > Arthropoda > Insecta > Lepidoptera > Nymphalidae > Hestina > Hestina assimilis. The sequence goes on from CM041754.1 coordinate 7,445,116, forward strand.
GTAACTAATGTTAAGAGGATGTACCCTAAGTATAACGACAATAAACGTTTGTCCTAACGAACAGGAAGTCTTTATTTGTCACCGGCAAAGATACAAGACGTACATATACGAAACAAAACCATTGGAACACATACAGAATCAATACTTTTTCTCAGAATACTGCGGAAAACCGATAGGGTGCTTTTATGACTTTGAAGTAAGTAAAAACCTCGATTCAAACTTGCGTTTCAAAAATATTAAACGTTGTACAAAATTGAGACTTAATATCTGTATCTTAAGGTAGTTTTATCGGTGATTTTGAAAGTTATAAAATGGCTTTATATGTTATGGTTCTTCGTTGGCGGTAAGATGGTGACACTTCGCAAATAAGTGCTCGCATGTATGTAGATCGACCAGTCAGCTTTCATTAGATCGCAGGCGGTCTGTAACGGATACATCAATATCTATAAAAATCAAAGCGTCGTCATTAGGGCTACCAAAATTATATACCTTATTTAATTTATACATTATAATTTTTACGAAATACTTTCATCTTGAATATAATATAATATGTACCTACGTGTTCTGATAAATCACACATAGATTTTAAACAGTTGATTGTAATACAAATGATTTGTGACAAACAATTTTTTAATCCTTAATGTACACCACAATGATAGCAAACCTCAAACCCCCATAAAGCCTACCTGATTAAGAGTTACCATAACCCATATTTGCAGTAAAACCATCAGTGTGAAAAAATTCAAGCAGTCATAAAAGCTTGAATGAAAATATTGTGACATATTTTAAAGCAGCTCTTTATCTACTAAAACTTCCTTTTTTCACTAGTAGTTTTACAGGCGTCTATAAGGTATAGTGACCTCTTAAAAAAATATTCCTTAAAAATATTTGACAACCCTAATCTTTCCGCGCAGATCTTTATCGAATAAGTGCATTTAAATGCCGTTAGCAAAATTTATCTGTAATATTTGTGTCGGTAATGGATATGTGTCATGTAATTGACAACTGATGCACTTGTTAGGTTTTATCAATAAACAAGTAGTAATACATTGTTTTAATTAAGGCCATCATTATTTTTTAATTATTAACATGTGTTCCTTATTATTCTAAGAAATTCCATTTGATATGACTAATAACTCATTATTTGACTAGATAGGTAGGGCTAATTCCTAATTATTGAGTAATCAACTTCAGAAAATTCTATAAAGATGTTTGCCTTGCGGGAGCCAGAAGATCTGGTAACATTTGTACCCCAAACATTTTTAAAGACCTATGCAAAGGAATTTCACACATTGCCACACGTTGAATTTTTTTTTTTCAACCTTTAGTTACATGTATGGACTGCTACCTAATTTTTTATATATTTTACGATTACATTACAAAATCGTGGTGCGGTTCATAGAATCCATGTATTTAATAAATTAAGTATACATAAGGCCATCAGTCTCCGAGTAAAATGACTGTGACAGACGGATAAACGGACATGACGAAATTAAAAGGGTCCCGTTTTGGCCATTTGGTCACGGAACCCTAATAAAAGCTACACTGTGGGTATTATTTCGCCGATTGAGTCAGCGTATGCTTATAGTTATACGATAGTAGGCTGACCAACTTTAGGCTCCGTCAGTCAATAGAGGTGACTGTACACTGGTATTTTAACTTACCATCTCTGTCCTTCGGAGGACAACAGTCGATAGTGGCAATTATCAAATTTGATAATAGTCGATATCTCATGTCGGAGGCCTAAATGGGCGACAACTCTTACATTAATTAAGCCACTAACCACACGATAAGAAAATGATAAAACAGTCCAATTATTGCTTTGCGATTGTAAGACAATAATTTCTCGTGGTTGTAGACGTAACTGGTGAGGTTTTACTAGTCGTTGTAGGCGTATCTGGTTTCCTAATTCATTCCCACAGAGCTAACACCACGAGGAAGGCTAAAAAGTATAATAATATAGAAAGCTGAAACCGTAGCCAACTTACAATGTAGAATCCTTGGTATCACCACGAGTTGCCACCTAGAATGAGAGGTATGAGAGGTAGGAGAGAAGAGAAGGAGAGAAAGAGAGAAGGAAAATTTAAAAACAGGCTTTTGATGAAATATGGCAGCTTACGTTCTGCGAGAGATTCCGCAACCAGTTACCTGTTACCAAATAAAGTGGTTCTGCTCCAAAAGATGCTGAGTCTTTGAGTAGATTTCCTTTCCATCAATAAAAAAGTTATGTGAAACAGGCGTTTATCATCCCAATTTCAAGCGGGTGGAACCGTGGGCTGGTATTGAAAAAAATATTTATGTTTCGGAAAATGTGAATTTTGTGAAAATCACTTTAAAGTCAGGTATAGCTGGAGTATTAACTGGTTCAAAAAGATGAAAGTTTTGTCTAGAATTGGATTTTTGAAAATTATATGATAACCGATTCAGAATCAAACCTTAAAGATTATAGCATGCTTAATAATATAGGGGCATAACGGCTCGTATTGACGTCGCCGTTCGTCCTCTATACATGACGTACACTTATTTATACCCCCCGTATATTGACGTCTGTAAAGCGAACCGCCTGTATAATAGGTTGAACCGTTGTACAGAACAACGTGTAACGTTCGTCTCGAGTTTATGTATTAAGGATGCCCTTACAATTGTAATAATTTCTTACTTAGCTTTTCGGAAAGGGAAATCGATTTCACTTGATGTCTTTGTATGTCTTGTAGTACTAGTAGTTTTTTTTTTTATGTTAGAAGTTGGCAAACAAGCATACGGCCCACCTGATGGTAAGTGGCTGCCGCAGCCTATGAGCGCTTGCAGTACCATTAGTAGGTGCCACTCACGCGTTGCCAACCTCGAGATATTAGTTCTTAAATCTCGTTCGCCCAGTAATTTCACTAGCGTACAATGCCCTTCAAACCGGAACACAGTAGTGCCTAAACACTACTATTTGGCGGCAGAATATTGGACATTGCGGTGGTACCTACCTAGCCGGCCTCTTGCAACAAAAGACCTACCACCAGTGTGACTGATTGCACTGGTGGAATAATCTCTGTTGTGACAGAGGTTATCCCAACAGCGGGCGATGGGGTCGTCACATCCCGACGCCTATAAAGTGCTAACAAAATAATCTACAATCCAGTATCTATAACTATCTTTTCGATAATAATATAATATAATTGATAAATTTGTAGTAGATTGTAGGTACCTAGACCTGAGATCAAATGAGTGTATCATTTCTTCTTCTTCTTAGCATTATTCCTCGTATTATACGAATATTTACCCAGAGTCTGCTTATTACTATTTTCCGGATTTGACAGGTTACTAGTTTTACCACGTTTTGACCGATTGCCATCTGACCTCCGCAACTGATTGGATAAGAGCAATTTACTTATCAAGAGTTAACGATTATTATCAGATGTTATGTGATATCAACGGGGACCGACAGCTTAACGGGCTGTCCGAGACACGGTGGAGAGACTCACAAGGTCTAACGCCCAAACCGAAACAGATGCTTGGAAGATCAACGCAAACATCTGACCAAACGGGAATCAAACCCGCAAACTTCGAGGTTAAAGGCAGACTCATTACCCACAATGCCACAACGGTGTCAATCAATTAGAAATTATGAGAAACTTGTAGTAGATAGTGGGTACCTAAAACTAAGATGTTATGATACACTATTTTACGAAATAAATGAAATTTTTGTTTATATGGAACATCTATTAGGGCACTTTGGTGGTACAACAATGCCGTATGCCGTGACGACAAACGGCTTGACGCATAAGCTCTGTCATGTCATGTTCCTGTGTGTGTGTGTGTGTGCTTATATTTATATACACTACGTGGCTTCTCTGTGTGAATTATATACTGAGTGTTTCTTTTTTTATATTCGACTAAAATATGGTAAAAGCGTCCATCTTGTATACTTTCTCTTTACATATAAATATTTTAATCAAACAAAGAATTTAATGACTTACAAAATGAGACTTCTCTATATCCGCATTACCTCATACCTAGAAGATCAGGTATTTGATGGGGAGCTACGTGACAAAAAAAAGGTGCGCATTCTGCTAAAATCCGTTACTGGTAATACGACTGTCCGAGTTTATATATTGATAATTATCAATAACACAGACATATATAGAGATAGCGCCAGATAGCATACAGACAACACATCTTTTATCAATAAACAAGACATTAATTAACAATACAATAAGTTATCTGTACATTAAAGTTCAGCAAACTAAAGGTAGGTACCACCGCAGTGTCCAATATTCTGCCGCCAAATAGTAGTGCTTAGGCACTACTGTGTTTGAAGGGCACTGTACGCTAGTGAAATTACTAGGCGAACGAGATTTAAGAACTAATATCTCGAGGTTGGCAACGCGTGAGTGGCACCTACTAATGGTGCTGCAAGCGCTCATAGGCTGCGGCACCCACTTACCATCAGGTGGGCCGTATGCTTGTTTGCCAACTTCTAACATAAAAAAAAAAAAAAAAAAAAATATAGGGCTAAAACGTAAAGCGTAAATAGGGTCAGAATTACCTGCGTACCTAGTTTAAGATATAGCTAAAGATACCAGTGAGTGGTTAGTTCCCACGCTACGCCTGAGGCGACGATACCGGCTGAAACGTGTCCGACGGACCGACACTGAAACTAAACGATAATCCTTACTTCTTAATAATATTATAAATGCGAAAGTAACTGTCTCTTTGTCTGTCACTCTGTCACGCCAAAACTACTGAACCGATTTAAATGGAATTTGGTACACAGATAGTCTAAAGCCTGAGAAAGGACATAAGCTACTTTTTAATGCGAAAAAGGTTGTGAAAAGTTTTATGGAAGTTGTATTTTTAGAGCTAGAAGCTTATTTTTTAAGCTGTTCATTCAATATAAATAAATAAAATAAGACATGCAAAGTTTGTAAAATTTTTTAAAAGATTGTAAAAAAGCGGATAAAAATTTGTATGGATATATGTAAGTTTTATGTGAATGTTTTCACGCGGGTGAAGCCACTGGCAGAAGCTAGTACAAAATAAGTAACTAGGTATCAATTGAACATGTTAAATTTAATCAGAATCCTTCTTCTTTCCCTTTGATGCCACTGGCGTTACTAGTGATTATTGACTACAATTATTCCTTTCTAACAGACGGGCTTCTACGTCACTAAGATAAAGGCATACATTAACTTTAACCATGCAAATAGATTAAACCGTTTTCAAACATGACAAAATACTAGTCAGATATAGGTAACTGCTTCCTTTTAAAAATAAATTAATAAGAACTAATAAATATTATACGTTAATAAAAAAGAAAAATATTAAAAATTCTATAGAAGTCCAGGTGCATTTTAGTAATAAAACAAAAGCTTGGCAAATAAAGATATACACAGAGGCACTTTATTTTATAAGAACTCTGCAGGGTATCTCACGTTTCAGATTTTATGACTGCCTAGATTAGGTCTTCTAAATATTGTTACTGAGAGAATATAGTTCTTATTGCTATTAGTTCAAGTAATATTTTTGTGTAATTAAATACTAGTTAACTCAGTAGGTATACAATAGTTAGTGAACACGACATTTTGTCATCTAAAGTTTAAACACTGACTTCTTATAATAATATCTTGGGAAATATTTAGTACTGGCGTTTGTCCGTGGCTTCACCTGAGTTAATAACGAATTTTATTTTTAATAAGACTCCTTTAATGCAATATAGAAATAATTGGTTCCCCATACAAATTTTAATCCCTATTTTCACAGCCTTCTTTTTTCGCAATAAAAGGTCAAGTAGTCTATCTCTGTATCAAATTTCATCAAAATGGGATCGTGGTTTAGGCGTGAAAGCGTAACAGGCACACAGACAGACAATTGTAAGGAATATATCGTTGTTAATCCGTAGATCTCAAAGAATTTATTTAAAGTTTTAAGGCTGACTACTTACATTTTTATATATTTGTCATGTAATAAGTCATAATAAAATATTATTATCAAACTACCAAATATAGATTTCAGGTTGATGTCGCGGGTTCATATCCGGGCAAGCGTCTCTGAATTTGTCCTTCAAATTCCTTTCGTGATATACGGTGATGGAAAGAACCATGCGGACACTTACATAATTATCTTGGAATAAATTCTGAGACGCGAAGTCCTCCTATCCGCAGTAAAGCAGTGTAATTGATAAAATTTATTCAGTTTGAAATCTTTTCCAATTAGATCTATAAACTTTAACGTGGCAGTATTAAAAAATGCTATCATTGCTCGATATTTTACAATATTTTTATGGACTATGTTAATTTCAACATCAACGAACAGCACGGCCAATAACATTTAATGCCCGCAAAAGGTGTTGAAATATCACGCAAAAAAAACTGTAAACAGCTTAACACGAGGGATGAGCATAGTGAGGTTGGAGGAATGGAGGGTAGCTGCCCTACTTTGGACCTTGTAAAATACATAGAAAAGGGCAAACAAGCATACGGCCCACCTGATGGTAAGTGGTTGCCGTAGCCTATGAGCGCTTGCAGCACCATAAGCAGGTGCCACTTACGCGTTGCCTCGAGAACCTCGAGATGTTAGTTATTAAATCTCGTCCGCCCAGTAATTTCACTAGAGTACAGTGCCCTTCAAACTGCGGTGGTACCTACCTAGCCGGCCTCTTGCAACAAAAGACCTATCACCAGTGTGACTGATTGCAGTGGTGGAATAATCTCTGCTGTGACAGATAACCCAACAGCGGGCGATGGGGTCGTCACATCCCGACGTCGGCATAAAGCAAGCATCCATATACTGCAAAATATATTTGAACTGTTTAATCAATAACTATTGGCGAGAATAATCATTTTGACCCCTCTAGGCCCTAAATTAAGATGACTACGCCCATGAGTGTCGAAGTGTAGGAGGATAGTTCACTTTTCGTTTTACTTTTTTATCATAAATAAATTTATATTTTCACAAACTCATTTATGACTACATCTTAATTCATACCTTAACGAGTTTATTCATTCATAACTCTGTCATTAGTATCAAGCTTATAGCACGCGATTCAAGCTCCACATAGGTCATTGGAGATGTTTCTTCATTTCAAATACCAACAAGCCATTTTGATATTTAATCTTGCACAATATAGACGGAAATGGCTTGCATAGTTTTGACATTGTAACCCCGTTATGAACGTATATGGAAAAGCGAACAAGCTAGTCAGCGGTTCTTCTAATTATCGTCGCATCTTTATCGCCAACGCTTTTACTGTACCATTTACCAATTTTAGTCTTTACTCCCACTAAATAGATATTAAAATATATTTTTCGTTAGTTATTTTGTTTGTCCCGTCTATACAAATATTCGTCACGGTCGCAGGCGGGCGGATGTAAAAAAAATGAATCGATGACCGCCTTGTGCGGCCTAATTAAGATATGTAAGCGATATGACCAGCCCACCGTTGTTAGACACACTATTGTCCCAGAAACACATTGTGTTCAATACATAATGTAAAGGTTTGATCGGAGATATGGATTTATTTAGTATATTGTGTAATATTCCCAGCCTTAATTTAAAAACACTTTGAATATTTACGATTTATTATCAACTATTGTTATGGCTTAAATTAACAGATACTTTAGTTAACCAATAAAAAAATACCTAACTTAGGTACCTACAGCACATGCTTATATTTTTCTTAAGCAATTTTGAAAACAGATTAAGCGAAAATTACTGTAAATATTTTACGAACGATTGCTTCTTCGTCCTATTATTCCCGGTATTTTATTTACCCAGTGTCTGCTTATTACTCTTATCCGGATTTGACAGGTTACTAGTTTTTACACGGAGCGATTGCCATTTGACCTTCGCAACCCTAAGGGCGAACCAGTAAGTCATTGGATAAGAGCAATTTACTCCTCAAGAGTTGACTATTATTATCAGATGTTATGTAATAATAAAAGGGGCCGACAGCTTAACGTGTTCTCAGAGGAACGGCGAGGAGACCCACAAGGACCCGCAACCGTCGAGACTAAAGGCAGTCTGGCTAACCACAACTCCACAACGGTGTCAACTTAAGATTTTACTAACTGCTCTCAGAATAAAATCTTCATTGAAAATAAAACGCTACACATTTCTCACCATATAAATTCACATAAAGTACCCAAAATGATACCTACCACAGAAACGTTTTTACAAAAAGAGAATGAAGTGTGATCAAAATGCATTTGTTAGTGGATATATGGTGAGGTAAATACAAATAAATATTCGGGTTTTCTTTAATTGAATGTGTCGAAGTCGGCACCAGGCGTGGGATGTGATACGAATTATAGGCCATTGTGATTCGGTTATGGGTGGGCAGTTATAAGTATTGCAAATTCTTTATTAATTACCTATCATAGGTTTCCGATCGAAATTAGATCAAATTAGTCATAAGGAACAATTATTGCCAATAGAAATATAATATGCTACCTACTTAGGTTATACAATGTAATTTATGGCTGTCCAAAAAGCCACGCGTTTTACTAATTTTCCAGATTTAGTAACGTAATACATTTTAACAGAAATAAGTATATTTAATAATGTGTTGTGAAAATAAAAGAGTTAATAAATATTGATAATTCTAGTCTAATTCATACGCAAATATGTATGTTTGGATGTTCGGATTTGGATGAAAATAAGCATACACAATCCATTCCATTTCATTCTGGAGCCAATGCTAAAGTAATAGCGAGCAAATTCGCGGGCATATGTTAGTATATAATTAATTAGATTCTCAAAAGAGAGTGGGAGAAAATATTTAATCTTTTATCTTCAGAAGTGGCCTATAATAGCCACGTAGCACTAGTACTGTAAAATGTACAACCAATGATGTATTCATTTAACAAAAAATCTAATGGAAATATTTGATCATTTATTTTTACTGTGTAAATATACCACGAACAACCGGCCTCGATTTAAGAACACCCGCTCATTAAAGCATGAAGATATTCATGATAGCGACTAGGCGTGTGCCAGTCTCCGTAAACATCGAATTTGCATCCAGCCAAAGCCCGCCGCAGAATCCAACTCAATCGATCGCTAAAAAATCCATCGCATTATGCTCGCCGCGTGTCTATATGTCTTCTGGACCGAAAATAACAACCGATCCGCCCACGCCTTTAAACGGAAAATGATTCTTATGTCTATAAGCATAAAATCTTGCTTTTACATCGTAATATAATCTCATAAGCTGTTGTAAGCAACGGAGATTCAACTACAATAATACGTGCACTGGGCCGGCGCGCGCGCAGTCTGATCTGACCACTACTGTGCATTTCCCACGGGCTGCGTATTGCCCTATCTCACTCACTCTGTAGAGCGCTATCCCTTTCCCCCCTGATGGACTGCCGCTCTTTCGTTAAACGAAGCACACCCACACACGGTGTCGGTATTTCAGATTATTCCGAGGTAGACCGACATAGATTAGCTTCGTCAGCTCACGGGTAGGCTAGAACATTCTTCGCTATCTACCTAAAGTTTAGTCAATGTTTTCATCATTATGACGTCAATTTTAATGAAAAATATTTCAAAGATTATAATATCATTCAGTTGTTATAATTTTTTTTAATAATTTAACACTGAGTGCGGAAAGAAGATTCATTCATCACCAATTTTCAAAGTGGATGTAGTTTATAATATATGTAATTAAAATAATATATTAGGTACAATTTAAAAAAATAAGACTTCGAAATTTTCCATAAAAGAAATCAAATTTCGTCACATTGCCTGTTCGGTATTTTATCAAATTTTCCTATTATCCTATGTCCATATGAGTGAAAAAATCATAAATGGAGTCTAAAGATCTTAATTATTATCTAGCTTCGGCCCGCAGCTTCACCCCCGCGAATAACGATTTTTAATACTAACTTTAAACTCTCATTTCACCACTTCATGGTGTAATTTTAGAAAACTTTAAAACTCGTATTTTATTATTCTAGCTTAAAGTAAGAGGAACTTCCACAAACTTCTCAACACCTTTTGGAGTTTTCATCCGATTGAATTCTCAAATACAAAATATAGCCTGTTGGTCTATGTCTTACTTTTTTTCGTGTTGTACCTGGGAAAATTAGCATTCTAGTTCCAAGGATTGGGCGTTGATGAGTCAGTGAATCAGGCTTTCTATTTTTAAATAAATGTAAATTACTAATAAAATAATGGAAAGTAAAATCATCGAAATGAGTTCCTTTATCTAGTGCAATATTACGAGTACAGAGTTTATGAACCAATTTGAAATACATCTTAAGGCAGTAAAGGGTTGTCTAATTCCTGTCTGTCTAAGCTTCGTGCACATCTCGTCTTCTGTCAAGTGTAGCCGCCGGCGAAAACTCTATTGCACCCAATTAGGGATATTTCGGACACGACAAGCGATTAGTCCAAGGATTAACCTTCAATGTAATTGTAGTTATTTTTACGTCAAACGTATTTTTTTATATTGAATTATAGGAATGCTAAAATTGATCACTACGAATTTCGGTCTTTGCATTTACATAATTGCTGGTTAGATTTCACGCCTATGATTGTGTAATTTTTTACTACAATTTTATAGAAAATGGTGTTAATAATGACTTACGAAGATCACGCTTTTTGTTTTTATTTGCATTTATTATAGCTGATTGCAGATGTGTTAAAATCAAATATAATTAATTTTTTTTTTGAGTAATAAAGAATATGAAATTTCAACATAATTGTTAGAATAGGTTACCCGTTTAGTTAATATAGCATAACGAATAATTTATTAAGTAAATTTGACTGTCAATGTCTCAGTCCTGGACAAAGACCTCTGCAAATATTAAAGGATTATAACATCCAGTCAACGCACAAACTTCGCAAGTTTTCTCACGATGTTTCCTTCATAGTAAATCATCAGACAAATTATAACAAAAAATTAAGCAATTGTAAAATGTTTCCATATACTGAACCTTCTTAGCTTTAATTTTTATATACAACAATATTTGAATACTTACTTTTACTATAAAATTAAAATTACTGGTAATTTTTGTAGCTGATTTTGAAATTGTGTATTGAAATTTAAAAAGTATTTTCTATGGTAAAAGTTGGCAAACAAGCATACGGCCCACCTGATGGTAAGTGGTTGCCTTAGCCTATGAGCGCTTGCAGCACCATTAGTAGGTGCCACTCACGAGATATTGATTCTTAAATCTCGTCTGCCCGGTAATTTCACTAGCGTACAGTGCCCTTCAAACCGGAACACAGTAATGCCTAAACACTACTATTTGGCGGCGGAATATTTGACACTGCGGTAGTACCTACCTAGCCGTCCTCTTGCAAAAAAAGACCTACCACCAGTGTGACTGATTCACTGGTGGAATAATCTCTGCTGCGACAGAGGTTATCCTAACAGCGGGCGATGGGGTCATCACATCCCGACGCCGCAAAAAGTAACTTTCGTAACTACCGACAGTATCTATTTAAGATAACATAATTGTTGTACATAATGTACAATTTAAATATCGGAAACGACTCCAATGATTACTATGAAATTTATGGCAATAAATCGATTTAACTGGGAAATTTATTCATTTTAAGAAATGTTGCTTTATTCGTGTTTTCAGGCAATGAAAACCCCTGTTCAAGTCCAGATGTCAGTTTAATTATTTTTCTCCTTTTTTCTTTGAGAACAATAAAAATATTATTCATATTTAATCATTATGTAAGTCGTATCTAAATAAAAATTCCAAAAAACATGATTTTCCAAAAAATCATTCCAAGCAAAGCTGGGTCATCCAGGTATACATCATTACAATATGGATTAACCTTAACCGACTTAAAAAAGGAAGTCGAACAAGTACGCAAGGACTTATCACAAGGTTCGTGAGATACAGACAGTTGATAGACGGAGTGACGAACAGAGGGTAATAAGGTTTCGTTGGCACCCTTTGGGTACGGAACCCAATAAACGGTTATAAGACAATTACTGTGCGTTTGAATTGACGACGCGCCGTCTTTTGAGTGTTGTTTAATGTTGTATTAGTACGACTTAACTGATTTTTTGTATATACTCTAACAAAAAGGTTCAGTATAGGTTCTGGTATGTTTTTAAACATATTTTAAAATGTAAATTTTATTTCCATTTGGAAAGTCTGGAAAAGGAAATGAACAAAGAAATAAAAACACTATTTATGATAAATTTTAATGTATTCGCTGGTAAGATTTGAGCCTCAATAAACGATTAAACTTTTGATATTAATAGTTAAGTCAAAACAAAAAAAGGGATTTCTTTCTTACTTATGAACTATAAAAATCACATTTAGTCCTTATATAATATGTCTTATCTTATATAACTATTTAGTTCTTATCTAATAGACGAGTAACTTATTATTACTGCTAAGTAATTACTTAAATTAAAAAATTAAAAACAAAACTAAAAACTAAAACTTCAAAAACAAAAATTAAGGCTGATACCCGAACTGCCTTGATATCTCCCATATAAAATCCAAAACCTTAAAAAAAAACAAAAGGAAGTACACGTTTCCGCATATTTAGAGAGCGATTACCCACAGTCACAGTTATCATACTGTTTATTTCGCATATCCAATCTATTATATCGCATATTACACCATTAATCAGATTTTGATAACATCATCTTGATGCCGAAGTAATGACGATTTCGAAGATGAAAAGCGGAGAGCAAAATACTAAATAGTGCCGTCTATTAAAACTCTTACAATCCGACTGACATAGACTTGAGAACGGGGACGACGACAATCAACTGATGCCGCTGCCGTCCCGGGCAATCAGCCCATTAACCCGTATATAAAGAGGGCAGGGTGGGAAAACTATCTATCCATGTTGAGAGGCCCTGTGGAGGACGGTAATCGGTGTGGTCCCAAGTGTCGTGAGCTTGCCTGGAAAGCGCTAAAGGCATTACCCCTCGAGACCCAAGATCCGCTAGCCACGGACGCATGTGCTTGGCAACACAATGGCTCGTTCTGCTAGGGACCACGTAACGTCTCACACAGTGAGGTTAACCACCGGAGGTTTTGATTGGTCGCCATGACATCCACAGGAAACCGGATATCTGGTAGCAGACTTCGTCCCCATTAACAAAACAAAGCATGCTCAACTGTGACCAATGGGTTGTTAATATTAGCCGCAAATATTATTAACTGATTACTGGTGTGTACATTTTCTGGAGTGGAGATCGCACTCTTTTTCGAGACATTACTGATATTCAACAAATAATAAAATAGCCAAATCTGAAAATTCGTATTACTTATCGGCCTTTCTACCGATGAGCAATTGAAGTTTTAATTATAACGATAATCCTAGGGAATGCGATAGTATAGAGGAGTAGGGTTGCCCGGTATGACCATATAACGATACGCGGTTCTAAATAAAAAAAAAACCTCGATTATCGCAAGCAACACAGATCCATAACTAAAAACAAATGACATAATTGGAAAGTTGTTATAATTAGGTTAAACTAAACTTAAGTGCTTCTATTGTCTGCATGTCACTACTAGCCGTACGAACGACGTTTTTATTCGCACGCTTCAAAAGCGGCGGCTGTAAATTATCACGCCGTATGTTCAATTTGTTCATTACAATATATAGTAATTACTGAATGTTATTTTGCGACTTAGTCTTTAGCATAGTTGTTCTTGTTATGAGTTCGCATTTCCTTCAATACAATGAATGATTAAGATGACAATATCCTTATTACAATATAACTAAATAATCATTGATCCGATTTTTTTAATGAGTATCTTGATATTTTTTTGACTAGACAAAACAAAAATATGAGGTTTGTCTTCATTACAGTATCATTTAATATTAGGTAAGATGCCAAATCACTGAAAAACTCTTGTAAGCTAAAAATATGAAAGCTGAATTTTTATATATTACAAAGATTGTATTATATTTTATTAGTCTAACTACTAATATAATAAAATAGATGTATCAAAAAATTAAGTAATTGATTTTTAATCCCGACACGCTTATTTCTCAAATATAGGGACTCCAAAAATTTATTTATTTAATTTATTTTATTGAAAATATTTTTTGGCTCGATACTTGTACTTAAAACGATTTATTATTTAAAATCATCAATTTGTAGCCCCTGTTAGTCCATATTAATGTATTCTTTGAATTATCTTCAAATGAATTATGACTGATATATACCCTTATATTAATACAATTTAGTATTTTATCTTATAACTAGTGAGTAGTATAGGCTACTACTATAAGAAAATAAGTCTCAAAAATAAATGCCGTTACTGTTGAGCGGTACAGGGGTTCTACCATGAACTTCTGGTAACAATTATATTGCGATCCAATTCAATTCAGGTATTACTACGATTCTGATTTTATAAGAGCGTGACGTATGTCGGATTGATTTATTTTAAATACCATGTCACAACATACACGAAATTGGTTGTAAAGTCTGTGATATAAAGCAATGCTGTCGGCTTTTGATAACCGTCGTATCTGTCATGGTAAATTTTTATTCGAGGGACCATGGACACACTGTTTGATAAAATTATCATGGCAGACACAAACGCAGTGTCTAATATAGCGGACTCTGCGACATAATATATGTATGTCACGGTACGAAACAGCGATGTAGCTCAGTTTTGGTCGTCATTTGAATCGCAATAAAAGTTCATGGTACGCCACCAGTACAATTGAAATTTAAATTTCCAATTTTCAAATTATTTGCTGTTAATTATTTTAAAGCGTTAATGGGTAATATATCTGTATATGTATAGAAAAAGAATTATACAAAGGCTGTAAAAAAATACCCATATTTCTTCTACAACAACAATTATAGTGATAAGGGTGGGCGACAGACAAAATTAGGTGATAACTACCGACCCAAAAAAAAGTGCTATAATATTGAAGTACAGAGACCCGGCCGTGTGAAAAAGGGATAGACCTCACGAGGGCTCAAAATTAATTCTGTCCTATTCTGTCTCTTGCAAGGCTGAACCTAGGCTTAGGATGTCGTCGGAAATGGAGGCAACGCTCCGAGCGCATTCTACACGATGGACTCACCCGACGGTGTAAGCGCTTTGCGACGTGCGAAACAAAAGATAGTGCTCGTCGGCGAAGAAGTTGTTGTGTGCACACAACATAGCACAGACATGCATGTCTACGTTGCTACGTTGTGTGCTAAGTAAGGGGCATTGTCGAATGCAATCCTATCATCAGGGTCTTGCAGGACATGCTAAGGACGCCTGACTTTAGTCAGTTGGTTACATATGTCTGTATAAATACAATCCTGTCGTAATCAGAGGATTCAAGTGGAAGGTAGTTTTATGGAAACAGTTTTGCGATAAGCGCTTTAAAATGTGTCGGGATCGAATCTATTTCAGTCTCTATGGAGATCTACATTGCGTACGTGACACGTACAGCCCTTACATACTGATTAATTCTTTTTGCATGGACGTACGAAAAAACAGGACTTGTATAAATCAGTATGGGGCTGTATGATAACAGTTGATTAGTCAAGTCAGTCAGCCTTCGGGCGTCCTGAACGAATCTAAGACTAGGTTGATTCCTAACATGACATGACAAGTATCTATTTTAATTATTTTTTATCTTCAATCCGGTAGATTTCAGAGACTTGAGCTTTTTCAGTTTTTCATTGGAATTATCATAACACGATTTTCAGTTGCCGACCCTTAACAAGGAATAAGAGATTTATCCGCGACGTTTCACCTAAAATTGTTAGATATACTTTTCAGAATTACTTCTAAAACTAACTTCTTATAAACTACTTATATACTAGAATGTCTAGGAGTGCGCATAACTCATTCCAAATACACCACTAAATTGCTTTTACACATAATTTTAACGCACAAACAAAAAGTATTTTATAATCAACATTAAAAAAAACTTCCTAAAATTTTCAAGATTTTTTCCCGATACTGCTTATTACTCTTATCCGGATTTGACAGTTTTCACACAAAGCGATTGTTTGATCTCCCCAAACCTAAGGGCGAATCAATAAATTATTGGATAAGAGCAATTACTAATCAACAGCTAATGATTATTATCAGATTTTGTGATAATAATCGGGATCGATAGCTCTCACAAATATTAGAACATTAATGATAGGTTATAATAAATTTAAAACTAATTTACTGAGTAAGATTTAATATTACCAAGGGCGTAGCGAGGTAGGGGCAAGAGGGGAGGAGAGGAAAGGGAGCTGCTGGCTTTGCCACTGGTTTCTCGGATTTAAGTGGGTAGTGCTGTTAAACAAGCTAGCGGCGAGCCCCACACTACCACTACATAGTAATGGTCTGCGTTAGTACATTTCCCAACTCTTAAAATAAATGGGTATAGCTGCCCCCACCCTCGTCCCGAGAAGTGTACGAATATAATGCATTTTGAACTATTTAAGAAAATAGTCAGTTTGTCCCTGAGCCCTAATTAGGACCTCCTCTGGCCCAATTCTTAATAAACGCTACACACTCAACGTCCCCCATTAGGATAGTTATATCCTGTGTCGGCGGTCCGGAAACATACAAGGACAAGGACAAATACACCCAGACCGGAAAATATGCGTGCATGGTCAATACAAACATATTATGCTCCGTGCGGGAATCGAACCCGCGACCTGTGGCGTTTAAGACAGGTTCGCTACCGCTGCGCCAAGACGTCGTCACAAATTCTGGCTATTTAAATGGTATAACAAAAACTATTTACATCTTAATAATAATACTAAATATATAGGGCGAAAATACAAAAGTTTTAATTTATTTTTAAGTCCTAACAATATCTATTTTAATAAGTAATTTAACAATACTATTTTATTGTTACATAAAAAAAAAAATGTACTGTAAGACAAAGTACAGTACCGGAAAAATTATAGAAGTGAAACTTCTTAAATTAATAATTGTCTCTCTCATCTTGCTACGTTATATCTTTTTCCCACTCCCTCAAGTAACGGATTGTGACGTCACTTGTCCTTGAAATTGCACTCTCGTCCAATCAAATGTTCTAAGAAGTTTCACTTCGAAAACTAAAAATACAGACTTTATAAATGTTCCATAAAAGAAAATGCTTAAACATAATAGTCATTACTTGATTATAAGTAAAGATTTAAAAAATATATTGATGTTATTAGATAACGGGATAAGGTAATTAAAATTTCTGAATTAATCATTACTATTTGAATAGAAAAATAATATACAATTACAGAAATCTGACTAATAATATTTCTTACTCAAATAGATAGCCTATCTAAATACTGTTATTAGTTAATTTAACAAAAAAAAATGCGATTCTTAATAAATCTCTAATTTCGTATACCTTAAAGGCTATGGCACTCCTACGATTTAGACGAAACTACTAAACTAACAAATTTTTCACTAAAATCTAAAAGTTTAGGGTTTATAGCATACCATAGAAGTAAATGTACATACTAAATTAATTTATTTTATAATTTTGGGGTAGTTTAATAAAAACAATATATGAGGCGGACTGAGTTACATTAAATAGGTCCATCCATACATTACGTCACACGAATTTCATGATTCTCCCCCCTATAATGTGAAGTCAAAAATTTTTGCAATTTTACATTAAATAATTATTTAATTCCGCAATTAGTTAATTAAGTTTTTTCGTTCACGCGATTTAATACTTACAAACCTTTCAAAATCAAAATCAAAATTATTTTTATTCAAGTAGACTTTTAAAAAGTACTTTTGAATAGTCAAACGCTACCGACTACCTACTACCGACTATATCCCACCCCTTTGTCATACAATGTCAAACTTCGTCAACCCCTCCCCTTTACGTGTGACGTAATTTACAATTGTCCGGAATTTCAAAGCTCAAATAGTAATTCGGACATCCTGAAACGTAAAACCTTTCTAATCTCTAAAAGTAAACTCTAATCTAACAAATAACTACTTCTAAGGCCAGGGTTGTCAAAAAAAAGTAGAAAAATAAGAGTAATAAGCAAACCCTGGGGATATTACAGCTAAATAAAAGTAAAAAAAAAACAATAACAACTTAAAGATTTACTAAAAATAATATTCAATTGATCAAACTTTCTTCTACAACTATCAAATTAGGTAAACTGTAGTTTAATAATACTATTCTTACTTAAGTATAGTATATAAACTGTCTTTAGACAGTTTGACAAAATGCTAATTTATGAAAAACAAAATTAAAAAATCAAAAATTATTTTCAAATAGTATAAAGGTAATGAAAAAAAAATATATAATTATATATTTTACCTTACAAAAAACATTACTCACAAGAGTTAATTTTAAGTTCCTTTACATTAGTCCGTACAGGAGATTCTAGTTATTTAAGTTTTAAAAAAAATTGCCAAAGAATTGCTAACAAGACAAAAGGAAACGATACAGTTATTGGCCAGTTACTAATACTCATTAGCATACTGATTAAATTTGATTGATGATTAAATTTGATGTTTTTCTTATTATTGACAATAATGGGCTGTCGTCTATCGTTTTTTTTTTTTTTTTTTATTTATTGACCAAAACAAGAATAACAATACATATAACAACTTATGCCTATCCGACTTAAACCTAATTTGGTTTTAATGTGGATAGTGATGAATGCGTTATTGGCAAAAAGTTCTTAAACAAAACTTGATTTAGCTTCAAGGCGACTAATAACTATATGATGTCTATTTACAGACGCTAAATCAATTAAGGAACAAAACTTAGGTTTTACAAAACATAATCAACGGGAAATTATATTGCCAGTTGCGAAAAATGTACAATAAGTTCTATCTCTGTCCCAAAACTTCTAAGGGGTCGTTCATTATTCACGCAACTTTTAGCAATAACTTTTAAAATCACATGTATTCTTTTGGCACAAAGTATCTTTGTTTTAGTATCTTTATAATATATTAGCATAGACTTACTATTTTATTATTTTATTATCTGGTGCGCCTTTAAAAAATATCAAAACAATCGAATGCAGTAAGTCACATGCTAAGATCATTCGATATTATGTTGGTGTTGTACGAAAGGGCACCAACGAGTTTATGACATTTTGTCTTTATGGAACAGCATAGTATATAATAAGTCTATAAGCTATAATCTAATTCTGAAGAATTAAGTACATAAACCACATAAATCGACAAAAAAAATGTCGCTTTAGAAATAGCGCTTTCAACGAAGAAACAAATACAAGTTTTTTTTTTAATTTTCAACAATAATTCGAGCTTCATATGATTAATGATTGCCTAAACAAATTGTAGCACAACAGCAATTTCTTTGTAATAGCCACTGACAATAACTGTACAATTTCCCATAATACATACTGTTAGACAATATTAGACACAAAAAAAAAATTGAAATTACTGAACAAAACTTTACAAAAAGAACAATTTATCCGACAACGCTGTAGACGGTTGCTGGTGTATACTCTGTCCCACAAGAAATGCCAGTTTGTGGGCATATTGGCACGGCGCTGGCACTCTCACTGTACCCGGCCAGTTATAGTACAAATGGCACATTTTGTATGTCAATCGTTGGCATTGATCCGGTGTCATTCCGCTGTCATCGTAGACCACAACATAATGGGTGGGTGTCACTGTACCTTGATTCACCTTTTGTGATACTATTAGGAAGTCATACCTGAAACAAAGTTTTTGTTACTAGTATTACAATAATGTCTTGGCATAGGGGTGGCAAGGTGCGACAAGGATTAGCATGGAGTGGATGGGATGGAAAATGGTGGCAAGGGATACGGTGGCATGGGGTTGTATGGACTAGGATATGAAATGAAGACTTCGTTAATACCGCGCGTCCGGCAACACGTTTTAATTTTTTTTCTGGTTTTGCATCAGGCAGCCCGTACGCTGTGTTTGCTACCTCTAGTAGTATAAAAAAAAGAGGTTTAACGTTTTTAGTATTAATGGCCAGGCTCGACCGGCAAAATGCTACACTTTCACAGCATATATATGTGAAGTAGCAGTATCCGTATTGTTACGTTTTGATGAGTAGAAGGTGGAAGAGGCCCAAACGCCACTCTTTTTTATGTCCCTATTAACTCCCCACTGTCCCCTCTTTTTCTAGGAAACAAGACCCAAATGTAATTAGGAGTAAACAAAACTATATAGGTCCTTATTATCCTGTGTTTCTGGTCACCCATTTAGTTCTCAGAAATTACTTATGGACTATTATAATCAAATTTATAACAGCACCAACTATCATTTTAAGTGCCTTCCGGAGCTCGGCGACTCTCAGTATATACTGACTGACCCATTAATGGACAAGCCATGCTTAAAGTTGCTTAATCCACTGATTGTTTACCAATCAGTGAGCGTCTTTTTTACGACTAAATTGCAACCAGATACCCGGCCTCTTGCGGAAGAGAACCGGGTTATGTGGGGTTTTATAACCATGGCATCCCACTAAAACTTCCTCGGTGGCATTCCAAGGCTCTCAAGCACATCTCTTCCACTGAATCCACCCCAGGGAGAGCTGATGGTGTTGCCCTCACCCTGAGGGAACTAATGGTGGCTATATGCGTCTATGCTATGATGACCGTATGCTTATTGAACACTTTTGCTTAATAAAATAATTGTTTTGTTTTAAAAACTCACCAATTCCGTCTTGTAATCCCATGATCCAAAACTGTCCCCGGCATAGGATTACTGAACTCTTTACCGTTCTTCAAGAATATCCTTGTATTGATTCTCTTCTGTACCACCACGTATGTGAGTGTTGGTTTGTATGTCACGTCAAGGGTGGTGAAACTTATTTGCATTTGAGGAATCTCGTAGTCTCTCACAAGATTCAGCTGTCCGTCTCCAACTCCGTCTCTGCGAAAATAATATAAATTTTATACATATGTATATCAAAGACCGTAGCCTTTTTATACTGTTTTCAATGAATTTAAATGTGAAAATTTGTATGTTAGAATGTTTGTTACTCTATCCCCCAAAAACGACTAAACGGGTTTGAATGATATTTGGCACACAGATAGATTGTTGTCTGGATTAACATAAGATTCTTTTATCCCGGAAAAGTTTTAACAAAATACACTACAAGACTTGAATTTCAGTATACCCATCTTTTTTATGTCATGGAGTTCCCAGAACCTCTCGCACGCACTGAGATCGGACACCGAGAAGGTCTTAGTAGGACGTCACGGTCGGATATGGAATCCTACAAAACCCGGTTCTCTTACCCAGGAGGGCCGGATATCTGGTTACTGATTTGAGAATACAAAACCCTTCATATTTTACCTGTACATAATGATCCGATCGGGGAAATAACCATTGACTGACATGAAATGTTTCAAAGAGTCAACTAGGCAGGACTTGAGGCTGTCGACGATTTCTTGACCAGGTTCTTGGAACACGGCTCTGGAATACCAGTGGGTCATTGTTTGATTGTACGACGCTATGAATGCTAAAAAAAAAAAACATATCGTTTTAATTTCACGGAGAAAAAAGGTTGTATGCACGTAAGTTTTCTCTGTCAGAATGTAACATTTTTTTGAAAGAAATAACTATTAATTTGGAGCAAGCCACCAATCAAAAAACATTAAACCATACATACACATGAAAACAAATTAAGTAAATTAAGAAAAAAAAAAAACATTTAAAATTAACATATAACTGTTACTAGTAAAGAAAATAACACGTAGCAAAATAAAATATCCGGCTACAATTTTAATGGATCATTAGGTATATAATATTTAGCTGCGCCCGCGGCTCTGCTCGCGTGATGCACAATTTTTTCTTTATTGCACGGAACTCTAATACTTTTTCTAAAATAAAAGTTGTCTATATTACTCCTTATTACATCAGCTACCTGACAATAAAATTAGCCAAAATAAACAGACAGACAGACAGACAAAAATTGTAAAAAATGTTATTTTGCTGTATTTACCGTATATATATAACAAACAGACACTCCAATTTTATTATATGTAGGTATAGATAAATAGTTTCCAAATAAAATGGCCTACGGACAGACCGACGGTCATAGAGAAATTGTAAGGGTAAAATTGTTTGTAGTATGAAGTTCAAAATATTTTATTTATTATTTATTACTCATAATCTCACGCAAACGCATCGCAAGCTGATACTAGTATTATACAAAATAAACAATAATTGATCATAAGAACAATCGCTGACACAGCACAGGCGCGTTACACATAGAGAAAATACTACGCGAGCGCTGGCTTATCTAATCCTAACTCATAATTAATATGGACGCAAATAAGCAATACCATGTCAACCCACACGAATGTCCTTTCGAAAAAACACGTTTGAAAATTTTGAACAACTTGCTTTATATGATTTTTTTTTATCAAAAGTCAAGTTTTACTAATTTTAATAATATTATAGTATTGGTCAAGTTTTAATAGTTTTAGTTATACTAATTTTTAATGCCAATAAAGAGATGTAAGGGATTGAAAAGAGGGGGATGAAAAGTTGCATAGAAGTATCGACATTTTTAGAGCTAAAAGCTTCGTATGTGTCTTATTTGTAAAATAATTAAGTCACGGATACAGCTAGTAATAAAAATGAATTGTTTGTTTGGTAAGCTTTCGCACCTTAACTACTAAACTAATCATATGATTTTTTTTTGCATACACGCATAACACAAAAGCCAACGCAAACCTATTCTATCGTAAAGCAGTAGTGTCTTAGGCATTACTGTGTTCCGGTTTGAAGGGAACTGTACGCTAGTGAAATTACTGAGCAGAGGAGATTTGAACCCGTACCTCGAAGTTGGCAACGCGCGAGTGGCACCCACTAATGGTGTTGCGCACTCTTATTCTACGACATCCGCTTACCATCAGGTTGGCCGTATGTTTGCTTGCCGACTTAGTAACATAAAAATAAACTTTTTTTAAGTTATATATGCAGAAGTGTTGGTAAATGGCTGAAGAACATTTTTCTTTAATATTTGCAGGGTTTTAAGCTTTAAAACTTCTAGAAAAGCCATTTTTTAATCATGCAATTTATGTATTATGTTAAACGTTTTGGGTTATATTATATACGAAATATGCAGTTTGTATACTTAGTTTTTTGTGAAAATAAGTAAAATAACTTACATAAATCTGAAATTGCCAAAAACTTGACCAATATATAAAAAAACTCATATAAAGCAAGTTGTTCAAAATTTTCAAACGCGTTTTTCTCGAAATGACATTCGTGTGGGTTGATATGGTATTGCTTATTTGCGTCCAATTAATACTTACAGCAAACGCTACGCTTCTTCCTGCCAGCGTCATGGTAGGAATCGATTCCGACGATCATTGCCCTCTTGAACGGTATACTAATATTCCACAAAGTACCGCCGAGCTTGCAATTAATTTGCAAGAGTATCTTCTGGGTTATGGATCTTATCTTCTGACTGTTCATAAGCGTACGAGCGTTTATTACCTATAAATACAATAATCAATTTTGGCTACAGCGTAACAAAGCTATATACATACATGCACTCGAAAACCATTACCCTGTTTCATTGGTAGTTGGATAAAAAATATTGATAATGTTAAAAATCGCGTCTCGAAGTCGATTCTTATAATAAATGGCGGTGAATCAAACAATCACAATGCGTAATACTTCTAAAAATTGTAATGGATAATATCACTGATCAAGTCTAGTTAAATTATAATTACCGGTAAAACTGTTTTATAAAACGATAGTTTACAATATTTCACAAATATTATGATTTCGCGTATTTTATAATTACTTTATAAATAATTCCGACTTTACACTAATAATACTGAAAAGATAAATACACAATTACGTTAACAGTGTTTTGGTTTAAAAACCCAATCACCGAACCGATTTGATGAAATTATCGAAACCAACCTGAAAGTATTCCAAATAAAAAAATTTAAAACTAAAAATACAACAGAATTAAGAACCTTCTATATTTTAAAATCGGTGAAAAAATCACATTTTACATACTTGCGATGGCACCGGGTTGTCGGCGCAGCATATCTTCTTAATAGCGGCGTAGCGGTCGTCCCTCATGGTTGGGGATATGGCAACCACTAACTGCAAATGTTCCGTGATGCATTTCTTCAGAGCCATCACATAAGTGTCCGTACGGTCGTTGGGCAGACGCACCATGTCAGGGTTGGATATGTTTATACCCATCGGTCGGCAACATCTTTTTATTGTTTCGACGAAATCCTAGAATATGTTTTTTGTATGTTACAAGTTGGCAAACAAGCATACGGCTCGCCAGATGGTAAGTGGTTGCCGTAGCCTATGAGCGCTTGCAGCACCATTAGTACGTGCCACTCACGCGTTACCAACCTTGAGATATTGGTTCTTAAATCATTAAATGCTCAGTAATTTCACTAGCGTACAGTGCCCTTCAAACCGGAGCACAGTAATGCCTAAGCACTACTATTTGGCGGCAGAATATTTGACACTGCGGTGGTACATGCCTAGCCGGCCTTTTGCAATAAAGATCTACCACCAGTGTGACTGATGGCACTGGTGGAATAATCTCTGCTGTGACAGACATTATCCAATTACAACAGGTTATATACTACGCGGCCGACCTCGAATCGAGGTTGACGATCAGTCTCTTCACGAGTTTTTCACCAAAGTCAGAGGTTCTTATCAGTCTCTTCACGAGTTTTTCACCAAAGTCAGAGGTGCTTATCAGTCTCTTCACGAGTTTTTCACCAAAGTCAGAGGTGCTTATCAGTCTCTTCACGAGTTTTTCACCAAAGTCAGAGGTGCTTATCAGTCTCTTCACGAGTTTTTCACCAAAGTCAGAGGTGCTTATCAGTCTCTTCACGAGTTTTTCACCAAAGTCAGAGGTGCTTATCAGTTTCTTCACGAGTTTTTCACCAAAGTCAGAGGTGCTTATCAGTCTCTTCACGAGTTTTTCACCAAAGTCAGAGGTGCTTATGCCTCTGTCGCTCCTTCGCACACGGTCAATCTTATGAGCGTGACAAAGATTGGTATATGTATAGCTCATAGGTTTTTGCATAGTAGCATGCAAGAAAACCTCAGGTTCATTTAAGATTTAAAAATAACAATATAACCTTACCTTAGCAACCTGCTTATCCCGATCTGTATACAAAACAACCCATCTCATAATATCGACGGCTTGCATCACACTATTCCTGGTCACATCTCCGTTCCAATCGGCATTGGGTTTTCCGGGCACTTTCACATTATTACCAAAGTAAATCGTCTCCGAGAGCAGAGTCCTTGCCGTTAGATTTATTGTCTCCGGAGCAATGCTTAGACCCCAACCTTTGAGACGGTTCTTTGCCTTTTCATTGCTGAGTACGTTTTGAATATACTGTTGACAATTTATATTATTACAACTTTTTAATTATTTTTTCTTAAATAATAAACACTACACACCCAACGGCCCCCATTAGGATAGTTATATCGTGTGTCAGGGGTCCGGAAACACACAATGACAAACACCAAGACCGGAAAAATGGCTGTATGGTCAATACAAACGTCTGCTCCGAGCGGGAATCGAACCCGCGACCTGTGGCGCTTAAGACAGGTTCGCTGTCGCTGCGCCACAACGTCGTCATATCGTCATATAATATCCATTAGGAACGAACACAGTCATAATCAAATGATTTCAAGGCATTACTAATATCTCTATTGGCCCTCCAAATAAGATCGTAGCTTGTTTTAGGAGTGGGAACGACAATAGCCCAAGGCGGTCAGGATCGAACCCACAACTCTCGCATTAACGGAGTGGAGTCGGCCCTTCGACCGTTGAGCTATTGAGACTTAAAAAAAATTAGCATGAAACTTAAGTTTCTTTCTGTAACAAGAAGAACCGAGGAGTCTGTAGCCATTTTTTCTGTTTGATGCCAGTCCATAGGATCTATGCAAGAATTAAATTTAGTATTGACGTAAAGTAACAATATCCATACTGTTAACTTCCATACACAATTGTACACTTACTCCCGGTTTCTTGTATGTTGATCAAATTTATGTCAACTTAACATACCAAATGCCCGCCCATTGGTTAAAGATAATCGATGGTTAACAGGCAACCAATGAGCGTTTAGTATTTGCTATGTTAAGTTAACATGACTTTGATGAACGTTCGAGAAACCGGGTGTAATTTACTAACTCCACTATGAAAACACATTTATTTATTACCTGGATTAACAGATAGGATTTTTTTTATCCTGGAAAAATGTGAGATGAGATTGCCGTGGGAATATAAAAATCCACATTAACGTAATTGGACAATGCTAGTAATAAATAAAATGAATAATTTAAAAAGATACCAGTAATACCTTTTTAAAAGCAGCATGACGTTGGTTAGGTGTTATCCGGGTGTATGTGGCAACGTCTTTCATAAGTCTAAAGTTGCTTCTCTGATCGTCAGTCAAGCCTGTTAGCTGGCAAAGTTCCGGCACGAGACATATCATGAAGTCCGTTGTCTTTTCCGATCCGGGCATACGCTTTGAGTCTCTGAAAACATAAAAAAAAAATAAAGCCCAACAATAAATGAAATATTTTTATACAACATATTAGGGGCCATTAATTAATTAGGGAGTCGATGTAATGTGACATTGTATGACAACAGGTGGAATGGGTGCCAAGTTTCGTGACGTCACATTTGAACTTTTAAGATAATTAAAAGAAATTCTTAATGCCTAATTTCGGAACTTATGTTTTAATATAATAATTTCTAGATATCAAATTGCAAATATTAGGTGACGTCACACTACGTGACCGATAATAATCGTTAAAATCATGTAATGTAATTGATGGATGGCCTTTAACAAGCATAAGACGTATTTGTTGAAAATCTGAAGCTACTGACTCAAAAATTAAAGTCTACCTATGAAGAACTGGAGAAAGATACTCAAAGGGCTCAGTAAAACGGCTCAACTAAGAGTTAATACTGTGAGTAATAATTTCCCTGATAGAGCCATTAATAATTTAATACCAAAAACATCCAAGACTTCAATGTTACCATACTTATTATATATGGACAGGCCCTTACAAACAAATGTCAGACTCATTGGTGGTCCTTCGTAAATTCAACATTAACACAAAGAAACGAAGTTACTCATGAGCATTAAACGTAATCGAATAAAGTTGGCATGTGACTAACTTCAGTTCCTTGCATTAGTGATAAATTGATGAAAGACCATCAGTGAATTAGGTATCCTCCTCTGTGCGAAAGGGCCGGTTCTTTGTTTATACTACATCAATAACTACTATTAAGTTATAATGTTTCGAAGCCTCAATAGCTCAATGATAGAAGAGCCGAGTCCGCTCCATTAACGCAAGAGTCGCGGGTTCGATCCTCTTAGGCTATTGTACCCACTTTTAGCGCAAGCTTCGAGCTCATTTGGAGAGGCGATAGGAATATTAGCAATGCCTTGAAAGAGCATTACTAATATTCTTTGAAAGTTTTTTTTTATTATATTTATTTACAATTTAAAGGCGTCGGGATGTGACGACCCCATCGCCCGCTGTTGGGATAACCTATGTCACAGCAGAGATTATTCCACCAGTGCAATCAGTCACACTGGTGGTTGGTCTTTTGTTGCAAGAGGCCGGCTAGGTAGGTACCACCGCAGTGTCCAATATTCTGCCGCCAAATAGTAGTGCTTAGGCACTACTGTGTTCCGGTTTGAAGGGCATTGTACGCTAGTGAAATTACTGGGCGAACGAGATTTAAGAACTAATATCTCGAGGTTGGCAACGCGTGAGTGACTCCTACTAATGGTGCTGCGCGCGCTCATAGGCTACGGCAACCACTTACCATCAGGTGGGCCGTATGCTTGTTTGCCAACTTCTAACATAAAAAAAAATAATAATAATAATAATAATAATCAGCCGCCTTCTTTGGAACATTCAGCAGTATGGACGTGGCTTGTGTTGACGTGCTCGGTATATTACCTATGTCTAATCTTCTTTTTTGACAGTAAGTTTACTGTGTCTGGACCAAACCCTGGGAAATTTTACGTTTCAGCTGATGCGCTTGACGTTCACTATTCATTAGTGACCGGAACAAGGTGTTTGGGTGTTGTGATATGCGTTATAGTTTTTTGTGTATGTGCGTGTTAGATAGCACGGTATCTCCTGCTTAACTGTCGGTATTCTTAGGTCCTGATGTAACAAGTCATTGGGTACGAACCAAGGATGGGTTATCTTTAAAAAATATAAAAAAATCAACTTACCTCGATATAAGCATTGGCTGATCGACATCCATAATATCAATGCCGTAGTTCCTCTTATAATATTCCAAGTAGCTAATTTTGACGACTTCGCCTTTTTCATTCTTTTCAAAAGTCGATCTTGGGGTGATTGTATCATCAATACTGTCCACTCTGTAACAAAATAAAGCAGTTTTAAGTTAAGAGTTATACAGAAATTGTCACACATAAAGGGAGTCGGGGTTCGACAAAGTGTGACATTGTGTTACAAGTGGGGGCGGGGGACCATACAGAATTTTATTTATTTTAGGGCTGGGCAAGCAAGCATACGGTCTGCCTGATAGTAGAATTGAAGTAACACATGCAAGTTGTCAACCCAAAGGATAGGATATAAGGGATGCGTTGGAAAAAAGCTGGAAGTGTGGGATATAGAACCTCCGACATTAACTCATGGCGGGTTCTTCCCAGTCGAGCCAGCCCTTTATGCTGTCTGCTGAGAGGTGCGTGTCTCAAAATCCAAATAAATAAACAATAAATGCTGACAAATATAATAAAGGCCATCGGCTTTATTATATAGGGAGAAAAAAGCAGATAGCTCCACCCGATGATAAGTGGCTATTTTCGCCCGTGTATATAGTTATATAGTAATTCTAGAATGTCTTCAATGCTCGATATGATATAGGAGTCTTCCAAGTGTCGAGTGTTTAGACACTCTTTCCTAAAGGCCAGCAACGCATCCTCAACCCGCTTGGTGTTATGGATGTTCCACAATTCTAGAATTACTATATAACTACATAAATTATGTCACACGTAAAGGGAGGGGGGGTTCGAGAAAGGTGAAAAGTGGGGGAGAACCATCCAGATTTTTTTTATTTCATGACTGGGCAAACAAATAGTTGAATTGAAGTAACACATGCTCGTTGCCAACCCAAAGGATAGGAGGGATAGGATGGAAAGAGAAAAATGCTGAAAATGTGGGACATTGAACTTCCGACGTTAACTATTGCCGGCCGGTCTAAACAATTGCTTGAAGACTCCTAAATCATATAGAGCATTGAAGACCTCGGGAGGTAGATCATTCCAGAATTAAATTAAAATACTTGAAATACTTACCTAAACAATTTCTTATTGTATGTAGTCATAACCGAACATCCAATGAGCTTGTCGGAAACGGACCTCTTCCAGTTAGCTTTCTCGGCTTGAACTGTCTCCTTGATGAGTGAGAGAACAGACTGAGTTCTGAGGACTCGATGAGTAGAATCCAATGTCAGCATGAGACCACCTTCGTATTCATCAACTGCTGTGACATATCTAGAACAATTATTATATTCTTATGTTTTATTTAGCACAGACTTCTATGGTATAAAGAAATATATATGTGGGAGTTTGTTTGATTAATTTATCATTTTACAATATAGACGAAAGAGGTTGTAATCTTAATATAATCTCTCATGGTGCGTTTTTCTATTCAAGGGATCAAGGATGGACGTATTTTGAGGCATTGATAAAATTATTAAGATAGACGCGAACATCATCCACACAGATCTTAATTTAGCGGATTCTCCGACATATACATTTTTTTCTTTTTAGTTTTGAAGCCGGATTTTTTTCCGTTTTTAGAGTTCCGTAGCCAAATGGCAAAAACGGAACGTCAAACGTCGATTTATTTTTAAAGGCTTTAGATTCTGCATAACCAAGCTGCGGAACCCTTTAGTTTCAACTGTGCGTGGTCCACAACGCACTTGACTGCTAATTTTTATCCTAAATTCTGATATGAAAATCATAGAATATGAACAAAATTTAAGCCAAAAATTTGTATCCCCTGCTAATTTTATCCCCGTTATTATTATTATTATTTCTTGAAATTTCAATGGCACCAAAATGTCCAACATAAAAGAAAATACAACCAAATCGATAACCCTCTTTTTTTGACGACGTTGTGGTGCAGCAGTAGCGAACATGCCTTAAACGCCACAGGTCGAGGGTTCGATTCCCGCTAGGGGCATATGTTTGTATTGACCATTCAGGCATATTTTCCGGTCTGGGTGTATTTGTCCTTGTATGTGTTTCCGGAGCTACGACACAGGGTATCCTAATGGGGGCCGTTGAGTGTGTAGTGTTTATTTATTATTTATGTATTATTTTTAAGTCGGTTTGAAAATAGTTATTAATATAAGTTACCCGGGCCAAACTTCCAGCTTGTACTGTGGTATTTGTATCGCAGCATGCTCGTTGAAGTGCTGCCGTCCGAAACGAACTAGTTCCAAGTCCTTCATTATGTGCTTGAACAGCACGTTGTATATCTGTATCATCTCGCTTAGACGACGAGTGCGACGTAATATTATCTGAAAAATTATATTAATTAACTAGCGGCCCGCTCCGGCTTCGCACGTGTATAAAATATATAGTCTATGTCATTCACTGAAATAATGATTAAAATCGATCCAGTACTTTTGATTTATTCATTACTGCCCGTGGACCGCACGCGTTAAATGTAATTATTTACGACATCACATTAGAAACCTCAAAATAACAGTATTTCTCCACTATTTAATGGATGTTATTATACATATAAACCTTCCTCTTCAATCACTCTTCTTCTTCTTCATCCTAGCATTATTCCCGGTATTTTTATGTACCCAGGGTCTGCTTATTACTCTTATCCGGATTTGACAGGTTACTAGTTTTTACACGGAGCGATTGCCATCTGACCTCCTCAACCCTAAAGGCGAACCAGTAACTCATTGGATAAGAGCAATTATAATACTTATCAAGAGTTAACGATTATTATTATCAGATGTTATTGATAATAACCGGGACCGACAGCTTAACGTGCTCTCCGAGGCACGGTGGGGAGACCCACGCGGACAAACGCCCAGACCGAGACAGAAATTTTAACAAACATCTGCCCGAGCAGGAATCGAACCCGCAGCCGTCGAGACTAAAGGCAGACTCGCTACCCACAACGCCACAACGCTGTCAACGGTTCCTCTTCAATCACTCTATCTACACTTTTTCTTTGTTGAATGTAATACTGTACTGTATGTTTCCCAAATAAAAATAAATAAAATTAAAAAAAACCGCATCAAAATCCGTTGTGTAGTTCTGAAGATTTAAGCATACATAGTGAGATGGAAAGCGACTATGTTTTATACTATGTAGTGATTAATTATCCAATCAAAAATGTAAGTGAACAGAAGTGTAGAACCAGTGCGAGTCGGACTCGTGTACCAAGGATACCATTAAGTAAGTTAAGGGTATGGTACCCTTTTATAAAAAAAAACACGTTTGATGCATAGAACCCCCCTTAAATAAATATTTATTATATTCTTTTGTTAGAGCAACAACAGAAATACATCATCTGTAAAAATTTTAACTGTCTAACTATCACTATTCATGAGATACAGCCTAGTGACAGACGGACAGACAGCAGTCTTATATTATATAATAGTCCCGTATTAGGAATGTGATTAGCTACTTAGTCGGCCACTTGCAATAATAATGAAATGAATGGATTAACATTGTACTTACAATAATGTTTACTTTACTCTGATCAAAAGGATTTGTTGAAACAAGGTTGAGAGCTTCATCCGGTAGCATATGCGGTACGTACAAAGTTGTGCCGTCAAATGTCTTCTCTTTAAAGAAGTGATTATGCTCTGAAATTGAAGCAATTTTAATTTTATTGCTCTTGTAAAATGGTACGTATAATAATAATAATAATAATAATAATAAATATACTTTATTTGCACACCACAAAGATAAACAAAACAAATTACAAATTACTATAATGTACAAAAGGCGGCCTTATCGCTAAGTCAGCGATCTCTTCCAGGCAACCTTTACATGGAGGAGATGAACATGAGAAGCAGTGGAGGAGGTGTACAGTGAGAAGGCTTAAAATTAATTATAATATAATATATAATAATTATATATGATAAAATAAATAAATACATTTATATAAATACATTTGTATATGTGTATGATAATTATTAATTACTATAATAATATAAACCGTGAAAATGGTTTCTTAAATAGTTTGAGCAATAAATCTAAAGAAGATAAAAATACTTTGAACCCAATGAATACTGGTTGATCATTAATCTCTTATGGAAGACCCTAGTACATAATTAGTGTATAGTCTTATATATATCTATTGTGTATTAGAGTATTTAAGCTTTTTTTTTTGTATAATAGGCTATCACTTGACTGTTATCACACCTGGTGGAGCGTGTTTGCCTAAAAGATGGCAATTCACTCTTGATGTCATTGTACCCATACTGTAAGGTGGTGTGGTAAACAGCACCTCAGACCTTTATGTTGCATAACAATAATAATATTTTATAGTACCGTTAGCCGTCTTACCATTCAAAAGTTTAAAACGTAGATGCTTATAATCTTGATCTGGATCATATCTGACTTCATATTCGAAAACGTTATTCTCTTCAAAGTTCAAATAGATGAAGTTGGCTGTTACTTCACAGGGCTGTCCGGTTTCACCTTTCATCACGACTGGTGGAGTATCTTTTACTTCCCTCTGTTGAAAAATTGATAATTGCAATAAAAAATTATTAAATGAGCTAAAATAGCTCAGTAGATAGTTGTGTCTTCCGCTGCAGAATGGCTCAAGGAGATTTATTCGCTCCCTATAATGTTACACTCTAATCATAGAACCCCACATAACTCGGTTCTGCTCCCGAGGAAGCTGGGTATCTAGTAGCAGATTTTATCCCCGAAATAAAAAGATATCCAATCTTTTAATTATAATTGTGGCCCACTGAACCTTGAGAAAGCCTCTGAGCTTTCAAGGGCTTAATAAATGTTTCTAATTAAATTGAACTTGAACAGGCAACGGAAGGGGGCCTTGTGCAAACAGTAGGATGTTTCTACTATACATCGAATATTTTGCTGGCTAATAAGACTTGTATAATCTATATATTTTAAAGCTGTATTTAAATAGTGTAAATTGAATCATGACAAATGCATCAAGCTTTTAAGAAAATAAAAATTATTTTGTGTCATTACAAAAACTTTTAAATAGCCAATTCTCTTTTTTTCATGTTAATAAGTTAGCAAACAAGCATACTTCACACCTGATATCCGCCTATGAGCGCTTGCACCAGGTGTTTGTAGGTATCACTCACTCGTTGCCAAGTTCGAGATAATAGTTCTTAAATCTCCTTTGCCCAGTAATTTCACTAGCATACAGTGCCCTTCAAAGACACTACTGCTTGGCGGTAGAATATACATATGACACTGTGGTGGTACCTACCTACCTAGACGGCCAATTGCAACAAAAGACCTACAACCACTGAATTTCGCAATACAATATAAAGCATATTCTTAAAAATGGAAAATAATTATTATTAACATTACATTATCTAAATTAAAAAACCTACTCACATAATACTTATTCTTCCCAATAGTTGAAGTTTTGGGTCCTTGAGTAGTTGTAGTTGTGGTTCCTTGAGTGGTTGAAGTTGTGGTTCCTTGAGTAGTTGATACCGTGCTTGCGGCCATTTTCCTTGTCACCGAATCAACATCTCTTTCAGCAACATTGCTAGATGAAGATCGTACAATATTCCTACGAAAATATAGAATGTCTTTCATGTCAGAAACTTTTTACCAACAATATATTACAATAGTATTATTTTAAATGTTGTATCCAATATAAAATGTAAAAAAAAGGTCTTACAACACAGTTCCTTTATTACAAAAAGTTATGAGATCATGTAAAACTATGACTTGGAAATTTAGCAACACGGGAACATACTCAACTAATTAAAATTAGGGTCCGACCGAAACTGGTTTTTCAGCCGAAACCGAAACCGAAACCGAACTTTCGGCCACCCTCTCAGTTTCGGCCGAAACCGAAACCGAAACCGAAACTTTTAAATATATTTAAAATTAGGTTTTTTTTAATTAAATTTGAATTTTTTTACATTTATTTGCATGTATACATTCGTAGTCAACTAATTAGGAACAGAAAATAATTTGGTTAAATATTTTAAAAGTTTAATTTTATGAGATACTGTTTGTTATAAAGTATACTGTTCAATGGTGTGTACTTTTTCGAAGCTAAGAATATTTTATGGTACGTTTATTTAAAAAGAAATCTCTCTCATTGAAATTGCTCATTTACTGGCTGACCATTTAATTAGGGAAAGCAAGAGTTAGTGCTTTATTTTCGATTTTTATAAAATAAACCTGAAATGCAAAGGTGGAAAGCCTTTCTATTTTTCTTTGGCGTCATTCTTTAGTTTATAGTTTTGATTTCTGAAATTAATATCACAATTTATTATTTAAACATGGGTCACTTATTTAACCAAGTGAAAACAATTTTATCTCCACGGTATGGCCATACCGTAAAATAGCTTATCATTTGATTTGCTCCAAAAGTATGGTTTTCAACGCTGTGCAATATTTTCAAGCCTATAAAACTACTGAAACTGTGTACCTAGAAAGAATTTTAGCTAATTTAATGGCTTTATAAAAAGTTCCCTTAGTGGGCTCTGTAATTATTAAAAGAGAAATATTTGGGCTAGAACTTAGTGGCGAAGTTACATGGGCGCTTTAACACGAAAATATACTTCACTGTTTATTAAATGATTTCTAGCCGGTGAACTACTATCAGTTTTAGATTGGTCTGCCAATAGCCTAGACATGAATTCTTTGGAACATTTGTGGTACAAAAGACTAGAAATTTAAACCAACTCTATAGTAGTTCCAAAGACGCCTGGGAGAACTTCACTGACGAAACTTGTCATTATTTGATCAAGTCGATACCACGCCGATGTTAATATGACTATAGCTAATAATGGCAATCACATTTAATGTTAATTTTTAATAGAAAACGTTGCTTTTAGATGAATTTAATAATAAATGTACATTTTTCTCTTCTATTACATTCTACGTTTATTATTTCTAATGTTTTCTTAAGTGTCCCTAATTACTTGTCCAGAGTTATATTAGAACGAAGGAGAAGTATAGTTGAATTTTAATTGTTGTTATTTTTAATTATAATCCATTCAAAAATTTAATAATTCTATTAAGAAAACATTGATTAAATGATCAAGATCAGATCAACATAAAAAACGTAATGAAAACTTCATGTAAACTGAAATTACGGAAAATATGAATAAATGTTACTCTTATTATAGCCATGTCCCTAATTAGTTGACCACTACTGTATATAATATAGACAGTTAAATACAGTTAAATGAAATAAAAATTAAAAATTAATTAAAGTCATAACAATTTTTCTTTTCATGAATATACAGACAGGACTTACTATTGGGAGTAAACTTAAAAGAAGAAACAACTTGTAGTTAGACATACTAGGTACATGACTAACTAGTAATACGTTGTGTTCACAATATTTTAAAGATCAATCTAATACTTATTTCTGGATATTTTTTGGCCGCGTCAACGAGCGGTCACGATTTGGCTGCGAAGTTTACCGAACAACGCACGAAAACTCACGAACACTGGAGTTTCGGCGAGGCCGAAAGTTTCGGCTATATTTTGGCCGAAACCGAAACTAAAGCCGAAACTAGATTTTTGGCCGAAACTGGCCGAAACCGAAACCGAAACCGAAATTTCGGTCGGTCACTAATTAAAATACTTTATTTAGTAGAACATGTAATAGGTAATTTGACATTAAATCACTGAAATTATTAATCTATCCATATAATTGAATTGTGACTAGCTAATTTCCATACTTAGCAGTTTTTTTAAATTTATATTCCTTATTTATAAGAACAATAGAAGGAAAAACAATTTTTAGAGCTTTTATTCATTGTCTGCATCAAGCAAAAACTATAAACGAATTTGATATGGTATCAACTCGTGTTGTTGCAGGTCTAGCTTTAATAATAGAACAATTTCATCTTGATACATCATTTAGAAACTGAGCTAGAGACAGTTTTTTCTTAACTGGGTTATATGCAGAATACAAAAACACAATTTAGTTGATATGATTCCTTCAAGAGAGTCAAGTTTATTTACAACTCCAACACGAGGAGAGGATCCTCCGACCAGGCGGGTGATATTGCCTGGCGGGCCGAAGACCAACAACTTATGTTGGGAAGTTGTATATATAGGTGACGAGCGTAGGAAACTCTGATAGCGCGATTTAGGATCGTGACGCTCATTGGTCATCCATATCGTTGTGTAGTATGCCAGGCAGGTGTCGCTGTACTTTGATGCGAGCTTCTGACAATCTTGTCTTAGCATCGGGTTACGTCGTGTTGCATGTAGATAACGCTACACAACAATTTTTTTTCAAAACAAAAGAGGGTCAGGATCGAACTAGCACTGTTGCTTTAAAGGAGTCTGTCGGTCTTTCCGAACCGATACAACCTTCAACCTTCAAGAGAAGAGCCTATTCTTTATTTAAAGGTTGGCAATGCACCCGGTGTTGAAGATATTCATGTTGGTGATCATTTAACATCAAATGCGCTTCCTGCTAGTTTGATCCTCATATGTAAAAACAAAAATTCTACTATTGAGCCACTTAACCATGTCAACCACAATAAACAAGACTTACGTATTTTTGATCAAATGTAGTCCACGTCCTAACCCTCTACCTGGAACCGCTGATGGACTTACATCAGATGCCGGTGTCATTGGTGCATCTATAGAAATTACATATATTTAAAAAAAAATCACAATTTATGACTTGAGAAAATTAAATGAAAATGAAAAATATATTGAAATTAATAACTATATGATATGATAGACGAGACCATTGTGTTGTGTTGGTAGTAGTGACCGACCGAAATTTCGGTTTCGGTTTCGGACAGTTTCTGCCAAAAATCTAGTTTTGACTTAATTATTAAAATATTATATAAAAATTACCTACAACGCAACGGTGTCCCACAACTTAATTAATGCATTATTAGGTAATTATTGTTTTAGAAAACTACAAGGATATCCTATTATTAATAACAATGCAATTACATCAGTACAGTTGAATTCATTTTTGAACAATACAACAATAGTTATTTTGATATGATAATTATACTTATGTGAATCTCACCTCCACCTGGTTTTTGCTGAATTTGCGTTTTTGCAAACAGCAGTGCTGCTATTTTACCTCTCCCCCCTACGATGGAACTAAATGGACTTACCTGAAATGTTAATCAAATTAATCAACTTATTGGACAGAAAAAATGGATAAATAAGCACCAAAATATTTATATTACTTATTTCAATCTACTCATTTAATTCAACTTGTCCTATATATCATATAGAAATATTCTGTAAAACAGTTAAATAAACAAAATGTATGATCAAATAGCTTATAATCTTGCTACATATTTAATAACAGTCTAAACCTTCATTATTCCATTAAAAACTGAATTTTGACAAATAATTTTATTACACCCTGAAAATTAAATTAGATAGATAGATAATAAAATAAATATTGACGACGTTATGGCGCAGCGGCAGCGAACCTGCCTTAAACGCCACAGGTCGCGGGTTCGATTCCCGTTCGGAGTATAATATGTTTGTATTGAACATGCAAGCATATTTTGCGGTCTGGGTGTATTTGTACTTGTCTTTGTATGTGTTTCCGGACCCCGACACAGGATATCACTATCCTAATGAGGGCCGTTGAGTGTGTAATGTTAAAAAAAAAGATAAACTATTTATTTCTATAAACTGAAACATATATCGATCTTAGTAAATACAAATATAAAAAAATAAAATTAAAAGTAATTAGGACCACTAACATTACTGTCAGTGTGGCGGTCATATGTCACAGTGATACAAATGGGCAATATCTCAGTACATTTTACTCAAAAGAGCAAAACACTGATATTCTGATACTACCCGAGGGCAAACGGAGAATATAATTAATTCTAAACTCGTACCAGGAAATTACCAAAAGTACAACTGAATGAAAATAAAAATAAATAAAAATAAGAATAAAACATATATAATTATAGTCATTATGATTTAAATGATGGAAGAGACAAACATTATGTACCTATATAGACATAAGTATAAAAGTTTGCTTTAATTTTTGTCCATTCAAACAACTTATTAGCAAATCAGTACACATGTAAGTTTCAATACTACGCAACTACTGCAAATCCTCTTTTTGATTTTCTAGTAATAAGTACTTGAGTTGTTTTTTGAAAGTAATCCTGGATGTAAGAGATCTTATTGGAGGAGGTATGTTGTTCCAACATTTAGTCGCTTGGTATCGGAAACTACCAGTAAAAGCAACAGTTCTGAAATTATGATTCGCTAAAGGTGGACGTGCTGAGCGGGGAACACCAGGACCATACTGATTACGAAATGTGGAAAACTTCAATTTTGAGTACAAATATTCCGGGTTTTTATACTTCATAAGATCGATCATCAGAGCTGCTAAATGGAATTTTCTACATGAAGTCATTTTCAACCCAGATTTTTCGTATCATTAACGTGTTCCACATTAGTGCCCATGATTTTTATTACAGGATTGCTGTTTTCAAAAGTATCGCATACTTTTCGTGAGCCCAAAACCATAAACTTGGATTTTGATGGATTAAGGACGAGACCGTTATTAGTGGACCATGCTGCGATTCTATCCAAATCATCGTTCATCCTTTGTACAAGAAATTTTATGCCAGTAGGAGGTCCCGATAGATAAACCTGTAGGTCGTCTGCATAAGTGTGATATTTTGAATTCTTGATCACATTTGGAGCTCTTGTTTATCATCTGCCGTTTAGCTGCAGATGATAAACAGCAGAGGGCCAAGTATAGATCCCTATGGGACTCCCCTTCTTGATGGTTTTGGAGCTGAGACTAAATGAACTCCATCCTGTTTCAAAAGTTTTACTGATTGGTAACGTTGATTTAAGTAGCTATGAAACCATTGTATTGACTCATGATCAAACCCATAATATGCTTAGAGAGAAGCAATGAGATATTTAGGCAATCAAATGCACGAGAGAAATCAAGGAGAGTGTAAGTGTAAGTAAGTGTAAGGAGAGTGTACTATACTAGTACCCTCACCAACATCCTGATTAGCGAGTATGTTGTCAGTTACATCAAGTAGGGCTGTGACCGTACTAAGACCTTTACGGAAACCTGACTGATATAACGGCAATATGTTGTTGTCTTCGATATATCTAACCAACTGATTATATATTACTTTTTCCAAGACGTTTGATAAGAAAGGTAAAATGGTTACTGGTCTAAGATCCTTAAGATGACCAGGTTGATAAATTTTAGGTAACGGTGTAACTAGGCCTTTTTCCACTGATGGGGAATTTGCTCGTAGTAATTAACAAACAGTAAGTAGTAAACAGTTAATAATCTTAGTAATGATTGGTAATGTTTGTGGGAGTGTAAGTAAGACCATGTCACGGCTAATTCCGTCACAACCTATTGCATTGGATTTAATGGATAGTATATATTTGTCAACAACATCTTCGCTTACTAGATCAAGTTTGAATGAGGAAGTCATTATATTAAATTTATGATGCTCAAAATATGAAAGCAAAGAGATAGGGACTGTATCAGGACCAGGTACATTTAAAAAATGGTCATTAATTTTGCTGGGACCAGTGAAGCCATCAGGCACTCATTTTTACTGGGGTCAACTAAAATCTTGTTTTTGAGATTCTTCTAAAATTCTTTACCATTACTAATATTTGAGTTAATGTACTGATTAAAGAACGCTCCCTTTTCATTATCAATAGCCTGCCACTATACTCTTCAGTTCTTTATAATACTTTTTACGAGCATCCAAACCAGTCTTGTGGTATTTAACATGAGCCTTGTTACGAAGTTCAATCATGAGTTTAATCATTTCAGTGATCCACGGTAAAGATTTATTATGTTTCAATTTTGTCAACACTAGCGGGGCATGCTTTTCAAAGAGGGATAAAAGAAGAGTATTAAACTTTTCGATCATCAATTCCACTGAAAAAGACTCACATACCGCATCCCAATCCAATTCTAGTAAATCCTTGTCAAATTCTGCTACATTAATGTTTTAAGTTGTCTATGTGTAACTGTTTTTGGGGGTACTTTTATTTTTTTTAACATAAGGGTAACAATAGTGTCCTAAAGAAGCAGTAATATTAGCTACACACACATTTTGTACTTTACAGTTAGTACACACTAGATCGATCAAAGTTTCAGAGTTGCTTATAAAATGCGTGGATTCACTCACTACCTGTTTGAGATCTAGGTAGTTTAAAAACTGGTTAAATTTCTGAAAATCAGAGCTAATAAATAATCTTGCTTACGGTGCTAGGTGCAGCGCTCGGAGCTACACTAGGTGCTGGTGTAGGTTCAGGAGTTGGCTCCTCAGATGGTGGTGGAGACTCCATCACCTGAGACTTAAGTGCCTGTAGCAAGGCCAAGCCTCGACCTCGACCCTTACCTGGGTCTGCCATAACCTTTAATACAAAAAAATATATATTATAATAGCATTAAAACCACGTTTTAATAAGAAAACGTAAAATGGGTGACCTAAAAGAACGGTTATATTTCAATTGTATGTACTTATTAATGTGGTAGGTACTTTGGTAAAAAATTTGATTTATCATCAATACAAAAATAAAACTGCCGAGTATAAAAATTTTGCTTAGCTTGAAATAACAAGACAGGCCTAGTAAGTAGTAACAGTTTCATAAAATGTAACAGATACAATCTAAATCTATCAATTTAAGTAAATCGTTAAAAACTGAATTGTATTAAAGTCATTTTACCTAGTAATTTTAAGAATTGTTTTAGTTAAAGTAAAAAAAAAACTTTCAATATTTTTGACCGCGGAACGCGGTAGACATACTTTGGAAAACTGATCAATAAATTCAATGATCATAAAATATGAATTCTTTAATCTATCATCTATGCAAATTTGCACAGATAAATTATAAAAACAAACTGCAAATCATAGATATAGACAATACACTAGATTGCGCGTTACATGATGTAAAATGACACAAGTGTTTAAAATTAAAGCACCATATAACAAGTTGTTTGGAACTAAATAATACCTTGAATGTCATTTGTCAGTATCCCAACCAATGATTAATAGTTCTACTGTAATAAAAAAGCGTTATTAACGCGGCTGAATCCCAACTCCGTTCTTACTCGCTTTTTAAGAAACCAATCATTAATAATTGTACTGTAATAAAAAGCGTTATTAACGCAGCTGAAGCCGTGGGCGAAAGCATGTATCTAATTGATATATATAACATTAGATACTTTTAGTTCTTCTCCACTTTTAAGTATAATTGCCGTTTCCATGCATTATTTTCATATTCTAATGTAATAAATCTATTTACCCAAAGATCATGTATATTTATTCAGTATAGTTCCTTTTTTTTTCTTCTACCCTTTTATATTTTATGAGCTATCTGCAAATTTGATTTCTCTTTTGTTCTAATTAAATAATTGCCTCATTTAATTAACTGCAATAATCTTGTTTTCCTGTAATATATTGCACTACACCACAATAATGCCCAGCAACACTGGCAACGAATATTTACCGGGGCCTTTAGTCCCAGCCGGTGGTGAATAAAACAATAGACGGAGTAAACCACAATGATCAGTGGGTCTTAGGGTTTCCTGCTATGGTGATCACGCCGGAGCGCTTGTTTGGGTTTTAGTGGGTAGTACTGCTAGAGGAGTTAACGGCGAGTTCCACACTACCACTACCTAGTAGTGGTTTGGAAAAATGCATTTCCCAACGTTAAAAAATAAAAATTGCCGCTCACATTTCAATTCAACATAATCAATGTTGAATAGTGAGAGTAGTTCTAAATCTTCCAATAGTGTTGCCCTGCTTCTTTGATTTCTTACGATATACATTTTTCTTTATTTGAAATCTAATGATACAAAATAGGAAAAAAATAATAAATGGATTTGGCTTTTTTTTAAAATTAATGTATATTTAATTAAGCTTTTTTTGGAAAGATTTTTTAATATGGGTTGTTTTAATGATTTATTTGTATCATAATTATTATTAGATCAGAGAAATAAAAATATCAATTCAAATATCTAACAGCTATTTATTAACAGAAATCATTAATTTATTGTAAAATATTGAGACATATTTTTCTTATTTAAAAGCTTTTATATTGGATATTGCAGTTTATTCTTGTTTTTCTTTTGTTTTCAATTTTTCAAATTCCTTAAAAACTTTCTCGCTTAATTTATCACCATCATCATCAATTTGTTCAACTGCCACAACTTCTGGGATGTAGAATTGCATCATGTTTTGTACCTGTAATTATATGCAAAATGTTAATTCAACAAAAACACTCTTTTTTACATAAATTAGTAATAATGGTTAAGCTTTACTACAATATCTAACTGACTAACTGTAATAATGGAATTCTAGAATGCATCTATTTTCTCAGTAAAGATTTGGAATACAACAATAGCATGTATTTTTTGAGAGAAAAATATCACACAAATTATTGAAAATTATGGCCTATAGTACATTGTTGTCATAATTACAATATTCATTGTATAACATAGACTATGGACAGGCCCATTCATACAGACAAAATGTCGGACTCATTGAATCCCTGATGCCCCTTCGTAAATTTCATACCAACATACTAAGCCCACACCCATATTGAACTGTGATTAGATTAGCAAAATGTCTTGCAATTAAACATTTTTTTTTTTTTATATAAACGCCGGAGGGCAAATAACTCCATTCCACCTGATGGTAAGTGGAAGTGGAGTCCACACGGGAAGGTGGCTAATATGGTTGCAGAAGGCAAACTGTATTAGCCATCCTCGCCCTGCCTACCCACAAGGTGCCTCTTCACGCCTCGTTTGAAGGACCCCAGGTTGTAAGAATGAGGGAACACGTGTGCCGGTAAAGCATTCCATTTTTATATGAATATATATTATATATTTTTATATTTATATTTTTATTTTTATATTTCCATATGAACAACTTAGCTTTTTTTTTAAAATAACTTACTCCATTCTTCAAGGTCACAATTGAACTAGGGCACGATGAACAAGATCCTTGCATTTTCAACCTTAGTACTCCATCCTTGAAATCAACGAAAAGAACATCACCTCCGTCTTCTTGAACTGTAGGCCTGATGCGAGTGTCAAGTAACTCCTTTATCATTTGTACAATTTCATCATCGTCTTCATTGATTTCTAAAATTAATTTCCTTTTAAAAGTTTTCTTTACTTTTTTAATGAATTCCCTGTACCTTAGTGTTTTATTTATTGAATTTTAAATTAATAAATATACTAGCACCAATAGACTTTATAACACACAGAGTAATAATATGTTAATTTCTGAAAGAATAATTATTTGTATAGCTGATATTTTAGCTTGACATTTTTACAAGAGACAATGAAATTTTTGGCAAGTATAAGTAAAAGGTGTGAATCAAGGAAATCCGATGTAGAATTGTATTGTTTCTCTATGACACATTATAAATATGTAAAAAACAACCCGTGACATAGTTTTTTTTATTTATAAAGTGTATATAAAAGTGTAGTATAGTTACTATAAATATATATTTAAAATTCATAAACATGACATGCAATCTAGAGTTAAGAAACCAGTAACAGTTGCCTGTATGACAAAAGCATATACAATTAGGTTATTGTATGTAGTAAATTGATTGCTTTTTAAAGTTTACTCACTGATTTCTTTAAGGGTCTACTCACGAGTGTCTCCAGAAGGTTTGGCATCGGTTACAACTGGTAGTCCACTCGCAAAGAAATCCATTATTGTTGCAAATATATCTGGTTTCAAGAGCTTCCATTCCACATCATCATCTTGTTTTGTTATGGTAACAAAGTCTGATCCAAAGAAAACACCTTTCACTCCATCAATGCGAAATAGCATTTTAGCTGAAAATATAAAATCCATTGATAAATATTATTCTTCTTAAAGATTTAATAAAATACAAAGGATATTAATTAGGTTGTGGCATAATAATTATATTAATAAAATACCTAAAGGACTGCAGTGTGCCGCTCCTATATTAGGAAAATCTAGAGTCTGTCCAGGCTCTAATACTTTCGTGCCGGGTAAGAATTTTAAGCTATTTGGATTTGGAGTTTCCTGCGTTTGTATAAACATTGTGCGACAAGAGCATTGACTTAATAAAGGCTTCTTGTTCTCACTCTTGAAAAGTGGAACCTGAGATATGCCGCTAAAAAATTTTCTTCCATTTTGCCTAAAAGAAAAAAACTTTTTAATCTAATATTATTCCACAAAAATATAATACTATAGTATAGTAATAAACATAATAATGTATATTATATTTTACTCAATACTAAAGTTACACTTACGAATACACGATACACAGCCGTTTACATTGATTTCCAGTTCTTATAAATCTTAATGAATTTCTTAACATATTTAAATAAAATATTACGACGTATTAAAAGTGTTTTACTTTTAGTGCTTTAGTTTTGACTTTTAAGTTCGCTTATTTGATTTTGACAGCTGTTGAGACTTGAGTTGACATTATTGATGGTTTGAACTAGTGCTGCTAGTCTTAAATAAAATTTCCCTTTAATATAATATATGGGCGCAAATAAGCAATACCATGTCAACCCACAAAATTGAAAAAACTGAGTTTTATATGCAAAAGTGTTGGTAAAGGGCTGAAGAATATTTTTCTTTAACATTTGTAGGGTTTTAAGCTTTAAAACCTCTAAAAAATCCATTTTTTAATCATGAAAAACGCGCTATAAGCTATAGATCAATTTGTAATAATAGGTTATATGGCTTAATTTGCATTTTGAAACTCTAAGCAGCATTTGTTATTTTTCAATAGAAATTTGAGAGCAAAATTGACGATAAGACATTATTGCAAAATTGAAGATATAGATTAGTTTATTTTAA
The DNA here is from genome assembly GCA_023373885.1 of Hestina assimilis. Lineage (NCBI taxonomy): Eukaryota > Metazoa > Arthropoda > Insecta > Lepidoptera > Nymphalidae > Hestina > Hestina assimilis. Next base: position 7,490,074 of record CM041754.1, read on the forward strand.
ATTCATGAACTTACTTGAAAGCACTATTATTATTTTAAGTTGATAGTGGATTTATGAAGTAGAACAGATAAAATTCGTTGGCAATGCAAGAAAAGTCTTTAATTACATTTTCTGAGACTTTTACTTGAGTTTTATGTATGATGTTAAACGTTTTGTAATATTATATACGAAATATGCAGTTTGTGAACATAAAGACTAAAATAAAGTGACCAATAGATATAGCTTATAATTTATAAAACTTGAAAACACAAAATTACTATAGGAATTATTATAGCAATATTATAGCAAAATACATAATCTATTTTTCCTTTTTTGTTTCTTTCACTTAAGCTACTTAACGCAATATTGAAAAAACGGGGCGGACTTGGTTTAGTGCCTATTTTTGTGTATGTGAAAAAAATTAGTATTACCTTTGACAGTCTCACTGAGTTATTTATCCGAGTACTGAGACCCAGCCATTTATTTATGTGACTAAATTGACAAGGCAGCATACGACTCACCTAATGTTAAGCGGCTGTCGTTGCCTATGAGCGCTTGCAGCATTTGTAATTATTACTCACACGTTGCCAACCTCTAGATGTTTGTTCTTAAATCTCTTTTCTCCAGCAATTTCACTAGTGCTTCAAACCGAAACACAGTATACGGTATAGTAATTTACATTAATAATTATAATTTAGCTCAATGTCTTTCCGTATTTTGTTGCTATTATAAGGTATAAGTAACTTCGATTTGATTAGCCGAAACAAAAATTGGGAAAATTTATTATGTGGTATCACAATTAGATACTGAACTGATAAGCAGGCTGATAAAAATTAATTAAAAAAATTTAAGCTTTATGGTTTGCGGTCGTCACTTTGACAATCGAACACAGATAATGTATATTTTGATATAATTATTAAAGTTATACTGAGCATAGAAAGAAAGAGGGACTAAAAAGTAAAAACTGTAAACATAATAAAAGAAAAGTTGAATAGCATATTAATGTTCCATTGTTGGGCTAAGCTCTGCTTTCCTATTAGCGAGTATGTTTTTAAGCGTGGAAACGTATACATTTGTATATTTAAAGACGTATATTATATTATACATTATACAATATACATGTCTTAGAATTTCTTCGAAGACATGCAGGTTTTCTAACTTTACTTGACGCGCATTTTGGCATTGGTATTAACGTTAATAATTATAATATAATATAACGTTAAGGCAGGAGCAGTACCAATAGAGAGAATTTTGAAATATTAAATACCTTAACTCATATTATATTTTTCTATGCAAGTTGGTGTGATAATCAATGCAAAATCAAAATAGCTATAGAATTGAGGCTTTAAATTAAACTCTATATTTTTAATTGATCATCTATATTTATGATAAAACGATTACATCAATTTATAAAATATCTTAATTATGGAATTATTATGTATTATATATCCTACTAAATAGGTGCTTCTTAGAAAAGCATCCATCCATTGTATCCATCATAAAACAACCTATATTTCACGTGAATAAAACAATTCCATTATTTTTATATACTGTACAATTTTGTTTAAAAATATAAATTAATTCAACAAAAAATAGAGAAGCTTTATTTTAAACAACTTTTTTTTAATACTTCCTTTACGATATCCGAAAAAAGTGGCAGTATAAGGTATAAATCATGTAAGGATGTCATTATTTTTAAAAGACATCGTATAACTGAAATCCATAGAAGTATTATCAGAACATAAAACACTTCTATGCTGAAATCTACAACCATAGACTTGCTATATTATGTTAAGGACAGGCTCTTCTATTAAGACAAAATGTAACACAGACAAGCTGTGGTACAAGCAAGCTTGTGGCTAACTTCGTTCCGTTGCGTTGGTGTTAAATTTAGGATGTAGCACCAGCGAGGCTTTCACATTTTGTCTTTATGGAAGGGCCTATGCACTCTGTATTATAGTAATAAAGTCTATGTCTACAACCTAAAATTTAAGATGGCAGTGACTTTGATACTGGACATTAATTTTTATGTACATTTTTAATTAAAAGGCTTAAAAATGCGTACAGTAATCGAGATCCATCTTTAAATTATGAAAACCTTTTATTACGAACATCAGAAAACAATAAGAAGCTATACTAATAAAACTATATTAAAAACTAAGACTTAATATAAATATTTATTTAATAGCTCTCAATAACATAGTAACTATATGCAAAAATAATTAGGTATACATGTAACTAATATTATGCAAGATATCTTTTAAGTTTCAAAGTAATACAACGTCTCGATTGAAAAGCTTTTGCTTCAATTAAAAAAAGTCATGACATAGATTACTCATAGAATTAATATAAGAACAAGAATGTTCACTGAAGCAACATTTCTGTGCCAAAAGAGAGGTTCCAAATGGTATCTTTATCCCTATCTAATTGAAACACCATAATCTTAATAATTGAGTTCTTATAGTAATTCTATGAGATTACTTTATATTATAGACAGGCTCTTCAATACAGACTAAACGTCAAAGATGCAGTGGTGGTCCTACGTAAATTCAACAACGCAACGAAACGAAGTTAGTCACTAATAGTCTATAATATATATAAAATATATGTATACTGTGGCGGATTTACCAGCAGGATGAGGCTTGAGCTTAGGGCGGCAGATTTTTGGGGCAGCAAATTTAGGAATCGAATTGTTTTGCTACCTCATACTAATAAGAATGAAAAAGATTTCTGCATGATGGTTTTCAGATGTTTTACAGGTATAAATCTGTAACAAACTTGTCGATGATTTTTCCCTCTCGCTTGCCATTGTACGTACATTCCGAGTAGAAAACTTTCATATTCTAGAGTAAGCTACTATTACTAGTTCTACCTTGGTGTGTACATTTATAACTTGACTGAGTTGATTATCTTTAACTATTTGTAAGTGCAATAAAGATTATTTATTCACGTTTACCAAATGTAAATTATTATGTAAGTAGCTTATCCTTATTTAGGTCAAAAATAAACCCAAAAATTATTATACATGAAATTTCAATGAAATTGTTGGATTGTAAAAATAATCTAGGACAAGGCAAGGGCGGTAACAACCTTACAGCTTATACCTTGTAAAATTGTAAATCCGCCACTATATGTATATCGTCATAATTATGTTCAAATTAGTTATTATTAATAACCTATGGCTTGCATCGACACACACAACACGACGGGAATAAAAACCAGTCCATGAATATGCCGGCGCAGTCGTCATTCGGGTCATAGGCCAGCAGCCGATGCCATTTGTACTTCTGTTCACACCCACAATCGCCAGAACACCTAGACGTTGATTGTTTACTGAAACAAGTAATTTTGTTTTAAGGAATTTTACATAAATATTAATCGAAAAAGACGTTAAAGCTAAATGTTTCCGTATGACTGAAAAATAGCCAAAAATAGGCAGTTGTATTTATTCAAGTAAACTTATAAAAGCACTTTCAAAACCTGTAGCGCTAACACTGTTCGGAAAGTTGATACCTACTACCGAGAAGAACCATTAAGAATCTCGAAAGATACTCTTTTCAAGTAATAAAAAGTGTACAAGTAATAAATTTGATATGATACTATACACAATATGTGTAGTATTATATTACCAGTTCGAAAGGTTTTCGCCTGAAAAGATTTTTAATAAATTAATATTTGTAACATTATCTTTAATATAAACTTATTTAATGGAAATTAGGTATAGTAACCATACTGGAATTTTATTAAAATATTATTAAAAATAGTTTTATAGAGGAAGTTTTATAGCTTTTATGAGACGCAAGCAAAATACGAGAAGTAGAGTCATGTTCTTCCCAACACAAATGAGCCGTCTCGACTGGGAAGTATTACTCTCTCACAAATCTGACATATTGTGTCACTCCAATAATAAAGAAAAATCTAAAGACCCCTTATGTGTAAATATCTTCCGCAACTTTTAGTCTAAAAGGCGTACCATAAAACTGTTGCGTTTAGGTATTTTAATATCTAGCAACAAAGTTGGTTTTGACTCAGTCTTTTTACGTAAGGAACTGGTTTGACACAAGAGAGAAAGTTTTAAAACTGAAGTTAATAAAATCGGATTATTAATATTTTAACACAATTAAAATCATCCAACGCACAGAAATACTTTTGTAAGGCAATGCGAATAATTTTTTGCATTTTGATATTTTAACATAATTTTTCCTGAATCATGTTATAGTACCTATACTTAGCCCCCACAATCGGACTTCGAATATTAGAGTTACACATCCATGATTTGATCATATACATATCTTACATGTAGTAATTACAATTATCTTCCCCCAGTTCTGAAATAAGTTAAGAATAGGAATACATAGACGTCAAACAGAAAAACAGACACAAGAGTGTGTGAACTGTGTGTGTGTGAACTGTGCCTTGAACACAGTCAAATTAAGACCGTACTAGCTTTGCCCGCAGAACTGTTCTCGTTAATATTGGTAATCCCATAGAAACATTTACTTTTTCGGGATAAAAGGATCCAACGTGTGAATTCAAATCCAAATTTCAAGTCCAAGATTCAAATCCTTATACCAAATTTTATCCAAACCTTCACATTTATAATATTAGAAGGATTATAATAAATATAATAATTAGCAACATAAAATTTAATACCTAAGTTTATTTCCAATATCAAGGTTAATACCAATGTTGTTTCATGAAATATTTATATAAATAAAATAAAAAATATATTAATATGTTTTTTTCACCATATATGTCGTATCTGCATTCCGATAAGTCCAGTCATATATTTTGTCGCTAAGTTATTAGGTAAGCATTACGAAATTCTATTAGTTTTTAAGCCGAGTTCTATTTATTTATACTAATATTAGTCTGGTGATTGCTTTTTTCGCAGTACGCGCGACAGGAACGAAGTTCCATTTAATTTCCCACTCATTTTCAACCATCTTTATTTTATTTCCCACAAAATGCTACACCGCCCCATCCCACCCTATGCCATTCCACCTATAACTAACCCATGCAACTTCACCTCTTGTCAACGTTTTTAACTAAAATTTCCGATAACATTTATTTTTTTATAGCTCGCTCTCCTACGCCATGCGATAAGGAACTTCGTTCTAAAAGTCTTTTTTTTTATGTTAGAAGTTGGCAAACAAGCATACGGCCCACCTGATGGTAAGTGGCTGCCGCAGCCTATGAATGCTTGCAGCACCATTAGTAGGTGCCACTCGCGCGTTGCCAACCTCGAGATATTAGTTCTTAAATATCGTTCGCCCAGTAATTTCACTAGCGTACAATGCCCTTCAAACCGGAACACAGTAGTGCCTAAGCACTACTATTTGGCGGCAGAATATTGGACACTGCGATGGTACCTACCTAGCCGGCCTCTTGCAACAAAAGACCTACCACCAGTGTGACTGATTGCACTGGTGGAATAATCTCTGCTGTGACAGAGGTTATCCCAACAGCGGGCGATGGGGTCGTCACATCCCGACGCCTTTAAAAGTCTCTACGAAAGCTATTAAACAATTCAAAAAATGAATCGACCAATAGAAAAAAAAAATACTGCAATAATTTGTCTTTGCACATTTAAATGCTAGATATAAAAAAAAACGTACCTGCAAACTTCTTGATGTATCGCTTGCTCGAAGTGCATCGTATTCACAATCGCCCGTAGTTTCCTTGCCGAGTTAAGCGCCCAGTACGGTGTCATAATTTCTGTTTTACTTTCACACGCATCTATCCTGAAACATGTTATATATATGTGATTAACATAGATTACAGTATTAAGGAATAGAAGATTCGGATGTTTAATGTTCGCAATCGCCAACGGAATCGCGTATAACACAACAAAAATGTATATGAAGTATGAACGCGTGTAAGAAGTTGTGGGCCATACGCAGTTTTATGTATTTATTTTTACTTGAGTTTACTCGTGAAAACTAAATAATAATCACTAACTTGTCTTTCGTAGCGTTTTTTATTTTACCCTTTACTTTTTTTTAAAAGAAATTTTACTTCAAAAACGACTAAACGAAGTTGGTTATACAATTAACGGACATTTCATTATTGTGTTTCATTCAAAATGTTGGTTTTCCATAAGGTTTTTTGGAAACCGATAAGCGTTGAAAAGTAATGTATAAGTTATAATTCTTCGCGATTTTATATCCTGTGTGTATTAAAAATTGTAGTAAAGTCCAACATACCTTCCAGTATTATTGACTGACTGGGTATCTGGTAGGGGTGGTTTTGTCTGGCGAACATGTCGGAAGTAAGAGTCTCCCGTATGCACGTCAGGAACTCCCGGCGCTCTTCTTACTCTATTCCCGCCTGGTATTGTGAATGATCCATACATTCTCTTTATTAAAGCCTTGTTCTCATCTATGAATGTTTCGATTTTATCTCTAAAAAAAACAATAATCATACAATTAACATTTATTGGGATCAATACAAAAGTCTATTACATCGCTAAGCCTAAGCCAGCCTGTCTGTTCACCCACCTATATAAATATATGTCACTTGTATTTTAGTATGTAATAAGTCTAAAAGCTAGTTTAAATTTAAACAGAATACGTATAATTAAGAATACTATCATGACTACAATAATAATATAAGTTACAAAACTAAAAGTTTTATGACACCATGTTTAATGATTCTATTAGCTTAGTTCTATAAACTAGGTAAAGAGTCGAAACTAAGTAGGTACATTTAATTCTTCTTATTCTTCTTAGTCGCTAAACACTTGTCAAAGTGGTTGTGGTCGTCGATGCAGGATTTGTGGCACACCTAACAATTCGTCGCCACACATCTCAAGTTGGTACATTAATATTGAAATATAAACAAGAAACAATTATATAATAGTCTGCATAAAGTTAGCCAACGAATGGAAATGAACTAAACACTCTTAAACTTACAAAGGATAAGTGTTGCCGGCTGTCGGACAATAGAGTTGAAAGTTTCGCTTGACGCAAGGCACTCCTCGGATTATTTGACCTTGGAGCTCGTAACCCAAGGCTAGAGACAGGGCAGTCCAAAGGATCTAAAAAAAACAATAAAACATTACTATCATAGTGATCAAGCAATATAATTATATTTAATACGTAAACTGGTCTTTGAATTTATATACTTAAACTAAATTTTTTATCATTCATTTATATAATATTTGCTGTATTGTAATAAATAAATAAATAAGTTGTCTATATTTTGTACATGTAAAATTTTAATAAAAGCAATAAATCCTAACAATAAATTAAAGATTGTTACATGCCAGCGACATGTTAACACTTAAATAATAACCAGTTTACACAAGGCTTAATGAATATTATTTTCGATGTAAATCTATTGTTGGATTAGTTTCTGTGACAACAATAGATGATGATAACGAGATATTTACATATTACAACAATTTAAATAGTTCTAGCATATATAATATAAACAGGTAATGAAAATGTTAACATAAAAAGTCGTAAGAGATAAAGTTGCATTTAGAATTATCAAAATATACTCACATTGGCCGTGATTAAGCAACGTAAAAACATCTTTGCTACCGGAATTATTGTTTAATTAACACGTCCCGCTTCTTTAGAGTGTGCTAATTATATAAATGAATTTGAAACAAGTCGGCCGTAAGCGACTCGCGAAAAAAAGACGCTATTCGCGTTACGCCATTGTACACAGTGACTTGAGATCCTAAGATACATCCGGTGATATTAGCGCCGTGACGTGACAGAAATACAACACTTAGCCCGTAACATTCGACGAGATTTATATTTTAAATTGTTTTAAGGTTTAGACAACGGAGAATAATGTATTAATTAGTGTTTTGTATGTTTTTATTACTTGGAAGCTTGGAAGAATAGTCTAGTTTTTTTTTTTAAATATTTTTTAAATGCGAATATTTATTTCGTAAGAAATATTAAATAAATGCGCGAAGACTGTCTGTATCCGTCTACTGTTTATCATACAATCATACATTTTCACATTGATATACTGAACCATTTGATATTAAAACTAATCGACGTATTATATTGAAAATTTGGGTACGTACGTAAGTTAAAAATAAAAAGTCCCCTTCGAATATTATAATATCATAATCTTATGAATCACTGCGTTATGCAAACGGTCCGGGTCTGGCATAAATCGGCGCATTCATAAACAGCATTATTTCATATCGCACGGTAAATCTCAACACTGAAGGAAACGATGGATCGTGTGAAGTGTAAAGAATTATAATAGCATCTCAAATATTCCCTGAATACGTAAATATTTGATATATATCACTGACTCTATTGTTATTGCATGATAATATAGGCACTGAATATAAATTTGATATAGGTATATACAAAATATCGAATATGCTAAATAATGGAACACGATATGAATAAAATGAATATTTAAAATCGGAGCATTTATAAATGATCTCTTAATTGAAATCGAATACGAATTTTTCGAATTTTATTATTCCCATTAAAAAGATTTATTGTTTACGTAACACATCAAAATGGAAAACTGGATCGGATCATTAATTTGGCAAGCGATCGTTATTTAGTAATTTAAAACGATTCTCTATATTAGAGTCAAGTGTGTCAATAACCTTGCTTGCTTAAATATATTTACATATTATCTGTGAGTAAAAAAGTTACTAGTTATACTCATCTTTTTTGCATGCTGTATTCATTATGTAATATTACATTAAGTAAAATTTTAAATATATACACTTTTCCTTATTAATAATTAGTAATTAAGATTAACTGTATTAGCACAGATAAATATGGCGTCATCCATACTTAAGATTGCGAAACCATACTTTCTTTAAGAATTTAAAGCATAGATTTCTAATATATCTAGCAATATATTTTTATAAAATGCAATCGAAAGTTTTATCCTTTGCATACTATTTTACCACCTTTTCTAAGAATACGTGTTTCATAAATTATTTATCATGCTTGTTGCACAGGAAAATACCTCGTCTGTATGAGAAATTTTACATTTTAACATTACTGATTCAAAACATATATTATATTATATTACATATATGCTTATACAATTATGTGCTTTCTACTTTCTATATTTAAAAAGACAAAACTTTTTTATCGTTCCCAATTTACACATTAAAACGTCGTATCTATTGAATATACCATTTCACGTATGAACGACACAAACATACATCGTAAAATCGGTTTATTTGGTTATTTTATTTTGATTATTCGTTCCACGTAATAAGGAACATATTTATTTCAAGATAATCACCGGTTTGATCTCGTATAAACGTTGATTCGGTAGCGGAATTCTGTCAGTGAACATCGAGCAATTATCAATACACACCCAGGCGGTAGACCTCTAAATTAGTCACGAATCTGATCTAATTTTTGGCGAATGAAAAAAACTATAAGACCAATCACTAAATCGCATTTACTTTGTTCAAAATGAGTGTGATCTAATTTAAACGTATGACGCGCTAGTTTTTATGTTACGGCAAGACTGATTATAAATTGCTGGTTATAAAATTATTTAATTATCATATAATATAATATGATTTTATTAAGACTGTTTTCCTCCATGCATTACTACTTTAAGAAGTACCTTTACGTAGAATGAAATATTGTGTATAGAATGTTCTGTAATTTAAAACATTATTGTGTTTAGTTCGAAGAGGTGGAGAATACCCAAAACCGAAATCCCCTACTCTACCCCCTTTCTTCTTCCCTTTTCTCATCTTATCTTATCTCAGGCGTCGGGATGTGACGACCCCATCGCCCACTGTTGGGATAACCTCTGTCACAACAGAGATTATTCCACCAGTGCAATCAGTCACAATGGTGGTAGGTCTTTTGTTGCAAGAGGCCGGCTAGGTAGGTACCACCGCAGTGTCCAATATTCTGCCGCCAATTAGTAGTGCTTAGGCACTACTGTGTTCCAGTTTGAAGGGCATTGTACGCTAGTGAAATTACTGGGCGAACGAGATTTAAGAACTAATATCTCGAGGTTGGCAACGCGCGAGTGGCACCTACTAATGGTGCTTGCAAGCGCTCATAGGCTGCGGCAGCCACTTACCATCAGGTGGGCCGTATGCTTGTTTGCCAACTTCTAACATAAAAAAAAAATCTCAAGATACTCGGTCTTCGGACGCTCTGGTGTTGCTAGTGCACATATATCTATTCTTCACTCAAGCCAGAATAGTGTATGGATACCATTTCCCCAAAGGCCTGTAACGCGACCTCCTTGGTTTTGTAGATGTCCATGGGCGATACTGACCGCTTACAATCAGATGGAACTATCTGCTCCTTTATCTATTTATCAATATTAATGGTATAAAAAATAGAACCATTGTTCATACGAGTATCTATATCATCTAAATATTAATTATATATTAGTTTTATTGCATTTTACAGTACAATATTATTACCGTTACCTAAATATAGATTACTTATTTTTATGAAAATAAAGTTGTATTTTATATTTAATTTTGATTTGAATAATAATAGCATATATAATTTTGTGCAATAAAAAAGCGTAGGTGGGTTAATCAATATTTCTCTGACATGTAATTCCAGAGGTCACCGAAGAATAAATAAAATTGAGTACTTGTCGAACACAGCTGTGTTTTGCGTATTATAAGGTATAGAACACATAGTTAATATAATTGCTAGTTTGAACAATGAAGTCAGAAAAGGTTATCGATTTTTTTATTTTATTATAAAACACTAAAAGATCTAAAAATTTGAAGATGCTGTTTAATTGGGATTGAATATTTAAAGACTTTGAGTCTGAAATAAACAGTTTTTATTAACTTTTTAATTGGGGTTACTAATATTCCTATTGCCCCTCCAAATAAGCTCGAAGCTTGCGCTAGGAGTGGGTACGACAATAGCCGAAGGAGGTCAGCATCGAACCCTCTACTCTCGCGTTAACGGAGCGAAGCGAAGTCGGCCCTTCTACCGTTGGGCTACAGTTATTTTTAGAACTTTAAACTTATTGTAATAATTGATTATTAGGATTCTACTGGACGAGAAATGATGCGATCGTCATATGATATCTATACAAATAAATAAAAATAAAGTGTCTGTTTGTAATTCCAAATTAATTTTTCACTTAATGCATTTGAAAGTAGGTACATATATACGGTACCTAAAAAAATTTAAAAAAATTTTGTCTGTCTGTCTATTTATTCCAGCTAATCTCGCGTAGTTGATGTTACAATGAGAAACTAAGGCTACTTATTTTAGAAAAAGGATTAGGGTTACGTGCAGAAAAGAAAAATCGCTACACCACACGAGTGGAGCAGCAGGAGCAGGTAGTCTTACACTTTTTACTTCTCGTGATTTTCCTTATTTTAATTATATAGCTTCAATTGATTATTAATGGACGTAAATAAGCAATACCATGTCAACCCACAAAATTGAAAAAACTGAGTTATATATGCAGAAGTGTTGGTGAATGACTGAAGAACATTTTTCTTTAATATTTGTAGGGTTTTAAGCTTCTAAAAAAGCCATTTTTAATCACGCAATTTATGTATTATGTTAAACGTTTTGGGTTATATTATATACGAAATATACAGTTTATATACTTATTGTTTGTGAAAATAAGTAAAGTAGCTTATATAAATCTGAAATTGCCAAAAACTTGACCAATACATTAAAAAAATCATATAAAGCAAGTTGTTCAAAATTTTCAAAATTTTCGTTTGGGTTGGTATGGTATTGCTTATTTGCGTCCTAATAATGTGTATACAGCCTATTTAATATAATAAGTAATTAGTTCTTTGTAATGCAGACCGCGATTTCGCGACTATTCGTAGTATTTAAAACAAGGCAGACTTACGAATCTTTTATTCGTACTATTTTGACATTAAAGTATTACTAAGCACTTTGAATATATGGTTTATTTTTGCTAGAAGTATTACAATGTAGATAGTGTCCTAGTGCGTCAATTCGAAACACGTAAATGCTCTTAAAAACATTTATTATGACTCACTAGTACAATGGGTTCGTTTACATTAGATTTATAACAATAAGATATATATTTAAATATCTAAATTAGCTTCTAAGAATTTTACGAAAACAAAATACGACTACGCTTTGCAATTAATAACTGAGAATCTGAATGAATTTTATATGAATGCTGCCTTTTGTTTATTATACATTTTAATTTAATATTATAAAGTTATTAATGCATCACACATTTGTTTTTATAATAAAAAAAAAAAAAATAAATAAATAAATGGGAAGGCATGACTCAGTAAGCTAAAGAAAGCTAATTTTTTGTGTTTTTAAGACGACCATCAAGAATGTGAGAAGACCGTCAATTTGCCGAAGCTAGAACCATGAAACTTCGTTTTTAGACTAACAATTAGAGGTAAAAAACATATATTTTAACTATTTGTAAAATTCGAACGTAACTGAAACGGGGAGTACGCATTACAGGTGTTTCATAAAAAACATTATTTAGCGAGTGAAGCCGCGCGCAGAGCAAGTTTTCTATACATTTTTGGCATAAACGAGTAGAAATTTTTGAAGTCGAACTTTTTAGACGACGATTCTATAATTGGACGAGAATTGAGAGTGAATTTACAAAGAGCTTAACTGCTTTACCTTCAGTCACACTACGTTGCAGGAAAGAGGAGAAAAAAGAGACCTAAATATCCTATATCTATTTTAGTAATTTACTTCACTGTCGGTATTGTTTAATTTTTAAAAAAGTATACATATATACAGTATACAAAATTGATGGATGTATATTGTACAAGTTAACATAATAATTATGTTAAACATAATAATGAATTTCTGATTAATTAAAGACGAGTATTATAGAATTTTTGGAATAATTTAAATTTTTATTATAATATCCAGAATTTACAGGGAGGGTTCCCTCCACTCGACTCAAGTCAAGAGTAACACTTAGCTTTGTCTTCAGCGATTGAGCTTGTTATATTTTTAAAAATTTGATTATATTTATGGAGGTATGACGTGAGAAATGCCTGCAACACAACGGGAGGATCCTCCGACCAGGCTGGTGATATTGCCTGGTGGACCGAAGCCCTGGGCCGAAGCCCTATGACTTACGTTGGAAAGTTGTATATATAGGTGTTGAAAACTCTGATAGCGCGATTTACGATCGTGACGATCATTGGTCTTCCATATCGTTGCGTAGTATGCCCAGTAAGTGTCGTTGTAGCTTGATGTGAAATGTGACAATCTTGTCTTTCTATAGAGTTACGTCGTGTTGCATGTAGTAATAAAATAAGTTGTTTATTTTTTTTTTGTATATTTCTTACTTATGAATGAAGAAAGCGTACTTCAATACTTATGTATGTGTATTTACTATTTATACATGCGTGTAGGTAGTAATAAAATGTATAATGAAGTGTGTTGAAATATATTTTGATTACTAGACTTCCTTATTAGTACTCAGACGTTATAATAATGTCTTTATATCATCTTCACGACCAGGCTTAATTACTTAAATTTATGCATTTTCACGCACAACAATGGCCTTAGGTTTATAGGAATATTTTAAAGATAATTGGCCTTGTTAGTCAAGATGTTCTTAAAGCAGATGGCAGTCAAGACTTGTACACCAGTCTGCTTAAGTGACCATAACGTCGGGACAGACGCAGATGCTTGGAACGACTGTCAAGATTACTTTCTTCTTCTTCTTATCGAGTGGTTAGTGGCCAACCTAGTGTCAGAGTTGATCAGGTCACCCGTAGGCCTCTGACTTGACTTTTCGACTGTTGTCAAATTGTCAACAGCTGGGACCGACATTTTACGAGCCCTCCGAAGCACAGAGACGCTCGGTTGAAATACCACTAATGCGATCACCCATCTAGTGGCTGACCGCGCCTAAAGTTGCTTAACCCACCATTCGTTTACCGATCAGTGAGCGCATCCGGCTACGAGCGTCTCTCAAGATTACCTACCAACCGAAGAGCGTGTGATTGAGACTACCTCTTCTCCATTAGTATCCAGAGTGACCAACGAAGAACCCATTCAATGGTGTTTAAGGCCTGCTCTTAAACTATTGGTGGAGGGATTTTATAAATGGGTACTAAGAATAGTATTTCACGTAGCATCCGCCATTATGAACGTCAGTCAGTAATATAGCTCTGTAGACGACAATAACAATCAGTAATAAATAAAACTATGCTTTAACCTAAGCATTATATTTGAATAATAAACATTTTCATTTGGTAAAATTTTAATATATTCCTCATCAAATTGTTCGCACATAAAAACAAAAAAACTTGAAATAGTACCTACTTGCAAGATTTATAATTGTGAGAATAATATTTGAAACAAAAGTCAATACCTAATCCAAAAGAATATAGTTCAAGGTTAGGATAAAAGTCATGTTCAGACGCGAGATGATAAATCTTCGTACAATTACAAAGGTTAGCCCCTTGGCTTTGAGGATCAAGGCTAACGCTCCGTTATTGTCAAATAAGGATAGGTTATATAACTTACATTAGTATCATGTAAATCGGGCACGTATTCTTTATCAGATGCCCACGTGTGTGACTAATCTTAAGCCTATTGCTCATGATACCTACGTGTTTGTTACAATTGTGGAAAGTTTGAAATAGTTAACAAAATAATGTTTAAAATGAAAATCTAATGTACCTAGAGTTATATATTTGAAGCGTGTTAAAGCAATGAATGTTAAGGATGTTTTTTTTCATTAGAAACTAGCTTTGCCCGCGGCTCCTGGTGTGGTGTACCGATTTCTCTTTATTGCCCGGAGCCCTATTTCGATTTCTACAATAAAAGTGACTATCTGCCAGTGATATTGGTCCAGCCTGTTCAGAGAATAGCCGGAACAAGCAGACAGACAGACAGACACAAAAATTGACCCAGAAACTCTAAATAGTGTAAAAAGTAACAAAACATTTATTTTTAAATTTTAAAAATAAAATTCTTTTAATTAGATTAATGATATTATAAGGTACTTAACCTTATAAAATCATTAATCTTAACAGTGAGACAACAGTTTAGTGTAACGACTTTTATATAGAATCGTCTATTAACCCGTGAGGTATAAAAACTCATAGAATGCGTGGTTGTTGGCCGAATGAACGTTTCCTGCGGTCCTACGCCGTCGCAATTCTAATAAGCGGCTTCTTAACGCTATGGCGGACCGGTATTAGATGTATTTTGCTCTTGTTTCACTTACACCTACACCTTTCATTGTCACAAGGTCCGATCCTATTAGAACTAGAGTATCGACACATAAATAAATCTAAACATGAAATAAATTTGTATACAATAATGAAAATAAAAGTTATGTAAATATATTTTACTTTGTTGAAATTTATCTTCTTCTTCTTAGTGTTATTCCCTGTATTACACTAGTATTTTAACCTAGGTCTGTTTATTACTCTTGTCCGGATTTGACAGGTTACTAGTTTTTACACAGAGCGATTGCCATCTGACCTTCGTGACCCTAAGGGCGAACCAATAACTTATAAAAAGTTAATAATTATTATCAGATGTTATGTGCTAACAACTGGGACCGACAGCTTAGCGTGCTCTACGAGGCACGGTGGGGAGACCCACAAGGACAAACGCCCAGACCGAAACAGATATTTGTAATATCAATGCAAATATCTGCCCGAGCGGGAATTGAACCCACAATCGTCGAGGCTATGGGCAGACTCGCTACCCACAACGCCACAACTGTGTCCTCTGTTGAAAGTTAAGAAAGAAATTTATTTCGAGAGTCGTTTTCTTAAGGTTCCGCACCCAAA
The DNA here is from genome assembly GCA_023373885.1 of Hestina assimilis. Lineage (NCBI taxonomy): Eukaryota > Metazoa > Arthropoda > Insecta > Lepidoptera > Nymphalidae > Hestina > Hestina assimilis. The sequence continues at coordinate 7,505,798 of CM041754.1, forward strand.
GTGACTTAGCACCGACTTCTGAAGAAATTATTTTATTTTTTGCTTCTTAGTTTTAAGTCGGGGTTTTTTTTCTTATTTGTGATATTTCAATATAGTCCTAGAATCGTTTACGATTTTATTTTATAAACTTCATTTAGGCCAGTATTAATTCATTAAAAATAATTTATTAAATTCATAATTCCATAAATCTAATTTTGTCAGTCTTCTTGTATGATAATAAATTTACTAGAAATATAATGTATATTTTATTTATAATAATTCTTAGAGAGACTAATAGTATTAATATTCTTAAAGGGACTTATGTATGAATGCAATGACCTGCCTGTCTGTTTATTTTACATAAATCATAGTTAATTTTCCTTAAGTGCTAATACGCCAATATAGACCATGTAAATATTTAACGATGGATTGTGAACAAGTTATTAATGATCTATGGAATTGTGTTTCTAAAGTTATTTATGAAATTGAAAATTGTGTAAAAGGATTAATAGATAATTCATTTTTGTTTTCAATAATAAGACTCACATAAGGACAAACGCTTAGACCGTAACATAATATATTTTTAACTAATTTTTTATGTTTTTTATTTATACACTTCTTTGTACACCACAAAAATACACAAAATAAAAAAATACATAAAACAAAGCAGTAGTGGAGTACAAATGGCGAACTTATCGCTTGAAAGTGATTTCTCCCAGGCAACCTTTGGAAAAGGAGAACTTGTTAAAAAAAATAATAAGGCAGGTCGTGCCAGTATAATAAACGTACATCCAAATATTTAAACACTAATACGTAGGCATATTTACATACATAATATTATCCAATAAATATTCAATTATAAACTAATAAATATAATAATAAATACCTATACAATAAACATACATAAAATTAACTAATGTCTATTCCGAGCGGGTGTCGAACCTCTCCGACCGTTGAGGCTCAAAGTTTGTTGGTACCAGCATGCCACAATGTTCGACGGAACGCTTAGACGAAAATAGTCGTAACACATAATTTTTTTATGTTACCAGTTGGCAGACAAGCATACGGCCCACCTGATGGTAAGTGCGCTTGCAGCACCGTTATTGGGTGCCACTCACCCGTTGCCAACGTCGAGATATTAGTTCTTAAATCTCCTCTGCCCAGTAATTTCAGTGCCCTTCAAACCGGAACACAGTAATGCCTAAGCACTACTATTTACCTAGCCGGCCTCTTGCAACAAAAGACCTACTACCAGTTTGACTGACTGCGCTGGTGGAATAATCTCTGCTGTGACAGAGGTTATCCCAACAGTGGGCGATGGGGTCGTCACATCCCGACGCCGGAAGAAGTAAATTTTGTAGTAGTAGAGCCATACTCCTCCTAGCACAGATGGAGGACCGGCTCGACTGGAAAAGTACAGAAAGTCTACGTAAAGTAACAGTACTGTTGCGTTTCTTGCGATTAGTGAGAGCGCCGGACGCCCAATCTTCCACCCCTTCTTTTCCCTTCCCTTTTTCCCTTCTCATCCCCTCCTAATCTAACCTATCCCTTGGATTGTTAACGTGCATGTCATACCTACTTTAAGTATTCCCAGAGTTCATAGGTTGCAAACTAACTGCTTACCATCAGGCGGACCGGATCCTTGTTTGCCAACCTTCATTAAAAAAATACCTTTTTTTTTTTTTGAAAAGTAGGACAGATGACTCTACTCCACCTGATGGTAAGTGGAAGTAAAGTCCAAACGCGAAGGCGGCTAACACGGTTGCGGAATGCAATCGCGCTAGCCACCCTCACCCTGCCTACCCGCAAGATGCCTCTTCACGCCTCGTTTGAAGTTTTTTATGGAAGGAGCGATCGATTATAATAATCAATGGCTTTAAGCTTCTTCTATCACAAAATTGGCAAAAACTTGTTTACGCTCGGTCCGCCAAAGGGTAGAACTTCGCTGGTAGAGTCAGACCATTAAGCTACCATTAAGCAATGTCAAAGTAGTATTCTCGGTAAATTATTATCATCTTAGAAGTGAATTTGGTGACATCAAAACACAGCTTAGCAATTCTATTGTCAATGCACTTTCTAACGCCTCGCTATTAACACCCACACTGTAACTATTACTGTAACGTATTGCACCATAATAATAAATAAACCGTGCAAGAAGTATATATACCTTTTTATGTAAAGTATCTAATGACTTTGAATGTTGAAGAATTCCTTAGTGGTAGGCCTTTTATTGCAAGAGACCGGCTCGGAAGGTACACTGCACTGCAGTGCAGTGTCAGTTATTCAACCATAAAGCACTGTGTTTCGTTTTGAAGAAAACTGTAGGTGGTAAAATGATTGGGCAAAGGAGATTAAAGAACTAATATCTTTCGTTGACAAAGCATGTGTGGCACTTATGAGTACATGGTGTCGCAAGCGCTTATATGCTACGACAATTGCTTAGCATAAGGTGGTAGTAGTATGCTTACTTGCCAACTTAGTCACATAAAAACAGAACCAGGTCAAACTCTCTGTTTTTCTACACTTTTTCTTATAAAATCTAAGTACATTTTTCATATCTCACGGTCCTACGCGCGAAATATTCTTAAAAGTGGTCCGAAGTTTTCTTTTCACATATTAATATAATATAGATCATTTGACATTCAAGATCATAAAACTGTTAACAGTCGATTATTTACTACCAGCGAAACTATTACACGTTCGTGTTGTCATATGAATAAATTAATTTATTTATCGAGAACAAAAATAGACGCATGTATCTATAAAATAATATCAAAGTAATAATTCACCAACCATATTGTCTATTATGTTGCTCGTGATTAGGTTCCATGGATATAGATATAAAAATTATGCACATGTGTATCGTAGACATCATTATTAGGTCACTCGTAGAGTGCTTTCAAACTACCGTTTTTAGAGCGTATAAGCTCCTTTAAAGCGCGTATAGGCGCGTTGACGAGTTTATAAGATCGTATAAGCGCGTAATAATTTTTAATCTTGTAATCCCTTCGCTCACTAACACTTCCCATCACCATCATCATTCGCCGTGCTTGTGGAGCGCGAAATGAAGTGCGCGTGTAAGCGCGTTTGCCGTATTGCCGTATTTGCCGTATACGCACGAAAAGAAAAACGCTTGTCTGAAAACGCCCTTAGCGTGAATGAGTTACTCATACTCATACAGAATAATTAAGTGTTTTATTACCTATTTATTAAGTTGTGTTAATGTATACTACCTAACATTTATATAAATATCATTATCAAGGTTATGTTTAGAACAAACTTCAAATGCTAGAAAATTTAGAGTTTTTGTTTTTGCTGACAAAGCTCTAATTTGTCTTAATAAGTAGATCCCTTCTTATCGCATTTCGAAGTAATGATTGTAATATTAAAAAAAAGTTTGAAAATTTGGAAAACAGACACTGGGCCGGCACGACCGGGTAAGTACTACGCTCTTACAGAAAATCGGAGTATAGTAACAGTATCAGTATTGTTGCGTGTCGTGTGAAGAGTGACAGTACCTATAGCCTAACCTCCCACTCTGTCCCCTCCCTTTTTTTTCTTCTAATCCCATCTCTCCTATACCTTGGGTTGGCAACACACGTGCATACTTCAAGTATCTCAAGCGTTCATAGGTTGCGGCGACTGCTTACCATAAGGCGGACCGTATGCTTGTTTGCCACCAGGCGTGACATAAAAAAACCGCATAAGGCTAAAGTCCTAACGACTTGTCTGAATACGATACAACCGACCAACGAATGTTATAAAATTTAAAGATTCCACTTCGAAAGATGTCTTATATGACAGCACACGATGATGCAACGTCCTGCATCCAAATGCAAACTGTGAAATGTTTTTGAGTATATCTATTTCTCAAGCGATTGTATTCGGTTATTGTTTTTAGGATATCGAAGCAAAATGGTGAAATTTCGTCACGTTCTTTAGTCCGTCTGTCTGGTGGTCATTTTACTAAGAAAAAATAGGCAAGTCGATGTGTTCTTTAAAGCTCTACACAATGATTATGTGAAATTACGAAAATGATAGAAAATACTTTGATCGAAATTAGGTGAAAATGAGAAATCTTTTATAATATTTTAACAGTATCTTTGTGAAATGCTATACAATTAAATTTATTTTTATCGAATAAACCAAATTTATTTTTCACATTTCCACAAATTTGAATTTGATTTTAACCCTACATCTACTTTCGATTCTGGTAAGCTTTACAGTTTGCACTTATCTGGGTTTTTGAAAATTATCATAATTGTTAGTAAAAGTAATATATTTTTACTGAAAGTCGTAGTATCTATCTAGGCTTATGTTTTAATGCAACTAATTGTATAAGCCTATGACTAATATTAATTAAAGCAGTCTTAGATCGACACTCGAGCATTTCATTTCTCTCGTCCTAACAATGCATAAAAAAGTATACTCTACTTACTTGCTCTTATTTAAAGATTCTATTAGAAAAAGAATTAAGATTCTGGGCAATAAAAAACTAAAGAATAATTCTATGCAATACCCGAGTGGAGCCGTGGGTACAAGTAGTACTATTAGCATTCCTGACCTATGTTTAAGATAACATAGTGTAATATAACATTCACAAAGTAGTGTGACAATGTCACGATTACTTTGCTTGCTCGACCCAACACAAACAATTTTCATTTGCTCTAACGATTCTGCAAATTACTCATTGACCGATATAAGCCAGTAGACCTTCTGTTACAGACGGTAATTTGATTTTAACTAGCGCAGTAATTACTATACTATGTTTTAGTAATAATGTATTAATTTGTGTTAAATTACCATTTTGTAAATAAATCCTCTAGGATATCAAATAGATATTATATGTATATAAAGTTTTTATCTAAGAAGAAGACTAACACAAATAGTAAGCAAGATTTTTGTGTGTGTCTATGTCTACCACATTATACCACAACGACATGAGCAATTTGGTGTCGACGTGAGATATAATAGCTAAACAATTGCTGTGTACCGTATTTGGTACACTGGACTGTTAACGTGTTAAAAAAATGATCATGTTTGTACCCACGTTATTTGTGGTACAGAACAGAACGCAGGTCGACTCAGAAAAAGTAGAAAAGAAGTTTTAACCAGGGGATGAAAGAAATATTTTAGATGATCGATAACTTAGATCACTTTACTTGAACATTTTTGAATGAATGAATGAATAAATGAATTATACTTTATTTGCTTAAATGTGGTTACAATAGTTGGTTTGTTAACAATATTTTGTTTAAGTCGCTGACATTTGCCCCAGATTGCAATGCATGCAAATTGTCATAATTTATGAGAATTACTATTTTTATTTCTCTCGGAACAAATTTTTGAAACGCACGCAGATTTAGTCGTGCGCAGATGCTTTATTTACTATAATGATCGTTATACCTACTAATTGAACTAACACGCGTTAGAATTCGCTGCTCTTAATTATCTAGCAAGGCAATCTTTAGGGAGATATTCAAGAAACATCTTTGCCAGCTTAATAATCAAACAAGACTTACAGGTATTTGGTAGAAGGAGCCATTGTTGACTGTAGGATAGCTTGTTAAGGGCACGACGGGTACTGAGCCATTGCGTAATAGTATTGGACCCTGTAGAGGTGTTACAGCTGGCTGTCCTGAATCTGTAAAATAGACAAAACAAGGCTATAATATAAAACATTTAGATCGACATAGATGAATTTTTGGTGGCAAACAGCGTGAAGTCCACTTAATGATAAGCGCTCGACGTAGGCAATTGAGACTTCACACTTGTAACGATAGTGGTGTTGTAGGTGCATGTAACAAACTCGAAAAGGAAAAGAGGAAAGAAGAGGAAAAGGAAGAGGCAGAGGGCGTGGATGTTAAGGGCTCTAACGATGACATGTTACAATTTAACAGGTCTGTCCCATGATCATATGATCATCAAGAATCATACATATATGAACATATTTTGCTAATTGTTTAACAACTGTGTTTATTTTAAGGACAGGGAATTGGTTAATTTTATTACAGTTAGGTTGTTTATACTCACGAGGTTACAATCTACCATCTTTCATACCATGTTTATTAATGTATTTCATTTTTTTTTATTAAAAATTATTACATTTATAATTATTTAGTATGCCGCCCACCTTTCTGTATTTATCTTATTTCCTCCTCTCCCAGGTTGTCTGGCAGAGATTGCTTTTTAGCAATAAGGCCGCCTGGTTGTACATGTTTCAATTAAATTACTTGTATTGTGTTCTTTTGATGGTGTACAATAAAGGATATTATTATTATTATTATTATCTACGATGATTGAAATGTTTTATAAAAATTGATGTTTTAATCCTGAAGTATTTTCCATGCTTATGTACCGTTTACCGTTTCTTAATGGAATTCTTATGTTCACATATAATAATCATGTAAATTTATAAAGATAAAAAATGAATATGCAATTTGAAAATAAAGATGGCGTAAGTATTTTTCTTGTGATGATCTTAGTTATGTTGCAAGCATAGGAAATTTTAGATTCTAGACAGTTTTAGTAGATCACTGATATCCAGACGATAGGTAATAGCCGTTTCTAAATGATGTGACATCTTAGACATTCGTTAGATATTTCATCACACGGGTGCGTCAGTTTGAGGTCAGAGGTGATGAAACTCCGAGATCTTGTTTAAGATAGTTTATTGTTTAGAATTATATTTTATTGTCTGTTAAATAAAGGCATTTAATTACGTGCAAAATGGAAATACAATTTTATGTTGTTTTGGAAATATCTTGAATATTTGTGTGTTTCGGATATTGTAATATTGAGTACTGATTTGGAATTTAGAAAATCTGTTGTTGTTTTTTTATATTATGTGTATTTTTTCTTATATGTACGAATGCTTAGTGAAGTTTGTTCCTTTAGACTGTTTTTCATCTAGATGCGTTTATAATAGATTCTTTTTGAGGAGCTTTAGTGTTGTCACTAAAAAGGTTTGAAGATTTTAAATATTGATTCTGGTACAATTTCAAGCAATTTAGTATAAATAAATAGGTATAAAAGTAGCAAAGAATTGAAACGATCAACGACGACAAAAATTACATAGACTATAGAATAGATTATAGAATATGCCGCGGTGTTGCTTTAATTATTGCCACGGGCTTGTATAAATCATACATCCATACATCAATGATGCAACGTTACGTTGGTCTAATAAACTCAATGGATAGAGGTCTTACATTTATAATTATGTATGTACGTCTGTTTGTTCTACGATAACCGGTGAGTTTCATAATAAGTTATACCAATTCTTTTTACAAATGGTTAGTATTTCTAAAACGACCCAAAATAATTAGCATTAAAACTAATGAGACACTTACCAACCTACGGAGGGCCAAGGGGTCCTACCACAGTTTGTACTGACATAGACACTAAAAATGTTATCTAGTTCTTGCAACCTCACTTGTACTAACAATGGGTGTATATTAAGGCCTAGTAATCGGGTGTCATAAATGGACCTTGTTTCATCATAAAATTTGCCTCTGCCACAAAACATATTAATATAAGAATGCTTAGAAAATCTTTACGTTCTTATCTTTAAGTTGACAATGAAGCTTACGGCCCATCTAATGGTAAGCGATTGCCGTAGCCTATGAGCGCATACAACACCATTTGTATGTGTCACTCTCGTGACGCTAACCTCGATATATTGGTCTTTCAAGCTCCTGACTGATTGTACTGGTGGAATAATCATTGCTGTAATAGAGATGATCCCAACAGCGGGCGAAGGAGTCGTCACGTCCCGATGCCGAAACTTACTATTGACTTGCTACCAATTCTTCATAACCCCATTCAAACACATCACCCATACGTTAAAATCTTTATAGGTTTGTTGACCTTTGTCAAAAATATGAGATATAGAAAACGCATTTTATACAGTTGAGGAATTTCTACAAAAAAAGTCTTAATATATCTTGTAGTTATTGTATTGTTTAAATTATTGTACCAATTGTATAATTATTAATAATGGAACGCAATTATTTTACTTTTATTAATTTTAAAGCATAAATTTTATTAATTCTAAAAATGTTATATAAAAATATCTTAAGATTTGCATGCCTATAAATCGGCAAACCATTGATACCACTAATATATAATTAACATTTAATATTAAATAAACAATTATTATTATTGTTATTATGCATTCAACTTTATAAAAGTGGTACAAAATAGCAGTATAAATTGTGTAAAACCAGTATGAATCTAAATAGCGTGATCTTTACATGACCCAGCTTCCGATTCACCGGTCAATGCCATTACGTCTTACAACACGAATTAGCATATTAATAAAAACGAAAGTGAAATCTCAATATTCACAGGACTTCTGACAACTTTGGATTATGGCGACGTTGTGGCACAGCGGTAGTGAACCTGCCTTAAACGCCACAGGTCACGAGTTTGATTCCCGCTCGGAGCATAATATGTTTGTATTGACCATGCAAGCATATTTTCCGGTCTGGGTGTGTTTGTCTTTGTCATTGTCAATGTGTCCGGATCCCCGACACAGGATATTACTATTCTAATGGGGCCGTTGAGTGTGTAGCGTTTATTTATTTATTGAATATTTGCTACATATAAGGAATTTAAAAAAATCACTTTTAGACAATCGCCAGGTATAACAACTACATAAACGAGAAGCCGCGGGCATAGTATACCTTAATAAATGCAGATATTGATACGAGATATGTGAATTTATTTTAATGAATTTAATTAACAATCGAAATAACTTAACAACAAGAGTAATAGTCCAATTCGCTCACGAAAATCGAATGACCAACGAATACAAATTACTTTAAAAGCCCTTTCAAATACCGACCTTACTGTGGGTGACTATGCTGGACCAGTTTCTTTGTGCTCGATCTAATTCATTATTACAGGTAAGGAGTTAACAGAGTTTATTGATAAGGTGACTCAAATATTTAGACTTGAAGTTTCAAGACTAACAAGTCTATGATTTTTAGTGTATTATAGCGGCCAAATATACTTTTTATTTTAACTCTAATAAACATAGAACCCCTTTTTACACCTTGAGGGGTATAATTTTAGATAACGTATTACGTGTTTCTTTGTCTCTTCTTCTTCATCCTAGCATTATTCCCGGTATTTTTATGTACCCAGGGTCTGCTTATTACTATTATCCGGATTTGACAGGTTACTAGTTTTTACACAGAGCGATTGCCATCTGACCTCCGCAACCCTTAGGGCGAACCAGTAACTTATTGGATTAGAGTAATTTACTTATCAAGAGTTAACGATTATTATCAGATGTTATTGATAATAACCGGGACCGACAGCTTAACGTGCTCTCCGAGGCACGGTGGGGAGACCCACACGGACAAACGCCCAGACCGAGACAGAAATTTTAACAAACATCTGCCCGAGCGGGAATCGAACCCGCAACCGTCGAGGCTAAAGGCAGACTCGCTACCCACAACGCCACAACGGTGTCGGTGTTTCTTTGTCTCTATATATAATAATATCCTGTGTGGTGGGTCCGGAAACATTGACAATGACAAAGACAAACACACCCAGACCGGAAAATATGCTTGCATGGTCAATACAAACAAATTATGCTCCGAGCGGGAATCGAACCCGCGACCTGTGGCGTTTAAGGCAGGTTTGCTACCACTGCGCCACAACGTCGTCAACGTTTTAGAAAATTTTAAAATACATGTTTCTGTATCTGTAAATGTCAATTGACGAACTACTATACAAAATTTCAACCCCTTTTCATTCACTTACGTTTTGAATTTCTCTGAAAAAATTCAGCTTTCTAGGTCCAAGGGTTTTAGGCTGAGCGTTGATATGTCAGTGAGTCAGGTTTTCTCCTTTTAAATAATTACTAGCGGCCCGCTCCGGCTTCGTATGGGTATAAAATATATGGCCTATGTCATTCACTGAAAAAACGATTAAAATCGATCCAGTAGTTTTGATTTATTCATTACTGCCCGTGGCCCGCACGCGTTAAATGTAACTATTTACGACATCACATTAGAAACCTCAAAAAAAAATTTTTTCTCCACTATCATATAAACCTTCCTCTTCAATCACTCTATCTATTAAAAACCCACAACAAAATCCGTTGCGTAGTTTTAAAGATTTAAGCATACATCCCTATGTACTTACAGAGAAAGCGACTTTTTATACTATGTAGTGATATACAATATAGATCAAAAGTTCAAGAAAATCAACCTCTTTGTTTTACTTTTAGTAAAATTGTAACAAATATGAAAATATAATATGTATATAAGATCTGTCTTTTATTGAATTAGTAATTGAATTCAAATCAATTGTTATGTGTGAAGCAGCACGCATTTCTAAGAAAGTCTAGTAATTTATATATTCAAATCCATTGTTTTCAATGAATTTAGTTATAAATTACAACCTTTTACTATTCTATGCAGGGCCTATGATTTAAAACAACAAGAAATATATTGTATAGGTTCGTAATAAAATAGGATTGATTTAAACATATTCCCATGTCATATTAAAATAATCGTCCCCCCCTAAATAATAAATTTACATATTAAAACTGATAAAAGAATTGTCTTTATTAGTAATATTTCTAAAGCTTATTGTTTACCTAATAACTGCCTACGACTGTGTTATAAAATAAAACACCACTTCAAAGTAAGGAACTGCATTGAAAGACCAAAATATATTTATATTAAAAAATGACTTATACTTCTAAATTAATAATGCCATCTATTGACATATATACTCAAACACTTATTGTTATACAAAAAATTATGGAATGTGTATTGCTTGAATCGATGAATTAAATATAAGCACTAAAACCGGCTAACTTATAACTCAGATATCAAACAAGAACGTGTTATGTACAGTATAAATAAATATATTGTTTATAATAATACTGGTGGTAGACCTTTTATTGCAAGAGGCCGGCTAGGTAGGTACCACCGCAGTATCAGTTATTTTACCGTAAAGCAATATACTGAGTTTCAGTTTGAAGGACACTTTAGCTAGTGAAATTACTGGGCGAAGGAGATTTAAGAAACAATAACGAAAAATCGACTAACTTAGGTCAAGATGGCTTTTTTCGGGAAATATTTAAGTTTTTTCAGACGTGAGAGCATTTACTAACAGTTTACTCTTAAAGGATTACTTTTCTTAGATTATCGATATCCCTCCTTTATGCCTAACGGCTAAACCAAGAAACAAGCGTGTTTTTTGCTTAGTCAGCAAGTTCTTTGGCACCTATAAGTACCTATATAATTTAAGTCTGTCCTGTTCTTTTGCTTACTTCTTTCTCTCGTTACACCCTTGTAATACATCTGGTACTCTACGTTTACGTTTCTACGTTTGTTGGGTTATGACTTGTGGTTGGTCAAATAAACAGACTGTCATGGTTATTTGCGCAAGCGACCAATAAGGGTTCCACTGAGTTTTAGTGGGTATTGCCGCACGATTAACAGGCGGTCGAGTCCTACACTACCATTATCTAGTGTACTTGACGAGATCACGTCCAGTGTACAAAATGGTGAAATAAACAGACAAGCTAAGATAGTGCGGTAATATAGTTTAAAGAATATATTTTTTCCACTTATTTCTGAACAATTTTTCATTTTTAAAATTCATATATTATCAGCCTTAATTCCAAAACTCTATTAATATTACTTAATCAGCATAAACAATAGGTCTAAAATAATATATGACTTTTTTAAATTCCAAGGAAAGAATTTCACCTTGAACTTTAATGTAGAGCCTGATCTAATATGTCATTTTGCAAACGCTTCCTGACAGACTACTAAAGTACAAATTTGAAACAGCTATAATGACTCGAAACTTTAATCGAGGATTTAGCATTTCTTAAAATATTGTTCTTTAATGAAATTACTCGAAATGATTTTCTGTCAAGATTAAATCAGATACAGAAGTGTGACCATGAAAAGGATAATTATATATATAATAAGAAAAAAATAATTATAACGAACTTTATACAGACAAATGAAACTGTTGCGTAAAACAGGAATAATGTTTAAAATGTCTTCAAAGAACTTAAATTTTACTCATAAGAAAACTATGCACTTAATACGTTAAGAACCATTCATAATATTAGCAAACGTAATACCATATGAATTTGACGTAAAATTAACCCGACCTCACTGATGATAATACAAGTCGAAAGTGAAACCAAGGTCGGTACTGATGTTTTTATACACACGTTCTTAAAAGTGAAGACGGTTACACGCAATCCTCATCGCGTAAACACGTATGTTAATAGCCGTTTGTGCTGTTGATGAAAACTGGCTGCTAGTTAAGCAATGTCTAAATAAAAATGTATATTTTACTTCTCGATAAGGATTTATATATCTTTGAGTCCACTGATATGATATTACCAAATATTACATCAATCTAATGCAACAGTTACACTCTTAAGACGATTTAAATTTACATTCTGATATTGGACTGAATGATTCACTTAAAAATTTTATTATATTATGGTGATTCGTATATGATCAACGTTTACTGTAAGCAATATATTGTTTGCTTGGCATTGGTTAGACAGTATTAAAACTATTGAAGGTTTTTTCAAAAGAGCTAAAGTAAAAGAGTCAGCGATTAGTCTAACTTTAACAGCCTTGAATTAAACACAGTAGTGGTAAGAAATAATCATATTTCATTTCTATTAAGTTTATTATCATATTTCTGTTTTGCAGCTACAAAATTATATTCTATAATTATAGGGATAGCTAATTTCGCTCTCATTTTTATCTTAAACCATACCCGAAGGTTGCTTGCTATCGACTGATAGTAGAAGTAATTGGATCGATCGTGCCATTTCAATGTCTTGTAAGTAGGTATTAAAACTATTTAGCGGATAACAATCTAATTGTAAGGTAGCTGAACAATTTATATCAATCAAGTATCTCATTATAAGAAAACAAAGTATTGAATGCTTAATGTTTTTGTTAGTAATATCAATTAAAATTACCTGAATCAGACGTATCTTCGTAGTAGTCATCATCGTCGTAATCAAGGATAGCATGTAGCTGTGTTTTGCCACCCGTTCCTCCTGTTTCTACTTTAGTGAAACCTCGAGGGCGATCTGGAGGTATTTGTCCATTAGTACCACTATTATCACTATTTGTATTTCCAGCCTCATTTTGCTTCCGCGATGCCGATTGAGATACCGGTATCGCAGAGTTTACATTATTGAAGTTTTGATTTGAGGTACCGTCAAACCTTCGACTAGATGATGGACCAGTTGTAGTTGCGGGTGAAAAAGTTACATCCGCATAACCTGGACTATAAGGAGGTCGCTGTGCTCCATTTTTACCATTTTTCCTTTGATCATAGTCATAATCTCCACTAGGATCGTGGACATATTGTCCCGTATTATCATAATGTCCATTGATTTCATGAACTCGTTGGTTGTCTAAGTGTAAGTCAAGCCTCGTATTTTGTTGATAAATTTGCGTATTTAGCGGATTGTTGAAGGGATTTTGAGGAACATTATTTTGTCGAGGATACTGTGTGAACTGATTTGGTGGAGGTAAATAAGCAGTTCCAGCACGTTTTCGAACTTTTGATTTTCTTGGCTGTTGTATATTAGGTGGTGGTACGAAAGGTTCGTTGCCAGTATACTGAGCTGCGTATTCTGGTTGATGTTCTTCAGGCGAGTAAAGAAGATCATCCAGGTCTACTCGCAAGGGACCAGAAGCAGTCGCTGGGAGTGCAGGTGTTGCAGGGTCGATCACGGGCACCGTAAAATTCGCCAAAGCCATTATTCAGTATTCGTTCCACATTGCCTCAAATGTCAACTCAAATGTTTACGCGCTATTACGACCGCGCTTGCATTATAATATAAGCAGCGTGGGATAGTCAGCTGCGGGAGCGTCTCTTCATTGTAAAAACAAAGAAAACACTGCACTGCCACTTTTTTCACTAAATCACTTTCAAGCACCACCTACTTTTACCTGAAACAAATTATAAATTTTATTTATCATTATAAATATCCAAACTAATTTAATAACTTTAGTGATATATTTAAATAATATGAACAGAAATATTTAAACTTTGCTTTAATTTATTATGTACTCTAAGTAAATCTCCTAGACTTAAAGTTACGATATCGACAACAACTGAACCAGTTTGTATGTTCGCGTATAAAGGTTTATGGCTGGATTTCCCTCGTTTCGTGATATCCTTGCCACTTTACAAATGGCATTCATATTTAAAGGCACAAGTCGTGATCAACGAATGTCAATTGCAGATGCTTTTGGTACCGAAATAGGGGAAAACCGATCTTCAGACTACGCACCATTCGCCTTTGTCCTTGCGCTAACAATGAATATATACGAATAAATCTCAATTTAAAATTTTCAATTCAAGATATTTAATACTGACAAAAAACGTCATTGTAATTGAACCGAGGTACATTTGTTGTATTTTTAAAATATAAAATAAATTTATAGATTGAAAGTTACATAAAACACCAGTGGCGTTACTTAAACTAACTTCAAAGGATTTGATCGTTAAACTTAGTTTGTTTTTTTTTTTGAAAAAAGGAAAGACTTTTTTATATAAAGTAAATAATATATCAAAGGATATATGATCATTCATTGTATGGTCCCATTCTAAAATGATTCCTCGATCTTGGCGAAATCGAAGGAACTTTGTAGGCTAAAGCTATTGTGATTTTTATTCTTAATGATGATCCCAGGTAGCCACCGAAACTAAGCAACACTAATAAATGCAAAATGCACTTACTTCTGAAGAAAATATTCCGTAGAAAATATTATTTTTTTGCTTTGTAGTTTCTAACACGAAACGTAAAAACAGAATATAGATGTAGAATTAAAGTATTGGAATTTATTCTCAAGACATGTACGAGTAACAATGTATATTTAGACTTCTCTCCTCCCTCCGCTAACGGCACCTTCAGATGTATAAAACTTTACTTATGTGTACAATATTGATAATTTATACCGTTGTGGCGTTGTGGGTAGCGATATATTTTTTTTTTATAAATAATATTAGCAGTGCTTTTTCAAGGCATTACTAATATTCCTATTGCCCCTCCAAATAACCTCGAAGTTTGCGCTAGGAGTGGACAATAGCCCAAGGGGGTCAGGATCGAACCCTCGACTCTCGCGTTAACGGAAAGAAGACAACCCTTCTACCTTTGTGCTATTGACGCTTCAAATTCTGCCTTTAGCCTCGACGGTTGCGGGTTCGATGCCCGCTCGGGCAGATGTTTGCATTGATCTTACAAATATCTGCTTCGGTTTGCGCGTTGGTCCTTCTGGGATCTGATAATAATCGCTAACTCTTGATAAGTAAATTGCTCTTATCCAATGAGTTATTGGTTCGCCCTTAGGATTGCGGAGGTCAGATGGCAACCGCTCCGTGTAAAAATTAGTAACCTGTCAAATCCGGACAAGAGTAATAAGCAGACCCTGGGCAAATACTCGTTTAATAACGGAATAATGCTAGGAATAAGAAGGTCATGTCGATAGTTTAATTGAAAAAACGGTGATACATCTTCTTACTGATAAATAGTATAACTCTACATTATGAGTCCAAATTTGGCACATTATATATTTTAGTTTTTATAAGATTCGTGTCGTCCTCGCACGTCTGACACTGGTGCTATCGCCGAAGAGCATCGGGCTCACGACAATTCATGTCAAAATGTATACGTCGACGTATATGGTAATGCTACTTTTAACGGAAACCAAGACTAATAATATCTACAAATTTACATAAGTATTACCTTGAAATCGAAAAAAAAGTAAATGAATTTTTAGAGATATAACAATAGAGGCCTTAAATCTATTTATGTAAGTTATAAATTCAAAAGAACATTTGACTCATTTGCAAATAAAACATAAAAAATTTGCTTATATATTAAAATTAGCATATAATAAAATATTTAAGTTAATTTTAAATTTGATATATATTCCCGTTTTTATTATTCTACATTAAATAAGAAAATTTTGGAGCAGTAAAAATTGTACATGATTTAAAAGGACTAATTTTAATAAACACACATTTAACATTTCTTCTCAATCCAAGATCCAAAACCTTTTATGTTTCGATTTAAATAAACATGAAGATACTTCGTTCTTGCAATAAATTGAACCATTATTACACATGTTATATAAGTTATACGCAATAAAGAACAATAGCGTTACACGATCGATCTCATTGTGCATCAATTATTCCGAAAACGGTTTTACCTCTTTGCAAAGTTATACTTAACTGGGAAAGTTCTCTTTAATACTATATAACTCGACTACGTTTCTTCTATAACATAAATGGGACATAATTAAATATAAAGTAAAGAATAAATGCTTGATAATGGGATTCTAATTCTGTTTTTTTGAATAATTTTAGATGATAAATTCAGCGTCTTTGAACTAATTTCGAAGTTTTTTGTATATGTTTCGTGCGATGAGCCCGGGCCCTGAAAGCCGAATCCCCACTCACAATGTTCCCTTCCTTTTTTTCCTTCTCATTCCTTCCTTTCAATCTCTTGGGTTGGCAACGCGCACCTGATAATTAAGTATCGCAAGCGTGTATTGCCGAGGCTGTTTACTATCAGGCATATGCCTGCTTAACAACCGTGTTGAAATAAAATTTGGTTTGCAAAATAAATACATTTTAGTTACAATTTAATGCAATTAACTATTTACAAATCGTTAACCATTAGTAGTATATTTATTTAAATGTATTGTACGAATATACCACACGCATGTTGACATGTACTTGAGACAAGAGCTCCAGACTGTCCGCTTGTATTATGATTTACGACGCATTTTCATGGCGCTGCACTGCGATCAATCTGAAGGTTGACAATCGTTACTTTACAACTATATATTAAACTTTCTGGTATTGTCTGTATTTTTAATTATTAACACACAATATAATAATAGACTAAATAATTAAGAGAAGGGTTTTTTCTTTTGTTAACTTTTTCTTTCATTCATTGATTGAGTTTAACTTATAGTCATATTAACGATTAACGATTATAATACAAAATTTAAACCTTCATTTCTCACCTTCTGGGAAGGAATTCTAGAAAAAGTTTATCTTTAATCGTTTTCCACCTCCTTCTAGTTTGAATTTCCAAAAATCTTTTCTTAGTGCTCGTTTAGGTTTTAAAAACAACACCTGTGAAAAGGTTTAGCTTTCTATGTCCAGCCTAAATACTGGGCGTTGATGTGTCAGTCAGGTCTTCTCCTTTTATATGTATAGATTACCAAATTGATATATGAATTGACACCGTTGTGGCGTTGTGGGTAGCGAGTCTGCCTTTAGTCTCGACGGTTGCGGGTTCGATTCCCGCTCGGGCAGATGTTTGTTAAAATTTCTGTCTCGGTCTGGGCGTTTGTCCGTGTGGGTCTCCCCACTGTGCCTCGGAGAGCACGTTAAGCTGTCGGTCCCGGTTATTATCAATAACATCTGATAATAATCGTTAACTCTTAATAAGTAAATTGCTCTTATCTAATGAGTTACTGGTTCGCCCTTAAGGTTGCGGAGGTCAGATGGCAATCGCTCTGTGTAAAAACTAGTAACCTGTCAAATCCGGATAAGAGTAATAAGCAGACCCTGGGTACATAAAAATACCGGGAATAATGCTAGGATGAAGATTACCAAATTGATAATAGCCGATACAGACTATTTAAGTGTCTTTCAGAAACACAGTTTCCGTGGTTATCAGCTGCATTAATACTATGCGTTCATCCAGCCATAGGCTAACCATACCCAAAGCTTCTTGACCCACTGATATCTTAAATAGTATTAAATATACTTGGCTATATCGTTTCTTTTTGACGCTTATTCGTGACATTGATATATGATTCAAAGACTACTTTTTCGCGTAATAAATAAGCTGTCGAATCTAAGGAGTAATGTAATTAAATAAGATATGAAAGTTAATAAGAGCACCGATGACACCTTCGTGGCGTTGTGGGTCTGTCTATAGTCTCGACGGTTGCGGGTTCGATTCCCACTCGGGCAGATGTTTGTTAAAATTTCTGTTTCGGTCTGGGCGTTTGTCCGTGTGGGTCTCCCCATCGGGCATCGGAGAGCACGTTAATCTGTCCATCGTTAAGTCTTGGTCAGATAGCAATCGCTCCGTGTAAAAACTAGTAACTTGTCAAATCCGGATAAGAGTAATCAGACTCTGGTTAAATAAAATACCGCGAATAATGCTAGGACGAAGATGAAAGTTAATAAGAAAACGAATATTATAAAATAAATAAAATAACAATAAGCAGTGACACAAAACATTGTACAGCTCAATTAGTAACAAGTTTCTCGGCGTCGGCTTTTTTGTTCAATTTAATTAATGCCTGTTCCTGATCAGAGCAAAAAGCTACTGGACGATATTGACAGAGTCAACGACCATATTAAGAATAAATTAAATAGATACAATTGTCATTTTAAATAGTTCAAAGAATTTGTTTCGTTACATTTAAGGGCTAGTAAATGAAGTCAACTTGAAAGCTCTACATTTAATGTTTACATTTATTGGTCTTTCTATGCACAGCTATGCTTTAATCGGTCACCGCTAGTGTAATTTCACCATCGGACATCACATCTTTCCTGATGTGAAAATTGAATTTAATTCAATAAAATTGAGTGTGAAGTTGATACCGTTGGACACCGTTGTGGCGTTGTGGGTAGCGAGTCTGCCTTTAGTCTCGACGGTTGTGAGTTCGATTTCCGCTCGGGCAGATGTTTGTTAAAATTTCTGTCTCGGTCTGGGCGTTTGGCCGTGCGTCTCCCCATCCTGCCTTGGAGAGCACGTTAAGCTGTTGGTCCCGGTTGTCATCACGGAACATCTGATAATAATCGTTACTGGTTCGCCCTTAGGGTTGTGGAGGTCGGATGGCAATCGCTTTGTGTAATAACTAGTAACCTGTCAAATCCGGATAAAAGTAATAAGCAGACCCTGGGTAAAATAAAATACCGCGAAAAACGCTAGGACGAAGAAGAAAATTGAGTGTGAAGTGTTTATTTATTTATAGAGCATAAGCTAGAAATCAGCGTGGGCTGGCTTGCTTTTGTGACACCAACATGGCCTTAACGCTTAATGGACTGCATCAACACGCCTCCTAGACACAAACTATATGCTGAACATGTGCTGGTTAAGGTAAACCACTGGAGGAGTTTTATTGGGTACGAGAAATTACTTTTGAATTTCATATAATTGCCCTCACCCAAGAAGATCGATCTATATATGGACCGGTTACTCAACAACGTAATAATTAGATTACTTCAAAATATAATTGATGGAAATTCCCATGAAACCCTATTCACCAATAAATAATCATCAAATTTGGTTCAGAGCGTCTAAATAATGAGGAACCATATAAAAAAATTTAAAAAATCATATTCCACACTTTTTTAAAACTTTTATCATATAAATACTATAAATACACTAAAATCCACATAACATCTAAAGGTTTTTGAAAATTTATCATGAATACAAAGAATAATGTGAACAATACAAACCGTTTATGTATTCTTGTAAATTATTATTTGTAATTGAATACTTTAATGGTCACACATAATATTATATTAACTAAGTTAAAAGGGCAGAGTGGACGTGAAGATAAATGCCTGATGGTCAATGTTTTATTTATTTAGCATTAAGTAACTAGCGTAGGACGAAGAATTAATGGCGTGAATCATAGAACCTAATTTTAAATGTCTTTAAAAGCTAATATTTATTATTGTTTTTGTTATTTCTCTTTTTAGGTTGATGTATATTATTAAATAGAATCAACCTCGACTTTTTTAATACCATAGTCTTCCTTTACTTTTGTTGATATTTACCTTATGTACTTAACTTTAAAGGCAAGACCAATTTAAATTATAAAATAAAGCTGAGCGGAGTTTTCAAAACGTTTTGCGTTTATTAGTAACTATCTGACTGACTGACTTGAATTATAGACTATTATCGAATTGATAACCACCGGGATCAACTTTTACATGCCCTCCGAAGCACGGAGACGCTCAGTTGAAATGCGATATGCGATCACCCATCTAGTGGTGGACCGCGCCTAAAGTTGCTTAACCAACCGATCGTTTACCCATCAGTGAACGCACCCAGCTATGAGTGTTTAATCTAATCCAGATAATAAGCTATGTGTGTGCCAAATTTCATCCGAATCATTCCAGTATTTTTTGCGTGAAAGAGTAACACACATCCATCTATCCAAACACACCTTCACATTTATATTATAAGTAGGAAGTATGATAATAGTATAATTTCGGAAAGTTTGGAAGCATTGAACAAAACAGAAATTGTGTCCAAATGTTTTTCGTTAAAAGAATTTATACCAAGACATCGGATGCCCTGCTATTACAGTTGCACACTGCAAATGCTGTAAAATACATATATATATATATATTATTCTTTGTATAGATTTAATTGTTACTACTGGTGTGAACGCGTGTTTAACAACTTCCCTGTCCCATGAGTCATATAAAAATACTAGCTATGTCCGCAGTTTCACCCGCGTTTATGGTTAATTTGTCGTAGCGTTATAAAACAAATTTGATTACCATAAAAAAGATTATAGTGTGTTAACCTTAAAAGATAGACATATGCTGTCGCGGACTTTTTTGGATTTTTGAAAAGACTTACAATACGCAGTACAAGCAACTGAAGATCTCAAAACGACATTTTTTTCTCTTTCTGCCGCCTTTTTCTATAGCTTTCCTCGATAAATGGACTATTCGACACAAAAAATAGTTTTCAATACAATCCAGTGAGCTTAGAGCTTCAGCTTTATAATACTGGTATAAACAATTGTCCAATTGTTGTGTCAGTAGTCTGGACAGTGAAGTTGATAAGGTTTTTGGTTATAAATTCATTTAAAACTAAGATAGAAATGCCATGTTTTAACCTATTTTCAGGTAGTAAGCAGGAATTCAGTCTGGTTGACGACCTTGTCACTTTATTTCGATTGCTTACTCAATGGAATGTAAATGACCGTGAATGGTACAAAGATTTTTTATTGCGTGTGTAAAAAATATAAGTTATTACAGTTAATAAAATATTGTTAATAAAAAGTGATTCTTGGTTGTCTATCAAACATTTTTATTGTTGAAACTTTCGGGGCAACTGCTTCGCCTACGCACTTTGTCTTGTTATTGTGATCCGAGTTGTTTTTTCTTTAGATTTGTTAAAATGATATAAAATTTATTCATTTCATAATCTGTGCTTATAAATTACAATGATTTGTGGTCTACTCTAATTGGGTGTAATATATTTTTGGGAGTTTTTGTTATTTTTGTGAGAACAAAAATCGTGAAAACATGGTGCAATATGTTAGATATCTTTTCTTTATAAGTAGGTTGGGATTATAATCAGCTTCAAATCAATTTTATGTTCCATTTAAACAGTAGTAGAGCCATGCTTATCACAGCATATGAATATGCGTATATATTATGAATCGGCTCGGGGAAGTACTACCCTCTCACAGAAAAGTGGCGTTAAGTAACTGTACTGTTGCGTTTTGTTCGATAAGTGAGAGCGCCGGAGGCCCAAGGTCCTACCCCTATTCCCTTCCTTTTTTCCCTTCTCACTCCTTACTTCTTGTTTGTTGAGTTGGCAACGCGCATTTGATACTTCAAGTATCGCTAGCGCTAGGTTCGCTAGCTAGGTTGCGTTGACTGTCCACCACCACAGATGGACCGTATGATTGTTTGCCAACCATCATGATAAAAAAAAACTAAAATATTTAATGCAAAATTGTTCAATACTAATCATTTAAATCTTGCAAATTCGATGTAACATATGACCCTAAGTCGTCAATCAAAAATTTACGTAAAACGTGCATAAAATATTTTCATCAAATAGTAGTTAATTGTTGTATCTAAATTGCTGAATTATTATGAAAAAGTTTTATTAACAATCCTACAATCATTATATTATTTTTTATTTGAGTAACCACTTCCAATGCGACGATCGCTTCTTCAAAATACTGCTCACTAAAAAACACAGTCTGACTTCGCTTATATGATATTTTTTTCAATAATAAGCACATGAAGTAGGTTTTATGAGTCAAAATTTTTATTTAACTAGCTGCACCCGCGGCTCCATTCGTGTGGTGTACCGATTTTTCTTTATTTCATGTAATTGTCTTTCTCTTAAGAGTAGCCTAAGCTCCCTATACATTTTTTTTTTTAAATTTGGGTTTTTAATGTAAACATCGCATCTCAGTGAAAAGCTGTAAATTTGGAATTACAAACATACACTTTAATTTTATTTTTTGTATAGATTTATTTTGTAATACAAAATAATGTTTAAGTAAGGCTTAAAAATATTAATGTATGTATAAATTACGGTAATTACTTGAGCTTCTAAATATTGCTAGGTTAAATTTATCAATGTCAAACAGTCACAGATTTGATGAAATATTTTAAAGATTATTAAGAAATAATTTTTGTGTAATATTTATAAAGTATCAATTTAACTATTTATAACGGTTTTAGAGTCTCACTTCGGTTGGTTAAGTCTTTAGCTAATGAGCGTGTTTCCGCTCATTAGATAAGGTGAAAAATTCAATTTCCTTGCAGGTGGAATCGTCAGCAGAAAGCTTGTACGTTATAAGACTGTAAATGTATTTGAGGAACATGATTTTGTTGTTGCTTTTTAATACCACGATGGTTGCAAACAAGCGTACGGCTTGATGATGGTAAGCGGTACTGTTGCCTATTAACGCTTGCAACACCAGAGGTATAACATGGCATTTGTGTTGCCGATCTTTTAAAAACTTTTCAACCTTCTCTTAAAGAATTATACTGAACCGTATTGGGAAAACCTCAGCTCATTCAACAACCGAAGGGTTCGCGGTAGGAAATTCCTTTAAGACCGCACTTCCCACGGCGATATTGGTTCCAATGTGTGTGGATGAACATGTGTTGCGATGGTGAAAGCTTACTATAGGTATCATATCAAACAATTTGTCGGAACAACATTGTACAAGCGGTAGAATATGCACAAGGAGACTAAGTCTCTCCTTAGACTTTGAGGTTCTATACCACTTGTGATTTTGGGTTCCAAAATAGTAATTTAGAAGTTTCTGGATGACGTGGTATTAATGATTGTTTGTAAAGTCTTTTCGCGCATTATAGATTACAAAATGAATAGATACATAACAAGATTTTCACGGTGCAGTGGTCGAAGCTATTACAGTAACGGGATAATTAATGGTATTGTAATAACAAACAAAAAACAACATTTAGTATCATTAAGTAGAATAAGCTATTAATTACTATTATTATTTTTTTCGTAGCGGTCGTGTAAGTACCAATTATGATTTATTGCATATTGCAATTATATAAAATAAACTTATTATATTCATTATATTTTTAACATTGAACTGATTTTTTTTCTGGTCCAGTAGCTTCGACCCTGTTTTTGACACTGATAGTCGATTTTTTAAACCGATTTCATAAATAAAGAGGTCACTAATTGGACTGAATGGAGTTTTTTTTGTATGTTTATTAGTATTACTCGATTATTGAAAGACGGTTGGACCAGTTTACCGAAAACAATTCGCTCGAGTCTAAAAAAATACGATAGGGTGTGTTTTTAATTTAAAAAAGGTACAAATAAAAAAACCATATCGACCGAAGTATGTTGGTTTTCATCGTGAAGATAACCTAATTATTTTTACTTTTAACTTATTGTTGCGTTAAGTTAGTGTTCTCTATTTTACTTAAAAAGTAGAAATATTTTAAAAAGTAACAAGCAACATCAATCATCATCGTTGAAATTTCAAATTTGTTGTCATAGTTTTATGTTTTATATTTATTACATAAAAATCGCCTGCTATGCCGTAATTCCAATGGGCGCAGGCCCTTACAAATGTAGCGTGAATAGTAGAATAGAAAAGTCGATCACTCTTTGAAAATTAGTCTTTTTCAACGTTTCAACTAGTTTTTATGTTTCTGATTAGCAAGTTTTCGATTCAAAAAACGAGTCAGTCAGGAAACAGGTGATAATTGTAACTAATATTATAAACGCGAAAGTGAGTTTGCTTGTGTGAAGCTTTCATGCATAAGTCGCTGAATTTATGATGAATTTTGGATATAGTTATACATAGATGAGTACATGGAGAAGAATACGTTTGGCCGCGTGAACGAGGTGCAATAGGATAGGAATATTTTTAAAGGGAGGCAAAGATTTCTATTTTGCATTAAAGATGCCTCATTAAAATCTTTATTCATGCTGGCGAAGTATAGTAATGAGATCGATCTGAAAATATACATTCTAGAGTTTATTTTGAATACCATGTTACCATATATATAGACGAAAGAGGTTCTAGTCTGTGATTTAAAGTATAGCTGGCGCTTTTTGATATCTGTCGTGTCTGTCATAGTGCGTTTTTATTTGAAGGACCATGGATGGTAATTTTTCGACTTTTGTGCCGACTGACGCACTGGTTGATGAAATTGTCATGACGGACACAAACACCAACCACTCAGATTCAAATCTAGCGGATTCTGTTTAATACATATATACAATATCGTAAGAAAGAGATTTGTGTCGTAATTTTTAATAAAAATTATCAAATTGCTTAACAATAACAATATTGGTAAAAAATGTATACTTATGAAATAAAAAACACGAAGTAATTTTAAAAATATCGAAAAAGATTTTTGTTTCATAAGATATTTTTAATACATGTAAAACAGATACAGACGAGTTAAAATAACCTAATCAACTACACTCTTGATGTAAGAGCTACTTAAAATTTCGATTGCCTAATTATACAATATAAATTAATTATAATCGTTTTTCTGTCTGTAATTTGTTACGTCGCCAATGTTAATTAACAGAACTAAAACTGGACGCAAATAAGCAATACCATATCAACCCACACGAATGTCATTTCGAGAAAAACGCGTTTGAAAATTTTGAACAACTTTTTTATTAGAATTTTTTTAAGTATTGGTCAAGTTTTTGTCAATTTCAGATTTATTTAAGTTATATTACTTATTTTCACAAAAAATAAGTATACAAACTGCATATTCCGTATATAATATAACCCAAAAAGTTTAAAAATAATTAAATAGCATGATTAAAAAAATGGCTTTCTTAGAAGTTTTAAAGCGTAAAACCCAACAAATATTTAAGAAAAATGCTCTTCAGCCATTTACCAACACTTCTGCATATATACCTCAGTTTTTTTAATTTTGTGGGTTGACATGGTATTGCATATTAGCGTCCAACTATCGTTTGACATTACGCGTCAAAATCGAATTTTATAAAGTCTTTCGATTTGTTGAATTAGGACAACCTTGAATGGGAGCTGATGACATGCATGTATTTACGCAAACCAAGAATCTCCCATCCAATCAAATTTCGCCAATGACATAAGGCCATAGCTATTAAGACGTATGTTTGTTTATATGTTACAACATATGACAAGAATGACATATAAAATATTTGCTATTAGAAATACGGTAAGGATTAAAGAATAATAAATAAACGATAAACACTCAATTAGGATAGTGATATCCTGTGTCAGGGGTCTGGATACATACACAAGGACAAGGATAAACACACCCAGATCGGAACACATGCCTGTATGGTCAATACAATCTGCTCGAGCGGGAATCAAACCCACGACCTGTGGCGCTTAAGTCAGGTTCGCTATCACTGCGCTACAATATCGTCAAAAAAATAATAAATCGATTTGTGGAACAAAACTTTCAACAATATAACATCTGGTTAATAACCTTTACAGATAGAACATGCAAAATGAGACGGCGTCTTATAAAGTTCAAAGTAAATAAGAAAACGTCTAGTCTACGTGACGAAATAACAACTATATAAAGCACACGTAAATTAAATAAACTGTACTCTTATGATAATGTTTACCTTTATTGTCCTCGGTTACGCCTTAACGCAATTCAAAAAATCGAATGTATATTAACAGACGATTTCTATACACAGATATATTATAACGAAACTGTATAACCGATTTATGATGCGAATTTCGATTATGTTCACGGGAGAGTTTGGCGGCTTTTTTTAAATACGGTAAACGCGTGCGTACTGATGGCCGATCGCGCGTACACTAGTGACGCCTTCTATGGTACCTTTTACTGTGACGGTGGTTTTGTCACTGGTCAGCTGTATGTACAAGCTTTCAGGTTTCCGAGTGATGTATATTCCGACTGGTATTAATGATAACAATGTGTACGCGGAAATTGTTGCGGATCGAATCTCTTTGAGCAATTTTTTTTTGTATGAGGATTACGGTAATTTTTTGCCGTATATCCGTTTCCCCGGACGAGTCATACTTTTGATTGACGTTGTTAGTCTGGTTAATGTATGATGATTATGTATGTTTGTTTTAATTCTCAAGGCAAATTAAAACTGCATACAATTTGAATTAAAGCTTTCATCCTTTTTTTTAGTCCTAATTGAAGAATCAAGAATCAAGAAACTTATTGAAGTTGATGAAAATTCGGTAAATTTTCCTAGTCAGATAATTTTGAGATTCAGTTAAAAATGAATATAATTATGTGTGTATTGTATATTTATATATTTGTAAATGATACCATGGAAGAGTGAATTGGGGGCAGGATACTCCTGAACTGTCTCTTTTCACGGTGGTGAGAAAAGAAAGAAAGAGAAAGAGACAAAAATTTCGGGGTTTGAGGAACTTGGAATGGTGAGGAAGTTGGAGTTTATCTTTTCAAGAACGAAAAGTAACATTAGACATACCATCCCATTCATGCTGGTAATACTTAAGAAGTTACTAATTTTACACATCTTCTTCCTAGAATTATTCCTGATATTTACTCTAGTTCTGCTTATGATCTTATCCTAATTTGACTGGTTACTAGTTTTTACATAAAGCGATTGCTATCTGACCTCCGCAACCCTAAGCGCTAACCAGTAATTCATTGGACAATAGAAAACTACCTATCAAGAGTTAACGATTATTTTCAGGTGTTATGATAAGATCCGAGACCAACAGCTTAACGTGCTTATTGAGGACCACAAGGACAAGCGCCCAGACCGAAACAGATATAACATATAATATAATATAACAAACATTTGCTCCCAACCCGCGAATGTTGAGGCTCAAGGAAGGCCTGCTAGCACCATATTACAATTTTTTTTTATGTTACAAGTTGGCAAACAAGCATACGGCCCACCATTAGTAAGTGCCACTCACGTATTGCCAACCTCGTGATATTAGTTCTTAAATCTCCTATGCCCAGTAATTTCACTAGCGTACAGTGCCCTTCAAATCGGAACACAGTAATGCCTAAGCACTACTATTTGGCGGCAGAATATTTGACTCTGTGGTGGTACCTACCTAGCCGGTCTCTTGTAACAAAAGACCTACCACCAGTGTGACTGATTGCACTGGTGGAATAATCTCTGCTACAAACGACAGACGACAACACAGATTATAACTAAAATGTTATATAATGTTAAGAAAAAAATTGTTTAGCTACATTAAAAATATTTTTATGATGAGAGCAGAAGGCTTACCATTAACTCTTATTGCGATTCAAATGTCGACCAAAAACGGAGTTACATCGTTATATCGTATAATGACATATATGTATATTTATATGTAATGCTCCTAAAAATTTGAATCGATTTACTGTCAAAATTGAATAGAATTTTTAATGAAAGTTAATGGTAAGCCCGCAGATCTTTAAAATACCCATCAATATTTACACAATGTCAGTTTCAAATAACATTTATCTAGTTGAAGGTTCAGAGTTATAGACACAAGTGACCTAAGAAAAGAATTCTAAACAATAGTTTTAGTTTCACTAATATTTAAACTTAGTTCCGGTATTATGCGTAGATACTATAGGGTTGTAAATGATACCAATAATAGAATTTGAATATTATTCATATTTAACTACCGTATGCATCTTATTATATTACAGACGCTTCTGACCGCGGCTTCACATGCGCGAATAACGACTTTTAATGAGGCACCTTTAATACGACGACTGATTATTCTGAAGACTTTGTGAGGCAGAGGTAGCGAACCTGCCTTACGCATCAATTCCCGCTCGATTCCCGCACGGAGCAGATGTTTGTATTGCCATGCATGCATGTGTTTCTGGGTGTGTTTGTCCTTCTCTTTGTATATGTTTCCGGATCCCCGACACATGATATAACTATCCTAATAGCCGTTGAGTGTGTAGCTTTTATTATTTATTATTATTTATACAATATAAAAATATTTCTTCCCAAAGAATAGTGAATGAATAGAAGTTCTATTTTCGCGGTTAAAAAGGCACATAACCGTCGCTTTTGTATTTGTATGAAAATTCATCATAATCTGTTCATCAGTTTAGGTTTGAAAGCATCATAAACAAACTGACTGATTTATGATATATAGTTAAGATTTGGATCGAAAAAAATAATATAATACATAACAAAATGTGTTGAAGTCGTCTTTGTATAGTTAATTAATCTGAATAAATATATTGTTTCTAATTGGAATTGACATTTGAATAGAATTTCTATGAAGACATTATTATTTTTTATAATTGTCTTTTTTTTTTATATACAAATTTTGGTGGCATTACTCTGTATTAGATTTAGTTTTTAATTTAGATTGCCAACCCTGGGGTTTTAGGTTGACCGTAATATCCGCGACGTAAAGACATTGGAAAAACCCAAACAACATATATATACATTGTTAACTACGACATACTCTTCATCCTAGCATTATTCCCGATATTTTTATGTACCCAGGGTCTGCTTATTACTCTTATCCGGATTTGACAGGTTACTAGTTTTCACACAGAGCGATTGCCATCTGACCTCCGCAACCCTAAGGGCGAACCAGTAACTCATTGGATAAGAGCAATTTACTTATCAAGAGTTAACGGTTATTATCAGATGTTATTGATAATAACCGGGACCGACAGCTTAACGTGCTTTCCGAGGCACGGTGGGGAGACCCACACGGACAGACGCCCAGACCGAGACAGAAATTTTAACAAACATCTGCCCGAGCAGGAATCGAACCCGCAACCGTCGAGACTAAAGGCAGACTCGCTACCCACAACGCCACAACGGTGTCAACCACGACATACTATGCGAACTTATATACCTGTACTATATATTTGTATACTAATTTAATTTTTGATATATTATAACTATCTGTTCTGTGTGTCACGGAGCAAGTTAAGCTGTCACTCCCGAATATTATAATAGCATCTGATGATAATCGTTAACCTTTGATAAGTATATGCTCTTATCCAATGTGTTATTGGTTCACCTTTAGGGTGGCCTTTAGGGTCAGATGGCTATCGCTCTGTGTAAAATCTAGCAGCCTGCCAAAACCAGGTAAGAATATAAGCAGACTCTAGGTAAATACCGGGAGTAATGCTAGGAAGTAGATATGTAGACTAATTTATGACTACGGTTTCGCTCGTGTACATTACCATAGCAACACTCACGGTTACGGTTACTGTATCGAGAATCGTCCAATGGTTGTATTTACTATTATTTAAGTTTGTACATATTTATATATACGATGAATGTAGCTACAAGGTGCAAGGTGTCGAAAAAATTACGGAAACCCGCCTCCGTTGGTATAGACATGACAAAAGACGAGAGGACGAGGTAGAGGCCGCCCGCCATCGTCCTGGTGGTACAACATAGATCGAGACGTCAAGAAAGCCCAATTACCCGAACCGACAACCCAAATTCGTTTGACTTGGCGCAGGAAAGTGAGGAGACCCGACCCCAAATAATGTTATTCAGGGAAGGCGCCTTTTTTAACACGTTTTTATTAGCTTCATATGTATGTAACGGAAACTTTGAACATGATTTTGACCTCCTATAAAACGTCGGATGAAATCGAAATTTTGCATACTTATCAAGGGCCGATGACAGTTTCATAATTTAAAAAATGCAACTAATAATAAACAATAGTTAAAAACTAAAAAACACGTTTTTATAAATCCAACTGGAAATAATGATATCGATGGATAACAAGTATTTGAAATAAATAATTCTATAGTTTATTTTTGAGTAATATACTGAATAAATTAAAGCTATGTATAATAAATATAGGAACGAGTTTAATGGGCGTTCTGCTCTACCGCTAAAATAAATAAAAATAATATAAAGATGAGATAAAAAGCAAACACATATAAGCCCTACATTTCATGTTATAAACCATCTGACTAACCGTTATAGTACCTGTTTTAGAAGATTTATTTAACCGACTTAAAGAGATGAAGGTTATCAATTTGGTTACGATATGTTTTTGTATAATTATGTTCTGCTGTGATGATTTTTCTGTCAGATAAGCTTCCTTTCGGATAGCTTCACATTATTGATCAAGGACCTGCAAGATATATGTATAACGTAACATTTCAAAGCCTCAATGCATCCGTTCCTGTTTGTTGTGTTCTTTCAGTATTATAATTTATAATCCTTAAAGATTAGGTGTAAACTTTTTTTTTATAAAACAATTGTCAATGTTATCTTCCTAGTTCAACGAAGTACGTACTACGTACGAATTACGTAAGGAAACGTACAAACGAACCTTAGGGAATGAGATACAGATTTTCTATAAATATTATACATATTTGTAATATATCATAGAACAAGAAGATTGAAAGGCTCAAAAACATTCGCTGTTACATTACTGTTTAAAAATCCATTATTTTATATCATTCAAAATAATCTTCTGAGGTATAAATAATTCTTTTGTGTCCATAAGATGAATTGTGGATTATAATTCGATTGAGTTAAGCTATAAAATTCAAATTTAATATTTTACACAAATGTTTACAACTTATTTTTTCCATTATGGTTCTTTTTATTAAAATGAGTGATTTAATACTTTTATCTTCTAATTAGTAGAAAATGAGTCATTCCGTTAAATGAATACACAAAACATATGCATACATAATTCTATTAGTCATTTTGTTTGTAATGATTTATTTTGGTCATGTTAATAATTAGTTATTAGTAAGCTCAGGCGCCTAATCTGTTATGCAATGAAACGCTAAGATTCATTTTTTAAAAGTTTTTAACCAGGTTTCTTTTGATTTTCTGAGTTGCCAATTATAATTGGGACTAGAAGTTGAAAGATCAGTGGGTCTACCATTAACTTTTAGTAGCAGTTCTGTGTCATTTGAATCGCAATAAGACTTCACGGTATCTACATAATCTCGCGACAACTTATTAATTTAAGTAATAAATTGATGGGTTGATACAATTTTAAAATATTTTTTTTTCTGTTTAGAGCATTTCAATAAAAGATTTATTTTGAAATAACATAAATTAATAAACGAGTTTTAAATAAACATTTCTAGTACTTTACTATTGATATTTCTGTGTACAAATAAACATTACACTAAGCTATAAGTTAATTATATCGAAAAGCAATATTATTTATTGCGTTTGCAATAGCTTTGGTAAAATCCCCATAAAATAAAACGCTACAAAATTTAAAAACAAACCAATTCAATTCCAAACAATGGAACTCTGTTTATACACAGAGATTTCAACCGATAATAATGTTATCACATTTTAAT
Organism: Hestina assimilis; assembly: GCA_023373885.1. Classification (NCBI taxonomy): domain Eukaryota; kingdom Metazoa; phylum Arthropoda; class Insecta; order Lepidoptera; family Nymphalidae; genus Hestina; species Hestina assimilis. The sequence continues at coordinate 7,537,352 of CM041754.1, forward strand.
CTTAGAATCACGTGTCTGTATCGTGCGTTTGTTAAATCATTAGCAGTCGTTTTAAATACACAATAGAACATAGAACTACAATGACTGCTTGAACTTAATAGAACACGATATTTACATAAGACACAGGTTAAATAATATCAATACAACGCATTTATTAAACTGGTAGTGAGGTAATCAGAAAGTTTTGTTATTTTTAGTCTGTATTAATTTGTCATGACAATTAATGATTGTTTGGGATTTCCGCATTTCCGCTAGACGGGGTTTTCTTTATAGCGATCGAGTTTTTATGCGTTCCGTTTTATATTAAACAGGATGTTGTTTTTTAACCGATTTTCAATAAAAAAAAGTTATCATTTTGGTTGTTATCGCATTTATTTTTTAAATTATGATAGGCTTGAGCTTGACTACAGCCATTCCTCTTGGAGAGGAGTGATGCGGTCTAAGTTGGAGCGCGCTTACCTAGAAGATGCCTATTCACTCTAAACTCGAAGGTATTTATGTTGTAGCTGGTAGGGAACACGGAAGCTGGGAGAGCGTTCCATAACTTTGCGATTCGTATCAGAAACGTTGAGCAAAAACGCTTCGTGCGAGTGGGTGGAATGTCAACCACATAAGGATGCCAAATGCATGCTTATGTTGTAACAAATTTGATCTTTCCCGATCACCTGACGTGATCCGATTGTAAGGAAAATAGTGTCGTATACACTGTTGTATACAAATTTAAGTATTCCACATTGTTTTTTCTTTCATTAATATTGTTGGTTTTAGGCTGCCCGTCCATTGGCTAGTTATCGATATCGAGTAGCTTGCGCGACAACGCTAGTAGCGGTCGCAACCCAACACTTGCTTGGTAGTCGCCACTTTTATAGTATATGTAGTATGTGAGCGATTGATTCTGTTCATTCAGGTGACACCAACAATAGCTAATAACTGAAAAACGATTCTTGAAACTCCGCTTAACAAGTCGCTAATGCTACTTTTCAGTAGCTCACGCAACAGAATTGACGTCGGTCGTCGAAGCAGCGACCGAACCACAGCAGATGCAACTACCTACTAAGAGAGTAGCGAAAGGGCGGGTAGCCTTAGCTTTCAAGCTGTTATGTTATCCGTGACGTTTTGACGTCAAATTAATCGTTCTTTACTAAAACTTAAAGCTAACAGGATTTGTAAGTTATTTATAGGTTAAGGACTAACTATATAACTCCTTCTATTTCACCGGTCAGATACGTATATGAGGATGATCAATCTCCTTCGTATCTTCTCCATCTTACGTGACATTGGCGAGATAATATGTTCCTACAGGGCACAACCAAAAGCCAACATTGAAAAATTTAATTGAATTGAATTTTTTTTATAATTTATATATTTTATTTGTTTCTACTACACATTAGTAATGGCGCACTGGCATTCATAGAGCAATACGTTAATATTTGTTCTACCGTATTAGACACAGAGTAAAGAGTATTAGAAATCACAACACACAATGTTTTCTGTCACTGAAAATACGTGTATGAAAAATTTGTCTAAAATAAAATTAATTCTACATTTTGTGTAATCGTTCTTGACAATTAATCAAGTGTTTTAAGTGGTGAAAATAAAATGCATTAATAAAGTGAGAAAATTGATTTAGCAACCATTTTAGAATATGTTATAAAGTTAATATAAAGTTTCTTGAAACATGTTGCTAAAATTTCATTCTAAGAAACGTGGCAAGAGTTTTGATAGGTTTTAGTTTGTTTTTATGTTCTAAGGAAGCATCTGTTTAAAATTTAAGACTTGGCTAACGTCAGTGACCTTACAATGCCACTTGACTCTCTACTGGACAGTCTACTTGACATTACATTGAATTGAAGTAGTCAAATTAAAGTATATTTGTTTATTTTTTACCTACAGATACCTAGCTGATTATCAATAATTATCGAAAAACAGACTATTCAACCTCCCCGTTGGATTTTTAACTACAAAGAATTCCAACTTTTTCTCCGGCCACAGTTCAGTTTTATAATATAATAGATAAACTTCTAATTCGAGGCTATGTGTGGAACCTGGTTCTTTCTCGTGAATTCTTGGTAGCAACAGGCCGGAGTTCAAGTCTAATTTTCTACTCCTATAGTGCATTCTAGGCATCGCTATTAAATGCAATTTGACCTAGAAGGAAGTATCTTGCCAGTAGGTAATACCCTGGGGGTAATATCCGTACCTCAATAAGTAAAAAAAGGAACCCTTAATAAATCACTCTCTTTTCCGTCTATCTGTGTGTCACAACCGATTTTCGCAGGAACGACCTAGCAAGTTGAAATTTATACCAGATACTGAGGTCTCTAGTCCCTATGAGGTGTATAAAAATCAAGATCCTGAGTCAACACGATAAAAAGATATGGGCCTATTTAGATTTTCGCAAAAACTTGTAAGTACCAAAACATACCTTAACTTTTAATAGATAGGTAATAGAACGGAACCATTCGTGCTCATACCCATATCATACCATACCCGACTCACACTTGGTTGGGTTTTTTTAACCTGGAAAAACTAACAATAATATTTTTTGTTATAATTTATTATAATTAAAAAATATTTTAATTAATTACCAATAAGAACTTGAAAGCAATTTCGTTTCCGGCAATTTATTTGCTTATTATACAAATAATTACTACATCGTTGAATAATAAGCACTTAATAAAACTCGTGTCCAATATGTCACGCTATTTCTGTTTGATACGGCACATTAAGGTCATGATAATTGTGAGTAAATATTATATAACTAGCTTCTGCCAGCAGCTTCGCCTGTTTGAATAACGATTTTAATACAAAATCTCAACCCCCATCCTTCTCCAAAATGTAAATGTCATATTTATTCATATCGAATCAACAGTCTAAAAAGGAGTTTAAAACTTCTAGCTCCTAAAAATGACAATACTTTCATACAACTTTTCATCCCCCTTTTCAACCCCTTACAACCCTTTTTTCGCATCAAAAAGTAGCCTATGTCTTTTCTCAGGCTGTCATGTACAAAATTTTATTTGAATCGGTTCAGTAGTTTTGGCGTGAAAGCGCGACAGACAGACAGACGGAGAGACTGGGTTACTTTCCCATTTATAATATTAAGAAGGATTATATTAGTAGATAGTTCTACTAGAGAAGCAGAACTAGCGTTACTACGCTGAAGTAATGTAAGTTAGTAGTAAGTGGTAAGGCATAAATTCATTCTCGGTCTGTTATCTTCTTTTTTATGTGGCTAAATTGTTGCAAGGTTACGCTTGTTACTATAAAAACTATAAAAGCATTATTAAATATATATATTATTACTATGATTATATTATATTTTAATACAATAACCGCACCTTAATAGCAGTTGACCGGTAGTTAAGTATCTAACAGGGCGGGGCGGTACATTCACTGCTCAGCGCGTGTGCAAATCTGGAATTTTGAATATATTTATTTTATTATTATATGCATATACTAAACTTATTTACTACCTTTAACGACCGTTGTGGCGTATTGGTAAAGAGCATACCTTGTGTTTATGATGTTATAATATCTGTTCTGGTCTGGGCGTTTCTCACTTGTTTGGCAATAAGTTACTGATTCGCCTTTGGGGTTGTGGGTAAGATGGCAATCGCTCTGTGTAAAAACTAATAACCTGTCAAATCCAGTTAAGAGTATAAGCAGATGCTGGATAAATTATAGTAAGAAGAAGTCTTAACTTATTGACTAGTGGTTTTCAACTACGTCACTCGTCAATAACTATCATACTTGTATTTTCAAAGAGAGATTTTGTTACTTGTTTTCAGAAAGTTTGAATTTTTTTTAAATAATGTTGCATGAAATGTGTTATGAAATATACATGTAAGTTATTATTTAACGCCCAGGGTGAAACCATAGCTGATTAATGAACACTAAAAAATAATATAACAATGATTAATAAATAGATTTTTTATTCTGCATTTTTTAATTTATATCTTCTTCTTCTTCGTCTTAGCATTATTCTTATTTACCCAGGGTCTGCTTATTACTCTTTTCTGGATTTGACAGGTTACTAGTTTTCGGATCGTTGTCATTCGACCTCCGCAACCCTAAAGGCGATTCAGTAACTCATTGGATAAGAGCAAATTTACTTATTAAAAGTTAACGATTATTATCAGGTGTTATGTAATAACAACCGGGACTGACAGCTTAACATACTGTCCGAGGCACGGTGGCGAGACCCACACGGATAAAGTCCCAGACCGAAACAGAAATTTTAACAAACATCTGCCCGAGCGGGAGTCGAACCCGCAACCGTCGAGACGATAGGCAGACTCACTACCCACAACGCCACAACTGTGTCTTATTACTGTCGCGGCAGTCCGCTGGATGCGGCTGGCGCAGGACCAGTCATTGTGAAACTCTTTGGTGTATGTCCAGTACTGGACGTCCTTCTAACTTCTCTTGATAACTATGGTCTATTATATAAAGTTGTAATATTGACAAATTGAGTAAAATATACAAAAAAAAAAGAAAATATAAAAAAGTAATATGTTCCGAAATCAGCTTAATATAAAAAATAGCTGGAAGATTAATAAGAAAATAACCTCGGTAAATCGGTACTGAAACACAATTTTGCCTCTGTGATTAAAACTTAAGTGCCTTGACCGAAGATAAAGACCAAGAAGGGGAATAAAAGGAGAGGTGGCAGTTTGGGCCTCTGGCACTCCTACTCTTCAAACCAGACGTGAAGCATGCTGTAATATAGAATGTATCAATAAAAACACAAAAATTACATTAAAAAATAAAAATCGAGTTCTACGAATCGCATAAGTTTTATATTTCAAAGAACCATAATTAAATTATATTCATTTATGATTGACGTAAGTATTTAGTTAATTATAAATGTATCAATGTCACACAAATATGAGAGTATGTCTTATAATCTCATTGAACGATATTAATTAAAATTGTTGTTCAATCGATCGATAGAAACCTTTTAAATAAAGTCACAACACTTTTAATTCTTTAATACTTAGATATGTAAAATTAGTTTTGATTGACATTCATTTACATATTTAGGAATTTGTTTAAGGAATTGGTTTTCAAATTGTAAGGCACCAATTGGACCAAACGCAATAGACTAACAGAAAGCTATTGAGTCTGTGAACCAGTTAAGTCATCACCGCCGCCCATGAACATCTGCAATACCAGAGAGCATGCCACCTGCAACCTTTAAGGAAAGAATAGGCTCTTCTCCTAAAGGTTCCCAGGTCGTATCGCTTCGGAAAGACCGCCGATGTTTGATGAGACATCCTTAATCACTACGTAGTATAAAACAAAGTCGCTTTCTCTGTCCCTTTAAAAAGACGTAACGGATTTTGATGCGGTTTTTTTTAATAAATAGAGTGATTGAAGAGGAAGGTTTATATGTATAATAACATCCATTGAATAGTGGAGAAAAAAAAGAAAGAAATTTTGGGGTTTCTAATGTGATGTCGTAAATAATTTAACGCGTGCGGGCCACGGGCAGTAATGAATAATGAATGAATGAATCAAAACTACTGGATCGATTTTAATCATTTTTTCAGTGAATGACATAGGCTATATATTTTATACACATGCGAAGCCGGAGCGGGCCGCTAGTGTAATATAAATGATTAGTTCCATATGTATTCCTTAGCTATACCTAGTAACATTTTCAATGACGTATAGAAACAAAAAGGAAAACTAAAAAATGTCTAACTAATGCAGACTTAATTACATACATATCTTAACGGAAATATGTATGTAGATAATTATGAACATGAAATGTCCAGAAATGTGTTATAGTGTAAATTAGCAATAAAAATCTTTTAGGCATAAATATAAATAATTATTTGATTAATTAAAAACGTTTATTTTGATAACTATCACCTTCTCGGGTATTGCGAATATGTGTGTGTAATATGCTTCAAAAATTAAATTTAATTTCCAACCAAACCATAATTTTCACTAGATTTCATATGCCACCCTTTGTCACACTTTAACATCCTTATCAAACCACCTTTTGCCACCCCTCCTACGGCAACCCGCGATAAGGAACTGTCTTCCAAAAGGGGTCTGAAATTTTCTCTATACGTATTTATAAATAGATACTATGAAGAATAAAGACATTTGTTATTTCATCATTCTTGTATATATTATGAAAAAGTTTCATAATATGTTACACCATATTCTAGCATCTAACTATTTAGTCTCAAAAAAGTCATCTGCCAAGTCTGTCACGTACACCTTTCGATACGGGCAAATGTATGTTATGATTTTGTAACTTGAACTAGTTTTGCTAAGGCATTGGCATTTACTGGTTGAATATTGTATTTTATTTTATATCCATAGATAGAGTTTTACTAATAATAGTAAATTACGCACCTAGAGAGAAACGTAGGACATTCTCACCAGCGGATTATTGAGTCGCGCGAGTGGCAATGTTCTACTTTTCACCCATGGTACTTGACGACTTTTATTGTCTACTATGACAAGTTCGCTTTTAGCCCTGGTGCGAGGGATATATACGGTTAAATACATAAAGTTGCTAGGTTACTTTTGTATAAATATAACCTAGCAAAGGTTATATTTATATATGTAAATCAGTGTTCTAAAGTTATTGAAATTTTAATGTCAGCATGAGCTACGTTTAAAAAGTACATAAGATTTTTTATATCATGACGGTTAGCAGACAACCATTCGGTCCGCCTGACGCTTGTAATAGTTGAAGTATCACAAGCGTGTTACTGACTAAATGATATATAAAAACGATCGAAGGGAAGGATGAGGAAGGGAGGGAAAAAGGAAGGGAACAGAATGGATGAAAAGGAGGAAGAATGGAGATTGGACCTCCGGCTCTCTGACTTAACGCACGAAACGCAACAGTACTGTCACTATACGCCGATTTTCTGTGACCGGGTAGTACTACTATCTTTATAATACTTTTTCTAGTATACTTTTGCCTTTTCACGCCGATTAAAAAGTATCTTTATTACGTAAAACAATGAAAACTAAGTGCCTTGAGGCGAGGAAATTGCTTCTAAGAACTGAAAAGTTGTCTTACCGGCCACGCACGTGAGGACAAAAGGTAAAACCTACGCATTTACATAACAAATGAGTCACTCGTTAATCTAAAACGTTTATCAGGATTTTCTTTGGGTTTTCTAATTTAAATTACATTTATAACACGCATAAATGTGACGGAAAATACTATTGTAGTCTATCCGCTTAAGATTAAAAGAAAAATTACTATGTGTAACTTATTAAGTATATGAGATATCTTATATCTCATATCTAATACCTTTAAACGAGCAATTCATGTATATATACGTTGCACACTCAACGCATATATAAATATATAATTTGAATATCGGAAACGGCTCCATCAATTTTCATGATATTAAGTATTTTTTATTTTTTTATGTTAGTAGTTGGCAAACAAGCATACGGCCCACCTGATGGTAAGTGGCTGCCGCAGCCTATGAGCGCTTGCAGCACCATTAGTAGGTGCCACTCACGCGTTGCCAACCTCGAGATATTAGTTCTTAAATCTCGTTCGCCCAGTAATTTCACTAGCGTACAATGCCCTTCAAACCGAAACACAGTAGTGCCTAAACACTACTATTTGGCGGAAGAATATTGGACACTGCGCTGGTACCTACCTAGCCGGCCTCTTGCAACAAAAGACCTACCACCAGTGAAAAGTATGCAGGGAATTTCGAGGGTGATAAATCGATCTAGCTAGGATTAATTTTTAGAAAATGTCGCTTTATTCGTGTTTTTCTCGGTTCGAGTCCAGATGTCTCCAGTCCGACTGTTTTTTGTCCTTTATTTTCAAGTTCCTTCTTTTGTGAGAAAAACAGTTATTGGGAGCTCTTTATCAACTAATCTAAATCGTATTTAAGTATATGTTTCGATTCACCAAAAAAAACACCGAGCAAGCCTGGTCATCCAAGTACTATAATATAATATGCATTACGGTTATAATTAATTTTGGTCTCCTCGGTTGTGGTCTACTTTGGATGGGTGACCATTTTATGAAATCTTACTGGTCGCCTCGGTGTTTTAGAGACTACATAGGGACGCAAATAAGCAATACCATGTCAACCCACACGAATGTCATTTCGAGAAAAACGCGTTTGAAAATTTTGAACAATGCTTGCTTTATATGAATTTTTTAATGTATTTTTCAAGTTTTTGGTAATGTCAAGATGTATGTAAGTTATTTTACTTATTTTCACAAAATATAAGTATACGAACTGCATATTTGGTATATAATATAACCCAAAATGTTTAAAAATACATAAGTAGCATGATTGAAAAAATGGCTTCTTTAGAAGTTTTAAAGCTTAAAACCCTACAAATATTAAAGGAAAATGTTCTTCAGCCATTTACCAACACTTCTGCATATATAACTCAGTTTTTTTAATTTTGTGGGTTGACATGGTATTGCTTATTTCGGTCCATAGAAGCCTAATAAATATTTAGTCTTTTAATTAATATAATTATATGTATCGGCAGCAATTTTCCCAGTTTATTATTTTAATAAAAGCGTTCATGTTCTTCGGAATGGGTTACGGAATTTTCGCAAACATGCCTTAAATAAAATAAAAATCATTTATTTCAAGTAACAGTGACTCATTTAGTATTTACTGTACAAATTATTGTGTTTACTTAGAACATTAGTATCGAAACAGACAAATAATAGTAGTTGTTATCATCGCCCATGATTTAAAATTGCATAATAGTAAAACAAATTGCTGTATTTATTTATAGAATATGCTGGACGAATGATAATGAGTATGGCGGTATGGCCCTTTGACGACGTTGTGGCGCAGAGGTAGCGAACCTGCCTTAAACGCCACAGGTCGCGGGTTCGATTCCCGCTCGGAGCATAATATGTTTGTATTGTCCATGCAAGCATATTTTCCGGTCTGGGTGTATTTGTCCTTGTCATTATGAATGTTTCCGGACCCCCGACACAGGATATTACTATCCTAATGGGGGCTGTTGAGTGTGCAGCGTTTATTTATTTATTTAAAAAAACCCTTTTGGGTCATGGCCTACTTGCACATAGCTCCTCCATTTGTACACGATATTCATTTTCCTGATGGTAGTAGCAACATATCGTTTGTTCGTTTTATAAATTACTAGCGACCTGCTCCGCTTTCGCACGGGTATAAAATATATTATTTTGATAAATCTCGTAGGGTTCAGCCTGCGTTTGTTGCAATGTAAGCGGAAAAAATGTAATTATTTACGACATCACCTCCTAGAAACCTCAAAAATAACAGTATTTCTCCACTATTTAATTGATGTTTTTATACATATAAACCTTCCTCTTCAATAACTCTATCTATTAAAAAAACCGCATCAAAATCCGTTGCGTAGTTTTAAAGATTTAAGCATACATAGGGATATAGGGACAGAGAAAGCGACTTTGTTTTATACTATGTAATGATTTTCCGAGTCGAAGAATTAGGGATATCTTCAGACTACATATTCATAGCAGTCAAGCTGTTTGACATTTCAATCATTTGATTAAATGCTTTAATTAGGTTGCTAGGCCCTTATTTGCCTTCCGTGGTTTTTATTGTCCTCAGCAATGTGAGTTTCGTTAATTGGTTGAAATAAAACAATGTAATTGATTATATAGCTCGTTCAAGTCCACAACAATGGTAATTATGCGTGTGACCTTAGAACGATGACAATACGACATAGAAATGGCATGTTTCATATATTCCAGAGAGACTTAAAGATCACAAATTACGTTCAGACGTTGTTCATGGAATATTAAAATAAATAACAATATTGTTCTATTGTTAGATGTTCTTTAAATAAACTAAAATGTTAATATTACATTTTAATTTTTTTAAGAATCTTGTTTTTTAGACAGTTATCCCATCTCTAAGATTATTTATAAGGTCGCAATTTATTATTCCCAATAAATTCTTCTATTTAACCGAAAGAATGGAAAAATGGATATAATTTTCCCCACAACAAACTAGTTACATGCATGCAACCATTATAAATAAAAAAATAATAGCTACACGCTCAACTGCCCCCATTAGGATTGTGATATCATGTGTCGGGGGTCCGGAAACACATACAACGACAAGGACAAATACAACCAGATCGGAAAATATGCTTGCATGGTCAATAAAAACATATCATGCTCCGAGCGGGATCGAACCCGCGACCTGTGGCGTTTAAGGCAGGCAGGAAAATAATCTTTGAGTAAATTTGTAATCTTTAAAATATAAATTTTTAACATTAAAACTCATATAATGTTACCAACTTTTCTAAGACATTTGTCACTTTTCTTATGACCATTACTCTATACACGACAGACAGCAAGTGTTCCGCCTGTTATGAATGTTTAAACATAATCTGATATGAATATCAACACGATTAGTATTGATCCGGCAGCAGTTTTATTGTTAACTGACCGAGGCCCAGTTAAATCTATCAATTAGAATGATTGTGATATCGTGGGCGGTTAGTGATTGATGTATCATAAAATGTTCTATAGCGAGCGCTTGTCACTTTGCGTGTTATGTTAAAATCTTATCTTAAAGCCTTAAGAGAAATCTTTATACACGTTTTTAAACATATATTACTCCCTGAAAATTGTATGTTTTGGTACATTTAATAAATAATCTTCTTCGTCCTAGCATTACTTTTTACCCTGGGTCTGCTTATTACTCTTATCCGGATTTGACAGGTTAAAACGTAAACGAGAAATAACAATATTTTTTTCGGAATTCGGAATTCGGACTTAGAAGGTGCAAAGGGCTTAAAAGTTGAAACAGTTTAAATATTGGGTGACTGTCACTTATGAAACTTCAATAGAAGTATGAAACTTTGTTTTTTGGCGAACGATTAAAGATAAACAAACACGTATTGTAAAATTTTCTGAAATTCCACCTCTGAAAGGGTGACATGGGGGTTCAAAGTTTGTATTAAAGTCGTTATTTACGCGAGCGAAGCCGCTAGCAGAAGCAAGTTTTAAATATAGCGGTGGCTTATGACATTTAGTACTCATGTGTACGTACCCAATGTTCCACAAAAGGCTTTTCAAATTTAGATATATATATTTTTTTTTTTAAAGTATATTAGCCATGATTTTTACAAGGCATATTCCTATTGCCCTCCAAATAAGCTCGAAGCTTGCGCTAGGAGTGGGTACGACAATAGCCCAAGGGTCAGGATCGAACCCTCGACTCCCGCGTTAACGGAGCGAAGTCGGCCCTTTACCGTTGAGCTATTGAGGCTTAATATTAATGTCTTCTTATTAGGTTTCTTAGGATACTGTTGAACTATCATCCATTCTCCGACACAGGATATAACTATCCTAATGGGGCCGTTGAGTGTGCAATCTTTGTGTATAAAAGTGTTAGATTGGGCATATTTAATTACTGTTAATATTAAGAAGTCCAGAAAGTTAAATTATAAAGCGATTGTGTTTTAATTGATTGTTTTGTAATGCATTCTTTTGAACAAATAAAAAGAACAAGCAAGATGTGACGAGCGTCTACATCTGAAAGAAATATCCGCTTTCGTTACCTTGAAGAGCCTTGACGAGAAAACCCTTTCTCGTCCTGTGGGTAGACTACAACTGCCATCTGCGCAACTATATAAGTCCCATATCAAAAAACTTCGCTAGATGTCCCCGTGAGGGCTTCAATTCTCATTTTCAATTGATTTTAGGGGCATCGGGATGTAGAGATAAAAATTAAACAGGATAAGAATAATCTCATATTCCTTTTACCAGTTCAAATTGTGCACCTGTAAATAAGCCTAGTGGGTGAGATCTCAGCCTTGAGATATACTTAAGAGTAGTGAGAAGAAACCCCGAAAATTTCCAAAAATTCTATAATGAATCTTAAAATGCTGGTTTCTCAATTTTGGTATTAAAAGAATAATTCGTTTGTTAATAATGAAAACGGATGTCTTAGGTGTATCACCAATATCAATTTAAGTACAAAACTCTTAAAACGTTCATTTATAAAATTAATTTAATAGGCTCTTGAAGGCGCTTTTAAAGGGTATTTTTTTAATCGCTTCTTGTATTTATATTGTAATTTGCAGTTATTGTATAAGTAATAAGGATATTCACGGCTTATTTTAGTAGAGTAAAATAAGCGTTTTAAAGTTCACAAGAGATAAGCATCTTGCCAATTATATATTTATTTTTAAGAAATTGAAACGATAATTAATATTTGAGACGATTGAAAAGAGCGTAGTACGGAATTCTTTTTTTTATGTAAGAGGGGGCAAATAGGCAGGAGGCTTTGATGTTAAGCGATCACCACCGCCCATGAACATCTGCAACACCAGAGGGCATACAGTTGCACTGCCGACCTTTACGGAATGAATAGGTCTTCTCTTGAAGGTTCATGTCGTATCGGTTCGGAAACACCGCTGGCGGAAGCTGGTTTCATAAAGTGGTTGTGCGAGGAAGATTCAATAATCATCGAGTTCAATAATCATATCTGCTCAATGGGGCTCATTAAAATGTCCTCCGCACCCACAGTGCCTCATAGGGACTCGTTTCTCTGGAAAAACAGAACCATAACAATTTTCAGAAAATGAAAGACAGTTTATTTATTAATTAACAGCTTATTGACAACGTTGTAGCACCGCGGTAGCGAACCTGCTTTAAGCGCCACAGGTGGGTAGGTTCGATTCCCGCTCGGGGCAATTGTTTGTATTGACATGAGGCATGTGTTCCGATCTGGGTGTATTTGCCTTTACCCTTGTGTATATTTAGTGTATCGGAAAGACATATACAGTCGAAAAAAAAACTTGTAGTAAAATAAAGAAATGCCTACTCATATTACTCTATTACTGCTCAACATTACGGAAAGTAATGACAGATATTTTAATGTGCCATTAAAGTTAGTTATAATCGAGGAAAATTAAAATCTCTCAATAAGATAAGGTAGAAAATTTATAAGAGAATCATAATAATGAGTAATATCATAAATTATAATATAGGATGCATAATTAAAAGTGAATATCGAATGACTTTATATAAAGAAAAAAACAATTTTGACTTCAATAATGTTTCAAAATATACCTATTTTATTTTATTCTTATATTAAAAACAAAGTTTTGGTTGATTTTTTTTTATGGATAAAAGATAATAATATTGCATAAGGGACGGACAGTAAATAAAAAACATCAAAGTAAACAAAACCTTATCTTAAATAATAAGCAGACTAAAACCCTCCCAGTGGATGTAGGATAAAGGGTTACTTAATACCAGAGAATATTAAGTTTTTTGTATAGGTGGTCCTTATGTTCGTTAACGGACAACGGAGGCTAAGTAATAGGGCCCCGTTAACACCCTTTGAGTACTTGACTTAAAGTTCTGAGACCCCTAAGTGGGGCGTAGGGCGTCCACAGTGTGCCGCCATCGCGTTCTGTCTCGGGCTAGAGCATTCACCTCGAGCTACTTGCATCCCTTTGAGTACGGAGCCCTAAAAATGAATTCAGTAGAGTATATACGTAACTCTACTAAATTCAGTTAAAGTATTTTTATTAATTTAATACTTTTTGTGTTTAAATAGTTTTTATGTGTAAATAGTTCGTATTTGTTTAACATAAATCACGTCGTTTCGTAAGTTCACTGTAGCCATTAATTTACTCTCTTGATAGAATGAGGTCGCCATATTTGGTTTGAGTTTCGCATCATTTTGCCGTGATATTTACGATTCATGTTTATTTATATTTAAGTAACAACGGAGATAATATAATATTTATTCCGACAATAAAATAAAAGGAGAAATGTTTAAATACTAGCTTCTGTCAGCGGCTTCACCCGCCTGGCTGGCCCTTTTTAATCATATAGGATATACTCAAACGATAAGGTCTGTTTATGTAATAAGAGCTATTATAGCATTTGTGATTCCCTTGCGAATACCACACCTGGGTATTGAGATCGCTCCAGAATTTTCGCTGGTTCAGTGAACATAAATGTAAATAAATTTTACATTAACAAATACAATTAAAAAATATGTATAATAATTTAGTTGGTACCCTTAGTCTGTTTCGCTAGTTCTTCTCTGTTAGAGGCTTCATTTCGGTGCCGGTTATCTTGCTTTCAACAAAAAAGTTTAGTATTTTATTTTATTTTTATTTTATTTTACTTTATTTGTTCCAGTTACAGATAACAGATCAAAACTATTAAGTATAAATGGGAAAATATCAAAACACGCTAAATCTGTTTTCCAATTGCAACTGTACACAGCACTTATACATTAAGTTAAATAAACGAACATAACTAGTAACAAAATTATGATAAGAAATTAAAAATAAATAAAAAACAAATTTCAAAAGTAACACAAGAAAAACAAATACATGCATTCAATAATTGATTCTATGTAAAAAAGTTTAAAATTAATTAAAAAATAACAATCATTAAAGGTGACAAAAAGCAATAACAATACTAGGTATGTTATATTTAACATATATATAAGAAGTAAATATATAAAAAGTAAAATTATAAATATTCTAAAAAAGTAAAATTATCAATACAGTGAAACTTACTTATAATCTAAGGTATGTATATAATTCAAAATTAAAATAAATTAAGAAAGAAAATTTAAAAATAAAAAAAAATAACAAAAATTATTATAGCTTTTGTAATGACAATCTAAAAGACTTATAGTTATCCTTAAATATATCAAAGCAAGAATCTAATTCGTTATAGGTTTTACACATTCTATATATTGGATTGTTTTGTGAAACTCGATTGCTTGCAGTGGTGATATTGAACAATTGAAATCTACGTACAGATCTCTTCGGAATTTTGAAGGATAAATTTTCAATCATCTGACAGTCGAAATTACCATTAACTATCTTGTAGAGCAAACACAAATCAGCAAACATTTTGAATAATGATGATGAATTAAACATTTCATTTTCATTTTGTATAATGGGTTGCATTTGTACATTAAACATGTTTTTAGTAAAAATAATTATTGTTTGAACATTACATCACATCGTTGTAATAACTGGAAGGATTTTATGAAGATTAATTGCTTATTCTCTTGGTTTGAACCTTGATATTTAAAATTCTTTTAAGATTATATTTGGTCCATATTTTTATCACGATAAACAACACTTCTTTCTAAATAAACATAGCACACTCATCACGGCGGTGACCTGGAAAGGACAAGTACAAGACTGGAACACATACCTATATGGCCAATAAAAAGTCTGCCGTGAGCGAGAATCGACCCTGCAATCTGAGGCGCTTCAAGAAGGTTCGGTACTGCTTCACAACGGTAGTAAAATTCAAAGTGCAAAGTTTTTCATTGTTTTTTGACATTCTGTATATATGCTAATGGAACGATCCATATATATTTGATCAGCCACTTGAACAATCTTCGAAAGACGGTTACCAGAAGGGCATGCCTCTCTATGATAATTTAAGTATAAAAAAAAAAAAATTTATACATTTATTTTTATAATTTTTATACTAGCTTACATTTATTCCACTTTATAAGTAGCTTAATGGTATCAACGTATCAGCTTAACTTAGTCATATCGATATTATTAAAACAATTTAAAATCTTGTGTATTTATAGATAGCAATTTATTTACATTTTCCTTATTTTCTACAATGTTTTATGACATTCATTCTGAACCGACATTCCTACCGAACCATATACTGAATCCTTTCACCTCACGACATTACACGACACTGGACTGCCACTTCATGAATTCGGAACTAGATCTGATTTTAGACCCTTAAACGTTATGCGATTACAAGTGGTCATAATTATTCAATAATTGTAAAACACGGTTATGCTTGCATTAATGTTGTTAATTTGCTGGACGACAGTCTACAAGCTATTTTTCTATTCCATAATGGCCGTTTCGGATATTCACACAAACGTCTACTATAATATCATTACGAATCTTTGTATACCAAATATGTAAAAAAAAATCAAATAAACGCAACACACCCAACGGCGTCCCTTAGGATAGCTATATCCTGTGTCGCGGATCCAGAAACACAAAGACAAGGATAAACACACCGGAATACGTGCCCGATATAATACAAACATCTGCTCCAAACTCGCGAACTGTGGCGCTTAAGGCAGGTTCACTACCGCTGCGCCATAACGTCGTAAAAAAGTAAAACGTTTACATCATCGAAGTCCAAAAATACATAAGTAAGTAAAGAGGGAAATATTTCAGTTTATGCTTGAGGATTATCCCAAGTAATTCTTTTAGAATGTAGCGTTAGCCGGTGAGAGGCAACCCTGTACGATATTAAACTGATTCTTAGTACTGCACCAAGGCATTAGTAGAACAGTAATCGAAAACCTTCAAGGTTATTATTTAACCACGTCATAACCCAGAATGACGTTTCGTCTCGACATAATGACATCGGCAAAAATATAATTGGATTAGGCTGCATTTTTTCTTAAGGTTATTTTTATTTTGCGTGACAAACACAATAAATAGCTTTACAAAAATTTATTTCTGTACTATTCTATGACTATTAAGAATTAATTTATCGATCTGTGACATACCGAGAAATGATTGAATGACTAATGTCTCAAGTTTTTAATTAAAACCCGGTCATGATTTTATCAAACAGAAACAAAAAACTTTAATTTTAAACATTATATAAGGTTACCTTATATAATTACTTAAATTTTAGAGACGCTCACAACCAGATGCATTCACTGATAAACGATCAGTGGGGGAAGGAAATATAGGCTCGCTCAGGCTATAGGTGGGTGACCGCATAGTGGTATTTCGGCTGAGCATCTCCGTGCTTCGGAAGGCACGAAAAACCTCGGTTCCAGTAGTTATCAAATCGATAATAGTCGATAAGTCAAATCGAAGGCCTGAATGGGTTGCCTGAACAACTCAGACACTATGTCGACTAACTAACAAAGTAGAAGAACTTCAATCTTCACTCAAAGAATATAAATTAGTTTAAATGAAGTAAGGGGTTGTATGCCTACTTCATAGACCACCATACCAAAAACCAGTCCATACTTAATTTAATTCGTTTCTACTAATAAAGTACTTGAAAGCTGTAAAATAGGCATATTTATATGCCTACTATCTTTAATTGTCAGCACGTAACAAACGAATGTATGAAGTAACGAGTGATTGAGCCAAAACAATCACATTCGAATCTATAATAATAATTAGGACAATCTCTTGATGAGACTTCAGATCCCAGCACAAATGTCTTGCCCGGGAAAGTACTATCCTCCCTCAGAAATTTGGCGTAGAGAAACAGTACTGCTGCGTGTATTGTAAATTAAGAGAGCCGGTCCAATTTCCAACTAACTATTCCCTATTCATCTCTTCCGTCCTATCCCTTGGGTTGGCAACGCGTATCTGATACTTCAAATATCGCAAGCGTTTACAGGTTGCGGTGACCGTATGATTGTTTGCCAACCGTCCTGAAATAAAAAAAAATATCCTGTAAGATCCCGTCGAGGACGAAATCTGTGAAATCAAAGCTCCATAGCAGATATCGTTGAATCAACTTGATTAGAAGAAATATTTTATCAATGTCTTGTACATATTTGTGGGCTGATTCATTTTTAAATTATACAGGAGCCGTGAAGTGATTGACGCATGCTTTAATGCGCGTGGTTTAGAGAGCCCAAGGCAATTTTATAAACTGTCAATGCTGCAAAAATATGGAATTCAAAAGCAAGTTTCACACTGGATGACTGTCCGCTTGTAGTGCCAGATATGTCATTGTAGAAAAAAAATAATCCTTTAGTAAATTACACATAAGCTTCCGTAGGTCAAAACTATTTTAAGTGCTTAATTTTTCATTTTTAAATGACGTATAGCTTCTCAATGAATATAGCCAAAAGTCCGTCTCCAAGATTCTGAATTTATTTTCTGCAATATAGATCTCATCTCTTCTTAAACTCGTTTTCAATATTGTCTTGTTCTTTTTTAGGGTTCCGTAACCAAATGGCAAAACCGGAACCCTTATAATTTCGTCATGTCCTTCTGCCCGTCCGTCCGTCTGTCCGTCTGTCCGTCCGTCCGTCCGTATGTCACAGTCATTTTACTCGGAGACCATTGGCTCTATCTATACTAAATTTACTAAATAGGTGTATTCTATGAACCGCACAACAATTCTGTAATGAAATCTTAAAATATATAATAATTAAGGGTAGCAGTCCATACATGTAACTGAAAGTAAAAAAAAAAATTTAACGTTTGTCAAAGTGTGAGATATCTTTGTATAGGTCTTTCGAAATGATAAAGAGGTTTAATATCGACTTTTTTCATTAAGTCAATAGTTGTTGAGATATTAGCTACTAAAGTCACAAAAATTGTGTCCTTTAACTTTTTAACTATGAGATTTAAAATTCTGGAAAAATTTGAGCGCGTAGAATACCATATGAACTTTCATCCACATTTGGTTTGAAGACGATAGGTCAACAAAATTTTGAGATATATAAGTTGTTCCCAACTTTGTTTTTCATATTACTTTTAATAATTACTATGAATTTACCAACTTTTTTTTTGCGATCGATTTTAATTCGTTATTATTTTTAAAGCTCTTAGGATTCTTCATAACCCAGCTGCGGAACCCTTTAGTTTTAACTGTGCGTGGTCCACAACGCACTGCAATGCTAATTATTTCTATGTTACCTTGACAATATATTGATTTTTAGGCACGTAGTGTCCCGTAGAAAGTAGCAGGCAGAAGGTCCCTCTATTAATTTGTTTAAAAAAATAGTCGAAACTGAATTTCGTTATCATTTTATTTAAAAAATAACTCAATTTAACAAATGTTCTACAATTTATATAATATGTTAAAAATATTTCTTAAACACATTTTTAAAACAACTGCTACAAACAGTAATTGTACACAGCTGTTACTTGGATGCAATTTAAAACTACCATGGTTTCGGAATGTATATAGTTTTAGCTCAGTATATAATATAGCACTTAAATACACATATCACTATACCGTACCTATAATCTCATTGAGTCATTCTTAAAGTGGTACTTAAATATGCTGCAAAATTAATGTATAAACTTTAATTCACTTTCAATAATCTGAATGGTAAACTAATTTTCAACATAACCGGCATATAAGAATTCAATGAATTTAGTTTATTTTACACTGAATTGTTTGTATTTTCTTTTTTTCCACAATGTTGGAAAACCAGCGTGGTGGCTAAATAAATGCATTAGATCAAATGCAATTAATCCTTCAATGGCAAGCCAGAACGGACCAAGGCCTCCAGTGTGTGCTATTACTGATCAAAAGATATTTTTAGCGACATAGTTGGTAAGAGCTGGATGTGTGTGGCCAAAAATCGCGCACAGTGACATCTATATCTCTAGCTATTAAAGAGGACAGCTTGACATATATTACATATAGAAAACATGGGGAGGTTAAGGAGGAAAATGATAAGCCAAATTGGCTTAGAGCTCCAAAGATATCGCATGTCGATATAAATAAAACATAAGTTGTGCATGTCACTCGACTTGAGACTATCGGCTTTTTGAAGTCGGTTAATAAACGCTGCACACTCAACGGCTCCCATTAGGATAGTAATATCCTGTGTCGGGGTCCGAAAACATTCACAATGACAAGGACAAATACACCCAGACCGGAAAATATGGTCAATACAAACATATTATGCTCCGAGCGGGAATCGAACCCGCGACCTGTGGCGTTTTAGGCAGGTTCTTATTATTGGCAGGCAGCAAAATTATTATTTTGCTTCAACTATTATTTTATTTCCTTATTATTTTACGCTTTTTAAACTAACAAATCAATAATTTTATATCTTGATTAGAATTTCATCAGTTAAATTTCCGATTCCTCACGTTACGTGAAAGCACAAATTAAGAAGACTTTCGCTTTTTAATTCTGATTATGTTTATGTAATTAATTTGCAATGATTCAAAATGACTTTATAAATCATTATAATGTCGTGTTCATTATAATAAATAATCGCATGATAATGTCCGTTTAAATCCCAGTTTGGCCTTTTTACAATAAATAATAATTTGTACAATTAACAGAAAAAGTCAGAAATAAAAAAAATATATTTTTATTCTATTAACATACTTAATTTAATTGGGTTTGATCATAAGTACTCTTAATTCCAAAACCCGTCTTTGTACCGTTTTACTCTAGGATCAATATCAGCGCTATACATTATGTAAAAGACTTTACGAGTACATCAGTTAGTCTCGTTGTTTTGATCCTTTTTCTTAATAGAACCTTATTTGATCTCATTCAATCTCGCGATGGTTCTTTGACTTAATGTACTGTGATCATAGTAGGTATGATAATTTACTATATGTGGCCTGTGGCATGAAACCTTTTTTGAAAATAGTCCAAATATGACTATTTGTATTAGCGCCAGCTGCATCATGTTATGACCATTCCGGTCCATTAGAGTTATAAGTTTAATACCTATATAGCTATTATAACGCTTTTAAATATTGACGTTTAGAATTATGACTGTAAAGGAAAAGGCATTTGACCTTATGATTTCAGGAAAATTACCGATTTTAATATGGTGCGTTTATTGTTATTGTTCTATTGAATGGATTTAGAGAAGTTGCGAGATGTCGAAATGATGTTACGAAAGGTCAATTTAATGCCGTGCAGACATTCTGTCAGGAGCCGTGAACTTTAACGCGATGTATCCTTAAACCTTATGACATAGATAATAGAACTTCTAATGCAACAACATTATATTTAATAAATAAGTTCTTATTTTTATTACCTGTTCGTGTTATAATTCCAATTTATTTTTATATAAGCTTTATATTTAAATGATGAGTGAATGTTAACGATACAACAATGTTACATTTGTATGTTAACAACATTCTTTAAGGTTAACGACCTGTCTGACGGTTTTCGATACAGTATATAGTTTGATCAATTTTCTAGATCAACTTTTAAGTCAAAGTAAAAAAAAATATTGACTTTCTAACTCCAACGGGTTTTTAATAATATAATAGTAACGCAATATATAAATAATAACGCAAATGAAATTATTTTTCCGGTAATTATAATGCTTTTTCGTTGACTACTTAAAAGTCATCGACTCACATATTCTTATTACACAGAATATCCTATGATCAGATCCTGACCAAATTACAATACAACTGGATAATATACGAAAAATATTGAGACACATTGAAAACCTCCTTTCATCAATTGAAAATTTCTTAAGAATAAAATAAATATCTCAAGGGTATAATGTACATGATATTTTAGTATTCGCACATTTTGTATTGTCCATTATATTCCCAGGAAGTAATTTAAACATTCTCAAAGTTTATCATATGATTAAGATCAAATCAATAATATTTTGAGTCGTTACAATTTCTTGTGTAGTATGTTTCGTACCTTGGGCTAAAGAACTGAAGTGTATATACAGCAATATCTATCTTATATACTTGCGATTAATGATATAATCGGATGCAAAGTATACAAGGAACTGTGAGTGACAAATGTCCGCAAATCGACATGTTTGTTAGTTATTATGTATCAATACGATAGAAATGTACAATCACATCGAAAAGTGAACTATTATTGATTATATTTTTAGAAACATATTTTGTTTTTGAAACGAGATAATTTGCACTAACTCGACAACCGACTTTTTTTAAATAAAAAAAAAAAAATACGTTAACTATTGTGGCGCAGCACTTTAAACGCTTGTATTCACGATACATGTTGTGTTCCGCTCGCAACCACCACCACCACCTATGCGCTTGTGTTTGTGTATGTACACAGGATATAAAAACTAGTGACCGACCGAAATTTCGGTTTCGGTTTCGGTTTCGGCCAGTTTCGGTCAAAAATCTAGTTTCGGCTTTAGTTTCGGTTTCGGCCAAAATATAGCCGAAACTTTCGGCCTCGCCGAAACTCAAGTGTTCGTGAGTTTTCGTGCGTTGTTCGGTAAACTTCGCAGCCAACTTTTTATTTTATTTAGCTCTATTTAACTGTCTATATTATATACAGTGGTGGTCAACTAATTAGGGACATTGGTATAATAAGAGTAACATTTATTTATATATTCCGTAATTTCATTTTACATGAGGTCTTCATTACGTTTTTAATGTTGATCTGATCTTGATCATTTAACCAATGTTTTCTTAATAGAATTATTAATTATTGGAATGGATAGTAATTAAAAATAACAACAATTAAAATTCAAATTTACTTCTCCTTCGTACTAATATAACTTTGGACAAGTAATTAGGGACACTTAAGAAAACATTAGAAATAATGAACGCAGAATGTAATGGAAGAGAAAAATGTACATTTATTATTAAATTAAATTCATCTCAATCAAAGCAATGTTTTCTATTAAAAATTAACATTGAATGTGATTTGCATTATTAGCTATAGCCATATCGACATCGGCGCGGCATCGACTCGATCAAATAATGACACGCTTCGTTAGTGAAGTTCTTCCAGGCGTCTTTGGATCTACTATAGAGTTAATTTAAATTTCTAGTGTGTTGTACCACGAATGTTCTAAAGAATTCATGTCTAGACTATTGGCAGGCCCATCTAAAACTGATAGTAGTTCACCGGCTAGAAATCATTTAATAAACAGCGAAGTATATTTTGGATCATTTTCGTGTTAAAGCGCCCATGTAACTTCGCCACTAAGTTCTAGCCTAAATATTTCTCTTTTAATAATTACAGAGCCCATAAAAGGAACTTTTTATTAAGCTATTACCAGTCTGCTAACTAAATTACTTTCTAGCTACACAGTTTCAGTAGTTCTATAGGTTTGAAAATATTGCACAGCGTTGAAAACCATACTTTTGGTAAGCTATTTTAAGGTATGGCCATTTACGTTGAGATAAAATTGTTTTCGCTTGGTCGTTTCACAACTTAAATAACTAATAAATTGTGATATTAATTTTAAAAATCAAAACTATAAACTAAAGAATGACGCCAAATAAAAATACAAAGGCTTTCCGCCTTTGTATTTCACGTTCATTTTTTAAAAATCGAAAATAAAACACTAACTCTTGCTGTCCCTAATTAGAAGGTCAGCCAGTAAATGAGCAATTTCGATCCAAGAATTTTTTTAAAATAAACCACCATAAAATATTCTTAGCTTCATAAAGTACACACCATTTAACAGTATACTTTATAACAAACAGTATCTCATAAAATTAAACTTTTAAAACACTTAACCAAATTATTTTCCGTTCCTAATTAGTTGACTACGAATGTATATATGTAAGTAAATGTAAAAAAACTTGAAATTCAAATTTCAGTAAAAAAAAAGTAATTTTAAATATTTTTTAAAAAGTTTCGGTTTCGGTTTCGGTTTCGGCCGAAACTGACAGGGAAGCCGAAAGTTCGGTTTCGGTTTCGGTTTCGGCTGAAAAACCAGTTTCGGTCGGACCCTAATAAAAACCATACAGTATGCAACACTTATCTTAAAGAAATCCAAACAAACATGCCTTCTAGAGATCAGTTACCATCTCTGTGTATATCAGTTACCATCTCTGTGAGATAAAAGATATAGTGAGTAAGAGTAAGTCTGCAAAGAAGGAGATAGTTGTAGTGAAAGCTTGTGGCCTTCAAGTCTCACCACATATCGAAATAGAAAAATATACATACTAGTAATTTATATAGATAATTTTCAAGACAATGTCAAAAACAGTAACAACACAACAACAGTTGCTGGCTCTACTATTCTTCTTCATCCTAGCATTATTCCCGGTATTTTTTATGTACCCAGGGTCTGCTTATTACTCTTATCTGGATTTGACAGGTTACTAGTTTTTACACAGAGCGATTGCCATCTGACCTCCGCAACCCTAAGGGCGAACCAGTAACTCATTGGATAAGAGCAATTTACTTATCAAGAGTTACCGAGACAGAAATTTTAACAAACATCTGCCCGAGCGGGAATCGAACCCGCAACCGTCGAGACTAAAGGCAGACTCGCTACCCACAACGCCACAACGGTGTCGCTGGCTCTACTATTCATCAAATGAAATGAAATTTATTCCTAAAATAATGTAATCATTGTAAATAATTACTAGTTTTCTGGTTATGGATGGTTTTATTAATGAGTATTTCAGTTCCCTATATCCTGCATCACCTCATCATAATTATATTATGGTATCACCTTTGTACTGTACAAGTCTCATATAAGACATACCAATTGGTCAATAAAATAAAAGGTACACCTCTTTATTTTAAAGTCGTCTCTTAAGTATTATAAATTATTTAAAATGATTCCTTAAGACGTTTACCATGTTTTAGTGGAATGTTTTCGGAATGAGTCGTAGAGACGTATTTTATTTGAAAAAAACAATATCATTTTAATAACTGGTGATATTAATGTAATACATGCTAACCCATCTTCTAAATCAGCAAAATTATTGTACAAACTATTTAAGCTAGTTATAAATGCTAGAACTTTAAATATTTATATTTAATAGAATACTATTGTGTAAAAGCCGTATGGAGCGACGAGCGAGGAGCTTACAAATTTGTAAGCTCCTTAAATAAAGAATAAAAAAAAATCCTTCAAATTCTGAAAAGTGACCAATAATAAAGAATTAAAGTAGCGAAAAAATATTTTGAAACCAAAACAGATAAAAAGGATAAATTATTATTATTTACAATACAAAAAGATTATATATTCTAAAATTCTTTTTTATTTTTATTTATGCATTTATGAACACGACGATACTCGAACGATAGTAAATTGCTTTATAAAGCGCTATTACTGTCGCTATGAATTAATTAGAAAGGCAATTATTTATTTAGTTATTACTTTTAATAATGGTAATTTTTTATATGATTAGTTTTTAACTAACATAAGTACTCCGAAATCCATATAAATAATATGCGCAAAAGGTGCCAATGGAACTCTAGTACTAAGCCGCCGCTCTCCGTCCACTCGTCCTTCTGACAGCGGTCTGTAAAATTTAAGAATAAAGGAATATGTTTTCATATAAGAAACTTTATATTTTTATTCTACGTTGGTATGGAACCCTTTATGCGCTAGTCCGACAAGCATGTTGCTGGATTCTTGTTCTGTGTTTGTAGCAATAAAGTTATTGTTTTCATCATCAATGAACCGGCTGGATGGTACCTAATACCAGTTCACATATTATATATTATTATTGTCAAAATGTACCTCTCTTCTCTACTCTCTTACTTGTAGCCTCAGTTAAGCCTTATTTATTTTATAATATAACGACGTAGTGGCGCAGCGGTAGCGAAACTGTCCCCCTCGGAGCAGATGTTTGTATTGACCATACAGATACAGCAATGTGTTCCGTTCCGGTTTTTGTCTTTGTGTATGTTTCCCGACCCCCGACACAATATATCACTATCCTAATGAGGGCCGTTGAGTGTGTAGTGTTTTATTTTATTTCGATATTCATAATTATATTGAATAGTTTATCACAATTGAGAGGTTTTAAGGGTGTGATCGGTTGTTTGGACGTGTATCAACTCGTGGGTTGTAAACTTGTTTTGTTTGAATGGTGACACACCCAGTGACCGTCGAATAATGAAACAACTATTCAGAAAATAAAATACAAGAAATTATTGTCACATCTGGATTGTCATTTACATATCATAATGGTGACTTTATGATAAACTTTGAAGAATTTATACATATAAATTCTGCTCGAAAGCACTCATTACGAAGAGACTACATAATTTGAATATTTAATTAATGATTAATGATGATTTAAAAGTTGTCTGTTGTCAACCACAATCGGCATAGTTACCAAAACAATTTGAATGTAGTGGTAACGGTCAACTAACTTTTTGGAACGACGTTCCTTAACGCAGCTTACTAGTAGAAATCGTCACGTAACGAAATTCTGTATGCTGTGTGTGTGCGTCTGTGTATCGGCAAGTGAGTGCGCAGCCGGGTGCGCAACTCTCTCTCTCTCTCTGTCACTATCTCTTTTTATTATATAACCTATTGAAATATACAGAGTTCATTTCTAATTACATTCGGAGTTAAAGAAAAACGTAAGGAACTTCGTGCCTGACAGGGGTCCCCGACCGTATAATTTTTATTTTGAGGTTTTCCGTTTTCTATCTCTGGAACTATATTATTACAAAGGTGGTAGGTAAAATAGCTTGCAGCCTTCCTTGGGGTTCCGGCCTCTGACGTTGTCACTTATCGAATGAAATGTAAAAATACGGGTAGGTACTTACACTTTTCTTAGATATACCTATTTTTTTAACAGTTGAACCAATTCACTCATGACGTAAACCTTAAAACTCTACTACTACTAAATTTCTTGATTAGATCATTTAAATATTTTTGTTACCAGTCTTATTAGTTTGATTATTTTTATCAAATAAAAATAGTCATGATAATCGGTAAGCCATTAAGCAGTCTTACAAAACATGACCTTACACATTATAATAATATTGAGCAGTTATTAAATTACATCGTTTAGCGAAAAAATTGGTTTGTTTGTTCAAAGTCATTTTTGGATGCACTATTTTAATTATACAAATATATTAAAGTTAACCGGTTCTGCGACCACCTTCATCCAACGGACTTCCACGACCTTTACCAGGTCATCAGTCCATCTTGTGTAATGCCTCCCCTTTTTGAGGAGGATGTCCAGCAGTGGACATCCTCCGACTGATGATGATGATGGTGATGATCATAAAAGTTACAAAGTTGCTACAAGTATCTCTTATTCGTTGGGCATATGGAATAGTCCCATGTAGTGTATTTAAATTGTAATTAATTATGTAAATATTGTAGGGAAATTCGTAATGTGCTGTGAAAAGAAAGCGCAAATGAAAACGTAAGTAAAACATAAAAACCAGTTTGATAACTCGTCAGGTATTCACAATGATATCGAGTATACCAGTTAGTACTGAATTATCAATGTAATCAGAGCTTTCGTCTTTCGCAAGTTGACCTTTAAGAGCAGGAAGCGGTGAAATGATCAATCAGACACGGCCTCGCTATCAGCGTCTACTCATTTCCTTTCGTCACCATACCTTATTGACAGGTGAAAAACATTTTACAACCTTGAATTGGTTTAGGACACATTTGCTGTGTCCTCTAACAGTCATATAAAATCTAAGATAGTGATAATATCTTCGATTTTACTAACGGACTAGTTGTGCCCGTGACTTCGCTCGCGTTGTCTACATATTAATGGACGCAAATAAGCAATACCATGTCAACCCAAAAAATTTAAATACTGAGTTATATATGCAGCAGTGTTGGTATCTGTCTGAAGAACATTTTTCTTTAATATTTGTAGGGTTTTAAGCTTTAAAACTTCAAAAAAGCCATTTTTTAATCATGCAATTTATGTATTATTTTAAATGTTTTGGGTTATATTATATACGAAATATGCATATTGTATACTTATTTTATGTGAAAATAAGTAAATTAACTTACATACATCTTGAAATTGGCAAAAACTTGACCAATACATAAAAAAATCATATAAAGTAAGTTGTTCAAAATTTTCAAACGCTCGAAATGACATTCGTGTGGGTTGACATGGTATTGCTTATTTGCCGCCATTTATTTTTAGTTACACAAACAAACGAAAAATTCTTTCGCTTTATTATTGTGTTGCTAATCCAACAATCCCCTTGGTATACAACTTCCTTTAGTAACTCAAAGGTTGGCTGGAAGAGTTCCCTTATTGGGATAAACCCGCCTTTGTACAAATGATATTTCTTTGAAAAATTTTGTAATTTTTATAATACTTGTACAATAAAGTTATATACAACAACAACAATTCACCGCACCGCATCGCTCACCTACGCTTTCTTTCTTATTTCTCGACTTCCATGTATCGTATCGTGATGTTATATAGCATATAGCCTTCCACAGGAAATGTACTATCAAATGCAAAAACAATTTTTCCTGTACTGTTTTTCCAACCAGTAGTTCCTGAGATGGGCGCGTTCAACTAAACAAACAAACAACCTCTTCAGTTTTATTATATAGGTGTAGATTAAATGCAATATAATAAATATTATTTATTACGTTATAAAATATAATGTGCAAAGACGAATCTATATAAGTATGAATAAATCAATACTTTATCCGAGACTTACGTCCGTTAAGCACTTTAACCTAGTTTTGACAAGTTTCTTGATTTGTAATAATAAACAATTTTATAACATTACCTCCAATGAGAAACGTTTAAAATAATAAAGCATCGGGTCTTAAATTTTTAATCCTCTTATTTATGATAACAACGTACTTAGATTATGTCATAATTAAATAATAATAAATGAACACTACACACTCAACGGCCCCCATTATCATAGATATATCCTGTGTCGAGGGTCCGGAAACATACACAATGACAAGGACAAACACATCCAGACTTGAAAACATGCATGTATCATCAATATAAACATCTGCTCCAAGCGGTAATCGAACCTGCGACCTGTGATGACCTGTGGATTAAGGCAGGTTCACTGCGCCACAAATCACACCCTAAGGACGGAATCAAATTTGAGCCCCCGTGAGGGCTGCCCTTTATCACGGCTGAGTCTCTATATATCTCGGCCCTCCCGCTCGGTGACGCAAGGCCAGTAGGGCCAACAAAAAACAAATTGTTTCAAAATAGCTGTGGTACCTACTTATATTTTAACTGAAATGTATTTATGGTTTATGTATCAAATACGTGATTATGGGCGATTATAGGCGAACATGCAAACCTTTTGGCCGGCCTGAAGGAAAGCTATTATCTTAACTTACAGTCACAGCAACGCCAGTTTTACAAGTGTATTTTAAATGAATTGCCACCTAAGGACCTTTCTTAGATAGAGGAGGAGGGAGAGTCCAAGGAGAAAAAGACTTACGGAACCATAAGAACAGACTTTGGGCTGGCTGAGCTCTGAATACTATATGGAACTTTACAAATACTTCAAGTCAATATTCTTTATGACATCCGTACTTACACATTCGAGACAGTCGAAAAATTAGAAGTCTTGTCTTTTTTTGGATCAGTGCTTAAAAAATGATTAATAAAATATATTATCAACGCCATCTACAAGACGTTCAGTATAAGTAATCGGATTGATTTATAGTGTATTTTATGCCTCATTGAAGTCGCAAAACGTGTTTCCTTTAGTCTTACATGCATATGAATATAGATGGCGCTAGCAACTTTAGATTATTTTTTTAATCTAATATTTTATTACTCTAGTAGTAGAGGGGGCTGGAAGGAGTATCCAGAACAAATGGGCCGACTTGGGCCGGCTCCACAGGTAAGTACTATTCTCTCGAAAAATCGTTTTTAAGTTTTCTGGGGTTTGTAGGTACTTAAACTTTAAGTTGTGTTAGTTTTTATTATTACTCAAAAATACTTTGGGATTGAAACACACTGAATTTTCATTGTTTTTATATTAATAGTAGACGACGTTGTGGCGCAGCGGTAACGAACCTGCCTTAAGCACCACAGGTCGCGGATTTGATTCCCGCTCGGAGCAGATGTTTGTATTGACCATACATACAAGTACGATTTCCGGTCTGGGGTTGTTTGTCCTTGTCCATGTGTTTCCGGACCCCGACACAGAGTCTATCCTAATGAGGGCTGTTGAGTGCGTTTATTTAATTATTTATTATTATAATAAAATTGCAAATGTAATTGTCATTTCTAATATCTTTTCTAATCCTGTTTAACGTTACACATGGACATTGGTCATCGTCGTTGCTTTAGGAGCTAATGTACATATAGACGTAAATAAAATTCAACATTTGTAAAGAGTTTTTACTGCTTCCGGTTTATGGTTTTGAAATGGCTTTGTGTTTTAAGTTCTTCGTTTATGACTGTAGTTTTAAACTCTCAAATTTTTAACACGATTTTAAGTTTCTTTATTTTTTTTTATGCCAGAAAAATGGCAAGCAAGCGTTTAAAGGCGTCGGGATGTGACGACCCCATCGCCCGCTGTTGGGATAACCTCTGTCACAACAGAGATTATTCCACCAGTGCAATCAGTCACACTGGTGGTAGGTCTTTGTTGCAAGAGGCCGGCTAGGTAGGTACCACCGCAGTGTCCAATATTCTGCCGCCAAATAGTAGTGTTTAGGCACTACTGTGTTCCGGTTTGAAGGGCATTGTACCCTAGTGAAATTACTGGGCGAACGAGATTTAAGAACTAATATCTCGAGGTTGGCAACGCGTGAGTGGCACCTACTAATGGTGCTGCAAGCGCTCATAGGCTGCGGCAGCCACTTACCATCAGGTGGGCCGTATGCTTGTTTGCCAACATCTAACATAAAAAAAAAAAAACTATTTGTGGTCCAACTTATTCGAAGAGGTCACTGTGGGCATACCCAAGCTGGTTCATTCAAGATGAAAACAGAAATTCTGTGCCCAATATATTATATATTAACCTCTATGTTTTCTATTTCGAATATAGTTTTATGGAAAAATATAAAATTTATGTACCTACAATCTGTTTTCATTTTTTGTACAGCTATGTATGTATTTAAGTTAGATGCCTTATGTTTTAGTAAAGTTAGAAAAGAAACATTTTCAAACGTTTCAAAACGTTACATGAATAATATGTTAAATAAATTCAAATTGCTTTAAAAATCTTTAAAAGTCACAAGTATCAACGAACAGTATTATGAGGATTATATAAATGTGAGTGCCCTTTAAATGTATCATTTAAGATATCTGACGTTAAGCTTGGTATTAAAACAAGGTCGAATAGGGGAGGTTTTTATAAACATCGATCCAGTTATATCGGAACGATGGCGCCGGACTTTCATTAAAGGCGACTTTTCACTATTGGCTGAAATATATTATATATCCCTACAAAAACATAAATGTGAAAATGGGAGTCAAGTTAAATATTATGATAATTATAGTGTGGTTGTCGACTTCACCGACAAAACGACGACGACGTTGTGGCGCAGCGGTAGCGAACCTGCCTTAAACGCCACAGGTCGCGGGTTCGATTCCCGCACGGAGAATAATATGTTTGTATTGTTCATGCACGCATATTTTCCGGTCTGGGTGTTTGTCCTTGTCCTTGTATGTTTCCGGACCCCCGACACAGGGTATCACTATCCTAATGGGGGCCGTTGAGTGTGTACCGTTTATTTATTTATTTATAAAAGACCGGCGTCAGGACGTGATGACCCCATCGCCCGCTGTTAGAATAATCTCTGTCACAGCAGAGATTATTCCACCAGTGCAATCAATCATAACGGTGGTAGATCTTTTGTTGCAAGAGGCCGGCTAGGAAGGTACCACCGCAGTCTCAAATATTCTTCCGCGCCGGTTTATTCTGCTCCGGTTTAAAGGGCACTGTAGGCTAGTGAAATTACTGGGCAAAAGAGCTTCAATCACCAATATCTCGAGGTCGGCAACGCATGAGTGGGACCTACTAATAGTGTAGTAATTTAAATTATATTTCAGTGTAAATAGTTCCATTTAAAAGTAAGATAATAAATATATATATATATATATATATATATAATATATATAAACGATATAAATTTACATCACGAGATATAAGATATATTACATCCGACAGTGAAAATTCAGCTTAACGTATTGATAGTTAGACCGGCTACGTATGCGATATTTTTTTATTAACCTATTCATTACTACTTTGTTTTCTCGTAGTTCATGGTGAACGAAAACATTGCGAGAATATTGCGTGTTTCAGAAGAAATTGTGACACATTGACTTTTTTCAGTTGTTAGTAGAAGTCTGTAGAACAACGTCGATTAAAACCATTAAGTTATCTGATGTAAAATAAAACTATTAAAATCTCAAAATAACTATATAACGTAAAAATATAATAGGTAACTTACAAAATACCTTCGTAAGCCCTCTTTGAACAGGGCCATATAAACTTCTCTTACGCAGCGAACAGTGGATAACTATGAAAGTAGGGTAAACAAAAGCTATAAATGAATTCCGGCAAGTTATAAATCAAGAAAGTAGATACTTTTTTTTGATATCTTACGGCCTTATTTCTTTATCTTTTTCTATGTCAGACCAAGTTACTAAAAACAATGGAAGAATGTTGTTTTCATCTGTATTTAGCGTTAGCTCTTGACCATACAGGTATGTGTTCGTGGCGCTTAGGTTTGTGTTTAGAAACTAAATATTTGTCACAATCCGACCAGTACTTTTAAGGAGATACATGTTCAAAGAAACATATATAGATAAACAGAAAAAAATCCAAATCTTAATAACTTGAGGATTTAAGAGTATAATTACGCACAACCTGTAACACTCTAGTCAGGCGTATTTAAATATTCGATATCAACTACACTCAAACGGCGGTAGTTTGATATAAAATGTTGGTTCATTGTCCGTACTATTCTATAAATAGTCACGCCGCGAAGTATCTAGATCCCTCCCGATGACGTCCCAAGTCAAGGCTCGACCTCGCAGGAGGGGCCCTTGGGACGGACTCAACTTGTGCCCCGCGTGGCAGTCCATCTTTTACCGGCCGAGGTCTCCAGACCCGGCCCCCACCGGTGACGCTGTCAAGGCCACTAGGGCCAACAGCAATGGACACTCCGAAAAAAAAAAAAAAAAAAAAAGTATCTAGGCGCATTTCTAACGATTGCGTCTTGGTGTGCGGACCGTCGGCTCTCGCTAGACGGTCCGACCCAATCTCTCTTGATCGTCAATATGTTGACATTATAGTGGTATACAGCCCAGCCCATTTGTAATTGATATAATTAATAGAGTTATAAGTGTCCACCCTACATATAGTTCTTGATTTCATACTATGATAAATACCCGTGTCCGCTTCTGATGTTTGAAAGTGACGTTCTGGCAGACTGTTAACACGACATACCTTCATGCCTCTCACACTCTCAATATATAAATTACCACAGCAATTTGTTTAACAATGTTTTAATATTATATTAGTAGTTAAATACTTGGTGATATTTAATATATTATCGTTTCTAAGTTCTCGCGAAATGCTAATTGATGGAAAAGTTTAATTCAAACTTGAATCTTGAATTGAATGAATCTTGTTAGATATTTGATATTGAACTATCGGGCTTAGATTTTGATACATAAAAAATTTCACTGTTTCGTCAAGAGATTTAAAAATGTTCATTCGGATGTATTTACTTCAGGTCTATTGCTAAATGGTTTTTGTTTGAAGCCCAATTATTTAACCAAGCATTTTGAATCAATATAGTATTTGCAGAATATGTGATAAGTAAAATTCACTGGATCTCGAATCATACGGAAGAAAACACGGTTTTAGTATGTCTATTTACTGTCATAAATTTTTACTTTAGTGTCAAATATTCTGCCGCCAAATAGTAGTGCTTAGGCATTACTATGTTTTATAACGATGTAGGAGCAAGTCCCACCCTGGACCTTGTAAAATACTAAGAAAATGATGGATACAATAAATTCTGAACTGATTAACCAATTGATGAGAATTGTCATTTTCCGCATTGGGCCCTAAATTTATATATATATATATATATATATATAATTTTTTAATTTTTATATATAAATATTTCGATAAGCATTATCCGAAACAAACATCGCGACAAAACTCCAAATTCCATCCATACGACCTCGATGTCTGGAAATCCACAACAGCGCGATTTAGAAGACATTTTCTTCCTCGCACAACTACTCTGTGGAATCAACTTCCGCTGGCGGTCTTTCCGAACCGATACTTGGGAACCTTCAAGAGAAGAGCGTATTCTTTCCTTAAAGGTCAGCAACGCGCCTTCATGCCTTCTGGTGTTGCAGATGTTCATGGGTGGCGGTGATCGCTTAACATCAGGTGAGCCTCCTGCCCGTTTGACGCCTCTTACATAAAAAGAAAAAATTGGGACGTACAAACCCTTCGCAACTCCATCCATTCACAACTCCAAGAACTCCAATTATTGGCGAAGTCCAGAATACTAGGGCTGATTAATAACAACGAAATGTCACATGTTATTGATTTCCTTCTCTTGGAATTGGTGTGAAATAACTGCCAGTGTTTGCATTATTAACACACGATGCATCTGCCAAACTGCATAAGTTCTTTGGCAACAATTACACTATGAATAATTAGACCGTTTATAAACAGGTTAAGAGCGAGTCAGCTTGCACTAATGTCTTATATATGTCTATGATATAAAGAATGAAGAATATGATGGACTATACTATTTAACGGTTAATAACCGTTTTTGTTTTGAATAAGAATAATTAGATGATATTTTAGTTGACCTGATCAAATACAAAAAGTTCAACTAAAAGGAGCAGGTCAACTAGAAGGGCAACAACAACAATAAAGTTTGATCAGGTCAACTAAGTACTTAAATAGTACCATCATAGACGAACTTCCTGCTTCTAGAGGTAGTTGCATGAGTGCGTAGTAACAAGTCTATCAGTAAATAATAACAAAAATTTGAGATAAAAAAAAATTTAGGTAGTGAAATAAAAAGCCATAGCTAGACTGCTTAAAAATTCATCAAGAATCATCAACATCAATTCATTGATGTCGAAGCTATCTCATAGGATTTACAAAAATAATCTAGATGAATTGTCAACTTCCTCCTTTTAATATCGGTTAGTAAAATACAGAGTCCATAATATAATCTAATTAATAATTCATGTTTATAAACAAAAGAAGAAAAAAATACTAAGTATTGTTCATTCAATTTGAGGCTTACATAAAGGAGCTCTGTTTTCAAACAAAAGTGCTCTGTCATAATACAAGTACATTCGTGAATATATGAATGTACATTGCCAGCCAAAAGCGTGACGGTAATCCGGCCTAATTAGCAAAGTGTTAGCGTATAGTGCGTTTCAAATAAGAATAGGACTAGACTCGTGGCTAACTTCATACTGAGAACCAAGTAAAGTAGCGTTAGCACAATAAACTGAAACCATACATAATAATTATTTTAAAATAAATAGTATCAGTAGGTATTGTTGTGTTTCGTACGATGAGTGAGAGCACCAGAGGCACAATCTCCCTCTCTGTTCCCTTCTTGTTCTTCCATCATATCCCTTGGGTTGACAACGCGTATGTGATACTTCAAGCAGCACACGCGTTCATAGGTTGCGGAGACTACTTACCATCAGGTGGACGGTATGCTTGATGGCCAATCGTCGTGAAATAAAAAAAAACTAGAGACTTGTTTTGGCACGGGTATAAGTCTAATGTTAATTCGATCATTGGGTTCATTTGAAGATTATTCCACCCGTTTTGAAGTTTATAAGGATATAGCCATAGATGATCATGTCTTTGTGTTATCGTGCGTTCCGCCAATTAGGGTAGTTCAATTCAAAGTGCGACCGTGCCATGGCATTTGAATTTTATCGAATTCATCGTTCGGATGGTGGTCGTATTAGGACGGTTAATTACAAGGTGACATGCCAATACGGCCTAAAAGACAACAGTTTCCATAGTTTACCAGAAGTAGCACTAGAGGCATTACCTCGCGTTGCCACCTGAGTTGAGGGTTCAGAGGAAGATATTTATCTCAATAAAGGTGGTTTGAAGATCGGTTCTTCCAATTGCCAGTGGTTATGAGAATACTATTTGAAACTACTTTCAATATATGGCGGTTATATCAAAGTTTTTTCTTT
This sequence comes from Hestina assimilis, assembly GCA_023373885.1. Lineage (NCBI taxonomy): Eukaryota > Metazoa > Arthropoda > Insecta > Lepidoptera > Nymphalidae > Hestina > Hestina assimilis. The sequence goes on from CM041754.1 coordinate 7,572,926, forward strand.
ATGTTTAGGACAGAACAAAGATTGCCTAGATCGCTTGTTTTGTCTTATGTTTTGTAACCTCAAAAGTCTAGAACTTTAAAGCATTAAAACAAGCAAGTAAACGCACAGAAAAAATACCAAGAATCTGTGAATTAAATATACAGAAAATATTACTATTATAGTTATAGAGTAGTATAGAATAAAGCTTCAACCAAGAGTTAGTACGATAATAAAATTTACTTTATCAGAAATGCAAATCGAAATATGAGGTCTGAAATAGAAGTACTAGTTAAAGTTATCGTCATATTGTAAAGCGTGTTATACATGGCCTTATCGTAAAACAATACCTTTGTATTTATAACTACCATTGCGTGCGGTTCCGCTTGTGTGGACTATGTTTTACTTACATTAAAGTTTCATTCTCAAAACACATTAATTCCAGGCTATAACTAAAATTCTTACTACTAATATCCTTATTATTTAAATTGGCCAGGTAAAAATCCAATTTTTACATCCACCAAGTAACTTAGCCTACAGGATGTAGATACTGAAAACATTATATTTTCACTAAGATATTACTACCCTGGGGCAGTCGAGGGAACCAACCTAGTGTCAGAGTTGTTCAGGTTGCCCGTAGGCCTCTGACTTGATTTTTCGACTATTACCAAATTGATAACAACCGGGACCGACTTTTAACGTGCCCTCCGAAGCACGGAGACGTTCAGTTGAAATACCGCTGTACAATCACCCATTTAGTGACTGATCAAGCAACCGGTTACGAGAATAGTTTGAGCACTCAAAGTCTTCTTCTGGAATTATAAAGTCACAGAACACAAGCAACCAATACCGAAACATATGTCTATATGATAAATAGAAATATGTACTCTGAGCGGGAATTGAAACTGCGTTTAAAGCAGTTGTAAGACCCACGTAAAATATATGTATATAGGCAAAAATTAAATAAAGGAGCCTTTCGACTTATTTTTCAGGTTGTTGTGGGATAAATAACAATTAAATTACTGCCAACGAAGTGTTGTTATCAAGATTTTAGAAATCGAATTTCGTGTTTTCATGAAATCTGTTATCCGTAAGACCATTACTGACTTTGAATTAATGAGGGCAGGACGTTGGCCTACTTAGAAAGTTTATGGTTTGATGTTTGTGCACACTTGAAGTTGTATGTTTCATATTTTTATTCTAGTATACTGTCTTATAATGATCGAATGAGGAATGAGGAGATCCGTAGAAGAACCAAAGTCATCGACATAGCTCAAAGAATTGCGAAACTGAAGTGGCGATGGGCGGGGCACGTAGCTTGTCGAACTGACGGACTTTGGGTTCACAAGGTGCTGGAATGGCGACCCCGCACTGGACAACGCAGCGTCCGCAGGCCTCCCACTAGGTGGAACGATGACATAAAAAGAGTCGCTGGGAGCCGCACGATGCAAGCGGCACAAGATCGTTCCCGGTGGCAACATTTGGGTGAGACCTATGTCCAGCAGTGGACGTCCATAGGTCGATGATGATGATCTTATAGTAGTAGTAGAGCCATGCTTCTCCGAGCACAAGGGGCGTCACAGAAAATCTGTTGTGTACTAGATAAATTATGGTGTCATTTCAAGTTATTTTCCTTCATCATCATCATCATCATCATCATTTCAACCTTTGTCTATCCACTGCTGGACATAGGTCTCTCCCAAAGTGTGCCACAACATTCTGTCCTCTGCTGTTCTCATCCAGCCAACACCACCCACCTTCTTAAAGTCATCAGCCCGCCGGGCCGAAAGGCGTCCTACGCTACGTTATGGGGTGTAAGGGGGTGTTCCAACTAAAAACCTCAAGTGTCAACCTCACCTGCACGTGGTGCACCCTGCCGTACAACAGACGAGGCTCTGACGACCGACCGATGGCGGAATAACCATCTATTTTTGAGCTAGGTAAAGTTGAAATAGTAACGACGGGCAGCAGCGTCGTTGGCTAAAGGATGCCCAGCCCTGCGATCACCAACCCGCTTGCCCAGCGTGGTGATTAGGGCAATACCTTCCATGTACAGTGTATTTTCCTTAGTACTTTTGGATCTTTTACATGCAGACGAAGTCCCAAGCAAAGAATTGTAATTATAATTTAAAAAAAAAAAGAAACGATATTATGAAGAATTTTTTACAAGTCACACGTTACAAGCGACTCATGTTCGGATCAAAGGTCCTGAACGAGTTTACGCATCAATTTACGTAATAGTACTTGATTATGTGATATGTAGTATATTATACCGACTTGTAAGCCCTGGTAAGTTTTTTTAGTAATATAGCTATGGCTCCTTCCAACACATAAGGGCCGCCTCGACAGGGAAAATACTCACATAAAATTGGCGTAAAGTTACAGTCCCTTACGTTTCGTACCAATCAGCCACCCCTATGTTCTTCTTTTTTGCTCCTATAATCCCTTCCCTCCTATCCCTTGGGTTGGCAAAACGCATGTTATACTTCAAGTATTGACGACGTTGTGGCGCAGCGGTAGCCAACCTGCCTTAAACGCCACGGAGCATATATGTTTGTATTGACCATGCAAGCATATTTTCCGGTCTGGGTGTATTTGTCCTTTTCATTGTGTATGTTTCCGGACCCCCAACACAGGATATTACTATCCTAATAGGGGCCGTTGATTGTGTACCGTTTATTAATTATTATTATTTTAGTATCGCAATTGCCCGTAACTATTTTAGTTCAGAAATGTATCAGATTTGATAGAAGTATTAGATATTCTTACATAAATTTTCTATGTATGCAATGTGAGAAGAAAATGTTTGTCAACGCTTTAGACAATAACTTATTTAACGCGAGGGAAGACGCGTGAAAACGCTCGTTGATAAAAATATCCCTACAAAATTTTTCAAACATTGCAATTTTTTTTGTCATATTGCAATAACAAGAGTATATGTTAGCAGTAAATTGTATTTAGGTGATTTTCAACACAATGCTATAATAGATTATTGTTTCCTCATTATATATATGAATAATCTATAGTTTTCCAACTCTTGAATAGTTCGTAATACATAATAATAGCTCTGACTCACGAACCGAACAGGTGCTGGTCAGTTGTTTAATAAAAACAAATGTAGGCGTGGTTAACTAAATCTTAGTACAAATTTTTCTCTTAGAAATACAGGTTATAAATACGTTTGTTTTAAAGCATAAAAATATTTTGAGCATTTTTGCTAATCAGGTCAAGATCGGAAGGTATGGTCTAATTTGAAGAAATACTCATCAATTTGTTATTACCTAAAGTAGCAAACTAACATACGACTTGACGATGAATAGCAGTCATCGTAGCCACTAGCGAGCACTGACTGGTATAAGGGAGAAAATAGATAGGAGAATAGGCCTTAAATGGGATTGAGTTTGGGCACTCACACTCGTTTTACGGCATGAAGCAGTATGAATGCTTTTACTTTACGTATAAACATTACTACTACAAGCTGTTTATTGGGAAGATTAGAATCAATCTCTCAATCTAGTAAAATCTAGGCACGTAGACAAACCAAGATGGTAAGCAATCAGTATCGTATATAGCATCCCTAAATGTTACTTATGCTAAAACTGTCGTAGGTCAATCAATGATGACGACAATGATGCAAGGATGACAGCATACCATAACTAGTAAGCTATCAACTGTTAATAACAGGATACATTCATGGCTGATAACGTAATAATATCTCTATTGAATACCAAATCTTGGGTGTGTTGTATCGTGACGCTAAATGCCAGGTTTTTTTACGGAATGTGTATTGCTGTTGGCCCTACTGGCCTTGACAGCGTCACCGGGGTGGTGGCGAGTATAGAGACTCAGCCGTGATAAAGGAGCAGCCCTCACGGGGGCTCAAATTTGATTCCGTCCTTAGGGTGCCTCCTACAAAGCCGGACCACGGCTAAGGACGTCATCGGAGATGGAGGCAGCGCTCCGAACGCATTCTGTACGATAGACTCACCCGACGGTGTGAGCGCGACGCGACGTGCGAAACAAAGGACCTCGTCCTCGACCGGCGAGGACGGTGTTGTTTGCGTGTCTGTGGTGTATAAGGGGCATTTTCTAATGTAATCCTATCGTCAGGGTCTTGCAGGCAGGAACCAGGTGCACTCACTGATTTGTACTACGATGAGTGAAGTAACTTTAGGTTAGTCAATAAGTGGGTAACAACTCGATAAGAAGAAGGGGAAAAGGACTGCATTTGTTAGTGATTTAAAATTTTTATGAGAATACTTTTTGCCATTGAATGGCCTATTTATCATAAACAAAGGTCCATCCTGCTAACTTAATTAGCGCGTACTGTGACGTAAATGTGTATCGGTAAAGTGTCAAACATAAAACATTGAATTATGCCCTAGGTTTAGGTCAAGTTACATAATCTTATAATATGAGTATTAAAAAACATTTAAACGCTACAGGCGTCACGACTGATGCTTACTTAGTATGGTTCATGGACTATTTAGTCAAATGGTTGTCTATTATTAGAGCCATTGTTAATATTTGTACAACAAAACAAGCCGTCAATATGATGCATAACTAAACCATAATTTCAACATGCCTTAAAAGTATCTTCATCTATGTGTAGATATTAATATTCTTCGACCTACATTTTGTTTCGGTATTTTATGAAGTTATAGCCTCCAAGGCTGAGTGGGGCAAATTATATAGAAAGCACTCAGATCGAAATAAATGTCTTAAAAAAAGATTGCTTCATTTGTAAATAAAGTTCACGATACACTAAAACGGAAATCACTCACTAATTATATATTTAGCTATAAAATAGGCTATATTATTAGATGGGTGACATGAAATTTACGAAAATGTATCATGGTCCATCTGGTTTTATCTCATGACTCAACTCTCATTGAAGTAGTTTAAAACAATGAAGAATAATTGGCGTCTTGCCCAGTTGAGCATGCTAGTGAACCAGAATATTATCCAAGTAGTAAGAGTAAAGTACATACTTCCTAACTGCCGGTGCCAGTAGGCCATCTCAATCTATTTTTACTGGTCTCAGACTTAATAGGTGATACAAAAATTCGATTGATATCGATCACAGTCCGAAGATTTGATATTAAAAACCCGTCGGTAATGACGCTGCTTGCCAGCTATTGCTCGCTAAGAGATTGGGATTTGAATTTGGAAATTAAGGAAACCAATTATTTATTATTAATTGAAATGTAGACCCTTTTGTTGTAGATAGTACTCGCTCGCAACATCGCCCGCGCTGAATTTTAAATTGGATTGAGAGACAGGTGTAATAATTATGTGTAAGTAACCAAAAATAAATTCACTCCGCGACTAAGCGACATCTAGTAGTTTTATAAAAAATGTACTTACTATAATAATATTAAGGAACGTCACACAAAATGGCAGGCAAATATCATGGGAATACATCCTGAAGAAAGTTTTTTGATAATCCCACCGGAACCCAACATTTTTCCGGAACAAAAAATATTCTATGTGCTAAAGTAGGTAATAGACTATCTATTTGCCGAATTTCATCTAGATTAAGTAGACTGACGATCTCGGAAAACCCAATTTTTCATAGCTAATGGGTTCTTTAAGGGGATTACAAGCAAGTATAAGGAATAATCAAGCTTGAGACTAATATATAATCTATAAAAACTATAAAGACGTATATGACAAAAGTATTATGTCAAGTATGATGAATGAGTTATTTCATTCAACAACAAAAAATTCACATTACGAGCCGGTGATATGCCTTGTTATCTGTCGTTTACAGCTTGTTAGGGACGAATTGTGTAGAGTACTTGTAAAATTTGACTTTGACCTTATGCTACTGTAACTACATTTGGCTACCTGTTTTTGATACGACCGAGAGATTACCGTCATAGTACCGATGTAGCAATTCCATTACTATTTTGTTTCGTTGTGACCACCAGTGGTCCAATTTTTTCAGTCTTTCTCGCCTTCATTTTCCTTTTCCTTTTTTGTTCCTCTACCCTTTCTTTCAGCGACAAGTTTTTTAACACTACCAATGTCCATACACTAGGTTGACCAGTTATATTACTAGGTTGGTCGTACCCTTGTTTATTGCTACTACATACATACACTCTATTCCATCATCATATTAGGTAAAAATTGGTTATTATATATATTCTTGTAATTAACCTAAAATATATTTGGCTGAATTCGTTATAAGTTTATCGTTATTATTGTACTTAAACGACAATCTAGGGCACTGAAATATTATGTATGTAAAGTTCTTAGCCAAGCTATTGAAATGAAAGCCAACGCAAAAGTGTACCATTTCTCATTTGTGCTATTTATAACTGAGAAATGATATTTAAAACATCGATTTTAACCATAATGTCAGAGATAAGAACAATTATTTAAAAACTTTGGTGTATGTTCAATTTATTTTTATTTCTACACATTTTTATGCCAGAGGTGGCAAACGAGCAGGAAGCTCATCTATTTGTAACATGCATTTGGTTTTAATACAATTGTCTATACGCTGGCTGACCTCTAAACGTGAATGTCAATGACTTCACGAGTTTTTCACCAACGTACGGGGGATAGCTGACCAGGTGCCTTTAAACCCCTACCACCAGCATATACACGTTCTAGAATGTTTTCCAGAACGTGCAACCTGGAAAACATTCTAGAACTGAATCTGTCATATATACATAATACTAATTAATGAACCCATTTCACACATGTAAAAGAGTTTCCATTGCATAATATAACTAGTTTCACAATGTGAAGATTACTGTATGATGTCATACGGCAAATAAGAATTTGAATAAGGTAAAACCTTAAGCGATTTCGACATGAACGGTTAACCTCTATATTTTAATGATTTGGATCATGTAAATGTACACTAAGCGCAATCTCGCATTACTTGGAAGATGGCCTTACAGTCAGGCACCCTTGGAAGGGAGCCACTTTTGTGAACCATTAAAGGGCTTTTTAACACTGCCAAGTGCCTTTTTCAAGGCCATTCAGACCACCAGTAAAAATATTTCAACAATAAAAAGCAGCATAGAACCATAATTATTTGAATTACCTACCGCTTGAATGGTATTGGTATTAACTACAAGCGATACAAATAATCAAGTGCGAAAACTATTGGCCTCGGTTATTCTTTTGGAATGCCATTGACCTGTGATTTGTAAAGTTCTGTTCTGTGATCTAGAATATTTTGTTTTAATTTTAACCCCAGCACTTAACAGAATATTCATGATCAACGTCTGATAATAATCGTTAGCTCTTATAGACTAAAAATGGCTCACAATGCGTTTCTGGGTCAGGTTGCGACATTTTATAATAAGATCTCTAGAAAAAAATAGCAATTGTCAGAAATTTAAAAAAATCATTAAAACCTGCCTATCATTAAAAGCTTAATATACCATTGAAGAATATAAAAATGACTCCAATGCATGGAACTAGATAAATGTTATTAAATTTGTTACTATTTAACTATTAAATTAATTGTTGTATTTTGACGATTCATAAGTGCCTAATAATGCCTACATGAATAAAGTATATTTTGACTTTGACTCTTAATAGATAATTTGGTCTTATCCAATGAGACTTACTGAAAAGCTAGTAATAGTAACTTGTCAAGTCCCGATAAGAGTAATAACCAGACCCTGGGTAAATACCGGGAATAATGCTAGACGAAGAGACCATTTAAGTACCTACTACATCATTTCAACTTTTCAAAAACCGAAGAAGTAATAGAAGGCTTACTATAATGGGTGTTGAGGCTATTATAATGATTTACTCACACTTATAAAATCCACTACGAAAAAAAAGGATCTTTAAAACAGTGCTAAAAATTATGTAAAAGTAATGTTCTGTAATTGGCCGATGTTTTATCTGACAATTTATCATTTAAAAAATTAGTAGACTGTAGCTTGATTTGACGACATTGTGGCGCAGCGTCACAGGTCGCGTGTTCGATTCCCGCTCGAAGCTGATGTTTGTATTGACCATACAAGTTGTGTTTGTCCTTGTCACTGTGTATGTTTCCCCCGACAAAGGATATAACTATCCTAATCGTTGTGTGTGTAGCGTTTATTTATTTATTATTTCATTAATTCCATTTTTTTACATTTCATATTTAAACAAGTCGCATTGATGTACTGCCGAAGATAATATACAATTGCTAGGGATACAGATTTTTCCATAAGCCGCAGAGTAAGAATTGGTATTTGCATAAAAATGTGGTATATGTAATGTCAAACGTCGATATTGAGGACAGTTAATAAAGAACAGTATAAGAGAATGGTCGTTTCATTTACGCTAACAATATAAATCTCTTCATGGCGACCCTGCCAGGATGGAAACTCTATTTATGAAAAACTACAACAAACTAACATTGAATTGAATTCCAATAACTAAATTCCACATGCATAGGTTCGTGTGATTGAACTGTAGTTTTATACGTGAGAGAATTTAGAATTTCGGAATTGGCTGTTTATATTTTTTAATGTAAGAGAGGGATCGCATGCTTTTGTGCGCTCTATCCGATCTTCTTAAAAGTGTGAAATTTGTTCCAATTGAGATACGTCAGATTGATGGACTGTGGTCAGAGAGAGAAATAACCCCATTAAAAGTTAGTCTCGGAGGAGGGTGCTTTAGGGAGCCCTGCTTTGACGTTTGCCAGGGCCTTAGGCACCCGGAAGGTGCAAAAAGAAGACAACCTGTCTTAAAATCACGCCTAAAAAGTTAGTCTCGGTTGAGAGGGTTCTAGGGCTCTATGAAATGATGATCATTGCCGGGGTTTGCATTGCATTGATCATGATCGTCATGGTTGATTGCACAAGCGAACCCGTGGCATCCCACTATGGTGCAAAGTGGTTCTTTGGTTTTAGTGGGTAGTACTTAGCTCGATTAGTGAGCGGTGAGCCCCAAGATTTAAAAAAAGATTTGTGGACTAAATCCTTCCTACCTGCTCTGTGTTCAAATCATTATAAAATTATGGGTTTTTAATTAAAATACAATATTACCAACACGATTTAATTTGATAATTTTAACGTAATTTTCTCACCGATGTATTAGGAATAGGAGGTAATGACTAAGCAAATGTTTTTACCGCAAAACAAACCACAGATAAAACAAAATATGACTTGCCCATGACACGTCAACTTAACCCTCAGCTAATAAGGTAAAATTATTAACAAGTTCCCTACCCCTATTTTTTGAAAAAAGTATTAGCTAGGCTTTTAGAATACATACGGTACGAGAATAACCCAAGGGGGGTCAGGATCGAACCCGCAACTCGTGCATTGCGTTTACGGAGCGGAGTCGGACCTTCTACCGTTAAGCTATTAAGGCTATTAAAATCCCTTGAATCTTATATGCACATTTCAATAATTATATACTATTCATTTATTTAAATTTTTTCATTTATATTTTTTTTCATGGACGGGGAATGGGGTAATGAAAACCTTTCATACTAATTTCGACAAGCTTCGCACTAGCTTTAAATTATATATGTGTATTTTAATGTAAATTTTATATAATCTGAATTCAAAAAAGAGTATGTAATCAATTCAAAACAGATATTTGTAGCATCTGCCACAAAACAGGAATCGAACCCGTGACCATCGAGGCTAGAGGTAGACTTTCTACCAGCACTTCGTTACGTCCTGGGAATCTTCCAGAGAAGAGCCTATTCTTCCCTTTAGAGTCGGCACCGCACCTGCATCCCCTCTGATGTTGCAGTTTTTCATGGTCGGCTGTGATCACTTAAGATCAGGTGGGCCTCCTGCCCGGTTGCCTCCTCTTATATAAAACAAAATTACTGGTAGTAGAACTATGCTGATCCCAGCACAAATGGGCCGGCTCGACCGAGGAAGTACTATTCTCTCACAGAAAATCGGCGTAAAGTAAGAGTATCAGTAGTTACTGTTCCGTTTCGCATGTGATACTTCAAGTATCCCAAGGGTCCATAAGTTGCTGTGACTGCTTACCGTCAGGCGGAACGTATGCTTGTTTGCCAATCATCATGAAAAAAAAACTCTGTAACGATCGTCAACCTGGACATAATTTATATTGCTTATATGGACGCAAATAAGCAATACCATGTCAACCCAAAAATTGAAAAACTGCGTTATATATGCAGAAGTGTTGGTAAATGGCTGAAGAACATTTTTCTTTAATATTTGTAGGGGGTTAGCTTTAAAACTTCTACAAAAGCCATTTTTTCACTTATGCAATTTATGTATTTTTACACGTTTTGGGTTATATATTATATACCAAATATGCAGTTTGTATATTTATTTTTTGTGAAAATAACTAAAATAACTTACATAAATCTGAAATTGCCAAAAACTTGACCAATACATAAAAAAATTCATATGAAGCAAGTTGTTCAAAATTTTCAAACGCGTTTTTCTCAAAAAGACATTTGTGTGGGTTGACATGGTATTGCTTATTTGCGTCCATTATATATGTATATAATTTAAAAATATACTGGGAGAAACAAAAGTATTTAGTCAGAGAAGTCGGAGTTTCTTAATTGTAAATGAACGAAGCCATTAGAAAAAGCGATTTTGATATTTTAAAACCATTCTCTAGGTATAAAATTACGGCGATTGATAAACTATGATTGATGGTGGAGGTGCAAAATGGAGTATTGCAGTTGACCCATTTAACTTTATTATATAACTAGCGGCCCGCTCCACTGAAAAAATAATTAAAATCGATCCAGTAGTTTTGATTTATTCATTACTGTTATTTTGATAAATCTTGTAGGGTTCAGCCTGCGTTTGTTGCAATGTAAGCGGAAAAAAATTAATTATTTACGACATCACAATAGAAACCTCAAAAATAACAGTATTTCTCCACTATTTAATGGATGTTATTATACATAAAAACCTTCCTCTTCAATCACTCTATCTATTAAAAAAACTGCATCAAAATCCGTTGCGTAGTTTTAAAGATTCAAGCATATATAGGGATATAGGGACAGAGAAAGGGATTTTGTTTTATACTATGTAGTGATTTTCTATTTCATAATATACTTCACTCGAATATTATAAATAATAATTTTATAACTTTTCAAAAGAAATCGCTTTAGCTGGTATTGATGGAGTTTGGTATGGAGACTTAATAAAAATGTATATAATATAATGATAACCGTTTCACATATTTTTTAGTGTATCGTATATCAATACGTATTACATGCAGTTATAATTATTACTTTAGCAATGTTAATTAATATTAACTATTTAAATTAAATTAATAAACACAACACTGTTTATCGCATTGAGCTCTATACGATACGGTACAACAATGAACAATGAAGGTATTTGTCGGCGTCGGGATGTGACGACCCCATCACCCGCTGTTGGTATATTTTCTGTCACAGCAGAGATTATTCCACCAGTGCCACACACTGGTCTTTTTTTGCAAGAGGCTACCAAGGTAGGTACCACCTCAGTATCAAATATCGTAGGGGCAGAGCAGTAGTCGCTTTGGCATTACTTTATTCCGGTTTGAAGAGCACTGTAGGCTAGTTAAATAAGCGGGCAAATGAGATTTAAAAACCAATATCTAGAGGTTGGCAACGCATGAGTGGCACCTACTAATGGTGTTGCAAGCGCTCATAGGCTCTTAGTAACATAAAAAAATTAAACAAAACTCCTGGCGAGGAGAATCGTAATACGTGGAGCTACATGGAAGGTCCCGGGATTTCGCAAAAAGCGTCAATTAGCGTAGCTTGGTAAGAGGGGACCAGAAAATGAAATACGTACACCAACCGTACCCTAAGGAAAGAGTGTAACCATCATAAACGCTATTGAAATTATGATAATACAAGAAAAATAGTTTTAATAATGGCAGTAGAAACACTTGGGCCATGGAGAGTTAGTGCAAAACAAATTCTAAAATATGTTATACCCCGACTCATTGCCTCCACAGAAGGGCTGTTTCATATTTCGCCTAAAGAATCGGGATTGCGATTCAGCGGAGAAATGCAGCATTCTTCCCACCATTTCCCGTGAATATGATTTTTACAGTTCTTAATATTTGTAAATATAGTTAGTATTGAATTGTAAATTTGTTACAATACTGGTTGTAAAAAAATGTTTATTTAAAAATTACTTAAAGAAATAAGAATGTTATTTGAAAAATCGTGTAATTTTAAACATTGTTAATAGAAAGAAACGTTTACATTTTAGAAGGAAAAAAACCTGAAAACAATGACTAACGTCTATTGTGCAACCTACAACTAGGTACTAAACCTTACTCTTTACCTATAAGGTAAAACAAGAAATCGTGACAAATGCTAATAAGTAATGTCACCTTCAGAAAAAAAACTATTAAGAGTTTAATAATATTTTATACATTAAGCCACCGATAACTTGATTTTTTTTAACTATCGTAATATAGAGGAGCGAACTGCTGGCGTAATGGTAAGCAATCTCCGTAGCCTATAGACGCTTGTAACACCAGAAGTATCAGAATCAAGTGGTTGTATTGGGGTAAATGTTGTAATGGGCACTCACAGTCTCTTACGTCACAGATACTGCTAGTAGACTGAACACTGTCCCATCGACCCGTTCATACTGAAAACTACTAGGCTCTTCGACGACGTTGTGTGCCACAGGTCGCGGGTTCGATTCCCGCTCGGAGCGGATGTTTGTATTGACCATAAAGGCATGTTTTCCGGTCATTGTGTAGGTTTCCGGATCCCCAACACAGGTATAACTATTCTAATAGGGGCCGTTGAGTGTGTAACGTTTATTTATTTTTATTACCGTTATAGACACCGTTGTGGCGTTGTGGGTAGCGAGTCTGCCTTAAGCCTCGACGGTTGCGGGTTAGATTCCCACTCGGAGCAGATGTTTGTATTATTCGTACAGGCATGTTTTCCGGTTTGGTTGTGTTTGTCCTTGTCATTGTGAATGTTTCCGGACCCCGACACAGGATATAATTATCCTAATGGGGGCCGTTGAGTGTGTAGCGTATATTTATTTATTCTAAAGTATACCTCCGGAATCCTTGATTAGATCAACATCGGTTTGTAAGGTAACGTAATTATGCTTGAAAAATAGTTGTTTTTTTCTTTGATGTTTCTTGATTAAATAGCTTAAAGTAAGTTTTATCTAAAAATAAAAATCCCCAGATAAAGTATACTATCCTGATATTCAAACATTCAAAAACTTTTCTATGTGGTAATATTTATTATCACCAGTGGGAGCAAAATAGTGTAACCATGTTTTCAAAAATAGTGAGAACTTTTCTTATGATTACAGTTGAAACACTACTCCGATTAACTTAACATAATATGTTAAATATGAACTTAATTAACGAACATAATTAATTAAATCGATATTCTTATTAATTATTTTTAGCTAAACTCGTTTTAAGAGCCATCTTTAAAAATAAGTTTAATATATTTTAAGGGACCGCTCACGAATTTCAAAAATTCAAATAAAGGTAAATTTGAATTTTTTATTTTGCTTCTTACTCTTGTTCGCTTTGTGACTGAACCATCCATACTTAATATTTTTTCAACAACTATTTATTTTGTATATTTCGAAAATACTACTTACCACCTGCGCCTGCGGCGTGGCTCGCGTGGTGTACCGATTTTTCTCAATTGCATGGAACCCTAATGCTTCTTCTCACATAAAAGTAGCCAAAATTATTCCTTATTATATAATGTATCTGCCAGTTAAAGTCCTGCTAAAATCGGTCCAGCTGATTCAGAGATTAGATAAGTAGACAGATAGACCAATAATTTAAAATTCGTTTTTTTTTAAACATACACTTTCATAATATGCATTAAGTGGAAAGCTGTTAATTTTGAATTACAAACAGACTTTAATTTTATTTATTTGTATAAATATAGATTTGGTTCCAACCAAATCAGTAAGAAACATATTTTTCTCAGTATATGACACTTTTTTCCCAGAATGTGTTCATCGCGGAATTATCCTATATGTTACAAAGTCAGTAGCCCCCCTACATTCGTAAATGCGTCCGTCGGCGACGCGATGTCGGCAAGTAGGTCGGTGTTTCAGTCTTACTTGCCCGTCTCGTGAGTTCGCCCGCATTTTTGCAAAATAAAAATAAAAATCGTCCTTATCAATACTTTAATATGGCCCGAAGTGGAGTGACACTGTTTAGCCTGGCCGCGCTTCTGGCTGTTATTGAAATCGGTATGTCTTTGATTTTTCAAATTTTCCCGCCGTGATATATAAACTTAATAATTATAATAATTTGTATAGGGTTACCTATACAAAAAAAAAACTTTTAAATAGTATCAGCATTTTTTTATTGTATTGAAAAAATATTAAAAATATTGTAATATATTCCTCTACATTTTCATCGACTTTAAGTAATTAGAGATTACCAATTCACTTGTTAATTTTTCATTTATAATTTTAAACTCTCATTTAATTTTTTTCTTCTCTCTCTCTCAAACTTAATTAAATACCTACTCCAGATCAAACTAGTTACTATAAAAACAGGTGCTTTTTTCACGTTGCAATCAGTTAACGATAAAATATAACAACAAAAATAAAATTTCATTTGATTTCATTTTAAAAGATTTGAATTTTTCACGGAACATCAAATAGTAAAACGAATTATACAAATCCAACTTTTTACGCCTTAAAAAATGTTCCTTACTCTCGCAGACTTACTATGCCTATATGGATCTTTCCCTACTAACAACTAACTTCGCACTAACGCAACGAAGCGAAGTTAGTCATAAGCTTGGAATATTTTCAAATGAAATTAGCGTCACAAGCTTGTAAAATAATCGAAAAAAGTTGGTGTATGACTAACTTAGTTTTCGTAACTAGTAACGTAGTCTTCGCACCAGCGAATCGTGGGACATTTTTCTGTATGGAAGGACCGGTCCTTAGTTTATAGTTAATGAATGTCTTTTCTTGATATTTTGTGTTGATATTACTCGCTAACTTCAGCGGCTGTGAATAGATTTGTTAATACTTCTCTTATTAGACGGAGCCTTATTCAATGTAGCCTACTCCCGGAGTGGTCACATATAAAGTTTGTGGTGATCTCATATGTGAGACATGTTGAATGGAACTCATTAATATAATAATAAGAGCTTATTACCAGCAATAACTGGATTACCTTTTATGGAGTTCCGTATGCAAGGAACCCTATTACTAAGCCTCCGCTGTCCGTACGTCTGTCAGTGCGATGTATAGGTATCTCGAAACGTAATAGGTTTGGAGAGGAAAATTTTACAGAATCTTTTGCCGCTACAACAACAAATACTAAAAATAAAATATAATTTAAATATAAAGGAGGTTCTTTTTCGAGCAGGATGACTTTTTCGACGTTATTTGAATCTAGTTGGAATTTTCACAGATTGTGTATTTCTATAACCACTTTAATAACAAATAATAAAATTTAATTTCGAAATTGAAGGGTTCCCGATACAAGAATCTTGATATTTTAATTCTATAGTGGTATGTAAACATTTAAGAGGCGTTGTGGCGTTGTGGGTAGCGAGTCAGTCTTTAGCCTTGACGGTTGCTGGTTCATTTCGCTCTCGCTCAGATGTTTGTTGTGAATATCTGTTTCGGTCTGGGCGTTTGGCCTTGTGGGTCTTCCCACCGTGCGTCTGAGAGCACGTTAAGCTGTCGGTCCCGGTTGTTATCACATAGTACCTGATAATAATCATTAACTTTTAATAAGTAAATTGATCATATCCAATGAGTTACTAGTTCGCCCTTTGGAGTTGCGGAGGTCAGATACCAATTGCCCTGTATAAAAACTAGTAACCTGTCAAATAAGAGTAATAAGCAGAAGAAGTAGTCAAATTATTAGTAAAATACACAAGAGGTTTAGTTATTGAAGGTTACTTTTTTTAAAAGAGCCACTAAAACAATTATACTGATTTTTGTTGTATTGTTGTAAAATGAATTATTATGATCACTGTCGTTATATCCGAAGCACGACTCATTAAACATAAATTGTTAATGGATACTAAAATTGTTTTGTTTTTCATCTATTCAAGGTCAAACTGACTACTTCGTATATTGTTATAGCCATAACACCATTAAGTGATAATACGATGTTTAATATACAATACTATAAATACATCTTGGGGCACTATTGTGGCGTTGTGGGTAGCGAGTCTGCCTTTAGCCCCGACGGTTGCCGGTTCGATTCCCGCTCGGGCAGATATTTGTATTGATCTTATAAATATCTGTTTCGGTCTGGGCGTTTGTCCTTGATTCTTCTCACCGTGCGTTGGCGAGCACGTTAAGCTGTCGGTCCCGGTTGTTATCACATAATATTCCTTAGGGTTACGGAGGTCAGGCAATCGCTTTGTAAAAACTAGTAACCTGTCAAATCCGGGCAAGAGTAATAAGCAGACCCTGGGTAAATACTCTTATAATACCGGGAATAATGCTAGAAGACTGTAGATACGTCTAGGGTAAGAGAAAAAGGAAAATATAATTGTATGGTAGTTTTAACTGTTTTGACGAAGTTATGGTACAGCGGTAGCGAACCTGCTTTAAACGCTCCGATCGGAGCATATGTTTGTATTGACCATGCAAGCATATTTTCTGGTCTGGGTGTATTTGTCCTTGTCCTTGTATGTGAATCCCTGACATAGGATATCACTATCCTAATGGGGTTCGTTTAATGTCCAGAGTTTATTTTAATTTATTTTTATTATAGATAAATCTTCAATTCTGAAAGCAGGTACTGTTTCTGAATTGAAGTTTAAAGAGCCCATGTAGATAATCTTTTTTGTGAAACTATTTTTCTTACACACGAAAAATGTGTCCTAAAGTTTTAAAATGCATGATACTTGATTTTAAAGTATTGTTGGCAGCCCTAAGTATGGTTGGTGAATATAAATATAATTATTAAGTAAAAACATGTTTTAAAGTTTACTTTTTACAGTTTACTTTATCTATTCACTAAAAAAATCAATTAAAATTTTTCCCCTTTCTCTTATTTTATATTGACAAAATTAACGAATTATTTATTTCTAGAAACTAAATAAATTTTTTGATAAGAATAAAAATTATTGAGTTTGTTCAGTTAAATGCCCTTTCAGTATTAAAGGAGTAAGATCTTTTCTAAATTAGGGTCTCAACGACACATGGTATATTGAACAATACTAAATATCCGTAACAAAAATTACATATTGTGTACAGGGAGTTATAATTATATACATTTTGAAACTACATACACTAATAAACATAGCATACGTATTCAACATTCAGAATTTGGGTTGAGTGGGAAACGAAAAATCAAATCAAATCAAATCAATAAAAACTATCTAATTGGTAGCCTTACGGTAGTAGAGCCATGCTTCCACAGATAATCGGCGTCAAGTAACAGTATCATTAGGTACTGTTGCGTTTCGTGCGATGAGTGAGAGTGCCGGAGGCCCAGTATCCCTACCACTCTGTTCCCTTCCTCCTTTTCCCTTCTCATCTCGTCCTCCTGCTTCTTGGCTCCGCTTGTGATACTTCAAGTATAGCAAGGGATCATAGGCTGCGGTGACTGCTTACCATCAGGCGGACCGTATTTTTGTTTGCCAACCGTCATGATATAAAAAAACAAAATATTTGAAAGTCGTCGATTGTTTTTAAAACTGTGCAATGAAAAAAATTACATACATGGCCGGCTTCTTGCAATAAAAGGCCTACCATCAGTAAAAGTATTTTGTTCCTTCCTCGTCCTTTCTTCCCCTTGACCCTCATCCCAGTTGATATTGATCTGTTCTAAATCAAATGCTTGTTATTTATTACAAATCAACGCCGCTATCGTACGCATAAATGTTTATACTTTAGATTTTGGCCAGTGTCCAGAATTCTAACGACTGCGCAACGCAAGCTCGCCGGCCTTACTGAACTATTTTTTTCTTACTACGAAAGAATATTATATTCACAGACAGACATAAATTAGTATTCCTTATTATTTCTATGTGGCGTCACTGTCAAAGAATCTTGGTTTTTTATGTCATGACGGTTGGCAAACAAGCATACGGTCCGCTTGATGGTATCACCTTATGATGGTATCATGGTATCACCGCAAGTTATATGAGACGCTCATAACCGAGTGCACCCACCGATAGGTAAACGATCGAAACTTTAGGCGCGGTCAGTCACTAGATGGGTGATCGCATAGTGGTATTTCAACCGAGCGTCTCCGTGCTTTGGAGAGTACTTAAAAAGTCGGTCCCGGTTGTTGACAATCTGACAACAGTCTATAAGTCAAGTCGGGCGACCTGAACATCTACTGACACTAGGTTGGCCACTAACCACTCGATAAGAAGATAAGAAGATCGCAAGTTACGAAGTATTATATGCGCGTTGCCAACCCAAGGGATAGAAGCGAAGGGATGCGAAGGGGAAAAAAGAAAACCGATGGGGTTGGAGATTGGGCGTCGGGCGCTCTCACTCATCGCGCGAAACGCAACATTACTGATACTATTTCATTATGCCGATTTTCTGTGAGGCTTCGCCGCTCGATTCCATTTGTACTATAGAACTTCTAAAACTGGAAACCCTTTCTTACTTTGTATTGAGCTTATATTTCATAAAGCTTTCATTATATTTAATATATTTTTGAAGTAAGCATTTTCCTCTCTATATATTAATAATAAACATACAAGTAAAAGATGTTATGATTATAAAAAAATGTACTTTGTTTAGTTACTTCAAGTACATAAACAGTTTGAAAACGTACTTGAATATTATGTTATCAAGTTTGAAGTTTGGTTGTTTTTTAAAACATGAATGAATTAATGATGCCTAAAATGACAGCCTGTGGGCCTACCATGAACTTTTATTGCGATTCAAATTACGACCAAATAAATCCAATCCAATTCAGTTATTAAAACGATTCAAATTTAACACGAGAATTATGATATAAGTAGCGATGTAGCTCAGTTTACATCGTCATTTGAATCGCAATAAGAGTTCATGGTAGACCACCCGAACGCGTTGTAGACATTTTATGTTTATGAAATATGTTAACGATTTTACATAAGATTGAGTTTAATATTCAGCAGGTGGTATTTTAATATAATAAGGTTTTTAAACACACACACATATAAAGAATTTAACACATACAGACGCACACACATACAAGAATTAGCACCTACGTGTAACGTATTCTACCTACAGTTTCTTACAAATTGATTAGATGTTGTACACAATAAAACTGAATGCATCATTATTAGCATCGAGAAATCCTTGAGAGAACCAATGCTATTCTAAACGTATCAATCGTAAATCTAGCGTTAGTGAAGCAAAACAAGTGAAAACTATTTATAAGTTGACCGTGGAACCCTAAATTTATCGTTACACGCTTGTTTTTCTTATTTTTTGACTAAGCTTCATCTAAACTCACTCAACGACCCCCATTAGGATAATGGTATCCTGTGTCGGGGGTCCGGACACACACGGACAACGACAAAAACCCAGACCAGAGTACATACATATATGGTTAAAACAATTTTGGTCCGAGCGGAAATCGAACCCGCGACCTACAGCGCTTAAGGCAGCTTCGCTATCGCTGTGCATCAATGTATATACATATTTACTACATAATCTGTGAAATAAATGGAAAGGATGAAATTAGACTTAACACCACACATTTTATAATACAATTAATAATAAATAATTTTGTTAGATGACGTTGTAGCACCTGCCTTAATCTCCACAGGTCGCGGGTTCGAATGTTTGTATTGACCAGACGCATGTTTTCCGGTCTGGGTGTGTTTGTTCTTGTTATTGTGAAAGTTTCCGGACCCCCGACACAGGATATAGGTATCCCAATGGAAACGTTGAGTGTGTTAAATAATAGTACTGATTTATTTCCACGTAAAACCTCGGATGGTAATTAATTTGTTTATTATTTTCCTTGAGGAAATTTCC
The DNA here is from genome assembly GCA_023373885.1 of Hestina assimilis. NCBI lineage: Eukaryota > Metazoa > Arthropoda > Insecta > Lepidoptera > Nymphalidae > Hestina > Hestina assimilis. The sequence continues at coordinate 7,592,797 of CM041754.1, forward strand.
TGGATTTGTTATACATGGTTCATGGCTGTTGTTTGAAAATGGTATCTAAGTTATTAAATAAAGAACGAATACAATAAAAACTTTAGATATTTTTTAAAATTATAACGATAAAAACTCATTAGATATCAGCCATTTTGCTTTGAATTATTCAATTAAAACAATATAAATATACGAGTATATATGAAAAAAATATGTTATCACTACAAAAAATTATACAAAGCTGTTCTTATCTCAAAAACATTAGGCATAATCCCGTCTGTTATAGTAATGAATGATTCAATCCAGAGGCCTATATGGGTAGATATAAAAAATATATACAATATATAATAATATAAAAATGATTATTGTTTATATGTGGGTAGCAATGATATATTAATGATAGGGCATTTGGACGCAAATAAGCAATACCATGTCAACCCCCAAAATTGAAAAACTGAGTTATATATGCAGAAGTGTTGATAAATGGCTGAAGAACATTTTTCTTTAATATTTGTAGGGTTTTAAGCTTTCAAACTTCTAAAAAAACCATTTTTTAATTATGCCATTTATGTATTATTTTAAACGTTTTGGATTATATTATATACGAAATATGCAGTTTGTATGCTTATTTTATGTGAAAATAAGTAAAATAACTTACATACATTTTGAAATTGCCAAAAACTTTTATATATTATAAAAAAATCATATAAAGCAAGTTGTTAAAAATTTTCAAAAGCGTTTTTCTCGAAATGACATTCGTGTGAGTTGACATGGTATTGCTTATTTGCGTCCATTTAAGATATTAATTATTTATTAAAAAACCAATCATTTACTCTATGTATTTATTAAAATACATTCTTAACATAGCAACCTCTTTTAAAATATATTCTTAATATAGCAATCAGGGTCACAACAAAATACAAGTTAAATACGATTAATTACAAATAATAAAGTACTTATCTTAATACAATTTTAATATTCGACCGCACGTGGAGTACTGCTCTCACCTCTGGGCTGGAGCTCCCCAGTACCAGCTACTTCCAATTGACCGCATCCAACGTAGAGCGGCTCGAATTGTCGACGATCAAGCCCTTTCCGATCGGCTTGATCCTTTGGCATTGCGCAGAGATGTCGGATCACTCTGCATCTTCTATCGCATATATCACGGGGAATGTTCTGAGGAATTGTTTGAATTGATCCCGCCGGTAGAATTTTACCATCAGACATCGCAACGAAACTCTAAATTCCATCCATACCACCTCGATGTCTGGAAATCCACAACAGCGCGATTTAGAAGACATTTTCTTCCTCGCACAACTACTCTGTGGAATCAACTTCCGCCGGCGGTCTTCCCGAACCGATACGACTTAGGAACCTTCAAGAGAAGAGCGTATTCTTTCCTTAAAGGTCGGCAACCCGCCTGCATGCCTTCTGGTGTTGCAGATGTTCATGGGCGGCGGTGATCGCTTAACATCAGGTGAGCCTCCTGCCCGTTTGCCCTCTCTTACATAAAAAAAAACAATCCAGCAGCGTTACCACTATTGCAAATACTAAAGTAGTTATCGTATACAATCCAGCAGTTTCCGCTATGGCTGACTGATAATAAAGAACTATATTTTGGAACAAGACATCGTCCCTTTTATAGTCAGATTACATACAAATATGTCGGTAGAAAAATAAAACATAGGGAATAACTAATAAAATAATAGAATCTAACACGCGCGTCTAAGAAAACCACAATAACTACACAGCAAGCAAGCAAGAATAATACTTATTTTATATTATTACCCTTTGATTGCTCAATACTCTCGTTACGTTGTTGCGTTGTGGGTAGCGAGTCTGCCTTAAGCCTCGACGGTTGCGGGTTCGATTCCCGCTCGGAGCAGATGTTTGTATTAATCGTACAGGCATGTTTTCCGGTCTGGTTGTGTTTGTCCTTGTCATTGTGAATGTTTCCGGACCCCCGACACAGGATATAATTATCCTAATGGGGGCCGTTGAGTGTGTAGCGTTTATTTATTTATTTATTAATACAGTTTGTTAGTATGTTATCGTGCTTCATAATATATTATTCAAGCATAAAAATAATTTAATAGTAGTAGAGCCATGCTTCTCCCAGCACAAATGATCCGGCTCGACAGGTGAAGTCCCACCCTCTCACAGAAAATCCTCGTAAAGTAATTGCATCAATAGATACTGTTGAGTTTCGTGCCTTGAGCCAAATTTCCCACCCGTTGGTTTCTTATTTCTTCCTTCTTAAGTTCAAGTAAGCGTTCATAGGTTGCGAAGACTGCTTACCATCAGGTGGACAGCATGCTAGTTTGCCAACCGTCATGAGATAAAAAAAAATTAGTACTAATTTTTCTATGTATATAAGTCACATATTGGTGTGATGTTTATGAGTAAATACAGTAATGACCTTACTGTACAATGAACGGCCATAGAGTATATAATATTATATACTTGGGTATATGTATGTATAAAAATCATACATGAATCGTATAAATTGTGCGACACAAGGTCACGGCCATGTTTTTTTTGTGATTTATTTTGCGTAATATACATGTTAATATTTTAGGCAAGTAATATTTAAATATTATAAATAGACCCTATAATGGTTTACAATTTTAAGAGTATGTTAATTAAAGGACAATTTTAAAAAGTTTATATATATAGAGTACATTGGTGACGAGAATAAGAGTGAAAGAGCTCTAAGAGATCACGGATATATTATATCGTCCATCGTCCTATTGAGAAAACTAATGTACCGAACATTTAGAGGTTTACACCATTAGGGGGGGTTCCCATTACCTCTTATTACGATTCATATGAAAACCTAAACTGCCCTACATCGCTATTTTGTACCATGACATATTTATACGTCATGCTCATATGATTTTTTTTATACGGCCCACCAGATGGTAAGGGGTTGCCGTAGCCTATGAGTGCTTGCAGCACCATTAGTAGGTGCCACTCACGCGTTGCCAACCTCGAGGTATTAGTGCTTGAAGCTTTTTTGCCCAGTAATTTCAGTAGCCTACAGTGCCCTTCAAACCGGAACACAGTAATGCCTAAGCACTACTGTTTAGCGGTAGAATATTTGACACTGCGGTGGTACCTACCGGCCTCTTGCAACAAAAGACCTACCACCAGTCTGACTGATTGCACTGGTGGAATAATCTCTGCTGTGACAAAGGTTATCCCAACAGCGGGCGATGAGGTCGGCACATCCATCATCTGGATTGATTTACTGTCAAAATTGAAAATTGATCGAAATAGAACTTTTACTAAATAATGGTAATGCCGAAGCACCATCAATGTTTGACAAATCTAAGAAACAGCAACGTATTACATATTCTTATGTGCTATACCTATTCCTGATCGATGAAAAAATGTGGCGTCGCCGGACTCTTAAAAATGTTTTCCTAAAAAAAGATAAAGGCTACATAAACCAAGAATTCATATTTTGGAATAAAAACCAAGTCTCTTACAATAACACTGTTCCAGTACTATGGTATGAATTAGGGCAATAAAGTTAATGTGCTTAAATTTGGGAAGCCGCCAAAATCTGAGAGAGAAAAAAACAATGTATAGTAAATTTTTACCTCATAACTTAGCTTAATGCGGCCTTTGGAATTAAGCTTGGCCATTATATAGATTCGCAAGATATACGCATTTACGGGCATAAATTATGTATAATAACTTAAAGAAAAATATTTTAATAAAGTTAAAACATTTCTACAAACGTTAAACGAAAGTTTCGCCTTTTTAATTGGGTAGAGTTTTAATCAATTACTCCAGATACCATTAAACGCCACCGACATCTCATTTATTAATAACAATAAAACAACAAAGAAACTCTCCGAAATTATTTGAATAAAAGAGTAGAGAGAGATACACGTCATATTTAAAAGGTATCACCCGTTTAAGATTGCTATAAACTATTAGTTTATTAAGGTTTATTAACAAAGCAAATGCTGTATAACCCTAATAGGCGTCGTCAAACAGCAGAAAATTTTCCACTCGCAATAACAAGGTACGTTAGTTTAGCAATGTGTCGAAGGTGACGTGCTGACGTATTTGATCATGGCCTAAATATATAAATGGACGGATGATGTCACCAACAACATCGTTTACATTTAGATATAGCCGCGACTTCCTTCGTTTTCATTATATAATTTTACATAAAAAACTTTACAGTTAACATAAGTACAAAATATAACAAACATTTCTGCTTATTCTTCTTCTAATGAAACCTGGTGTCAGAGTTGTTCCAGTTGTTCCAGCGTGGTGGTGGCCGAGTCTGCCTTTAGACTCGACGGTTGCGGGTTCGATTCCCGCTCGGACAGATATTAGCATTGATCTTACAATCTTCTGTTTCGGTCTGGGCATTTTTCCTTGTGGCTCACCGTATCTCGGAGAGCACGTTAAGCTGTTGGTCTCCGTTGTTGCCACATAACATCTGATAATAATCGTTAACTCTTGATATCGAAATTGCTCTTATTCAATGAGTTACTGGTTCGCCGTTAGGGTTACGGAGGTCAGATGATAATCGTTCTCTGTAAAAACTAGTAACCTATCAAATCCGGACAAAAGTAATAAGCAAACCTTGGGTAAATGCTTGTATAGTACCGGGAATAATGCTAGGAAAAAGAAGAAGTTAATCATAATAATTAAAACCTGGACTCTCTTTTTTCGTGCACTCCGAAGCACGAATACATAATTCTGGGGTTACTCATCTATACACTGACCGCGCCTAATGCTGCTATAAATCTTTCTGATCGCTTACCAAACATTCAACACACCTGACTGGCGTCTCAATATGTTGTTAATATTTATATATAGATTCCGCTACCGGAGTTAGATTTGACGGGTTAAAACCATACATGTTACTCCAAGTATAGGCGATTTGTTAGTGAAATTAATTTTAAATTGATCCAACTCCTAAGCTTAAAATATTCCTTCAAATTCCTTGTAATGCAAAATGGACGCAAATAAGCAATACCATGTCAACCCACACGAATGTTATTTCGAGAAAAACGCGTTTGAAAATTTTGAACAACTTGGTTTATATGATTTTTTTTATGTATTGGTCAAATTTTGGGAATTTTAGATTTATGTAAGTTATTTTACTTATTTTCACAAAAATAAGTATATAAACTGCATATTTCGTATACAATATAACCCAAAACGTTTAACATAATACATAAATTGCATGATTAAAAATGGCTTTTTTAGAAGTTCTAAATCTTAAAATCCTACAAATATTAAAGAAAAATGTTCTTCAGCCATTTACCAACACTTCTGCATATATAACTCAGTTATTAAATTTTGAGGCTTGACATGGTATTGCTTACTTGCGTCCAAATATGGTCAGGCGTATTTACGTTGTCTAAACTAAAAATTTATTTATAATTCGAATCAGTACTTTTCTAGTGTCAAGATCTTTGATATCAGACAAAAATGGTTCGTAATATGAAGATTATTATGTAAGTACATGTAAGTAAATCCAGTATAACGACATCAGGTACAGGAAACCGGTTTAAATTTATACTCATTGTAATAGAGGCACAAAGGATGTAACCGGGTAACTACTTATATGTAGTCTGTTCCAATAGAAGGTATAAAAAAGGTATTAACTGAACATTAAAATGAAACAACCTATCAGACACAACGTGAATTCCCTAATTACGGATAAGTAACTTTTACACGTAGATATTCCTGAAATCCACGATTAAAGCATCAAAAAATAAACAAAATATTTTTAAAAAATCAGACGATTTGACGTCATCAAAACTCCGTCAAAAAACGAAAACGTACTTTTTTAGAGCCATTTTGATGTTCTTTTTCGTAGTCTTTTTAATAAAACAAATTAAGCTATACTTTCATTAACTAGTTGAATGTAGACATTGTCTACTAATAGTTAAATAATAATAAATTGAAATTTTTATTTAACTTTAACGTACAACTTCTTATCAAATGGACTGTAGATGACGGGGTCGGCGAGTCAACTGCTTACATTGTCAAAAACAAATGGTCTTCCTGTTGACCATTTAACTTATAACGAGTGACTTTTACATCTGCCTGTAAATAGGTGGTAATTACCAACATCGTAGAGTTTTGAGAATACTACGTAGCTTAGTATAACTATAACATAAATTGTTATTTATTGAATTATATCGGGCGCGTGCTTAAAAGCGTTTAAAACGAGTCAGGAAATTAAAGTGCGTATGAGACTATACGAGTTTTACTATAGAACAAAAAAGAACCCAACGTAAGAAAGCTTTTTTATGTCATGATGGTTGGAATACAAGCATACGGTCAGCCTGATGGTACGCAGTCACCGTAACCTATGAACGTTCATAGGTTGCGTTGCCTACCCAAGGAACAGGAGGAACGGGATGAGAAGGAAAAAAATTCAGGGAACGGAGGGGGTGGGATATTGGGCCTCCAGCACTCTCACTCATCGCACGAAATGCAACAGTACCTAATGATATTGTAACTTGATGCCGATTTTCTATGAGAGAGTAGCGCTTCCCCGGTCAAGCCAGCCCTCTTGTTCTAACAGAACCATGGCTCTGGTACCGTAAAATTTGTTAAAATACATTTTATTTTGTAAAAACAACTACCTATTACGGTTCATGAGATACAGCCCGCTGACAGACGGACGGACGAACGTACGGACATACGGAAACTGGAAGCTTATAAGATTCGCGCCAAAGTTTTTGGTTTACGTCTAGTAATACTAATACCGTGATAACTGTTTATTAGCAATTCTTGTATATACACTTATTTAATCTGAATCTCGTAAATGGGTCTAACGATTTTTATGAAATTTAGTACGCAGGGGTTTTGGGGGCGACAAACCTATTTTATATATTTATTTTTAGAAAATGCCGTTTTATCCGTGTTTTCAGGGCGGTTCAGTGAAAACCGCAGTTCGAGAATCAATTATTTTTTCCCTTTTTCTTGGAGAACAATAAAAAAATATTTTTTCATATTTCATCATTGTATAATCCGAATAAATATAATTTTCAAAAAAACAGGATTTACCTAAAGAAAAATACTCTTATCTACGTACTAATAATAATTAAAACTGTAAATAAAAACGGTTGGTAGCTCTGAACATGGTTCACCTTTTTGTTGTTTGAATGAAAATATACTCATATGAGCCATAATTTGCACTGGCTTGATAACTTCTGAACTACAAAGGTCAGCATTTTAAGTCTATCATCTAATTAATTTTAATTTAGGATCATAAAAGATTGATGTCAAACAGCTCGGAGTCAGAGTAGTTAAAGATAAGATGAGACTATTTTTTGAAATATTTAACATCAAAAGTTGTACCTATCTAATAAATCCGCGTGAAATTTATTTTTACTATATTTTTGAGTGCATTGTTATTGAGGTCGTTGACCACTTGTTAATTTCCTATTTGAAAGGCACCATTATATAATAATTTCTATCATGTGTAGTTGTGATCTTGTGTAATTTCTATTTTGTGTAAATTCAGGAATATATCTGTTTTAAAACTATTTCACCTCAACAATTAAACTTGCTTACATCTTCAACAATTAAACTTGCTTACATCTTCAACAATTAAACTTGCTTACATCTTCAACAATTGAACTTGCTTACATTTTCAACAATTAAACTTGCTTACATCTTCAACAATTAAACTTGCTTACATCTTCAACAATTAAACTTGCTTACATCTTCAACAATTAAACTTGCTTACATCTTCAACAATTGAACTTGCTTACATTTTCAACAATTAAACTTGCTTACATCTTCAACAATTAAACTTGCTTACATCTTCAACAATTAAACTTGCTTACATCTTCAACAATTAAACTTGCTTACATCTTCAACAATTAAACTTGCTTACATCTTCAATAATTAAACTTGCTTACATCTTTAAAGTTGTTAGTCCAAAAATAGCGTAGTGTGCATAAAATTTATAGTGATGGTTTTTATTAATCTAAAAGCCATAACCAATTATCAAATTGATTAAGATTAACTTTTAAAATTGTATTTACGATATTTATTACTTCGATAGGTATCGTTTAAAAAACTCGCATACACAAGCTATATTTCTTTTAAACATTGAACGTAGTTTAAAAGGAAAAAGTAGTATTATTTTTCTAGAACAATTATTGTTTCTTAACAATGAGTACTAACTTATAGCTCAGAAAAGTCTAGAAAATTGTATTGACCTATTTCTTATTTACGATTATAATAAATCTTAAGGGAAATTGTCTTTTACACAGATTATTGTTTAGTATTCATATTTCTACTTAATTGCTTTGTTTGTGTGCTGGATAAGATTTATGTGAACTGTGGAATTGTGGATAGGATATATGGATAACATTAAATCTTACTCTGTATATTCTTATGACGGCATTGTGCTCAGCTATCAGCAATCTAGAGGAATACTGCTGAAAATGGTCGATCTATTTGCAGTTGTAAATAGTGAAAGGTTTCAGAATCTCCCACTGGAACACAATAAGATTCTGGTTCTAGAACTGATCTTTGGATGTAGATTATTTTGTTTGAGAAACTACTGTGTACTATACTTTCGATGAGCTTGCTGATACGACTTTTACTCCATTGGGTCTGTCCAGAGGTTCCACTTTGGATATACAAGAGTCAAATGCCACACTTGTTTTTTACCGAAATTATTAGTTGCTTTAGTGGTATTTTTTCGGATATTTTACTTATCCACTATAACAACTGTTATAGTTAATACTTACTTATTGTTGTGTTAAGGGCATCTGTTCTCTTTAATGTTTATATCAAAATGGTCTAAGATTTTAAATAGTATTTTATATAAAAACAGTTAATCAACTTGTTCAGAACGCGTGTTTAGTAAAGTTTTTACCTCTGAGTGTCTGGTTGACCGATCGCCATTAAGTCTTAGTGTGGTGTTTGTTAGAAAGTGCAACGGAATCATTTAGACCTGAACTCTGAGGGCCTCCGGTCTTGATGGTACGGTGAAAAGAAAATCTTCTCGATAGCGGATACTGTAACATTTTACTAAATTTAATTTTTTTACTAAAAAAAAAAGATCCCTATTATTTACAAATATATAATGAATCAAGTAATTCCTCTTTGCAAGTGTGATCATTTACTCCATTTTCTAAATTATTCACATGCCAAATCATGATGATTCATGACATTGACATCATAACCTTCGATTTGCAATTTATTTTTTCCAATCTTTCGGTCAATTAAACTTATCGTTGTAAAAGACAACAGGTTTGTTATGAATAAATGTTTTAACAAAGGTTTTATGTGTTTAGGTTAAGTCCAATGTTTTAATTACAAAATTGTATGTGCGTGAATTAACGACTTTATGTTAACTTTTTTACAAGAAACAAAATCTACCTGGAACTTCAATTTAAGTTCTTTTTTTCTTGCTTAATACTACGTCTGGTATTAGGTAGCAATCAGAGCGTACAGATATTCGCAACACCAGTGCTTTCATGTGTGTGATGCAAACCATTGGATGGCAAGAGAAAGAGACGAAGAAATCCTCTGTTTTAGATTGAAATTCTATGAGATATTTTCTGTGGATGCTATATTATGATGATCCTTTTCTCCTGTTATTTAAATACTATTATTATTTGCCAAGGATAACGCTGATAGAGAATACAGCTCTTTAAAGTAAAATACCTATTTCACCCACGATTGCTGTTTCAAAATTATTTTTTTTTAAATAACCTGCAAATAATTAATTTTAAAAGTTTTTAAAAATTTCAATGGAAATTTGCATAAATAATTATATTTCAATAAAATTGATTTGCAAACAGATTTGGATATAAGCACTCAAACAGTGTGTTTAGAAAATCATTATTTTTTAAATAGTTTAGAAATTCTTATAGTAGCGGGATTTTTAGCGGTGTATTTATATTTTTTCACGACTGAAAAATAGTAAATCGTTTTAGCCGCACATTAATAATTTATATTTTATAGAATAAAAATTACTTGTAGGTACTAGTAAAACATAGTTAGGTGCTTTCTATATAGAAATTACCCCAATTACCACAATCACTGGTACCTAACAAGTAAAAAATATTATATAATAAATACCAGTCAAGTGCGTTTTGGACCACGCACAGTTAAAATTAAAGGGTTCCGTAGCTTGGTTATGAAGAATCTTAAGGCCATTAAAAATAATAACGAATTGAAATCTACTGCAAAAAGTTGGTAATTACGTAGTAATGATTAAAAAGTTATATGAAAAACAAAGTTCCATAACTTTGTTTTTTATATTACTTTTTTTTTTTTTTTTTTTTTAATTTAATTTATTAATCTCAAAAACACAATATATATATTTTTCACAATATTTTCTCGCCAAACTAGAAGATACTATAGAACTTTAATATATATATATATATATATATATACTATAGAACTTTAATATATATATATATATATCTCTTACATTTGCAAATCTATCTTCTTCAAGCCAAATGTGGTTGAAATTTTATTTGATGTCCTACAAGCACCTATTTTTTTTCCAACACTCAGTTACATGTTTGGACTGCTACCCTTAATTCTTATGTATTTTAAGATTTCATTACAGAATCGTTGTGCGGTTCATAGAATACACCTATTTACTAAAGTTTGTATAGATAATACCAATGGTCTCCGAGTAAAATGACTGTGACATACGGACGGACGGACGGACAGACGGACGGACGAACAGACAGAAATGATGAAAAAATATATCTAACATTGCCGTGGTACCTACCTAGCCGGCTTCTTACAATAAAGGGCCTACCATTTTCTGATCTATGCAGACTCCAAACACAGGATGTAACTTATAGCGTAGTGGAGACGGTAGTGTGTTGCCGTAGCCTTTATCTATTTATGAGCGTAAATAAAACCACAACAATTGTTGGAGATTTTAACGCCTAAAGTATTTTTTTGTTCCAGGATCATGTCTTCAATGCTACCAATGTAATTCTGAGTCGGACCCGAAATGCAAAGACCCCTTCTCAGCTACGAAAAGCCTCGTCGTAAGTATCAGTATAATTATATTATAGATTTATTAAGTAGATAAAAAGAGGTGTTTCACACTAAATTCGCATTTTATAGAACAACCGCAATCTTTGAACACTTGCGATACTTGAAGTATTGCATGCGCGTTGCCAACCCAAGGAACAAAAAGGACGGGTCGAGAAGGGAAAAAATGGAAGGGAATAGAGTGGTGGGAGCTTGGGCCTCCGGAACTCTCACTCTTCGCACGAAACGCAACAGTAACTATTGATACTGTTACTTGATGCCGATTTTCTGTGAGAGGGTAGTACTTTCCTGGTCGAGCCGGCCCGTTTGTGCTGGGGAAACCATGGCTCTACTAGCGTAAAAGTGTATTAAATATAAAGTCGCTAACCACATGTTTAAATGTTTCAGGACTGTAACACTCAGGATTCCATCAACTACAACCGCCAATACTTGAGGGACATTCTGCCACGTGAGCTTGCAGAGGGTGTCGTGGGGGCACCGAGATACTGCCACAAGATTATCATGCGTTAGTATACACATAAAAAGACACAAATTTGGTGCCCATTTACAAAAATAGACTAAAATTAGCTTTTGTCATTTAGGCGCCTCCTGTAGGGGGACTTGTTTGGGGCCTTGGGAACGTGCCCCTTATAGTAAAGACAGTTAAATGTAAAACCTGGTGTTATTGCTATTTTAAAATTGTAGGTGCATTGATTCCAATAATATTTATCCCATCAAAACCATAAAACGTATAAAAAATTCCAAGTCTCGCAAAGCAGTTCTTCTACTACAAAAAGTGGTGAGATCTGAGAGAAGTGATGTATAACTACCCCTGAAACTTGGCAGTTGTACGGCAACTTATTCTACTCATTGAAATACGTTAGTTTTAGTAGAAGAAATGCTTTTGAGACTTAGAGTTAGAGGCAGGAGCAAGGGCCCCACCCTACCACCGGCTCTACCACCGGTTACCACACATATCCATTTTGAACTATTTAATGAATAAATATTTACTGGGGACAATAGTAATTTTGCCCCCCTCTAGGCCTTACATTAAGATTTTGTCCTTCCCTCGGCCAAATCCTGGCTACATGGATAAATAAACCAAAAATATTCTTTTATCACGTAATATTTAATTTTCAGAAAATGGTGCAACAGTCCGTACTTGCTTGGACGCTAACCCAACCGATCTTAACCACTCCTGCCGTCTCTTCGAAAACCAAGCGATGCTGACCCCTGCCGATCCCAGCAAGAAGATTAAGTACTGCAGTGTGTGTGACAAGGACCAATGCAATGGAGCTGGAGCTATCTCTTTCTCTTTCCCACTTGCAATCATCACACTCATCGCATCATACTTTTACGCTAAGCAATAAATTTACTAATTAATATGTAGCGGTCAGCTTTTACCACGCTTAACCGCTTTTCAATTCCAAAATTTACACAAAAAAATACAACCAAAAACACCTTGACCTGTAATGTTTTAATTATAATGATTTAGTTAAGTCCATATAAACTTAAGTCCATTGATATTTCTATAGTTCTATTGTGTAATATCGTAATCCGATTAGCGTATATTAAGTTCATTTATATATTAAGAATTTTTATAATCGGTTTGTTTCACACTTAAACTATCACCTAAATAAATGTATAATAACGACGCTTTTCAGGAAAAACATCGTAAGTGCCAAAAATCTCAAAATTGTGTTAATAAAATTTCGATCAGTAAATTTTGTGAGTTTCGAGTAATTAGGTAAAGAATATAATAATCAATCACTGGTTAAGTAAAAATTTTGTAAAATTTCATGATGACATTAGTAAAAAATCATAATTAGTTACTATAAAATCAATAAACCTGTAAAACATTTTGAATTGGCGGTTACAATGCTCTTCCTGAAAAGGCCCGGTTACATCTTAATTCTTTGATCCAACTATTATATTTTATTAATATGTTATTATTCTAAATGATAAGAAAAATATTATTTATATATAGTAAAGAATAAAAAAGTTGTAATTTCTATTTTTTGTAAATCATTTTTAAGTGCCAAATTTGGCTTTTCTAAACGTAAATAAATAAATTGCCTTAACTATATATAACCCGTCCAATATAAATATTAATTTTGCTTTTTATATGAGTTTAAAATAAGTATTCCAAAATATCTATAATATAATATATGAATATATAGATTAAATATAGCTTTACGCTGGTTAATAATAATAATTCCGATGTTATGTTGACTGTTATCGTACAAATATTTCGTAATATTTATATTTATTTATACAATATTCGAAAAAGAATAAAATAAGCTATTTCCCATATTCTAGAATGAAAAATTTACGCAGTCGAAAATATAAAACTTGTTATTTTACGATTATAACACTACAAAGATGAAAAAATGTCAGTAATGATAAAACATTATAACTATGCATTTATGTATATATTATTTTGTTGACCGTCCCTTTAAGACGTATGTATTTGTAATAAAGTTAATAAAAAATTATGTGTTTTTGTATCAATAACAAGCCAGTTGTATCAGTGCAAGTTGGCAAACAAGCATACGGCCCGCCTCATGGTAAGCAGTTGCCGTAGCCTAGCTGCGCTAGCAGCATCATTAATAGGTGCCACTCACGCGTTGCCAATGGTACTTAAATCTCCTTTGCTCAGTAATTTAACTAGCCTACAGTGCCCTTTAAACTGTGTTCCGGACACAGTAATGCCTAAGCACTACTGTTTGGCGGGAGAATATTTGACACTGCGGTGGTGCCTACCCAGCTGGCCTCTTGAAAACAAAAGACCTTTTAACAGTGTGACTGATTGCACTGGTGGAATAATCTCGAAAGATGAAAAGTTGCGGCGTCAAAAGTGAAATTACCAACCTAGTCAGAATCCTCTTCAAATATCCATACCATCGCAGCCTTTTCTCCGGCTTCTGGTCAGCGATATCGCGTTTGGGCTTCCCCCTACGCACTTATTGTCGAATTTATCAAGTCAAACATATCCACATCTTCATATTTCGGCAACTTGAATGGTTTGTACGTTGAATGTATAAGCCGGTTACCCATAACAACACTTATGCCTTCATTCTTACCATCCTACCCTAAATTTCCTCTTCATCTTAAGTGTAAGTGAAAGATGAGTTTGCTACTGCTGCGCCATAACTGTGGATGTCGTCAAAAACATAGTGTTAGAAGATAGACAGATAAATTATTGATTCAAAACATATCTTTAGTGACTGGCTTTGATTGAAATAAAGGATTTTTTTGATAGCATAGTGTATGGTTCCGTGTTGGCTTAAGACTATGGAGGTAGATGATGGAACACCTCAAAGACCCACAAGACCTAATTTACGGTATTACTACATTAATAATGTTTGCGTATCTCTCTGCTTTAGGCTGTTAAAGTCTTTACTGGTAGGTAGAATCTAAGTATTTAAGTAAGTACTGTTATCTTTGAGTTCTCTAGTTTGAGTTGCTGATAAGTCAATAATTGAAGTAATTGATTAATGACGATAAAATGAGTAATTGGTGCCGTGCTGTTTCCGGTATAAAGGGCCAGCTCGAGCGGGGAAGTACCCTCACACATAATATCCATGTAAAATAAGATACTCTAAATAAATAAAGAATACTTATTAGGTTTTCTTGAGGAGTGAAAGCGGAGTACTCTCTCTGTCTCTCTTGGAACATCCTTAAATTACATGGTGTATTGAGAAACTTTTAAAGAACACAACCGACCCCCTTCCGAAGGGGGCCCTTCCTTAGTGACATTTCAGACTAACTAGTCTAAACGGTAGTTAGAAACTCTTCACAATCCATCAAGGTAGCAGGTTGTTTCGATTGGTATAAAAATAAAAAAAGAAATAATAAGAAAAAAATACACATATCTCATCACTAACATAAAGCCTAAGGCCACCGCCTCCCTAAAGCTCTGATGATATTTAGTAATATTCCTCATCGGGTATCACGTGATTGATGGACTTGATGGAGGATCTCTTTCCTTTTCCTTTCTTAGTCTTCCAAACTCTCCTCAGTCATACGACGCACGAAGATGCATCTGATATTACTTTGAACATAAGCTACGGCAACAGCTTTTCATATATTTTTTATGTCTGTATTCTACCCGATGTTAAGTGAATGTAGGTGGTACTACTGTACTGTACTCAGATGGCGAACTACACTACCCGTCCTACAGCAGAACGAATGCTTTTTCCTATTAAAAATCCAACTTTTTCTAAATGTGGAGATAACAACTAGCCTATGTTGCTCTACGTATATAGTACGTTGCAATTTATTATCTTTGAAGAGTTTTGCATTCGATTCTGCGATAAAATTTATAAGTGGACAAAGTACATTAATGCATTAACTACAGGACGCTCGATGTAATTAGTATTTGTAATATTATTATTTTTTAACCCCCGATGCAAAAACGGTTGCGTGTTATAATTTTGATATATCTGTGTGTGTCTGTCTGTGTCATCGTAATTCCCGAAGGGTGAGCCGATTTTGATTTATTTTTTTTAAAGGTAAATTAGTCGGAATTGTTCTTAACTATGTTTGATAAAAATTGGTTCAAGATGGCCGCCGCCGCCGCCACCACAAAATTTAGGGTTATTATTTAAATAAATAAATAAACGCTACACACTATTAGGATAGTGATATCCTGTGCCGAGGGTCCGGAAACACATACAAGGACAAGGACAATTTCTTTTATTTTTGTCGGGCTTACTTAAAATTATTATTTTATAAATAGATTAACAACCGTTTTTATTGTGGTACCGAAACTGCCTTCAACTCGAATTGTACCATATCTAACAATATACATAAAATATATTGACAACGTTCTGGCGCAGTGGTAGTAAACGTTTCATAAGTGCCACAGGTCGCGAGTTCGGTTACCGCTCAAGGCAGATGTTTGTATTGACAGGCCAGTCAGCTACAGGTCTTCCGATCCGGATGTAACTGTGCTTATTATGTGTGTGTTTGGTAACCCTGACACACTATTTAAATAATGAATATATAATTCAGGGTTCAAACTTTCTTCATATAACATTTTGCTAAGTCGGTTCATTAGGTATTATATTCGTGAAAAGATGAAAGTCAAAATTAGGTTCACATTAATAATATTAGTATGGACTTATAATAATAGTTTAGGATTTTATAAGTTTTTATCAATTATCCAATGAACCTTTAAGGCTAAATCATTTACCGTGAAACCATCTAAAGCCTTATTTCTTATTAAACCAGTCCGGAAGGTAACCAGTAACCGCAAGCACATCGGATGAAATTGAAACACGCTATGTAATTATAAATTTCTATATAATACATTTCTAATCAGTGCCTTGTTTCATTGATTAGTGATAGTGTATCGAGTGATAGACAACATGCGAGAGGTGCGAGCAAACATGAAGATCATCTTTGCTTTTGCAACTATCTTCCTGGTAGCAGCTGTTACAGGTATTTAAAAAACTTCGGTAATTTGAGAGATTTCATAATCCAAATCATTTTAAAAAGAGCGATTGTAGGCAATTGTGAAAAACTTTAATATAACTTTATACTATAACTAGCGGTCCGGCTTTGCACGGGTATAAAATATATAGCCTATGTCATTCACTGAAAAAATAATTAAAATTGATCCAGTAGTTTCGATTTATTTATTACTGCCCGTGGCCCGCACGCGTTAAATGTAATTATTTACGAAATCACATTAGAAACTTAAAAAAAAAAAAATTCTCCACTTTTTGGTGTACCTTATTAAACATATAAACCTTTCTCTTCAATCACTCTATCTATTAAAAAAACCGCATCAAAATCCGTTGCGTAGTTTTAAAGATTTAAGCATACATAGGGACAGATAAAGCGACTTTGTTTTATACTATGTAGTGATTACTTATGAAAGTAACACTGGTATTTACAAACAATCTTAAATTTATCCTGTTTCTTTGTCAGTCTTTCCTGGCTGATCTACGAAACGACTATTTTTGACAGGACTTTTCTTGCAAACTGCTTCTTCTTCTTATCGAGTGGTTAGTGGCCAACCTAGTGTCAGAGTTGTTCAGGTCGCCCGTAGGTTTCTGACTTGACTTTTCGGACTGTTGCCAAATTGTCAACAGCCGGGACCTACTTTTTCCGTGCCCTCCAAAGCACGGAGACTGAGGATGCAAAATGCTGATGTTATAATGAGTAGAAAAGGCTACTTTAATTTGAAAAGAAGAAATATCGTTCTGCGATTTCATTAAAATAATGAAATATTTATTTAAAAACAAACTAAACAATCAAAAACGTAAACACACCTAAGTACTTGCTATAATGAAACGCAAATTGTAAAGCAAGTCCATCTGAAACAGTCGAATAAACTGACGCTGGACACTAGAAAAGAATGGCTGGATAATGGACACTCACAAAAAAAATTAGGTCAATTTCATAAAGAAAATAAATATTACATTCACGCCATATTTCAAAATGGACCGACCCTTCCATAAAATTCAATATCAATGCAACGAAATGAAGTTAGTCACCAGCTAACTTCATTGTGCACAATATAAAAGTATCACGTTATTATGAAATTAAGTTATTAAAAACATACAATCTCAAAAGGCTCAAATATGAAAAGAAATTCAAAGTGTTTCAGAAATGAAAATTGTCGGACTAAAAACTGGCTGGCCATAAACCGATTGTTTGACACCGGTGTGGCGTTGTTGTTGTGTTGTGGGTAGCGAGTCTGCCTTAAGTCACATCGGTTGGGGGATCGATTCCCGCTCGGGCTGATGCTTGCATTGATCTTACAAATCTCTGTCTCGGTCTGGGCGTTTGTCCTTGTCCTAAGCGTGCCTCGGAGAACACGTTAAGCTGTCGATCCCGGTTGTTATCACATAACATCTGATAATAATCGCCAACTCTTGATAAGTAAATGCTATTATCCAATGTTACGGAGCTCAGATGGCAATGGCTCTGTGTAAAAACTGGTAACCTGTCAAACCCGGACAGCAGTAATAAGCAGACCCTGGGTAAATACTCGTATAATACCGGGAATAATACTAGAGGAAGAAGAAGGTTGGCCATAAACCCTTTCTATACTTATTTTCTTTAATTTATAATATTGCTATAAACGAGAATACTAACTATCTTACCGTATCTATTCAATTAACCTAACGGTGAATTCCCGTAAAAGTACTTTCTAGTTGATGAATCTAATCTAAACTATAAAATAGCTTTGATAAGATAGATGCTTAACAGTGAGGCTTTCTATTAATAAATGCACAACACTTAAATTTTCATCATGTTTTTTGTGCATTACATAATAATAATAATTATTATTTATAACAACATGTACATATAACAAACAATACAAATGATAGTACTTACACTAGTATGGACCTGTGTCGTAGGTACCTACCAATCTACTAATCATGATATGTTCTAATTAAAGATCACTAAATCTGATAAAAATAAAAACTAACAAATGTTTAGAGAAAAATAAAAAGCTAAAAATGAAAATTATAACCTAAAATATAGTATGGAATATAAAAATATATACTAGATAAAAGTAGGGACGGAGTGGGATAACATTACATTTAAGAATAGGGTTTGTTCAAACATGTATGAAATTTTTCTATCTATGTGCTCTCTACATAGATTTGCTTTGTATATGGATCCAGACTGTGTAAAGGTCTCATATGAAGGTATGGCTGCTGGAAGATTATTAAATACTATTAAATTTTACCTATCCTAATTTTAAAAAAATATTAAAGAGATCTGTATTTTTTAAGTATACTATTATTATTAAGTCTGTTATTATAAATAAATTAAAACTTATATTTATAATTTACAGCCGAAGACACTCAATGTTATGTATGTGATGACTGTGAAAGCGGGTATGAAGACTTTAAGGTGACCTGTGTAGATCCTGGTACAGATGGTGGAGGCTCAGAAAACAATTCAACTAATGGTGGCAATGGAGGAACAGGCGGTGACAACTCAGGCAATAATGGAGGCTCGGGAGGTGACAACTCAGGAAACAATGGAGGCTCAGGCGGTGACAACTCAGGTGATAATGGAGGATCAGGTGGGGACAACTCAGGAAACAATGGAGGATCAGGTGGTGATAACTCCGGCGATAATGGAGGTTCAGGAGGTGACAACTCAGGCGATAATGGAGGCTCAGGAGGTGACAACTCAGGAAACAATGGAGGGTCAGGTGGTGATAACTCCGGCGATAATGGAGGATCAGGCGGTGACAACTCAGGAAACAATGGAGGATCAGGTGGTGACAACTCAGGCAATAATGGAGGCTCAGGAGGTGACAACTCAGGTGGTAATGGAGGATCAGGTGGGGACAACTCAGGAAACAATGGAGGATCAGGTGGTGATAACTCAGGCAATAGTGGAGGCTCAGGAGGTGACAACTCAGGCAATAATGAAGGCTCAGGAGGTGACAACTCAGGAAACAATGGAGGATCAGGTGGTGACAACTCAGGAAACAATGGAGGATCAGGCGGTGACAACTCAGGTGATAATGGAGGATCAGGTGAGGACAACTCAGGAAACAATGGAGGATCCGGTGGTGATAACTCCGGCGATAATGGAGGGTCAGGCGGTGACAACTCAGGAAACAATGGAGGATCAGGTGGTGACAACTCAGGCAATAATGGAGGCTCAGGAGGTGACAACTCAGGTGGTAATGGAGGATCAGGCGGTGACAACTCAGGTGATAATGGAGGATCAGGTGGGGACAACTCAGGAAACAATGGAGGATCAGGTGGTGATAACTCAGGCAATAATGGAGGTTCAGGAGGTGACAACTCAGGTGATAATGGAGGGTCAGGTGGTGACAACTCAGGAAACAATGGAGGATCAGGCGGTGATAACTCCGGCGATAATGGAGGATCAGGCGGTGACAACTCAGGAAACAATGGAGGATCAGATGGTGACAACTCAGGCAATAATGGAGGGTCAGGAGGTGACAACTCAGGGGGTAATGGAGGATCAGGCGGTGACAACTCAGGTGATAATGGAGGATCAGGTGGGGACAACTCAGGAAACAATGGAGGATCAGGTGGTGATAACTCAGGCAATAGTGGAGGTTCAGGAGGTGACAACTCAGGCAATAATGGAGGCTCAGGAGGTGACAGCTCAGGAAACAATGGAGGGTCAGGTGGTGACAACTCAGGCAATAATGGAGGCTCAGGAGGTGACAACTCAGGTGATAATGGAGGATCAGGCGGTGATAATGGAGGATCAGGTGGGGACAACTCAGGAAACAATGGAGGATCAGGTGGTGATAATTCAGGCGATAATGGAAGGTCGGACGGTGACAGCTCTGGAAACAATGGAGGATCAGGCGGTGACAACACAAACAGTAATGGAGGGTCCGGCGATGATAACTCCGATAATTCAATCAGACAGCGCAGATTTGCTCGACAGATAAATAGGGCTACAACGCAAGGACTTAGATGCATTGTCACCAGTTACGAAGGTACTACTTCTAATATTTTAGCTGTTGTCGTATTACATAGTTGATCATTTTAACATAAAAACTGATTATTGAATAGTAATAACATTCCAAATTTAAAATTTTAGAACTATATTTATTTATTTAATAAGAAATACAATCGAGGTTGAAAGCCGGAATCACTATATTGATATATTGTACGGATATGGATACGAAATGTTTAAGTAACGTATAGATACGTCATTATATACATACATTTATTTTTCTCTTTAATAATATACTTAAACCAAATCCCGAGTTGATACTTTATGTAGTTCGTTTATTGATAGTACCACAAGAACCTAACATTTTTCCGGGATAAAAAGTATCCTATGTGTTAAATCATGGTAATAAACTATCTATATACCCGATTTTATCCAAATCCGTTTTTCATAATTAACAAGCATCCAAACATAGAAAATTTCACATTTATAATATTAGTACGATATCCCGTTAAAGCACACTGTAATAATAATGGTAACCTTTTTCAGAAAATAATAAGGTGAAAGTCAAAAGAGGATGTTCTTTCAATGAAGCTGATGATGAAAGCCGATGCAGAAGTTTAATTGGTGGTAACTACAATGGAACCCTCAGTCGCTGTTCGATTTGCGAAGGAAACCTCTGTAACTCCGGATCTAAAACAACAATTGCTTTTATCATGCTACTTATGGGTGTTATAGTTAACATGTTTATCAAATATTAAATAATGGAACTATAGGATTATCAGTTATAAATGTTTTTGTTGTGATAAAACTTGTATCATATTATCTAAAACTTATTTTAGTGTACTTAATATTTAATTTAAATTTTAAGATTTTTAAAATAAAATTTGAATAAAATTTGAGTTTTTTTTTTTAATTTTAGATTTTCTATTATCCATTGTTATATATTAGTAATAACGCTTATAATAAGGTTTTATTTTTGAATGCCTAATTTTAAAATATTTTATATTTATAGAAACAAAACTATTATAGATATGCGATCCTTCTGATTCTATATGGATTAATAAGGCATTAAAAATTAATACTTAATTATAATTCGAGTTTTGAAAAACTCTTTAAATTATACAATTATTAATATTATCTTCTTCTCAAATTACTTACTTGAAAATGTAATTGTTTGCTAAGTTTGCGTGTTTTAGCAATAGCACATATTGGTTTTTTTTTAATAAATTTTAGGGTTCTGTAATCAAAAAGCAAAAACGGAACCTATATAATTCCTCCAAGTCTATCTGTCCATCTGTCTGTCCGTATGTCACAGCCATTTTTATCGGGACTAGATACTTGCTATCTAATATCTATAAAATAGGTGTATTCTGTTAATCGCTATAACTACAATGTTGTAGTATAATAAAAAAAGAATAAAAATTAAGAGTAAGTATTTATTTTGAAATAGTAGAGCCATGCCATTCTTCTAGCACAAATGGGGCGGTTCGACGAAAAGTAATAGTTCCGTTATCTGTTTCGTATGAGAACGCCGGCGGCCTAATCTCCGACCCACTCTGTTTCCTTCCATTTTCCCTTCTTTTTTTATTTGGAAGGGCAGATGACTCTACTCCACCTGATGGTAAGTGGAAATAAAGTCCAAACGCGAAGGCGGCTAACAGAGTTGCGGAATGCAACCGTCTTAGCCGTAGGCAAGATGCCTCTTCACGCCTCGTTTGAAGAAGCCCAGATTGTAGGAAGGCGGGAACACGTGAGCCGGCAATGAGTACCACTTTTTGGAAGTACGACAAAGAAAAGAATTGACAAACTTCTTTGTTCGCGATTCTTCTAATCCCTTCTCTACTATCCCTTGGGTTAGCAAAGAGTATGTGAGCATGAAAGAAGATGAAAAAACACTGAATTTAAAGTTTTTCTTTCAGTTAAAAGTTTTCACTGCACTATTAGAGAATTTTATTTGACAGAGATAACTACAAGGCGCTAACAGACAGCGGGGTCGGGAAGACATACATGACAAATTAATGTAATGTTGTAAGGACAGGCGTGAGGAGTTTGCGGGCTCTATTGAATTCATCCGCTAAGTACTTGCTCGAATCCCTGGATAGGTTGCAGCGACGAGCGATTCGCATCATTGGCGATGAAGAGGTCTCCAACACCCTCGAATCTCTTCAACTGCGTCGTGAGATTGCCGCCCTAGGCGCCTTCTACCGAATGTATCACGGCGAGTGTTCAGAGTGTTTCCAAAAAAAAAAAAAAATGACTTAAAATATTTGGATGACTCTGTTTGGACTAAGGCTTTTTTAATTTTTTTCTACTTTCCTGGAAGATAATAATGTAAGAGTTCACTGTAATCGATTTCAATAAGACTTGTCACCATTTGTCTGTCGCACTTTAACGCCATAACTACTGAACCTATTTAAATGAAACGCAGAAGGTCTAGAGCCTGAGAATGAACATATGCTACTTTTTAATGCGAAAAATGGGTTGTGAGGGGTTGAAAAGGGGGATGAAAAATTATATGGAAGTATCGTCGTTATGAGAGCTCGAATTTTGAAATTTATTTTCTAGGCTGTTGTTTCGATATAAATAAATATGACATTCAAAGTTTGAAAAAGGGGAGTGTCTTAGAGTTTGTATTAAAATCGTTGTTCTTTTTTTTTTTTTTTATGTTAGAAGTTGGCAAACAAGCATACAGCCCACCTGATGGGAAGTGGCTGCCGCAGCCTATGAGCGCTTGCAGCACCATTAGTAGGTGCCACTCACGCGTTGCCAACCTCGAGATATTAGTTCTTAAATCTCGTTCGCCCAGTAATTTCACTAGCGTACAATGCCCTTCAAACCGGAACACAGTAGTGCCTAAGCACTACTATTTGGCGGCAGAATATTGGACACTGCGGTGGTGCCTACCTAGCCGGCCTCTTGCAACAAAAGACCTACCACCAGTGTTCACGCGGGCGAAGCCACTTGCAGAAGCTAGTTGTTCTTATAAATCAAATTTCCGATAGATCTTACTTTATATTTACGCTTGGCAAGCCTTTAAACCATTCACTGTTTCTAAAAGCGTCCCTTTAAGGTCTGCTGAGCATGTCGTATTCTTTGATTAAAAAGATAAGTTATCGTATAAAATAAATAAGATCTAGACTCCTGCTTAGCGTTATTTGATTTATCAAGATGTGCAAGATCGCTCTTATAGTTATAGGAGGATGTATGTTGTTTGGATTTCTGAAATTGGTTGCATCAGGTATAAATTTTGATATAATTACATGTTTATAAAATTTCTTAATATTTAGTAAAACGAAAATGTTCCATTAGGAACATTTGTAAATATTAATTTTAAATAAAATGGATTTAAATAATGAACTAACTTATGTTGTGGATGTTATTAATTTATAGCTTAGCTTATTTTAGTTGTCCATTCTATTTTATCGCTATTTTTTCAATTTTATTTTTTTTAAACTAAAGAGTTCCTTCGAGTTCTTAGGAATCGTTAGACTTAGCCTTGAAACAATGGCAATTCCTGGAAAATATATATAGTATTTCAATCCAAAAAAAGAATTATTTAAATCAGTCCAGTCTTCCAGTACATAAAAAAATACATACAGTCTTATTGAGAACTTCCTTCCTTTTTTGAAGTATGTTAATAATATGAACTAATTATTTTTATTTAAAACTATATACGCTGAAATAGTATAAAAGTATTTTTTTTAAATTTATACTTAATTAATACAATTAATTTTAACGTGACAGACAAGAACTTTCCATTATCCGAAGACGTTAGACCAACAGATCAGAACAAAAATGAGAGGAGCGCTCTTAACACAAACGCTGAGACTTTAATTCGAACAAGATCGAATTTGCTACCAGATCAAACAGCACTCAGTGTTACACAGTGCTACGTGTGCACTGACTGTCCGACAGTGTTCCACAACACATCGGTCAAACTTTGCCCTTACACTCAAGATAATGCAAAAACAGGATGTGTGGTGTACACTGAACAGTACAGACGTAAGTACAGATACGCCCTATTTATCGATTCATTCATCCATCCTCACAAACTTACACAGCAAGATTAAATTGCTTTTAATCTCAATAGTGGAAAACAAGCCTATAATACAAACGGTCAGCGGTCTCCGTAGCCTATCTAAACCTGGGCCCCCAAAAGCGTCACTATTAGTAATTGAGATGGGGGAGAGGAGTGAAGCGAGTAAGAGAAAAAGAAAGAACAATGGGAAAGGCATCGTTTCTATCTATGGAAAGAAAGATAACTTCATGAACACTACTTAACATTTACTGTAAGAAATAAAATAAAATATTATTCTTTTAGAAGTTTCTTATTGCGATTTGTTCATAACGTTGTTGTGACTTTGTTTACAGATATGAAGAGACCTTGGTATATAAGGGGCTGTTCTTCGGAAAGGGGAACATGTGCTGATATTAGAAGAGCACACGCTGCAAACGCTGATGTCGTCTCCTTACAGTCTTGTTTCGAATGCAACAGTGACAAATGCAATGCAAATGGTGCCTCTCATTCTACCACCGATTTAACAATGGCATTCTTTGCGATGATCGTCACTCCGCTAATTGCGAAACATATACTTTCATAACACATGTCAATCGCTTATTCTTTACGCTAAGATATTCAGTGTATATAATAAAGGTATTAGATAATCATAGACAAAAAATTGACGCACTATGCCCCGGTGAAAATATAACAAATTGACAGTTTTTTTAAAGACTAACATCAGCAAATCAAAATCATTTTTATTCAAGTAGACTTTCAAAAAGTGCTTTTGAATCAAACGCTGCCGACGGTGCTAATGCTACCAAGAAGAACCGACAAAAAACTCGACAGTTACTCTTTTTAAAAATAAATACAATAGGATAAGAGAGAGTTATTCTACTAATATGACTTATATGATAGTTGATATTTTATTGGACTGATTTAGTAACAAATAGGTTTAGTTAAAAGCAAAAGTCTCATAGATCGCTCTATGTATTTAATGATTATAATAAAAATATTTCCTACAAAATTTTATTTTTATTTTGGAATTGTTTCCGTCCTTTCCTGTGAGAAAAGTTTTTTATTTCGTGGGACGATTATTATTTCTTCACAATTTTTTTAGGCTCTTTACAGTTACAAAATGCATTTGAATAATTAGCACGATAAATAAATACATCAGGTACTTATTAATTAGGTAGATAATCAGGTATTGTATATCAAGTTCTACGTATTCTCCATTTAGTGCCCCTTATAAACAATCTTTTGATAAGCAAAATTGTTCCTCTGATATGGTTTTTTACCAGAAAGTTACAAGTGTTTATTTCACTTGTCTTCTTTAAACTGCCCTGCCAGAATGGTTCCTTCAGGCCATTGCTGTCGACGTCGGGACGTGACGATCCCATCGTCTGCTGCTGGGATAAACTCTGTTACAGCAGAGATTATACCATCAGTGCAATCAGTCACACTAGTGGTAAATCTTTTGTTGCAAGAGATCGGCTAGGTAAGGTACTACTGCAGTGACAAATATTCTACCGCAAAACAGTAGTGTCTTTGGCATTGCTGTGTTTCAGTTTGAACGGCACTGTAGGCTAGTAAAATTACTGGGGAAAATTACTGGGGAAGGGAGATTTAAGAACCAATATCTCGAGGTTGGTAACGCGAGAGTGACGCCTATAAATAGTGTTGTAAGCGGTCATAGTCTACGCAACCGCTTACCATCAGGTGGGCCGTATGCTTGCTTGCCAACTTAGTTACATAAAAAAGGATCTCCACGTCATCTGATTTTGGTATTTAATTTAAAATGAAAGTTCCATTCATGTTCCTGTTAATGGTCCACGGCTGCTACTCGACCACACTCAGTTCCTCTCTACTACTCAGAGTTCCAGGAGCGACCCATGTGGAAAAAACTTTATCTTCTGGATAAATCTAATGTCACTAATCTAAATATTATAAATGTGATAGTTTGGATGGATGGATGGATGATTGTTTGTTACTCTTTTACGCAAAAATTACTGGGCAGATTCGGATGAAATTTGGTACACACATAGCTTATATTGCCTGCCGCGGGCACAGCTAGTGTTCAATAAAACCACAACTGACTAGCTTTGCACCCAAAGTCAAAGACCTAGGACTTCACATTAGCCTATAATCAATAACAATAAATTTGGAAAATTGATATTATTGACTCAAGTTTAATAATAAATTAACTCTATGTAGAATATAATATTATATTCTTTTTAAAATCATTTTTCGACTATGAAATTTCTAAAGAATGACTAATTGTATAAGTAACCTGTAATAGCTTGACAAGGATCATTCATTTTGTAATAAAATTTATATGAACTATGCAAAATTGATCTTTATTTTAAGTAGCATAAAATTTAAAATAATCTTCATGGTATGATAAATTGTCTATGCAGATCACCTTGAAAATATGATAATGTTCAAGTACATCACCTAGTACTTGAGCCTTGAGTTATTTAGTACTTGGAACGGTTCTAAATATAATATTATGTTCCACTTATGATGATGATAAAATAAATGAAACCAGATTTTCTGTTTTCGATTTCCAGATCTTAAGCAACAATCATCACGAAAAATTAAAATTGGCTACTTTTTATTATTAATTTTATATGTTACAAAAAATAATTTCCTATAATATTCAGTATATTATACTGAATATTATAGGAAATTATTTTATTTTTTGTTTATTTATTGTTTATTGTTTATTTATTGTTTATTTATATAAATAAATAAACAATAAATAAACGCTACACACTCAACGCCCCCCATTAGAATAATTATACCCTGTGTCGCGGGTCCGGAAACATTCACAATGACAAGGACAAACACACCCAGACCGGAAAACATGCCTGTACGATTAATACAAACATCTGCTCCGAGCGGGAATCGAACCCGCAACCCTCGAGGCTAAAGGCAGACTCGCTACCCACAACGCCACGACGGTGTCATATATGTAATATGAAGATATTCACAGTTTTTGTTAATACACTCAGATATTGTCTTTATTGATATTTTACGCTAACGGTTATAGCGGGTTTTCGTATTATTATTTATGATCGATATAGAAAGGCTTTTAATAGTATTGTTATTCACGTCGGCTCATCGCCTACAGCTTTACAAGGCGCAAATTCTACCGCAAGTGGAGTACTGCTCTCACCTCTGGGTGGGAGCTCCCCAGTACCAGCTACTTCCAATTGACCGCATCCAACGTAGAGCGGCTCGAATTGTCGACGATCAAGCTCTTTCCGATCGGCTTGATCCTTTGGCATTGCATAGAGATGTCGGATCACTCTGCATCTTCTATCGCATATATCACGTGGAATGTTCTGAGGAATTGTTTGGATTGATCCTGCCGGTAGAATTTCACCATCAGACATCGCGACAAAACTCTAAATTCCATCCATCCCACCTCGACGTCTGGAAATCCACAACAGCGCGATTTAGAAGACATTTTCTTCTTCGCACAACCACTATGTGGAATCAACTTCCGCCGGCGGTCTTTCCGAACCGATATGACTTGGGAACCTTCAAGAGAAGAGCGTATTCTTTCCTAAAAGGTCAGCAACGCGCCTGCATGCCTTCTGGTGTTGCAGATGTTCATGGGCGGCGGTGATCGCTTAATATCAGGTAAAAAAAATCATAAAAATCACGGCTTGTAGCAAGAAAGATCAGATGAGTCTCATGATGTTTGACGCTTCTAACATGCAAAAACCTTAATTGTCAACAAAAACATGCACCGAAATCGAAAATCGAGAAATAAAGGAGGCGCCGCACACGAAATGAGCGCTCGTTCGGTCGTGTCATACTTTATTTGTATCATACAAGCCATAATATACTAATTAAGTACTTTTTTAGACGATGCGAATATAGCATATTAAATACCTTTAGCATTAAAATGCAATATTTCTTCTTCGTCCTAGAATTATCCCCGATATTATACGAGTAAATACTACCCGGAGTCAGCTTATTACTCTTGTCGGGATTTGACATGTTACTGGTTTTTACACATTGACGCCCTCAGTCGTCATAAGGGCGAACCATTGAATAAGAGCAATTTACTTATCACGAGTTAATGATTATTATCAGATGTTATGTGATAACAACACTCACAAAACTCCGAGGCTCGGTGGGTTGACCCACAAGGACAAACGCCCAAACTGAAAAAAATATTTGTGAGATCAATGCAAGCATCTGTCTGAGCGGGAATCTAACCCCAAAACCGTCGAGGCTAAAAGCAGACTCGCTACCCACAACGCCTCAACGGTGTCTAAAATGCAATATATGTTACACTAAAATCTGCGCAAATGCACCACATTGAAAAATGTAAATCATGACGAGATTATTCCACGGAGTAAGTTGGATTATATGTATGAAAACTCGTGACCCGTCGAAGGTTCTAAATTCATTGTTATAGCAATGCCATCGCGTCGCGTAGTGACCTCATCGAGCCAAACGGCGTAGCGTAATGCTCGAAATGTGACTTCACATCAATAGGTATCCAGCCAACCATCATTGTTACTTTTTGTAAGAACATGATAATTAACAAGGTCAATATAATACTTACAAGACCAAATGTAAGACTAAGACTTAATGTAGTTTGTCTTGCCTCAATCTAATTTTTGGGTAATACTATGTGATTTATTTACGCATTTGTAATGGCATACATATGCATATATGATTTGACACCATTGTGGCGAGTTTGCCTTAAGTTCGACGGCTGCGGGTTCGATTCCCGCTCGGACCGATATTTGTTAAAATTTCTGTTTCGGTCTGGGCGTTTGTCCGTGTGGGTCTCCCCATCGTGCCTCGGAGAGCACGTTAATGCGGCGGTCCCGGTTGTTATCACATAACATCTGATAATAGCCGTTAACTCTTGATAAGTAAATTGCTCTTATCCAATGAGTTGCTGGTTCGCCCTTAGGGTAGTGTCAGTTGGCAATCGCTCCGTGTAAAGACTAGTAACCTGCCAAATCCGGATAGCGGTAATAAGTAGACCCTGGGTAAATAAAATATCGGGAATAATGCTAGGACGAAGAAGGTGTATATAGTATGATTTAAATCTGTTTTGTAAGGATTTAATAATTGCATAATAAACAGACTCAGAAAAACAAAAACTGTACGTTGGAGTAGAATTCTAAACATCAAGATCCCGAATCTTCGAAGATCTAAAACATCACAATTGTTATTGACTAATGCTGTCAAGGTCAGCCCTACTATGTGTAAGGGCGTCGGGATGTGACGACCCCATCGCCCGCTGTTGGAATAACCTCTGTCACAACAGAGATTATTCCACCAGTGCAATCAGTCACACTGGTGGTAGGTCTTTTGTTGCAAGAGGCCGGCTAGGTAGGTACCACCACAGTGTCCAATATTCTGCCGCCAAATAGTAGTGCTTAGGCACTACTGTGTTCGGTTTGAAGGGCATTGTACGCTAGCGAAATTACTGGGCGGACGAGATTTAAGAACTAATATCTCGGGGTTGGCAACGCGTGAGTGGCACCTACTAATGGTGCTGCAAGCGCTCATAGGCTGCGGCAGCCACTTACCATCAGATGGGCCGTATGCTTGTTTGCCAACTACTAACGTAAAAAAAAAAAAAAAAAAAACTATGTTGAATGTATTAAACAGCTGAATTTTTAAAACACAGTATTTTTTGTCATGACTAAATAAGACTGCTACCATACAGTCAGCCTGTTGGTAAATAAATAAATAATAAATAAACGATACACACTCAACGGCCCCCATTAGGATAGTGTCGGGGGTCTCAAAACATTCACAAAGACAAGGACAAACACCCAGACCGGAATACATGCCTGTATGGTCTATACAAACATCTGCCGCGAAGGGGAATCGAACCCGCGATGTATGGCGCTTAAGGCAGGTTCGATGCTGCTGCGCCACAATGTATTCAGTAAGCAGTCCCCGCAACCTATGAACACTTGAAGTGTCACATGCGCCCTGCCAACCTGAGGGATAATAAGAGAAAAAAGGAAGGTACTAAAATAAGGCGTCGGGATGTGACGACCCCATCGCCCGCTGTTGGTATAACCTCTGTCACAGCAGAGATTATTCCACCAGTGCAATCAGTCACACTGGTGGTAGGTCTTTTTGTTGCAAGAGGCCGGCTAGGTAGGTACCACCGCAGTGTCCAATATTCTGCCGCCAAATAGTAGTGCTTAGGCACTACTGTGTTCAGTTTGAAGGGCATTGTACGCTAGTGAAATTACTGGGCGAACGAGATTTAAGAACTAATATCTCGAGGTTGGCAACGCGCGAGTGGCACCTACTAATGGTGCTGCAAGCGCTCACAGGCTGCGGCAGCCACTTACCATCAGGTGGGCCGTATGCTTGTTTGCCAACTTTAACATAAAAAAAAAAAAAGTGAATAGAAGATATGTCAGTAAACTTAGCAGAGCATTTGCCAGCAGATCAAGAAAGAAGTGTAAATAAATATTTTCTTATTTTCAGTGTTTTTACAACTTTTCTAACTTTCAACCTTGCTCTGTTGACACTTTTGTGGGAGTTCTGGTCTCAATTTTATTACATCTTAAGCTGGTATTATCTGTTTATAAGAAAATGAAGAGTTCCGGCGTCTGAGAATACTAGAAATTTAGTAAATAAATATTTTCTTATTTTCAGTGTTTTTACAACTTTTCTAATTTTCAACCATGCTCTGCTGACACTTTTGTGGGAGTTCTGGTCTCAATTTTTATGACAAATTAAGCTGGTATTATCTGTCTATAAGAAAGCGAAGAGTTCTGGCTTCTGTGGATACCAAAATTTTATCACATCAATATTTACTTATTTTCAGTCTTTTTACAACTTTTCTAATTTTCAACCATGCTCTGCTAAAGCTTTTGTGGGAGTTCTGGTTTTAACTATAACTCTTAATTATAAAGATACTATCTGTCTACAAGAAAACGAAGAGTTCTTATTCACTATGGCTAAACTATTAGCTCTAGGGTCTCAAAACACTAAGAAATAATTACATCAATTTGTTCTTATTTTGAGTCTTTTTAAGAGTTTTCTTATTTTCAAACGTGCTCTGCTGTCAGTGAGCATGAGTTCCAGTTTTCCATTTTGCTTAAGAAGAAAGTTCTACTTTCTATCTACTAAAAACGATTGAGTTGTGGCCTTTGAGATTCGTTTAAATCGATTCAATTAAACAGATTATTTTAATATTTACGGTAAGCTATTATAATTTGTAATTTAAAATTAAAATTGTTTGCTATTTCTTATTTTGATTCGTAGATAGAACTACTATTAAATAGCATAAAAACTTGCAAACCGCAACTGATCTGATGAGAAAAAGGAATTTTAAAAAAATGATCTGCTAAATGCGTGAACTTGGCAGAGCATTTGGTTGAAAAAAATATATTTATTTTTTTGCGAATTATGCCAGAACTATTTTTGAAAAGTATCAGGAACTATAGAACTATGGTGCATGGGAATAGAACACACTTTTTTTCTAGATCTGCTGGCAAATGCTCTGCTAAGTTCACTGACATTATTTTGGGCCTCTCTTGGAGGAGTTGGGGCTCCGTTAACGCAAGAGTCGAGTTTGAACCTTGGGCTATTGTTGTACCCACGCCTAGCGCAAGCTTCAAGCATATTTGGAGAGGCAATAGGAATATCAAAAACATTGCTAATATTCTATAACAAGAAAATCTAAAATTACCTTTTGTGTTAATGGCATCTCAACAGCTACTCGAAATGGTTGTAATGTATGTATATTAAAATGCATTTATTTTACATAAATAAAAATACATCGATTGGTATACTCATTTTATCATGGTCAGTATACGTATCGGGGTCAGTGACATTTCGTGCATTAAAAAGATATAAATATTAGTGATTCGGGCTGGCAAAAATCCAATGTTGATACTTAGGAAACGATAGAACATTTTTTAAGCAGAAGAATGGACAGAATTGGACACTAAATGCTTTGTCACAATAGTTCCAAAAATACTTTAATAGCTATTACTGTAATAATTATATTCTTAGTACACGGTTACATTTATTTACATATCATTGCAAGTAGTACAATAATAAGAAAAAAACAAAAAAGCAGTATACGGTGACCTTATCCTTGTGAAATTAGCTTTTAAAACAACAAAAAATAACCAAAAATAGCATTGACTTACTATGACACCGTTGTGGCGTTGTGAGTAGCTAGTCTGCCTTTAGTATCGACGGTTGCGGGTTCGAAACCCGCTCGAGCAGATGTTTGTTAAAATTTCTGTTTCGGTCTGGGCGTTTGTCCGTGTGGTCTCGTGGGTCTCCCCACCGTACCTCGGAGAGCACGTTAAGCTGTCGGTCCCGGTTGTTATCACATAACATCTGATAGTAATCGTTAACTCTTGATAAGTAAATTGCTCTTATCCAATGAGTTACTGGTTCGCCCTTAGGGTTGTGGAGGTCAGATGACAATCGTTCCGTGTAAAAACTAGTAACCTGTCAAATCCGGATAAGAGTAATAAGCAGACCCTGGGTACATTAAATACCGGGAATAATGCTAGGACGAAGAAGCATTGACTTACTATAAACTAAGGACCGGTTCTTTCATAAAAAAATAACTAAAGATTCGCTGGTGCTCTTTCGTAAATTTCCACTCGCAACAAAACGAAGTTAGTCACACTTTATTCGATTATGTTGCAAGCTTCTGTCTAATTTTGTTTCGTTGCATTAATGTTGAGTCTTTTGACTATACGGCAGGGCATATCTATCTTTATAAATATAAGACCAAGCCTCTGGTTTTCTCAGTATTTATTTTGAATCAAAGTAAGCCAAGGATAGCCATAAGCCTTTATCAATTTCATCCAAGTAGGTTTAACAAGAACTTATTGTAACCAACAATGCTTTTAATCCCTTTACTAGATAACACAATAAATTGCACAGTACTGTAACTACTACGTCGGATTTCAAAGATTCGTCCTTTCATATGCGGTACGACAATAATTTTTTGTATGGTGAAATATTGAAGCAACCATCAATGTGACGCTACGTTAGAATGACATCTTTTCAAATGTTGTCTTCCTAATCCAACGTATTAATTACTTTCTATAGTTCGCCATCCGCCAACATATAATGCTACTGAAATCATCCTAAACGGCTGCACCGATTTGAATGAATTTTAGGGAAGGGAAAGATGATGAGAGTAAATTTTTTCGATGCGCGCGCACACCGTCACAATAAACCGACACCCTGAAGTTACCTATAGTCAACATTTTTTTGTGATATTTAAATAAACTTTATTTAACTAGGTAATGCGTTATAATAAAACTTTCAAT
This sequence comes from Hestina assimilis, assembly GCA_023373885.1. Classification (NCBI taxonomy): domain Eukaryota; kingdom Metazoa; phylum Arthropoda; class Insecta; order Lepidoptera; family Nymphalidae; genus Hestina; species Hestina assimilis. The sequence goes on from CM041754.1 coordinate 7,626,520, forward strand.
GTATTAAATACCTTTTTCTATTGTTAGTGTCGTTTTTCTACAAACGTAGAATAAGGCGAAAGATAAAATTTTTGAAAAGATTTTAATTTTGTCACGATAAAAAAGTATAACTTCAAACGCGTGTACATAAGCACACACACACTTTTTTTTATGCGTTTGGGTAGCGCCCTAGATGGCTTAAATTCACGATTGGACTCTGTAGGTGTCGCTGTAATCGAGTCCCGGGTTTTCCTATTCTATTTCTGTGCAAGACAACGTATGCCGGGCCCGCTAGTAGCATATACATAGTGTATGTAAAATTGTTTTTTTGCTACTATCTTAAAATCATTGATTAGGAGTCAGCAAGACTATACACCAAGTCTTGATCTTAATATGGAAAATGACCAAGTTTATAGGTATGTAACAGCATAACACATGCGCAGTTATTTACTTATCTACAAAAACTATTCTAACAAGTAGATATTTTTATTTACTTATGCTTTTTCTATTATTTATTGAATGGGCCGGCCGAGCCCTCTTTCAAATAATGAAAAATTACTGCTGAGTGCTGAGGTAACGAAACATTAAAAAAAAACTATCGAAAACTTCAGAAAAGAACGTTACTTTTATCGTGTTAACGCAGTTAGCAGCTTTACATTTTGACAAAATTAAAATCTATACTTTATATACATATAAATAAAATTGAAGTGTCTGTTTGAAATTCAAAAATTAACAGCTTTTCACTAAATGCATATGAAAGTAAACAATAAAAATAAAAAAAAATTAAATAAAGTATATGAAATCTTCTATAATTTCTTTAAAACATATATATTTTTATCACAAAACTAATAATTGTGAAACAATCTAATTTGCAACTTTAAATATTTCGGGATTATTATTATGATATTAATAACCAAAAACAAATTTCCATCCAAATAAGAGTGGTGTCTGTTGCAAGAACCAACAGGTTTGTTTCGTAACTTCCAAATAACGTTTCAAGTTGAATTTTGTCAAAGAGTAAGGGAAAGCAGGTTCGACATTGTGAAATTGCGAAAGTTACCTACCTAATAAGAGAAACGTTATAGCTATATTCAATATACTCTTATATACTTGTTTTACTAATATGTAAATAATATATGAGTCAGTGTAAACAGTTAATGTTAAAAAGTATTTGCTATTTTACGTTGAATTTTATAATTATATCCAAAACATCAATTTTTAATCGACATCAAAAGGCTGAGTTTCTTATTTATCGACATTTTGTCAAACTATATTACAATATTTGATGATTATTATGGTTTTCCCAATCGAGTTTAGTGTTAGATTTATATTTTATATGAAACAGACCAAATAAAAATAAAAATATAAATAAACAAACGCTACACATTAAACGTATACAGGTTATGACTATCCCCATGAGGACACATGGTTCATGTGTCCCCCACATAACACCCGAAAACTTGATTTTTTTTTTGATACAATAATAATAATATAATACTTATCATATCTATGGTTGTTCTGGTTTTTTTATAATTAATTAGTTTATTCCATCGAATACTTATTTATAATTTTATTATTATCTTTGCCACATAGTACGCAAGCGTACTACGTACGCTGAGCGCGTTCGCGGCAAAATACCGCGCCCGTTCCACAGATTAAAAAGAAAAACTTGTTCTACATCGTCCGTTCATTTATGTCACTAACAATTTGGCATTCGCTAGTCGTGACCGAAACGATACGATCGTCTGCGCACTGTGTTTTCTCAAATAATATCTCGTGTTTACGAAAATGTTGAAGTTATTCGTTGTGCCTTTGCTGTTGGTAGCCTTATACGCTTCGGAAGGTAAGATTATTGTTACTTTTATTTTATTTATTTATATACCTGTATAAAATAAACTTTGTTTGTTTACTATGAAACGCTGTATTGTTTACAACGTAATAAAAATCCTTGAAAACTTTACGACTGGTTTACTATAATAAACCACACACAGTTAACATCGTCAGTAACAGAAGAAAAATTGTATAAATCTAAATAAAATAGGTTTTTAGTAGTCCAGGCAATATTGTTTTTTTAAATAAAAATCTATAAACATTCCTCTCTTTATGGAATTATAATAGGTTAGTTTATAACTATTTACTTTTATTTATTTTATGTAGAAATCACGGCTAAGACCAGAGGGTCTACTATGAACTTTTAGTAACAATTCTATTGCGATCCAATTCAGGTAGTAATACGATTGAGTTTTTATATGAACATCATGTATAAATATATATGTCACGGTATGAAATAGCGATGTAGCTCAGTTCAGGTTCAATTTAGTTTAGTTGTCGATTGAATCGAAATAAGTGTTCATGGTAAACCCACTGTTCTATTTAGTAAGGATTCGGTTTTAATCGCATTAAAATCACCTGTACGTGTATTCAAATATTTCATTTACTTTATAATAATTTAGACTCATTTCATATCAGTACCAAGAAAGCATATATTTAAAATTAGGTATTCTAAAAATATGATAGGTTTTAAAAGTAGTTAGGCACAATAATTTTCAGTTTTCGCCATGAATAGACTTTCTCTACCGGGGTAGGTAGGGAATTCATACCTTTGCGTTATTTTGTCCTCCTTATTCCGCTGACAGCCCTTTCCCCTTAATTGATAGTTGAAAAAAATTCTAAACAAGAATAATGGAATTCAATATTTATTAAAACGTATTTGAAGAACTAAAGCGTGATCAAATATAAATCACGTTTACAATTTAAGAAAACGTTCTCAATTTTCTGGTTACCCAACACTCCCATGAATTGTTTAGGTGCGATTTAGCAACATATCTATCGATGCAATCAAAACACAACAAATGTCAGCGAATACAAGTTCTTATTACTGAATACATAAGGTATATTTACGTATGAATCTAGAACGCGTGGGGTTACGAAATTTAAAGGTTATTTATATATAAGTATAAGCGTATGAAAGCCTTGACTAAAACCGGTACAGCCTGTTTTGTTTGTAGCGAATATTATAAATAAACAACAATAAAGAATTATTCGTTCATATTATTGTTGCCTTTTGTCCTACTTTAAGTACCTAGTCGTAGAAATATAAACTTATTTTAACATGATTGGGCTAAAGCAACCAGGGAGACACAATCCCGCCACTGAACATCGACTAAACAATAAAAATGCGCACAAAAGAGTCTAAGCGATATGGGTCCAAATTCTATACGACGACGTTGTGGCGCAGCGGTAGCGAACCTGCCTTAAACGTGGGTTTGATTCCCGCTCGGAGCATAATATGTTTGTATTGACCATGCAAGCATATTTTCCGGTCTGGGTGTATTTGTCCTTGTCATTGTGAATGTTTCCGGATCCCCGACACAGGATATTACTATCCTAATGAGGGCCGTTGAGTGTGCAACGTTTATTATTATTATTATTTATTATTATTATATCCTGGTTCTGCCTCCTACTATTCCTCACCGAAGGTTTTATTATTTAGCCCAAGAGACAGATGACTCTACACAACCTGATGTTAAGTGGAAGTAGAGTCCCAAAACGAAGCCTAATACCGTTGGAGAAGGCTCTACTAGCCGCCTTTGCCCCGGCCCTTAAGCCTTACCACCAGCAAGGGACCACAAGATTGACGGTCTAAGAATTTCTTCTACCTCATGAGGAGACCCCTCACGATGTTTTCCTTCACGGTTAAGCACGGGAGAAATTCTCTGCATACATTGACGCCTCTAATGTTGCAAACTTAGATATGGGTAACTATTTCTTATTTCTATTAGATAGGCTTATTAGCCACCTTAAGTAGTACCTACATACTACATAGGTGTGTTACAATTAAAATAATTACTATAGGAAAAACATGTTTCTTGTTGTTCAACTGCGTAGTCTGTCACTGTGTTGTTATTTAAGTATAATTAACTGATATATAAATATAGAGGTAGTATCTAACCTGTTAGGTAAGAGTCCAGACACAGTAAATGTATTTTAGAAATTTATTGCATGTGCAATAGCTGATAGATTAAAAGTTATAAAAATAAAATAGCGTATAAAATCAGTTGCCAACGTCTTCAATACTTCGCCTAATTCAATATTTTTAGCTATCTAAAATATATAATAATATTAGATATCAAACTAAGACAATATCATTATTCCCAGTTCATGTCAGCGGTTTGCAATATCAAGTGAACTTGATTTAATGATATAATATGGTAATGGATACGACTTTAGTAGCTGAAGCCTCGTTTAAACGTAATTCTAGTTACATTGAGGTAAATTGAATAACAACCGCATTAATCGCAATAGCAATAGCAAAAAATAATATACACTATCGTAGCTCGTGCTATTTAAATTTAGAACACTATTTTTTTAAATGGACGCAAATAAGCAATACCATGTCAACCCACACGAATGACATTTCGAGGAAACGTGGTTGAAAATTTTGAACAACTTGCTTTATATGATTTTTTTAATGTATTGGTCAAGTTTTTGGCAATTTCAGATTTATGTAAGTTATTTATACTTATTTTCACAAAAATAAGAATACAAACTGCATATTTCGTATATAATATAACCCAAAACGTTTAACATAATACATAAATTGCATGATTAAAAAAGCTTTTTAGAAGTTTAAATCTTAAAACCTTACAAATATTACCAACACTTCTGCATATATAACTCGGTTTTTTCTGTTTTGTGGTTTGACATGGTATTGCTTATTTGCGCCCAAATATTGGTATAGTTAGCTTCGACCTTTCGACCTTCGACTCAGAATTTCATGGATGGAGTCACACCTTGTTGCCGCTCTTTTAACCTTATTTCAAAGGATATATTGCTATCTTAGTCTGTTGCTCGGAGCATTAATTAATACGAGTAAAAGGAATAGATATATATAGGTTTGGCAACTTATTTTTGTATTTCTTAAATGTCAATAATGGCATGTTTTATACACGGTCAAGACTGTTAATTATATAGACCGTGCATTTATTACTTATATAGGTTGACATTACGGACACATAAAATACGTAAAATTTTGGCACGTGGTTTTTACTTTTTATCTAATGTCCCTTCTATTTTCTTTCTCTTTCTACGGCTTCGACTGTATCTTTAAAAAAACAAAACCACTCTATCATTTTTAACACGTTCACTATGGTACTACATATTTTGATTACCTACTAATGAATATAAATATAATATTTATTTCATTAGCATTTATTTATATTTAATAATAATATAATATAACATTTTATTTTTGCATATGATATTTTGTACACTTAAAATTTTTACTCAAAATTGTAACTAACTTAGGAGCCATTGGAGCCTGTTACAGGTTGTGGTGCACTTGGCCGACTTAATATGTATAGATTGAACTTTTACTATCACCTACTGAATGTACCGCAAACCAAATAAAAGAAAACCTGCACGTTAGTCAAGACACATTGACCCACATGTTGAGAATGTAAAGCAAAAGACACGTGTTACGTATAAGGCAATATCTATTTTTGCTCTATAACTAGTTTATTTGTAAACGCCTAAAGTGAATTAGGTTTATAACCATTACTACTAGATATACTCAGTAGGATATTTTTTTAATGATAATATTTCAATAATTTAACGCGAGTTTTGAAGCCAAAACAACATGATACCAGATTCCTAGATAGACATAAATATACATTGTAAAACCTTTTCTCTTATTATCTAGCAACAAGTTTCTCCGGCCCCATTTTAAATCGGCTTCAAATAGGATGATGTTCACAATTCTTCTTTGTCTGTACTGTTGGGCAATGCCTTGGACAATGCCTTAGGCGTTCAAAGTCAGCTGTTGTCTTTTTTTAAACAGTCCAATTATTAATATCTCTTTTTCTTACTAGAAAGTTACGGAGATTACAACCAATCAAAAAAGAAAGTGATACAGACTACATTGTAGCAAGAACTTTTGATTGGTTAAATAATTATTATTCATATATTTCTAGAACAATTCAAAAATTGTTACACTAAAATAAACTAATATAAAAATGAAGAAAACTAAACCTTAATGTGTAGTAAAAGTATCAAAACCAAAGGTTTCAATCCAAAATCATGTTTCTTATATGGGAGCCCCCTTAAATATTTATTTTATTCTGTTTTTTAGTATTTCTTGTTATAGCGGCAACAGAAATACGTCATATGTGAAATTTTTAAACTGTTAACTAGCACGGTTTATGAGATACAGCCTGGTGACTGACGGACATCCTACCCTTAGTTATATAGTCCCGCTTCACAATATCGCAATTCAAGACATCGAAAAATAAACTCTATGATATATTAAAAGATTTCTATGGTCCACAGATAGAATCGTTACAACACTTTACGATGGTACATCATGGCGCATAAACTTTCACTTTTAAAGCGTGGTGACACAGTTACATACAACGGGCCCTTTTTTATAACACAAAGTGTAGTGCTGTTACTACATGCCAGGCAATATCCACATATGTCTATGTACATACATATTACACAATATTTGTCAACGATTTATCATGCTTAGACTTAAGCTGTCGTAAGAACTATTTCTCAAGACACTAAAATCTTATGGCATTTGGCAAGTAAATAATAAACTACAAAAATTATAAGACATAGTTTTTATGATAATATATGGTATAGAAATATCCTCGTCCTATATTCCTAGATGAATACCAAATAAATTTAATCTTAATTATAAACGTGAAAGTTATTGAAAATGGATGTACGATTCATGTTTGTTACTCTTACGCAAAGACTACTAATCGGAGTTGGATGAAATTTGGCACACAAATAGCTTATTAACTGGAGTAACAGACAGACTTACTCATTTATTACTTGAATACCAGAAAAAATTTGGGTTCTCATGGGATTATTAAAAAAAACTATATTAACGCGAGGAGAGCCACTGGCATAGCTTTTAGAATCGCGCTCACACCGTCGGGTGAGTCTATCGTATACAATGCGGTCGGAGCGCTGCCTCCATCTCCGATGACGTCCTAGCCGTGGTTCGGCTTCGCAGGAGGCACCCTAAGGACGGAATCAAATTTGAGCCTCCGTAAGGGCGGCCCCTTTATCACGGCTGAGTCTCTGTACTCGCCCCCCACCCAGTGACGCTGTCAAGGCCAGTAGGGCCAACAGCAATACACATTCCGAAAAAAAAAAGCTTTTAGTAAAGACATAAATATATAATTTTGATAGTTTATTTATTTCGTGTCTATAGCATTTTGTACCATATAAAACAACAACAAAAAACGAGCTTTTAAATAAATGGCGTAGCTGTATATTCATATCTACAACTTTCATCCCCGCTTTCAACACTAAATTATTCTCATTAAGAAGTAGCTTATGTCCTCTCTCAGGCTCAAGACTATCTTTGTACCTTAAATTTCATTTTAATCGGTTCAGTAGTTTTGGTGTGATAGCGCAATAGAAAGACAAAGTTACTTTCGCATTTATAATATTAGTAAGGATCAGTAAAGTTAAGCATTTTGGAGCTGGTCAAAACAAAAATCACATTTATGTTTCATTAAATATATGCGCTTTTTTACATACAGAACAAATATTTTTTGTGACTGGATGGATGACTCAATCTTTAGTTTTATTTTAAACGAGTTTTCCGTCATGTTACTCATAAAATAACGTATAAACTATTTTCCGTTCCTCGTGTTCTTGTACTATTTAATAATTCATTAATAAAACACCTACATAGATTATAAAAATAATTTTCGGTACTACGACAACTGGTACTAATTATGTACCTACTTTAGTACAATGATGTCATTCTACACATTTTTATAGACAACTATTTTAGCAACTTTATACTAACTAACATTACAAACTCAATATTATTTACTCTAATCATATTATATAGGAGTAATATCTCCTACATTACTACTTATAACTACTAAAATAGGAACTCTCCAATACTTTGATCGACCATGAACTTCGTCTTATCGAGTGGTTAGTGACCAACCTAGTGTCAGAGTGGCTCAAGTCGCCCGTATAGGCCTGTGACTTGACTTATCGACTATTATCAAATTGATAACAGCCAGGACCGACTTTTATCGTGCCCACGAAAGCACGGAGACACTTACTTGAAATACCATCATATGGTCCCTCATCAAATGAATGACACACTGCGCGCACCCGACTATGAGCGTCAACTACATAATATCAAAAAATTAATTAAAGATCAAGACTGCTTTACTTTTTATCAGCTAAAACCCAACGATATCTCATATATCAAGATATTAATGCTATAATAATAATAAAATATATATATGTTTTATTATGTTACAAGTCGTAGAGTCACATGTTGTGACACTTGGTACCAATATTTGCCCATAAATAAAATCATTGTATCTCATGTATCTAAAATATACATTACGTCACGAAGACTATAAATACATAATAAACCCACAGAATAAAAGTAATAGCTAACGAAGAAGCTATTGACGAAAGAAACTTTTGTGTGGAGGCAAGGAATGGGGTAAGCTATAAAAGGGGCGAGAATTATAGTGGCGCCAAAAAGGCGACTTTCTGTTATTTGTTCAATACAAAAGTCTGTATAATATAGATTAAGGATATCTCCATAATATATATATATTTTTTTATATTGGGACATATTTTGTGTATTCTCTACGCCGCGTTCAGGCGACACACTCCCACGACGCTCCGCGCGCCACGCGCGTTTAAGCACGCGCGTCAAAGTCTCTTATAGTAGGGGAGCCCAAGTGGGGATTTCGGGATTTACTAAAGCGCGTCAGATTAATATACAGGGGATACCTTGTACCCGGTTAAGTACATCCACAAAACATGAGGCCCATATATAAGGCCGCCCGTAAAGGATACAGGATCAGATTAGTAAAAAAAATTGACCATCAGAAATTCTCGAGCGAGAGTTAATTACATCCTAAAAAGTGTATATTCCACTAATCTGACAATTTGAGAGTGACGTAAAAAAGGGGAGGGCAAAAAGTTGTAAAAAAAGTGATCTCGACATTCTCGAGCGTAGCTAAATTTTTTTATTTTGAAGGAAATAATTCAAGAATAATGAAAAATATATAATCTGACGATTTCCGCAAGCCGAAATAACAAAAATTCGTCGATAAAGTTAAATGCGTGCAGTTGCGTGATACCTACATTTCCTTCTCCGCGTTTCTATTCCTCTCTCACTCTTTCTCTATCTATTACTCTCTCACTCCGTCCCCACTCTGGTTTCTGCTGCCTTGACGCCATCACAGCTGATCATAAAGACACGTGGTATAGTCTGTTAAATGTAACTTGAACCCTGCGCAGTAACACGTTTTTGGGTCTCAACCGTATGCGGTATGAAGGGGGCAGGGTTTAGTACACTCGCTCACGATTGTTTTAGCTCTTTAATAATAAATTATTAAAAATAAATTAAAATATAAATTAGTTTTGTCAAGTGTGTTAACATTTATTTCGAGATAATGCCTCGGATGAAGATGATGATTAATTAATCAAATAAATATAAAATATTAAACTATTTTAAGCTTTTTTTAAGTAATTTTTTTATAAATACATTTATTCTACTAAAAAGCATACACTTATTTAATTGCATGCTATTTCCTGATCTTTTCAATTAATTAAGTTTAATGATTTAAAAGAATAGAAGAAAAAATTTTTGACTTCCCGCTAAGAAAAATTAAAAATTTTAATATTAGTTCTTTGAACTCAGGGGGCTCAAAATATCACATAAATTATATTTTGAGCTCAAAAATATCATAAGTACAATTTTAAGCGCCCAGGAATGAAATTAGCGGGAAGTTGCAGGGATGGCCTTTAAGGTGAACCGTTTTTCTATTTTTTTTGTCAGATCAGTCGAATCCCTCTAGATAATCGTCAGATTATGAGACAGTATGTTTAGAACATAAAAATGAACCACATATATCTTAATCTGACGCGCTTGAGTATTTCAAAATGGCGATTTTTTTTTGCACATTATGAAAATGACCGCCAGTTTGCGTCCCATCGAAATCGTCAGATTAGTGAATGAGAGCTTTTTTTGGTGCACTTAACACTCCCTTAGAAAATCTGACGCGCTTGATTAATTATTTTTTTTTCATTTTCAACCCTTAAATACAACCACCCGCATCATGCAAACGATCAGATTAACATACGTACATTATTAAAAATACGTAGGGCATTGATGCTATCAATATCTCACGCGCTCGAGGATGTCCATGCAACAGTTTTTTTTTACATATTTAAAAATCTATAGCCGCCTTCCCCACCGATGTAAAGGTATATATCATATAACATTTTTTTCTTCTTATCATCTAAGCTTTGCATCCCAATAGGTCTCTACAACGCTCGAGTAAATCCCCATTTAGCATCGTGGGCTCCTCTACCATAGATGACATAGACGAAGTCACAAAAAATATAAATGCTATTACATTTACTTAATTAATAACCAAAGATCAATAGATTAAAAACATTTCGAAAATTAGTGCCTATTATACCTCCATCAACAGCCCGCATAAATTCCAATCGAATTTAATAAAAAAAGGCATAGCACCGATACGGCAATGTTAACGGTTATTGTTACTTGAATGGTGGCAAATCACGCTATTGATTTTTATCCTTAAGCCCGTGGGCAGTAATAAAGAAACGATAATTTAATCATTATAATAAAACATGAGGAACCATTATTAATTTATGAACACATATTGATATATTTGTCATTCCCCAACCACATAATCATTGAATTGTTTAATTTATAAACCGGCTTTAAAAAGGAGGGGTTCTCAATTCGGTTGCATTTTGTTTGTTTGTTTTGTTTGTTACCTCAGAAGTCCGTCACCTGATTTCTTCTAGATGGGTTCTGCCGTTGAATCGTAAAAAGGTATCAAACCATACAAAAGATTTTTTTCTCAAATTGGCACAATCCAATTTCAGTAGTTAGTACACCTTACAATTTATACTTTTAGCAGGTCGCCATATAAAATGTCAATTACTTTAATTAACCTAGTGCAATTAGTTGGATCTCATAAATGAGCCGTGACCTGTTGTCGAGGTAATCACGAGACTAAGTCATCTTAGGTCACGATAGTATAAAGATTATAAAACAAAAAATATTGAAATAAATAAAACGAAACATTGCATGAATTTTTAAATTATTTTCCTTAAAGATAGTATTATCAATTATTATCGCAAACAAATATAAACAAGTATAAACTTAGTAGAATCCGATTCTTGATCTTCAAATAGCTTCTAGACATATTTCGAAGTCCAATAATATAGAACAATGAAATCAGCCGACATCGCTCTATTTTAGCCTTAAATACATTTAATGGATTTTCAAGATTAATCTAATATTTTTAGTACTACAGTAATAGTAATCTTATTAATTTCGTATTGTTGTGTTTCGTTCAATGAGCTGACTCCTCTTGAGACTTGATAACTTACGTCTCCTTTCATCTGAGGAGATATTGCGTCGTATATGCAACTCTAAGTTCTACTATACATATATCGGGCCATCCGTACGCCTGTTTACAGCGTTTGAATAATATTTAGATATCACAATGGCTAATTTTACTGTTCATATTTTCTCATAGATTTTAAGTAAAAATTTTAATGACTCACCAATATATTGTTTTTGAAGTTATACTTCTTTTGGCGCGTTAGGGAAAAATGATGAGAGTAATAAATTTTTACGATGCGTGCGCACACCGTCACAAAAAACCGACACCCTGAAGTTAGCTATAGTCAACTTTTTTTCTTTAAATATTTAAATAAACTTTATTTAACTAGATAATGCGTTATAATAAAACTTTCAATGTATTAAATACCTTTTTTCTATTGTTAGTATCGTTTTTCTACAAACGTAGAATAAGGAGAAAGATAAAATTTTTGAAAAGATTTTTATCTTGTTACGCCAAAGAAGTATAACTTCTAACGCGTGTACATAAGTTCACACACACTTTTTTTTTATAAACCAATCATAATGTAAAACATTTTTATCTACTTACATTAGAAACTATTTTCTCTTGCTTTATAATAAAATTACGTTGTATTATAAGTGTATCAAAGACACGTTTAAAGTCATAAATGAAATTACATTAAGGGCTATAAACGCCGGAAGGGGACAAATTGCTCTTTTGAATGAAAGTAGTTGAACATAATTAATGATATGATGACCTCTGAGTTCCTCTATTGAATACATTGGCCTTATTAATGTATATTTTAGTGGTATTTGTAACTATAATAAAGTGTTATTATAACTTATAAGCTGGTAGACTTTTTTATGGAACTAAACAAGCATACGTCCGGCCTGATGGTAAGCGATTGCCGTAGCCTATGAGCTCTTACAACACCATACATTTGTATGTATCACTTATGCGTTGCGAATCGAAATTTTGGTTCATAAATGGACACAAATAAGCAATACAATAACCCACAAAATTGAAAAAACTGAAGTGTTTGCAAATGGCTGAAGAACATTTTTCTTTAATATTTGTAGGGTTTTAACCTTTAAAACTTCCAAAAAGCCATTTTTAATCATGCAATTTATATATTATGTTAAACGTTTGGGCATATACGAAATATGCAGTTTGTATACTTATTTTTGTGAAAATAAGTAAAATGACTTACATAAATCTGAAATTGCCAAAAACTTGACCCGTACATTAAAAAAATCATATAAAGCAAGTTGTTCAAAATTTTCAAACGCGTTTTTCTCGAAATGACATTCGTGTGGGTAATTTAATGTATTAAGCTCGGGTCTAATAGCAAGAAAAATATTATCATACTATTGCCAAATGAATATTTAATCAGGAATTTTATATCGTCGTAAAATTTACGTCAACATATTTGTCATTTGTTTTGAAACTCAAAATAATATAGCATTACATCATCTTTACCGATTAGGTGGTACCTGTTTTTTGGTAACTATATGAAACTAATCTTACTTCCTCTCCTTACTTATATTATAAATGCGAAAGTAACTCTATCTATCTGTCTCGCTTTCACGCCATAATTCTGCACCGATTTGAATGAAATTTAATACACAGATAGTCTAGAGCCTGAGAAAGAACACAGGTACTTTGTAATGCGAAAAAAGTTGTAAGGAGTTAAAAATTTATAGACAAAAAGCCCTTTATTTATTTAGCCTAAAGCTAAAGCTATATATAAAGTATAAGCATAGTGTAAAATTAAAACTGCTCAAACTCACGTTCACTCAAGAGTGCGAGACGGGTCGCGATCGCAAACTTAGCCCACTCACCCTGATGAAGGACCTCCGATAAGTCCGAAACTAGTCGGTATATAAACCGATTGAACGCGAGTTTGAGCGGCTTAAATTTTACATTAATTTAATAATGTCTCACGATGATACATTTAATAATTTAATAGTATAAGCATAATTATAGTTATGTTTATTTTACGGCACTTGTGAAGGTACCATGGGTTTATCAAACACGTATTGTTCATATTTTAGTAGAAAGATTGATGAGTCAATGATTAATGAAGTGAACAAAATACACTTTATAAATGTATTGTGAAAACATGAATGATGTTCGCACGATTTCTTCTATTAACCTAAATTCAGTGAAGCTCATAATATAGTCAGAGAATTGAAAGTATCTTGATTAGCTTATGTTACATAACCAAATATCGAATCTAACGTCATATCTATATCATCACTACATAGTATAAAACAAAGTCGCTTTCTCTGGCCCTATGTATGCTTAAATCTTTAAAACTACGCAACGGATTTTGTTGCGGTTTTTTTAACAGATAGAGTGATTGAAGAGGAAGATTTATATGTATAATAACATCCATTAAATAGTGGAGAAAAAAAAACCTTTTACTTTTGAGGTTTCTAATGTGATGTCGTAAATAATTACATTTAACGCGCGCGGGCCACGGGCAGTAATGAATAAATCAAAACTACTGGATCGATTTTAATCATTTTTTCAGTGAATGACATTGGCTATATATTTTATACCCGTGCGAAGCCGGAGCGGGGCGCTAGTTTATTAATAAACTTATCTCTGTCTTTCGTTCGCCTCTTCATAATGACCGTATCGGTTTTAAAGTTTCATTACTTTGTAAGACTTTTCGAGAAGATATCTGATCTGATGTGATGGTGTAAAATTAAAAAAAATTGTTAAAATTTTCATGAAAGGCGGGTCCCCATCTTGGGATAAGTAATAGTTATGTATAAAGCTGTTTCATAAGCTTATATAATACTAGCGGGTCCGGACAAACAATTTCATCAAAATCGGTCTAACCGTTTAGGTGGAGTTCAGAGACATACACACGTACAGTAGAATTATATATATATAAACATGGACAGGCCCTTCAGTGACTCGCTGTGTGCCTCTTCGTAAAGTTAACATAACAATAACACAAATTGTGTAATTGTATCGCATTTTTAGGTACTACGTAATGTTTTTCCCTAGAATGCCGATTTTTACTACGATTTTAATTATTTTAACTAAATTTAGATGGTATTCTAACGGGTCTTGGCCGCATCGTTGGCTTCCTTTCAAGATTACGCAATACAACGGAAGGGCTAAATATAAACATAATGTCATAGATTTTTATGACTCTGAAAATTCAGTCTATGATTTATTTTTATCGTAAAGTTAAATATATCACCCACGCCTATTGTTTCTAGGCAATTATTAAACAAATGACTAACAAGGGGTCATTTATTATACAATTTAATAGCTTATTATGTTAATTACTAGGACAATAGTGCCTGTCTGTTTTGTATGTATTGAATGATACTTGCTCACGATACCAATAAAATAGCGTCGGGTCAAAAAGGAAGCTAATTAGGTTAGTTGCCAACCTTATATTACGATAAAATTACTGACCATATTATTTAGCAATGATATAATGCTAACACCTTTTTTTAATAAAAGTAGCCTAACTTATTGCTTATGTGTAACATCAGCGAACTGCCAGAGAAACAAATTATTAAAAAATTGATAAGGTACCATATATACTTACATATGCATTTTTAAGAAAAAAGAAGGAGTTTGTTCAATTTGAACATGCCACCTCTATAAAATAACAATACTTATTATTTAACTTACCATTAATACAGTCCTGGATTTTATGCCAAAATTAACTACTTTGTATAGTTGCCTCGCTTCCTCCGAGGAAGAAAAGGCTAGCATACTATTACACCAGTCTACATTTAAGATAACTATATTATACTGGGTCAATATATATGCTCTTAAGGACCTTTTTCGTTCACATTCCACAGTTATATGATATACGTCCTCAACAATGTTACACTCTTCGCAGTTTGGAGAATTTATATTACCGAACAACCGAACTTGTTTAAAGGAATGTGTTCTGATTGTAGTCTGTGAGCGATTACAATATATTGCCTTCCCATATTGCACATATCAAACCATGGGTATCGCGGTAAGGTTGGACAGTTTTGTACCAGATACCTTCTAAGACACGTCATAGACAGGGTACCATTGAAAAACAGTGTTAGGTGTACTCGCCTAACTAAAACGCAACAGTACCTAATGATACTGTTACTTGATGCCGATTTTCTGTGATAGGGCTAGTACTTTCCCGGTCGAGCCGGCTCTTTTGTGCTGAGAGAAACATGGCTGTATTAAGTGTAATGTGGAGAGCGTTAAAATTTAACCCCATCAACTGAAGCTTCATATGCATTTATTGAAAAGAATTTCAAATTAAAAACAGGCACTTCAATTTGTCTTCTTCATCCTAGCATTATTCCCGGTATTTCATGTACGCAGGGTCTGCTTATTACTCTTATCCAGATTTGACAGGTTACTACTTTTACACGGAGCGATTGCCATCTGGCCTCGGCAACCCTAAGGGCGAACCAGTAACTCATTGGATTAGAGCAATTTACTTATCAAAAGTGAACGATTATTATCAGATGTTATTGATAATAACCGGGACCGACAGTTTAACGTGGTCTCCGAGACACGGTGGGGAGACCCACTCGGACAAACCCCCAGACCGAGACAGAAATTTTACCAAACATCTGCCCGAGCGGGAATCGAACCCGCAACCGTCGCGACTAAAGGCAGACTCGCTACCCACAACGCCACAACGGTGTCCACAAGGCACTTCACTTTGTATGGATAGAATATAATACGAATACATTTAGCAGAAAATTTTAACTTAAAATTAAAAGTAAGTTAAACTAAATTTTTACAACGTGGATTTGATAAGGCGGTAGTTCACCTGTCACGTCATCGACTCGTGTCCCACTGACCTAAATAAAGACAATAAACTTCGTTTATGCATATACTTCAGTGTACATTGAGACCGTATTTAAGGATCTTATAGATTCCAAACGAAGCATACCTATGATCTTTTTATAGCTTACTCTATTTTTATTACCTGAACATTCAAAGTAGGTATGTGTTTTATCGACGTCTCTACGTAAAATCAAAATAATAGACTGTTGTCTTCTTCGTTCTAACATTCACTGTATTATATTTACACAGGTTCTGCTTATCATTCTTATCCGGGTTGACAGATTACTAGTTTATACACAGAACGATCACTACCAGACCTTCGCAACCCTAAAGGCAATAACTCATTGGATAGGAGCCAGTGAAATACCGACATGGACCGACAGCTAAAGGTGTTTTTGGAGGCACGGTGGGGAGGTCCAGTATAAACGCCTGGACCGAGATAGATATTTGTAAAATCGAACCCGCAACCGTCGAGGCTAAATGCAGACTCACTACCCACACGCCATAACGGTGTCAATATCAGACGATCTCGTCAGGGCTTGGTAAACAATGACGTTCATTACTTTATTATCATAAGATAAGCTTCTAAAATGGACCTGCATAATATTTATTACTTATAATCAGATAGTTACGACCGTTGTGGCGTGTTGTTTGTTCTTGTGGGTCTTTCCACACTGCCTCGGAGATCAAGTTAAGCTGTCCTAGTTGTTATCACACAACATCTGATAATAATCTTTAACTCGTGAAGAGTGATTTAATCCAATGATTTTCGCCGTTAGTTTTACGAAGGTCAGATGGCAATCGTTCTGTGTAAAAACTAGTAACCTGTCAAATCCGGCTAATTAATAAGGAGACCCTGGGTAACTAAAGGAGTAATGCTACGACGAATGACTGATGATCGGATCTCGAGTTATAGAACTGAACTCCTCAATATAAGAGCATATAAACCACGACGTGTTGTTGTTTTCACAATGTATTTAGAATTATAGATGTTGGAATATTTGTAATAGTCAAATTTTTATAACTTAAAACTGTCCACCTAGGATATAGTGGCAAATACATACATTTAGATACATATTATGTAGCTACTAAAGCATAATGTACATTCATAGCAGTTTAGATTACGTGACTAGTACGCTAATTTAAAAGTTCCGTAAAAACGCGTGACCACAATAATTCAAGTAAACAGAAGTTATATAAGTGAAGGATTCTTCAATTGTCATCCGTCATTGTAGCGTGACGACTTAAAAAAACTCTTCAATCAATAGCCTTGAATTAGTATTTATCGACTTTAAAAATCCGGTTTTATTGGACACGAAGAACAATTAATTTTTACTTAAACATCTTATAGAGTTTTAGGTTTTGCGTTAAATTATAACGATCATTACGTTTATTATTAATTATGTCTTGCGTTACAGTATTCGGCACATCAGACTGTTAATGTGTTAAATCATCACAAAATTATGTTCTTAAGGTCTACTCCATTGCATAACAAATCATCATAAAACTATATTGCAGCCTTCTTGTAACTTGTAACTTCATAAAGAATGAGTTAATTTTTTTAAAGAATATTGGTTCACTGTTTTTTTCAAGACATTACTAATATTCCTATTGCCCCTCTAAATAAGGCCGAAGGTTACGCTAGGTGTGGTTTCCGCAACTTGCGTTATCAGAGTCGGCCCTTCAACCGTTCAGGTGTTGAAGCTTCAAATTTTTACTTTAAATATGTAGTCGATCTGATATCATTCCGATAACTATTGTGAATTTCCGACAATCAATGACGACTTAAACCCCATTTTGTTTATTCAACTTCCAAGACCTGAAATCATAATGGAAAATCTCCAAGGACTCAAAAACAAACAAATCGTAAATGTTAAAGGATAATGCTTATAAATCAATAACCTTTATTTTATATTTTGTATCTTACAAGGACTAAAAAATCCGTTTCGTCATTACTTATAGTTATTCATTCTTAGGTCTTGTTTGTAGCTTTATTACAATATTATTATTATAAATTGTTGTACTTCTTTAGTCTTAAAATTTAATGCTTCACCGGACCGTGTCAGGTGTATGTGTTTAAAGTTATATATCATTTAATATAATATATGCTATTTTGTGATAACAATCATGAGAAAATTGTCGTAGTAGTTTTTTGTATTTCTATTGTTTCTATTTAATAATTATATAAATTGAGGTCACCTTGTCATATTCTAGAAAATTATGTAATTGAAAAAAACCCAATTCAGAAATATAAAAATAAAATATAAATACAAACCAAAAGATAATAATTATTGTACATTTTTAACCATAAAATAATTAAGAATCCTTTGTTTTAAACCATGAAAACAAAATATTATAAATATTCAAATTTTATATGGTTGTGATTTTTTTCTTATTTTACCTTGAAATTTATTTGTGATGTTAACAAGGTAATTGGTGTTTTTTACACCGCAATAATTACAGCATCACTACGCATTGCTTTTTGAGACAAAGGAATGAGGATAAGAATGAAGAATGTGGAATAGGGTTACCCCCCAATGGATGGTAATTTGGACCTCCGATTCTCCAGCTTATCTTTAAATTTGTGAGAGGGATAGTGGCCCCGTCTAGCAGACCTATTTATACCTATCGGCAAATTCATGACCATATATTATGAATGTGTCTCAGTTTTTGTGTATGTTATGAAGTTAGTTAGTAGTTATACTACCATATTAGAAGCCATGAAGTTTATGACTATTATAATACTGCATACAAAACATTAACAAATTTCCTAATATTTGTTTCAGGAGAAGCCGTGAGATGCTGGACATGCTCGTCAGACCTTAACCCGTACTGTAACGACCCATTCATCCTAGGCCGTTCTGAGAGCTCAGGTCTCTTCCGCCTGGAGTACTGCGACGCTAACACCGGCGCTACATACCCCTACCTTACCACTTCAAAGTCTGCTTGTAAGAAACAGAAAAAATACGGTAAGAACTAAAAATAACATATTTAATAAAACTATCAAATAGAAATAATTGTAGTATACTTGTGAAGATCATAATATAATTTAGAACAGATCTGCAAAATGTATATTGGATCAGAATAATAGTTATTGTAATTGACTGACAATTGACATTTACGCCGTAAAATGGTAAGAATATCAAGTAGATACTGGTAGGTATAATTAGTTATATGGTAAAACCAAATAACAACTTGTATATATTATTCAATGAAATAGAATACAAATGATGCCTATATAAGAATATAATATTATTTGTTGTTTTTTGTAATGATACGAGATATTAGATAAACTGTATGTAGCATTGGCGATCTGGTCCACTGGTTCCCCGCATTTTTTTTTCTAGTAACCTACGTGTCACCACAGTCCACAATGTTTTATGAGTGTGTATTTACAATTATGTATAATTTGGCACATTTATGTATGTTTAGGGTTATTGTTAGTTTATATGAGTCATTGTGTGTTGTTTTTATCGCCTCTATAAACGCGCTATCTAACAAAAATGTTTTTTTTATGGAACTGATAGAATGGTAATATTTGATCATAAGTTAAAAACAAGAAACCTTGATCATAGCCTTGATATTGTTTTGTTATTCAATGCGCTTATTATAGTCGTCGCTTATGTATATTCATACAAAGAGACGTGTACTCTTCCAATTCTTTTGTTCATGATAATTGCCTTTAGTTATTCAACCAGCGATGTGATAACCAACGCTTAACACAGTCACGTGTTTGCTTCTTGTGTTATGTTCAACGTAACCTGCTTATTACATAATTGCATAAACTTTTACATTCAAAAGCTTGTTTTGCAATTTGTGTTCAATTTGTACACTTTGTATTGGTTCTAAGAATATTATCGAATTATTGCAAAACAAATGTAAAATATACACATATGTAGTGCCTAGTGGCAGAGTTGTTGTAGCCGTGACCGACTTTTTACGTGCCCTCCGAAGCACGGAGATGCTCAGATGAAATACCACTATGCGATCACCCATCTAGTGACTGACCACGCCGAAAGTTGCTTAACCCTTCGATGGCTTACCGATCCGCGCCCGGCTATGAGCGTCTCAATATCTAAGTACCTACGTCAAATTTCTCATGTCATATTCTGTAAGACTAGCACGGAGCACCTACGCTTAAAACTATGAGTCAACATTTACGGGTTACGTCAGAATTGTTGTTCTAAATTACTCACAGCCCTGTTTATTTATTACACATTTTTTTATTAGATATATCAAGGTGTTTCTATTGAAGTCATTTTTATGGGTTTTGGCGCTCGAGGTCAGAGGCCCAACTCTAACTGCTAATTGGCAAACGCTTCAATGCAGTTTGTTTGTGAACTATTTCGCATTTTGAACTTTTTGTATTTTATCAACATTTATAATATAATGCTAATGGCTTATGTAATAACAGAAAAACATATTTATGTTTATAATACGGTTTATGGTCGATTATAATCAGAATATTGAAATCTAATTTTAATGTATTTTTTTAATCTAATGTCACTTTATCAAAAATATCAAAAATACTTTTAAATGGCATAATTATTTATCACAGGATTAAAATAATTGTTGGCATTAAGTTTCCATACAAACAACTGTCGTATTTTTACCATAAATGTAAAAATCTATTTTAAAGTCTCTTACAATGCTCTGAGGTGTGAGCACACCTCCCAAATGAGGCCTGTAGAAGTTAAATAACAAAACTATAAAAGATGCACGATCGTATTACAATAAAACGTAAAATATATAAATTTGAAAATATAAATTTGAAAATTATATTAATGAATGAATTTATGTCCACAGTTGGAGACCAGCTTATTATTTCCCGTGGATGCACATGGAAACGTCAAGACGACTACTCTAGTAACTGTGCAAGCACTTCAAATGGTCCAAATGAAGTTACTCTGTTCTGCGAAACGTGTGATTATGATGGCTGCAATGGTGCTTCTGCTATCAGCATGACTCTCGCCTTGATAATGGCACCCCTCGGTGTCCTTCTTTTTAAGTAAAGTAAAATAAACTTAAAAACATTGGGGACCACCAACAATACACGCCATGTGCCCACCGTGAACCAAATAAAAGAATCCGTAATTTTCGCACTACTTTGTTACCAATAAAAGAAAAAGTCTTCAGCTTCTTAATTGCAATAATTAATGTATGCGGGTAAATAAAAAGTAATATATGAATGAAGAAAATGTGGACCCTTTTATTAATATTATTTATTTAATACAAAATTATGTACACTGGATATAATCTCAAGATTTATTGCTTTAAAATCTTTGTTGTAGTTTATTGCAAATTCAACTTTATTTAAGTAATAAGTATAGTGCTTAATTGAAAGGCAGTTTATGGGGTTGAAATTATTATGGGTCATGTTATTACGTTTGCAATATTGTGTTGTAATTTTTGCATCTTACTGGTATAGGCCTTATGATAATTTATTTCTAAGTTTTACCTTTAATGTAAATATTATTAGATCAGCTACTACCTTTTATATCTGAATATGTGGTAAAAAATTCATAACTTGTAAAATCTCTTTGTTTTTTAATAAAATTTTATGTAACACTCCATTTTATTATATATTAAATACCATTGTTATAAAAATATTAATAAAATCCTCAAAAAAAGTTTTAAATAAGTGTAATATATCAAGTACAAAGTGTTTTTTTCGTCAATAAAATGTTTTTTTATAAAGTCTGCGTTTTAATATCCTTCAAATTCAAATTCCCAACAACTGCTATAGTACCTACAGTAAGATAAATCACTACATAGTATAAAACAAAGTCGCTTTCTCTGTCCCTATATCCCTATGTATGCTTAAATCTTTAAAACTACACAACGGATTTTGATGCGGTTTTTAAATAGATAGAGTGATTGAAGAGGAAGGTTTATATGTATAATAACATCCATTAGTGGAGAAATACTGTTACTTTTCAGGTTTCTAATGTGATGTCGTAAATAATTACATTTTTTCCGCTTACATTGCAACAACAAAACAAGCGAAAAATAAATATTGCCTACCAAAAGTCAGTACTGAGTAAAACATTAGCAAATAAAGAACCGACTGCGGTTTTGTTTTCTAAATCATTTTTTATATCTTATGGTAGGGGAGCCCACGATGCTAAATGGGGATTTACTCGAGCGTTGTAGAGACCTATTGGGATGCAAAGCTTAGATGATAAGAAGAAAAAATGTTATATGATATATACCTTTACATCGGTGGGGGAAGCGGCTATAGATTTTTAAATATGTAAAAAAAACTGTTGCATGGACATCCTCGAGCGCGTAAGATATTGATAGCATCAATGCCCTACGTATTTTGAATAATGTACGTATGTTAATCTGATCGTTTGCATGATGCGAGTGGTTGTATTTAAGGGTTGAAAATGAAAAAAAAAAAAACTTAATCGAGCGCGTCAGATTTTCTAAGGGAGTGTTAAGTGCACCAAAAAAAGCTCTCATTCACTAATCTGACGATTTCGATGGGACGCAAACTTGCGGTCATTTTCATAATGTGCAAAAAAATCGCCATTTTGAAATACTCAAGCGCGTCAGATTAAGATATATGTGGTTCATTTTTATGTTCTAAACATACTGTCTCATAATCTGACGATTATCTAGAGGGATTCGCCTGATCTGACAAAAAAATTAGAAAAACGGTTCACCTTAAAGGCCATCCCTGCAACTTCCCGCTAATTCCATTCCTGGGCGCTTAAAAATGTACTTATGATATTTTTGAGCTCAAAATATAATTTATGTGATATTTTGAGCTCGCTGAGTTCAAAGAACTAATATTAAAAATTTTAATTTTTCTTAGCGGGAAGTCAAAAATTTTTTTTCTATTCTTTTAAATCATTAAACTTAATTAATTGAAAAGATCAGGAAATACGACGGTATTCCAAAATATTTACACATTTTTTAAATGTTTCTACCGAAAATTTAATTGTTTTTTGTAGGGTACTTTCACCACAAAATACACATTTCAAATTAATATCACTCATATTAAATATTTATAAACTTGAATTCACACAAATAATATCAAAATAGCAAAACGTTGCAAACACGTTGTAAACAGTATACCACGAGTCTTTATGATCAGCTGTGATGGCGTCATGGCAGCAGAAACCAGAGTGGGGACGGAGTGAGAGAGTAATAGATAGAAAAAGAGTGAGAGAGGAATAGAAACGCGGAGAAGGAAATGTAGGCATCACGCAACTGCACGCATTTAACTTTATTGACGAATTTTTGTTATTTCGGCTTGCGGAAATCGTCAGATTATATATTTTTCATTATTCTTGAATTATTTCCTTCAAAATAAAAAAAAATTTAGCTACGCTCGAGAATGTCGAGATGACGTTTTTTTACAACTTTTTGCCCTGCCCTTTTTTACGTCACTCTCAAATTGTCAGATTAGTGGAATATACACTTTTTAAGATGTAATTAACTCACCCTACCTTAATCTGACGCGCTCGAGAATTTCTGATGGTCAATTTTTTTACTAATCTGATCCTGTATCCTTTACGGGCGGCCTTATATATGGGCCTCATGTTTTGTGGAGGTACTTAACCGGGTACAAGGTATCCCCTGTATATTAATCTGTCGCGCTTTAGTAAATCCCGAAATCCCCGCTTGGGCTCCCCTACTATTAATTGTAACCGTCACTGACACCGTTGTAGCGTATTGGTAGTGAATCCGCCTTTAGCCTGCATGGTTGCGGGTTCGATACAGTTCGGACAGTTGTTTGTATTAATCTTACAAATATCTGTTTCGGTCTGAGCGTTTGTCTTTGTGGGTGCGTGCTCCCCAGCGTGCTGGTTAAGCTCCCGTCAGGTTAAGCTGTCGGTCCCGTTTATTATCATGATAGGAAATTGCTCTTATCCAATGAGTTCCTTTGGGTAACGGAGGTCAGATGGCAATCGCTCTGTGTAAAAACTGGTAACCCACCAAGTCCTGAGCAAAATATCGGGATAAATGCTAAGAAGAAGAAGAAGAAGATCAGGAACCATCATTGAAAAATCACAGGAAAGCAAAATACGCAATTTCACTTGGGTGATACAGTCATCCAGCTATTTTGCTTTATAAAACAAATTACTGAACCGATTATGGTGAAATTTCTATCAGATCAACTTGAAAGAGTATTATTTGAAGCAAAAAAAATCTATATCGGTTCATAAATGTCACAAACAAAAAAAACAAACGCATTGAGAGCATTCTCTCTTTTTCGTGATATCTTATAGTTAATTTTAACCAACACCGAAATCACGATCAATGGGAGCAATGTAAAAAGGGCACTAAATTTGATTCAAGGTAAGGGCATGATGCAGCGTTAATTTTAAACGTATAAGTCATACATTTTCGTTTATTTTACACAATCTCGTACTCTCAAGTCAACTATATTGTCTGTGAACTTCTGAGATCTTCCATGATCTCCTTAAAAAGGATACAGGAGGATCAAAAAAGTTAATTGTAGATAGTTGGGGAATTTTAAGTCAGTTGTCTATGTGTAATAGAAATTAGGTCATTACTTTTCCTTCTGATTTTAGGATTTTCGAATTGAAAGCGAATTACAGATTAACACTTGCATTAGTTAAATATAAGAAATCATCCCTTAAAAACAATGTACTTTTCTAAATTGTTTTTTTTTTATAACAAATCCAAAGATCCAAACTCTCAACCCATACCCTTTTCTCCGCGTCTCTCCTTTCCTTTTTTCCTTACCCGGGAAATATTGTGTTTTTGTTATCAGATAAAACAACCACTCTGTGGAACCAACTTCCGCTGGCGGTCTTTCCGAACCGATACGACTTGGGAACCTTCAAGAGAAGAGCCGATTCTTTCCTTAAAGGTCGGCAACGCGCCTGCATGCCTTCTGGTGTTGCAGATGTTCATGGGCGGCGGTTATCACTTAACATCAGGTGAGCCCCCTCTTACATAAAAAAAAAAAAATGGTACAGAGAAGCGCTAAAATATAATGCGTAAATACTTTATAATTAACATACTGGAGATTTAAAAATGCTAATTTTATAAAAGCCAATCTCATATTTTGAAACAACTTGATATTATATTCATTTTAATGGCCTCAGAATGTTGAATGAATCTATAATGACATCAGTCAAACAGCATCTTCAATAAAATAACAAAATAAAACACATTTTTCCTTATCGTTTATATATATATATATTTAGATTCTTACAATTTAATTGTTTGTATATAAATATTTATTGGTGGTACTTCACTTGGCGTAGCATATTCGTGTATTTAGCCCAATATTTGGTTGACAGTTATCGCAAATATGCTATTCACGTGAATTACTAGGCCATGGTTTTGCTATTTCCATTATTTGACTAATATATTAAACACATTCCCACTATTCCCGACAGTGGACATAATAGTTAAATAATTGATATATACCGTATTCAGTTCAATCGTTTAACGTGTTGGGCAAATATACGAATATCCTATGCAGAGTCAAGTGCCGCGTTATAACTATGGACGGAATATTCAGTCTTAGACATTCTAAAAATTTGATAATTACATCAAAATACTACTTATTATTAGGTAAAACACTTGAATCGATTCTATGTCCCATATACACGGTAACAGTGCCGGAGTTAAGGGGTGGAGCAACGTGTTGGAGCAATGTCCCAGTGTATCAGATTTGAGAGGGCGATTGGTAAGGTTAGAATGCAGCCAAACTAACAAGCGTGGTGAATGGCTAAACCTTCATGATCAAGCAAGTTCTCCGATTGCGAGTGTATTTTATCTATCCTTTGAAGCTAGATCATAAAACGAGAAAATCTGCAATAATTTGACTGCTCCAGAAGGCAGAATTCAATGCCGTATTGGCTTTGTAACATCGTTCATCAATTATCCCAAATCTTTTAGTCTTATTTTGTATATTAAAAATACTTCTCAATAACTATTAAGTCCATAAGTGGGCGTCATAATATTTTTGCCCGGGATGTCACTGGCCATAATGCCGACACTGCGCGCTAATGATTCAATATTTTGATCATCATCAAAAATCATAAATCTTCCAACATATATAATGCATCCAAATTATTTAAAAAAATGTATGCAGTTCTCAGGTTAAGTACTGTAGTGACAGTGGGATGGACTTTTTATTATACGATATCATATCTATATAACGAAACAAATCTACATACAAAATATTACCTATAAAAATTACATAGAAAGTAAAAATAAGAAATATACCCTTTACATTAATTTATTCTGTTTTGGACAGCTAAAACAACATATGGTATTGTCAAAAGAACGATTAGCCTAGTGTACGGGATACATGCTTACATAATAGCATTACTATTAACATATAAAAAAATATCAAATAAAAACAGTTCTAAATGTTTATCAAAGTTTGAAAAATAAAAAACCAAGCAAATTTCATTGCTTATACTTTGGGAAATATTATAAATCAACATTAAAAATTGAATATTAATTTCGAAATTTGTTTGGAATAATTAAATTGAATTGAATAAAAAAAGGTACAATCCAAATGTTAGTTTCATTTGATGAACTTTATCTGACATGTGGACGCAAATAAGCAATACCATGTCAACCCACAAAATTGAAAAAACAGAGTTACATATGCAGAAATGTTTGCAACTGGCTGAAGAATATTTTTCTTTAATATTTGTAGGGTTTTAAGCTTTAAAACTTCTAAAAAGCCATTTTTTAATCAAGGAATTCATGTCTTATGTTAAACGTTTTGTGTTATATTATATACGAAATACGCAGTTTGTATACTTATTTTTTTGTGAATATAAGTAAAATAACTTGACCCATACATATAAAAAATTCATATAAAGCAAGTTGTTCAAAATTTTCAAACGCGTTTTGCTCGAAATGACATTCGTGTGGGTTGACATGGTATTGCTTATTTGCGTCCATGTAAACCAGGCAGTAGAACATAATATAGATTTATTTTATTGTAAGAAAATATAAAAATAGGTATTGCCTTTATTGTGAGATTGTTATTTAGAGATTCAAAAAAACATATTGATACTTGATAAACAGGTAAATCAAAATGTTGATGTCATAATTACGGCAGTTTCAGATTGGCGTTTTATTCAAGCATATAAGGTCGTTTTTCGAAGCTCTTATGTGCATATAGACCCGGCTTTCTCACATGACTGTTGATGAGCTTGTATGTTAGGCTGAAAGCGCTATAAATATGCTAGACTACCACTTACTCACACTCGCCACCGAGTATCACTGGTTCAAGCGCACACGCTGGAATGGACCAGCAGACGCGCGTTCGACTTTTTGAAGCGCGAAATAAAGCCAGTGTGAAAGAGCTTACGCAGAAACGACGAGTATTGGCTAATACGCTGCAACTCTTAGAAAAAAACGCTAGTCTGAAGCCTTCCTTACATTAATTGTCATGCCAAGGACATATAAAAAAAAATGGATAAGACATAAATCTACAGATTTTATCGCATATAAAATCCTAACTATAAAGTAAGTTAACTTGCCTATTGTCATTTTGAGCTGCATAGTGCCAGTGGTGTGACACCACTTCATATTAAAAAGTTGGTACCTACTGTTTTATAAAAGATCCTTATCACTTATCATTGTATAAGTATTTGTACAGATTATGAACTTTTAACAAAAACTCCTATTAAAAGAATCACCATGAGTAATGGCAAAGGATTCATCAATGCGGAAGAGTTACATCCATCTTTGCTATTACATGTGCAGTATTCTATGAATATGTTGTAGGTACCTGTCCTCATTAGACAAAACCTTTCATCACCTTGAATGCCAACTTCACCTAAATAGGCACAATCTCTGAAGTAACGCCATTCTCCGTTTACTGAAAAAATTAAATTATTCACATTTAAGAGGTTGCAACAATTATTATTTCAAGGAAATGAAGCTATCATCATTAATCCTGTTTGTGTTTGGCACATTTGCTTCAGAGGTGGAGCTCTCTTAGGAAATTAAGTTATAATCTTTGTATATTAAAAGTTTCACCCTTGGTTTATTCTGTATTTAATTAATTTATGATAATGTCATAAATTCCTGATTATGATATATTAAACCACAACAGGTGCCACAGGCAGACATAGCACACTAGGCATTGTTTACATAGTTACGTTCTTTTTTTACATACAAAACATTCCCTATTTTCATGCAAGCCTAAAGTTGGCCAGATCAAATGATTCTTATGATTACTTTGCTAGGGTTTGTAGTAATATAGCTTAAACCCTCAATTCGTTGCTATGGCATTATGAGAAAATTACACAAGGATCTTATAAACCATATCTCAACTTAATAGATCTGCTGATGCCATATTCAAGTCATAACTTTCATATCCCAAATTAAAATGGTTAAAAACATTACTATTGGGTAGATTAGTATTAATATCAATCAACAGTTATTCAAACAACGCTGAAAAGATTTATTCAAAAAACGCCAAAGGTGAAAGAAACTCATGACAACTTAGAGAAGTGGCCATTTTGGTTCAAGTTACATTTCAGAAACTATACTTTCAGATTAATGGCTTACAAAAAAATCAAACATTGTTGCATACTAATAAAACCAAATTAAAAATACTTGAACAGAATTTTGTTTCACTAGTTACAACTAACAATATACAAGTTAATCGCCTGGATTGAGAATTACTTTTTTATTGCAGTTATTTCGTTTTGTTCATAGTTTAGTTACCTTTTTGTCTTATTTTCCGACACATGCTTGGTCGAACTCCCGGTAAATGTGACAACCCTTTCTCTTGTACACAATCGGTTATTGGAACGGTGCTATTATCGAATGGATCTGCGCATTTCGGATCATTATTAGATCTACAATTCCAACACTTTATTGATAAAACTGAAAAAAAAATTGTTATTATTTAGAAGCCGTCATGGGCGTTCCCAAAACTTCCGAGTAATTAAATAGCAATTTAAACTTTTTCAATACCATTTGATACTAAGTTTAATAAAACGAATATTATAATGGCAGATTTGAAATAAGACATTGTTTGCACGATAAACAAATATGCTAAAGTATTTTATAAACAAAAATAATAATGTATTTGTAATTTATAACTTTGTTTGAGCCTTGAAATTGAATCGCATAACTAACGCGTAACGGTAGCGACTTTTCAGTTGTCAAATTTTCACTTGAATAATCGCAGTTTTAGTGGGGATGTTAAAAAATAAACGATTTTTTACTTTGTTCGATTGTATAAATTAAACGTTTAAACGTAAGCCTAAATTTAAAATAGAACTGGACATTAATTTATGCCCTTTTTTTATATATATTTTTTTAATTATACTGAAAATTTCAATCAATGATATTGGTTTTTCTTATTCCTTCCCTTAAAAGTTTAAAGGAAAATTCACTTTGATTTTTGTTTAGAATTTTTTAAATTATTAAATTGGTTATTTTTTTATTAATAATTTTTCTGGATTTTTAATCTATTAAATTGTTAAAATGAATCTGTCAGATTTATTATCGTGTGAAAAGCCTGTTGATTTTTAAATAGAAGAATCGTTTTTCACAAAAATCTATTTTTATTTTATTGATTCTTTTCAATTAATCTCACATTCCTAAGTTTTGGACTTTTGGTTTCGGCCTCGCAACTTGCAGTTGGTCTAGAGCAGTGCTACTAACTCCGAAATGACAGTGATTTAGTGATTTTTATCCCAACATTAAAATCACCTCAATTACTTGGAAATTAGCCTAAAAAAATAACATAAATTCGGCCTGAAATGCCTATTTATTAAATTTTAAAAAATCGCAATTTCGTTGTGACTCGAGTTATTCGAAAAAAGGTAGATAAAAGACTAAACAGACAATCGCTAAAGTCGAGCACATCACTAGACTATTGACTATTGTTTACAGTTTATACTTTATGTCATAAAGTTCAACATACAACTGAATAAGAAATTGTTTGGGACTTGGTTTTGGGTGTGGTAAAAGTTTAAATAATATTACTTTTTCAATAAAATTTAAAAGTATTATATATTTTGAATTCTTTAAAATAGGCAGTGGAAAATGATGTTTATGTTAGTTATTCTTATACTCTTCTGCAGTGTTCCATCCGGTAAATATATAACATTGCTTAGTAATTTTATTTGTACATTTATTCTAAACTAAAAGATATACTTTTATCCAGCTTTCTGTGTAAGATGCTACCAGTGTGCATCTTCAGACAATCTTCGAGAAGACACATGTGGTGCCTACAAAAAATTTGATACCAACAGTCATATTGCTGTGGAATGTGGCAGTGATGAATCTCATATGCCTGGATCATTTTGTATGAAGCTTACTCAACAGGGACCCAAAGGATTTATATGTAAGTCTGAAATAAGAAAATTGAACGCAATTATAATAATTTCATTTTATGCTTATCAATAGTCTCACTACGCAGCTGTAATGTGGGGTGCTGTGTCACAAAAAGTGTCTGTGTACTTCAGAAGGAGGGGCAGGAGGCTCACTTAAAAGCCTCTTCAGAAAAATATAGTTGTTAAACATAGAATATATTTAGAAAACTCTCATCTAAATTTTCACAAAAGTTATCATTAGTATTATTATATTGTGTTTTATTTGTTTTTATAGTAAATAACAGTAAATAGCTAATCAAATCTTCATACAAGATTTGGATTTGGTGGATAATATGGGGAGGTGACCATTTCTGTTCTGTATTTCTAAAAACAACCTTTATGTTACACTTAGTAAATTTCTATATCATTATTTCTCTCTGATTTAGTAATATTAATTTTATTTAATCGCAAGCATTGTTAAAGCCAATAGAATATTGGCTTATGTAGGTATGTATCATGTATAAAGATAATTATTTTTATCAAATCATAGTTTGATTGCTTAAAAAAATTAACTGAGAGATTTGAGACATTCATAGTATTTGATTCAGAAGCTGAGAACATGCTTTTGATATCACTACATATTTGGTTACATTTTATTTTGAAACTGATAACATTTTAACAGTCAAAATATTATTGAAAATACTTCTGCAACTGTTTAAGTGTTTTGGGTTTGCAAGTTGCAGCCCTTTCTTTACCAAGTACAGCTGTAAGTGTACTATATCACTAAATGTGGAACAGCCAAGTATCATGTACAAATAGCACTCGGCCTTTATATCTAAGAGTAGTACTGAAAATTTACTATAAAATAAAAACGTTAGAGTACAGTAGTCTCTTATTGCTTGGGCAAGGATATGGGAAATAAAATCAAATTGGTTGATCCCAATGCCAATGTCAATGTACTTTCCATGAATTATTAAAAAGATTTTTAATGTTACACTCCAAGCGAAATAAACGATGGAACATATTTAATTTTTATATATAGTGAGGCCACACCTCACCTCCCTTGAATTTATGGACTTCCATAAGCTATTATAACCTACCTGAGTATATTGAGCTATTACAACTATTCCCACCTTTGCCCACTTATAATATTTTTGTAAAAATGTATATAATACTTAACAAGTTATTGGCAAACCGGTTCTAAACCTTGCTAATTTCTACATAAATATTGATAATTTAAAAGATCATGTTTTTTAATTAATTCAACAATAGAATCATTAAAAAAAAACAGTAACATGTGCAACGAAAACTGGAAAAATCTTTGGCAAGTTAAGTTTTCTATATCAACAAAGAAGATTGCTTTAAACTATTTCAACAATTTGTATAAGTAGGCAGTTTTTGTAAAACTTAGTAATCTTCTTCGTCCTAGGATTATTCCCGGTATTTTTATTTCACCCAGGGTCTGCTTATTACTCTTATCCGGATTTGACGGGTTACTAGTTTTTACACAGAGCGATTGCCATCTGACCTCCGCAACCCTAAGGGTGAACCAGTAACTCATTGGATAAGAGCAATTTGCTTATCAAGAGTTAACGATTATTATCAGATGTTTTTGATAATAACCGGGACCGACAGCTTAACATGCTCTTCGAGGCAGGGTTGTAAGACTTAGTAATAGTTATAAAAATACTAAACAATTTGTTCAATGTTTCTAGGGGATGGACGTTGGCGTCAAGTGATGAGGAGGTGTGCATCAGTCTCAGAAACAGGAGTTACAGGTGTTTGTAACTGGGGAGTTTATGAAAATGGTATCTACTGGGAGGAGTGCTACTGTTCCTCTGACGAATGCAATAGTGCCACATCTAATCCTGTTCAAACGGCACTCTTACTTAGTGCTTTTGCTACAATTATATACACATACCTATTATATTTATAAGAAATATATTATATACACTGTAAATTGTACAATTGTACATGGGTAAGACATTTATTTTAATTTTATAATTATTATTAGTAATTAATGCCGTCCAAAATCAATTATCTATTACAATAATTTTTATTTATATATTGCTAAGTTCTCTAATTAAGAATCTCGTTCTGCATTTCATCAAATCATCAAAATTTTACTGATATTGTGTTTATTTTTGTCTATGTTGTACAATAAACAATATGAATCTAAATAAATTTGGAGGTTTGATTGTTTATGCTTTGCATTTAAAATTATTGATGTTAGTAAGTTGATTTTTAACACAGAGATAATAAGAGGTACTATGAGTAAATGGTTCCATTGTATCATGGACAAATTCGTAATATCATATTTGGAACTTTTTATTTTATATACAATTTATTTTTAATTTTTTTACGTAATAAATAATTTTCAAATGTCCAGAAAAACCTTGATAGCATTATTTTGATAAGAGCAAAATACGGTACAAATTGCAGTAGCTAGTAAATTAGGTTTAACAATGTTACATAGATTAGTTTACATAAGTGCCTTTTGCCTTAAATAATATAACATTTCCATACTTACGTGATATTTTAAAAAATATTATATATTACATAATAGGTACCTTATGTACCTTATAAGGCAGCTGAAAAAAAAAGCATAGAGCGCTATTTTAAGTTTTTACTACTCGGAGGGAATATCAGTATAAGATAAAATACCTTATAAGTATTATCAATACGTGGGGCATATATGGACGCAATATATAAGCAATACCATGTCAACCCACACGAATGTCATGTCGAGAAAAACGCGTTTGAAAATTTTTAACAACTTGCTTTATATGATTTTTTTAAATCTATTGTTCAAGTTTTTGGCAATTTCAGACTTATGTAAGTTAATATACTTATTTGCACAAAAAATAAGTATACAAACTGCATATTTCGTATATAATATAACCCAAAACGTTTAAAAATACATAATTTGCATGATTGAAAAAATTGCTTTTTTAGAAGTTTTAAAGCTTTAACCTTATTATAGCGAAAATTCATATGTGTAAACACTAATGGCGTCCTCGCATCTTAGAACAAAATGGCGTCGTAATGTACGAGGTTGGAAAAAATATAATTACTCTACCACTAGACCGTATTTTCTTATTCTGTAAACGACATTGTACTAATTGATATATTTCTTATCTAATACGACAATAAAATAAAGTAATAATTGAAATCTTTTATTTGTTTTACATGTTCAAACTTTGGAAAGTATATTGTGGACTGGATTTCAAGAAACAAATGAATCTTCAAATATAATCTAAAGAACAAGGACCTATACTGTGTAATTATATAAACAATTCAACAAAAGACCTTCAGATGTTTACGATTATACCACTTGAAACTCGACCCGCCGAAGGACAAAACGGACTAGGGATGTCATATGGGATGTTTTGATTTTATCGATAGTTTTTTTTTGGGAATGTAGTATAAGTGAATAAAAATGCAATCATGACAAAATGTATATTATCAATAAATGTATAAAATAAAAAAAATAAATTTACAATAAAAAAAAAGATAAAATTTCTTGTATTTTTTTTGGCACCATATGCATATGTACACAAAACAATTATCATGCAGCAAAAAAACTCATTATAAACAGTGTGATATTTAAAAAATTTAATGAAAATTTAGTTTTTGATATGTACACAAAAACACATAATTATACTGAAAAAATTACTTATCATCAACAATGTGATAATTTAAAATTTCAACGTAAAATTTAGTTTTTTATTTCTATACAAACACAAAATTATACAGAAAAAAATACTCATCATCAACAATATGATAATTTAAAATTTCAACGAAAAATTTAGTTTTTTATTTCTATACAAACACAAAATTATACAGCAAAAAATACTCATCATCATCAGTGTGATAATTTAAAATTTTAACGAAAAATTCAGTTTTTTATTTATATACAAATTTCTATACAAACACAAAATTATACAATATTATATACTTCTGGTGGTGACACATCCCAGCGCACCTGGACGGGAGGAGTACGGGCATGTGGCGACGGAGGAGGAGTTTCATCCTAAAACATTAAAAAAACGTACATGCACAACAAATTATAAAGCAAACTAAAGTTGGATAGAACCTCATTGCCCCAATTCATCTACACTCACCTCTTCCTCTTCGTCGCTCGTGAAGCCGCCGTTAATGATGTAGTCGTACTCACTCCAGTTGTCGTCCGGGTCTGCCAGAAGTGCCAGGAAGTCCGCCGGCGGCTCCTGGTCCGTCCTCCAGACTTTTGACATTTTTTTTAACTCTATAAAAACAAATATAAAACCATTACTTTTCTTCATTTATTATTTTTTTCAATAAAAAAATATAAAATTTCATTTCAATATATTTCATTTTATTGTATATTTTTCTATATTTTATATATAACAAACTCATCTTATAAAAATTATTACATTTTTCATTCATTATTTTGTTATCGATAAAAAAAATATCGACACACTACTATCCCTATACAAAACACTGACGAAAAAAGTTTCGCGATGGCTATCGTCGCACTAAGTCTTTATTACAATACGTGTAAAGATCAAAATGGCTGTGTTGATATCGACACACGAATCGCCATGTTGTATGCACTGTACATCAAATATGTCGTATTTTTATTTCACTAAAAATAAACATATGCGTAATTATATCGTTGTGCAAACTAATTCTATTTACTTTTTATAATCTTTTTGCCATATTTACTAACAAACATGGTTATAAAACACTTGTAAATAGGTAACATGCTAACGGTTTTTTTTTTTGGTACCTTCATATAATAATTATTACGATGTATTTCGGAGAACCAATTATCTAAATAGAATCTTTATAAGCATAATACTTAAAATATAAACAGTTTTATTATAAAAAACAGTACTTACTTGTAAAATATTGCTCTCCAAAACTAAAACAACCACTCTTCACAAGTGCGTTTTTCAACTGATGGGAACGTCAAAACCGACCATAGCTTATACAATGCTCTATACATAGAATGTAGCAAATTTAACACAGATGTAAAAAAACTGGATTGCGTTATACTAAATAAGGCGGTAAATACATGTAAAAACCGGTTTAGTCGTTCGGAGCGCGCGGGTAACCGGGTACCGGGTCGGTCATTATGTACCCGCTTTATTCGGGTAACTGGCTACCCGGAAGTTTTCAACAGTAACCCTACAAATATTAAAAAAAAATGTTCTTCAGCCATTTACCAACACTTCTGCATATATAACTCAATTTTTTCAATTTTGTGGGTTGACATGGTATTGCTTATTTGCGTCCATATATTCGATAATACTCCCAGCACTGCCTATGCATGACCCCTACAGGCTTACATGTGGAATTTTAGCGCCAGAAATGAACAATTACCCGGTTTATACATTTCTTTTACATTGACGCAATATTAAGACGTAGCTTGAGCTAGAAGTGGGTATGACAATAGCCCAAGGGGCACAGAATCGAACCAGCAAGTTGGTCCTTCTACCGTTGACCGACTGATGTACATATATCAGCCTTTATTGGATATGGTATGTTGACCATATGGTAATATCCTCGAACTATAGAGGTTCATACTTGCATCATGTTTAAATTGTTGCATGATATTTAAATTGTCTTTGCATATGTTTGGTACTTTTGTAGTACAATATTGTTTCTTAAAACTGTCCAATTACTATTTACTTTATTGATTGTCTTAAAAAGGTGATATAAATTGTAACATGTTTTAATCAGTATAATAATGTATGTTATATTTTTTTAATCTAAAAACTTTCCAAACCTTACAACTTTTAATGGAGGTATCACAATACAATTTTTATGTATGATATTTCGATAATAATAATAGTTTTAAAAGTAACTGATAACAGTAATGTTTTGTATGATTATAATTTTATAAATAATTGAAGTTTAAATCACATCAATTAAAATAGATAATGCCAAAATTTCTTTTCATATTCTTTCCATAACCTAAATAAATAAAATAAAAACCTCGGCTTAAACAATTTTCATTGTATACTATAGAATAAGAAAATATCGTCTAAGATCTTAATAAATATAAAATAGAGAATATACCACAATGATGAAAACGTGTTATTCCACACAAGTTAATTTTATTACATAAAATATATCACTTGTATATTAATGAACCTACTCATTACTAGGTACTTGCTAATTTGAGAACAATGGTAGTGTTTTAGACAATTTACTAAGGACATGACTAAGAAGTCATTTTTATTAACACTGCCAAACAGAAATACGTTTGTAATATTTTGTTCATTTATTACGCAAATAAGATTAATTATATTGAAGAAAAACCTAATTTATTTCGTAAGAGATTTTGACGGAGTTCAGAATCACTAAGATTATCAGTTTAAGTCACAATATTTTCAAATATACTATCAACATTCAAATGATTAGAAAAATGTATAATTTTGAGGACCTTCATCCTACTAACATACTGTCGTCGCAATTAGTATTTTGAATATTTGTATTATAAAATTTGTTTACAATTTACATAACATGATTGTAAAAATCAACATAAGTGTAAGAATATGTTTTTATATAAATGATTGTTAATTTTTACATATATTTTGATAAATATAAAATTAAAATAAAAGATGTTTAATTTTGAGTCTCAAACTTACTTTCAAAGATCTCGAACAAAGTATTATTAAAGAAATCAACAAACGAAGATAAATTACAATTACTCATTAACTGCTAATACTAATAATCAAGGCTTGAAACCGGTTTAAAAATAACCGCTTAATAAAGGTTCGTCGGTTTGGTTTAGAGTCAAAAACGTTACTTTTGTTTAAATATCGTAATAATATCTGCCATCGTCGCTAATCGGTAATCGGAACCGAACCGAATTTAGAAACCTTTTTTGAATTGTGGCTAAAGTATATCATAACCGAAAAGAAATTGGCACCATTGTGGCGTTGTGGGTAGCGAGTCTGCCTTTAGCCTCGGCACTTGCGGGTTCGATTCCCGCTCGGGCATTGATCTTATAAATGTCTGTTTCGATCTGGGCATGGAACGACAGCTTAACGTGCTTTCTGAGGCACGGTGGGTAGACGCACAAGGACAGACGCCCAGAAGGATATTTGTAAGATAAATACAAATATCCGTCCCGAGCGTAAGTCGAACCCGCGACCGTCGAGACTAAAGGCAGGCTCGCTATCAACACGCAACAATAGTCGCCCTCCTGTTTTATTCATCTCTTCATTGAGTGTTTCTCCGGACCCCCGACACAGGTTATTACTATCCTAATGGGGCCATTAAGCGTAGCGTTTATTATTTGTTATTGTTATCGAAGTAAAATAGATTTAAAGCAAAAAATTACCATGAGTGATCAAAGAATTAATGGGTTGAGTACCCAAATAGAGTAGAGTAGAGACACATAATTCATTGAACATATTAAAAATATATGTATATGCATTATATTCAAATACTGAAACAAATGTGATGCATAGGAAAAGCTTTGGTGAAGTAGGTAAAAATTTACTAATAGTATAAGATTTATTAGATTACTAGCGGCCCGCTCCGGCTTCGCACGGGTATAAAATATAATATAGCCTATGTCATTCACTGAAAAAATGATTAAAATCGATCCAGTACTTTTGATTTATTCATTACTGCCCGTGGCCCGCACGCGTTAAATATAATTATTTACGACATCACATTAGAAACTTCAAAAAAAAATTTTTCTCCATTATTTAATGGATGTTATTATACATTTAAACCTTCCTCTTCAATCACGCTATCTATAAAAAAACTCATCAAAATCCGTTGCGTAGTTTTAAAGATTTAAGCATACATAGGGACAGAGAAAGCGACTTTGTTTTATACTATGTAGTGATAGTGATAAATAAAAATAAAATATTGTAACGAAAGAACGTTGTGGCGTTGTGGGCAGCGTGTCTGCCTTTAGTCTCGACGGTTGCGGGTTCGATTCCCGCTCGGGCAGATGTTTGTTAAATTTCTGTCTCGGTCTGGGCGTTTGTCTGTGGGTCTCCCCACCGTGCCTCGGAGAGCACGTTAAGCTGGCGGTCCCGGTTGTTATCACATAACATCTGGTAATAATCGTTAACTCTTGATGAGTAAATTGCTCTTATCTATTGAGTTACTGGTTCGCCCTTAGGGTTGTGGAGGTCAGATGGCAATCGCTCTGTGTAAAAACTAGTAACCTGTCAAATCCGGATAAGAGTAATAAGCAGACCCTGGGTAAAATAAAAATACCGGGAATAATGCTAGGACGAAGACGAAGAAGATTGTAATGAAAGAACGATTACTCGATGTAAGGTTTAACTTTACCTTACCCACTACCAGTTGAACCTTTTCACCTACTACCTAATCAATAGATTCCGCTTTATGAAACTACTTGTCTACGTAACATCTATTTTTATGCAAAAGCCTTCTGTCTTTGTTAATACGCGCTTTGGTTTTTATTTGTGGAGATTAAGACATCCACCTAAACCTAATTGGTACCTAATGATAAAATTCCATAAATATGCTAACATAACCTTTTACTTCAAAATTAACATAACTTTCATCTTTTATACTGCAAATCTTTTTTCGGAATAAAAATTTCCCTAATGTTATTCCATAATGTAAATGAAAATTTTATCGTTGCAAGAAATAAAAGCTTTTTATGAGGTGAAAGATATAAGCCTACAATCTAGGCCCAAACTCCCCTTTTGTTGTCCTTTCTCTCGATGATTCAAATCTACGTATGTACGTTGTATGTTGGTTCTACGCTAATTGACAAACCGTAGCTCCATTTCTTTGAAATTACTAAGACCCAATAGTTTACGACATATTAAATTACAGTTACCTTTCAGTTAACTAGTAGTTAGTAAACTCTATGAAGTTTAATTAACCTTACTTGTATTCCAAAAACAACCTTCGTTTTGCTGAATAATTATTTAACATGTTGCTGACAAAGGATCCGTTAATTGCTCGCCGAAATTGGTTGGAACATGCAAATTCAAAGTAATGAGAGATCCGTCTTTGTGTAACAACTAGCGAATCACTTTAGATCATTACGACTACTGGCAAGTTGATATAAAAAGCAGTCGCAGTATACGAGTTTATCACCATTTTCAAGTTGCGTTTTCGAAAAGAAGAATGGAGAAGGCTCTAAAGTCCCACCTATTTCTATATCAAGATTAAAAATTGAGCTTCATCAAGATTATAAACTGGAGCCGGATCAAACGTGGAAATACACAGTACTGTTGTGTTTCGTTCATACTGCAAAAGTTCTTGAGAGGAAACCTTTATAAATAAACTACACACTCAACGGTTTCAATTAGGATAGTAATATCCTGTGTCGGGGTCCGGAACCATACACAAGAAGGACAAACACGTAAACGTTAACGAATGGTTAATACAAACATCTGCTCCAAGCGGCAATCGAACTCGCAAGCTATGTCCCTTTAAGGTGCAACGGTAGCGAACCGCTACCGTTGTTCCACAGCGTCGTCAACTTTTTGCTCTTAGATTACGTAGGATTTACGTATCTACTGTAATGACCCTGGCTATTTTTGCGAGTAAGTTGGCAAGCATTCATAAGTCCATCTGGTGGTAACAATTGTGATAGTATATGAGCGCTTCCAACACCATTCATTTGTAGCTGTCATTCAGACGTTGCGCTTAATTAAGATATTGGTTTTAAAATCTCTTTTGCCCAGTAATATAAAAACAGAACAGTACGAGTTCCTTCAAACCGAAACACAGTATTGCAAAAACTATTACTGCTTTGCGGTCGAATATCTGAAATTGTGGTAGTACCTGCCAAGCCTGCCTCTTGCAATAAAAGGCCCACCACCAGCTTTGAAGTGTTTATGCTATAATTGGGTACGACAAAAGCCCAAAGGGGTCAGAACTACGTCCACCGAAGCGGAAACTCTCACGTTGATAAAGTCGGCTACGGCAGAGGCTACGAATATTCAGAACTAGTTTCATAGCGCAATCACTGTACCTAAATTGATTTTGAACTTTGTTGTTAGCTGTTAACATCAATTATCATTCCAATATCTTTGGTAGAGATAGAAATATCAATACATAAAAGTACATTTACTTAGATTAATTTCCTACAAAATTATTTTATTAATGGTTCTGTGTTTTTGTCCATTTAATGCAATTATATTATAAATATAATTTGTATAATTCTATGACTAAGGATATAGGTTACTTGATAGCTTGATACTAAAATTGGGTAAGATAAAGCTCAAAGGTGTCAGGATCAAACATGATACTCTACCATTGATAAGCTCGGCTACGGCAGAGGCTACGAATATGCAGACCTAGTTTCATAGCGCGATAATTGTACCTAAATAGTTTTTGAACTTTGTTGTTGTCATCTGTTATGATCAATTGGACGCAAATAAGCAATACCATGTCAACCCACAAAATTGAAAAAACTGAGAAAAAATATATCCAGAAATGTTGGTAAATGGCTGAAGAACATTTTTCTTTAATATTTGTTGGGTTTTAAGCTTTAAAACTTCTAAAAAGCCATTTTTTAATCATGCAGTTTGTATACTTATTTTTTGTGAAAATAAGTAAAATAACTTACATAAATCTGAAATTGCCAAAAACTTGACCAATACATAAAAAAATCATATAAAGCAAGTTGTTCAAAATTCATATAAAGCAAGTTTTTCTCGAAATGACATTCGTGTGGGTTGACATGGTATTGCTTATTTGCGTCCAATTATAATTCCAGAATCTTTGGTAGAGATAGAGATATCAATACATAAAAGCACATTTTCTTTAATAATTCCCTAAATGTATTAATGGTTTAACAATATTCAATAAAGTTGAATACACTTAACACATGTTTGTGTCCAATAAAGAGTTATTATTATTATTATTACTTGTTTCAAATAAATGTAATTTAATGATTTTGTAGACCGTACACTTCCAATGCAACAAGTTCCCTATATGAGTAATCCCTCAATTGATTTGTGGTCGTTTTTATAGCTTAACGTAATTGTTTATACGTAGATTGACCGAAGGATTATTTTGAGATTTCCTAGTGTTTTTCTTCAGTCATTTTGATTTATGTTAATGCATAATTTTTGATTTATAATTATGTAATGATACTTTCTAGATATAGAAAAGAGAAGCTGGGTACGACTTTGAATGAGTGCAAAAAAGTATTTATTTTAAGAAAATGTCCCATTTTTATCAAAAATACTTACATTGTCGTTGAATTATCGTTAGCCGTTGAGCTTTTTCCGATGGTACCGTGTTATCGTTAGGTGTCGTTGAAAATCGCCATCTTTCGTACAATTAAAGCAAGTGCTCTGCGTCATCTCGTTGACCTCTTCTGACTCATACCATTACGCATCGTATTGAGCGAGAGAGATAGCACTAATTGTACATAGGGTCTGTTTTCACGCTGGTTCCCGGTCGAGGTTTGATATTTTCCCGTAGGCTTCAGGTCTCAGTCGTCTGAAAGCAACGGACAGGGTGTTACCGTCGGTTTTATCCCTAAATGATTTTCATATTGAATGATTAAGTAACCACTTGGGGATGCGATCTATCTTAACGTAGGTGATGCTTAAGAAATATGATATAAACTCTGTGGAATGTTGATATATACATTTTTTTAATTAATTGTGTTTATTTATTGACATTTGTGTGGACATATAAGGAGGCGTAGATTAGAATTAGTTTCAAAGCGTGAATCTGTGAGATATCTCTTGGTAAGTGTTTTTTATAAGTGTATTGATTATATTTGAATAAAGACAACTAAGTGGTGGGTTACTTTAAAGGTTATGACCCTGAGCCGAGGGAGCTTGAGACGTTACCTAACAGCCTCTGGGATAAATTGCGTTTCATTACCTGATGTAAATATGCAAAATAAAAATAAATTTAATATAAATATACTGTTAGTTTTTAAGATAATTTATGACAATTAAAAATTATTTACCAAACGATATTTTTGAATAGATTTTTATGCTCATTATTTTTGTTATAAAATTGTGAAAGTAAAATCAATCAATTACTGTAGTTAAAGTTACTGTAGTTAAAGTAGATGTTTTTTTTCAAGTATGCATCTACGAGTAGGTGTAATGCTACGTACATAACTTTTTATAAGTTCCTACGATTACTCATTGTTATTTCTATAAATTGTAATGATGTTGATCCAGCTTTAGTAAGTTGTATATTATGAAATTAATAATTCCGGTGAAATAAAAATAAAATCAAATTAAAATATTCATCTTTAACATAATTTTAACAAAACTTCCTTCTGCCTAAATCTCTGTCCATACATCTATAGCTCTAAAGCATTTGTTATTAAAATTGGTTACTACAAGTAACATAGGGTGCTATTAATTAATATGCTTATTATTAAATCGCAACGCGGTCACACTCATTTTGTGAAAATAAAATGTACTTAAAAGTGAACCACAAGTGTTGTTTTTACGCCACGATTGGAATCCGATTAATGTTAATTGAATATACTATATAAAGTATCAGGTACTTTTGCATTTCGTGCGATAAGTGAGAGCGCCAGAGGCCCAACCTCCCACGCCCTCAGTTCCCATCTTTTTATACCTTCAAGTATCGCAGATCTTTTCAAGTATCGCAGATTTTTTTTTAAGAATATTAGCAATGCTTTTTCAAGGCATTACTAATCTTCCTATTGCCCCTCCAAATAAGCTCGAAGCTTGCGCTAGGAGTGGCTACGACAATAGTCCAAGGGGGTCAGGATCGAACCCTCGACTCTCGCGTCGACGGAGCGAATTCGGGCCTTCTACCGTTGAGCTATTGAGGCTTCGTGTTGTCAAAACAAAGGTCACCCGATTAAATTCAATTTAAGCCAAATGTTAATAATGTTATCCTTATACATGTTAAGCCACTAAACGTGTTTATGAGACATTAAATGGTAAATAAACACGAAATAACATGTTCTGTACGATAGCTGTCAGCTAGAGTTTGATGTTTTAAAAAAAATAATGGTAAAACCTGGTATTAAAATATATATATTAATTTTTTTTTACACATGCTACAAGTTGGCAAACAAGCATACGGCCCACCTGATGGTAAGTGGTTGCCGTAGCCTATGAGCGCTTGCAGCACCATTTGTAGGTGCCACTCACGCGTTGCCAACCTCGAGATATTAGTTCTTAAATCTCCTCTGCCCAGTAATTTCACTAGCGTACAGTGCCCTTCAAACCGGAACATAGTAATGCCTAAGCACTACTATTTGGCGGCAGAATATTTCACACTGCGGTGGTACCTACCTAGACAGCCTCTTGCAACAAAAGACCTACCACCAGTGTGACTCATTGCACTGGTGGAATAATCTCTGCTGTGACAGAGGTTATCCCAACAGCGGGTGATGGGGTCGTCACATCCCGACGCCGGGAAACCACTCTCATCGCGTCATCCGAAGAAGAACTTGGCGAACTCTTCAGAAAAGTCCAATATGGAAGCGAGCAGGTTGGTCTAACAGTCAACAGATCCGGAGAACTAAGTGACCTTGAATTTGTCTCTGAGTTCTTGTATCTCGGCTCACTTCGGTATCTTGGTCACGCAGCGCGAAGGCAGCCCGACAGCATAGACAAATTGACGGTGCTGGCGAAAGTAGAGGAGAAACGACCACGTGGCCGCTCTCCCACGCGGTGGTCGGACCAAGTCACCAACCTCACTGATCTCCAAGTGACCACAGCCCTGAGGAAAGCCGAGGACAGGACCGACTGGAAAAACATCATAATGTCCGTGGCCCAGACCCTGGACCAGAGTGGACACGACCTTCAGTAACGAAGAAAACGGCCGAGAATATGTGGTCTTTTATTTACAGAAGACAATTGTAAAACTATTTTTTTTTGGTTATATTCATGACTCCATTATAGTTTTATAGTTGATACAGAATTAACATCATTTAGATTTAAGAATTTAAATAATGAATAGTTTATTTTAATAATATAAAGATACCATTGAAAGAGTACCCAACGGTACTTAA
Organism: Hestina assimilis; assembly: GCA_023373885.1. Taxonomy (NCBI): domain Eukaryota; kingdom Metazoa; phylum Arthropoda; class Insecta; order Lepidoptera; family Nymphalidae; genus Hestina; species Hestina assimilis. The sequence goes on from CM041754.1 coordinate 7,670,991, forward strand.
ATATATTATTGTGACATCACTAAATTGATCTTAATCAGTCCTAATTAAGGAAGCTATATGTTCTCATATAGTGAATTGAGTTATTTTATTAAACGTAGAGACGCCGCTCGATTTCTGACGCCATTGTGGCGTATTGGTAGCGAGTCTGCCTTTAGCCGCGCCGGTTGTGGGTTCGATTCCCGCTCGGGGCAGATGTTTGTATTAAATATGCAAATACCTATTTCTGTCTGTCTTGTGGGTCTCCACCGTGCCTCGGAGAGCACGTTAAGCTGCGGGTCCCGGTTATCACATAACATCTGATAATAATCGTTGTGTTGATAGGTAATTTGCTGTTATTCAATGAGCTACTGGTTCAACCACGTGGTTGTGGAGGTCAGATGACAATCTCCAACGTGCCTCGGAGAGCACGTTAAGCTGCGGGTCCCGGTTATCACATAACATCTGATAATAATAGTTAAGTCTTGATAGGTAATTTGCTGTTATTCAATGAGTTACTGGTTGAACTTTCTTTTTATTACAAAGTAAGGATGTGTTTAAAATTTATAAGATTATAAGCAATGCTCCATAATAAAACAATAATAATAAATGCTTTATACTTTATTGCTTTTAAAGGCTCCGTAACCTAATGGCAAAACAAAAACCTTATCATTTTGTCATGCCAGTCTATCGATTCGTATGTCACAGTCATTTTACTAAGAGACTATTGGATTTACCTTTACGAAACTTAGTAAATAGGTGTATTCTATGGACCGCTTTACAAATTTGTAGTGAAATAATAAAATATACATAAAAATTAAGGTTAGTCTATACAGTCTATAAACGCTAAGATGATCATGATGATGATGATGATGATATACAGGTGGTGAAATAAAAAAAATAGCTTTATATAGGTCTTTAAAATAATAAATATGATATATTATCTTTTCACAGTTGCCAGCAAAACTGAACTAGATTAAAGCCTTAAATGTATGCATTAAGGAAAGACTTCTCCTGTGGGAAATTAAAAATTATTTAATTACCTTGACAAACTTTCTCCATTTTCCTCAACGCAACATTTTCGGGATAAAAAAATATCCGGACGTATAATTGATTTAAATAGCAAGAAGACGCAATCTATAGTGCGTTTCAAATAAGAATAGGACTGGACTCGTGGCTAACTTCATACTGACAATCAAGTAAAACTAGCGTTAGCACAATAAACCATACATAATAATTGTGTTAAAACAGAGTTTTTTTTTATTTATTTATATAATACAAATTGATTTTAAATCATTACATAGCACAATTTAATTAAAATCAAATCAATAAAATTCAAAATAAAAGTTGCTTTTCTGCCGAAACTGCGAGTAACTGTTATAAAAAATATAAACCGTCGATTATTTTAGTGTAATTAACTAATTACTATACAGCATTGCTATATTAGTGAACAGTTTCCTAAATTAGTCCTATGATTATAAAATTATTATGATTTATTAAAATACGTTCGTTATAATATGTTCGTTTGTTCGATGACTTTTTTGCACATTGTACTAAAAAACCTGAAGTTGTTGACCATTCTGGTTCAAGATGGCGGATTTTCAGTCCTATTCTTATTTGAAACGCATTATAATAGTGCGCAAACTTTTCTACCTCTATCCACCCTCTTGGAATGGAATTTCTATGAATCCCTTTGTAACCGTTGTTCAAATACCATACAAATTTTAGGTCATTCGGTCCATTGGTAAAGATCGTCTATGTTGCCTAGACCAAATGTTTCTTATCTTGTAATGGGAGGGATCTTATATTTTCTAAATAAAATGGTAATAATCAATCAATCATAATATATAAAACCACGTGTGTAATAAAAGTATATTTTTTAAATGTCCGAAACTTTAAATATAGGAGGATTCAATGTGCCAACGGAACCTTATTACTAAGCCTCTGTTGTGCGTCTGACTGTGTGTCAGCGGGCTATATCTCACGAACCGTAATATAATTTCTATGACCGTATATATATATATACAAAAAAATACAAACTTATGGTCTATGGAAAATATATGTAAATTTGTGACAGTACAGCGTCTGCCATATATATTGGGGGAGAACACGTCGACACGTCGCGTCATTACAATCAGCTTATTAATGATAGCGGCCCGCTCCGGCTTCGCACGTGTATAAAATATATAGCCTATATCATTCACTGAAAAAATTATGAAAATCGATCCAGTAGTTTTGATTTTTTCATTACTGCCCGAGGCCCGCACGCGTTAAATGTAATTAATTACGACATCACATTAAAAACCTCAAAAATAAAAATGTTCTCCACTATTTAATGGATGTTATTATACATATAAACCTTCCTCTTCAACCACTCTATGTATTAAAAAAACCGCATCAAAATCCGTTGCGTAGATTTAAAGATTTAAGCATACATAGGGACAGAGAAAGTGACTTTGTTTTATACTATGTAGTGATAATGGAGAAATGGGGCGCAATTTTGCCAAATAACAAAAGCTTTAATGGAGTTTCTAAAGAGTTTCGGTTGAATGGTTATAGACATTCGGTAGTCTAGTAATTTTTGAATTTTGTTTTATGATGCAGCAGCGTACATAGAAATTACGGTGATGCATCTTGTGTCGACAGTGATTAGGGAGTATGGCTTACTTGCTACGAGACATACTTTTCATCCGGCAGGCTACAGACTTATTAAATTTTGGGCAGATTTAAAAATATTCGCTTACACAATTTTAAAGCTCTATCGTTTCATAACTGCGCGATTTAGAATTTCATTTTCTTCCTGGCACAACCACACTGTGGAATCTACTTCCGCCGGCAGTCTTTCCGAACCGATAAGACCTGAGAACCTTCAAGAGAAGAGCGTATTCTTTTCTTAAAGGTCGGCACGGAACCTGCATGTCTTCTGGTGTTGCAGATGTTCATGGGCGGCGGTGATCGCTTAACATCAGATGAGCCTCCTGCTCGTTTGCCCCTCTCACTTAAAAATAATAATAATTATTATTATTATTTTAGAGCTAGAATTTACACTCTATTAGATTAATTACTGATACGTAACGCGCTTATTAATTTTTCTTAGAAGTAATCCATTTTGAACTATTCATTACTTTGATTTGTAATATATCTCTGTGGTTATTCATTCAAGGCTGTGTAGAGCAATAGATGAGTATTACTGTCCGAAGTGCATGAAGAATGCTTTGTTAGAATCACAATTACTAGCCAAGTTCAAATCAATTTAGCCATTCTATCATTCATTCACTCAATACCTTTTATATGTATGTAAATATTTCTAAACTGTGTAGCTATATATATTGTATGTATATTTGTATTACACATAGTATTTACTTCCAGCCTAGGGGGTGGCGATTATGTTTCCGGATTCCGGAACCCCGACACAGGCTGTTACTATCCTAATAGAGGCCATTGAGTCTGTAACTCTTATTATATATGCAAAAGAACTTTTCGCTTACAGGATTATTTACATTTAAAATCGGATCGGAATTTCAAATTAGTCAGGCTAGTGTTTATAAACTTTGAGGTAATCAGGCAATAAAATTAAATTGTTCTTATTAAGTCCTGCAAAACTGAAACGAAAAAATAGTGTTAGACACAGCACAGAGGCACAGACACGTGAATTCACCATCATTGTCTTCGGTGCCAGTAGTTGCGATGACGTCGCACCATCACTCAGACAAGTCGATCAGTTACGAAGCGCTTTTAATTTTAATAAATAAATCATCATTCATTTTTAAATAAATACAATAAACGTAACACACTCAACGATCCCCATTAGGATAGCTATGCCCTGTGTCGGGAGTCCGGAAACATACACAATGACAAGGGAAAATACACCCAGACCGAAAATCATGTACGGTCAATACAAATAAATGCTCCGAGCGGGAACCGAAGCCGCAATCTGTGGCGCTTAATGCAGGTTTGCTACCGCTGTGCCACAACGTCGTCAAATTCATATCATTCCTGTTGGCCTACCGTATTTCGCGAGAGGCATACTTCGGCACAATCTGTTGCGAGTTTTGAAAACCGCCCCGTTTTCATGGCTGGATCTTAGTGCTCAATTTTTCCCACACAGTGCCCAGTAAATAATATATATTTCGAGCTCAAGGCTAGTACGATCAACAGCAATTCAGGTTCCGAAAATATTCCGTCCTTTTCTAAACCAATTTTATTTAACAAGTTCTGTTATGATGTAAATCGTTTAAATAATACCGTTTTCAGCAAACTTTATTATTGTAGGATTATTATGGATTGTATCCTTGAAATAAAACATTACATCATTTTTTAGCAACAACCATTTTATTTTAATAAGACTATCTTATAAATGAATACGAAATACGTTTTGTAATTTAAGACTAATTTTTCAAGACTTTAACATTTAAAATAAATAACAGTAAAAAATACTGTTCTGTGCTGCTAGTAAAAAAATATTTGTAGACTGTTAAATTGCGAAATATATTAGTATATACAGCGGCAAGACACTAAAATTAATCGCTAGAAACAATTTAATGACGCTTGAAATTAACCTTTAAAAATATAAAATTTAATAATATGCAACCTAATATAAAGAGATACGAAAATAGGTACACTAACTACAAAGTAACGATAAAAATATATCAGACCATGAATATTTAATAATCGCTTCTCTGAGCAATATTTTATTAATGGTCACAAGACCTAGCCGACCTAATAATTAAATAATAGACGGTCCGCCGAACATCCAAGCTTTATTCAAAGCAGACGACCACAGTTCCCAAAACAAGCAAATATAACGGACACGATTAGGAAAATTATATAAATTAAAATATTCTGGGATTGCATCGAAAATACAGCTACATTTTTGCAATTTTTTATTGTTTATAAATAATGATGCAAAGCAAGAGCGAGAACAAGACTTTGATACTCTTGGTATTACTCTTGGTCTTGCTTAAGTACTTGTAGTGTTGTCTTGTTAATGTTCTTGCATGTTTAGATTTTGTCTGGGTTTTGCGTATTCAGTCTTGCATTTACTCATTTGTCTATATAAACTTTATATAATCTGATGTACATATATTAAAACAACCGAAGAGCTAGTTTGTTTATTAGCACTAATATTAGTTTTGCCATCCATAAATTGCGTTACACTTATGAAGAGGAAGAAGAGGTTGACAAAGTGTGACAAGAGGTAGGAGTGTTTCTAAGTTTTGTGACGTCACATTTCCAAACCTAATATATCTAAGTATTTAAATGCGAAATGTTAATGAAAAACTTGACAGTCGCTTTATATATTGAAGCTATTGCAATAAATATGTATACGAGTATAACATTACCCTACGAGCCCGCCCTATTTCTCGACATGCCAAGTTTTATTCTATAATCCACATAACTAATGTATTATTGACTATTTTTACACAGATCGATTGCTATTTGGTTTTAGCAATTCTGTAATATTAACTCAACCAGTAACGAATTGGATGAGAATAAATAATTAGTGTTTTGTTCAGAACAAATATCTACTTCGGTCGGGACTCGAACGCGACGACCCTTACATTTTTAAAACGGGAACATTATTATTTTAAATTGAGTATTATTGATGTATAAGACATACTGTTTTCCACATCTATTGCCGGGCTCGAAAGAAGACACCACTTCTTCTATGCTTAAGGGTTCTTGAACCACAAAATATGGTTTCTGAACATATTTGGTCGATAAAAATGAACCCTGTACTTGGTAACTCAGAGAATCTACATCTATCACATTATTTTACAACATAGGCAAAATATGGACGATATTATATTGGTATTGATTCGTTTGATTGGTTTTGTTTTCTCTTTTTAGGGTTCCGTAGCCAAATGGCAAAAACGGAACCCTTATCGTCATGTCCGTCCGTCTGTCTGTCCGTCTGTCCGTCCGTCCGTCCGTATGTCACAGTCATTTTACTCGGAGACCATTGGCTCTATCTTTACGAAATTTACAAAATAGATGTATTCTATGATCCGCACAACGATTTTGTAATAAAATCTTAAAATATATAAGGATTAAGGGTAGCAGTCCATACATGTAACTGACGATTGAAAAAAAAAATTCAACGTATGGCAATGTGTGAGATATCTTTGGATAGGTCTTTCAAAATGATAAGGAGGTTTGATTTTGGCTTTTTCATTAAGCCAGTAGTTGTTGAGATATTAGCTCCTAAAGTCGTAAAATTGTGTGTCTCTAACTTTTGAACTATGGAATTTAAAATTCTGGAGAAATTAGAGCTTGCAGAATAACGCACGAACTTTCATCCACATTTGGTTTGAAGAAGATAGGTCTATAAATTTAAGAGATATATAAGTTTTTCCCATAACTTTGTTTTTCATATTACTTTTAATAATTACTATGATATTACCAACTTATTTTTGCGGTCGATTTATATCCGTTATTATTTTTAAAGTCCTTAAGATTCTTCATAACCAAGCTGCGGAACCCTTTAGTTTCAACTGTGCGTGGTCCACAACGCACTTGACTGATAATTTTTCTTCTTCTTGTTGCCCTCCGTACCGTCTAGTGTCTCCTAATGCCGCTATCATATAAGCGTTTGTCGAGCATGTGTTTTCCTCCAACACTTGATCAGCGTCAGAAAACATACGCACACGCGTAGGTTTAACACACGTAGTTTCGCGTAACCCAAATTAATGAAATATACATATAACAACATTTTCGAATGAAAGACTATCTACCAAATTCATCGTCAGGATATATCCAACATAATTCGGGCGATAATCTTATGTTGTGTAGTTTGTCAATTCTTTTCTTTGTCGTACTTCTAAAATGTGGACTCATACCGGCTCGTGTGTTCCTATAACTTGGACTCCTTCAAACGAGGCGTGAAGAGGCATCTTGGGGGAAGGCAGGGCAAGGATAGCTAACACGGTTGCCTTCCGCAACTGTGTTAGCCACCTTCGCGTTTCGAGTCATCTGCCCTACGTTTAAAATAAAAAAAATTTAGGTAGTTTTTGAGGCTATCTTCGACTTCATCATCAGGAACCGAACAATACCTGCTATAGAACTGGTCAAAACGTTATGAGTAAACAAAAAACATCTCGTATGAATAATTATTTAGAATTCTAGGAATTTATAATAAACAAAATAATAGTTTCGTAAACGTTTTTAAAGAATGAAGGGTATCGGTTAACAATAAATACATTGAGGAAAATTATTCATATTTGCGTCTATTTTGTGCCTATTTTTATAAATATACGTCAGACCCGTCATTTATTGTCAATGGAACCGGAATTTATGAGACGTATTTTACTAAGATATAGGTCACATGTGAATATAAGTTTTAGATTTGGTTTGATTTATACTAATGTTGAATTTGGTAAGGTAACTGTGTTTCTCTGTGTATCAGTTATCTTATGGTGGACTTTCTTAGTAGTTTTTTCCAAGACATTTTTTCAGTCTAGTGCGAATAGTAAATTTGGGCATATTTCTGAAGTAATAAAAGCTCAAAAGGTCTAACTGTGATGTAGTTACATCCGAAAAAGTAGTCAAATAATATTAAATTATGAAACTTATTTTCTGCAAGACATCAAAGTGCCGGAATTTGAAAACGCATTTCTCTTTGCCGCCCACAAAATCCACTCCACCCAGTAGATATTCTGGTAAATCCGTAACTTTTGGTACGTAATTAGATTAAAACTGCAAAAGATCACCTACTTATCTTCAAAAATTAAAAAAATTCGAAAGCATTATAGGAATTGGTTGAACTGTTTGCATACCGTAATCATTTTCTCTAGTGTTTCATTTTGGATCAGTTTTCACAGAAACTGGGCTCGGTTATAACGGACTTAATTTCGATTAGGATTCTTCTATGCTTAATGGTTCTTGCCAACCAGAAAATACGGTTTCTCTCAGCCCAAATATCTCATTATTTCATCACACGGGCAAGACAAAAAATGGGCTTCCCTGTAAAATACTGGGCATTTGGCGGCTCCTGAATCGATTTAGGGACATCACTCGTACACCTTCTGCTTGTATACCGAATGTAATTAATGCTTTACACATTCATATAAAAGTTATGCTCGTTAGTGGCAGTGATAATAATTACTAAAAATAATCTTCAATAATTTTCAAAATAAAGTTAAAGTTTTTCTTTGTATCGGAATACTTATTATTTATATTAAGACATTTCAGCATTGCCAAATATTGCCATTAAGAAAGTTTTCCTAAATTTACTCTAAGTATTGTGCTTGTCTCAGTCGGATCAGTTCTGCAATTGTCTGTAACAGAATTGAGTTTGTAACAATACTGCAACTATTGATATATCCGTATTACAGCTATTAAGTTTTCGAAGAAAGTATTTTGACGATACTTTTGAACTTTAATCTCTTATTTTACTTCATTTTATAACTTTTTTTTATGTTTAGTCTGCAGCGTAGCAGATATAAAGCTCAGCAGTAATATTTGTAAGGTAGAGTAGATTCGAATAAGGAGTTTTAAAAGACCTTACATCTCTACTCATTGCGTCGTTATGTAACAAGATAGATAACACTTTTCGATAGGCAAGCAATTATAGGCATATTTGTTTATAATAAATATTTGATAAAAAATAAGTCTCATCTGGTTATCAGATCGGTGAAGGACGATCTCCCACCGGCTCTTAGACCAAGAGGGTTGATTTAATTTTCGTACGAAGAATCGTAATTGCGAATTCGAGGAAAATATTTGTATAGAATACGCTATAATCGAGCATGTTATACATACAGGATATTTGACTATCTAAGTAAATAAAGTAGGTATGTAATTTTTCTTTTACATATTTTCAATTTTACATAAAAGAGGCAAAAAGCATATGCCTCGGACTGATATTACTATTGTTTATGGTCACTTCATACCACGCCTACCATATTATGTCTACCTACCTTTGTCATACTAGTGGCAAAGACGAGGAATAGGAGTGTGCGATTGAAGAGGTCAAAAGTTGCTAATGAAAGAAAACGCATAGATTGAAGATACTGCCAAATTCACTTAGATATTATATTCGCTCATAGCCGGGTGCACCTACTGATTGGTAAACGATCGTTGAGTTACGCAACTCTAGGCGCGGTCAGTCACGAGATGGGTGATCGCATAATGATATTTCAACTGAGCGTCTCCGTCCTTCGGAGGGCACGAAAAATATCTTTCCCGGCATTATCAATTTGATAATAAGTAGTCGAAGAGTCAAGTCAAAGGCCCATACGGGCGACTTGAACAACTCTGACACTACGTTGGCCTTTAACCACTCGATAAGAAGAAGACTTCGATATTTTGTGACAGAATATTACTTCCCCGTCAAAAACAGAAAGGGTTTATTATCGCATATTATATGGTAAGGTCGGCAACGCGCCTGCATGCCTTCTAGTGTTGCAGATGTTCATGGGCGGTGGGGATCACTTAACATCAGGTAAGCCTCCTGCCCGTTTGCCCCCTCTTACATAAAAAAGGTAATATATATATATAGTCAACATCACGTAACCCTTAATTGGATTTCGAAATATATTATTAAATTCGAAGGCATTATTTGCGTTAATTTTCAGCTTGAATTGTTACGTACACGATTGGATTAACGAAGCGTAGTTTATGAATAGGCCCATATTAATATGTCAGTTAGTGGCTTGTTGAATGAAGGCTAATTCCCCTTACAGGCACTCGCAACTATTAAAATGTTACTCTATTCTCCATTAATTTGTAGCCTTTGTTTTAAAATAATATGCGAAAAGTTTCATAATTAGAAATGCAGTACGGCTTATGTTACATAAGGCTTGCTGCTTGCATATATTGCAATTTACATTTTTTTTTTTAATATTTAAAATAATATTATTGGAAAACGATCTTCACTTATTAATAAAATAGGATAATAATAATATACATGTATTTATTCATTGATATATTTATATACGGAAGACAAACAGTTTATACCCTTTTTTATACCCTTATATACCCTTTTTATTTTTATAAAGAATATTAGCAATGCTTTGTCAAGGCATTACTAATATTCTTATTGCCCCTCCAAATGGAACGGGTACGACTTGCGCTAGAAGCGGGTATGACAATAGCCCAAGGGGGCCAGGATCGAACCCTCGACTCTTGCGTTAACGGAGTGAAGTCGGCTTCTACCGTTGGCGGAGCTTCTACCGTTGAGTTATTGAGGCTTCGACATATAAATTTAAAAATAATAAAAAGATTCAGAAACCAGTGAAGTCTTCACAGTTAAAAAATAATCATTAACAAATAGCTAACAACGGTAAGTTTCATTAATTAAGAAATTCTTAAATTTTAGCTTTATATAAAAGTTAATTAAATTCTATTACAATATTATGCCGAGGCGAATGTTACAATGAAAGATTATTTCTAATTTTTAATTTTAATGCTTTTAAGGAGTGTAGAAAAATGTCAACCTGTTTATTATAATTATTATATTAACTAGTACATCTATTCAAAACACTATTTCGAGACACGTTATTAAAAAAACAGTAATACAACTGCAATCATTAGAAATGTATTTTTACATGTATAACACACGGTACGGTGTAAGTTTGATTGAAATTGAGCGAATCTGAAACAATGACCCATGTTTCCATAACAGTCAACATCATTTACATAATTTGCAGATAACATATATAGGACGACGCAGTGGGCAGTGATAGCGAACCTGCATTAAGCCTCACAGTTACAGCCTCTATATTAAGTGGGTACGATTCCCGCGTGCGTTAGATGTTTTTATTGACAATACAGGCATGTGGGGGTGTTTTTGCTCACCCTTGAGTGTGTTTCCGGACCCCCGATACACGATATTACTATTCTATATGTGGTTGTTTTTGTAGTGTTTATTGTGTACTAGCATCTGCCAGCGGCTTCGCCCGTGTGTAAAACATTCATATAAACCACATAAATATAAATCCATAGAAACTTTCAAACCCTATTATTATTTTACACCCTTGAGGGTAAAGCTTTACCAACTTTGAAAAACTTTAAATGTCATATTTGTTTATACCGAATCAACCGCCTAAAAAACAATTTTCAAGATTCTAGCTCTAAAAATTACTTCCATACAACTTTTCACCGTCCACCCCCTTTCAATCCCTTACAACCTTTTTTTCTCATTAAGAGTAGCAGTAGAGTACCAAATATCATTTAAATCAGTTCACTAGATTGTTTGATTGTATTGTTAGATGTAAACTTTTGAAATGATCTGTTATTACATCTATGTGGAATGGCACGTGTTTTCTCCGATAGTTTGTTTCATTAGGCGTAACATTCTATGGACGATTGGTTAAAGTTGGATCCAATTAAGCTTGAACGTTTTAATCGAGACGATAAAATCGCGGTGAATCTGCAAACGGAACAGGGATAAGATTTTAATTGTTCAATTGACGACGTTGTGGCGCAGCGGTAGCGAACCTGCCTTAAACGCCACAGGTCGCGGGTTCGATTCCCGCTCGGAGCATAATATGTTTGTATTGTCCATGCAAGCATATTTTCCGGTCTGGGTGTATTTGTTCTTGTCATTGTGAATGTTTAAGGACCCCGACACAGGATATTAGTATCCTAATGGGGGCCGTTGAGTGTGTAGCGTTTATTTATTTATTTATTTATTATAATTAAGATCTTTTATCATCGTCGAATCTTGTAAAAAAAGTGAAAATAACCATGTGTCACCATGCAAGAATTTTAGGGTAAATATACATAATTATGTTTACTGAAGTAAAAATTGTAACTCTTCATGTTGCCTTTCATTGTTGAAGAGTTGGAAGTCGGAATCATCTCCAGCTCTTCCCTTTTCCTGGAGGAGGCAAAGTCTCTTCTATGACTTAGAGATTCTATACCGCTTAAGAGTTTGGGATTGTCGACAATACGCATTGTACCGTATGCTTGTTTGCCAACCGTCATGAAAAAAAAGGCTAGGGTGAAAGCTATAGTAGAATTATAACACATAATACATTAACTTCGTAATCTTGCAATCTTACAATTCAGGAAGAATAACGCAAATTGAATCCGGATAATTGAGTTATGGATCTTCCTGAACCTTTCCCGAGGCACATAATTATTTTCGTAAACAAGAAATAACTAAATACGTTTCTTGGTACTGGTATGATTAAATAATTATTCATGTTACGAATATTTTCCGGTACTTTTCTAGTAATTCAGCTGCAGTTTAATTATAGTAACTTGTTGACTTAAGAAGTTTTGAATTTTGTCTCTTTAAAAATATTTGTATTTCTACTTATGTATATATTTAATAAACGCTGCACACTCTACGGCCCCCATTAGGATAGTAATATCCTGTGTCAGGGTCCGGAAACATTCACAATGACAAGGACAAATACACCCAGACCGGAAAATATGCTTGCATGGTCAATACAAACATATTATGCTCCGAGCGGAAATCGAACCCGCGACCTGTGGCGTTTAAGGCAGGTTCGCTACCGCTGTGCCACAACGTCGTCGAAATATATATTGCCAGTAAATAAATAAATAGTGAAAAACTTTATAGATATATAAACTATTTAGAACCATTTTCGAAAATGTGTGATCCGAATACGTCAAAGTTTTTTTTTTTTTTTAAAGAATATTAGCAATGCTTTTTCAAGGCATTACTAATATCCCTATTGCCCTTCCAAATAAGCTCGAAGCTTGCGCTAGGAGCGGGTACAACAATAGCCCAAGGGGTCAGGATCGAACCCTCGACTCTCGCGTTAACGGAGCGAAGTCGGCCCTTCTACCGTTGAGCTATTGAGGCTTCGAGGTTGAACAATATAATGGAAATTTTAAAATTTAATTAATTCATCAGTATTTACCACAATCATAGTACTTACAATAATTAAAATAGTCAATAATTAAACGAATGCAAGTGTAGCAAAGGCAAACTCTACGAGGTCAATCCCTCGTTTGTCTGTTGTTTCCTCGTTTGTATGTTTGCAATTATCACATTTACACAAACATGCACAACAGTCAATACAGCGGCGCCTTAAGAGTCAGGTACACTAAGTGTCTTTTCACACGAGCGGGTTGCTGGGTATCCGGTAATGAAGTTTATGGGCATTTATGGAAGCTTTCACTCGTACCGGCGAAATTTTGCTCGGCCAGCGGTCTCCGGGTGCACACCGAATTCACCACTGTACGTACTAGCAATTATATTCAAAATAGTGGCGTGTGCAAGCGAAATGAGTTACCGGACAGTCGGTGCCGGATACCGGCAACCGACACGTGTGAAAAGACACTATCACTACGTTGGAACGATCGACGATCGGTTATAATGTACAATAAACATGAACATTATCACAAACAAATGAGTGTGGGATTCTTTACTTGGATGTTTAGATTATCTTTTTTTTTTAAAAAAAAGAATATTAGCAATGCTTTTTCAAGGCATTACTAATATTCCCATTGCCCCTCCAAATAAGCTCGAAGCTTGCGCTAGGAGTGGGTACGACAGTAGCCCAAAGAGGTCAGGCTCGAACCCTCGACTCTCGCGTTAACGGAGCGAAGTCGGCCCTTCTACCGTTGAGCTATTGAGGCTATTCGCGTCCACAACAGTATTGCAAATGCACTCCGACCTTCTTCTAATTATTGTACATGCCCCTGTCCTTTGTCCTCGCCCTACATTTCTTTTGCAAAACAAGTTGTTGGTAAACTTTTAAGATCTATTGAATTTGAATAAACTTTATTTTAAACTAGCGGCGTTTGCGGCTCCGCTCGCGTTATTTATCGACTTTTATTTAGTGCACGGAACTCTAATTCGTTTTCTAAACTAAAAGTCAGCTATCTGACAGTAAAAGTCCCGTTAAAATCAGTCTAATCGTTTCAGAGCCGACCGAGATACAAAAATTTTAAAAATTGATTTTTTACGTAAGTACCGTATATATTTTCATATGCATTTGTGAAAATCTATTTTTAATTACAAACAGAAACTTCAATTTTGTTTATTTGTATTATTTAAAGTGTATTTACGTTTTCCTATAATTCTGAAAGTCAGACGATGCAAACATGAAGCAACTTAATATTCTAGTATCGTTAATTGTGACTTATTTCTTAAGTTTTATTTTAAAGTTAGAGGGGGCAAAAGGGCAGAAGGCCCATCTGATGTTAACCGATTACCGCCTCCCATCTGCAATACCTTAACATCTGCAACACTGGCTTCAAAACGCCACTGACAAGCAGCCACCTGACGAATTTTGATTGATTGATTGATTTAATGGCTTTTAGTTATGCCAGACGGCACAGATTATTCCGCCAATGTCACGTGGGGGACGAACTTTGTTTTGTGGCTTGTAGTAGCTTTGACAGCGTCACCTGCGAGTTTTTCAACGAACGGTGATTGCTAACTAGGCGGCCGGGAAAGTAACCCAGTGATCTTGATCCAGTGAAATGAAAGTAGAAAATCAAATTTAAATAATAAGCCAAAGCAAAGCATAAATAGATAACAACTTAATATTCAATACAATACTAGCAATGAAGACATTGAGACTGTTTGTTTTAGTCCTAATACCCTTTAACTTGGTATCTAAATTGGAGCCATCATGGTGCTTGTTGTCTAGACTAATCGTCTTAATTCCAAGGTCTATGATAATATTGTGATTTCGAACAGTATCAATTACATGTTCACTTAATCTTATCTAAGACCTGTAACAAAAACACGAGCCATTGAATTTGATGAGATGAACTCAAGGGATAGAAGGCAAGGGATGAGAATTGAAACAGAAGGAATTAGGGAACACGGGGGGTGGGAAGTTGGGCCTTCACGGCTCTCAATCATCGAAAGAAAAGCAAAAGTAATGATAGGTACTGTTACTTTCCGCAGATTTTGTGTCGGAAGCTAAAACTTCCTGACCGGCCCGTTTGTATTGGAAGAGGCTCTAGTAAGTAATGTTATCATTTTTCAGCCAGAACTGACGTCACAACTCTGAAGTTAAAGGGGTTAACTCAATCATTTTATGACGCAATGATTACATAGAAGTTCTATCGGACAAAAAATGCTATCTGGAACGCAACGGTTGATTACTGAGTACAGAAAAATAAATAACACGCTGCTATTTCCAACCCGTGAAAGCTGGTTGAGGTCGTATTGTTACCGCTGTAATTAAAAATGTATTATGTCTCCCTCCCACTGACGTGGATCAGTTTTCATTTGCAATCTCATTTATTTGTGTACTCATATTACATTTCATCTTCCTGCGATTAATATAGCTTATTGAAAAGATTTTGTCAAGATAATAGTAGAGTTCCATGAAATTTTATGTCATCACTGTAGACTTCTACTACTTGTATGACGGGTTTTCTTCTGAAGAATTCTTGACATGATGCCACTTTCTACCACAGCACCGTTTGCCTTCGATAGCCGATGATGATTCTTCCTCACACTCTGGTACCTAATTATTGGTCACACACAGTGCAGGGTTTAAAGTTTCCTACCGCGAACACTCCGGCTATGAAATTAACTCCGGAGGATTTTATAATGGACTTTTTATATACAGTATGGGGTTCTTCAAACCAGGGTTGAAGACGCTGTACACTTCTTTAGTATTTATCGACGAGGTATAAAATGTTATCTAAAAGTTCCATATTTAACTTTTCAATACACAATTATTGATTAAAAGCATCTCATACAATATCATATAAATAATTGCCAGTCGAGTGCGTAGTGGACCACGCACAATCGAAACTACAAGGTTCCGCTTGGTGATGTGGAGTCTTAAGGACTAAAAATACTAACGCAAAAATAAGTTGGTAATTTCATAGTAATTATTAAAAGAAATATGAGAAAGTTATGGGAACAACTCATGTATTTCTAAAGTTTGTAGACCTATCTTCTTCAAATTAAATGTGGTTGAAAGCACATTTGATGTTTTATAACCTAAATTTTTTCTAGAATTTTAAATCCCATAGTCAAAAGTTAGACGGGTGGGGGGATTCCATTTTTATGACAGACGGATATATTTTTTTTTTATAAAAGAATATTAGCAATGCTTTTTCAAGGCATTACTAATATTCCTATTGCCCTCCAAATAAGCTCAAAGCTTGCGCTAGGAGTGGGTACGACAATAGGCCAAGGGGTCAGGATCGAACCCTCGACTCTCGCGTTAACGGAGCGAAGTCGGCCCTGGTACCGTTGAGCTATTGAGGCTACAATATTGACGATATGACTAAATTATAGGGGTTCCGTTTTTGCCATTTGGCTACAGAACCCTAAAAAGCGTTCAATTCAATACACAATATATCAGTACTTATTTAAATTAAACGATTTAAGTAATCGATAAATTCAGGGTGAATACAATTAGTAAATGGCATTGGTACGAGTCTATTTATTTCTGTTGCGATATATGTATACTTCTTTTGTATAATAGATATTTAAGTTTTTCAGTTTCTCGCTTAGCCTTTTTTTATTGGGAGTATCTTCTTAGGTATACCGTTGTGGCGTTGTGGGTAGCGAGTCTGCCTTAAGTCTCGACGGTTGCGGGTTCGATTCCCGCTCGGGCAGATGTTTGTTAAAATTTCTGTCTCGGTCTGGGCGTTTGTCCGTGTGGGTATCCCCACCGTGCCTCGGAGAGCACGTTAAGCTGTCGGTCCCGGTTATTATCAATAACATCTGATAATAATCGTTAACTCTTGATAAGTAAATTGCTCTTATCCAATGAGTTACTGGTTCGCCCTTAGGGTTGCGGAGGTCAGATGGCAATCGCTCCGTGTAAAAACTAGTAACCTGTCAAATCCGGATAAGAGTAATAAGCAGACCCTGGGTACGTAAAAATACCAGGAATAATGCTAGGATGAAGAAGAAGATCTTCTTAGGTATACCGGTTGCATGACATGGGATACGGTAAAACCACATTGGTGGCATATCTTTCTTTGCGAACGAAGATTGATGACGCGCCATACTAGAAGTAATTTTTTACAACTTCATGATTATCTTTGAAAAATTTTACAAGGCTAAGGCTCTAAGCTCTAAAATTAGGCACAGAGAGAAACCATTAGTGAAAATAAATAAAAGCTTCAGCGAAGATTTTATTTGAATACTTTCTAAGTAGGATCAAACATAGTCCTACAATTGTTGGAAGATTTTTGTTTGTATAACTTAACAAGCCATGATATGTGTGTTTAGAACCTTCGAAAATTCTCTTACAAATTCTAGCGTAAAATAACAAGTTCTAATATTAAATAGGTCAATTAATTATCGTACCTTTTTAATAAACTAGGTAAATGGGATCACATTTGTTGTACGTCAGATTATTTTATGTATAAAAATGATTATAATAAATGTACATAATTTATTTTATTTCACAAAGTTGTGGCGCAGCGGTAGCGAACCTGCCTTAAGCGGCTTAGGCCGCGGGTTCGATTCCCGTTCGTAGCAGATGTTTGTATTGAACATACAGGCATGTTTTCCGGTCTGGGTGTGTTTATCCTTGTCATTGTGTCATTGTGTATGTTTCCGGAAGGACACAGGATATAACTATCATAATGGGGGTCGTTGAGTGTGTAGCGTTTATTTATTTATTATTTTATACATATATAGACAGAGGCGGTTAATATTGGGATGTTCAACTTGTTAAACAAGTCTTAGGCTAGACTTAAGTTTGACAATTTTGAAACTCTTTCTTAGTATACAGTACATCTACAGCTGTTGCCGTAACCTATGAGCGCTTGCAGCACCATTAGTAGGTGCCACTCACGCGTTGCCAACCTCGAGATATTAGTTCATAAATCTCCTCTGCCCAGTAATTTCACTAGCCTCCAGTGTCCTTCAAAACACAGTAACGCCTAAGCACTATTATTTTGCGGCAGAAATTTGACACTGCGTTGGTGCCTACCTAGCTGGCCTTTTGCAACAAAAGACCTACCACCAGTATGACTGATTGCACTGGTGGAAATAATCTCTGCTATGACAGAGGTTATCCCAACAGCGGGCGATGGGATCGTCACATCTCGACGCCGATTAACATTCCGACGCCGATGTTGAAATATTCTAATGCCAATGAAATATTCTATAAGTAGCCTGGATACTTGCTTTTACCGGAGTCTAACTAATAGATCTCAAAATACAACTAACTACACACAAAGTTAGCCTTAAGTTGAAGTACCGTCTCACCAAAAGCTTGCTGGCGCCAAAACTGACGATGATCACATTCGCTTCTCCGTACCCTGCCCTGAGTAAAAACTACGTTTTCCTTTTAATGCTAGTCCATGTCGTCAATAGTAGGACTATAATATGCTGGCGCGACATGATTGTTTGCACAAGCGTCGACTTCTACACCATGATGTCCCATTAAAGTGATGAGGGTTCCGCTGTGTTTTAGTGGGTATTGCCGCTTCAGTAACAAGCGGTTGAGTCTCACGCTACCACTGCCTCGTTTACTTGAGGTGTACACTACGTACAATCTTCATCTTCCTAGCATTATTCTATACTATACAAGTATTTACCCAGGGTCCGCAACCGCAACCCTAAAGGCGAAAAATTTACTTCAATAGCTAACGATTATTATCAGATGTTATTTGAACCGGGACCAACAGCTTAAAATGCTCACCGAGGCACGGAGGAGAGACCAAAAAGACCAAACGCCTGACCGAAGCAGATATTTGTAATATCAATGCAAACATGTGCCCGAGCGGGAATCGAACCAGCAACCGTCGAGGCTAAAGGCAGACTCGCTACCCACAACGCTACAACGGTGTCACTACGCACAGTGGTGTTCGTAAATGCATTTATTAGCGAAAACAAAGAAACTGGACTATAATATACTATATATATATATATATATATATATATATATATATGACGCACACGAATCTGATACCGACAGTCGCATCTAAATTTATATTTGCTCTCTAAATAACTCTCTATTTGTATTTGAAGTTATCAAATATTCTATAATACAATTCATATAGATTTCACATTAGCATTTATAATAATATTCGTACACAGATTTGATTGATACGTCAATGATCACGACTCAATAGCTAAACCATAGTACATAGATACTATTTTTACTATTTTTATCCATCAAAAACGAGTAATTCGATCCATTTATAATTTAGGAGTGCGAGCCTCTCTAAGAGATGTTTTAAGAATAATATAGGACTGTAGGTATAATGACTGCAGCGACACAATTTCTTTTTTCAAATATTTTATATATAATAAAATTTCATACAGAAAAAATTGAGGCACATTATTTTAATACTAGAAATAAAAGTAAACTTGCTCCTAGCTTTCGTCCTCCTAGCGTAAGGTAAGCAATTCTTTTATGGGGCAAGGTTTTGCACTTTTAACAAAATTCGAAAACATTTATTAAAACTGTTAATAGACAAGTTTAAAATTCACATTAAAAATATTCTTATTAATAAAGCATTTTAATCAGTAAACGAATATTTTTCCGATAAAAATTTGAATCCTGGTTGGGTCCAGAAATTTAAGAGCCACAACTCTTAAATTTGTGGACCCAACCAGGATTCAAATTTTGTAATATTTATACAATTTTAAACCAATTTATATTTGAAAAGAGTAACCATCGAGTTTCTTGCCGGTTCTTCTCGGTAGAAACACCTTTCCGAACTACCACTGGTTCGGAGCTTGAGCCGAATCAAAAGTACTATTTAAAGTCTATTTGAATAAAAATAATTTTTGATTTTTGATTTTGATAGGTTTTTTTTTTTTGAATTTTTGATTTTGAAAGGAGCTCAAATTATTTTATTTCAGCTGATGGTAAGTGGCACTAAGCTCCAAACGCGAAGGTGGCTATTACAGTTACGGAAGGCAACCGCGTTAGCCACCCTCGTCCTGCCTTCCCATAAGATGCCTCTTCACGCCTCGTTTGAAAAATTTCGCACGTCTAATATTCGTATATTATACTTGTTTTTTCATCCAGTACACGAGATTGTATCATTTATTGTTATAATAACGAATAACTGTTTATGCTCCTTTGTTTCGAATCTGCTCTGCCATTTTTGTGTGATGGAATACCATACAAACTATTACATTTATAATATTAGCATATATTGATCTGATTATCTTGTTTTGTTAGAAATTGGGTAATGTTGCCTCAGGACTATAAAAACAGTTTAAATATCTATATTTATTTTTCCAACTGATACTCTTGTTATTAGGATCGCTAAGTAATCTGCGCCTAATATTCACCAATCTTGATACTTTAACATCGTAAAATAATATTAAACTGTAGACTGTAGACTGCTACATATGTATGTTTCTTTGATTTGCGGTTTTAAAATAAACCTCTTCTTCTTCTTAGCATTATTCCTGGCATTATATTTAACCAGGGTCTGCTTTTTACTGTTATCCGGATTTGACCAGTTAGTAGTTTTTCCACAGATCGGTTGCCATCTGACCTCCGCAACCAGTAACTCATTGAATATGAGCAAATTTCATCATCAATCATCAGATGTTATTTGATAACAACAGGGACCGGCAGAATGACGTGCTCACCGAGGCACGGTGGGGAGAAGCACAAGAACAAATGCCCAGACCAACCTGTCGAGGCAAAACAGGCTCACTACCAGCACACCAAAACGATCGTCAAACGGTCACCAACTTTGTCAGCAGGTTTTAAATAAAACTATCCTAGCATAATACAATACACAGACAAACTCAATAAGGCATATAATAAGATTCTTGTTAGGACTTCCAAGGAACAAATCCGCAGATAATAAGAACCTAAAATTAGATCATTCGGTTGAGCAGAGAATACGACGCTTTCGCATAAATCAGAAATCCTTATTACTATGAGAATAAAACTCATTTTAAATGAAGTAAAATCGAACTGCGCCACGACGTTGGAGCCTGACAAAGGTAAATGCAATTTGCCGTCAGTTTCAGCAGTTTTATCGTGAATCAGATTTAGGGATTAACGTAATAGATTTTTTGGCTCAAACGAACAGTCCGAGTGTACTCGACTTATCTGTTATTTGCAGATAACGTTTCAAAATCGTTCAAACTACAATTTAAAACTATTTTACTGCACCAAAAATATTATGGCGTTTTATCCAAAAGAATACTTTAAAGTATGTATTTCATGTTTTCCTACGATAATTTATCGAATCAAAATCAAATAATTTTCTCTCTCTCGCACTCTCGTCTCGAGACGGGTTGCGACCGCGAACGTTGCCCACTCACCCTGAAGAAGCACCTCCGATGAGTCCGAAACTAGTCGGTACTTAGGTACACCGATTATACGTGAGTGTGAGTCGTTTAGATTTTTAAATTAAGTTAATAATGTCTCACGATAGTTTTAATAATCAAATAAATTTATCAACGATACAATATCTTATTTATCTATTTATTACAAACTCAACTAAATAATAGTGATATTTAGATTTTGTGATGTTTTAGAACTCTGAATCCATATTTTTTATACCCTAACTTCCATTATAGAGGAATATACTTACACGTAAAAATATCAATTCATTATTTTTTAACATAGTAAAACAATAACTATGAAAAAATATTTTATAACTATGATTCTAATCTACGTGTTATTAATTAGGTAATTTAATTATGAAATATTATAGCGTGGAAAGAACAAAGGGCGTTTAAGTTAGCAAAAAAGACACAATTATTAAAATGAAATAAAAGAGCATATTCTTTCTTCGTCGTTGTCGTAATCACTCGCACTTCCTGCTTAAATCCTGGGTTATACTAGATACAAGTTATCAATATTCCCGCGGATGTTAACGACAGTCATGTCAGTGCGTCAAAATAGCAGTATTTATATTTCGATTACATTTTATTTTACCAAATCTTAATTTATTTTTACAAACAGTAGAATTTTCTAATAATAACAATATATAATGAATGAATGAATGAATGAATGAATGGATGAATGAATGAGTGAATGGAGGCATGATTTATTATTTCATTTACAAATGTAAAAATAATATATTATCAGGTAGTCAGATGCTGAAATAATATCCATGAACATCATCATAAGCTTCAAACTTTTCACCTCCATAAGATAATGGAGTTTACATGCGGTACCAATCAATTCACCATCACAGACTGATACATAATTCAAATCGTATTAATATGGAAATGCATATTCTAAGAGACCGATAGTAACTCTTTCCAAGTATCGCTTAGTTTGCTCGGCTCTTGTATTTTATTTATATCTTGCCAGTACTTGTGAAGATCTTTTCTCTCAGAGTTTCATGATAAAGTTTCTCGATGCTCGTAGTGAGACTTAAAAAAGAAGTTTAAATATATACGCTACTACTATATACTTGTTATCTATGATTTAAGAGTTTTAAAGAAGTGCTTTTATATTAATTAATGTTATTATCCATTGAATATCTATTTTAGTTTTATTTTTGGTTTATAGAAGTTTTTGTAATATTATTATTATGTTTTTTGTATGTTTGTTATTCGATTATACGAAGAAAGCTCGATCGTTTTGGATAATACTCTTTTGTTTAAAAGTGTATACTTAAATCTTTAAATTTTATAGGGAAAACATTTCTTGCACCTTTTTTTTCCTATCACAGATTTGTTTTGTTGATATTATTAATTTTTTGCTTTTTAGTTTGGAAGTCGGAATTATTTTAGTTATTCGAAATGGTATATAATTAAATCTATATATATAAAAGAAAGTCGTGTTAGTTACACTATTTATAACTCAAGAATGACTCAACTGATTTGGCTAAAAATTGGTGGCGAGGTAGATTAGAACCAGGAAAAGGACATAAGATACTTTTTATCACGTTCCCGTGGGACGTGTCATAAAACGTGGTATAACAAAATGCAACTGAAAGCAATTTATCAGCAAATAAAACAGCCTTGCAGTTCCTACATGGCCAATAAATAATCCTTAAAATACTTGCTTTTTTTATTTACCTACATTGAAAAAATGAAAAATGAAAAAATGTTTATTAACAAAAACAACATAATACATATTTTCGATAAACAGATGGTACCCACACTAGGTATTTCTGTATTGTGGGTGCCAATTACGGATTTACAATTTCATTATTGTCGCTCGGTTTAAATTGTGAAAGGGATTGAACTTATACTATACTACTAAAAACAAAGAAATACTAAAAACAGAATAATAAAAACAAGAATACTTAAAGATATTATGCTAGATGTGACAAAAGTTTTACGGTTAAATCATAATTTAAGGAAGCAAGCCAAGAAGCAATTCTTTTTTTGGTTTGTTTAACGTAAGCAAAATTTAATATCACACGCACTAGTTACTTTATTATAAATAAACGAGTCAATATAGGGGCTGAAGCGCTTAGCAAAGCAAGAAGAGTTAATTGTGAGGCAATGGGATCCTAAAGACCCGACGCTTGAGTAGTGTTTTATAGTCTTTTGAAGATATTGTTGACTTATGAACTTTAACTGCTACTTTAAGAATGAATAGTTGACGCACAGGAAGGACTTTGCTGTCCTGATACAACTGGAATGTAGAATATTTGTAAGGTTTTTTTAGCATAGTTTTAAGTACTGACCTTTGGGCTCGTTCAAGCTGAATCAAGTGTGACTTCGAAGCACCACCCCAGGAAGTTATGCAATATGTGATAAGAGATTGACAAAGGGCAAAGTAAACGGAACGTATGGTTTCTATTGTTGCTGTGTGGCGAAGGAGTTTCATAATATTTATGATTTTACGCACACGACCAGATAGACATTTTATGTGAGCCTTAAAGTTTAAGTTTTGGTCTATAAGGATTCCAAGATATTTTACGACATCGGTTTTCGTCAATGCTATACAACTACATTGATCTTGTTTTTACAGGTATGCAATTTCAGTTCTAATGTTGAACTTGGTCCAAATGCGCTGTTTTTGAAAACAGATGTAGTTACTTTTTAGTATGTTAAGCGTTAGAAGATTCTGAGACATCCATGTAGACACTTGTCGTATACCTCTCTCGGCACTCTCAAACACCTCAGGCCATGAGGAACCGTTATAGATAATCGCAGTATCGTCTGCGTAGCACACTATTTCGCCATCGATGTTGTCGTGGATATCATTTATATACATGATAAAAAGCGTGGGACCAAGGATGCTGCCTTGTGGTACACCAAAATTGACCGTTTCCAGATCACTGTCATAGGTACTGACTCTAGTACAGTGCTTTCGATCTGTAAGGTAGCTTCGGAACCAATCAAGAGCTATACCTCTTATGCCGAATTGAAATTCGAGTTTTTTTAGAAGTATCGGAATCGAGACTGTATCAAACCCCTTAGATAGGTCTAGGAATACAGCAATACTAGTTTTTTGATTGTCTAAGTATGCAGCTATTGTAGATGTAAGAAGGGTTACTGCGTCTTCCGTTGACTTACCAGTTCTAAAACCAAATTGCTTAGATGAAATGAGATTATTAACTTCGATATATTTGATCAGTCTTCTACTAACTAATTTCTCCAGTAATTTTGAAAATGCTGTCAGTAAAGAGATTGGACGATAGTTTTGTGGAGAGTCTTTAGCACCGGCAGCTTTATGAATCGGTTTAATACATGCAATTTTCAGTCTCTGAAATATACCATTCAACAGACTTAAATTAAATATTCTAGTAAGAGGTTGAATGATAACGTCTTTAATTTCTTTTAGAAGGGCATTGCTAAGATCATCAATACCTGGAGCTTTATCACTATGGAGAGATCCAATAAGGGACTCTAATTCGTATTCGTCGGTAGGTGTCATGAAAAAGGAGTTGAGTATGCAATGTTTTGGATAAATTTTTGTTGCTAGTTTATTTTCATCACTTTGCAGTTTATGTAATATGCTATTGGCTAAGGTTTGACCGACTGTCGAAAAGTATTTATTGCATTTGTCTAAGGAGTGCTTAGCATCAACCGAACCTTCAATCTTTAGCAGTTCATTAGGGGTTTGTTTAATTGTGGGAAAATGATAGATATCTTTGATGGATTTCCATAGCTTTCTCTCAGGTTATTTAAGTTAGAGGTTAAGTTAATGTTATCGTATTTTATTTTAAGTTTGCGTAGCAAATCATTACAAAAATTACGATAGCGAGTGTAAGTAATTCGTTTTAGGATGTCATTTGGGTATTTTCGCGTCTGTATGTGCAGTCGGTCTCGATGTCGCATACAACGGATTAGTCCGGGAGTAATCCAGGGTTTAATAGTGCGTTCAGAAGGTTTCAACGTTGTTTTCTTCGTATGCTTATTAATTATGTGAAGGAGGTGGGAACAAAAGTTATTGACGATTTTATGAAGGTCGTGCGAATCAAATGTATCAAACCAATCTATTTTTTGAGGTCTTTCGAATAGCATTTATGTCATGCTTAATCCTAGTCCGGTTTATGGATTTTGAGCTGGGCATCGCTAATGTCAAACCAAGTATAACAATATCATGATCTGTTATGTCACTACTGCAGACTATACCAATAACTCCCTCGGTTTTGTTTATAAACACATGATCAAGACAAGCATCTTCTCTAGTTGGCCTTGTTAAAGCTGGAAAAAGACCATTAATTAGCCAAAGAAAAAATTGATCTTGATAAAATTAAAAGTCTGCTTATTTATAACCTCTAAGGCGGAACAAAGTTCGCCGGGTCAGCTAGTAAAAGATAAAACTCATAATTGACAAATAAATAAATTATTGCAACAGACAATGGTTCTCACTGCATACAACTACAATTAATTCCTAATTTGGAATACTTATTTGATAATATTTAGGTAAAAAAAAATTTTGGGTCCGGACTAGTTTATAGACTTTCTAATAATTAACCTTATGTGTATGATACATTAACTCGCTCTGTTTGAAAACCGATTTTAGGTTTTCGTATGGCGTCATATAAATTTCGTAATGATCGGATCAAGGATTCAGTAGAAAAAAGATAAAAATCAAAATTGTTTTTCTACAGTTGAAATCGACTTTTAGGAAGTGACGTTTTTTTTACTTTTTAATGTATATTCTTTTTTCTTTTTATCTTTCTACGATATTATACGTAGAATAAAACCTTCTGTCCATAGATAATCAAGATACTTGAATCTTGCTATTGCTTATAAGAATTTTTCTTGAAAGTTGTATTTTATTGTTCAAATTCATCAAATATAAAAGGATTAACGCCTTTGTCTTCAATTAAAACCTTTTTAGAGATTTTTGCAGAGCCCGGAAGAGTCTTTGTAAGCCGGCCTAATTCTTAGAAATTATGATAATTTCAAATCGCTTAAGATAAGGAAGCTCATTGGAGTTATTAGGGCACGATATTCAGTTAATTGGTCCGGGTAGGAGAATGTTTTCATAAGGTTATTAATATTAAGGCGTATTATACGAGAAATTTTGAGGGGTGTACAATTTAGATAAGAAATTAGTGAATAAGGAAAAATATACAATTTTTTTTTGCTGAATTAATATAATAATACTGATGACGTTGTGGCGCAGCAGTAGCCAACCTGCGTTAAGCTTTACAGGTCGCGGGTTCGATTCCCGCTCGGAGGAGATGTTTGTATTGAGCATACAGGCATGTTTTCCGGTCTTGGTGTTTGTCCTTGACGTTGTATATGTTTCCGGACCACCGACACAGGATATCCTAATGGGGGCTGTTGAGTGTGCAACGTCTATTATTATTAATGTGTAATATATATATATATATATATATATATATATATATATATATATATATATATATATATATATATATATATATATATATATATATATATATATATAATTTTTGTTCATTGACGTAAGAAATCATAATATAAAAACTTACGTAATAAACTTACGTCTTTCCAATCAAAAACTGGTGAAGCGATGAATAAATAAAAAACATCGACATTTAATTAAAATCATATTATTCTGTCGGAATAAGCTATTAAAGAGCTTGGAAATTGCCGTGAATACTCTCTCTCTGAATGTATAAAATTCGCGTCAAATTGAAAAAGTCGTCGTTTACTGAAACCCTTGTGAATACTTCATATCAGGTTTCATTTCATTTGCGGGCTGTTAGCCACTCTCGTAGCGCATCTGCTGACTGGAGAATAAAATGAATCCGTGCGAGATACGAACCTACCTAGTTTTATTGGACTATTTATGTATTCTTTAGATAAGTGATGAAACCGTTAAGGTTTTTATATATATATTAATATTATTATATTAGAATTTTAATGAAATGTATTATTAACATTTTATTTGTTTAATAATTGTGTCAACTTTACGGACGGGGAATAATAAAAATATTTTACCGGCGTCGGGACGTGACGGGTCTTCATCGCCCGTTGTTGGGATAGTCTTTGTCACAGCAGAGATTATTCCACCAGTGCAATCAGTCACACTTTTTTTTGCACAGTCACACTGCATGCGGTCATAAGCTACGGCAAACGCTTACCATCAGATGGGCCGTATGCTTGTTTGCCAACTTGTAACATAAAAAAAAAAATTTTTTTTTTGGAGACAAACTTATATATCCCATCCATCGGAGGTCCTTCGTCTCTCAGTAATCGACGGATAGCGACCGCGAACGTACCCTGATGAAGGACCTCTGATGGGTCCGAAACTAGTCGGTACCTAAACCGATTGAACGTGAGTTTTAGTCGCTTAAATTTCACATAAAGTTTTTTAGTTTATAAATTTAAATTGTTTTTTTTTTTCAGATTCGACTATGATTTCAAAACTTTCGGTAAGTCTTACTCTTATTAATTTTAAACTCGTATTCAAACGACTTATTTTATGTTAAAGGTACTTAAATATATTATTTTTTCTCGTCTCGTCCTTTAAGTGTCTATAAAGCATTTATGAGTTCATATTTAGAGCTGCTCGACAAAGTTCCAGAGATAAAGAGTATGGAGAGGTACTAAAAATGTCAAAATAAAATAATTTCTGTATAATTTTTGCAGCCAAATTTTATAGACACTTGATTATCCCATTCACTTTTATTAAAGTTGTAGTAAAATTGATTAAGAAATACCTATTCTCATTCTAAGGGCACTAAATTTAATTTTCATTTAATTTTGTAAACTATGAATTAAAATATAAATAAACGCTACGCTACGCTAACATTCAACGGCCCCCATTAGGATAGTAATATCTTGTGTCGGGTGTCCGGAAACACTTACAAGGACAAAGACAAATACACCCAGACCGGAAAATATGCTTGCATAGTCAATACAAACATATTATGCTCCGAGCGGGAATCGAACCCGCGACCTGTGGTGTTTAAGGTTCGCTACCGCTGCACCACAACATCGTTAAAATTTATTTTTCTTCTTCTTATCATATTGTTTTGTACTTAGTCTACTCAGTGCTATATTTGAGCGCGGTCAGTCACTAGATGAGAGATCGTATAGTGGTATTTCAACTAAGCATCTTCGGGCTTACAGAAAAAGTAAGTTAAAAAAATAGGTCCCAAGGTTGGTGACTAACCACTCGATAAGAAGTGCTAAATGTATTCAGGTGGTTTAAATATGTAGGCATCTGACTTTATGTTGCTGCCATTATTAAATTGATAACTGCGAATTTTTTAATGCCCGATAAAACATGAAAATTAAAATACCAATATACGAACACCTAACCGTCTATAGCCCCTGAAGCTGCTTTATTTGTTACCGTCTAGTGAGCGCACCTTGATGTGACCTAATATTGTTTCTTAAAGAATATTATGACACACATCACATTTAAGTTACAACATATTATAATTGAAATTATAAAATGGACGCAAATAAGCAATACCATGTCAACCCACACGAATGTCATTTCGAGGAAAACGCGTTTGAAAATTTTTAACAACTTGCTTTATATGAATTTTTTTTTAATGTATTGGTCAAGTTTTTGGCAAATTCAGATTTATGTAAATTATTTTACTTATTTTCACAAAAAATAAGTACACAAACTGTATATTTCGTATATAATATAACCCTAAACGTTTAAAATAATACATAAATGGCATGATTAAAAAGTGGCTTTTTTAGAAATTTTAAAGCATAAAACCCTACAAATATTAAAGAAAAATGGTCTTCAGCCATTTACCAATACTTCTGCATATATAACTCAGTTTTTTCAATTTTGTGGGTTGACATGGTATTACTTATTTGCGTCCAAATACTCTATGCGTGTATGTCACATAAAGAAAAAATATATTTTTAAATAAATAAACGCTATACACTCAACGGCCCCCATTAGGATAGATTATCCTGTGTCGGGGGTCCGGACAAATACACTATGACAAGGACAAACACATCCAGACAGGAAAACATGCTTGTATGGTCAATACAAACATCTGCTCCGAGCGGGAATCGAACCAACGACCCACAATGCTTAAGGCAGGTTCGCTACCGCGCCACAAGATCGACGTTTATACCACAAAGGAGGCAATCAAGCAACAGACTGTCTTCCATCAGTAACCACAGGATCACCGTGATGCCACCTATGTTAGGAGTCTAGAAGGAGAGGAGGAAAAGAATGACACATGGAGTACGGGCCCCAGGGGTATTGGGCCTCATGAGCTTACAGTAGCCAACCTAACAGAAAGAATGCTGCTACGTTACCTAATGCAGTGCGAAGGCAAAACTTGCCGGTCTAGCCGCCACATTCCTACTGACTAGACGTCTACTAGGGTTATAATAATGATAAAATTTTACGTTGGAAAGTGCACTTACGAAATTATGCTTCTTTTTAAAAATTCAAATGAGATGACAAAACGAAAAAGATTGGTTCAAGTTTTGTTAATTTTTCCATGAGAAAGTGGCTACAAAAAAGGATAAGTTTGCAAAAGATTTAAGTCACGCCTCGGTTTCTTTCCAGATTACATTTAAGTAGTTTAATTTTTATGCCTTTAAATTTAAAACTTTGTAAGTAGGTATTAGTTTAAATATGTATGGTTATATTCACAGTATGTTCAATGTTTAATTACTATTGTTGTATTGTATGCTACAACAAAAATTAAGTGTCGTGGGACACTCAGAAGAAGTTCCTTTCATCACTGCACAAAAATTTATGAATAAGTTTCGATAAGATTAAGGATAGCAGTCCATACATGGACGCAAATAAGCAATACCATGTCAACCCACACGAATGTCATTTCGAGAAAAACGCGTTTGAAAATTTTGAACAACTTGCTTTATATGATTTTTTTAATTTATTGGTCTGGTAAGTTTTTGGCAATTTCAGATTTATGTAAGTTATTTTACTTATTTTCACAAAAATAAGTATACAAACTGCATATTTCGTATATAATATAACCCAAAACGTTTAACATAATACATAAATTGCATGATTAAAAAGACTTCTAAAAATAAATTTTTAGAAGTTTTAAAGCTTAAAACCAAGACAACCAAGAATTACAAGTATTAAAGAAAATGTTCTTTAGCCATTTACCAACACTTCTGCATATATATAACTCAGTTTTTTCAATTTTGTGGGTTGACATGGTATTGCTTATTTGCGTCCACATGTAACAGGAAGTTGAAAAAAAAAATTTCATTCTATGGCAACGTGTGAGATATTTTTGGATAGGGCTTTCAAAATGATAAAGAGTTTGGTTATGACTTTTTTCAATACGTGAGAAGTTGTTGAGATATTAGTTTCTAAAGTTATAAAAATTGTGTCCCCCCCTGTAACTTTTGAAATATTGGATTTAAGATTTTGGAAAAATTTGATTTTGTAGAACACCAAATGAGCTTTTATCCACATTTGGTTTGAAGAAGATAGGTCAACATACTTTAGAGATATATCAGTTATTCCCATAACTTTGTTTTCATATTACTTTTAGTAATTACAATTAATTTACCAACGTATTAGGTCGATTTTAATTCGTTATTATTTTTAAAGGCCTTAAGATCCTTCATTATCAAGCTGCGGAACCCTTTAGTTTCGACATGCACAGACGGACGGACGGACAGACGGACATGACGAAACTATAAGGGTTCCGTTTTTGCCATTTGGCTACGGAACCCTAAAAACAATCTAAAATTAAAATGTTTACAAAAATTTATACCAGTATATGAACTCAATCTAACTTGTAATTTTATGAATACTGTTGACTTCAAAAGTTTCTTTTAGTTTATTACAATTCGTTATTATCTTGTAAAAGTTATGGATTCATAAATTACGGGATGGTTGGTAGCCTGCCTTTAGCCTCGACGGTTTGCGGGTCCCCGATCGTGCTTGTATTAATCTTAAAAAATATCTTTTTCGATGATTGGCCTTGAGGGTGTGGCCACGATTGGCTCTTCACCGTGCCTCGGAGAGCACATTTAGCTGACAGTCCGTCAGTGATAAGCTCTTATCCGATGAGTTATAGCTTCGCCTTAGGGTTGCGGAGGTCAGATGGCAATCGCTCTGAGTAAAAACTAGTAACCCGTCAACTCAGGATAAGAGTATACGCAGACTCTGGTTAAGGGCCGGGAATAATGCTAGGAAGAAGAAAAAGATAATGTTATATAAACTTTTTCAATCTTGTGATTTTATGAACACTGAACAACTTCATTTTTTTGCTTGTTTATTACACTTTGTCATTGTCATATAAATCTTGCAAAGGTTTAAAGGCATGACGTTATCCATAAATGACGGGACAAGATTTTAAGAATATTATTGGACGACGTACATTTATATATTTTTTAAAGAATAGTAGCAGTTCAAATTTTTTTATAGGCCTTTCAAATACGCTTAGAGGGGGTACAACAATAGCTTAAGGGGTCAGGATTGAACTTACAACTTTGTTGTGATATTTATTATCCAGAGAAAGCTATATGGCTTTAAAATAAGTCTATTAAAGCACATAACACAAATATGATAATTATTTCATTACAAAACCCTGTAGCGGTTCATAGAATACACCTATTTACCAAAATTCGTATAGATAGAGCCAATAGACTCCGATTAAAATGACTGTGACATACGGACGGACAGACGGACATGACGAAACTACTACGGTTTTACTATTTGGCCACGGAGCCAAAAATCCATATTCATTCAAGCCAAATGTACCTTAAAAAAGATTTTTCTGGAACTGGTACAGTATATATACTGTGTGCTGAAACTAGCCGAATAGAGGCAGGACCGTATTTAACAACGTATTCAATGTTGCGAATAATGAAAGGATTCCAATAATTCAATATTATTTGAAAGTTTATACGTATATTTTCGTAATCATAACAATCGTTTCTGCTTTATATATTAATATTAATCCCACTAATATTATAAATATGAAAGTTTTGTTGGATGGACAGATTTTGATGAAAACTTGGTAGACACATAGGACGTATAGGATATTTTTATTCCGAAAAAGAGTTCCCGTGGGATCATCAAAACTACTTAACGTGAGCGAAGCCGCGGGCACATCTAGTATTTTTTTATTATTATTATTTCTTTAATTAAAAGATTTTTTCCTTCACTAAAAATAGTAATATTATATTCATGTTCAGGCATTTACAAAGTTTAAATTCTTACTTCTCTGTGCCATATACACAGTCTGATTTGTGAGGGGCCATTGACTCATAGAGCTAATATAACACAGGAAGAAAGAAGTTTTAAAAACTAGATGTACACAAACGCTGAATACGGCCCTGGATTATTGCATAATAGTTATTTAAACTCACTAGTGTTACTATTTACCCTCTCGCTCGTAATTGACTTTAGAATTTCAAACTGCAATTACCACCTAAGTTGACTCTACTAAAACTCCTGTTTGAAAAGTTTGTCATAATATTTTTATTTATTTTAGAGTGGAAAAAGCTTTAAAACTACTTGATGTCATGTTTCATTTAATTTTATATAAAATTTAATACATTTGTGCCGCCGTCAAGTACTGCGTTTTTTCAATAATATCGCAAAGTTTATTTTTGTACTGGGCTATAAAATATGAATAATTTATTCGTAATATCTGTTAAATCTTCTTCTTTCTAGCATTATTCCTAGTATTTACCCAGGATTTTCTAGTTTTTCTAGTTTTCATTGTGCGATTGCCATTTGCCGTAAGGGTGAACCAGTAACTCATAACGCGTAATCAGTGTTAGGTTTCCTAACAAATGCTGAATTATACACCATTTTCGAACACAGCACATAATGTTTAAAAATGGTGAAATGTATTTCATATATATTTATATTTAAATTTTTATTTTGTTTTTATTTGTTGCCAATATTGTTTTTCTTTGTTTTTTTTTTATTTATTTCACTATATAATTATTGTTGTTTTTGTACTTTGCTGTGTTCTCAAATAAATTGTTTTCTTTCTTTTCTTTCTTTCTTTTTTCTTTCATTGGCTCGTAATCTGTCAAATATCAATATATTATCATATATCAATATATATTTTGCTACTTTACTTTTATATAAGTACCAGCCGCGAACAAGAATCCAGTATAGGACAGATCGAAGTTTGGATTTCCGTTCACCATTGAATTATTAAAAGCATTAAAACAACCAAACCGTTAAAAACGCATAATTTACAAGTTCCAGCTCACAATAGGCAAAAAGGAAACCAAAATTTAAGAGCCATAAATGCATGTGCAATTGCCGTTATCAAATAATCATATCAGTTACTTCGTTTTTCTAAAATATTTTAAAGTACAAAAACGGCCAAGTTACAGTTTTATAAAAACACATTGTAAAATATGAAAGCAGTCCATTTTTAACCAAGCCTTTAGTTAAAATGTAGCTTCATATGCATCTTTTGGTCTTCTCTAATGAGAACACTATTCATTGGGGGTTAGATGAAGCGAAAACGCTTTGAGTCACATTTATTGTGGTGTCACTGTTTGTTTTTGAACATTAGGTTTAGGTTTTAGGTTTAAGATCTTTATTATTTCTCCAAGATTACAAATCACAATCACTTATGAGAAATAAATAACAATAAGTAAAAATAAATTCACAGCGAGTAATAAAACAGATATTTACGTGGGTACTTAGAAAAAATAAACAAAACAAAGATTGTATCATGCAAGTAATAACAACATAAAAGTATTAAATACAACAGTTAAGGGCTCCTACACACGAACAATTTTGAATTACATTTTTATTAAAAATATGAAATTTGGATAGTAATTTAAATTTTGTATTTAGTTTAGGGTTTCTGCATACGATCGACTATATTATGAAAATAGTTTAATATTAATTTTTGTTCTATTCTGGAAAAATGTGAAATTTCAATAAAGTTTTAAATTTATGTAAAGTTTTGCAATCTTTTATATTTTTTGGTAGCGAATTATACAATTTTACACCCTCAAACAATATATTTCTTTTACCATATTGTGTTCTAGCTTTTGGTATATATATATCGTTTGCACGTCTGAGGTTACGTTTATGAATATTTATGTTTTTAGTGACCACTAATTTTGAATGAATTTTATTATTAAGAATTTTGTATATTAATATACATGTGTTATATTGATAAATTTGTGAGATATTAAATAATTTCGTATCTCTAAAGATTGTACTGGTCGGAGTCAAATAATCGTAGTTGAACAGAACCTTTATTAATTTATTTTGAGTGGTTTGGATTTTACGAAGATTTGTTTTACATGCTGTTCCCCAAACTTCAATCAGATAAGCTATTTGCGGTTTCACGAGTGAATTATATATAGTGTACCGAATATTCCATGGGAGACATCCGACTATACTACGTATACGCCCTAAGAGCGACGATAATTTTGAACTTAGTTGTTCAATATGTGGTTTCCACGACAATCTATTGTCTAAAACAAGTCCGAGGTATTTTTCTGTGGTTACTTTATTAATTGCTACTCCATTTATGATCAGAGTTTGAAAGTCAGGTATTTTTTTGTTTTTGGCAGAAAAAATTATATAATTCGTCTTTACAACATTAATAGTAAGTAAATTCTGTGTCAGCCACGTTTGCAATAAGTTTAAATCGTTCTGTGCTTCTTTGATAATTATATTAATGTTTTGTCCAAAATAAAAAAGGCAGGTATCATCGGCATACAGTGTCGTATGTCCTTTCAAGTCTAATTTATTAATACAGTTTATATAGATTAGGAACAATAGGGGACCTAGTATTGATCCTTGCGGAACACCGTACTGAACTGATCTAGGGCTACTTGTTAATGTTCCTATTTTAACCACTTGAAGGCGATTCGTAAGATATGATTTTAGCATCTGTAAAGCCGATCCAGAGAAACCTAATGCTGAGAGCTTAGATATTAGAATATCATGACTAACCGTATCAAACGCCTTTTTCAAATCTATAAAAACTCCCAATGCTACCTGTTTCTGATCTATACTTATTTTCAGTTTGGTTATTAAATCGATAGTCGCTGAAAGAGTGCTCGATTTAGGTCTAAAGCCATATTGTCGTTCAGATAAATAATTATTTGAAGTTAAAAATTCACTTATGCGGTTGTGCAAGATTCTCTCAAAGATTTTAGAAATGGTAGGCAGTACGGAAATGGGTCTGTAATTACTGGGATCGTGTTTTGTTCCTGACTTATAAATCGGAGTAACTTTGGCAAGTTTTAATGTGTCCGGAAAATAGCCTTCTCGTAGACACTTATTTATGCAGTTTGTTAAACATTGTAAGATAGGTTCTTTTATGCATTTAATGACTTTCGTAGAGATCCCGTCAATTCCAGTACTAGTATTAGATTTAAGATTGCCTATGATTTTATTAATTGCATCCACCGTAGTTGGTGTGAATTGTGAAAGTTTAATTTGTGTATCAGCTTGATTATTAGTGTACGTCTGGGGGTGAAAATTTTTAGCTAGAGTTAAGCCAACATTTGAAAAGAAATCATTAAAATGTTCACAGATATTTTGTGGGTCAGTTATAACACCATGCGTGGTCAGTAGTTTTGAGGGTGGAAAATTGTCATTTATTTTATTACTTGATAATTTATTTAAAAGTTGCCACATTTTTGCAGAATCACCATTACAATTTTGAAAAGCTTTATAGTAATACTTATTTTTTGTTTTTTGTATATATGCTGAAGTTTTATTTCTTTCATTTTTAAATTTTTCTTCTAATTGACGATCTCCTGGGTTTTCTTTAAAAATACGCCACAGCTCATTTCTTTTATTGATTTTATCTAAAACTTCCTTGTTTATCCAATCATTTTGAGGACAATTCATTATTTTTGATTTGACCATTTTATTTTTTTTTACAGCGTATTTAATTGTATCCTCTAACTTAATATAATCATCATGAGGATAGTTTGTGATTTTCAGATACGTGTAGAGGTTTTTGTAGTTCACAGCTTCATACTTCACTTTTTCTGTTTGTTTGGTCTCACATTGCTTCACCTCAAAGTATATTTGTTTGTGGTCCGATAGAGCAGACTCAATTATAGCCATGTTGAAGTTATACGTCTTAAGGTTTGTACTGATATGATCAAGAATTGTTTTCGAGTTTAGTGTTTCTCTAGTACAAAATTTTGAATTTACTTTATTTAAAATATTGAAACCATTTTCCGTTAAAGTTGTTTTGTATTCTTTTACTCGACTATTATTTTTAAGAAGGTCAAAATTAAGATCACCAAATATAATTGCACGTTTACGGTTTTGTACTGTTTGTGAGAATGTCTCTAAAAAGTTAGTAATATTAGTTCTTTCAGGTTTGTAAATGGCTGCAATATCTAAAGAGAATCTTTCTAGGTGAATCCACAAAAAATGATTATCTTCTTCACACTTACTTTCTATGAAGGAATGTTTGATATCATCATGTACGTATACTGAGACTCCGCCGCCTCTTGAGTGAGTTCTGAAATTGTAATAATGAGCGTAGCTTGGCAACTGAAGTCTTCTTGCTTCCATATCGGATTTTATCCAAGTTTCAGTCAAGATAACAATGTGTATTCTTTCCAATGACTTTATTATACATTTGAGTTCGTCCAATTTCCCGGGCTTAACTAGGCTTCGAATATTAATATATAGGAAATTCAGAGATTTGTTGCTTTTATTTACGTCATTGTATCTACTAACAATTTGATAAGTTATGTTGGTGCTTTGTGAATAGCTTGCTCGTGCAGAAGCCCGTTGTTGAGTTAGTTTTTTGATTCGTTTGTTGTAATTTTAGGGACACCTTTGATATATTTGATGACTAAGTCTTTCTCCCCATTTTCTATCCGGCGATTCAATTCCAATTTCAATTCCTTAATTTGTTTTTGCTGACATACGGTCTTATCAGAGAATATTTTAATAGATTTATCAATTTCAGTTGCTTTGTTTCGTAAAATACGTTTGGGTATATCATGAGACGTGAAGCTCAGTTTTATTGATCTATTCTTTTGAGGACTATATTTGCCGAGACGTCGTATATAAATAGGATCAGGACAATCTGGGTATAAGCTTTTTATTATCTTGACAACTTCACGCATATCTGATTCGGACCTTTCCTTGCGATTTTCTCCAGATGGTTCCGGAAGACCGACAATTATAATATTTTTCTGCCTATTATATCGATCTTGTAACTCAGAGTATATATTTTCAGCATCCAAACTTGTTAAAGAATTTGAAACGTGGCTTGATGTTTTGAGAAATTCTATTTGTGTTTCTACATCATCGAGTTTTTCTTGTGTAATGTTTTGGATTTTTTTTAATTCGGCAATATCGGTTTTAAATATTATATTATCGGAAATTATGTTCTGTGTAGTCACTTGTAAGTTTTTAACATCGTCTTTTATCATTGATACATCATCGGATATTTTACTCAGCACTTTATTTTGATTTTCAAGGAAATCTTTCAATTATTATTATTGTATATTATTATTATATAATGTTTAATATATTTAATATATTAAACATTAAAGAATTCTACGTCGTTCTATGTCAAGATAAGTAGACTTATATTCAGCCATGTAGGTTAAGTAGAGAAAGACTAATTAGTAAAATAATTTAATTAATATTTCATTACATTACCTAATATTATATAAGATAGTTAGCGCCATGACATATGACCATGCGAGCATAGGTTTAAGTCTGGGCGTGTTTGTCCTTGTCCTTGTATGTGTTTCCGTACTCCCGACAAAGGACATCACCATGCTAATGTGGGCGGTTGAGTGTTTTATCGTTTATCACCTGATATTAATCGATTACCGCGGCCCATGAAAATCTCCATCAGAGAGCATATCTTGCCGCCTTTTAGGATACAACTGGTTATATCGGGCTGATCTCTAATCGCGGTTGAAGAGCAGTCACTTCAGGAGTTTTTCACCATGGAGTTAACCAGGCGAGCATTTTTAGTCCTACTACTTGCATATTGTATGTTCCATGACATCCAGGTTAAGCGCGAGATAAATTTTAAAAACCAAAAACTCAGATGTGTTTTCCCGGATTTCAACCTTGCTACCTTCAGTTATAATAATCATCTATATTACTAAGTCGGGACTATTTTGAATCTTGGAAGAAGGAGATACTTATGACTAATGAGTCTGTTTGAAAGGCTAGAAAAAAAAATTATTAAAAATATCTAAAATATACTAAGCAACTTCAGTATTTCAGGTAAAAGTTTACACTACGTAAATTAGTGTGGAAAACTGATGACACGAGCGTTAAATTTACCATGGCTTTTATGTTGACAAAATATGAAAATCATAATATATCGTCATGCTATTGACATGTCACTAGAGGCAATCTTCAAAGTTTTCGTATTTCCGACCCAAAAAGCAATATCTGCGTTGAAAATTCAATAACGTAAACCCTTTACATCAGTAAATATGGTAACAAATGCGATTTATTTATCGCACTGAAAAGAAATTAATTTACGTGGAGGCTTTTATTAAGGATAAAATAGGCTTGCCATTGCTCAGGAAATGAGGTTATCTCGAACTCGACGGCTTCCTCAGGAAAATACTACATAAAGGCAGACCTATAGTGCATAAAACCAGCGCTTGCATTCCTTATTTTCTCTATTCACAAAAATGAAAATTTACTACATTTTTTGTACATTTCCCAACTTTTTCTCGTTAGTCATACTTTTAATTACATTTCGAGAGTGAAATGTCGGTCTTTAAATTTTGATGGTTTTTTTTTCATGACGGTTGGTAAGCATGTGTCAGAAAAGCTAGAGACATTTGTAATAAAGAGCAATTTTAAGAAACTTTAAAAATATATAGGTTATAGTTATATTTAGAAGTAGGGTAAAATAAGGCTATATATTAGGTTAAGATATCTTTATTGTCATTATTAATTGAAAATTAAATGAAGCTACCGCCGTTTCGGAAAGTGGATTCTGCTGAGAAGAATACGGCAAGAAACTCAACAGCTCCTCTTTTAAAATATATTCTTTACATAACAATCATTATGACTACAATAAATACAAATTAAGGACAATTAATAAGAACAACTTAACTCACTACACTCGAACAGCGTTTCCTCCAGGTCCGACAAATAATTGATAACTGGGCTCCCATACATTGCATCATTCTATTTATAGTCAAGATTACAAACAAATATGTCGGTAGAAAAATAAAAGTTATACAATACAACAACTTTAAACAATATTAGATACAATTCTATATTTAAATATGCTAAATTAAACATAGAGAATAATCGATATAATTATTGAATCTAACACATTCATACGGTCCGCCTGAAAGTGAAGCAGTCACCGCAACCTATGAACGTACGCAATACTTGTAGCATAACATGGACATTGCGAAGCCAAAGGATACGGGGCAGGGGATAAGAAGTGAACAAAGGTGGGAGATTGAGCATCCGGTGCTCTACTCATCGCACAAAACGCAACAATACTGTGTTATGCTGTTTTTTTTGTGATAGGGTAGAACTCCCCCGTGCGAGGCTTCCTATTTATGCTAAAAGAAGCATTGGTCTACTACTACAAAATAATTATGATATGATTTAATAATGGTTCTATAATGTACTTATTGTATAAGTTTTTGTTTTAAATTTATCAAACCTAGTAATCGTAATTTGCTTTAATTTAAAAAACTAGTTTCAAGACAAAAACAAGCATTCGAGATTTAGATTAAATTTACATTATTATCAAAATTTAAGTCCTTGGGTATAATTAAAAAGCGGGTCAGGTCAAATATCTATACAGAAATAATTTTTACATTAAACTATGCAACAAACAGCAGTAAAACGTTATACTTTCAAAAGCCTGATAAATGTTCATACAAGTAAAATTTGTGACCGAAATGAAAAGCCTGACTGGTTTCATGTGACCTAGATATTGAAAGAAACCGCTGTTTATAAAAGTACGAAGCTGAATAAAAACTATATTATAATATGCAGAAAAATTACTGAGTACTTTTTTAATTAAAGCGTCGATTGACACATATTTAATAATAATAATATACATTTCCGTAATTACTGCCCGTGCAATTATATGCGATGTTCATTATTTTGCTTAAAATGTAACTAATTATATAAATGTGAAAGTTTGGATGGATGGATGGATGTTTGTTACTCTTCTCTCTCAAAAATTACAGGACTGATTTGTATGCAATTTGGTACACACGTAACTTATTACCTGAATTAACATATAGGAAAAGCCGCAGGCACAGCTAGTACTTATATATAAATATCTAAAATGCATCTCCAAGTAGTTTTACTACTGTAAAGGCATTTTAGGATAATGTTCGCCTTAATTTTATATAAATACCAGGGATTCTCCCATACTGTAAAAATGATTACCAGTCTAGTGAGTCGTGGACCACGCACAGTTGTAACTAAAGGGTTCCGCAGCTTGGTTATGAAGAATCTTAAGGGCTTTAAAAATAATAACAAATTAAAATCGACTGCAAAAAATAAGTTGGTAATTTCATAGTGGCGTGAAGAAACAACTGTGCCTGCTGTATAAAACGCAGGTGCGGTCTTGCGTTGAATATTGCTCGCACCTCTGGGATGGATCCGCTAAGTACTTGCTTGATGCCCTGGATCGGTTGCAGCGACGCGCCGTTCGAATTATTGGTGATGTGGAGGTTTCTAACACCCTCGAGCCTCTACAACAGCGACGTGAGATTGCCGCTCTCAGCGCTTTCTATAGACTATACCACGGCGAGTGTTCAGAGGAATTATTTTCCCTCATTCCTCCCTCCCCTTCCATTCAAGAACTACGCGTGCCGGTCTCCGATGTCACCGACTAACTGTGGCATCAATGCCATCGCGAACTAAGAAGTTTGCCAACTCTTTTCTTTGTCGCACTTCAAAGAAATGGAATGCTGTACCGGCACACGTGCTCCCTCATTCTTACAACCTGGGGTCTTTCAAACGAGGCGTGAAGAGGCACCTTGCGGGTAGGCAGGGCGAGGATGGCTAGTACAGTTCGCCTTCTGGAACCATATTAGCCACCTTCGCGTGTGGACTCCACTTCCACTTACCATCAGGTGGAGTGGAGTTATTTGACCTCCGGCGTTTATATAAAAAAAAAAAAAAAGAAAAATAGTAATTATTAAACGTAATATTAAAAACAAAAATATGGGAACAGCTTATATATCTCTAAAATTTGTAGTCCTATCTTCTTTAAACCAAATGTAGTTGAAATTTTATTTAATGTCCTACAAGCTCAAATTTTTTCAGAATTTTAAATCCCATAGTTCAAAAGTTAGAGGGGGCGGTGGACAAAATGTTATCGACTTTAGGAGCTAATATTTCATTACAAAATCGTTGTGCGGTTCATAGAGTTCACCTATTTAGTAAATTTCGTACAGATAGAGCCAATGGTCTCCGAGTAAAATGACTGTGACATACGGACGGACAGACGGACAGACGGACATGACGAAACTATAAGGGTTCCATTTTGCCATTTGGCTACGGAACCCTAAAAACAGTATCTTACGCCACTTTCAGCAGTCACCACCAAACAAGAACACGTCAGGTATCTATAATCTACCTCTAAACTAAGATATTATACCACCAATCCCTACTAAGCGCCTCGTTGTATCTCTTCTTATACGATTAAGGAGCATTTTCCCCGGCATCTGTTTCCTTGCAAAAAAATTCAAGCGTAGTCCATTTTAGATTACATCTGCTTCCATTGGGTTTCTGGCTTGCCTTTTTATGTATAAAAAATAAGTTTACTTTTTTAAGTATTTTATTTTGAAATTTGCCCACAAAAGTACTCATATTATACGAGTCTTCTTCGTTCTAGCATTATTCCCGGTATTTCATTTTACCCAGTGTCTGCTTATTACTCTTATCCGGATTTGACACGTTACTAGTTTTCACAAGGAGCGATTGCCATCTGACCCCCGCAACCCTAAGGGCGAACCAGTAACTCATTGGATAATAGCAATTTACTTATCAAGAGTTAACGATTATTATCAGATGTTATGTGATAACAACCGGGACCGACAGCTTAACGTGCCCTCCGAGGCACGGTGGGGAGACCCACGGACAAACGCCCAGACCGAGACAGAAATTGTAACAAACATCTGCCCGAGCGGGAATCGAACCCGCAATCGTCGAGACTAAAGGCAGACTCGCTACCCACAACGCCACAACGGTGTCAACTCATATTATACGAGTATTTAGTTCAATACGTCAAAAGTAATCATACGGTCTATTGTGAAATTCTTGATGAAACCTTTACTAAGAAGCTTATTCTTTCAAATATATTGGCTACATTTTATATAATACTTCAATAAGAGCTCAGTTAATGCGATACCAATAATAAGTATAATACTTCATTGTAAGCAACAAAGTATTAAAAGTCCTGTGTAACAATGGAGCTAATCTCATATATTTGATCACGTTTCCACTATAAAATTATTTCAGAATGTACTGTATCATTAAATATATTTCTTTTTTAGCCTTATATCAATGACGAAATATGACTTTTGAGCCTTAACTTCAGATGAATAGATTTTTTTTTAATATATATTTTTTATTTTATATGTTTATCCCTCCTACTAGCGACTAAAAGAGACCTTTTCATCGTAGGAACAAAAATCGTATACGCACCACGCGTGAAAAGTAAGACATTAACATTTTGCCATTGAACAATAATCGCGATCGAATCGCGGGTAAGAATAAATAAATAATAAATAAACGCTACACACTCAACGGTCCCATTATATGGTATGGTCAATACAAACACCTGCCCCGAGCGGGAATCGTACCCGCGACCTGTGGCGCTTAAGACGGGTTCGCAGGTTTTCTCCCTAGTTGCGTAAGGTACTATTATTGAACAGTCAAATTATATAACGATATTGCTCCGTAACAAAATTAAGACTAAATTATAATTTCCATTAATTTGTTCTGCCTTATCCTAAGAGCTTTCACATGGACGTTACAATGATACGAGTGCTTTCTTGGGCGAAATAAAGGAAAATTGTATTGTAAAGAAGTCCTTTCATGCTTTTAATTACTCTGAAACTAATTAAAGCTAAATGTCCACGTTTCAGTATTAAGTCTGATTATAAAATAATACAACGGATGTTTTAAATGGTCCATAGTTAAAGCCTCAATGACTCAACGTAGAATGGCAGACTCGGCTCCGTTAACGCAAGATCCTGACCGCCTTGGGCTTTCATTGTACACACTCCTAGCGCAACCTTCGAGCTCTTTTGAAGGGGCAATTGGAATATCACTAATGCCTTGAAAAAGCAATACTAATATTCATTAAAAAAAAAATTGACTCCTATTTTTTAAAATTA
Organism: Hestina assimilis; assembly: GCA_023373885.1. Lineage (NCBI taxonomy): Eukaryota > Metazoa > Arthropoda > Insecta > Lepidoptera > Nymphalidae > Hestina > Hestina assimilis. The sequence continues at coordinate 7,714,477 of CM041754.1, forward strand.
CATGATGCCGTTGTAATAAGAGAGTTGTTTATAACTATTATATAATATTCCATATTTTTGCTGCAAAACCAATTAAACGGGTTTTTTCGGTTTTCAGTGACGTACAAAATACTATCACAAACGTAAAAAGATCTTCAGGCAGGAACTTCAATTTTATTTACCTACTAGCTGCACCCGCGTCCGCTCGCGTGGTTTACCGATTTGCCTTTATTGCATGGACCCCTAATTCTTTTCCTAAAATAAAAGTAGCCTAAGTTACTCTCAGCTGTCCACCAGTGAAAGTCACGTTAAAATCGATGCAGCCGCTCAGAGATTAGCCGGAAAGATCAGACGGTCAGACAGACAAAAATTTAAAAAAAAAAAAAAATTATATACCTCATAAATAGATACTTCAATTTTATATAATTGTGTGGGATCCACACCTATAAACTGGATTGTCGCCGGAATGTAAAATAAAGACACCGATTTAAGACCTTGGGAATTTACTATACGAGGTCGAGGAAGCTTCTATTCACTGTTTCTTCGGGTTAACTATTTAACTATGACTATTCCTTGCTGGTAACTATCCCGAAGTGCTATTTGAGTTGGAACTATCCCCTAGTACTATTAGGTGGAACTATCCCAACCCGCTGTTATGATGGAACTATCCCGAACAACTGTCTTGGAGGAACTGTCTCCCCGGGCTCTTGTGGTGGAACTGACTTTAGTCGGCCTGGTAGCTGATATTTATACCCCCGTCGGACGCAACACTGGCATGGCCATGTGGATAACTGTATAAGGCGTCCGACTTCAGCTGTTTGGGACGCACAATACCCTCGTTGGGTACAACATCTGGCACGGCCAGGCAGACAATCGAACAATCGATGTGCGAAACAGTGAACATTTGCTTCCCACCCTCGTACCGCTATAAACATTTATTCTTTATTAAACAATTACATTTTACAAGAAACTTTTAACATTATTTTTAACATTGTTCTATTTAAATCTATTTTACTAAAGCTATTAACTATTGTCTAAAGGATCTTTCAAAAACATGTGTACTTTCTATAGACTATTATTTCTATTTACTTAACTATACTTTACTGTGTCTATTTGTTATGCCTATTATACCTTTTTATACTTATTTGTATTATCTTTAAACTTAAACTATTTTCGGCTGTCCTGAACATCACTCCCGCCGTGCGGCGCCCTCCAGGTCGGCGCATCTCCTTCTGCTGGTAAGGCAGCCGGATCTGTAGGAAGTATGATGAGCTTCTTCGTCGGTCTCCTTAGTAGTCCTCCTGCGGTGCGTACGTCAACTACTCGAACGATGCCATCTGCCCCTGGGTAGACGGCGGTAACGAGCCCCCGCGGCCATGTATTCCGTGGAAGTGTCCCGTCTGCTATGAGGACGACATCGCCGATCTTGATCTTTGCGCCTCTTCCATGTGGCTCCCGCCGGTATTGCAGGCTAGGAAGATATTCACGAAGCCATCTAGCCCAAAAGAGGTCGGCCAGGCGTTGAGAGGCCCGCCAGTGTGTACGCCCGATAAGATCGGAGTCGACGAATGTACCTGCTGCCGGCGTGCGGGCTGAGCCGCCGAGCAAAAAATGGTTTGGAGTGAGTGCTTCAGGATCATCTGGGCTGACTGAGACGTGTGTGAGAGGGCGGCTGTTGACAGTGTATTCTGCCTCGGCGAGCAGCGTTGAGAATACCTCTTCGGTGGGATGCCTTTCGTGCATTACTGTCTGAAGCGCTACTTTCACACTACGCACGAGACGTTCCCAAGCTCCACCCATGAACGGAGCACCGGGAGGGATGAACCTCCAGGCGATGGTCCTCTTGCTCGCTTCGTCCTTGACGGCGTCGTCCATAGCTCTTCTTATAGTTTTTGCAGCTCCCCGTAGGTTGGTGCCGTTATCTGACCAGATCTCTGCAGGGCACCCGCGGCGCGCTACCATGCGTCGGAGTGCCATGACCGCAGCGTCAGTACTGAGGGATGCGGCTATCTCTAGGTGAACGGCGCGCGTAGTGAGGCACGTGAACAGTGCGACGTACCTTTTTTCCTTTGTTCGGCCCATTGTGACTATAATTGGCCCGAAATAGTCAAGCCCTGTGTACGTGAAGGGTCGAACGCTGTGAGCAAGCCTAGAGAGTGGGTGATTGCCCGTGGGTGGTCTCGGTGGCGCGCTTCTTCGTATGCGACACGGTAGACATTGACTTATTATCGAGCGCGCTGTCGGTCGCAGCCGTAAAACCCAGTATTGCTGTCGGCACTCGTTTATTGTCGCTTCCACCCCAGCGTGATTTAGACTCCTATGTATGTAGTCTATATACAATCGAGCTATATAATGGTCGCCGGCAAGGATAGGTGGCCTTTTAATTCGATCGTCTACGTCGAGCGCGGCGTCAATGCGTGTCTTTAATGTTACGACACCATCTATCACTTCGATCGCTAAGGAGTGTAGGCGACTTTCTCTATTTACTATCTCGCCGCGCTTGATAGCTTTTATCTCAGCGGCAAATGAGGCTTCTTGGCTTGCTCTTACTATAAGGCGTTCTGCTCTACGTAACGTTTCGGCATCTATATAGGAGCGGACGTTATTTTCTATATTGTTACGTGGCTTCTTTTGTTTTACTATGTTTTGTTTTTTATTTGTACGCTGCCAAGTTGGGTTATTTTCGCGGTTTTTCGCATGCCGCTTGAGATGAACTGCTTCTGTTCTGAGCCGACAGATTTTGATGAACTGCAGGACTCGTGCTGTTGTTCTTAACAACCTTTCCCATTTGGAGAATCTTGTGTAGTCGCGAAGACTATCTCTAATAGACTGAAGCTTGATGACTATCGCTGTGTTAGTTTTCTCTTCCCCCGTTCTTATTGGCTCAGCGTGTGACTCTTTCGGCCAGCATGATGGATCGTCACGTAGGAAGTCCGGACCTTTGAACCAGCGATGTTCACTTGTAAATTCTCGTGGCACGTCTCTCGTGGCGTCGTCGGCGACGTTCATTTTCGTAGGCACCCATCGCCACTCGGTGACCTTGCTATTCTCTTCGATCGCAGCTATGCGATGTGCTACATATGGGCGATAGGTGCGTGCGCCCGTTCTTATCCACGCGAGAACGGTACGGCTGTCGGTCCAAAATATTCTCTCGTCGGGCTTCCTATCGTGTTCGTCTATGACCGCTCTTGCCATGCGGACGCCCATAACTGCTGCCTGCAGTTCGAGTCGTGGGATAGATGTCACCTTAAGAGGGGCCACTCTTGCCTTGGCGAGCACGAGTGATAATGTCGTGCCGCTATCTGGTGCTAGAACGCGCCAGTAAAGCGCGGCGGCGTAGGCTGACTCGCTTGCGTCTACGAAGACGTGTAGCTCTATCTTCGACGCGTCGCTGTAGTGCAGGTGACATCTCGGGATTGCGATGTTTTTAAGCGCGTATAAGTGTCGTAACCATTCTTCCCATTGTAATGTGAGATCCGCGCTTAAGTTTTCGTCCCATCCGGTCCCACAGCGCCAGGTCTCTTGTAATATTTGCTTCGCTCGCGTAGTAACGGGCGAGACGAATCCGAGAGGGTCAAAGAGTGACATTACAAGCCGCAGCATGTTTCGTTTTGTCCGCGTTTTATTTTCTATGATATTTGACGGCAGGCGGGCGAGGTCGAGATTAAATGAGAGTGTGTCGGTTTTTGGTTTCCACGTAAGACCTAGGACTCGTTCGGTTTTCTCACCATCATGTAGATCAATCGCCTGTTGTTCGCGTGCGTCGATGCCGAGAGCGTTCAATACTTGGTTTGAGTTCGACGTCCATTGTCGTAGCTCGTAGTGTGCCTCCTTATGTATCTCAGAAACTTCACGGGCTGTTTTTATTGCTATGTTCTCCGTTTCGAAGCTCTGAAGATAATCATCTACATAGTGATTTTTTACTATTGCTTCGTAGGCTGCCGGGTGAGTCTGTTCGTACTTCCGAGCATTTGTGTCTTTCACGTAGATGGCTGTTGCTGGTGATGACGTCGCACCGAATATTAGCGATGTCATCCTGTACTGTACGGGTTGGTGGTCTCCTCTATTGGGCCCTCTCCAGAGGTACCTGAGTGCGTCTCGATCTTCTTTTCTGATCTTGACCTGCATGAACATCTCGGCTATGTCAGCGGTTACGGCGATACGATGTTGACGAAATCTCATTAGAACCCCAGGCAGGGATTGTAGCAGGTCCGGACCGGTACGCAAATTATCGTTAAGGGAGACCCCTTTCGTTTTAGCTGCAGCGTCGTGAACGACTCGTACTTTCCCGGGTTTCATCGGATTCAAGACGGCGAAGTGCGGTAAGTACCAAGTTCTATTGGCCGTAGCTTCTGTTGGTGCGAGCTCTGCGTAGCCCTTTTCGATAAGAGCGTTCATTTCTTTCTCATATTTTTCTTTGAGCGTCGCATCTTTGTCTATTTTCTTTTCTGTATTTATAAGTCTCCTGTACGCGTTTTCGTAGTTATTGGGCATAGCAACGTCTGGCCTTCTCCATAACAATGCTGTTTCGTAGCGTCCGTCGCTCCGTTGCTTCGTACACTCGCGTAACATTGCAAGTGCCTGTTGTTCCGGATCGCTACGCGGTCGCTTAGGCTCTATCGTGAGTGATTCTAAGGCGAAGTGTCGCCTTAACTGTTCCTCCATATTATCGTCACTATCTGCTACGAAGTTGACGTACTGCACTCGCTGTCCAAGCGTCCTGGTGAGCGCGCCATGTAATACCCAGCCCAATGGTGTTAGAGAGGCGACCGGTTGATGTCGCTGTCCCTTTCTAACGTCGGTCGCGAGTAACAGGTGCCAGTTATCTTGTCCGATTAATAATTTTGGCATGGCATTCTCGTATGTCAACTGCGCTGCTATATCTTTAATGTGTTCGCAGCCGGTCATATCCCTTTCTGTTACTCGCTGGGCTGATATGCGTAGGTTCTTGAAAGTGCGTGCTTTTATTCGATGAGCGCCTGTTATTCCGCGAAGCGTTATTAAGACGCGTCGAGACTGTGATGCTTCGAGCTCTTCTTTCCCGATGCCTTCAATGTGTAGCGGATCGACGGGTCCCTTTGTACCAGTTTTCTTTGCTATTTCGTCATCTATTAGTGTTACAGTGGAGCCGTCGTCGAGTAAAGCGAAAGTGTTAACCTCGCCCTTTGGTCCGGATATTAGAACCGGGACTATTTTTAAAAAGGATTGTGATTGAGTAGGCGTCCAAGTAGAGGTAACGACTTCTGTATTTTCTTTAGCCTCTTCGGATTTCTTTATGCGATGCAGTAACTTATGGTGTAAACGCTTACACCCGTCGACGTCACATGGCTTGCCGCGACATCTATGTTTGTATGTTCGGCGTTTGAGACATCGGAAACAAAGTGATTTGTTTTTCGCTATGTTCCATCTATCACTGATGTCCGCCTCTGTAATTTTGACACACGCGGATGAAGTGTGTCCCTGTTCGTCGCAGACATGGCATTCGGGTTGCAGTTGCGGTTGTTGTACCGCCGTCGTATAAGTTTTCACTATAGACCGTCTTTGTGAAGGATGGCTTGCTATTTCTAATGCTCCCTCAGGCTGTGCGTACGGGCTACATCGGTCCGCCTCTCTCTGTAGAAACCGCGCCAGCTTCAGTAGGTCCGCTTCCTCTGTTACATTCTCAGTGGCGAAGTCGAACCAACGATAACGCAGGGCCGGCGATAGCTTCTCTATTGTCACCTTAGTCACCTCCGGGTTGTATAAGTAGTATACTTTCTGTAACGCGCGGAGGGTATTGACTATATTGCAAACGCGATTTGCAAAGATACACAAATCTTTCGGTGAATCGGAGAGGCGGGGTAATGCTCGTAGACGTTCAATCTCGGTGAGGGCGATTGCATCAGGTCTTCCAAAGCGTGTCTCTAACGTCTTCATAACATCTTCAGGCTTCGTGTTGTAGATAAGAAGAGTCTCTACTGTTTCTTTAGCTCTTCCACGAAGACATCGGCGAAGGCGTGCTATGTTTTCTTGTTCATTATATGAGTTACTTGATTCGACGTAAGCGGCTTTGAACGAAAGCCATTCTTGATAAGAACCGCTGTACGCTGGTAGCTCGATGAAGTGTCGAGATCCTATGTTTTGCCCCGTTCTAGCGGCGAGAGCGATTGCCGATGCGAGTTCTGTTATATCGATTTGTTGCGATTGACGCAAAGCGATCGTGTTCTCTCCCGCCGCTTTCCGGTTAGGCAATTGTGTATCCTTTTCTATCGACACGTGTTCTATTTGCGGCGCTGGCTGTGTTATTATCGGAATAGCTGGCGCCGCTGAAGGACTGCGATGACCGTCAACTGTAATCTGTTTTGCGTCAGTATCATGCGGCCGATTGTTGCGTGCCACTAGCGTCTCATCGTTATTCTTATTCAGCCAATCGGTAACCCGACGTTCCGATTCTTGATACGTCGTCAATGTGTCGTCGTCATCTTCAGATTCATTTTCGGCTTCCATGGCGGCGATACGGGCTGTTGCTAGTTCGACTTGCAATCGAAGTAACTCTTCTTTTGCCTTGGCTATTCGTGATGTGCGCTGTGTTTTTCGGCTCATTGTTCTCCTGACGCTTTGACGGTCCGTCACGTTGGTTCCTTCTGGTTGAGTTCCACCAGTGTTCTGTAGGCTTCTTCGATTCGTTTCTTCTATTGCGCTATTGATTCCCGCTGACATCAACTGTGGTGTCGCAACCGTGGCTAAATCGATCCCCATTGTGAGGCTAGAGTGCGTGGCGCTGGTCCCCGTAGCGTCTATACTATACGACGGATCGGTCGATTGCTGTGAGGACGCAGTCTCTATTGTACTCGTAGCTGTCTGTTGAGGCGGTTCCATGGGTGCGGCTTCTATATTTGACGACTGTCTTGCGGCAATCTTGTTCCCAGATCTTGACCGTGTTACTGGCATCTTCGTGTCTTGCTATATTCCGGCGATAAATCCGGCTCGAAGGACCAGAATGTGTGGGATCCACACCTATAAACTGGATTGTCGCCGGAATGTAAAATAAAGATACCGATTTAAGACCTTGGGAATTTACTATACGAGGTCGAGGAAGCTTCTATTCACTGTTTCTTCGGGTTAACTATTTAACTATGACTATTCCTTGCTGGTAACTATCCCGAAGTGCTATTTGAGTTGGAACTATCCCCTAGTACTATTAGGTGGAACTATCCCAACCCGCTGTTATGATGGAACTATCCCGAACAACTGTCTTGGAGGAACTGTCTCCCCGGGCTCTTGTGGTGGAACTGACTTTAGTCGGCCTGGTAGCTGATATTTATACCCCCGTCGGACGCAACACTGGCATGGCCATGTGGATAACTGTATAAGGCGTCCGACTTCAGCTGTTTGGGACGCACAATACCCTCGTTGGGTACAACATCTGGCACGGCCAGGCAGACAATCGAACAATCGATGTGCGAAACAGTGAACATTTGCTTCCCACCCTCGTACCGCTATAAACATTTATTCTTTATTAAACAATTACATTTTACAAGAAACTTTTAACATTATTTTTAACATTGTTCTATTTAAATCTATTTTACTAAAGCTATTAACTATTGTCTAAAGGATCTTTCAAAAACATGTGTACTTTCTATAGACTATTATTTCTATTTACTTAACTATACTTTACTGTGTCTATTTGTTATGCCTATTATACCTTTTTATACTTATTTGTATTATCTTTAAACTTAAACTATTTTCGGCTGTCCTGAACATAATTGTAAGTGATTAAGTATATAAATGTATTGAAAAATAAAACAATAATTAACAAGAATATAATCCTTAGTGCGCCTTTCTTAGACAAGCTATAAACTTTAGTATACCTGCCGTTAAGGCTTGTCAACAGCCGTAAACACCTAATAAAAAGAGTGTTAGGATTTAGGTAATGTCATCTACAATGTCTTTTTCCCTTCTAAGAAAATTAACTGGACAATAAAAGACCTAGTTTTCCATTAAATATATTAACTTTTATTACAAGAAAAAGTTTCAGCACATAACGTGATACCTAAAAATAACAGTTTTTATAGCACAGACTGTAATGTATAGAATGAATGAATGAATGATACTTCATTTTCTTAAATGTTACGAGAGTTATTAACAATATTTTATTTAGGTCGCTCACATTTGCCACAGAGAGGTATACAAATTGTCATATTTTATGAAAAATACTATTAAATTGACATAATTTCAAAGTAAAATATACATATTAAATTACATTAAATTAATTTAAATCTACTGTAAATAATAGAATAATAGTCACATTTTTTTAAAGCTTTTTTATTATTTTTATACAATTTGAGTCTTTATTTAGAAATTCGTTTAGACTATAGAAATACATAAGTAGCCTATTTGTATTTTGTATTACAATGTTTTTGTCTTTGATTTAAATACATTATGGTTATTGCTATTCTTATAAAAGTGCTGTCAAAACCTGTATTTATTTATTTATTTAAGCCTTTATTGCTGATTCTAAACATTTACACATATTCAAATTCTAACACATCGGATTTTCAGTTTTTGTGATCAGCGTGTCTTGTGACACGGAGGCCTCTTCCAGCTGTTTCCATTGCATCCTGTTGTTTGCTATTCTTCTCCAGATTGAACCTCCAACTTTCTTTATATCATCTTCCCATCGCTTGTGTTGCTTTCCTCTTTTTCTTTTTCCATCCCTTGGTTGCCACTCTGTTATAATTTTAGTCCATTTTAATCTACTGTCTCTTGTCATGTGTCCAGTCCATCTCCATTTTAATTGTCTAATTTTTTATATTACATTTTCAACTCTTGTACTTGTCAAAACCTGTAAGCAATTGTATATGTCACTCACGCGTTACCAACCGTGAGATGTTGACTCTTAAAAAGTATTTAGCTCTTGGCTAAACTTCAATTATTTCGTTTCTTCATTTAAGACACATTGTTGGTCTATATTATCAAGGAAATAGATTTCTAACCACATTAATGCCCCAGGCATATGAGCAAGCGACTACAAAACGGGAAACGTCTATAGGGCAGCCATTAGACGATGAATCTGGCATCGGTTCAATCGTCCAGCTTAGTGTATGTGATATTGATCATCTGATAGATAAACCAAAAATATCATTGAAGGATATATAGCAATAATTCAATTATTGTTTCTACCCTAGTAAGCTCGGGTTTTGGTTCTCAATATGACGATTTTTTTGGGGATTCGAAATTTTTTGGTTTTTTTAAACTGGTAAGAGAGGAGTAGGAGGAGGAGAACGATAAAAAAGAAATAAAACTTTTTTAATTACTTTTTTATGTGACTAAGTTCGCAAGCAAGCATACGACTCACTTGATGGTAAGCGGATGTCGTAGTTTGGGAGCGCTTGCAACATCATACATTTGTAAGTGTCACTCACGCGTTGTCAACCTTGACATTTTGGTTCTTAAATCTCTTTTTCCCAGTAATTTCACTAGCTAAAATGTCCTTCAAACCAAAACAGAGTATACTGTTTTATGGTAGAGTTACTAACACCGCGGTGGTACCTACCTAGCTGGTCTCTTGCAATAAAAGGTCTACCACTTACACTTACAACTTAGGCTAGAGCCTATATTTTATATATCTTTCTCTTTACTCTTAACAATAAATATTACACACTAGGTCTTTTATTTTACTTAGTCTTATGTTGTAAAGAAGAAACTATAATGATAAATAAATGTTCTTTTTTATACTAAAAGGATTCTACGGTTGGGATACTTACATGAGATCCCAAAACCCTGCAATTTATATGTTCATTTAATTTCAGACCTGCGGGCTTACAATGAACTTTCAGTAAAATTCTATTTCGATCCAATTCAGTTCTAACAGTAAAACGATTCAGATTTTATACGGCATGACGTATAAATATATATGTAATGGTTTAGGTCAGGTGAATGGTAAGCCGCTTTGTTACTACGTGGATTGATCTTGGCAGGATTTCACATCTACTGTAAAGAATATTAGCGGTATATTTATTTACAGCGAGACCTCAAGTTAAAACGCGGAAACCGAAAGCCTTTGTGCAGAAAAAAAGACGAGCATTTTTTCTCACTTTGAATAATGAGTTTGTGCTACAAAGGAGTTCAACCTATAGACGTAATATTTATTTCTTTACGTTCGTAGATTTTGAGGGTGACAAATAAACAATTCAATTTTTTTGGCTTTTTATAGTGACAAAAAAACTGACCATTAAAACACAATACAGTGAAATGGCCTGAGATAATTAAGTTATCTCTGTTTTCACTCATATTACTAAAACGTATGTGTATGTATGTTTCCGGACCTCCCTTTTTTATATCAGAAGGGGCAAACGGGCAGAAGGCTCACCTGATGTTACGTGATCACCGCCGTCTATGAACATCTGCAACACCAGAGGGCACGTAGGAGCGTTGTGGACCTTGAAGAAAGGAATAGGCTCTTTTCTTGAAGGTTTTTTTTTATGTTAAAAGTTGGCATGCCAGCATACGGCCCACCTGATGGTAAGTGGTTGCCGTAGCCTATGAGCGCTTGCAGCACCATTAGTAGGTGCCACTCACGCGTTGCCAACCTCGAGATATTTGTTCTTAAATCTCGTCTGCCCAGTAATTTCACTAGCGTACAGTGCCCTTCAAACCGGAACACAGTAATGCCTAAGCACTACTATTTGGCGGCAGAATATTTGACACTGCGGTGGTACCTACCTAGCCGGCCGGCCTCTTGCAACAAAAGACCTACCACCAGTGAAAATGAATTCGGTTCCTAATGAATGAATGAATGAATGAATGAATGAATGAATGATACTTTATTTGCTTATTTTTCCTATTACTACATATATACTTTACTTATATACTTTATTTTCTTATTTTTCCTAAGTCGTATCGGTTCGGGAAGTCTGCCGACAGTGGTTGTGCGAAGAAGAAAATGCCTTTTATATCGCTTTGTAGTGGATTTCCAGACATCGAGGTGGTGAGGGTAGAATTAGGCATTTTAATTCGATGTCCGATGATGATTACGAGTAGGATATATCCATTCTTATGCGTTGAGTTTCTTGTGCCTAAATACAGATACTTTTACTAAGACGAGTGGTGACTGTAAACAAAAATTAAATTCTTAAAAAGTTACATATCATTTCGGTTGTATAGCGCTGTATAGAGCTCTAGTACTTTCAAAAGGTATATTATAAACTTGCTTCTGCCCGCAGTTACGCCCACGTGAAGACTAATTTTAATTAGGCATCTTTATTAAAAAAGGAATACATATATGGATACAAACTTTCATGCCTTATTTCGCCCTTACAACCATATCATATATAGATATAAGGCGTCGTGATGTGACGACCCCATCGCCCGCTGTTGGGATAACCTCTGTTACAGCAGAGATTATTCCACCAGTGCAATCAGTCACACTGGTGGTAGGTCTTTTGTTGCAAGAGGCCGGCTAGGTAGGTACCACCGCAGTGTCAAATATTCTGCCGCCAAATAGTAGTGTTTAGGCATTACTGTGTTCCGGTTTGAAGGGCACTGTACGCTAGTGAAATTACTGGGCGAACGAGATTTAAGAACTAATATCTCGAGGTTGGCAACGCGTGAGTGGCACCTACTAATGGTGCTGCAAGCGCTCATAGGCTACGGCAACCACTTACCATCAGGTGGGCCGTATGCTTGTTTGCCAACTTCTAACATAAAAAAAAAAAAAGAGCTTATACACTCGTATAAAATGATAGTGTGCAACGACTGTAAAAGTAGGTCACAGGCTAGCAGTAGCAGTTACAACAAATGTAAAAACTGTAATGGATTTTCTATTGTAGTTCTATACGTTTTGTTTAAATGACAATGCCTGTGTGTAACAAGCCGAGTAAGCTAAGTTGAATATGCATCGTTCAATTTTTAATTAAACAGTTTTTAACATACAAATGTAGAGTGAATAGGCATCTCCCAGGCAAGCGCGCTCCACCTTAGGCTGTATCACCACTGCACATCAGGTGTGATAACAGTCTAGCGCTGGCCTAAAAATTTAAAAAAAAAGACGGAGCTCCTATGATCATTGATAACCTTATTTTTTTATTTCATGACGGTTATCAAACAAGCAAATGGTCCGCCTAAACCTATAAGAAGGCTTGCGATACTTGAAGTATCACGCGTTGTCAAGGAACAGGAGGGAGGGGATGAAACGGAAAAAAGGAAGGCCGCAGAGGTAGTGGGAGATTGGGCGTCCGGTGCTCTTACTCATCGCATGAAACACAACACTACCTACAGATACTGTTACTTAACGCCGAATTTCTGTGAGAGGATAGTAGGTACTTCTCCAGTCGTGCCGGCCCATTAGTGCTAGGAGGAACATGGCCCTACTACCGTTATAACCTACCTTATACGCTTGTATATATGCCACACTTAAAGTGTTATACATATGCTACTGACACTTGCCACCACTGGTTCGAGCGTATACGCCGAAATAAGCCCGTATACGCGCGTTCAACTTTTTGAAGAGCGAAATGAAGTCCGTGTCTTAGAGCGTATGCCGTAACAACGCTAGTCTGAAACCGCCCATAGGTAGACAAAATTTTTGATAAATCAAATTTTTTGCTTATTAGTAATCATTGCGCCCATAGATATAATCAAATTATAAGAAATCAAATTATTTTTCTTACCGCAAGCTTCGAGCTTAATTGAAGGGGCAATAGGAATATTAGTAATGGCTTGAAAAGCATTGTTGATATTTAAAAAAAAATAGGAAAAAATCTAAAAGAAAGCGTTCCTATAGTATTCATGAATTATTACATCTAATACTAACTAGTTCCGTTCTATCTCCAATAAATTCTCAAACTCAAACTCAAAATATTCTTTATTCAAATAGGCTTTTAAGCGCTTTTGAATCGTCAAATATACAGTCTGTCATGTCCGCCTAAGTGAAGCTACCGCCGATTCGGAAGGTAGATTCTGCAGAGAAGAAACGGCAAGAAACTCTACAGTTACTCTTTTCAAAAATAATCACATTACATTTGTCAAATGTACAATTAAGATATATATCCCGCATGAAACTCAACGTATATTAATTCCATGCCACATTATCTGCAATATATTCATTAACGGAATAATAAGCTTTATTTAGTAAACACCGCTTGATATATGATTTAAATTTCATAAGTGGTAGATTCAAAATTGTCTGCGGAATTTTATTATAGAAGCGAACACCTTGCCCCAAAAGGACATACTCACTTTGTGAAGCCGAAAACTTGGTGTAACAAGTTTATCTTTTCTTCTTGTATTAAAGCAGTGTCTGTCACTGTTTGTGTCAAACAAATAATAAATAATAAACGCCACACACTTAACGGGCCCCATTAGGATGATGATGTAGTGGTATCCTGTGTCGGGGGTCCGGAAACACATACAAGGACGAGGACAAATACACCCAGACCGGTAAATATGCTTAATTTGTGAATGCAAAAATATTATGCCCCGAGCGAAATCGAACCCTGGACCTGTGCCGCTTAAGGCAGGTAAGCTACCGCTGCGCCACAACGTCGCCAAATCTCTCCAATGACAAATAAATCACATCACCATTAAATGTAGTCGATTCCTACATTAGAATACAGCTCTATCTAAATTGGTTTTATTGTTTCTGAAAAATGGTCACATAAATACAACAGCTTTGACTACGGAACCTCAATGTCGGTGTGGTGATTAAAAATTATAATAATAATTTAATTAAAACCGGCAACATTGCCTATATTTTCCCGAAATTTTAATAAGAATGCTAACGGTAAGCTTCATTTCATTCGGATTATTATTTACTTAATGAAAAGAACCATTAATATAGAAAAATAAGTAAGTACAAAAAAAATAGAATTTCGATACCTTGTTCGCGATTCGGGAGTAATAAGCTTTTTTTATTCAACCCGGGTAGTACAGCGAAAAATATAAAGAAAGACTGAAAAATCATAAAAACGCACTGGCTAAAGATCTGCTAATAGAAAACATACACACACAAAACATAAAACGCCTCAATAGCCCATCTCCGATTACGTCCTTAGCCGTGGTTCGGCTTCGCAGGAGGCATCAAATTTCCCTAAGGACGGCATCAAATTTGAGCCCCCGTGAGGGCTGCCCCTTTATCACGGCTGAGTCTCTTACTCGGCCCCCACCAGTGACGCTGTCAAGGTCAGTAGGGCCAACAGCAATACACATTCCGAAAAAAAAAAGCCTCAATAGGTGGCATATACTCAAACTTGACGAAAGAAACTAACGAGATTGTACAAATAAATAGAAAAGCCGATTGTAGATAAAATGCGACGAAAAAACCCGGGAGTAGATTACGCCATGCCTCATCATTTTTTCAACAACATGCAGGTTTTCTTATAATGTATTCCGTCACCGTTAAGCATGAGATACATTTGAAACACTAATCTATATAGATAAAAATGAATCCCTATATCCCTTAGTCACGCCATCACGCGTGAATGGCTGGACCAATTTCACTTTTTTTTTTTTTGTTGTGTTTGTTATTGTCAGGAGAAGGTTCCTATGACAGAAAATATTAAATATAAAGTAAATATTAATTCTAACAGTAAATACCAGGTTTGTATGCAATCGACGGGTAGGGAAGTTCGTATGGAAAAAAATGTATTACTTAATGTTTGTATACAGGTAGATAGTTTATAAGTGGAAGAACGAAGAACGGAATTAAAACTTCCACGGTAAAGGGATAAACGGAACAATTTACTATGCACTCGGACGAAGTCGGGGCGGGTCGCTAGTTAACCAAAAAACTTCAAAACTCTGAGGCGCTTGCCCGGTTAAAGTCTAGGTTCTCTACTACGCATAGTTTTCGGCCATCTTGTCCAAAGCTGCTATGCGTAATAGAGCTTTCTGTTTTTCGACAAGAACGCGAAAACTTTTCACAGAATAAGTAGTAGTTTCCGTACTGTTGCGTTTCGTTCGATGAATGTGATCACCGATGACTCAAAAACTTTCCCCTTTCGACCTCTTTTTCCCCCTACTTACCTACGCCCTTACGCCTGCAGTACGTTTAGCAAATACAAAACAAAATATACTACAAATCATTGTAAAACAACATTCAAACATACAAACTATCACATTTATTATATAGTAGGATTTTTTCTTTATATTAAAGAATATTAGCAATGCTTTTTCAAGTCATTACTTGTTATACATAACACTAACACATTTTTATACATAACACTACAAGCTTATTTGGAGGGGCAATAGGAGACGAAATAAGCTTGTGGCTTTTGCTAGGATTGGGTACGACAATAGCCCAAAGGTTCAGGATCAAACCCGCAACTGTGGCGTTAACGGAGTAAGCTTTTCTATTTGAGATAATGAGGCTACACTAATAATAATATATAAGATAATTTCCAATATTAATCAAACTTTTATTTTGTCACACTATTTCATTTATTGAAGATGAGATTCATTCACCTATACTTGAATATTGTCAAACGTTACTGACATTTAAACGCAGATGAAAATACAGGGACTCATGGTTATTGCGTTTCTGAAATTGCACTATCGACGAATTTCACAACACGCTGGCTAAAATTTAAAGTGCAATAAACGAGCGCTGCTAATAGGGACGGATCATGGAAAGGGTCAATTTAATAATACTTACTTTTTTTCCAAATGTGTATTGCTGTTGGCCTAACTGGCCTTGACAGCGTCACCGTGCGGGGGGGCTGAGTATACAAACCCGGCCGTGAAAAAGGGCAGCGCTCACGGGGGCTCCAAATTGATTCCGTCCTTGAGGTGCCTCCTGCGAAGCCGAACCACGACTAAGGATGCCATCGATCCCTGAACTCACCCGACGGTGTGAGCGCAATACGACATGCAAAAAAAAGAACCGCACTTACCTAGGTAGGCCTTATTGCAAGAAGCTGGCTAGGTAGGTGCCACCGCAGTGTTAGATATTCTACCGCAAACCATTAGTGCGTTTTGCATTACTGTGTTTCCCTTTGAAGGACACTGTAGCTAGTGAAATTACTGGGCAAAGGAAATTTAAGAACAAATATTTCGAGGTTGGCAACGCGTGAGTGACACCTACAAATTAATGATGTTGCAAGCTACACACTAATGACTACTACACTAATGGCTCCGACAGCAGTTTACCATCAAGTTGGTTGTATGCTTGCTTGCCAACATAATATTTAAAAAATTAAAAATCGTAACTTTAAAAGACATGATATTGGTAAAGTTATACGCACATATTTTGGATATACAAGTACAGTTTTACGTAGAATACGGTATAGGTTTCGAGTAACTATATTAACAAGTAAGTATCGGATTTCAAACTTCGACAAATTTCAACTACGGAGTTGGAAAACAGATCTGAACTTAAACTATAACACAATTACGTAAGCTCTTAGCTCTCCCGAGATAAATTATCGGGATACAATGAATTAAAATACGTTGAAATAAAAAAATATATGCAAAAACATTCATAAATTTCTATGACAGGTTTTTAAGAGCATTTTCAATGGTTTAATAATTTGAGAAAAATATAAAACAACGTATAATATGTTTCTGTAAGAATAGAACAATTTAAATTACGACATCCTGTAGCTGTCGGTCAAAAGCAACTACCCAAATATTATAATAAAAAATAAAAAGATGATGCAAAAAGAAAAAGCGAAGCACATGTGTACATTTAAAAAAAACCTCAGTGTTTTTTTTTTTAATTTTTGGCTACTTTATTTTATTCTACTTTATCCGGAGGCAAAAATATTATTGTCGGATGAATGCTATTATCAGGGTAGTAATTACGTTACGTAAAAAAATATCAAGTTTTATGTTTTGTTACGTATTCTGATATGGGTCGAGGGGTCAACTGCCTGAGGCAGCCCAACCCAGTGAAACGGCCTTTAGATATTTTTTGTTCATATAAATAGTTTGAAAAATAAACAATGTACATAATACATGATTAATCCCACTAATATTGTAAACGTGAAAGTTGGTAAGAATGTATGTTTGAATGGATGGATGTTTGCTACACTTTCACGGAAAAACTACTGAATGGATTTGGATGAAATTTGACACAAAGCTTTTTACTGGGAAAGATGTCAGGTTCCTTGCCAGGATTGGGAATATTAAAATATTATAATAACGTTTAAGAAGAAACGTAACATAAAATAACAAATAAATAAACACTATTAAATATTTAATGTATATTTTCATCTGTAGAGGAGAGAGTAGTAAACGTATTTTGATTCGTAAATCAAAAAGCCTTAATTTAAATTTAAAGAGACAAATAAAATAATGACACAAAAAATATGTAATTCAATGCAATATTTAGAATAAATTTTGCTATGTTACTTCGACCTTATATCTTTTAACTTAGTGATTTCCAATCTATGCCTTTAAAGAGGATAAGTTACAAAGCTGACACCAATTGCCAGAACGTGTAAAGTCGGAAAAGCTATCAAAAACTTTTTCGCGATAGTTCATGATGCAGGATAAGTATATAAATAAAAAACTTACTTCTTAGACTTATTTATATTTGACAGTAAATCGTAACCGTCCAAAACCTTATAATAAGATTAGAATAGAATAAATAATAATAATAATACATCCCTGCTATTATAATTTTATTCCTAGCTACATGGTGCACCTGGCCATGCCACGTAAAGAAAGGTGTTGAATATTTTTGTTAAGCCACGCTTTAGAGTTTTTTATCAGTATTAATTTTGAATCAAACTAACCTAAGGATAGCCGTGAGCCTTTATCAATCTCATCCAAGTAGGTTAACATTATGAACAACTTATTATAACCAACAATGCTTTTAATCCCTTTACTAGATAACACAATAAATTGCACAGCACTGTAATTACTACGTCGTATTTCAACGATTCTTCTTTTTATGTGGTACAACAACGATTTTCTGCATAATGAAATATTGAAGTAACAATCAACGTGACACGCTTCGTTAGAATGTCATCTTTTTAAATAAAGTCTTTCTAATACAACGTATTAAATAGGTTCTATACTTCGTCATATGCCAACATATGCAATTTATTCATTGGAATAATATAAGTCAGATAAGATATGATACAACCTTTCATTTAAGAAAAAAGTATACCTCCATTCCATGGTACGTTGATTTTATTCGTGGACGCAACGTGGACGTGTTAATAAATAGATTATTCCGTTTCAGGAGAGCGCGTAATTGCGCGAATGGTTGCCGGAGATGAGAGCGCCGCGGCGCGTGACAAGTGCGCTGCTACTACCATTCGCCCTGCTGTATCTGCCGCATGTTCATGCTGCCAACGTCACTACATACCGAGTGAGTAAAATTAGTTTACCCCTTGATGAATTTAGACGTAGATTTGCAGTAACTTGATTTGGGCTACATTTTAGGGAGAATTGAAATCGATTATTTTGGAAATGACTGTGAATTTAAAAAAGACTACATTTAATACTAAGCTAAGTCTCTCTTTGCCTTGTAATAATATAATCCTATATAATTCATATGAGAAAAAATCTTCATAGCCAGGTGTGCTCACTGATCGTTGGGTTAAGCAATTTTAGGTGCTGTCAGATATTAATGGGTGACAGTGGTATTTCCACTGACCATCTCCGTGATTCGGAGAGCACGTAAAACTCAAGTAGTGGTAGCGACTGTTAACAATTTGATAATAGTCGAAAAGTCAAGTCAAAGACATATATAGACAACCTAAACAACTCTCAGACTAGGTTAAATAAATAAATAACCTCTACACATTCAACGGTCCCCATTAGGATACTTATATCCTGTGTCGGCGGTCCGGATACATACACAATGACAAGGACAAACAAAGATTGGCCATTAACCACTAAAGTTATAAGAACGAATTTTAGGAAAAGACCGCTATATACGGAAAACTCGGAGCAAAAATCACAATATATTTCAATCTATTTTTGATGTGGTTGTGAACGGTTCTGCCCACGCTGCTTGTACCTACGCGATTGGCATTTTACATGAATACGCTGTTGCGTAAATCTCAAGTACAAACATAAGTAAAAGTAGAGTAGAATCTATGACAATGACGGAATAAAATATACATATAACTTATAAGGATATTTTTATTAAATTCACTGATTCCGTTATACATAAAATACTGATTAATGAAATTTCATCTTAATCTTACTAACAATTTCCTGGTAATTATTCCCAGGATCTACTCTTTATATAATTTTTCCACACAGTGATCTCTGATCTCCGCAACCTAAAGGGCGAGCTAGTGACACATTGAATCAGAGCAAATTACCTGAGCTCACGATTATTAACATATGTTGTGTGACGACAACAGATTAAAATCTTTTTTACAATTAAAAGTACATATAACAAAGCTACTTTCAATATAAAAAAGGATTTGATTATTTAAAAGTCTAATAATACAACACTCCTCCCTGCTGGGGTGTATTATGTACCCTTTTTTCTCGAGTAAAGTTCTTTGGTCTTTGCACTCTAATATATTTTTTTGCCTTCCGTGCATTTTACTTAGTACCGACTGACAAATTTAAGCCAAATCCGATCAGCCGTTTTATCGTGATTGTGTCAAAACAAACAAATAGACTAAGAATCTCATGGAAATACCATGTTGCAGCTCTTGTAAGGACAACTATAAAGGAGATATTTTTGTCTTGGTTTGTTGTTCGTAGCACTAATAGGAGTAAAAGAAATAGATATACATAGGTTTGGTAAAGTTAAATTTCAATGTGCCGCACACATAAAATACGTAAAATATTGGCATGGGGCTTTTAGCTCCTAATGTTTCTTCTGTCTTCTTTCTCTTTCTACGGATATAGATTTGAAAACGCTACGAATAAATCTCAATCAAGCTACACACATTGTCATAGACAACAATCCGTACTATTCAATACGTTTTGGTATAGATTTATATTAAAATTCACACAAGAAATATGATGGATCGACAGCTCATATTAACATTGTAGTATGTACATACATATGGGTCGTTTGAGTTATCAAGTTTTTCCGCTATATACGACCGGTCCCGGATAGCGAAAAATAGCTTTTTAATAGAGCCAACGTAGATCGCCTACGTTTTTTTCAGGATGGATTCACGATGGCATATTTGCAAAGCACTTACATTCCAAATTGTTCCATAATAACAATTTGAGATATGTAAGTAGATGAATTCTTTATGATTTTTTTAAAGGACGTGGACCTGATGACCCCATCGCCCGCTGTTGGGATAATCTTGGTCACAACAGAAAATATCCCACCAGTGTAATCAGTCACACTGGTGGCAGGTCTTTTGTTGCAAGTTACCACCGCAATGTCACTCTACCTACCCCAAAGCAGTTCGGTTTGAAGGGCACTGTAGGCTTGTGAAATTGCAGGGTAAAGGAGATTTAAGAACCAATATCTCGAGGCTGGCAAGACGCCTGAATGACACCTACAAATAGTATTGCAAGCGCGCATAGACTACGGCCGCAACATATAAAAAAATACATGACATGCCAAATAAAGTATTAAAGAATCTTCTTTAATTAGAAAAAATAGGGTTTCCTAATTGCATATACAATTGTGAGCTGTACTTATAACAAAAAAAAAAACAATTTTGAAAATGTTTCCTATCTGTCTAAACGATTTGAAATGATTGGACCAATTTTAAAGGGAAATTCACTGCCAGATATGCTGCTTATATTAAAGGAGTAACTTAGGCTGTTTTATTTAAAAAAAAGAAGTAGAGAGAGTTCTTCGCGCAATAACACAAACAAATAATAATAACGCAAGCGAATTCGAGAGCACAGCTAAATAAATAATGTATGTGATTATTTTTATTTATATATGTAGCTAGTTTCGAACAATCGCTTGCCCCGGTGAAAAAGGTCCATGAACCCGTCCCGTCCATGAACATGTGGACCATCAGAGGGAAGTCAGGTGCGCTGCCGCCCTTCTAGAATACAACTGGCATAGAAGTAATATAAGAACAATAATTCTATGACAACTGGTTATACGCTGACTGATCTAGAACAGTGGCTGACGTGTAGTTCACTTCAATACTTTTTCACTAACCAATAGTGGTAGTTAACCAGGCCGGCCTTTTAGCTCTACCGCCATCATATATATGTCTTAGAATTTCTTCTAAACTATGCAGGCTTCCTCACTATGTTTTCCTTCACCGTTAGGCACGAGATAAATTTTGAATCAGAAATTAGGCACTTGAAAACTCAGAGGTGCTTGCCCGGATTCGGACCCGAGACGTTCAGTCAAAGTCTACGTTTTCGATCCATTGGGTCTTCTCGGCGATATGTACGATTGACGCAATGGGGGGCAGTCAAATTCAGAATACGACGTAATGAAAAAAAAATATGTGTACAAAAGAAAACAATGTATTAAAGACTAAAAAATAATTTGTTAACACATTTTGCATACTTGAACGTAGGAAGCTTAAATGCAATGTGAATTTCTTTATAACTGCAAATAAGAAAAGCGCGCACGGCTTCACTTACATATTTGCGCAAATTTCCGTTATTTCCAAACCATTTCAGCTTTAAGCGTTTAATACGATTTGAACGAATTTTCCCCTAGCATTTTGAATTTTTTTACATTTTATTTTTATTGTTAAATACTTTAAGAGTTTATTAAAATTTGTGACACCCATACTGGTGTATGTTAAGTGTGTAGCGTTTATTAGTGTGTAGCGTTTATCGGGCACTTTTGAAGTTTTAAAGTTTTTTTTTTTTTGTTTTATTTGGAAAACATACAGCATTTAAATACAGTTTAACAATGAAAGAGTTTAGCTATTACATTAGCCAATTAAGTTTTCACTAAAAATATAATACAATAGTGTGGGAATATATAACGAACCAACAATTGTATTAAACATATTAGCTTATGGTACAGAAAAAGAAAACCTAAAACGTGTTCTAAATATTCTAAATTTACTATATCAAAAACATGCTGTACTTATTACTAGTTATACATTTTGCCTTAATGCGGAAATAAATTGAGTAACCTTATGACGGAACAAATCAATGTGGGTGTATTTATTGTTATAAACAGTACATACTCTTGGTAAAAAGCTATTTTTTCCATAATTGGTTTTAGAGATTGGTATTGAAAATACTTTATTATTTCTAGTACTTATTTTAGGACACCAGAATGATATTTTACTTAACAAGTATGGAGAGTCTATTATGTTATTAATAATTTTATAAAGTAATAATTGGTCTTTTTGTTCACGTCGCAACTGTAGTGAAGTTAAATTACAATTGTTTATGCTACCGAATCTTCTCAATATGTATTTCTTAAATTTGTGCTGAATTTGCTCAATCATATCTATATAAATAGCATATTGAGGATTCCAAATTGATGACGCATATTCTAATTGAGACCTAACCAGGAGATAAAAGAATTACTAAAGTATTAGCATTTTTAAAATCTTTTGAAGAACGTAAAACAAATCCAAGCATCTTATATGCTTTTTTCTTTATATTAATTATGTGTGAGTCAAATAACAGTTTACTATCCAAGTGTATTCCCAAGTCCCTCACCTCGGTTACCCTAACTATTTTTTTTCCCAACAAACAATAATCATACAAAATTTGGTTAGATTTCCTAGTAAACGTTATGGTAGAACATTTTTTATATTTAAAGATAAGCCATTTGAGACACAATATTCACAAATTCCATCTAAATCACTTTGCAATTCCAGACAGTTTTGTTCTGATTTAATAATATGGAAAATTTTGGTATCATCTGCATATAACAGCACTTTTGAAAACTGGACATATTCTACAATGTCGTTTATAAATATATTAAACAATAATGGAGCGAGGTGGGAGCCCTGGGGTACTCCAGACTTGACAGGAATGAAGGTTGAGATGTAACCTTTAATGGAAACTGCTTGGGTTCGATTATGCAAATAAGAAATTAGCCATCGCAGCAGATCACCATGTATACCAATTGCCTCCATCTTTCTAAATAAAATATCATGCGAAATCTTATCGAAAGCTTTGGTGAAATCGGTATACACGGCGTCAACTTGAAAGTTTTTATTCATTGCTGCGATGGTAAAATCTAGCATTTCACATAAATTTGATTCTGTCGATCGCTTATTGATAAACCCATGCTGAGAACTAGTCAATAATGGTCTAATGGCTGGAAATATATTATCATATATAATCTTTTCAAAAATTTTCGGAATAACTGATAGCTTGGATATACCTCTATAGTTACGGACATTATGTTTATCGCCGCTTTTATGAATAGGGACAATAATAGATCGTTTCCATGTCTTGGGTAGATTACCCGAGGAAAAAGATTTTTTAAAAACAATTGTTAAAGGAACAGCCAGTTCTATACTGCATTCTTTTAAAAATTTAGGATGTATGCCATCTGGACCACTACCTTTAGTTATATCCAGATTTTTTAAATATTTTTCAACTATTTTTTGATTAAAATTAACTGTTCCAATGAGATTTTGAAAGGTTTGCTTATTAGACACATTATTGCCTACGTTATTACTATTTTCAAATACCGATTCAAAAAATTTATTAAATAAATTTGCTACAAGTTGTCCTTCATTTGCTACACAATCATCTAAGTATACAGAGTCAGGTATGTTGTTACTAATACGCTTAGTTTTAATAAAAGACCAGAAAGCTTTGGAGCTATGTTGTATATTAGTGCGTGTTCCTCCGTGCGTGAAATGTACGAATTATAACAAGAACGTTCTAATTCTTTAAAACTCCGCCGTAACTCCGAGAAAGTATTGTAGTCACATATTCTACCGTATATTTTCCATTTTTTATGTACTTTTAATTTTTGATTTAGCAACTTAATTAAGGAACGGGAATACCACCTCGGATATCTAAATTCATTGACAACAAGTGTTGACGGAACATGTTTTTGAATTATGGAGTTAATAATAGTATAAAATTCGTCGATTGCATTTTCAATACTCATATGTCTTAAGCAGTCATACCAATTTATTTCATTTATTTCCTTATTAACCTTTACGTAGTCAGCTCTATGAAAATTAAATTTTGTATGAGACGCTGTTCGCAGACTTGACTGTATAACATTTAATTTTACCATTATATTTAATGCTGGATGGTGGCCATCCTCAGGTATAATATATAGGTATAACTAGATATTGTTAAGTCTAAATACCTGTTATTCATATTAGGTATACAATTATATTGTAACCAACCAGTAAAACATAAAAAAGAAAATAACTCTGTAACTAAAAGATTATGAGTTGGATTAACGATAACTAAATTAGATCGATATGAACACGGTTGCCAGATGGCATGGCTTATATTAAAATCTCCTATTATCAAATATTCATCATTAGGAAATTGAATATGTAAGTCGGATAAATATTCATATAGTAGAACAAGTGACGCGGCATGATGAAGGTTTTGAGGGAAGTAACAGCAATACAACCGTAATTTTCTCGCACCTAAAGAAATATATACATTTGTTACCTCTGCATCAGGAAACGTTGGGAGAGCGTATGTTTGTAGGTTCCCAACATTAAGCTTACGGTGAACGGCTACTAAGGTACCATCACCCATCTTTTTACCAATCTGCTCAAAGTTACGATCTGTTCGGTACACATTGTAACGGTGATCGAACAGCTCTGTATCGTAAATTCCCGGTAACAACCATGTTTCACATAAGCACACAATATCATATTCGTTATTTATTACATTTCTATAAAATTCATTAGTTTTTGTTCGTAAGCCTCGGACGTTTTGATAAAAAATCGTTATAGACATCTTAAATGCGACAATACAATTTTACTTACGATTATTAAATTCGAGATTTTTTTAAATAAAATATTCGTACTACACATCCATAAGCATAAATAGAACTGTAATAATTTACTATAAACACCTTCTATTTTTATATTACAGTCTATATTAGAAACGCATAAATAAATCTTAATAAATAACAAGTAGTTCTGTAAACGTATTATGTCGAAATTCACAACCGTACTGCCAATTTTATTAAAAGAAAATATATTTATAGGTAAGGGTAATGTATGATTTGACTTCAATAACACAATACAAAGAAACTTATAAATAGAAAAAATATTATGTATGCTAATATTGTGTGTGTAATACATAGAATGCTCTATAACATTAAAACTTAAGTGTATAACAAGTAAAGCTTCAATGGATACAAAATAGTGCATCACCATGTTTTCATTCGTATACAGATTAATGATAAACCTTAGTAAAGGAATTACAATAACAACAGAGTAAGCCCGACTTGTAAACATTTGGTATGAATTATATAATTTCTTAATTTTTAAGAGTTTGTGTGTGATGCAATGAATAAATTTTAGTATTTTATTTCCGCAATTAGATTTAGGTATACATTTAAAAAGTATGATATATATACTTATATGTAAGGGTGTATCTACCTTATATTTACTACTTATATAATTTTTTTAAACATTCCTCTGAGGTAATATGTATAATTTTAGCATTATCATTTTTACGAACCATTATGGTGCAATTACGAACCCAACAGTATGAATAATTTTTCTCTTTTGATCTTAATTTTGCTTTACGTAAAAGTATTTTATTATAGCTTGACAGGTGATCATTTATGTAAATACGATTTTGGTTTCCGGGGAACCCAATATCACAAGCTTTCAACTCTCTCAGTCGGCGAAGAGACGACATAAAATCATCTTTCTTGTATCTTGCTAACATTTTGACAATTATAGGCTTTGGTCTTGAATTATCAACGTCATTTTTCACTGCTATTCTCGTGACAAAATCAATATCGCGTTCCGGGTCTAATGGATAACCACTAATTTCAGCTAAAGATTTTATGACGTTGTTGAGATTTTCGTTGCTTTTTTGTGGAATTCCATTTATCTGAATATTAGATCGACGCACCCATTGCTCATTTTTAGTATTATCTTCTATAATAGAATTAATTTTTTTCTCCATTTCATTTAAATTTGATTGGATGTCATCTATTTTGGTAACTTTCGACTCAACTTCGGAAACTCTTTTATCGATATCTTCTATTTTTGAAAAAAATGTTGTCTTCAAATCTGATAAAACATTCTTAATTTCATTTAAATCAGTTTTAATAACCTGAATAGAAGTCAACTGAGACTGCATATCGGATATCTGAGCAGAAATCATTCTAAGTGAAGGTTCATCACCTCTGGTTGGAGAAATCAAAGATAGGGTATGCGGAGATTGTTTATTATTATCAATATATGAGGAATCCTGGAAATCTTCCTCACTCGATTTACTATTATTATCCACAGTTTCTATAGCAGAACGAGCAGGGGTGTCATCACATCTTTGTACTTTAAGAGGACAAGATGGACATTTCCAGGCTAATTTATTTTTGAGTCTATTGTATTAGGTTACGGTCATATTTAAACATTTTATATGGTAATATTTTTTACAATTGGAACAAATCAAAGCTGTAACATCTTTAACTGATTTTGTACATGCCTCGCACTTCATATTATTTTAAGTACGTCAGTAAATGCGTAGAAATAAATCCAATTGTTAATTTCTTACTTGAGAAATGATTCTGCGCATTCAACTACCGACGTTGTCTTCGTTGTTGGTGCGTATAAAATCACTTTTAGTATCAACAATGAGTGCACATCACTGTGGACGACTTAGCTCCGTTACACTTATATCGTGGTACCTCAAAAATGTTAAAAATTTTTAAAGAAATATTACTTGAGAATAGTAAACACGTCCGATACGTTACGATCCCACCACGCGTCATTAAGTTGTAATTAAACATTAAGTAATTTTGATAAATTAAAAATTATTGCGGAATTAGCTCGCGGAATGGCATCCCCCGGTCGACGGTGGATAAAACCTCTTAAAGACTAATAAAATCATGTCCTTCAGTTTATATGCAACATATAGGTCCGTTAGGGAGAGCTCTTAAAATAGCAAGTGCCCTTATAAACGAGGAGTCGAGGGACACATACGTTGTACACATTTAGCTGGCAACGCTTCATCGTACTGACGTCAATGAAGTCAAGCATACCTGGAATTGGCGATAAGACGCAATAAAACCTCATAGAAAAACAGTTTAAAATAATATTTAAAGCTATGTTAAAACTTATTAACATAGCTTTAAATATTAAACATACTGAACACATATGCAGGGCATTTTTTGTACAACAAAAAGACTATATAATACACCTCCATAAGAGATGCGATAAGACGCTTATAGCCTAGTGTACCCGCTGATCGGTAAACGATCGGAAGCAACTTTAGGCGCGGTCAGTCAATAGATGGGTGATCGCATAGTGGTATTTCAACTGAGGGTCTCCGTGCTTCGGAGGGCACGTAAAAAGTCGGTCCCGGCTGTTGACAATTGGACAACAGTCGATAAGCCAAGTCAGAGGTCTACGGGCGATCTGAACAACTCTGACGCTAGGTTGACCAATCGATAAAAAGAAGAAGCGATGCGAAATAAAATTAATAATTTGCTCTTATTGTTATGTTTTTGCTGTATCTATTATTCTATTTTATTTATTTTATAATCTATAAATTATTTGGTTACCTTCAAATTCATTCTAAAAATGGATTCCATTTAAATTTTATTGCAATATGATAAAAGACTTCGGAGGTAAATAAGGGAAACTCTCAAAGTATTAAGTAATTAACTGTGGTCCCTTTTTTCGCTTTGGTTTTTTTGTACTTAAAATATGTAGGTCAGCCATCTTTTTTTTATTAAATACTAGCGGCCCGCTCCGGCTTCGCACGGGTATAAAATATATAGCCTATGTCTTTCACTGAAAAAATTATTAAAATCGATCCAGTAGTTTTGATTTATACATTACTGCCCGCACGATTATTTACGACATCACATTAGAAACTTCAAAAATAACAGTATTTCTCCACTATTTAATGGATGTCATTATACATATAAACCTTCCTCTTCAATCACTCTATCTATTAAAAAAAACCGCATCAAAATTCGTTGCGTAGTTTTAAAGATTTAAGCATACATAGGGATATAGGGACAGAGAAAGCGACTTTGTTTTATACTATGTAGTGATTTATCCAATTTCATAAACATATCAAATACTAAATATATATTTTCGTGGACGCGATCTGATGTTTAATTATCAGCGTTTATGCAAAACAAAAAAAAAACAAAAAATTTTATACATGAGTAGTGTACATTACACTATACTATACATTCCTCGTCCTAGCATTATTCCCGGTATTTTATTTTACCCAGGGTCTGCTTATTACTCTTGTCCGGATTTGACAGGCTACTATGTTTTAGACGGAGCGATTGCCATCTGACCTCCGCAACCCTAAGAGCCAACCAGTAACTTATTGGATAAGAGCAACTTACATTTCAAGAGTTAACGATTATTATCAGATGTTTTTGTAATAACAACCGGGACCGACAGCTTAACGTGCTCTCCAAGGCACGGTGGGGAGACCCACAAGGTCAAACGCCCAGACCGAAAGAGGTACTTGTATGGTCAATACAAACATCTGCCCGAGCAGAAATCAAACCCGCAACCGTCGAGGCTAAAGGCAGACTCGCTACTCATAACGCCACAACGGTGTCAACATACACTATACTATACATTATACTGATGTAATTTTCTAATCAAGTTATGTACTCAATTCTATTTTCATCTAATTACAAGGCTTAACTGCTAAAATGGAGGCTATAAATTAAAACATGTCACAGGCTTGTGATTAAACTGGTGCATTCAGATTGTCCGGACAGTTCTGACAGACATTTACATCGGCTAATGCCTGCTGTATAATATAATACGATTCCGCCTGTAAATAGCTCCTTTATCTATTCAATATTAATTAATATAATCTTTAATTTATTTATTAATACTGGATGATATCTTCTTAAGACTTGGAATAATATGAATAAAATATTTTAGTGACTTACCTACATTCAATTTTACTAAATGTTTTTACAATAATAACTGAACGGCTAACCGTTCAGTTATTATTGTTGAAAGATTGTTGTAGAGATTTGCTTTTTCTGGAGTGAATAGGGAAGCTCGTCAGGAGGAAACCTTGTTTCAAAATATTGAAGTTATGCTCAATGAGTAAGAACACCAGAGGTCCGTGTATCCTCCTGTCTGCTTAAAGCAGTATACTGTGCTTCGGTTTGAAGGTCTGTAGCTAGTGAAATTACTGGGCAGAGAAGATTTAAGATATCTCGGGGCAAAGCGTGACTGACACTTACAAATGTAAGGTGTTGCAAACGTTCATAGGCTACGACAACCGCTTATCATCAGGTGGGTCGTATGCTTGCTTGCCAACTTAGCCACATAAAAAGCACGTTCAGATTTTGTATCACAGTTACAATTATTGCCATAAATTGTTATAGTTTATTTCTGCGAAACTAATTACTAAATTAATACTAATTACATATTTATGCATATGTTGAAACGCCAAAATTAATTAACGCTGTCTAAATTTAGTGGAACATAATTGTCATTGATATATTTAGTTTTGGTTAAGTTTATTATTTGCCTAAACGTTCTTGTGTTATTGAAATTCGCATTCAATTTTATTATTCTGTCAACTTTTTTCACTACATATTCCTTAGATAGCAACAGCCATCCTACCTTCCACTGATTATTGTTTTTTTTTGGAATTTATATTAGATAAGATCAAATCTATCTGTCTATATTTAAATTTCATATTCTTTCAATTTTTTCGTACCGCGGGTAAAATATGGTCTCACATTCCTGGTCTTCTTCATAGGGAGACTGGTTTAAATCAGATTACTTCTGGTGACCACCAAAACCTCGCTAACGGTCGAACTCGATATGAGAGGACATCTCCAAAGAAGTACTAGCAAATAAATAATAAAATTTTGTTAAGTATTCATGTAATATTTGAAAATCTGTAAACATCATTATTTCGATTGTTGTTGTTTATTAAAAAATATTAATGGCCAATTCCAATTACACCACCCCCTCTCAAGACCAATAGAACCATCAGCAATAGACGTTCCGAAAAACAACGAGAAGGATTTGGGTGTATTATCTCAGAAGGAACAGGTTAGATTGAATTGAATGCAATGATAAATAACGAAGTTATTTAATTTTCGTAGGAAGAACTGGAATCGTCTCTCCGCCTCGTGCACGCAGTCGCCACAGGCGCGACCGGTGCACTTTGCGTCACGCACCACTACGGCCGCCTGCGTGCTCCGATGTACGCATCGCGTTGGGACACAGCGCGAGCACGTGCAGACCTCGCTGCAAACATTCTACATCAACTTGGATTGGAGAATGATGGTAATGACATTGAATCATGACAATTACTTTAACACGAACTTTTGTTATAAATTGAAGCAAGCGACGTACATGGTCTGAATATCATTAAATTTTATTTAGTACACTTCGCTAGCGACTTCATTCGCATGTACTACAGTTTACTGCGTTTAAGAATTTCTATAATTCTGTCTTTCTCCAAGTTTCATTCTACTTTCTTACGAAATTTTTTAGACAATGTCGCATTAATAACTACGGACATTCAAGATATCTTACGGCTATAACTTATGATATATTGTATAGTCTATTAAATTACATCATAATTGAAACCCAGAGGCAGACGTCCTTCTAGAAATTTCTTGTGTTAATAATAATAAAAGCTTGTGGTTCGATCTTTTACTCGCTAAAAGAAGCCTCTCACTCATGCCCTGAAGACCCTCAAAAAATAATTTTCCGTGAATACGATCTCAAGTAGACGATTCTTGTTCTCAATTGTTTAGATAACACCCGTATAACGTTAAAATACACGCCTTTCTACTCGGCTACTCTAGAAGAACAGAAAAATAGTGGGAGTAGTAAAACCCATCTAGAAGACA
This sequence comes from Hestina assimilis, assembly GCA_023373885.1. Taxonomy (NCBI): domain Eukaryota; kingdom Metazoa; phylum Arthropoda; class Insecta; order Lepidoptera; family Nymphalidae; genus Hestina; species Hestina assimilis. Next base: position 7,745,294 of record CM041754.1, read on the forward strand.
TCAAGAGGAGTCACATTTTTGGTACTATTGATTCTTCCGATGTGTCTGTGGCTCAAATCTCCTTCTTTTTACTCTTCCCTCCACTCAAACCCCTCATTTCAGGTTGCACAGTACAATGATGTGTTTGTTGTTGCTCGTGTACATAAGCAACGGTAAATGCTTTTTATGAGGCAGACCACAAGCTCTTTTGCACAAGAGGCTATTTATATGACATTTAAAGATGTCATCATATTCGTCTTAGAATTTAAAAGTCAAATTGTTTTTGTCTAAACAAGTGAAGTAGCATTGGTAGTGCTATTTAATAAGATAGGCGTTAATAGGATATATTCAGTTTCAGTTTATTCATTCAATAATAATAAATAAATAATAATAAACGCTACACACTCAACGGCCCCCATTAGGATTGTTATATCCTGTGTCGGGGGTCCGGAAACACATACAAGGACAAGGACAAATACACCCAGACCGGAAAATATGCTTGCATGGTCAATACAAACATATTATGCTCCGAGCGGGAATCGAACCCGCGACCTGTGGCGTTTAAGGCAGGTTCGCTACCGCTGCGCCACAACGTCGTCAATACATGTACTTTTTCATTATATTCATTCTATATAGTATAGTAATTTATCGTTACAGTACACGATAATTTTGTAAACTGAATATTGTGATACTAGATTATACGAAACTATCTACCCAATCAAGTGCATAGAGAAGCGTGCTGCTGTAACGTTGTTAGGGCTTGTCTCTGCAAATTTAATCTATCCACTAGTATAGGTAATAACATAAGATAACATGATAAATAAAATGTTGTAAATTTTAGGACTGTTTTTAATTGGTTTCAAGTAATGATTAGAAAAATAGAACTACTTTTGTAGAAAAAAATTTTTGGTTCATAGTTTTTAAACTTGGATTTTTTATATAGCAAAAATCCACTTTTCAAATCCTATTTGTTTTTATAATTCTTCAACCATCTTCTTCTTCTTCGTAGGATTTCTTTCGGGTATTTTAATCATATTAAACACAACTAGTAAAATTGTTCCGCAAGAGTTCAAATGTTTATAAATTTTGAGTGTTTTTGATACTAATTTGTGATCACTTCAACAAGTGGTTCTTTTCAAGAAAATGCAAAATATTCTTTAAAAAATACCCAAATCGTAATGGGTGTGCATAAACTTTAAGAATCTTGTCATTTTTTTTATGTTGAAGTTGGCAAACAAGCATAATGCCCTTCAAACCGGAACACAGTAGTGCCTAAACACTACTATTTTATTATATTTATTATTAAGTTGTTAAATAAACAAAATAAATAAATGCTACACACTTAACGGCAAGGATAATGAAGGATAGGAATAGGTATCCCGTGGCCGGAAACACATACAGTACAATCACAAATACACCCAGACCGGAACATATGACTGCAGTGTCGAACATTCCATATACTTACCGAAATATTGTACAGTAATAAAAATAAATAAATAAACGCTGCACACTCAACGGCCTCCATTAGGATAATAATATCCTGTGTTGGGGGTCCGGAAACATTTACAATGACAAGGACAAATACACCCAGACCGGAAAATATGCTTGCATGGTCGATACAAACATATTATGCTCCGAGCGGGAATCGAACCCGGGACCTGTGGCGTTTAAGGCAGGTTCGCTACCGCTGCGCCACAACGTCGTCAAATAGTACACTTAGGTATTATAAATACTAAATAATACTATTTATATACTATTATATAGTAAATACCTTCGTAAGACAGGCGTATTTGAATTTTTGCGAGGTGGTCACTGATTAATTGCAATATAGAATGCACGCCACTGTGCCTGTATGATCAATACAAACATCTGTCCCGGGCGGAAATTGAACTGTGGTGATTAAGGCAGGTTCAGTACCGCTACGCCATAGTCGTTGTCGTTGTCAAAATTTATTAAGCTCATAAGTTTTACTTAAACATGAATTTTAGTGAGCTCAAAAGACTAACTCCTATTATCTATACATACTATTCATATAACACTGAAACACATGTTCCATGTCAACAAATGCAATTATCTTAACTTAAGTTCTTGTAACTGCGCCTCTAAAGACTTCATAGCATTAGTCTATTAGGACGAGAACTTAAAGGCTTCATATAATTAGTGGTTCTAAGCTAGAGTGAAGAGCTAAAAGCCAAAGCGTTTGTGATTATAATATTATATGAATGATGTAGATCTGAGATTTGCCGTCTTTATATTTAACTGTATTTGCACCTTCGTTAGTTCGAACTATATGGGATTTATATATAGAGCTTGATTTTAAAAATACAAAAATCTAAATGGTATATATCAACTTTATTATATTCAAGTATAATTCTCATATTCCAAAAAAAAGTTTGATCTTTTTTTAATAGAGAAAAAACAATAAAAGATTTTAGTATAGAAACATCCTTCAAATGTTTATATCATTTCCGATGCCGTATTAACATTTTTTTATTTCTGTTTAATTTGGTGCGATGAAAGCGAACTTCGCACTGACAAAAGCTTATCCAGATAAGCCATTGGACTATTTTGGTCGCGAAAAAAAGACTTGTAAGAGTAAAATAGTAGATGATACTTTAATATAGGGAACCAATCATTCCTATAATAATAATGTCCTTCATTAACAGTCGTGATTCACGCGGACGAAGCTAGTTTTTAATAACGTAGTCCACGAAAGCTGAGCCACCGACAATGCTAATAATCTTACTAATATCTAAATTTAAAAGTTTTTGACGATGGCCGGATGTTTGTTACTTTTTCGCGCAAAAACTAATTGACCGATTTGGATGAAATTGGTACAGATATAGCTTATGTGAATTAACATATACAAACTTTTATCCCGGAAAAATATTGAATTTCTGTGAGATCATCAAAAATTACATAACGCGAGAAAAGCTGCGGGCACAGCTAGGTCCTTACTTTTAAAATTATAATTGCGAAAGTATCTATGCCTTTCTGGCTGCCGCGCTGTCACACCTAAACTACTGCACCGATTTAAATGAAATTTGGTACACAGTTGGTCTAGAGCCTGAGAAAAGACATTTTTTTAATGCGAAAAAGGGTTTGTAAGAGGTTGAAAGGGGGATGAAAAATTGTATGGAAGTATCGTCATAGAGGTAGAATCTTGAAGCGTATTTTTTAGACTGTTGATTCGATTTAAATAAATATGACATTCAAAGTTTGTAAAAGTTTTACCCCCAAGGGTGCAAAATAACAATAGGGAATGAAAGTTTGTATGGAAATATGTAAGGTTTATGTGAATGTTTCACACGAGGACGAAACCGCTGGCAGAGGCTAGTTTTTAATAAAGGGAATAAATACATTTCATATCCAACATTTACGATTCTCAGTGAATTCAAAAATGTTTACTTAACAATCATTTCAACAAATGAAGAACGGAAATGTAATAATGTTTGTCTCCAGGAATCTGTTTACAGTTTATGTTTGCATTGTTCTCCATTAAATTCTAGATGCATTAGTGCAGTCTGTTTAAGTTACTACAGTAATAACAAACTTACTAAGTTCTAGAGAGTGCCTCAAATAGACAGATATTTGAACGCACTTGGATAATGTTCGTTTGTGTTCACGATGTGGTTTAATTTATTTGAGTTTGTATGGGTTTTACAATTCATATTGAATTTTGGTAATGGATTCATTAACCATCTATGTTTCTATTTATTAAACGAAACGCAATCGTTGTAACATTGATACTTTACGTCGATATTCTTTGTCTGCCTGTCTAGGGCTGTTGCTAAGACTCCTAAGATCCTGTTACTAAGACTCCGCTGTACATCCGTCTATCTATCTGGCCGTCTGCCATCAGGCTCTATCTCATGAACTAAGACAGTCAAAATTTTCTCAGATGATATATTTCTGTTGCCGCCATAACAACAAATGACTTAAAAACATACTAAAGGTAAATATTGAAGGGAATATGAGAGTCCATACAATAGATATGATTTTATGCCGTTTTATAGATAATGATTCGAACCCTACGTAGAGTTCGACTCGCACTTGCCTACCGGGTTTTTAAATTTAGTGGGAAGCAAATTTCATGTCCTAAACATTGAGTATGATGATGTTTTAGATTGACAAATTTTTCAACGTATTTGAATTGAACAGAATGGTGTAAACAACTATCGATGATTCTGAGATAATTAATCGAATTTGAATGGTATATCCTTCATTTTTTTTTTCAGAATATCTCATGGCAGTTTCACAAAGCTTGGTACTAGGTGGTAGTACATCAGAACGAGCGGTTGGCTCTCGTGCTCTAGCATTAAGAAGTGATGGTGTTGTGAATAGCGCGGTTGCATGGAAGAGATTTGGAGCGGCGGAACCAGTGGCCGTCATGACTCCACAGCTTGGGAAAGCACCAGATCCTGAATATCCTTGGTACTTTTATATAATATGATGATCATAGAAAAATATAAACAATTCTAATAAAAAAGGGCGAGGTTCTTAATTACGAAGGTGAAACTTTTATTATATCACCTCAAATTTTTCGTTTGTCTTTAGCATGTCAGATTACAGCCGGCATGTTTCCGTGACTGTTTTTTCTTTCATTTTGGATTTTTTTTAATTAATTTATTTATATAATCTTTAATTTATGTTTTTTAGTTACTTACTGTATGCTTTTGAAAATTGTTATATAAAAATATATAAATTTCAATTTTTAATCTGACGAGGATTTCGGAGAGGTAGTGAAACTCTTCAAAGTATAAGAATTTCTTAATAGTAATCCGTTTGACGTCGGTTCTCGTTCAGAGGATTTATTTTAAAACAGTATTTGCATTAACTAGACAGTTTTAAAATAAAAAATATATTTCAGGTATGTTTCGGCACAAGATAGTGAATCTCTACGGTCGCCAAAGTTTATGCCTTCGCCTCCCGGAGCGACTGTTGAAGGGTGGTGGACATATCCTTACTACAGCTGTGAATCAAAGCGCTGGCTGCTATCTTATACGGTCCCTGTGTCAACAATTCGCGGGTACGGCTGAATTATTCATAAACTTTCTAAGGGTACATTCATATTATTATTTATCACCGGCGTCGGGATGTGATGCCCCTATCGCCCGCTGTTGGGATAACCTCTGTCACAGCAGAGATTATTCCACCACTGCAATCAGTCACACTGGTGGTAGGTCTTTTGTTGCAAGAGGCCGGCTAGGTAGGTACCACCGCAGTGTCAAATATTCTGCCGCCAAAAAGTAGTGCTTAGGTATTACTGTGTTCCGGTTTGAAGGGCACTCTACGCTTGTGAAATTACTGGGCGGACGAGATTTAAGAACCAATATCTCGCTGGCAGCGCGTGAGTGGCACCTACTAATGGTGCTGCAAGTGCACAAAGGCTGCGGCAACCACTTGCCAACAACTTTTACCGTAGCCTTTTGAACGCTTTCAATGTCAATAATGTCATAAATGTGTTTCTGACCCAAAGATAGAAAGGGAAAGAGAGAAAGAGAGAGAGAGAACTGGGAGAAAAAGGGAAGGAGATAGAAAGGATGGTTATGAGGACCTCCTACATAACCCAACAGTTCTAATATTACCGTCAATATTCTCACTACTTTTCAGGTTAAGCTGGCTACATACATACATTTTGAAAACAGCGAAGTTCTATTATTCGTATAAAACCAAGTAACTAAATCAGACTATAGTGAAGAATTTTAATAAAAAAGTAATCTTTTAAACATTCCAAATTATAATAAACATTGAAGAAGAAACATAATTATAATTCTCGTCTAAAAACATTTTAATTGAGTCTTCTAATGAACTAAAAGTTACTCCGGACTTTGTATTTAGAAAACTCGTTTCCACGAACTAAATCAACAAAACCCTCGCTATATCGGATAAGATTTTCTTAGAGGGATGTTTCGTGTTCATTAAATGATAACGGGTTATTCATTCATTTCAGATTAAAAGGCGTTGTGTCTTTAGACATCGACGTATCAAATTTAGAAATCAATCAGTGCGAAGTGGATAGTGATGTGGAAAATGATAATCAGATTTATTCCTTTCATGGAACTCATAAATGTCCCAATGAAACTACATTTGTAAGTAATCCTTAGTTTTAATATACCATCATAAATGCTTAAGTATAAGAACTGTTTGGTGTAAACCAGTGTAGGGACATACATACTGTAATTTACACGATATGGGTACCATTGAAAATCAGTGTTAGGTGTGCCCACCTAACAAAAGCTGAATGGTATCCATTTCGGGACACAGCACAGTAGTCATATACCTAGTACCTAATTAAACGTTTTTTTTTCTCTGTATAATTTTTCTTTACTTTTTTTAACATCATATTTTGTAACATAAATTTTTATTCCGCATGGTTTTTTTATTCTTATTAACTTTGTTATTGTTGTATATTATCTCATAATCTTGGTTTTAGTTGTAGTTTTTTTGATTACATACATGCTGTGTTCCGATAATAAATCCTTCTTTCTATCTTTAATTTGACTCCCGATGCTATGTTAGCGTATCGGGTCGCCAGGCGAGTTAGAATTAATATGATTTAATTATCATTTTTCAGTCTTGTACGTACGTACGAACTCGTGAACCTTTTATACACAAGTAGTAAACAATTATCAGAGTTGAATAGTTTCACTTCACCCACCTGTATAACAAACAAGTTTTAAGTAGTAATAACTTTAAACCGTGAGTTAGAGACGCTCATAGCCGAGTGCACCCACTGATCGGTAAACGATCGGTAGGTTAAGCAACTTTAGGCGCGGTCAGTCACTAGATGGGTGATCGCATAGTGGTATTTTAACCGAGCGTCTCCGTGCTTCGGAGGGCACGTAAAAAGTCGGTCCCGGCTGTTAACAATTAGACAACAGTCGATAAGTCATGTCAGAGGCCTACGGGCGACCTGAACAACTCTGACACTAGGTTGACCACTAACCAATCGATAAGAAGAAGAAGACCGTGAGTTAGTAGCTGTGATAAAGGGTAGGAGGATTAAGTGTGATGAAAGAACAACAAGCATTACATGGGGCGGAACTTGGGCTTCTGGCTCTCCCACTTATCGAACGAAATTCAACATTAAGAATAGTGCTTCTGGAAGTTATTAATCTGCGAGATGGTAGTACTTACGGTCGGGCCAGCATTCATACCGAATCTTTTACTAAAAATGAATTGTATTTCTTAATAATTCGCGAAAATCTAAAAAGGTTTTTGCGTTTGAAGAGGTTGACGTCCATAATGTTGTTTGATCTCTGATCCGTAGTATAATTAAAGTAGTTGTTAATTGCAATACAACAATAAATTATCTTCTAAAATGGTTTTGATGGATACTTCTTTAAAAGTAAGAAAAAAAATAAACTTAAAATTCATAACTGTTTGCAGTGTGAATATAAACCAAATAGAGAAATTGGTGTTCGCTACAGTGGCTGGGCACGAGGGTCCTACATTTGCCGATGCCGACCGGGATATTATTCTATTCACCATCCGGAAGGGTTCAACGGATCATTGGTGGAAGGTAGTCAAATAAAATCAAATCAATCAATCTTATCAAAAATATGAAAAAAAAAACATTGTCTTCAGATTGATAAACAATTGTATGAAAATTCATCTTTGATTTTTATTTACGGATAGATTTGTGGATGGAAAAATACCAGGTTTCTCTGCTTTTTCAAATTATGTAAACATGTATATAACTATCGACAGTCTCCTGCTATTTTTGTTTCGTTACAGCAGAGGTTGGTTTTGTCTGGTTGCTATCCGTTTTGGCATGTTTCAAATCACAACGTAAAGATCTAAATATTAAAACCAAAAAATAAAGCTGCTTTGATCCAAGTGATAAAAACCTAATAATAATTATTATGCCTCCAATATGCTTAGTTTACGTTTAAGGCTTTCACTGTTTATGTATAGTAAACATTGCATTAAATATTAAATATTTTACCGACATTTTCTTTTCCAGTCGCCTATCAAGAATACGAAGAAAATAGTTTAGATAACTGGAGCGAGCCGTACGAATGTCTGAAATGCCAGCCCGGTTGCGAGTCATGTCGGGGACCGGAGCCATGTCTTGCTACATACAACTGGCCTTTTCGGTAATTTTCAACCACAATATAAACTCTTATTTAAGTAAACAGGGGGGAGGGGTGTTTGGCTATGAACTCTTATTACGACTCAAATGACGACCTAAACTGAGCTTGTGGCTTGCATCGCAATAGAATTCTTACTAAAAGTTTATGTGTATAATAAACGGTACTCGATTTATTTTTGCAATATTGTTATTTCACGGTTTTATGGCACAATGCTTTTGTCTATTGTTAGGCCTAAAAAGAGCTATGTGTTGAAAAGCAATTCGCTATTTTTACGCCAATAACGAAATTTGAAAAACCACGTTTCCATCCAGTTATTGGTTTTAATCACACAACCAAGAACTCAAATAAACCGAATATGAGTTTGGTCTGATTAGGTAATTCATGTGTTTATAATATCTGCAAATACATCAAATGTTTGCGTAAATAGACCGAAACCGCTTTAGGAATAAGCGTATTTAAGTATGTAAATTAATTTAATTCAAACAAGTACACCAACCATAACATACCTATGTTCACCACTACTTGATGGCGATGATTATCCTTAAATTTTTACCAATTTCAATACATAAGATCCTTAATCCAGTTATTATAGAGACCAGTGAAGGAAGCGCAACATTACTGATACTTCACGTCCATAATATTGTACCTTATTACTAAGATTATAAGGTTCGGTTTATAATCGGTCTCTTCTCTACCTGTCTGTTTCCATCTAAACATATACAACGAAATAAGTCAAATCCCATACTGTTTCTAAATTTCAGGATATCTTTGTTGGTAATATCGGTGACCTGTGCGGTGATGACGGTACTTCTCACTATCTACACGCGTCATCATCGAAGAGTGAAGGTGTTCCGCGTGGCCAGCCCTGTCTTTCTCTCTATAACACTTCTTGGTTGTGCTATCATGTATATGGAGGTGAGACAAATTACGCACATCTAACCTAGTGCTCAGGAATAATTCGATTACTTTTAACTAAAGGATTAATTATAATTAATTAAGTTTGGGAGCGATTGTGGTTATTCGTCACACAAAACTTTAGTTCTTTACACTTGAATATCAAATTAGGATTAATTAGATTAGGCTGTATCTATTCGAAATTTAGTATATTGGCGTATTTTATGAACCGCTCCACAATTTTGTAGTGAAGTCCTAAGAATATAAATGTTAAGAGTAGCAGTCCATACAAAGGTTGAAAAGGTTTTTTAAGGGGTCGGCAACACGCATGCGATACTTCTGGCGTTGCAGGCGTTATAGGCTGCGGTGACCGCCAACCATCAGGTGGGCCATACGCGTGTTTGCCACTATCGTGATATTAAAAAAATACATATAACTCAGGGTTTAAAAAAATCAGCACATGGCAACGTGTGAAGCATCTCTGTTTAGGTATTTAAAATTATAAAGAGGTTTAATTTTTTTATTACAATGTATGTTCTCCAGATGGCCGCTATATTCCCGGTTCTGGACAGATATTCCTGCATCGCAACGAAATGGACCCGACATATGGGTTTCTGTATCACCTACACTGCACTGCTTATGAAAACCTGGAGGTAATTATCACGAGTGGTTAAAATGACTTATATGCCAGATAGGATTACTTTATATACTGGTAGGTCTTGTACTGGTGCTAAACCTTTTATTGCAAGCGGCCAGCCATATAGGTACCACTGCAGTGTCAGCAGAAGTAGTATGTTTTGCATTAGGTACTGTGTTTTGATTTGAAGGACACCGTGGCTAGTGAAATTACTAGGCATAGAAGATTTAAGAACCAATATCTCGAAGTTGTCAACGCTGAAAGTGACACCTTCAAAAATGAATGGTGTTGCACGCGCTCATAGTCTACGACAACTGCTTGCTATCAGGTGGGCCCTATACTTGCTTCCCAACTTAGTCGCATAAAAAAATATGGATGTAAATATTGTCCTTGACACGCCTGACCTACATTCTTGATATGTATTTCTTCCGAAATATTATCAACTAAAGAAATTTAAACCACTTCGAGGTTATCAAGTCGACTGCATAATTTAAAATTCAAACAGTCACATACAACTATATGTACTAATGTATGACCATGTAACTATATGTACGACGACGTTGTGGCGCAGCGGTAGCGAACCTGCGTTAAACGCCACAGGTCGCGGGTTCGATTCCCGCTCGGAGAATAATATGTTTGTATTAACATGCAAGCATATTTTCCGGTCTGGGTGTATTTGTCCTTGTCATTGTGAATGTTTCCGGACCCCCGACACAGGATATTACTATCCTAATGGGGGCCGTTGAGTGTGTAGCGTTTATTTATTTATTTACTACTAAGCATCTACTATTTATAAGTCGATGATTTAACATGATGACGTTAGATAAACGTTGAAATAATGCCTGTTTTAAAAGCCTGAGCTCTTTTTCAACAACGTTTAGTCCTACCTGGACCATACCTATCTATACCTAAGTATGGTCCAGGTAGTCTGAACAGTCAAATAAGAAACAGATAAGGGTAAAATATCTTTATTTTCAAAAAGACGATGTCTACGACATGCGAACTCGGCACATAAATAGTAACTACATTAACGGAATGAGGTATTCTTAATACTTACAAGTGACATAGTTTAGATATACTCTACTACAGTACAAAAATACTGATCCATATAATTGTCTTTGATAAATGGACGCAAATAAGCAATACCATGTCAATGCACAAAATTGAAAAAACTGACTTATATATGCAGAAGTGTTGGTAAATAACTGAAGAACATTTTTCTTTAATATTTGTAGGGTTTTAAGCTTTAAAACTTCTAAAAAAGCCATTTAACAATGCAATTTATGTATTATGTTAAACATTTTGGGTTATATTATATACGAAATATGCAGTTTGTATACTTATTTTTTGTGAAAATAAGTAAAATAACTTACATAAATCTGAAATTGCCAAAAACTTGACCAATACATAAAAAAATCATTTAAAGCAAGTTTTTCAAAATTTTCAAACGCGTTTTTCTCGAAATGACATTCGTGTGGGTTGACATGGTATTACTTATTTGCGTCCAAATATACTCTATATTCTATTTCAGAGTATCACTAACGTATCGCGTGAAATCGGCACACAAACTGAAGTTGACAGACAAACAGCTATTACAGTGGATGGCACCGATTTTGCTGATCATGCTGGTGTACCTCGGGACGTGGACGCTCTCTGCGCCTCCTGACGCTGAAGTTGTAAGTGCAATTACATCGATAAAAAAGTAATGTGACAAAAAAATAACTTAATTTTTTTATATATCCCTTTTTTGTAAAATAAAGGTCAATAACTAAACACTACAATAAGTTAAAATAAAAATGACTAGGTTTTTTCACGAGAAAAATCGACAAAACTAGGTCAAAATGGCATTCTGAAAATCATACATCATACATTTTTATCATTAAGCGAATAACATTTTTGTTTTCTTTCATATTAGGGTTAATTTTCTTAGCTTATTGATTGTTGTATGTTTTTTATATGTTACAACTAATTAAATATCTCTTTACAGATTACAGACAACAGAGGTCTAAAATTTAAGCAATGTACATACAATTGGTGGGACCACAGTTTAGCGATAGGTAGATACCTAATTATATGTAATATAAATATATGACACTACTTAGTTACTCAAGGAACCTATGTCTATGATTCTACTAATAATAATAATAGTAATCATAGAGATAGGTTTGAACAGTAAAGACTTGTTGAATTTGGCTAATATGTGTACGACCGAGACAGATGCTACTCTCTCTGTCTCTTCCTCTGTCTCTGTCTTCCTCTCTCTCTCTCAGAATAACGAAAAGAAAATATTTCTTTTCGTTATTCTGCCAAACCGACCGTCAGTCTTTCTCTGCACGCTGTATCTGCTATCAATATTTTATATAAATACTGAATAGGTAACTTAATATCTGCAGATGGGAATTGAACCCATAATATCCGATACCCATAAATTTATGTGTTTATAATAAATATTGTCTAAAAATATTTTTAATTACATTGATCTTTTCATGTATAAACATGACTTATAATTTACTACTTTTTAATTTTAGGAGAAATTCTGTTTCTTCTATGGGGTGTAAGAGTCTGCTACCGTGTAAGACATGCCGAAAGCCTTTACAACGAAGCGCGACTCATTTCGATCGCTATTTACAACATATTCACCGTCAATTCCCTTATGATTGCATTCCAGTAAGTACCTTAGACTTTTTAAGGATAATAATTATAATCTCCAGTAACATTGAATCCATAATTAAAACTAAAAACTGTGATTATTTCAGCTTACTGATACTGCCACGCGCTGGTCCTGATATTAAATATTTATTGGGTTTTATAAGAACACAGTTGTCAACGTCTACAACTGTGCTGTTAGTTTTTCTACCCAAGGTAAGAAAAGTGTTAGTAAGGTATGAAGTAAAAATAAGCCTAAGCGAACCTGCTTTAAGCCTTTTCGTATTGATCATACAAGCATGTGTATTGCGTGTGTTTGTTATTGACTTTGTGTGTTTCTGGACCCCAGACACAGGATATCACTATCCTAATTGGTGCCGTTGAGCATGTAGCGTTTATTTATTTCATTAAAAAACACATCATAATAATCTCTGTTTGTTTTAACTGAATAACTACTTTGGTATTTTTATATACATATCAAAGGCTTGCTATATAGTAAGCTTGCAACATAACCAAATGAAGTTAGCTTGTGCGGTGTGACTAAATACGTTCCGTTGCGTTGGTGTTGAATTTTTGGAGCACCAGAGAGTCTTTGACATTTTGTCTACAGCCCTAAGTATATTTGATCATACTGATATGCTGCTCAAAACGAATAAAAAAAAGCAATTTTATTAATGCATGGTCTAAATAATGGCTCTAGGTACTGCGGGTTGTACGCGGTACTGGAGACACGTGGGACAGTAGAGCGCGTGCTCGCGGCGTACCAGCTTCGTCCTCTCTAAATGGTATTGGTCTCGTGCCCGATGAACCACCAGATCTTTTCCAGGAAAATGAGGAACTTAAGGTACATGAAACATTCTCAAAGGCTAAACACATTAATTTCAACAAAATAAAAAAAATTACTATATTTCGTATTTTTGTAGACTATAACTTTAAGATTAGGTAATAAATAAAAGGTAAAAGTTTGAAAGACTATTATTAATAAAGAAAAAAGAAAGGTGTGTGTGCGATTCACATGTTTCATGTGTGAAACTTTAGTAAATCGACAAAAGAAGGAGATGAATATATGTAACAAGATGTAAAAATATTTATAAACACTGTTAAATAATAACACACCACGCTGACTTCTTAGTAAAAAGCTGTTATACGCAGCCGACATACATAAATATATATATATATATATATATATATATATATATATATATATATATATACACACCGACATTTGCTCTCTCGCTCTGACTCACTAAGAAGTTTCACTCCAAAAATTTAAGCATTCATACCATTTCATACAAGAAAATAGCAACCCTTTATTACAGTTTCTAACAGTAAAATTTGAGCGATAAACAAACTGCTTATTGGCGTAGCGAGGGGGGAGGAGTAAGCTGAAACCACTGAACCTTGCTAAATACTCAGTATTTCTAAACTTTTTAAGAAAATATTATTTTTTTTATTAAATTAGGATTTCGCTACAATAAAAATACGTTTCAACTGTACCGCAAAGTGGTAGGACTTTGCAACTACAAAACTGCAATCATTATTACAGGAAGAAGTACAGAAACTAGCTGCACAAATCGAGTTTATGAAAATAGTTCAAATGGAAATGCATAACCGACATCTTCGGCCGCGACCCGGTGGCTACTTCACTACAAACACGACAAACGTTCCGCAGAGTCCAATGCACTCAAAGACTGTTAATATTTCACAGGTAAGCGACTAAAGATTTCATACTAGATGTGCCCGTGCCTCCGCTAGCGTAATGTACGTACCTACCGATTTTTTCACTTCACAGAACCCTTTTTCTACAGTAAAAAGTAGCCTAAGTAACTTCTTATACCATCAGCTATCTGCCAGTGAAAGACCCGTCAACATGGGTCCAGTACTTACGATGATTATACGCTAACCCCTTAAAACTTTTTCAACCTCAAAATCTCAGCAGGGAGCTTCCACAGCCAGAGGGTTCGCGAAAGGAAAATCCTTTGGAACCGCACTGTGCGCAACTTTAGGGTCTTTAGGTATAGGTTCCAATGTGAGTGGATGACTACCCTGCCGATGGCGAGCGGTGCAGTGGTCGAAAGTTGCTGTTGGCATCGTATTAAACAAATCTTCGGAACATTTCCCTTTGTACAAGGAATCTCTCCTTAGACATAAAGGTTCTATACCACTTGTGAGTCTTGCAGTCTATTTATATATATCGTTAGTTTTACTGTTTATAGGAAAACACAGATTGGTCGGGGCCCGTGTGACTGGTAGCTTTAAGCGACAGCGACTGGTACTGGCCGGGGCCGGCTGGCAAGCGAGTGGTCACCACCGTCGACGAGCGCCCTCCGGCCTTCGTGTGACTACAAGACATGTCATTTAACGTAAATAGATAATACATTAGTATAGATAATTAGGAAATTGTTTATGATTATGGACGCAAGACTTAAATCTTCAAAAAATTGCATAATAATTTATAACAGATTTTATGAACAACGGACTGTTTAAGTATTATAATTCGAAGATTAACACATTCGTTGTCCATAAAATAGACAGAATTGTTAAACAATTAAAATGTTCATAAAATTATAATTAATGAGACAGGGAACCTGTTAACAATTAAATTCGCCAAAAACTAACTAAAGAAGCGAAAATATCGATTCTAGTCATATGATGCTTTATATTATAAGTGATAAGATTATTTAATATTTTAACTACTTAAATACAGCACATTTGTTAAAACAACACCTCTGTACCATTTAGTACTAGTAAATGGTTATAAGTTAATATATCTTTTTATATCTCATACTTACTGTGAAGAAATTAAAATTCGTTATCAATTATCTGTAGATTTGAGAGAGTACCATCATATCAATCAGATTTCTTGGAAAAATACAAATTTATTTTATTACAAAATCAATTTTAGTACATATAAGCCAAAATAATTGTGTAAAGTGTATATGTTTTATTGTATCGTATACAGTATTTTAAATGTGAGATAAAATAAAGACACTTTTAAAATTATTAAAATAATTGTTCTAATACGTGTACTTATTTGTATGTAGATAAAATAAACTTAATATATACTGTGGTCCGGATCTTTCATTCGGATAAAACGTCACAGACCTACTAGACTACTAGTAACTTCATTCGGTTATGCCGTGTATAATGAAGTTATCGTGTGACCAACTTCGTTCGTGTTGGTGTATAACGATCCTTCGTTACGAATGAGTCTGTGCCATTTTGTCTGGATGGGCCGGTCCATAGTATACAGTGAGCCTATGGTAGGTCACTATAAAGTGGTTAACAGCTACATTATAGTCATATTTTCTTTTAAACTAATTATGTGGATTATTAACCTCATAAAATACAAATAAAAATAGAAACGTTGCAATAGTAAAGAAGAACAAATTAACTGAAATTTGATGCCACGATTTTTAAATATATATTTTAAAAAAAAAGAATGTCGTAAACATCATTGTACATTCCACAAAAACAGTAGACTTATATATATATACAGACAAAATGTCATGGACTCGTCAGTGCCCCCTCTTATATTCAATAACAACGCCACGGAACGAAGTTAGACACACGTTAACATAATTCGATATTCGATATGATTTGCACAACATAACCGAATGAAGTTAGCGTGCATTAGTATGGAATTTCTACAACATTTTGTCAGTATGGAAGGCCCAGTCCATAGTATAAGTACTAAGTCTATGACAAAAACTTAGGTAGTTATATTCCGCACAATAACTTTATATACTATTATTTTTTTACTAATGTTTTAAAAATTGGCAGCTATAAATAAAATCGAATATAAATATTATGTGAAATCTTATATTATATACGTTAAAATCGCGTCCATCAATTTATATAACACTACATGTTATATAGACTTTCTATATACTATGGAAAACCCTTCAAGAGCACCAGGGAGTTTTTGACAATTTGTCTGTATGGGAAGGCCTCTCCATAATATATAGTAAGTCAATGACTTCATACGTGTCTAATAAAAAAAGATAAAATAATTTTCGTTACAAAATTGTATTTTTTATATCTAAGGTTATGAATAGATGTTGGACGTGTGTTCATCAAAGAACAGACAATAAAATGTTATAAAATTATGTTACGTTTAAAATATTTAAAACTATGTAAGTGGAAAAATCTTTACACAGAATTGTACATAAATTATAATATATTATTTACTCGCGGTTCATTACGATTTACGACATTATATATGAACAGTTTTAAATAATTTAAATAATTTTAAAATGTATTTAAAAATAATTGTAAATATACATACAAATTACAAAGCATTGATTCTAAAATTTTGTATATAGAACATAGAATTTAATGTTTTATTTCGTTATCTGTGATATTTTTTTTCATAATTTTCAAACGTGAAAACTTACTAAATAGGTTTACTAAAGAACAAACTAAATGCCAATTTTAGTAATGTTATTATTCGTAAATATTTTATTTTTTAGAATAGTCTGGAATTCATTATATTTCTTATTAAATATTATGCTAAAAGCTGTCTATATGACATTTTAATTTATTTTATTTATATGAAATAACTATATTATATAGTTTCCTACTCTAAGTCTCAGTCTAGTGCAAATAATTGAGTCAATAAAAAAAATTTAATATAAATTTTAAAATCAATATATCAATGTTGAAGTTAGAGCATGTTGTTTTTAATTTATTATTAGTCCGTGTAAATTTTAGCAAATATTGTTGTTAGCGATATAACTCATGACTAATATGACCATTTATAGTCTTACTCAAAACGAGACTTTGTAAAAATTAAGGTGACCTTGTAAAAAAAGATGCCAATCAGCACTGCTATACGGGGTTACAAATTGGAACAGTATGTTTACCTAGGGGTGATATCTGTTTTCGTCACCTGAAGAATACATTCTTTATAGAGGCATTTCCCATCCTCAAGCTACGCTTAGGCTATGACTATGTCCACATTTATAGATCACACAACAAACCAATTTGCTAAAACTAACTGAAAACGGGACAAATATGCACACCGAAGCTGTTTGAGAAATCGTGACGAAGACCTGAAAACAGTACAGTCCCATTCAAAACGGGACGTATGGTCACGTTACAGTCATGACTCTTACTATTATGTGTTTCTCATTCTAATTTAAATCCCGTTAGAATATAGGAATGTTTTTAAAATTAGATATATATTTATAAAATCCATATGTAAAATTATTAAATTAATAGTAAATATTAGGGAGCATATAAAATGGATAACTATAATAATAATTTTGAGATCCAAGTGTTTTATTGTTATTGATGTTTAGAGTATCTTAGCATTTCGGCTAAGCCAAGCTCATAAAGTAATTTATAGATGTGTTGGTAGTTAAGCCTCAATGTGATATCAAATAACTAGTAATAGTTAATAAGTGGACGTTTTCGGAAAAGATTATGGTAATTTATGTTCTGTAACAAGTACATACATGTAATTGTAAATTAATAATGTACGGAACAAGCCTTATTCCCGGACTGAGTGACGCAAAGGTGGGTATATCTCTTTCAATATAAATTGAACCATGCGCAATTACACATTTTTGGGTCTCGACTGTATGCGGTATGAAGGGAGCCGCGTAACTATAGCAACGCGGCGACGCAAGACCCGATTAATACACTCGCTCACGGTTGTTTTAGTTCTTTAAAAATAAACTATTAAAATTTAAATTAAAATATAAATTATTTTTGTCTTATTACTCTTTATATCTATCTATCTATCTCTATTGTTCTTATACTTGACGAGTACAATTTCATAAATTCATAATATGTTTATCAGTCTCTCAATCTGTGTAGCGAGCAAGAGGGGGTCACCTGCCACATCCTGGACCTTGTTAAATACTCAGAAATAGAAGAATATAATACATTTAGAACTAATTAACCAATAACTATAGGAGAGAATAGTCGTTTTGCCCCCTTCTAGCCCTTAAAATAAAACGGACGTAGCCAGGATTTGACCTCTTTAGGTCAAATCCTGGCCCGTGCCCGTGTCTAGGTAGCAATGTTTGTTCCTTTGTGAGGCTTTGGTTTCTCCATAAGCGTAAGCCGATTTTCATAATTCTTCGTTAATCGATTTGGATTAATTACTATGATTCACTAAGACTAAAGTAAAAGTAATCAAAATCACCACAGCTACAAGCAGATGCTATATAATCAAAATAAAAAATAATTGACGAACTATGTCAAATGATGTTTCGTTTAAAGCTTAAAAATAATGTGTAAGTTTAAATTGGTACTATTACGTTTGTTTTGTGCTTTTTACCAACTTGAAAAAAGAAGGACGCATTCAATTCTCAACATTTCTTTAAGTTCGAGAGGTTATTTCAAATTGTTCTCGCTTAAATTTTATCAAAATCGATTCAGTAGTTTAGTGTTTAATCAATATTTAAACTGGAAAATTTATACCATAAGGTTGAACGACATTTTGCCCTCTATTGCGTACTTTAATTATTCATGGGACACGGATTAGAAAAGTATTAATAAAAGACAAGAATATTAAAATTCGATGAAATTGCATGTATGTACTAGTAAATTAACTATAGTTTTAGTCACTCTAAATGTCTGTATACTCAAAGAATTGTTGTGCCAATGTTTTGATTAAATATTTTTTAAAATTATTTTCAAATATACACTCATTATTTTTCTGATGTTTTTAGTACCTATAAAACAGATGTGAAATTTTGTTTTTAGATAAAAATACTCTGTAAGTTGTGTTTTTACAATAAAAGACTAACTGTTGATAAGGTTTTTATTTTAAAACAATTCATTTTTTATAATATTACATCTGTTATTTTATTAAGTTATTTTCTAATAGCCATAAAATTAACATACTTTTTATTGAACATGAAAACTTAAACTAATGCAAAATTGTTTTATAAAGTGACATCTGAGATGATAAATATATCTGCATCAAAAACTTTTTAGTGTATTTGTGTTTCTGGGTCTAATTATGGGTATAATTTATATTAGCACATAAAACTCAACACTAAATTATTTGATGTAACCTTTTATTCATGTTTGTAAATTGTTGAAGAATGTACCTGTCTTAAAAGAGTTTGCAAGCCACTTCCAAAAAACTATCTCTCAACTCTTCTTAAAAAATTATTGCAGTGAAGTCTTTATGTGGTCATACCAGCAGCTAGGTTATTTATGAAATTAAATCTTATGAAAAATAGCTATATAATATATAGTGTGCGTGAAAATAAGATAGTATACAATTAATTTTTTTTGCACTAAAAAAAAAGTTATTTTAATTTTAATATACATTTATCTTTGCTACGGCAACTTTATTTTTTGCAATATTTAGATTCATAAGTTCTTAGCAAAAAACATTGCATTTCAAGGGTAAGCCTGGCACCCACAAACAAACTTAATAATCTGTTTGTTAGCAGTTCCACATAAAAATTGTGTTAGTATTCTGTCGGAGCAGTCACCTATGCTCGAGAAGCCTGTTAATATTTATAATATGTATACATTTATGTCTTTATAACAATATGTTAAATTATCTAAGCCAACACAATATTCTACTCATCAAATATCCTGTTCATTTTTTTGTAAAAAGGGTACACTAGCACATAGAAACTGAACATAACTTTGAATACTTTTAACATTATTACTGCCTTCTATGTTTTTCTTTAATATATCCAATACTTCCATATCCTTCTTAGCTATCTCGCATACCTTTTCAACCGATGAAAGTTCATCTTCTTCTGCAATCAATAAGGCCTCCATCAGCGCGCCTCTTTCAACCCTCTTCCTTAAAGAAATAACTTCGTCTCTTAATTCTTTATATTCTTCATCAGTTACCTGCTCCAAGTGAACTTCATCTCCCGGTAACAGCACGTTATGAGGTATTTTTAAAACACGTTCAATTTCTTCATCAACTATGTCTAAAGAAGGGCCAGCCCTCTCACAATATAATCGAATCAACTTATCACACGAATGAGTTAAAGTTAATTTGTCTTTATCATTCAAATCTAAGGATTCTTGGAGATAAGATTCCATGTCTTTCACACCTGTTTGAATTTTTTGCTCTACCATTTGTCGCACTGATATTTTGAGCCGTTGTGCTCCAAAGCCAAAGTGCTGCGTTTCATATTCCTCATCAGTACCTCCCGTCCAAGGTGGAGTTTGAATCATTTTAATTACTTTAAAAAAGATTCAAATAAACTAAAAACGGTTACAAAGTTACACTACGAAATTCAAATCAACAAACATAAAAAAATATGCCAAACTTTGAAGACTGACGTTACACAATTTAAAATTTGAAATAAAGATAGCGTCACTCATTTTTATTGTCTATGGTCACTCAAACTGTCACATAGAGTAAGACAATGAAAACATATGGAGATGCTCTAACTCGAAATAATGGGTGCCAAACTCAAAACCAAAATGCAACGAGAAATGGCTGCCAAGAGATGAGAAACATGACGGCAAAAATTGGCATATCGATTCGATTAATCGAAACTAAAGTGCCTTTATATTTATTTATGATCAAAAAGTCTAATGCGTTTATAAAAACTGTTTTGGAATCGATTTTATCATTGCCAGTATCACCTTCACTGTGAACGGAGCTCCGTAAAAAATTAAAATCACCTGTAAAATTGTGGAGTAAAGTTTCATTTGTAATTATTTTTGGTATTATTATTGCCTTCTTTCTATCCATCGATAAAATTTAATGAGTATCGAGAAATTGATTATTAATTGAAAAATCGAGTATGCAATGTTCGAATAATTCGCTATGAAATATTTATGACATATTCATAGAATTATATTTCTTATAATGATATGGCAAGAAAGCTTAGAATTGTATAACTATACTAAAATATTGACAAATGCATTGATCGGTCAAAATTTTAGTGAGGTGCTCATGTATAGCTTCGCATGATAAAAAGTGTTCTTATTATTATCCAATTTGATTTAATATAATCTATAAAATATCTAAGATCGGATGATTTATTTCAAAATATTTTCTCGGCTTAAGAATAAATTAAATTTTTATTCATTTTTGTAATGCAGTTATGATTTTTTTAATTTTTAAATTATTTTTTTATTGTTAAATTAACCACTACTATGCGATAGACTATCATTAAATACTCACTTTACACTATTAGGCAATTTTTTTCATGTCATTTATTCAATAACATTATTCATTCTACATCTGCCTTCTGAAAAATAATATTAGGGCTGACGCGTGACGTGAAAATCTTATCTCATGTATATTTCTATTATTATACTGTAAATATACTTTATTTTCTCTTCTACAAGTATTTTTTTATTTGAAAATCACATGTATATTTTTTTTTTATAGTAAATATATTTTGCACATTAACTTTATTTCATTTTAATTAATATGAAACCATTTACATGACTTTCAATCGGTACTTTTGTAGCACCTATGAAAATAATATAAGAAATAAAATTGTCGATACAGACTACCGACAGTGGTGTTTCCCTATTACGTTTTCTATCTTACACTCGTAAAATCGGTTATGTTGATGTATTATACTAATTTGTGTGAGTGCATTTGACATGTGTTATAGTTTTCTATAAGTGTGCGTTTATAATGACACAAAATATTTTTGAGGCTGTGTGCAATAATTAAATGTAGTGGTTACCTCACCTCCCCCAAAAAATGGATGAAATATTTGTTAGTAAACTGTCACTCACAGCATGTCCTGTTGTTAAATGGTCTAAGCTCACCAGCCCACTTACGAATGAAAGGTTATCTTTTCTTGTTTTCGCTCACTACGGCAGGCGGCTTTTACAACCCATAACACATCAGTAAACCATGTTTTTAGTTAGACTGTAATTTCCTTTAATTACACTCAATAAAGAATCTAAAGTACTTAATATTGAACTGTGAAAAATATTCTGACCACAAATCAAACTAGATAGAATCGTCAATCCATATTATTATAGAGATCAGTGAAAAGAGACAAAACAAACATAGTGCTATTTCTTTCTAAGAGAATAAACAATTCAATGGTCCAGTTCAAGAAATCCCTAAGTCCGTTTTTTCCCTTTTGAGAAAAGTGCATTAATATGTTTTACTTCGCCTTTTTTGCCTTTGAAATAAATTTGTGATATCCAAATGTAGGTCCTAAAGTCTTTTTCCCATAGGCTTAAAATAAATATGTCTTTTTCAAATTTGTTGAAGAAAATCGGAAAAATGTTGCGGAAAAAACGTGGACTTAGGGACTTTATGATGGACTTAGTGACTTTCTTAAAAAAATAGATGGACTTAGGGACTTATTAGGCTTTTTTGCAAAACAGGTAGGCACAACTACATAGACATGGATTGTACACACAAGCAACGTTTTTGCGTCGGGAGGTAAACATGACAGATATGATGATACCAACTCGGAAAAAATATTTACCCTTAAACTGCTGTCAAAACCCCTTGAAACCGCTCAACTATTTGGAAATATCACAAACAAAATACAACAATTAGGCATATATTATAACATAAAGCTGCTGAAATAATATGAAAGCGTCTTTTAACATACGATGTCTATAAGTGTCTCCAGAATCATCCAGATAATTACTTATCAATGCTGATAGATATAATTCAGACCATAAGGCTTCATATGTATATTCCTTACTTGGTATTATCTGACTTTCTACAAATAAGTGTTATGTTTTTATGTTGAATAAAAATATTTGATTTTATTTGATTGAACAATATAAAAATATAAAATCCGAACTCACTTATTTTCATCCTAAATTTAAGGGAAAACATCTGAGTTGGGAACACTGGTATTTGAACATTGATTTAACATTTTGAACTACATAGAGCTATAAAGTAATTAAGTCCGCTGTACCTAGAGAGTGCATAGCTTGTTTTTAAGTTTCAACTATCATAATAAATATTGTACAATATTTATTATCATATGATAAATTAATTATATTTATTCATAAAGATTAAAAAGAGTATCTAAATATTATAATGCTTACATGAAATAATTATAGCTACGGGATAGCCTACTCAATTCATTATACGTGTATATAGACACATATGGATATTACTTTAAAAATATTATTTTAACGGAGACAACCACCGACTGAAACGTGCTGACAGACTGCGATTTTTGAGAAAGACGTTCATGACGGTTGTGAGAGTTGACGAGTTCTACTGAATTCTATTCTTTGATTGAATTCATAATTCTATGTTGTATAAAAACTATGGGAATCATAGAGATAAAAACTACGGAAATGATAACTAACTCGAAATAATGGGTATCAAGGTCAATGCCAAAATGTGACTCGAAAATCGGTTAAATGCATATAGTTTCTATTAATCGAATCTTATACATTTATAAAACAATTTAAAATATAATCATTATTACTAATTCCAAACAAAAGATTTTATTATATTTTCCTTCATATATTTTTAATGTTTATTAAATGGCTTATTTATATTGTTAGTGTTGCCCAGTTATTTACTCAATTAAAGAAAATAAAATGAAATAGTTAAGTAAGCTGCAGTGAGTTCTATTTTAGAATGAGCATCTAAAGCAGCTCTGACGGGCTCTTTTAAATTTGGCTAGAGAGGAGGAGGAATGCAGGCAGTGCAAGGTGAGCGTTGATGCATATCAGAAAAGAGGTCTCCTTAAACCTACAACCGGGTCGCAAGACCTGGGAAATGCTTTGAGTTTCTCCCACAACCACACGATGAATAACGCAACTCTATGTTTATTACTTCTTCGTCTTTTTATGTAATATTTGTTGATTAAAATTTTCTGTAGACGAATATAGCATCTCCATATCTTTTATACTCTTTGATGGCGACGATGGATTTGACTTATGACTTATGACACTGATGAGACTAGACTAGACTTGTGGACTTAGGTACTTCTTAAAACTTGAGGATATAACATCTTTAAAAAGTACGACGTAGAAATAAGTTAGAAATTAACCGATTAGACTGAACGATAGATAATGAGATTCTGTTTATTTTGGTGTTATTAGTGCATAAAGTCCCTAAGTGGACTTAGGGACTTCTTGAAATGGGTCATCCAATTGCAATAGTTTGTGGAGTGTATCATCATATCATGAATTCATGATTATATAGGAAATAGACCATGCTATTTCGAATATTCCGGTTAAAGGATCCAGTAAAAGATCTATAGATATATTTACTTATTAATATTCGCTACAAACATTTTCAGAGCGTCTAAGATCCTAATACCTATATTTGCATAAAGTTTATGACATAAAATTGAATTCCATGGTTTATATTATTGATCGGTATATTTGTTGATCGTCCTTCTGCCTCTGAGAAAAACAAAGAAACAACGCACCAAATTATTTGTTTATAAGCATTAGGTACTTTACATATTACTTTTTAAAATAATGTATATAATATCTGCATATTATGATAAATTTGTATTGTTAACGTTAAATTAATGATATATGATATACTAAAGAAAAGGCCTGTAAACGTAATTATCAAGTCTTTAAAATTCAATACCTTTATAAATCCAAAGCTCCTATACGATTCTTATGCTTTCGCATCGACACAGCGTAATTGCTATATTTTATAGGTACCACCGCTTGAACGGCTTAACAAGTTTAGAGAAGTCGCGTGAGAATGTTATCAAATCCCCACTCCTAACTTCTTGTTCTTCGGGGAGTCATCATCTACCCGTTCAATATTTTTTCAGTAATCTGTTTATAAATTATTTGATTGAATTGATTGAATTTGATTTGTGATCCAGCATTTAATTTTTGTGGATGGGGTTAGTCATAACAAATATGTTTTTAAAAAATTATATATGCAATATAAGTATTCTTTGAAGTTTTTTTCACACATTACTTGATTTGTAATTGTAATAAAAAAACCAGAAGTAGTTACTCACTCACCCCCTCCGACCCAATAATTTTCCCTCCTCATCCTTCCCTCCTATTCCTTGGGACCTAATTCAAGTATCGCAAGCGTGCATAGGTTGCTGTGACTGATTACCAATAGGTGCATGGTATGCTTGTTTTCCAACCGTCATGAATTTAGGGTCCAAAATTACTATAGATATTCTTCAATAGTTATTAGTTAAGTGATTCCAAAATGCATTATATTCGTGCATTTTTCAGTATTTTGTAAGGTCTGGGAGGGGGAGGGAGGAGAAGGTGCCCTTCCCCTGCTCCTACCTCGCCATGCCCATGGTCTTAGGCTTCTTTTACCATCGCGGTATTTGCATTGCATTAGTAATCATACCCCTAATATTATTAAATCTTTTTCCAGCCGGCTTTAAAAAAAGGAGGGGGTTCTCAATAGGATTCTATTTTTTCATACATTTATTACCTCTGCTATGGAAAAGACTGATACGGAAAATTATTTTTTTTGCTTGAAAGGGTATGCTTTCGTTTTTGGTCCCATTTTAAGTCACACTTAAATCCTCTAAGGGTAACAAATAAAGGGATCTAATTTTGTTTTAAATAAGGCAACTTGACTTGCAAAATTATACATTTTAACAAACTACAACACATTAATATCAACTTAATTGGTACATAATGCTTGCATTTATTTAATACGGACAGAGTCGCTATTCTTATAGCGATATTATGTTTAAACAATTTATTAATACCCTTCGATCCCTCCTGCAAAGGCATTGGAACATACATATATGTATCTGTATCTATATATATCTACTTATATCTATACAAATAAATAAAATTGAAGTGTCTGTTTGTAGTTCCAAATTAACAGCTTTTCACTAAATGCATTTGAAAGTATATATTATGGTACTTACATAAAAAATCAAATTTTTAAATTTTTATCTGTCTGTCTGTTCCTGTGGTGACCGATGTTATAACGAATATCTTATACTACTTTTATTAAAAAAATTAGGGTTCCATACAATAAAGAAAAATCGGAACACCATGCGAGCCAAACCGCGAGCGCAGCTAGTAGCGTAGAGAGAGCTTTGTAAAAGTAGCAATTTTTAGAGTGGAGCCCTCAATTTTAACTGATGCATGTACTGACTCAAAAGGATCCTTCTTGCCGATCTAGGACTAGTTTTTCCAAACAAGGTTGTATGTTCATGCCACAACACTCTTGTTCACAGAGTCTGGTCATTATAAATAACCAAAGACCAAGTCATAAATTTTATGACTACTTGGCACTATACTCGAAGGAAGGGATTGCGAGATGTTTATATCTAAATAGTTAGTTTCAATCTTTTTCATATATGGACGCAAATAAGCAATACCGTGTCAACTCACACGAATATCATTTCGAGAAAAACGCGTATGAAAATCCTGAACAACTTCCTTTATATGATTTTTTTTTATGTATTGGTCAACTTTTTGGCAATTTCAGATTAATGTAAGTAATTTTACTTATTTTCACAAAAAATAAGTATACAAACTGCATATTTCGTAAATAATATAACCCAAAACGTTTAACATAACATATAAATTGCATGATTAAAAAATGGCTTTTTTACAAGTTTTAAAGCTTAAAACCTTACAAATATTAAAGAAAATGTTCTTCAGCCATTTATCAACACTTCTGCATGTATAACTCAGTTTTTTCAGTTTTGTGGGTGGTATTGACATGGTATTGCTTATTTGCGTCCATATTCTGTCAGAGATCTCAGATTAGGAAAAGATATGTTGTTGTTATGTTTAAAAGTTATTGATGTTGTAATATCGTGTTAAAAATGTATACAAATATATGTACAAATATGAAGTTATGAGATTATTAACTGCATAAATGTGACGACGTTGTGGCTCAGCGGTGGCGAACCTTTCTTAAACGCCACAGGTCGCAGGTTCGATTCCCGCTCGTTGCATAATATGTTTGTATTGACCATGCAAGCATATTTTCCAGTCTGGGTGTATTTGTCCTTGTCCTTGTATGTGTTTCCGGATCGCTATCCTAATGGGGGCCACTGAGTGTGCAGCGTTTATTTATTTAATTATTCTAATACCTTTAAATGAGCAATTCTTGTATATTTTATATATATATATATATATATATATAAAATATACAAGAATTGCTCATTTAAAGGTATTAGAATAATTAAATAGATTCAAATTATATATATATATATATATATATATAATTTGAATCTCGAAAACGGCTCCAACGATTTCTATGAGATTTTGTGTTTCACTATTCAGGTAAGTACTTGTGTTTAAATACGCATTACTTTTTTAATCGCTCGCTAGAATACAAAAAAGCCCAGTCCTGTGGCCTTGTGGAAAGTCGAAAGTAAAGGGTTCCGCAGCTTGATGATGGAGAATCTTAAGGACTTTAAAAATAATAACTTAAATAAAGAATACTTATAGGAGATTTTAACTAAAAAATTTTATAGTAGTTCATAGAATACACCTATTTACTAAATTTCGTATAGATAGACCTAATAGTCGCCGACTGAAACGACTGTGATATACGGCCAGACAAGAGTTTCGTTTTTACCATTTCGCTAAAGACCCCTAAAAAGAAACCCTCCCCAACTATCATAATTATTAAGGTATACAATTTCACAATCATCTTTAAGATATGAGGAGACATTAATTATTTTGCTTGAGAAAGATTTATACAAATTAATTAATATAATCATAATTGGTTTAAAAGCTTATTTTTATCTTAATGCTTACAATGCTCTGACGTGTTGATACGTGTTGTGGCGTAACATAACGCAATGAGGAGGAAGTCACGACACAAAAAGTGATATTTTATGATAGAAATTCAATCAAAATACATTTAATATACAAATACTTCCAACAAAGATGTCTAGTGCGTTAAGTCTAATTGAAGTAACTAGAATTTTTATTTGTTATTTTGATTTTACCTCGGTGCTAGGCAATTTATTATTGGTTACTAATTTTGTTGAACAAATATTATTTTTTAAAATTACTATGCAAATGGCATCGATTTTAAAGAGTTTTAAATAAATGATGTGAAGCTCTATTTTTTCTTTAGTCTTTTTATATATATTTTTTTTTATTTATATGTACCAGTATAGAGAATAAAGTAATAATTATCTTTGTCAAAATATGATCATAATTGTTTAGCATCTCATAATTTTTGCATTTCATGTCTTATTCTCTTTATTTAAACATATGGCATTATGTTTCTTTCAGCTCTCCACTTGGCAATCTCAAAAGAAAAATGTTTTACCAAAGTGGCAAGATACAATTCAGTAAGTTTAGCGTACTTAAGATTACTAGATGATAGAGTACGCCCACATAAAATGGAGTACAACGCCACAACGGTAATTAAATTATCTGAATTAGGATTATTGGACTAAATTACGGTTGCCACACTTACTTTATTATATTACTCTAGATTAGAGCAGTAGTTCTAAGTCAGTAATTTTAATTATCTTATAAAGTTTATACGGTTTTAATCGGTATACGGTTTCAAATCTTATACGGTTTCAATGTATATACGGTTGCAATTTTTTTCTGCAACGTTTGTAAACGAATAGACTTGCGTGGACGCGGGAACGAGACGCGTGCTTATATCGTCAACATGATCGTCCGAAACCGTTTCGCATGCCGCAATTCACTTCAGTTCGTACTCGTATAATACGTTCTCACTTCTCGTTTGTCGTTCGACGTTCGTCGTTCAGTAATAACGTGGAGTTCGCGGTGTGTTGACGTTTTCGTTACGATAACAATAACATAACCTCGTCGTTTTATTGTTGTTGCGATAACTTTCACTGTTAAATTTTGAATGCAAGTAACTTTGTTTTGTGTTCAAATGTACTCTGACGATTGCTGTTTTCATTCAGAATAGCACAAAGTTTTTTTCCCGGAACGGGATTTCAGTTAGCGACCGCGTGTGTGTGAATAGTGTTTATAAAGTTAGCATTGTTTGATTTTGTGTCTTGTTTGTGTGAGTTTCGACCGTGAACTTGTTGCTGTGACTAACTGTGAGGTATGTTTTTATCTGTTAATGAAAATAATGCGTAGGGAACTAATCACTTTGCTGATAATAACAACTACATAGAGATAAATACTACTATGCTCTACATGACGTCTCTTTTTATTTTAATAATAAATACGGTTAAAGTTTTTTAGTTTATATTTTACATCTTAATCTAGTTTTTTATCAACTAATGGCCTTATTATGAATGATTAAAATTATTGAATGATTTTTTTATGCGATTCCATACATAATTTACCGTTTACGTTCAATTTTAATGCAAAAAAACCTGTATTAGGTTTTTATTGAAGTAGCTGTTTTAAAATCATGTGTTTTGAACGTGTTACTCAATTCAAAGATCAAAGTCCAAACAAGACAAAAATACAAAAAAAAAATTAAAAACGATACTATTAATTTTTTAATCTGAGAGTTAAAACTGGTTAAATTTTCAATAAGGTAGGTTTTTTCACTTAACTAAATGCTTAATATAAATTATATTTTTATGTAAGTATACTTCAATAATGTTTTAAGGATAACATAAATACTTTTTACATAACATAAAAGCGTTTGTATTTTATAGGAAATCGCATAATTAACATAATAATTACAGCAATTTATAGTGATGTAAGATTTAAGATTGTTAGAATACCTATGAGAGCAACATAGTAACTGTGACTTACTCTGACTCTTCGCTCTTAAAATGAGATAAGAAAAATATTAACACTTATTATAGATTAGGTAGGTTACCTACCTACCTACTTACTGCTACGCATGGAAACTTTAGTTCCTGTCGACTATTTACCTATTTACTTTTACGTAAATAATAATAAATACTATTTATTTATAATATTATTATTTTACATATTTTAAAACTTAAGTTACTAATACAGTTATTTGTTAATACAAACATTTTTTTATCCATCGACGACCGGGTGTCATTCCGCTAGATAATTCCGCGACAATTTATCAAAATGTAATGTTCGTTTGTTCAAAACTTCAAAATTCGTCAAGTGGCCAATAAGTTGACTGTAAATTTTGACAGGCTTATGAATGTTTTGTATTCCAAAACTCCCCGACTTGAACGCGAAATATTTACATCAGGTCAAAGTCACAGACAGCGAAGCATAGTTATTAATGTCGACATAAATATATTCTGGAAACTTGTAACACAAAAATTAAGACATGAATAATTTGTGCAGTGAGAAACCAGCAAATATAAATTGTATATTTTGGATATTTCGGTTATTTCGCTTTGAACTCTAAAAACCCTCCTACCGGGAGCTCATGGCACTGTATAATACGATACGTATTTCATTTACGTGATTAAGATAGATCTTTCGATACCGTTTGTTGATATCCAAAGTAATAGACAATGCACTCTTTCTGAGGCAGTCGGTGTGAAAACGTTTCATGTTTTAAATGTTGCTTTATTTTATAGAAGCCTATTTTTGTAAAACTGGCGTAAAAATTTACACGTGTATAGTTTCGTAATGAACTAATTATTTTGTAAATTCATAAAAAAATGAGGCGAACTTGCCTTATTTAAAATAATTGGGCAACTACTTTAAGTGAACTCTTTTCACTGATTCCTTTTGAAATGTATATATTTAAAAAAATGGACTGTTTGAAAGAATAACAACTGAATGGAATTGCCTAAAACATACATAATTCTTCCTACACATAATATACCACCATCAGACCAACCTTTCTGATACTTACCATGCGGTAACAATAATCGGGGTTTTTCCTTATATTCTGAAAGGTTCTGCTATATAGTCTGCTCTGAAGTCCTTGATCAGATACAAAATTTATATGAGAACACCTAGATGAAACGACTGGAAAATAGCCCTTCCAACCAATAATCAGCAGACTCGCTGTACAGCTCAGGCAAATTACAACATAGTAGGATAGGAATTTGTGAAAGCTTTAAAATTTCATATTTATGAAAAAATAATGAATAAATAGTAATTTGACTAGGTTTATACATCGCGCTTTTAAGATGAAAACGACGTAACTTAAAAGCAATTTTTTGTCAGTTTTGTCAATTGACGTCAGTAATTTACGATCTAATATGTCTATGTTTGGACTATTGTTACATTGAGAATTTCGTTTTAAGTCACTTTGCGCTGAAAACTAAATTTTCGTTTTTTTTTTATATAATTGTGGCGTTATCGTTCTAATAGTGCGACATTAACCCTTTTAGCGTTTCTAAACTTATTAGTGTTTCGGCGTATTTATGGAACTTACATCAGCTGTGGTTGCGACCTATTTTCGATGTTTGTATATTTATTTTATTCATTGTAGGAAGACTGTTTTAGTAACACGGAAATATACTAACATTTATATTTATGAACAACCTACTTAAATAAATAAATCTTTTTTATTTTAAATTTAGTTTGAAACTAAAAATATAATATTTTATTTTGTGTATAACAAGCTTTGTTTTGTTTTTCATTTTGGGTGATATAAGAAAACTTCTGTTTACTACCAAATATCTTTGTCTTTCATATCGCAATATAATTATTTTACCGACAAAAACCTTTTTTAGTAGCAATGAGATCAATCAAAGAAATTTGTTGTGGAAATGATAAAAAAGATATAATTTTTAGACTTACTTTAAACTATAGACACGGGCCTTTCTATACAGACAAAATCCAAAGGACTTGTTGAAATACATATATATAACATGTCTAAACTCTGCATTATATTTACATATACATTTTTATCTTAATATATCTCTGGGATAAGAAATTTTCTGAACCCAATTTGTGTATATTTAACAGGGAACAACGGATTATGTTTGTTGATATAATTAGTTTCAAGATATATTATACAATTACAATAAACGCTACACACTCAACGGCCTCCATTAGGATAGTGGTATCCTGTGTCGGGGGTCCGGAAATAACAAGGACAAAAACCAATACACCCAGACCGGAAAATATGCTTGCATGGTCAATACAAACATATTATGAGCAGGAATCGAACCCACGACATGTGGCGTTTAAGGTTACGCTACCGCTGCGCCACAACGTCAAATAAATAAGTGAACAAAAATTTTATTGGTCTGTTGTTTCATATATGGGAATTTGGCAGCAAGTTGTTGGCCATAATCCGAATCTATGTAGATTACTTTGTCACTACTAAAGGTCCATACATACATAATACAGTTTATGTCATCACATACCGCGTGACTGACTCCTTTGTTTATCACATTTTAACTTAATTACTAAGTCTATTAAGTGTTTAATCTTTATTTATAATATTCATAATCGCTTTAAAGCTAATTGGATAGCTGATTATGGAGTATACATTTTAATAGTAAAAAAATCCGTGGTCGACTTTATTTGATACACTTTTTTAGGATTCCTTACTTAAAAGAGGCCAAAGGAACCCTATTACTTATACTGCGCCGTCCGTCCGACCGTCAGCGGGCTGTATATCACGAACCGTAATAAGTAGAAATTTTCACAGAATGTGTATTTCTGTTGCCTCTATCTAAAACAACAAATACTAAAAATTTAATTTAAAAATAAAGGGGTTCCGATGCAACACATTCGATATTTTTGATGGTTTTTGCTGTATCTCATGAAATGAAATACATTGTTGAAATATAAAAAGGTTATAACAGTCAAAGACTGTCCCATCCCGTAAAATAACAATGAAACAAAATAAAATTTTATTTCAATATTAAATGGTCCCCATAGAAAAAACTAGATATTTTTACTTCACGATGGTACGGAACCAGTTGTGTGCGATTTAGACACGCACATGCCCGGTTTTAGTACCGCTTTGTGTACTATCTCTACCGCTTTTGAAATGAGTTTTAATATTCCTCTGAGACTGCCTCTCTGTATAATCCACAAACGCCAGTCAATCCCTCATTAACATTATTGTCATATCACACCGTAACGTATAACGTCATGGCATTTAACTGTGCCATTATGTTATTAGCAATAGCATGCTATTTTCAAATATCACTATTATCATTATAAAGTGTAACAATTTACGACGCTCGCTTTAACGGTTAAATATTGTCATTATTTGTCTTGTACTGCGTACGGCGCAGTTTATGTTGGCACATAAGAGCTTCTCTCTTTTCTTAGCGTCTCCTTTGTCTTTCTGCATATCGATCTGTCTGTCTCTTTGCCCTTTGTGAGCTTAAAACTCGAGAGCCATTGGTCTAATTTGTATGATTCTGAATATAGATTTACTTATGAAAGGTAGCATAGGGAATTAGTAGCCATAAGTACGTCTACACTTGCAGGGCCATAGGCAATAGTCAATTCTATAATATATCGAGCCTTTACAGGAAAATTCGGTTTTATGCCTTTTTTTTCTAAGTATAAAATATAAATTTAGATTTTTGGCGCTTACGATGTTCTTCGTAAAATGGTTTCGATATGTGCGTAATATATTTTCATACATTTCTTTACATACTTTATAAGTTAACTAATGGATATAAAATGATGAAATACAGTGCAATAAATTGTTTGCGCAAATAATTCAGTTTTAATTTTTTTTTTTTCATTTATATCTCTATCATAGAATTAGGCTTTTGTAGTGACAAAAGACAATTGTTTTGAAGTAAATGATTTATTCCAGTAAAGGTCGTTGTGTTTATGACAATGAAATAGAAACAAAGACCACTAATACTAGTACCTGCTTACGTCCTCGTCTGCGCGATTTTCAGCATTGGTTTTAGGAAAAAATGAAAAATTTGTGATATAATCAAATAATTTTTTTGATGCATGCATTGATGCATCTTACTAATCTTACTAATATTATAAACGTGAAAGTTTGTAAGAATGTGTGTTTGGATGGATGGATGATTGTCACATATTCACGAAAAAACTATTGAACAGACTTGCATAAAATTTGATAATAATATAGCTTATAATACTTGCATTACTACTAGATTCTTTTGATATGAAATTGTTAGGTTCCTATGGGATTGGGATCCTATATCTTCTTAATCCAGGTAACAATCTGTATTCTGTGCCAAATTTCATTCAAATCCGATCAGACGCTTACTTGAAGTAACGAACATCCAAACATACAAACTAAATTATAAATAAACAACAAAATATAAACGTAGTTTCACACGGTTCGTTTTAAATCGATCATGACTAATCGCTTGCGATCCAGAACTTCTAAATGGAGTTTAATGGATTAATCATTTCTAGAACTTTATTAAGACCCTTTTGGAATTGTGAACTTTACTAACTCGTTTGAAAGAAACGAACCTTTTTATAAAGTTTTGATGTAGAAGAAGGATTTATTGGAATATTGGAAAACTGTTTTAGGCTTGAATAGGCTGGCTCGATAAGAGATCTTTTTCTTCTTCCTAGCGTTATTCCCGGTATTTTATTTTCTAGAGTATTTTATTTTTACGGTAGTAGAGTCATGCTTCTCTCAGCACAAAAGGGCCGGCTTGACCGAGGAAGTACTACCCTCTAAAAGAAAATCGGCGTCAAGTAACGGTAGCATTAGGTACTGTTGCGTTTCGTGCGATGAGTTAGAGCGCCGGTGGCCCAATCTCCCACCCCCTCTGTTCCCTTCATTTTTTTCCTTCTCATCCCGTCCCTTCTGTTCCTTGGCTTGGCAACGCGCTTGTGATACTTCAAGTATCGCAAGCGTTCATAGGTTGCGGTGACTGTTTACCATCAGGCGGACCGTATGGTTGTTTGCCAACCATCATGGCATAAAAAAAGGGTCTGCTTATTACTGTTATCTGGATTTGACAGGTTACTAGATTTTACGCAGAGTGATTGTCATCTGACCTTCGCAACCTTAAAGGCGTACCAGTAACCGAATGAGAACAAATTACTTATCAAGAGTTAACGATTATTATCTCTCTTTGTCAAATGTGCCACGACTCGCATTCAAAAAGGGATGTTACAGAACAGAAGAAATCGCGGGCGGAAGCTTGTATATTATTTAGTCCATCGACATGATTTATGAAACTTCATTATGGCAACGTTTTGGGTCAAAGGTGTCATTATATTTTATAATCTTCTCTAGATCATATTGCAGTAATTGTTTTTTGTTTTATTTTGAACGAATACGAATGAAGACAACACCTTCATCAAAATCAAATATTTTGAAGTCGCTTGAAAACATCAGTTTTCTATTTAATTATTAGCTGCTTAGCATAAAAAATTTACGTCTTTCTTTGCGAATGTGGATGGTATTATCTTGTAATCAGTTCGGTAATGTCATTGATAAGTGTTATCACTACATAACCCAATACATTACGTGAATCGCGATTTGCGCGTCAGATAAGTATTACACGTGAAGTTTCATCATTTTCTCAAAATGCAAAATATTTTAAATATATGTAAATAATTTAAATATATGTAACACTTTCCGATTTTTAACATTTAAGATAGTAATTATAATTATATTCCAATAGAAAAACTATTACTAAGTGATTTTTAACTAACTATACTAAGTGATTTTTTTTACATTTCATGGATGACCAAGAAACACAAAGGGAAGAGCCGATCAAGAATTATGAAAAAAAATGAGAACTAAAAATTTTGTTCTACCTTTTTAATTATTTTTACACAATTTTTTAAATTTAATTTATAAACAAGCATACGGTTCGCATGATGGTAAGCAGTCAGGTAAGCATGTATCACATGCGCATTGCCAACCCAAGGGACATAAGGAAGAGGATGAAAAGGGAAAAATGGAAAGCAACAGAGAAGGCGGGAGATTGGGCCTCCGGCGCTCTCACTCATCGCACGAGATCCACCGTGCAACAGCACCTACCTATACTTTTACTTTACGCCGATTTTCTTTAAGAGGTTAGTACTTCTTCGGTCGAGCCGGCCCATTCCGTGCTGGGAGGAGCATGGCTGTACTACCATACTACTTATCACATTTTAAGCCTTTTTTTTACGCGTCTAAGTTGTCAAGCAAGCGACCCTCCTGATGGTAACCAACTGTCGTACCATGAGCGCTTGCAACTTGTCACTCAAGCGTTGTCAACCTCTAGATATTGGTTCTTAAATTTCCTTTGGCCAGTAACTTGACTAGCTACAGTGTACTTCAAACCCAAACGCTGACACTGCGATGGTACCTAGCGGCATCGTGCAATAAAAGGCCGACCAGTAAAATAGTCTATAAAAAATTTACACTTCCTAGAATGAAATATCACACCCCATTTGTCCGAAATTATGAGGCTAATAAATTATATTTACAGCTATATAAATCTTTTAAGAAATAGGACAAAAGCTTATACAACATCCTAAGCTTGAAAAATACTATTTTTTTAGGGATGCTGGAGGGATTCTTATCCGAGTGTTTAATATGTCTGCGAAGTACTCTGACCCGAATAGTGTCCCGTTTCTTGCACGTGTTACGAAATGAGAGACGATATTTGAAACTACAATTTATAGGCACAGATGTAGATATTTTATTAAAAAAGTGACGTGACACGGTTAGTAATAGTGATTATAAATTTTTAATGAGCATAGCATTAATATTAAAAAACTTGAGAGGTGTCTAGGGACACCCGGATGGAACGGAGTTCCTTTCGATTAATAAGTGAAGGAATTGTAATAAAATAAATAAATAAATTAATTAAATTATTAAAACCTAATTCATTTTTTATTTTAATAATCGTCGCGACACTACAATGTTCAATGAGTAAGAACGCCTCTCTCTAAGGTCTCCCACCCCCTCTGCCCCCTTCCTTTTTTCCCTCTCATCTCGTCCCTTCTGTTCCTTGGGTTAGCAATGCGCTTGTGATACTTCAAGTATCGCAAGCGTTCATAGATTGCGGTGACTGCTTACCATCAAGCGGACCGTATGCTTGTTTGCCAACCGTCAAAAATCAAATCAATCGTCATAAAAAAAATGTATATTATATTTATTTATTTGTTAAATGGTTGTTTAATATTTTAATTAGTTTTTGCTTACTGACGAAGAAGCAGCAGATAAGCAGCATTTAAGTGTATATTAGCTGTTAAGCGGTTTGTAGTGATTATCGCTCAAAGACGGTATTTTTAGTCGTATTTTGGCCCGGTTATTATTTAAGCAAAGTATGCATTCACTTATTTTATTTATTTATGCAACCTTATATCCTCGAAAACACATTTCGCCATCCCGATTCTGATAAAAATCGTTTGATAATAATCGTTCTTAATTAGAAAATTATGCTAATCCAATGTTGTTCGTATAATAATAAGAATTGCGAAGGTCAGATAGTAATCTCTGTATGTAAAAAAAACCAAACCGGATTATATAATATATCCGTATATGGGAGACAAGCAAACAATCCTGCTTGATGTAAGGGCGTTTTCAGACTGATGTTTTCTCGCGTATATTATGCTCGTTTCAGTATAACGCTTATACGCGCGTTTCATTTCGCGCTTCAAAAAGTCGAACGCCCGTACGCCGTACAAGCCGCGCCTATACACGCTTCGAAAAACGGGCTTTTATATGCTCCTATAAAACGCTAGTTTGAAATCGTTCTTAAATAGCGTAAAAATATTTTTTATATTATGGTAACGTGCATATGTTGATAGTAACATTATATCCATGTACCTGCGTTGTTATTTAAGATAACGGTCAGGTAGAATGTAGTATTTCAGTTAGAGTCTACCATTCATATCGGCAAAAGCATGGTCTCGTAGCAGAATATCTATGTTTGTTTTGATGTCATGGCGGCTAGCAAGCAAGCATACGGTCCGCCTGATAAGCGGTCCCCGCCACCTAAGTATGCTTGCGATAGTTGAAGTATCACATGCGCGTTGCCACAACCCCCCTTGGGTTGTGGATAGGACGGAAGAGATGAGATAGGGCAAATAGGTTCCGAATGCAACCGGGATTAAACGCTTAGATGATATGGGTAAAATAAAGGGAAAAAAGGGGATGGGAGTACTAGTACTGTTACTTTACGCCGATTTTCAGTGAGAGGGTAGAACTTCCCCGTTTGTCATAGAGAAACTGTACATGAATTAGAGTTTAAACTAATGAAAAATAGCTATAAAGAGCGAGAACAATTTAGAAATATTCTGTGTTCTTAGAATTTTTTTTTTATGTTAGAAGTTGGCAAACAAGCATACGGCCCTGATGGTAAGTGGTTGCCGCAGCCTACGAGCGCTTGCAGCACCATTAGTAGGGGCCACTCACGCGTTGCAAACCTCGAGATATTAGTTCTTAAATCTCGTCCGCCCAGTAATTTCACGAGCGTACAGTGCCCTTCAAACCGGAACACAGTAATGGTACCTACCTAGCCGGCCTCTTGCAACAAAAGACCTACCACCAGTATGACTGATTGTACTGGTGCAATAATCTCTGCTGTGACAGAGGTTATCCCAATAGTGGGCGATGGGGTCGTCACATGCCGACGCCGAAAATTATTAATAATTTATTCTTAAATTATCCTAAATAGAATAAGTTTAATGTTTTTCAAATGAGAGCCACATCAAATTATATAGTGCGTTCATATTCCTGAATACATCGTAAATGGTCGACTTCGCCTTGCGGAGATAATAAAACGAATTTTGTTACTTAAGACGCCATCATTACTGTTATTACTCTCGTTTACGTCGGTCCGCTATTAAACTGTATGTATCTCTTGGTTTCGCTTTTATTATGTGATATACTTTTTATATAACAGGTGTCAATAAAAAGAATAATAGACCGTGAAATCTTTTTATCTTAGAAGGAATTTTATTTTTCGGCCGGGTGACAATGTCAAGGCCTTACTAGACAACAGCAACACGAGTTCAAATAAAAAAGTAGATATATCTATGGTAAATATATATAGGTATAATTATACATTCATAGGTTTATAGAGAAAACGAAAATTTAAAATCGGTGCTTGAAAGTCGCGGACGGCTCACAAGAAAAACCGGGCGTGTCGGATTAGCACATAAAGGGTTCAATATCAACGTTAAATAAAAATATCAAGATTTAGGTTTCTTTTATTTTATTTTTGAAATTTCTTTGTGTAGCGGCAACACGAAAATACACATTTTGTGAAAATTTTAACTTTCTTGTTATTACTGTTCTTGATATACTTAGTCAGGAGGCTAAGTGAAGTCCCATATACATAGGGTATCGTTGGCACCATATTAGTAGGGAATCCTAAAACTCTCTCCTCTTACCAAAAGATAATGAGCTAAATAAATGGATCTATTCTCACCATAGACAAAAATAATCAATATTATTGATAACACAAAAACTTCGATAACACACTGCAAACACTTTCATGATTAAATTACACTCCGTTCCATGTAAATATATAATATTTAATATATCAACATAATAATATCTTGTATATTAGACCTTTTATCGTAAATCCATGAACTTCTCAGTAATTTGTATATACATGTATGAACAAGTTATGTATTTTATATTTATAAAGTAATTATTTGTTATCAATGTAACCTTTACGCAATCGATTTCACATCATCTGATTAGAAAAATTTATGCGCATTACATTTAAAGCAACTCATCAAAATATTATTAATAACACGTTGTAGGTCTTTCGATGACGTCCCAAGCTTAGGCTCGACGACGCAAGAGATGACGGGTGACGGATTCAACTTGAGCTGTGCGCGGCCTGTCAATTCTTTACTGGCTGAGGTCTATCGACCTGGCCTTCATCGTTGACGCTGTCGAGGCCACAGAGTTGGTTTACCCTCAGCTATCTACTGAATTTTGATATTCTGAATACTATTTTGAATAATTTAATAATTTTTATTTATATGATCTAAACTCTAAGGCTATGCCGCCTTACGCAGTTTTTATGATTACCGTATACACAGTCCGTCAAATAATTATCCAGTGTATTGAATATTTGTAAGTATTTATTAAGTGTCAAACTACTTTAAAAAAATAAATAATACATTATTATTATGTACATTTTTGTAACCAACATTTACATATTTGTTATGTTAGTTATATGTATTAATTTAATTGCTTAGCGGTTCATAAAATAAATGAGTGCTTTTTCAATTTCATATAAATATATAATATAGTGTTAATAGTCTCAGAGCTAAACTGCACTTACTGATTCACTGACAGACAGACAGGAAGAAATTAAACGGAACTCTAAAAATGACAATGAGTTTAATTATAATCCAGACGAACGGACACGCGTTAGGTAGTTATAAATATTTTTCAAAAAGCAAGTAACTAGATATTATCTATACCAATATTATAAATTTGAAGCGTTTTTTTGGTTGTTTGTTGGTTTGCTTGAACACGCTGGTCGGATTTGAAAAATTATTTTTGCATTTGATTGAAGCTGAGCAATAAAAAAAGTGCGGGCGGGCGATTAGATGTAGTAATTTGGTGAAACATGGCGGTGAGGGAAGCCGCGAACGCGAACGAGGGAACTTTTGTTGAAATTATTATGAATCATTCATCATCATTGTATGATGAAAATATCTTTCATATGAACTTTGTAAACAATGTCATGGAATTTTCCGCGATGTTCATTATACCATCTATTATTCTTTGTGATTAAATAAATAATTAATTGCTGAGTAGGAAATTGAGTGCGACATTATACGCTTACGCAAGATCGTCTCCAATCACGTGTACGTGACTTTATATTTTGAAATTCTTTATGCAAACATTTTCAGAAGTGGTGCAATGTATGGGTCAATCATAAAGTCAATAGTACTAGCCTGTTAAAGACCCAAATTTGGGTACAGACCACCTCTCGTGTTAGGGTGCTGGAAGCTACTGAGGATTATCATATATTAAAACTGTTGCAGAGCATGCGGTAGAGAGGTAGAGAGAAATCTCGATGGTTGCCCCAATTCGTGGCAGGAGAGCGAGAGGTCGAAGGTGGCGCACCTGTATCACTTGTAGCCCCAAGCTCATACGTGAATTCGAAGCTCATAAAGGGATCGTGGAAGATTGCGAAAGCGCACTCACAATCCCGGCATAAGGCGTCCCGGAGAACACCGTGGGGTTTCAGTCGGTACGAGTTCGACATAGCCTTGGTTGCCCCCCTAATCAGGTATCCATGAGGATTTCCTAACAAAAAAAGAGAACCGTAAATGCCATTAGTCTTGGGTTTCGATTTCCGCTCGCTGTGTGTTTATATCGAACATACAAACCTGTGTTCTGGTCTGGGTGGTTGTGTTGTGGATAGATATATTATTGTGGTTTTGGACTTCCGACACATTCTATAATTATCCTAAGGCCCCCCCCCAGCCTTTAATGTTGCTCCCGCGTGTTCGCTGTCCGCGACAGCACATATTTATTCAAATAGGTTATATAGGTTAACTCATTGTAATATTTTTTACGGTAATCAAATTTGTTCTATAACATCACACTACAACACAGTGACAACATTAGGGCGGGTGAAACCGCGGGCACAGCTACTACTAGTTAAATTCAATATAATTTATTCAAAATTAATTAACCATAAATCTAATTTAAGTAAATAACGATAGTAAATTAAAATAATGCAAATTATCTTAAATAGTTTATTTCCGCGAAAGAAATATTTCGTTTTAAATTGAATAATTTATGCATTTCGATGTAATTATTTTAATTTTATTTTGAAGCTATACATAAACAAGTTTTCAACTTTTCCATCAACTAAAAGCATCTTATGAATTTTATTTAAGTATTGGTCAAGTTTTTGGTAATTTCAGATTTATGTAAGTTATTTTACTTATTTTTACCAAAAATAAGTATACAAACTGCATATTTCGTATATAATATAACCCAAAACGTTTAACATAATACATAAATTGCATGATTAAAAAATGGCTTTCTTAGAAGTTTTAAAGCTTAAAACCCTACAAATATTAAAGAAAAATGTTGTTCAGCCATTTACCAACACTTCTGCATATATAACTCAGTTTTTTCAATTTTGTGCGTTGACATGGTATGCGTCCATATAGCCTGTAGCGTTCCTCAAGAAATGAGCTATCATCATATGCACCAAAAATTTTTCAAATCCGATAGTATAAGATTAACGCGTTCAACCAAACAAACAAACTAGCTTTAT
Organism: Hestina assimilis; assembly: GCA_023373885.1. Classification (NCBI taxonomy): domain Eukaryota; kingdom Metazoa; phylum Arthropoda; class Insecta; order Lepidoptera; family Nymphalidae; genus Hestina; species Hestina assimilis. Next base: position 7,787,446 of record CM041754.1, read on the forward strand.
TATATTGGTATAGTTTTAATGAATTTTTATCCTTTGTTAAATGGTCTCAGATTATTATATTAAATTTTAATTTTTAATTAAGAATATAATTCACAAAATACACCACTATTTGCTATTTTTTGTAATTTAGTGTCTTTTTATAGTTGAGATTTAGAATATCTTGAAGTGATTCCATTAATAAATATTTAAATTTTTCCGTTTACATGTTTATAATACTAATTTAACTACTCAATACAAAGGATAAATATTTAAATGTTATGAATTATTATTTTAAATTTCAAAGGATACAAAACACACTTATCTATAATGGTAATAGTAATTATTTTTTGAAAGTTAGTGATTTTAGTTTTGAATATTTTAAAATGATTTAAATATGAAATATTTATATCATGTTATTAATACTAATTTAATTGCTTAATGAAAATGATAAATATTAAAATTTAAAGAAATATACAAATTAAATAAATTTAAAAGTGTTTTAAAATTTCTTTCCGCTGGTAAAAAAGATGGTTGTACGACAACGAATTCTACTAATTAAAATAATACTTTATTTATAATGAATATTACAATACATTTAATATTCAATACTAACTATATTTACAAATAATTACAACTGTACAAATCACGTCCACGGGAAATGGTGGCATGAATGCTAGCTGCATTTCCCCTCTGAATTGCAATCTCGATAATTTGGGCGAAAAATTAACCAGCCCTCCTTTCACGCGTGAAGGAAATTATTCGGGGTATAATATCTTTTAGAAATTGTTTTGCACTAATGTTCCAGGTGTACTTAAAATACTTTAGTGTCGTGCAATTGCTAAGTTTCAGTCTTAGTTTTTATCTGACATCTCACAAATTTTTGCAGTGAAAGAACTACGTTGCGCAGCTTGGATTTTTTTTATTTTATGTTATGATGGGATCGCAGATATTTTTTTAGGTCTTCCAAAATTTTTTCTCCATTCAAATATTTGTCACTTTTCTTATGCAATGTAGATAATGTTTGGGTAAGATTTTAATGTCGTTCATTATATATAGTATTATATTTTTTAAGTAATCAATTTATTAATTTTTTTTTATGGTAACACAAATATCTTGCTTATTTTAAAATTTTTATTAAGTTGTACATCAAATTTCACAGAATATAAAATCACTCACAAAACACACTTAAATATTAATGGGTATTCGTAATTTGTTTTCGTTATTATGTGCCTTTTTTAGTTTTGAATATTTGAAAATGATTAAAATATATATAAAATATAATACGACACCGCTAGTCTGGTCTTCTTAATACTAATTTAACTACTCATCAAAAACGATAGATTTTAGAAATTTTAGAAAATAAATTAATAACTTTAAATACTTAGGTAAATTTATAGTGCTTTGTTAAAATATTTTAAATAAAAAAAAATAAAGTTCAAAGAAATATAAAATTATATAAATTTTAAAATAAAAGATAAATTAATAAATTAAAATAAAATAAATTTAAAGTGCTTTGCTTAATATATGTATATTTATGACACCGCTTACATCTTCTTAATACTAATTTAACTAATAATCAAAAAGGATAATTTAAATTTGAGTAAATAAATAAATAAACAAATTTGTATACATAAATTTGTATAAATACATTAAAATTGCTTTATAATTTATAAATAAATTAAACAATCAAGCAATCCTTGGCTTACTCCTTCCGACTTCAAAAATTTCCGAAACTTTTAAAATTTTCCCTGTCTAATTTTAAACTTGTGTCAACTTAATTTAAATTTATGATTCTTACACTTGTAATTACTTCTAAATATAGTTAGTATTCAATTGTAAATATATTGTAATTAATTTAATAAACTTAATTTTTAGAAATTTTTGCATATCAAACACCAGAAAGCGGTAAAATAGATCAAACTCTTAATGGTTTGCTACAGGTGGTAGACCTTTTATTGCAAGAGGCCAACCACTGTATTTCGGTTTGAAGGACACTGTAGCTACTAAAATTACTGGGCAAATGAGATTTAAGAACCAATATCTACCGCTTATCGTGACGTAAATTTTATGTATCAGGATGCTGGTAAACATACGCCTGATGGTAAGCAGTTACCATTGCCTATGGACGCTTACAACTTCAGTGATATCACACCAGATGTGCTGTTCCTGACCCTAGGAAAAAAAGGGAGGGACGAAGATTAGAAAAGAGGTGTGGAAGTTTTGGCCTCTGACGATAATAAATTCGCTCCCCTTACTATAAACGAAGTACCGGCCCTGCCATACATAAAAATATCCAAAGATTCACTGGGATTCTTTCGTAAATTCAACGAAATGCAAGCTTGTGACGCTAACTCCAATCGAATATATTGCAAGTTTACAACTAATTTCGTTTCGTTGCGTTTTTACGAATTTACAAAGGAGCACCAATGAATCTTTTGACATTTTGTGAGTATGAGAGAGTGAGTAATATAATAATTCGGTAGGCCTCTAATGTTGTACGATAAATAACATTCGATATTCATTATTAATCACTTAACCGGTTTAGAAAAAATCTGTTTCAAATAAGCCTTTAAACCAACGGCATTGACTTTGAGTTCCTCATTATGGTATGCATAATTATATTAGTCAATATCTGTTTTAGAATGTATACATGTTATTTTGACTAGGTTTGGTATGCGTAAGAAAATCTTATCTGTTATCTTTAAAAGATTAAAAAGATTAAGTCATTAGAATTTAGAAATGTATCGTTTTTTTACTCTCACTAGTTTATATCCTAAAAATTAATGACAGGGATTATTTTTATAAAAATACTAGCGGGCCCGGCAGACGTTGTCCTGCCCCGAAAAAAATCTCGGACCCGATAGCAGCGCCCTCTACCCGGAAAAGTTTTTGATTGATTAATAAGGCTATTAAAAAACAGAGGTTGGTGATAAAAAAGTGAAAATTTAGGGTCGTATGTATTATTCAATGCCACATAATAAAAATTAAAAAAATTTATCCAAAAATTAAAAAAATTTTGGGATGGACACCCTTATCACTGAGGGGTTTGAAAAATAGATAGTAGCCGATTCTCAGACTTACTGAATATGCATAAAAATTCATAAGAATCGGTCAAGCCGTTTCGGAGGAGTATGGGAACGAACATTGTGACACGAGAATTTTATATATTCGATAAAAAAATACCGACTTTTTAAACTAAAAAGTAAAAACTATTTTTTTATAATAGAAGTAGGTGCGATATTTGCTAATGTTTTATTTAGCACCGACTTTTGTTGTAGACATTATTTATTTTTTGCTTTTTAGTTTTGATATCGGTATGTTTTTTATAATCTTTTTATCGTTGATTTTAAAATTACGAAAGCACACATTGACATTTGGTCCGTATGAAAGGGACGGTACAACTCTCTAAATGTAAGTTGAACCATGCTCAGAACACATTTTTGGGTCTCAACCGAATGCGGTATGAAGGGGGCCGCGTATCTATAGCAACGCGGCGACGCTCGATACCTGCGCAGAAGCGGCCATTTTGGTTAATTTTTTAATTGAGAGAACTATACATAGTATATAGTTTTTTTTTTTTTTTTTTTTTAAGGTGGAGAAATCCTCATGGATACCCCGGAGCTGGGGCTGCCGGGGTTATGTGATACTCCTACTCACTAAAACTCCACCAGGTTTCGTCTCTACGCCGGGCGACGGCCGGGGGCATTCGTGCTGTGCACTTGACCCCGTCTGGCCGTCGCAGCGTTGTCTGCGTCAAGAATGGACGCAGACCCTCCTCGCCCTGTTGGGCATGAGAGCGAGCAGAAACCCATAAGGCTCGCTCTCATCCTCGCGGGGGCCTGTGCAATGCGGACTCCTGTCGCCCCAGCGACATTCGTCCGCAGGCCACCCACTAGGGCAGCGTAGCTTGGTGCCACCACCTCCTACGCTGCCCCGTCCTCCGACGCCGCGACGCCTCCGCCAGGGGATCGTCGACTCTAAGGCGTTGGGCCTCTCTCTTGCGCGACATGACGGTCTCGGAAAATTCCGAGACCGCCGCCCACGCACGTCTGCTGTTCAACATTGCCCGGATGGTGTTGGGCAATGTGAGATCTGTGCCGACCACGGCAACAAGCCGCAGCCGCTCCACTGTCCACGCCGGACATTCCTCCAACGTGTGCTGGGCGGTATCATCCACCCCCAGTCACACGACCGGCACACGGGGCTCGACTCCCTGCACACAATAGTGTGCAGGTACCGGTCAAAGCACCCGTGCCCTGACAACATCTGGGTCAGGTGGTACGTTAGGGAGCCCGACTTGCGCTCGACCCATTTCCTGAGCGACGGCTGGAGGCCGGCAATAGCCCAATGTCCAGCCGTCGGCTCGAGGAGTTCTTGAGACCACCTGACTAGCATCTCTTCGGTGCCCCTCTTCTTCCACCGCTCCAGATCCCTTGGGCGGAACTCTCTTCCCGCGCTACGCGCCTCCCTCCTTTTATTGTATAAGGAGGCAGAGAGTTCCGCCTGAAGCTCCCACGGGGGGGTGCCTGCTAAGGCACAGGCCGCCTCAAATCCGATGGTGCGGTATCCTCGGATTGCCCTGATCGCCATGACTCGCTGAGGGCGTCTCAGCAGAGCCCTGTTCCTGGCGTTCAGGGCACCGACCCACACCGGCGCGCCATACAGCGCCATCGAGGCCACCACGCCGGCGTAAAGGCGCCGACACGTCGACCCTGGTCCTCCGACGTTCGGGAGCAGGCGGGCGAGCCCAGCCGCTGTTTGCACCAGCTTTGGGCCCATCCGCCGGAAGTGCTCACCGAAAGACCATCGAGCGTCAATCGTGAGGCCCAGGTATTTGAGATTGGGCCCCACTCCGATCCGTACTCCCCCGACAGTGATGTGAGAGTCGGGAGGAGGCCTCCTGCGAGGCCCGTGAAAGCACACGGCGCTGGTTTTATCCAGCGCCACGCTCAACCCCAGTCTTCTGATTCTGGCCACCACCTGAGCTGTTCCAGCAGTGGCCAGAATCGCCGCGTCTCTGTACGTATCTCCGCGGGCTACAACCAACGTGTCATCGGCGTAACACACTAGGTAGAGCCCACGGAGAAGTGCACCACGAAGCACAGTGTTGTATCCTATGTTCCACAGGAGTGGACCAAGAACCGACCCCTGTGGAACTCCTCGCTCCGCTCTATGGGAGACCAGACGCCCTTCCCTATCTAGATATTGGACAACACGCCCCCGTAGGTAGTCTGCAACCACCCGCTGCAGATACCTGGGCACCCTGTGGGACTCTAGTCCGTCCAGGATGCACCGAAACGGGAGCGTGTTGAAGGCGTTGGCGATGTCTAATGACACCGCCACGACTGCGCCACCCCGGGAGGTAGACTCGGCGGAGAGGGCCTTGACGCTCATAATTGCGTCGATGGTAGAGCGGCCCTCTCTGAATCCATATTGGCAATCCGCCAGATCCGGACCCACCGTGCTCAAGTGCTTCGAGATGCGAGATGCTATCACCCGCTCGAAGCACTTCCCTGCCTCGTCCAGCAGCACTATGGGCCGGAACGTCGATGGTGAATTGCCTGTGCGGCCCTGCTTCCTGGCCAGCACCAGTTTTCCCTCTTTCCATTTCTCAGGAAACTGCCCAGTTCTGAGACAGTTATTTAGGAGCGCCCTGTATGGTAGCTCCAATGCTATCTCCAGCGCAAGCACTAGTATCCGAGCGTGGACCCCATCAGGCCCTGGGGCAGTCCTCTTACCGCGCAGTTTGAGCAGTATGCCGTCAAACTCTGCGTCTGTTATTGGCGGTTCTTCGTAGCCGACTTCGTCCGCAGCCAGACTCGCAGCAGGAGGAGTCACCTCCGGCTCTTGAGTGGGGAAGAGCGCTGCCACGATTTGCTGCAGTTGCTGAGGGTCTAGGGTTTCCGTGACCGGGACGCCGTGATTGCGCAGGCGGCTGCGAGTTGCGTGGTACGGTCGTCCCCACGGATCTCTGCTGAGCCCTCCAGCAGCTCCTCCCACGAGCGCCGCTTCGCCGCTCTTATGGCCGCCTGCAGATGTTGTTTGGCGGCCTTATAAGCGTCGCTGAGCCGCCGCTCGTCCTCTTCCACCCGCACTCTTCTCCTGCGGTAGCGAGCTACGGACTTCTTGGCCCGTTTGCAGTCCGCGCGCAGGGTGTTGAGCTCTTGTGACCACCAGTACATAGCGGTGTTGGGCGGAGGTCGCCTAGCGCGGGGCATCGAGGCGTCGCATACACGAGATAACGCCTCTCGAAACCAGAGTGCCTTCTCGTTCACCGCCTGCACTGGAGCTGAGTCTGCCTCCCACGCCTGGACTATTGTAGCCTCAGCAGCGACATCTCGATTAAGGCGTGTGATCGCCCATCTAGGAAAGACAGATTCATGCCAACGGATCTGTCTGCCACCGGGGTTTGAGACGCCACTGATAGAAAACCGGATGTATAAGTGATCCGAGAGCGTCTCCGTCTCACCTAGAAGCCGCCAGTCCCACACCCGTCTAGCAGCCGTAGGGGTCGCAAAAGAGAGGTCCACGATGGACACCCCCTGCGGACGGACGCAAGTCGGTGCACTGCCTCTATTGAGGAGCACCAGATTCAGGGAGGTAGCCCAGTCTTCCACCTCGGTTCCGCGTGGGTTCGTCGCCGGGGATCCCCAGGTCGAGGACTTAGCGTTAAAGTCCCCGGCAACGACCACTTGCAGAGGCGCGGCACGTCTGACCGCACCGCCCAGCTCCGATAAGAATGCCTCAAACTCGGCGAGACTCTTATTGGGGGAGAAGTACACACTTATTAGAGCGTACCCTCCCCACTCTGCGACGACGAAGCCGTTGCCTCGCTCGCGCAGAACGCAAGGCGTCGCCGAGGACCAAGCCCCGACAATGGCAGCAGAACCGGACAAGTCCGCAAGCCAGTTGTGGCGGTCTGGAACCGTGTATGGTTCCGCCACAATAGCCACCCCCAACCTCCACTCCGCCATATGCTGCAAGAGGAGGTCTTGGGCAGCGGCGCAGTGATTAAGGTTCACCTGGATGGCTGAGCGGGCCGCATTAGGCATTATCTACAGTCATCGGCTCCTCGCGGGACGTCCGCTCAGTCACCGGAGCCGCTTTCGGCCCAGAGCCTCCTTTCCTCCTCAGTGTCGGTGGTGAACAGCCTTTCCCACCCACACGATGCTTGGCTGGCTTGCCCGCTGCGGCACACACCAGACAATGCGGCGACTCCGTGCAGGACGTCGCCTTGTGGCCGGCCTTTCCGCAGCGGTAGCAGGCGTCCCCGCGGTCCTCTGTAGCCGTGCAGGCTGCTCTTGTGTGCCCCAGCTGCAGACACCTAAAGCAGCGGAGGGGGCGGGGCTCGAGAAGCTTGATTTGCACCGAGCTCCACCCGATCAACAGACGTCCCTCCGTTAAGGCCTTGGCAGCAGTCATCGGCACTTTCGCCCAGACGGAGCCTATGCCGCCAGAGCCGACTTTGATGACGCCAACCTTTACTTGCTCTGAAGGACAAGCGCCCTTCAGAGCTAGCGCCCTCTGGACCTCCTCACCGGTGATGGAGTCGTCCAGACCGGAAAGCCGGATGTCCACCGACTTATGTGGCCGGACGACTCTCATAGTCTCCGGGAGGACCATCTTTATTTGGATCGCCAGCTGGTCCGCCTTTTCCGCCGTTACAGCGGCTGGCATCTCCAGCAGCCGCGCGCCGGTCGCCGTCGTGCGGAACTTAAACCCGCCCTCAATGCCGAGTTCGGCCAGGTTGACTTTGTCCCGCACGTTCTTAAGGACCTCGGCATAGTCCGGTTTTCCTTCCGGCGGCGCGGCTATTACTACCGCCTGGGTGCGCGGTGGTTTAGGCTTAACCTTCTTAGGCCTTTTGGCATTTTGCCTCTTTTTCCCACTTTTTTGTTGCGGCTGCGTTGGTTTCTTACCGGCCTTTTTCTTTCTGCTCACGATTGTCCACCCGGCTTCTTCACCGGGTTTCGGAGCTGAGGGAGACGCACTCTCCGGACTTTGAGTTTGGGCGCCCTTCTTCTTAGAGTCCAGAGTCTTTTGGCTGCTCTTGGACGTCTTTTGCTGCGGAGACTGCCTGGCCGTGGCTTTTGCCGCCTTGGCATCAGAGGCCAGCGGCGGACGCACACGCTCGGGAGGCAAGCTGAGTCTTGCCTCCAAAGACTCGATGCGGGCGTTCACCATGTTGCCTATTTGCAGCATGGCCGTCCGCATCCACTCTTCCCTGTCCGGTGTAGGCGGCCTTGCGCTTGGAACCGCTGACTCCATAGTAGTCGGTGGTGCGGCAGGGATTTTCGCCCGCACTTCCGCCCGGAGCTGCGCAATTTCGTGGCGCAGTTCCGCCACCTCCCCCTTGAGCCGAGCGTTCTCTTTGGAGACCCGCCTTGTCTCCTCCGTCGTACTCAGCGAGGCCAGCTCCGCCGCTCTTTCTTTAATAGAGGCCACGCTCAGCTTGAAGGTCCTAAGGACCTGGCCTTTGAGGTGAGAGGTCTTCGCCGCCGCCTGCGCTATTAGCCCACACTCCACCTCAATGGCGTTGTGTAGCTCCTCCGTTGTTGCGCCGGTAAGCGACATATCTACCCGCGGGCAGTCTACGCGCTTGTTCTCGACCACCTTCCGAGTTTTCTGTGCCTTCTTCTCTAAGTCTTTCACGGCCTCCTCAAAGTCTGAGGCCGCCTTCTTCTTAGCTAGGTCTTGTTTGGCCTTCCATAGACCTACCCACTGACCCGTGGTCGGAGGCCTTCCCCTACCTCTCTTCTGTTTGGGGACTTCGACCTCCGTCTCCACACTGGAGTCGGAGTCCCCGTCACAAGTCCTCAAACCTGAGCGGGATCGCTTGCGAGGTACCCGCTTGCGTCCCGCTGTCGCGTCGGAATCGGTAGTCGTTTCCGAAAGGAACGACCGTTCCAATACTACCGATGGTGCGGTCTGGGCGGATACCGCCTCCGCACCCCGGAACTGTAGCCCCCTGGCTCAGACCGCCCTTGCGGGCGACCGAATGGCGAAGTTTGCCCCCTCCAGATTCGGTGGGGCAGACGGGGCCCAAGGGCCCCGTGAGGGATTCTCCGGCAATGCCGGTACCCTCCTGGAGTATACGTTCGTTATTTGTACTTGCCATTTTATCGTTTTTCCTTTTTTAGGGTGAGGTCCCCTCCGCTAGTGACCGGACACCCTCCGGCCATTCATCCCATCGGCGCGGGAGACCTTGGGATTAGGGTGATTTTTACCGAGGTTTTCTTCCTCCCCCATTTCCCCTGAAGAACACCCCCATACCCCTGGCAGTCGTTAGCCGTCGTCGGCGACTATTCCGCAGAGCGGGCGCCGACGCCGTTTCCAGGGTGCACCACGAGGAGGTGACCGCCTTGCACCCCACATAGTATATAGTAATTCCATTATAATATAAGTAATATGGTAGACACATACTAGGTACATAACTATTACAATAATTATAAGATAATTTTAATAACGCGTAGTTTTTTTTTCATGGATTACTAACATTCGTTGAAAAGGAACGTTGATGTATAACAAATATTAAAATATAATTTCAGTTTGGCTCATTTGTTAAATATTTTTCTTGTTACTATAATATATATTTATATTTTGACAGAAATACTTGGCACGGTACGAATGTTGTTAATATAAACCAGTCTTAGAGATGATATCGTCTTTGAGTAGTTTATTAAAAGCTAATTATGGTACAGTATTAGATATTTGTGTTCAAATCACATAACCGGGATTAAGGTAAAATGCCTATTTAATATTATTTTATATAGTCTTTATCTGGATATATGTACTAATACATAACTAAGCGGTCTTTAATTTATTCTTATAACTACTTTTATCCATAGTCTTACTATATATCGCAACTTTAGAACGAAAACGCCACAATTTAAAAAAAATTTGGTTATTAGCGTAAAATATATGTAACAATAGTACAAACACAGCCAGACGAGCGTAAATAACGGACGTAAAAACCAAAAAAATATGATACACAAAAGATCGTGCAGGTGACAATATTTTAAAACTTATTTGGGTGATTCCCAAAAAACGTCGTTTTCGTTTTAAAGGTGCTATTACGTACTATGGTGGCTCACTGGTGGTAGGTCTTTTGTTGCAAGAGGCCGGCTAGGTAGGTACCACCGCAGTGTCCAATATTCTACCGCCAAATAGTAGTGCTTAGGCACTACTGTGTTCCAGTTTGAAGGGCACTGTACGCTAGTGAAATTACTGGGCGAACGAGATTTAAGAACTAATATCTCGAGGTTGGCAAAGCGCGAGTGGCACCTACTAATGGTGCTGCAAGCGCTCATAGGCTGCGGCAGCCACTTACCATCAGGTGGGCCGTATGCTTGTTTGCCAACTTCTAACATAAAAAAAAAATATGGACTAGCCCTCTTATAAAGACAAAATGTCTCATTGGTGCCCCTTTGTAAAGATAAAATGACTCATTGGTGCCCCTTCATCAATTCTACACCAACGCACGCTAACTTCATTGGGTTATGTTGTGCAAATCGTAACCGAATATCGAATGAATTTAGCGTGTGACTAACTAAAGCACACGTTTTTTTCCATGAATCTGTGATTTTATCTGTATGAAAGAGCCAGTGTATAGTATATAAAGAGTAAGTCTATGCTTTTATGGAGTATTCGAGTGTCCACATGAATGGCCCCCGAGTCGGCTAAACAATCCTTGACTTTAATGTAATATATGTAATATAAACCTGATATTTTTGATAACTGAAACCGTGATGGCTGATGTCGTGATGGTATATTTTAAAGCTTTATTAAACCATAACCTCTATAAATGCTCCGTCTAAAACAATCTTTAGAAATTTACGCGGAATGAATAAAGGCACGGTCATTAGTGAAATGGGTTCATTACAAAACCACGCTGAAAAACCTTGAATTCGTTTATGAATAGCGTTTAAACTCACTATTTAAAAGAATCTGATGATAAAATATAAGTCAGTTTATGAATTATTATTGTGTCGATTTGCTTAACATACAGGAAAACCTAGGACAATGCATAATTTACAGACAAGTATGTATAATGCATTAATGACGTCAACAAAATCATTTGTGTCATGTTATTATTGCAGTTTTAGTCTTCCACTTAAGTAAAAAAATGCCCTTCTAATGACTACCTATTGTATATCATGTATATAATGCCTATCTAAAAAAGGAAAGAAACGATGGTTATAATAATTCATTCGTAAATCTGTGAATAAATTCTTAACTTTTTAAAATATTGCATTCAATTATTTGAGACACTGTAACCTTAGAAGGCTGAGGCAGAGGATTTTTAGAATTCCTAAGATCGATTTGTTCTTCGATCTTCACATATTATTAACGATATTCCATATTATATTTTGTTGTTTTTAATAATTTGGACTTTACTCCACGTTACTGTTTCTCCTTCTTCGGCCTCGCCTTATCCCGTTACGCGGAGTCAGCTTTCCCACTCATGTGACGACACTTGCCTCGGTCTTGTGCGTCATCTTTCGTTAGGCCCATATCCCTCATGTCCTCTTGGACATTTGTCATCCACGTGGTAAGTGGTCTTCCCTTGCCTCTCTTCTTTGTAGTCATCAACGAAACCGTTTGACTTTATAAAACAGATATAGAAATATTTAAGAAAACATGCAAGGGTTTAAAAAGCACGCGCGTCGACAGTCTGCCGCGCAGCATATCAATGACGTGAATCTATCCAAAGTTTCCACTTCAACATGTCAAGAGCATGTCGAGGTCATCGGTGACGTGAACCTATAAGTATTTCTCTTACCCAAACACTTCAACGCGGCTAAAGAAGTTTCCACTTCAAAAATGTATACAATAGAATTTAAGGACGTGATGTGCTCTCAGTAGCGCGCGAACTATACGGCACGACCTTTAAAAATTGGTAATTTAATTTTTTTCTATATCTTTCCATTTAATATAATAAGAACGTCAAAAAAAAGTTGCTTTCGTTGCTTTTGTCAAGGACTGTAAGTGGATCCTTAAATAATTAAACCCATGTTTCAGGTTGTTTCAATGGCTGGAATGCTGCGTTGTCACACTTGGTTGCCTGTTGTTGTTGTTTTATTGCTTATTTGATTATCTGGTTTCCAAAACTCTTAAGACTGGTTGTTATTTATTAAGCATATTCGGACGCAAATAAGCAATACTATGTCCACCCACAAAATTGAAAAAAAAACTCAGTTATATATGCAGAAGTGTTGGTAAATGGCTGAAGTACATTTTTTCTTTAATACTTGCAGAGTTTTAAGCTTTAAAACTTCTAAAAAGCCATTTTTAATCATGCAATTTATGTATTATGTTAAACGTTTTGTGTTTTATTATATACGATACATGCAGTTTGTATACTTATTTTTTGTGAAAATTAGTAAAATAACTTCCATAAATCTTAAATTGCCAAAAACTTGACCAAGAGATTCATATAGAGCAAGTTGTTGTTGTTTTAAATGCGTTCTTCTCGAAATGACATTCGTGTGGGTTGACATGGTATTGCTTATTTGCGTCCATTAGTAAAGTAACATGGTCGGCGTAAAGTGCGTTACGTGCGACGAGAGAGCACTGGGTGCCAAATCTCCCATCCTCTTTGGTTCTCTTCCATTTTTCCCTTCCCTCCCATACATTGGATAGGCGCATGTGATACTTCAAGTATCTCAAGTGTTCAAAGGCTAGGTACTGGTGTCTTCTTACCATCGGACAGACGGTATGCTTATTTGCCAACCGTCATGAAATAAAAAAAAAGTCTCTGATGTCAATGATCACGACAAAATGTAGAATCCGCAGCTATCATGTGACAAACACATAAAAAAGTCAAATAACCCTCTCCTTTTGATGTTGGTTAAAGAGGTTTTAGGGTTGAACATTTAAAAATGACCCATGATAATCGCAGATGTACAAAATTATGTAATACATTTGATAACATAATATCTTTATCTTTTGTACTTTCGCATTGAGATAAGGACTTTTATCTACAACATTCGTAGTAATTCGAGTTTGTATTAATTATGTATTGCTAATTTCGACTGCTGTGAGTACTATACTTATCTTTATAATGTAATAAAGTATCGAATTTAAATTCAAGAAAAATAGTTATTTCATTTGTTTGTGATTTATAAGCTTGCTAGCTTTTGCTGGCGGCTTTGCTCGCGCGAATAATAATTTCTACCTAATAATAAGAATAAGAATAATTTTATTGATAGATTATAAAATACACTACTGACACAACTTAAAATTAACTTAATGCAAACAAAGTTTAAAAATAATGATTATAAAATAAGTAAAATGGTGAAACTTAACTATAATCATAAGAAACTAACCAAGTATAATAATATAAAGGACACATGCAGCAGTGTAAATCTATCAATCGGTTGCTCGCTCAGTATAAGTTGTGACATGGCCGCCACAACACTGATTTTCAGCGAGTACCGTTTGTTTCGAATGCACTATTGACAGTGAAAACAGTAAATAACAATTACACACAAAAATATATAACTGTAAGATGAAAATGTATATATTATTTTGTGCGTCGTCAGTACTAACGGGACAGTCAAAACTCTCTAAGCATTTATGATAATAATTGAATGTAAATATTAAACATAAAATGGAAATAAAAGAAATAAAAAAAAGAAAAATAGAGTAAGTAAATTGGGATACCAAATTACTTGTTAAATACTTAGTAGCCAAAAATAATAATTAAATTAATAGGCACCTTTAATGCAATACAACCGCCACCCACATGGACTAACCTCTACACCGAAATGGTTATTTATAACATTAGATTTTTTTTTTCTATATGAGAGGTGACAAACGGGCCGGAGGTTCACCTGATGATAGAAATTACCGCACACCATGAACATCTGCAACACCAGAGGGCATGCAGATACGTTGCCGACCTTTTTAAGATACGCTGGCTGACCTCGAAACGCGGCTGTCGAGCAGTCACTTCACGAGGTTTTCACCAACATATGGTGATAGCTAACCAGGCGGCCCTTTTTTAAGCTCTAGCACCAGCATATACATGTCTTAGAATTTCTTCCACGACATGCAGATTCAATTTTTTCATGATGTTTTCCTTCACCGATAAGCACTGGATAAATTTGAAACACAAATTAAGCATCTGAAAACTCAGAGTTGCTTGCCCGGATTTGAACCCTCGACCTTCGGTTAAACTCTACGTTTTCGATCCATTGGACTATCTCGGCTGTAAAAATAGTTAATAATAATGATATTATTTACAATATACATATTGGTTTTTATATCAGGTTTTATATGACGACGTTGTAGCGCAGCGGTAGCGAACCTGTCTTAAACGCCGCAGGTCCCGCGGTCGATTCCCGCTCGGAGCATAGTATTTTTGTATTGACCATGCAAGCATGTTATCCGGTCTGGGTGTATTAATTTGTCCTTGTCCTTGTATGTTTTTCCGGACCCGCAATACACGATATCACTATCCTAATGGGGGCCGTTGAGTGTGCAGCGTTTATTTATTTATATCTTTGGGCATAATCTATCCTTTATAATGCCTATGAACGCATAATGTAGTCAATGACGCGTACTGACGCATGCGGATGCATGTACGCAGCTGATCACATAATATTATATTCTCATAGAATAATATCACAGATAAAGCAATCAAAGCCTTTTATGCATATGTTTGTCCAAATACGTCTGATTTATTGTTTTGCTCCACTGCGCCCGCAGCTCTGCTAGCGTGGTGTGCTGATAAAATAATATTAGCCTAAGTTACTTATAACATCAACTATCTGCTATCAGTCCCGTTAAAATGGGTCCAGCCGGTTTAGAAATTAGCTGGAACAAACAGGCAGACAAATATTTTAATAATTGTTTTTTATGGAAGTTCCGTATTATACTTTCATTTGCATTTAGTGAAAAGCTATTAATTTGGAAATACAAACATACACTTAAATTTAATTTATTTGTATAGATTTAAATTGCAGACGTTTTTAGTTAGTTAGTTTTTTTACAATTTGGGTGTTTTGTAATGTGAATTTTATTCGTGATCTTGGCGTATTACAACCGATTTGTTTTTTTGCTGTCACAATAATATTTTTTGATTATCTGATCCAGGATTAAGGAAATAAATTATGGTATTCCTTAAAATTATAACAATTAACTGTCCGCGATTACTGTCTTAATTGGATTTGAATATCAAGTGCCTCAGTCGGTGAAAGTTGTTTTTTTTTCATTTTTGAATTACTGATTTTTGTTTTTGTTTTTGGGATGGTTAAGTTAAAGTTAAAGCGATAGTGGGATAGAAAGGAAGAAAAAATAACTATTTTATTTGGTGTAAAACACTATACATTGTGAGAGAAAAAAATCGTGTATCTAAATGTAATTCGTCACCATTTTTATGTGACGGGAACAACCCTGAAGTTTAGACAGTTTTTTTTATTCTTTGTAAACTCTACCGGAATCATTGAATTGTCTTACTGGTTTTATTTTATTGTCTGCTGGTTTTGACAACGTCACTGGTCATTTGACACAGTTAATCGTTAATTTTGATTGATTAATTGTTTAATGACTTTTAGTAGAGCCAGTCAATCATTAACTTATGTATTGAAGATACAAAAATATTGAAGACCATTGTCACCGTGAATTTTTGTTTTTCATCAATATAATATATTATATTATAAAAATGAGATAAAAGACGACTCAGTGTAGGGAACCTGCCTTAAGCGCACAGGTTGCGGTTTCGATTTCTGAGGCAGATATTTGTATTGACCAAACAGGCATGTGTTCCAGTTTGGATATAACTATCCTAATCGGGGCCGTTGTGTGTAGCGTTTATTTATGTAAATCACAACTACTATTAATTAGTTAATGCTACAAGTTTTAATTCGCATCGGGACGAAGCATCAATGGAATCATACATAAACAAAAGTACAGTTCCAAACCGAAACTCATTAAGCTTACAACATAAAGAATAAAGTTACTGTGTGACTAACTTCGTCTCGTTACGTTAATGTTGAATTTACGAAGAATTTTCCGGCGTCGGGATGTGACGACCCCATCGCCCGCTGTTGGGATAGCGTCTGTCACAGCAGAGATTATTGCACCAGTGCAATCAATCACACTGGTGCTAGGTTTTTTTGAAAGAGGCCGGCTAGGTATGAACCACCGCAGTGTCAAATATTCTGCTGCCAAATAGTAGTGCTTAGGCATCACTGTGTTGCGGTTTGAATGGTACTGTAGGCTAGTGAAATTACTGGGCAGAGGAGATTTAAGAACCAATATCTCGCGGTTGGCAACGCGTGAGTGGCACCTACTAATGGTGCTGCAAGCGCTCATAGACTACGGCAACCACTTATCATCAAATGGGCCGTATGCTTGTTTGCCAACTTGTAACATAAAAATAAAGAAGAAGCACCAGCGAGCCTTTGACATTTTGTCTTTATGGAAAGGCTTGTCTGTACATAGTAAGTCTAGTTCTACAGCAATATTGAATATTTTACACGAGTAAAACCAATCCAATACGTTCTTGTGATAATAATATCTTATGTTGATCGTATTCAGTGTTTTAGCACAGATGACATCATTCTTATGGGTGGAACGTTCCGAAAATCAACCGACAAAAATACGATTATTTGTATTGGTTACGCATTATATGTTGAACTAGCGTCTGCCAGCTGCTTCGCTCGCGCGAATAACGATTTTAATACACACTTTGAAATTTACAAATTCAGCTTTCTATGTCCAAGGGTTAAACGGTGAGGCGTTGGATGTAGAATCCATTCGGGTGCTGTACGATGTACATACAATAACTGTAAAAGTTTTAGCTAAAAATACATTTTAAAATTAAAAATGATTAATGACATCGGAGATATAGGACGAAACTCGAAAGTGTTAGAGCTAATTACCCTATTGTGATCGCGTGATCGATTGGATCAAATAAGATGAAATAACATGGCGAACATAAGGGGTCTATGTCCAACAGTGGCTGCATGAAGTGATGATGATGATGATGATGATGATGATGATATTGATGATGATGATGATGATGATGACGACGATGACCATGACTATGATGATGATGACGATGATGATGACGTAACAGCATACACACTAGTGTCATATATCTTAGAGCTGAAGCGGTAATGGAGTCAGTTAATAGAATTTTAAAATAGTTCAATTATTACTACAAACGAGTACACTTTAGTATTACTTATTTAGCTTATGTATTAGATAATCATACTTAAATGTCTTATTATAAGTCCAGTTGATTAAGTATTGATTAAAAACTCTTAAAAAGTTATTGGAAATTCGGTAGTACCTATTCCAATTTTTATTCGAGACGCTACATTTGAAGTGACTTAAAATTCAGATCACAGTGATTTCCGTTGCCTTTGTTCCATTTAAAACGATTGGAAGTAACCCACGCGTAGACGTCACGGACTGATAAAGAACCTGCTGTTACTGTACAAGGCCTTGTGGCTTTTGATTGGTATTTTAGTCAGAATATTGTAAAGATTTGCATTACTAATTTGCTCTCTTTAAATGGGAATAAATTTTAAATATTTTTATCGCACAGTTAACTCATTTTTGATGGAAACTGCGTATTTCTAACCGATATTGCTATATAGGCACGAACTAATCTTACTAATATTATTAATTCCATATAATAAGCCTCAATAGCTCAACGGTAGAAGGGCCGACTTCACTCCGTTAACGCGAGAATCGAGGGTTCGATCCTGACCCCCTTGGGCTATTGTCGTACCGATTCCTAGCGCAAGCTTCGAGCTTATTTGGAGGGGCAACAGGAATATTAGTAATGCCTTGTAAAAAGCATTTCTAATATTCTTTAAAAAAATATATAATAATAATAATTTTTGAAGTTTACCTTTTCGTAGTAGGTAGAGCTATTCCGGAGTTTAAAAAAGTAGTTGAGGTAAGGCCAAAAAAGTATATTTATCGTTTTAAAATAATAATGTTGGTAACTGAAAAATCTCTACAATATATCTCATCGATTTAGCCTATCTAGTCTAGCTTTAAAATAATGGCGTCATGTCGCAATGCTCTGTCTGTTTAAGCAAATAAACTGGATATTCACTAGTAGTTAAACTATTTAACTTATTTTTCGCTTAGTATAAATATCGAATCTTAATTCAGCGTACAATTTCGGGAGAACGCAATTTGTAAGAGTATGATAATAAAACCGCTTACTATAAAGTGAGTAAACGATTTTGAGTATTTCGTAATTAAAAGCAATATTCGCATCCAAATGGTAATTTGTGTTGGATACAATTATCGGTTGATATATATGGTTATAATGATCTTTATTGATTTGGAATAATATCTAAGTTATTTTTTTTTTATTAATTGCTCATAAATTGTCATTAATAAATGTCGAAAACCTGATACCTAATGATATTTAAAAGCTGGTAATGATTACATATAATCGTGAAAGTCGCCGTCCAAGAATGAATTTTCGAATGTGATTACAAATTGTGTATAACATATCAATGTTGTCATGAACGCTGACGTCACAGAAATCGCAGCAAATAATGCTGTATAATGCAATCAGGCGTCACAAATTTTAGGTAAATCTACACGGCAAGGGCTGGCAATAATTAATAAGTACAATAATACTAATTATTTATCAACCTATGCAATGTAAATAAAATCTAGGTGATTGTAAGAGGGCTGATGGATTAACGCGGGCTCCATATGGTGGATTTTAGAACTAGCAGAGCCATGCTACTCATAGCACCCGACAAATTGTGGCGTTAAACTCATGTAACATAGTACTGTGGCTTTGCGTGCGATGAGTGAGAGCGCCGGAGGCCCAATCTCCCACCCCCTCTGCTCTCTCCCTTTTTTCCTTCGTATCCCTTACCTCCAATCGCTTGGGTTGGCAACGCGAATGTCATACTTCAAATATCGCTAGCGCCCCTAGGTTGCGGTAACTGCTTACCATCAGGCGGAACATATGCTAAATGCTTGTTTGCCAACCGTCCTGAAATAAAAAAAAAATTATAAGTGTATGGGCCTTATTGTGGGACGCCGCATAGGTTAAAATATTGGCGACGCGACGTCTCATGCCTAGTAGACGGCTTTACAGGCTGGAACAACTGTGAGAAATGCTGTTAAAGACGCACTTATTCACCAGCTTTTCTTATTTACTTCTATGGTCTGTTGGGTACGGAAGCACTTAGGCACGGAGCATCACCGCTAGGTTATTTTTAAAATCACTTGCACCCAGTGACATTAACTCTAATTTACGCCACCAGGTAAGAACGCTGGCAGGAATTAGTTTATCTTTGGTCAAAAGAATCATATTTTGCGATTCACCTGAGAAATTACAGCATTCTTGCCACCATTCGACGTGAACATTAATTGTGGTGGATATTTTTATAGTAAATGTAAATAAATGTTTAAAAATGTATTATCAATAAAATGCATTACAATATTGTGAATGCGTCAACGTTATAGATAATACAATTTTGTAATCGAATACAATTATCTTTTACAAATTTTTGATAATGCATTATGATAATTATTATGTTTATATAGATGACATGGCATTTTTTGAAATGAAACTTGTATAGAATCGTTGTGATTTCAAACTCGATGAAACGAAAAAATAGAGACAGAAATACAAAAATGTGTAGGAAGAATGAGATAGAAATATACATACTATTTTATATTATCGGTCTCTCCTCTTTGCGCCATGCTTTATTGAGCCAGAGCGAGTTTTTAGTAAGAAGTCAGCGTGGTGTGTTATTATTTAACAGTGTTTTTGAATATTTTTATATCTTGTTACATATATTCATCTCATTGTTTTGTCGATTTACTAAAGTTTCACTTCTATCGTGTGTGAATAGCACATACACCTTTTTTTTTAACTTGAATCTGTATCAGTGATCAAAAAGTGGGTGCAGTGGTTGAGGGTTATTACTAATTATTGTATTAGCTTTTGTATTAACTCGAGTGCCGAAGGAGGGTGAAGTTTTTGGAGCGTATGAATGCATGTAATAAGTATGTTTGTATGTTTTGACATCCGTTGTGGCGTGCTGGTAGTTAGCCTGCTTTGAACCTCGATGGTCGCGGGTTCCATTTCAGCTTGGAGCAGATGTTTGTTATAATTATCTGTTGCGGTCTGTTCGTTTATCCTTGTGGGTTTCTGCACCGTGCCCCGGAGACCCTATTATCATAACCTCTGATAATAATCGTTATCTCTTAAGTTTGCTCTTACCCAATGAGTTACTGGTTTCTCTTTTAGGTTGTGGAGGTCAGATGGCAGTTGTTCTGTGTAAAAACTAGTAACCCGTCAAACCCACAAAAATATTAAAAAACGGTGAAGTTAAGGCGCAACAAACTCAATAAAAAAAATCACATCGATAACCTCCTCTTTTGAAGTCGGTTAAAAACAACAAATTATTCTTCAGATAAAAACATATCTTGACGTAAACATGATTTTAATCTTTTTTTTTTAGTGTGTTATGTTCTTATCTTCTAAAATTCTAAATGACTGTAAACATAATTAATGATTGACATGTGTATCTTAATTAAGATTTATTACTAAAAAAGTAATTTAGCAATGTGAACAAGCTATTTTATTGTAAATAATAGATAACAGCCAAACTGTTATTGAAAGAAAGAAAGAAAGAAAGAAAGAAAGAAAGAAAGAAAGAAAAGAATTAATTCATTGGGACACAAAATAAATAAACTAAACTTAAGCATTAAAAAGCATTATATAAAAGAAACAAAACAATATAACAATAATATAAAAAATTAAACATAATTAAAAACTTAATCATAAAAATTACTTCTAATACCTACTAAAAAAATTTAAATAATTAATAATGCTCCTCCAGTTCAACCGGGGAAGTACTATCCTCTCACAAAAACCGGCGTAAAATAACAGTATCAGTAGGTACTGTTGCTTTTCGTGCGATATACGAGAGCGCTGGAGGCCCAATATCCCACCCTCTTTGCTCCCTTATTTTTGCCCTACTTTCCTTTGATGTGATAATTAAAGTATCACAAGCGTTCATAGGTTGCGGCTACTATATACCATCATGCGGCGGACCTTATATTTATTAGCCAACCGTTTTAATAAACATACACAATTATACATATAATATGAATATATTGATTTAAATCTGAAACAGCACAATTTCTATAATCAAAAATAACTTTAATCTTCAAATCCGGGAAAGCTGAAGAGCTCTTGTGAACTTTGACGGGTTTTCTAGTGCTTGAAATGTGTTTTTAATTTGTCTCGTTACGGCCATCAACATCGTGACTAAACGATTATCTCTAAATGAATTTCTGAGACAAGTATATGCAGTAGCAGAATATTACTGTGTCGTTATTAATTGACTTACGTAAGTTATAGAATAGAATGTAATAATCAATTACATATATTAAAAGAAAATTATGATACAGTGACGAAATGCTGTTAGCCTTCTTGCAACTATTCTAAGTGGACATGATTTGTATAGTAATAAACTATGTAGTTGCAAATATACATAAGTATGATGTAATTCTATTTCGAAATTTTGAATAGGTCTGTTACCTTTGGTTTACTGTTAAGTATTTTATGGTGATAAAAAGGTTTTGTTTTAAATATTATGACGGTTGGCAAACAAGCATACGGTCCGCCTGATGGTAAGCAGTCACCCCAACTTATAAACGCGTGAGATACGTTTCACATCCGCGCTGCCAACCCTAGAGATAGGGGGGAAGGGATGAAAATGTAATAAAAAAGAGGGAATAAAAGGCTGGGCCTCACTCGTCGCACGAAATGCAACAATACCTACTGATAATGTTACTACACGCCGATTTTCTGTGAGAGGGTTAGATCTGGCCCGGTCGAGACAAATTCATTTGTGCTGAGAAGAGCATGGCTCTAATACTACTAGGTTGATGCAGAGTTTATAATACACATTAAACTGCTTATCAATTCCAAGGTAATTTTTCTCACACTGGTATATGAGATATGCCAGATGAAACCCGTAGCCAACGTAACTGTAGCCTTTCAAGTAATGTACTCGCCACGCTCATAAGACTAGATGGGCGATGGTGGAGTCATTCTAGCACGTGCTTCAGTTGCCTACGACTGAAATCTCTGTAACACCCAAAGTTTCGTGTCCAACACACGCTACATCTTGACAGTATTAATTGAGTGTGACTTTGGAGTATCATAGTAACCGCTAATATTCGTCGTCGGCATTTGATGATTATAAGTAATTCTGAAACCGTATTTTGTGATGATTGATGATTCAAGTGCCTGCATAGTTCGATTTTCTCAGTGCATAGAAAGTAAATTCAAATAACAATCGTATTATTTCAATCTATGCTAGATAAATACATCATGACTCATGACGATAAGATCATATCACCTGTTACAAACATTTTTTTTGTTACCAGAACGTGTCATACGTGCTTACATGACATAATTTTCATATAATCTGCAAGTACTTATTTTATAATATGCTCATAAACACTTATCTTTAAAACTGTATGTCGTATGTAAATAATGTTTGTAAGAGGAAGATAGTCTTAAATTTTTAGGACCGTCAAATAGTTAAGCTATTACCGCTTATCATGGTTTTGCAACATTAGAAACCCTGTGCATTCGTGTTGAGCATCCCAGAAAAGGATTAACCCGGTTTAGATCCCCAGGCAGCCAGACTTCATCAGGAGGAAAGGAGGCCGGGTTGCAGATATCCTTGCCGTCAAGAAAAAAAGGAAACATCTATGCCATACGTTTTAATGGATTTTGGTCGTAAATAGTAAAATGGAATGTTTCAGAATTTCTTTATTTCAGATTTCAATTCGCAAACGCATATAAACGTATATGGCTGTCGTTAAATCTTCAAATACAAGGTCATTACATAAGTATTGCGACGTTAGCTAAAGCCGTCTTTGATTTACGACGGTATTACAAATTCACTGCACTGGATTCAAGATGCTTATTGATTCTCTTTTCATGCAAGTTGTTTCGCAATGAACTTTTGAGGAATAGCTTACAGGCATATAAACATATTATAGGTATTTTGCTAATATCAAAACGTATTGTTATAAAATGTAATGTAGTAAAAGAAATGCTGTTAATATAATAATTGTAACCTTCCATTGCCTGTTTAAAATTATAAAAATGATACAATAAAAAGTGTGTGTGTACTTATGTACACGCGTTAGAAGTTATAATTCTTTGGCGTAACAAGATAAAAATCTTTTCAAAAATTTTATCTTTCGCGTTTTATTCTACGTTTGTAGAAAAAACGGCGCTAACAATAGAAAAAGGTATTTAATACATTGAAAGTTTTATTATAACGCATTATCTAGTTAAATAAAGTTTATTTAAATATCACAAAAAAATGTTAACTTCAGGGTGTCGGTTTTTGTGACGGTGTGCCCGCGCATCGTAAAAATTTACAGTAATCATTTTTCCCTAACGCGCCAAAAGAAGTATAACTTCAAAAACCCTTAGTATTATTTTACTGTTTTAAGTATAAAAGAAAAAAGAACGTTAAACTATTAACAGCAATTAGCTATTACCAGCGTTAGTAAAAAAGAGAAAAAAAAAACTGGGCCAACATTTCTATACAATATAAAACCACCTAAACTTTATCGTACAGAAGATTATGTTACATTTTTTCCGAAATTCTATCTGACTAAATTATCGTCAGGACAGCCGCACTTCAGTGGCGCCGTTAGTCTGGTTTATGTTGATCTTATCTGATAAGGGCTCGTGTCGTGTCGGAGGGTATCGCATGCTAATTGCTTGACAAAGATAATAGCTTTTGCGTACGTGCGTGTGACATATCTTTTAACATTGTAATATCTAGATTTATTAGTGTTAATCAATTACAGAATTTGATATTATATCATAGGCAGGCCACTGCTTCAAAACTTCCTGGTCTAGATAGCGAAATTTCGCCATGCAAAATTTTCGACCTTGTATTGATAAGGATAAACGCTATCAAGTAACTGTTTTTGCGTGATTTGTTGTCATTTTTTTTTTGTTTAAACTTACTTATTTTATAATTACTTATTTATTCAGAAGACATCTTTGCGCTATTTTTTTCGAAATGTATATTGTTCTTGTCCCTAAGAGCATTGACAGCGTAACCAGGCGAATGGCAGAACTGAGACCCGGCCGTGAAAAAGGGATAGCCCTCATGGGTCTCAAAATCTCAGTATTTGCATCATTAGAGCGCGTCTTGCAAGGCTGGACCATGGCTTTATTTAAAATTATAAAATTACACTTTTTTACTTTAAAAATAAATTAATATACTTATTCGTAAAATGTTGTAAACAATGAAAGGAAGTACTCCGCTCTATATTCACTAATAGAGTAATAAAATATTAAATAAACTATGACTCACAAGTGACTAGGTCTTGTGACATCGTTCACTGGAAAGTATAAACAATTATATTGTTTAAACAAATATACATATATATGTATACGACATGTGAGTTCAGTTAATTTCCATTCTTTACTTTCCAAGTTGTAAAAAATGGGTCATGTAGTATGGGTACGTTGCCTTATATGGTTTAGATGATTATTATTTAATATTTTTAATCATATTCTTTTTCCGTTACCCTGGCGAGTCCAGGGTTCACCGTGACGTGAGATTATGCCAAGATATAACTTCTGACGTCCAGATATTTATTTATTTATTTTAATTTTTTTAATGTATAGGCCAGTACTTGACTGTTATCACACCTGATGTGTAGTGGTGTTACAGCCTACGGTGTAGCGCGCTTGCCTAGAAGATGCCTATTCACTCTAGATTTGAATGCCGAGGTCGGCAGGGTATTCCATACCTTTGCGGTGCGTATCAAGAACGAGAAAGCAAAGCGTTTCGTACGTGTTTTGGGCATATCCACTAGGGATGACTATGTAGGGATTTTTAATTTTTTTATTTGGAAAGTAGGGCAGATGACTCTACTCCACCTGATGGTAAGTGGAAGTAAAGTCCAAACGCCTTTGCGATGCCTCGCGTTTGTGTAATAAAATGGGGGAACCAAATTAAAAAGTTCCTGAGCACATTCTCCGAAATATATCCTATAGAATACCGACAGACAGGGAACCTTACGTCGATGTTCAAGGCTATGAAGTTTTGTATTTACCAGTCTCTGGATGCGAATGAGTTTTCTAGTTTTACAGACCTGCTCATGCTCAACGAATCCACATTTCTGTGCGTAGACTACGAGAAATCTATGTGCCTTCTATGTACTGTTAGATAACACCCTCTCCTGAAATGATTCTTCGAATTTCGAACGGAATAGTCATTAAGTTTGTGTATCAGGAAAAACATTATGATATTAATTAATCCTAAAAATCAAACTGGCCTTAATATCAAATTACTTATAATGTTTAATATATTAGTACATAGGTACTATTATTTGCATCCATTTTAAATAAATACGATCGAACGTAAATAAACATAAGTTGATATAACTCCAAATTCAATTTATTCCTAACCGCATTGAAATAAGACAATCAATTTCTTAACTTCTTTTTATTTTGTGACATTAGTTTCTTATTTAATGGCGTCATTGGACTTAACTCAATATCAAGGCGAAGGCACTCGAAGCTTAAAACGAGGGAAAATGTTCGTACGTTAAGTGAAAGGTCAAGATCTGATGTAGCAATCTCGGAACCTCGATTTGTCAAGGGCAATGCAAGGATCTAAGTACCCAGATCAAACGACCCGTGTAAAGATATGATGCACACTGGTGCTGTTCAATGTATGTCTCTGTTTTCTATTTAAACAAATACATACAGTTTGTTCTATTATTGCTTTCTTGTTTACAATACCGTGCAATATTTACATTGGAAAGATATAAATCTTTGATAGTTTGACGTCAAAGAGTTATTCGCTGATATAACGAGGACGTGTTTAGAAATCAATATATTCGATTTTTTTGTTGAAATTGAACATGCTTTTGATGTATAAATGTTTAGTTATAGATCCGTGTTATTTTCAGCATGAGTATCACATTGAAAAGTATCAATAGTATTGTATTTTGTCTTGACAAAAATTCTTGACCGTTTGTCATGACACCGTTGCTGCGTAGGTAAGGTAGGCGTAAGGTAGCGAGTCTACCTTTAGGCTCGATGGTTGCGGGTTCGATTCCCGCTCGGGGAGATGTTTGTATTGATCTTACAAATATCTTTTGTGGGTTAATAAATATCGGTTTGTCCTTGTAGATGGCCCCTCAGCGTACCTCGGAGACCACTTTAAGGCGTCGGTCCGGATGTTATTGCATAACATCTGATAAAAGCCGTTAACTCTTGATAAGTAATTTGCTCTTTTTTCAATGACTTAATCCGCTATCTCTTTGTTCAATTGTTTACATTATTTTGTTTTTATTATGTGCAATAAAGCTTTTTATCTATCTATCTATCTATCTCTTTATTTTTACTACTCCTCCTCCCACCCCTCTTGTTTCTTTGGTTCGAAACTGTCATATGACATTACTAGTGTTGCATAAGTTACGCGTGATCTATCATTGTAAATAAATAAATATAGCGTACACACTTAACGGCCTCCATTAGGACAGTTATATGCTGTGTCGGGGGTCCGGAACCATACACAGTGATAAGTACAACCACACCCAGACCGGAAAACATGCTTATATGGTCAACACTAACATCTACTCCGAGCGGGAATGGAACCCGCGACCTGTGGTGCTTAAGGCAGGTTCGCTCTGACTGCGCCATATCGTCGTCAAATAGCTGCAAAGTATTTATGTGGCAAAAAACTTTCCCTAATGTACGGGTATAAGAATATTTGCGGTCAATTTCCTACGCAATAAAACGAAAAAGTACACCTAAAGATTCCGTATAACGATTAATATTTATTAAAATTTTAACAACAGCTGTTTTGTCTTTTTTCATTATAATTATACAACGACATTAAAACATAAATTTTATGACATATTTATCTAGGTAATCGTATATTAGATGTGGGAAACTGGTTGATTTTACGAGTTTAAGCAAGAATCCTATTATATAATATTATAAATGCGAAAATTTGTGAGTATGGATGTATGTTTGATACTTTTTCACCCAAAAACTACTCAACGGATTGGAATGAAATTTGGAACACAGTTAGTTTATAACCTAGATGAACAAATAGAATACTCTTTATCCCGGTTGAAAGTGTTAGGTTCCGTGGGATTAACAAAACTCCCAACAGGAGTTGAATTTCGATATAAATGGGTATTATCGAGCATCCAAATTAATTATTAATACAGTCTGTGTATACATATCTTCTTCATCCTAGCATTATTCCCGGTATTTTATGTACCCAGGGTCTGCTTATTGCTCTTATCCGGATTTGACAGGTTACTAGTTTTTACACGGAGCGATTGCCATCTGACTTCCGCAACCGTAAGGGCGAACCAGTAACTCATTGGATAAGAGCAATTTACTTATCAAGAGTTAACGATTATTATCAGATGTTATTGATGATAACTGGAACCGACAGCTACGTGCTCTCCGAGGCACGATGGGGAGACCCATACGGACAAACGCCCAGACCGAGACAGAAATTTTAACAAACATCTGCCCGAGCGGGAATCGAACCCGCAACCGTCGAGACCAAAGGCAGACTCGCTATCCACAACGCCACAACGGTGTCAATCTGTGTATATGTGTACATATATTGTAGCATATTATAAATGTGCACGGGAACTGTGTATTTCTATGACAATAAAGATGCCTTATTAAAATTCACGCAGGCGTAGCAGCGGGCAAAAGCTAGTTTCCAATAATACTAAAATTAATTAAACAAAATACATTAAGCAAAAGATTATGAAAATGAGAAACAGACGAGAATATTATAGGGAAAAAAACTGGAAAACATTTAATTCTGGCATTTTTAAATAAATATTAACTAAAAGATTAAAAGAATCAACTAAGTATACATTGACATACGATATCCTTGAAATGTGGCGTAGTTCTACAACGTAATTTGTCTGTTTATTGCACGGTCCAACTGCTCGCTTAATAGCTGGCCTTCCGCTCGAATCTCTCCGAATTGAAAGCCTCCAACAGAATTCGGCAGAATTGTTTTAATTAAAGAGATAAGATAACGAGATTTATAAGAATATCTTTGAATGCAGTTGCCTTATTTTTTTTTTTATGTTAGAAGTTGGCAAACAAGCATACGGCCCACCTGATGGTAAGTGGCTGCCGCAGCCTATGAGCGCTTGCAGCATCATTAGTAGGTGCCACTCACGCGTTGCCAACCTCGAGATATTAGTTCTTAAATCTCGTTCGCCCAGTAATTTCACTAGCGTACAATGCCCTTCAAACCGGAACACAGTAGTGCCTAAGCACTACTATTTGGCGGCAGAATATTGGACACTGCGGTGGTACCTGCTATTTGCTGTTACGTTGATTAAAAGAAGGTACAAAAAGACATTTTGGCTATTACTATTATTCATTATGGTTTGTTTTTTCCAACGTTATACCAAATTTACTAGTTTTTTATGTGAAAAATACACTTGAGTTGAACAGGGACATTAATAACATCATTTAAATTACAAACTGGCAAATTGTACGTTAATGACCGCAAAAGTTAATGAGCGCTGCGCGGTGACGCAGTTGAGTTTGGGTATGAACATGTAATTTAATAGGAACGAGCGTGAAACCGCGGACAGAAGCTAGTACATATACTCCACAAAAACCGTACTATTCTGAAAAAAAAAAACATATAGAAAGTTAAGTATAGCTATTGTTTATATTTTGAGTAAGTTTATTCACATTCTACTTTATTTAATCAAATTTAATTTAGGTCAACGCTTTCAACGTCTCATATGGAATAATTAATGCTTACAAACTTGATGTCATATTGAGTGTAAAATTGGAGAGGCTTTATCAACATTATTTTTATAGACGAAGCAATTTCTGTAATTATGCCAGCTTTTAGCCGTACTCTGTCACGAAGCTATCAGTGGCGTAATGAAATTTCTGGGATTCGTAATTTAATTATACAACCCTCACGATAAAAGAAGACTTTATCTCATATAGAACAGTTCACTCGAATTCTTTGTTATTTTCCATTATATTTCATTGTCATCATTAATGAGTGTGTAGAGTTTATTGCTGTACATAAGATTGTTACGGTGAATCTTATCACCAGGGTATAGGGTTCAAAATCGCTTGCTACCCTTTCTTTCTATTTGCTTCGTTCGAGTAGGTTCTAGAAAGATGTGTTCTCGAAAAGTTCCGTATAACATTCCGTGGACGGAACTTTCTCGAACCCGTGTTCCGCACTATATAAGCGGCCCGCCGCGTCGACTGAGTTATACAGTTCTGAGCAACGAGCGAAGATACTACAAGCGATACAAGTGACTAAGTGCGAAAGACAATGACCTCGGCTATTCTTTTGGACTACGATTGACCTGTGATTTGTGAAGTTCTTTTGTGAGATCTAGAAGATCCCAATAAAGTCTTTTTTAGAGCTATCAGGTGTTTATTTCCAAATCCGCGAAGCCCAGTACGTAACAATATAATCAAATCTTTGATGTGTCGATATAATTACAGGCCTGTAATATAGTTTTGTTTGATGATTTAATAATAATAATAATAAATAAACGCTGCACACTCTACGGCCCCCATTAGGATAGTAATATCCTGTGTAGACAAATACACCCAGACCGGAAAATATGCTTGCATGGTCCATACAAACATATTATGCTCCGAGCGGGAATCGAACCCGCGACCTGTAGCGTTTAAGGCAGGTTCGCTACCGCTGCGCCACAACGTCGTCATTTTTGATTTGATGTTTTCTGTTATAGTTTTATGAATGTTTGATGATATAAGCCTTTATCTTAGCCATAGTAGGTCATGTTAATATCTTAAAAGAGATGTCTAAAGACGTTCCACCTGAGATGAAGAGTTGAAGAGGAAGAATGGGGTAGAAAAAGTTGGAAGTAAAAGTATGGATATGTATAAATTTCTTCGATATTTTGACCTTTCATATCGTAACCGGATTTGATGTAACAAGTTTAATAAACGATTAAATAATCAATGTTTTGTTTGATCAATATGTTATGATAAGTAATGAAGGTATGGTGATAAGAATATTGCAAGTAAATAAATAAGATTATGTTCGTAGAAGATGAATAAAATTTGATTGATATAAAGATTCTAAATTACTTAGAGACATGTTTAACATCTGAAAAAAGAAACCCAATAATATCAAAGCATCGGCTTTTTTAACTACCTTAAAAATATATAGCAATGTTCATACAAACGACAAAGCGATCTCGTAAATCACAAGTAATTATCTCATATACTTTGAGAAGTTCCTTTTTTTATATCCAGATTAGATATCATCATCTCATCGTAGAATTTATATAGGCTTACCTTGATAATGAAACGATAAAACAAATTTAAACGTGTTTGGAAACGCGCGTTATGAACAAGGATCCTTCATTTATCTAATTTTTCCCGGCGTCGGGATGTGACGAACTCATCGCCGTTGGGATAACCTCTGTCATAGCAGGGATTATTCTACCAGGGCAATCAGTCATACTGGTGGTAGGTCTTTTGTTGCAAGAGGCCGGCTAGGTAGGTACCACCGCAGTATAAAATATTCTGCCGCCAAATAGTAGTGCTTAGGCATTACTGTGTTCCGAATTGAAGGGCACTGTAGGATAGTGAAATTACTGGGCAGAGGAGATTTAAGAACCAATATCTCGAGGTTGGAAACGCGTGAGTGGCACCTACTAACGGTGTTAATCACGCTCATAGGCTACGGCAACTGTTTACCATCAGATGGGCCGTATGCTTGTTTGCCAACTTGTAACATAAAAAAATCTTACCATCATTTTGATATCATATTCCACACCATACTAATCCATACCACCCAACCCACGCTACCACACCACTTGTCACCACTTGCCATCACGTGGCACAAAAGAATCATCAAACCACAAAAACACCAAATATCGACGACGAAATATTTAGACGAACGTAGAGCCTCTTCTTGGGTACAGTTGGCTAGAAATAGATGAAGGTCTCATATTGGTAATTTTTTGCATACTACATCGGATAATGTTTCTTCTTTCCAGTAATGGCTAAAAAAAAAATATTTTTTTTAAAATAAATATTACTACACTGTTGATAAATGGTCTAAGACGACACTAAAAACAATAAAAAATAAAAAAATAAACACTACACACTCAACGGCCTTCATTAGGATAGGTATATCTTGTGTCGGGGGTCCGGAAACATTCACAATGACGAAGACAAACATACCCAGACCGGAAAATATGCCTGTATGGTCAATACAAACATCTGCTCCGAGCGTGAGTAGAACCCGTGACCTGTGGCGCTTAAGGCAGGTTCGCTACCGCTACGCCATAACATCGTCAAATTTTATACTGGTAATGCAATGATATTAACAATAACATCTTCTCGTCAATACAATATATTTGTGGAGATAAAACCGATGACGTCTTAACTCCTAATCCTTGGTTCGACCCTTCGGACGAAATGAAACCTCTGTGGACACCGATGTGGCGTTGTGGGTAGCGAGTCTGCCTTTAGCCTCGACGGTTGCGGGTTTGATTCCCGCTCGGGCAGATGTTTGCATCTTAAAAAATATCTATTTCGATCTGCGTCTGTACTTTTCTCCCCAACGTGCCTCAGAGAGCACGTTAAGCTGTTGGTCCCAGTTGTTATCAAACAAAATCAGATAATAATCATTCACTCTTGATAAGTAAATTGCTCTTATCCAATGAGTTACTAGTTCGCCCTTAGGGTCGCGGAGGTCAGATGGCAATCGCTCTGTATAAAAACTGGTAACCTGTCAAATCCGGATAAGAGTAATAAGCATGACCCTGGGTAAATAAAAATACCGGGAATAATGCTACGAAGAAGCGAGGGAACAAAATTTTACTATGTACCCGGACGAAGTCGGGGCGGGCAGCTAGTTATATATAAATAAATTATATTTAGTGCACATATTAATTATTACCTACATTCGAAACGATGCTTTTTTATGTTACAAGTTGGCAAACAAGCATACGGCCCACCTGATGGTAAGTGGTTGCCGCAGCCTATGAGCGCTTGCAGCACCATTAGTAGGCGCCACTCCCGCGTTGCCAACCTCGAGATATTAGTTTTTAAATCTCCTCTGCCCAGTAATTTCACTAGCGTACAGTGCCCTTCAAACCGGAACACAGTAATGCCTAAGCACTACTATTTGGCGGCAGAATATTGGACACTGCGGTGGTACCTACCTAGCCGGCCTCTTGCAAAAAACACTACCACCAGTGGATGCTATTGATTTACTGCGATAAAAATAAAAAAGCTGACGCTTGAGGTAATTTTACACGAATCTACGAAACGTGTACAATGTACATATTTTATTACTATTCCTAACAAATACGTTGATAGTTCAATGTTTGACATATTATTTAGCATGGTAAAAGATATGAATAATGTAAGTAGCACGTGATTTGCGTAAAAGTCCACGACAATTTGCATAACACTGTTTATTTCAAATACGCTCATATTCAAATGACGAGGTTTTTGTTGTAAATGAAACCGTTATTTAGTTTCAATAATTTATAAGTTACTATTGCTCGCAGCTTCGCCCGCTTGGATAATGATTAAGGCACCCATTCATCCATTCATTTTTCACCCATTCAAGGGTAGAATTTTAGAAAACGTTAAACACATGTTTAACTAGCTTCTGCCAGTGGCTTCACCTGCGTGAATAACGTTAGCAATACACGCCCTTTTCAAACTTTGAAAGTCATATTTATTTATATGAAATCAACAGCCGTTTGACAACGTTGTGGCGCAGTGGTAGCGAACCTGCCTTAAACGCCACAGGTCGCGGGTTCGATTGCCGCACGGAGCATAATATGTTTGTATTGATCATGCACGCATATTTTCCGGACTGGGTGTATTTGTCCTTGTCCTTGTATGTTTCCGGACCCCGACACAGGATATCACTATCCTAATGGGGACGTTGAATGTGTAGCGTTTATTATTATTATTAACAGCCTAAAAATAATTACAAGCTTCGTTACAACTTTTCAACCCTTAAAACCTTTTTGCATTAAAAAGTAGCATATGTCCTTTCTCAGGCTCTATACTTTCAATATAACATATTTCATTGATAATGGACTTCCATACAAACCTTCAAACCTTTTTTTTAACGCCTAACTAACTAAGAGTAGAATTTTGAAAAATTTCATCTTAGAGCTCGTTTACGTTTGAAAAACAACACTTGTGAAAACAAATGAGCTTTCTAGGTCAAAGGGTTTAAGCTGGGCGCTGATGTCAGTCAGGTCTTCTCCTTTTTTGTATACATTCGTAAATAATTATAATATATAAAACTAACGTTCTAAATATTTTATACTTTATTGTTTAATTATAATTTTTTCTCTAATTAGTAACAGTATTCAAATGATAAAAATATTAAGCATATTATGAAACCTTTACCGTCTCATTAGTACATATTAATTTTATCAGACTAATGAAACCATTTATTGTCTCTTTCTGCTTCTTATTTCTTTATTAACTAGCAACGCCCGCAGCTTTGCTCGCATTATTGTTTCTTGAAATATTGCCAAACGAATGAAACCAACTAAAATTCTATCTCTTCTTCTGTATCTGTATCATTCAAATCGGTTTAGCCATTTTTACGTGATCGAGTAAGAAACTTCCAAACATACAAACTTTCACATTAATAATATTAATAATAGGATTTATTTATTTCATAATATAGTATGAAGGTGTGTATTTTCGAAAATGTCAACATCAGAGTTTAGTACAGTGAAAACGACATGAGTGAGACATCATCGATTTTATGTTAACTGATGATATTTTGTTTATAATGTTTTCATTTTTATTGGAACCTGGTATAAATACATATTTTAGGTTGCGTAACCAAAAGATTCAACGGATCCCTATTTCTATGTCTCCCCTGTCCGTCCGTCAGTCCGTTTGTTTCACATAATACGTATTTCTGTTTCCGCTACAACACATAAAAATTTAATAAATTTTAAATAGATTAAAAAACTGTAAGAGTTTAATCGTTGGAATTTTGGTTGATTGTCTATTTCTAGTGTGGTATAATAACAACTAATAAAACCATATTTTTTTTTCAAAATTAAAAGGGAATACCATACAAGAAAGTAGATATGTTTGCTCTACGGTGCGAGTCTGACTCAGACTGTCGATTTTTTATTTGAGTGTGTAAGCAAAATTAAATTATTTAATTAAAATCATAATTTTATTGAAGTTCAGTAGTTCCTTACCAATTATAATAAATTAATAATGTATGCACATAATATATTATTCTAATAAATTATGTTTAGAATATTTTAGCATGTTAACAATTATATTCTAAAATTTTCCTGTAAAACTGTTGCCCAGTGGCAAATTATCGCTTAGTCTGATGGTTAAATATGTATACGGTTAATATGTTGTATAGTTTGGAATACTTTAATACGAATTAATAAGTAAAATGATTAGATATTTCATATAATCTTTTGAAATATCTACCAAATTATATGAATAACGTTATTTTTGCAAATCATAAAACATAGTGATATCTTATGTACATTCTTTAATATACCCGAAATTTCATGATAAGGTACTAAGAGCGCCAGTCTCACAATTTTATTTAAGCATATGAAGTGTGAAAAAAATGATGATACCTCTTTAATAGGTATTTACTATTTACTTTTAAATAGGGAATGCTGTTTTTATATACTAGCTTTATGGCTTTTATTTCTAGAAATAAATGAAACATTATTTTAGTTATTCCGAAATGAATTATTTGTTTCTCGATACACAACATATAAACTCGGATATACATAAATATCTACTTATGATATTACTATATTTTAATTATTTTATTATATTATTTTCTATTACAATAAAACAGTAGAAGTGTTTTGGTCTATTCACCATCATGTAATTATCTAAACAAATAAGTGATAATTTCACTTGTCTGTTTGTTTCACAGTGTCTGTTTGTAATTCCAAATTAGCAGCTTTCCATTAAATGCGTATGAAAGTATAATATAGTACTTACATAAAAAAATCAATTTTTAAAATTTTTGCCTGGCAAGAATACTAGACATGCTCCCCCATGTCTAGTATTCTTCTTGTCGAGGTTTCTGTCCGTTAATTTGCTTATAACTCGAGAACCTCTGTTCCTGGAAAAAGGTTAAGGTTTTTTTATGTTACAAATTTGCAAACATGCATACGGCCCACCCGATGGCAAGCGATTGCCGTAGCATATGAGCACTTGCGGCACCATTAGTAGGTGCCACTCACGCGTTGCCAACCTATAGATATTAGTTCTTAAATCTCCTCTGCCCAGTAATTTCACTAGCATACAGTGCCCTTCAAACCGGAACACAGTAATGCCTAAGCACTACTATTTGGCGGCACAGTATTTGACACTGCGGTGGTACCTACCTAGCCGGCCTCTTGCAACAAAAGACCTGCCACCAGTGTGACTTATTGCACTGGAAACTGATGGAATAATCTCTGCAATGACAGAGGTTATCCCAACAGCGGGCGATAGGGTCGTCACATCCCGACGCCGGGAAAATGACTTACATATTATAAGTAGGCTATATATTTTAGAAAAAGAACTAAGGTTCAGTGCAATGAAGAACAACCGGTACATCACACGAACGGGGCCGCAGGTTCATCTAGTAAATAATAAACATTAATTTATCTAGCAGAGAATATTTTCAGTGAAATGCAATGTCGAGTAAAATTGCCTCCCTAAGTCCATTACTCGTCGTATCTCTTCAAAGCTTTTATTACGTGCCTTTACGGCTATTACCTTCGGATTTACGCTCTGTAAACGCCTTAATAGGATTGGTCTAAATTTAAAACTGTATTACGTATTTATATAACCACTTTGGTGTTTATTTACATGGATAAGGTAAAAACATGCTCACGGAGTGTATTTTACGTGCATTTATTGACATTTAGGTTTTTGAATATATAGTTTTTTTATGTAAGAGGGGGCAAACGGGCAGGAGGCTCACCTGATGTTAAGTGATCACCGCCGCCCATGAACATCTGCAACACCAGAAGGCATGCAGGCGCGTTGCCGACCTTTAAGGAAAGAATCGGCTCTTTCTTGAAGGTTCCCAAGTCGTATCGGCTCGGAAAGACCGCCGGCGGAAGTTGATTCCACAGAGTGGTTGTGCGAGGAAGAAAATGTCTTCTAAATCGCGATGTTGTGGATTTCCAGACATCGAGGTGGTATGGATAAAACTTAGAGTTTTGTCGCGATGTCCGATGGTGAAATTCTGATGTTGTTGTTGTGTTTGATAGTGTTTAAGTTTGTTTTGTTTTCTGTGTTTGTTATTATTTGCTGTGTGTATTTACGGGGGTGACACAGTCAATAGATGACTGAATCACTTCCATAACTAAATAAAGCATTTAAAAAAGAATATATTGAATTTATACCAGGATAGGAAATTCTACTGTCTGTTGCGTGCAATGCATGCATCTACGGTATTTTCTTGTTCTGTGCATATATCACATATGCATTGTCAATTATGAAAAGAGTGGATGTTTAGGTCTTTGCTGCATTTACTTGTCAAACGGAATGTTCAGATATTACTACATGTCGAATTACTTTCTTGGTCGAGTTGAACTATTCATGTTGAAGCAAGGTTCTCTTGTATTTTATATACCTATGCATATGCTCCACTTAATCTAATCAACCGCTACTCCAATCTTCAAAAACTTAATGGTAGAAGATTTGAACGACTCCCTTGGACAATGGCCGAGGACACGACGGTCTTTACCCAAATTACACGTTTAGTATGGTGGGAAGTAGGAATATTAGTAATGAGTTGAAAAGCATTGCTATTCATAATTAAAAGACTATAATACATGATAAGTGATAAGACTTATCAATAGAATTTTTAGCTTTAATATGAGTTTAATCGTTTATTAGAAAAAGGAAATGACAAATATAAAGTTTTTTTTCATAAAGGTTAACATTGTGACATTAATTCTTAAACCAGTGAAACGCGAGTTTTAATTTTTATGATTTCTTTAGAGTTACTAAATAAAAGCATCGACTTCTTCTTAAAGCATAGACACCAAAAAACCAATATACTCCAATGTTAAAGGTTCAGGTATTTTTTGTAGACCTTTTTATGACAAATTTTATTATCGTGCGTAGAAAGGTCCTACGCTATAAAAATCCTAATACGAATGAAATTAAAGAGAATATTTATGTGATGCGAATGTTAACTCTATATAATACTAGCTGTGACCCCGCCTTCGCTCCCGTCGGGTAAGACCGCTCTTCACCAACTAACAAAATCTTATCACCCGCCCTCACTTTCTTTTTTATTGCTCGGCTTCTATGGATCGTATCGTGATGTTATAGCATATAGCCTTCCTCAAGAAATGTGCTATCAAATGAAAAAAGGATTTCTTTAAATGCGATCAGTAGTTCCAGAGATTAGTGTTTAACAGCGTTTGTTTCGCCGGCTCTTCTCTGGTAGAGGTTTAAATTTGGAGCCGATGGTGGAATCTGACTCCACAAATAGGTTATATTCTTTTTACGCTCTGGAATCTGGAGCTCTGGAATATTTGGATATACACATATAATAAGTCTGTACATATCTAAGTTGTTATGAACGGGAAAAGTTACGCACGTAATGAGGCTGGATATAACCCAGGTGTGACTAAACTCGCCGTCAATACTTTTGTGTTGTATTGAATATTCAAGTAACGTGTCGGTTGTTGGAACAAAGGCAGCTATAGATAAGATTCCGTGCACGCCCGGAACACGTAAAATTCGTCTTTGGCATCCTTCACGCTACTTGAATTTTGTTTGATGAAACTTGTGACCTATTCAATTTATAGAGATGGAGGATCGTGCTCATTGGTGTATATTTGGAGAGGCTTATGTCTTGTTACACAGTGGACAGAAAAAGGCTGGTGATGATGATGATGATGATGGTGATGATGATGATGATGATGATGATGATGATCATCATCATGGTGACCATGATGATGATGATCATGATGATAATGATTACATTTATAATTCTGGCTCTACCTTGATATTTTTGAGATGTGTGTGCGTCTGTCAAGGAACATTAACGTAAAGTAACAGTGTCGAAGTCTTGTCGTTTTGTCTCACCGTGTCAAGAGTCAGACAGTTCTTTTTCTCCTTCCTGAGTCTACACTCTCCTTTCAAAAAATACATTAAAATTAAATAAAAAAATCTAATAAATCGACACTTAAATAACTTAATATAAAAACCTTATGAAAAATATAAAAACTTTCTCATTTCAAAATGGCCACGCGTTTAAAAGATGCAAAAATGTTCAGTTTAATAAATAATTATGACGTAGCTTCGACAAAGGAATGAGGGCGGAGGGTTCCAAGCGGGTGCGTATACCTGTCACTTCTGTTTTATGTAATTATTTAAAATCGAATTATAAATAATTATTAGAAGTGTGGACACTTTCATGTTCTTAAAAAAGATTCATGAATTCCCTTGATTCATTCAAAAGAACCAAAGATTGATTTTTTTAACTTTACTAAATAACAGTGCAGATAGCTCAGATGCTGAAAGGGTCTTTTCAACGTGACTAATGTGATTATTTGAATAAGGACGTTTTATACCAACATTTGTTAATAATCAGGACAGAGAAGTGTAGTACACACACAAACATACACATATAGTGAAATAAATTATATAAAAATTATATAATTTTAACAAAAACAGTAGACATAATAATATAAAGTCATAAAAATAGTATTCGTAATTTATTTCAATTTTATTGCATTAAATACTATAAACCTTTTTTTATTTTTACACATGGCTGATGATGAGAATAACACTTTTTTATACTTAAAAGATTTTACCTGTGTTTTCATGGTCAAGATTCTTGGAATAGCTTAAAAGCGTGAAATAATGTCTTTTTGCTTTAATCGATTTAACTTTAGTTTTTAACACGCTTTTATTAGCGTCTCGTCTATCTATCTTTTGATCGATCGATACAAAAACAATGTAAATAAATAATTAATAATATAAATAATTTTTCACTTGTGGTAGGTCTTTTGTTGCCAGAGGCCGGCTAGGTAGGTACCACCGCAGTGTCAAATATTCTGCCGCCAAATAGTAGTGCTTAGGCATTACTGTGTTTCGGTTTAAAGGGCACTGTACGCTAGTGAAATTACTGGGCAGAGGAGATTTAAGAACCAATATCTCGAGGTTGGCAACGCGTGAGTGGCACCTACTTATGCTGCTGCAAGCGTTCATAAGCTACGGCAACCACTTACCATCAGGTGGGCCGTATGCTTGATTGCCAATTTATAACATAAAAAAACGCAATCTTTCGACGTAATTTTAACCTTTTTAAATTCCACATATGCTTCGAACATTGTTACCAATTTTTAGATCTACGCGCATTATTGTATTAGTAGCTTCACTATTATTTTTTGGTAGAAAATGTATTTGAAGTCTATTATGTTTAATTAAGGTTACCTTGTTTTGTTATTTTAATCGTTTTCATTACTTCTATAATTTTAGTTAAGTCAAAATTTATATCTTTTTGTAGTTTTTTTTCTTATCCTTACCTTGTCACCTAGTTTGCTTTAGGTTAAGCGTAAATAATGTAAATCCAATCTGGCTTATGTAAAGACTATGATACATTGTAAATCATTTTTGTAAAATGCTGTGGATTTTGTTTGAATAAATAAATAAAAAAATAAATAATAATATTAATATAGAATAAACTCTTCACACTTAAAAATTATCTACCTTTTAGTCCGGTTTCTTATTTATGCGTGTTTTATTAATAAGAATTTATTATACAGACTTTAAATTAAAATTTATAATAATTATGATTCTTTAATCTAGTCAGCTAGACGGAAAGCTTTGAAGATTTAATAATAGGTAAAACAAAAGTAACAATATATTTATTAAAGAAAAATGTTAATGTGGTTAAAAAAACATTTTAATTAATATTAAAAAATCATCATTAGTTATCAATTTATAATATATTTATTAGATATATTTATTATTATGTGATTTTAAATAAATTTCAAAATTATTTTTTAGTATCTTCGTTAAAAAAACAATATCGATAAATAAAATTCAAACTGTTGGTAAAGTGTATAGGTTAAGAAGTATAATATTTATTATTACTTCTCATTATTAAATCGGTTATTTAACTAAATACAATTAATTTAAATCGTAAATATTTAAACTGGCATCTGATTTCGGTTTTAACTGCGATAAAAATTTATTTTTGTTTATCTTAAGCCACCTTGCCACCGGGTCGCGCTGCGTTGCTAACTTGTACATTACGCCAGTTTAATGGTCGTCTATGTTAGCAGCTTACAATTTTATTCAATGGTAGTTCTGGAAATTAGCACGTGCAAACAAAACACTTTTTTCGGCTAATATAATTTTAATATACATATTCTCGGCTTGGTTTTTCAGACGTTTCCTTTTAATTTTTGAACCCTCCAAAAATGTTTAAAAACAAAGCATATTATGCATTCTCAAGCAATGTATGCTAATAAACTTTCACCGCATGTGTAAAATGATCCTCTTCGAGTTATTTTAAAACATTTTAATTGCCACAGTTCTGGCTTTCTGAGAACCATAAGTTGTTTCCAATCGTTAATTATGGAAAGGGTCCATAAAAATTCTAAAACTCGTTTTAGGGTTCACACGCACTAAGCACTACTGTGATTAGAAAAATATGCATTATTATTATTAATTTTGTAGCCAATACAAGATAACAATTGGTAAATTTTCTTCTATTCTTCTATAACAGAATAATGATGAAATCTCTTAAGCGATCTTTAAAATACATTTCAAAGGCATACATAACGACGCATACTATCGAACACTTTACCTAAGCCGAAATCCTTTTGTGCTGTAGTAGGCAATGAATACACAGGAAATACAAGTCACTACTACGAGGCAACTTGGTGGTATTATAGAATTTAGTTTACTATTTAGTAGTAGTACAAACAGCCATGTTTCTCCCCGCTAAAGTGCGGCGGCTCGAGCGGGAAGTACTACCCTCTCACAGAAAATCGACGTGAATTAAGAGTACTTTAGGGCGCCGGAGGCCAATTCTCATCCCTCCTCTGCTCTTTTACTTTTTTCCTTTCCCATATTTTCTTCCTTGTTCCTTGAGTAGGCGCGCTTGTGATACTTCAAGTATCGCAAGCTTTCATAGGTTACGGTGACTGCTTACCATCAGGCAGACCGTATGTTTGTTTGCCAACCGTCATCAAATAAATAAAAGAACCAGAATTGCAATACGTCTCTGATCAGATACAACTCGATGTGCATCAGTCCTTACTAAGTTTACAACGTTCGAACCATTTTATTTCGGGTACCTGGGTATTGTTTACGACCGATCATCGCTCGTAACTGGCCTTGTAGGTGTAATGAAGATATTTATTCATTCAAATAAATATTCAGACTGTATATATTTCAAAGGAATACAACACTAGATACATGTTGAATTGTTATTCTTTCATTATGTTTCAATGTATGACAATTGCTTGTCAAAGTACAAGATATAAAGTGCTTGTCGACTTTTTGATTTTATATATATATACTAGCGGCGTGCTCCGGCTTCGCACGGGTATAAAATATATAGCCTATGTCATTCACTGAAAAAATGATTAAAATCGATCCAATAATTTTGATTTATTCAATACTGCCCGTGGCCCGCACGCATTAAATGTAATTATTTACGACATCACATTAGAAATTTCAAATTTTTTTTTCTCCATTATTTAAAGGATGTTATTATACATATAAACCTTCCTCTTCAATCACTATATCTATAAAAAAACCGTATCAAAATCCGTTGCGTTGTTTTAAAGATTTAAGCATACTTCCTCAATCCTTCATCCTTCATGCAATCTGTGGGAGTGATTTCTTGAAACGGGACGGATGTCTATAAAAGGAAGTCGGGAAAACGCGCGCTGTTTGATTTGAGCAATGAGCGCGCGCAGTGATCGTTAATATAAGTTAATGTCGTTTATTACTGAGGTGAAGTATCAAATGTTATACATCATATCCGTCCATTGAAAGGTTTAGAGTTCTTTATACAACGGTAGCTTTTAAATAAGTATATTTTCATTAGAAACATCAGAATCGACATCATGTTGCCACGTAGACCAGAAGTGGATAAGAATGAGTCAAAGGGCTTGGTGGAAATGGTGGCCTCCGGATTAGGTATCATCGCATGAATTACAATGTTAGGTACGCATAATCCTACACGTCAGTATTTTGGACGAAAATAATTCTTTCCCGGTCCTATGGACCTCCTTATATATCTTATTGCTATTGGCTTTGTGCGTAATCAAGTAACAAGGCGTGCGTTCCAGGCGTCGGGATGTGACGACCCCATCGCCCGCTGTTGGGATAACCTCTGTCACAACAGAGATTATTCCACCAGTGCAATCAGTCACACTGGTGGTAGGTCTTTTTGCAAGAGGCCGGCTAGGTAGGTACCACCGCAGTGTCCAATATTCTGCCGCCAAATAGTAGTGCTTAGGCACTACTGTGTT
The DNA here is from genome assembly GCA_023373885.1 of Hestina assimilis. Taxonomy (NCBI): domain Eukaryota; kingdom Metazoa; phylum Arthropoda; class Insecta; order Lepidoptera; family Nymphalidae; genus Hestina; species Hestina assimilis. The sequence continues at coordinate 7,829,998 of CM041754.1, forward strand.
CAGTTTGAAGGGCATTGTACGCTAGTGAAATTACTGGGCGAACGAGATTTAAGAACTAATATCTCGAGGTTGGCAACGCGCGAGTGGCACCTACTAATGGTGCTGCAAGCGCTCATAGGCTGCGACAGCCACTTACCATCAGGTGGGCCCTATGCTTGTTTGCCAACTTCTAACATAAAAAAAAAAAAAAAAACAAACATCCAAACATAATCCAGCGTGGATGGGCTTATCCATGCAGTATTTCTGTAGTAATTTTCTTGGTAATCCCTCAGGAACGTAACATTTTCATAAATAAAAAGTATCCTATGTAATCCAGATAATAAGCTATCTGTGTGTCATTTTATCTGTATTCTTTAAGTCGTTAATGCATGATTTTTACATTCAAATAATATTACAACTTACAATGTAAGTTACGAAAATTACTTCGTAGAAGCGGAGCTCTTATAAGAATTTACGAAACTAAATTCTCTTCGTACTTACGAATGGGAGTAATTAAGTTGAGACGTTACAGAATGCAATTAAAGTAATTTAAAGACTACTGTGTACTCGTTGGCCTGCGGGCTGAGTCTCCGATAAACGTTTTTTTATAGCGTTTGTTACCAAAATGCTATTAGCTTTAATTATAATGTTAAACTAGTGCTAGGCCTTTCATTGCAAGAGGTCGGCGAGGTAGGTAACCCACCGTACCTACCGTAGGTACCACCGCAGTTTGAAGGACAAAGAAGGAGGAGGATCGCATGCTTGCTTATCAACTTAACATAAAAATATCCTTTTCATGTACCTAATTGAGTCAGATACGTAATGTTCATTATAACCTCTTTTCTAATATCTTTGGTTATTATATTATAAACTATAGCCAGACATGTGATATAGAATCAAAGTGGAACAAAATATAATCGTTTTTAATGTATATTTATCTGTTTATAAGATCCGATTTTTTAAAGTGCTAGCTAATTTATGATGTCCCTATCATTAAGGTACGGATTCGCGTCACTGACATGTTTCATGTGACGTGTAACGTCTGACAGGAGAATCGGGTGCATATAGGACTGTGGATGTTACCGGAGGAATGTTAATTTAAATTATATTTTATTTTTTAGTATTTTTGGCGGTAACTGATATACACATTTTGCAAATGTTCAACTCTCTACCACTTACGGTACGTGAGATACAGCCCGCAGCCCGCAGACAGACGGACGGACAGCCGGCCGGACGGTTTGCAGAGTTGTTAATAATGTTTAGTCTAGTAGCAGACTGCTATTCTAGTTTTATTGCGTGCCGGCAATTCTTTCACCCAGACGAATGCCAGATCGTATCTAGCGCCGAGACGTTTTAAAATTGCTTATGTCAGCTGCTTCTGTTTTGCCAAACCTTCAAACAGCTCTTCAGATGTTATGTAAGGCTGGCACCGACCTCCAGAAAAATATTTGGCGTATTTAAGTACTTTCGAATTTTTTAAAGATCACACTTTTATTTCTGCATTTTTAGCTATAAACTGTTGCGCCCGCGTATCCGCTTTAGTGGTGTACCGATTTTTCTTTATTGCACGAAACCCTAATTATTTTTCTAAAATAAAAGTAGCCTAAGTTACTTCTTATTCTTCTTCTTCTTCTCATCAGCAAACTGCCAGGGATAGTTACGTTAAAATCGATCCTGCCGTTTTATAAATTTGCTGGAAACAAACAGACACACAGAAATAATAAAAAAAAAAAATTATGTAAGCACCTTATTGTATACTATAATATGCATTCAATGGAAAGCTGTTACTTAGGAATTACAAACAGACACTTCAATTTTATTTTATTACTTTTTATTGCGTAACAACTAAGTTGGTTGTTCTTCGCTTTTTGTGATCATTATTATATAATCAACGAGCTTCTGCCAGCGGCTTCGTCCGCGTGAATAACGATTTTAATACAAATTCCGAACCGGACCTTTTTAGAAGGACTTTGAATTTCATATTTATTTATATCGAATCAACTGCCTAAAAATAAATTTTAAGGTTTAAAAACTTGACAATACCTTCCATACAACTTTTCATCGCCCCCTAAGAACAACTTACAACTCTTATTTCTCATTAAAAAGTAGCCTATGTTCTTTCCCAGGCTCTAGACTATCTGTGTAATTTCATTTGAATCGGTTCAGTAGTTTTTGCGTGAAAGCGCGACTGACAGACAGATAGACAGAGTTACTTTCGCATTTATAATATTAGGTAAGGATTCTCTTAACAGGTTCTACATTAGTTATTATAAATTAATATTTTATATCAAAACTAGCAGCCTGCTCCGACTTCGCACGGGTATAAAATATATAGCCTATGTCATTCACTGAAAATATGATTAAAATCGATCCAGTAGTTTTGATTTATTCATTACTGCCCGTGGCCCGCACGATTATTTACGACATCACATTAGAAACCTCAAAAATAACAGTATTTTTCCACTATTTAATGGATGTTATTCTACATATAAACCTTCGTCTTCAATCACTCTATCTATTAAAAAAACCGCATCAAAATCCGTTGCGCAGTTTTAAAGATTTAAGCATACATAGGGATATAGAGACAGAGAAAGCGACTTTGTTTTATACTATGTAGTGATATGATATATATAAAATTACATGAGGCCTCTGACCTTTGTAAACCTGATCAGCTAATATTTTTTATTTAACGTTTTCAACACAAAGGAAAAGTTAGACAAAGCGATAGATAAAAGATAATAGATAAGTTATAAGAGGGATGCTGTTAAGTTATATTTTAAATGTTATAAGTTGTTTCACTTGTTCCTTTTATCTATCGCTTCGTGAAACTTTTTCTTTGTGTTGGGAAAATTTAATAAAGTGATTATCAGGAGGCACGGCAATGTCTCCGCCAAGTCGAGCAATGCCGGAACATCTTTTATTGAAGGCTAGCGGCCCGCTCCGGCTTCGCACGGGTATAAAATATATAGTCTATGTCAATCACTGAAAAAATAATTAAAATCGATTTAGTTTTGATTTATTCATTACTGCCCGTGGCCCGCACGCGTTATATGTAATTATTTACGATATCACATTAGAAACTTCAAAAAAAAATTTTTTCTCCATTATTTAATGGACGTTATTATACATACAAACCTTCCTCTTCAATCACTCTATCTATTAAAAAACCGCATCAAAATCCGTTGCGTAGTTTTAAAGATTTAAGCATACATAGGGACAGAGAAAGCGACTTTGTTTTATACTATGTAGTGATACTCACGGCTTTTTGGACTTCTCTTTAACTTTTTGACCACGTTGTGGCGCAGCGGTAGCAAACCTGAAATTCCCGCTCTCAGCATATGTTTGTATTGACCATACAAGCACGTTTTCCGGTTCCGGTATGTCATTGAGTATATTTCCCAGAGAGAGGCCCAGAGAGAGCGTTCAATTGAATTGATTTTAATTTTTTGTAGATAAAGCAATAAGTTTGAATTGTAAGTGATCAAGAGAACTCACTAAAACTAGCCATATATTATATTATATGTTATAATTCATAGTTTACGAATCACGCCCTTATTGATCAATAAAATGTTATGGTCTTACTAACTTCAAATTTTGAATTCAGTTAGCACTAATGAAAAACTTATTTAAAATCACAATTTTGAAGGAAAACTATCCTGATGGAATTTGAAGGTTTATCTTTACCTTTATTGAATGGACTGACGAACGTCAAGGGGGAAATGATTACTCTTAAGTACGTTATTTTGAAAAACGTAATAGCAGGCAGACAGCCAAAACTGCTTTTCCATTCCATTAAAAGGATAAAAGGTTTAAAAAATCGTTTTAAGTTAAAACTTCGACAATTCATCATGTCCTTATCAGGGCTTTTTTTTTTTTTTTTTTTTTTTTTTTTTTTTTTTTTTTTTTTTTTTTTTTTTTTTTTTTTTGTCGGGGAGGAAATCTGCTTCACAGATACCTCGCGACCTCCTGGGGAGGAGAACCGGGTTATGTGGGGTTCCATGACAGGTGGTGGTTCATGGGTACCCACTAAAACCTCCTCGGTGGCCGACATCAATGACGGAGAGAGGCTCCGGGATCTCTTATAGAACTCAAAACCGGAGCATCTCGAGCACTGTGCTGATAGAGCTCGGTCCCAGGGGGCAAGATGGAATGCCTTCCTACGCTTCTCAAGGAAGAGTGTACGGCATTCGGGCCACACCGACTGCCATACTCCTCAGGGCCGCTCAACACGTACGCACAGGTTCCCCACCCTGTGCGTCCACGGCCCGAGGGCACACCCTATTTATATAGCCCCGGGTAAAGGGGGCCAATGGGCCGGGACGGCTAGCGGCATCAGGTGGTCGACGCCGCCGCCGTCGTTGGCGTCTAGCAGGATCGGCCCTCTCCCGATCCCGCTCGGCCGTCTCCTTCCGGACCATGACGGTCTCGCAGAAGGAGACAACGGCCCTCCACGCCGATTCCCTCTCTAACATTGCCGACACGACTGCCGGCAGGGAGAGGTCTCGCCCAATCAGGTTGACCAAGACTTGGCGTTCCCCGTTCCACGCAGGGCACACCTCGAGAGTATGCTGCGCAGAGTCCTGGTCTCCACCACAGTGATGGCATCTCGCCGTCAACTCTCGTCCGATCTTGAATAGGTACTCACCGAAGCACCCGTGTCCGGTGAGTATCTGCGCAAGACGGAAGGTGACTTGCAGTCTCCTCGCCATCCAGGCTCCGAAGACCGGCAGAATGGCCCCTACGACGCGTTTGCGCGCGTACCGCTCTTCGCGGAGGCGGGCGTGCCACGTCTTAAGGATGCGAAGCCTCTCCTGCCGTCTGACCCTTCCGAGCACATTTGAGGTACGTTTTCCCGCTTTGACGCAGGACACGGTTTCGGTCATAGACCCTCGCGTCCATTTGCGCCAGCAAGTCTAGCGGCGGGAAGCGCGCTAAAACTGTCGCCGCCTCGTACGATATCGTGCGATATCCTCGCACGATCCTGATGGCCACTCTTCGCTGCAGACTAAAGAGCTTAGTTCTGCAGCGTCGGATGCCCAACCTGTGCGACCACACGGGCGACGTATAGAGGGCCATGGACCGTACGACCCCCGCATAGAGGCGGCGGACTTCCTCCCTGGGGACTCCTTATCAGGGCTACTTCAACTCTATCTCTTTAAATTTCGGACATCCATCAACCAAGAAGCTCTATAAGCTGCAATACCTTTGATCAATGGTCAAAGTTTTCCGAGCCTTTCTTATCTTATCTTTTGATTACTTTTTTGTACGGAAATTTATCAAGTAGTAATAAAATTTGAAGAGTTCTTTCGATTTTACCAAGATCCCATCATCAGATGCGGACGAAATTACAATGGAGCCATCTCTAGAGTATATTGAAAGAAAGAAAGAATTATCCAAATCGGTCAAGAGTATTCCATTAACAAACAAACAAAAAACATACAGTCGAATTGATAACTTCCTTTTTTTGATAAAAATACAATATTCTTTTGCAAAAAATACTACCCAAAAATAATTATTGTAAGGTAATAAGAATTATTTTTGGTGGCTACTAAAAATAAAATTTAAAAAGCTATTTTTATTCTGTTTTACCCATTGGAAAAATAATAAAACATCACTCATGTTATGTTTGCACTGAATGTAAACATTATTTATTATTTCAACAATTCGTATTATTGTTTACGTCAAGTCCATTATAACTAATAACATGTAACTGGTATATATAAAGACTTCAATTTACTAAACAATAATAAAAAAATATATCTATGTTATATTAATAATTTCAAGCAAATTTTTGAATAATTTATATTACCCAAAATACTGTTTTTCTAAACTTATACAGATATATTATCAATAAACGCAGTACATATTTTGCAGTGAAAGTTTTGAAGTTTTGTACGGCTCAAAGTAACGGAATAGGGCAGAGAGCTATTTTCTGATGTAGCAACTTCCTAAACGTAGGTAATTATCAGTGGGGTCTTAAGTTTGTGTTGCTATAATACCTAATTCAATTATTTTGAAAGTATTCCTTATTTTGAAAGCATTCATTAGCAGTTTTTAATTTTTGTCTAGATGGAAAAGAGAATAATAATAATGTAAATATGTTAGAAAATATACACAACAATTTACATTTTAAAATAAATTAAATAAGTAAAGCATATAGATAAGACTGTTTTAAATAAAGTAGCGTAATTTATACTGAATATACTTTCTTTACGCCATCTAGCGTCATAGGCGGTAACTATTGCACATTTGACTATGTAGCTCACATAATATTACTTCCTGCCAAATACTTATTAGTTTGTGTAACTGACAATAGATGTCTCTGTATATGAGGTTCTGAAAAATCGTTTAAATTTTAATGAATTGTTTTACCTACTAACATATTTTACTGTAATTATTACAATATACACTTTTAATAATTGTTGTTTTTTGTATGACTTGACTTTACTATAAATAATGGTATTTATTTTAATTTATAATTTTCCCTTTTTGTGTTTTTTTATATTATCTCTACGGGTTTTGTCCAATGTCCATTGTATTAATATGATCACAATTATGTTGTTTTAGGACTATAATTAAAATGTATTATGTCGTTTTAGGTGTAGTGACGGCTTCAAGCTGGCTTCGTCGGGCCCGGGTAGCCCGGCGCCTCAGCCGGTGCAATGGCGAGTGCGGAGGAAACCAGGTAAATATTAGTATATAATGTATTTCTTATTTATTTATTATTATATTCAATATTTACACCAAGTAGGAAATACCATATTTAAAAAATTATGTAATTTCTCATAAATATAAAAGGGAAACAGCACTCACTGAATTATATTTATATATTTATATATAATTTTGACAACGTTGTGGCGCAGCGGTAGCGAACCTGCCTTAAACGCCACAGGTCGCGGGTTCGATTCCCGCTCGGAGCATAATATGTTTGTATTGACCATGCAAGCATAGTTTCCGGTCTGGGTGTATTTGTCCTTGTCATTGTGAATGTTTCCGGACCCCCGACACAGGATATTACTATCCTAATGGGGGCCGTTGAGTGTGCACCGTTTATTTATTTATTTATTTATCAAGAAATCGCAAAAATAATTGATATTTACTTGAAATTGGCCGGTTGCATTGGTACCGGCTAAAGACTTTCGAAAATTCAAACCCTAAAGGGGTAAAAAGTATTAAATTTTAGTAAGATCTATCGGACCCCTATTCTAAAATCGACGCAGATTTTATACTATCGATTTTATAATTTTATACTACACCAATAAAAAACTTAATTCAATATTTTTACGTAAATTTGTTGCACGCTAATGTGCAACATGATGCAGTTGACAATAACGGTCAGTGATTGGATAGGAATTTGGTTGAAAATCTCCTAGACAAACAAGGCTTTATCCTGTAATACTTCGTTTGTGTACGAGAGGGCAAACAAGCAGGAGCTCACCTGATGTTAACCGATTACCGCCGCCCATGAACATCTGCAACACCAGAGGGCATGCAGGTGCGTTGCCGACCTTTGAGTGGCAACTGGCTAGGGATTCAATATTAATACATTACATGATGTGATTATTAGTAATAATATAGTAATTTTAAAATTTTTACTATTTTTGGACTCCACTTGAGTTGACATCTTCATCAAACGTTTGACAAGAGGTATCACTTAGAAAATTAAAAAAAAAATTAATCAACAGTCTAGTACACGTCGATTATTAGAAAAATAACATCTTTTGTATCGTTTGCTGTATAAATAAGAGTTTTAGCATAAAAAAATCTCAAAACACTTATATCTCGTCTCATTCAGTGGCAGGAGGACCGACTCATTTTTCACTTAAATAATCGTGATTGCGATTCAGTAGGGAAATGTTTCTAGCATTCTTGTCCCCATTCTACGTAGTCATGATTTGAAAATTGAGTTTCTGATAATTAAATATTGTAGGAGATCAGAGAGTATTTTCTAAATAAATTCATTATCGTTTATTATTACCAGACTGCCTTAGAAGGTAAAATTTATATACATACACACACACATGTATATTTGTGTGTGCATGCTTGGATTTTTTTTTATGACGGATGGCAATGGAGCCGGTCCGTCTGATTGTAAGCAGTCACCGTAACTTAAGAACGCTTGCGATATTTGAAGTATCACATGCACGTTGCCAACCCAAGAGATAGGTGGGAAGGAATAAGAAGGAAGAAAAAGGAGAGGAAAAGGCGTCGGGATGTGACGACCCCATCGCCCGCTGTTGGGATAACCTCTGTCACAACAGAGATTATTCCACCAGTGCAATCAGTCACACTGGTGGTAGGTCTTTTGTTGCAAGAGGCCGGCTAGGTAGGTACCACCGCAGTGTCCAATATTCTGTTGCCAAATAGTAGTGCTTAGGCACTACTGTGTTCAGTTTGAAGGGCATTGTACGCTAGTGAAATTACTGGGCGAACGAGATTTAAGAACTAATATCTCGAGGTTGGCAACGCGTGAGTGGCACCTACTAATGGTGCTGCAAGCGCTCATAGGCTGCGGCAGTCACTTACCATCAGGTGGGCCGTATGCTTATTTGCCAACTTCTAACATAAAAAAAAAAAAAAAAAAAAAAGGAACAGAGGGGGTGGGACATTAGGCCTCCGCCGTTGTCACTCATCGCACGAAACGCAACAATACATACAAACTGATACTGTTACTTTACGTCGATTTTCTGTAAAAGGGTAGTCATCTTCTAGCCGGCCCATTTGTGCTGCGAAAAGCATGCCTCTACTACTATGAAAATGTTTGTGAGCATACGTATGTGCCTATGTGTAGTTTGGCAAGCTCTGTAAAGGGCGAACTAAACGGCCCGGAGAATTTTAACCAATGAGAAGTCGTTGTGACGTAAACTATTATTGTGACGTAAACTATTAACTAATAATTATTATAAAATAATAGTTTACGTCACAACGATTTCTCATTGGTATAATAATAGACCGAATAAAACCGAATAGACCCAGTTATTTGGTTTTTGTATCAAATCAATTATTGTTACTTGAGTATTATAAAAACAATTACCGACTACAACTACCAACTTAGATAAAAAACGAAGTATTCACAACAATTCAAGCAAAACAAATCGTATTCTTATTTGATTTCTGGGAATAAGCATCAAATACAGACGACGACCGTTGTGGTGTGTTAGTAGCGAGCCTGCTGTTAGTATCGACGGTCGCGATTACCATTCCAGCTCGGGGCAGATATTTCTTTTGTGCTTCTGGGTTTCCCCACCGTGCCTCAGAGAGCACGTTAAGCTGTCAGTCTCGGTTCTTATTACATAACATCTGATAATAACCCTTAACACTTGATAGGTAATTTGCCCTTATTCAATATGTTTCCGTTTGCTGGACCCCCTATTTTTCTTCAAAGATGCTTTAAAATGTAATATAAATTTACTTGAAACATCTATTGTAGATTTAACGTTCATCCGTATATTCATAGCTTTATCTGAGTAGGTAAGCACTTTCAAATATTTTACTATGAAATATATTATGACTATGAAAATGAAATATTTTCCTTTGAAATATATTATAACTATTCTTAGCATAAACAAAGTGGGAAATTTGATATAGTATGATGGAGTGCTGGAGGGTTGTATTATTAATCATATTAACTCTTATACCTTCCAAGTTTCAAGGATTTCGCTTTTTTCACTTTGCGAAATTTCCATGAAACAATCTCCCCTTTTAAAATATATTCATTTTTTATATAAACTCGTAACAAAATTTATGAGGTTGGAAATTTCTTTGTATTTTATGGAAAACCATAATGGATAATAAAATTTATTTATGACACCCTTTTTATGGTAAAACGTAGCGACATGTATTATAAAGTGGTTGAGACAATTGAACTGTAAGTAATTTTACCTACACGATATTCTAGCCTTTAGAATTTAGTACCTGAATGACATATGTATATTCTTCGTATTTTTAGTGTTTTGGGTTTACTGGAAATTATAATTATTTAAACACGAATTACATAATGATGAAGTACGAATAATATTTTACAACGCCGTCTACTGAAAAAGCTAAACTAAAGTTTAGCTTGCTAATTTACTTGCTGGGTCGATAAAATTATAATATTTTTAGGAATCAGAAGTGAGAAGACTTTTTAATCGTAACAATTTTAATAATTCCTTATTACAAATAATCGTAATACAAATAAATCGGTGGGCGGATATAATTACTGGCCTTTTTAGCACATAGGAAGCCTCAATAGCTCAACGGTAGACGGCCCGACTTCGCTCCGTTAACGCGAGAGTCGAGGGTTCGATCCTGACCCCTTGGGCTATTGTCGTACCCACTCCTAGCGCAAGCTTCGAGCTTATTTGGAGGGGCAATAGGAATATTAGTAATGCCTGAAAAAAGCATTGCTAATATTCTTTTTAAAATAAATAATAATAAAAATAATTAGTAAATAACAATAACAAATGAATAAAATGTTTCACGACTCAACCGAGTGTAGCGAGCTCAAACTGACATTCTGGTTTTCCCGCCAAATTGGTTTAGTACTAACATCCCTTTTTTAAAAATAAAAAGGCAAAGGAATAAATTGAGAAGTTATGTTCTTATTATCACTCTTGAACAATTATTGTTATTATTCTCTCGAACCAAAGTTTTCGATGCGTGAAAACACGAAAAAAACGACATCTAAAAATGAATCCTACTAGTCTTCATGTTTAATCGTGTAATCGTGTATTCATTAGTAGACTTTCTTTTTATTTATCTTTTCATGACGGTTAGCAAACAAGCATACAGTCCGCCTGATGGTAAGCAATCATCGCAATCTTTAAACGCTTGCGATATTTGTAGTATCACCAACCTAACGAATAGGAGGAAAGGGATGAGAAGGGAAATAATTAGCAGTCGAGTGCGTTGTGGACCACGCACAGTTGAAACTAAAGGGTTCCGCAGCTTGGTTATGAAGAATCTTAAGACCTTTAAAAATAATAACGAATTTAAATCGACTGCAAAAATAAGTTGGTAATTTCATAGTGATTATTAAAAGTTATATGAAAAACAAAGTTATGAGAAAAACTTATATATCTCTTAAATTTGTAGACCTATCTTCTTCAAACCAAGTGTGGTTGAAATTTTATTTGATGTCCTATAAGCTCAAATTTTTCCACAATTTTAAATCCCTTACGTTGAAATTTTTTTTTTCAACACTTGGTTACATGTATGGACCCTTAATTCTTATATATTTTAAGATTTTATTACAGAATCGTTGTGCGGTTCACAGAATACACCTATTTAATAAATTTCGTATAGATAGAGCCAATGGTCTCCGAGTAAAATGACTGTGACATACGGACGGACGGACGGACAGACGGACATGACGAAACTATAAGGGTTCCGTTTTTTCCATTTGGCTACGGAACCCTAAAAAGGAATGCAATGGAGGGGAGAGGGTATTGGGCCTCCGGGGCCTTCACTCATCGTACGACACGCAACTTTACTGTCACTTCATGTCGATTTTCTGTTAGAGGGTAGTACTTCCCCGGTCAAGCCGCCCCTTGTAATGGGAGTAGCATGGCTATACTACCGTCAAGTTGATTCGTAGTAGTTAAATTATGGTTCAAACATTCTGCTTTTAGATCGACATGTATTTCCTGTGTATTGAGTGCCTACTGTAGCACAAAGGGATTTCGGCTTAGGTAAGTGTTCGATAGTATGCGTCGTTATGTATGCCTTTGAAATGTGCTTCTAAGATCGCTTAAGATCGGTTGATCGATTTGCTTTCAGTAATGGTTTCTCAAATATTACTTAAGCCTTAGTAGCTCAACTGTAGAAGGTCCGACTTCGGTCCGTTAACGCGACAGTCGCGGGTTCGATCCTGACCCCCTTGTGCTATTGTCGTTCCCATTCCTAGCGCAAGGAATACCTTGATAAAGCATTGCTAATATTCTTTAAAAAAAAAAGCAATTGCATCTGCCTGTGACTTTATCCGCGAACTTGGAATTGGCTTCGGAGAGAAACGAAATATTTGTCAGTGAAAAATATTCCATAAGACACATGTATACCGTATATCTATGGAATGCGTTCTGTAGCAAATTTTTCAATAATCCCACGGGAACCTTTTTCCGTGATAAAAAGTATTCTGTTTTTGTTTTTTTTTCGGAATGTGTATTGCTGTTGGCCCTACTGGCCTTGACAGCGTCACCGGGCGGGGCCGAGTACTGAGACTCAGCCGTGATAAAGGGACAGCCCTCACGGGGGCTCAAAATTGATTCCGTCCTTAGGGTGCCTCCTGCGAAGCCGAACCACGGCTAAGGACGTCATCGGAGATGGAGGCAGCGCTCCGAGCGCATTCTATACGATAGACTCACCCGACGGTGTGAGCGCGACGCGACGTGCGAAACAAAGGACCTCGTCCTCGCCGGCGTGGACGGTGTTGGAGTATTCTGTGTTGATCAAGATAATAAGCCAACTGTGTGTGCGTTTAATTTCATCCAAATCCATTAAACCGTTTTTGCGTGATTGAGTAACAAACATCAAAACATGCAAACATCAAACCATGTAAACATTCAAACATACAAACTTTCACATTTATTACATTATAATAGGAAGGAATTTTTAATTTGTTTTCTTCTACTACAAAATACATCAAAATACGATTGTATGAGTACTTGGGATTTTGCTTTTTAGGCATTAATGGGATGCTCGACTGAAAGACAATATCAATGTGATGTAGATCCATACAGAATCGTAATTGCTTGCCGTTCGTTGGTGGTAAATCTCTAACTGCAAGAGGCCGGCTGGTACTATCGCAGTGTCCGATATTCTACCGCAAAGCGGTAATGCATTTTGCATTACTGTGTTTCAGTTTTATTTTATATCCTAAAACCTCAAATTTTTCTAGAATTTGAAATCCCATAGTTCAAAAGTTAAAAGACACAAATTTTATGACTTTAGGAGCTAATATCTCAACAACTAACTCAGCAACTTAATTAAAAAAGTCACAATCGAACCTCCTTATCATTTTGAAAGATCTATCCAAAGATATCTCATACGTTGACATACGTCGAATTTTTTTTTTCCAAAACTCAGTTACATGTATGGACCCTATGCTTTTGACACCGTTGTGGCGTTGTGGGTAGCGAGTCTGCCTTAAGCCTCGACGGTTGCGGGTTCGATTCCCGCTCGGAGCAGATGTTTGTATTATTCGTACAGGCATGTTTTCTGGTTGTGTTTGTCCTTGTCATTGTGAATGTTTCCGGACCCCCGACACAGGATATAGTTATCCTAATGGGGGCCGTTGAGTGTGTAGCGTTTATTATTTATTATTTTATTATTATGCTACCCTTAATTCTTATATATTTTAAGATTTCATTACAAAATCGTTGTGCGGTTCATAGAATACACCTATTTAGTAAATTTCGTATAGATAGAGTCAATGGTCTCCGAGTAAAATGACTGTGACATACGGACGGACGGACGGATGAACAGACGGACAGACGGACGGACGGACAGACGGACAGACGGACAGACGGACAGACGGACAGACGGACAGACGGACAGACGGACATGACGAAACTATAAGGGTTTCCGTTTTTGCCATTTGGCTACGGAACCCTAAAAAGCGTCAGCAGCTCAAACTCCCACGTCTCTCTGTCCAATTTCCTTTCTTCATCTTTCTTTCCTTTCTCAACCTTTTTATAGTTGGTTTGCCACGCATGATAATGCCATTGGTATTTCAAAGAACATTTGTTAGGGCAATAGCCCTTAATCACACAATTCGTATGATTTTAACGCTTTATAACATGAAAAACATTCATGGAGATATTTTTCAAAGTAGGTACTTCAACTGGCCCCCACTGAACATATGTATTTCATTTTCCCATCACTATTTGTTATTTTCGGTTAAACAATTCCAGCTATATAAGTTGAAAGCCGCAAGCTGAAAGAGTTAAATTTTTAATTCTCGCAATTTTTTAATTGTTCCGTGAACAATGGAAGGCGAATTCTATATTTGCATGTGTTCACAGCCGTTCATAAAAAAATTATATGTTTTTAAAAATGTCTAAATTAATCCATTTTCATTACAGCGATAAAAATATTATAAAACACAACTCTTAAAAATATATTTTTTTAATTATTTATTTATAACAGTAAGTACTTATTTTACTTTTCAGTCTTATATTTGTGATTTTTGTTAACCATGTAAACATAAATACATACCAACACAAAGTGAGTTAATATCTCATTGCCATTCAGTTTTGAACTAGTAATAAGGTTTCGCGTCTTTAGCTCATTGATTGCACAATTTGTACAAAAATAATTTAAAAAAACCCAAAACTAAAAATCTAAAGACTCGAGTAAATAAAAAATTAAACTACGATAAGTAACGATGAAGTGCTACAAAGCCTTAATTTTTAATTTTCACATAAAATTTTCATATTTAACTTTCTTACGAGTGTAAAGAAGTTTTATTATAATTACGTGCTTCGATCGTAATTAAATTAAATTTTCCTTTAAATTCTTGCTTTTATACTATTAATAATAACTTGCAGCATTTTTACTTAAAATTCCCAAGTTCCAAAACGTCATCACCATTGTAATTTATAATATGGTCGGTTCCAAAAGAATTTGTACGAAAGATAAACTACATTAAAGAGTTCCCAAATATTCAATTGTATTTTTGCACTCTCTTTTTCCTCTTCTTCTGTATTGATTGGAACAAAGTATTTACTTTTACAGAACAAAACTCGTCATCGTTGTCGCTGTCGTCATCATATTTGGACGCAAATAAGCAATACCACGTCAACCCACAAAATAGAAAAAACTGAGTTATATATGCAGAAGTGTTGGTAAATGGCTGAAGAACATTTTTCTTTAATATTTGTAGGGTTTTAAGCTTTAAAACATCTAAAAAAGCCATTTTTTAATCATGCAATTTATTTATTATGTTTAAAGTTTTGGGTTATATTATATACGAAATATGCAGTTTGTATACTTATTTTTTGGAAAAATAAGTAAAATAACTTACATAAATCTGAAATTGCCAAAAACTTGACCAATAGATAAAAAAATCATATAAAGCAAGTTGTTAAAAATTTTCAAACGCGTTTTTCTTGAAATGACATTCGTGTGGGTTGACATGGTATTGCTTATTTGCGTCCATTTATAGATATAGAATGATAGTATGAGAGCTATACTTGTGATCACTGTATCCAAATGCTTTTTTGTCTTGATCTCCTCCTTCTTCCTCCTTTAAACGAGATAGGACGATGACGTGCAGCTGGCTTTCTGCAATTGTAATAAGTAACAACCGCTTTTGCGTTTGGACTTTACTGACATTTACCATCAGGTGGAGTAAAGTCATTTGCCCACCGATGTAAATGAAACCTTTTATAAACCATCGCTTCCTTTGGTTTCTTTGTCGATTACCTTTTCTTTATATTTCTTATATTTTTCACATAAGATGCTGAATTAAGGATTCGTCTTAGTAACGAATTGGATAATGTACTGTGAATACTATTTGCAATAACGTATTTTGTACACCTTCTATTGAAATATATCATAAAGTGTACATAAAGGGTGTCTGAACACGTCGAAATAATTTACGTCTATTAAGGACACGCGAACATGAATATCGTAAAAGCAATTTTATTTTAATGCAATACATTTAAGTGACTCATGCAGTTCTTTTGGACGTTCATCAAACAAAAATAGGGGTAAAATTAATATATCTTTTGTCTATGTGAGCAAAAATAAGATTATGGTTTTGCGATCGTAATCTAAAAACATTTTAACCGAATTAAAAAAAAATAAGTTTTTAAATGATTGTTATATTATAATATACTAGCGGCCCGCTCCGGCTTCGCACGGTTATAAAATATATAGCCTATGTCATTCACTGAAAAAATTATTAAAATCGATCCAGTAGTTTTGATTTATTCATTACTGCCCGTGGCCCGCACGCGTTAAATTTAATTATTTACGACATCACATTAGAAAACTCAAAAAAAATTTCTCCTCTATTAAATGGATGTTATTATACATGTAAACCTTCCTCTTCAATCACTCTATCTTAAAAAAACCGCAAAATCCGTTGCGTAGTTTTAAAGATTTAAGCATACATAGGGACAGAGAAAGCGACTTGTTTTATACTATGTAGTGATTATTTCATTTTAATTCTTATTTCCGACACATCTTAATCCATTAGGATAATTCTTTCTTTATTAATGGAAAAAGAGAAAGTTAAAGACAACACCTTTATGTAAAATATAATAATTATATGCAAACGGGAAGAAGTGATATAACTCGTAGTCTCGTATGAGACCCTTAAAATCTTTTGACTTTAGATAATAATATTATACGACACGTTTATGACTTATTTAAGAACTTGATCCACGGTATTGTGTGTTCGTGACTTCTCATAATACATTTGAAGATCTCATATGCATAATTTCTTCGGATAAACTTCGCATGAGTTAATATCACGCTTTAGGACGGCTTTAGACTAGCGTTTTTTTCGAGCGTGTACGGACGTTTCGGATTTATTTCGCGCTTCAAAAAGCCGAACGCGCATAACGTACGTGTTTATTCCGGCGTCTACGCTCGAGCCGGTGGTGGCGAGAATTAGTGCATATTCATAGGACTTTACATTAACGTTTATACCAGCTTCTAATCACGTTAACGTCATGTCACGTGAAAGGCGCGTCTATTACTTATAGACCTATACGCGCTTCGAAAAACGATGTTACAAGCTCGTTTAAAACCGCCCTTATAGCAGTATTATTCTTCAAGTAAGACTTAAATGTAATCATATGAATATATACCTCATATTAATGTTAATTTGAGTACGTAGAAAATGTTGTTGCTTCCATAAGAAATAAGTTACAATTTTATAAGTTTGTTGATGGAATGAACCTTAGCTCGCGGGTAATTAGCTCTTCTACTTCAAGGACTTCGTTCATTATCTCCGAAGTCCTAGATCAGATCATCAAAAATACGGTATCATATTATTAAGAACAACCACGGAATTAACCGATATAGCTCTAAATAAAATAGAGGAGATGGCGTAATGGATAGAAAACGTAGACTTTGACTAAAAGACGCGGGCTGAATCGGGCAAGCGTTCAATCAATTGTTTTGCCCCTAGTATTACAGGTGTTCATGAGCGGCGATAATTGCTGGATGTTTGCTCCCTTTAACATAAAAAAATAACATCTAATTATCTTCACAACCGGTGAAGGTATTTAAGGCTTTAGCATACACAGAAAACAAAAATATTGAAGACTTTTTAATATCGTTTGATGTCGCCCTACAAACATTTCTGTCAAATTGTCAATAATTAAAAATCAATTTTACGTAATTAATTAATTAATATTAAGTGATTTGGGACAAAACCGTGGATTATTTAGTTTTAAATACACGTTATCGTTAAATGTTACACTGGCAAATGGACATTTTATAGAAGAAAATATACGCAACGGCTAGACAAGGACATCCATTATAAACCGAAGAAATATAGTACCCGTTTCCTCGCTAAATTATGACGCATTTAACGATTTCCTTAAACGATATAAGTATATATAAACCGATGGTTTCTCGGAGAAACTTTTCATGACTCATAAAATCCTTTATACACTACACAATCGACTGTTGTCGATAATAACGCATTTAATCTTTAAATGCATTCACCGAGAGGTGAATGTCGCTAAATAAATCATTGTACAATATTTGAAATTAGATTTCACATTTCACTATGAATAATATATTTACGACTATAATTATTAAAAGTGAGCACTAGCGTCTGCTCGTGGCTTCATCTGCGTGGACTTAAGAATTTCTGTTTATGTAACTTGTATTGAAAATATGCTATATAAGTTTCATCAAAATCTGTACAGCCGTTCTGATGTCTCTAGGGAACATATTGTTACAGGCTGGGGTTCGCAGATTTGGAAACAAACACCTGATGGCTCTAAATAAGACTTTATTGAGATCTAGATTACACAAAAGAACTTCACAAATCACAGGTCCAAATCACAGGTCAATCACAGTCCAAAAGAATAGCCGAGGTCACTATTTATCGCACTTGTTCACTGGTGTCACTTGTAGTTTCTTCGCTTGTCGCTCAGAACTGAATGACTCAGTCGACGCGCCGGGCCGCTTATATAACGCGGAACAGGGGTTCGAGAAAGTTCCGTCCGCGGAACGTTATTCTACATGTTTCGAGATTACATCTTTCTAGAACCCGCGAGACGGTCGAAGAAATAAACAAAGAGAGTCGAGCGATTTAAAACCTTATGCCCCTGTGATAAGGTTCTCCGTAACAATATAAATTAAACAAAAGCCGCGTGTAGCGCTAACGCTGATTAAGTGTCGTAGGAACGCAAACGCCAGATCCATCAGGTAGGCCTTACTTCTTTCTGTTCGTAAAAAAATTTCTATACAAAATTCTTATTTTTCTAATAACTTCAACGAAACTTTAATAGGTCACTAGTGTAATGGATTCCCATTTCTGATAGCATCTAGTAATGACATTTAATCATTGGACCTTTTATCATCTTGATGACGTCTAATTGCTATTGTCTGATAGTTATTTACGTCATACACTTCGTTTATTTTGATAATAGAAATTTGCCTCACTTTCGACCTTCAAAGTTATTTGACTGGACCTGTTTTGTTTGTGATAGACATCGCTCTAATGGAATAAAGGTTTTGGAAAGGCTTCGGGACTGCGGTATTGTTTACCGTTTCTCTTGACACGACTCTAATGGATGATAAGAAAGTTTATTAATCACTTTGAAGTGCTTATTTTGATGGAGGGCTAACAATTTATTTTAATTAAGTGGTGAAAGGATGGGGTGAATATTAGACGATACCATATTGACCCATATTTTATACATAATTTTGTGATTGGTTTGATTTTTTGGAAAGGCTTTTCTATTGATGCGTTCTTCAAATGTTTCAATAACTCTTAGTTTTTATTTATAACGAGGGGTAGAAGGAAAGGAGAAAGATTTCCTTTTGTTCTGCCCCTGTTGACCGAGTTGAAGTAGATTTGATTTGAAAGGGGCTTAGATGACGTATTTTGGGGGAGTCTGTTATCTAAATAAGAATAAGCACGGAGTAGGCACCTACAGCAATCACATTCGGTGTGTAGTCAACCGAAGGTGAAAATGTTATGACCACGATCTCTCAGCTCGAAGTCGGATGAAGGCTAGCATCGCCGGTACTGTGGTAGATTACGATAGTGTTCCCGCACCCGGCTAAAGGTGCCGAGAAGGAAACCGTGCGGTTTTAGCTGGTAGGAGTCCGGCATAACCCTTTAAGGTAACAATGATGGATTTCCTACGAAAAAAAAAAAGAGGAGAGTGGATGTTTGGACCTTCGATATTTATACTTATCGAATGCAACCGTATGGATACCTGACATCGATGTTTTGTGTAATGGCAAACAATAGGTTTGGTTAAGATAAGGTCTGTGAGAGTGAACAATTTCACAGGCAACTTCTGAGTGTCAACAAAAATTCGCATGGAAGAACCTATATAGATTATTCATCCTCTCTTGAAATATATACTACGTAAATTTGCAAAAAGCCGCCTTATTTAGGCACTGAATGTTTGTTTATTCGATGAAAAAATATGCTATATATATTTATCAACAGACTTCAAAAAGGTAGAGTTATTATGGTTGATGTTTTTTTGCGTCTTATGCTTGTATATATTACGTTGTTATAAAAATTTGGTGATCAAGAACGTTGATTTTAGAAACGTTGAGTTTATATAGAATGGAACATCTCAAAGGAACTAAACATAAAAGTACTACCAACACTTCCATAGTGTATTAGTGAACCTTTGCCTTGGAGCTTAGGCGGTTGAAAATCGGTTGTTGATTTTAGTGTAACTTTTTAGTTCCTTTGACAAAATCCCATTTCATTAGTCTTTTATTTTAGTTTAGATTAACTTCCATACAAACTTTTAACCCCTGTTTAGGGTTCCGTAGCCAATGAGCAAAAACGGAACCCTTATAGTTTCGTCATGTCCATCTGTCCGTCCGTCCGTCTGTCCGTCTGTCCGTGTGTCCGTCCGTCCTTCCGTATGTCACAGTCATTTTACTCGGAGACTATTCGCTCTATCTACACGAAATTTACTAAATAGGTGTATTCTATTAACCGCTACAGGGTTTTGTCATGAATTCCTAAAATATATAAAAATTAAGGGTAGCAGTCCATACATGTAACTGATGATTGAAAAAAGAAATTACAACGTATGGCAACCCGTGAGATATCTTTGGATAGATCTTACAAAATGATAACAAGGTTTAATTTTGACTTTTTTCATTAAGTTAGTAGTTGTTGAGATATAAGCTCCTAAAGCCATAAAAATCGCGTCCCCCCCTCTAACTTTGAACCTATGGGATTTAAAATTTTAGAAAAATTAGAGGCTGTAGAATAGCAAATGAAATTTCAACCACATTTAGTTTGAAAAGCATAGGTCTACAAATTTTAGAGATATATAAGTTATTCCCATAACTTTGTTTTTCATATTCCTTTTAATAATTACTATGAAATTACCAACTTTTTTTGCGGTCGGTTTTAATTCGTTATTATTTTTAAAGTCCTTAAGATTCTTCATAACCAAGCTGCGGAACCCTTTAGTTTCAACTGTGCGTGGTCCACAGCGCACTTGACTGATAATTATTAATCCTTACGGAGGTGGAATTTAAGAAAATGCTATCCTAAAAACTAATTTTCAAGCGTCCAGTTTCAAAAATGAAGGACATATTACATTCAAACCATTTTCCACCACTTTCTTAAAGGGTTGAATTTCGAAAAATCCTTTTTAATGCTCGTTTAGCTTTCAAGGTCCAGGGGCTTAGGCTGGGCGTTTATAAGTCAGTCAAGTCTTCTCACTTTATGTATATGTCATGTCTCATGGTCTCATCACTACATAATATAAAACAAAGTCGCTTTCTCTATTCCTATGTATGCTTAAATCTTTAAAACTACGCAACGGATTTTGATGTGGTTTTTTAATAGATAGAGTGATTGCAGAGGAAGGTTTATATGTATAATAACATGCATTAAATAGTGGAGAAAAAAAAACTGTTATTTTGAGGTTTCTAATGTTATGTCGTAAATAATTACATTTAACACGTGCGGGCCACGGGCAGTAATGAATAAATCAAAACTATTGGATCGATTTTAATCATTTTGTCAGTGAATGACATAGGCTATATATTTTATACCCGTGCGAAGCCGGAGCGGGCCACTAGTAATTATATATATTAGAAGATTCTTAAAGTAATCCTTGTTATGATTTTATAATATATTAAGTAGGTCTACTTTGTTTGTTGGTGTAACATATTGGTGCGAGTTAGAGCTATTAAGAATCATAATAAAAGAAGCCCAAACCAAAAGTTATTGGTTTGCCTAAAGTTATTTTTGGCCAAATTGCGGCACAAACGCGTGTTAGACATCGCAAAAGTTATAATAACATAAATAAGTTTAGTCTAGTGTATCCAATTTTGTCTTGTTCTTGCGTGGGTGATTTTTATTGCATTTTTAGTGCTCTGTAGTCTTTTGCTATCATTATTTGTATAAAATACTCATCAACAGTTTATTTATGTCCCACTGCTGAGCGAAGGCTTTCGATTCTGATAAAAAGGATTAAGATCTTAATCTACCATCATACCATTGGGTTTGTTGTAAATTAGTATTATTTATACATAATTATATGTAACATGTCTTAAAACCTTGTGTGACTTTACTGTAAAATATGTTTTCTATCCACTTGGTATCTATTCTTATTATAATATAAAATATCACAAATTTTCCCATAAACACAAAATTATTAATATGAAAAATAATAAATACAACATTATTTATTACATATTAATAATTAAATAGACATTTTAGATATTTAACTATAGATGAAGCGGAGCTGCGCTCCGCACCAGCCTTAGCCTTCTAATCTGACCCATCCGACTCGAATTGCTCTGACTCGCGGTGTTGCTGTTACATCAAATTGTGCAATGTGTGAAAACAAAATGGCTGATAAAACATATGCAAATAAAACATTATTATTACATTACAATGATGTTTATAAGAAAATAATTAAAACTATACAGCTAATATTACAACATATTTACAATTCAATATTAATCTAACCTAGCCTAATTATATTATGAATATACTTTAATAGTGTCTTAAAAATTGAAACCTTAATAAGACATATTGTAAAATTTAAACGACTCAAACTGTTCAAAACACATGTCCAATCGGTTCAAGTGCCGACTGGTAACGTGAGTTTTAGCCGTTTAAATTTCACATTTTAATAAAGTAAAGTTTAATAATGTCTGACAATAGTTTTAGTAATTTAACTTAATAAACATTAAATTTTAAAAATAATTAATACTAAATATTATAAATATGTTAACCCAAAATACGAAAATTAATACTGAATACTATAAACATATTTTATCGCTTTAATTAATTGAAAAAAAAACGTTTTTTTTCCTTTTAAATTTCTTCTCCATAAAATAAATATTCTATCACCAAGTCACTAAAATTTTCATGCTTCGTGTGACTTTTTATAAAAACAAATTTTCATAACACGCCATTGTGCTGCTATTTTTGTGTGTGCGTACCGTCCTCAGCTATGAATGGGTTTTTGGAATCATCGTGGTTGACTTTCTTATGTACGTAGGAATATTGAGACAAAATGTTATAGGCCTTCCAATTGTCTGTTTACATGCCACGAACTTTACTAGTGTATAAACGTCGCTTAACGTACGGTTCGTCATTTAAAGATTTACAATGATCACCTTCGCGACTCGTAGACAGTTTATCTTGATCAAACGCCGCCATTATCAAAATCCAATACGAAATAAAAACCAAGGCCAGTCAAAAGCAAGCGGTAAACAAATAAGTGAAAAATAAAAGTTCAAAAAGAGCCAAAAGTCGAACATGTAAGAGCAGAATTTGAGTCCAAAATCAGTTATAATTATCGAAGTAATCACGAAAATACAAAGCGAAAGTAGCCCGTAACGACCAGCAAAATCGGAGGGAAACAGAATGAGACACCACAGATAACGCAAAGCCATGTAGTTTAATAATATTATCCAAAATGGCAAGAAAGTAAAAATGTAAACAAAATATTATAAAAAAATTAGACAAATATTTAAATAAAACAAACATATATAATATAATAAAATAATTAAATTAAACGTGACAAAAAAAGGTAACAGATTTTAAAACGCGAATGTTACGTTATCTTTCACCATATTTAGTCATACTTATCAAAATTAGTAATGACATCCTAAATAATGATTTCGACAACAAGTTATATCCGCAAAAATTGGGATTGTTAAGTATTTTGTTAAATTCTAATAGACGCATCGCTGTCAGTTAGTGACATAAAAAATTAAAGAAAACGTCAACTGTCATTGTAGAAATGTTTGTCATTCGATTCAATTCAATAAATCCTTGTTGCCATAGCAACGCGTGGTCGCTCAAGGCGCTGTGAATTTATTTATATATTTTGACATTTTTAATTTATTTTGTTGATAATAGATGGCGTGTCGACAACGGCCTGAAAACACGGACAAAGCCACATTTTCTAAAAATAAATCCCAGCTATATATATATATATATATATATATATATATATATATATTTATTGCACTATGTACATCAATTTATACCCCAATTTGGCTCGTTACGCACCACAACGTGTTACTCGAGTGATGGCTGTACATTGACTAACTATTCGTATGTCTACCGTCTACGGCATTGACTTTGTGACGTTGTTCTTGAGACAAATGGCATGTAATTTTGCACACATAACTAAAATACGCCTCTTTAAAAATTTTCTAAAACATTACTTGATTTATACACAACCCCTTACACAATGATTCTGCATATAACGTCAGTACGCCGCCGCTGTTCGCTAAATCCTTGATATACCTAACTTTATTTACGAGCACTTAGTTTTACCACGAAACCTTGTCAAGTTCTAGGCATGCACTTAGTTAAGATATCGTATTTCGTCCTTGATAATAAGGCTTAATTTTACGCTAGTCGTGCTGCAAGATCTACGACAATTATTATTATTATTTTTAGCTTAAGTGTCTTTCAAACCGAAACACTGCTATATACTAGTATAGGAGTACTGCTTTATGGTAGTATAACTGACATTTTAGAAATTGCTACATAGCCGGCCTCTTGTTTTAAAAGGCCTATCACCAGGCTTTTTTAGCATATCAAGATTTTTTAAACATGGGTCCATTGTTTTAGCATCTTGATTTTTTATATATTGTTCTTTATACGTCAACAAAGATATATATCGGAGAGTCCGCTAAATTAGGATCTACGTGGTTGATGTTCGTGTCTGCCTTAATAATTTTATCAATCAGTGCCTCAAAAATGCGTCCATCCATGATTCCTTTTTAATAAACTACAAACTACAACCTCTTTCATCTTTCATCTAAATTTTAATGTGATAAATAATTTAAACTCCCACATACACATACAAAAATGAGCTGCTAAAGAAATCGAATTTAGCCATGTGCAAAAAAAATCAGATCCTTATATGAGGGAAAACATACATATCAGTATATACATATAAGTATACACAATACATTGTGTATATCTTTGTCACTCATCAACGGTATTGTACGAGTATATATGTATAGTATACGTTAATTAACTGCTAAGCTCTGAACTATGCGTATTACTTGGTGAATCATTAGTTAGCAAAGGGAGATGTATTGAGCTACGCCATATAGATTAGTTTTCGTGGCAAATGTGTATACTTACTAGTTTGTTCTCGTGGTTATAACCGCGTGGAATTTGGATTAAATATCTTTGTGGCGATTTGCCACCATTGTGGCAACGCTCAGGACTCCGCATCGCACTCTCGTTGAATTTTAAACGTAGAGTTCTGGTTGATACGGCCAGAAGAGATCTTTCTCTGCTGGTAGTCGTGTCGACAATGCTAGACGGGCTTTCTGGTCTTAATCTGTGGGTCCCACATGGTCCAGAAAGAGCTGGCCGATCCCTGTCGATTGCGACGCCGGAGACGCTTTAGTTGGTTACCAAAGTGGTAACGTCATGGTTACATACAGGCATGTTTTCCGGTCTGGGTGTATTTGTCCTTGCCATTGTGTAGGTTTCCGGACCCCGACACAGGATATAACTATCCTAATGTGGGCCGTTGAGTGTGTAGCGTTTAATTATTTATTTTATATATATATTCATAGTACTAATATTATTAAATGAGGCGATAATTTTAACCCACATTTTCATGATATCTGTTCATCTAAATTATTCTCAAAGCTTAGGCTAAATTATAAACTATGGACTAACAGTTATTGTGTTCGCACTAATTGTCAATTAATTTAACATAATAAATTATTCAATCTCTCATTAATTGCTTGGACCGGCATCAATTAGTACAAACTAGTCTCAGTGTCAAAATTTATTTGTATCAATTAAGAGGACGTCAAGCACAAAGCCTTGACACAGAATCAAGTTATATGGTAATATAAAGCATTCCAAGCCACTTTTTTGTAGATCTCGCACTGTGTTTGATCTCACATCCTCTCCTTCTCAATCATTCCTCCCTCTTTTGCTCTGAAAGGCTACGTTGGCAACTAGTATTGGTTTTAGTTACAGACTTTTTCATGACAGTTGACAAGCATAAGGTCTACCTGATGGTAAATAGTGATTGCAACGTATGATCGGTTACGTTACTTCAATTGTCACACGAGGCAACCCACGGGATAGGAAGGAAGGTATGAGAAGTGAGAAAAGGAAGGGAACAGAGAGATTGGGACAGGAGTTTAGGCCTCTGGTGCTCTCACTCAATGCACGAAATATAGTGAGTTAGCCGCTACGAGTAAGTTTTTTTCTTTTTAACAGGATGTGCGAATATAATGTTGACTTGAATTCCATGTTTTAAAATTTCACTAATTAATTAATTCATAATTCCAATTCATAAACAACAACTGTTGATAGTTTTCTTATTATTAAAACATCTATAATAACTTTATAGGTGTTCTGAAACAGGTTTTTGAAATCTAATTCACATTATAATATTTGAGTTTTAATATGCCTATTATTAAAAGATGTGTTCTTAGAATTTGCGCAATCTATATTTAATGCTTAAGGCTTAATAGAGGCCATAACAAATAAATTTATCAATGTCAATAGATTTGATTGTAAATATTAATCATAAGATATTGAAATGATAAATTTGTATATGTTAATCTGTGATCCACGTTAAATAATGGCATCTTGACAGAAGCCTGTCACATGCCTACGGTTATGTTGTATATTTTTTCTTATAAAGAATATTAGCAATGCTTTTTCAAGTCATCAATATTACTCCTATTATTATTCCTAATAAGCCTGGGTACGATAATAGCTCAAAGCGGTCAGGATCAAGCCTGCAAGTCTCGCGTTAATGGAGTCAGCCTTTATGCCGTTAATCTATTAAGGCTTCGAAAATGCGTGAGAAGATCCGTGACTGAAAATTTTACTAATTATTTGTTACTGTATAATTTCGTTACAATGAATACGTCTTACAATATCAAGAGGCGATTTCAGGCGATATTATATTGATTATGTTTTTTGGAACGAAGTTCCTTATCGCGCGTTCTGAAAGGGGGCTAGACGGAAAAAATTCTTACGAAAAGTTGTCACGACTCACACTGACACTTTTTGCTATAGTAAGCTATTGTAAGCTGTGCGGCGTCGCATGTTTCTCGGTCTGTCTCTCTCTCTTATAGAAAGCAAGCCAGATATTTTCATTTCTATTTCGCATTGAACAGTGTGGTGTCGCGACGATTATTTTTGTTGAGTGTATACAGGTTTTTAGTAAATAATAAATAATAAAAAATAATAATAATAATGAATCCTGACAGTGTTTCTGCACAAGTTCCGGATATTGCTGATGGAGTTATTGAAATAAAATTTTATTACAATTCCTTCACTAATTAATCGAAAGGAACTTCGTTCAATCCGGGTGTCCCTTGACACCTCTCAAGTTTTTTCATTTATTTATTTGTTTCGTTTTTTACTCGTTTCGGGTCCTCGACGTGATCTACTGGTTCTTCTTCTTATCGTGTGCTAGTAGTAGGTTAGTGGCCAACTTAACCCTCGGTTTCATCGTTGATCAAACTCATGTTAACTTAACATAGCAAATACTAACGCTCATTGGTTGCCTGTTGATCATCAATTATCTTTAACTAATGAACGTTCGACATTTGGTATGTTAAGTTGACATAAATTTGATCAACGTACGAAAAACCGGGGGTTAGTGCCCGAGTTGTTCAGGTTGCCCATTTAGGCCTCGTGGCATGATTTAGCGACTATTATCAGTTGATAATAGCCGGGACTGACTTTTTGCCCTCTAAAGCACGGAGACGTTCAGTCGAAAGGCCAGTATTTGCTCACCCATCTATTGACTGACCGCGGCTAAAGTTGCTTGACACACTAATCGCTTACCGATCAACTAAGATAACCTCCCCTACTATCTATAGAAATAAATAAAATTGAAGTGTCCGCTTGTAATTCCAAATTAATAGCTTTTCCCTAAATGCTTATAAAAGTATATTCCGTATAAACTTACATAAATTAATTTTTAAAACTTTCTGTCTTTTTGTTTGTTCCAGCAAATCTCTGAAACGGCAGGATCGATTTTAGCGGGACTTTCACTGGCAGATAGCTTATATTATAAAAAGTAAATTGCTAACTACTACATTTATTTTAGAAAATACTTAGAGTTCCTTACTATATAGAAAAATCGGTACACCACGCAAGCTGAGTCGCGGGCCGCAGCTAGTTAGTTATATAACTAATTAAGGATGAGGTGTATTCAGGTTTATTTCATAATAATTCATCAAACTACATAAATCGTTGTACTTCAGCTAAAATACCTAAGTGATTTCTAGTAAACGATTTGCATTTCAAATAAAATATATAACGCTATATACTTATTAATGAAATTCCGTATCGTGTGCAAATCTTATTTCCGTAATCTTAACGTAAGTACACGTAATAAAATTACCGGTCCATGCGTCATAGGTATTAGTTCTATTATCCACTGCATTGCGCTTAAAGCTTAGACCTAAATTAACACAACAATGCAATTTTAGGTAATAATTTAAATGTTTCATCGATATTCATAGCAGACGATATTTTATGAAGGAAAATGTAAATGTAAATAAATATATAAAAATAGTCAAGAATCCCATAGCGTAATGTAGCTTTAAATCTAGTGGTTGAGCAGTATGTAAAATACCAATGGCGTTATCACAGAACTGCCATAGTAATTTATTAGATTTCATTTTCAAACTTTTCTCATTATCATGACCATATTTTCCAATTCATTACATTTTAAATAATAGCATTATTAATAAATTGAATAAGTTATAATATAATTTTACTTGTGGTAGGCCTATTATTGCGGGATGCCGCCTAGGTAAGTACCATCGCAGTTTCAGATATTCTAACGTAAAGCCGCATTACTGTGATTTGGTTTAAATGATTAAACGACGACGTTGTGGCGCAGCGGTAGCGAACCTGCCTTAAACGCCACAGGTCGCCGGTTCGATTCCCGCTCGGAGCATAATATGTTTGTATTGACCATGCAAGCATATTTTCCGGTCTGGGTGTATTTGTCCTTGTCATTGTGAATGTTTCCGGACCCCGACACAGGATATTACTATCCTAATGGGGGCCGTTGAGTGTGTAGCGTTTATATATTTATTAAATGATACTGTGGCTAGTGCAATTACTGGGCAAAGGAAATTTAAACCAATGATAAAATTCCAATTTAACACTCTTATTAAATGTAAAGTCTAGTAGTAGAAGCCCAGACGAGATCGATAATAATAAATAATTACCATACTTATATTATTATAAAAAAATATTTGAATTCAATATTGATAAAGTTTTCTTTATTCATTATAATTGTTTTCGTTTTCTGTTGTAGGTCCATAGTCTTTATAGCAGTATAATTCCACGCAACGCCTTCATTCAAGAAAAATATTCTGCGTTATTTGTATCATAAAGTTTTTGAAAAGATTTATTTTTAATTTATATTTTACCTTATTGAATTGCATAACCATTCATATATTTAATATTACATAAAATATTTTATGCTGGAAACTAAAGATTTATTTATATTTTTATTCTCTAGAAAAAAAATCTAGCATGACTAAAATCGAAATCGAAAAATACGAAAACATAGCTTACTCTTTGATCAGTACTCTCAGTACTCTACTATAAATGAATAATAAATAAACGCTACACACTCATCGGCCCCCATTAGGATAGTAACATGTGTCGGGGGTCCGGAAACATACAACACAACACAACACAACACAAACACAATTATGGTAAATACAAACATTTACTCGTCAACTATCAACCTTAAATAATCAAATATTGGTCTTAATACTTAATACTTGAATGGCAAGTATTCAAATGATACTGTTTAAAAAATTATAATGGTTGATATGCCTTTGTACATTATATTATGTGTCATATATAATGCGAAACAAATGTCTGTCGATCAGATTTACATGCATATTTTACATCTTTTTACTTCGAGGAGAATGAGTAAGTGTGTTTACTGTTTATATTCCATGTTCCCGGAAATTTTCCAAAGAGAAACAACCGGTTTATTGTAAATGAATCTCTATTGAATATTGGCACAGAGTAAGTACGTATGTATCTGTACATACGACATATAATGAACGCTACACATTTAACGGCTCCCATTAGGATAGTGATATAGTGTGTCGGGGGTTCGGAAACATACGCAACGACAAGGACAAATACACCCAGACCGGAACACATGGCTGTATGGTCAATACAAACATCTTCTCCAATGAATCGAATATATTTGAAGGGGCAATAGGAATATTAGTAATACCTCGAAAAAGCATTGCTAATATTCGGTAAAAATCAAGGATACGGCCTACACGGTGAAAAGCATACACCCTAGCTAGCCTATGTAAACTAGCAAAAGGAGTGGTTACAGTGCGTTGATACTTGAGGTGAGGATAAGTAAGAGGGCAAACAGGAGAAAAAAGGAAAGAGAGAGAAGGGTAGGAATTTGGGCCTCATATGCTCACACGCATCATTAAGCTCAAAATTATGGTAAACATTTCTCATTGAATATCGATGTAAAATAGTAGTGTATCCTATACTTCCTATAAGCGATCCCATACATGCCGGAAATAGCAAGGCATAGGTACGTATATATATATATTATATTAATACATAGTTTGTCTGTGGTATTTGAGTAATAGATAAAAGATGTTATTCTTGTTTTAGAAGAAATCGATAAATATTACCTGTTTATATCAAATCAATTATTCGTTTAGTTCGCCGTAAGTTAAATAAAAGACAATTTAATATATTCCACTATAGATACTTCCTAACCGGACATTAAAGGAAACATAAATATTTTCACAGCTATCTCCTATAATTTGAGGAGCTTTGGTCTTTATCTCCGAAATTTTTGATCAGACCACCTCAAAAAGTCGCGCGTCGCAAACCAAAAATTTAAATTCACAATCTGATCTTACGCAGCGCGGATAGTATAATTTTAGAAGAAGCCTAAAATAATCAGTGCTTCGGGCCTATCCAGGAATAATATAATTTTTAAACTATGTAAAACAGGAAGTGGTAAATAGTGAAGTGACAGTTTGATATTTTTTAGGTATATACTGTTCGACTTGGATTATCTAGAACAGTAAATCATGAAATTGACGCATTAATAAAATACAAAGTCATTTTCATAGCTTCCGAGTATAATGAGTCAACTGAAATTTTACGATTAACAGATAAAGTAAGAACAATGAATGGGATGTAGTATTTAAAAATACCAGAACATTTTCGCCGTTGACTCACTGCTAGAATGGTCGTGAGGTCATGGGTATGGGTAATATAACTACTATTTTCAAACGGGCGGCTTCAGTTCGCTGTGACTGATCTTTCGTAATTTCATTTCTAGCATTTTTCCCGGTGTTTTCCCCGAGATTACCAGGGCTTTAAGCCCCTTAATTCGTTGCATAAGATAAAAGATTATCAGATGTTACGTAAGAGTAACTAAGAACGACAATTGACGTGATTTCTGAGGCATGGTGAGAACACGAGGGCAACATGCAGATCGAAACACATGGCTGTATGATCAAAACAGATATCTGTCCTGATCAAGAACCAAATCCCCTAACATTAGCGTTGAATAGATTTATTACCAACCATCAGTGACCTTCTACCTCATCTTTTGCAATCTATGCACAAAGTAAAATCGTAATTTTTTAATCTAAATTGTGTACACTATCTCCACATCGGCAGGACTAATTATAACAAATTGAGGTGTGACGTATGAAATATTTTTTTTTTACATTTATTATTAATGTTTGATTAATTTAAATGTATTGTCATTGTTTTATGTCATGATAGTTGGTAAATAAGCATACGGTCCGTCTTATGGTAAATACAACAATCTATGTACGCGCACGATACAAAATACGTTGTCAATGCCACGAGAGATAGGAGGGAAGGGATGAGAACGGAAAAAGGAAGAGGGTGGGAGATTGGCTCTAAATTGTAATAAAACCCATTCCCTTGTTGTTTTATAAAGTATAATGTCATATCCATCAACTGTAATTAATACACTAGAGTAACAACCCTTAGATTAACTCGATAATAATGAGAGAAAAACACCACAAATCGGTACTATTATTTTTTAATTTATTAACATCAAAAACCCTTACATTACTTTATACAAAATCAAATAAGCATAAACATTATATTGCAAAACGTTACTCACACTAGCAAACTTCCGAACTCGATCGTCGCCACAACCAGACTGCCGCTCAGCGTGTCTGGCTTAATGTTATCAACTCACTAATTCCGAAATACCCTCAATTCCGAATATTTATTTTAGAATATTTATAGAATACTCTCAAACCCAACAAAATGTAACAGTATTTTGTTATTTTATTCCGATTTTCTGTGAGAGGGTAGTACTTACTACTATACTACTGCCCTCACATTGACCTTTAACCTGAAGTAGCAACATTTGCATTGTTGCATTTCGTTCTATAAGGGTGAGCGCTTGAGACCCAAAATCCCACACTCTCTGTCCTGTCATTTCCTCCAATCCCATATCTTCAATTAAAATAATAGGCTACATCCTGCAATGACCACTTACCATCAGACGTAAACCTGATGTTTGCCATCTTGGTAACATAAACAGTAAACATTTATAAACACGATATAACAATCTAATATAAATAAAAGTTAAGTGAGTAGGTAATAAATCTCAGATAGGACACTTAAAGGCATGAACTTCTGGCTCATGGAGATTTAAGACGATATCGATCAGTTTGTTTGTTTGTGTTACACCAGAGTTCGCTCACCTAGTCAGTGACAACTGACGTATCCATAAATCCAACTCGAACTAAGCCAAAAATACACTCTTGAATGAACGAAAACCGACAATTCCGAACAAA
The DNA here is from genome assembly GCA_023373885.1 of Hestina assimilis. Lineage (NCBI taxonomy): Eukaryota > Metazoa > Arthropoda > Insecta > Lepidoptera > Nymphalidae > Hestina > Hestina assimilis. Next base: position 7,862,482 of record CM041754.1, read on the forward strand.
TCTGAAGCTACTGTGGAAAATTTCACATCCGGCATATGTTCAAACGTATTTCATATAAATCAGCATTCTCAAATCAATCTTATTCGTTTGTCAAGAATGTCCAAAATCCAGTAAAGAACGTGATCGGAATATTTCTGGCAATGCATTTCAGATTGGATAAACGACATGTTGTGAGAGTAGTGCAACGTGACAACGTAGTATGTAATATAGAGGCGGAATCACCTGTTTGGTATTCATGACTTCCGTGCTTGTTATTATGTACGAAAAGTTTCAGTTTTTGATACTTACTATATCTACGATACTCTAGTGTTGTATATTTCATTTAATAGTTAGTAAGTTTGTTTATATGTAAAATGTTATTTCGATGAAGCCTTAATAGCTCAACGGTAGTAGGACCGAGTCCGCTCCGTTGACGCTAGAGTTGCGGGGTCAATCCTAACCCTCTTGGGTTATTCTCGTACCCACTCTTAGGGCAAGCTTCGGGCTTATTTTGCAATAAGAATATTAGTAATGCTTTGAAAAAGAATTGCTAATATTCTTTAAAAATATTGCATTTTTAAAGTCATATTTTCTATGACTTAGTGTCGGCACATTAGACTATAGCTCGTCTGAAAATAAGTGGTAACTGAAATCTCTGTGTACTTCAACTGCAAATTACATTATTTATAGACAAGTCGGTCCATTCATGCCGAAAATTGAAAGCCTAAAACTATAGATTTTGCCAAAATAGTCTTTAAGGTAATATCCATAACAATGTTAGGAAGCTATTACTAAATTAATGATATATAATTTCATTATTTTAGTAACGGAAATAAAATGCATTGTGTATCGAGCTCATCTGAAAGTAAAGAGAAACAAGGACCGACTACGAGTAACATTGTAAAAGTTTTATTGTACAGTGGGTTCAGTGTAATGTGTATTGTACTATATATATAGTTCAATTAAATAAATAACCTTGTTCTTGCTTTGATGTACATCGTAAGGTTTAAAACAGAGTATTAAAACAGAGTCCCGCACAAACTCTTAAAATTATTCGACTTAACATTTTGTGACTACCACATATTATATTTTATACTGCGCCAACAAGAGTATGGTCCTTCTGATAGTAAGGGATCACGTTATAACTTATAATTCTTCTAAAGCTTCCCATACATCTGCAATAATATTGTACAAAAATGATGATTGCACAATATTATTGATTGTGTGGATTAGTATTGAAAGGTTATGCAATTATTTAGTAAAGGCTTATACGAGCCTAAATTTTAAGTACGCAATTTTTCTACAATAACTAATTTTAATATCAATTACCTGCCACTTATATATTCTTTGGTGTCCTTTTTCACACCTTTCGGATCAAACAGATAGATAGACGAAAATTTTAAAAATGGTTTTTATCTATTAATTCATACTTATTTAGTAAAAAGCTATTATTTTGACTTTAAAAACAGACAATTCAATTTAAGTACATGCATATAGAATATAAAAAGCGTCACACCTAATGTTACGTGTTATCTGAATTTTTGATATAATAAATGAATGTGATATGACCTTAACAAAGAACATGTATAACAAAAGATATTCAACATTTTTTTCCCTTAACAACATAAGAGAATCCATAAAACCATTATGAATAATGTTCTACCGCTTCCTCTAAATTTTGTTATGTGTAACCGCATTATATTATTCCTACGTGCCTGAAAAAAATTACCCGAAGCGTCTCACGTAACACCATTGCGATAATGTGAGTGCCTGTACGAAACGCAAATGTGTAATTTCGTTGAAAGAGTTCTTATTACCCATGAGTTTGAATTTAAGATTTTTCTTTCTTTCTGCATTCTTTGATTAAAGTAAAAGCAAACTTGAAATTGTGTAGTTCGTCGACACACGCAGTATATCGTAATATAAGAACTAAAAATACGCGATCATTGTATTAAATTTAATGCGTTAAGTGTCTACAATTATACGTTAATAAACAAACATTATAATAATTACGTTAAAATTGTATCTGTTTATGCGACGAATTTGTGTCCCGCATTTTTAAAAGTGAAACATATAGCTTTGTTTTTCAAAATTTTCTAAACTTCCACCCCTGCAGGGGTCAAAAGGCGATTGAAAGTTTGTACGGAAGACGGTCATTTTTGAAACTAGAAGCATTAAACTCTTTTTAGGCTAGCAATTGGATATACAGAAACATTTAAAGGATTTCTAAAATCTAAAATAATTTTTATTTTACTTATAATAAGTAAGTATATAACGCTTACTTTTATGGGTTGGGTATGTATTGTGGGCTTGCCTCTAGAAGGATACAATTAAATTAAATATTTTGTAGATACAAATTGTTAAATTTTTAATGTTTTATTAATATTCATTATTATGAATATTTATTTTCAGTTATGATGTCATTAAGATTTATCAAATAGTGACAGTGTCCTTAAAATGAGGGCAGAGTTGGGCAGGCGGGCATTGCCTAAGCTCACGATAACCCAAAGCTAACTTAAATTACAATTTTGTATTTCGGCCTGTCAAAACAGCTGTGTCCTGACGATTAAAATTAAATCTAAAAATAAACTATTAATGTAAGAATTGGGTTACCTAAAAATACCTTTTCGTAAAGGGTTATGCAATATTAATTTATTTACACATATTACATTTGATTAATTTAACCTCCGTCCTTACACGCGATTATAATAATTTAAAATTACGTTCAAAATCGAAATATAATTAATGAGTCTGAACTTTTCATTCAACTTTGTAAGATCTTCCAAAAAGGTGCGGAACTTTGGTTTTACAAATCTGAGGAAACCGAACCATATCAATACGACTCAAAAAAATCTAGAACCATAGCAACATAAAAATCTTTCGATTTAAATGCCCGTGTCTCTTTTACTCTTATCCGGAATGGACAGTTTTTACACAGAGTGATTGTAATCGGACCTCTGCAAACTTAAGGATGAACCATTTACTTACGATTATTATTAAATTTAATGTGAAAACAACCGGGACCAACAGCTTCACGTGCTTTCCGAGGCACTGGAAGGATACGAAGACCTACAAGGACAATCGCAAATGAATACCAACATCCGGAAATATACTGAAAAAACAAAATCCTACAATTTTGAACCAGAGTCCCAGAATATAAATTTTATTTTTATTATTTTTTTTTTTTATGTTAGAAGTTGGCAAACAAGCATACGGCCCACCTGATGATAAGTGGCTGCCGCAGCCTATGAGCGCTTGCAGCACCATTAGTAGGTGCCACTCGCGCGTTGCCAACCTCGAATATTAGTTCTTAAATCTCGTCCGCCCAGTAATTTCACTAGCGTACAGTGCCCTTCAAACCGGAACACAGTAGTGCCTAAGCACTACTATTTGGCGGCAGAATATTGGACACTGCGGTGGTACCTACCTAGCCGGCCTCTTGCAACAGAAGACCTACCACCAGTGTGTTTTATAAAGCTATTGTGAAAATTATGTACAAAGATCAATAGAAAAACCTTATTACTTGATATTAGCATGGCCTTCCGATATTCTCAGGCATTATCTCCTCTATATCGTGGCTTCCAACGCCGCAAAATAGCTAATTTGCTTAATGTTTGCTCATATGGAATTTAATATGTAACACGTTTAATATTAGATGGTTATGTCTAATTAAACGTTCAGTATCATGAAGCTGGAAAATAATTAGTAACGTGTAAGTATTAACTTAATCTCGATGGTTGCAAAACAAAGAACCTCTTCTTGATATCCAATTATTAAAATCTTACCTCATTAAGTTACAACAAAGACTGGGGACGTCGAAATAAATGAGTATACTTTGTTTAAAATTTTTTAGCAGTAGCGCTTGTGCCATGTAAACTGAGCTGATTTGACAGCCTTTATTTATTCTGTCCCTTATTAAATCACTCCGCTGCTTTTGGTGCCGAAAATGTCTAATTACTGGATATTAAATTCCCGTCAAATCTGACGCTAACAAAACAAATTAAGGCTGAAATATGTGATTTTATGTTATAAAACATTTTTAAGCATAATTTTTACGATTTATTTTGGGATTTTAATTTAAGAATATTTTTATACATATAAAGGAAAATCAACATGCTTTGATGTTGTTTCTGTACTATATGACATTTTTCTGCCACTTGTTTTTGAAGACGGCAAAATTTGTATATGGATATCAATGTGTCGACATAGTGAGTTATAATTTATATGAAGGATCATTTATTTGGATTTTATTCTCAAGGACGACAAGATTATTGCAGGATACAAAAATTTATCGTGAGGTGCAAAATATACTTAAATTGGATAGCTTTCAAAAATAATTTTAAAGCTTATTTTTGCGTTCTTTAATTCATCCACATATTACCTATCGTGATTCTTTTGATCCTTCTACAAAATAAAATTTCTCAAAAACGCCCATTTTCTTGTTTGCTAACCATTATTGTTATAGTTTAGTTTTTCATAGGTGTCAGAAACGGATTTTTTTTTTTAAATTTAATAACGGTTGGCAAACAATCATACGGTCCGCCTGATGGTAAGCAGTTACCGCGACCTTTGAACGCTTGCGATACTTAAAGTATCACTTGCGCAATACCAACCCAAGGGATAGGTTGTAGGGATAAGTAAAAAAGGAAGGGAGCAGAGGGGGTGGGATATTGGGCCTCCGGCGCTGTCACTCATCGAGGTAGTACTTTTCCGGTTGTCTCGGCTCATTTTTGCCGGGAGTAGCATGGCTCTACTACGACTAAAGGTTTAGGTACATAAATCCATTCTCAAGAATCTAATATTCCATTGTAGGTAGTTCATTTAAAACTCTATTCATAGTCGGGCGAAGTTGTAGCAATTCATAGTATTCTAATAAAATCATAGATGCTTATCGGTTAGTAGACTGACTGAAGTTTGACCTTTTAAAATTCTTTATGAATTCTAAGAACTATTAGACTAATCTTTAAATGTCCTGTATATTTATTTCACGGTAGTTATTTATGATATAAAGCACAATAAAATTGAAATAAATTAGGGTCTTATAAAGCAATTAAAACTTAATTTACCTACTAATTATATTATATAATTTATTCATTTCAACTTTGTTTTTTTTTTGGTTAAACACAAATTGATTTGAATAAATAATAAAAAAGCCAAAAATATATATTATCTACGGAATATTTCAACTGTAATATCGACACAAAAGCCACCGCTATCTAAAGGAAATATTCTCTAGAAAATATTTAAATTTTGCTCTTTAGTTTTGAAGTCGGTATTTTAAAGAAATATATTTTATAATAGTTAGGCAACAATATTAAAGTTCCTAAATGTGACCTGTGCTCAGCACAACGAGTTACACCTAACCAAATGGCGCTTTTCGGGAGCAAATGGACAAATATCCGAATCGCCATCGTGTAAAGATCCAATCATCTGATCCTGACCATTTTTTTATTTTTTATTTTTTTATTTTTTTATTTTTTTTTATTTATTTTTTTTTATGTTACAAGTTGGCAAACAAGCATACGGCCCACCTGATGGTAAGTGGTTGCCGTAGCCTATGAGCGCTTGCAGCACCATTAGTAGGCGCAACTCACGCGTTGCCAACCTCGAGATATTAGTTCTTAAATCTCGTCCGCCCAGTAATTTCACTAGCGTACAGTGCCCTTCAAACCGGAACACAGTAATGCCTAAGCACTACTATTTGGCGGCAGAATATTGGACACTGCGGTGGTACCTACCTAGCCGGCCTCTTGCAACAAAAAGACCTACCACCAGTGTGACTGATTGCACTAGTGGAATAATCTCTGCTGTGACAGAGGTTATCCCAACAGCGGGCGATGGGGTCGTCACATCCCGACGCCCATAAATACCAAATTTTTATGCGCCCAAAATTAAATAAAAAAAGAATTTAATTTAATTAATTTTAAAAAAGAATTATCAAAATTAATATACAATTGACTAAGAACCAGTAAACATACATAAAAACACTTTAGCTTTATAATATTGGTACAGATTATTACAACCATCGAAATTTGTGGCTTTCTAGCTTACCCGCAAAGTCCTTGCTTAAATTGTATTATACGAGTATGTATATCCTTAGATAAAAGAAGTATTAATCAGTAAATAGATAATAAGGTGCTATAATTAAGGTAAATAAATCCTATGATAACAAACAGTTCAAGTTGGCACGGAACTCAGTATGAATGATAAAACGTTTGACCATTGCCAAAAAGAATTGGTATTTGTTTCAACAGAGTTTTGGCTGGACCCCCAGATGCAGTAGAAAATGATTAAAAAATAAAATTATTTATTGCCGCATAACCCAATTCGGTGTTCCAGTTACGTCCAAATATAAGTAACTGTAAAGTAAACCAAATTTAACTATATATATATAAAAATATAAAAAATGAAACTAATATAGCTAATATTAGTTTCATTTTTATATTTCTTTTATATTTCCTCTTGTGGATTGGTACATCTTAAGTTAAAATTTTTCAGGTCACCTATAAAGTCTTTTGTTGTCTTTGTAACCTAAAAGAAGGGGGGAGAGGATAACTTATGTGGTCGTTTCAGCCTACACTCCTAAACGAGCGCTTCATTTCTGGGTTTAAAAAGCAGACGGCGTTCACGGGCCTATTCCGGCGTATACGTTCGAACTAGTGATGGCGATGAATAAGAGTGTCAGAAGCATATTTATAGCGTTTTATATACGCTTTAATAGAAGCATGTAGCTCGTACGAATTTCGCGTGAAGCAAAATGCGCGCCTTCAGGTGCTTCGAAAACGCTGATCTGTAACCGCCCTAAGACTCCCCATTCTTGTCGATAAAAGTAAATATATCAAAATAATATACTGATGTAAAAGGGTAATATGAGACAGTCACTGTAAAAAATAAAAACTCAATCAGTTACTAATCAATAAATAAGTCGAATTAAATAATAATTAAAATGGCTTTTTGTTTTTTAAACATCCTAATTAATATACCATTAAAAATACATGTAAATCGTTCGTCTTTAGGAGTAATCTAATTATTATTCTTATCTGTAATTTATTCATAAATTAATTTTATATTTGTTCTTGTATGTATATAATTATGTATGTTTGAATTAGCTTTATATCTGGTATTTTTTTTCGAGTTTCGAGTTTTATTTTATGTCCCAGACAAAAGGTCGACAGGTAGACAATGCAATAAGTCCACGCGAACAATGTCGCGGGCAGATGGTAGTGCGAAGATATTAAATACAAATTTTAGTATTTTATAATATACAACAGTGTTATTAAACTATAAAACATTCATGTTATTAAACTATGAAACTACCAAAGATTTTCTTGATCAACGTTTCCTAAACATATTTTTATGTTACTAAGTTGGCAAACAGGCATACGGCCCATCTGATGGTAAGGGGTTGCCGTAGCCCATGAGCGGTTGCAACACAATTAGTAGGGGCTGCTCACGCGTTGCAACACAATTAGTAGGTGCTGCTCACGCGTTGCCAACCTTGAGATGTTGGATCTCAAATCACCTACGCCCGGTAATTTCATTAACCTACAGTGAAACCTACAGTGCCCTTCAAACCACTACTGATTTGTGGCACAATGTTTGACACTGTGGTTGTCCCTACCTAGCTGGCCTCTTGCAACAAAAGACCACCAGTGTGACTGATTGCACTGGTGGAATAATCTCTGTCACAGCAGACAGACTGCTGTGACAGAGATTATCCCAACAGCGGGCGATGGGGTCGTCACGTCCCGATGCCTAAAAATTCATCTATGTTTTCTGTCTGTGCAAATCCAAAATCCTCGCTATTTTTTATAGTTATAAACTCGGATTGCGAAAATACTTACTGCAAAACTGCATCTTAACTCAAACTCAAGTTAAATTGAGTTCTTTGTTTAATCGATATCCATTTCTTATACTTTAAGTTAAATTTATATTAAAACTAGAATACGCCCGCGACTTCGCCCGCAGTGACCTTAGTAAATAATTTTCCATCAAATACATCATACCAAATTTCAAGAGTGTTTTTTGATAGTCCCAGCTAGCTAAGTACCACCGCAGTGTCAAATATCCTGCTGCCAAATAGAAGTGCTTAGGCATTACTGTGTTCCGGTTTGAAGGGCACTGTATGCTAGTGAAATTACTGGGCAGAGGAGATTTAAGAACTGATATCTCGAGGTTGGCAACGCGTGAGTGGCACCTACTAATGGTGTCGCAAGCGCTCATAGGCTACGTCAATCGCTTGCCATCGGGTGGGCCGTATGCTTGTTTGCCAATTTATAACATTAAAAAAACCTAACTTTTTCCAGGACCAGTGGTTTTCGAGTTATAAGCAAACTAACGGACAGAAACCTCGACAAGTAGAATACTAGACATGGGAGAGCATGTCTAGTATTCTTACCGCTTGGTGAGTGTGTCGAGGCCAGTAGGGCCAATGGCAATATATGTAAAAAATACAAAAAGTATAACTAATTTGTTAAGAGCTTTTAATATTCTATAAAATTGAAGTCTGCAGATCACAAATGCCGATTATAATTAGGTTTATTGAACTAGTCATGGAAAAGTTTTGTCCATAGAATTGAATGCTTTATATATTTACGTTTACCTTAAACTATTTTAAACATATTTAATACTTTTAATCTAGTGCCGTGGCCGCAGACGGGCAAAAAACCTAGACGGAGCGAGCAATAACTACAAAAAAACCTGTCAATCATTTATGAGCGCATATGACATTTTGTCACATTTAAAAAATTTAAATATTTTATTGACTTGTTGCACTGAACTGCAATCTCATAATGTATATCTTAGAAGATATCACAAGATATGACGACGTTGTGGCGCAGCGGTAGCGATGCTACCTTAAATGCCACACAGTTGGATTCCCGCTCGGAGCGTAATATGTTTGTATTGACCATGCAAGCATATTTTCTGGTCTGGATGTATTTGTCCTTGTCCTTGTATGTGTTTGCGGACCCCCGGCACAGGATATTACTATTGTAATAGGGACCGTTGAGTGTGCAGCGTTTATTTATTTATTTATCACAGATTTAAAATTATTATTAACCGCTCGCAGCGATACATGCACCGTTCCGCCCACACCGCGGCGTTCTGTTATTCATCTTGAAGAGGCTGTACAAGTGTACATATCCTACAGATTTTTTTTTAAAGAATATAAGCCATTATTTTCCAAGTCATTACTAATACTCCTATTGCCCCTTCAAATAACGTTATAGCTAAAGCTAGGGGTAGGTATGACAATAGTCCAAGGGGGTCAGGATGAAACCTGCAACTCTCGCTTTAACGGAGTGAAGTCGACCCCTTAACCGTGGAGCTATTCATTGTATGGATTCCAAGGATGTACTACCCTCTCACAGAAAATCGGCGTCAAGTAACAGTATCATTAGGTACTGTAGCGTTTCGTGCGATGTGTGAAAGCGCTGGAGGCCTAATATCCCACCCCCTCTGTTCCCTTCCTTTTTTTCCCTTCTCATACCGTTCCAACGCGCTTGTGATACTTCAAGTATCACAAGCGCTTATAGGTTGCGGTGTCTGCTTACCATCAGGCGGACCGTATGCTAGTTTACCAACCGTCATGACCGGATATGGAGAAGTTGTTTTAATTCCCTTAATTTTTAAAAATATTTTTAAATTCCTTTAATGCCAAAGAACCAATACAATTTCCAGTAAAACTGTCTTTCTCCTGTAATTTTTTTTTGGTTATTGAAATAAAAAAAAGAGAGATTTGATGATGATGAGATGGCATGTGAGTAAGTTAGCACTGCATATGTTATCTATTGTTATTCAATTTGGTTTTTTTACCAACATATGGGCAATGATAACGCCCAAACAGATAGAAACAACAATTAGCTGTTCTTTGTCGAGTCACATATGTATATGTTTTCGTGTTAAAAGGGCAAAGGCCTCAGGTGGTTGAAGTCGGCTATACTTTATTAGAAAACAACCAATTAGTTTGAAGCTGTAGTTTAGTACATTGTAAAATTTAATTAGTCTAAATTCTTTTAAAAAGTGCCACACAGACTTTTGATTAGTTTTATTTTAATTATTTACTTTCAAAAAATATTTTCAGTGTCTGTTTGTTCTATTAATATTTTTTTAATTATATATGTTTAGAAATAGTACCTTTTTTCCGTAAAATCTATTTATGTTCTTAATATAATTTTATTTTTAATTTACGATATAAATTTTTCGATAGTTTTTTTCATTTCAGGTAATTTCCATGCCGTAAGAAAACTAGATGGGTTTCACACAAGTGAGTATTTTTATTTATTTTTTTTACAATTTTAATGTTAATGTTTTTTATACGAACTCCGTCTCCTAGAAAAAGGATAAAACATTTTATTAACGCGGCAGATGCCATTTTATTACTACTAGCGGGATCCAAGTCATAAAATGATCAAAACCCCTGAGTTTTGTTGTGCTTATGTATGTACGATGTGAAACAAAATATATATCTAGTGTATATAAACAGGCAAATAAAAAACAGTTCTGTTCTGCCTTCTCAACTGTAGATCTGTTGATGATCTTTAGTCGTATTAATAAAAAAAATGGAAACAGTTATTTTCATATTGAAAAGAAAACAATCGATTATAAAAAAAAAGAGAAAATGTGATATCTACAAGAAATTAATTTCAATTATTATAATTATTGTGAACAAGGGGGCTTACCATTAACTCTTATTGCGATTCAAATGACCTTAACTGAGCTACATGGCTATTTCGTACTGTGATATATAATATATTTATTGAGTGTGGAATGCTCTTCTAGTGTGTTTATTGCCGAACACATACAATCTGAACCTCTTCAAAGTGCGAGTACACAGGCTTCCTAGGAGTAAGCTCGCTCCACCGTAGACCTCATCCATGCCTTCGCGCTCGATGGAGGTCAAGTGCTTACCCATTTTGAAATTAAAAAATATTTAGAAATTTTTAAATGTACTTTAAGTAATGTTCTACATATAACGTGCATATGTTAAGAAAAATAAGTGATTAGAATGTTTTATTACATGTTCTGCGAAAACGAACTGTTAGGTAAGGCTTCAAGCGTCATTTCGCTGCTAAATGACGTCATGATCAGAGTAGTGGAAATGAAAATTTTACATCATTTATAGACCAGGCGCGGATCTTGATTAAAAATTAGGCGTGGGGAGGGTGTTGGTAAGCAGTCACTGCAACCAAAGAATAATATGCGCATTTCAAACCAAAGTAATAGCAGGGCAGAGATGAGAAGCGAAAAAAGGAAGTGAACAGAGAGATGGGAAATTGGACCTTCGGCGGTATCACTCATCGCACGAAACGCAACAATAATCTGTTACTTTACGCCGAGTTTTTGTGAGAGGTTAGTACTTCCTCGGTCGAGCCGGCCCATTTTTTTAAGAGGAGCATGGCTCTACTACTTATCTCGGACACCTTACTTCTAACATACTTTGAAATTTTTCGTTAAATTTTTATTTCCAATTAAATTTTTTTTCAGAAGTAATTATCAAGAACTCAAGTTCCATGAACATTACTATTGCTAAAAAGATTTAAGTCGGACTTCTTAGATAGGGTTCCGGGGATCTCTAGATCCGAGCTTGTTACAGAATATCTCTTTCAGGACAAAAGATCGAAGATTAAAAAAAATATATTATGATTTATAATCATATTACATACATAATACTTAGTCGGAAGTTCACAATATTAACGTTGAGTTCTTTACGTGTATTTTGCATTAACATGTTACTCTAGATTTATTACAATAGTTTTGACAACAGCAGTAACAACAGTAGGTACTGCTGCTATCTACAACACAAGTTTGAGTCGGCAGCAGGAGAGCGGGATATGTTTATAGTGCACTTGCATTGTGGTGTTGTGTTTTTAAGCTGTTTATCAGTTTCGGGTTGTGCGTGTGTGGCGTGTGGAAATGTGGGCTGGATCGTTGTGTGCGAGCAGTCGTTGTGTGCGCGGATTCGTCTGTGTGAGTATTCCTCAGTGACGCGAGGTGCGGAGCGGTCGGAGGCGCCAGTCGAGTTCGTAGCGTTGCGGGGCTGCCGCGTTGTCGCCGCGTTGAGCCCTGTCTCACGATCATAACTTTGTGTACTGGAAACTTTTAAACGCAATTTTCGCAAGGAATCTTTGTCCGCGCGTATATTGCTGCCCTAGTGGTGACCTGTACTCGGTGTCCGTACGTTTCTACATGCACTGTCGCGCGTGTTTAAGAATCCGTCGGTCTATTTTTGAATATTCACTAAACGCTTCACTGCGAAGTTTTCGAAACGCAGCCCGCTAGCCGGGTTAACGGCCGCTGTGTGCAGCGCCTGCACTACATCTCTTGTGTTTTTGTTGACGAATAACATTTGTGTTGTTAAATTCATCTGTAGGACCCGTGACACGATACATGTAAGTATGACTCCGGTCGATTTACGATACTAGCTGTATAAACTTGTAACATATAAGGCCAAATTAAATGTGTACCTGTTGATTATCCCATTAATAACTTTGTTACGAAACGTTTACTAAAAACATGAACGTTATATCGTTGTATCGATGACTATGCAAGCATGTGAGCGAGAGAACATTATTAGTTACGTGTGCTCATATGTCTATGTATGTGTTTGTATGTGTATAAATGATTGTGGGTACCTTCTTCTGTGTTCTATGGTAATTTTATTATACGCGCTACTATTTATTATGTCGTAATTTTACAGTCTTGTTCGAGATTTGAGAAATATATAGTATTCGAATAAGAACGTAACTGAAATTAAAATTTTATATATCTTAAAGTATAAATAAAAACTGTTTTTATTTTATTGCGGTAATAAATTACTCGCGTTACATTTTACAACTTAATAAATTATCTTTGTTTAAACGTTCGGTAGGTCATTCGTTAATTCCGGTGAAACATATATTTATTTGATTTTGAACTTGAACCCTAAAGAAAGAAATATTTACGATTTTCCTCGTACGATAAACGAATATTGAATGAACAAAAAAGCAAATGAATATAATGTTTGCTATACTAAAATAACTATCAAAAAGTAATAGTTTAATAAGTTTAGCGAATGTAAGAAAGATATTTCATAAGTAAAATAAGAAGTCCGAGAGTTAAACAAAGGATTTTGTTCATTAAACCATACTATAGTACCTATGTATATACTGGTAGGAATACAATATGAAAACTTCAAATGGGAACCTTTTATTACTTAGGTACTAGGTACCATACAAAATTAAAATTTAACTTTAGTTTTTGAGTATTAAGTTTGTTGTTTTCTTTCGGTGTGAACTAGCTGGATCATTGTGAGAAATTTGATGGAATGTGTCAAGAATCGAAAACAGAGGGAATCACTATTTAAAATTCTCAATTTAAATATTTTTGATGTCGGTCTGGTGCAGACGATTCTTTCCCAGCCCACATCAAAAAAAGCCGTTTTGTTGTGTAGTCTTTTATCTATGTAGACTACATAAAAACGGCTTTTTTGATGTTTGATTATAATTACTTTTTGTTTTGTGTGTTTGTCAAATATGTTAGATAGGGTACAATGGGATTGACATGTTCGTCTCGAATAAAAATCCCAAAATAAATAAAGAGAAAAAAAAATTGTGAGAAATGTTGTAGAATATTGTTTTGGTAGCAGTATCCGTATTCATACCTATTGTGAGCGCTGAAGGGTCAAAATTTCAACCCCTCTTTTTGTTTTCTTTTCGTCCCCTACATCTACCCTTGGTTTGGCAACAGCCATAACGAGTGTTGTAAGAGTTTGCTAGGTGACCACTAAGGTAGGATCAAAGGGACCCTTAACATTTTTACTGTCATGGTTTATATGTGGCGACTAGCTTTTGCAAATAACTTCGCCCACCGGAATAGTGATTTTAATACAAACTTGAAACCCCCATTTAAATTTTCATTTCATTTGGAATTTTAGAAAATGTTCAAACACGTATGTCTTTATCGTTAATTGTTTGACCAAGTTCCATGTTAATTTTAAAAATCATGGACATCCCATACAAAATTTGAACCCCTTTTTCACCCTTTTAGGGTTGAATTTCGAAAAATCTTTTAAGTGCTCTTTTTTTTAAAAAGACAATATCTGTGAAAAGATCAGCTTTCTATGTCCAATGGTTTGCCCAATGGTTGGACTATTTGAGTCAGGAGCCTATTCTCATTTTATACGCCTAGATTTGCCAGCTTTATTATATAATCCTATTATTATAACCATATTCAAGTAATAAAACAGTAAGGAAAAACATTTCAATTATAATTAACGATAATTTTTAAGTATTTTTTATTTCATCAAAAAATAATTTCATTTTCCTCTATAAATGTATTTCTAATGTGAATCTGTATACAGATTTCGTATAGTGTATATTTATTGTATTAAAACCCTAAAACACAGTAGGGTCACCGTATATTATGTTAGACCTTAGCCTTGAAGGCACGTAAGCATTTTTTGAAATATAAGTTTCGAGTATTATAATGCTGCTATACAAAAGATTTTTCCCAGTTTTAAAAAAAATAATAAAGGTTTCTTAGTGTCCCACTTTTGGGTCGATTTTTTTGTTTAGAATAACAATTTTTAATATAATATTATAATTAGAATCTTAAATCCACTACGCTTCTTTATGGCATATTAAGATATACATATATTCACTGGTGGTAGGTCTTTTGTTGTAAGAGGCCGGCTAGGTAGGTACCACCGCAGTGTCCAATATTCTGCCGCCAAATAGTAGTGCTTAGGCACTACTGTGTTCAGTTTGAAGGGCATTGTACGCTAGTGAAATTACTGGGCGAACGAGATTTAAGAACTAATATCTCGAGGTTGGCAACGCGTGAGTGGCACCTACTAATGGTGCTGCAAGCGCTCATAGGCTACGGCAACCACTTACCATCAGGTGGGCCGTATGCTTGTTTGCCAACTTCTAACATAAAAAAAAAAAAAAAAATACAATTGTACTTGTCTCTCAATTCCTTTCCAGACAACACATTGCACACCTTGAAACACATTGCATTAGAAACTTAGGGGTGTGTTCGGAGTTGAACTTGCGACCTTTCGTTACAGTTTGTGATTTTTATCTAAGGCCGTTATCTGCTTACATATATCTATATGTAAATTTTTATACCGGCAAAGGAGAGAAAAAGTTTTTTTTTTATGTTACAAGTTGGCAAACAAGCATACGGCCCACCAGATGGTAATTGGGCGCCGTAGCGTATGAGCACTTGCAGCACCATTAGTAGGTGCCACTCACGCGTTGCTAACCTCGAGATATTAGTTCTTAAATCTCCTCTGCATAGTAATTTCACTAGCGTACAGTGCCCTTCAAACCGGAACACAGTAATGCCTAAGCACTACTATTTGGAATATTTGACACTGCGGTGGTACCTACCTAGCCGGCCTCTTGCAACAAAAGACCTACCACCAGTGTGACTGATTACACTGGTGGAATAATCTCTGCTGTGACAGAGGTTATCCCAACAGCGGGCGATGGGATCGTCACATCCCGACGCCGGGAAAATATATGCTTTACACCAATTAACAACATTAGAAAAGAGCATCACCATGTGCTGCCAACTACGATGATGAAGGAGGGGCGGGGATTGTTATAATGCAGCAAAGCTCTACTGCTAAGACTACTTAAATTTCTCGATAACTGCGAGTAAAGCGCGTTAAGGCTGCGTTTCTACCAGAGATAAAATAAATAATAAATAAATAAACGCTACACACTCAACGGCCCCCATTAGGATAGTGATATCCTGTGTCGGGGTCCGGAAACATTCACAATGACAATGACAAATACACCCAGACCGGAAAATATGCTTGCATGGTCAATACAAACACGAGCGGGAATCGAATCCGCGACCTGTGGCGTTTAAGGCAGGTTCGCTACCGCTGCGCCACAACGTCGTCAAGAGATGTGCGAGGATGCGAAGCGTGGCTAGGTAAATGAACCGAATATATTATATGTTCTATTGGTTCTTAACAAACCGTTGTGGCGTTGTGGGTAGCGAGTCTGCCTTTAGTCTCGACGGTTGCGGGTTCGATTCCCGCTCGGGCAGATGTTTGTTAAAATTTCTGTCTCGGTCTGGGCATTTATCCGTGTGGGTCTCCCCACCGTGCCTCGGAGAGCACGTTAAGCTGTCGGTCCCGGTTATTATCAATAACATCTGATAATAATCGTTAACTCTTGATAAGTAAATTGCTCTTATCCAATGAGTTACTGGTTCGCCCTTAGGGTAGGGGTCAGAGGGCAATCGCTCCGTGTAAAAACTAGTAACCTGTCAAATCCGGATAAGAGTAATAAGCAGACCCTAGGTACATAAAAAAAAAAAAATACCGGGAATAATGCTAGGATGAAGATTGGTTCTTAACAAACACATCCCTCACTACGCATCTTCGCACACCTCTGGTGGAAACGCAGCATTAGCACCTATACGGCACACATCTGTCTATTTAAATGTTAAATATGACATTAAATATGTATGATTTGAATGATATTTGTTTATTTTGTTTGCCTTGACGCACATCGGACCATCCCATTACCGATATTCGATTCATCAAAATCGTGTTATTTACATATCAATAAATCTTAATAATAGCACGAATTGAAGTTCCTGTGTAATCAGTATCATTGTTAGTGAGATCTTTCGTTTACAGAAAAGGCTTCATTCGTTGTACATTGGGTACTAAAATAAAATATAAATGGTGGTAGGTCTTTTGTTGCAAGAGGCCGGCTAGGTAGGTACCACCGCAGTGTCCAATATTCTGCCGCCAAATAGTAGTGTTTAGGCACTACTGTGTTCCGGTTTGAAGGGCATTGTACGCAAGTGAAATTACTGGGCGAACGAGATTTAAGAACTAATATCTCGAAGTTGGCAACGCGTGAGTGGCACCTACTAATGGTGCTGCAAGCGCTCATAGGCTGCGGCAGCCACTTACCATCAGGTGGGCCGTATGCTTGTTTGCCAACTTCTAACATAAAAAAAAAAAAAAAAAAATGTCTTATCGATATAGTAGGTCCGAACTTATGATATCTTAATAATGTTATATATGTGAAATTATTTATGTTTGGGTGTTTGTTTCTCAATCACGCATAAATAGCTGAATACACTGGCACACAGCTTATCTGCATTAGGATATAGAATAATTTTATTCTGGAAAATTATTCAGTTATTTAGGGATTATCAAAAAAACACTACATAATTACTTCACCGAAATAAATTAGGTCTTCGTAATTACATTAATGGCTTTAGGAAACGTTTGAAGATATTCTAAGGCCTACTTCCTTACTTCTAAACAAATTGTTAATAATTTAAAGTATCAAATAATATACAAACTCTTACCGTTTCAAAATTTTAACATTCAGTATTTATTAAATACTAGCTGCGCCCGCGGCTCTTCTCGCGTTGTGTACCGATTTTTATTTATTTCACGGAACCCTAATTATTTTTCTACAATAAAAGTAGCCTAAGTTACTCTTTATAACAAAAAAGTCCTGTCAAAATCGGTCCAGCCATTTCAGAGATTAGCCGGAAGAAACAGACAGACAGACAGACAAAAATTGTAAAAATATTATTTTGGTATATGTACCGTATATATATTCATATACATGTAGTAAAAACGGTTGTTTCAATATTACAAAAAAACACTCCAATTTTGTTATATGTAAGTATAGGTGTTAAAAATATATCGATAGAAGTGAGAACTATAAAGTGTAAACCAAAAGTATTGCTTTACGTTGTTACGTAGATTAAGGGCTTTAGGGTAGGTGTTTGGACCTCCGGAGTTTTCTCCTAAACCCTACACTATGGATATTGTTACATTACATTTACATTCTGTAAGAGGATATGATTCCACTACACTTTATTCAGCCTTATATTAAATGATTAAAATATGCTCAAAAGCGTTATTAATATAAATTTTGAAGACTAAAAATAAAATACTTATTAATAAATAAAATTAATAAACTAATTTTATCCTCAACATATTATATAGGCTAAATAAATAAAACGAAAATATAGTGATTTGTTTTTAAAAATATTATGAATATAACCTTTTATATTACCATTTTTCTTTCAACATTTTCATCTCCGATGACGTCCTTAGCCGTGGTTCGGCTCCTCAGGATGCACCCTAAGGACTTAATCAAATTTGAGCCCCCGTGAGGTCTGTCTCCTTTACACAGCCGGTGTCAAGGCCAGTAGGGCTAACAACAATACACATTCAAAAAAGAAATCTTCCAAATTTACGTAAGTGTAGTTCGGAATTATAGACGAAGTGTTTCTTTTGGCGTCATTCCCGATAATCGAAGTGAAACAAAACATTTGTTTTCAATATACGTTTGTATGGGAAAGTTACGGAATATAATTAATACACTACAGAAATTGATATTCGCATCACAGCCAAATATTAAAATCTATTCATTCGTCGCTACGTAGAAGACACAAAAGAAACAAAATCTCCACCTAAATTCTAGATGCACCTACATTGCAGAATCACTTATTAAAAGAAAGATCTAGATTAAACATGGGACTACAAGGTTAAGAATAATCATTCTCATAATCATCACACAAATCTGATCAAAATAAAAAAGAGCAAGTAATCTTAAATCGTAAAGTGTAAATTAATTATTATCTATTTAGAGAGCATAAATGATAGAATTATTAACTAATAGCGGGCCCGGCAGACGTTGTCCTACCATAAAATGAAAAAAAAAGTGAGACCCGATAGCAGCGCCTAATGGTTAATCTAAACCATTCTCGAATCTACCGAAATACACACAAAAAAAATCAACACAATCGGTCCAGCCGTTTAGAAGGAGTTTAGCGACATACACACGTACAGTAGAATTATCTATATAAAGATAAAAAATTAACAATTATATCTAGAAATATTCCTAAAGTATCGGCATTAACAATTTACAGAAAAAAAGAAAGTGAACAGATAAAAGCTTAATGTCAATAGAAATGAGCAATAAATAAGTTGTCCAAGCCAACAGAGCCGGGGGCGATGCTCTTTAAAAAACAAAAATCCTTAGTAACAGTACACTAATTTATACCTGTCTCTTCGATTTATCATCATAATTAAGCCTAAAGATTAAACTCCTAGATATATTTGAATAGACGGAACCAGTCCAAATCATGAATATTTAATTATCTGCATGTATTTTTATAAAATTTTAATGGTGCTAGATCTGTATTTATATTAAAGATACATATAAAAACTAATAACAATCCTTTATTAGTCACTGAAACTAAAAGGATAATTATTTGAATTTGTCTGTTCATCTGCTTACTATAGCTTGGGGTTTAATTCAAAATATGAGGAACGTATATAATGCAAGTTCGTTTACTTTTAAAACTATTCTTATTTAGACGCATTTTGGGAAAATGATGGGAGTTAATTTGTAACATTATAAAATTAGTCATAATGGCGATGACAAATTAAAATGGCAGAACAATCACAGCTGATTTTTATTTTTATTTTCGACAACATGGAGTTTCTTTTCTTTTGTTACGACAAAGAAGTATAACACTAATTTTTCATAGAAAAAGGTAAAAACATGCGTATAGACTGTCTGATGGTAAGCGATCGTCGTAGCCTCATAAGCAGGTTGACGACCTTAGGGAAGGAGGAGGGAAAAGGTATTTTTATAAAGGACCTTTTATAAAGGAAAGGAAAACCTTTTATAAAGGAAAGGAAAAGAGAGGGTATGGCTGTGGGTCTTCGGCGTTGCAACTTATTAAGGCAGACTCAATTGTACGGATACAGATTCTGATACTTCACTTTGATATTTAAGATTTTATTTCTCAAAATTACAAATTCGATACAGACGGAGTATCAGGCAAAACTCTAGTTTCTATCAAGCAATCTAGACTGCCTAAATTACATCTTTGTACCGTTTATAGTTGAAACAAGGCCATGGACATTACACGTCTCATTGCTTTCACAGGTAAGCTCTACAGGTTTTTTGTCTAAAGATCGGGACTGCGATTCAACGGACAAATAAAACAAGCATTCTTGTCACTATTCCACGTGGAAATAGTTTATATAAATAATAATAAACGCTGCACACTCAACGGCCCCCATTAGGACAGTGATATCCTGTGTCGGGGGTCCGGAAACACATACAAGGACAAGGACAAATACACCCAGACCGGAAAATATGCTTGCATGATCAATACAAACATATTATGCTCCGAGCGGGAATCGAACCCGCGACCTGTGGCGTTTAAGGCAGATTCGCTACCGCTGCGCCACAACGTCGTCGTTATATAAAAGTAATAATATTTTTTGTAATAGCTAGTGTTTTTAATTGTTAATATGTTGTATATTATATAAAATAAAAAAAACTATCGCATTGTTATTATATTTAATGAGTAAAATTTTCCATTGTTGAAGCTACTCACGGATAGACTTCGTATAATTACTAATAATTATATTAAATTAAAATAATTAATATAAGATCTATAATTTATTACATTTTGATTTTTTTTTTTATATAAACGCCGGAGGGCAAATAACTCCACTCCACCTGATGGTAAGTGGAAGTGGAGTCCACACGCGAAGGTGGCTAATATGGTTGCAGAAGGCGAACTGTACTAGCCATCCTCGCCCTGCCTACCCGCAAGGTGCCTCTTCACGCCTCGTTTGAAAGACCCCAGGTTGTAAGAATGAGGGAGCACGTGTGCCGGTAAAGCATTCCATTTCTTTGAAGTGCGACTAAGAAAAGAGTTGGCAAACTTCTTAGTTCGCGATGGCATTGATGCCACAGTTAGTCGGTGACATCGGAGACCGGCACGCGTAGTTCTTGAATGGAAAGGGGAGGGAGGGATGAGGGAAAATAATTCCTCTGAACACTCGCCGTGGTATAGTCTATAGAAAGCGCTGAGAGCGGCAATCTCACGTCGCTGTTGTAGAGGTTCGAGGGTGTTAGAAACCTCCACATCACCAATAATTCGAACGGCGCGTCGATATATGTAAATCGCTATAAACTCTTCCGAGTGGTTACTATCCAATTATCTTTTTTTTATTTTAATCTGTTACCTAACGTAGCAGACACACGAGTTAAATTTTTGCTTATGTTAAGTACTTACGTATTGTTGTATACAGATTGATTTGCAAAAGTTTAAATGATATGTTATCTATATATATTAAAGGCGAAGACTTGTCTGACATATCAGCGCCGGGGGGATGAAAGTTTGTGTGGGATTTCCATTTTGAATCTAGAAGCATGATTTTTTTGTTTTTGGCAAACAACGAAAGATAAATAAACACGTGTTTAAACATTTTCTAAGATTCCACCCCTGAAAGTGTAAAATGAGGGTTCAAAGAGTATATGAAATTCGTTATTCACGCGATGGAAGTCGCTGGTAGAAGCTACTATTAGTATATTTAAAAGGCTTAAATTGTTATAAATTAATGTGACAAGAAAAATGCATTTTTAAATTATTTAAATAAATTCCGTATTTACTTTAACAGAAACTGATAAAAAGCAAGTCATCTTGTATTATTATTTAAGACTGAATAAATATTCATTAATATTCTTCTTTTCATACAGACGCCTTAATTAACGAACTAGTGGGCTGAACTTTCATAACTATTACTATTTGTAATAACCGTAAGAATATCCCCATATTAGCAGGAAAACGCTACGTTGATGATTATTTGATAATCCTTAAGCGATTTTTGATGACCGTCGAGATTCAGCGTTGGTTAATTTGAATATCAATTTCACAGAAAAAACTTAAAGATTATAAAGTATATCAATTGCTTTAGCAACCCGTTATGTATGTGGTTTTTGAAAATTCGAAGTATTGCGAAAGGTATCTTGATTCAGATCTATATGCATTTCTTACCACAAATGGGCTTTTTGACTGGTAAAGTAGTGAAGTAAAGGGTCAATCTCCTATCCCCTTTATTCTCTTCCTTTTCCCTCTTCATCCGTTCCCTTCTATAACTTGTGTTGGCAAAGCACATGTGACACTTCAAGTGTCGCAGACGTTCATAGATTGCGGTGACTGTTTACCGTCATGACACGAAAAAGTTAGGTTTTTAAAATCATTGATGGTTTAATAAATACACTACCCAATTAATAAGCGACGTAGTTGTCTTTATCTTATCGACTGATGTTTACATTTATAAACTTTCCCTTGTTATTAATTAGATAATATGCGATGTCGTTTATTTTCTAATTAATAACATGGCGAAGCATATCATGGTGACTCGGTGTTCCGCGTGTTTATAGTTAAGACTATTTGTACGTCATAGAATTGCTCGCTGAAAGTAACAATACGTATTGTAAATTTTCCACCACAGATTTATTTGTTCACCCGTGATAAACCTACTGACTGATTCTTAAACAAATCTTTATAGTCTTACATTTAAAAAATACTGCCATTTCATTTCAAATTCAACCACGATAATATTCTACAGTTAAGTATTATTCCATTCGATATTACAAGTGATGCGTGTAAACGTATTCATGGACACACATACATGTTGAAGTAACTAAACAATATATTACAAGCATGCGATTGTTCCAACCAATCGCTTATTCAATTGCAAAATTGCTTATCCAAGATCGGATCTTAGAGACGACAACTTTATATAACTATAAAATGAATATAACTCGTTCAAAGCATCGACACAATATTGTGTATTATAATTATCACTAAGAGGATAAGATATAGTTTGTCAATAAAATTAATTTAATACATTAGTCGTTGTAACCCGGATCTGTAGGATTCTTCCAAGCCGGCGTCTGTTCTCTCTCAAGTCCGCTATCTCATCCATGGCGTATATCTGGCGCCTCTTAATTGCCCTAGACTAATAATTATTATCAGTTCGCGTGCGCCGCCCCGCCCTCTCCGACAACTGAGATACGCAATTACTACTACCACAGTTTTTACACACACACTGAAGGTTACTTTTAAGCACGTGCTCTAGATGTCACTTGAACATGGTCACGTGGACACATTTGAATGCCAATTTTTTTTGTATCTTCATATCTTATTTTGACATTCGCTGTCGTTTAATACGCGTAATATGCTATTAATTTTTACTGCTTTTTTTGGAACATCATTTTACAGGAATGGTTAATCTGCATAAAAGTATTGAGTTACTTATGAAATGTTTAAAAAATAAGTTTGAATTTCGATAAGAGATTTTTAAAGGTATTGGGTTATTATAAATTGCTCTTAAACGGTAATTATGCAAAATAACTTCGGTTTCCGTTTGACTACAAATTTAACTATAAAACACGACAAAAGCTTTAGTGGAATACACCATTAATTCCTAAAGGTGAACAACCCCACTAGCGTTCGAAGCAGTGGCGTCTGGAATAGCAATTATTGTTACTGGAGACTTTACTGTATACTATAAGAAGTTTTTAATGAAATTAAAAGATTTTATTTAAATATTTTTCTTATATTTAACTTTTTTTATGTCATGACGGTTGGCAAACAAGCATATGGTCCGCCTGATGGTAAGCAGTCACCGCAACCTATGAGCGCTTGGGATACTTGAAGTATCACAAGCGCGTTGCCAACTCCAGGAACAGGAGGGACGGGATGAGAAGGGAAAAAAGGAAGAGAACAGAGGGGGTGGGAGATTGGGCCTCCAGCGCTCTCAGTCATCGCACAAAACGCAACAGTACCTAATGATACTGTTATTTGATGCCGATCTTCGCCGGTTGAACCGGCCCTTTCGCAATTAGAGAATCATGGCTCTACTACCTTTAATTAACGTTCATGTTGTTTTTTTGAAATATTTGATACGTATTTTTATAGATAAATCATATTGATGAATACAGTATCGTTCTGTTCGTTGTACTGTGTTATTGTATGTTTGACCTGCTGTTATCGCGGCAAGCCTCCGTCATCGCGTACTTTACCGATCTCTTATCAGGGTCATAAAGTGACGTTGCATCAAGTCGATTATATTATTATGAATATATTATTTTACAATGTTTTTCACGTAGAATTTTATAATTAAAAAACCTATTTTAGTATAGTTTCAAAAAGGGATTCCGTTAAATTGTATCACTAATGTTATTTCAAAAGACAGAGCTTAATCGTAAATAAACTTTGTAACTTTCAGTTACTTTCTTCAAACTCTTTTAGGATAAACCTTTTGTTTTAATTCACTTTCAAGCGTTGTATCATCATGCCATCTAAAATGAGGGCTGGGGGAGTCGTTGTTAGAAGAAGAGAAAGGAGTCGTACCTACATTTATTATATGATGTTTTTTAGGAACTTATTAGACCATTGGGGTGAGGTTTCAGACTAACCCAGCTACGTGTATGTTTTCATACAATGTATCTTGTATCTTGAAATACCTAGTACACATGATATCCCTTGTGATATAATTTAGTTTTGCCGAACTCTCTTGCCCCTCTTACGATCTTGATGTGATTAAAAGTTGAACCCTAATAAAAGACCGCACACTTAGCATTTTGAACTTATTTTTATCGAACTTAATGCAACAGTACGGATACTGCGATCACACGTCGATAGGTAGAGCCAGTCCATTCATATTACGCTACAAAATACACAATATTATCCTTCAAAATTACATAATCTTACATAGTTGCATGTGAAACGATCACTAAAACTTGATGAACGATTCAAACCAAAAACATACGATAGAACGTTACAAAAAACCATCTATTGTTCTTATGTCATAAAGCAACCATAAAAAGATCCTTAAACCGATAACCTGATCGTTTGTAATCGCGTCCACGATTCAACACACGGACCACACGTGCGCCCACATCGCATTAATTCAATCGATACGCCCTCACTAAAACATTATGTTACAAACACTATCACTTCTTTATTGTTCATCGTTAACTTTTTGCTTATATCATTGAACTTAACTTGTGTGAATTTCTAGTACATCACTACATAGTATAAAACAAAGTCGCTTTCTCTATCCCTATATCCCTATGTATGCTTAAATCTTTGAAACTACGCAACGGATTTTGATGCGGTTTTTTTTATAGATAGTGATTGAAGAGGAAGTTTTATATGTATAATAACATTCATTAAATAATGGAGAAAAATAAATAATTTTGTAGGTGTCTAATGTGATGTCGTAAATAATTACATTTAACGCGTGCTGGCCACGGGTAGTAATGAATAAATCAAAACTACTGGATCGATTTTAATCATTTTTTCAGTGAATGACATAGGCTATATATTTTATACCCGTGCGAAGCCGGAGCGGGCTGCTAGTACTGAATATATTTGATTTCAAGATCTAAAATCATAATTCACTACCGGACTTTACATACTAACAATTTCTTTTACAAAAATGACACTAACCAACAAAAGTGACCAACAAAAATACGCCCCTATTTTTTGATGGTCTGTGTTTATTACGACATAATTATGATCGGTGTTAAATTCTGTGGAACGGATTTTGATAGCTTGAAGTTGAACTACAAACATATATAATTTCTTTCAATTTTGTTGGTTATGACCTGAAATTCAGTTTAGGTATCTGTAGGTAAAAATTTCACGCGGAAGGAGTTGGTAGCAAAAAGATAGTTGAAAATAAAATGCTACACTGTAATGAATGTCGTACGATCTAGCCGACAGATGAAATCGTCAAACACATTATAAACGCATTAGTTTGGTGAAAATAAGTTTTTTTTTATTTCATGACGTGTGGTAAACAAGCATAATGCGCACCTGGTGGTAGGCAGTCACCGCAACCTATGAACGCTAGCGATACTTGTGTGTGCTAGCGATACGCTAGTATCACTTGTGCTTTGCCAACCCATGGGATAGAAGAGAAGGAAAGAAGGAAAAGAACAGACGAGGTGGGAGATTGGGCCTCTAGCACTCTCACTCAACTCACACATAACACTACTGATACTGTCACTTTAAACTTCTAGGGTCGAGCCATTTGTGCTGGGAAATGCATGGCTTTAGCCTCTACTAATACTAAAATTATTGCGATACGATTTCCGGAACCCGAATATTCCAACGAATTGAGGGAATACATAAATTATACAGCCTACGAGATCGATTTGATGTTTACAGTATTTTTCTCGGCATCTATTTTCAGTCGCTAACCGCGAGGACACGACCCCGCATATGACGTCATGCTTCAGATGAATGAACATCTACCCCCTAACACCCCAAGTTCCACCTAATGGTCAGCTTTGTACAAGCGACGAGCTCGGATATCAAAACCGTACCATCTGCCTTGTCTCGAAACAGTTAACAATGTCCTGACTTCTATTATTCGTCGAGACGAATTTCAATGTCTACATTTAGGTAGTTTCATATTATGTACGTATATGTACTTTGTAATTTGTAATGTAGAGATATTGCTTAATATTTAAGAAACTGGGTCTAATATAAGTCTTTGACAATCTTAAACTACTGAACGAATTAAAATGCGGTTAAGGCTGTTTGATAGCTTGACCTTCAACTTCTTCTTATCGAGTGTTTAGCGGCCAACCTAGTGTCAGAGTTGTTCACGTCGCCTGTACAGGCCTCTGACTTTACTTTTCGGCTATTGTCGTATTAATAGCAGCCAGGACCGACATTACGTGCCCTATCAAGTACGGAGATGCTTAGTTGAAATACCACTATGCGATCAGCCATCTACTGACGGATTGCGCCTAAAGTTACTTAACTCACTGATCTTTTACCGATCAGTGACCGCACCTGGCTATGAGCGTCTAACTTTCAACGAAAAATCTTAGATTCTATTAATTAAAATCCGTTTAGTCCAACTGGATATATAGCTTAACTTTCTGTAAAACAAAACACGCAGACAGTTGCAGTCAAAAAGCTAGTAAATTATAAGTAGGAGATATAAGACTTTTAATTCAAATAATCAATAGTCACATCAAATAAAATCTAGACTTAAAACAAGATGTTGAAGTGATTAACATTGAAAGTCCGGTTTCACTTTTTTGTCGCTGTTGCAAGAATGGAATACACTTGCTCAGATACCGTAATTGGTCTTGAAGTGAATCGTCCAGCTCTATAGTGCATACTAGATTCTCTCAGTGGCTTCGCCCGCATGAATAATGATTTTAATACAAACTTTTCAACTCTTCAGGGGTGGAATTTTAGAAAAAGCTCTCCTCTCTATTTCTTTTTTTTAATTTTTAACTGAATGGCAAAGTTATATGCTCTTAGTTTTAAAAATGACTGATCTCCATAAAAAACTTTTACCCCCTTTTTTCCTCTGAAGGGGTGGAATTTTAGAAAACGGTAAAGTATATGTTTATCCATCTCTAATTTTTAACTTAAAAACAAATTTTCATGCTTGTAGTTTTAATCATGACGGATTTCCATACATTCTTTAATCCCGTTTAAGGGCGGAATTTAGAGAAATGCTTTCCTAGTGTCAGTCAGGTCTTCTTCTTTTAAATAATATAATAATTGATAACAGATCAAACATGCTTACAACCAGAAAAATAATACAGCGATGTATGATTCTTCCATCTGCTACAGCATTGTAACCACTTATCTCAAGACTTTTATCTTACAACTCTATGCCATTAGAAATACGCTCACTGTACCGTTATATTTAAACTACATTGCTTGTTTTGATATGTGCACTGTAGGTTTAATCGATCTTAAACATGAATAGTTATCGCTTTAAAAACTATTAACAAGTTGGCTTATAATTATAAATCACCTACGTTGTGCATAAAATATGCATGCATATACAAAATCCATCGGACAATGATCTCAAAGGAAATTGATGGATGGACTTGCTTCATGACGGATACTTCCCTAGTAATAAGGAAATAATTCACGAAAATTGTAAACATGATAATGGAATGTGAAAATAAAAATTATCTGAATTGTTTAAATTTATTACTTCTGGTATTCGTTATTAAAGACCTTTATAGTTTTACAACTTTCGTAATTTTAACTGCCATATTATTTATTATTTTATTGAAAACAGAAATTTTTATTGCGACATAAGTTAATTGGAAATACTAATTGTAATTAAAAACTTGCCTTTTAAAACTCGTAAGTTTTTTGTGATTATAAAAATAGTCTAGTACTGAGCAGACTGAGGCGA
Organism: Hestina assimilis; assembly: GCA_023373885.1. Lineage (NCBI taxonomy): Eukaryota > Metazoa > Arthropoda > Insecta > Lepidoptera > Nymphalidae > Hestina > Hestina assimilis. The sequence continues at coordinate 7,890,506 of CM041754.1, forward strand.
TAACGAACATCGTTATACCTTTTGAAAGGAAAATATTCAATTTACCATATAGTTCCATACATTTATCGTTAATTCTTGAGAAACTATCTACTCCTATCCAATTAGTTACTTGTATGCTCTTAAAGAGCCAGAGAAGTTAGATGACATTGGTGTAAAAATTCGTAACATGTCAAAGGTGGTAGTCCTTTTATTGCAAGAAGCCGGCTAGGTAGGTACCATCGTAATGTCAGATTTTCAACCACAAAGCGTTATACTGTGTTTCGTTTTGAAAGACATTGTAGCTTGTGAAATTATTGGACTAAGGAGAATTAAGAACCCGATTCTTAGGTTGGCAACGCGAGAGTGACACTCACAAATGTTAATGTTACAAGCGCTCATAGGCTACGACAACCGCTGAACATTAGGTGGGTCTTTCTAGGCAATTTATTGACATAAAAGATTTAGATAAAAGTAAAAAGCAGTATCTGGGAAGAAGACGGAGAAGATTCGCCCAAGTCTTGAAAAAAGTTAACTTCTGTAATGAATTTTTAATTCCGGTATATATTTTATTGTTTGATTATCCCTTTCATAAGCTTAACGGAACAATGATAAAATCATTGTGCAAGCACGGTAGGTGTAGTGTAGGCGCCTTGACCTTCCGCAGCCGGACTGTGACCGCATGCAAACAAGTCTGACGATGAACGACTTGTTTCCCTAATAGTATTTCTTACATACATGGCATATGTTCCATTGTCGTCAAGGTATTCTTGATGTTAGGTTTTAAACTGAATTATAAGCATGATGGTATGTATACATCATAAATCGTAGCTGATGGAAAACAGTTACCCTATTTTCACAGGAACAATGGCACCACCGTGTTTACTATCTAAGATAAGAGCTAGAAGTGAGTATTGGAGCAAGAAAAAACGCAGGAGAAGGTGGTAATTGAAAGTATGGGAATTTGGGTTACTAGCGATTGCACTCAACCCTAGTAAGCGGCAATTCCGGACAAAAACATCAAGGCTGTTACAGTACTTATAATAATAACATATAGGTTTACTTACTAAAGTAAATATGGTATTTCTTTATAACGAACAGGATTTACAAATCGGGGATGGATATATTATAATCATAATCAAAGCGACCTTACCGATTTGACTCACTATAAATTCGAGGACAAAAAAATATATCGGAACTGGTTTTAGTTTTGTTGTTTGATGTCAGAAACATGATCCAAAAAGCGTCTTATCTTTCTTCACGTAACGAACTATAGGAATATATTTATAATATATTGTTATGTCCGTTACAAGAGTATTTAAATCATCACGTGACATAGTTTTGGATTCTTTGAAACGAAATGTCGCTTTTAGTTTATCCATTAGAAAGGGTACTCATGATTATTATGAAGCTAATAGATCGTGCGCGTTAATATCGTTGTATAAATTCGTGTCAGTACGCTAGTGAAACATTGACATACTTCCATTTTCATGTCATAACGGCGCATTACTAAAAAGTCGCAATTGTAGTTTCTGCTATTCACTTAGGACGAATAAGAGTGGAAGATTATATTATTGAGCACTCAAAAAGAATTGTCTGACGTATGTCTGGCCTACATTATTTTAACTTACGCCTTTTTATTTTTCTTTACCTTGGGGAGGGTGTTACTACATTTTTTGTTTTCTTTTCTTTGCAGTTAATGTCCGCTGTACCCGTGTAGTGTTTGGCTGGCAGGGTGATGGCTACAGATGACCTTTTATTGGTATTCGTTAGTGATTAGTGTGTGAGTAGTTTTTCGAGTTAACGATTAGTGTGGTATGTGTATTCATTGGTGCCAGTGATGTGATAGTCTATGGAAGTGTCAGGGCATACTCGGAATGTTCACGAAGCACGGCAAGCCTCCTGAGCGGTGCCATCACCCCTCGCATAGGAGTTGCAAGAAGAAAAACACCCCCACACACACCCTGGAAGTACTTGATGAATTGCCCACTCGTTAGAAAATGTTTTGGTATAGTATTATTTTTATTACTGATTTTATTTCATTAACTTAAAAACGGGAAAGAAATATAATGTATTTTCTAAGGTACTGATTATTTAGATACTAACTATAGCATAACACAATAATATAAGGAGACGAGTTTATGTAGAGATAAGAATTTAGATTGCAATTTAAACAAAAAATTGTTGAAACTGAACGGCGTGTGAAAAATATTCGAAAGCGTCTAAGAGATCAGCTAGTATTTTAAGCGCCCAGTAACCTTCCCATGTGAATAACTAACAGAAAACACTGGAAAATTCCGGTTTGATAATTAAACTAAAACGGTGCGTAACCTTGAGTGTTTAATAAGGCTTATTATTTTTGTTTTGAAAATCGATCGGCTCGGTTAAATTAGGACTAATTTGGCATGGATTTAAAGACTAATGTGTTTTTTTCTATCTCAAATTTATATTTAAATAATGGCGTTTACTTTTTCTTATGACTGAGTAAGGTTTACCTATATACAAAAGTAAGGTTTAACTACATAAAAGCGGTAGTTTTCAAAACAATTTTTGTAGTATTTTAACATATTATAAACATTTAAAAATATTATTAATGCATTAAAATACTTATGAAATATATCTTTTTTTTTTCGTCAATTGAAATTATGAAACAATATAAGCGCAGAACTAAAGTAGCTAATTCAATAAAAACATACCTTTTCAAAGACTACTTATTAATAAAGAGAGCATAGGAAATATTTAAACAAAAAACAATTTAGAATGTAATTTTAATTTGATTATATGAAGAATTGTGGTCTCAGTAGGACTATTTTCTAAAATCGTTAATCGAATTTAAACAGAAAAATGCATTCCATTCATAATTCTCGAATAGTGAAATTTTTATTCGTATTCGTTAAATTATTTATAAAAGATATACATGTAAAAGGAGATTGTTGTGGTCATAGGTATATCATGGAAATCTCAGACGGTTGTCGGTTGATGAACGTACCCGACCTTGCGCCAGCATTCCGTGACTCAACAACTGGTTGGCCGATTTGTTGTTCAATGCATCAAACCTCCTATTAAAAGTTTACGTGTTTTGTTTGTCTGTATATCTTATAGAGCTTATTTTGATCAAAGGACATGCACTAACAAGAAAGCACGCTATTATTGAGCAAATGCTACTTGAGAGCAAGTGTGTCTAATCGTTGCTAGTAATAATGCGTTTTTCGAGCACGCTCAAAAATCAACAGTCTTTATTTTTGAGTATGCTTCCTTAGGTGCGGTTGGATTGGGGCGTGCGTCCAGCGCGTCTGAATAGATTTGCCTATGAGCATTCTAGCAATTAGTAGGTAGTATCGATTTTAGCAATGTGGGGAGGAGTTAAATGTTAGGAGTATCCTCAAAACTAGTATGCTTATTGCTAGAAAATGTGAACAGATGCAGAGTTTGTTAGTTTTAAGCATATTTACCAGCATGCTTAAACATGAGGATGTCTGTCAGTGCCTTAATGGATGGATGCGCATGACGTATTAAGAACTATGTTGTAGTTAGTCCTTTAGTTGTGAGCTGTGGCATTAAAGTATTCAATATGTCAATAGAGATTTTAAAAAATCAGCAAGCGCCACATGTCTGCTTTGAACGCAATCGAAAACAATGTGTAATACAAATTAGGTTTGAGCCAAACTTGACACCAAACACGGCTACTATTGTCTATTGTCTTTATATATTGTATCGACAATGACATTTATTCATTTGGCGACCTACGGTATTCAAGGATGGCTTAAAATTGTTATTTTTCCTTACCTTAATCAATTGTATCTTTCTAACTTACAAGTTGTACCTGCATCCTTTATAGGACGTAAAAAAAAACTTGAAACCGGACTCTGGTCAGACAGTGAGTCATTCCGTTCCGAGTATTGAGCACTTTCTGCAGTGTAATTTGATGCTTATAAAATTATTTTAACGTAAATTACTTTACAAGTTATTGTTTATTATGAAAATGTCACACCTTTAACACCAGTTATTAGTGATGTTAAGTTTGTCGGGCAAGGGATCATGTGATCATTTATGTTGTCAAATGGCATAGAACTTTCTTTTATAAGTGAAACGAGATAAGTACTTAATTGCGACTGGTCATCCAGCCGGGTGCGCCCACTGATCGGTAAACGATCGGTTGGTTAAGCATCTTTAGGCGCCGTCAGTCACTAGATGGGTGATCGCATATATGCATAGGTGATGGCGGTATGTCAACTGAGCGTCGTCATGCTTCGAAGGGCACGTCAAAATTCAGTCCCGGCTGTTACCAATTTGATAATAGTCGATAAGTCAAGTCAGAGGCCTATACGGGCGACCTGAACAACTCTGACGTTAGGTTGGCCACTAGCCACTCGATAAGAAGAAGAAGAACTGATCATACAAACCAAATGGGACACGAGACCAATAATCAGAAACGGTACTCCCTACTGCATTCACGCATGAGGGGATTTCGTAAAGGAACGTCTAAGTTGATGCGTTTAACTTTTTACTCTCTTTTTCCCGACGATTAGCTTACAAGATTAGTCGAGCGACTAGTTGAGTGAACTCACTTGTTGAGCTTTGGCAATGACGGGCGGCGCGTCCATCGCGCCTAGTTGCTTGTTTCATTACATTACATTACCCACAGTCGAGTTATAACTACTAGGTATAGGGACTCCTCGATACTGGATAGCGTTTTAACGAGATTTTAATGCTTCGACTTGAAAAATTTATTACTACTGGCGCCAAGAAGTGTTATCTTCGGGGATGTGCTTGTAAATTATCCGGTGCGGTTTTTTTATTTTGATTAGCGGTATTTATTTAAAAAATTAACTGCAAACAGAGCAATAAAACGTAATGTTATTTTATAGTATTACTTTTATAGTTAAATGAAGTTAAAGTTCAGAAAACACTCAATGGTGAACGGATAGTAATATCATGTGTCGGGAGTCCAGACCCATACAAAACGAAAAGGATACATGCCTGTTTGATCACTGCAAACAAGAATCGAACTGGCGATCTGTGGCGCTTAGAGCAGATTCCTTACTGCACTACTACGTTGTCAAAATATATAAGAATACTTTCGTAAAAACAAAAGCGTTTCGCATACTTAAAAGAAAAAGAATTTCAATAAAGTTACTTTCTGTAGCCGTATCGATATTTCGTTTCATATCCTATTCGTATCGTGTACCTGGGGCGGGCTGATCACGATTTTTCCCAGATGAATACATTATAGATGCTTAGTATTCGCTACCGCCGTCTCAGATTGCGTTGCCTTGTCGCCTTGAGGGACCCATTGAATACTGCACCGCGGAAGAATTACTGGCATTACAATTCTCATCACTGTCAACTATGAGGTGAATTTCCTATTTAATAAATACAGAATTGATTACATTGAAAATTTATATTATTACTTGCCGAAATTTGTTTCTAAAATTTAATTTATAGTTTTTTGTAGTTCATGATGGTTGGCAAACAAGCATACGGTCTGCCTATAAGATATGGTACGCTATGAACGCTTGCAATACTTGAAATAGCACATGCGCATTGCCAACCCAAAGAGGAAGGGCACAGAGAGTGAGAGATTGAGCTTCCGGCGCTCTCAATCATTTCACGATACGCAACACGCCGATTTTATATGAGAGGGTAGTACTTCCCACTCGTGCCGACCCATTAGTGCTGGGAAACGCATGGCTTTGCAACTGCTAAACGATAAATTACTTTTCCCTCTAAATATGTAGTAAATAATAAGCAAGTGACGACAAAATAATAAACGCAACAGTCAACTTCACTAACATAACTGTATCATAACTTCTTGATTGTACCAAAGCTTAGTACGTCATCATGAAAGATAAAGGCTTCGTCCCTGCCGGCGACGATTATGAATTGTCTGAGGTGTGTATGGGGAAATTTCTGATCGTCTAAGCTTGCAGAATATGCTTAGGCCTTGATCAGTTCGTCACCTAAGTGTCTAAATATAATGTACGAGACATTTGAGGACAGGAGATTTAGATGGTTTATTAAATGCTTTGATATTGAATACTAAATCTGCAATATCCGTAAGAAGAAATAAATAAACGCTACACAATCAACGGCCGCCATTAGGATAGTGATATTCTGTGTCAGGGGCCCGGAAACACATACGAGAACAAGGATACAAGAACACACCCAGACCGGAACACATGCCTGTATGGTCAATACAAATCTGCTCCGAGCGGGAATAGAACTCGCGACTTATGGCACTTAAGGCAGATTCACTACCATTGCGTTACAAAGTGAATTTAACGAGCTTAGCTGTGATGTATTCTTTAAATTCTAACACTATAAATATTATAATGTAGACTCTTTACCAAGGCTGAAATAAATCTGATTATCTTGTTTATAAGACATGCGTATGGCTTCACGTCGTGAAATTAGGGTTAATCGTGTTAATGTGATGTTACTTTGTGGTTTCGTTCCTTATTATTATTATTTTTTTTTATGTTAGAAGTTGGCAAACAAGCATACGGCCCACCTGATGGTAAGTGGCTGCCGCAGCCTATGAGCGCTTGCAGCACCATTAGTAGGTGCCACTCACACGTTGCCAACCTCGAGATATTACTTCTTAAATCTCGTTCGCCCAGTAATTTCACTAGCGTACAATGCCCTTCAGACCGGAACACAGTAGTGCCTAAGCACTACTATTTGGCGGCAGATTATTGGACACTGCGGTGGTACCTACCTAGCCGGCCTCTTGCAACAAAAGACCTACCACCAGTGTGACTGATTGCACTGGTGGAATAGTCTCTGTTGTGACAGAGGTTATTCCAACAGCGGGCGATGGGGTCGTCACATCCCGACGCCTTTTGCTACAACCACACGCATTTTTTCGTATATAAATCCTTCATTTTAGTGTCACCCCCAATCCCGTATATAAAGCGTTGTATTTAATTTGTATATGCATAAATTTAAAAAGAACTGTAACTTAGAAACAATAAAAATGTCCGTCCGTCAACGAGCTGTATCTGCCGATAACATGCAGACTGATGAAATTTTTATAGAATGTATATTTCTGTAGCCGCTGTAGCAAATACTGAAAACAAAATTAGTTTAAAAATTAAAGGGTACCATATACGAAACTAAACAATTTTGATGTTTTTTGCTCTATGTTATGAACTGTTATGTAGATAAATTGTTAGAATTCACAAATTGTTTTTTCTATGGCCGCAATAATAACAAATAATATTTTTACTTCTTACTAGTGCCTAATACCATAAATGTACTTATTTATAGGTACTTAGATATGTACTCATGTTATTATAAAACATACCGAATTATATTTGAAGAGTAAATAATGTATTAGTTTGTAAACATTGTAAGTTTCCTGGTAAGTACTCATTTTGACCTTCGTAAGATTTTATGAATAATAAAAAAGGAAAATAGAAAAATAATCGCCGCCTAAAGTGTTCAGTAAATATTACGTGTTTTAAATTAGTCTCCACGATTTAGTTACTGAATAGTTTGGACACATTTTACATTAAATTATATCAAAATATTTAAGCATTTTAAAATAACAACTCAAAATATAATATCTGTTTTACTTCGCGCCCCGGTTTCCACTATCTAGTACTATTCTGTACCTATTAAATTAAAAAAAAAATTCGGGGCAGGGCCATATGTCTGCCGGCCCGCTAGTAAGTAGGTTATAAAAAAATTTAGCAATCGCTATCTTGAGTATATTTTGACTAAACATGAATTGCATAAAATTGCAATTCATTAGTGAAACAAAACTTAGCCGTGTCAAGATTTTTTTGAATAAAAATGCTAAAAAATGGTGCTAACGAAATGTTTGTTGAGTAAGATTTATGATATATTTGTGTTAATAAATAAACACTACATAACAAGTAATCACTCTTTCATATCGTTAAAAAAATACCTACTGTAATAGTTTACACGGGACTATACGTTCATTGACCCCGTTTGAACAGTTTATTTTACTCGCATATCATTATTCAAATTGTTTATTCATAAAATTTATCTCATCGTCGCAAACATGTTTCAGTCAAACTAAGCGCCTATTGTAGGGTGAATACAAAAACTAATAAATGTATAGAGGCTCACAAAAGGGAAACAAATCTATTTTTTTAGTAGCAGAAGACTAGGGTGACTAGACTTTTACCGGCGTCGGGATGTGACGACCCCATCGCCCGGTGTTGGGATAACCTCTGTCACAGCAGAGATTGTTCCACCAGAGCAATCAGTCACACTGGTGGTAGGTCTTTTGTTGCAAGAGGTCGGCTAGGTAGGTACCACCGCAGTGTCAAATATTCTGCCGCCAAATAGTAGTGCTTAGGCATTACTGTGTTTTACGGTTTGAAGGGCACTGTACGCTAGTCAAATTACTGGGCGGACGAGATTTAAGAACTAGTATCTCGAGGTTGGCAACGCGTGAGTGGCACCTACTAATGGTGCTGCAAGCGCTCATAGGCTGCGGCAACCACTTACCACCACGTGGGCGGTATGCTTGTTTGACAACTTCTAACATAAAAAAAAATAATAATAAAGGGCTCGCTTGGCTGTAAGCTGTCATAGTAGTAAGAGTAGAAGATAGAGGTGGAAACATTTGTTTCACGTAGTTTTTCTGACAGAACAACAAGTATATAAGTATATAAGTTACAAATTATTTTAAATATAAATATATGTTAAAAATATTATATTAAATTAGAAATGTATTTCTTGTAAAATTACAGATTAAATTTTGTTTACAAGTAGAGTATACTTTTAACTCATCCTTGTTTATTACATTTCATTACGAATGTATAAACTTATATATTTATAAACGCTACACTCTCACTGTATAGTACACAGCCAGATATATTTAATTTATCACAAATGAACACTCAAACACACTTGAAAAGATGAAATAATATTATGTTCCGATCAAACTTCTCATAATAAGAGGATTAAACAACTTCTTATCTGGCGGTTTTTTCAGGGGAGAAAAGTTTAAATAGATACTAAAAGTATAATGCCATTTCTAAATATTTCCAGTTCACGAACCGTAACCGCTGAAGTCATTAATTACAATTTATGTTGCAGTCGCTCTTAATAGCAGTTTAGTCTCTTGCCCACGCGCACTGCGTCAAATGTTCGGCTCGTCCTAAATGCCCTCAACATTCTGTGGGAATATGTTAGCCATGAATTTTACATTTTCCTGGACATTAGTTCGTGTATATTATGTATGCTTTTCTTTAGCATTCTAAGATTTGCATATCATAATAGGAAAGAAAAAGGGCTTATTACATATGCTTAAACGTCAATTATTTATTTTGGAGTAAGATATTGATCACATGTTTTTATTGTCAAAAAAGTATCATTTTTAAAGTCTATTTTTTCTTGTAAAAATACTAGCTATGCTTTTGCAAAGCATTACTACTATTCCTGTGCCCCTCGAAGCTTGTGCTAGCAGTGGGTACATCAAAAGGCCAACGACTCTCACGTTAACGGAGCGAAGTCAGCCCTTCTACTGTTGAGCTATTGAGACTTCAAATTATTGATGTATGAAATTGTTTTATTAGTATTATTTTACAAAATTTTAATATTTGTTATACGATATTAAAATATAGCTACTAATTAGATTATACGAAAATTTCAATATCAATTTTGCCGTGATTTTTTTCAATGTTCTGTTTCCAAAATTAACGTCTATAACCCTAGTAGGATTCATTTCAAAATTAATTTAATGATGAATTATAAAAACGGCCCTAAAACTAAGCACATAAACAACAAATGTTGAATAAAAACAAGTATTATTTCTATTTCTGATTTCCATCACATCAGTTTCGTCTTGAACAATTTATCATGGCGACCCTAAGGGAGTAACCTTAATTTTCGAATCCCATCAGATAAATGACTTTAGTTGTTGAAACGTGTTCGATCTTATATATTGAGGTCGGCATGAAAACCTTAAATCGTCCTTCATGTAAATTCTTAGGTTTATTCGTTTAAAAGAATTGTTTTTCCCAGGTGATACGCAACTTTTGCGAAGTTACGCGCGTGCAGTTTACGACTTCTGTTACTTTTTATAAAATGTATTGTTTAAGCCTCAATATCTCAGCGGTAGAAGGGCCGACTCCGCTCTGTTAGAGCGAGAGTTGCGGGTTCCATCCTGACTCCCTTGGGTTATTGTCGTACCCGCTCTTTTTCGACAATGGCGTCTCACTAAAACCTCCACGGTGGCCGACCTCAGTGCGTTCGAGATGCTCCGAGAACTCCTGTGGAACGCAATCCGGGGCCTCTCAAGCACATCGTTCTTCTGAGCCCATCCCGGGTATAGCTGATGGTGTTGCCCTGATCATGGGGGAATTGATCGTCTCTGATCTGAACTGAAATGATCGCCTCGTGCTGGCGAGTAGCACGGCAGTCGGAGCCACTCTGACCGCTACACCCTGTGCACTCACGACCTAAGGGTATTATGCCCTATTAACATCCCGGGCGTAAGGACTAATAAACTTATCACGGATTTTCGAAGCCTCAATCGCTTAACGGTGGAAGGGCCGACTCCGCTTCGTTAGAGCGAGAGTTGCGGGTTCTATCCTGACCTCCTTGGGCTAATGTAGTATCCACTCCTAGCACATGCTATGAGCTTATATGGAGACGCAATAGGAATATTAGTAATGCCTTGAAAAAGCAATGCTACTCGTAATGTTAATTTAAATAAAAAAAATACTTAAGTTCTACCATTATATTAAGTCACTCTCTTAAGTTGTTTTAGTTTTATTAGGAAATATTGTAACGGAAATAATAATAACCAGTATTTGTATAGCTTCTGTTATGGAAAACATTACGTTCTTGTTATTGTATTTTATCTTAGATATTAACGTAAAAAACAATAGTAAATTCATGTACTAATATAAGCTTCACAACGTACACAAATATTAAAATTACACATTGACCTTAAAATAAACGTATGGTTTCAATTTTTAAGATAAATTTCTGTTCCATTAGTACTTTATTACTTAATTAAAATACTCATTCTTTTAAAGAATAAAGAATCAGCGTCTTCACTTGTTTCATTCTTAAAATCGAATAGAAGCAAATGTCTACAGTTCACTGACTGAATGAATGTTTGCACAGTGGGAGCGAGGTTGGCATCGATCGAATGATTTACTACTACAACCTCCATTCATGAATGACATTCAAAGCGAGTACACATTAAGATTAATCAGCGACATTCATTTTGTATCCGTTTTCATTCGATTCGGCGACTTTGTAACGTTCAATTTAAATTTATGAAATGCATATGTTTTTGTTTAGATAAAAGGTTAACCTTTTTCAAAACACGTTTCTATTTTATGTTACTAAGTAGGCAAGTATCCATACGGCTCGCTTGATTGTAAGCGGTTGCCGTTGCCTATGAGCGCTTGCAATACCATTATGAGGTGAGTACCTTGCAATACCATATGAATCACGCGTTGCCAACCTCAAGATTTTGTTTCTTAAATCTCTTTGCCCAGTATTTTTACTAGCCTACATTGCCCTTCAAACCGAAACACAGTAATGTCAAAGAGGCTACTGCTTTGCTTTGCTTTGCTTTGCGGTAAAACTGACACTACCTACCACCGGTTTGACTGATTGCACTTATGGAATAATCTCTGCTGTATCAGAGATTATCCCAATAGCACTGCGGTCGTCACGTTCCGACGCCTTAAAAATTAGTAATGAATATATTGTTCTGATTCTTCCATAAAAGTTTTTGAATTTACAAAAAATACAACAATAAGAATTTAGTGTACGTTTTTTAAAAAAATAATCTTTTAATTAAACATTTAATTAAAACTGTGTAAAACAATAATGTTCATTACAACGTAAATTTTAAATAATTAACAATGTTCGTGCAGCGTAACCGAGTACGTTCGCTGTTAAATTGTAGTTCTCCTACTAAAGTAGCAATAAATTACATTACTATAAAATAGTACTTTTACCATTTTACTTGTGTCATTTTAAGAGTTTTTTTCAAAAGGATCTGCTAAATCCTTTATAATGTTTTCGTTTTGGATAATAGCCGTTTTTGTGTGATTCTCAACAACATCCAAACATACAAACTTATGATGGGCATAGCGCGGTAGGAGCATGAGGCGGCAGCTGAGACTAAATATTTGACTAATATTTAATGAAGATTATAGTTTTTTTTTTTTTTTAGAAGTTGGCAAACCAGCATACGGTTCACCTGATGGTAAGTGGCTGCCGCAGCCTATGAGCGCTTGCAGCACCATTAGTAGATGCCACTCACGCGTTGCCAACCTCGAGATATTAGTTCTTAAATCTCGTTCGCCCAGTAATTTCACTAGCGTACAATGCCCTTCAAACCGGAACACAGTAGTGCCTAAACACTACTATTTGGCGGCAGAATATTGGACACTGCGGTGGTACCTACCTAGCCGGCCTTGCACTGGTGGAATAATCTCTGTTGTGACAGAGGTTATCCCAACAGAATTAGGCCTAAATAATAATGGCATAAATAATTAAAATAGTCTAATGATTATTTTAATTATTTATGCCATTATTATTTAGGCCTAATTCTGGCTATGTCCATGGCATCTTTCACATTTATAATATTAGTAGGATTGTTTATAACACTCATTATCAGCCGAACGCAGAGGTCGACAAGCGATAAGTGAAGTAAGCAGCTTTAAGCGTGGTCAGTTTATAATTGGGTGACCGCATAGTGGTTTTTCGCCCGATTCTGTGATTTAAAGAGTACATAAAATTAGATCTTGTAGGTGTATTTACACACTACCCAGTAACAATCTCATCAAATCAGAGGCCTAAAGGTCGACCAAAATATCTCTGACACTAGATGGGCATCGACAACACGTCATGAAGAAGATCATAGATTCCTAGATTTACATAAAAATCTTATTCCTCATAAACTATTCGGTTCAGATAGCGAATGTAAATTTCTTATCCCAAAAGGGATATACCCGATCTTATTCGTGACCTACTACTGAGACCTGTTGATAAAATATATCTCCAAGCTAACCTTGCCTCAAGACGATATCATAATTTACTTTAAATAGCAGTTTAATAAACTAAATCAGTCGGTTTATAAATGGGTATGGAGCGATTGAACGGGTAACCCTTCTCTCAAATGATGGCATTAATTTAAATGACTATCTTAGGACTTCTAACCGAAATGTATGAAAATATATTATATTGAGCATTGATATAGATTTATGTCAAGAGAATAAAAAAAAATAACTTAACCAGCTGGCGTCGATCACTGTGCAGCATTGCCAACCCAGGGAACAGGAGGGACGGGATGAGAAGGGAAAAAAGGAAGGGAACAGAGGGGGTAGGAGATTGGGCCTCCGGCTCTCACTCATCGCACGTAACGTAACAGTACCTAATGATACTGTTACTTGACGCCGATTTTCTGTAGGAGGGTAGTATTTCCCCGGCTGAGCCTTTTTGTGTTGAGAGAAGCATGGCTCTACTACCGTATAAAGTATAAGTTGCATAGAGCTACATATATATTTATATCTATCATTATTGTCTTCAGACTAGACTTAGACTCTATAATTGACCTTAAAGTCCCTCTAAAGAATCCACAACAACTGGAATTAGAAGCACAAAAATTCGTCACAATTGTCCAACAATGCGCATGGAAAAATACGCCAGACTTAAAAAGGCGACCTCAAGGTAATAGTTACCCGAAACACATTACAGAACTTATTGCTGAAAAAAGAACGCAGAGACAAAAATGGCAGAGGACAAGATACCCACCAGATAAGACTAGACTAAATAATCTCACAAAAAGGCTGAAGAGGGAAATTCAGAGCTTTCATGACGAAACTACGAATACCTACCTTCGTCAATTAACAAACGTTCATACTACGGATTACTCTCTCTGGAAAGCAACAAAAGTTTTAAAACCCCCACTATGCAGACCGCTCCAATCAAAAAAGTGATGGACACTGGGCTAGAAATAACAAACAGAAAGCTGATAGATTTGCAGAACATCTAGAGTTAATTTTCCAACCTAATAAAGACATTGAGAAGTTCGTTATGGTGGTAGAGACTCCACCCGATGATCTAGATATAAGACTTGTCACACCAAAGGAAGTTCTAAAAGAGATCAAGCATCTTAACCAAAAGAAATCTCCAGGATATGATTTGATTACTGGTAAAATAATTAGAAATCTTCCACATAAAGCAGTAGTGAAACTAACCACTCTCATAAATGCAGCATTTAGACTCAAATACGTGCCTGATATTTGGAAAGTAGCTGAAGTCATTATGATACCTAAACCTGGAAAGTCCCCACACGAGACCACGTCATACAGACCAATTTCTCTATTACCAATTGTATCAAAAATGTTTGAAAAACTATTTCTGAGCCGGTTAAAACCTATCATTCAAGAAAGAAATCTTATTCCAGACCATCAATTTGGTTTTAGAGAAAAACACTCAACAATTGACCAAGTACATAGAATCACTAATATAATAGAAAAATCATTAGAAGAAAAGAAAGTTTGTTCAACGGTTTTCTTAGACGTAGCGCCTGAGCATTCGACAAGGTTTGGCATATAGGGCTTATGCATAAGATTAGAAATATGCTCCCAAAGCAGTTTGCAGATATCTTAGAATCTTACCTAACACAGAGAATGTTCCGGGTAAGGCAAGATGATGCCTATTCAGAGCTCAAGCATATTAAAGCTGGAGTACCACAAGAAGTGTACTGGGTCAGTCCTGTATTTACTCTATACTTGCGATATCCCAGAACTGAGAAAAACACCATTGTCACATTTGCAGATGACACAGCTATAATAGCTAGCTACAGGGTCCACTCAAGAAGAAGCGGTGGAAAAAGTCCAAGGAGCTGTTAATGCCATTTATGACTGGACAAAAAAGTGGCGAATTAAATTGAATGAGGATAAATCAGTTCACATAGATTTTACAAACAAAAGAGGCAACTATCATCCGGTGTACATAAACAATATCGTGATACCGTACGAAAATACAGCCAAATATCTTGGCATGACACTGAACGCAAAAGCTTCGCTGGAAGGCTCATGTCAAAAAAAACGCGATGAATTAGAGCTTCGCTACAAGAAGATGTACTGGCTACTCGGAAAGTATTCTGCGTTATCAGTGCACAACAAAATACTTTTGTATAAACAAGTCCTTATGCCCGTATGGACTTATGGAATTCAGCTTTGGGGCTGCACCAAACAAAGTAATACAAAATTATTCAAAGATTCCAGAATAAAGTGCTTCGGGGCATTGTAAATGCTCCCTGGTACATAAGAAATGACGACCTTCATAGGGACCTCAATATAGACCCGGTCGCAAATATAGTGAAAAAATATGCGAAGCTCATCAGCAAAGACTTCATCATCATGTGAACGTCGAGGCTATCAGCTCCTCGACAACACGGACATAGTGAGAAGACTTAAAAGAACAAAACCTTTTGAGTTAGTGTATTGAATTAGTGTAATGATAGTTGAGTGAGTGCTACATATATATAAAGACGCAAAAACAAAGTGCCTTCCCCTTAATAGAGACAGTAAGAAAAGTGTTGATGGACACATTCTTAGATTTACTCTACTTAGCAATTTATGTTAGATTTAAATTACTTATTAGTCTTTCTAGGCTGAATCGTAGTATAAATGAAGTGTCTTTAAATAGCTAAAGGACACGTCATTAAAAGCAAAAAAAAAAAAAAAAAAATTATTGTCATTAGGCTATTTCTCAATAAATTCAATCATTTGTACTTCATGACTGTTCCCGGTCAGCCGTCCCGTATTAGTTCGAACTTTCGACTAACTCGTAAAATATTGTGTAATCCTATTCGAATCGTCGACATGCCCAGGCATTCAATTGTATGTCGGCATGTAATGAACTGGCTAGCCGTACAAATGACTTTGCATGTAATGAACTAGCTAGCTGTTTTAACAAGTTAACTACGACATACATACATATTAAATTCATTATTTTTTTAAAGGATTTTTAAACCAACTATAAAATAATTTTTTATAATTTATTTTAGTTGATAATATTGCTTCAAATTATATTATGGTTTTAAAGTTTTGGTTTGTTACCTAAAATTAAGATAATATTAATTCCGATCCGAAATACTAGTTTATATCTTTTCTCAATTTAAACATTTAAAACAATCTATATAAATTTTAAATTAACAGCTTTTCATTAAATCCATAATTATGAAATTGTAAATAAACAATTTTTATTTTTTTTCTTTCTGGTTCCGTGCAATACAGCAAAATCGGTACACCACGCGAGTATAGATAAAAAAGTAAATTTCTACCTGAAATATCTTAAGAAAAATCTAGAAGTACACAGATAAGAATTTTACGGGCATTTAGTTTATTGTAAAAGGCAGCATCCGAGGGACGCGCTTTTAAGAAGATTAAAAATCTGCATAACTGATGTCTTTGTTGTTAAGAGGCACCAAACTGAATTTCGCGGTCGAGATTCGCTACTTTAAGATTAAATCCATTGTAGCTATTTGCTGCTGAATATTTAATTTCCGGCCTGAAACATTAACATTTTCAACCTTTCTTTATAATTTTGTTATCTTATTTCTCTTGTAACCATTTAATGTAATAAACATTTATCATTTAAAAAAAAGAACCGAATTTAATGTATTCAACGGAAATTGCATTTTGATAATAAAAATGTGTAACTTAATCAAACATGATAATTATTATAAAACGCTAAGTGAATTGGGATAATCAACATATGAGTACTTTTTTTTTTAAATAAATAAACGCTACACACTCAACGGTCCCCATTAGGATAGTTATATCCTGTGTCGGGGGTCCGGAAACATACACAATGACAAGGATAAACACACCCAGACCGGAAAACATGCTTGTATGTTCAATACAAACATCTGCTCCGAGCGGGAATCGAATCAGCGACATGTGGCGCTTAAGGCAGGTTTGCTACCGTTGCTCCACAACGTCGTCAAAATATTACAGCTAGTATCGAATCGAATGCGTGCGTAAACGTATAGTACTGCTAGTGCTGTGAAAATGTGGTGTCGATGTTCCTAATGGATGTAGTGTTGTCGCGTGGTGGTGGCTGATGGAGTCACAGACGAGGTAGCGCCTGCATGGGGCAGACGGCGAGCATGTGCCGCCTCCACGGATCATGTCTCCATCACAAGAAAAGTAAGTATCTCCAACATTGATTACAGACACAGAATGCCATTACACTCAGGATTTTTTAAATGAAAATTTCTTTAGCTGTGCTGAGAGATTTAGGTAGGGGAAAAACTTATGATGTCGTTGCGTCACGCTTGTGACGTTGACGTTCAAGATTTTATATTCGAGAATAAATTTAAAACAAGAATAAATTTAAAAAATAAAAATATGTTAAAAAATTTTGTAATGTTCGAAATCTGTTTACGTAACAAATATTTGGCAGTCACAACACTAAGAGCTTGGACGCTTTATTAAATAATTCATAACTCTTGTAACGACAAAGGAATCTTCCACTAAACAATTTAAAAGCTACTCGTGTCACAATTGAATTTACAAATATAAGATCTCGTTGCTAATGTAATAAGTGAAAGCTAATATTAGAACATTTTATAGCTTGTCACTTCGATATTTTTAGAATTACACATAGACATATAATAAGAATAGACCACGCTAGTATTTGGACTATCATGTAAGTCAGTCTTTGTCAAAGTGGGCCTCCGTGTTGACGCTGCAAGCCTAGAAGGGGGTTTGGGGGTTTGGAGGGGTTGTCGGTAAAGGGGCCGCTCTATGAAAAACATTGCGGGAAGTTTGCGAAACTTCGATAATTCGAAGTTAAATAAATATAGAGAACGCATGATAATCCTTATCTGTTCTACAGCATTGATGAGTTTTAACTAGCGGATTCGAAAAGCCCCGAAGGCACGTTATTCAATTCACTATTCTTCGCCGAACTTGAAGTACTTGGTCAGGGCTAAAAAGGGAAACTAGGAACGTTGTAAATCGTTCTCTTTTTAACGAGTCAATGCATACCATCCCAACTTCCTGGGTCTATTCTTATATATCTATGTAATTACTCGTCTATTTGTAATATCAGTATTAGCTACGTATTTATATCGATGAAGCATTATTGCTTTTGTCATCGTCTATTTATAATCAGCAGACCCAGCAGACGTTATCCTGTCCTGAAAATAAAAAAAGCCCGAACCTAACCGCCGTTTATTGATTGAAAGTTATCCGAAGTAAAAGTCGCATGCGATTCGTTTGCAAAGAACGATAAAAAAATGCTAATGATTTAAAAAACTAAGATAATAGCTTCAATAATAAAGAAAACATACAAAAAACTTAAATTAAAACGCCGTTGAACCAGAAAAAGCAGTCCCAACCTCTGTATATAGTGACGGTGAATTAGTGCTAATACTTTGATGTGTTCTGCTTTTTTTGTGACTGAGTTGGCAAGCAAGCACACGATCCACCTGATGGTAAGTGGTTGTCGTAGCCTATGAGATCTTGCAACATCATTCATTTGTAGGTGTCACTCACGCGTTAAGGATTGCCCAGTAATTTCACTAGCCACAGTGTCCTTCAAACCGAAACACAGTTTACTGCTTGGCGGTAGAATAACGTACACTGCGGTGGCATCTACCTAGCAAACCCCTTGCAATAAAAGACCGGTGAATGTTCTATTCTGTATCTACAATGTTCTTGGTAATATTATCATAAAATTAAAAGGGACGTCCTCAAGATTATTTTTAATGAGACTTTTCATGTCTTATGTGTTAATCCAGGCAATAAGCTGTTAGTGAACCTGATCCAAATCAGTTTTGCCGTTTTTTGGCAACCAAACATACAAATTTTTATATGTATTTATTAAATAAGCAGTTGTATTATTTTACCCAATTTTGTAATAAAATAACTCCCCTTTTATTAGCAGAAAACTTAAATAAATCTAATGTAATTTATAATAATATTATTTTTATAAAACTGAAAGTCCGTAAAGGGAGCGTTTTATATTCCATTAAAACTTTTTAGTAATATTTTACCATAAGGCTTTTAATTAACAAAATTTTTAAGTTTATCTCTAATTTTTTTGATTATTAAATCTGTCTGCTTACAGTTTTAAAAAAGTAATTTTGTCCAACGACTGAATGGTTAATTATTAAATATGACACTTTTTCTATCAAAATCTGCCCCCACACAGTGATACTGTTAAGGCCAGTTGAGACACCTATACACATTCATTAACGATATTACAACATTTGTAAGGGGTTAATTGCGTTCAACATTCGAGAATTGGGAAGCAATTCAAGCAAGCAGGGGGCTTACTATAAACTCTTATTCGGATTGAAATGAGGACCTAAACTGAACTGGATCACTATTTCGTACATATGAATTGGATTGATTTTGTCGTCTTTTGAATCGGAATAAGAGTTTACGGTGGGGCCCCAGCGGGCTTACTATGAAAGTTTAGTAAAAATTCTTTTTCGATCTAATTTAATTTTGAAAGTAAATCGATTCAGATTTTATATGTGCATGACGTATAAATAGATATGTCATGGTACAAAAAAGCGATGTGTACAGTTTAGGTCGTCATTTGAATCGCAATAAGAGTTAATAGTAGGCCCCCGGGAATTCAACCAAAACGTTTGATACGCCGACGTCATCTTTGTCGTTACATGTTTACTAGTTAATCGAATTGGTTTGTTAACAACAAAGCGAGGATTGTCAATTATCGAATATCGCTAACGTCAGGGTCGAAAACAGTTTCTTTTGTATACAGATTTGGCTAAAAGTATGCACTATAAAACAAAAGATCTGTGTAAAGTAATAGTAGAGCTACGCTTCGCCCAGCATAAATGGCTTGGCTTGAGCGGGATGTACTACCCTCTAATAGTTAATCGGGTGTAAAGTAACAGTATCAGTAGGGGCTGTTGCTTTTCTTGCGACGAGTGAGAGCGCTGGAGCAATCGCTTCGGCTTCTTTCCTATTTTCCCTTTTCTATCCTCATATCCCTTGGGTTGGCAACAAATATCGCAAGCGTTCACAGGCTGCGGTGACTGGTTACCACCAGGCGGATCGTATGCTTGTTTGCCAACCGTCATGATGTAAAATAAAACACAAACTTCAATCGAAGATAGCTGGTTTTACTTTTTTAATTACCACAAACTGATTAATTAATTAACTTCTCATTTAGTTAAGTCTATTAAAGTACAAAACCGGTGATAAAAAACGTAAATAAGTTAAGTAAGTATCATTTAACTAAATTTTAAGTAATGTTCAGATTTGAATCAATCGTGTGTATAACCAAATTAATAAATTATGCTTCTATCCTATTGAAATTAATGGGATACCATAGCAAAGCCTTTGTAATTAATGTTTCTTAGTAGTCAACGTATTTATTCAATATTTGTTCGAGCCTTGTTTTCAATTAACAATGAATTATGATACGTCGCGCTGTTCGTTCAAGTTATTATTTAGTTACTAGCGGTTATAAATCATATTCCATTTTCCATAATTGTTACGAAACGGAAGCACGGTTTTATATATCAAAGATAAATGATAAACGGCTCATGTTTTGAATACAATATGAAATATTCGATATCACCTGAATTTCGTCATAGTTATAGATAGGAAGAGCAAATTGTGGCTACTTAAGGGCGCGTTTACGTATTTGACGAAAAATAGATGTATTTCGATCTAATTTCCGACAAAATCAAAGTAAATTAAATGGAACTTTTAATTGCTATGAATAGATCAGGCCTTTATCTTTAATAACGCTGTAAAAAATATGAAATTTTCTTATTATTTTTTATAGTAAAACCGATTTTCCGGAGCCTCTTCACACCAAATTAACGATATCGAGCTGAGTTTAGGTAGCCTTTTAAACTATTTCTTACGTGATATCAATTTAAAAAAAATACCTCTAATAGTAAGACATGTTCAACTCAAACCCTAGGAAGAGATATTTATAATAATACGACACATTAGCTCAGAAAAAATAAATATCAAATGTATCTTTTTCACATATTTTAGCTTCTAAAGTTGTACCTTAAGCTGTTGCATTAAGGCCTATTTTTGTTTGATGACTGCCATGATTTATTGTTCAAAATTTTCTAGTAAAATATTAGTCGGCGCTGAGACGCCTTCGTGAGTGGACGCTATGTCGCTTGTAAGCAGGAGGTTATATTAAATAAGATCGCTAAACTTTCACATAAACCGTGGTTCGATGATGCCGATATGAGCAGGACCGATGTCGTAACAGCCTTAAGGCTTCGTTCCGGACACATTCCTCTTAATAGCTTTGGACACCTTATGAGAAAAGAACCGTCGCCATATTGCACTGAATGCGGAATAATAGAAGATGTGTTCCACATAATTATGGAATGTGTACGAAACGAAGCAGAAAGGGTTCAATTAAAATTAAAGATAAATAATTTTGATTTTGCATCATGCACCAGTATCTTGGCTTTGCCCTGTTCGGAAGAAGCCAAGTTACTGTATAATTTAGTTAAGTTAGGAATTAAGCGTCGGTTGTAATTTAGTATAAGGGTCACTATGGGGGTGACATGTTCTACAATAGAATAAACCCCTTAAAATAATAAAGAAAAAAAAAAAAAAAGATCGCTAAAATATAATATTATATAGAAAAAATTTACTATAACTACAACTCTTGATACTTTATTTTAAGGATAATTTGATAAATATTTTTTTTTTTAGAGATTAAAAATTCTAATTCGTCTTATACTTATTGCTCAGACCTTAAGGTATACATACCTGACTGCTAGTGGAAGTCTCGGATGATTGTAGTTTTTTTGCCGTGTTTGGGCTCGTTACTATGAGACCTTAACACCGAACTTGTTGGAGTGACCTGAAGGTCTCCGATGACTGACCAGGATCTGCAGCATGAGTAGGGTTATGTGTGCCGTGTTCGGGCTCTATTTGTTAGGTACGGTGAGACCTTACGTCCGAACTTGTTGGAGTGATCTGAAGGTCTACTTCGATGACTGCTACAGGATCTGCAGCATGGGTAGGGTTATGTGTGTGTACCGTGTTTGGGCTCTATTTGTTAGGTACGGTGAGACCTTACCTCCGAACTTGTTGGAGTGACCTGAAGGTCTACTTCGATGACTGCTACAGGATCTGCAGCATGAGTAGGGTTATGTGTACCGTGTTTGGGCTCTATTTGTTAGGTAAGGTGAGACCTTTACCTCCGAACTTGTTGGAGTGACCTGAAGGTGTACTCCGATGGCTGATACAGGATCTGCAGCTTTGAGTAGGGTTATGTGTGCCGTGTTTGGGCTCTATTTGTTAGGTATGGTGAGACCTTACGTCCGAACTGGATGGAGTGATCTGAAGGTCTACTCCGATGGCTGATGCAGGATCTTCAGCACGAGTAGGGTTATGTGTGCCGTGTTTGGGCTCTATTTGTTAGGTATGGTGAGACCTTACGTCCGAACTGGTTGGAGTGATCTGAAGGTCTACTTCGATGACTGATACAGGATCTGCAGCACGAGTAGGGTTATGTGTGCCGTGTTTGGGCTCTATTTGTTAGGTACGGTGAGAACTTACGTCCGAACTTGTTGGAGTGATCTGAAGGTCTACTTCGATGACTGCTACAGGATCTGCAGTATGAGTAGGGTTATGTGTGCCGTGTTTGGGCTCTATTTGTTAGGTACGGTGAGAACTTACGTCCGAACTTGTTGGAGTGATCTGAAGGTCTACTTCGATGACTGCTACAGGATCTGCAGTATGAGTAGGGTTATGTGTACCGTGTTTGGGCTCTATTTGTTAGGTACGGTGAGACCTTACGTCTGAACTTGTTGGAGTGATCTGAAGGTCTACTTCGATGACTGCTACAGGATCTGCAGTATGAGTAGGGTTTTGTGTACCGTGTTTGGGCTCTATTTGTTAGGTACGGCGAGACCTAACGTGCAAACTTGTTGGAGTGATCTGAAGGTCTACTTCGATGACTGCTACAGGATCTGCAGTATGAGTAGGATTATGTGTGCCGTGTTTGGTCTCTATTTGTTAGGTACGGTGAGAACTTACGTCCGAACTTGTTGGATTGATCTGAAGGTCTACTTCGATGACTGCTACAGGATCTGCAGTATGAGAAGGGTTATGTGTGCCGTGTAGGCTCTATTTGTTAGGTACAGTGAGACCTTACATTAAACTTGTTGGAGTGATCTGAAGGTCTCCTTCGATGACTACTACAGGATTCTGCAGTATGAGTAGGGTTATGTGTGCCGTGTTTGGGCTCTATTTGTTAGGTACGGTGTGACCTTACCTCCGAACTTGTTGGAATGACCTGAAGGTGTACTCCGATGACTGATACAGGATCTGTAGTACAAGTAGGGCTATGTGTGTCGTGTTTGGGCTTATTTTGTTAGATATGATGAGACCTTACCTTCGAACATGATGAGTAGACCTTCAGATCACTCCAACAAGTTTGGACGTAAGGTCTCACCGTACTGTAAATGAGCAAACACGGCACACATAACCTCTCATACTACTGCAGATACTGTAGCAGTCATCGAAGTGGACCTTCAGATCACTCGAACAAGTTCGGACGTAAGGTCTCATCGTATCTAACAAATAGAGCCCAAACACGGTACACAAAACCCTACTACTGCAGATCCTGTAGCAGTCATCGAAGTGAACCTTCGGAGATCACTCCAACAAGTTCAGACGTAAGGTCTCACCGTACTACAAATAGAGCAAACGGTACACATAACCCTACTCATACTGCAGATCCTGTAGCAGTCATCGAATGACCTTCAGATCAATCCAACAAGTTCGACGTATACCGTACCTAACAAATAGAGCCCAAAGCACGGCACACATAACTGCTCCTGTAGCAGTCATCGAAGTAGACCTTCGTGATCACTCCAACAATTGCACGTTAGGCCTCACCGTACCTAACAAATGAGCAAACACGGTACACGCAAACCCTATATACTGCGATCTGTAGCAGTCATCGAAGTAGACCTTCAGATCGCTCCAACTGAAAAGGTCTCTGCGTACAACAAATAGAGCCAAACACGGCACAAATAACCCTACTCATACTGCAGATCCTGTAGCAGTCATCGATGAACTCAGAATCACTCCAACGAATTTGACGTTAGGTCTCACCGTGCTAACAAAGAGCCCAAGCGGCACACATAACCCTTCTCATACTGCAGATCCTGAGTCATCGAAGTAGACCTTCAGATCACTCCAACAAGTTCGGACGTAAGGTCTCACCGTACCTAACAAATGGATTCCAAAACACGGCATATAACCCTACCATGCTGCAGATCTGTATCAGTCATCGAAGTAGACCTTCAGATCACTAATTCGGATGGTAAGGTCTCATTGTAACTTCCTAAACGATCACAAGCACGGCACACATAGCCCTACTCATCTTCTGCAGTTACAGTAACAGTCGTCGAAAAACATCATCAGGTAACTCCATCATGCTCAGGGTAATATCTTATTATTTTTTTTATTGACGACAATAAAAATATTCATATAAACATTTTATTACCTATAAATAACCTTTAAATAAAAATAATACAAATAAGGAAAAAAAATAGTTTTACAATATTTATGTACACAAAGTATACAAAACAAATATGACTATTTATTACTTACTAACATTACAACGTATAAAATATACCCACAAAAAATTAAACATTTAAAGTCTCAAAATTAGTTTACCGTTCATTATTCCCGCCGATCACAGTCGTGCGCTTGTGTGATCGTTTCGTGTGAATGTAGTAGTGCGATTCGCTACCTATTTATTTTGCAAACGCGTCCTTAAAATACCCAAATTATGTATATATTATCATCACCATGAACGTTAAGGCCATTAACGAAAAAACACAACACATAATATTTTTTTTTTTTTTTATGTTAGAAGTTGGCAAACAAGCATACGGCCCACCTGATGGTAAGTGGCTGCCGCAGCCTATGAGCGCTTGCAGCACCATTAGTAGGTGCCACTCACGCGTTGCCAACCTCGAGATAGTAGTTCTTAAATCTCGTTCGCCCAGTAATTTCACTAGCGTACAATGCCCTTCAAACCGGAACACAGTAGTGCCTAAGCACTACTATTTGGCGACAGAATATTTGACACTGCGGTGGTACCTACCTAGTCGGCCTCTTGCAACAAAAGACCTACCACCAGTGTGACTGATTGCACTGGTGGAATAATCTCTGTGCTAATATCCATGTGCTAATTCGAGGACGGCAATTTTCTATATCTGTAATCCAAAATTTGACGCGAACAGGATAGGGTAAGAGTGGGGGACAAGCTGGTGTATACAAAACTCTTCCATTTCTAAACAAAAACTAGAGAGAAACAACTGCTTAGCATCCATCCATTCACAGTGCGAGCGCCGGGTCCGTCGTGTGGTAGAGGCAGAAATTTCGAGCAGTTCCCGGAACTTGCGACCCGGGTGTATGTTTAAGGAGATCTCCTTTCTGATACGCAGCAACCTTCACCTTCACTGCTCGCGTTGTTCCCCTGCCTAGCCAAATTTGAAACGAGCCTGTCAGAGCTACTTTAGATGCTCGTTCTAAAATAGAACTCTCTGTAGGCCCTAGACACGCCAAGTCCAATTATTCATTGAATACAGAATTTAATTAATTACTTGACATTCTAAGCTTTATAGTACTCACTGAAACTATGTAAGGGATACTTTTCCAATGTCTTTGGATGTCACGTATAAAAATGCTTTTGATGAGTTTTAAGTCAAGAGAAATCACTAAAATCTATTGATCCCCTTATTTTTAAGTAGAAAAGTTTGAAATAACGATGTTATCTTGATCAACTCATCCAGTGACAGTAGTTCTTTTGGTTTTCAATGATTATACTTTGTGAAAGATCTTATTTGTAATGAGGGCTTGTTAAGTTGACGTGAGCATGATATTATTTTATCAATTTTCTTGGGTGGGTACTAGGATATAAAAAATGTTAATATGGTCAAAGAAATATATAACGAGAAGAAATAAACAAATAAACGTCACACAACTCAACGGCCCTCACGAGAATAGTGATATCCTGTGTCGGGGTTCCGGAATTAAAAGGACAACCACACCCAGACTCGAAAACATTCATGTATGGTCAATATAAACATCTGCTCCGAGATTTATCCACTTACATCAAGATTCCTGCGATGTATCGAGATTGAAATATTCAAAAAAAAAAAAAATTAATAATGGGTCCTGTATGTTAATTGGTTACTTAAAACACCAAACACTTTAATTGAATTCAAAAATAAATGTGAAAAACTTAGATACGACAACGCTTATTGTTTTATACTTAAGCTTAAAAAGATTCTAAAAAATGCGAGACATATTTAATAAAAAAATCTTTTACTCTCTTTCACGATAAACCAGTTGTAGTTGGCGAGAATTTAAATACACGTTTCCAATAAGGAAATAGCTGCTTGACCTGAATCCGTGCATATGTTAAATAGACAGAATCAATAAAACAATTATCTAATCTAGATTGTTTCATAAACAATTGACTCTGTATATTGTGTTTATTGCGATACTCGCTGTAATGCTTTTTATTGTTTACAAGTGGAGCTTGTCGCCTGTACTGACAGCAAAAAATGATAAATATTTCTGCACAGTAATAAATTCACTAATTACAAAAATATATATGTATGTCACATAATATGTGCTATTGTTAAGCCACTTTTTAACCTACTTAAGGATATGTCATATTAAGCTTACAATTACATATTCGATATTATGTATGTAATTTTTGCAATTAATCGGTTAGTAGGTCCTTCCACGTTAAACAGGACTGTACCTCAAGACACTTCATATGTAAAGAGCTTATATCAAACGTGCTAAAGAAATAGGCAATAAGAGTAATCCACATACATACATTCAAAACCTAGCCCTTACCTAACCTTAACCTTAGAAGGGTCTTAGGCAGACAGTTAACTGTCAATTCAAAAACTTTTGTGGTTTATTCTGAAAAATTTTGTGATAATTTCATTTATCATCATCATGTGTAAAATTACCATACGCATGATAATATGAAAGGTTATAAAATTATGGACATGTTAAGAGCTGCTCACGCTTACTGGTTATAACTTTTGGACTGAATTTATCGATTCGAAGAAAACGCTGTGAAAAAAATTAAAACTCACATATTATATAAAGTATTGAACAATATTCTTTACTAGAATCTGCACGGCCGCGTCCGTGATGACTTTGGAATTCGCTCCAGATAGAAATGAAATATTTGTAAGTAAATAATGTTCCATAACACACATCTATACCAAAACAAGTGAACACTTCGTGTAGTAAATTTTTTAGTAATCCCATAGGAACTGAACATTTTTCCGACAAATTATCCTATGTGTTAATTCAGGTAATAAAATATCGGTGTACTAAATATCATCAAAATCCGCTCAACCGTTTTTGCGTGATTTATTAACAAACACCCAAACAGACAAACTTTCAAATTTATTATTGACGACTTTGTGGCGCAGTGGTAGCGAACCTGACCCAAGCGCCACGGGTCGCGGGTTCGATTCCCGCTCGGAGCAGATGTTTATATTCACAATACAGGCATGTTTTCCGGTCTGAGTGTGTTTGTGCGTGACATTGTGTATGTTTCCGTACGGCTGACACAGGATATGACTATCCTAATGGGGGTCGTTTAGTGTGCACCGTTTATTTATTTATTTTATTATATATACTAGAATGAAATGTTTATATACCGGCGTATATTAATACTAACCCTTTTATCTCGTATACTATTGTATGGGTTACAAGTTATAATAATATCGATTTAGGCTCGAGTGGCTGGTTATCATCATGTTTATCGGTCCGTGTACACTGTTCTTATGTCACTCGATTACGCTTTTGAACTCGATTACGCTTTTGAATTAAAACAAAGCCTACATAATATTATGTAAATCAGCGGTGTAGACATAGGATAGTGCAATTGTTCATCAAAACACATAATAGCAATGTTTATGGTATTTACTTTTTAATTTTATCGGGGTGGAGAGTTTCTCGAGTGGCGACCACGTACTGGAACGCGCAGCGTGGGCATGCCCCCACAAGGTGGACTGATGATCTGGTAAAGGTCGCGGGAGTCCGCTGAATGAGGGTGGCGCAGGACCGGTTATTGTGTCACTTTTTGGGGGAGGCCTACGTTCAGCATTGCTGAACGTCCGTTTTCTATTGGCTTCCAAACCCAAAGGGAACGAAGCCCTATTATTAAGCTTCCGAAGTCAGTCAGACTTTCAGTCTTTCAGCGGGCTGTATATGATAGCTACGTTTTAGTTTTAAAAGTTTTAGTGAAATGCAACCAGTAAAACTATACTATAACATTTTCAAAATGAATTCAGGTGATTTTTTGAACTGGCTTTATATAATACATAACGGAGTAAACTCTTGTTGAAATCATCACAAGTTTGTATGGGCACAATCAACGTCCATCCACGAAAGCATAATTTCCATACACATTTTTATCATCATCATCAATCGGTTAGGTATTCAAACTTAGAAATTAGAAACTTTCTCAATTTTGAAGTTGGTTAAACTATAATCATCAAAATAAATAAGTTGAAATAAAAATTAAAAAAACAACGCAAAAGGAATAAAACACACGCAATGTGAATTACAACGTTAATTAATTAATAATTTATGAAACATAAAATGCATTACTGTAATTGAGAAATGCATTTTATATTATAAAACAACATGTTAACATTTAATTTTATAACCGGAGTTGTATGAAAGCATTTATGCAAATACTAACTTCTGCCAACGTCCGCGTGAATAATAATTTTAATAGAAATTTTGAACACCCATTCTAATCCTTGGAAAAGGGATGGAATTTTAGAAAATGTTAAAACATAAAGTTTCATGCTTATTTAAAAAATGACGGGCATCCCATACAAACTTTTAACCCCTTTTGCGCCCTCTTAAGTGTGGAATTTCGAAAAATCCTTTCTTAGTGTTCGCTTACGTTTTAAAAACAAAACCTTGGTCTAAGGGCCTAAATTCCAAATTTCTAGGTCTAAGAGTTTAGACTGGAATCGATTTCGATATATAGATAAATCAATTGATAAAAATGGCATAATTGATACAACATACATTTACGTCGGCCGTAACTACGTCTAGTTTACTACGCTGTAAAACGTAATCGATAGCCTGATGCGTTTATTACAAGCCATATAGTTGGCCGGTTGCTTCCTATATCTTTCTATTTATTACCCATAACACCGTTTTCCGTATAGTTGGGGAATAAATTTTTCAAAAGACGTTTTAATAGCATCCGTGAAAAGATTTTTGTAATCATTTTTATGCCATAGTAGAATCCAAGGATATAGTTTATCTGATGGTTTTTCTAATATGTCGACGTTAACACCTGAGATGAGGTGTGAGGGAGGAGAAGGAATGGTATAAAGCGACAAAAAGGG
Organism: Hestina assimilis; assembly: GCA_023373885.1. Classification (NCBI taxonomy): domain Eukaryota; kingdom Metazoa; phylum Arthropoda; class Insecta; order Lepidoptera; family Nymphalidae; genus Hestina; species Hestina assimilis. The sequence continues at coordinate 7,919,901 of CM041754.1, forward strand.
ACAAAACCAACCTACTTAAAGTACACGCTTAAAGTATACGTACCAAAAAGATAAGAAAGCATACGGTCGGCCTGTTGGTAAGTAGACACAGCAATCGATGAATGCTTGCGATATTTGAAGTATCACAACCGTGTTGCTAACACAAAGGATAGAAGTAAAAGGAAAAGAAAGGAAAAAAGGAAGGGAACTGGGGGTGTAGCAGATTAGGCCTCCAGAGCTCGCAGCCATCGCACGAAACGCAACAGTACTGAGACATAACACCTTACGCCGCTTTTCTGCGAGACGGTTGTACTTCCTAGTTCGAGTTGGCCCATTTGTACTAGAAAGGGCATGGCTCTACTGGTCCTAATATATTTACATTTGGAGGAATTCTCTCTGAAGCAAACACCATAAAATACAATGATCTAAAACCGCTTAAAGGCTCTGAAGCTATCGCGTAACATACACAAAAACGCTTAGACGAATTCATAAACTTTTTTAAAGACGGTGAAATATAATCGAAGACTTAATTAAAACTGTTCCATCGTTTAAAGGAATAGTGTTTTTATCAAGTTAATTTAACTTAATATGTTGTTAATGGGTATAGCTATTATAGGAAAGTTGGTAAGCCAGACTCTCCGATGTTTGCCATAAAGCAATTTAAACTTGGCGAACAAATTACCAGCCCCAACTGTTTGGATTAGTAAATGACACATAATTAGTGTACAGTAAGCTGAAATAATTTACTATTAGAAGCTTGTTTTCCGTAAAATGGCTGTCATCGTATAGTGTCAGTAGATTAGCAATATGGAAATTACTCTCTTTTATAAAAAAGGTGAAAAACAAACCGACTTACCTAATGCTAAGCCACTTTAGCCTAATACTTGTTGCTATGCGTCCCTAGCATTAAGCGAGGAATAAGGATAAGAAATAAAACAAATGGAGGAAATGGGAATTTGGGCCTCTGGTAATACGCAATATCAAATGTTATTACTTCCATGGTCGATCAATTATGCCATTTGGCTACGAAACCCTAAAAACAAATAGAAAACGTAATCGAAAGTCTTTACAAAGCCTCCAGCAATATTTTATCGACAAAATTTGATGGTTACAATTTCATTTTATCTTTTGATTTTCTATGTCTTAGATGGTAAATATCAGTTTTTGTAATCGTAATCAAATATATGGACGCAAATAAGCAATACCATGTCATTGTCAACCCACACAAATGTCATTTCGAGAAAAACTGTTTGAAAATTTTGAACAACTTGCTTTATATCATTTTTTTTTGTGTATTGGTCAAGTTTTTGGCAATTTTATGCAGGTTATTAATACTTATTTTCACAAAAATAAGCATACAAACTGCATATTTCGTATATAATATAACCCAAAACGTTTAACATAATACATAAATTGCATGATTAAAAAATGGCTGTTTTAGAAGTTTTAAAGCTTAAAACCCTACAAATATTAAAGAAAAATGTTCTTCGGCCATTTACCAACACTTGTGCATATATAACTCAGTTTTTTCAATTTTGTGGGTTGACATGGTATTGCTTATTTGCATCCATATAATACCTAATGAATTGTACACAATACAACCTTATTACATCTGTTCTATTATTATATTAAAAATGCTTTTCTATAATTAAGTATACACAGTACAACCAAATACACTTTGTTAATTAAATTTAACACATTGCATTCAGGCATTCCTCCGTATATTCCTATAATGTTTGTTTCATCAATGTTATTCGTAGTGCTACATGAGGCTTTATTCCGCTATAACAAATTCTATTTCACACTGCTCTTACATAAAACGGAATTACTTCACTGAACTTTGTGGATGTTGAAATACGACTCTTAAAGATTGCATACAAAACAAACTGTTCATAAAAACGTTTTCAATGGAACTCGCTGCGTTTTTGTTAGTTTCGAGAGTGTTCAACTTTGTTGTAGATTGCTCAGTGTACTACGCGAGGAAGGTTTGTTGTAAACCAGTGTTTGCAACTATGTTACTTACTTCGTTTTAGTCGACTTCAAAATGGAGTTCAATTTTACCTTTTATATTTGTGTACTTTAACTTTGTATTTTATATGTTTTGATATTTTGTTAAATATTTTATTTTGTCAATAATTACAATATGATCAAGACTCTGTTGGTAATCAATAAAACTCCTTAAAATAGTGCTCTATATAAGCTAATTACTAAAGATCATTTTATGGAATGGAATCGGCTGTTGATTTTAAAATGTAACTTTCCGTTATATTTTTAATGACTTTTTTATCAATTTTGAAAATGCGCTGGATGAGAAAGTTGATAAGAATTAAAAGAAACATTTAAGCGGCAGAAATTCTGCGGTACATAAATTTAATTTCCTCTTAAATATTTAACAGAGTTTTATGGCGTATAAAAACAGGCTTCGTTTTACGAGGCAATATATTTGGGCATGAAGTTATCTGGTCAATAGTCTTTGAATCGATAACCTCTTCACTCAAGTGCCTATTAGCTTTAAGGCCTTTTAATAATTAAATTACTCAAAGTGCTATTTAAATCCCCAATACCGCGTATTAAACAAAAATACCGTATACATTAGCTTTTGGAACGCTTTAACCAAATAACTGTTGTACACCTGATTCGAGGAAATTTACAAGCGAAAAATAATCTGGCTAAGGAAAAACCAGTCAGATCTTCCAATGGATTTCAAGGAAAAACGACAGCGAATTACACGATGATTTAAGTGGACAATCGTGGCAGAGAATACCATGTGACGAATTAATTCATTCTAAACATTAAACCATTACCCATTGAGGTCAAGATCAAATGAAATATGTCCTTGTCTTGGTTAAAAGGGAATACAAATCTTTATGATTAACATACCCATGGCATACAATAAAATAAAAATCCTTTTATTATTTATATAGTCAAAACCAGTCTCCAATAAGTTTCGCTTTCATACCTAGAAATTAAAAAAAATTGTAATGCTTACTAGATAGTAATAAACCCGTATTGACTATTGCTGGTTTATATTTAAGAATCGACGATAATGTTTTGTTATTCTTTGACACTATTTACCACTATTATAATAACTGTAATGATTAAGAAGTCTGTCTTAGTTTTTTTATCAGTTTCACACGTTTCAGTTTTGGAACGAAGTTCTTTATTTCACAATTTCGCTATGAGCTGATGGTAGCTAGGCCGAAAGAAGACTAATCTTCTAACGAAGATTTTTTTTTCTCGACACCACAGCTCATAATTATTTTGCTTCCGCTAGTTTTCGGAAATATATCCATCTCTGTTTTTCGTTCCATATAGTTAGTTTTAAGACCTTATTACTAAATCCGTTGTCCGTTTGTCCGTCTGTCACTAGGCTGTATCTCATGAACCGTGATAGTTGACAGTTGTCATTTTCACAGATGATATATTTCTGTTGCCGACATATATGCCGACTGTTGTATAACAACAACAAATACTAAAAAAAAGAATAAAATGAATATTTAAGGGCTCCCATACAACATATGAGTCTGACTCGCATTTGCCCTATGTTTATAATTAATATTTGGTAGATTGCGAAAAGAACTTCGTTCCGCTGGTCTCCTTTTATGTAGTAATGTCTTGTGTTCCCCTGTGTACGTTGGCTGCGTCAATGAGTAGGCGGACTTGATGCTGGTCACTCCGTCAGCGTCCAAACTCATAAACACGATTTATGTTTAGTCTGCGAGGGGCCGTTCCTATAAAATATTTGAATGAATGTTAATGAACGCTACGTTACACACGCTTAAATTAATTTAATTTTCGCGTGTGTAGCGTGTTATTACGGTTCTTGTAGTTCGGTACTTAAAACTTACTGCAAATCTTAATTCAGGTTTTAGGGTTCCAAACCCAAAGGGTGTCAACGGAACGGTAGTACTGAGCCTTCGCTGTCCGTTTGTCCGTCATACGTTTGTCAGCGAATTGTATCGCACCAGCTATAATAAACACAGAGTTGAAATAATTTGTATTTCTGATGCGTCAGTTGTGGCGTTGTGGGTAGCGAGTCTATCTTTACTCTCGACGGCTGCAGGTTTTATGTTCGCTGGGCCAATTGTTTTCATATTACAAAAATCTGTTTCGGTCTGAGCGTTTGTCCTTGTGGTCCTCCCACCGTGCCTCGGAGAGCACTTTAAGCTGTCGGTTGTTATCACATAACATCTGATAATAATCGTTAACCCCTAGTAAGAAAAGTGCTCTTATCCAATGGTTCTCCCTTAGGGTAGTGGAGGTCAGATGGCAATCGCTCTGTGTAAAAACTACTAACCTGTCAAATACGGACAGAAGTAAAAAGCAGTCGTATAATACCGGGAATAATGCTAGGAAAATGAAGATTTCTTATGCCTCCACAACAACAAATACTATAAATAAATAAAACTCCAAAATGGTCATGAGCTGGTACAGATAATTTTCATAAACATAAATTTAACTGCTTTTAACCTAATTTTATTTGCTTCGGAATTTTCGATAATCGAACATGAAATGTTTCTGAATGGTTCTTTCATTTTATTTACTTAAGACGTTCGATATACGACGATTGTTTTATATTACCGTGTTTTCAATATTGAAGTGTTCTAAGAAGAAACACGTGGATACGGATGTCGAATGAGGGATTAGATTTCGTTCTTTTAAGAGCTGTCGAGAAATATACTTGAACTATCACATGATGTCATTATTACATTATTCTTCGATGTTTTAAAATATTACAAATAAATAAAATTGAAGTGTTTGTTAAAAATGTACCGTACATTTTTACTTATAAGAAAAATTCTACTCGTTTGTTCCGGCTAATCTACAAAAATTTTTTGACAGCATTGGCTGGCTGATAGCTAATGTTAACGAGTAACTTAGGCTATTTTTATTTTATAACAAAAATTAGAGTTTTGATCAATAAAAAGTTAACTTACCAATAAGCCTCTAGAACACGCAGCGCAGCCGCGGGCACATTTAGTAATACTATAAAAAAGTCACACTAACAAGACTAACTTAACTAAAACGCATTAAAAATTCAAAACAAAAGATTGTTTACAGAGAAGAACATGAGATAAAAATCGTAAGAATAAAAAATGTTAAAATTTAAATCTAAAATCCCACAATTTTATTAAAGTTTTTTCGATTTTAAAGTTACAAAACTGAAAATGATATAGTTATGAGAGTTGAGTTGAGTTGTTACAAAGTGTATCCGAGATTATAATGTGGAAGTTTCAAAGTTTTAACACGCGAGAGGAATAGGGGAATTAATCTAACTATGCAAATAGCTGAGTTTACTGAACCCTGCGGTTTCGGTGTCTGACTCTGTAGTCTGTATACTGCGTATACATGTTATTCTGGAGAACGCTGACTTGGTTGTTTATATCTTTTCTTATTGAATTCATTTTATTTTTCATTTCTTTCGTTTTTATCTGACATTTTATAGAGCTAGGGTTGTATATCGTGATAGTTCTAGTTTTGTGCTATGATGCGAAGTTGTTTATTATATCACTTTTATAAAGAAAATTTTGGTATAATTCAGAAGAATTGAAAATTTAAGCGTTACATTTAATCAAAATAATTTTAAATTGAAACTATCTTTTCCCTGATGTACCTCACATTGGGGTAAGATAATGGTAACCGTTACTTTCGGTTATATGAAAAATATATAATATTTGTTCTTAAATTTTCTTTGCCCAGTAATTTCACTAGCCTACAGTGACCTTCAAACTGAAACACAGTCATGCCTAAGACACTACTGCTTTACGGTAGAATATTAGACACTGCGGTGGTACCTACCTAACCGGCTTCTTGCCAAAAAAACCTACCACCAGTGTGACTGATTGCACTGGTGGAATAATCTCTTCTGTGACAGAGATTATTCCAACAGCGGGCGATGAGGTAGTCACGTCCCGACGCCAGAGATATCATAAGTGTAGTTCAAATAAAAATATGCTTAGTTGTTTGAAAGAATTGAATTTTTTAAAATAAATTGTTGTTCTGCATGGAAACATTTTTGATATAAACTGCTATGCAGTTTTAGATGAAATAAATAAAAATGCAAAACAGTTATATAGTACAGTCAGTATTGGCTACAATAAAACTGTTGACTCACTTGTATAGAACACAGAGTTCTGTTATGTATTTATATGATCCTTATTCAGTGCTTTTCTTTCAGATAAAATACGAAGTACAATCAGAATAAACAAAGAGAAAAAACCTACTATTTTCTTTGGATATGGGTATTTAAACAGAACTGAACAGTATACATATTTTATAATTACAGTATCTTTTATACATATTATCAGATAAAGTTAAAAATCATCAAACTCAATAAAATTTGGTATCAATGAAGGGCTCAGGGGACACCGTTGTGTGATGTGCGGGTAGCGTGTCTGCCTTTAGTCTCGACGGTTGCGGGTTCGATTCCCGTTAGGGCAGATGTTTGTTAAATTTCTGTCTCGGTCTGGGCGTTTGTCTGTGGGTCTCCCCACCGTGCCTCGGAGAGCACGTTAAGCTGTCGGTCCCGGTTGTTATAACATAACATCTGATAATAATCGTTAACTCTTGATAAGTAAATTGCTCTTATCCCATTGGATAACTCATTAGTTACTGGTTCGCCCTTAGGGTTGCGGAAGTCAGATGGCAACGACTCTGTGTAAAAACTAGTAACCCGTCAAATCCGGATAAGAGTAATAAGCAGACCCTGGGTAAAATAAAATACCGGGAATACGGTGATCATGCCTTGGGCTAAGGTTGATTTAGAGAGCAAGCCCGTGGCATCCCACCATGGCGGGGATGGTTCTTTGGGTTTTAGTGGGTGGTATGGCTATAGGAATACCAGCAGAAATGGGTCTGCTCGTTCGGGCAAGTACTACTCTCAAAGTCTAAACTCCCACCATGTCTGTCCCCTTCCGTTTTTTGCTTCTCATCCCATCCCTCCCATGCCCTCGATGGTGACTGCTTACCATCAGGCGGACCGTATGCTTGATTGCCAACCATCTCTTATATTTATGCAATCTTTATGTGTCTCATAGCGTTTAAAGTAGGAAAAAGAAATACGACCTGTGTGGTTTGGAGGTATTTCTAGGGCATATAGATATGTGTATATACCTATATATGAATATGTATTTACTATTTTGGTACTTTATGTACTCTCATTACATTTTCCGCTACACGAGACGAAACCTTAAAGGCGTCGGGATGTGACGACCCCATCGCCCGCTGTTGGGATAACCTCTGTCACAACAGAGATTATTCCACCAGTGCAATCAGTCACACTGGTGGTAGGTCTTTTGTAGCAAGAGGCCGACTAGGTAGGTACCACCGCAGTGTCCAATATTCTGCCGCCAAATAGTAGTGCTTAGGCACTACTGTGTTCCAATTTGAAGGGCATTGTACGCTAGTGAAATTACTGGGCGAACGAGATTTAAGAACTAATATCTCGAGGTTGGCAACGCGTGAGTGGCACCTACTAGTGGTGCTGCAAGCGCTCATAGGCTACGGCAACCACTTACCATCAGGTGGGCCGTATGCTTGTTTGCCAACTTCTAACATAAAAAAAAAAACCTTTGCCCGGTAATGAGACTTAACTTATCTGCTACATATATACTTAAATCGCTTGAAAATAAAGCCATTCCATTTTTTATATATTAATTCATCGGATACATTGCTATTTGCTTTAACTCTTTAAATAAATAGCCATTCAGTTATTCATATCCTATTCATTTCGAGGCTTAATACTGAATACGGTCGTGTTGATTGAACTAAACCTAAAATAAATAGCAGTTTGATCACAACGCGTTAAATCCCTTATTGGATCGTTGGATTTACATAGGAATGAAATACATTAACTATGTTAAAATAAACTTTACAAAGCTTTGATTTCAGTCTTCCATTATTACATTTACTTTGGCTCATAAATGCGAAGATAGGCTTAACATAATTTAAAGCTAATCAAGGCGTAATATTATCTTTTGATTTTGTATTAGAGACATACATATTAAAAAATAGAAAAATATATCAAATGTATTTTATAAAGGACTAGTATCTGCCCGCGACTTCGTCCGCGCTGCCCTTAAAATTGGCTCTAGAGAAATGAATCTTTTGTAAGTAAATAAAATTTGATAATCTCACAAGAACCGAACATTTTCCCGGAATAAAAAGTATTCTTAATCCAGATAATAAGCTATGTGTGTGCATCTCGTAATCCGTTTCTGAAAATCCCAAGAGAACCAGATATTTATCCGGGAGAAATGCCATGTTACATCGATCATACAATTTTTAACACTTCTTAAATTATAAAAGGAATTTAAAATACCAAGTAAAGTATTTAATAATTATAATCATAGCTGTCCCTAGTACTTTTAATAGAAATAAACTACGCTGACACATATTTTAATTAAAACCAAGATTAAACCAGAAGTTGTGGGTTGAAAAAAATGTTTAATCCTTAGAAGTTCGTTATCGCATGTCCCACGCACACTCCGCAATAAAGTTTCGAGTTGTTTGCACAAAACCCCCGGGAGGTGATGGCTGAAGGGTATATATAATAGTTATCATTTACATAACACGGGAGGCTTTAAAGTCATTTCGACTAAACACTTGGTATGCCCAACACATAACGACTCAAGTGCTAACATTTGTAGTGTGTTGCGAATTAACAACATTAATTAGTTTGGGTCAAAATAAAAATACGTAAATTTATTGCTTAAAGATTTCAATAGTTTTCTAATTTAATTTAAACTAAACTTAGGTAAATGTTTTCTTTACATAATTAATTATTGTAAAAACTATTTTTGTGAAGATTTTAAAATTGATGCCCTGGTCCTTTATATAGTTATGTATTAATGAAAACTAAAAGGTTTCTTGGATTTCGTAACAGCCACAAACGCGATGAAATTCAAACACGAAACTTGGTTTGCTCGTTAGAGTAATTCAATGCTCGATAGTATGGTGTTATCCTAACTAATAGTACGCACGATTATGGTAGGTCTTAGTTGTTTGTGTTGCACCTCAATGTGTGCAACCGATTTTGTCGCTCAGCAATATCCAATAAAGCTTATTCAAACTCTCGCTGAACGCAATGTAGATTACTTTTTGCGATCTGCGATGTTGCAGTGACGGCTTTTGATATTGTGAATGTAATGGAATCGTATATGATTTTATACATTGTAATTATCATATTATAAATATGGTTTAGGATAGAACAGGACTCTTTTTTAATTATAACTGTGTCTATTTTTATTTGTAGTTATATCGGGAATGTATGAAAACTTCCTCAATTTAGATTATTATTATTATAGTATTTTCAGTTATGTAAACTGTATATTTGCATGCGATGGCTCGTGTCAATTTCAATTAGGCGAAAGCAAACGTGCCTTGCTAGTTTAATTGCTAGCTATGAGATCGCATACGAGTTGGCGATAACCATCATAGCGTGTCTATTGCAATTAAGACATATTACATAGTATGGCGTTCGTAGTCGACTTAATCGGTTTGTTAACTGGTTAGCAGATGCTTCTGTTTATTGCTATTGAGAATATAGTTCGATTAAATTGACTTTTAAATATTTTATGAGCGTACTTTTATGTTATGTTATTAATGTAATCCGCCTATCAACTGCGGTCCTTGATAATGTTGGTGTCTACGCATTTCTGCGAGTTATTTTATTATGATTCTTTTTACGTATTAAATGTGTAGCGACATCTACACGTAACGCGATAGAAAGATATGATTGTCACATCTCGCATCGAGCTACAGCGACACCTACATACAACGCAACGATATTGACGACCAATGATCGTCACGATCCTAAATCGCGCTATCAGAGTTTTCTACGCTTCTACAGTATATATACAACTTGCCAATGTGAGTCGTTGGGCTTCGGCCCGCCAGGCAATATCACCTGCCTAGTTGGAAGATCTTCCGTTGTGTTGGTCCCTCGTAATGTCCCTCCACAAAAAAATCCTTTATAATAATTATATTGACATTAAATTTGTACCAGCTATGCTATATTAGCGGTAAAATTTATATTAAACTTGTCATATACCTTACGTGTTGCGCGAAACTTTATCCCATATTTTACAAAGATTTATAGTTATTTTGTTGTGACAACGCTACTTTTAGAAGTTTTTTGTAAGTGAGAAATATAAAATATGTGCTTTTATTTACGAGGTGATTTATATTGTATCTTAGTCTTCGATGTGGTAACTGTGACGTACCTTCGACGCCAATGGTTTATTACCGCTTAGGGCGAGTATTTATACTACCGAAATGCTATAGGATTTCGGAACTCCAATAAATTAAACACATACTTTTTGACGTTATCCTATTATTTATATGATTGACAATTTATGATATATAATTAATTAATTTATTTATTTGACTAATTTACTTTATTATTTAAGCATTTTATAGGCAATTTTTTCTAAAATGTGATGATATTATTTAATCTTTTAATTTTCAATAAGTATTATGACGTTCAATAAGTGTACATTTATGTATTTACATTGAATAAAATATTTGAATTTTGAATTTGAATTTGAATCCGATTAATTATGTTTTAAAATATATGATAATTTAGTACATTGAATATTCAAATATGTGAACTAAAACTTTTTTCGTCCACAACTATTATAAATATTTATGGTAGGCTGTTAATATTAAAACGTAATTTTACTGACAGATAATTGTCAAACTTTTCATGGACTCTGCTTTCTGGTTTAGTGTCAACTGCAAGTGGCATTTGTATCGAAAGTGTTTTTGTACAATTTTGTGTGTCAAATTTATCTGTTGTAATATCTTTGTGTAGTGTTGTCGCTTTATTATTTGTGTTTTATTATATAGTAAGTACTGTAGATTATTAAGTAGTCATAAACATGGACACTGATCCGCCGGATCCCGGCGGGTGTCAGGTTCCTATAATATTACCTACAATGGAGGTAGATGGAATTAATAAAAAGAAAAAGAGACCTCTTGCTGACAGTGATCAATCACAACCAAAAAAATCGGCTAATTCAACACTTTCTACTCCTTCTATACAATTAACATTTGTAAGCCCCGATTTTTCGAATGAAAAGAAACAGTATGGCTTAAATGATGTTGTTCCCTATGTTGTTCATGTTTCCAGGCCTGAATCTGACCCCAACAGTGGATTTGCCCTTCGCCCTATTAAGTTTGGTCATTTCTTAGTTAAAAATAATGTTAAAAATGTAGTTATGGATGGCATAAAACGAATTGGACGCAATCGCATAGCCGTCGAATTTAAATCAGCCTTATATGCCAATTCATTTTTAGATCTCCCAGCACTTAGTGCTGCGGGCTATACTGCTACAATCCCTTCTTACAGCGTATCCCGTATGGGGCTTATTCGTAATGTGCCAGTGGAATGGTCCATGGAAGAGCTAGTTGCAAACCTAGAACTTCCTGCTGGATATGGAAAAGTTATTGCGGGCACACGGAGGCTAAGTCGAAAATCTATTAATGAGAGTAATACCCCAGCTTGGATTCCCACACAATCAGTAGTTCTAACTTTTACAGGCCAAAAACTCCCACCCCGTGTTTACTGTTTTTTCACCTCCCTTCCTGTTGAGACATATTTGTTACCCACCATTCAATGCAATCGTTGCTGTAGATTTGGCCATGTTAAAGCACAGTGCAGGTCTCATCCTAGATGCTTTAAGTGCTCAGGGATGCATGAGGGAGAATCATGTGATAAAGAAATTCCATCTTGCCTTTATTGCTCTGGACCTCACCAAGCAAATGATACGTCCTGTCCGGAAAACTCCAGGCAGAAGTCAATAAAGTTGATCATGTCTCAAGAAAGCATATCATACTTGGAGGCTTCGGCCAGATTTCCTCATGTCAGGCGTTCATTTGCTGACTCCACCAGAAATTCTCCTTCAACTACTCTGACACCTATAATTAAGCAATCTGCTGCCCCTAATCAGATCTCCTATAGAAAGACAGTTTTTAGCCCACGACCTACTATCATTCCAGAAAGTCCTGGTTATGATAGACAAGCCCATCAGGCTATTATTAAGAACCCTTCTTCAGACATTCCTAATGGATGTGCTTATCCTTCTTCTGCTTTTACCCCTAATGACAATATTCTGGAACAACTTACTTCTATTCTCATTAATATTATTTCCCGGTTTAGTGACACCGGTTTACCGAACAATATTCTGCAAAACTTAACCCAGCTAACCACTCTTAACTCAAAAATGCTTCACAAAATAATTCAGTGGAACTGCCGTAGCATAAAAAACAAGAAACATGATCTTTTATTTCTTACAAATAAATATGAACCAGCTATTGTTGCCATCCAGGAGACATGGTTGAAGCCGGGGACGCATTTTCGAGTTCCGGGCTTTGCATGTCTTCGGGACGACAGAGATGATGGTAAAGCCGGAGTAGTCATTTTGGTCTCCAATAAGTGTACATATACTTCTATCAACACCCCTCATAGTAGATTTCTCAATATAGTTGCTGTGCGCATTATGAATATATCCTTTATATCTATATATATCCCTGTTCCTGATTCTAATGTTATCTCCGAATTTTCATCAATCCTTTCTTCTATCCCATCACCAGTATTTGTCCTTGGTGACTTTAATATTCACCATAATTCATGGGGCTCTTATTATTCAGACCATTTATCCCAGTTATTTTTGGATGAAATTAATAACCATAATTTAGTTATTCTTAATGATGGCTCACCCACTCGAAGGTTATCCCCTTACAGAACCCTAATAGTGCAGTTGACCTATCATTATGCTCTCCCTGTTATTCAACCTTGTGCTCATGGACAATTCTTCCTTGTTCCTATGGTAGTGACCATTATCCTATCGTCATCCCAATAACCAATTCCTATGTTCCCAATCCCCGTAAAACTCCTAGACTCAAGTATAATCTGGCTAAGGCAAATTGGACACAATATGCCATAGCCACAGATGAGGAGGTCCAGAATATTCATTCAATACATCATAACAATGTTCATCTTGTATATAATGATTTTAAAAATGCTCTTCTCAGAAGTGCAGACAGAACTATACCTCTTAAAGGTTATGTTACTTTTAAAACTTCTCCACCCTGGTGGGATGCCGAGTGTACAGCAGCTTGTAAACGTCGCAAGGGTGCTGAACGCCTGTACAACTCCAGTATGTCCCTGGAAAATTATCTTAGCTATAAAAAAATTGCAGCCGAAGTAAATAGGTTGTTATCCGATAAGAAAAGGCAAGGTTGGCACAATTTCTGTGAAACCTTATCCCCAGCATCCCATCCATCCTTGGTATGGAGGAATATCAAAAGATTCCGCGGATCACTTTCTTCTAGTGATAATGTTATTTCTAATGATACATCTACTTGGATTGATGCTTTCTCATAAAAGCTGGCACCTCCATCAGTTCCGTCATTTGAAGAATACAACATGAATTTATCCCCCCCAAATAGACTTTTAAGTGATTTTGAGTCCCCTTTTACTCCTGGGGAGTTTCAATTGGTAATACTGCAATCATAAGGATTCTTCGCCTGGTGTGGATGGGATCCCATATTCATTTATTGTTAAGAGCGGCCTAGTCACGCAGAATCTCTGTCTGGAAATCCTCAATGCGATTTTCCAATCAGAAATACCACCGGAGGAATGGAAAACCCAAGTCATTGTGCCTATTTTGAAGCCGGGTAAGCCTGGTAATGATTGTTCTAGTTACCGACCTATTGCACTTTCTTCCACTTTGGCAAAAATTTTGGAGCACCTAATTAAAAACAGACTAGAATGGTTAGTCGAGAGTAAAGGGGTACTCTCAAAAACTCAGTTTGGGTTTCGTAAGGGCTATAGCACTATAGACAGTCTCGGGATTTTTATAACAGATATTCGTATAGCCTTTTCCAATAAGGAATCTGTGCTGGGTACATTCCTTGACATCTCATCTGCATACGATAACGTCCTTCTTCCGATGCTCAGGCAGAAAATGCTATATCTGAGTATTCCTGTGAAGATTGTGAACTATATCTGTAACTATTTATCTTCCCGATCTCTCATTATTTCATGTCAAAATTCTTCCCCTACTTCTAGATTGGTCTGGAAAGGTCTGCCCAAGGGGTCAGTCCTGAGTCCTCTTCTGTATAGTATCTACACCCATGACCTTGACAGTACTGTTAACTGTTTCTGCAGTGTTCTACAGTATGCAGATGATTTGTTACTGTATGTGTCCAGCAGAGACATCATGGAATGTGCTGGTCGCCTCAACTCTTCCATTACATATCTAAATGACTGGCTAGACAATCATGGATTGTCAATCTCAACAGAAAAAAGTAGTGTTGTGTGCTTCACTCGTTGTAAATTTCTCCCTAATATCAGAATTTTTTGTAATAACCAAGTTTTTCCTGTTAAAAATATGGTTAAATTTCTGGGCGTCCATTTAGACTCAAAGATGACTGGCTCACACCATATAAACCACATTGTGACTAAGTGTGAAAGGAACTTGAATATTCTTCGCTCTCTTTCTGGGGTTTGGTGGGGCTCCCATCCCTATTGCCAAAAACTTCTTTACAATGCATTGATTCGCAGTCATTTAGACTATGGATCATTTCTTCTTGCGCCTTGTAACAAAACCTCTATGAAACTACTGGATAAAATTCAATCTAAAGCTCTACGTATAATTACGGGTGCAATGAAGTCCTCCCCAATCAATGCCCTCCAAGTTGAATGTGTGGATCCTCCACTTCAATTGCGAAGACAATATCTTTCTGATAGGTTTCTTTTTAAAATATTTCAATGCTCCCTACATCCCCTTATCAATAAACTGCAAACACTTTCCCAGCTTATCCTTTCGTCAAATTACTGGACTCATAAAGATCCTCCTTGTCTTCACATAAGCTACCATAAACTTACCAACCTACCGTATCCAACTTTCCGATGCGATCTCCATACTATGTATGAAGCTCCTTATTCCTCTCTTGTTTTCCCCCTGCATATTATACTAGACCTCCCGATTGTCAAAAATTCGCCTTTAGCCAACCTTCAATTTAATACAGTTACACGCCAACGGTTCCAAAATTGGATGTATATCTATACAGATGCGTCAAAATTGTCAGACCATGGTGATGTTGGTGGAGCTGTCTGGATCCTGAGTTAATGTGATCTTGAACTTTAAGTTACCGACTGCCTCTTCTGTCTTCACAGGGGAGATTCTGGCTATTCTTGAGGCTCTTTCATTTGTAGAAACTCATAAACTTAATAAATCCATTATTTTTCGGACTCAGAAGCTCCCTAGAAGCTGTATTATCTAATCCGTTCCGTTCCAAATCTAAATTCCCTCCCATATTTAAAATAAGACAATTACTTTTTAAATGCCATTTGCAGAATGTACAGGTTGTGCTTGCTTGGATTCCGGGTCATAGTGGCATAATTGGTAACGAGAACGCAGATTATTATGCCAAGGCTGCAACAATTTCTGGTGGACTGTCCCTATACAAAGCTTATTGTCATGATCTTGTACCACAGGCAAAAACTCAAATGATGCTGAATTGGGGTAAACTTTGGTCTCGATCTAGCAAAACAAAGGGCAAATATTTTGCGGATATTCAAAGCCTTATACCAAGTAAACCCTGGTTCTTTCGCTATAGACAGTCAAGCAAACTTGTATGTTCTACAATTTGTAGACTAAGACTTGGCCATTGTTGTACTCCTGTCTTCTTGGCTAAAATTAGGGTTAGGGACAGTTCACTGTGTGAGTGTGGGTTGGATGAAGGCACTCCTAACCATATATTTTTTTCCTGTCATAAAAACCAAATGTCCCTCTATGATATTCTGCCCTCCTATATTCCCCGCCCTACTGATATTAAATCTATTTTATCCTATGTACATACTCCTTTTGTAAATACTTTATGTTTATTTATTATAAGTAACAATATTAGGCTGTAAATGTGCGTGTGTTATACTAGCCCTTAATATATGTGTATTTATTAGTGTCTTGTTTGTTTAAGGTGGACCAACAGAATTACTTTTAATTTTATTTTATTTCAAAATTTATTGTCATCCCGCTTGTATTTTCACAAAGCCACTATCTGTAGCAGAGTCATTTGCACCGTACATCTGTCGATGTCAGAGATTACTTCTATCTAAATTACACCAGGATACTCTGACACTGGCGAATCCATTTGGAAGCCACTAAGGAAGAAGAAGACAAACTTTTCATAATAAATGTACATAATTTAACACCAATTGAAGGTACTAATTAAAATAGACAAATATTTAGAAAAATATATGGATTTCCGTTTTTGTGCTTGTTGTAGCTGGTGGAATAAGGTTCCGAGTAAGTTTTGGTACTCAAAATATATGTAGGTATAATAACTTGGTAAATGTATTGCGTATCAGCCATCCGTGTCAAACTATTATTTTCTATAGAAAATTATTAGTAAAGTAATTGAATACACCCTATGGTTATTGTTAGGTCGGATGGCAAAAGGTAATACGTTTATTGTTGAATTTGACATTGTTAATTTACATAATTTATTATTACCAGACAAATATGTACCTATAACTTTTTAACATCCTGATGGTGGTTAACAAGCGTGTGCTCTGCAGAATGGTAAGTGGTCAACGTAGCCTATGATTTTTGCAACGCCAGAATCATGTGCGTGTGAATCAACTAAAGATCCGAAAGGAGAGAGGAGAAGGGAAAGAAAGAGAAAGAGGATATAAGGAGATAGAGTTAGACCTCCGATGCGAACTGATGAAACAGTGTGAATATACTTCCCTTGTCGGTATACTATGGTGATTACTCCCGGTCGAATCGGCCTTTTCATGCGGAACTGAAACATTCTAAAAACAATATACTATATAAAGATACGATAGTACCTACAAAGTAGTTTATGGACTAGGGCTTTACTAATATAATAGATGTTTCATTGGCAGTTTGTATACGATTGTTTTGTACAAAGCCATGATAAATACTGTCCGTCTTTTGTTATTCAATCGATTCTTCTTCTTAGAGTGTAGTTAGTGGCCGACCTAGTGTCAGAGTTGTTCATTTAGCTCATAAAGGCTTGGGTATTATATAGACAATTATCGAATTGATAACAGACGTGTGGGACTTTTTACGTGCCCTCCAAAGCACGGTGACGCGCACTTGAAATACTAATTATATTCGGTTACTGCCTCTTCTAAAGTTTCTTAACCGTAAATCGTTTACCGATCGGTGAGTCCACAAGATTATGAGTATCTTTAATTATTAATAAATATCAAATAATAAAAAACAGTTTTACATATCCGCCTCGTTCAGGTTACGAGATGGCCGCACTATCAGTAATTCCGTACTGTATTTATATTTTTTTGAGACTGATGGAGGTGTAATAAGGTACCAATTTTCTCGTGAACTAAACTCATTCTCTATTGTTCCAGGTCTACAGCTGCGGAGCATAGAGGAGCCGCCAGGTGGCGCGGGTGGCGGCATGCCCGCGTCCACCTGTTACGACGCAGAATGTGCCCGCACAGAAGCCTGGCTCGACGAGAACCAGGAGTTCGTACACGACTATTTCTTAAGGTAAAAAATATTCAATTATTAGTAGTAATAGTATTAAAACTAATATATCAAGCGGAAACAAATCATGTTTAATTTTTAACGATTTCTATCAAGAGAAGGTCATCCATTTGCGTGAATTTTTCTGTGTTTGTTACTTAGCCTCTTATAAACTGATTTTTATTATTCTGTTTATTTGTTGGGTAGGCTATTATTTCAGGAAAATCTTATATATAAAATTCTCGTGTCACAATGTTCGTTCCCATACTCCTCCGAAACGGCTTCACCGATTCTTATGATATTTGTTATGCATATTCAGTAAGTCTGAGAATCGGCTACTATCTATTTTTCAAATCCTCAGTGATAAGGGGTGTCCACCCCAAATTTTTATTTTTATTTTTGGATAAAATTTTTATTTTTTATTTTTTTATTATGTGGCATTGAAAAATATGTGGCATTGAAAAATACATACGACCCTAAATTTTCACTATTTTATCACCAAACCCTGCTTTTTAATAGCCTTATTAGTCAATCACAAACTTTCACCGGGTAGAGGGCGCTGCTATCGGGTTTCAGATTTTTTTCGGGGCAGGACAACGTCTGCCGGGCCCGCTAGTATAATATAAAATGTATGAGCTAGTTACCTATTATTACCTATGCCTTAAAAAATTTAAGTCGGTTGTTGTTTTTTAATATTGTTTTTGATTAAAAGTCCAATGAATGTGTCAGGAAAATAAATCTGAGAACATTAAAATCGATTTATGTCTGAGAAAAAAAAGCATTAACTCTGTAAAAGAATATATTAAACATATTATCAAAGGTGGAATTAGTATACGGAGATTAATGTAAATAATTAAATTCTTAATTTATTAAATAAGACTCATTGAATATAAAAAGTATATTACGTATATACTTTTTATATTCAATAAATAAATAAACGCTACACACTCAACGGCCCCCATTAGGATAATTATATCCTGTGTCGGGGGTCCGGAAACATTCACAATGACAAGGACAAACACAACCAGACCGGAAAACATGCCTGTACGAATAATACAAACATCTGCTCCGAGCGGGAATCGAACCCGCAACCGTCGAGGCTTAAGGCAGACTCGCTACCCACAACGCCACAACGGTGTCAATGAGTCTTATAACGTGATTTATCTATTGTGATGTTAAAAATTCAAGATATTTTAATGCCAATCCAATAGTTCATACATATTGTGTAAGATATAATTCAAGATAAATACATCAAAGCATTCTCTTTGACTAACAATTGAAAAGAAAAATATATTATTCAATTACATACATTCTTCTGTGTACAAAAATGTGCTCATTTGAGCGTACAAATTAAATCTCTTTTTTATTGATATTGGATAAGCTTATACAAATAATTTTACGTATTCGGTTATTACAAAAGTTGGAGGAACATTGAATTTTTTATGCTGACTATATTCAAACTTACCCAAGCTGTGAGTAAAGCTAAGATAAGTATATCTTAAATAAAAATTTCGATAGTTCTCTTAACCTTTAGCAATAAATAAGGCTTTATTACACACAACGTGTAAAGCACAGCGTAAATTTTCCCTATTAGAATAATGTTACAAGTTTTAAGCGGCAGAAGATTGGTGAACTTGTGGAACTTTTAAATCGGTAACGATTTCTCGCAACTTAGCTTCCACTCTTACGAGCTGGGACTTTTAATAGAATCATTATAGTCGTGACCATTGTGGCATGTTGCTATTGAGCCTGCCTCTAGCCTCGTGGGTTTGCGGCTTCGATTCCCGCTCAGCGCTGATGTTTTATTCACCTTACAAATGCCTGGGTGTTTGTCCTGGTGGCTCTTCCCACCGTGCCTCGGAGAGCACGTTAAGCTGTCTTTCATGGTTGTTGGGGAAATCGAAATAATTGGTTGCGCGTCCAAAATTACATCCCTTTTTTTTCACCCCCAACATGTTTTTTTTTCACTACAAAATCTTTATCTTTCTCCAATGTTTCATCTGTGAATGTCTATACCAAAATTCATAAAATTTTGTTCGGTATTTCACCTAATTGACACTAAAAATAATTTCACCAAAGAACAATAATTATTATTATCACTACATAGTATAAAACAAAGTCGCTTTCTCTGTCCCTATGTATGCTTAAATCTTTAAAACTACGCAACCGATGTTGATGCGGTTTTTTGAATGAACAGCGATTGAAGAGGAAGGTTTATATGTATAATAAAATCCATGAAATAGTGGAGAAAAAAATTTTTTTGAGGTTTCTAATGTGATGTCATAAATAATTACATATAACGCGTGCGGGCCACGGGCAGTAATTAATAAATCTAAACTACTGGATCGATTTTAATCATTTTTTCAGTGAATTACATAGACTAAATACTTTATACCTGTGCGAAGCCGGAGCGGGCCGCTACTTATATATAAAACTATAGTTAATTATCAACCAGCGTTTACACTTAATATGCAACAATATAATGAATTTTATCATGAGTATTCAACGAGCTGGTTGTAATCATGTTATTTTAAAGTAGCAAAATGTTCAAACTTGAGGTAATAATTAATTAAAAAAATAAAAGTATATTATTTCAACATTATACAATTAAACCATTGGAATTAAAGGATACTGAGTCATACGAAACCTAAAGTATATATTGTCTTTTAATTATGATTTTAATTCTAGTGTATATAGTTTTATGTATTACATTTTTTATTCAGTTAAATCAGAGGCTCCCAACCTTTTATTGAGCATTTTTTTTTCATTTTTGTTTACAAGATGTTTTATATGTTTGTTACCTTAGAATTTCGACATTTATGAACCGATTTTCAAGATTATTTTACGAACCAGTTTTTATCAACGTCACATTTTTTAAAATATTCTGGGAAGTAACGATTGATTTCGTAAATCAATATTCATAGAGGACGACTTTAACAAAGTTATATACATTTTAAATAAATTACACTATAGACTTAAAATCGAAACGTAAAAAAAAATCCAAACCTGTTTATTGGCTTAGTAGTGAAAAGTCAACCAACATACAAACCTTTATGCTCATAATATTAAGTAGCATGAATTGTATAATATAATTATGTTTAACAAAATGGAATTTAATTTTCGTGTAAAGCCGCGAGCGAATATGTATGAAGCTATTTGCCGTGATATTGCATCGTTGTTTCTGATTAAACTACCGTTCATTGAACCGCAATGAAAGCAGCTCTATTTGCTTTTCATTCAAAATAGCGTGATTGACATTTAATTTATTATATTTTCACAGCGCTTATAGCGTTTTATATTAGGTATTCACTAGCATTGCTCGCGGCTTCGTTTGATTAGATTGTTGTATTCATATAAAGGTTTTATTCTAAAGCAGTGGTGCCTAACCTTTTATTGACTAGAGACCATTCTGATTTAGTTTTTGTAAGCAAGACCACCTTTTATAATATCTTTTTATAATGTTTGTTTTCTCAGAACTTCGAGATTTATGAACCGATTTTTTTAAATCAGTTTCATTCAACTTTAGCCTTTTTATGGAATATTCTGGGAAGTAGCGATTCAATTTTGGAATAAATATTTATAGAGGACTCTGATATTAAGGTTTTCTTGTATGCTTGCCCTACTGGCGTCGTGCGCTTAGTCCTTCACAAGTGCTTTTAATCTGGCGATAATAAAATAGTTCGCGGACAATTGGTTAGCAACCACTCGCCTAAAGACCAAGATACGCCCACGGATATTTCTCCGATTGTTTTTGCAGTATCTCTACATCACTACATAGTATAAAACAAAGTCGCTTTCTCTGTCCCTATATATGCTTAAATCTTATAAACTACGCAACGGATTTTGATGCGGTTTTTTTAATAGATAGAGTGATTGAAGAGGAAGGTTTATATGTATAATAACATCCATTAAATAGTGAGAGATACTGTTATTTTTGAGGTTTCTAATGTGATATCGTAAATAATTACTTTTAACGCGTACGGGCCACGGACAGTAATGAATAAATCAAAACTGGATCGATTGTAATCATTTTTTCAGTTAATGACATAGGCTATATATTTTATACCCGTGTGAAGCCGGAGCGGGCCGCTAGTATTTTATAAAACAAAGTTGGTTTCCGCGTCTGTCTGTATTTCCGCTAATCATTCCTAAACCACAAAACAGTTTTTATTGCGGTTTTTACCATCAGTAAGATAATTTTTCACGGCAGGTTTATGTAAATATATAACAGTTGCCTGAGTGAAACCAAGGCGGTCACTAGTATTTTGTATATTTTACTGTTTTTAAATTTGTTACAAACGTTCATGTGTGTGTCACGCACACACACGAGTGTTATTTTAATATACTAATACATAAGGAACAGCGAGCGAAACGATATTTAAATTTAAATTATCCACTATTATGTTTTCTAGCAACAGCCAGTCGTTTTAAATTCTCGCTTCAATACCTCGCTCGTTAGCGCCAAACTCACAAATTTGCTCAAACTCAATTCCTGATTCGATACGTTTTCTGTTACTTGTAAAATATTGTTTTTTAAATACGTTTAACTATTAAGCTCTCGAAATAAAAAAGATATAAAAATTTTTAGTAATGAAAACAACAATTTTCTAAAATTTTTGACATATTCAGTAACTAGCGGCCCGCTCCGGCTTACGGGTATAAAATATATAGCCTATGTCATTTACTGAAAAAAATATTAAAATCGATCCAGTTGTTTTGATTTATTTATTACTGCCCGTGGCCCGCACGCGTAAAATGTAATTATTTACGACATCACATTAAAAACCTCAAAATTTATTTTTTCTTCACTATTTTTATACATATGAACCTTCCTCTTCAATCATCTATTAAAAACCGCATCAAAATCCGTTGCGTAGTTTTAAAGATTTAAGCATACATAGGGATATAGGGACAGAGAAAGCGACTTTGTTTTATACTATGTAGTGATAAGACAAACAACTAAACATAAAAAATCACATGCTTGTATTTCCTCTTTAAAACAGCTATGAACTTGATGAAAATTATAAGTTTTTAACTTTAGTCTCTTATGTACCTGTAAGTATAAATCATATAGATCACTCGTAATGTCGAACAAAAAACAAACAAATACACAGACAATTATCTTATTCATATTAAATTAAAATACATCACACATAGTTAGGACAATAATACATAATTAATTAACACAAAGATACGTCTGTTACGAATACAATGGTTAATCTCATTAAGTGAATACCGTCCTACGTAAGCGAACAGAGGGACAGGACAATAAGGAAACACGCTTGAATGAGCTTCAGCGACGGTCACAACAAGACAATCTCATAAAGTATTTAATATATATAAATGCGACCGGATAAATCCGCCTTTAAGTAGAATAAAACAGAATAAAGTTAGTTTACAATGAAACTATTACCCTAAGTCGTTCTGATTGCCGTTTGTTTAAAGTGATGTCGTAAAATAATTTATTCTTACGATGTAAATACCTATATGCAAGTAAATTGTACAACAACTAAAATAATAAATAATAAAAAATAATAATAAAATAATAAAACAGTACATAATTGTGATACACGTAACAAAATGTTGTTCTATTCTAATCTAATCTTCCAATCATTTTGATCAGTTTTTACGGGACTTTCATGGGCAGATAGCTGATGTTGCTAAGTAACTTAGGGTACGTTATTTTTTTTTAATAATTTGGGTTCCACGCAATTAGCGGACTCAATAAAAGAAAAACACTAATTCTGAAGATCAAGCGAGCAAAGCTACGGGCACAGCTAGTATACTAATGGTATAAAACTGAAGGGTTTGTTTAAATGTTGTATTTCGGAAACTACGAGTCCGATTTACAAAAACCTTTTTGTCTAAAATACCATGTTTATTGCGAAAGTTTATAATAACATTATGCTACAGCTCGTAGTGGAGCAATAACAATACAGGACAATCCGATTGAAGTAGGCATAGCAAATGAGGCTGATGCGAAGGGTGGTTTCAGACTAGCGTTTTATACGCACGTATAAAACGCTAGTCGCAAGCACGTTTTCGAAGCGTGTAAAGGTGCATTAAAACGCTCGTTTTACCTCACGTGCTAATCGAACGAGCGTTGACGCGCTTATATGCACATATAAACGCGTAATATAAAGCGGTATAAATATTCTTTTGTCTCGCCACCACCAGCTTGAGCGTACACGACGGAATAAGCCCGTGTACGCGCGTTCGGCTTTTTGAAGAGTAAAATGAACCGCGCGTGTATATCCACCCTAGTTTAACGCCATGGAAATCGTGAACAGAAAGTAAATAATTGTCGTAAGAAAATTTGCAAAATCTTTGCTCACGAAATTTTCACGCAATCGAGTTTTTTTGTTGTATTCTTATATATGAATGTACTGAAGTACTCTTTATACTGGGTACTGTGTACTGGTGCTAGCAACATGAATACATTTGCTGGAGGCCCATGACTCCTAGGGTTGCAGGCGATCAGAGGCAACAGTGACCATTTCATCACCAGGCAGGGCTTACACTTGTTTTTCAAAGTGGCTCTCGTGTTTACTCTAAGTTTCAGGTTACATTTCTTTTTGTAATACTGTCTGAAAAATGGTATTGTATTATTTCGTTCATCCAAGCGCATGCATCCTTTGATTTCGCGTCAGTATATAATAAATGCTTGTGCAACATAATATATTCTGTAGTTTTCATATAAAATATTTTATTTTTAAACTGCTTTAAATTTTTATTTTAACGTAAAATAAGCTGATATAAAACGGATTTTTATCTTCCTGGCGTTGAGATGAGAAATATGTTAATTTTGTATAGTGCGGCTTCTCTTTCTTAAAATATAATATATTGGTTTATTCTAATGTTAAAGAACAAAATTGTATGTTAGATGGTATCAAAATTTTTATTGCCTTATTATAAGTGCAATGACATTTCCTTATACTCTTAAAAAGTCTTATTTCATATCTAAATTACTTACAGAAGAAAAAGGATAAGTTAATTCAATTTTTGTGTAGATTATGCGATATCTTCGTCTAATAATAATCGATTTTGATGTTTTTTTTAAATGGCTATGCTTCAGAACTCCTCGCGGTTTTAAGAGCTCATCGCTGAATCCATCTCGCTTTCATGTAAAACTTTTGTTTTACATGAAACCCGTTTCGTACCCACTCTTAGCGCAAATATAAAACTGGGTGACTTATTTCTCAAATCTTATGGATCCAGCATTTTTTACACTCTTACCTTGATACATCTTTACATAGCATGCTTTCGTCTTAGCAAAATAATCTATTATCGCATTAATATCAGTCCAAATCAGATTTTTTTTCAATGTTTATGATGTCAAGGCCAGCTAAGACACTCGTAGCACATTATATGATGATTTTGAAGAAATTATTTGGAAGAATTACTAAAGCCCTGAAAAAGCAATATTTCAAAAAACAAGTGCTAATATTCTTTAAAAAAACTATGTATAGCATTTGTGAGTGTGTATAAATCATCACTATATAGTATAAAACAAAGTCGCTTTCTTTGTCCCTATATCCCTATGTATGCTTAAATCTTTAAAACTACGCAATGGATTTTGATGCGTTTTTTTAATAGATAGAGTGATTGAAGAGGAAGATTTATATGTAATATAATAATAATGAATGTTATAGTATAATAACAATCATTAAATAGTGGGGAAATACTGTTATTTTTGAGGTTTCTAATGTGATGTCGTAAATAATAATGACATTATATATATATATATATATTGTATATAATAGTATTGACCTAGGCTATATATTTGATACCCGTGCGAAGCCGGAGCGGGCCGTTAGTCTAAAATATAAGTCCTTACGATCTTACGCGTATGATCTTTACGATGAATTGATCTAAAATGCAACATCTCTAATACTAATTTTACCACTCGATTTACTTATTTTGATTTTTTTTCAGCGATGCTAGTTGCTTATTTCGTACTAATAAATATTTCTATCACAGGAAGGCGACGCGGCAAGTAGTGGATGCGTGGTTAGTGTCACATGCGACGCCGCCCAGCGCCGAACTAGCCTCCCCATCTAGAGCTGGCTCCGGCTCGGGTGCCACAACTCCAGTCAGGTATATAAAAACTATTAAAGGCTATGAAGTTAAATTATAGCGGTTAAAATTAGATTAAAAAAGATAGGCCTTTCATTGCAGGGGACCGCCAAGTAGGCACTACCGCGGTGTCAGATACATGTACTACTGTAAAATAGTATTACTGTGTTTCGGTTTAAATCACACTGTAGCTAGTGAAATTACTGGGCAAAGGAGAATTAGGAACCAATATCTCGAGGTTGGCAACAAGTGAGTGGCACCTACTAATAGTGTTGCAAACGCTCATAGGCTACGACAATTTCAATCCATCAGGTCTTTCGTATACTAGCTTGTCAACATAATAAAATAAACAAAAAGAGTAATTTAAAGTAAAGTGTTCAGTTCCTTGTATAAATCATTTAATTAAAAATAAATTAAATTTCATGTGCGCAGTTTAACGTATTTTTTAAATTTTCAATTAGTAAACTGGTTCAATATGGTCTGGGTACTGGATGTGTTTTCAAGGTAGAAACTATTCTCGAAGAGGCAGGTGCAAAGTTGTATTCAAATATTATTGCAAATTCAACCGAGTAAGTATAACTAGAGAAAAGAATAATTTATGCGCAAATTTCCACTAACCGACTTCCCCCGGTATTATTATAATACTATGAAAAAATAACAGGCGAACTTACTGATGGAAATCAAGTTGGTAATTGCCTATTAGTAGCTCATAACTTGTTTAAGGACCCTTCTGTTCGAGCGGCGAGCACATTCAGTTAATTGACTTAATCTCATTTATGAAATTGCCTTTGTTGTACTTTTTTACACCACGCCGGTGGCAAAGATGTATATGGTCCTCATTATTACACTGTTATCGTAGTTTATCGACGCTTTCATCACACGAAATGTTATTTGCCTGTTGCATGCAAAAGTGTAAGTTAGAAGACCAGACCAAGACCCAGATTTTTGGGTGTAGTGAACTTGGGTCTCTGGCGACATTCAATCGAATGAATTGCAGTGCTAAAATAAACCTACGTCACGTCGAAATTCTGTGAAAGTTACTACTTAAATATAGACGTACCTACATTGATTATTTACATAAATTGTTCCGCCAACATTGTCACTAGGGCCTTATTTCGTAAAAGATTGCTCTCATATCGTACCTGAGACGAGACTAGAGTCTAACGTGGGAGGGTTTTGACAATATTGCTTTTGACAAGATACAGAATACGAGCGACTACGAAGCTTTTATATAAAATTTTCTACGAGCTTTCATATAAAATTTTCATAAAATTTAACTTAAAACAATATTGTGACAAGACTTTTGGATTAAATGACGCCATATTTTTGGAAGTAATGTATAGTTGTAAAACCCTTCAATAGCTTTATTGCAAGAGGCCGGCAAGGTTACCACGATTAGGTACCACTGAAGTATCAAATGTTCTACCATAAAGCAGTATACTGTTTCGGTTTGAAGGACACTGTAGCTAGTGAAATTACAGATGCGCCAAGAAGATTTTTTAAGCACCAGTATCTCGACCAAAAACCAGTAACTCAGTAAAAAGTATAGTAGTTAAAAGTCGTATAAAAAAAGAATATTAGATCTCGTGGATTGGTAAACCAGTCGTTGTCTTATTTCATTTCCATCGACCCTAATCATTTTGTAGGTACATAATTTATAGTAGCACATTATTGGAGCGTCAATAATTCGCCTTATCCCAGCCGCCCTAACCTGCTCTCGTAGCCTCCATCAATCTTATGTCACCCCACAATACCTACTGCCATACAATTAGGGTTACCATATTCTTTGTCATTGCTAGGACGTTTAGAAGTTTCACTTTTCATATTTATATTTGTATTAGTCTAGTTCATTTGATTATTGTTTATTGTTACTTCATTGATTTTAGAAATACGTTATCGGCTCAAGATTAATATTTATGAATTTTCGAATATATGAGGCTGCGAATTTTAAAAAATTAGGTAAAGTAAGCCGTAAAATTTTGAGGCATAAGTATAACAATAGATGGCAAAAAATAAAGTAAAAAAAAGATAACCCTACTACATGCAATGTGTGAAATAATGGTAGATATAATTATCATCACTTTTCAACGATTTGATTTCTGGTTGGTTACTTTTGATGAAACTATCTTAGTTAAAGATTGCCTTAAGGCATAATGAAACATCGAGCTATGGTTACCCTACATGCCCCCTATGCCCAGTTCAAATAGATTGCCAAGCTCCCTAGCAAATACGTTGAAGTATTTTTTAAATACAAACAGAGTTTTACAATTCACATATCTTCCTCAGACTTTACATTTAGTTTTTTTAGCGGATAAATTTTTTTAACTCTTTAGGACCGGCCGCGACTAATTCTACCTACTTCAAATTACCTAACGTTAAAACCCTTCTAGATATCGAAATATTACATATATTTATATACCATTAAGATAGAAGTAGCCAAAAACCGGCTAAAAGTTGCCTGGGAGCTTCGCTTTTAAAAGATGAGACCGCCATTTGTAATCTCATATTGTATACTCTTATTCTTTCTTATTAAGACTGGTTGCTTTTATTGGGTGTGCAAATGTATCAATAAATAAATCGTCGTAGTCATCGTAGAATATATAAAACTAATTAACGTAATAAGGTATTTATCTTTTACAGCTCATGTGATACGAAAAAAAATCAAGTTTTTTAATTTAAATTTTATTTATTTATTTAACATAGACCTATCAATATATTCCATTCTATTAACAAAAAAAATTGTAGTCGTTTCATGTATTGAGATTTAATTACAATTCGTACGTATATTCAAATCGGATCCGTGTAGTAAAATTTCGTTTCGGTAAGTCGTAATTTAGAAAAGCATTAGCTCCTGAAGAAGTGAAAATTTTGGGTTGTATGTATTTCTTGATGTCACATCATAACAACAGTAAAAATAAAAAATCTGGGTTGGACCACCGATAACATTTAGAGATATCAAAAATAGATGTTGGCTTATTCTCAGACCTACCTAATATGCGCACAAAATTTCATAAAAATCGATCGAGCCCTTTCGGAGGAGTTTGATATGAAACACCGCGACACGAGAATTTTAATTAGATTTGAAACCGCAACTTCCATTACCAAGTTTATATCTTTAAGTTGAAGAGTCCTCATGAAACTCTTCGAGAGACATCGAGAACTGTCTTAAAAATTGTTTTATCTTATCAAACATTATGTAGAACTACTTTCGAAGTTTCAATTATTATTTCAATTACGTCTGTAAAGACGGAAACATAGTTTTTGTAGTCTGAGACTACTTGGCGTCGGTCTCAAGGAGTTAAGTATAAGCTATAAGTTTTTAAATCTCCAATAAAAACCCCTTGGCAACCTAATACGAAATGTTTTTCAAGGTGTGAAAATTTACCAAAGTGGAATTTTACGTTTCTTAGTAAGAAGTTTCCCGTTAAAAGAAATTTGGACAGTAATATTTTGTAGCTGACAAATTGTTATCTTAACTCTCGACTATTGGTTTGTTCCCAAGTTACACGGAACTTTATTTTCATTGAATTTTATCCTTGTTAGGTTTTATGTTACTTTAGTTTCTTATCGGATAACATAAGAATGAGGATACTTGTAATTTAATGTAACAAATCACCTACAAGTGATTTAACTATTTGACGACTGTTGTGTTCTGACTGACTGTTCGTTTCCTGATCGAGGTAGATGTTCCGGTTGTGCTTGTGTGTGTTTTCCGACACTGGATATTACTATCCTAATATATATAAATGCATTCAGCGTGCAATGTTTATTATTATTAATTAATTATTTCTAGATTTGCTAAAGCCTTGTTGTTTTAGTCATGAAATTGGCGGTTTACGATTACTAATTACTTAATTTCCTAGATTTATAAATTTTCGTTTGATCAATTTCAACACCTAACCAGCCAATTTTATTTCTTCTTGGATCAGGAACTTACCGTAATATTATAATTATATTTGCTCCATAGGTTACGAGGACCCTTTGTATTGAGGGGGTCATATGCATATTTGTCACCACCATGATACAAAATATCATTACCCGCCTATCTTATAAATAATAAATAAAGAAATTAAAGAAATTTAAATTATCTTTTTACCATTTTACTATGAGTGTCTTCATAACACCGGAATTTAAATGAGTTGATCTTTTATTATGCTTTATATAAATGACTAATGACTTTAAAAAAAGTATTGTAATATGCTATTATCAAAACCAGAGTAAGTAATTAAGTCTATATTATTGAGGTATTAGATAATCGTTATATTAGTTATTGAATAAAAAAACCGACTAATAATAATGTTATCAGATCACGCACAGTCAGGGCCACGGCACAACTCCTCGACAGCTGATGTACGCGAACAGCAGCGCTATCCAGCTAGTGTCAGCATCGCCTTTATTACTATACAGCCAGGGAAAGGGCTTGTGGATCCATCTTAAGTTTCGCTTTGATATATAATGGATAATCGCGTCTGGAAAATAGATCACATACTTCATTAATGACAATAATCCTTAGGAAATTTTGCACTGAAAACAAAGTGTCTTTGCGCCGACTACAATTAAATAGCATCTAACAATTTTTTTAATTTTTAATTTTTTGGAATTTTCACGTCTTGATTTTAAGAACACGTTTTATCGCACCGAATATAATTTAAAAAAAAGAAACGCTAACGCTAAACGCTACACACTCAACGGCCCCCATTAGGATAGTGATAACCTGTTTCGGGGGTCCGAAAACATACACAATGATAAGGACAAATACACCCAGACCGGAAAATATGCTTGCATGGTCAATACAAACATATTATGTTCCGAGCGGGAATCAAACCCGCTACCTGGGCATTTAAGACAGGTTTGCTACCGCTGCGCCACAATGTCGTCTACAAGAAAAACATAATATATTAATAGTCTTCATGAAGAAAGAGGTTATTAATTCGTCTGATATTTTTTGTATGTTACGTGATAACAGTGTCTGTGAATCGATTTTGATGAACCTTATTGTGTTAAATAAGATATACTTCTGGGAATGATTCCATATACATTTTTTGTTATATTCTAATCTTCTAGAAGAGCTAACTATCAGAGATTACTTATTTGTCATTGCTTTATTTAGTAGGAGTGAAGCTGCATCAGTTTATGTATTTATTTATCAGACTAATCATTACTACAACACTTCTCCCAATTTTAACACTGTTTATTTTCCATCCGACAGTTTTTCACAAATAAACGTGATCTAAATTTTAATGATATGCCAATGAAAATAAAACAGTGACATCCGACGTCGGGATGTGACTATCCCAACAGCGGGCGATGGGATAGTCTCTGACACAGCTGCGATTATTCCACCAGTGCAATCAGTCACACTGGTGGTAGGTCTTCTATTGCAAGATACTGGCTAGGTAGGTACCACTGTAGTGTCAAATATTCTACCGCCAAATAGTAGTGCTTCGGCATTACTGTGTTCCGGTTTGAGAGGCATTGTATGCTAGTGAAATTACTGGGCAAAGGAGTTTCAAGAACCAATATCTCGATGTTGGCAACGTTTGAGTTGCACCTACTAATGGTGCTGCAAGTGCTCATAAGTTACGGCAACCTCTTACCATCAGGTTGGTTGTTGCCATTGCCAACTAGCAACATAAATAAAAACCGCCGAACAGGGCAAAATTATACAGATTTATGTCCATATGCGGAACCGCATAAGACCGCTTACATAATTCATTCAAAAGTAATAAAATATTAACATTAAAAAAAATATTATATTCGTTTTTACAAAGCGTGCCGTAGTATGGCATTAAAACGAGTTTATTATCTTTGCTTATTTCACAAGCGGATGGCAATAGATTATGCGGTCGGGTTTTATATTATTATCTTCAATCTAATATATTACGTACATTGAACATAATTTTGCATAAAATTATTAATTCGTTAATTATTTGGATATTTCCCTGCGGACGGTTTGACTTCTTCCTAGCATTAATCCCGATATTTTGACCAGGGTCTGCTTATTGCTCTTATCCAGACAGGTTACTAGTTTTTACACAGAGCTATTGCCATATGATCTCCTAACTCATTAGATAAGAGCAAAATACCTATCATTATAATATAGGGATTAACCATTATTGTCAGATGTTACGATAACAACCGGGGCCGACAGCTTACCGTGCTTACCGAGGCACGGTGGGGAGACCCACAAGGCCAAACACCCAGACCGAGGCAGATATTTATAAGATTAATACAAATATATAATCAATACAAAATAATAATCAAACCCGCGACCGTCGAGCCTAAAACACGCCACAACGATTGTTACTGCGGACAGTTTGACATTGAACTTTAATGAATGAGCCTCTTTTAGTCAAGATTATTGAATCGTTGTTTATTTAGATAGTACTACACTTTGACGTTAATATATTTTAATATTTTTATAAGACTTTATTGATATTATCACAAATTAATTTAATAGTCATAATTAAAAAAAAATGTAAACGAAACTAGGTTTCAAAAATCCGTATTAATAAAATCGCAATCATAAAAATAGGATGTCGTTATAACGTGGATTGCTGGCTCGAGAAAAAATAATAGTGATTTAAACCCATTGGGACGCTTTCTGGGCTACATATCATTTTACAAAAAAACTGTATTTTTATTTACTTTTATAGAATTTCGCAATATTTCATAACATTAAATGACCTATTTATAACTTGGTATTTATACCTTCAAGTTTATTGGCACTCACATTAATTATATCAGTCGCGTGGCCGCTGTGTGAATTGTTGTCAACGCCCGGTGAAATAAATGTTAAATAATTATTCAGGATTTTGGAGGCTTTGAAGTTAGCGAGGTGTTAATTAAATTAATTCGCGTATAAACTTGGATATAAATATTCAAATACAACAACAAAACCGGTAGCTTTTATTTGGTACTTAACATTTAATTATTATTTACTATTCAATTTTGAGAACGTTTTTACTAATCCTAAGAAGATGGCGAAGGAAGTTTTATTACACCTTGTAAATTATAATATGTTAATCATATGTATATTTCTTAAAAATTACTTCCAGTGTATACAAAATTTAAAGAAATAGAAACCTGTTATTAGGGTATTATTAATGTGTCATTAATAATACCTATATGTTGTTATGCCACGGAGAGTATAGATAAATAAATAATCATTCACTACAAATCTCCTCTCTTTTTCCCAGCAATTTTCCCGGTATTTTGTCCAGGATCTTCAATTTTAGGTGTCACACACGCGTTGCCAACTTTGAGATATTGGTTGTTCGATGTCATTTGCCCAGTAATTTCAATAGCTACATTGTCTTTCAAACCAAATCACTGTTATGTAAAATACACAACTGCTTTAAATCGTAGAATATTTGACAACGCTGTGGTACCTACCTACCCGGGCTCTAGCAGTAAAAGGCATACCACCAGTAAATTACTAATTCCACCGCCCATTGATGCCATAATTAACAATGCTCTACGAAAAACTTAATCTAAAAATGGGTGTTTTCTCGACAGGAAGATCTCAGCGCACGAGTTCGAGCGCGGCGGACTTCTGAAGCCGTTGGTGACAACAGTCGACGGTACACCCACCTTCCTTGGCGATCAGCCGCTTCATGCAACACCTTCACGGCCGCAGCGACGCTCACGCAACGAGCTAAGGCTGCTTGACGAGAAGGAACTCATATTTGAATTAGTAAGTAATCTAGCTTTCGCCAAACTCTGCTTTAAGAAACTTGAATAAGTTTTCTAGACTATATTACCTAATGGAACCCTTACAAGACCACTCCCTTGTCCGTCTATTCGCCTGAAAACCTATATGGTATTTCCCGTTGACGTAGAATCACGAAATTTATAAAAAACAGTTGAAAATTATTATATAATTATAATACGCCAATTAAGATAGTCCTCGGAATTATATAGGCGCTCATAAAATTGAGAGGTTCAGCTTAGTTTGCACAACATCAAATAAGGTATGATAAAAAATACTATAGATAATGCTACGGAAGTTGGTTGGAGTTTAAGGAAATTTTAGAACGCGTGCTACTTTTATCTTTAATTGTTCGCCACAAAACTAAATATACAAATAATATATAATACTTCTAGTTTCAAAAATTACGGACTTCCATGAATACTGTCAACCCCTTTTTCACCCCCTTAAGGGTCAAATTTTACAAGATACTTTGTTAGTGCTCGTTTAAGTTTTAAAAACCACACCTGTGAAAATATTCAGCTTTCGAGGGTTACGCTGGAATCAGCTTTCTATGTCGGCGTTGATATGTCAGTCAGGTCTTCTCCTTTTATTTATTATGTAATAGGTAATTGAAATCAATCTTTTTAATCAAAGCTTAAAACGATTATATAAGTCGTATTTTAAATAATGTGCTTATTTTGACACGCAATATGCTAATTGAAAATCATAAACTTTAATATATACGAGGCTAAATGTGAAAGATAACTTGATTTAATTGATTTAATGGAATGTAATTAAAATGTTGTAAAAAATATTATATATTTACGTGACTACAAGTTGAATTTTATTACTTTTACGTGAATACAATTATTTTACTAGCGGGCCTGGCAGACGTTCAAAAAAAAATCGGGAATCGGATAACAACGCCTCTTAACCAACTCTTATTGTGAACAGAAGTGACACCGGTGAAAATTATTGAATTACTAATATCGCCATAAAAAATAGGCGTTGATGGTAGAAGGGTGAAAATTTAGGTAGGAAGGCTAATTATATTCATTGATGCCACATCATTAAAAACATATAAAAAATTGTCCAAAAATAAAAAAATAAAATTTTGTCCAAAAAAATAATTTTGGTGGACCACCCTTAACATTTAGGGGTATGAAAGATTTATGTTGACCGATTCTCAGATCTCCCCGATATGCACACGTAATTTCATAAAAATCGGTCGATCCGTTTCGGAGGAGTTGGGTAACAAAGACCTCCGAAACGAGAATTTTATATATTAGATTTATAATAATCATATGAGCGGAAGTAACTGTAGTTGTTTTTATGTTTATTATTCTTTCAAAATTTAAATTATGCAACAGATCTGTTACATAATAATTTACCCAGAGAGAAGCAACAAGGTCGCTGGAATTCTGAAAAAAAACAGCAAAAGG
Source organism: Hestina assimilis (assembly GCA_023373885.1). NCBI lineage: Eukaryota > Metazoa > Arthropoda > Insecta > Lepidoptera > Nymphalidae > Hestina > Hestina assimilis. Next base: position 7,954,613 of record CM041754.1, read on the forward strand.
TTTTTAGAGGTTTCAGGTATTAATGATTATTTTTCAAATAAAATTTACGACGCTGTGGCGCAGCGAAAGCGAAGCTGCCTGAAGCGCCACAGGTCGCGGGTTCGATTCCCGCTCAGAGCAGATGTTTTTATAACATAAACACAGGCATGTTTTCCGGTCTGGATGTGTTTTCCGGTCTGGATGTGTATATTTCCGGACCGCGACACGGGATATAACGATTAAGATCGTTGGTCGTTCGGGTTGATCGCTCGGTGTGTAGCGTTTATGAATAAAAAGTTCTACAATCAGTCGATATCTGAATGCATCTCGATTTACGGGTTTACTACAGCATGAATGTGAGTAAAATAAAATAGAAAAAAAGCAAAAGGCCGGCTGCAGCAAACCTTGATTTTATTTACCTACATTTAACCGTCGCAGTGTCAGGGTTGGCAACCTGTCGTCGTTTATTTTTGTATTATTATATTGAAAACTAGCTACTGCCAGCGGCGACACCCGATTTAAAAACGATTTTAATACAAACTTTGACCTCCGTTTCGTCTATTTAGGGGTGGAATTTTAGAAAATGTTAAAACTTGTGTACCTATATCTTTAATCGTTCACGTAAATACAAAGTTAGATGCTTCTAGTTTCAATAATGACGAACTTGCATACCATTTTCAATCCCTTTTTCACCCGCATAAGTGTACAATTTCGAAAATGCCTTTCTTAGGGCTTTATCCTTTTTTAGGCTAGGCGTTGATATGTCAGTGATTAAGGTCTTTTCCTTTTACATATTATATAGAATAGGACTTTTTGTGACTCTGTTCTTGTACAAAACCCTGCTACAATTTCATTATAGTAAACATATTACATATATGTATATGAAAAAATAATGTTATAGTGTTTTTCACGCCTTTTAATACTACAGCAAATCGGTTGCTAAAAGGAAACAACCTTTGATCTCCGTAATTTTTTTTCTTTATGGGAAACATATTGCTACTTTTTTATTGAGGAAGAAAGAAGTTTTCACACATATTTAAGAATAAAATACTGTTCTATACAACCTCTGTCAGGATTTTGTTTATATAATATCTGTTGAACAAGACGCTCATAGTCAGATGCGCTCAATAGTCCGTAAACCCTCTCAGGGTTAAGTCGCTTTAGATGCGGTAAGTCTGTAGATTGGTGACCGCATATTATTATTTTAACTGAGCTTTTCCGTACTTTGGAGGGTAGATAAAGAGTCTGACCGGCTGTTATCATTTTGATAGTATTCTGTAAGTCAAACCCGCCGTGCGCCACAACGGCGCAGCGATAGTAAAACTGCCTTAATCGCCGCCAGTCGCGAGTTAGATTCCCGCTCGTGATAGATTTTTGTATTGACCGTACAGTCCTTATGTATAGTATATTTTATATAAAATTTAAAGGTAGAACTAAAGACTATTAGAGTATTAAAGACACTATAAAATTTCATTATGAACAGTGTTTAAGTTTGTAAAGCAAAGTCTTCGGAGATATACATTATACAGCTGAATACACAATTATAAAGTGTTTGTCTGTTGGTTGAACTCGCTAATCTCTGGAATTGAAATTTTTTTTTTGCATTTGATAGCACATTTCTTGAGGAAGGCTATAGGTTATATAACCTCACGATACGATACTTAGAAGTCAAGCAATAAGAAATAAAGTGCGGGCGGCAGAATAATAAACGCTACACACTCAACGGCCCCCATTAGTTATATCCTGTGTCGGGGGTCCGGAAATATACGCAATGACAACGACAAATACACCCAGACCGGAAAACATGGTCAATACAAAAATCTATCACGAGCGGGAATCGAACTCGCGACCTGTGGCGCTTAAGGCAGCTTCGCTGCTGCTGCGCCACAATGTTGTCTTTAGATGCGGTTAATTGGTGTAACAGGGCGGTTTCATCCCACGACAGCGCAACCACGGGCACAGCCAACTATGTATATTGAGATAAATTTTTAAATCGTCTGTATAATTATATTTTAGAGGCGTCGGGGTGTGACGACCTCATCGCCCGCTGTTGGGATAACCTCTGTCACAGCAGAGATTATTCCACCAGTGCAATCAGTCACACTGGCTGTGGTGGTGGTGATGGTAGGTCTTTTGTTGCAAGAGGCCGGCTAGGTAGGTACCACCGCAGTGTCCAATATTCTGCCGCCAAATAGTAGTACTTAGGCACTACAGTGTTCCGGTTTGAAGGGCATTGTACGCTAGTGAAATTACTGGGCGAACGAGATTTAAGAACTAATATCTCGAGGTTAACAACGCGTGAGTGGCACCTACTAATGGTGCTGCAAGCGCTCATAGGCTACGGCAACCACTTACCATCAGGTGGGCCGTATGCTTGTTTGCCAACTTCTAACATAAAAAAAAAATACGATCCTTGATGAAAATCAAACAGTTCTCTAATCCCTCCAGCCGTTCAAGGTTAAAGGAACGCTCCGTTGAAGGTGAAATAATACATAAATTGCATGATTAAAAAATGGCTTTTTTAAGAAGTTTTAAAACCCTATGTAAAGAAAAATGTTCTTCAGCCCCATACCAACACTTCTGCATATATAACTCAGTTTTTTTTGTGGGTTGACATGGTATTGCTTATTTGCGTCCATTTAATCCTTCTAGCCGTTGAAGGTTAAAGGAACGTTCCGTTGAAGGTGAAAGGGTCGTCGAAGGTTAGCATTGTTAGATCTTTAATGCTAAAAGTGACAGCTGTCTTAGAAGTGCCTTCGAAGTGACATAGATAAGAAACCCAACTTTGTTAGGAAATTGGACAAAGAAAATCCTTTGGCTTTAGCTATTTAAACGTTAAAATATAATAATTATCAGTCAAGTCGGTAAGGACTTTAAAAATAATAACGAGTTAAGTTGGTAAAATAATAGTAATTATTAAAAGTATTATGAAAAACAAAGTTATGGGAATAACTGATATATCTCTAAAGTTAGTCGACCTATCTTCTTCAAACGAAATGTGGACGAAAGTTCATTTGGTGTTCAAATTTTCAAAAGCTCAAATGTTTCAAAAATTTTAAATCCCAAACCCTAAAAAGGGTGTCATTGCTTAGGTTAATAATAATTATCACGTTTTTATACAAACCCTCAAAGCATATATCTATATTTGTACCAAAAAATTCATCAAATCAGTTCAGTGGTTTAAACGTTTTTGCATGATTTAATGCAAATATTCAAAAACAATTACTTACCTGCCTTAAACGCCACAGGTCGCGGGTTCGATTCCCGCTCGGAGCATAATATGTTTGTATTGACCATGCAAGCATATTTTCCGGTCTGGGTGTATATATCCTTGTCCTTGTATGTGTTTCCGGACCCCCGACACAGGATACCACTATCCTAATGGGGCCGTTGAGTGTGTAGCGTTTAAAAAAAAAACAAACTTTGACATGCTTATTAATATTAAAATATATATATTAATATTATAAATGCGAAAGTAACTCCGTCTCTCTGTCTGTATGTCGTCAAAACTGAAGATTTATATGAAAACTGGTACACAGATAGTCTAGAGCCTGAGAAAGGACATAGGCTACTTTTAATGCGAAAAAAGGGTTGTAAGGGGTTGAAAGGGGCGGCTAACAAGTTGTATGGAAGTATCGTCATTTTTAGAGCTAGAAGCTTGAAACTTAGTTATTGGGCTGTATGTTATTAGATATAAGTAAATATGACATTCAAAGTTTATAAAAGTTGGTTTCAGAGTTAGTATTTAAATCGTTACTCACGCGAGTAACGATTATAATACTAACTAATACTAACACTTATTATAAAATAGGATTAAATATATAATTATCGTTACTTACCCCCGGTTTCTTGAACGTTGATCAAATTCATGTCAACTTAACATGCCAAATATAGAACGCTCATTGGTTAAACATAATCAATGATCAACAAGCAACCAATGAGCGTTTTGTTTGTGCTATGTTAAGTTAACATGAGTTTGATCAAGGTTTGAGAAACCGGGGGTTAATGTCTATACCCATATGTTAATACTTCCCTTGTTGATCGGCTTATTCATGCCTAAAACACAAGATTTAATACTCAAATTATTACCCTATCCTAAAGCTTATACAAAATACACTCAAGAGTGACACGTGTCCGAGTGTTCGTATCGCGATAACATTTGACTACTGTGATGCGAAATGCTTAATGTTTACAAATGTACCAATTTAGGCCTCTAAACCGGAGGTCAAGAGATAGGATGGCGGGCCGAGCTTGATAATAATTAAATGCACACAATACCCACCCACGGGCAGATGGAATGGTCAATGTTGTTATCGTTTTTTTTTCTGACGGCAGTGACGTCACAGATGTTTTCGTAAAAAAAAAAACTTTTACAATAAACCTTAAAAAAAACCTGTGGCACTCGGGGACTGCCGCATTAAAGCTATTGCATAGCCTTTTTTATCAACTTATGCAATTATTTTTTCATCACTTTCTTCATTAATAAATGCATTTTGTTTATTCATATTACACAAAAAACACTTTATACACAAATTTTACGCGTACAGCTACTCACCAGCAACTGCTATTCACTGTTGTACAATGTACATAGGTACACCTATGTTTACATATATACCTACATGTATACTTACGAGGTGCATATGCGGTGAGTGTGGCACTATAAAGATATGATAGATGCCTATACACCTATAAACTTTCTCACAAACAGCTGCTTACGTATTCGTAGGATTTCGGAGCAGTTCGTCTCGATCCGTGCGAGCATCGTACAGTCGTACCATATACATACACATTAAGCGAACGCTCGGCCGAGCTACATGGTAGGCGGAGTGGGGGTGTTAGGTTTTATTTTCGTTACGGAATTTCTCGATTCAGTCGCCGCGCTCAAAGCCCGCGATAACAGATATGCTATGCTTAATAAATATATAAATTTTGTTATTATCTGATTAAGGACTCTAGACATATAGAATGGAAAACCTCAAAATATAAGATCGATCGATCGATCGATCGATCAATCGATTTTTAAATATATATAATATCTTTAATTAAAAAAAAATCAATAAGTAATACATTTTTAAATACATAAAAGGTGTAATTAATGATATATTAAATTGCCAATGACTTTTTTTTCATCGATATGCAATCGGGTCGCGTGTTGATAAAACATTCTTGTTTAAGGTTACGATGTCGTTGACTCAGTGTTTTGTAATCGTTCATTTAGCGCTGTTATGCTAATTTGGAATATAATTTGAAATTATTTCCTTATAAATAATTTGAAACTGCGCTGTTACCTTCATAAGGTACAAATGAAAAATAATGAAAATTTATCCACGAAATAAAATAGTAAGATGTAATAGTAGTTTTCGTAGTCCTTCGTTTCCTAGCAAAAATGAGGACTCGACTTGGGAAGCACTACCCCATCACAGAAAATCGTGATGTAACAGTCTCAGTAGGTATAATTGCGTTTCATGAGAATGCAGGAGTCTTAATCTCTCACCCTTCTGACCCCTTCGCATCTTTGTTTTTCTCTTTTCATTTAATAACTTTTAATGAAAGTTCTTTCTTCATTTTCTACGACGTATTGTGTAATTTTTTTTAAGGAGGTTGTCTTTCGTATCCACTTTCCGGGATCAAAACCCGGCAAGGTCAACCAAGAACGATCTTATACCTTACTTTATCTTTTCATTTTGTTCTAACTACGGTAATTGCTTTCTGTCTGATAGTTCATGAGAAATTTGCTGTATTCAAAATCAGCTGTATTGCTTGTAGATAGAACAATGAGTCAATATGGCAAATCTTGATGTAAGGAGCCTCCTGCAGCTAAATTTAGAATTTCTATAAATTTATTATAATCATTTTGATCCATACGATCATGATCTTAAAGATTAAATGAGCCTCTATTTTTATCTAAGATAACCTCTAAGAATGATTTTGTAATGGCAATATCTCACGAAGGAGAGATCGGGAGATGTTCTTCCAATGTTACTATTTTAACATAGTATCCTTCATTGAAACACAATTACACATGTCGATTACTGAATAGCTTTGTATCTGCGATTCAAATGAATATTTTCAATCCATCAATCATAAAATGAAGTGTTAACCAGTGAAGGACAATTATGATGTTCTCCAATGTTCCATCAATGTCGCAATTGTTTACTTTAATATACAGCATTTTCTGTATTCCTGAGTGTATTGCTTGTGTTATAATAATGGCTATATTCCATGAACATCCAAGTAATGAGTCAATAACCTCGGCAATGCTCATTCCACTATCCATATCTTATAAATCTAAAATGACAGTTTATAACTATACATAATTACTAAATAATCTTTAAACAGGGCCAATCCGATATAAATTTCACAATAAACTTAATATTTTCACTATATATAAACACTATTTGATATACACCTCACTGATTTTTTTCTTCCGCATGACAATCTACGGGACAGAATTTTCTCTTTTAATTTTGTTAATAGGGATTTCCAAAAACCAAACCCTTTCTCATTTTTGGTTTTGTTTTCTTGTCGATCTTCCGTTTCCTCTTCAATATTTCCTGCTTCTGATTCCAAAATTCATTCTCCACGGTATTTAAATTAATATAATCTATTTATCTCCATATTATTATTATTACTAGATTCCGTTGTTGAGTTAACTTTTTGTTTTACTTTATTCTTCTTTGGTTTTTTAAAATTATTAGTTGCTTCCGCGTAAGATCTTATAACTTGTTCCTCTTTATTTGGTTCAATGTCGACGCAATCAGCTGGATCTATCGTTTTATTAATTGTTGGAAATTCCTCCGCTGAAAATTCAGGTATCGGAGGGGGGCTAGGTGGGACATATATTGTCAAAGCTCTTTTATATGTGCAAGTATATTCTGCCATTAGCTCCCGAATCCGTTTTTCTTTATTATAAATAGGACATATTTTGGACATGGCCATATGGTTGCCATTACAATTATTGCATATAAACGTTGTCCGAGCACAGTTGTCGTGATTATTACCACATTTTGGACAAACAATTTTATTAGACGGACAAATTTTACTCGTATGGCCAAATCTCCAGCAACGAGAGCATTGTGTCACCGGGAACACATACGGTTCTACTGTTACTATAGTGTCGAACATTTTGATGCGTGACGGTAAGGTTGAACCTTTAAAGCATATTCTCATGGCTTCACTTAATTCCCACCTTCCATCAGAACTGTTTTTACGTTTAAGTCTTTTTACTCCCATGATTGGTATATCACTGCATAAGCTATCCAAGATTTCTTCGTCAGTATTATCCATATCTATATCCTTTATGACTCCGTATGTCTGGTTCACCTCCATAGTTCTATACACCCTAAATCCATTTTCATTAAAAAATTTGTTATTCAAAAATTCTTCAGCACTTTCCTCCTTGTCAAAGTGAATTACCGCTTTGAATGAGTTAATGTATTTAACTCGATTTACATTTTTATGTTTTTCAGTTTTAATATCTTGGCTAATCGAGAATTGTTTTGGAAGCGGGTTGGTGCCTGCAAGGCAAATTTCAATCTTATCGTCTAGTATCCTTTCCAAATCATGCGAACCCCCCTTCATGTGCGAACTTTTTCTTTTCCTCTCCACGGTCGTCCAAACCTCTTTTATTATTTATTTCCCTGTTTCTTTTATCCGGTCTTCTACTGTCATCGTCCATTTCATCGTCCATTTCATCGTCCATCATCTCTGTACGTACCACACTATTCATGTTCCCCTCCGTCACAAATTCTAACTCATTCTCATTATCTGATTCGTTAATACTCATACTTCAAATACTTCTACCTATAGAAATAGTCATTGTAAACAAAACAACTTAATATCGAGCGCGACGGCACTGAAACCGGTTTCTGCGATGCGACAATAACGCGTCTACGAAGAACGATCTTATACCTTACTTTATCTTTTAATTTTGTTCTAACCGCCGCCTTTGGTATAGCAACAAAAAACTATTGTAGGTCACTAGAGGTATTAGGAATTTTATTTTATACCGGAAGAAAAGTATCGATACGAACGCTAAAAATAACTTAATATATTCCATGGGCGCGGAGCCTCAGGCAATGTTAGTTATTAATATCATATTAATCATTGTAGCGTATATTTTTGTTTGATCTATATTGACATAAAAGATAAGTAGTAATATTATGTGTATTAGAACGTGCTATTTTCAAAACTATTTTTAAAATATCAAGATCATATTTGTTTTATTTTTATAACACATATACATGAATATAAGATAAATGTTCAAGATTAAAACTTAGCTCTAACTAATGAGAGAAAAATTGAGATGAATTTTTTGTAGTCAGTACATACATTATGCATTAGACGCTGCGGTAAAGTGAGTTCAAGAGAACGTTTTTGTTTCTATATTAAAATATGCAAAAGCCTATGTGGATATTGTTAAAGTTTAATTAGAATATTTTATACGGACGAATAAATTAATACTGAAAAAACAATGCCTTTCCTAAGTTAGTTCGATTAAAAAATTCACTATAAATTGTTAAAACAGTCTGCTTTTCGAGCTACGACGACTTTTGGACCCAAATAACTGTGTATTATATATGTACATAATAAATGAAACTATAAAAGGGTCAAAATTGATGATGGTAAGTAAGTTATCGTGTATAGGAATTAATTATGAATTGGCGATGATAATAAACAAAAAGCTTTGCTGTGAAAAGGCAATATTCTGTCTAGCACAGCTCCCCATGAGTTTGCTTTAAGGTTGTAGGGAAATTCTTCACAAGACGGCTTATACTTGAGAAAACTTGGTATCGTCTATAAAGCAATTTCCGCACAATCTCAACTCCTCAAAGGGTCGGATTACAGCGAATGTTTTGTTAAAAGACAAGCTATTTTTATTTCCAGTCTTCAAAGGTATTTTTGCTTTTTATTATTTTATTATTCGATTTTGATTGATTCAGTTTTTTTTGGGTACACTTCCGTGACTGTTCTATATAAATTGTTAACGATTCGATCAATACTCTGAAGATAAAGAACGGAATTCCCATAACGAACCAACCGAGATCTCTGCATACGAATTGGTTTTGTTTATATGTGTTTTGGGGATTGAAATGTCGCTTATTATTTATCAGTTTTATAGGAGTAAAAGTATTGACGTAAACTAAATGCTCGAGTTCCATTAACTTGCTTCCAACGTCCGACTTATTCGGAACGTATGCTAGCCAAGCTCGAGTATTCACTTGAAAATTGTGTTAACATCTCGTTCGTAACAGTGAGAGAATCTTAAAAGAGGGCGATTTCTCGTCGGGACTAACTTTTTGACGCTCCATGAATTCCTGAGTTTGTTAATTTGGGCTCTTCTTTTGGTTTGCACGTATTTATTTGCAAGAGTTTTGCGGGTTTTTGTAGTTTTATAGTTGGTTTATTCTTCTTAATTATCTTGAAATAATTGATAAGTTTGTAACATATAAAAAACAAAAAGTAGTATAGCCGTGAGTGAGTGAGTAATATTAGATAACACCAACCAATACATATATATATATATATATATATATATATAACTAGCTTCTGCCAGCGGCTTTTTCCGCGTGAATATCGATTTCAAAACAAACTTTGAACCCCTCTTTCAACCCTTTAGGGGTGGAATTTTAGAAAATGATAGTACTCGTTTACGTTTTAAAAGCGAAACCTGTGAAAAAAATTCAACCCTTGGAGGGTTTAAGCCCTGCTTAAACTAGGTTCATATGTCAGTCAGATCTCCTCTTTTATATAATTATGTATATATAGAATAGAACGAAATAATGAAGAAAATTCTTATATTTGTAATACTTGACTTAGTGGGGAAAAGTGTGGCTATACGCGCCTTAAAATACGACATTATATGCTTATATAAAACGCTAGTATGAAAGCTCTCTTAGCAATACTTACACACGCAAAAGTACTGCAATATTATAGGATTACTAATGTATTCCGCTGCACGTTCGCCTTATGTGCCTATGTGTAATTAATGTGTACATATTAAACTATATACTTGTTTGTCGAGCTATTATAATGAGTCACATTGTCTTTCATTAAGTTAGCTCGCGTGTAAACATAATTTCAAGCAGTTTCCTAACAACCTCGTTCTAAATACTTTTTCTTATAACGAAATGTTACTGTTGAATTTTCATACTACATTTGTGTTCTAGCGTACTTACTATGTTGCGTTAAAATGGGAACTATTATTTAACAGTGTAAGTTAGTTTCACCGTTTTGCATTATAAAGATTTTATGTTTACAATTTAAACACATCTGTGTAAGCATCACGTGAGATTTTATGTGCGAATACGTTTTTATGTTTACCCTTTTGATAACTAAACGATAATGTTCGTTGCATCATGTGAGTTGTATTTAAACGTGTTTATTATTTAATTATCAAAAGTATTATATTATAAAGTATATATTATATACATTATTCGTTAGTAGTCATTTCCAGATCAGCTCGACAATGGAAGGACTTTTCTCACATTTTGTTTAGATTTGCCAGCATTCGTACCTTTGCGGTTCGTTTGTAAATGTGAATTCTGGACGCCCAAACGTTAACCCTATGACTCCTCCTTTTTCCTCTTCTGCCCCCTCTCTTCAGGTGTTTGCAACGCACAGCTTTGATGCCCTTATCATTGCTAGCGAATACTGGCGAAGGTAGCTGCTCTACATACAACCAGTATGATTTTTTATTATGATGTATATTATATATATATGTATCACTACATAGTATAAAACAAAGTCGCTTTCTCTGTCCCTATGTATGCTTAAATCTTTAAAACTACGCAACGGATTTTGATGCGGTTTTTTTTAATAGATAGAGTTATTGAAGAGGAAGGCTTATATGTATAAAAATAGTTGACAAAAAAAAAAATTTGAGGTATCTAATGTGATGTTGTAAATAATTACATTTAACGCTTGCGAGCCACGGGCAGTAATGAATAAATCAAAACTACTGGATCGATTTTAATCATTTTTTCAGTGAATGAAGCCATATATTTTATACCCGTGCGAAGCCGGAGCGGGCCGCTAGTATTATATATATATGAATAATTTTTAATGTTTTTTTTTTAATGTCTATATGTTTTTGTATGTGGTGTGCAATAAAGTATTATTATTATTATTAATATTATCATAGCTTAGTCAGAATTTTAATCTTTAAAACTTACGTACGATTACTAATGATGTAACAAAAATGTTGATTTTAGTTTTTGTTATATGTAGAGTAGGGGTTCTTTGATTCTGTAGACGATTATGGCCTTGTCACGTTTGGCCTAAATTGTCGATTATTAATAATATCGTGTATTTATAGAGACTGTGATAAATTACTATCTGGGATAAAACAAATGTCCGCCATTGTCGCGGTGAAATCTAAATTATGATGGTTCCCTTTGAATTATTATCCGGAAAAAATGGATAGCCCTATCATTATACCGAGGCAAAAAGGTCATTAATTTAACAGCAAGACAACCTCCTATATTTATTGAAACTGTACACTTAAAATATTAAAGTAATTTTTTTTGTGAAATTATCTCTACCGTAATTTGATACTTTGTTAGTTAAAAGTCTTGTTTTTTTATATTATCTGATACTTTTATTATTAGGCAAAGGTTTAAATTTTAGAGGTAGAAAAAAAATCCTACAAGCGAGGGGAAAATTATTAAATAAGCAATCATATTTGAATGGATGTTTTTTACTTTTTACTAAAAAAGATTAAGATCTCACTGTTGGGCAAATCTTTCCTTTCCCTAACCCTGATATAAAGAACACATGCCCCAGAAATTATTTCCTAGGCATCGTGAATGATAATGTTTATATTCACGTGTTATAGTTTCATGAAATTTATATTTGCCCTGAGCGGGAATAAAACCCTCAAACATCGGCGCTTAAAGGCAGGATAGTTTGCGCTGCATCACAGCGCTTGTGATTATTCATAGAACTTCTTCTTATCGAGTGGTTAGTGGCCAACGTAGTGTCAGAGTTGTTCAGATCGCCGTATAGGCCTCTGGCTTGACTTTTCGGCTATTGTCAAATTGATAACAGCCGGGACCGACTTTTTACGTGTCCTCAGTTGAAATTCCACTATGCGATCACCCATCTAGTGACTGACCGCGCATAGGGTTTCTTAACCCACCGATCGCTTACCGATCAGTGAGCGCACCCGGCTATGAGGATCTCAATATGAAACGTGCATATTACTTAATCTTATGCGTCTTTGAATGAAGCTATAAATCGTGTTTAATAAAATAATATAGTAGCGAATATTAAAACATTGTTTCGTCATAATTCCAATTCGTCAATTTATCTTATTTGCTCAAGTAATATTCACGTTTTGGCCTCTCGCCCGACCGATGCTATTTGCATACAAAATTAACGAGATGTAAACCTCGTCAGTAGGGCGGAAATTAGTTCGGAAATCAGCAACGAAATTCGGTTACGAAGATGTAATGAAAATGTGGGGTAGCGCCGCAACTTCTTGGAAACCGAATATAACAAAACGCTGTTTAACTTTATGTATATTTTTGACATAATGTTACGTACATCAAAATTCTTAAATTCAAAAGTCATATTTTATGTGTCTCATTTTCTTCACATAATATGTTTTATTTTACTGGGAGTAAAACTGTTAGGTTTTGTGGAATTTAAGTAGATTATGCTGATAGATAATGTTGTTGACAATCTTTCGCCATGACTATTTTGACTACTAAAATTTCTCTTTGAACATAAGTCCGCATAGTCCCGAACAGAGGCGAGTCTTTTATAAAACCAAACAACTGAATAATTAAAATATGTTTGTTATTAAATAAATAAACGTTATACACTGAACGAACCCCATTGGGTTAGTGATATCTTGTGTCCGGAAGCGAATACAAGGACAAGGACAAGGACAAATACACTTAGAGCGGCATACATGCCTGTAGGGTTGATACAAACAACTGCCCCAAGCGGGAATCTAACCCGCAATCTGTGGCATTTAAGGCAGTTTCGCTACCGCTGCGCCGCAACGTCGTGATTATCGTATTACTCTGTTACCCAGGTCAAAAGACTTAATTATGTGCCAATCGCGGTGTTCTATAAGTTAAAAATCATTTTTGTTACAGGTTAAAGATATATGCAATGAGTTGGAAGTTCGCGTACTGTGCCACAAGATACTACAGAATGTATCGATACTGCTCGACGCTGACAGAGGCTCTCTATTCCTCGTGCAGGGTGAGCGGGCGTCTTCACCCCACCCACAAAATGGAAGGTAAGTTTAGTTTACATCACTAAGTAATTTAACCTCAACTTCGTTATGTATATGCATACTTACAATGTAAGGGGTAGAGTTAGTGTAATTTGCACTGACTGATGTAAATTATAAAATAATTTATAGTAAAACAAAACAAATATTTTATTCTTTTAAGTAACGAAAAATAGCCACCCACCACAGCCCGTGAAATATTTATTAGTATTATGTAGTTTCAGTTGCCACTTATAATCCTTCAAATAGACATTGAGTTACTGAAAAAAATATACCAATCTCAATAGGCGTGCCTGTAAACTTTGAAGACATCCCTGGATATCCAAATTACAATGACACCAGTACAATAAAACATTCAACTTGCGAAATGCAAAATAATACAAAAGTAATACAGTATTTGCGTCACAGAAACTCGTCTAGGCGGTGGAAATTGGATGAATATTAATTAGACCTAACCAATAAAAAAAGAGAGAGTCTACTGACGTCCAAATCGAAATGAGAATTTGCACTTCGCTGCAAACCTTGCTCGTAATCTGAATTTATTGTGTCGGGAATAGGGTTACCATTTTACTTTTAAACTATTCAATATGTCTTAAAGGCAAGAAGTTTTTATTTGAGTAGGATTATTTGGACGCAAATTAGCAATACCATGTCAACCCACAAAATTCAAAAAACTGAGTTATATATGCAGAAGTGTTGGTAAATGGCTGAAGAACATTTTTCTTTAATATTTGTAGGGTTTTAAGCTTTATAACTAAAAAAGACATTTTTTAATCATGCAATTTATGTTAAACGTTTTGGGTTATATTATATACGAAATATGCAGTTTGTATACTTATTTTTTGTGAAAATAAGTAAAATGACTTACATAAATCTGAAATTGTAAATCTGAAGTTGACCAATACATTAAAAAAAATCACAAATTACATTCGTGTGCGTAGACATCACATTAGAAACCTCAAAAAAAATATTTTTTCTCCACTATTTAATGGATGTTATTATACATATAAACTTTTATCTTCAATCACTCTATCTATTAAAAAAACCGCATCAAAATCCGTTGCGTAGTTTTAAAGATTTAAGCATACAAAGGGACATAGAAAGCGACTTTGTTTTATACTATGTAGTGATACTTGAATACTATATTATAGGGTTATACTTGAATGTTCCAAAATCGTAAGAAGTTTATTATGTAGGTTATCCGGTGCAGACGTAATCAAAAGCAAAAGCTTAAGTTTATACCTAACGTTGCGTACTGGCAGCCTTCACAATAAAACCGCAATAAACGGACACCCCGGGGTTAGAACGAGTTTAGTCGCACTAAAGATGCATTGAAGGTGATTTCATTTCATCCAAGTCGCCTCATTGTCCGTGAACATTATGAGATTTCTTAGACGAGTTTATGTTTTGATTTTATTATTTCAACTTCATACAAAGATTATGTTTGTAATTATAGTGATTGTTTTTCTGAATGTGTATTATTGTTGGTCTTACTGGCCTTGGCAGTATCATCGGGCAGCAGGAATTAACGCTGTGATACAGCTTAATATGGCATTCTTTAAAAAACTCTAGAATAACTGAATAGAACAATATTATATGCAGGTAATATTTTAAAGCGAATAAAATCATGTAACGTATTTCGTGTTATTCGAAAATATATACCCATTGATTAACTCTAGATGACCGGCCGGCCAGCTAAGATGTTAATTAGTTTTATTAATAAAATAAAAACAATATATTACAAGTATATAGTACGATATTTTAGAACTGTGTTCAGAATATTGGGACGATATCAATCTACCACATTTTTTTTATGTTACAAGTCGGCAAACAAGCACACAGTCCACCTGATGGTAGGTGGTTGCCATAGCCTATGAGCGCTTGCAGCACCAGAAGTAGGTGCCACTCACGCGTTGCCAACCTCGAGATATCAGTTCTTAAATCTCGTCCGCCCAGTAATTTCACTAGCATACAGTGCTCTTCAAACCGGAACACAGTAGTGCCTAAGCACTACTATTTGGCTGCAGAATATTTGACACTGCGGTGGTACCTACCTAGCCGGCCTCTTGCAACAAAAGACCTATCACAAGTGTGACTGATTGCACTGGTGGAATAATCTCAGCTGTGACAGAGGTTATCCCAACAGCGGGCGATGGGGTCGCCAAATCCCGACGCCGGTAGAGAGAATGTATAACCTATTGTAGGAAACACAAAGCTATATAAATATTTCTATAAAAAGTATTCCAAGACCAGTCAACCTATGTATACTCTACGTAAAAGCAATCAAATGATTGCTAACTGGAATGTGAAACCATTACAATTTAAGTGGGTGTTAATGTTTTAGTAGCCTAGATAAATGCTTACAGATAGATTTTAACCTAATTGTTGAAATAGGCTAAACAGATTCATTCAACATGTTAGAGCAATATATACATGTCGTTTCAGACGTCGGACGGAAAATTTCATCCTCAAAAAAACCGTTCAATATACTGTGTTCTATGGACTTGAAATAAAACGAATTTTTATACGATATTATTCAAAATATGTTCTTCATACATAATTTCGTAAAATAATTCATGAATTTCACCGGTTACTCTGTGAGTTGCCATTTTTGTTTCCATTTCATCTTATTCAAAACTTTCCTTTGAGGTTTTATTTCTAGCGTATGTTTTTGGACTATATAGGAGCGGTTCCTCGTCTTTCGTTAGAGCACCTTTTACGGTGACGAGAAAAAAAAAATTAAATGTTTATTTCAAATGAAGACCTTGGCAGTTCCAAATGTACATTTCGACAAAAAATTGGAAACATAATATAGGATTTTCATACATAAGGAAATAGGCCAATAATTTTATGTCATTCAATAAAACGGAATAGTTATTAGTTATAGACAGATTTCTCACTGAAATTAATGTAACAAATAAAATTATGGTTCAAACGAATTCATTGAAGAACCTCTCCTTTAATTAAAAGAGCTAGTGAGCCGCGATTAGTGAATTGGAATTGTTTTTATATACCAAAAGTACTAGTGGTTGAAGTATATTACTGTTTCTCCTTAGTTATTCTTAAAATAGAATAATAGTTATCTAACTAAAACAAATCGTTCGATAAATAGGATAAAGTTACGTCACATCCTGGGGATGAATAAAAACTCATCTCGTGGCGATCCCGGAATGGTTTTACTGAACCTTTTTTGTTATTAGACCGTGACAAAAGAGAAAAATCGGAAGTCCAGTACACACGCCCGATGGCCTACATCCGCTCGGGCCCACACACTTTATGAGTTAACGGCAAATGTCAGCTCTGTCACATTTATTTTCATGACGGCTCCGAGCAATGAAATATATAAAGTAAACGAGCGTGTTCTGATTTTTGTCAACCGTTCTATTGGAAGTTTTTTGTACATCCCTTTTTTGTTTTTTACGTCTAGATCCTTTGCTCGACGATCGTTTTTGCGTTATGGTAGCGATACTGCCTTCAACGCCGGTCGTCGCGTGTTCAATTCTATTTAGCTTGGACGTTGTTCGAGTGAGATGTTTGTATTGGCCATACAGTATACCTGTATGTTTCGGTGGTTGTTCCTGTGTTTCTGTGTGATATTTATTTTCATATAATATATTTTAATAGCTAGTTACCGATGCCGGATGCGTGCGTAGCCTCTCCTTGCACAGAAGGCTTGATTTCTGCTAGCTTTATATTAATAATGAGAAGCATTTACCTACTACTCTAAACCCACATTACGTATTACATTACAATGTGGCCCACATTACGTTAGTAATAGTCTGTTTTTAAAAGTTTGGAAATCTACATAAAATATAAGCACAACCACCCAGACCGGAGTTCATGCCTTTATGAGCAATACAGACACATATCCCGAGCGGGAAATTGCTACCTCAGAAGTAGTATTGAGTTTTTTCCTATAAGCAAACGTAATTTAGCACTACAATAACAAAATACGAAAATGAAATCCTGCACTGCAGATCTTTATTCGAAGTAACCACGGTTTTGTTGCGAGATCTTTTTTTCTACCATCCCATTCTTTCAGTATATTGATGATCGTTGGCCGTAATCCAAGTTACTTAACTAATCTATGTTTATCGTTCGAGTCGAACAAGAGGTTTCATCACCGCAATCTGTCTCGGGTTACACACTCCATTTAACCATAGTAATGGTGTAGTGTATCATGTACTTGCATATACATTTTGTGGTCTACTATCAGATTATTCGTATTTGCTTCGGTAAGCGGCCTTTTTGTTATGTATTGCTACTTTATTTTAAGTAAAGTCAATTTTGTACGATAGCGTATTGGGTTTTTCTAGACTCGAATTTGTTTTTTTTATAAAGACTATTAGCAATGATTTTTCAAGTCTTTACTAATACTCCTATTGCCTCTCCAAGTAAGCTCATTGCTTGAGATAGGAGTGGGTAAGACAATAGCCCAAGGGGTCAAGTCGAACCCGCAACTGTCGCGTTAATGGAGCGGTGAAAGTCCTTTAACCGTTGAGCTATTTAGATTTGATTTCATGCTTGATATTACTGTAATCGAATATGGTACAAACAAAATTAAAAGAAATCGAAGCAGTTTGTGTCATCGATGTTTGAGATTTTGTTGACCTTTACGTTCTTGTATAATGTGTTTATTTGACATATCTGCGTTCACACTTTCTATATTCCATTGTAAATAGTAGTGCTTAGGCATTAATGTGTTCCGGTTTGAAGGGTAATGTAGGCTAGTTAAATTACTGGGCAGAGGAGATTTAAGAATTAATATCTCGAGTTTGGCAACGCATGAATGGCACCAAGTAATGGTGCTGCAAGCGCTCATAAGCTACGGCAACCACTTACCATCAGGTGGGCCGTATGTTTGTTTGCCAACTTAGAACATAAAAAAATATTTCATTGAAATGAACAATATTTAGAGACCGCATTTTTCAAACGTACTAGCGAAATATTTCTCATAATCCAAGAGCGCGAATAAAGTTCAATATTATGCAGACTATTTCCAATCTTGAGCCCACAAAGCCAATGGCGCGAAAGTCGATATTGGAATTCATGTGTTTGAACATATCTTGACAGTTCCAGACTTTTGCGAATTCGCCCAAAACTAACAGCTGTGTGAGAGAAAACTAATAACCGATATATGATTACTACGCTATTATATATTATACTAGCTTCTGCCCGCGGCTTCATCTGCCTGAATGACAATTTTTAATGCGGCAGTTTTAAGGCTGTAATTATGAAAATAATTGATTCTCTATACAATTTTTCGTGGCGTGAAAGCTTGACAGATAAACAGAGCTACTTTTGAATTCATAATATTAGTAAGGATCAGTAGGCTTTTATGTTTTCCGGAATTTTGATTTTTTTTTAAATATAATAATAAAAAAATCCTCAAGACTTTTTGTGGATCTGATATGGGATATTAATCAATCAATCAGTTACAATTATATTTAAATTAAATATATCAACAAATATTCATAAAACAAAGTATTACTTTTTGAATTTCTTGAATATCAATGACTAATTTACTTTTTAATTAATGTTCGACAAAGAGACAGGAAAACTCCTCAAACGAAATTGTATAAAATGATTTACGAAAAATGTAAAGAAACTCCTGTTACTTCTGAATTGAACACATCTTTTAATTGACTTTTAATTGCTTTTTGTATTTGCTCTCATAACTGTCTTGAGATATCATGAGTATGTGACAATAATAAATGTCGATTTTTATTAGCGTTGCACACTCAATGGCCCTCAAAATTAGGATAGTGATATCCTGTGTTGGGGGCCGGAAACACGTACAAGGACACGTGCACCTAGGCCGGAAAATATGCTTGCATGGTCAATATAAACATATTATGCTCCGAGGGGAATCGAACCCGCGACCTGTGGCGTTTAAGGCAGGTTCGCTACCGCTGTGCCACAACGTCGTCTGTATATGGCTCAATATTATTTAAATATTAGTGGTCCTTTTTTCAATGTTATATTGTGTTGTAACAATAATATTATATATTTTTCAATGGTATATTGTGTTGTAACAATAATATTATATGGGATACTCCCTACAGTACAATCAATCCTTCGCAGTTTATTCTCATAGTAAATTTGACGTTTTGGCAGTTGTACCTAGAATATCTGTAAATTTTGAAATATAATATGAGGTATAATGCTACTTTTAGACATTGCTCTTTCATGCGCGATTCATTTCGCGCTTCATAGATGTACGCGCGTACACGGTTCTATTCTGACGCTTACACTCGCACTGGTGGTGGCGAGTGTTAGTAGCCTATTTATAGCGTTTTATATTACGTGTTTATACGAGCTTATAAGCGCATCAACGCTCGTGCAAGTTGCATTATGTAAAAGGCCCACCTATGCGCACCTATGCTCGTATAAAACGCTGATCTGCAACCGTCCTAAGGTTTCAGTGAGGATGAAACAAACCTTTATCGTGTGTAATTTCTTTTAAGTCAACAGTTAAAGACGTAATAAGGACATTTTCAAGGTTAGAAGTGTACAAATACACTTTACTATCCAAATATTTGGGGCGGATTATTGATGATATTGATGTTTCTATTATATTTTTTTTATAGAAATGTTTTCTTTAAGACTATAAACAGCGTTGGCCATTTCGAATATATACATATACGAGTATACGTAGTGCATTTAAAGGCATTTTTTAAAGTTTTTTATATGACTAAGTTACGTAAGCAATCATACTACTCACTATTGCCGTAGCTAATAACGCTTGCTTTACCATTCATATGTAGACGTCACTGACGCGTTACCAACCTCGAGATATTAGTTCTTAAATCTTTTGCCCAGTCATTTCACTAGAGGCAATGTTCTTTAAAACGAAACACAGTACTGCAAAACACACTACTACACTGACACTGCGGTGGGGCCTACGTAGCCGGCCTCTTGCAATAAAAGACCCACCGCTAGTAGGGATGAAACACCATAAGTCAATCATCAAGAAATTATTAATTATATATTTATTTTATGATTAATTTATCATAATTTTATAATAATTTATCATTAACTATATTCTTTATGTAAACAACATATTTTCATAAATAAATTATACTTATCAAATTTTAATTTCTAACATTGACATAGTTCATATTATTTCAGTGAACAGAAAACCCAAGAATAAATTAGCATTATATTCTATACATATTTTTTTCAAAAAGTGTTTATCCTTACGTTACCTACCGTGTATTTAATTATTTATTTGCGCTATAATAAAACGTAAAAACATCATTTTTTTAAAGATAACTAGAATCTTAAAGAGAAAATAATTGTTTGTCAGTTAATTTTTAAAGCTCTGTTGCTGCAGGCTTACAATTGGGCACATGATGTGTATAAGATAAACTGTCTTGATTCTACATGATACATTGCATACAAGTCCATTTATCTATAAATCTTTTAGAAAGTCGCGAGTGGAAACTAGGAAGTAGTAAAAAGGTTACTACTTCGGTCACATTGACATATTCTTCGTTCATTCATACATAGATACTATGGGATGACGTCAGCCGGCGCGATTATAAAGCTAGGCGAGGCGTTTCAGTCCACGTGCACATCGTCTCGTGTCGGCGACGTTCCAGTATAGACAATAATGCCTCATGGGTATTTTTCCTCGCGTATCAGTTTCATAATACCTTTAATGTTGACACCACTTAAACAAAGTCATTCAACTAGCATCTGCCCGCAACTTCATCGGCATTCACTTAGAATTATGTTTACGGAATTAGTAGGGCGAGTTGTTACATCGGACGAGTGCCTGGAATTTTCATTTTAATTTAATTAATTAATTTTATTTCTTGATTTCATCTTGTTATTGGTTGTATAGTTTGGGCGTCATTTCGGCAAACACATGCGCTTCACATTGCGCTTTAAAAAGCCGAATGCGTGTATTTCGGCGTAATCGCTCTAATCGGTTTTAGCAAGTGTCAGTAACATATTTTGAGCGCTTAATATTACGCGCTTATAAGCGTGTCAACGCTGATCTGTAACCGTCCTAAAGAAAAGTAAGCGTAATAGATGTACAAACTCACGTTAACATTATGATATCAGTTAAAATTAAGATGGATGGATGGAAGAATAAGATCTCGTCTTGTTTAGAATCTAATCGCTAAACGAAAAAGACCTATTAAAACAGTTCGATGACACGGTTATAGGTATAATTTCTGGAATCATGTATAACCGATCGTGATCAAAACGTTTTGTAAGTTATTTATTCAAACGGGTTTGTTTTTCAAATAAAAAAAAACGCACAGCACTGTCGTTTGTCGCTTTATCAATCCGATGAGTCATTGTATAGCAATGATGTGTTTATAAACAAGACGCATCCTTTTCTTCGTTTACAGCTATTTATTAGTTAGAGAACTGCACTATTTGATTATTCATCTTTGCTTAGAAACGTTTACATATAATCATTTTGACTAAAGTGCTTAAATACTCACCTTCTAGAAACCATCACCATTCATCATCATTTTACCATTATCATAATAATTTTTTTATTAAAGAATCTATGCTATTTTCAAGGCATTACTAATTCTTACAACCTGGGGTCCTACAAACGAGGCGTGAAGAGGCACCTTGCGGGAAGGCAGGGCGAGGATGGCTAGTACAGTTCGCCTTCTGCAACCATATTAGCCACCTTCGCGTGTGGACTCCACTTCCACTTACCATCAGGTGGAGTGGAGTTATTTGCCCTCCGGCGTTTATACAAAAAAAAAATATGCCTATTGCCCCTCTGAATAAGCTCGAAGCTTGCGTTAGGTGTAGTTACGACAATAGCCCAAGGGGGTCATGATCGAACCTACATTTCTCGCGTTAACGGAACGGAGTGTCGGCGCTTCTACCGTTGAGCTGTTGAGCTATTGATTCTACCATCGATATTGTATGCGCTTTATTATGAAACTGCTTGTATTCAATAGAACAATATAAGCACTATACACTCTCAGAATCACGGCTATTTATGTGGTTTTATTTGACTGTTCTGAGGTAGTGGAAGTGTGTCGTTAAAGCCGATGGTGACATGTACGATTCCCACGCGGGGCGGTTCGGTAAGGCAGAAGTACCTTGCCCTCGGGTCGTCGACGTGCATGGTGGGGAACCTGTGCGTCCGTGTTGAGCGGCCCTGAAGAGGACTGCAGTCGGTGTGGACCCGACTGCCGTACGCGCTGGAAGCGCTGGGGGCTTACCATCTTCCCCGCCATCTGGTATCAGATTACCTCCCCGTTACCAAAAAAAAAGGCAGAAGTACCTTTTAAGCAATTACAGTCAAAATGCCAATGACTTTTTTAGGGTAGATAATATATTTCTATTCAGTAATAATAATATTCTATAATTCTATATATACAAAACAAGGAACAAAAATTTGAACTTGATTAAAAAATATTTAATATAACTTTTAAATTTGACGAATTTGTGGCGCAGCGGTAGCAAACCTGCTTTAAGCGCCACAGGTCGCGGGTTCGATTCCTGCTCGAAGTATAATATGTTTGTATTGACCATGCAAGTATGTTTTCCGGTCTGGGTGTATTTGTCCTTGTCTTTATATGTGTTTCGGGACCCCCAATACATGATATCACTATCCTAATGGGGGACGTTGAGTGTATAGCGTTTATTATTTATTATTATTATTATTATGTACAAACAGGAAAATAAATTAAATTTGGAAAGGTATCATATAGTTTAGTAAAGCTAAGATTGCTACGATACAAGTATTTGGAGGCAAATAAACAATACCGTGTCAACCCACAAAATTGAAAAAACTGAGTTATATATGCAGAAGTGTTGGTAAATGGCTGAAGAACATTTTACTTTAATATTTGTAGGGTTTTAAGCTTTAAAACTTCTAAAAAGCCATTTTGTTGATCATGTAATTTAGGTTTTATGTTAAACGTTTTGGGTTATTATTATGTACGAAATATGCAGTTTGTGTACTTATTTTTTGTGAAAATAAGTAAAATAACTTACATAATTCTGAAATCGCCAAAAACTTGCCAAATACATAAAAAAAAATCAAATAAAGCAAGTAGTTCAAAATGTTCAAACGCGTTTTTCTCGAAATGAGATTGTTGTGGGTTGACATGGTATTGCTTATTTGCGTCCATTTATTTGAAAATAAACACCCCATTATTATTAATAGCGGTAAAATCAACATCTACAACATTATTTACAATTTTTTACATCATCAACATTGGAGGAGTGTTTTGTCCAACCAGCACACAAGGTATAAAGCAACGGTAATAAAATAAAATAAAGATGTAATCAAATCAATTATCAAGATAAAAAATAAATGAGACTGGATAAAAAAACATTATGTAATATGTTTGTAGTAAAACTAATGTTTATGTTTTCGTTTTCTTCTAGACTTGTTTCTAATGATATATATGGACGAGAAAAACGCGTTTGAATATTTTGAACAACTTGCTTTATATGTTTTTTTTTTATGTATTGGTCAAGTTTCTGGCAATTTCAAATTTATGTAAGTTATTTTACTTATTTTCACAAAAAATAAGTAAGTATACAAACTGCATATTTCGTATATAATATAACCCAAAACGTTTAACATAATACATAAATTACATGATTAAAAATGGCTTTTTTAGAAGTTTTAAAGCTTAAAACCCTACAAATATGAAAGAAAAATGTTCTTCAGCCATTAACCAACACTTCTGCATATATAACTCAGTTTTTTCAATTTTGTGGGTTGACATGGGTATTGCTTATTTGCGTCCATATTAATTATTTATTTTTTATGTTTTACTCATACTAAAAAGTCAATTACGCAACCTAATGTTTTTGAATCAAATATAATGTCTGTACTGTGAATAATCATATATCAAATAATTAATGTGTAATAATAAATATATCGAATAAAATGTATCTGTGTTTTCCAATAATTCTGATGTATCAGTCAGTGACCCTCGATGGAGAATTTGACAATCTCAAAATGTACAATTATAGTGTAATCAATGAATCTACTAAATATTAGTACTATGACATATTCCTCGACGAGTATTATATGAAAAAAGGTTGTTTTGGAATACAAATATCCCGATAAGAATTATGAAATGAGTTAATTATACAAAAAAATACCACAATCATACAAAACAGACCTCTGTCATTAGTGATCTTCGTCTATATAATTATATAAAAGCTTTGTCCTGAATGACTGACGGATCAACGCACAGCCTAAACCGCTGATCGTAGAGAGCTAAAACTTGGAGGGTGTGTTCTTTGTAAGTCTTAGGCATCCGTTAATAAAGGATTTTCCGAAATTCTACTTCTAAGGGGTTGAAAAAAGGGGGCAAAGTTTGCATGGATGTTTTACTTTTTTTTTTGAAATTCTACAATTGAAAAGGTGAAATTAATATTCAAAGTTTATATTAAAATCGTTATTCACGTGGGCGAAGCCGCTGGCAGAAGCTCGTTATACTTATATAATGTAGTGATAACTACAAACTTATAAATAAATTTATATTATATATCTTAGTGAATGCCCTAAAGTATAGAAGACAGACGAATACTGGCGACTTCAATTCTGGCAAAAATCGCGAGATTTTCAATGCATAGTTCCGTAAAAATAATGTATGCTCAAATAAATCATGTGGCTTGCAGAAGTCTGCATTCTTCGGAAGCAATTCAGAGACATGTTCATTGTTCATCTGCTAACATACTACAGAAGAGGCTTTTGCTCAAATGTGGGACAGCAAAATTTAAAAAAAGTTAAAAATGTAATCCTCGAAAAAAAATAATATGTTAAATTTTATCAGGAACATTTAATCTCTTTTAGTATTCTGATTTGGGTAGCAGATTTTAAATGTAGATCATCTCTAATTAAAAGCAAAAACGAAAGCCGGAACGAGCTATTTTCGGAATTGTAAATACATACTTTTATTTCACCAGTTTCTGTTAATTATAACGAACCGTTAATTAAGAATTCAATGTAAATAAGCAAGCATTTGTTTGGATTTGTATTTCTTTGAATAAGGTTTGTCTGTGATATTGCATATTCACAATTTAATACTCACTATAACGGGGAATGGTGGCAAGAATGCTAGCTATTATGCATTTCTCCTCTAAATTTTGTCGAAAAGTGAACCAGCCACACCAGTTTATAGTATATAATTCTATCATTGTCACTATTATATAAATTTATAATATTAAAAAAAAAACCACCGCCGCGTCTGTGTATTTGTGATAAAATCAAAAACTACTGAAAGTTCTGCATACCGTTTTCACCAATAGACAGAGTGATTCACGAGGAAGGTTTAAAGGTTTAAACGTATATTTTATGAGGGTATATGAGCAAATAGATCGAAATTTGACGAACCCATTATTGCCACAGTAACTTTGCGCCGGGTATCCTAGTATTACTCTTTTATATATAAAAAAAAACTAATTTGAAACCGGACGTCAAAAATTATAATGTCACGATAAAAATCAAATTAAATCACGCTTCACTAGATCTGGGGCACGGCAGTGCCCCCGCCAAGTCGAGCAAAAAAGCGGCACGGCCGTACTATCCTTTTCTCGAAGCACTTCAGGCCATTTTCGACGCTCTATAACTTCGTTGTGGATAAAGCTATAAGCCTGAGTTTTCAGTAACCGAGCAGGCATTGTATAAACACGGTATATTTCAAATTTCATTCAATTTGAACCAGTAGTTTTAGAATTATAACTAGTCAAATTTCTTAGTTTTGTCACTCACTGACTGACCGATCATCAAAACTCTAAGGCACTTCTAGCAGACATGGAAGCTTCAAGTTTAGAATATAATTAGTGTTTAGTGTATAAATAAAGGAAAAATTAAAATATTTTGTAATTTCGCTTCAGTTTTCTAGATACACCAACTGCATAAATAACTTTGTAATCTCATATAAATGTATAGGATTACAAAGTTACAATTGCAGTCAGATACGTACTTACATAATATTCAACCTCTTATAACTTCGTTGTTGCTAAAACTAAAAGCTTGGATTTTCAGTAACCAATTAGGCATTGTATAAACACGGTGTATATCAAATTTTATTCAATTTGGAAAAGTAGTTTAAGAATTATAATTAGTCAAAATTTCTTAATTTTGTTATACATTGGCTGACCGTCATCAAAACTCTAAGGCACTTCTAGCAGACATGGAAGCTTCAAATTTAGAATATGATTAGTATTTAGTGTATAAAGAAAGGGAAAATTAAAATATTTTGTAATTTCGGTCCAGTTTTCTAGATAAATTAACTGCATAAATAACTTTGTAATCCCATATAAATGTATAGGATTACAAAGTTACGTTTGCAGTTACATTTGCAGTTAGATAGGTATTTAGATATTTTGCGACCCCCTATAACTTCGTTGTGGATAAAATTGAAAGCCTAAATTTTCAGCAACTAAACAGGTATTGTATAAATACGGTATATTTCAAATTCCATTCAATTCGAATAAACAGTTTAAGAATTATAACTAGTCAAAATTTCATAATTTTGTTACTTACTGACTGACCGTCATCAAAACTCTAAGGCACTTCTAGCAGACATGGAAGCCTCAAATTTAAAGTTTAGTTAGTCTTTAGTGTATCAATGTAAAACTAAAATATTTTGTAATATCGGTCCAGTTTTCTAGATACACCAACTGCATAAATAACTTTGTAATCCTATATACATGTATAAAATTACAAAGTTATATTTACAGTTAATCAATCAGTGTACCTGTATAGTATATGCATAATATAATGAAATAATAGGTGTAGGTACCTAGATAAAATACGATTAAATTCAAGAAGTGGGTAAAAAAGGCGTAGTTATACATGAGATCTCACCACTTTTTGTAGTAGAAGAACTGCTTTATGAGACTGGCAATTTTTACATTTTATGTTTTTTATGGGATAAATATATTTTACATTACATATTTTTTTATATCATTTTATATTTATATAAAATATTATATCAAAAATATTTTAGCATATCGCTATTCAAATCATTTTAGTAACAAAATACTGTCATCAGTTTTAATTGTATGCATAGAAATTGCTTATAATTATTTGTTATTTATTATTATATATTTAATTAAGCACACTTGAATATAAAGTGGTTATTATTTCGTTAAAAACATACTTTAAATCTTAGTTAAAGCGCATTTTTTTAAATAATAAATATTAAGTTAATTTCATCAAGTCCAATCCAATTTGAATACGCGGATAATTATTATAAATTTATTAAAAGTATTTTGTCAGAAATATTTATTGCAATATTATGTATTTTAAATGTCAAAGATTAGCAAACTAGTAAAAAAATAACATATAATACTACTTACATTATGATCAGCTGTTACTAGAATCAATAATCAGATGTTTTACTGTGAAAGCGAGGAAGACGAGATAGTGAACGTTGCGGTATAAGTTTGGGCCTCCTAAGCCTTAACGTTAAAATATCCAAGTAACAATAAGTGTGGCTATAACCCTTTAAAAAAAAAGAATTATCCAAATTGTTCCAGCCCTCCCCGAGAAATCGAGTAAAATACATCAAAAATAATTGCTGAGACGAATATAGCTTTAGATTAGAGATTATCTTTCTATTTTTACTATTTATGACATTAATAGTCTCTACACGCGGATGTGACTACGTGAATCTTAATTTTTTCAAAATAACTCATCTGTTCGCAGTCATAATATAGATCTGTTTAGCTGTGAAGCCGTAAAACGGTATGCAAGGTAGGCCAGTGCAGGTATATTAGATATGCATATATAAATACATTGAACATTTTTGCTTGAATGGTGAATTACGGAAAAGCATACACAAGCAGACACACTCAGACCGGAATGTATGCCGATGCATCAATACAAAAATCTTTCCCGAGGGGGAATTTAACCCACGACCATCAACCTTTAAAACAGATTCGCCTTTGCGCCAGACCATTAATATTATTGTCGGTAGTATTTTAACGATGGCAAGCGAATTTTCTTTCGTGGAAATCCGAATCAAGTATTCTTAGATTTGTAATAAACTCCAGTAAATCTACATGAAACTTTGTTTCGTTGAAAATTTATTAAAATAAACGAAATTCCACGTAATACTTCTATAGCTTTAGCAACCTGAAATAAAATAGAGTGAGGATTTATTTTTAAACAAGTATCTAGTTACCGTCGTCGTTATTAAATAAATATACATAATTATTATACATATATTTATACAAAAAAATCATCTAAAATTATATACAACATTTTTTATATACTTATGTGTGTAAGTTTATTTGATTTTTGAAACCAAAATTGGTGCATGCAGTTTTATTGATTCTCTGTTTCGAAATTGACATATGCAATTAATGTCATGAGTTTCGAAACATCGAAATTTCAATGTTTAAGTAGTACCTACACACTACTTACATACATCCATAGTAGGTACCTAGTTAACTTTAGTTAAAACTTTATTTAAATTTAACTTTATTAATCCACCTAGGAATGATAAATAGATTTTTTTAAGTCGTATTATTTCTTTAAACCTCTTCTTTAAAACGCAAAGGCGTTCGACAAAGTCTGTCAAAATTCAGGTTCGCGCTCATCATACGAGACTGCTTGTATTTCTTTTCGATAATGAATCGAGAGCTCCCTGTCTTCTGCCACGTGTGGACTATCAATCGTTTATCGACCGATTCAACTGCCTCGGCCCCGATTGGTGACGCTGCCGAGGCCACTAGACCCAATAGTCAAAAAACAACAAACAAGAAACTTTGTCCGAGATACAAGAGACGTCGTAACTTGCTTTAGTAAGCATATATCTTATTGAAAAAAGTGTATGTCTCGAATTTTCGAAACTAATAGTATTACAGAAAATGCAAATATGGTCCGAAATTTCGAAATACATGCCCTTACTAAAAGTTTTTTAATGTTTCAAGAACAATTAACCTACTTACATACTTTTTTTGGAGTAGATTTTCAAGTAAGTAAGTTACTGTGATCATTTGTATGAACTTTTATATTAAGTCAGACAATCTTTGGTCACATATATACTGTGTGGGATAGCGTTACTAAAAATGATTGAACAATATCATACTTAAATTAGATTAATAGTTATGTAGAATTAATAGTGTATAGCATTAATGTATAGAAATATTATCCGATAAGTGCATAAGATTAGACATTTAAGTATGTGAAATAGTATAAGATAGTAAATTACTTAATATATAATACTTATGTACATAATTAGTATAAATCGTTATATTGGATCTGTATAAATCATAGATATTAGTTATAAATTGTAAGACGCCAAATGTAGGCTGCTGATTGGTCAGCCAATCACGCACGAGTAATCATTAGTTAAAATGGCGGCCATGACGGAACGCCAGATGGAGGCACCTGATTGGTCGGTCAATCAGAGCTAAGGTGGGAAGCGTATGTATAAATACGACGGTTCGTGAGTTCACGGTATCAGTCGACTTCCGTCTTCAGATCATTAAACATTAAAATTCTCTCAAGAGTTTTATTGTGAAATCCAGCGCCAAAAGATGTACTACCCTGTACATTAATGGTCCTTCGAGCCGGATCTGAAGAACTCTTTGAAGAATCCCGAAGGAAGAAAAGACGGGATCGACGATACAAGCCTACGTCGACGCAAGCCTCAACGTACTTGAAGAAAGTATAGAAGACCGGAGAGCGCATCTTACTAGTTGCCCGATCCAAGTCTATCTCGACGCAAGCTTTGAAGAAATTATAGAAGACCGGTAGAGGCAGCTTACTAGTTGCCCGATCCAAGCCTACGTCGACTCAAGCCTCAATGTACTTGAAGAAAGTATAGAAGACCGGAGGGCGCATCTTACTAGTTGCCCGATCCAAGTCTACCTCGACACAAGCCTTGAAGAAATTATAGAAGACCGGAAGACGCAGCTTACTAGTTGCCCGATTTAAACATATGTCGTCGCAAGGCTAAAGAAGCTATAGAACACCGGAGGGTGCGAAGCATTAGTTGCCCGAGTTACTAGCTGTGCGAACAAAACCTAGGACTCGGCGAACATTCGAAGGCGAAGATCAGAAGTGATATCATCGATTCATAAAAGAATTCGTCGAATTATAGAAGTTATCGAAGTATATAGAAGATTCGTCGAATTATAGAAGTTATCGAAGTATATAGAAGATTCGTCGAATTATAGAAGTTATCGAAGTACATAGAAGATTCGTCGAATTATAGAAGTTATCGAAGTATATAGAAGATTCATCGAATTATAGAAGATTTGAACGATGCCGATCACACGCCAAGAAAAGAATCGAAGAACACCTTCAGAACAAACTCCGACTACATCGGAGGGTACCACCGCTACCACGACAACCGACACTAGTACAGAAACAGGCACGACTTCTTCAGGTACAAGGACGGTTACGACGGAAGATACGGCGGCTACCTCCGCTACGACGGCGTCCTCTGCCGTAGCACCTGCGACAATCGGAAAACCGAACGCTGCGAATACGAACACGCCTTCTACAGCGCCGACAATTCCCGCCGACGCAGCACAGATGAATCCACCCACGACGACGGCGGTATCTATGATGAAGGAACGCACTCAAGATATAGAAACCTCAACAGTAAGGATGAAGCGAACCTTCAAAGAAACAAAACAGAAATCCGATGAAGCCCGCCGCATCGATCAAACCAATAGAAAAGGATCATCGACACATAGTAAAACAAAGGCCTACAGAATAGCCAAGGCAAAGGAGGAGTTGCTCCGTCTACAAGTCGAACTGGCCGCGGCCCGTCTCACCGCAATGGAAGCAGACGAAATCGACACAGACATAGAGGAACTAGACGAAGATGACGCCTCCGTCCACTCTAAAACCGATGCTAATAGAAGAGTAGACGTCTGGCTGAAAGAACAACCTCGGCCCATGCTAGCCATCACCGAGACACAACATTACCCTCTTATAGAGGAACCGGTGGTCGGCAGCACAAGGCAAAAGAATCACCATGAGGGGCGCGATAAACCTGATTCACCGGCAGGAGGAGCCCAGCCAGGCATAACAGAATTAGCCGAAGCGATCACACTTGCTGTCAAATCAGTTCAAAGACCCAAGTTCATCGAACTACCGATCTTCGGAGGATCACATCATGAGTGGCTACCCTTTCGAGCTGCCTACTATGAAACCGCAAACATGTTCAGCTCAGTAGAAAATACTAATCGCCTACGTAGAAACCTGAAGGGTAAAGGAAGCAGTAGAAGGACTTCTCATCACAAGCGCAAACCCTACAGTGATAATGGACACCCTAGAATCGAGATTTGGAAGACCAGGGTCCATAGCTATGGCAGAAATTGAGACACTACGGGGATTACCGCGACTCACAGAGTCACCACGAGACATCTGCATCTTTGCTACAAAAGTATCTAATGTAGTAGCAACGCTGAAGTCTCTGAGCTGTATACATTATATGTACAATCCAGAAGTATCGAAGACGATCATTGATAAGCTTACGCCGATACTGCGCTATCGATTTTACGACTTTTCAACGACCCAACCGAAAGAAGATCCTGACCTCTCGAAGATAGAAAAGTTCCTCAAGAAAGAAGCGGAACTATGCGGTCCTTACGCTTCACCCGAGCAAGTAACACAATACCGATCAGGCGTACAGCAAAGAAAAATACAAAGGATTCACAACGTTGCAGAAAAATCGTATACACCGAGATGCCCTATATGCAACAAAGAGGGACACATTACATCGGAATGTGAACAATTCAAGAATCTAGACTCGAACGGGAAATGGGATATAGCGAAATCTAAATATCTATGCTTCAGATGTCTTCGTTATCGAAACAGAACACATAAATGCCGAACCAAGGTGTGTGGGATCAACAACTGCAAGAGCTACCACCACAGAAATGAAGCACATTATGATAAAACAGAGAAAAGAGAAAACGAGGAAGCGACAGAAGTCATTAACTCTGCGTGGACAATAAGAAAGAAGCAATCATACCTTAAAATTATCCCAGTCCAAGTAAAAGGTCCTAAAGGAACGGTCAACACCTACGCCTTGATGGATGATGGCTCGACGGTCACTCTAGTCGACGACGGTGTGGCTAGACGAATAGGAGCAACAGGACCGATCGACCCACTGAACATAGAAACGATTAATGACTTAAGAACATCCGAATCGGCTTCAAGAAGAGTCAACATAAAACTAAGAGGTCTCAACGAACAGGAAGAGGAAATACAAGCGCGGACAGTAAGGAATTTACACGTCTCTTCGCAACAAGTACCGAAGAAGCTAGTAGACGAATGCGAACACCTGCAAAGCATTCGCGATTATCTAGTGTATGCTAATGTAAAACCACACGTGTTGATCGGTCAAGACAACTGGCATCTATTGATAACAACAGAAATCAAGAAAGGAAACGGGAACCAACCAGTCGCCTCTTTGACTCCACTGGGCTGGGTTCTACACGGAAGCCAAACTAGAACGATCGGACACAGCGTCGACTTCGTGTCACACGTCAGAGAGAACGACGAAGACAACTTGGAGAGTCTAATCAAACAATACTTCGAGATGGACGCGCTCGGTATACAGCCAAAGAAACCAAAAGCTGACCCGGAAGAAAAGGCATTACGCATCCTAGAAAGAACAACGAACAAAATAGAAGAAGGAAGATTTGAAACCGGCCTTCTATGGCGTAAAGAAGACGTCACGTTTCCAGACAATTATTGTAACTCACTTAACCGCCTCCTCAACATAGAAAAGAAAATAGATAGAGACCCTAAGCTTAAGATAAAATATTACGAACAAATGGAAGCCCTCATCACGAAGGGATACGCAGAGCCCGCTCCTAAGCAGAAGACACCAGGCAAGACGTGGTACCTACCGCATTTCGCAGTCATCAACCCAATGAAACCTGACAAGCTAAGAGTCGTACACGACGCAGCGGCAAAAACCAGGGGAGTGGCTCTCAACGATATGCTACTCAAAGGACCCGATCTACTACAGTCATTACTGGGAGTCATGATGCGCTTCAGACAACATGAGATAGCAGTAACAGCAGATATTAAAGAAATGTTCATGCAAGTGAAGCTACGAGTCGAAGATAGAGACGCCCTTCGCTACCTATGGCGCGGAGACCGAAGAGACAACGAGCTTCCGGAGGAATACAGAATGACATCCTTAATATTCGGCGCATCTTGCTCCCCATCAACGGCGATCTACGTCAAGAATCTAAACGCCAAGCAACATGAACATAGTCACCCAGAAGCAGCAACCGCCATCATACAGAAACACTACGTCGATGACTACTTAGACAGCTTTAGAAGCCTAGAAGACGCAATTCGCGTCACGAAGAGCGTTTGTGACATACACTCTAAGGCCAGCTTTGAACTAAAGCAATGGAAATCAAACTCACGATGTCTGCTAAAGGCGCTAGGTGAAATTCAGCCTACGGAAGACGTGGAACTACACAGAACAGAAGAAAAGGCGGAGCGCGTACTAGGCGTTATATGGAAGACAAACACAGACGAGTTCACCTTCAATCTCGACTTGACTCGTATCGCACCGAAACTCATCACCGAGAAAACACCGACGAAAAGAGAAGCACTAAGAGTAGTCATGTCTCTCTTCGACCCACTGGGCTTTGCCTCACCCGTCACGATAAGAGCTAAACAGCTACTACAAGAGGTGTGGCGAAGAGGTATATCGTGGGACGACGAACTCGATAAAGATCTCGGAGAACAATGGCAAGATTGGTTGATTCACCTTAGAAACCTGAGCAACGTGACGATTCCGAGGAAATATCTCAAGTACAGCGACGCCACATCACTACAACTGCACGTATTTACGGATGCAAGTGAAGCGGCCTACGCGGCCGTCTTATTCTGGCGCGCAGTCACACCGAACGGTGAAATAAGCCTGTCTCTCATTATGGCTAAGGCGAAAGTAGCACCATTGAAACTAACATCGATTCCGAGATTAGAATTACAAGCAGCGGTCATGGGAGCTAGACTAGCCGAAATAGTTATCGAAGAACATGAAAGAAAACCGGACTGTAAAATAATATGGACAGACAGCAAGACGGTACTCTCTTGGGTACGGACCGGATCTCGGTCGTACAAGCCCTATGTTGCACATCGCCTAGCAGCAATAGAAGAAACTTCAAAGGTCAATGAATGGCGTTGGGTACCTACAAAACTAAACGTGGCAGACGACGCCACACGAAACGTTCCCGCAACATTCAACAAGGATCACCGTTGGTACAGGGGACCGGAGTTCCTCTATGAAAAGGAAGATGAATGGCCGACGGAAGCACTCGTAAGAGAAGAATTAGAACCATCCGGTGAAGAACGAGTAAACTACGTGACAGACGATAAAAAAGCAAAACTCGCAGAAGCATTACCTGATATATCTCGTTTCTCAAGTTGGGATAGACTCAGATATTCAACAGCAAGAGTCTTACACTTCATTCAGCTCTGCAGGGGTACAAAGCATAGCGTAAATTTCCGACGCGCTAAGAAAAATAAAGAAACCGACCCCACCTGGAAGAAAGTCAATAAACCGAGGATAACACAACAGCACACATCAAAACCTACAGCTCTTCTCAGAAAAAGGTTTCTCCCAGTCTCAGCAGAGAACCTTAAAAGAGCAGAAGAACTCCTGATGCGTTCATCACAGGAAAGATCATTCATGGAAGAAATAGAATCGTTAAAAAACAATAAAGCGATTCCTAAAGATAGCCGTCTCTATCAGTTAAGCGTAGAGTACAGAGACGAGAGACTATCAGACTCCGGAGCTTGCATAGCAGCGACTGAAGATGTGACTGACCGCGTCAAGAGCCCTATAATACTCAACGGAGACGATCAGACCGTAAAGTTATGGGTCAAGGCCATACACATTCAACTCCATCACGCAGGAATAGAAGCCACAGTCAACGAATGCAGACAACAGTACTGGGTATTGCGCATACGTCCAGTCACAAGAATGGTTATAAAACGATGTTTGTTTTGTCGAATGAAGACTCGAGTACCACCGCATCCAAGAACCGGAAACCTACCAGCGTGTCGTTCAGCACATCATAAGAGACCCTTCACATACACCGGAGTAGATTATTTCGGACCATTGTCTGTAACCGTCGGGCGAACACGACAGAAAAGGTATGCAGTAATATTCACATGCCTTACCGTACGAGCCATTCACCTTAGAGATAGCCGGCTTCCTCTAAACGCCGATTCAGCGGTGATGGCTCTGAGGAGAATGATAGCACGCCGAGGAAGCCCCACGGAAATATGGTCAGATAATGGTACAAACCTAAAAGCAGCCAACAGAGAACTCCGACAAGCAATATACGAAGCGACAGCTGGGGAAGCAGCAAAACGAACTATCACCTGGAGATATATTCCCCCAGGAGCTCCGTTCATGGGCGGAGCCTGGGAAAGAATGGTCCGTTCAGTGAAGACTGCACTCTCAGCGACTCTTCATGAACGACATCCGACGGAGGAAGTACTCTCAACCCTACTGACAGAGGTGGAGTACACGGTGAACAGTCGACCACTGACGCACGTGTCAGTAGACCCAGAAGACCCAGAAGCATTGACACCAAACCACTTCCTTCTTGGCGGACCCGGCCGAGTACCACAGTTAGGGACCTTCGATGACACGGACGTCATCTCCGTCAACGTGGCGCTCATCACAAAGATTAGCGGACATATTCTGGGAGCGCTGGGTGAAGGAATACCTACCGGAACTTCAACACCGGCGGGAGCCACGCGGACGAGGACCCGGAGTAAAAGTCGACGACCTGGTGCAAGTAGTCGATGCGAATCTGCCACGCAACGTATGGATCCGAGGCAGAGTCATCGCTACATATCCGGGGCCCGACAACATCACGCGCACGGTGGACGTGAAGACGAGAGGAGGAGTACTACGGAGACCAGTACAAAAACTTGTAGTCCTGCCCCTACGAGAAGAAGACGAAGCCGCACCACCGAACGAGGATGCGTCAAAGACGCACGGCGGGAGAGATGTGCGGGATAGCGTTACTAAAAATGATTGAACAATATCATACTTAAATTAGATTAATAGTTATGTAGAATTAATAGTGTATAGCATTAATGTATAGAAATATTATCCGATAAGTGCATAAGATTAGACATTTAAGTATGTGAAATAGTATAAGATAGTAAATTACTTAATATATAATACTTATGTACATAATTAGTATAAATCGTTATATTGGATCTGTATAAATCATAGATATTAGTTATAAATTGTAAGACGCCAAATGTAGGCTGCTGATTGGTCAGCCAATCACGCACGAGTAATCATTAGTTAAAATGGCGGCCATGACGGAACGCCAGATGGAGGCACCTGATTGGTCGGTCAATCAGAGCTAAGGTGGGAAGCGTATGTATAAATACGACGGTTCGTGAGTTCACGGTATCAGTCGTCGACTCCGTCTTCAGATCATTAAACATTAAAATTCTCTCAAGAGTTTTATTGTGAAATCCAGCGCCAAAAGATGTACTACCCTGTACATATACTAGTACATAATAATAATAATAAATAATAATAAATGCAACACACTCAACGGTCCCCATTAGAATAATTATATCCTGTGTCGGGGTCCGGAAACATTCACAATGACAAGGACAAACACACCCAGACCGGAAATCATGCCTGTACGATTAATACAAACATCTGCTCCGAGCGGGAAACGAACCCGCAACCGTCGAGGCTAAAGGCAGACTCGTTACCCACAACGCCACAACGGTGTCAACCTACAGACATGTACTAACATGATTATGATATTGTATTCCATTTTAAAGAAATTTCTACGGTAGTTGAACAGATTGAGTTCGGCACGATAGGCCGGATCGAGTTTCGAAGTACAGCACTTGAACAGAAAATATTTACGTCAAATAGTAATGTCAATATTTTTTATCGTTCATGTTAGTGTTAGAAACTCCAGCACCAAACACATCTGAATACTTCCTTTCTTTCATCGTCTTCATCTTCATCTCAGGTACCTACAGGTGTACTTGATGATGGTGATGGCGGCCTCTTATGTTACTTTTAAATGTAGACTATGGAATTCATTTTCCGTTAGGAAGGCTGTACAATTGCTTGCCCTCTTTAATAATTAATTCGCATGTAACAAAAAAAAATTAAAATATTTAAATTAAATTCGTCTAAGAAAATAGATCCACGTAACATTTTTACGTGATTTACGTCTCTGGAGAAACGAAATGTTGTAAATGTTTCTTCGCGTTTACAGCGAGACTGTATAATTAATTGAATTATATCCCTTGGTCTCAGTAGGGCGAGTAAGGTCACGGTCGAATAAGACGGAGGCTGTGGTGACGAAATCACGTTCGAATAGAAAAATCGTGTGGTCAAGTTCGATGAAAGAATAAATCTTGTTGATCTTATATGATCCTTTATTATACATACGAAATAACTTGTTGACTGGTTACCTTTTCATGACTTATCCATTGATTTGGACCTTTGATTAACATAACTGTTGGGATAACCTCTGTCACAGCAGAGATTATTCCACCAGTGCAATCAATCACACTGGTGGTAGGTCTTTTGTTGCAAGAGGCTGGCTAGGTAGGTACCACCGCAGTGTCAAATATTCTGCCGCCAAATGGTAGTGCTATTGCATTGCTGTGTTCCGGTTTGAAGGGCACTGTACGCTAGTGAAATTACTGGGCAGAAGAGATTTAAGAACCAATATATCGAGGTTGACAACGCGTGAGTGGCTGCTAATGGTGCTGCAAGCGCTCATGGGCTACGGCAACCACTTACCATCAGGTGGGCCGTATGTTTGTTTGCCAACTTGTAACATTCTTGGTTAATAAATCTTAATATTTTCTGTTGATGTACCTAATAAAAAAAAGTATGTGTGTACACGCGTTAGAAGTTATACTT
Organism: Hestina assimilis; assembly: GCA_023373885.1. Taxonomy (NCBI): domain Eukaryota; kingdom Metazoa; phylum Arthropoda; class Insecta; order Lepidoptera; family Nymphalidae; genus Hestina; species Hestina assimilis. Next base: position 7,992,728 of record CM041754.1, read on the forward strand.
CTTTGGCGTAACTAGATAAAAATCTTTTCAAAAATTTTATCTTTCGCCTTATTCTATGTTTGTAGAAAAATTACACTAACAATAGAAAAAGGTATTTAATACATTGAAAGTTTTATTATAACGCATTATGTAGTTAAATAAAGTTTATTTAAAAATCACAAAAAAATGTTGACTATAGCTAACTTCAGGGTGTCGGTTTTTGTGACGGTGTGCGCGCGCATCGTAAAAATTTACTCTCATCATTTTTCCCTAACGCGCCAAAAGAAGTATAACTTCAAAAATCTTAACGTTTCTCATTTACCACATTTTATGATAACTTCATTCAAACATCGTAAATTGCTGAATCACGTTAAATAAACCCCGCGTTTTGATAAACTATTCCAGTCTAAGCTTGAAAATGGATGCTCATTTAAGCGAGGGGTATAAATTGATCGTCATTATTCTCCGGATAATACCTAGCTCCTGTGAAGCTGTCGTAAAGCGCCACAAATCTCACGATAGAATACTGCCATCAGTAACAAGATTCAAGCAATCGACGACGTCTTTATTATGAATTTAACATATCCCTCCGAGCGATAATTTGATATATAAATTATTCAGCTTTGGATTTATATCGACTCTAAAGACTTGTAGAAATTGTGAATGAAAACATCCGATATCTAATATTATAGATGTGAACGTATTAAAGGGCGTATCGACTTGGAATTATGTTTGGTTGATATTTAGCGGACAGATAGTTTAATACCTGAACATTTTTCGGTTCCTATTGTACTGTAAAAAACTTGATATGGGTCCTATTCTGTTAAAGTTTGGTATAAAATATTTTGGAATATGGAACATTACCGATTAATGTTTTTTCTATTTTGAGGCCCAATTTTTGGGCCAGGTCATGAGGCTGATGCTAGTAATGAATAACAATGATTTTTTTGTCTAAAATGCTTTTTTAAACCACTCTTCCGATTGAGATGAATATTTGTGGGTTGTTACAAAGGTTTCCATATAGGTTTTTGATAAAAAAGATTGAGAGAGGAAAAATATTTCTATTATTATCATTTATTTATTTATTTATTTATTTATTTATTTAAATATATATAAATTTAAATAAATAAATCATCTCATATATTATATGAAATATATCTCAACACAATATGTATAATTAAATTAAAAAAATATATAATATTAAATCGCTTGTGAGAATAAATTAGGCATCAAAATTCTTGATTCGAAAGCTTGTTAATTTTTTCGGGGAATTAAAGTTACGATTTGAACAATATGCGAAGTCGTTGCGACACCGTTGTGGCGTTGTGGGTAGCGAGTCTGCCTTAAGCCTCGACGGTTGCGGGTTCGATTCCCGCTCGGAGCAGATGTTTGTATTAATCGTACAGGCATGTTTTCCGGTCTGGTTGTGTTTGTCCTTGTCATTGTGAATGTTTCCGGACCCCCGACACAGGATATAATTATCCTAATGGGGGCCGTTGAGTGTGTAGCGTTTATTTATTTATTTATTTATTTTCCAGGTCAGTTGGTTCTAGCTTAGTGGATAGACTGACAAGTGTAAGATCCTTTTGGTATTCAACACCTTGAACTCAACGATTTCGTCACTTTATTTGTTACCCGACTGGTATGGTAAATCTAAAGGTTTTTGGATTTGCAAGTTGCACTTTGAAATGATCTGCAGCGTAAATTTTTTGACGGAATGAATAAAATATTATTTTAACGAATGAATAAAATATTTTTATTTTCATTCGTTATGTCGTTTACTCTGGTTGGTAACAATCAGTGGGCTTTGCATCATTAGGAGCTATCGGCTAACTGTTAGTTGTGGCAGGATAATGTCTGCCCGGGTCCTCTAGTATCCCTGTACTGGGTAATAAATAAAATCTGGTAATCTCAAAGAAGACAAAAGTCTTCGCTTGTTCAATAGCCAAACTTTCATCAAAATGTATTCCAATTCTAGTTCGGTGCTTAGACATCCAATATGAGCTACTCTACCATTTACTAGAATGTACTCTTCTTATAATAGAGAGAACGAACAACTTAATATTCTCCACGAAAGTAAATCTTGATAAATGATTATGATTCTGTTTAATATTTTCGTCTTTATTCGGTGTGTTTTATTATTTAAGTTATTTAAGTGTCGTGGCTTTGATAATTTAGTAGCTATACAATTTATTAAAATATAGTTTTAAATTTAAACAAAGAATCTATTCATAATGTGATATCGTAAGCAGGACTTTTTAAAGTTTGCACACATTCCGGGCGTCGGGATGTGACTACCTTATCGCCCGCTGTTGGGATAACCTCTGTCACAGCAGAGATTATTCCACCAGTGCAATCAGTCACACTGGTGGTAGGTCTTTTGTTGCAAGAGGCCGGCTAGGCAGGTACCACCGCAGTGTCAAATATTCTGCCGCCAAATAGTAGTGTTTAGGCATTACTGTGTTTCGGTTTGAAGGGCACTGTACGCTTGTGAAATTACTGGGTAGAGTAGATTTAGGAACTAATATCTAGAGGTTGGCAACGCGTGAGTGGCACCTACTAATGGTGCTGCAGGCGCTCATAGGCTACGGCGCCCACTTACCATCTGGTGGGCCATATGCTTGTTTGCCAACTTGTAACATTAAAAAAAGAAAAATAATATGAGTATGTATGGTGGCTTACATTTAACACACACTCTCGAATTATAGCTATGATACTTTTTATCGTAATATATTATAAAAAATCTGAGATACCTAGGGCATACTCCATCCGTATATCGTTATGTACGCAGGTAGAGTCACGATATACAACTAGTTTAAAGTATATTTATTTCCTTCTAAGTGTTGTCCATATTTATTATAAAACTTACCCAAATCTTACTTGTTCTTCTTTTAAGGGTTGCAGAGGTCAGATGTCAATTGCTCTTAGTGAAACTAATAACTAGTCAGATCTTTATTCCTCATATATGCTTTGGCAAAATGCCATAAAAATGTTAGGAAGAAAACATAAAAGACTAATAGCAAAACCTATTTTTTTCTCATCTTAATATTTAGTTATTGATATTTAAGAGATCGTGGGGCAAGTTATAAAGGAATAAGAAGCAGATTTAAGCATTTATTGTATGTTAATTTTTCTAGAGATTTAAAAACTCTTATTCTTTAAACCTTAATAGAATGTGACGATGATGAGATGTGATTATTAGCAATGAAAAAGTTAGTGAACGGAGCTGGATTGTCTATTAAGCGGTGTATGCAACTGACTAAGTAGGCGACCGAGGAGGCGTGTTGGTAGCGAGCCTGCCTATATTCTAAACAGTCGCGGGCTCGATTCTCGCTAGAGGCGGATATTTGTATTGATCTTATAAATATTTGTCTCGGTCAGAACGTTTGCCTCGGAGAGCACGTTAAACTGTCGGTCCCGGTTGTTATCATAGCGTCTGATAATAATCGTTTAGTCTTGATAGGTGATTTGCTCGTATTCTATGAAATACTGGTTCGCCCTTGGATTGCAGAGGTCTGATGACGATCAAATTGTGCAAAAAAACTAGTCTAACTAGGAAGAAGAAGAGGTGTAGGCCTAGGGCCCCTACGCCATGATATTTAATTTTAATCATTTAAAAAGATTTTAGAGTGGAAATTAAATTTGAAGAACTATATTTATAACAATCTCTCATTGACGTTGTTATTGGCCTGACGTTTTGAAACACATTTAAGATTTTATCAATACCTACATAATGTACTTTAAACACCATAATTATGAACCAAAAAAATACTTCAAGGATTTATAAAAGGGTACAGGGTATCTGAATGAGAAGGGGCCCTGACATGGTACGGCCAATTTTATTTAAGTATATTTATTGATATAAATCAGTTAACGAATATAGAAATCGTAAAAATTAAATTTACCCTTAGTTGTTAACGTTCCAATTTTTTTACATTTTTTTCTTTTCACTTTACAATTCCCTACAAATTGATAGATAAATATAAATCAAAATTCATGTATAAATATTTTTATGTTAACATTCCATCGAAAGACCGTGAAAGGCACGATATTTACACGTGTATTTCAAAAATCCAATCAAGGGTTGACGACCGAAGCGACAGAAGAGCAATTAATTAACTCTCACCTCGACCACTGATTTTATAGATGACGTCATGCTGTAATCGTGTTAAAATTACCCCAAAATAGTACTGTACAAATTTACAACATTATTTTAACCAAATGCAGATAAAAAGTTTCATAGACGTTTGTTGCTATTGTTGTTCTTTGGACATCCTCATTTGACAGTTGTTTTAGTTTAGTGATGGTCTTTTGATGGATGGATTCGGAAACCTTGTAGCTTTTTAGATAAGATTATATTACCTTTATACGTGATAGTGATAAGATCAACAGTTTAACGTGCTCTCTTGATCGTGAAGCTCAGACACTTTCTGCATTGGATTTAAGCTATTATGATGAACATTGGTCAAAATGTAATAAACATTTGCTGCAGCAGGTTCATATGTAGTCTTCAAATAACAGGATTTGACATGATCAGATGGACCAATATCTAACTCGTGTAATATGAGGCAAATTGTATGAGTGGACCCATTGGCGTAACAATGGCGTGGCAACTGCAAAATGCTACGGACCCCATCCGAAAATGGCCTCCGGTCAGAGAGGACCACACCATTAACAATAAGCCAGAAAAAAAGGAATTTAAATATTATTGAAAAATTAAGATGCTCAGTATGCTCTGAATTCAAGAAAATCAGTTAATTATAATACAGTTTTATACTCAGCCTACTTAACGTAGTGAACTATAATAAAATAAAAATATTTTTCCTTTGGTTGACATTCTTTATGGTGAAGGAGACTGCCCATCTGATGAATTTGCCACGGACCCCAAACGGTACAGTTAAGTCACTGATTGGACCGACTAGTTGGTTAGTTATTCTAAGAATTGTAATTTGTTCAAAGTATCCGATTACATACTTAGGTAGTTTTTAAATATCTTGCCTTACATTCCCTTTTTTCAATAATGATTAAAGGAGGGAGAGCCCCATCCTATAAATTTGTTACGGACCCCAAACGTTACAGTTACTCCACTGATTGGACTGACTAGTTGGTTATTCCAAGAATTGTAATTTGTTCAAAGTATCCGATTACATTCTCAGGTAGATTTGAAATATTTTGCCTTACATTCCCTTTTGTCAATAATTATTGAACGAGGGAGAGCCCCATCCTATAAGTTTGCTACGTACCCCAAACGGTACAGTTACGTCACTGATTGGACTGACTAGTTGGTTATTCCAAGAATTGTAATTTGTTCAAAGTATCCGATTACATTCTCAGGTAGATTTGAAATATTTTGCCTTGCATTGCCTCATGTTAATTGTTACTGAAGAGAGAGGAGCTCATCCGATGAATTTGCCACGGGCCTCAAGCGGCATAGTTGCGCCACTGATTGAACCAACTAGTTGGTTGATTATTCTAAGAATTGTAATTTGTTAAAAGTATTGGATTACATTTTCAGGTAGTTTTGAAATCTTTAGCCTTGCATTACCTTTTGTCAATTTAGTTTGGAAGCCATTCCTTTATTCCATATTATCATTGTATATCATCATATATCATCTCTGTACGCCCTTAAATAATTATATCGGTGAAATTATCAGAAGTGTAAGTGTTGATATATTTATATATAGTTATCTTATTAATTAATTAGTTAGTTATGTTATTAATTGGTTTTTATATAAATAACTCCTAATATATAAATGTTTGAGAATAGTTATTAGAAAGTTCTTACTAATTACTACTTTTTCTAGAAATATGATAAAATTTTACGTCAATAAAAATTCATAAAGCACCTAATTTTACAGTAAGACGTTTGATAGAAAGCTAGATTATTTTTATTTTAATGACTTTATTTTAATTATTAAATTTAAAAAAAACAAACTAGTAGGTATCTAATCATATGTCTTTATGATTGACTAATAATTAATAAATCCATAAATATAATGTTATTTAGGCGAGTTTTAGCAACAACGTAGAAACTTATAAAGCAATTAGAATAATTTGATTCCATCAAAAAAATAAAATGTGAAAAAATCGTAACGCTTCTACAAAAAGTTGTGAGGTCTGACTTATAACCATAATATACCATATATACATATACCATAATTTGACGATGCTATGGCGCAGTAGACGGGTTCGATTCCCGGGCTGTCCCGGTTCGTTCATCGGTCGGAAGTGGGCTGCAGCCGACTACTGAGACCCGGCCGCTCTTGTCAATGATTCCGTTTTCTGGGATTTTTTTAAATTTATTTAATCAGTCAGTTTTCATATTGTCTAATACATTTATCTTGATGCCCAAAAACCTTTTTCACATAATGTTTGTGTGGACATTGCACATTCTTACAAGAATTATATTGTATCAAATACAATCGCAAAATTAATAGAACATAAAAATAAATAACAAAAATAAATAACATAATGTTAGATAAGGTTTGCTTTAAGAGATCATCGTCTGAATCATTACATATTCTACTATCCGTAATCTTGGTTGTTAATTATCATAAGGGAATAAAATCAATTAGGTTTTTCCTTGGCATAAATTTCCACTACGAATTTTTCCATTAGGAAAAATCTGTAACGGATATAACCAATTTATGCCAAACCAGTTTTGAAGACAAATTGTATTTTGTATTATATAGAAGCCAAAAAAGTGATGTCCGTACCTATTATAAAAAGTGTGATCGCTGATCACTGGCATTGCCCGCGACGTACTCCAGTAAGTACGTAAATATTTATTGCTAATAGATATACACTACACAAACAGACTGAAGAAAAAAAATAGCAAGTATTACGGACTCTTTCGACTCCAACTTATTTTTATGTTTTTATATAATTAAATTTATAAAAAATATTGATTAGATTTGAAAGATATGTTGAATTGGTTTTACGGAATAAAAATGTATGTGTAATAAGAATAGGACTGAAAAATCCGCCATCTTGAACCGGAATGATCAACAACTTCAGGTTATTTAGTATAATGTGAAAAAAAATCAACGAACGTATATAAAATACGTTCGATATAATAAACATATTTTGATAAATCATAATAATTTTAACAAATCGTAATAATTTTAATAAATCATAATAATTTTATAATCATAGGGCTTACAGGCAGATTACACTAAAAATTGACGGAAATTTATATTTTTTTATAACAGCTATACTGGCTTTCAATTTAAAAATAGTCAATGGTTGCATTGGAGATTTTTTTAATTTTCAATTTTCTTAATTTTGTTTGATTTTGATTTTTATTGATATATCATTATTATTTTAATTAAATTATGCTATGAAATTATTTAAAATGAATAAATGTTATATTAAAAAAGTCTTCTATTTATTTTAACATACTTAGTTATTATGTATGTTTTCATGTACTAACGCTACTTTTCCTTGGTTGTCAGTATGAAGTAAGCCACGAGTCAAATCCTATTCTTATTTGAAACGCACTGTAAAATGCTGAACTGATTATTATTGCATTTTTATAGTAAAATATGGTCTTCATATAGGTAAACTTAATTTTATTCAACATTATTTCCAGTACCTGCCTGCAATTCTACCTAACTTAAGTCTCCCACGTTTATGGATAACTGGTAGAGATCTCTTAAAGAGATAAGTTTGTCCATTGTACACATTAACTTATTGTATCTTGACTGTTTTGTGACTTTGTTTTTGGGTACATAAATAAATTAAAAAATAAAAAAATAAATAAATTAAACTTTGTATATAATCAATAAATAGTTTCGTCCATGTTCTTTTATGCTATGTCAACAATTGATTGTACACGTATCACATTCCAGATCGGTCTGTGGAATTTCCCAATCGGCAAATAACTAAAAGGATACGTTTAATAAAACCCCGACGTCGCGCCGGGGAATTAAGGGGCGTTTGTGGTTGAAAAATCGCCATACAATTTGTCCAGTTGAACGAATTATTTCGGATAACATTTTTCGCGTCATTAAGCTGTTGTTTTAAAAGTTTACATTAAGTAATGTAATGTTTTATATGATCACGAACATTGAATCTTTAAAAATTGGAATTCTATGTTATTTATTTTGATTATAATTGCAATATTAATGTCGTAAAATCGACCAACATATTGCTGCAATTATAATGTTTTTTTGTTTTTTTTTATGTATGGCAAACGAGCAGGAGGCTCACCTGATGTTAAGTGATCACCGCCGCCCATGAACATTTGCAACACCAGAAGGCATGCAGGCGCGTTGCCGACCTTTAAGGAAAGAAAATTCCTTAAAGGTTGCTTCTATACTTAGTGGATCAGTTATTTACTTTGTGTTTCCATTGTACACCGTTGGAAGTTCTTGATCAGATTAAAAAGAAATGTAAGACCACCTCTGAAGGGTCTTCAATTTCTACAAAAATCATTAAAATCGGTTCACAATCGCCAAAGATATACTTCAGATATACTTCTTCAGATAAAATTCAGAACCGTTTTAAAAGAAAACGTTTTGACTTGTGGCATGTTGCTAGCGAGTCCGGCTTTAGTCTCGACGGTCGATTTCTGCTCAGGGCAAATGTTTGTATTAATCTTACAAATATTTGTTTCGGTCTGGCATTTGCCCTTGTGGGTCTCCCATTATGCCTCCGAAAGCACGATAAGCTGTTTTTCCGGCTATTATCATAACATCTGATAATAATCTTTAACTATTCATACGTAATTTGCTCTTACCCAATCAGTTACTCGTTCGCCTTAGTAAAAACTAGTAATTTATCAAATCTGGATAAGAGTAATAAGCAGACCCTGGGTAAATATAATATAGTCTGTTAAATGTAAGTTGAACCCTGCGCAGTAACAAATTTTTGGGTCTCAACCATATGCGGTATAAAGGGGGCCGCGTTTAGTACACTCGCTCACGGTTGTTTTAGTTCTTTAATAATAAATTATTAAAAATTAAATTAAAGTATAAATTAGTTTTGTCAAGTGTGTTAATATTTATTTCAAGATAAACCTCGACCACAATCAATCGATAGGAGACGAGAGAGAAGGATGGTATTTGACGTTTATAGTTATTTTTAAAAGAAAATAATATAACTAATTCTCTGAATAATACTGCGGAAGATACGAAAAAGTCTGTCTCACTATTAATAATGTACATTAACTTTTTTTTATATACCTATAGGTACCTTTTTTCTATACAATTTCTTTGTTTTATTCTATTTGAGTAATTAATAACGATAATAAATAAATAATTAATTGAATTTAGAATAAATAATGACTATATTATATACTTAATTCCGTTTTCCCACTTTATAAAGAATCGAATTAAATAAGACGAAACCAATATTTTGTCTAACATTTTTGTCCCTTATTGTACCTGTGCAAAAGCGGCTATTTTGGTTCAAGTTACATTAAAGGAACTATACTGGGAATAATGCTAGGGCGAAGAGGAAGAAGAATAAAAATAAAACGTCTGTGATTTATTAGTCAACTGAAAAGTAATTGAATAACCTTTGTCATTTCAATTTATAACCCCGTCTTTCAATAACTTGAACGAGACAGTTCGATTGCCTACAATAAGATTGTTTGTTAGATAAAAATTATCATAATTAACTTGCTTTTTCGACGACGTTGTGACGTAGCGGTAGCGAACCTTTTTTTTTTATTTACTTGGGGAAATGCATTTAGGCCCCCCCGCGCCGGGACAGATGGTAAAAGTGGCGCGAGGAGTGTGGGATTCGAGGCCATGTGCAATGGTCTATATAGGATCTGGCCCCCATACCCACTAAAACCCCAAGGTCCCTTCTAGCGCCATATTGGGACGTCGCGGGATCGCGAGCGCATTCAACCGCGACGCCCCGGCACTTGCCCACAAGGGGCCCTCCGGGGCTGTAACTTACTGCCGCCATAAATACTTATTATTACATAAATAAAATATATATACCCCCTCTGACGCTTACGCGCCCAGATCTCACGGTCCCCGCCTGGGGCGGCAACATAGTGCCGCCATATATACATACAGCGGTAGCGAACCTGCCTTAAACGCCACAGGTCGCGGTATGGATTCCCGCTCCAAGCAAATGTTTGTATTGACCATATAGGCATCTTCTCCGGTCTGGGTGTGTGCCTTGTCATTGTATAATATGTTTCCGGACCCTGACACAGGATATAACTATCCTAATGGGGGCCGTTGAGTGTGTAGCGTCATTTATTTATTTTGCCCGGTGCTTTGGCAGAGGTTATCCCAACTATTAAATATGTTAAATTAGGTATACAATTATACATACTTTTTATAATTATATTCCGAGTCACAACTCCGCTTTGCTGCGTAAATCTTAAATGAAAGTTATATATTTTAGAAAAACAAATTATAATCACGATGGATCTGGGAATAAATTTATTTTTATAAAAACTTAGTATAAATTAATTTCATGTCTTTAAATTTTCCACATAATAAAAATGTTTGAATTTCGATTATTAATATTATTCTTTTTCTTCATAGCGTTATTCTTGTTATTTTTTGTTTAGGGGGCTTTTGCTCTTATCCTGCTTTGACGGGTTACTAGTTTTTACAAAAAGCAATTGCCATTTGACCTCCGCAACTGTAAAGGCGACCCAGTAACTCATTGGATAAGAGTAAATTACCTATTAAAAGTTAACGACTACTATGAGATAACAGATAATTGGATGCAAATAAGCAATACCATGTCAACCCACAAAATTGAAAAAACTGAGTTATATATGCAGAAGTGTTGGTAAATGGCTGAAGAACATTTTTCTTTAATATTTGTAGAGTTTTAAGCTTTAAAACTTCTGAAAAAGTATTTTTTAAATCATGCAATGTATGTAGTATTTTTAACGTTTTGGGTTATATTATATACAAAATATGCAGCTTGTATGGTTATTTTATAGTTATTTTTGTGAAAATAAGTAAAATAACTTACATAAATCTGAAATTGCCAAAAACTTGACCATTAAATTTTAAAAATCGTATAAAGCAAGTTGTTCAAAATTTTCAAACGCTTTTTCTCGAAATGACATTCGTGTGGGTTGACATGGTATTGCTTATTGGTGTCCAATTATAACAAGCGCGACCGTGCTCTCCCAGACACGGTAGGGAGTCCCACAAAGGCAAAATCCGAGCTCCTAGCGGAAATTGAAAACGTGACCGTCAAGGCTCAAAGCAGGCTCGCTACCAGTACGCCACAATGTTCTTTAATTGGCGAGCTGAAGTCTGGTCCAAGTTTAAGAAATCACTATGTCTATTGTTTGCAGATGTCTGGTGTCGAAGCTCTTCGACGTTTGTTCGAAGTCGACGCCGGAACAAATGGAGCAGCTTGAAGAGATCAGGATACCTTGGGGTAGTGGCATCGTTGGCTACGTGGCGGAGAGCGGCGAGCCTGTTAACATACCTGACGCGTATAAGGTAATATTTTAAGACTATCACTGTGATACACAATTTATTTGTATTTTTATACCACATAAGTGACAGACAAGCTATGTATCTAGTGATGTGGCGAGCATAGCATGATATTGATTGAAGCTTAGATCAATATGAATCGATTTGGTTGTCAGTAAAGGTCTTACACGCGTTCTTGAACTACAGCTCTACCATGATGCCGGACGTGGTGAATCTCTGACACGTGTGGTGATCAAATAGAAATTTATGGAGGTAGCCGGAAAATTACACACATTGGAAGAAACGCAACAGTACTATACCTTGGTTAAATCGGCTCATTTACGTATCGCGGATTGACTTTTTGTCGACAGTGTGTATGTGCATGGTGCAATTGGATACACACCGACACAAAGCAAACACATAGAGCTATGGTTGTTCAGCTTTAAAATGAAATTCGATTTCTAAGTCGAATAGCTATCGAGTTTATAATGTGTGCACAACTAATAGCTGTACATTTACAACGAAAAGTTATACAAATGTATGGGAAAATGTAAAGTAAAAGTATTTTAAAAGTAATAATTATCAGTCAAGTGCGTTGTGGACCACGCTTCATGATCCAGAATTTTAAGAACTTTAAAAATAATGACGAATTAAAAACGAACGCAAAGTTAAGTTGGTAATTTCATAGTAATTATTAAAAGTAATATGAAAAACAAAGTTATAGGAATAACTTATATATCTCTATAATTTGTAGACCTATCTTCTTTAAAGTTAATAAAACGACGATAATATGAATAATAAAATCTTATTCATTTTAAAAGCAAGCTTAAAATATGTACCTTTATATTAATGCTGTATGAACGATTTACTCCTAGAATAATATATTATCTTAACAAAGTTAATAATAATAAATTTCCCGCCGTCGGGATGTGACGACCCTATCGCCCGCTGTTGGGATAGCCTCTGTCACAACAGAGATTATTCCACTTCCTATTCGGCTAGGTAGATACCACCGCCATGTCAAATATTCTGCCGCCAAATAGTAGTGCTTAGGTATTACTGTGTTCCGGTTTGAAGGGCACTGTAGGCTGGTGAAATTACTGGGCAGAGGTGACTTAAGAACTAATATCTCGAGGTTGGCAACGCGTGAGTGGCACCTACTAATGATGCTGCAAGTGCTCATAGGCTACGGCAACCACTTACCATCAGGTGTGCTTGTTTGCCATATTGTAACATTTGAACGGTCTCAGACGGTCATCTATTAAATATTTATCGTAATATTTTAATGTAGAACAAACGTGATAATAAATTCTAAGTCAGTAGTTAGTCAAGCAAGATGAATGGTTTGAGAGCTGAATTTAATGCTCGTCTTTAGGCCATCGGAGAAATTGTCTTTCACATTTCGAAAGGCATTCACTAAAGTGAAAATGATCGACGTTCCTATTCAGATGGCGATATCTGACGTTACGGGATTTATTATTTTTTTGCTCGAGAGTAACGCGGGAATATTACAAAGAAAACTTTTACGCCTTCAGGCTTTATTCTGTGCTAGAGTTATATATATTTCTTACATTTAGATAATACAATATTTAGCAAGGTTTTTGCTTTTGAGTTCGTGCACTCTAATCTCCATCTAATCTCAATTTTTATCCCAAAATCACTTCGAGAAAAGTCGATGTGTGAGTATCTAATAATTCATTATCGGTCTTCATCAATTATTCTCAGATAAAAAACAGTGTTAATTGAGATAAAAACATTGTATCAAATGAATATAAATTATTCAAATGTTGTTTGTTAAATCACAAAATCTGTCCGTCTGCCATTTCTATATAAGCTTGTACGCCTACGACCACTGTTTTCATTTACATAAATCTTTATTTATTTAGATAAGTTCTTAGTATACATTTTGCTACTATAGATACGTTTGTTATTAGCATCAATTTCCGTGCCCGCGAGCAGAGCCGCAGGCAATGTTTCCAAAATAAAAATTAAATACTAATTCTTCATCTATTATATAATATATTAAAATTAATGTGTTTGTATGGCAATGTGGATATGTTTCCTTTGAACGGCTGGACGGATTTTGATACAATTTTTCTGGCGAACTTCAGATTACCTCTGTAAGTGATCCCGTGAAGTTTGGTAGATAGGTTTGATTAACTGAAAAGTTAACTCAGACGAAGTTGTAGGCAAATGTTATCTTAATATTTTAGTTAGAAATCAAATTACTATAATCAATCATAATCGATTTTCACGACATCGTTTGCGCGTTAAATATTAATATGTATATTAAAATCCAATAAGGGAACTTGAGGCTTAAAGCATATCAGGTGTTATATGCAAAAAGTTTATTAAAAATATATTATTTGCAAAATATCATGCGGCTATTTTCAACGTCATGAAAGCTAAGCTTTAAAAAAAAACATTTTCTTTTTATCTTAGTTTCTGTTCATTTGTCCGTGCAAACTAATTCGAGATTTTAAAACGAACTACGAATTTTCTTACAAAGAAAAGAAGTAACGTGAAGAAGTTTCTCTAAACTATCGCTTTAAATTTCCTGTAATTTTTAAAATTATTTTTGTAGTGACGACGTTGTGGCGCAGCGGTAGCGCACCTGCCTTAAACGCCACAGGTCGCGGGTTCGATTCCCACTCGGAACATAATATGTTTGTATTGACCATGCAAGCATATTTTCGGGTCTGGGTGTATTTGTCCTTGTCCTTGTATGTGTTTCCGGACCCCGACCAGGATATCACTATCCTAATGGGGCCAAATGTGCAGCATTTATTTATTTATTTACTTAATAAAATAAAAATAACTTGAAGAAATTTGATACGGTTGTATCATTAAATTATCTTTACCATTTAAAAAGAAAAACCTAGTATATCTTATACAAATAAAATTCTTATAAGCTTTTACTTTATTTTACAATGGTCTCGAAGATAAGAGTTCTGTTATGAACCGAGTAATTAGCCTGTTGCTTCTTTCTTCTTCTTGACACTTAGTTAGTGATCAACTTAGTGTCATATTTGTTCGGGTAGCCCATATAAGCCTTCGACTTGACTTATCGACTTTTATCAGATTTATGACAGTCGGGACCGACTTTTTACACGACTTAAGCACAGAGCGCAGTTGTTTTCAGTGAGAGATGCAATTACGCACACCACTGCACGTAGGGTAGTCGTACACTAGGCAGTGGTAAAGTGGGACTCGGCCTCCTATTAATCAATAGGCAATACCCACTAACCGTCAGTACTCAGCGGAACCGCCATCGCTATAGCGGGACGTCATGGGGTCGCTTGCTTAAATGACTATGGCATCCATAGACTGAACAATGACCACGCCTAAACCTGTTTGAATTAGTTTTTTGGGGAACTAAATATATGATATAAATGAAGATTAAAAAAACTTATATTATTTTACAAAATAACTACTTTGTTAAATTCTTCTATTATATCCTTGCGAAGCGTAAGTTTCTTTTCCAAATACATTGGATGGGTTTTAGATACAGAATACAATATCCTGTACAGAATTTACGCATTTATCTTCGTCGTGATGATTGATAGTTGATGGCAAAATAAAAAACGGAAAATGAATGTAAACTTTAAAGGAAGACTAAATAAATCAGTTCTTGATTATTTTATTTGATTATTTTCTATGTGCTTGTATAACTTTACTAGAAGCCCGCTTTTCTCAATCAAATTCCGTTGATTTTAAATTCAACTTTGTGAAATCAAATCTCGCTCGAAAATGTATTGTTTTAATATTTCATTTCCTAACGAGGTAGAACATTAAATATTTTTTGTACATTTTTTTACAACATGGGAAAAGTACGGCGACACGTAAAAACACTTTCGTCCTTTTGCGTCAAGCACTTATAGAATATATTTTTTACTGATTACATTGCCTTGATTATAAGCATTTAGAATATTAATGTAACAAAAAAACACAAGAAATCTTACAATAAATCTTCTCTATAAAAAGCCGAAACTTATCTCATTACACACACATTATATTTTAAGCAACGTATGTAGTATTTATATAGTTTTATATGGCCCACCTATGTACTATTATCAACGAATCAGGAAGCACCGTCGTTGCCAAGTCTGCTCGTAGCGCCAAACGAGTGTAAGCGAAGAAGATAAAGACGACACAAGGCAATCAGATTTCAATTGTTTTAGAATATTACTGAAAAAGTGTGTGCTAGCTTATTGAACGATTTCCTTTTTTTTTTACTTTACATACTAAATTAAAATGGACCGGACGAACATTGTGGGGTTACCGGTAGTGAGCCTACTTTAACCCTCGATGGTTTCGGGGTTGATTTCGGCTCGGGGAATATGTTTTTTATAAATATCTGTTTTGGTCTGGGCGTTTGTCCCTGTCTCGCCACCGTTCCTCTGAGAGCACGATAAGCTGTCGGTCACGGTTGTTATCATAACATCTGATTTTTTTTTTTTTTTTTTTCGGAATGCGTATTTCTGTTGGCCCTACTGGCCTTGACAGCGTCACCGGGGCGGAGGGGCCGAGTACTGAGACTCAGCCGTGATAGCGGACAGCCCTCACGGGGCTCAAATTTGATTCCGTCCTTAGGGTGCCTCCTGCGAAGCCGAACCACGGCTAAGGACATCATCGGAGATCTGATAATAATCGTTAACACTTGAGTTAATTTACTCCTAACCATTGAGAATATATTACTGGTTCGCCCTTTGGGTTACTGAGGTCAGATGGAAATCGCATGTATAAAAACTAGTAACCCGTCAAATCAGGACAAAAGTATAAGCAGACCCTGGGTAAATACCAGGAAATAATGCTAGGAAGACTTTCCTGAGCCGGAAACTTACCGGAAGACAAGACTTACCTGATTAAAATATGAATACGGTAGATTTATTTTGGCTCGTAAATTGTCTAGAATATTATCGACAAGAATAGATTACTGTACTTATTCGTAAATTTTCAAAATAGTTTATTTTTATAGACAAAAACCGTAAGCAGTACCTGATATTATAAGTCTTAAATACGTAAAAATGTTAGATTACTTCAAACATAAATATTTATCATATGTAAAAATCGAACTCGATATATCGAGTTCTATAATATATTACATATTTTATCCCCAATACAATTGGTTATGTCAAGAAATGCCTATAATTCAAAGAGTTTGAAACAAAAAAGGACGCACTGAAAATCGTTGTTCGGATTGTTTTTGCATAACCTTATATATTTTGTAAGAATCTTATAAGAATCAAACTTTGAACAAATTCTCGGTTGTCATAATATTTATCCATAATTCTCTGATCCGGTCCTGTCGCTTTACATATTTTCTACATTTTACCAGATTGGTTCACATTACTGCTCAGTTACAAGAGGGTCTCAGTGAGATGTAATACTATACCATAAAGCTAAATAATTACTAAGACTAGCGCGTTCGACCAAACAAGCGAAATGTTCAGTTTTATAGTCATAACTACAATATAATAAATGCAAATGCTAAAAATTAGATCATAAAGGACATAAGTTACCTTTCACCAAAATGATTTCTTATTAAGTTATTACAAATTGCTAGTTAAGTAAGTGCTGTTCCCGAAGAATAGAAAAACAACTTTTATAACATTTCTCCTGAATATAATTCTGACAACTTCGCGGACAGATGCCAGTATTAGTATACATTAAAATCAGTTCGTAGTATAGAAGTGACATCATCGGAAATTTAATACGTTACAATATTATACCAACAACAGAATCGTAGTATTCTTAGGTGGACGCAAATAAGCAATACCATGTCAACCCACATGAATGTCATTTCGAGAAAAACGCGTTTGAAAATTTTGAACAACTTGCTTTATATGGTTTTTTTTATATATTGGTCAAGTTTTTGGTAATTTCAGATTTATGTAAGTTATTTTATTTATTTTCACAAAAAGTAAGTATACAAACTGCATATTTCGTATATAATATAACCCAAAACGTTTAACATAATACATAAATTGCATGATTAAAAAATGGCTTTTTTAGAAGTTTTAAAACTTAAAACCCTACAAATATTAAAGAAAAATGTTCTTCAGCCATTTACCAACACTTCTGCATATATAACTCAGTTTTTTCAATTTTGTGGGGGGACATGGTATTGCTTATTTGCGTCCATTTACCTGTAAAAGCAGATTTTAGACGTCGCTTGCTCTAGAATTGTTAAGAAGTTCATATGAATTATTCGTGGCGAGCCGTCTGACTAAATGGCAGGCTATCTCTCTTCACACACTTCATGAATTCTGTGATACAGGTTGCTTTTGTTGTGAAATTATGTAAGCGTGATTACATTGAGCGTGATCATGAATAATTTATTCGAAAATTCAATATTGTTATATCAAACGTCTATTAGTCTATACATGATTATTATCTCAATAAATTGGTTTAGTTTTTGGGATTCTTTAGCCAAATGTATAAAAATTCTTATCATTTCGTCGTCACTATAGTTCATCCTTCGAATTGTACTTTATCCGCTCTTTATAGTCCACTGATTTTATAATCAGGCAAAACGTTTTTCTTCGGTATTTTTAAAAATGTGTAAAAATTGTAACATTTTTATTTCAATTTGTTCAGTGGTATTTTCTTTCACAATTTATAAGTTAAGAGTTCTCTACTAGTTTATGCTCTGAGGTTTATTTTACTCTCCTGATGAAGTAATTTCATTGAAGCGAGAGGACCGGAACTGAGAAGCCGTAGCCACGAGATGCTACTTCTCTTAATTGACTGAATAAAACGACATTTCAGAACCTACTTGGAAACCTAACTTTCAACTATTGACTGTTTGAATATAGTGAGTTAACTACTATACCATACTGGTGTTCTGGCCTATGAGGTCTTAAAGGTTTTCTATGGAAGTTTTTCGTTTCACATTAGTGGCAAACCAGCTTACGGTCTTCTTCCTCTTCTTCTTATATACGCTTGCAACACCAGAAGTATCACAATTGTTTTGACAGAATAGAGGACGGAAGGGCTTTTGGTGCCCACACTCGTCGAATTTAACGCAACGGTACGAAATATTGCTACCATCCATCAAAACCCGACATCGCGTTATACCATTTTTCTTCTGAATTTCTTCTCATTTTATGTGACAACACTCGGTGAAGTCTCTGTCGTTGTTAGAAAATATAATCCCTTGAGGTAGGCAGTTACAGTAACTGCCTATCTTAAGGCATGCTGTAATTATTTATTGGCATTATATATTTTATTTGAAAGATGCATTAATAAATTAATGTCCTATTCGTAGATCGAACAAGCTATAATTGATTCTTATATGTTTCTTTTATTATTATAACTAAGCGCGCCCATACCCGTTTCTAACAAGTGGTATCCACATAAGATTAATTCATCAACTTATCTCCATACCACGATACCACAACGCCATTAACACGCACCAGTTCTGGCGGAAATCCAAAATGGCAGCCTTGTACCTATTATCAATTATGTCTTCTTAAACTAACACTAGTATACGTATGTTATAGTGAAAATGCCATATAAATAGCCATACCTTCGTCTACGCTAGATTTTATTCGGTTCGTAATGCGCGCCCTCACCCCGCTGCGATTTTTCGAAAAAAATATTTCTTAAAGACAGTCAGAAACTCATATACATAAGTTAACTTTATTCAGTTTAAGTTTTACAAAAAGAATCTTGCTATATGTTAGACTAGTGATTTTTGAGGAACGGTGTGCAAAAGTGCACGAATTGACTGATATGATATGATGTATTTGATAAATATAACTATATAAAGCTCCAATACCTCAGACGGACGCGGTCATTATAAATACAATATAAGTAAAAATAAACGCTACACACTCAATACTCAATATAAAAATGAAATTTGATTTTTTAACCTTCTTTAAAGAAGAAGGCTCTCGTTTCGTTTCAATATGTTTTATACAATATAGGTAGCAAATAATAAGTGTAACATTTCGATTAAATCACAAAAATATGTATTAATTTAAGCTAAAGTTGAATGACTGCTCCTATTCCAAATAAGACAGAAAATTGATGCTTTGATGAATTCGTTATATTTCTTTTGTGCTCACCTAATTTTATTGCTCGATTGATTCTCAAACGTTCGTTATATAAAGTAAGTAATACCTTAGTGATTGTGACAAAGAAAATTCTTTTGACGAGCTTTTACTTACTTTTGATATATTTTTCGTATAATATTCGCAGCATTTTTCGTTGTATATATTATTAAAATAAATTGTTGAATCTTCGTAATATATTTAATAGTACAAACATAGATTTTTAGGAGTTATAACTTTCTCGGATACACAATTGGATTGTTTTATATCAGAAAAAATGATAATCGTAATGCTCACCTGATGGTAAACGTTCACCGTAATCTATAGACACGAGCAGAATTATAAGTGTCACAAATGTTTTGCTGACGCGAGGAATGTAGAGGAAACATAAGAGAAGCAAAGGGTAAAGAGCAGTTACTTTGGGCCTTAGATACGAAGAAAACGCAGCAGTGCAGATACTGCTACTTCACGTTGATATTCTGTGAGATCGAAATACGGCCCGGCCGAGCTGGTCTACTAAATGTTTACTACTAAGTGGTTAGCAAAGCTCTACTAAATAGAAACACATATCGAGCCTTTTCAAGAATATCGTAACTGACAATTAATATTTTTAATAGGAAAGGTTTTATGTTCACTGGCTTTAAAACTTTTTTTACAAGCATACGATCCGTCTGTTGGTAAGCAGTCACCGCAAACTATGATACTTGCGATACTTGAAGTATCACATGCGTGTTGCTATCCCAAGGAATACGATGGAAGGAATAAGATGGGGAAAAAGGGGAAGGGAACAGTGGGGCTGGGAGCTTGGGCCTCCGACGCTCTCACTCATCGCACGATATGCAACAGTACCTACTGATACTTTACCGACTTTAGACGTTAGTACCTACTTCCTCGGTTGAGCTGGCTCATTTGTAGTAGGATTAAAATATATAATTTTGTCGTATGATTATATCACCAAGTACTTTGTTACGGAATTTTTTTGGATAATAATGTATTATGGGATTTCCGGAAGCCTTAGAGCTCTCGTATTATTATGATAATTTACAGAATATTAAGTCCTTTGTTGTGGCCAATACAATGACAGACTGAATAAAGACGGTGGCTAGATTTTTATCAAAATTAGCTTTTTGAAAAAACCTGTTTTCATTCTTTTGCAACACGTTTACGAGTATAATACATATACAGAAATATTCCACGTAACTTGAAAATACCGATTAAGAGGTTCTTGTTGAAATAGTTTATAGTAAGAAAAATCTCAAAAGTTTACTCTTAAAGCATCCATCGGATCCATGCATTTGTGAGTTTAAAATAATTTGAATATATTAATCAATGAGTATTTACGTGAATAAAATATCATTCTTACTTTAGTGAAGTAGTAGGGCCCTACTGTTTTGAGCATGAATGGTCCGGCGTAACCTAGGAAGTACTACTCTCACAGAATATTGATGTCAAGCAACAGTAGCTGTACTGTTTCGTTCGATGAATGGGAGCGCCGGAGGTCCAAACCCCTCATCCCATCTTATCTTTTCCTTTTATTTTATTTCTGTTTCCTTCTTCTCTTGGGTTGGCAACGTCTATAGACTAAGTTGACCTCTTACTATCAGCCGGGTCGGAACACTTTTTTGCCAACTTTAAGGGTTTTTTTATTTAATCCAAAGTATTCCCATTTTGTGTGAATTATGTTAGTGTAAAAATTTTGCTATTAATTTTATTAAAAAATTTAAAACGTATCGGACAAACATAAGTAACACTTACATGTCTGTAACATTCTACATTTGGCTGGAGCGGCAATCAAACCCATGGACATTTAAAACAAGTTCGCTACCATTGCTCCAAAGTGGTCGTCTTTTGCTTAAATTATGAAAAGTAGATACTAAATGAAAAGGTAATACGGAAAAAACTGTGTTAAATTTCTGAAAGCAAAATAATATAAAACGAACTATACCATATTTATCAGAGATGAGCAAACGTTCCATTATATTGTCGTTACAAAGATCGACCCTAAGGAATTCTGAAGAGGAAATGTAATCCCATATGTTCAATTGAGGTTCGATATCTGAAGTTACGAGGTTGTATCTAAGTAAGTAGAGCCACAGAAAATTCACTTTTCCACATCTAGATACGAAATTTTTATCTCGTGGAAACTTTACCTACCTACCTTGTACTTTGACCTATGCAATCAGTAAATGGGTTTCTCCACGAAAATAATAATTTGTATATACATATAATAAATTTAAAAAAAATGTTACACACTCAAAAGCCCCCGTCAAATGAAGAGACAATCGGAAGAATTATACGAAAACATTTAAAATACAATACAATACAAATACATAAACGTTAGCAAAGGTTTTCTTAAGAGTACTTAAAGCGTAAAAATTCATTATCTTCTTCCGACGTTTTTAACTGAGCATGCTACATGCATGCTCAGTCATTGATCGATGTGGCATACAAAACGGCTCCAAATAAAAAGGGCCATCTAAAATTTTCACCTTATTGTGACATCACATAATTTTTTGCAATTTTACATCTTAAAATTATTTAATAAAAGCAGCAGTTCCGAAATAAGTAAAATTTTAAAGATTTTTATCGATCAAAGTTTAAACACAATATGCGTTTGAATAAAAATAGATTTTGAAATGTAACGTCATGAAACTATCGCGTCACACAATGTCACACTTCCTCGAACCGCTTCGCTTTACGTGTGACGTAATTTATAGACCTACTGATACAAATAGCACAGTCCCAATAGGATTAGTAACTATTCTATATGAATAAAGAACCTTTGAATCGACGTATCTCTTTTGATGAGGGAATATACCAGTAATTACATTCAAAGGCAACGTTATTGATTGCCTGAAATTGGCATCGATGGCTATACATATATCGCTCGTATTTTATGGTGAAAAGTTTATCTATTTATTCTTCGGTAACCGTTATTTGTATGAAAGCAAATATATCATGTGAACATCCCTCGATACTGTTACTATTAATTTTTCGTTGCCTATATTTTTTTATCTGTTCACATAAATAACGTTTTTTAGTTTTTGTTTGATATTTTAATCTAAATGACATTGTGTTTTTTGTTTAATGTTGTGATTGAAATAACGTAGAGTCAGAGTCTGCCACCTTTGTAAATTCTACAGATTTAGATGAATCTGTATTTTGTAACAATAGTTCGTATATTATAAGGCCAAGTACGCACCATCGATCGGGCTATTCGCACTACGGCTGCCAGTCCGGCTGGCCACAGGACGCGGTTGCAATTTCGGTTAGCTGGAAAGCGGCTAGCCGTAACCGTAACCGGAATCGAAGAGTGCGATCTGCTTATTTTCATGATGGACGCCAAGAAAATCGTCCGTTATGCAAAGACAATAAAACAAAAAAAAACTACTTGGTGCATCCTTAATTGCAAACACGAGATGACAGCAAGCATTCTAACCGTCAATGGTGACGTAGAGCTCCAAGTGATCGCATCGGTTCAACGGCATCCGCCTACCAGTGTTAATAAAAACTACATATTTTTGACTGCGGTTAATCGGACGACTGAACGCATTCCGTCTAACCGTATAGTGCGTAGGTACCCTAAAACTCCTTCGTGGCTTACCTGCAATACAATATTGATAATATTTCATTTCTAAAGCCTTAGATCCTATTCATAAATTCTTTTAGTATTTCTTCTATTAGCTGGCTCATTAAAATTATAACCTCTTAACTAATAAGTGAAAATATTTTCAGTAGATTAATTTTACGACTTTTTAAAATTGGGTTCATGATTTGGCTTGTGGCCATTGATTTTCCGCAGACCGTTCATTTTCTACATTGTATAATACTGTAACAATAAATTATATCAGATACAAATCTTTGCTATATTCATGCGGTATTCATTTGCTCCAAGACAGCTTTGTTACTGTGGAACATCGTATGTGTCCCCTGGGCATGCTAAGTTCTTAGTTATTCGCATAATGCAATATTTTATAAGCATTGCTGCCGGAATATTTTAAAGTAATGTATTTTTGAATTGTCAACGTATACGCTTTGATGATTAGACGCTGCATTGAATGAAGTTATTATTACAATATTATTTGTAAAATGAGTATTTTCTATCGTATCCATTTTATTTAAAGGTGGTATTATTTAAATACATGATACGATCTTTTGAATATCTATGTTAAATTTGCTTACAAATAAGTATGAAAAGTTTTGTATTTGTGACAGAATTTGCTTCAGAAATTTTCGTTGTATATTGCATTCATGCATAAAGCTTTTACAAGACAATTATAATTGTAAATTAACAGAAAGTTACGAAGAAAATGAAATACATCTCGGAGACATTATTGTTCAGGTATAAATTTAAAATATTTATTTATTTATTTATTTATTCACAGACATACCCAAGGAGACTTCACAGTTACCCAAATCATCTCCTTAGGCTAAAACACAATCAAATATTATTTAACTTAAAATTAAACTTAAAATTACAAAATATTAATATTTAACAAAACTACCACTTTCTAATAACATTTCTAATGATAGTTTAATCTGCCTTACAAGCTGAAGTGGTGGAGTGTGAAACACATCCAATTGCGGATTTCCGCGAACCAAATCATTGAGTAGGCGCAGCGCCCGAGACAATGGAGCATGTAAAGCCAGCTCAGTTCTGTGAGACGGTAGCGCAAATAGCTTGCGTCGACGTGCAACTACATAGCCGTCAGGTACATGCAGACAAATATACTTTAAAAGATTTGAATTACTTGTTTTTCCTTGGAATAAACTGAGTACGTGTGAAAGCAAAGCTAAATTTCGCCTTAATTTCAATGTATCATATCCAGTCATACCAAGCAGGAACATACTTGGATATATTGTCGGATACCCTACCGAATATCCGTATTGCTTTCTGTAAAGCCAACGAATGAATTTCTTTTGAATTTTTTCCAACATATCTATATATTTACCAAACATATATACCAAACAGTAATCACAGTTTTCCCTACATTCAAGTATATGCCGTAACGAGTTGAAGGAGCAATTAGACAACAGAGTGGTTCTGTAGGACGCTTGTGGTCTGCGGCCGCTGGACTCGGATTACATGCACGGTCCAGTTCCTCTTCGATATGTTATATGTCCTAAGAGACCTTATAGATTTTTCAATGATGTATCTATATAAATAAAAACGGGATCAACGGAATAATAAACGGGAATTTAAAACCTTAACTTCAAATAATAATCTAGTTTTTGAAACTACGACCACGGTGCCACTTAAGCGTTTCCAAACTCGAGATATTGGTTCTTGAATCTCCTTTGCCCAGTAATTTCATTAGCCTACAGTGCCAAACAGTGCCTACAGTCAAACCAGAACACAGTAATGCCTAAGCACTACTATTTGGCGGTAGAATATTTGACACTGCGGTGGTACTTACCTAAGCGGCCTCTTGCAACTAAAGACCTACCTATCACCAGTGTGACTTGTTGAATAATCTCTGATGTGACAATCTCTGTCATCAAACACACAACAAAATCTATTAAGATTCATTATTTTTTCTGTTTGCGTTTGATATGGATCAGGCAGAAAAGCAACGCCATTCAGTAACGAGAACACCAACAAAGACGAGGCTTCTGCAAAGCTTTGTCTTGATATTTTATGATGTCTGATATTTAACCTAGATTTTAGAGACTATTACATGATTTTATCACAGACTGATTGCCGCCTGACCTATATAGTTTAAGTGGCAAAATTTTCAACATATAATAATTTTATAACCAAATATGTCACAAATATAACATACACTCATGCCGAGAGAAATGAGCCGCCATAATATAAATAAATAAATAAACGCTACACACTCAACGGCCCCCATTAGGATAATTATATCCTGTGTCGGGGGTCCGGAAACATTCACAATGACAAGGACAAACACAACCAGACCGGAAAACATGGCTGTACGATTAATACAAACATCTGCTCCGAGCGGGAATCGAACCCGCAACCGTCGAGGCTTAAGGCAGACCCACTACCCACAACGCCACAACGGTGTCAAATAATAATATGCATTCAGCTATTTAAACTCGTCCATTCATAAGGCTAGTAAGATGCCTTGGGCTGCATATGAAGAATTTAAGCTACTTATTATGACATCCATGTTAAGAAAGTTGATAATTTTCTAATTTTATATAAGCGAAGTGTGGTTAATAAAAATCAGGCTAAAATAGACTTTAAGCCCTACGCTCTTTTGTTGCACGGTGGCAGAGTTTATTAATGTGACTAATAAAAATAAACCTTAAATGTATGATAATACATTTGAAATTTTAACTATGATGATTGATTGAGCTACTGCGTTTGTGTATTTCTTATCTAAAAATGAAATAAAATCTAAAATATACTTTAATAGTTGTCTAAGCTTTATAACTTACCGCTACTCACTCGATCGAATGTGGTCGGTTGAAATGGATTGGCTTAGAACCTGTCGCACTTATAACAAAATAAAAGGTATTACATTTAAATTTATCTTTTTTGTTTCAGGACGAGAGGTTCAACCACGACATTGACCAACAGACAGGTTACAAGACGAGGTCGCTCCTTTGCATGCCTATCAAAGATATCAATGGAGAGGTCATCGGAGTCGCTCAGGTATGAGACGGTTGCGTGACTGAACGTCTCCACGTGGTCACATTTTATCATTAATATGCTTAAGTACGTCAAGTCCAGATTCGATTTCTGTTACCTATAGCCAAAGCATATTTTAATTAGTTGCTTTAAACTTGATTTTACGTTTTATTTATAATATTGTATTTATATAGATGAACGATAAAGTATAACGTTAATAAATATGAAAATTTTCCAAGTTATCTTGTTAAAATTTCTGTCTTACACATATCAAAGCTTTGAATTTTTAATTTAGCGTTAATATGCTAACAGGAAAATACTGTATTTTTCTTATGATGAAAGTTGCTGAAATTCTTTCTGTAATATGTTGAAAATTAGAAATAACTTAATTTCACCTGGTTTGGCGTTCGCTTGGGGAAAATAAATTGGAAAAAAATCCTTCCTTAATTTTCAAGCTGACGAACTGCGTTGATTTGAAATTGTATATAAAATATAATTCATTTTACGAAAGGATATTTATGATATTTCTTTATGTTAAAGATCCCATAGATTTAATATAATTGAAGCTTAAAATTTTATTTTAAAAAATATAAGATTATAATATATTTAAATATTTTTAAATATTCAAATGTTAACTGAGTTTAAAGAGTAATGAACTTTTTTGTTTCTTAGTATCATACTCTAGTATCCTAAAAAAACTACAAAAATTTTGATTAATAATACGAATATAACTTTCAGGTGATAAACAAACAGAATGATGGACCATTTACGGCTTACGATGAAAAGGTTTTTTCCTCGTACCTTCAATTCTGCGGTATCGGTCTTCGAAACGCCCAGTTATATGAGAGGTCACAGTTGGAAGTGAAAAGGAACCAGGTGCTGTTAGATCTGGCTAGGATGGTCTTCGAGGAACAAAGCACGATAGAACACATGGTTTTGAGGATACTCACACACACGCAGAGCTTGATACGGTGTCAACGGGTTCAGGTATGGCTCTATTGAATTTTAAATTTATAGTATATAAAACACTCATAAATTTGTTTAGTAATATAATAAGTATTACGGTTTTTTATATAACCTTAGTTATTGTGACGTCATTAAATCTTGTTTAGTTTTAAA
Organism: Hestina assimilis; assembly: GCA_023373885.1. NCBI lineage: Eukaryota > Metazoa > Arthropoda > Insecta > Lepidoptera > Nymphalidae > Hestina > Hestina assimilis. Next base: position 8,019,892 of record CM041754.1, read on the forward strand.
AATGTAAGACTTGTTTTCTTACCATTTTATCTGGAATAATAGTTTACTGTATGGCGTGTGCTGCTCCGTTAAATAATATGTTGCGTCCAAGTACCGATCTTATATTAGAAAATGTAGGGTATTTAATTCCCTAGTTGCTTAAAGTTGTTTTCGCCATAGAAATTATGAATTATTTTTACTAAAACTCGTGGTAGCTGAGGCATGACGTTGTTGGCAAGATTTTTAATTTGTAATAGCGCAACTTAAGGCAAATTCTTATCCTGAATAACAAAGAATACTTTTTTTTACTATGCAAAATGCCTCGCCTTATTATAAAGTACCCTAATGGGAGTAAAATATGGTAGTAATGAAGAAAAAGATATCTAAGAAAATAAACGAATTTGACAGGCGTGATTAAACGCTTTTTTTTTATACCACGATGGTGGCAAACAAGCGTACGGCCCGCCCGATGGTAAGCGGTCACCGTAGCCTATGGACGCCTGCAACCCCAGAGGTATCGCATGCGTGTTGCCGACCCCTTAAAAACTTTTTCAACCCTCCCTTGAAGAAACCCATACTGTAGCGTGTTGAGATAACCTCAGCAGGGAGCTCATTCCACAGCCGGAGGGTTCGCGGAAGGAAATTCCTTTGGAACCGCACTGCTCGCGACTTTATGGGTTCCAGTGTGTGTGGATGAATACCCTGCCGATGGCGAGCGGTGCGGTGGTGGAAAGTTACTGTAGGCATCATATCAAATAATTCTTGGGAACACATCCCATTTTACAAGCGGTAGAATACGCATAAAGAAGCAAAGTCTCTCCTTAGACTTAAAGGTTCTATACCGCTTGTTAGTTTAGGATCATCGACAATCCGCATTGCACGCTTTTGAACCGATTCAAGAAGCCCAAGCTGGTATCCCGGCGCTCCTGCCCAGAGATGACAGCAGTACTCCATATGGGGCCGAACTTGGGACTTATATAATAGAAGTCGTTACTCTGAAGTGAAGTACTGCTTTGCTTTATTGAGCACACCGAGCTTTTTGGAAGCCAGCTTGGTTTTGTCCTCTAGATAACTTAGGAACTGGACGTCACTGGAAATGTCGATGCCTAAGATTCCAATATTCTTGGAGATGGTAAGAGGATGGTTCCGGAATTGTGGCGCTACAGTAAACCGGTTTTTTTTTGCGGTGAACGCGCATGCTTGTGTCTTTGTGGGATTAAAATTGACTAGATTATCCCGACCCCAATCAGAGACTCTGGATAAAGTACTCTCAATTTGAGACACAAGTTGCTTACAATTTTCTTCCAAAATGGGACGGGGGATATTTGCACGGCCCGTATAAAATGCGTCTCCAGTACTGTCGTCTGCATAGCAATGAATGCCATCAAAAGATAGCATGTCATTGATGTGCAGCAAAAACAGCGTTGGAGAAAGTACGGAGCCTTGTGGGACACCAGCATTTATATCCTTGTTTTCGGAGCAACTACAATCTACTACCGCTCTGATGCTTCTGTCGGATAGAAAGCTGGCAACCCATTTGCACAGTCCCTCGGGTAGTTCGTAAGATGGCAATTTCGATAGAACACCTCGGTGCCACACCCGATCGAATGCCTTTGCTATATCTAGGCTAACTGCCAATGCCTCACCTTGACTCTCAATGGCTGAAGCCCAACGGTGAGTGAGATACACTAGAAGATCACCAGTCGAGCGACCGTGCCGAAAGCTGTATTGGCGGTCACTGATCAAATCGTGCTCTTCTAGGTATCTGAGAAGCTTTGTGTTGATAATCCGCTCCATTACCTTAGAGAGAAGGGAGGTAATAGCAATAGGCCTGTAATTCGACGGATTTGACCGATCGCCCTTTTTAGGTATTGGGTGGATATGGGCAGTCTTCCACGAAGACGGAACTATCCTAGTATGGTAAGAAAGCGCAAAGAGGCGCGTTAGGACAGGACACAACTCGGGAGCGCACTGTTTAAGTACCGCTGCTGGTATGCCGTCTGGCCCACTCGACTTATGAACATTCAAAAGGAGTAACTCTCGCCGGACATCTCTTTGTGAGATGTTGATTTCTGGCATAGAGTGTCCACACCACGGGATGGTAGGCGGTGCTGTATTTCCATCATCGTTCAATGTCGAGTTCGAGGCAAAGAGAGTACCCAATAGAACGGCTTTCTCTTTAGCACTGTAGGCCAAGCTACCATTAGCATATCGCAGTGGTGGCAAAGACGACTGACAAAAGTTACCTTCGGCGGCTTTGCCGAGTGACCAAAACGCATGACTTCCAGAAGGATAGCCTGCAAGCTGTTCACCAATTTTGCCAATGAATTCAAATTTAGCTTTGGCAATAGTTCTTTTACTGGACCTCGAGGCAGCATTAAAATTGCGTTTCGCATCAGATATTTTTGGGTCCTTATTTATTCGGGCCATGGTCCAAGCTTTGAATGCGGCTTGCTTATGATTTACAGCTTCCTTGCAGGATCGATTAAACCACGGCCGTTTTTTTTCCCCGACAGCTACCAGTGAGTTTGGAATAAAGTATTCCATACCCACCAGTATCGTTTCAGCGACAGAAGCTGCACAGGAGTCAGGATCTTCTGATGCAAAACAGAGCTGCCTCCATGGGTATGATGCGTAAAATTCACGTAGTCCATCCCAATCTGCAGACTTATATTGCCACATGTGACATAAACCGGTAGGCCGAGGTGGATCTGGCCGCAAACGCTGTACTTTAGTCCGGACGAGGCAGTGGTCAGATGAGCCTAGTGGTGCATCCACTGATATGTTATATTCGTCAGGACATGTGGTTAGCAGTAGGTCCAGTATAGAACTTGTATGGGTCTCAATGTCAGGTATTCTCGTAGGAGAATGTACGAGCTGTGAGAATCCATAGGCCGATGTGAATTCATGAGCACATCTCTCTGCGTAGTCGGTAGACCGAGAACCAAGCCACTCAACATGGTGAGCTTTGAAATCTCCTAAAACCACCAACTCAGCAGAGGGATACTGCTCAAAAACTTCATCAGTCGTCAATTGCAGGTGGTCAAAGAGCCGGGTCGTGTCCATGTCACCGCTGTGAGACCTGTATAGGCACGCGTAGATTCGAGTGCGGCTGCCGTAGTCAACACGTACCCACATTACTGACAGGTCCCTGTCTTCATATATATGAAGGCGGCGGAAACAGACATCCTGTCGAGCTATAAACGAAATATCTATATGTACTGTGAATTAAAATAAATCCTACTCGATAAATTGGAAAGATTAAAAATAAACAAGTCGGTCTACATCTGTGATTGAAATATACGATTCTTATTTGTACTTCGTGTCGTATCATTAATTATAAAAGAGTAAAATAATACTCCGGTATGCGATATTCTTAAACAGACTCATTTGTTTGTTTATAATTTATTATGTTTGAACGTTAATAAAGACGCAAAAACGTTTATTGACCTCTTAATTAACGTCTTCATAGGAGCAATGATCAGAATTGTCCTAGGAATGTTGTCTCGCTTGGAGTATTTTTTTGTTATTTCCTGACGGATGGATACGGCCCGGCTGATGGTAAGCATTCATCGCAATCTATGAACGCTTGCGATACTTGTAGTTGCCTCTACAAAGGGAAGGAATGAAAGGAAAAAAAGAAAGGGAACATAGGGGGTGTGACATTGGGCCTCCGGCTCTCTCACCCATCGCACGGAATGCAACAGTACTTGTGGCGTGGAGCCGGCGCATTTGTGCTGATAAAAGCATGGCTCTACTACTACTGAAGATGTTTTACTATACATACATACATCTGCTTCAGTCTAGGTGTCGTCCTTGTGGGTTTCTTCCACTATACCTCGGAGAGATCAGATTGTATCATAATATTTTAGAGGTAACATATCTTTGTTAGTTTCAGTTGTTTGCATATTTATAGGCTTATTATCGACAAGTTACAATCTTACGTCTATAGGTTATATGAATTGACTGTACGCAAATGTGTACTGATTTTGACGTAGTTTACAGTTTACGAAGGCTTTGTTGCTTAGTGCGAACATAATATTGACCGTATTAATTTGCCTTGTCCAACTAATGCTCTATAACAAGGCTACAATTGCCAATAAATACGGAATAGAGTGTATTCTCTGAATAAACCTAATTATATGCGGCTCGAAGTATAATAGTGGTTGTTAGTATAAATCGTGCTATTATTTTCGTTAATACGAAATCAAATTGATCATTACACTATAATGGATATTTACGAAAGAGCGAATACAAATGATAGAATGTGCTGCCATTTTATTTGAGCACTTTTAGAAAATAATATTATTAGATGTAATGGTATAAGTTTTGTGTGTATCTTTAATTTTAAATCGTATTTTTGCTATTTGAAATTAATTGCGCAGTAAAATGATTTTGTTTATGCTGTATTTTTTTTTAAATATTATATTTAGTTTTGTTCAAATGAAAACTGTCATGTAGTGTATTAGCATTTGATAGTCTGATTTTGGCATATTACCAAATGTAATGTGATTTTTAATCCTCTTAAATGTAATATCGTTTTTTAAATACCCAAGTGATAGGAGGAAAAGGGTAAGTAATGTAAAAAGAACGGGAACAGAGTGGGTGGGAGATTGGGCCTCTGACGCTCTTACTCATCGCGAGACAGTACTCTGTTACTTTACGGCAAATTTCTGTGAGAGGGTAGTACTTCCCCGATCAAGTAGGCCCATTTGTGCTGGGAGAAACATGGCTATACTACTACTACATGAAACAAGAAGGCAAACATCCGCACAAGTGGTCAGGGAGGCAGTTTGTTAAGCGGGCTACTCCAGATTAGCCTTACAATTCTAGATATTATATCCAGCTGTATGCTAAACTTTAGTTCAAGGCGATCTAGTATTATTTGTAAAATATACAATGATGTTAAATTATCATTGAATATATTTAGAAGATAAAAGAATAAAGCTCAACTATAAGTAGAATTTACTGAAACTCGTTCTGTCTTTGACAATAAAAGTCAAACGATACTCATTTTATATTCATGTCACTTTAAAATACAGTATCTCCGATCTTCTTGTCGCTATCGCCAGAGGGTATACGGATTTATTATAATATCTGACGCCGTAACTTGACCGTCTATCTGACGCCGGTAAAATCTATTTAATCGACACCATGTAATGATGATTGAGCAGTCGCCGGCGCCAGCGGCCTTATCGCGATGATCGCGCAAACAACTGAATACTAATTAGTTCTGGCAAGTTTTAACTGGGTATTAGTTGGAAATCACTTATTTGTATTGTTCGTCACAGCTTGGTATGCGTTATCGTATTATGTGCCGACATTGTTGTTTACTAGATTCATCGAACAATAGAATTGACTTTATGTTTACGTATATTTAGTTCATCATTAATACAATGCAATATGGTCGAATATTATACCAATTCTGATTAGAGTTTCGTCTTGTTGTAGTTTTTTAACGGACTTAATAAGGAAGGAGGTTCTTTGTTCGGCTGTATGTATGTATGTTGTTTTTTGTATGGTCATTTATTACGCCCTAAATTGTGAAACGATTATGATCTTTCTTTTTTTATTTGTTATAGTATACATAGGAGTTTTTTAAAATAACTAAACTACAGAAAGTCTACAAAATATTTTCTTCAGAAGGTCGGTGTCGGTTTTGTGCTTATATTTTACTTCTGAAAAAATAATTTCTCGCTTTTTAGATTTGAAGCCCGTTTTTTTTAATACTTCGAGTCTAACTTTTCGATAGTGATAAAGGTTGCTCTATAATTCGCGAAACTAATTTACCATTGTGAGTTATTGACTAGCAGAATTTAGTTCTGCAAGTCTACTCTGAAAGTCCGGCGTTGGTTTGTATGTTGGATGCTTCGCGGATGAGTTACACTGGCAGTTCTGGTGAATTTATGCAAACCTTACGGAACTTGTCAAAGTTTTATGTACAGAAATATACTTTGGGTTTTATGGTTCACGTAGAGGTTGAGAAAGTTTTAAATTGTGGGGTTCTAGCGACCTTTAGTAATAAAATTATGATGCTCAAGTATCACATATCGATTGCAATATGGAAAAAAATAACATTACAAAAAATTTTAAAGCTATTTCAGATCTTATAATTTTTGGGAATTTTGTAAATAAAATAATTGTACATAAAGCGGCCACATCTACATTTGTGTATTCTCCTAAACAATCCTAAGCGCCGAGGATTAAATTCACTCCTCCTACTTCCCACATTTACACGGAATACTTCCCGCTTAATCGCCAACCCTTAGTGATGCATTTAATTATAGATTAAACTATATGTTTCATTTAATTTTGCGTGAATGTTAATTAATATTAATACATATTACTTTATAGATTACAACTATGATATTATATTTTGGATCTGAATTTTGTTTCCAATGAAATTACATCATAAATAACGCTACACATTCAACGGCCCCATTAGGATAGTTATATCCTGTTTCGGGGGCCCAGAAACATACACCTCGACAAAGAAAAAGACACCTAGACCGGAACACATTACTGTATGGTTAATACAAACTACAATCACAATACAATCTGTTCCAAGCCGGAATCGAACCAGCGGCTCTCACACGTTTGTTTTTATATATTTCTGTAAGAATTATACACGGTCCGAAGCTTTATATTATCGTTTTGTACATGAAAAACGAGGTAACATTATTTTTTTATAAGTAAATGCTTTTGGCACTCGATGCTACTACGTTTCGACTATTCATTCCTAAGAAAGAACAATATTCTACAATGTATGTAGCGAATAACAATGGCAGAATGCCAACATTTCCGAATTTGAGACGTACGCTTCTGATACAATCCGATATATAGACATACTTATACATTGTAGTCTTATATTTACTTTTAAATGGTTTTTGCAAGCAGCTTGGCCCGTTTAAATAACTATTTTTAATGAGACACCTTTATTGTAAAAGAAACCCGGCCTCGGGATGTGACGACCCCATCGCCCGCTGTTGGAATAATCTCTGTCACAGCAGAGATTATTCTACCAGTGCAATCAGTCACACTGGTGGTAGGCCTTTTGTTGCAAGAGGCCGGCTAGGTAGGTACCACCGCAGTGTCAAATATTCTGTCGCCAAATAGTAGTGCTTAGGCGTTACTGTGTTCCGGTTTGAAGGGCACTGTACGCTTGTGAAATTACTGGGCAGAGGAGATTTAAGAACCAATATCTCGAGGTTGGCAACGTGTGAGTGGCACCCACTTATGGTGCTGCAAGCGCTCATAGGCTACGGCAACCACTTACCATCAGGTGGGCCGTATGCTTGTTTGCCAACTTATAACATTAAAAAAAGTGACTCAATCGATACTATTTCATCTTCTATTTTATATCGCACGAGGCCTACTTAGAGTAGGTACCACCTTAGCGACAAATATTCTAAAGCAAAGCAGTAGATGCGTTTTGAATTATTATTCGGTTCGAAGGACACTGTACTAGTGAAAGTACTAGGCAAAGAAGTTTTAAAAACCAATATCTCGAGGTTGCCAACGCGCGAGTGACACCTACGAATGAATGTTGTTGCAAGCACTCTTAGGCTACGACAACCGCTTACCGTCAGGCGGCCCATATGCTTGCTTGCGAAAAACACACAATATTCTAAACTCTAAGAGAAGAAGCTAGGTGCAACAGGACAAGGTTGTGGCGTTCTGGGTAGCGAGTCTGTCTTTAGCCTCGACGGTTGCGTGTTCGATTCCCGCTCGGGCACATGTTTGCATTGAACTTACAAATATCTGTTTGGCGGTCTGGGCGTTTGTCTTAGTGAGTGTGCCCACCGTGCCTCGGACTGCACGTTAAGCTGTCGGTACCGGTTGTTATCACATAATATCTGATAATATTTTCGGTATATTTTCCGGCGTCGGGATGTGACGACCCCATCGCCCGCTGTTGGGATAACATCTGTCACAGCAGAGATTATTCCACCAGTGCAATCAGTCACACTGATGGTAGGTCTTTTGTTGCAAGAGGCCGGCTAGGTAGGTACCACCGCAGTGTCAAATATTCTGCCGCCAAATAGTAGTGCTTAGGCATTACTGTGTTCCGGTTTGAAGGGTACTGTACACTAGTGAAATTACTGGGCGGACGAGATTTAAGAATTAATATCTCGAGGGTGGCAACGCGTGAGTGGCACCTACTAATGGTGCTGCAAGCGCTCATAGGCTGCGGGAACCAATTACCATCAGGTGGGCCGTATGCTTGTTTGCCAACTTCTAAAATAAAAAAAATAAAATAATAATAATAATCTTTAACTCTTGATAAGTAAATTACTCATACCCAATGACTTACTGGTTCGTCCGGAGGTCAGGTGGCAATCGCTCTATGTAAAAACTAGTAACCTGTCAAATCCGGGCAAGAGTAATAGGCAGCCCTGGTTAAATACTCGTATAATACCGGGAATAATGCTAGGAAGAAGAACAAGCTCGGTGCAAAAGCTTGTATGAAGTTGATATCAATATCACGCAGCAAATTAGATAATACCCTAAAAATATGGTAAAAGCTTCCACAATCTAATGACACCCAAAATCCACTTTATACTTATCTAAATGATTGACGGCTCTGACGCTCGGCGGTGTCAAAGAGCTTACCGTGCAATTTGTGATAGCTTATGTTACTGATAAGCTTTAAGCTAGATAGAGCTTTTGATTCCTATTAATACATAACTCGTCATCGTGAAATGATGCCAACGTTGGCGGTAATATGCACATCTGACGTCACTATACGTATAGTCTTGGCTATGCTATGGATACGCTATTGTAAACAGTGAATTTATTTTTACTCGTGCGGTGTGTAGTCATATGATTGCAGTAATTAGAATTAGTAACTTGCTTTAAATAATAAAGAAAAAACTATTTATTGCATCGTTGTCTGTAAACACTAGAATTGTGTTTTAAATCTATTTAATAATAAACATGGGGGCCGTTGAGTTTGATGACCATTTTGGCAAAGCGGTGGTGGACCTGCTTTAAGTGATACTGATCGCGGGTTCGTTTTCCGAATTTGTTAAAAAACGGTATAGTCACATAAATTGTAAACCTTGGAACGTGATTCACGAATAAAAATGATCATTAAAAAGATGTAAAATACGGCCCCTTAATATTCAAAACATTAGACAATTCTATCAGTATACAACTTTTTTTAATGAAACGATGCAAAGCTAATAAAGTCACTAGGTTAGATATTAAACGCTTTTTGAGTAGATATCCAGTACATCAAAGTGGCCTATATTTTCACGTTTCATTATACCTTTAATAAAGCTAATAACATGAGTACTAATAGAAATTTAAGGCTTCATTTAAACTTCACTTAATAGGCTTAATTCACGTTCCTAAATATATTAGTCTTTTGACGGTAAAATGAGTGGACTAAATTAATAAAAAAAGTCTCACAAAAATATTAGTTGAAATTATAACGAAAAATTCTAGAAATATTTTAGTCTTCGTTTAATGTAATTTGATAAATCTTTTCATACGAAACTAATTCAGTTAAGCTCGTGTCGACTTTCGAAACAAATTTAATAAGTATATTTTTTCGTTGAAAACTTTTAACTCTGACTTAAGCTTTGATATAGTAGTCGTGTTATAAAGACAATATTTTTCTATAATAGAACGCATTTTCCTTTTTGCTCCATATTTACTACTAAGAAATATTCATTTATTTACGTTTCTTCGTCCTATGGCGCTACAACCCTTTGTCGGTCTTGGCCTCCTCCACGATGGTTCGCCACTTCGCTCTGTCTGTCGCCTTTGTCCTCCAAGCTGTCCATCTGCCTATTGCTCTCAGATCTTTATGTATACTATAATGTCTGTAAATTTACGTTATATATTGTTTATAAAACGGAGAAACACCAGCGTGTCAGAAACGACGCACGTTCAACGAGCGGTAGGCACGGAATTTCCCGAAGGCAATACTTTATTTCATCGCTTCAAAAGAGAATCCAATTATGTCAGATCAATTTAATAATAAAGGGAGCTATATTAGGTTAGAAAATACTTTTATAAAAATCATAGAATAGTTTTATTGTGATCTACTAAATTAACTTTAACAATAGTGATCTGCTTGTATTCTCTTATAATATCGCTGATAACAAATATATAAATGTATTTATATGGTTCCGCTCGGAGCATGTTTGTATTGACCATACAGGCATGTGTTCCGGTCTGGGTGTTTTTGTCCTTGTCGTTATGTATGTTTCCGGACCCCGACACAGGATATCGCAATCCTAATGGGTCCTGTTGAGAGTGTAGTGTTTTTTTATTATTATTGTATATTTTCATCGTCTTTGTCTTCTACATTGCCACCCAAAGGTGGCATAAAACTTTGGTATATAGAGAATAACTTTATTATATTCAGCAACAATGAGTATTGATTGCTTCCCTTCTTGTTACAACCCTAGTTAATATAATAAAATCTTAACTTATTACGAAGTAATTGTAAGGGCCGCGGCATAGTTTCCCTCTTTTACATGTTGTCATGCCGAATGATCCCCTGTCGTGCCGCGCCGCTAATGGGCGTAGATCCTAACTTTCGAATTCAGAACAATTGTTCATTACCGTTTCATACACAAACGCTGTGCTAAAAATTTAACAATGGCCGCGAAAATTCAATTATTCGACTTTATTGTACATACCTAAATGATTCCGAGCGAGTTTTCTCTCGGACTACGATTACCCTTGTTTGCACAGCGATATCGAAATTTAATTTCTAACTTGGAAGTTTACTGGGGTCGTTTAGACAATGTCAATTAAAATTCATAGACTTGCGGCAATTTCGGTAGTTAGATAACGTTTTATTTAGAAGCCAAAATACTAAATGTTATTTGCAATATCAACTTATAAACGATAATTTTCATTATTTCAAGATACCTTGCAAATAAGCATACTATCCGCCTGATGGCAAGCAGTTACCGCAACTTATGAACACTTGTGATACTTAAAGTATCACATGCGCGTTGCCAATCCAAGCCTCACTTATCGCACGAAACTCAACAGTATTCTGGTACTTTACTGCGATTTTCTGTGATCTGTGTGGTCGAGCCGCCCTACTTATGCTGGAAAAAGCATAGCTCTACGAAACGAACACGATTTTAACATTTTATTATAAAAACACATAATAATAGCTTAATTTACATATGCTTTTGATATCTTTAATTGATGTAAAATCCGGCAAAGATGACCAATATTTTAATTATAACATTTCATTACTAATATATGTGTAAAGTATAGCAAAAAATTTGAAGATAGGCTTTTTACCGGATTAGCGCAGCTTTTTTGTTATGTACTCTAAACGATAAAATGTATTTCTGTGCTGTAATTATTTGTTAAAACAAGCTTATTTATTTTTCGCCGCGTTTTAGTAAATAGCTTTATAATAAAATTGAAGATTATATTAAAGAGGAATTAAGTACGTATAAAAATTTATAACACAGCCTTTTCAAACATAAAAGCATGTCTGCTGTTGCATCCAAAGTGCTCCTTGAAAAGCGGAATTAATGAAAATTTACTGAAAAATTTCATATTTTCGTTTTATAACACGGTACAATATTAAATATTTCATTTCTACAGCAATTTAATGTATCTAAATAATTTGGTTGCGTCAATTCCATGTAAATATATATTTTAATATTGCACGATAGTTACCTATAATTTGGGATAAAGGAATTGTCTTCTTGTTTTTAATAATAATAATAATAATAGTTTATTGACCAAAAAATGTTTTACAGTTTTACTTAATGCTATAGCCAACAATTATTCACTTAAAAATAGTAAAGCATCTGTAACCGAACTAGGATACCCTGTGTTTCGGCTTACAGTGCCAACTCCTCTCGGTTTTTACAAATTTAGCTCGCTAACAAATAAAACAATATAAAGTTTAGTAGAAATCAAAATAAACTAAATATCCTAATTCTATGTTTCTTAATTTTAAAAGTGTTCCTCTCCTCCACATGATAGTGCGTGTTTGTGTATATGTGAGTGTGTGTGTGTGTGTGCGTGTTTGCGTTTATGTTTGTGTGCATGTGTGTGATTGCACCAAGAGAGGTTGAGTAGCATGTTTCGTGTAATTATGTATATAAGTAATTATGATTAGTACTCGTAGGTAATCTATTCGTATACTCAGAATTTAGAATTTTGTATTTTACTTTTATTTATTTATTTTAAATTAATTTATTATTTATTAATGTGAAGCAGATTTTCAGTGGCGTCATAAGATAAACTATTAAGGTAAGTGATTATTTTATTTTTACAAGAGTTTTTATTAAGGCTAAATATATTTAGAGATTCATTAATTTTATTGTAAATAAAAGGCCCTAGGAAACCATAAAATTTTTGTATAAATGCAGTGTTGAAGCCATGAGGTAAATCGATGACATGGTAATGTCTTCTTCGTCTGAGTTTTAACGGATCATATGGTAGCTCACAGTGTTGTTTAATTAATATACTTAGGATAAACAATTGTCTTACTGAAAGGACTTCGGTTTCTTGATACAGTAACAATGTTGGATATCGAAAAGGCTTGAAATGCGATACTTTTAAAATAGTTCGCTGAGCTATTTCTACTTTTTTCAACACAGTTTTCGAGGCTCCTCCCCATACCGAAATACAATACGTGATGAGAGATTGGCACAGTGCTATATAAACTCTTTTTAAAATTACCGGATCTACCACATGCCTTAAAGTTTTAAAAATATAAGTCATTTTATGCATTCTGCCACATAATGTATTAATATGGTTCTTAAAATTCAAATTATAATCCAATGTGACGCCTAGATATTTTATTACTTCCACACGTTCTAAACAAGGACAAGAGCAATCTGCTGTGCTGTTATGGTTGCATATGTGGGAGACTAAAAACAATTTAGAATCATTTTCAAACTGAGTGGTATTTCTTATAGTAAATGTCATGAATTTAGTTTTTTTGGTATTTAAAGATAGAAAATTATTTCGAAGCCAAGTAGTTATTTGCTTAAATCCTATTTGGGCCATCTCAAATACCTCGGACCAAGTATCTGCCGCAAAAACGAGTGCTGTGTCATCTGCATAAGAAATGATCAGTCCATTTTTGAGATTTATTCTAGTAAGTAAGTCTATATATATGAGGAAAAGCGTGGGTCCTAATATGCTGCCTTGTGGCACTCCATGTGTAACAGGTAAGTCAGAACTTATATATGGGGCATTCCACGCGAAGCGGACAGGTAAAAAGGTCGATGTTTCCGATTTTAGTTATTTTTGATTATGTTATAGCTATGTATGTCCTCGATCCGTATACAATTTTTTTTACCGTCTGAAGTACGGTTAACGAGATACAGTGCTTTAAAAATTTGAGTTACCCTTAGGCATGCACTACTTCAAGTCCGATTATTCAGTTTTAAAAAGTGACAATAAAATAAATAAAGTAGTCGTATTTATTCTTGATTAAATAAGCTATTTAAATGCATTTTTGAATTTTCGGATGTTTTATTATTTTTTGGAAAAAATATGTTTAAATTTTTGAAACTTGAATTTCACAAAGTTAGACCATTTTAATTTTTTTATTTTTTTCCTACAAATAGCTTATAGTATATAGATAGTCCTTGCAAAGTTCTATAATGGGCACGAAAGTAGTTTAGGAGTTATATCAGTTAGTGTCGAAGCGGAGCGGCCGGCGCCCGAGCCGCGCCTACTAGCTGGCTAACGCGAAATTGCGAATCTTTCACTCGATATATTGTTACAGTAATTAATTTTGCTTACAATAAGTTTGTATTTTGATGTACTTAAAATTACAATAAAACTACATAACTATGTTTCGATAAACTGGTTTATTTACATACTTTAAAAAATTTATAATCTTTACTTTGACTCGTTCGTTTCATCATAATACCTTCAGCAGTCGGAATGAAGGCATGGTATTTTTTGTGCCCGGTATTGTGATTGAGGAGTCAAATCGGCTTTTAAACAAAATCAGTTTTCTTCGATGTCTCCTTTTTTAGCATAAAAATATTAGTTTGAGGCATCGATGTTTTAGCCCACTCATACAACCTCTGGGGTGTTGTGATGGCTTTCTTTGGCACCGATTGCAGGCTAGCTCGTGTCGCCAGACGTTTTAAATTACCACCAAGACCATCGCACGGCCCTTTGCCGAGGGAAGTGGCATGGAAATGAAGTTCTGCCTCTGAGCCAAAGTCATTTTTGAAATAATACAGATTTATAAAATTGAATTTATTTTTAAAGTGTTGTGATGCCCCGTCAGTAATAAAAACATTTTTCGTGTTGTTGTTATGAAGATGCTGATGCAGAATTCTTCAGCAAGCCTACTTTAAGCCTTTTTCACTTAAAGCACGACACTGCTACCTTCTATACATTTTAAAAACTTCAGCATGTAGTTTTATTGTAATTTTAAGTACATCAAAATACAAACTTATTGTAAGCAAAATTAATTACTGTAACAATATATCGAGTGAAAGATTCGCAATTTCGCGTTAGCCAGCTAGTAGGCGCGGCTCGGGCGCCGGCCGCTCCGCTTCGACACTAACTGATATAACTCCTAAACTACTTTCGTGCCCATTATAGAACTTTGCAAGGACTATCTATATACTATAAGCTATTTGTAGGAAAAAAATAAAAAAATTAAAATGGTCTAACTTTGTGAAATTCAAGTTTCAAAAATTTAAACATATTTTTTCCAAAAAATAATAAAACATCCGAAAATTCAAAAATGCATTTAAATAGCTTATTTAATCAAGAATAAATACGACTACTTTATTTATTTTATTGTCACTTTTTAAAACTGAATAATCGGACTTGAAGTAGTGCATGCCTAAGGATAACTCAAATTTTTAAAGCACTGTATCTCGTTAACCGTACTTCAGACGGTAAAAAAAATTGTATACGGATCGAGGACATACATAGCTATAACATAATCAAAAATAACTAAAATCGGAAACATCGACCTTTTTACCTGTCCGCTTCGCGTGGAATGCCCCATATGTATCAATTTTTACACATTGACTTCTTTGCGATAGATAGTCCCTGAAGATTTTAAGTTGATTGCCTCTGATACCGATTCTTTCTAACTTGTTAAGTAAAATAGGCGTCGATACGGTGTCGAAGGCTTTTTCTAAATCCAAAAATATAGCAATGACTTTTTTATTTTTATCTAAATTAATAGTTATAAAATTGATTAACGAATGTACTGCATCATTAGTTGATTTGCCACGTCTAAAGCCAAATTGGTTATTAGATAATAGATTATTTTTTTCCAAATATTCAACTAACCTAGTATTCAGTATTTTCTCTAAAATTTTGGATAAAGACGGTAATATGGAAATCGGACGGTAGTTAGTAAGAGTGTTTTTTTCACCACTCTTGTAAATGGGTCTAACTTCAGATTTTTTTAGGGCTTTTGGAAATATGCCAGAATCAAGGCAGCAATTGAGTAAATATGTTAAGGAAGGGACTAATACATTTTTATAATTCTTAATCAGTCTATTTGAGACTCCATCCCAACCCACAGAGCAGTCAGTCTTTAAATTCACAATAATATTATTTATTTCGGCCTCGTCAGTACTCATAAGAACTAAAGACCCCGAACAAGTAGACAAATTTTTAGTATTGTTAGACGCGTCGACGGTTAGAAAATTATTGATATTTTCTACTATATTCTTACCTACATTAACAAAAAAATTATTTATAAAATCGACTGATAATTGAGGGGTATTACATACATTTAACAGTTCTTTATTATACCCTAACGGTTTTTTTGAATTTGTAATTTCTTTAAGTATAGACCAAAGCTTTTTATTATCATTCTTAGCCATATTTACTCGTTCTTTGTTATAACTGTTTTTAACTTTCTTTAACAATACATTACAAAAATTTCTATAACGTCTATAAATTAAGGTAATAGTAGCATTATCCGGAGAGCGTCTGGCCTTCTCATGTAATTTGTCTCTATGACGTATACATCTAAGAAGACCAGGCGTGATCCATGGTTTAATGATCTTCTTCCTTCCAGATAGCCCGATCACTTGAGTGTTATTTTGAATAGAAGTTTTAAGAGTATCTAACAAATAGTTAATTATAAAATTTGGATCTTGTGAAGAGTAAATTGGAACTAAGTTAATGTTTTGGAGATCTGCATCTAGTTTTTCAAAATCGATTTTGTTATAAGTAGTCTTGGCGTATTGGTACGGTTGTTTAAATTTCACGGACAGTATGACGGGCTTATGGTCAGTGAGAGAGGTGTCAAGTACAACTGTCATAGAAGGACTTTTAGTTTTAAGCATGACGTGATCTAGACACGTACCACTAGCATCTCGGGTCACTAAAGTGTGCGCTGGAAGTAAGCCATGATATGCAGCCAGATTTAAATACCGTTGAGAGTCTGTATCTAGTACGTCTTTACTAATATCTATGTTTATGTCACCAATAACTGTTATATTTCTTATATTTGAATTATTTGTAGCACTTCATTCAAAGATATTAGGAAGTTGTCTAATTTTTTATAGGATGGTGATCGATAAATAGCGATAACAGCGAAATCTTGCAAATTTAATTGAATGCAATTTCCTTCTTCAAAAGAAGGTTCTTCAAATGAGTATAGGATCTCCTCTTTTATATAAATTACTAGTCCCTCATTTTTATTTTTATTATTTTTGGTAGCAAGAGTAGTATATCCATTAATTACAGGTAAGTAATTTGCATTTTGAAGCCAACATTCCGTCAAAATCATAATATCAAAATTAATTTTAAGTCGAGAAATTAAAGTTTCAAATTCAGTTATATTACAATTTATACTTCGGATGTTTTGTGTAATGATTGTAAAACCAAAGAAAATGCGTTTTGTACAGTCTTCTACATCACAAACCATGGAATTTGAAACAGAAACGTTGTCCAAATCATTAAAGATAATTTCTTCGAAATTATTCATTTTTGTTAAAATTAAAACTTTTTATCATTAATTTTTGCCATTGTATAATCACATTAAAATAGTAGAATCCATTGATAGGGAAATCATTGTTTTGTAAAATAATCCTAGGAGTACATAATATTATATATGTGTATAAGTATGTACATATGTATATGTGTATATATATTGTATTTAAAAACATAAAATATTGAAAAGTAGGAATTAGGACTAAGTGTAAATAACTATATAGTAAAATAATTAAAGAAAAGGGTATTTTATGTATAATAAAGTTATACATGATTATACTTTGGTGCATTAGTAATGTAGCACAAAAAGGTGTGTGCATAGTATAGACAAATACAGAGTTAATAGTGCATTACGGTAATAACAATTTCTAGGCCCTTAAAATTATGTATTAACACTTATTTAAAGTCATTCCGTCCTTCTGAGTTTGTCTATGTCAGCTTCGCAATTAATTTTTATTTGCGGTGATTTTTCATTTTTACGAATGTAAACAATGCCTCGTGACGTCCAGCAGAACATATAGTTATGATTTTTAGTAAAATGTCTTGCCAAATAAAAGATTTTCTGAGTATTCTGTGTCAACGTTTCAGCAACATAAATAGGTTTTTTAGGCAAGGAATATTTAAGATGAGTGGTATTCAGTTTTTCCCCCTTGGCTTTAGCTTTATTAAATTTTTTTAATTCTTTAATAAATTTTTCCTTCATAATGACGGTAGTTAATTCTACTATAATAGGGTTGGAGGCGTCCTTTGAATTAATTCTGTAAATATCTCTAATATCAACGTCATTTAAGCTCAATTCCAAAACTTCACCCACATTTTTTACAATATCTAATAAATTTTCTTTGGTTTCTCCATTGCTTTTCGGGATATTACGAATTTCTATTCCCGCGCCTCTAGATTTTCGTTCCAGAATCTCTAATTTCTCTTCTAATTGCTGGATAGTTTTTTTATCCTGCTTTCTTTCTGACTCGAGCTCGGAGATACGCGATAAAAACTCATCGTATTTACTAGACATTGTGTCCATACTTTTTTTAAACTCCTCATTTTGTTCCTTAATACCAACAATTGAATTTTTTAACTCAACAAATCGCTTTTCCTGCTCGCTAGATAGGGAGGCGAACATTTCATTTATTAAAGACATAAAGTCTTGATTCGTTCCGTCATGTTTCCTTTTTTTGCGCTCTGTAACATTTGAAAGCGGGGAAGACAAGTCCGGTGCTGAGTCACAGTGTTTCATTGTACGGGAATCAACCCGTTCCGCCGCAAACGCAGGCGGCAACCCTGCGCCTATAGATGTAGAAGGTGCTAGTGTTACCGGAGAAGCGGGGGGGGTTCGTTTTAGAGGCATCATACGCGTATTCCAAGTACCAGGAGACTATAAACGGCAGCGGGTTTAAAACGTTTCAATTTTGCGCGTAGGGGTCTAGTGGACTGGCCGTCGATCGACGTATACGTAGTTCCGTCCAGTTTATGAAGACCTCCGGAGTTAGAACAATGGATTTATTTATATATATCTGATTCTTTTCCTCTAATTGCAGTTGCTTAGGCGGTAAGGGATAGTTAATTTGTTCGTGTCTTAACAGTAACACACATTTGTAATTAATTATAATAATATGTATTGGAGTATTAAAGACTCACAGCCATAGTAGAATTGATTTTCATGTGTGTTCGCTGTTTCACCGCTGCATCTCTTGCTGTTTATGCACTCCTATTATTTTTGCACCATTTTATATGAAATATAATTAATTTTTATAACATTTTTAAAACACAAAAAGCGCGTCTATCAGTTTCCGTGGTCCGAGGAGAAGGGATGTTTTTGTTTTTGTTAAACAATATTATTGCAATAAGCAATGCTATTTGAATGCATTGCTAATATACCTATTGCGCCTCCAAAAAACCCGTAATTTGCGCTAGAAGTGGGTACGACAATAGCCCAAGAGGGTCAAAATCGAACCCTCGACTTTCGCGTTAACGGAGCGAAGTCTTCTACCGCTGAACTATTGAAACTTACATTATTACCAGTATATACTTAGGGTCTTATTTATTATTATTTCTTTGTATCCTGATCCCGGGTTACTAGTTTTTTACACAGAGCAATTGCTATCTGACCTATGTCGGTTACATAGAAGGGCGAATATCATAATTATAATATATAAAATAGTAAAGTACGATCATAAAGTCGTTATAAATCGACATTTTCAGTACCAGACACATTCAAGTATAACTGCCGAAGGCTTCTTGCTCACTACTCCAGTCCGGCATACGGTAATTCAATTATCGGTCCACTTAAGCAATACCTACGTTTATACATTATGTACGCGTGTATTGATTCAATTAGTATCCAGATTGGACACGTTTTACCTGTAAACTATTGTACATAACCTAAGTGCTTTCTAGACCTGAATTCGAAACGAATCTTTCGGAACAAGAAAAGTGTTTTGTTGCGGAAAACCTTTTTTAAAATCTGCTTCGTGTCGCTATGAAACTTATTATTTAATGTATTCCGGATGAAAAAAAAATTTAAACAAACAAGCGTTTTTTTTAAATATATTTGTGGCAAACAAGCATACGGCCCACCTTATGGTAAGTGGTTGCCGTAGCCTATGAGCGCTTGCAGCACCATTAGTAGGTGCCACTCACGCGTTGCCAACCTCGAGATATTTGCACTGAATATTTGACACTGCGGTGGTACCTATCTAGCCGGCCTCTTGCATCAAAAGACCTACCACTAGTGTGACTGATTGCACTGGTGGAATAATCTCTGCTGTGACAGAGGTTATCCCAGCAGCGGGCGATGGGGTCGTCACATCCCGACGTGACGAAAAACTGTCTTCTGCTAGCTGATAAGTAGTATTAGAGTCTTAGATTGAAGTATAAGATAATAGTGATCATCATTTTGTATTATTTATTATAAATAATTATTTACTAATGGAAACAGACTAAAATTATTTACAGAATTGATTCCTAGTAAATTTAATTAAACTGTTGGGAAATCCTTGCGGTTTCCTTTGATTATTTCAATAATATTAACGTCTCAATAATTACGAGTACATAACATATAAGCCTAATTGTTAGATGTTTTACAACATGTTAAAATAACATAGTATAGCCTGGTAATATTAAACAAATGAAAGGGAAAAAATGAATTAATCTTGATTTTTTGTAATGAAATTACTGGGCGAACGAGATTTAAGAACTAATATCTCGAGGTTGGCAACGCGTGAGTGGCACCTACTAATGGTGCTGCAAGCGCTCATAGGCTGCGGCAGCCACTTACCATCAGGTGGGCCGTATGCTTGTTTGCCAACTTCTAACATAAAAAAAAAAAAAGTTGGTATTTTCTCGTCGCCATAAAGTTTTTTGACCATTGTTGTAGAAAATTTTACTATATTTTCCAACAACTTTTCGGTACAAGCAAAAAACTAATAAAGAGCCTCCCTCACTGGAACTCATCCCCATTGCCTTTTTTCCCCTTGAAACTTAAATACCAAGGAACAACTTTACTACTTTTCAAAACTCCGGGATTTTTCCCTTCGATTGGTCTCTATTTTCGTAATTTTACTGGGCTAGTAGTCTTCTAATATAACTGTGAAAAAATTCTACTGTTTTGTATCGACAATATGAATTTACTATTTTTTTATACTTACATTTTAAACGGATTTGAAAAAGGTTTACAAATGCGGTTCAGGTGTTTGTTTGTCATTTTGTATGACCGATATTGATGGGATCATGTACATTTTTTACCTCATCAAAGTTTTCTAGTTATACGAAGAACTCTTAAAAGTATAATTAGGCCTTTTTCTGTAGAACTAATGACTCTTAGTAGCAGGTAGTTGAAGTTACTTATTGCTTTAAATAAAACAGTTCAATTATTGTATATAGAGAAATTTATAAGCAATATCCATTGCTTGCGACATACGATTACATTATGATACTTGAAAAGGTTAAGTGCACATATCGTCAGTATTAAGCAAATGGGTTTCGAAAAAAAAAACAGTACGAGAAAATACTCTTTGTGTGCTGGGGCGTAACCGCTGATGATGTTTTGGTTATATATGGATATATATATGGTATTTGGATATAATATATTATATAAACAAAATATTATTTATTTTTAATTCTTAATTTTTTAATAAAAATTATTTTATTTTATACATTTTAGTTACGTATGACACGTCGACGATAGTCGCCATTACGATTTTCAAAGGTTCCCCTCCATTTTTCTGGGATGCCATCATCAGCTCTTGGTTTGCTTATAATGGTACCTGCGATATCTCCTTTCCAACAAAAAAAGATTCATTAAAATCGGTTCATAAACGGTTCATAGCTTCATTAATTTTTCGCTAAAAAAATTCGCTAGTGAAATTACTGGGCAGACGAGATTTAAGAACCAATATCTCGAGGTTGGCAACGCGCGAGTGGCACCTACTAATGGTGCTGCAAGCGCTCATAGGCTACGGCAACCACTTACCATCAGGTGGGCCGTATGCTTGTTTGCCAACTTTTAAAAAAAAAAAAAAAAATTAAGCTATCTGCGAAAACAAATAAAACATTATATACGGTCGAATTGAGAACCTACTCCTTTTTTTTAAAGTCTGTTAATAATGAGAAGACCTGACTGACATATAAACGGCCATCCTAAACTTTTGACCCTGGACGCCACATTTTTTCACAGGTGTCGTTTTTAAAACGTAAACGAGCACTGTAAGAAAGGATTTTTTGAAATTCAACCCTTAAGGGGGTGAAAAAGGGGTTGAAAGTTTATATGGAATGTCTCATGTTTTTATGGATGTTATTTTTGAAACTAAAAGCATGAAACTTTGTTTTTAGGCGATTAAAGATAAACAGGTGTTTAAACATTTTTTTGTAATTCCTCCCCTGAAAATTAGCTTATGTTTTTATACCTGTGCATCTGAGGGTCATTAATGTAAACTGTTTTTGACAATAATAATGGCACAAACTTCACAACTTGGAGTTCATCTCCAAAACTCCGTATACGTTAAAAATATATATCTTCCTTTTAGTGTAGATTTTATGTTTTTATGTATAGTAAAAGGTATTAGTAAACTTGTTAAGTAAAATTTGAATAAATAATTTATTAGATAACAAAAATAATAAAGATTTTATGTTGTATATAGTCATTTATATAATAAAAAGGATTTTATTTACATACCTGTTTAGTAGTATATAAGAACCGTAACCAGACTGGCTTTAGCTGTTTTTAAGCTTTTATATCATTATGTATATGATCAAAGCAATAAAACACAGTCTAAATTTAGTAATACCGTAAAATGTCAAAGATAATCACCTAATGGTAATCCGCCGTAACCTTTGACAACTAATAAGTCTTAAAGGTGTTTCTGACTGGGTGGAAATTGAAGTCTCTAAAACTTCCACTGAACAAACGCATTGTATGTACGATATCCTATATATATTTATTTTATATAATTATTTATGTATTGTGTTTGTGTAGTAATGTGTACTTATTCGTATGTATATATTTTATATGTAGTTGCACCACCTACCCTATGAGTAGCATCTTTCCTAGCCCAAGGTTGTCTGGAAGAAATCGCTGATAAGCGATAAGACCGCTTGTTGTACATTTTTTTTCTCTATTATTGATAATTATTGTATTCTTTGTATCTTTTTGTGCTGTACAGTAAAGAATAAATAAATAAATAAATATCCAGTAAAAGTCTAGAACACATTATTCATGTCAAAAACAGCATAATGCTTCACACATCCTACTAATATTATAAATGCGAAAGTTTATATGTTTGGATGTTTGTTACAAACATACCACAGAGGGTATGTTTTATCCCAGAATAATGTTAAGTTTTAGTAGGGTAAATAAAAAACGAACTACAAGATTTGAATTTCGATAAGATAGGTCTTAGGGAAGCCAGACTAATTATGTTTATATTCATTAGGGGAAAATAGTTTGTGTTAGAAACCATTTAGTATTGCAATAAAGGTGCCTTATTACAAATATTATAAACTGTAATCAAGCGGGTAAAGCCGCGGGCAGATGCTAGCACATAATATATTATCTGACGAAAAAATATCGCTACGGCTTGATCTATGTTTAACACTAAAAGCTAATGATTGATTATTTCCTTGATTAATTGTCATTAAATCATTTTAATCTATACTAATAAATAAAATTGAAGTGTCTGTTTGTAATTTCAAATTAATAGTTTTTCAGTAATGCATATGAAAGTATATACGGTACTTACATAAAGCAATCAATTTTTAACATTTTTGTGTGTCTGTCTGTTTGTTCCTAATCTCTGAAACTAATGAACCGATTTTAACGGGACTTTTACTGCCAGATAGCTGATGTTATAAACAGTAACTTAGGCTTTTATGTTAGAAAAAGAATCAGGGTTCCGTGTGATAAATAAAAATTGGTCCACCATGCGAGCGACAAGTTTATTTTAAAAGTGTTTATCGTTGAATGAACTTCAAGCAGAATTAGCGCTGTAATATTTCTAAACTAGATATATGTTGATATACTTCAAATGTTAATGTTTTTTCCCCGTAATATATCAAGCTACGTCAAAACTGTGATACGTATGATGAATTGCGTTGTCGGTCCATTAATTTGAAAATAAAATGCATTAATCACTACGAGTGCAAAGTCTTGAATAAAATTTATAAATTACATCTTTGATCCTGATTTTAATTAAAACGAATGTGCTTTTAACGAAATTGATAACTAAATTAATTCAAAGTGATTGGTATTTCGATTTTTTTATTTGCGCTTAGCTTTTGATGTTTTAATAATCACTACATAGTATAAAACAAAGTCGCTTTCTCTGTCCCTATATCCCTATGTATGCTTAAATCTTTAAAACTACGCAACGGATTTTGATGCGATTTATTTTAATAGATAGAGTGATTGAAGTGGAAGATTTATATGTATAATAACATCCATTAAACAGTGGAGAAAAAAAACTGTTATTTTTGAGGTTTCTAATGTGATGTCGTAAATTATATTTAACGCGTGCGGGCCACGGGGAATAATTAATAAATCAAAACTACTGAATCGATTTTATTCATTTTTTCAGTGAATGAAATAGGCTATATATTTTATACCCGTGCGAAGCCGGAGCGGGTCGCTAGTAATATTATAATATGATTAGTAAAGCGTGTGACTTTTTAATGTCATATATGTAAATAATTTTAAAATATCTTTTTTATTTCATGACGGTTGGCAAACAAGAATACAGTCCGCCTTATGGTAAGCAGTCACCGCAACCTATTAACGCTTACGACTGGAAGTATCACATGCTCGTTGCCAACCCAAGTGGTAGGGGAATCGATGAGAACGAAAAAGGGAAGGTAGCACAAGGGTTGGGAGAGCCTCCGGCGCTCTCACTTATCGCGTAAAATGCAGTATACTGTTAATTAACGCTGATTTTCTGTGAGAAGGTACCTCCCCGGTCGAACCACGCCATTTGTGAGGGGAGGAGCATGGTTCTATTACTTCTTCATCCTAGCATTATTCCCGGTATTTTATGTACCCAGGGTCTGCTTATTACTCTTATCCGGATTTGACGGGTTACTAGTTTTTACACGGAGCGATTGCCATCTGACCTCCGCAACCCTAAGGGCGAACCAGTAACTCATTGGAATTTACTTATCAAGAGTTAACGATTATTATCAGATGTTATTGATAATAACTGGGACCGACAGCTTAACGTGCTCTCCGAGGCACGGTGGGGAGACCCGCACGGACAAACTGCTAAAATTTTTGTCTCGGTCTGGGACAGACAGAAATTTTAACAAACATCTGCCCGAGCAGGAATCGAACCCTCAACCGTCGAGACTAAAGGCAGACTCGCTACCCACAACGCCACAACGGTGGTTCTATTACTATGCATATGTAATATTGTCATTCTTCTTGCAGGTTCTGTTAGTTCACGAGGCTTCTAAGGGTAGTTTCTCAAGAGTGTTCGACTTGGAGGCTGGAGATGATGAGGAGCCCGGTACACCTCGGACGTCGCCATATGAGAGCCGATTTCCTATCAACATTGGCATCACTGGCTACGTCGCGACAACTGGAGAGGTAAATTCTGTGCAAGATTTCCGTATTTTGTATACTAGGCATTAATTAAAAAGGCGTCACACTCACTACCAAGGTAGCGGTTATCACGTTAAGCAGCTTTGGTTGGTTATTATCAGTATTACAACTGAGCAGTGGCGCCGTTTGGAGGTATCGAAGAGGGCAACCGCCAGGGGCCTCGCTCTTAAAGGGGCCTCGCATACTCGAAACAATTTTCTATGCGACTAATAGTTTACCCGATAAAGCTTGATAACAATTCGCACTTCTAATTCTACATAGCGGCCGACCCACAAGGGTTTTGACCCCACAAACTTGTCGATTGTGTTACACTAATTTAAAATAAACAATCTTAATTTTTTTTTTATACTTTGCATTTTTAGTCAAGCATCACCATCAAAACTGATTATACAAAGACAAGTTTCGCAAAGATCTACGGAGCCCCGCAATGACTAAGGCTGCCCCTGCAACTAAGCGTCTTCCTACTTTGAATGATGCATAAATTAAAAAAAAAAATTCGATATGTCAAGTCCAGAGTTCTATACACCTGACCAAACTGACATAATTATATTCGGCTGCCAATAACCCGACTTGAAAAGCGAGCAATACATAAAAAGCGTTAATTAATCCATAATATATCAAAGCTAATTATTTAAATGACTGAAAAAGTTGTTTTACTACCCCGAGGCCTCTCTCTTAAAGGGGCCTCGAGCACTCGAATAAATTTTCTATGCGACTAATAGTTTACCCGATAACGCTTGATAACAATTTGCACTCCTAATTCTACATAGCGGCCGACCCACAAGGGTTTTGACCCCACAAACTTGTCGATTGTGTTACACTAATTTAAAATAAACAATCTTAAAATTTTTTTTTTTTTATACTTTGCATTTTTAGTCAAATATCAAAACTTCCTCAAAAACAAGTTTCGCAAAGATCTATCCGCCCGAAGATCCGCTAAGGCGGCCCCTGCAAATGGGCTTCTTTGTACATTGA
Organism: Hestina assimilis; assembly: GCA_023373885.1. NCBI lineage: Eukaryota > Metazoa > Arthropoda > Insecta > Lepidoptera > Nymphalidae > Hestina > Hestina assimilis. The sequence continues at coordinate 8,045,867 of CM041754.1, forward strand.
ATGATGCATAAAAAATATCAGATTATTATCAGAAATTCGATATATCAAGTCCAGAGTTCTATACACGTGATCAAAACTGATATTATTGTCAGTTGCCAATAACCCCACACGAACAGAGAGAAAAACATTAAAAGCGTTAATTAATCCATAATATATCAAAGCTAATTATTTAAATAACTGAAAAAGTTGTTTTAATAAACGATAATATACATTTATTTTAATCACCATTTCGTGCTAAAACCGTTCAATCTTGTTGGAGCTACCGTAAAATTTAATTGTAATCATTAATATTATTGCCACTTTTAAGTTGTTTATGTAATCAGTAATGTGACTCTGATAACCCATTCACTGTACAGTTTGGTAAACAATTGTAATGTCCATATATGACAACATTATGGCGCAGTAGTAGCGAACTTGCCTTAAGCGCCACAGATCGCGGGTTCGATTCCCGCTCGGAGCAGATGTTTGTGTTTACCATACAGGCGTGTGTTCCGGTCTGGGTGTGTTTGTCCTTGTCCTTGTATATGTTTCCGGACCCTCGACACAGGATATCACTAACCTAATGGCGGCCCTTGATTGGGGAAGCGTTTTTTTTTTTTTATGGTTTATGTTACAGGTGATGTTAACATGTTAAATACAAGAATCATGATGGAACAAAACCTTTTAGAGAATACATCACTTACAAGATTTTTTTATTTATTATTTTTTTTTTTAAGAATATTAGCAATGCTTTTTCAGCCTTGAATAATTTCAGGAATATTTGTAATGCCTATTACAAATATTCCTATTGCCCTCCAAATAAGCTCGAAGCTTGCGCTAGGAGTGGGTACGACAATAGCCCAAGGGGTCAGGATCGAACCCTCGACTCTCGCGTTAACGGAGCGAAGTCGGCCCTTCTACCGTTGAGCTATTGAGATTAAAACCTAATGATGGTCTATTTAATATTTATTGTAAAATTTCAGACAGTGAATATCGCAGATGCGTATTTGGATTCCCGTTTCGACCCCTCCGTGGACGAGAGCGCTGGTTTCAAACATAATACAATTCTCTGCATGGCGATCAAAAATTCTGAAGGAAGAATTATAGGCGTAATTCAAGTTAGTAAAGTTAATAGTTTTATATCCGTTAAAATATTATAAATACGAAAATAATTCTCTCTGACTGATTGCTAGATTTTGATGAATATCAGTAAAGACTACCTGCCCTCGCGGCTCTGCTATTGTGACATTGTACCATTTTTTCTTATTGCGCGGAACTCTAATTATTTTTCTAAAATAAAAGCAGTCTAAGTTACTCCTTATTATATCAGCTACCTGCCAATAAAAGTCCCGTCAAAATCGGTCCAGCCATTTCAGAGAATAGCCGGAACAAACAGACAGACAGACAAAAATTGTAAAAAAAAAAATGTTATTTTGGTGTATGTACCGTATATATATTCATATACATGTAGTAAAAAATGGTTATTTCAATATTACAAACAGACACTCCAATTTTATTATATGTATAGATAAGATAAATAGATAGGACTTCGGAAAAGGACATAGGCTAGTTTTTTATACGAAAACATAAGGGTGAAATAGACGGTGAAAGTTTGTATGTATTTACGAACTTATAATCGTTATGTCACAGGCGAAGACGCGGACAAAAAAGTATAGTCCTCTTATTTAGTCCTCAGATTTCACGATTGAGTATCGTATGAACGTCGGAATGTATCCCGAAAGCTGTCATTTATCTTGCGATATTTCTTTCATCTTCAAAGACAAATTGGGATCATTAATTTGCGTAAAGTTGAAATACGTTGCACGCTAAAATAAATTTGTATTCCTGACGCTTATTGAGAAATCATGTTTTTGATAGCAACGAAATGATTTAATTACAGTGATAGCGCGTTTTAATTATTATATTTAAAACAACTTCTGTCGCTGTTTAAGTATTGAGATATATTATTTTGACTCCTCAAAAAAGATACTGTAATAGATTCTACAGATTTATTGGAAATATACCTATAAAGACTTATATCTTCGTTAATATATTAACTTTGCGTAGTGACTAATCTTACAGTTAATCATTTTTTTTTATTTCATGACATTTGGCAAACAAGCATACGGTCCTTACTATTAAGCAGTTACCGCAACCTATGAACGCTTGCGATACTTGAAGTATCACATGGACGTTTCCAACCCGAGGTATAAGAAGGAAGGGATGAGAAGGAAAAAAGGAAGGGTACAGAGAGTGGGAGATTGAGCCTCTGGCAATCTCAATCTTCGCACGAAATGCCTCAGTATTCTGTTACTTCACGCCGAATTTCTGTGACAGGGTAGTACTTCCCCGGTCGAAGCGGCCCATTTGTACTGTGAGGTGCTTCTCAAAAATCAGCTATACTAAATTTTTTTATTTAAATAAAAATATATAAATATTTCAAAACGCAAACAATTTATAGTATTAATTTTATAAAGTTTATTTAGGACGTTTTAATTAACCGACCGATGAAAGTATAAAATTTATTTTAACAAAAGCCTTTAAGTAGCTCCTTAATTAACTTTCAAGTACGGTTTTTGCTCTATGAAAGTTACATAATATTATGTGTTTCCAGAAAACTAGTAAATGAGTAAATTATTCCAAGCGTATAGCAGACAATATAATTGTTTTTACGTGTTGCGCATTGCGGGCGAATGAATGCGACGTAGTTTGTGCGTGTAAGTGTAAAAGCCAGGCGCAGATTGTCTTAGTATGAGATTACGTAATGCGTTCACGGAATAAAGTCCTTTGTATGCACCACACTGTATATTTTACTCTTTCATATTATGAATATGCAAATAGGTTTTATCATTGGCTAGATTGTTGCTATGAAATTGAACCGTTATTACAAAAACACGGTTATTATAACGGGCGTTTTCAATAAAATGTCATTCGACAAATGCATTTACCAGAATTCAATAACCTTAAAACTTTAGAATATAGTATAAAACATTAGTTGATTGCTCAGAATAAAATTAATTCTGTCTAAAACGAATTATTAAATTAGAAAGCCGACTCCTATATAATTACAAAACATTTATACACATCCCATATTTTTCGTAATTTTAATATAAAATTTAAGTTTCCTATAATAAAAAAGTATATCTCATTTAATTATATTAAAATAGCACTAAAGAATATAGATTACTTTATTTTAAATCTTAATAGTTAGCTAGTAACAAAAGGTTCGTAAAAATAAATGTTTATAGGTTTCTCGTTCGGGTAGTGATCATTACGACAGTCATGTTACCATTTGTGATTATCTTTAACAATTACGAGTACACGTGACGACGTCGTATCGACCGTTTCACTAATTAACTATCTCCGAACTCATATTCGGCACAAATTAGTGCATTATGGCCGATTCCATTGCTGATATTTTTAATTTTACACCAACTAGCTCGCGGAAAATCTTTATACCTGCATGTATATTTATTGTATTAAATAGATTTAAGAGTTTCTTTAATGTTAATATATAAAGATAGGGATAATTGCTTTTTTTAATCCGGTTAAACTGGAACATACGGACGTACGGACAGACGGACATAATAAAATTATAAGGGTTACGTTTTGCACATTGGGCTACGGAACCCTTATAAATAAAATTGAAGTGTCTGTTTGCAATGTCAAAATAACATTTTTTCTGAATGGATGGATGAAGAAAGTGGTGTACTTTAAAAATAAATTTATCTTCTACTTTACAATTGTTTGCCTGTCTGTTTGCTTTTTTGTCCGGGATCTTTAACTGACACTTTTTTAACTGATGGAGGTACCTAGGTTACTCTTACTTCAGAAAAAGAGTGAAGCCACGGGCGCAGATTGTCCTCAAAAAAAAAAAAAATTAAAAAGTTTTTTTCGTAAACGTTTGGCTAACTACGCAGTAAACAAACTGTTCATAAAATTAAATGTTTATACGTATCTCGTTCAAGTAATGATCATCGCGGCTCTCGTGTTACCATTTATGAGTATGTATGTCGTTTTAACGGTCATTCGTGACGACATCGCTCGTTTCGCTAATTAACTACCCCGAACAACCCCCCGTATATTCAGCGCAAATTAGCGCATCGAGTTTCGAAAGCCGTGAATTCGGTCGTTAGCATTTTTAATTAGACCCGAAGAACATTTTGCAGGTAATTTTGACAGCGGTAATATTCTGCGTACCCTAGGAAATTAAGGCTTTTTATTAAAATTCGTAATGTAGAGATAATTTTGAGTTAGAAGCTTGTTTTTGAAAGAATATTGTATTTTTTTTATTGTTGAAATATCTAGAGAAATGTAATTGTTTCTTTCTTATATTTCATGGAAAATGCTATGATTAACTAAAATATAAAATAATACGTCAATAAAAAAAAAATATAAGTTTAACGACTTGGCATTTTTATATATTGTTTTATAGCCTAAAGGCGTCACAGTCTTTTCATGCATGATGCGATAAAGGTAATATGAAATGGTTCGTTATTAGTGAAATTTGTAATTATACCAATAAAACTAACTCAGGGTTCCGGATATTTTTTAATTGCGGCCCTACATGTGTCGCATTATTTTTGGGACGCCGTTTTCGCGTTGCTTTTATGCTAAAGCTAAACAAAGGTTAATGAAGTAATTACATTTTTATAGGTCTAGCTGATAAGAGTAATATTATTTTTTAATATTAGAAGACATTATAAAACAAGCTGTAGAAGTTTGCTTTTTTGATCGTAGCTTATAGAATCGGGTAAAGTTCTTTAAATTAATCACACACTAATACTTACTTCGTATTTCACTTCACGACGCCTAAAGGCGTCTCGACGCATAGTCTAAGAAGCCCTTATCTAAATCATATCAATAAAACTTAATTTGTTCTTTCCAGTTAATCAACAAATTTGATGATTTACTCTTCACGAAGAACGATGAGAATTTCGTCGAAGCGTTTGCGATATTCTGCGGTATGGGCATACACAATACGCACATGTACGAAAAGGCGATCACAGCTATGGCCAAACAGAGCGTGACCCTCGATGTGAGTAGCCTTTCAATCTTGTAACCTTATTTATAAAATATAGCAATCTTTGTTATTTTTTTTTTAATTGAAAAGGAGGGCAAATGGCTTTATTCCCCCTGATGGTAAGTGGCAGTAAAAGGCGGCTACTACAGTTGTGGAAGGCAACTGAATAAGCCGCTCCCTGCCTACCCGCAAGATGCCTCTTCACGCCTCATTGAAGGAGCCCAAATTATAGGAAGGAGGGACGTGTCCCGGCTCTGAGTTCCACTTTTTTAAAGTACGACGAAGACAAGAATTGGCAAACTTCTTTGTTCGCGAAGGACTTGATCCCGCAGTTAATCGGTGACATCGTATACCGGCACGCGTAGTTCTTGTATACAAACGGGAGGAAGGAGGGAGAATAATTCCTCTGAACACTCGCCGTGATGCATTCGATAGAATGCACTTAGGGCAGCAATCTGCTTTGGACTCGGTGGAGCGCCGAGCGAAGAGGATCATAGGTAGTAACTCACTCGTGGAGGCAAATCTTCTGAGCCTCGAACACCGTAGACGAGTGGCGTGCCTCCCGGTTTTTTATCGGTTACATTTCGGAGAGTGTGCGGAGGTTTTGCATAACCTGATACCCTCTTCCCCGTTCCATCACCGAACAACTAGGCGCGGCGAGCGTTTTCACCCTTACGTCGTAGACATTCCTCCTTTACGCACGAAGCGATTTACCTCCTCTTTCATTATGCGGACGGCTAAGGAGTGGAACTCTTTGCCGCGGTCAGTTTTTCCACAATGCTATAACCTGGACACCTTTAAGGCCAGAGTGAACAGACACCTTCTAGGCATACGTGCTCCATCTTAGACTTCATCTTCGCCTTCCACCAAGCGAGATTGAGGTCAAACGTAAGCCTATTTTGCATAAAAAAAAAAAAAAATCTCACGATGCAGTTGAAGAGGTTCGAGAGTCGTCAATGAGGCGAATTTAACGTCACTAAATTCCTATATTTTTTTAAATCGGCTGTTCTCAAAAAATGCCTCTAGAATTTTAAAGAAAACAAGCAAACCTTTTGCCTGTTAGTACTAAAAATATCTATGTAATATATACCGTTGTTGTTTCAGGTGTTAAGTTACCACGCTTCCGCCTCCTTAGATGACGCCCAGCGATTACGGGTAAGCTAAAAATACATCAGTTTATTATAGTTTATAGAATATAACGCTTGAACTTCATATTTTGTTTTTGTTTAGTAAAGGGTTTTTATATATTTCTTTAAGTATTGATACTTAAAGACGCAGAAAGATCAAGTGATTTGTTACTTTGTAGAAAATATGATATAAGAGATATTTTCATAATATACTGAAAATTTGAAGAATTAATTAACAGCGGACGCTGCATTTTTCGAATTGTTTTTGAATATCGTTTGCAAAACAACCTTTTTTTTCTCCTCTGCCTGTCAATCGTTTTTAGGGTTTCGTACCCAAAGGGACGCTATTACTAAGCCTCCGCTGTGCTCCGTCCGTTTGTCACCCGGCTGTTGTAATTCACGAACCGTAATAAGTATAGAGTTGAAATTTACATTAATATTATGTTGAATTTCCGACCCATACAACAACAAATACTAAAAGTGAAATAATATTTATAAAAAAGCGGGTACAATAAACTTGATATTTTGGGCAGTTTTTCTTATAATTATATTCTACAGTGGTACGGAACCCTTTTTAATGTTAATATGCGAATTCAACATGCACATGGTAGCTATTGACGAGCTTTAGTGTTATCATTAAGAAAAAATAAATAAAAATGACTATGGTCGATTGGTGCCATATTCGAAATTAGAGCAAACATTAGTTTATAATTGGAAGCAAATAAGCAAGACCATGTCAACCCACACGAATGTCATTTCGAGAAAACGCGTTTGAAAATTTTGAACAACTTGCTTTATATGATTTTTTTATGTATTGGTCAAGTTTTTGGCAATTTCAGATTTATGTAAGTTATTTTACTTATTTTCACAAAAAATATAAACTGCATATTTCGTAATAAAATATAACCCTAAACGTTTAACATAATACATAAATTGCATGAATAAAAAGCTTAAAACCCTACAAATATTAAAGAAAAATGTTCTTCAGCCATTTACCAACATTTCTGCATATATAACTCAGTTTTTTCAATTTTGTGGGTTGATATGGTATTGCTTATATGCGTCCAATTAAAATCTTCTAAACTAAAATGCACTTTATATAATGTTACAGAATTTAAGGATACCATCATCAGTCCATTTCAACCTTCACGAACTGGCGTTCGACGATATAGACCTCACGGACGACGACACCCTCAAGGCGTGCCTCCGAATGTTCCTCGACCTCGACTTTGTTGAGAGGTTCCACATAGATTACAGCGTGCTCTGCAGGTGGCTGTTGAGTGTTAAGAAGAATTACCGTAATGTAACCTATCACAACTGGAGGCACGCTTTCAACGTTGCTCAGATGATGTTCGCTATACTAACTGTAAGTAATTAATTTAAAAAAAACATTGTTAATATTCTTTTTAAAAAAGTAGCAAATATATGGTATAAGCGTATTCTTTGTCTGTAATGATGGTGTTGAATTCATTTTATAATAAATGATTACAACACGAATTTAATAACAAAGATACTTATTTCATTTGAAAAACATTATTTCATAAAAAAAAATTACTTTAGACTTGTTTTTTTTTCTAGCATTATTCTGGTATTTACCCAGTGTCTACTTATACTCTTATCCTGATTTGACGGGTTACTAGTTTTTATATAGAGCGATTGCCATCTGACCTCCGCAACCCAAAGGGCGAACTAGTAACTCATTGAATAAGAGCGAGTTACCTATCAAGAGTTAACGATTATTATAGCATATTATGATAATAACCGGGACCGACAAATTACCGTTCTCTTCAAAGCGCAGTTGGGAGTCCCATAAGGACAAACGCCGAAACAGACCGAAACAAATATTTATAATTAACATCTGCTCAAAGCGGGAATGGCACAGTCTTCGTAATTTCAAGCCTCAATAGCTCAACCGTAGAAGGGCCGACTTCGCTCCGTTAACGCGAGAGTCGAGGGTTTGATCCTGACCCCCTTGGGCTATTGTCGTACCCACTCCTAGCGCAAGCCTCGAGCTTATTTGGAGGGCAATAGGAATATTAGTAATGCCTTGAAAAAGCATTGCTAATATTCTTAAAAATATATATATACCTATATTGTTTAGTGTATGTGTAAAATTGAAACTGTAAGTACATTTTTATTTTTCAATATTTCAGGAAACTCAGTGGTGGAAGATATTTGGTGAATTAGAATGCTTGGCTTTAATAATAGGCTGTTTATGTCACGACCTTGATCACCGAGGGACCAATAACTCTTTTCAAATCAAGTAAGTTTTCTATTTAAGTTTGTAACGCTGAGTTGAGTTGATACTATCAAAATATCACCACTCCCAATATGAACAGAGATAAAGGTGGTTATTTAAACTTTAGAGCCATGTTTTTCCAATTACTAATGGGCCGGCTCGACCGAAGACCTGACAGACCGGTCGGTCTACGACAGAGTACGGTTGCGTTTCGTACGATGAGGGAGAGTGCCGCAGACCTAATCTCCCACTCCTCTGTTCCCTTCCCTGTTTCCTTCTCATCCCTTCCTTCTTATCCCTTGTAATGGCAATGCGCATATGTAACTTTAAGTATCGCAAAATATCGCGGTGACTGCTTACCATCAGGCGGACCGTATGCTTGTTTGCCAACCGTCATGAAAGAAAAACCAGCACTTAATGTTAAATAATATTTCTTCCAGGGCATCATCACCTCTGGCACAGTTGTACTCCACGTCGACGATGGAACATCATCATTTCGATCAGTGCTTGATGATTCTCAACTCGCCCGGAAACCAAATATTGGCTAACTTATCGTCGGATGACTACGAAAAAGTCGTCAAAGTGTTGGAAGATGCTATACTTTCCACCGATTTAGCTGTCTATTTCAGGTGAGTTCATAATATTTATTTGGGTAATAACTATAATATATTAAATATTAGTCTTATGTTTCTGTAGTGAAATATTTAAATTCACAATGCCTGTGTTTTATGCGGGAAAATTTTTAATTTATGCGGGTTTTTGTTAAATATATTCAATCTTCTTCTTCTTAGTATTATTCCTGGTATTATACAAGTATTTTACCCAGGGTCTGCTTATTACTCTCGTCCGGATTTGACAGGTTACTAGTTTTTACACACAGTGATTGCCATCTGACTCCCGTAACCCTAAGGGCGAACCAGTAACTCATTGGATAAGAGCAATTTACTTATCAAGAGTTAACGATTATTATCAGATGTTATGCGATAACAACCGGGACCAACGATAAGCACGTCAAGCTGTTAAATATCCTCAATATGTAGGGGACGAGCCAAGATTTTTTGTTTTAAAAAGACACAATTACAAAAAAATTGTAAGAGACTAATTAAGTCTTTCAATGCATTATTTTACATTTTATATGAGTATCACTAACATAACATAATATTTAACTCGATTCATGACAGTCAAGTTTATAAGTAATTAGCAAATGAGATTGTTCATACAAAATTTCAAACCCTTATTTGCCGATTTAAGATAATTTGCTGATTTGTTTTTTTACAATAATACTGAATATAAGTATAAAATATCACAAACAAAAATCTCTTTCAGCAAGCGCAAAGCTTTCATTGAGTTAGTACGCGACGAGCGCGTAGTGACGAGTGCGTGGGGCGAGTGCGAGCGACGCCGCGGTCTGCTCCGCGCTATGCTCATGACGGCGTGCGACCTCGCCGCCATCACCAAGCCCTGGCCCGTCGAGAAGCGTGTGGCCGCACTGGTAGCGGGCGAGTTCTTCCGGCAAGGCGACTTGGAACGACAGAATCTTAATTTAACACCGATTGTGAGTTCATTAACCTAGCTATTGTTTGACTTTTTATGTTATAAGGTTGGGAATCGGTGATCGAAAATCAAACCATTTCGTCGGATGCTCAAGTATTACTGTTTATTTGATATTAAGGAATCTAATTTATAGAGTATATATTCGTCTTTACGTTACACACATACATACGTTACAATATTAATTACCACACTACAATGTCATGACGGTTGGCAAACAAGCGTACGTTTCAACGTAACGCAACGTATAAAAACTTGCGATACTTGAAGTATCACATGTGTGCTGCCGACCCATGGGATAGGACCCTCCTAGGGGATGAGAAGAGAAAAAATGAAGACACACCTCTATTGTCTTGTGTGGGTGATTGGGCCTCCGTAGCTCCCACTCATCGCACGAAACGAAACAGTGTTACTTTTCGCCGAACTTCTGAAAAAGGGTAGTACTTCCCCTGTCGAGTTGGCCCATTTCTGCTGGGAGAAGCATGACTCTACTTCTACAACTCTTTCTCAGTCTATTTTTCATTTCATGTATTCTTGATCCTTCGCCACGTTTTTTTTTCACACTTTCATCCTACACGTATACATTAAATAAATTGTTACTATTGAATAAAGAAAATTATTTTTTACTTATAGAAACCTTTCTGTGTTTAACGTATCGCACCGGATTTTTCTATTTTTTACTAGTTTATTAATTCCAAGTTACTTTAAAGGATATCAACAAAAGAATTTCCTTTAAGAATTTATTGACAATATTACAACATTTTATGTTGTATCTTTTGCGAGAAAACAATATTAACTGTATTCTTTTATTTTCAGGACATAATGAACAGAGATAAAGAAGATCAGCTCCCTGCTATGCAAGTCAAATTCATCGATACCATTTGTCTTCCTATATATGATGTAAGTTTACATAAGACTGCAATTATATTGTACTAAAACTTAAACAACTATTGTGGCTTAATAGTAACGAACCCACCTTCTACAAAAATGACTGACTGTTCAGGGGGTTTACCATTTTACTCTTATAGCCATTCAAAATCAATCCAATTCAGTTCTGACATTCAAATTTTATATGAGCATGACGTATAAATATATATTTCATAATATATATTAGATTACATTTGAATCGCAATAAGTGTTATTGGTAAGCCCGCAGTTCTCGCTTAACACTTTTTATTTACACCAAAAACTTTGTTTTAAACACGGTACTCCAGAGATAATGTTAAGTCAATTTAAAATACTCCCATCTATTACTTGCTTGTTTGTAGAAGTTTCTTCCTTGTTTAATCAATATCAATTCGACGACTTTGTGGCGCAGCGGTAGCGAACCTTCCTAAACCGCCACTGGTCGCGGGTTCGATTCCCGCTCGGAGAATATGTTTGTATTATGATATTACTATTCTAATGGGGGCAGTTGAGAGTCTCTTTATTTTAGCATTAGTAATCTTTCAAATCTTTATATTAAAGTAATAAACCTGACAAAAAATCGTGAAAAAATCTTGGAAGATATTGCTGTTATATGCTTTTTTATATTTATTTTCAGGCATTTGCGTTGCTGTCAGTAGCATTACAACCTATGCTTGATCGGGTGAAATCAAACCGTGCGCATTGGATCGACCTCACCAACAACGGTGGCGAAAAGTTTGATTACGGCCTCGATAAAGATCACTTACAAGATAGAAACGATAAATCCAGTATAGGTTCACAGAACATTGACGACTCGGAAAATACATACGAGGGAGACAGTAGCGGAGCTGTGAGCCTTTCCTCTGAAACAAATTCCAAATATGAAAACTTAGAAAACCCAGTCGTTGGACTCGTGTGTAACAACGCTTTAGCACTTCCGAGAGATCCGAAGATCTGTCAGCTGAACGATATGAATTAACGCCGATGATTGCGTCCATCGCCTCATTTCTTAGACCAATAGTTAGATAAGCGTTGACAAGTTTTACGTTCGATATCGTGTAATAATGTTTTGTCCAGTTCCGTTGTGTACCTCATAATGTTATTCATCGTTTTGTTGTGTTCCTATTGGTCCGGAATGACGGTACGTGTGAACGTTACGATGTGTGCGTGTGCGATATTTGTGTAGTTTAGATGATAGTCGAATTTGAAATTCACCTAACGCAAGGCGTTTTAACCGTCATGATCATGTGCGCGTTATTTTTATATGAATTCATAATGTACGTTTATATTTTTAATGAGATACATCATATTGCGTATGTGAATATTCAGATTAACTTACCTCATTCGTCTATTCCTACTATGTATAACATGATTCGTGTGAATCGCTAGTTTTGTTTATTGTATCTTTTAAGATACTCGTATGTAAAATATAAATATCCGATGTCGAGTAAAACGCAGATTAAAAATATCAGGGCCTAACTGTCGTGACATTTAGCAGATAAATGACCAAGATACCAAAAATTCTAATATAGTTAGGTATTGTACTAAATTATTCTTAAAACGATTTCCGTAAAAAAAATATGCAAGCTTTGTGTATTGTGATTATATAAAATGCACTAGGGTTACTTTCTTAGTGGATAAGTTACTTTCTGTTGTCAATATGTCGAGCGAAACTGCGTGTTATAATGTATGTGGACAATAATTGTATGAGTTTTGATCGCACAACATGATGTAAATAACATTCGTCTAACAAAATTAACTTTTTTTTGGGTAAGTACTTATCTTTAAATGTCTAATCGAATCGCAGTTTTAGGCCTGAATTACATTTATCAGGATCGACCAGCATTTAACTGGATGGTTTTAAACATACTGTTGAGTATCGTATGCTTTAGTATCCCTAACCACGTCAAAGCATGCTTCAGTATCCATAAGCATGCGTACGCATCCTCTAGTATCCGTAAGCATGCTTCAGTATCCGTAAGCATGCGTACGCAGCCTCTAGTATTCGTAAGCATGCTTCAGTATCCGTAAGCATGCATAAGCATCCTTTAGTACTGTAACTTACTATATCAAGTGTTACACTAAAGCGAATCAATGCTGAAATGAGGATTGATGCGTACGCATCTTCATACAAAATAGATATTTTCTATAGAGGGAATGCTGATTGATGCTTATATATGTAATTCAGGCATTATGGTTATAGGAACCGTTACCTCGCGCTTTTTATTTCAACAGACAGTTACGGTACCCGATGGTTCATTCCATTTTTTAAATTAAATTTTCCACTATTTCAAAGAAACAATAATGAAATGTCAATTACATCTTTTAATATCTTTCGGTTAAACAAATATATAGACTTATAACCATTCACAATATATGTAGATGTATAGTACTACAAATTTTATTTGGCCCATCGGTAAACGTTGACGCAGTTAAAAAATAAAAATGCGATAAAATCGTCAACCAATCAGAAAGGTCAAAATCCTATCTTAAGCAAACCGGTAAAATACGGCAATCAACTGATCACAGTCAAGTCATATATTTTGTGTAGTACTATACCTAATTAACTAACCTATGCTTTAAAATCAACCTCAAAAATACATTTAAATTCGCTAGCCAGAAAATTATAAATATATAAAAAATATGTATAATTTCTGAATGCGATATTAAAGATCGATCCAATTATTCAAATTTCGTTCAAAGATGAACATTTAATACACTGCTTTCAGTAACATAGAATCAATTAAATTTTCACCTTTGAACAGAAGTGATGTACAAATTATATTTAAAACTTAAATAAATAACCTCATTCAGATATTGTATAGTATTTAAATTTGAAATATTGACCCGATTTAACTTATGAAGTTTTAAATATTCCCATTTCTTATGATAAGAAGCGAGTTTTAAATTAAATTTATTTAGAAATGCTAAAAGGGTCCTTTGTCAAAGAATTTTATATACGAAAAAATATCTGCCAATTTTCTTCCTTACGTACAACAATATGACCAATTAATATTGTTCCATAGCGAATTATAGATTTAAAAAAATATTTTCTAATTGGAATAATTCTCTCTATAAACATTAGATATTTTCATAAATAAATTAATTAATAATCTCAAATTATTTGTGGTAATGAAATATGTACAACGTAAATTTTAAGATTGCTGTAAGTATTATTAGAAAGTAATTAGAAAATTAATAATTGTAATTCACTATGACGAGTCATATGGTGTGTGAATAAATATGGAGGTTGTTTTGTTCCAAACAAAAATGTTATTTATTTATGAATAAACAAATTTTGAAATAAAAAGGCTTTTATTTTACGAGAAATGTAAATGCTATTTCAATGTTAGCGATTTAATAACGAAACGATTAATATATTATGTAAAAATTATTATTAAGATTTATTTATAAGTTGCATTTAATGCACATACAGCAGTAATCTGTTTAAATTAGTAAAAAAAAACAGTAATACCTAATCTGTCGCAGAATCGAGTCTACAGCCACCCTTTCTCGAAAATGTTTTCGTTTTTGTATGAGGTATTGAAAATTGAACTTAAACATCTGTTTGTAAAGTATGAGTTTATTTAACATTATATGACAAGTGAACCTTCTTGTTCTTATAATACTTCTATGCTCTCTTTTTATTACCTGTCTGCCCAGCCCGGAATTATATAGATTAGAATAATATATATTGAGGACCAAATTGGTAAAAATTGAAACTAGCGCTACCAATGAAAGGCTGAACTAAAAAAAAAGTACATGTGCGAAGATAAGATCCAGAAGGGACTGGGAAATGGACCAATAACATTCAAGGTTTTTCTAGCCCATGCGACTGTATTATTTAGTTAATATTAAACACTTTTTGTCATTTTACGCCATATAGACCTGTAGTCTAGTTATTTTGGAGATCAGGTCTGGTCTCACCCATTCAATGTACAACTTTGCCCACTATTAGCAAAACGCAGACAGCTATTGTAACTGTAGCCGATAAGGAATCAGCATAGAGACAGACAGTAGTGTTAAATAAAGTCCCCTACACGGGAATTTAATAAATATTGTTAATAAAACTACTACTACGTTACTTGGCGACAATGCAATCAACAACAAATAATCTCAAATTCAATCAATTCAAAGTAACATAGAGTAATAAGAAACTAATTAGCAATTTTACTTGGTCGGGTATTACTTTAGCGATATAAAGCAGTTTTTAATCAGTAGAATATTGTTTTTTAATTATTGCTGACAATATCAAATAATATATATGTAATACTTACATTACAGATATTTGCTACAATTTATATTCTTGTTATTTGATCGAAATATTATCAGCCCCTGTATCTGTGTTTACAAAATTTATAGCCTCCCATTGCAAGTAAGTAAGTCGTAAGTCGTAAGTAGTTATTTCGCTCTTTAACAGATTGTATCCGATGAGATCGGGTACCTAATTTCTGTTTGTAATTTACTTAACGAGTTAGTGGTTAACCTGGTGTCAGAGTTGTTCAGGTCGCACGTAGGCCCTCTGACTTGACTTTTCGACTGTTGTCAAATTGTCAACAGCCGGGACCGACTTTTTACGTGCCCTCCGATGCACGGAGACGCTCTGTTGCAATGTCACTATGCGATCACCCATCTAGTGACTGATCGCGCCTTAAGTTGCTTAACCTACCGATCAGTGGGTGCACTCGGCTATGAGCGTCTCTCTGTATGTAATTATAGAGCATTATAAAAATGCGAATTCAAGCTTTTGCTTTTACCAAAAAATAACTCATTATATTATTTACGAGTATAAAATTATATTTCATTTACTATTTCCGTATAGAAAGGGTGTTAACAGGAATCTAATTATTAAGGCGCCGCCGTCCGTCCGTCGGTCTGTCAGCGGGTAGTATTATCACGTACCGTAATAGGTAGAGAGGTGAAATATTTATACAAAATGTTTTTTTTTTAATTTATGATTGTAAGTATTGCAATCACCTCAACCTATAAACGCTTGCGATACTTGAAGTATAAAATGCGCGTTGCTAACCTAATGAACAAACAGGAGGGTAGGGATGACAAAGGAAAATGGAAGTAGGAGATTGGGTCTCCGGGCTCTCACTTATCGCACGAAACGTCCGGTCGAGCCGGCCCATTTATGCTGGGAGAATGGCTCTACTACCGTAATCATACCGGAAGTATTTCTGTTGCCACTTTAACAACAAATACGAAAAATAAAATAAGATTTAAATAAATAAAATATAAAATTAAATATAATAATTATATGCTGTATTAATAAAAACCAATTTAAATATTTTCCACTTCGCTAGTTCCTGTAGAGGACAGTTACTATATTTATTGGCCGTTATGTAAATCATTTGCGTTTTGCGTTGGTATGGCTCCGTCCATGAGATTCTTTACTCTAAGGGATTGTTAGTTTTCGTTAGTCAATTGATAGACTATTATTAATTTATAAATAAGCGATTGTAAGAATTATTACAAGCTTTAATATGCCAAAGCTAAAGCCTGCAATAGTTATTCATGAAAAAATAGTTTTGTCATTTCCGGTGACGACGAGCAATGGGGATTACAATCTCCGTCGTAGAAAGAAAAAGAAGAGGCCTTTAAATTGATACGTAGACCATAAACACACCAATTTCAAAATGTTTACATAAAATTCACCTTTGAACTTATTAATTTATTAAAGAAAATTAGAAAGTGGAAACTGGATAGACCGGTATGCCGGAACGCGGCAAACGATATTTTTATCACAACATTATTTTGTAATTGGCGAGCTGGCACGAAAGAGACGTGAGTGACAATTTTATTTTGAAGTTTTATTATACTGTTTTGTTTCGAAACGTATTTACACCATCGTATAAAACGTAAGTTTTTTTCATATATATTTTAAAAATGCCGTTGCTAGATATAACTAATCCGGCCATTATAATATTTCTCATTGAGAACTACCAAAAGGAAAACCGGTTACGTTTGAACTGGATCCATAAGCATTGGGCGCAGATACAACAAGCTGCTACACTTACGCGTGAGCCTACAAATTACTTTGAAACTGATGTCATAGCTCATAATATGATAGGTGGCTTGGACACTATAAAAAGAGATCACGTTGTCGCAGGCTTTAATAGGCGGAAGGTTGCGATACGCGACGGTACGTTTATACCTGGCGTCAAACATCTTTGGCACGGACATTCGATTGTCGATGTAGGTCTTGGTGATCCAAAAGATGATCCGAGACTTGCGAGACCAGATGAGGATCTCACACGTGATCCTGTCATGCGTCCAGTTGATCCGGAATTAAAGGAAATTATTTATAAACCGAAACCAGAATTTGGAAGGGTACAATACGTATCGAAGCGTAATAAAATGTTACCAGAGAAAAAGTACTATTTTGCCGAATGTAGCAATTTTGAATACGGTTGGCGTCTGAAAGATAGCGAGTTACGTGAAAGGCCACTACACGGGAGATGCTCTTTTCTCACGAAGTCTTTGCGCAGTCGAGTAGGCCCGCAGCCTGACCCTCGCCATTATAAATCATCGGACCTTCCCGGGGCTTCCACTTGCGTTGGTATTTAGATAGATGGCGCTGTTCTATTGTCCTGCCAAACCTACTTATATTTCATTATCAGTCGTTATGTATAGTTTTTATAAAATATGAACTTTATAAAATATAACTCTTTAAAAATTTTTATGTTCGATTTTAATAAACTTAATTTGTATATGGCTGTATTTATTACGAAATTGCGGAAATTACAATATCGTAAAAATAGGTTTCGAGTCTATTTACATCAATAACAGTGCGCATGTCACTGTATTGTATCCCTAGCTCTTTTTGATAAGGGCAGGAAAGAGAGAGAGAGAGATGATAACCTAAAACGTCACGCATGCGTAAACTAACTTTAGGGGTGAAAAATTCGTGGCACGTATGGAGGACGGCGCAGTTACGTTAGGCACCGTGAGGGTGCCTATTGAAAACAGGCAAAATATTCGTTTTATTCGCTGTGATTTTTAATATAACTCGTATTCCTACTTATAGGTACAAATAATGGACATTTTAAACACAATCCACTATATAAAATAGCTTTAATTATTATAAATATTGTGTATAATAAAATAAAAGGGATAATTGAATAATATAATTGTGATATGTGAAAAAAATTGACTACGTAACTTAAAAACACGAGTAAGTTAACTTTATAAACAAAATTAGAATAATAATACACCTATATTTTATCATTTTTACTCGCTATATTTAATTATTTAAAATACACTAAAACCATCGTGACGAGGATAATTATATAATTTGAAGATATTTTTGAAAAATTAATTTGTATCGACTATAATAGAACTATATAAAAATAATTATTTGTAGAAATATGGTCTGTCTGTGCGTCCCTAATTACTACTTACCCAATTATGATGTTTGATCGTGAGGCTTGATTTAAAAATCTAATTTACGATTTTAATAAAATTCATTACAATTTGATTCGTCTGCGGTACAAAGTTTCTATCGGGCGGAGTCGCAGTCAATATATTTTATTAATTTCTAAATCATAGTAGTATCTATTTATTATAAGTATTAACATTGTCTTTGATGTTTTCAATGATACCCTTTGGTTAACAATAGCAGTCCAGTGTTGTTCGAGCTAATTATTTCACTGCTATGACTCACTGACAGGTGGTAATAATTATGTATTTATACTAGCTGATACCGCGGCGCCGCTCGCTTGGTGTACCGATTTTTTTATTGCAACCCTAATTATTTTTCTAAAATAAAATTAGGCTTATCCGCCAGTGATAGTTCCGTTAAATCGGACCTGCCGTTTCAGAGATTAGCTGGAACAAACAGACAGACAAAAATTTAAAAAATGTTTGTTTTTTTTTGGAAGTACCTTAAAAATATATTCTTTCATATGCGTTTAGTGAGAAGCTGTTAATTTTTACTTACAAACAGACACTTACATTTTATTTATTTGTATGTATAGATAAGAGTCAATGCACACATATCGGTCATTTTACATTGATTGTAGAATAATCATCAAAAATGATTAAATAAAGTCACAATTGTTATTATTTATGAATGATTTTAGATAAATCCAGTAATAGTATGTCTGTCTTTTCAATATTTTTTTTTATTTCTTGATGGTTGGCAAACAAGCATACGGTCCGCCTAATGGTTATAATTATAGCGACCTATGAACGATACTTGAAGTATGAGAAGGGGAAAAAAGAAAGGGAACAGAGTGGGTGGGAGATTGGGCCTCAGCGCTATGACTCATCGCACGAAACGCAACAGTACCTACTTATACTGTTACTAATATCGCTTTTCTGTGAGACGATACTAGTTGGTACTTGGCGGTAGAGAGTATATCTATAATACCGTTGAGGAGTGTTTAGACGATGGAGAAAAAAATCGAACCGGTTAACGCATTAGAGAACTTTTCTTTTCAGTTTTATTCTACCTTAACCACAATTCAACGGTTCTAAGCAAAAAAGTTCGGAAAATCAGTTCCGTTCAATTAACCGGTATATTACGGTTTATTTACCCAGAGTGATTATTCCGTTCAATGACGTTCGATGTAAAAACTATAACAACAGACCCAATGACGAATAGGCTTTGGCGATTTTTAAAAAGTTTTTTAATGTTTATTAATCGGTTATTTTTAAACCGATTCAAAGCTTTTCTGCTGAAATATTGGCGCTATAAATCATAGGAGTGCAGTTAATTTCCGCTACTCAAATTGGCTATCACAGACAGTTATAGATACTGAAAATTTTTCCCCTTTCCATGCTAGAACTACGCGTGCTGGTCTCCGGTGTCACCGACTAACTGTGGCATCAATTCCTTCGCGAACAAAGAAGTTTGCCAATTCTTTTCTTTGTGGTACTTCTAAAAAGTGGAACTCATTGCCGGGTCACGTGTTCTCCCCGTCCTATAATCTGGGCTCCTTCAAACGAGGCGTGAAGAGGCATCTTGCGGGTAGGCAGGGTGAGGGTGGCTAGCGCGATTGCATTCAGCAACTGTGTTAGCCACCTTCGCGTTTGGACTTTACTTCCACTAACCATCAGGTGGAGTAGAGTCATCTGTCCTACTTTTCAAATAAAAAAAAATATATATCATCATTAATATAGTTTAGGATAATATTATGTACTATTTTCGTAATAAATATATTTTAAAATGCTTACGTTTTAAAATGGACAGCGGAAATTGGAATTTAATTCCATTGTATTGTGTATTATGTTACAGCGTTTCTAAAAATAATTAGCTACGTATCTGTCCACAAAGCACTAAATAACGCGCAATATATCTTTTTATTTAGTTTTATATTCATGTATATTTATATGCATAAACTTTATAATTGTGTAAAATTAAAATGTTGTCCCTTTTGTTCTATGATAACGAAGGTTATTTTTTCTTTTCCCAACACGCTACAGTATGGGATTTTTCAAGGAGAGGTTAAGAAAGTTTTTAAGGGGTCAGCAACACGCATGCGATACCTCTGGGGTTGCAGGATTCATATAGGTTAAGGTGACCGCTTACCAGTAGGCGGGCCGTACGCTTGTTTGCCACCATCGTGGGTTAAAAAAAAATTACCATAAGTAGTCAGGGCGCAGTATTTTTCTTCGATACGAGTCTCGGAACAACTATTAACTTCTCTCTCTGACCTTCTTTTTTCCTTATTTAGGGCTCTTTACTCCAAGGGTGCTAATGAAACCCTATTGCGAAGCCTCTCCTTTCAGTCCGTCCGTCTGTCTGTCAGTGGGCGAACCATAATAGGTAGAGGGTTAAAATTTCCACAGAATATGTATTGCCGTTGCCGTTACAAGAACAAGTGCTAAAATAAAAAGGGGCCCCCTTAGAAGAAGCTTGATATTTTTATTCAACGCTCGAGACCCCTTTATCTTACTTCTCTCAGATTCTTTATTAAAGTTGCAACAAACGTTTATGCCACTGTGATATAAAAATAAAATTGAAAATACTATTGATATATCTGAATACACGACAATAACGAAGAAAGAACCAGATTTATTGTCTATTGTAACTAGATATCATATAAAATTAATTCATACATTTTAGAGGCGACCGGACATGTCGAAAATGTAAAGGTTCATTGTTCATTGATAAAACATTGAAATTGCGTCATTTTTGTGTTTTTTTTCCTAATCAGCCAAATGCGAGTCGGATGCATTCAATGTGTCTTGATCAATCATACAATAATGTTTATATCTGTGTTAAGTATTTACATAAATAAAAATATATGTATTTGTCCCTCATTCAGTTCGGTATTCTTAGATTCACTCTTTCTTGGTTTAATTTAATTTAGATTTCAAAATATAATCGCATCAAGTTGGACACTTAATTCTTACTAAACACAGAATTCTTTATTAGAGCTATCATAATTATTGTGTATACTTCCTAATACGGCTCATTACGCAACCTTAAGGCTGCTTTTCCGCTAGAGCGAGACTGTCAGAAAGCAAGGCGACGGATGCATTTGATAAAAACAAATGAAGCCTCAATTTCGTTCGATCCTGACCTCCTTGGGATATTGTAGAGGCCACTCCTAGCGCAAGCTTCGAGCTTATTTGAGAGGGGAAATAGGAGTATTAGTAATGCCCTGAAAAGGTATTGCTACTATTAAAAAAATAATAATAATTTAGCTTGCCTCGCTCAGCACAGCTCCTGTGGTAACGACCTAGCAGAGCGAGGCTAGGTTTATGAAGGAATTCTACAGGTTCTTAGCTAACACATCCTTCGCTACACAACCTCGACCAGTTCTGGTGGAAAAGAATCATAAAAAACCTTTCTTTTACATTAGGTTAAGATTAAACTAACATCATAGACTAAGTGACCATAGTGTATAGACAGCTATTTATTCATAGAGGATTTATTTTAAAAAAATAAAACAACCTTAAAATTTCACTTCTCTGAATAAAAACAAAATGTCACGATTGACATCTTAAATGCCATCTTAAGATTAAGTAAACAAGTTGCGATTTTATTTATATTGTAAATTTAATTATAAGTTCTGTTAAATATAAGTTGTTCAGTTTTGATTAATTAATATATGTTTGAATAGCCATAAATATATAGCTTGAAAATAATTACAGGTAACATTATAAAAAACCTTGATATGATAGTTGCTTTGTGGACACAAAACGATAATTACAATAATCGTATTCTGATATGAATTTAGTTATAATAACAAACAATAATTAACTTTAAATCGTTATATTCATTTCAGTATCCGACAATAACGCGTACATACAATACCACTAATTGCAATGGTATCAAAACTAAAATACGGCATTTACTGTCAATTTTATATTATATTATATTGTATTTTAAAATATCAATCTTATTGCCACTATAAAGAGAACGTTTGTTATCTAACTAACCAGTAACCCACAGAGCATCGATCTAGTTCACGTATGTGATAACAATATGTTGCAGTAAAAATATAATTTTGTATTTAAAAAGTTTTATTTGTTTAAAGGTGCGCTGATCAAGATTCACGATGTCTAAAGGTAAGTACTATTTTTAATAATAATTCAAATTAATAAAAAGGGACCACCACTTTAACCGCCACGGATACAAGAAAAATGTGGTGATGGCTGTTAATTGTTATCTGTGTTTCTGATATCCAAAGTCCTTTATCAAATCATCATAAACATGATAATTTACATATAACAGCTTACGAGGTATAATCTAGCCATAGTCCTACCATATACTAAGGACAGGCTCTTTAATACAGACAAAATGTCAGTCTCGCTGGTGCTCTTTCGTAAATTCAACACCAATACAACGACACGAATTTAGTCACAAGCTTGAAATAACCGCCTCCAGCGAGCAAAGCCTGTCTATAGTATATAGTTAAGTCTATGACTTTATCGCATAAAAAAATTAAAATTGATTAAGAATATGCGAAAATGTTACGTTACACAAAAACCAAATAAGTTGAGAAACATTTCTTTTCCAAATTTAAAATCGGAATAGTTTGGAAAATATCAAAGTAGTACTTCTATATTTCATACTATGAACTCTGTAACCTCTTTCACAGTATTTAATCACTCTTTAAGTAATTCACCCATTAAAGTGTATAAGTTTGTAAGTGATAGTTCATAATATACCTACTTACCTATTTTATTATTAAACGTATTACGTACGCTTAATTTAGATTTAAATAGTTACTAATTATTTTTATTTTAATTGTTATGTTATAATGGGGCTGACATGTACTAAATAATATATATATATATATATATGTATATAATACCTATAAATACCTATAAATAAGAATAAAAAACCTTTCACAATTTATCAAAACTGTAGTAGCACGCAGTATTGGCTTACGTATTTATATTTAAGAGTGGTAACTATAATATAACTTTCCACATTTATTATGCATACACGAATTCGTCCGCAATGCGACGACCATTGAAACTCTACGCATCACGTTTCCTTGTTGCGTATCGTAATATCTTGACGCATATTTCCGGCCTAAATATAAGTAACAATAACATTTTCATAAAAATATTAGGGTTTTGTTTGGAACATTTTCAAATTTTCTTATAGATTTAGTAAAATTCGCACCTTTAGAACGAAAACGACATAACTCAAAAATCAATTTGTTTGAGAATCAACAAAATAAGCTTTAAAATATTGTTGAGTGTGTAG
Organism: Hestina assimilis; assembly: GCA_023373885.1. Lineage (NCBI taxonomy): Eukaryota > Metazoa > Arthropoda > Insecta > Lepidoptera > Nymphalidae > Hestina > Hestina assimilis. The sequence goes on from CM041754.1 coordinate 8,069,368, forward strand.
CGTTTAGTTTATTATTGACACCTGCACAATCTTTCGTATATTTTCTTGGTTATTTACTTATTCACGTTCGAATAGGGCTATGTTTGGACTATTGGTACATTGGGAAATTCGTTTTATGTCATTTTACGCTGATAACAAATTTTTGATTTTTTTATTGTGGCGTTTTCGTTCTAATGGTGCGATATATTGACTGGCCTTTTCATCGTAGTAAAATGTGCAAAAATTTGTTGGTGTTTCTTCCTAAACCCGCACTAATGCAACGAAGTTAGGTACAAGCTTGCAATATATTCTAAAGAAGTTAGCGTGTTACTAACTTCATTTCGTTGCGTTAGAGCGAATTTACGTTGAAGCACCAACGAATTTTTTTTTATGTTATAAGTTGGCAAACAAGCATACGGCCCATCTGATGGTAAGTGGTTGCCGTAGCCTATGAACGCTTGCAGAACAATTAGTAGGTGCCATTCACGCCTTGCCAATCTAGAGATATTGGTTCTAAAATCTCCTCTGCCAGGTAATTTCACTAGCATACGGTGCCCTTCAAACCGGAACACAGCAAGGTCTACACTTCTATTTCTCTTGCCACAAAAGACCTACCACCAGTGTGACTGATTGCACTGGTGGAATAATCTCTGCTGTGACAGAGGTTATCCCAACAGCGGGCGTCGTCCAGCGGGTTGGGTCGTCACTTCCCGACGTCGGTAAATCTTTGGACATGGTATGGTTGGGTATGGAAGGGCCCTTCCATTCCTAATGTATAGTAAGTAAATGCTTTAATGACGTAAAGTGGGCGCCGTTGTTTTTAGATTAGTTCGCTGTCCATACTATTCCCAAATTATCTATGTCGAAATTTATCGTAAAAGATAATCGTAGCTTAAGATTTTTTTATAAACGCAAGACAGTCAACGTCGTCAACAGGATTATACAGTTACGAAATTGGATTCCATCTAAATACTTATATTCAGTATGGTTAAATATTCTGTTTAAGTCCACAAGTATTATTAAGAAGCTTACACGTAAAGATATCAATTTGAGAAGAAATAGGCCCTACCGTTATACCTATATGTTAACGGTAGTATTAAATCCAATAAAAATTGACGACGGAATAACGAACTATTCTGAAGATTACATAATAGTTATACATTTCATAATCTATGACCTTCCACAAAATACGACCTTTCTAATAAAGCCACCATGGTGCGTGACGGACACACATAAACTTGCAGTTCTGTAACATGTACTATTTTGATTAGTATAATGAATAAGTTACGATATCATATTATGATATTATTAAATGTTATCCTAAGATACATTCTTAATGATCTTAGTAGGTAGAGGTCTTATTACGTGCAGTAGGGATTGTATGTGTGGGTGATTAAGGGTATATAATCAACAACTAAGGATTAAATGAATGGAAATGGATGGAAAATGTGCTGGAAAATTTATCTTTTCTAACACGTCGTATGATATATATAAACTCTTATAAATATACAATGTACGTTAAATATTACAAGGCTCGGGATCTACATAAAACAAGTAAAAAACTGATTCTATTGTCATTTTGTATTTCGGCTGGGCTGGGACCGGATAATGTATTATACTAGCTGACCCGGCAAACGTTGTTCTGCCTTATAAATATTATTTGTTCTTATAGTATTTTACAAATATTTTACAGTCACAAAACAGGTATATATGTATTTCTTCTAAATTCAAATATATCGTAGAAAACTTTGCACGCATTTCGTTTATTTTATTTTAGTTATACAAAACCGCCCGTGGTCCGTGGCATATTCATCGGATGGGGCCCTCCATCCTTCAATATAAGGATGCTCACACCGTCGGGTGAGTCTATCGTATAGAATGCGCTCGGAGCGCTGCCTCCATCTCCGATGACGTCCTTAGCCGTGGTTCGGCTTCGCAGAAGGCACCCTAAGGACGGAATCAAATTTGAGCTCCCGTGAGGGCTGTCCCTTTATCACGGCTGAGTCTGTCAAGGCCAGGCCCGGTGACGCTGTCAAGGCCAGTAGGGCCAACAGCAATATACATTCCGAAGAAAAATAAATCAATATAAGGAAGCATAATCAATTACATAGTACTTTTAATTTAAAAATAAAGCACTACGTGAAGCTAAGCCTATAAACCCTATCATCTTTACATGATTTTCTAGTAAACCTTAACCGTATCGAACGGAAATCACAATTATTGTTTTAGCAAGGTTCAATAATATTAAAATTCCTTTTTCCTCGCTAATTGTTACATGATAGGACCTCCTGTGCCTTCGGCCCTCTCTAACCGTGGGGTCTTTTTTGGCTAAGGGCCCATGGCATTTTTTTTCTTGCCACCCTATTGTTACGCCACTGGATATAACAAAAACAAAATGAAATTTTAAAGTGACGCGACACTTCATGTTATTGATTTCAAGTCAATGAACGAAGTTTAAATTGTTTTGATATTGTTTGAAATTCAAAAAATGGGGGGTGATAAATACTTTACGACCTATTCTCATATCTACTAAATATACAAAAAAAAAATCGATCGGTCAAGCCGTTTCCGAATCACCACGACACGAGATATTTATATATTAGATTATGTCTATTACAACCTCTAGAAACTAATGTAATATGTCTTAATACTATAGTTATTCATTTAAAATAAATTATGTGTTGAGTCTCGGACTTAGAGCTTGTATATTATTCATGTAGATAAGTTGATGATTTGTAATGGAAGCGAATAAATTTTAACACACGAATAGCATTAGTGAAAATTGACTCACATGTCTATTAATCATTACTATGTCTACACTAGCAATGTTTAATGATTATTGTTGGCTTTTATAATATGTCGAGATATTGATATTGATAATATAATTATATAAGTGTATAATATTCTGCTAAGTTTTTTATTTATATGTGATGGTTATGCAGGACTTTTCTTTCATAAAAGATGTCATCTAATCTTTGACTTTTTTATATTTTTTTATGTGACTTAGTCGGCAAGTAAGCATACGGTCCAGCTGATGGCAAGCGGTAACGCATCTTATGAGCGCTTTGAACAGCGTTCATTTTTAGGTGTCACTCACGTGTTGCCAACCTCGAAATATTGGTTCTTAAATATCCTTTGCCCAGTAACTTCACTAGCCACAGTATTCTTCAAACTGAAACATAGTAATATACATAACATACAACTTCTTTGCGATAGAATATCTCACACTGCGGTGGTAGCCGTACCACCAGTATATTCAAAAATAGACATAGCTTTGATGTAGCGGTATTGATTTTGGTTGTTTCGTACTATAAAGTGTATACGACGCCATTAGGCAGGCTCGTTCCGATAAATAATGAAGGGGTGCTCGGTTTAGTCATCGCTTTTATAAGGGTTTCTTTTATTAGACAGGTGCGGTTGATTAAATTTTATTTATACGTATAATTTACCGACACGTGACCCTTTATATAGAGGTTAAAGTATGGTTTCATTCTATCTTTTAAGTAAAGCAAATAGGAGTATGTCCTTTTAAAATGGACCCCTATTACACACCTTTACATTTTTTTATGCAAATCATGTCAACGGAACCCTATTTTTAAGTTTCCACTGTCCGTCCGTTCGTCCGTCTGTCAGCGGCCTGTATCCCCTCCACTTTTCAATTGGGACAAATGTTAAATAATTACCTTATCATGCTTATGAAAATTACTTAATTATACTTGTTTACTACTTGCTTTTTAGTGTCGAACTTAGTTTAAACAAAAATAAGTCCACTGCTCTTAAATTATTTTTGAGTTATTTTGAATTTTGTTATTGAGTAAGAAAGGATGCCGAATAAATGGTCAAATTTAAGTTATGCAATTAAGTACTAATTTTTCTTCTATGCTTTACGACTATAATAAATATATGCATACATTTCTCAAGGAATAATAACTAAAACTCGTGAAGGCAAGTGAAAGCTTTTACTTTAAATACATAAATATTATTTGGTTAAACAGTACAAGACAACGAAATAGATTTTTTGTTTTCTGCTTGAGGCTTTTTGCCTTGAATAGTTTTAACGTTCTTCATTATGATTTTCATTTTTTAAATAAAAATAGCAATAAAAATCGGTTACACTCCTTAAGCATGATTTTTCACTGGCCTACACGATAACGATACAATATATTAGCCGATAAAGACTTACTGATTCCCTACAGCTAATAAATCTTTTACACTAGCCGACACGATACCGACATATCGTCGACGAGACGCTGTCGAGGATGGTCAATGATGATGAGTACAATCCATTTTGCCCCCATTAGATCTAAGATAATCTTCTGCTTCCTAGCATTATTCCCGGTATGTACTCAGTCTGCTTAATATTCTTATACGTATTTAACAGGCTACTAGTTCTTACACATAGCGATTGCCATCTGACTTCCCCAAATGTTTGGGCGAAACAGTAACTCATTGGATAAAAGCAAATTACCTACCAAGAGTTCTTTCCAAGGCACGGTGTGGAGGAGTGCCCAGAACGAAACAGATGTTTGTATGATGAATGCTAGCACCCGCCCCGAGGGTGAATTGAACCCGCGATCGTTGAGGCTAAAGGCAGCCTGGCTACCAACACGCCATAATGGTCGTCTAGATTAAGGATAATATACGTAATTACTCAGTGGTATATGCGTGCCTAAATTGTCACCTCCCTAGACATTTAATATGTCACTTGCTCACACATCATGACGTTTAATTTAACAATGTGGGAGCTGTTAGCTTACTTTGATTTAACTCCATTAATTAACGATTTAGTAGCTTTGAACTATCTAAGACATGTGTGTAATATTAAATTCAGTGATATCAAACATTTTAAAGTAATTATACTTTTTTAACTTTGTCAGATTAACTATTCGAAGTACCCAAAACTGCTTAACAATTTATCTTTTTATGACAACTAAAGCAAATATAAGTTATTATAGCTCTCTCAATATAAGTTGAACCATGCGCAGTAACACATTTATTGGTCTCAACCGAATGCGGAATGAAGAGGGCCGCGTAACTATAACAACGCTGCGACGCTCGACCCTTTTAGTACACTCGCTCACGGTTGTTTTAGTTCTTTAAAAAAATATATTAAAAATTAAATAAAAATATCAATTATTTTTGTCAAGCGTGTGAACATTTAATTTTGTAAAGGTGTATTAAATAAGACGAAATCAATATTTTTGTCTAACATTTTTGTCCATGATTGTACCTGCGCAGAAGTGGCCATTTTGGTTCATTTTAAATTGAGAGAACTATACTAGCCATAAAAAAAGAAGTGTACAGAATTCTAAGTAACGAGCGATCGCGTAAGCATAAATTTAAGAGTCGCTCCGATATTGTTAAGACATTATCGTTATGGTGTCGGTAAGTAAAAAACGACAAAATGAAATAAAAAATTAAGCAGTATTAATAAACAAAACTTAAACATTATTAGAAAATTTAACATTTATTTTTTTGCGTTAGTGCGAATTTAGGAAGGAGCACCAGCGAATCTTTGGACATTTTGTTAGTTTTCAAGGGCCTGTCCATAATATATAATAAGTCTGTGCACCTATATCGAAAGAAATATAAAATATGGTCCTTGTCCTTGTTGTATGTGTTTCCGGACCTCCGACACAGGATATCAATATCCTAAGGGGGGCCGTTGAGTGTGTAGCGTTTATTTTTTATTGTGTAGCTCGGAGCTTAATAAGTTTGTATTGACCATGCAAGCATATTTTCCGGTCTGAGTGTATTTGTCCTTGTCATTGTGAATGTTTCCGGACCCCGACACAGGATATTACTATCCTAATGGGGGCCGTTGAGTGTGCAGCGTCTATATATTTATTTATTAAATAGGAATCATAAAAATTAAATAGCTGAATCCACAGATATATTTTACCAATTTCTTATTTGTCAAACTCGACTATCATACCAGTTAGACTGGCACAGATAGCGTTAAAATTTTCCTCCTCGCCAGCGCTATAGTGGGCAAAAAGTCTCAGCGATCCAAATAAATTGTTTTGCATTGCATTCGTTGCAACTATAGTGAAGGCGTCGGTCAGCTAGACTCGTGCACACGAGGTTTGTGGGTCAGTACAACCGGATCTGCACCACCTACATTTGAACGAGATGCGGAATTAGAATGTATGGAAGAGTCGTGTCATTGTCAAGAACGTTGATAGGGCGTTGACATTACGTGGTGAGATTGTTAGGCGATTGGATTTCTAAGAAGTTGATTTATGTTTCCGTTATAAAATATTTAATTTATTAATATATTTATTAGTATAAGCAGTTTTATATTACAGATTACATTCTTCTACTACTACCAAAATTAGTTTCGATATCAAAATTAATTTTAGAATTAATTATTTTAAGGTTTATATAATATTTTAAAAATTAGACTGTTTTAAAAAACAACAACGTATAACTTATAGGGGAAACCATTCATTTTAAGGTCGGCGTAAAGTAATAGCATCAGTAAGTACCTACTGTTGCATTTCGTGCTATGAGTGAGAGCGACAGAGGCCTCATCTCCCACCCCCTCTGTACTCTTCCTCTTTTCGCTTTTTATCCCTTCCCTCTTCTCTTATCCCTTGGGTTGGCAACGAGCATGTGATACTTAAAGTATTGCATATGTTACGGTGACCGCTTACCAACAGGCGGCCCGTATTCATTTTTGCCAACCGTCATGTAATAAAAAACATTCTTTCTTGAAGCCTTTTAAAAATCGATAATTTTGACTATTAGTGTTGATTTGAAGTCTTGACGTCACGCAAGTGCTGTTGGTATTGCATAGTACTGCGTAGTGGGTCGTTTACAGTTAGTTGTGAGGAACATAAAAGTTTGTCGGTCGCGTTATTATCTTTCATCAAAAGCGGATGTGATCGTAATTGGGGGTTCATAAAGTGCTACGCTGAAAGTATTTTGTTTTGATTGACACTTTAATGTCTGCATATATTATATTATGGCTTCTTTCTAAATATTTGAGAAGCATTTTTAAACTTATTTTAAAAATGAAATGTAGGCAGTGTTATTGTATAAAATGATTTCTACTAATCTCCACATTTATTTGACAGATTTAAATGAAAATTAGAACATTTATTTTTTTTTAATGTTAGAAGTTAGCAAAAAAGCATACGGCCCACCTGATAGTAAGTGGTTGCCGTAGCCTATGAGCGCTTGCAGCACCAGAAGTAGGTGCCACTCACGTGTTGCCAACCTTGAGATATTAGTTCTTAAATCTCGTCCGCCCAGTAATTTCACTAGCGTACAGTGCCCTTCAAACCGGAACACAGTAATGCCTAGGCACTACTATTTGGCGGCAGAATATTTGACACTGCGGTGGTACCTACCTAGCCGGCCTCTTGCAACAAAAGACCTACCACCAGTAAAAAAGAACCTATGAAATATTCTTGAATAAAAAATTAAGTTATAAAATCTTTGATTTTTAAGTTTAAAATAAGCACTTTCATAATAAGATAAATAGCGATAACAAGATATACATAGTTTGGAATTGACGCTTATGGTGAAAAATGATTTTATTACTTTTTAAATCATGCTCTATTTTTTTTTTTTTTTCGGAATGTGTATTGCTGTTGGCCCTACTGGCCTTGACAGCGTCACCGGGCGAAGGGGCCGAGTACAGAGACTCAGCCGTGATAGTCATGCTCTAATGGTCTGTACTATATATATATACATAACTAGTTCCTGTTCTGTTAGTATGAAAAGGACTACTAGACTAAGGAAGTACTACTACTCCTTTATCAAAATCAAAATAATTTTTATTCAAGTAGACTTTTAAAAAGTACTCATAAATAGTTAAAGGCTACCGACGGTTCTACGGTATGCTGTTCGCCTCTCCCCTTGGACTTTGAATCGGCAATAGGCTCATGACTCCATCGCTTCAACACGACGCTTTAAATTTTCATAGACCACTTAACATAGTGAAGCCATCGTCGTTATATTAAAAAATATGGTTATCCCATGATAAACATTTTTAAAGGGTAATAAAAACTGAAATAGCTTTACACGCTTGCGACAACTTTTGGCATGAGTTTCGTCTATTAATGACTCCATACATAAGCTGGAGCACAATCATTAATTGCAAAAAAAAATTAATCAAACAAACTGATTGTTTTTATGACAAAAATATTTATGGTGACTATAGGGAGTTGTATTCATGTTTGAGGAATGTCATAAAATCTATACATTATATAATCCTTTCTTCTTCTTTCTAGCATTATTTCCCGGTATTTACACAGGGTCTGCTTATACTCTTATCCTGATTTGTGTTACTAGTTTTTACACACGGCGATTTGATGATTTACCACCTGACCTCCGCAATTCTATGCCGAACCAGTAACTTATTGGATAATAGCATATTAAATATATAAGTTTTGAACTATATACATGATGTTAGTTACAAAAATAATAAGATAAAACAATTAGTTTATTATTCGGAAATGCGAAGGCCAGACAAAGAAATTCTTTATATTTGTTTTGTCTGGCTAAACGTCTATCTTTTTGTTTGCTAGTCTTCGCAGAATTGCTTTGTTCTATAGCATCCTGAATTGAATAAAAACAAAAATTTATCCAATGCATCTTTTAATTTTATTTTGTCTGCTCAAATTTTACCATCAAAAATGCGTCCCGCATACACGGGATATATTTTGTATTTAAAATAAATGTTGAATTTTTTCATTTTTCTAAAGACATTCCTCTAATATAGTCACAATACAGAAAAAATATTCATAATATAATAAATCTTAAATTTATTTTACTATTTCCTTTTTTTTGTAATCCGAGAACAAAATTTTTCATGTCTTTAATTTTTAAAAGATTCTCTATCTAAGCAAATATAAAATTGTTCAAAACTTTATAAAATATAAAAAAATTGAATTATTTTTTAATATTATATTTTTCATGTAGTATTAAATCATACAAAATATTTCTGTCAAAGGAATATCATTCCCAACGATGTGCACAAATCCTAATTCTGAAACAATCTCTGGTATTTAAACGACACCGCATCGCCAAAACAGACGGTTAGGCATTTTTATTTTTTCGGCTCTTCGAAAATTTCTAATTCCTTGAACCGGCAAACTAAAAACACAAGATGGCTGGGTTCATTGACCTCACAATCGTCCGGTCCTGGCGCACAAGAGATAATTATGATTCGATAGATAACTGTAAAGATATTTTTTATCGTTGACGAAACGAGGTTATACATTTGATTCGTGCTCAAATCATTTTTTGCCTAGAAACGGAGTTTATGAATTTATTGACGTCGTATTTTCATGGCTTCCTCGACGATAATTTTACTATATTTAATTGTTATTACTAAAACCATCGTCGTATCTATCCCGATGGTAATTCAAGTAGGACGATGATGAAATTTAAATTTAATATTACTTTAAATATAAGAAAACCTACCTTCATTGTACAACGGTGTCCGAAACGGTACATTTTTTATTATCAAGCAACGTGAAGACAGCTTTTTGATGACTTAAAACTGCAAGTCTCGTTATGTTAATTAAGTACACATTTCCCACGTCCTTTGTCTCAATTATGTAGGATGCATTGTCAACTGTTTTTAGATTATGTATGTTAAAGCGATTTAGATTCAAACAATAAACAATGGTCAGTGTAGTTTTTTTTGTTCAATTATTAGTAATGTAGGTCAGAAGCATCGCATAACTGCTCATGACACAATACACCGCAAGTTCAATATGTTCACCGCTGAACGGGCAAAGAATAAATCAAAACCCAATCATTCGTGTCGGTTTTAAAGTAGCTAACGTGCTTATGAAAATTGTCATCCCAATACTGCACATATATTATATTATGATTTTTTTTTCACTGCTTGCCATCAGGCGGACCGTATGCTTGTTGGCCAACCGTCATGACATAAAAAAAAGATTTTTGTTAGTGCGATTAATCTCCTAAAGCGAGTTAAAAATGTAATTGACAGATATTCAAAAAGTACTAGTAATGAGTTTTTTGTACATATATGGTACGCAATGGCTTCTGTGATCCTAATTAAAGGTTTTTTTCTGATACAGTTTAGAGTTATATATAGATAAAGTGATGAGTGAAAGTTGGCGCTTTCCAATCTCCCACTCCTCTGTGATCCCTCCCTTTTCCTTCTCATCCCTTCCCTCCTATCCTTTAGGTTGACAACGCGCATATGATACTTCAAGTATCGCCAGCGTTCATAGGTTGCGGCGACTGCTTACCATCAGGCTGTTTGGCAACCGTCTTCTTCTTTTCTGGTTCTTTTTGATTTGTACAAATAATATGAATGACATTTGTAATACAGTACATTTGCATTTTTTTGCAGTAACTATAGGTCACGAACATTTAAAAAAAATAACACTAATCTGTATCTACATTAAATTGGTTTAATTAAGTATTGCATTTACATATCGCAAACAAGACTTTTTGAAAGGCGATATAGATATGAAAAAATAAAATGCATTTTATTCTTGTATTCCATTAAAATGTAAGTGATTCAGCCAGTTCAAACTGCATTACTCCTTAATAAACAATTATGTATAATAAAAATGTATATTTTGCTTATATAGATCATATATTTTGCGTTTGTCTATAATTTATGAGTAAACAATTTATTGGTTTGTGCAATTTAGCAAAATATGTTTTTATTAAGCTGTTAATTACAAATACCAACATAATATTATCCGACAATATAATTTTGGTTTGTAGATCTTGATTCAAGTGATAAATGGTGATGGCTAGACGGACTCAATTGATGCCTCACTGTCTCAACACAATTTAGTTTTATGTTAAGTTTTTACATCTCTCACTAAACTCAAAACAAAGTTCCAACTAGTTTCAAAAATGACGGACTTGCATACAAATTTCCACCCCTTTTGATTTCGAATTTTTTTTTCTTTCGTCTATTGGTCAGTCAGGTCTTATTTTACATACATAATTATTTAGATACAAAGACGACAATGTTTCCATAACCAGTCGTTTTCGATAAATTAATTTTATAGCCTTGCTTTTTAGATAGTTGTTTATATATTTAGAATTCGTAATGCATCTGTCTTTTTATTCTTTGGCATTTAGTAGATATGCCTGCCTCCATCTGCCCGCAGGACCGTTACTCGGCACAGTAACCGTGTATGGGAGATTAATGTAACAAATCCACGCCAGCGCATGAAGGGCTTATATATCCATAACTAGACAATATTTCTTACATTGTAACGAACGATTCTAAGTTACAATGTAAGTAAAATATTATGGATATTATTCACAGTGGTTTGTGGTGAAATGTTATGCGGGCTTATTTTTATTATTTCTATTATTTTATAATAATAATAAAATTATGGAACTCAAACTCCGTCTTAACACGATCTCTTTAAATATTTAGGTTTTATTTAATTGAATAATTTAATTTCATACTATATAAAATTTCATACTAGCTGCACTCCGTATGGTTTGCAAATGCACGTGAAGAAAAAAAAACAATTATATTAATATTTTTAAGGACGAAAACCGAACGAATATATAAAATATTTTTTTAAAGAAATACGATCCGATCTAGATTTATTTCATATTTCTCAGTCTTCTTGCCCTTATCCCAACTAAGAGGGGTCGACACAACACTCCTTCTTCTTTCATTCTTTTCTATCATTCGTCATCTCTGCACTCACTCCCTTTCTAAGCATTCCACACATTTCATCCACGTCTGTCATTTAATATTTCTCAGTATTTAGTTTATAAATTGAAGACTTTCAAGTTGCTTAATTAATTATAAAATAAATTTTAATTCAATTATTTCATATCGTAGTGCATATCTATGAAATATATAATTGTGAATTTTAGATTATGAAAAGTGGGCCAAATTTGCCTTACCAGTTCACTCGACAAAGCTTTAAACACGACCGGTTGATAGGACGTCGACCCCGCAACCTACTGTCTGCTTACACTCAACATATCGTTATTAAAAACTATTATATTTTATATTTATTATGGACAAAAATAATAAACCATTCTCATCTTAATTATATATTTTTATGTTTCCTATTATTAAAGGTATTTATTATATTTGCATCGTTTCTCATTTAGCCATATATTTTGTTTAGTTAAATAAACTAAACGCTACACTCTTAACGGCCCCCATTAGGATACTAATATCCTGTGTCGGGGGTCCGGAAACATTCATAATGACAAGGAAAAATACACCCAGACCCGGAAAATATGCTTGCATGGTCAATACAAACATATTATGCTCCGAGCGGGAATCGAACCGACCTGTGGCGTTTAAGGCAGGTTCGCTACCGCTGTGCCACAACGCCGTCAAATCGTCGTCTTCGTCAGTTATATCTATTTCGATTTATAAATATATTATTAGTATTTTTTCCACGGCTTCGCTTGTATTGATATTACTTATTACTATTTTATATTACGCTTTTATTATCTACGTGGCTACGCTATGACACATTTTTTAAAATTCATTGGGTTTCCTTTAGAAATAAAATGTATAATAAAGTTTTGCTAAAAAATAAAAAAAAAAACAATCGATTTAAAAGTTCTCAGTTTATACAAACAAAGCATTAGTATGAGGATGCTTAATAATTAGATGTGATTATTTTAAATATTATTATTAATTCAACCAATTTAAGAACCATATAAAGGTAAATAAAATTGTTATGTATTTCTAAAGCGCATTTACGGTCGTGACCATTCACGCATAACAACACAAATTAGTGCCGTTTCGTTTTCCTGAAGCGTGCACGGTGCGACATGCTTAGCCTATTTGTATATTGTGTATTTCTGTTCTATTGCCCATAACAGACACAGTGCAACACAGACTATAATGTACAAGCAAGTAATAACACACTTTTATGCTCAGAACTGAAATGTATTAAAAGTGATATAGTCTTCTATTTGTGAAAGTTAATTAAATTGAATCGTTAAGAGAACGTCTTTCTAATCAATTTATAATTCCTAAAATAAAAATATCGAAAAAACATAGGAATTTAGAGATCTTCTCTACTCGTAGTATAGCTCTTTTAAGTTTTTCTTTTTAATATTGTTATCGATATTTGGACGCAAATAAGCAATACCATGTCAACCCACAAAATTGAGAAAACTTGAGTTATATATGCAGAAGTATTGGTAAATGGCTGAACAACATTTTTCTTTAATATTTGTAGGGTTTTATGCTTTAAAACTTCAAAAAGCCATTTTTTAATCATGCAATTTATGTATTATGTTAAACGTTTTGGGTTATATTATATACCAAATATGCAGTTTGTATACTTATTTTTTGTGAAAATAAGTATAAATTACTTACATAAGTCTGAAATTGCCAAACACTTGACCAATACATAAAATAAAATTCATATAAAGCAAGCTGTTCAAAATCTTCAAACGCGTTTTTCTCGAAATGACATTCGTGTGGGTTGACATGGTATTGCTTATTTGCGCCCATTTAGCTTTTCACTCTCGTGCCTCGTGTGGTAGAACTATAAAAAAAACAAACATTAATGTATTAAAAATCATAAAACAAAGAAAAGGATGACGTAATAAATGTTAAGATTTGTATATTTCTTTTTATTTAATTAATTATTATTAGTGCATACACACCGCACTTACCTTTTGAGCAACTTAATGCAACACGGTAAAATTAGGTAACATTCATCCATAATTGTGATAAAATATACTAACAACAAATAATATTTTATTATTAAATTTTGCTCATGAAACTGAAACTTATTCTTACATTCATTAGTAGTACAGCCATGTTCCTCCCACAGAAACTCGTAAACTAACCGAATATTGTTGTGTTTCGTGCGATGAGTGTGAGCGCCAGAGGCCTAATCTCCCACCCCTCTGCTCCCTTTTTCCCTTCTCATACTTTTCTTTTCATTGAATTGGATAGGATAATTCAATTATCGCAAGCGTTCATAGGTTGCAATAACTGCTTACCATCAAGCGGACCGTATGCTTGTTTGCCAACCTTCATGATGTAAACAAATACTTAAAAATAATATAATAATATTTATAACATATTTAAAATGCTCAAAATTCTTGATTTTATTACTGGATATTCGTACCACATATGCCACTACCACATGTTATTGTTCTATGGTTTTATCGTACGTAACATGACGCGATCCTAGAAATGGCGACGTCTTTTGCATTCATCGCTTGCATCGAACTGCAGTGGGCAAGTTCAAGGCTGGTCGCTTCCAATTGCAAGCGCATACGCATTAATTCAGCTCACAAACGACTACCATTGTCTATCACTCTCGGACCAGGGTCAGAGACCCCATGAAGGATTAATGACACTATTGTGGGGAGTTATATGGTCTATCTTTTTTTTTTCTGCAACCACCTGCCACCGCCGCAGTTTAAGTACTTAAAGTTTAAATGCGGTTATGAGTGTGCTATTCGGAATTATATTACCTATTGAATGTTTTACCGCGAGCGTTGTCAAGTTTTATTATAATTTGTAGAGTTTATTATTCAGGAAGCTTTTAAGGTTTGATTGTTGTTTTGGTTTTTTTTTATTTCGGTCATTAACCGCAGTTACTTTTTTTTTTCGTTTCGAGAAATCCGTTTTTACGCATAAATGTACAGAATTAAATACGAGAATATTTCCTGTATAATTAACTGTCAAAACGTTTATTCGTTTTAAATTAAAACGATTCGTATTATTAAAATAATATATTAAAAATAATTTTCCTATAACTATGCCGGATTTTTTTTCACATTCGCAGTAATGTATTATTTTTATATTTACTTGATTATATTGCTAAGCCGATTATTATAAAATTTATTATGTATACAGTTTAAGCCTAGGAGAAGGATTTCTTATTAAAAAAATTGTTATCCAAATGGATGAAACTATGTGCGAAATAATACTTAGTATACTCGTATCTATAATCTCACATTTAAATGACCGCGAAACTTACCCTTGGTAATTTTAATATTTTACACAGAATCATCGCACCGTAATATAATATAAATTATGATTTCGCAGCTGTTGAGATCTCCATACGTTTTAAAAGTTTGTTTGCCTTGAATACACGAACGAACTAGCCTTGTGATGAACAAATTTTTTTATATAAATTCTAACTTTTTTGTACTAAACAAATTGTTAAAACTAAAACCCAAGAAGCCTAGGCCTGTTAAATACCTATTATTCAGTTGTTTTATGAAATGCCGATAGAATGAACTGCCAAAACAGATTGCTTACTACATTTTAAGGTCATAAAATTAAAAGTAAAAACACCTGTCATCATCTATTGATATCTTTTCTGTATTACAATTATATAGTGATGGTGTAAGCTGCTATGTTAAATATAGTATTATTGTTAGACGTTACCAATGTTATGTAAATAACAACTACCATGTTCATTCATAACTGCGATATTTCGCAACCTCAAAATGTTTGATGATTGCACATTTGATTCAGTTTATTTCAGTCCACATGCAAGTACAATCAGTGCTAATTTTTGGTTGAAAAATCACTCTATACGTAGGACGTATTACATCATGATTCATCCATAGAGGGCTGTATGATTCATCCAAATATATCAACAAACTGTAAAACTTTAAGTAACCGATTTTAGTAAAGGTAACGAGGTCTGTCAATAAATTAAAACTAGAAACAAAGTTGCGAGCAGCAACAAGTCCTATTTGCATTGATAAATCTACTGCAATAGGTATGTTCTAAGCCGAGTTTCAGTGGGCATATGATTGCATTCCACGATGCGTCACCATTACCGCATGACTTGATCCCGATTGCGCTGAACGTGACGCACGGTCCCACGCTCCGGTTACATCGCATATTGTTTGATTACCTCTTCATTTAACAATATTTAACTAAATTTTTTTATAGACAAATAATCTAAGTCTTTAAGAACTCTTCTTGAGAGAAGAAAGGAGAGAGAGAGAAATAAGCCTGGATTAAGACTTTCAAGAAGAGTTGTTTTTCCAGAAGCAAGCATGTAGATATTTTAAGTGTAGGTTATATCATAGGGTTGATTGCGTGAGCGTGCCCGTGTCATCCCACTAAGACGTGTTCGTTAGGTTTTAGTGGGTAGTACTTAGCTCGACTAGCTAGCGGTGAGCCCCACACTACCACTACCTAAAAAGGGCTATAAGGTTA
Organism: Hestina assimilis; assembly: GCA_023373885.1. Taxonomy (NCBI): domain Eukaryota; kingdom Metazoa; phylum Arthropoda; class Insecta; order Lepidoptera; family Nymphalidae; genus Hestina; species Hestina assimilis. The sequence goes on from CM041754.1 coordinate 8,085,494, forward strand.
TGCGAGAAATCTATAAAGAAAGTGATGAAGAAAAACATTTTTTTTTTTCGGAATGTGTATTGCTGTTGGCCCTACTGGCCTTGACAGCGTCACCGGGCGGAAGAAAAACAATGACACATTCCTATTATGGACTCTGATAGCTGACGTTCTTAGCTGGGGTTCGGTTTTGCAGGAGGCACCCTAAGACCGGATTTAAATTTAAGCCCCCTGGAGGACTGTCCCTTTCTCACGACCTGATCTCTGTCTCTGCTTCGGCACTACTTCTTGACGCTGTCAAGGCGAATAGGCCCAAGAGCAATACACAATCCGAAAAAATAGCGGAGTCTATTTTGTTTTCTCATTTAGTTGATTTGAAGAGTTATAATTCAATTTTCCCCGAAAAAGTTCTGATTAATAAATATTTACTTGGATGTATGGATATGGATTTGTCGTCAATTATTGTCAATTTAATAGTATATAAATGGACGCAAATAAGCAATACCATGTCAACCCACACGAATGTCATTTCGAGAAAAACGCGTTTGAAAATTTTGAACAACTTGCTTTAAATGATCTTTTTTGTGTATTGGTCAAGTTTTCGGCAATTTCAGATTTATGTAAGTTATTTATACATATTTCACAAAAAATAAGTATACAAACTGCATATTTCGTATATAATATAACCCAAAACGTTTACATAAATTGCATGAATAAAAATTACTTTTTAGAAGTTTTAAAGCTTAAAACCCTACAAATATTAAAGAAAAATGTTCTTCAGCTATTTACCAATACTTCTGCATATATAACTCAAGTTTTCTCAATTTTGTGGGTTGACATGGTATTGCTTATTTGCGTACAAATGTAAATGAAATGAATACATTCAGAAATGATTTTATTTAGTGGTTGGCAGACATCATCCAGAAATGACATTTACATGAATGCTTTGGGAGCACCCAGAATAATTAATGTGTATGACTGCCATTGACTAAAGCTATTTTGGCAAAGATTGGCTATCGTATTAAGAGATAAAAAACATGTGACATTAAAGGGTATTTCCTAATCACCTTAAATATCCTATCAACTCTTCTTTGTCTTAAGGTTCAATTTCGCAACGATTTTTTTTTATAAATAACAATTTTGTATATAAGAAAGATTTTGTCTTTTGTGAATATTATATCCATAAATTTTAATGCTCTAGTTCCTAATTTATTTGGCAAAAACGTATAGAAGACTGTTTGTTTGTGGTGAGCTTTAGCCCTGTAATAGGCCGGCGTTGAGCCAAATGTTACTAATTTGCATACTACATTTGCAGAATGTTTCGATACGCCCGTACTGATGTATGTACTCGGCCAGTGATTACTCGCTATTTTAGTCGACAACTCGACTAGCGTAGCCCCTTTAGAATTCATACAAACCTAATTTATTACATATTCTCGCTGTATCCCACCATTCATTCGCATTGGTTTTTTCCAACTACGTGTTATTACACAATATACATACACATGTACCACATTATCGTTTTTCTGTTTTTAAATAGAGTTTGGAAATATCATGTAAGCTTAAAGAACCTCAGCAAAGATTTATTTTTTACACCGACGATTATTTTTCGAAAACGATGGGGTGTTTGTTATAAGTTCGACATCTGTGTGTGTGTCTGTCTGTGGCATCGTAGCTCTCGACCGGATGAACCGATTTTGATGCGTTTTTATATTCGTTTGAAATCAAACATGATCGAGATGATGATGACCTAAAATTTATGAAGATCTGTTCAGGCATTTCAATGTCATCATTTTTTCTTATTATTTTCGGTCGGGATCTTAGATGCATAAGGCGTATTTATTACAGCTGTCCCAACGTTGTAGCGCAGTGGTAGGGAATGTTCCTTAAGCACCACAAGTCACGGGTTCGATTCTCGTCCATTCTCTCGTCCGGGTGTCCCGTCCCGTCTTGTGTATGAGTGTGTAACGTTTATTTATTGTATTAAATAATTAATGTGATGAGGGGTATTATTATATGTTTTAGAAATTTTTCTTTCTTCTTGGGTTACTTAAAATGTTTTGTATTACTTCAATCAGACAAAAGAAGATTGTACAGTTGTCGCGGTATGTCAGCAAGACAGTCATAATTCACTTTCCAGACATCGTGTCGACATCAAATGCTCATTATAATCTCGGCGCATGAAACACTCCATCAATTACTAATGTATCACGTTACAAAACGAATATTTCGAAAATGATAAATAATATTTATCAATGAAAAACCTTTTTCTGTATAGATAATTTATTTATTCACATTTTTAAAGCCATAATGGCGACAGATAAGCTTACAACTCGTGTGATAGTAAGTGGGAACCATGGCCTATTAACGCTTGTAATAACATGAGAAGTAGGTAGCATGTGTCGAATTAAAACAAGGAGTGAGAGCGAAAACGGACGAAAGTAGTAGGGTTTTTGGACACTGAACTAAACTGAACAGTCAGCACTGTTCAATTTAGTTTAGTGTATCAACGTACTGCTATCTTACGTCAGGGTAATACTAATAAAACTACTCTGTTGGAACCACAACAAGGTTCTACTACACAAAAAGCTACCTATTGCATAAATACAAGGGCAGCCTTGTTGCTTGAAGCGATTTCTTCCAGAAACCAAAGAAGTAATAAGGTCATGTACATTATTACATTGTCAGAAATATCTTTGCTAAAACATAGAACATTTTTTACTGTCTGAGCTGCAGATCTAAGCGTAATAATTAATGGGTCAAAACATCAATACCATTTTGATCAAGAACTAATTTTATTTTCATTTCACTGATATTTGAGGATATTACAAAACACCACTATAATACTTTCTCATTCAGACTCTCAATATATTCACGAATGAAAATGTAGCAAAATCCGATTTACGAAAAAAACGAACCGTTCGAAAGCCCAATAATTATGTTAGAACCTGTAACATGAGTTGATGATACCGAGTGATTAAGGCAAGCAACAATCTTGCGTCAGAAGATGATGCTTCAAATCCTCAAGAAAACATATTATTGTATAGTAATAATTAAATTAATATTATTTAATCTGTTTCAGCTGTTGTTAATACTATCAATTGGACGCAAATAAGCAATACCATGTCTACCCACACGAATGTCATTTCGAGAAAAACGTGTTGGAAAATTTTGAACAACTTGCTTTATATGATTTTTTTTTATGTATTGCACAAGTTTTTGGCTATTTCAAGATGTATGTAAGTTGTTTTACTTTTTTTTCACATAAAATAAGTATACAAACGGCATATTTCGTATATAAAATAACCCAAAACGTTTAAAATAATACATAAATTGCATGATTAAAAATGGCTTTTTTAGAAGTTTAAAGCTTAAAGCCCTGCAAATATTAAAGAAAAATGTTCTTCAGCCATTTACCAACACTTCTGCATATATAACTCAGTTTTATCAATTTTGTGGGTTGACATGGTATTGCTTATTTGCGTCCAATTATTATTTTAATACCTGTTTCAAATAACCAATTTCGTTCATAGTTATTGGCTGTGATGCACTTCGATTCCGTAATTGAATTTGCAGTTTTGCTATTGCCAATTTGCTCGTTCTAGTTCGACGCCCTTGTGAACTACATTGTTTGTTTTGATGGTCTCACATGTTCGGTCCGTGTCAATATTTAGTTTTGTGTCGTAAGGATTGCGATTCTAGGATTTAACGAGTACAAGAATAGAGAACGCATTGAATTGTTCTAAGTTAATTAAGGGATTGTGTAAACAATTTTTATTTATATTTTTATTTCAAGTCGTGATTTTGAATTACATATAAACATACGTGAGAAAACGTCAAAATATACTTGACTTAGCTTCGCTATTTCTACGGACGGACAGCGAAGGTACGAAGCCCTAAGTACTATACTGAGTTCCGTTGGCACCCTTCGGGTATGGAACACTAAAAAAATAAACTCAAATTTCCATATTTAATTAATATAAGTAGTTTAAAAATAGAACATATAACGCTACAATTTCCAGTATCTTGAGCGTGCAGAAGAATGTCAATCGTACATTTAATAGTGGGTACAATTTATAAGCTTCAATAGCTCAACGGTTAAAGGACCGACTCCACTCAGTTAATGCGAGACTCTCCGGGCTCGATCCAGACGCCCGTGCTTATTTGAATGGGCAATACGAGTATTAATAATGACTTTAACAATCATTGCTAAAACCTTTATCAAATAAATAAAAATAAAAACAATTTTTCCATAATTATATGATAGTATTACTTGATTGTCTTATAATATGTATGATAGGTATTTATAATGCAGCGTACACTGGAAATCGGCATTGCCCAAATGTATTACCCAATAATAAGTAAACATTTATTAAAATAAACATTCATAATAATTATTAGTAGTAACTAGTAATAGTAGGTAATTACGAAAACTGTCTACAATACAATTCTTAATGTTAAATAGTGTTGTCGTTTACACTAAATACCCTAGCCTTACGTTCCGATGTTCTGAATTAAAGACTTTATTCTTAACGAATAACATTCATGAATAATAATGTAGGGCTAGTGAAAGCTTAGGGTACTTGACATATAGTAATACTAGGTTCTGCCAGCGGCTTCAGCGGATTTTAATACAAACTTTGAAGTCCCATTTCACTTCTTTAGAAAATGTTAAAACACGTGTTATCTCGAATTTTTCGCCAATAACCAAGTTTCATGCTTATAGTTACAAAAATAACGTAATTTCATACAAACTTTTATCGCCTTTTCACATCCTTAATGGTTGAATTTTCAAGAATCCTTCTTATCTTAGTACTCGTTTACTTTCTTTCGTGCCGTTCAGGCATGGAAAAGATTTTCTAAATCAATTTAGTATCTACAACTTCTATTTGACACGCAAATAATGACTTGCGTTCCGTTGGTATATTATGGTTGGTTTACCAAAAGTTTACGAGTAACACGATCAAAGTTTGTAATGTTGTCGCATAGTAACCTAATTTTATTAGTAAGTAAACAATTTTCATTGTAATAAAACGGGACCCGTCAGTCATGACGTAGGCGCGGCGCATTTACGCGTACAATTTACGTGTACAATTATGTTCAGGATTTAAATTGAATTTTAAATCGATTCTGTCTAACAAGTGTTCAATTTAAATAACATTCTGGGTTCTTTTTACGTCCAATTTTATTGATTGAATGAAAATACAGGGAAGCTTTTTAACATGTTTTATTCGTTTATTTAATTTTTTTTATGTAAGAGGGGAAAACGGGCAGGAGGCTCACCTGATGTTAAGTGATCACCGCCGCCCATGAACATCTGCAACACCAGAAGGCATGCAGGCGCGTTGCCGACGTATCGGTTCGGAAAGACCGCCGGCGGAAGTTGATTCCACAGAGTGGTTGTGCAAGGAAGAAAATGTCTTCTAAATCGCGCTGTTGTGGATTTCCAGACATCGAGGTGGTATGGATGAAACTTAGAGTTTTTGTCGCGATGTCCGATGGTGAAATTCTACCGGCGGGATCAATCCAAACAATTCTTCAGAACACTCTCCGTGATATATGCGATAGAAGATGCAGAGTGATCCGACATCTCATAAATGACACAGAAACATAATAAGCAACCATAACTATGTTGCAATTTTTGATGTAAAGATTTTTGATAAGGACTAAGCGTATCGATTCGCGTCACCTGACGTCACGACATTCTTCATGTCACGTGTTACGTCAAACTGACGACGCATTTGCATCTTCGACAGTATACAGTTATTCTTTTTACTCTACTTCCACTTACCATCAGGTGGAGTAGATTCATCAGCCCTCTGGGCTAAATAAAAATATTTAGGGAAGGGAGAGAGGAGGATAAAGAAAGAGAGGGATCACAGCCATTGTGCCTCCTGCTCACACCACAATAATATGTGAGAGAGTAGTACTAACTCGATCGTATAGGTTCATGCAAAATCATAGCAATTCACTACTTTATAAAATAACTAGCGGCCCACTCCGGCTTCGCACGAGTATAAAATATATAGCCTATGTCATTCACTGAAAAAATGATTAAAATCGATCCAGTAGTTTTGATTTATTAATTACTGCCCGTGGCCTGCACGCGTTAAATGTAATTATTTACGACATCACATTAGAAAACTCAATTTTTTCTCCACTATTTTTATACATATAAACCTTCCTCTTCAATCACTCTATCTATTAAAAAAACCGCATCAAAATCCATTGCGTATTTTTAAAGATTTAAGCATACATAGGGACAGAGAAAGCGACTTTGTTTAATACTATGTAGTGATATAGACGCACTGTATATTGTATGAATGTCGCGTTATCTAATTCCAAACAGATCATAAATGTCCGATAATAAGGAAGTAATCAATCCACACTTTCCAAGTGTCCACTTTTCCTTATTTATTAACACTTAACTCTTAAAGATATCGACACTCTCTTCGCTATCAAACCTTGCTTAATCTTGTTAAGTAGTTCTTATACTTTGCCTGCTGTTTGTCGTTATAATAAAATAGATAAGACTTTAACATTAGCAAATTAATGTTTTGTTACATAATAAATATTGCACCTTCTTCGGTTAGCGACAGAGGTATACATTTTAACCAGCTTTTTTATTAGGCTGCGTTCCCACAATCTAATACCTATCATTTACCTAGTGTTAAACTCAGCGCTACGACCATCGTGTGTATAATTTAGAATAATATAATATCAGTATAATAATATTAATTAAGATTATTTTGATTATTATTGTTTTAGATTTAATATTATTTGACTTTGTTATAAATAGTGATGCGTTTAAAATAAACGGTCATAAATAATGTGAAGCTTGAGCCGGGTGGTTACTCTAGCCATCGAATAAAGATTGTGAATGAAGTATGATTCGCTTCTTTCGCTATCCTGATCCACCTTCTGTATCAGTAGCCTAGCTCAGCGCAGTTCCTGTGAAAACAGTTTAGCGGAGCGGGGCTCGGTCAATGAAGAGATTCTATTGGTTCTTAATAAACACATCCCTCGATACATATCTTTGGTGGAAACGCAGCCTCAGTAGTTTTTCTTATTACCATTTACTTTTATTTCACCGCCCAATGTTTGCACTATCTAATGTTTTTCTGTTCCGGACTATATTGTCACATTTTTTGGGTATCTTAGATATAGAATAGGAGCAATATGATTGCCCATTTCTATTTCAGGCATTAGTGGTAACTCGTCGTCGTGTCATGGCTCATAAAATTTAGATTATCAAAAATATGTTTCCAAATTAAGAATCTTCGTTATAGATTTTGGTAACTCATTTAAAGTGTAAAATAATATGCATGTACTTCAGTTATATTTCTTGCTTACAAAATGTCTAAAATGTATGGATGTACTATAAATGTACACAACAACAATGCAATATAAACAATATTGCATTCACAATTATAATCTATATTAATCTCTATAATCCATCAAAAACTTTTTGAAATGTCTGTTATTGATAAATGACATGAACAAAATGAAATTAAATTATGTATAAATGAACGTACCCTTCAAAACGTTATTACAGAATAAGCATAGAGGTATCACAATATAAAATGACAAGGCAATTAACATTTAAGAAAATAGACTATTAATTGTTGGAGAGCTGAAGTTGCCATAGCCCGTGTCAACTTGAAAGAGAGAGGCGGCTAGGCAAAGGCTTGGGGAGGCAGCGTTCGGTTAACATGGAGTCACATTGTCGCATTGGACGGCCGCCGTAACGGCCGCGCGTATAGGCAGCGCATACGCACCGGCGCTTGCTCTACGAAGCACGAAACACGATACGAGTGACGATCGATAACAACCGTGATAAAAAAAAACCGCAGTGTTTGTAAATTCCGTAGGTAATGTGTCCGCATCTGGAATGTCGTAACGATTTCGCTGTCGTGTTTTTATTGTGACTTCTCCTCGTATCTATGCACTAAGAGCTCGAATGAGTTTTTTAACGTCTGGTATTCAACGGCCCGATTGTTTGCCTGTGTGTTATTGCAACCATTGAAGCTTGTTTACTTTCGTACTAAACTGTGAATTTCGCATCGAATAAATCACTAATGAGGGCTTTTGAGGGTTTATATGATCGTAAATTGTAGTGATCGTAAATGAGGTAACTGATTTATTAAAATGCAATATAATACTATGAAATAAACTCCCTTAAAGCGTTTGAATACCAGCAAAATGAAACGAACAAATTGCGCTTCTCTCAAGATCGGAAAGGCTCTATTTACAAGTCGTATTTTTGCAATCTCATGTCACATCGCGAGAGCGCTTCGCAGTATAATAATGCAGTTTATTACTTGCAAAGACTTCGTGCAGGCAACCATTATTTTAATAACAACTTTTGTACATATAAACGATTGCGATCGTGCCTTAGGCGATCACGGTGCTCGCTCTATGGTAGAAATTTGATCCGCACGTTTGTGGGTCAAAACGCGACTCTAAAGAAAACGTTGTTCTATTCATTCTAAGAATGCGCATGCCATATTTGTATAGCAACTTAGATTATCGCTCTTTCACATTACAGAAGATGAAAACCTTTATGACAGTGAATTATAGTCCATTTTGCAGATTTATATGATAACTGGAGGCATTTTAATACGGCTTTAATTTATCTTTATTTCATTATAATATGAAGGAACAAAGACATACAAATATAGTTTTTTTCATTGTGTACAGTAAACAATGAAAATAATGCAATAAATATTGAAATAATTAATGTTTTTAACAGTGACTTTTAAAGTTAAATGGTAAGTAATATTTGTTTTTTTTTTTATTTTATTTTGTCTTTTAATAGGCTACTAAGTAAATACAATAGTCTTAAAAACGCTGAAGATTGTTTTCATTTTAATCGCAATGCTATTTTACAATATCGTTTATTTAAAAAATTCATTAATTGTTAGAGGTTAATAACCCCAAAGCATTCATTCATTTTTTTTCTTTCAAATAAAACGTACACGGCCTTTTATTAATTCGAGAACGATCTTTTCTTATGTCAATCTAAGTTTAAGGCTTTTGATGTTTTGGACATTAGACTTCCTTTTAAAGCATTTCTAAAACGAGAGCAGATATAAAAGGCCGACCCTCTTTCATGTCAAACTGTGCCTCGCCTTTGACATAACCTGACATTAGCCTTGAATTAAGATAAACTGATTTTATTGATTTAATTTTGTAATAACTTTGACATATTCTGTGAATAGAAAAAGCGCTTTAATATGTTAATTATTTTCGATTTATGTTCTTAATTTATGGAAAAAAAAGTTCGATTATTTAACTAAACAAAAGTTGAGTTTTGTTTTTAATTTTGTATTCTTATTTATTGAATATTTTTAGAAAGATAGAGTATATTTTTTCTTGTTTTTAGATGTAGTAGATGTCATTAAAAAAAAACATTTCATTTTATGTATAGATGTTAAATTAAAAGATAAAATAGCCTTACAAGGGTAGACGTATGTAATTGATAAAATTTATTTTAATAGACCTCACTTGTTATACAGTCAGATGTAATAAAAGAGCTCTAAAAATAATTCTAAGTAGAATAACCATCCATCGCAAATAAATTCAGTATGTTCTGGGAAGCCGTAAAGACATCCTGTGTATAATCCTGTCCTATCGTTACAAGCTTGGCGACTTGGCGAGATATAAAACCCTAACCTTGGCTACACTTAACGCAATTTACGTTTATTAGTTTTGATGGATAAAATTTATTTCGCATTAAGATTCTTTATCCGTAAATCACGCTGCATTTTCGAGTAAATATATCGAAATGCTTCTAATCCAACTTTAAAAGTTAGTTCTTAATTTTACTGTTTTTTGGGTATTATTTACTAGATATCTCTTTAATTTCTCGACTGATTTTGGTGAATATTGTTAGGATATGGTACGCTTCCTTTTCTAATAAATCAAGATAATAATAAATAAATAAACGCTACACACTCAACGGCCCCCATTATGATAATTATATCCTGTGTCGGGGGTCCGGAAACATTCACAATGACAAGGACAAACACAACCAGACCGGAAAACATGCCTGTACGAATAATACAAACATCTGCTCCGAGTGGAAATCGAACCCTCAACCGTCGAGGCTTAAAGCAGACTCGCTACCCACAACGCCACAACGGTGTCATGATATTCTCATCAAGTCTTCGTATATAACTATCCTCCGATATAACTATTCTAATGAGGGCCGTTTATTGTGTAGCGTTTATTTATTATTTTTATTATAAATAGTTATTAGTATTAATATATTGGCATCGTTGTGGCGTTGTGGGTAGCGTGTCTGCCTTAAGTCTCGACGGTTGCGGGTTCAATTCCCGCTCGGGCAGATGTTTGTTAAAATTTCTGTCTCGGTCTGGGCGTTTGTCTGTTGAGTCTCCCCACCGTGCCTCGGAGAGCACGTTAAGCTGTCGGTCCCGGTTGTTATCACATACCATCTGATAATAATCGTTAACTCTTGATAAGAAAATTGCTCTTATCCAATGAGTTACTGGTTCGCCCTTAGGGTTGCGGAGGTCAGATGGCAATCGCTCTGTGTAAAACTAGTAACCCGTCAAATCCGGGAATAATGCTAGGATGAAGAAGAGTTATTAGTATTAATAAAATAAGCAGCAAAAGTAATTTCATATATCGTTAAGCGTGCACAAAGCGTGTAGAGTCGCTTGCGGACGTGACTCAGTATCGTGGGTGCCTCATTTCGTATGCGCAAGCGCAACGCCTAGGAAGTGCATTCATGTAACAACACAGCTTGCGGAAAACCGTGAGCGAAATTATATTGACACGTTTAAAACAAAACAAACCACTTTTCCTATACTTTCAATTTCGAAAAATATTTATTTTAAACTATCTGCGCCCGCGGCTTGTCTCGCGTGGTGTACTGATTTATTGCACCTAATTCTAATTATTTTTCTAAAATAAAAGTAACTCCTTATAACATCAGCTATTTGCCAGTGAAAGTCCCGTTAAAATCGGTTCAGGCATTTCAGAGATTAACCGGAACAAACAGACGGACAAAAATTGTAAAAATTGATTCTTTTATGTAAATACCGTATATACACTTTAATTTTATTTATTTGTAAAGATGTATACATATAGATTCGTTTTCAAACTTCCTTTAATTTTAATGACGGGTACTTTTAAGGATAGTAATCCTATAAGCCGCTTACGAGTCCTTCTTTTAATAAAAATGTAATCGTACATTTTACATAATCTCTTCGTATTATAAAAATGTAGAGTATTAAAGATGCTTAAAGTATTATTCTATTCTCAATAGTCCTGTTCTTATAGACGTTGAAAATATATTCTAATATATAAAATTCCCTTGTCGCGGTGTTTATTACCAAACTTCTCCGAAACGGCTCGACCGATTTATGATATTTTGTGTCCATGTAGTCCTAGTAGGTCTGAGAATCGGTCAACATCTATTTTTCAGACCTCAAAATGTTAAGTGTGGTCCACCCCAACGTCTTTTTTGTACACAATTTTTTTTTTTCTTTTGTTGCATTAAAAATACATACAATCCTAAATTTTCACCTGTCTACCATCAACCCCTTTCTTTAATAGCGATAATAGTAATTCAATTTATTATTATTTTTCACCGGTGACACTTCTGTTCACAATTTGAATCAGTTAGAGAGCATTGCGATCGGGTCCCAGGTTCTTTTTTGGGGTAGGACACTGCTGGGCCCATTAGTTTTTTTTTAATAAAATATACGAAGAAATAATTTATTGATATAATTGTATTGTATAATTTTATTGATTATAGGATTTTGTTAGTTACACGCTATTTTATTCCTGTAATAAATGAGACTAGGACGGTTACATGTGTTGAAAGAAAAAACAGAAAGAAAGGATTAAGGCCTATGTAGGGGAAATCCAATATGCAAAAACCTTAAGGTTAACCACATGACGGAAAAAATCCCTTTGCGGCAATAAAATGACAATGTATCAGCTATAAAATGTAAGTTTGTAAAGTATTTTAATGTATGAGATAAATACAATATAATTTTGTAACATAATACATTAAATTATGTAGCTTCGTTAGTACGTCTTAGGCGACTCTACTTTTTAAGAGGAAGAGTTTCACTCAGAGCAGATGTTTATAGTATATAATAATCGTTAACTCTTGACAAGGAATTTTGTTTAGGGAATGTAAGAGTAATAAGCGGACCCTGGGCAAAATACCGGGATACTGCTAGGAACAAGATTACATATAATTTACACCAAAAATATCAATTACGTGACATAATTCTAAGTGAAAAATCTATCTTGTAATATGAGAATAAAAGGTCATTGAACTGTACGAATTACAATATTTAACATTCACACATAAATAAAAATTTTAAGCAAAATTTATTACCATGGTAACAATCAAAGATATCAGGAATCGCTTCTCAAATCTCCCGTCATATCACTTTCCATTAACGGTAAATAATACTACTACGTGACTATGAGGCATGAGGTAATTAAAACGGTCCGCGGAAACCTCGTGGCTCTTTTAACTGTAAGCGCGCAGTGCTTTAGTAGAAGGAAAAAATTTGTCAGTTTCTGAATTGACGGCTATATCAAAACACTGAGTTCGTCGACCTCGTAACAACTAGCCACTGTAAACTGTGTCAAAATTTCTGCACTCCGTTTCATAGTTGGTATGCACTAGTTATACGAGTTCTTAGACTATAATTTAGGTTGTGTATTATTGCGATCTATAGTGTTTTAGAATTTACTAGCTGTGCCCCGGATGCTCACGCTCATGTATTTCTTTGTTAATCCTGTGACAAGATAACTTATATATAATATATAATCTTGAAAAATTTCAAGAATCCTTTGTGCTAACAGGATATGCCAAATTGCTTCCAAATTAGTAAAAACGCTCAAACATAAACATTGATTTGGTTTCATATAACATCGATAAATTAGTTTCATTATTAAACAATAATATTCTATAGTAAGAGACTTATCTACTTATAATTTGAAATTCTCGTGCTAATTTAAGTTAATTTTGCTGCTTGTGTATCCTTCCGGACACCCGACACAGGATATCACTATCCTAATGAGGGCCGTTGAGTTTTTATCGTATATTTATTCTTTAACATTTATTCATTTATTTCATTAAGATTTAGTAATTAAAATGTACACAAAGATTCATTATCTGTCAATGACTTTTATAAAGATTATAAGATTTTACGTAAGGGTGATGACATTAAAGTTACGGTAGAACGAGTTCCCGCAAAATTATCTATACGATTTTATTGTTTCGTGAACCAGATCGGTACAACCGAACCACCGTTAAGTGTGAATGTTCCAATAGCGGAAACGACTGTTAGATGTTTATTACAGGTTTCATTCATTACCCTACAATGGCGAGTTTACATGGTTACGACTCTTGCTAACAATGTACCTACTATTTGAGCTTGAAGACTTTTAGTTACTATTTCATTATACAAATAATAGTTCGAGAACCGCTTGCGCTTGTATGCCTGATACAGCCTACCTGATAAATGGTTGCCACTTTACTCGTCATAAGGTTGCCACCTTAAAAGCCAGAAAGCCCAACAGCAGAAGAAATTCAGAAAAAAATCATTATTAATTATACCTATATATTATTTGTATTTTTAGCATTGTATGTATAATTAGAAGTCGCAATAGCTTAACGGTAGATAGGTCGACTTCTCTCCGTTAACGCGAGAGTCTTGGGTTCGATCCTGGGCTTGGGCTGTTGTCGTACCCACTCCTAGCTCAAGCTTCGAACTTATTTCGAGGGGCAATAGGAATATTAGTAATGTCTTGAAAATGCATTGCAAATATTCTTAAAAAAGGCATAATATAAGGTTGTTTATTTATATATTTTAAGACGCCAAAATTATACGCATAGATTATACTTAGCTAAAATATTCTTCCATTATAATATAGGTAATAAAAGTTATGAAACTTACAACAAAGAAAAGTAGTTACTATATATATGCTATATAAAAGTAGAGTCTTAAGCGTTAACGTTGATGTATGAAACTGTGACCTAAATCTCACTTACCTCAATATTTCTCGAACTCTTAAAAATGTCTTTGAAAATAGGTATAGTCACACCTATAGAAGGCTAACGGTAGAATTAAATAAAATAATTGAATAAAAATCGAAAATTTAGTTAGCCTAAAATGATTTAAAACGAAATTCTCAATGTAACAATAGTCCAAACATAACCATATTCCAGCGTAAATAACTGACGTAAAGAGCCAAGAACAGATAATCTACGAAAGACTTAAAACTTATTTTGTTGATTCCCAAAATTTGCTTTTTAGTTACATCGTTTTCGTTCTAGCAAAGTTAGAGCGAAAAACTAATTTACTAACTTAGTTTCGAAGTAACTTAAAAATATTATAAAACTTATGTTGATACCGTACCGTATCATAGCGGAGTTTTTAACCGTTTTTAAACATACTATTTTCAAATTTAATTTCAATATTTTGAAAACAAATTTCATAGTAACTTTATAAATACCGTTATGTTTCTACTAGAGCTTAGGTGTTAAGAAATCATGAACAAATCATATTATGCGAATGAATTATTTCTGCCGGACGTCATTTTCAATGAGAACTGTATAACCAATCTATCAAATTTTATATGTGCTCACACCCACCACGGCACTTTTGAATTATTGGGTCACCACAGAACGCATACCGTTTGTGGATTATAATCTATTGTTCGATTACAATAGCATGTCGCCAGCCGATCTGTCGATCTGTAACTCGGTTATTGACTTAGATTTGTTAATCAGGTGGCTTTAAATAACTTATTATTTAAATAAATACTTTGGTTTATAGACTGATTTATCTGGGAACTGATACTATATACATGATTCTATATAACCATGTATACTTGAGTGGAGGAAGAAAAATCGGGGATGAGAATTTGGATCGCCGAGCGTATAACAGCAATTCGGATACTTAAATTAACTTTATAAATTAAAGTAAACTAGCGATCATTCGACCTATCGCAACGCACAATCAAACAGACATGTGCTTGAATTTTGGCAGCTTTAATGTAAAGAATTGATTCTTAATTTTTTCATACATAAATATTATCTTTTTGCACTCCTTCATCTAAACTTAAAGTATATAAGTATGTCAAAGTTCGCAGTCTGTCAGGCGCGAAATATGCTTAAAAAGGGGTCGAAATTTATTAATGCTTATTTCGTAAAATTAATTAAACACGAGTTTTTGTTACGAAAGTATTCACGTATTATTTTAGATTTCACTGTTTACGCAGTGTAATTGTGCTTACGAACATAAAAAGGGCTTCATATATACCATTTGTACTTCATAAAATTGTAATTAAAATTCCTTCAAGTTATTGTAGGGTAATTTAAATTACGCATAAAGTTTTAAGTGCATTCTTGAAATATATATATATCGTCTGAGTTTACTATATAATTGAAGTGTCCGTCGTTTAATCATTACCTTCGAGATTCTGGTTCATTTCAGTTTATTGTTTTAATGTGAACTGATATTAGTGAGATTTAAAAATCAAAACTTTTATAACTGTTCATTCTGAATTTAATATGACGTACTATTAGTTTTTTTTTTTTAGTTATTTGTAATAATACTTTTATATTGCAAAGTAATCTAAACAAACGCGATTGTTGATATTATTTGAATGATTCATGATATTCTAATTCTGAATTGAATTTTCTGCGTATACAATACACAATACAGCAGATAAGCAGGCGAGCCAATGAAATCAGAAGCTTAGTTTCAGATATCGAGTTGTAATGCTAATGACCTTCACAAGGCCAAAGGCCCCACGAAATGAATCTATAAAACCTTTTAGTTTTATGGATACCGTTCCATTCGACAGCAAAATAATCAATATACAATATCTTTACGACAATCGAGTGCGTCCATGTTTATAAATAAACGTAAAAATATAATGTTTCCTTTATAATAGTATAGATGAAGCGAGTCATGTAAACTTAATAAGACGAAAATGCTAACAAGGAGTGAAGTGTATTGATATAAAAATGTGTAACAACAATAATAAGATGGGTAGCGAGAAGTTTGGACTGAATGTTAAGAAGGACAAAGTGAACTCGGAAGAGGCTAAGAAGACTGAGTTTAGTGTTAAGGATAAATGTCGCAAATTACAGAAGAAACTCAAGAAGACTGATAAACAGAAGACTGAACCAAAATCAAAGGAGAAGACGATTTGGTGGAATCAATGCAGCAGTTGTGAGTACATTCATCTATTGCTAGTAGGCTATTATCGCTAGGCCTCCCACCCCTTACTTACCTTGTGATACTTCAAGTATCGGCAGCTTTCAAAGGTTGCGGTGACTGCTTACCATCAGGCGGATCGTATGCTTGTTTGCCAAAAGTCAGGACATAAAAAATATAATTTTTTTAAATAATAGGGTATTTATTTATTTTATTAAGTATAGTTTCTCTTTTAAAGGTATATGTTTCTACAATGTAATCCCAGAAATTGTTCAGAAACCCTTTATTAATAAATAAAAAAAACGTAAATGAACGCTTCTGTGGTTGGTTGGTAAAGGTTATTATAGAATTAGTGAGTGTATTGATACATTGAGGACACCACAACTTTGGAATGTGACGATCTCGCCAGGCTTAAAACACTTCCTGAGTTTCTTTCACCGGTCCTTCTCGGGTAGAGGTGTTTGGAGCCGGTGGTAGAATCCGACGCTCAAAAAAAAGGGTAATTCTTTTTACGTTGAATAAACATATTTGATTTAGATTTAGATTTTATAGTATGAATAGTCTATTTAATATCGACAGTGATGTTATACCCTTTAAGTATAGTATGTATTAATAAAATTATACATCCATAATATATTATAAATCTTGAATATAATTTATAAGTCTTAAGTCTTGGCCATAGACACAAAGCAACGGTTTTTTAAATACATTTATTCGATAAATAATAAAAGGTTACTTGTTTGTATTACAGCAAGACCGACCGGCCCTTGAAGGGCTGTCAGGTTCGTTACGCTCTTTGAATATACAATGAGGGGAAATTAGAGCACCAAGGTTCCAACTTTTGAAATCAACCAAGTACCTTCAGTTATTCAACGACAAATAATCGAGGCCAGCGACACGACCTTAAACGTCGCCTTCAAATTACATGTGGGCCCTTCTAATAAACGAAACTTTGAATTTCGACATTGACTTTTGGGATTATAAATCTAATTGCTGTGTGAGGAATCATTACTCAGGCAACTGACTGAGTATTGAAATCTATATAAGCAACTACTACATAAAATACTGCTTAAAAGTACATAATTATAGAGAAAACAATAGAATGGTTTTGAAAAAATATTCAACAATTAAGCTATTTCTATTTAAAACATTTTTGATAAGAGATTTATATACGATACGACTGAACTAACAAGTCATTATACTTAAAATTTTATACTCATTCTAAAAGTATATTTCCGCAATCATGAAATATTTGATATAAGTGTCTTAGTTGTCATTCATCTGTGTTTACTACTACTAACTTAACTAGCTGCGCCCGTAGCTGTGCTCGGGTTGTGTACCGATTTTTCTTTATTGCAAATCGGTAAAATTAAAATTGAAATTAAAATTAAGCTATGTTATTCCCAATTACATCAGCAATCTGCCAGTGAAATTCCCGTTAAAATCGATCCAACCGTTTCAGAGAATATCCGAAACAAACACAAATTTTAAAAAATGATTTTTAATGTAAGTACCGTTTATACTTTCATATACATTAAATAAAAATCTGTTAGTTTTGGAGTTACAAACAGACACAATTTTATTTATTTGTATATATGTACAGATATAAACAAGAGACGTAAAAGTGTGTCAGTGGAAAGCGCGCGAGATTCCCGTGAAATCAAAGCTAGCACGACGCCGTTGCTTGCACCCCGTACCCACTTTCTAAACTGGCTACACGCGGTTTATGGTTCAGGAACTAGTCTCTAGACCGCATGAAAGTTGTCTTAGACATTTCCTAGTGTCTAAGATCAAAGTATACACCGCACAACAGCTCTTTACCTACATCATTCATATCCATTATTGACGCTTTTCAAATCACAGCGTTAACACTTCCTGTATTACATAAAATATGTATTTATAAAGATATTTCTTTATCTGTTTACTTTTCTTTTTACATTTTAATGATTAAATCGATTTGCTTTTACTCTAAAGTACTTGGGGCCTTTTAACTGATGACATTTATGTTTTATCAAGTCAATAAAATAGTTAAATTTATTGCCCGTATAAGATTCGTCTGAGTAGCTCGTATGTTTATATTAACACATAGATGAGATTGTAAATATAAACGTATCACTTTCTAATAGAATACACTACAAAGATAAGTAAAATTTATGTTTAGTTTTGATGCATTGAACAACTTTTTGACGATTTTCGTTTTCATAACATCGTGATTTCCAAATGAGTATTACTGTTGGCACTACGGGCCTTGGCAGCATCACGGGGAAATTTAACTAGTAGGTTTATGAGAAAAACCAGGAATGTAAATAGTTTTACAAGATAATGATATTATGAGGACCTTGTGGCGCTGCGGTAGTTAACCTGCCTTGAGCGCCATAGGTCGCGGGTTCGATTCCCGCTCGGAGCAGATGTTTGTATTGACAGGCATGTTTTCCGGTCTAGGTGTGTTTGTCCTTGTCATTGTGAATGTTTCTGGACCTCGGAGACAGGCTATAACTAATTCTAATGGGAGCCGTTGACAGTGTAGCGTCTATTTATTTACTATTATTATTATGATAATTTTAATTTAACAGTAAGTTCGCTTGAGAATATAAAAATAATTGTAACTGTAATAAACTTGAGATGGTTCTCGTATTTCGTCTTCCGTATTGCTAGAAGCAACTCGAACAGACGGAACCTTATAATACGTTTATATTTTACTCATTGGAAATAAATAATTATCAATATTAAGCACTGTTTTTTTGTATGATTTCATTGTATCTTCATTAGCAATTTCGTGATTGACAAGTAAGGTCGATCATTATCGAAAGTACGTCTCGGAGCAAGTCTTTTAGTAATTCTTAATGAGAACTGTCATTATCGTATCTCCCATTTTGGACTTACCGACATGTCAAGTGGATTGTCGATTCAAGATTTAAAGGAACATATTATCGTAAACAACCGCATGTTGCTAAGCGTGATAAATGACATTATTTTATTGATTATATTGGTTTTAAAAATAAATAAATAAATAAACGCTACACACTCAACGGCCCCCATTAGGATAATTATATCCTGTGTCGGGGTTCGGAAACATTCACAATGACAAGGACAAACACACCCAGACCGGAAAATATGCCTGTACGATTAATACAAACATCAGCTCCGAGCGGGAATCGAACCCACAACCATCGAGGCTAAAGGCAGACTCGCTACCCACAACGCCACAACGGTGTCAATGTCAATGGTAATTAAATAAAAAAAAATGTTTTTAATTTTTTAATATCGCAAGGACATGTAGGTAATAAAAAATCAATTTATTACAGAGAGCATTGACACGTCGAAAATGCTTACTACTATATGTTAAGATCTGATTTTTGTTACAGTAAGCGAAATAGACCAGTACCTATGGATGGTCGGTGGATCAGCCGGTGCCCTAGCACTCACAGGAGTCGCAGCCGCCTCAGCCTTCTATCTCAGTACACGACCAAAGCCCGAAAAGCCTCTGGTCACATTACATGAACAAAGCCTACTTGAATCGGTAAGTACATATTACTAAATTTTCTTAGTTATTAAAAACTAGCGGCCCGCCCCGACTTCACCGGGTATCTAGTAAGACTTTTTTTAAAGATTATTAGCAATGCTTTTTCAAGGCACTATTTATATTCCTATTGCCCCTCTAACTAAGCTTGAAGTTTGCGCTAGGAGTGGGTACGTCAATAGCCCAAGGGTCAGGATCGAACCCGTGACTCTCGCGTTAACGGAGCTAAGTCAGCCGTTCTACCGCTGAGCTATTGAGGCTTTTAAATTTTATTGTCTTGATCCGGTTCCCGTGGGAGTTTTAACCTGTTCTTGTGTCTCCTACCGATAAACTACCTTTTTTTATGTTAGAAGTTGGCAAACAAGCATACTGCCCACCTGATGGTAAGTGGCTGCCGCAGCCTATGAGCGCTTGCAGCACCATTAGTAGGTGCCACTCACGCGTTGCCAACCTCGAGATATTAGTTCTTAAATCTCGTTCGCCCAGTAATTTCACTAGCGTACAATGCCCTTCAAACCGGAACACAGTAGTTCCTAAGCACTACTATTTGGCGGCAGAATATTGGACACTGCGGTGGTACCTACCTAGCCGGCCTCTTGCAACAAAAGACCTACCACCAGTGTGACTGATTGCACTGGTGGAATAATCTCTGTTGTGACAGAGGTTATCCCAACAGCGGGCGATGGGGTCGTCACATCCCGACGCCTTTAAACCTACATACACACTTCCCGATTCCGTTGATTTCATTCCCGTGGTACTTGATCCCGCTACCCCGTACAAAAATTGTCAAATGACAATTAAATTACATACATTTCGACGATTAATTTTTATTTATATAGATTCAGGCACCGTTGTTAAAGTTGTTAATGATAAATAGTGTGTGATACTGTTTTTTCGTTAATCTAGAAAGACAAATTGTCCACGGCATATTTAGTAGTACCTACTTATATAACCACGCAGGAGTGCTTAATCCATATACCATACTAATGTTTAATATGTGAAAGTAACTCTTTCTGTATTATACCTTTTCAATACTAATGCCAAGAAAGGCACCTTTCAATCAAAACTAAATAAAACGTGTCTTGGTACACGCACTAGGAATAAAGTTATTTTCGCTGTCTACCAAATATTAATATATATTTCCGTAAGTAAATAATAAGTAGTCCTATAGTGGTTATTCTAGTAGAGGTCTACTTAAACTTGATGGAGGCGAAATATATAATATGTAGCTGTCGATTGATACCATTTTAGAAAGGACCCTGGTGTCGAATGTCAAAAACCTTATTTTTTTTCGGTCTCTCTCCCTTCCACTCAGAGCGTGTAACGTGACATACAATCAAAATCAATCAAAGATGACGCAAATTTCAAATTGCATACGGGTGAAGTCGAAGGAGAATCTAAATAAGTAATATTGATCAAAGCAAACTGAAACAATAATTATGGGCTAAGGAATAAATTTCCTTTACGGCTAAAAATTCTGACTGAGCTTTAATTCTAGTATCATTTTTAGGGTTCCGTAGCCAAATGGCAAAAACGGAACCCTTATAGTTTCGTCATGTCCGTCTGTCCGTTCATCCGTCCGTATGTCACAGTCATTTTACGCGGAGACCATTGGCTCTATCTATACGAAATTTACTAAATAGGTGTATTCTGTGAACCGCACAACGATTCTGTAATAAAATCTTAAAATATATAAGAATTAAGGGTAGCAGTTCATACATGTGTTGAAAAAAAAATCAACATATGTCAACGTGTGAGGTATCCTTGGATAGGTCTTCGAAAATGATAACGAGGTTTGATTTTGACTTTTTCATTAAGTCAGTAGTTGTTGAGATATTAGCTCCTAAATTCGTAAAAATTGTGTCCCCCCCCTTTAACTTTTCAATTATGGGATTTAAAATTCTGGAAAAATTTGAGCTTATAGAACATCAAATAAAATTTCAACCATATTTGGTTTGAAGAAGATAGGTACTACAAATTTAAGAGATATATAAGTTTTTCTCATAACTTTGTTTTTCATATAACTTTTAATAATCACTATGAAATAACCAACTTAATATTGCAGTCGATTTTAATTCATTATTATTTTTAAAGGTTTTAAGATTCTTCATAACCAAGCTGCGGAACCTTTAGTTTAAACTGTGCGTGGTCCACAACGCACTTGACTGCTAATTTTATTTTTGTCTTAAAGAAAACGTTAACGGATCAGATGCTATTAAATTGTCAACATTACCTATCCCATTTATCTGACATTATAAAATAAATAAAAGAATTTAATTAAGAGGCTTTAAAAATCCAGATTTATAAAGTAAGTGGCATCGAGACAATGAAAAACAACGATAGTAATTAACTTAACCGATATGCAACTTTGTATCGTACTTATCTTATACTTCAAGAAGGCAATCTTAAACGCTTCGGCATCAAGAAATAAGGAAGTAAAAATGAGAGGTTTTTATTACGAACAGTTGTCATGTATACACATATTTATTGCCTTTTAGATAAGATACAAAGAATATTTAATTTCGATAGATATTCATGTCTAACACAGATATTAAGTTCATAACCGATAAACGCTATCCTTTGTCCGATAGTACTACTATAGGTGTAATGATCGATAACAGGCAAATTTATTTATAATCTGTAGTCACGTGAGTCACTAATTGTTGTGTTTATTATTGACTATTTTCTAACAATTTCATGATGGGAGTTACTACGCCGTTGGCAACACTGGTTGACTTATGATTACTACTACACTTCTAGGATCAGTAGCTTTATATTGTGTAACGCCTATAGCTTAGAATTGTTCTAAACATATAGGCTGTCTCACGCTAATCATTCCGTTTAAACTTACAAACTCTTCCGCTTTATAGTGTTAGTTAGAAGTAAAGGCTACTTGTAATGCTTAATAATATTGAAAGTATTTATTTTTTGTTTACAAAATATTAATATAAAGTAAAGTAACTTTATCGACCTTGAGTGAAGAAACGGAAAGCAAAATTAAAGATTTTCTAAATGTCAACCTAAAGTTCAATGATCGGAATGCTCTTATAACCTAGAGCTGTAAAATCATTTTACTCCATCGAAATACAATTTTCCACTTGACAAATCATAATATAAAAGATCTGAATGAGTTCCTTATATCTGTGTATCAAAGTTCAATATCAAGATGTCTTAAAACGAAAACGTTTGAATTGGCAGAGCGCATCTTTGAGCGGTATTTTTAACTCATTGTACCAAGAGCTGCCCAGCCTGTAGCTCTCATGTTAGTATTCAGAACTCTCTAGCGAAAGTGAAGAGAACGACAGAAGCCTTAAGTTTCGACAAGCGAAATCTTATACAGATCTTTTGGGTTAAGATTTTAAGTGCTGGTGAAAAAGTGAACATTTTTAAAAACGCTAAAGGGAACTTTGTGAGTGATATCGTTGGACAGCGCTGATTGCGCAATGAATGTCAAATGAGTGATTGAAGTATATAAAATATATTGTGCTAAGTGTTTAAAGATTTGTAAAGATGTCGTGCTGCGACTGCTGCATCGGGGTTGCTCCAATCCGACCCCCAATCTCCATAAGTGATCAATCAGATTCAATCAAAGTAAGCGTGACAATATAAGTAATTTAGAAACTAGTGTTTTAGAGTCGGAAAAACTATTGGGTTTTTTTATGGTTGACGCGAAATTTAGTAACGTAACAGTACTACATGATCATGTGTTTAAAATTAATGGATTTTAAAATGTTAGGGTAGAAAATAGACTGAGGACGTAATAGGTGACACAATATGTGTAGTAAAAAGTATTAATGTAATCCGATGTGTCAGAGACTTTGTTAATTGAGTTGCGATTGTTGGCAGTGCTCCGTATCATTTCAATTTCGTATCGTTGTAGGCCTCGACGATAAACAACAATAAAATAAAAATACAGTCGTTTTCTAGATACTTCTTTTCTTACATCAGTTATATTCATCAGCTTAGTCATTTGAAAAACCCGCTAAAAGAAATCTATAAAAAATTCTGCATATTAGATTTTAAATATCTTCTCAATGTATGTTCTTCAGGAAAATAAGCCATTAAGTGTCCTTGTATGTTAATATTTTAGGTAGATACTTTAGATATAAAAATATCGATGTATGTTCCATTATTTTACATAAAATCTGTTTATCACGATTAAGCAGGTGGTATTACGAAATCGATTTAAATTTCTGAGTTCTCTATTAAAATGAACAATTTTAGCGAGGCAATGAGGCTGCTCCTAGTTCTCATTTTACTATTCTATGCACACATAAAGAAATAATAAATTTCTTTAAAGGTAACCACTAAATGGAAATTAACAAAAAAGCTATTTCACATACTATTTATACTAAAAATCTTTCTCCATTTAACCTCCCATAATTCTTGTATGTAATAAGAATCTTTACGTTCACTTTAACACATTCGCAGTATTGATTTACAACCTCACAAAAGTATATAAAAGTCAATTACCAACAACATACGATATTCAAAGCTAGCACATAAAATTCGCTCTCTATTGTTTTGTCATTCTTGTACAAAAGATTTTTTTCCTATTTATTACTAGCGGGCCCGGCAGACGTTGTCCTGCCCCGAAAAAATCTGGGACCCAATAGCAGCGCCCTCTACCCGGTGAAAGTTTTTGATTGACTAATAAGGCTATTAAAAAGCAGGGGTTGATGATAAAAAAGTTAAAATTTAGGGTCGTATGTATTTTTCAATGCCACATAATAAAAAAATAAAAAAATTATCCAAAAAAAAAAAAAAAAAATTTTGGGATGGACACCCCTTGTCACTGAGGGGCTTGATAAATAGATAGTAGCCGATTCTCAGACTTACTGAATATGCATAAAAAAAAACATAAGAATCGGTCAAGCCGTTTCGGAGGAGTATGGGAACAAACATTGTGACACGAGAATTTTATATATTCGATTATAGCTTTTTACAAGGCTTGTGATTTGCGTTTTTAATTCAGGCTTTTTATTTTCGTTCTGAAAATACGTTATATGTATGTCGTACCTATATCCAGACTAACCTTTTAGCTTAGAGTTTATCAAAATCATTAGTAGATCCAGTTGGTAAATGACAAGTTTGCTCCCTCATTTGTATTAAAAAAATGTATTATATTTTTAAGAATCCTCTTTTAACT
The DNA here is from genome assembly GCA_023373885.1 of Hestina assimilis. NCBI lineage: Eukaryota > Metazoa > Arthropoda > Insecta > Lepidoptera > Nymphalidae > Hestina > Hestina assimilis. Next base: position 8,110,362 of record CM041754.1, read on the forward strand.
TTAGATTTTGTAGTTTTAGAAGCCCTGTTATTTTGGAAATTAATCTAATGAGTTACTATCCCTTAGGGTATGTTTTTGGTTTTGTTTTAGAAGAATGCATGGTCGAAGTAAATGCAGTCTGATTTTTTTATACATGCTGAGTTATCCTTTAAGTATGGTATAAAATGATTTTAATAATTATCTAAAATGTAAATCTATCACGTTGGCTTCAAATAAAATAAATAAATAAATTAGGGTTGTGGAGGTCATATTATGTTAGTCACTCTGTCTAAAAACTAGGAAACTGTCAAATCCGGATAAGTGTATAAACCGATCCTCGGTAAAATACCGAGAACGAGTTGCTAAGAAAAGAGAATGAGTATGAGTTTCATTATAATATGACTGTGAGCACGAGAGGCTCAAATTGATACAATCCATTTTGTCTCCCCTATTCAATCTTGGGATCTTCGAAGGCCCTTTCTCTCTTCCTTTCTATACTCCTCTTCTTTCTACCCTCTCTAATCACTGGTAACAAAACACCTTTGGGGCTTGGGATGATCACGTTTTCGCTGCTAAAAAATTTCGTTTATTTTATGAACTCAGGAGTATCTTCATGTGCAACATAAACTGGAATATCTCGATGCTGCTTAGCTAATGAACCATTTCCTTCGGTAATAAAATGTTGACGTTTGGAAGCGTAAGTGGTAATTCGTAGCGAAACTATTCGCAATAAACTCTAAATTTTAATGTCTTGATCAACCGAAACAGTGACAAATTGACTGCAGTTTAGTAGTTAAATCGACTTTTTTGTAATAATAATCACAGTTCAAATGTCAAATATTAAAAAATAAGTTAACATATACTTGGAAAGTTAATTATTTTTATTAAATATTAATGTCTTAAAAACATATACTTGGTAAAGTTAGTCTTAATCAAAGCGATACTACAAGTTTCGGCTATCAGTTCTGATCATGTGAATCTGGATTTTTTCAAAACAAACATAGGATATGTAGCTTTATTTTGTTTCTTCTATAATTTTTATGTCCATTTTCATCAATTATCTACTCCGATACATATACAGGGAGTATATAGAAGCTTATAATAAATTTTAATAAAAAGTAATCTGATGATTTTTAATCAAAAAGTAATCTTTAACCAAATACTGAACTGTATTATTAAAAAACGTGACACCAGTTCCGTTCCAGTATATGAAATGTAAATTGAAGTTTAGTAATACTATTTGTATTGCAGTAAAGTCTAAAGCTATTTAAACGATACTAACTAAATTCTATTGAAGACCAAATCGCATTGGGATATCAAAATAAAGGCGATTTTCTAAGTAAATAAGTCAATACCTATTTACCTGTAACATCTAACTCTAACATTTTCAGAATCACTGCTACAATTAGGGCAACCCAAAACGAGGGTTATAAAGCCAACCCTACAATGGAAGAAAAAACAAACGCTGGACTGTCCAAATAGGCTCCAATTCCCTGCTTTTTTTCGTCAAAAAATGTCAATTACAAAAAAATATTACTAGTCAAGTTTGACCAATTTTATTTCCCAAGGCATATATAGATATTTCCGATACTTGTGTCTAAAGAATAATTCAATTAATATATATATATATATATATATATATATATATATATATATACATATATTAATATTAATTAAAATAATATATATATATATATATATATATATATATATATATATATATATATATATATATATAATATCATTGCATGGTAACTGTTTAAAAAAATTGCTCGCATGACCTTAGGTAGGGATCATAATGACTTTAAATGTGGACGTTTTTTAAATATTTGGCAAACAACCGAGACGTGTCACGGGACGAAGTCAGGCGACATTAATTGTGACATTTCTTATAGAACATTATTTTAAAAATTCAATCGACGATGATTCACTTTTTATTTTGGTTTTATAGTCTACCGTATATTTTAGGTTTCTATTTATATTTTTAATAAAGGTCTTTAAAACGGTTCTTGTAATTTCTGAAGAAACTGTGTCGGTATATATTGAAAAAATTTAAAAAATCAGAAACTGTACTACCGTAAAAATATAATTGTGCTTGACTACGATTTACACATCAGTGTCAACAAAACAATAATATCTTGTGACATATTTGGTTATAAGCCAAATTATTTATTAATTGTATTATGAAACGGATAACGACTCGTCTTTTTATCATTTTTATTCACCTATAGTCATGAGAAAATCATCAAAATCGTAAAATCGTAAGGCGAATCGTAGGGCGTGTTCACGTGGTTATCTTAGCATTAATTTGCTTATTTTAAGATTTTGGTGTGAATTTAGCTGTAATGATATTATTAAGCGTAATTTATTACTAATTTAAGCCAATTTATAATTTTAATCTAGCCCTTGCACATTATTACGTTTGCCAAGTAATGAATGAAGTTGTCAAAATGAAATTTATCGTTGTAATCAAATCGCATTGCAATTATTTATGTATTGATAATAATTTTAAAGATTAACGTTGTATATTTTTGCGTAATGAAATATAAATAAGTATTTATTCTAAATTCATTTATTACTGCGAAATGGTAGCATATTTTAATGAAACTATTTTTTATGCTTCATCAAGCTAAAACACCCAAATGAATAGCCTTCAGATTATCAATCAAGGGTTGTTTCCTAACTGTCCATTTATAACATTTTTTTTTTATGATAACATATCGTACATAGGCTCTGTTTGATTTATGTTACAAAAAAAATATTTATAAAAATGTTGGTGATTCCCTGGCGGATATACCCAACACGCCAAACCTCATCATGTATTCAAAAATAAAATTATTTATGTGAGATGCCACAAAAGTCTTCTCAGCCAGACGTGACCTTAAACGCTACCGACCGATGAGTGAAATAAAAATGAGTGATGCTATAAATGATTAAACTTATAGCTGTTTGGAACTGTTAGAATTTTCATGTAGAATGCCTATTATTTTTATTTATTAGTGTGGTTAGTTTCCAACCTAGTATTAGATTTGTTCAGGTCGCCCTTATATGTTAATGCATGAAATATTGACTGTAAGAAAATAGTCGGTACTGACTTTTTGCGTGACTTCCGAAGCACGGAGACACAATTTATTGCTTTACATTAATTTAACCGTAAAGTAGTATTTTGGTTTGAAGGACACTGAGCTAGTGAAATTACTGGCCAAAGGAGATTTAAGAACCAATGTCTCGTGATTGGTAACGTGTGAGTGACGCCTGCAAATGTATGGTGTTGCAAGCACGTATAGGCTACAACAACCGCTTACCATCAGGTGGGTCGTATCAAGTATGTTTGCTTGCCAACTTATTCACATTAAAGAAGTTCAGTTGCATTAACACTATGCGTTTACCCATCCATAGACTCACCGCGCCTAAAGTTGCTTTACCCACTGATCGTTTAACGACCAGTGAGTAAGTTACAAAGAAAAGTGAAGTTTTGTTTCATTACTTTTTTCGCCCTCTACAAAATTGTTCGAATTTCTGAGCTTGATTTGTTTACAAAACTCATTCAAAATTAATTAATATATAAAGTACTTAAATCAATTTTATCCTTCAATGCAGCTATTTTTATCGGAACAATTGTTTTTCTATTGTTTTTTTAACCCGTGAACTTAGGCATTATAAATGAGTTTATTACTACTGCAACGAATAATAAAAAATGTTTCAATCTATCAACAATTTGTTCTATTAAAGTTGTAATAATTGTAGTATTATTTACAATTTCTGTAATATAAAGCAAACTAGGTCTTCATGATTGCGTAGAAGCCACAATAGTTGTATTTTGGTGAAATTCGGCAAAAATATTGTTATATATAAAAATATTATGCATACAAAAAAGCTTTATCCATATTTTTTCTCAGTATTACTGTCTACAATGAATGTATCGTACATTTCAATTAGGCGTCATATTTCTTATATGTCTATAAAATCTACCAAATTCCTAATCAAATCAGTTTATAAACAGTTACAAAAATATCATAGTTTTTTTTATAACTTATAAAGTAGTTCTAAAAATCGCAGAAGCTTAAATATTACAAGGACAATCACCAGTCATAATATACATATGTATGACATTAGCGTCTTCACGTGGAATTTTTATTTATCTTCACGGGAACGCTCGTTGGATTAATTTGTAGACATCCTGAAAATTACATCAAAATTAGTATAGCCATTTTGGAGTCCAAACGTTCACTTTCTATTTCCTAGTTAAGGAAATGCATAATTATTATGACCAAATGTCTGACGATATATAAGTACATAATATAATTCTTATATACTCGTAAGTCAGAAGACAAATCAAAGTTTATTTTTCATGGTGGTTTGCAATCAAGCATACGGTCCGCCTGATGATAACCAGTCACCGCAAACTATAAACGCGATACTTGAAGTATCACATGCGCATTACCAACCCAAAGGCTAGGAGGAAAGATATGAAAACAAGAAAAGGAAGGGAACAGAGAGATGAGAGATTGGGCTCCCGGCACTCTCACTCATCGCATGAATCGCAACAGTACTCGGTTACTTCACGCCGATTTTCTGTGAGAGGGAATTTCTCTGCTCGAGCCGGCCCATTTTTGCTGGGAGGATCATGGCTCTAGTACAGAATACAGTTATTATTACGATTATAAATTAAGTATACTAATTGATAGAAAACTACTTTTTTAAATTGATTTATGTGAAGCTGAAGCTAAAGATTCCAAACCACACATACACATATCTAAAGTACCTAGAGTTTGTAAAGTCATTTGTATTATTTTAATAGTAATGCGTTCTAAAATAACGTAGACACGGACAACGTGTGTATTATGTCACCAGGGTACGTTATAAATACACGATCACTGAACAACGCATGTGTCGCCGCATTTCTGTTACACTAGAATTTCCTACTAACCTCGCTTTATTAAATATGTTACAAAAATATCGAAGAACCTTCAAGTAATATCTTTTCAAGGATTTATCAATGTTATTGTGCATATTAGCGTAAAATTTAGTACTGACAATCGGTTTTTAGGGTTTCGTACCAATAGTGTGCCAACGAGAAATAAGGTTTTTATTTCTCTTTTGCCTTTTCATGAACGTCCTTCCGTCGATCAGTGGGCTTTATCGCACGAACCGTAATAGGAAGTAAGATTAAAAATGCTCTATATTTCCCCATACAAGAAATACGGCATTTGTGACGTTTATTGCTTTAACTTATGGACTTTAATAATTATTAATAGTTGGAATTTTAATAGATTTTGTATTTCTACGGCCGCTATAATTTTATCAAATTATAAAAACGAATATCATAATTAAAGGGTCCCCAAAAAAACTTATAATTTTCTGCGGGTCCCACTCGCACTTTGCCAGTTTTTAGGTATTTTGTCTTTTCTTAGGTATGACAGGTTGACAATCGATTACAGAATTTCTAGACATTTCTGATGACGATCTGACGATCTAGATGTTTTTATATTTTTTGAAGTTAATAAAGTTTTCCATTTGTTTTGTCGACTACATCCGGAATGTAATGACGTAGCTGCATATATTCGTGTGACTATTTCTACTAACGAATAGCTTTTAGTAATTAATACCAGCAGATGTTTCAGGTCGACATAACGAAAATGAATCTTATTTTTATTTCGATAAATATAAATGCAAAGACGACCGTTTGTGGCGTGCTGGTAATGAGCCCGCTTTAAGCCACGACGGTCGCAGGTTAGATTTCTGCTCGGACCAGACGTTTGTTATAAATATCTGTTTCGATCTGAGCGTTTGTTCTTGTGGGTCTCCTCACCCTGCCTCGGAGAGCAAGTTAAGCTGTTGGTCCTCATGATAGGTAATTTGCTATTATCTAATAAGTTACTGGTTCACCCTTAGAGTTGCGGAGGTCAGATGGCAATCGCTCTGCGTCAAAACTAGTAGCCCGTAAATTGGGATAAGAATATAAGCAGATCCTAGGTCTTCTTCATCCTTCATCCGAGCATTATTCCCGGTATTTTATTTTACCCAGGGTCTGCTTATTACTCTTATCCGGATTTGACAGGTTACTAGTTTTTACACAGAGCGATTGCCATCTGAACTCCGCAACCCTAAGGACGAACCAGCAACTCATTGGATAAGAGCAAATTACTTATCAAGAGTTAACGATTATTATCAGATGTTATGTGATAACAACCGGGACCGACAGCTTAACGTGCTCTCCGAGGCACGGTGGGAAGACCCACAGACAAACGCCCAGACCGAGACAGAAATTTTAACAAACATCTACCCGAGCGGGAATGAAACCCGCAACCGTCGAGACTTAGCAGACTAAGCACATCCTAGGTAAATACCAAAAATAATGCTAGGAAGAAGAACAAATATTGCTAGGAAGCTATATGCAAAGATTTAACGCTTAATAAAAATCAACAGTTAGTATTATTTATGTTAATTTTTAAAGTAAACGCATGAAAAGGGAACAGCTTATTTATAAAAACTGAGAAAAATATTTGTTGTACCAGTTTTTGTCACGATGTGACTTTGACCCGTTCTTCTTTCTATTTATACTACTCTAATAGCATACCAAGAAACCGTAAAATATAATTTGTTCGAACTTTCAGTTGGAAAATCTAGTGGGTCAGAACATGTGTACGTCGCGTCGTTAAGTTAACGGAGCGTAATTTGAATGTGATAACAGTGTGGTACATTGTGTAAATTTTTATGTCTAGTCTGTTATAATTTCTTTAACTTTAACTTTTTAACGGTGTTGTGGCGCACCGGTTGCGAACCTTTAACCTTTTTTGCTTCCTAAGGCGTATTCTACCGTTTGTACAAAATGGGATATGGTCCGAACTATTGTTGGATATGATGCCAACAACAACTTTTTGCCTCCGCACCGCTCGCCATCGGCAGGCATTCATCCACACATATTAGAACCTATATCGACGCGTACAGTGCGATTCCAAAGGAATTTTCTACCGCGAACGGAAAAGGGCGAATCAGTAACTCATTGGATGAGATCGAATTATCTATCCAAGAGTTATCGATTATTATCAGATGTAATGATTAAAACCGGTACCGACAGCATGACGTGGTCTCCGAGGCATGGTGGGAAGACTCACAAAGACAAACGCCCAGACCAAAACACATATTATAACACAAATCTGCTGCCAGCCGGAATCGAACCCGCGACCATCCAGGCGCAAACCAGCACGCCACAAAGGTCGTCCTAGGAAACTGTCAAACTAAACGTATATTGGTCATGAAATCCAAAGCCTTTTACAGCTTCCACTATGCACGAAAAATATCTGTCGGTGTTCCCACCAGGAGACATGTAGCAATTACAACATTCTTAGTACGTAATGTCACTCTACACGTATTTTTTAACTGATAATACTAGAACCTTAGCATAGACAATGTCAATTGTTACATTTTTTTACAACTTTTAATTTTGTTTGATGTTTGTTTCTTTGGTAATATAATACCATTGAAATGGAGCACATTTTAAAAGTTATGGGCAGAGGGCTGAAAAAGATAGGGTACACTTAAAGCCGATACAATTTTGTATAATGTCTAAAGTATGTATAAGGTATAAATGTATTGCTTTCTGGATTAAATTATTATTTATTATAATATATTAATTAATCTATAGTAAATAATTCATCATTTAATTAAATCAAAAATTGCAAGCCTACATAATACCTACAGCTTAAATGACGTTAAAAAGATTACAAGTGATTTCCTACATGCTACTGCAGGGATTCAGATCAATGAACTCAACTGTTTTATTTATTTTAAGCCTTATTAATATATCGATACCTCAGTTCAAAGTGTTTCAGTATTCGCAAAATTGTATGCAAAACCGATTAAGAATCATTTTCACAAGAGAAATCTGAATGTAGTTCAGTTTTTATACCCAATATTTATAATGAAAAACTTTTAGTTCCAAACAATAGCAATTAAAGAAAAGCTTTGAAAACTTGATGAATGTCTTATTATTATTTTTTCTTTTTTGAATAATTTCTTCCCTAAGACCATCCATAATTACAATCAATTACTGATAAACTAAATAATTAATAATGTATTTACATTTATAAAGTATTTGTCATTTATTTTTTTATCTCCTATGAACCTGTTTCTGAATTGTTACACTTTGGAATTGAGGTAGCGATATGTATATGTTCTTTTAAAAATTATTAATTTCATTGCTTTATTAATAGGGTCCCGAAATGGTCCGCGTATCAAAGTTCTACAAAGAAGCAAAAGTTGGACGGTTCCTACGATATCTACACGAAGATACGCGTACTCTCTATGAAACTTTTCGCAGGGGCGTAAAAGAATCAAGTAAGTTTGAAATCGTTTTTTTGTTTGAGACAGTAATTAAATATTTAACTAATTGTAACACCTTGAGCAGATAATATGAAAACAGTTCCTTAATCGATAAGGCTTTTGCACATCTCAGTTTCTGCATAAATATACTTAAAGAGCCTATAGATTCTGTAAAGCTATTCACAGAATTGTATTGTAGGGAGTGCCTCAAGGCATAATTGTTAGTCCCACCTCATTTCTCTTTGCGTTTCCGCTCGTTAGCGATAAATGCGATAATCTACATATTACAGAGTATTGTTAACATTATTCATAAACTGGTTTGTGTCACACACCGGGTACAGTTAAACATAATTTGTGCGAGACGATTTTAGTTCGTTTTATTTGCTTAAGCCTATCATTGAGTCGTTAATACTCGTATCTTAAAAAAAGGGCAAAATGACTGAGCAAAGCTATTTTTATTAATAGATGGAATATTCCGCAATGTCGAAGGTATTAATGCTGTCATAAAAGATTTTCTTTATACTAAATGCTTCTTCATGACCATTACAGGGTTGTATGAAAGAAACAATTTTTATTTTTTTGTAGATAATGGCAACTGTCTTGGTTGGCGTGACGGACCAAATAAGCCCTACGTGTGGCAAACTTACAATGAGACCCTGCTGCGAGCTAAAAACTTCGGTTCTGGTCTTATATGCCAAGGTCTTATCCCGGGCCAAGGTACCTTCGTGGGTGAGTGACTTTGCAATAATTATTTTTGAGAGTAATGACGCGTCAATACTGACATATTATATTTAAAAGAGTTTCAAGTTAAGTTTTATAAGTTTTATAATAAATGTTTACATTTTAGGTATTTATGCACAAAATTGTCCAGAATGGATTATGGCTGAACAAGCTGCTTATTGTTACTCAATGGTAATAGTACCTCTTTATGATACTTTAGGAGCTAACGCATGTGCCTTTATAATAAATCAAAGTAAGTATGTTTTGAATTTCCCATAATGCTAATTGTAAGAATATGTTATTAATTTGAAATTACAAATTTTAGCGGAAATGACAGTTGTTGTTTGCGAAGACGACAAGAAAGCCAATCTCCTACTCGACCAATCACCGCGTTGCTTACGTAAGCTGGTCACGATAAAGGAAGTATCTCCTTCGACACATCAAAGGGCAAAAAGCCGTGGTGTGGAAATTGTTAAGTTCAGCGATGTCGAAATACAAGGAGCTCAGAAAGATCATCCTTGTGTTGTAAGTATTGAAAGACATAATTAAACTTAATTGATTAGAAACAGAGCATACTGTGAAAATAATGCTACTTCATTCTAAATGTCATAAGACTATAGTTTTAATATGTGTTTTAGCCACCAAAACCAGACAATCTTTGCACGATATGCTACACATCTGGCACGACGGGGATGCCAAAAGGCGTGATGCTGACACACGAGAATGTGGTAGCGTCAATGTGCAGTGTTACCATGCAGCTTGGAGAACATCGTCCTACAAAGAATGATGTCATGATTTCCTTCCTACCACTCGCACATATGCTTGAGCGGTGTTGTGAGGTAATTTGTCTTTTCGATTTTTTACTGATGGTTTGCAACCACCATACATTGGTGAAAAAGTCGTAGAGTGACTATTTGTCAGCCGCGATTTGAGGTCAGCCAGCGTATAACCAGTTGCATCTTGCGGGTAGGCAGAGCAAGGATGGCTACTGCAGTTCGCCTTCTGCAACAGTATTAGTCACCTTCAAATTAGGACTCGTTTTCCACTTACCATCAAGTGGAGTAGAATCTGGGCCAAAAAAGCACCCGGCTTTCAATGGGTGTGGAAAAATTCATTCCATAAACTATTCTATTATTTTTCAATGGTTATTTTTTTTTAGTCAAGGAACCATTTTGTATGGCATGCATATATGTATATGTAAATAGTTCGATTAAGTTTACCTACAAGATTTTTATATGGTTAAATTAATGACTAGGATGTATTATGGCTGTTTTCTTTCCGTATATCTTTTAAGAAGCTAGTTTAGTAAGAATTTCAATGATAATTTCATTTGAAAAATTAGACAGGCTAACAGCTTTAAGTGTTTAAGGCATATGTGTTTCCCAGAATGTAAACGAATACATTCGTTTAACAGTCACCTGTTGAGAATATTGTAAAAATAAATTTCGTTAATAGCGAGAATATGTAAACACGATATTCATTATGTTTGAAACTAAGTAATGAAGTTTGTATTTTTTAGCATATCTCACCCACCTACGTGATTCTACAAATTGATCCGGATGTAGTTCAATTAGAACACTAAATGTATTTGACCAATTAATCTTACTTTTTTTGGTGTAGTAAATTTGGCTGTTTTTATTTTAAACCACAATTTTTTATTAACAATTCCATTAAAAATAAATAACTCAGACAATATTTGATAGCGGCTTCACTTAAAAAAATAAACACACAATTAACGAGAAAATAAAATATAACATTACAATAAATATAAGGAAAGCCCACACTTAAAGGAAGATATTTTTAAAACACGTTACGTCTTCGATCGTTTCAGAATGCTCTGTACATGGTAGGTGGAGCTGTCGGTTTTTATAATGGTGATATCAGAAGATTAGGTGATGACCTAACGGCCCTCAAACCGACGATGATGCCAGCTGTACCAAGACTTCTCAACAGATTATATGATAAGGCCCAAAATGAGATATCGAACTCAAAGATAAAGAAGTTACTCTTCAATATGGCATTATCAGCGAAGGAGTCTGAATTAAAGAGGTAAGTTTAGCGAAGTTTATCATAAATAATGTTGGTCACTCTGTCACAGCAGAGATTATTCCACCAGTGCAATCAGTCACACTCGTGGTAGGTCTTTTGTTGCCAGAGACCAGCTATGTAGGTACCACCACAGTGTCAAATATTCTGCCGCCAACTAGTAGTTAGGCATTACTGTGTTCCGGTTTGATGGGCACTGTTGGGTAGTGCAATTAATTGGCAAAGGAGATTCAAGACCCAATATCTCGAGTTTGGCAACGCGTGAGTGGCACCAACTAATGGTGTTGCGCACGCTCAATGGCTACAGCAACCGCTTACCAATAACATAAAAAAGTACATAAATATTGTATTTGGGTAAAATATTATGTAGATATCTTTTTCACAGTATTGAATATTTATCAATGACAAATTTAATCCCTAACCGAATTTATTTCGGTATAGATATATATACTTGTGTTCGAAACCTCGACACGTTTTTTTGATAGAAGAAGACTCATTCAGCATTTTTGCTATATTTTATGATGAGTAATAAAATTATATTGCAAAAAATTAGATTAGGTTATTAATAAATTTGCAATTAACCATTTTCGATATTTACAGGGGTATAGTTCGCAGTGACTCTGTTTGGGATAAGCTGGTGTTCCGCAAGGTACGCGAGGGAATGGGCGGTCGTCTGCGTATCGTTGTTGTCGGGTCCGCGCCACTAGCCGGGAACGTGCTTACATTCGCCAGATGCGCTCTCGGCTGTCTGGTGAGCATCATATAATTACTATAACCGAGGCCCCAATTAAGATCCATTCTGAAAGTCTTAAAATATTATACAGAAGTAGTAAGATAGTAGTAAGCAAGTTTAATCTATTCTAACTTCAATCGAGGTAAAATAATATTGATAATGCCTTGATTTCATTATCCCTACAATTGTCTGATTATCATCCTATGTAACTCAATACCATAGTCGGTTCTCATAAGAATATGAGCTACATAGAAATGTATCTAGTAAGCATATATATCTTATTCACATTCTTGTATTTGTGGACACATGAAAACAGGTTCTTTTCACGTAACATGAAAGTTGATAATAAATCACCTTCAAATCATCTATATATTATAGTCTTTGGAATGTGTTGGAAAATTGACAAACCCGATGGGTTTGTCATCTTATTTACGACTCTATTGTTCCCTGACAATATTGTTTGGTGGATAGACTTTCAAATATTTGTTTCTGTCAATATGTTCTTGATGTGATAGGTGTAATAAAGATTCGAAGTCATTAGAATTGTCTAGTTGACTAAGTGATAATATCTTCTTCTTAACAAATGATCTTTTACTTATACTGTCATCACATCCTTGTGTCGCTTAGTTTCATTACTTTTATTGTAATAAGCATTAGAGTAAATATATTTGGATTGACAGAATTTGGAACATACTATAATAGTTATTTTTGATTATCGAAAAAAAAATTCTACGCTACTGTAATCTTTATTTTGAAAAATTATGTAACTTTATCTAATTGTATCGTGAACATGTGTTTAAGGGCTATAGTTTGTAAACTCAAATTCAGAGGCTGGTAACATTTGGATGAAATAAAAAAAAATTGTACCAAGTAACAGTAATACTTAAAATAATTAACAAAACAACAATATTCTACTAATAAAAAGCAACAAAATTAACAACAACAAGAAATATAACTTTATTCGCGAAAACAACACAATCTGAGTCAAAAACAGGACCGTGAACTTACCCCAAAATGTCGGTCCTAATGTTTACGAGCCATGAGTTAAATTCGATGACAGCTTCATATCGCTAAAATATTACCCGATTAAGTAAAATTGCTCATTAGTTTCGTATTACTCTTATCTTATTTTGAGTTGATAGATTTTGGGATTTTTTGTTGTTGCACTGTCGCTAACAAACGTATTTACAAAATTTATAGCTTTTCGTGAACCCTCATAGTGTAAAAATAAATATATTTGATTATTATAGTAGCATCAATAACAGAATTGGTCAAGGTCAGTTAATGTCCATATTATCTTGAAGATTCTAATATTACGATGTGTTTGTTATTTTCACTTTGGAATATCCCACACCAGTGCATAATGTTCATGTTTATCTTGGATCGATTTAGATTCATAAACATTATCTTTATCGATATGAGGAATGTTATATTTCGACTAAAATTTGAAAAACGATGACAGATTTATGGACAGTTCTACTTACATTATAGCCATTAATATATATAACAGAAATATTGATCGGATTTTAAATAAAAATGAAGGAATGAACATTAAGAGTTTCGAAAAGATATTTTTTTATCAACAAGATTCTCGCAGACCTGATCCATTTCAAGGTGTTGACCAGGTCATAAATTTAGCTCTGACTTTCTGCATGTTGAAAACAGGTATAAAAATATGGGAATGCTTAGGAAATCTCTAAAAATTTGCAGATTGTGGAAGGTTACGGTCAGACGGAGTGCACTGCGCCGGTGACTCTGACGGTTCAGGGCGACCACGTGCCTGAACATGTTGGGCCTCCTGTCGCTTGTTGTAAAGTGAAGGTACTATACTACTTAATATAATTAATGTGATAGTTTGAATGTTTATATATTTTGATGTTTTCTACTTAATCACGCTAAAACGGCTGAACGGATATGGATGAAATTTAGCAAAAACTTGTTTGACTAAAAAATCGTTTATTTACGATGAGGTCTTAAAATGTCCTCTAAATAAAATTAATAATACGAAATGGTATTTTATTACAGCTAGTAGACGTCCCAGAGATGGAGTACTACGCGGCGCAGGGGCAGGGTGAGGTCTGCGTACAGGGCGCTAACGTGTTCAAGGGATACTTCAAAGAACCTGACAAGACGCGTGCCGTTATCGACCAGGACGGTTGGCATCACACTGGAGACGTTGGAAAGTGGCTACCAGTAAGTAAATACAAGACATGGCCGACATCCAACATCGATCTCTAAACTTCTATCAACGAGTGTCTCTCCCTTGACCAATAGTCCAATACATCTAATTCATAAAGATTCTCTCTCTCTCTCTCTCTCAAATGGAGAGACCCTTTGAATACATTCTACTTCTTCACTTCCATCAGTATATTCAATATTTTCAAGACGTTTTGTAAGTCATAATGTTCTTACAATATTTGCTTCCTGTATCAGTAATTTTAAGTAATTGCGGTTTTACTAGACTGATAATATTTTTGTTTATCAATGATCAGGTATTTTAACGCTTATCCATATTTTCGTGTAAAATTATATTAATAACAATAATAAATCCACGACTTGGAGACTTTAGATCTCTGGACACATTAGTTTTAATTTAGATTGCTTTATATTAGGGCACGCAGTTCTTGTTATATCTACGAAATATTAATCAGCATATTCGTGTCTTCTTTTTCAGAATGGTACCTTAAAAATCATCGACAGAAGAAAACATATCTTCAAGCTTTCCCAAGGCGAATACATAGTTCCTGAAAAAATTGAAAATATTTACATTAGAAGTCAATACGTTGAACAAGTTTTCGTGCACGGTGAATCCTTAAAGGTAAGGTTCCTTAATACAATTTAGTTTTGCTTTATAATTATAAAATAGTATTTATGTCGTGATAGAAGTTATCTGTTACTGGTGGTAGACTTTTTACCACCAGATAACCACCACTACCATCGCAGTGTCAGTTATTCTACCTCGAAGCAGAACACTGTGTTCAGATTTGAAGGACACTGTAGCTAGTGTAATTACTGGGCATAGGGGATTTCGACAGCAATATCTTGAGATTAGCAATACGTGTGTGTATGGTGTTGCAAGCGCTAATAGGCTACGACAACCTTATGCTTGCTTGCCAACTTAGTCTCATATAAAATATCAGTTTTTTAAAAGAACTTAATAATGACGCAATTATATGATTAATAAACACCTGTAACAGCACAAGTGAAATAGTATTTTTTAAGGAAAATTTAAGTATTATGTTCCTATTATTTATTTATATATATATCTTTTACAGTCATGCGTAGTAGCAGTTATCGTACCTGACGTAGACGTGGTAAAGTGTTGGGCGCTGGAGAACGGCATTCAGGGTACATTCACGCAGCTGTGTGAAGACGAACGAGTCAAGAAGATGATAATGGACGACATGTTACAGTGGGGTCGGACTGCGGGTCTTAAGACTTTTGAACAGGTAAGTGAAGTTAAGTAGACATGGCGACGGTCGCCGCTTCGATTTCCGTTCGGGGCATATGTATATTATAAATGTCCGTTTTGGTCTTGGTGATTGCCCATGTGGGTTTGCCCATTCTGCCTTAGACAGTACGTTAAGCTTTGTACCGGCGTCGAGATGTGACGACCCCATCGCCCGCTGTTGGAATAACCTCTGTCACAGCAGAGATTATTCCTCCAGTGCAATCAGTCATACTGGTGGTAGGTCTATGACTGCATGAGGCCGGCTAGGTAGGTACCACCGCAGTGTCAAATATTCTGCCGCCAAATAGTAGTGCTTAGGCATTACTGTGTTCCGGTTTGAAGGGCACTGTACGCTAGTGTAATTACTGGGCAGACGAGATTTAAGAACCAATATCTCGAGGTTGGCAGCGCGTAGGCTATAGGCTACGGCAACCACTTAGCATCAGGTGGGCCGTATGCTTGTTTGCCAACTTTTAACATAAAAAAAGCTGTCGATCTCAGTTGTTATCACATAGCATCTGATAACAATCGTTACCTCTCGATAGGTAAAACTCTTATCTAATAAGTTAAGTCTGAAGACTATGTCCCGGGATCAGTGCTAGGAAGAAGAACGTTAAGCAGATTTCAGAATCAAAATATTTTAACTATGCTTTGTATTCCTCCAGTTTCAAGGCAGGCAAAAAGATATCTAATTGTTTTAGAAATACAGTATAGTTTCAGTAACATTGATTTAGAATATATTATTACTATTGACGACGTTGTAGAGCAGCATTAGCGAACCTGTCTGAAGTCCCAACGGTCACGGGTTCGATTCCCGCTCGGAGCAGATGTTTGTATTTAATTTGAAAGTAGCTCTATCTTTCCTTTTAGTCCTTTTATTAACACATATATCTCTTTGCTTTTTCCGATTTTGACAAATTTTGGCATAGATTTACTTAGGCAGAACTAGACTTTTTTATGTCCAGAAAAATAAACGTTAAGCGTGAACCTATTTCTCGCTTCACGTTTATTTTTCTGATGAAATTATTTTGATTTCTGAGGATGAAAGTTTGTATCGGAAATTTGAAAGTTGATTGTAATAACTAGTTAAAACCAACTTTAATTACCATTTTTACAGGTGAAGGACATATACCTGCACCCCGATCCGTTCTCAGTACAGAACGGTCTCTTGACTCCAACAATGAAGGCGAAGCGACCGGAAATCAGAAACTACTTTAAACCTCAAATCGACGATATGTACAATAAACTTGAATAACAATAGCTTCTTATCTAAATGATATTATTCTTGGCTAAAATGAATACGTCTTTTATATAAATATAATACATTTTCAACATCCGAAAGTGATATTAATCTTTTTAGCGAAATATTTAAGTTGTCTCAATGCAAAGATACTTACCTAAGTGATTTTTAATTTTACTACTTAAGATTCGTTATAGAAACTTTTCGCTACCCACCCAGTGCCGGTTTTTATATGTTTAAGATTAATTTCAGTGCTTTTAGATATTAGGTACACCATCTTGAAATTATATTGAGACCATTTTGCGTGATAATTACGTACTTATTTTTAAAGAATAGCTATGAATAACTTACTTAATATTTCTTTTTGTGTACTATTGTTAAGATAATATCTTGTCACACTTAAAGCTTATTATGCGTAAAACGTCAAAAGTACAGTCCTGCCAAAAATTGTTTTCAAGAAATATATAAATTCTTTATTACACTTAAAGTAATTGTAAGTTTAGAAAAGAAATTTTAGAAGAAACTAAACATTTCTATAATAGTGACTTTTTACAATGGCAATAAATAAAGAAACAATCGTTTCTTGTACAGTCAATTATTCAATTTTTTAATCAATTATAGCTGTCGTGTTACGATAATTTAAACACAAATATTTTACATAAATTTAAAAGCGATGACACAGTTATAATGAGACGCCATGAGTAATTTTATACGAGTATCTTAAGCTTAAATAAATAAACGTAGTATTTTTACCGAGAGGCTGAGTAGGCTTGAGCCTAGGGAGGCAAAAAGATTTTTTTTAGTTTGTCAAAAACTCAAGATTTGTTGACGCTGAATTTTAAAAAAGTTCCCTACCCCTTCGTCATTATAAAATCTAACTTTTTTCTTAAAATTGCAAAAAAATAGAAAGTAAAGATTAAATAAAGGCTAATTTATGTCGCCGCTGAAGACATGTGTAATAAACAGAAAATATGTGGTGACCTTTATTTTGATTAATAACGGTTTTTTTATGAGCCATTACCAAAATTATTGCGTATCTTAAAAATTCCACATTGAATAATTTTCCATCCTTAAACTATAAATTATTTAGACGTACATAATTAATTATTTAATATTTTAGTATCGTGAATGAAAGGTAATTTAATATCGAGGTTAAAACTATTAATTTATAATCATAACGATTATTTCTTTAGGCCAATAAAGTAGGCGAAATTTATTAGAAAATAATATTATTCAAATTAAACATTAGAAAAAGATTGAGGCAATAATGTAAACAATGCTTTTATACCTCAAATATTATGAAAATAAATTTAAAGTACATCTAAGAATTATGGCGTTAAAGGTTGATATAAAAACATTTTTACAGATTAAAAATATTAAATATCTATGCGAGTGTACTCGTTTTACAAACATTTTATAAGATAATTCAATTAAGCAATTTTTTTTTAGATTTATATTTAATTTTTTCTTGTGTGTATTGTGTTAAGCTGTAATGGTAGAGGACGAATCTCTTCTTTGGGTTGTGTGCTTGAAATAAGATTTCCACAACACTAGGCATATGTAATGGCATGCTGTCCACTGTTGCAAAGTTATAAAATAATTTAGAACCTTCAAAAAAGCATAGAATGGAGCATATTAGTCTTGATGGTATGTAATTTTCAGTGGAGAGTATACTTAATTAAAAATGTAGGTAACTATCGCACCGTGTAGATATTTTTTGTATTCTCTATTAAAATAAGATTCATGCTTCGAGCGAACGTTAAGGTTTCATATTGTTCAAACCAAAATTTTGTTGTTATTGGTGCAAGTTGTACTACAATAATTTATTTTTAAATAAAACTTATAAAATAATTGTTGTTTATTTTTATTTGTTCTTCATAAACACTATATCCTTTTTTTTGTTTTCGCTGAGATATGCATTTACGCATAATGTACTGCACGTAATGTACTCGTCAAGTATACTAGGCAGTGGTAGTGTGGGACTCGGCCGCATGTTAGTCAAGCGGCAATACCCACTAATACTCAATGAAACTCTCATCGCCAAAGTGGGACGTCGTGGGGTTGTCTGCGCGAACAACCATGACGTATAAACACTATATACCGCTGCTGATTGCTGTATCATAACTAGCTCCACGACATATTTTTTTAAAATCAATTCACTCTGCAGGAATATATATATATATAATTTTAGGCGTCGGGATGTGACGACCCCATCGCCCGCTGTTGGGATAACCTCTGTCACAACAGAGATTATTCCACCAGTGCAATCAGTCACACTGGTGGTAGGTCTTTGTTGCAAGAGGCCGGCTAGGTAGGTACCACCGCAGTGTCCAATATTCTGCCGCCAAATAGTAGTGCTTAGGCACTACTGTGTTCCAGTTTGAAGGGCATTGTACGCTAGTGAAATTACTGGGCGAACGAGATTTAAGAACTAATATCTCGAGGTTGGCAATGCGCGAGTGGCACCTACTAATGGTGCTGCAAGCGCTCATAGGCTGCGGCAGCCACTTACCATCAGGTGGGCCGTATGCTTGTTTGCCAACTTCTAACATAAAAAAAAAAAAAAATATTCCTTAATAATTATTTTTTATCAATAAAAGATTTTTTTCGTTAAAAATTCTACATCTCACTATTCAAAACAAGTTATACTCCACTACAAAGTACAAAGCATAAAATTATTAAAATGATCTCCAGTATTTTACTGACATTGAAATATTCGGTTGTAGCCTTGTATCAAGTTTCTAATAACCGAAAACGTAGAACAAATTGCCATCTAATTGACATTTAAAATGCTAAAAAATCTTACATAAAAATGTGATGGCATTTATGATTTTGATTGTAGTAAAATAATACCCATTAGTTTTTAATTAATTCAATTTTAATTAGTCAATGTTAACTAGTAGTAATCAGTAGCTACAAATTATATAAGACCATAAACTAATAGTACTCCTGCGTATCAAGCCATGTTCAAGAAAGAGAACTGGGGAACAGCACTTGTCCTATCACAAAAACTCCAGACCACAAACATGCCAAAGGCTTATATGTTAATACCACCTTGGTAAGTACCAAAACCTTAGCGCCTTATAAAATTATAAGAGCAAAAACTTATTATTTCTTCTTCGTAGGAGAACATGTTTCTTTTATCATTTTTTATTGGCACTTCCTTAACAATTATTTATAAAACTTACTTAAGCATAAGAAAAACCAAACTCGAGATATTGGTTCTTAAATCTCTTATGCCATCATTTCACTAACCTACAGTGTCCTTAAAACAAATATACATTAGGTTACATAAATGCATACATTTTAATAGCTAAACTATTTTTGTTAATTATATTTTTTCCAGTTCTTCTGTGATTTTTTTTTTAAAGAAATGTTTTATACTTGGGAATCCGGAATAGTATTTTTATTTCATAATATTGGTCTCTAACTCTCTAAATTAATCTTTATTGAATGTAGACGAAGAAACTAGAACGAGGAAGTCGACAAGACGTTTAGTTGACCCTCGAGGATTAATCCCCGCGATAATCGCCAGTTATTTTTATCTTCTGAATCACACGACGCAGATGACAGTTCCCATCTGAATATATATTAATTCCATTGACTTTGAATCTTTAGTTATACTTAGACTAGCTCACGGCTTAACCCGAGATATACCATATTTAACGCGTTCAGTTTGAACCACATATGGCTTAGTTCAATTGTTTAACTATCGTGTCTAGTGTCTGGATAGTGAATGAGTTATAATTTTTACAATGAAAACCTATATTATATTCCTGCTAAAAGAACTATGATACCAACGAAACTGGTTTACCTATTTCGAAGAGTAGCCCCAACATGACAACACCCAAAAAAGTTATTTCGAAAACTTTAAATATATAATATTAATAATAGAAAAAGTATGTTTATTACAAAAGTAATATTACCTATTTAAATAAATTGAATAAAACATACATCTGTTAATACAGTAATTGTAAGAAAACTTATCATTTTTATCATAATTAAATAGTAAATAAAATAAATTTAGACGGCCGAATTTTTCTATATTAATTTATCCACTCTTGTTGTCACAACTGCCTGCGTTCATCCAGGCTTAATTTTATTAAATTATTAAACCAAACACTTAATTCTTCGCCAAACGATGTTTTGAGACTCTTAATGTAGCTGATGTTAATTTATATTTTTTAAAGAACTGTAATAAATGCATTACTAAAATGAAAAAAAAACAAAAACTTTTATAGAATTTAAGTCTGTCGAACGTGCTCTTCACTACATTTTTTCCGATTTCATATTGTGGAGAATCCAACGACGAGGCGAGTGATATTACCTCGCGGATTGGTTCAATGGTTGATGTACAGATGTTGTATATATGCTTAACTGCGAGGAAAACCTTTATAACGAGATGGCGGATTTTGAAGATCTAGATCGCTTTGCCTTAAGTTTCGTATACATAAATGTCAATGCGACATTACTAACCCCAAGACCAGAGCTTGATGACAATTTTCATAAATCGGCGCCATTCATACCAGTGGAAATTTTCAATGAGCCGTGAGCTATGGTGATATATGGTGAGTCGAAACTGTGTTCAGTGAGTGTGGCGATGTTATGAATGCTCCATTAAATCAGAATGCTGACGCGTAGTGGTTACTTGTGACGCCGATGTTGAGGACCAGGACTATGTTAACTGCAAGTATGTGGTTGGCCTACCCGAAAAATCTAAATGCTGACTGGCGATTTGTGCAACAGCAAAGTGATGTTCCTTCTGGCAAAGAGGGTTGAGGTATACTAGGCAGGTTATGATGCCTAATAGGTTGCGGCTCAACCGTCAATACCGGGACATAATATTATGCTTATCTAAACAGAAACCGTCAATTGAAGACACAGAATTGTGACGATCTTGTCTCATTTGATTCCAAATCCAACCATTTTCAATTAAAGTTTTTTCGGAATGTGTATTGCTGTTGGCCCTACTGGCCTTGACAGCGTCACCGAGCGGGGCCGAGTACAGAGACTCAGCCGTGAAAAACGGGCAGCCCTCACGGGGGCTCCAATTTGCTTCCGTCCTTAGGGTGCCTCCTGCGAAGCCGAAACAGATTGGAGACGCCTGGTTAGGGCGGAAGCTGATACAGAGGTCGTGTAAACAGTGGTGCTAGATGAACATTTTTCGTCGGTATCGGCATGTCATTTATATAAAGGGAGAATAGGATGGGAGCTAGTGCGGAGCTCTCAGGGGCTCCTGCCTTGATGGGACGAGGGGATGACAAGGTACCCTCTACTCGAAAACGGAACGTGCTATTCGACAAGTAGTCTCATATGATAAGCACGAGTCTGTCTGGCAATCCTAGACGATACAGCTTATAAATGAAACCGTTATGCCCAATTATAGTTACAGCTCTAAAGACGTTAGAAACTCATTATCACATATTTTTTGTTGTTGTAATGCAAAATATGGAGAAAAGTGGAGAGATGCTACAAATTCGACACCGGTTATTTTATATTTTGTTGATTTCAGCAAGGTCTTCGACTATGTCAACTGGAACTATCTATGGATAGTTTTATTGGAACTGGGTGTACCTTAACACATAATACTGATCTTGCAGTCACTTTATCTTAGAAACCAAGAAATAGTGAGGATTGACGGGACACTATCTAAGCCGTTCAGTTTTGAAAAGGAATTCGACAGGACTGCATCTTTTTACCCATCCTATTCAATATATATGGTGAATATAATGACCTGCGATATAAAAAAATACCACCGCACTAATAAAATCTGAAGCAGAGATGATCACTTTTCTGGTTAAGATGGAAAGCATCAGCACTGAACTAGAACTCTCGTTAAACAGGTCTAAAAGCAAGATCATGGTCATAGATCGCACAATAGAGGCAAGCTTGAGCTCGTATGGAGGATTGACTTAGAGGTCGTTGACTTTGTATATCTGGGCTCAAGTATTAGTAGTAATGGGTCGTGTGAAAATGAGATCGGAATGGCAAAGTAGGCATGGCCCTCTTACAATTTTATAAGATATGGAAGGACAAAAACATATTCTTAAAAACCAAGAGCAATCTAGTCCGTACCCTGGCGTTCTCCATATTCTCATTTTTATATATAGATAAAGCCGATCGCAACCAAACTGATGCATTCCAAATTGAGAATTCCCTGGACAGCACATCAAACCAACGTTTCAATTTTGCAAGAACTCAAGATACAGACAAGGCTTTCTACCATCCGCCTTGTAGAATCCTGGAATACTTTGGCCACATTGCCAAAAAGGATGATGGTAACTTGGAAAAGTTGATGATAACTGGAAAAGTGGATGGAAAAACACCACGAGGTAGAAGGTCGACACGCTCGACGGACCAGATCCGCACTACTCTCGACATCACAGTACTCTTGCTGCGCGGAGGTGGTCACGAATCTCAGCATTGAGGAAACCGAACCGAGGAGTGCAAAATAATAATAGATAGAATAAAAATTTAAGTATTTATTTAAAAATGTTTTTTATCGATGTCAAATAAGAATATTTCGTATTTTTATAATATATTAAATTATTTTATAAAGGCTTTATACTGTTAAAGTAATTGAACTACTAGCGACATCTATTATGTAGTAGCTAAATTCTTTCAAATCTCAAAAGACTAAATTCCGTGAATTATAATTATCGACTTCACTATCAATTTAAATATCCTTTATGATCATGTTCTGTGAAATCCTGGAAAATATAACTAAAAATATTTTCAAATATATGTATATACTTAACAATTGAATGTACTAATGTTATTTTTCCAGTACCTAGCTATTATTTTCCTCTTATGTAAAATCATACGTGACGCCAAACTACTTAAATTAATGGATTTTTGTACTTAGACCATTATAATTTTAGTATACATAATTTGAAGTAAAAAATTTTGACTAGGTTGTAGGTACCTAAACACCAATATTGTAATCAGGTAAGTCACATCATATTCGGTTCCATTTAAAATTGAAAAGTTCTCTTGAATTAAATAAAACAGTCATACGTTGAGTTATCCAGAAACTTTTCCCTTATTCGCCCGTATAAAACGATAGGTAAATGACGTAAATTGTTGCGCATTCATTCATATTCACAGCGCGACGTTTTTATTTATACCTTATACCGCTTATCGGCGCATCTCGCCGGGGCTCATAGCCTTACTTAACAGTCACTGTTTAGTTGCCATACGGGCAGCGAGGTAACAACTCGTGTCGAGCTGCCCTCTAGCGGCGTTGTGTTTCGTTGATTCTGAGTGACCTTGACGCGGCTGTACGCGGTACGCCGTTCATTGGCCGCGATGCCAAGACGAGTCGCACTAAAATCCTATCCCTAAACTATGAGACAATTTTAACAAAAAAAATCGGGAATTGTCCCACCAATACGCAAACGTATGCAGGTGGCAGCGATATCACATTTGTCAAAATGATGTGACAGCCGAACATAACCTCATCGCTGTGTTTTATATTTTAAGTGTGAACATGACGACTTGGAAAATGAGGAAGCCGATACGACGTTGTCTCGGTGAGATATACTTTCTAATTCTTACGTATAAATATTTATTAAGTTTAAGGTTATGTCATGTACACAATGCATGTATTGTTTTGAATGCCGGCAGTACAGTGGGGAGTTGGGGACACTGCAGTCTCATTTACATTAGGCAGACAAAGCAGTGATCTCTGCGCGGAATCTAAAAATAACTCGGGCAGTAATGGCGGTTAGGTTAATCAGCGGTTTACTTAAGTTAGTTAGTACCCTAATAGTTATTGTGTGAGCTGGTCGTTATTTACTGTAATCACTAACGGTTTATATAGGATCATGAGCGCATTTCGCGCTGTGGTATGGACTTGTTGCGTCGTACTCAAATGCATTCTATGCAAGAAATTTTCAATCCGAATGAAATTGAAGTAATATGTACACTTAAACTAATTTAAATAACAAAATTGTCTCATGATCAGAGGCTTTTTAATTTTTGTTATTTAAAAATAGTTTAATCATAGATAGTTTAAACAAGTTAAAAGAAATGTATTTCTTAAAACCATTAAATTGCAAGGCTATAGATAGTATTGGCATATACGAGTATATTTTTGTTAAAAAGGTTCGAGTTATATATCTTAAGAGGTACCTAAGAACTCTTTCAAGCTTTTCATTTCAAACTCTGTAAATGGCATCTTGTTAGTCATATTTATTTGTAAGTTAAGTAGGTAGGTAAATGTCTTATAGGATTTGACCTTGATTTTTTAAATTTATCTTTATTGTAAAGATAGCTAATTGGATTAGATATTTTTAGGCGACTAATTGGTTTTTAGCGGAAGCTTATAATAAATATAATGACTATATATTGTCAACTATTAAAATAATAAAGATCAATATTTTTCCTTGTATTCAATCCTTGCGTTTATCCGATTTTATGCGCATTTATAGGGTTCAATCTTCATAGCATCCCTTAGAGAATGAATTTTACATAAAATACTCATATTCTGTAAAAATTTCAACTGGCTAGCTATTACGACACAAAACCTTAAACTACAACCCTATGGCATATAGCAGCGGGCTTACCATTAACTTTTATTGCAATTCAAATGACGAGCAAAAACTGAGCTACATCGCTATTTCGTATCATGATCATATATATTTATATGTCGTGCTCATATAAAATCAGAATGTCAGAATTAAATGGGATTGAAAAAAGTAAACCTTAAAATGACTCATGGTTCTTCATCAGGCGAACCCCACTCTTGATTGGCAATCAATTTATGATTCAAAGTAGGTGAAAAATGAAAATATCATGACATATAAACAGAGCTAGCGTTCAATATGAGTCAGAACTCAAAATCACTGTTAACATGCCAAATTTCAGCTTTATAAAAATAAATATTGAGTTAAGGATTTGGGATTATGTCGTGATAAATTATGATTACTTTATTACGAATGAGTTATTGCTTTTTAAGGCCCCAGTCAAGCCTAAATTAAGACTTGACTTAATTCTTAGTTAAGTAAGATTACAAATAAAACTTGCTGTCACCAAACCTTCAAGTATTTGAAATACATTTAATTGAATTTCGATTTAGATGACGTGACTAGAAACAAATAGAATATGTCGTGGCTTTAAGACTTTCTACATCCATCAACATTTCATAATAATTCGAAGCTTATTTGAATCTCATCATCCAATTCTATTACATGTATGAATTGGCTTATAATCAATGACATTATTTCTTTAAATATTACTAAACTAACTTAATGCATATCAAGGTCAGATATCTGTTATCATTTTTTCCCTAAATATAATTCGAGATACCAACAACGGCTATTTTTTATCCCGTCGAAAAATTTCAATGAAAAGTCCGCCTTCGAAATTTTCACAGTTTTATTATTAGACTTTTTTTTATTAGGAATCGCTTATTACAGAATCAGGAAAGCATCTGGAAGAATTATGATAGAATTGTTAGGATTAACTCAGTTGATTGAAATAGGCTTACTATTAATTACGAGGAGCAAATTAATTCGTGATTCAAAATCACTTTGATTCAATACCGTTTACAATACTTCTAATGACTAAATCATGTGGCATTTGGTGGTTGGCAAACAAGCATGCGATTCGGCTGATGGTAAGCAGTCACCACAACCTATGAACGCTTGCCCATACTTAACGTATCACATGTGCGTTACCAACCAAGGGAAGGGAAGAAGGAAGGGAACACAGGGGACGGAAGATTGGGCCTCCGATGATCCCACTCGTCCCACGAATCGTGCCAATAATTACTGCTACTGTTACTTTACGCCGATTTGCTATGAGGGGATTGTACTTCCCGGTCGAGCGGGCCCATTTCTGCTGGGAGAAGCATGGCTCTACTACTACTAAACCTTTTGAACTAGATTAGAACTCACAAAACGCATTTAAGGGTAAAAGAACACATTAAACGCTTTTTAAATTATGTTCAAAAAACTTAAACGGACACAATTTGTATGCAGCGCACTCAGCTCTGACTTTTACCCAGGTCTTTGATCAATTCATTGCAATTTTCATAGGAACGTATAGCCAAAAAAATATATATCAGATCAATAGAAAATCGTTGGCAAACAACCAAAATATGGTGTAACATGAGCATGAGAAATATGACCGTAACCGAGAAACTTCTCCAGTTTGAATTCGGTTAATAAAATAAAACGATGTGTATTTGTTTCGGAAGCTCGAAATTTTTCTATGACGTCAAGATAACAAAAATTCATATCGATCTGGTCGCGATACGCAATATTTGCTATCATTAAATTCGTACGATGATTTGCGTAAGATTTTTATTACGCCCTTGTTACAAAATTATTTATCAGGCAAATTTTTTTAGATAATAATGTTGATGTCAAAATAGTTATATCCCAAAATGGTTCTTCTGACGCTAATTGTATTATGTATTTTGTGGAATTTTTTTATATCACAGGGCTTAAACGGGCAGGAGGCTCATCTGATGCTAAGTGATTTCCGCCGCCCATGAATATCTCATCAACAGTCCCATAAGGGGCGTGCAGGTGCGTTGCCGACCTTTGATAAAGGAATAGTGTCTTTTCTTGAGAATTCCAATTCGTATCGGTTCGGAAAGACCGCCATCTTATTCCATAGAGTGGTTGTGCAAGGTTGAAAATGATATTGTAAAACAATGCAAATAATGCTATTGGGTAATTGTAACAAAGGATGATAATATACCGTGTTGGCGCCTGGCTATGCCATGGAGAAGGCTCGCTCGGTGCAGAGCACGGCCAAACATCAATATAATACTCCCAAGTATTATAATGATGTGATATTATATGAACGTGTACGAGTGAGTGTCTCTTATGGTGCACAAAACTTGGCTACCAAAATTTTTTTAAATAGTCCCATAACCCGATTTTCTACTCACTACCTCAAGAGCTCTGCTTTTTCTTTTATGATTAAGTAACTGAGCTTTTAAGACTTTTTTGAGTTTGGTATTTCAAGTGAAGAAAAAAATGGAATCGAATAATTGGCTAGATTGAATAAACCCTCTTTCAAATAAAAAATAAACGCTATTTGCAAAAATTGGTTCCCAAATCGTAGATAGTGAGAACAACAGTGGAATAGCTTATAATGGAACAAGAAATGTATCATAAAATGTATTCGTTCTAAAGCCCAAAGTCAATAAAAAATACTCTCGCGTTACTTAATCGTTTTTCAAAAAAATACATAATTATAGAATATGGTATATCAACAATCAGATATTATAGTTACGTATATCAAATTTGTAAAATCCTTGGCAAATCTTTAGCGGTAAATTTTAACAGAATATTGATGGCATCATTTATCATTCGGAATTTACCGTAAAATTTTATAGGCAATTAAAATAATTAAATCATCCCGTTGATTGTACGACAACCCTATTTGTTAAATAACGGTATTGTATACTCAGACAATCAGCCACAACTAGGTTGCCAGAACTAGGATCATCCAATATCAAAAGCGTTATCTGGTTGAAACTAAACCCATTAGAGATAACTGCACTAAAAGTAACCTGGCAATTTAAATTTTGCCACAGCCAATAACATGAAGGATAACAATTGTATAGCAATCGTTGACTCAGTTAACTTCAGATTGAAAAGTAGTCGTTAGAAACAGCTGAACTAAAACCAGTCAGGTGATTCTTGTATGGTACAATATTTTGCCACAACCTTCTAGATAACGAATTAAACATTCAATTGGATGTCCATGCTGATAGTGACAACTGAATGTCTAATTGATGATTGAACTAGGATTCCTGTCACCGACGAAGACGAGGTTTCTTGTTCCACACGTGAAGACGCCCTCACACCGTCAGATGAGATTGACTAGAATGCGCTTGGAGCGTTTCTTTCATTCCTGATGTCGTCCTTAAACGTGGCTCGGCTGATGCACCGGAAGGAATCAAATTTGAGCCGCCGCGAGGGCTGTAATTTTTCACGGCTAGGTCTCAGTACTTGGGTCTCCCACCCGATGACGCTGTCAAAGCCAGTAGGGCCAACAGCATACATATACAAAAACAAAAAAAAATACTTTTAATGAGTTTCGTTTAGCCGATTACGACAAAAGTTATAGAAGAGGGCTGGTCTGTACGTAGCCCGGTGCTTCAGATTTAGGCACACCAAATAATGTTGATTGACAGCTTACCTAGATGCAAATATGAAATTAGATATTAAAATAAATGCAAAGGCTGATCGTTGGTTTCATTAACGTTTGAGCTAGCTGATTTCGAATTATAAAAGAGGCTGAACTAAAATTAGACAGGTAATTTTTTAATTTTTTAATTGTTACAGCACGTAAGTAATTTTTTTCTGTTTTAAATCTTTGTTCTATTTTAAATAAAAATCACTAAGTATATTTAAAACAAAATATAAAATTAAAGTTAAGATTATGACCTACTTGTATGTGCGTCAATGTTTTTTTTGATGCTCTGTAGCCAAATTAGCTCGATGAACTTATCACTAATCGTGGGAGCAACATAGACTATAAAAATTAAGTACTAATAGCTATTTTTAAAAGTATGCTAATTGTTTATTAAGATACCAGCCATGTTTATTAAGTATTTAAATTTCCTTCTTAAACAAATCAATTAGAAGCAATTAAAACTAATTATTTTAATGGAAATTAATATATAATAAACTATTTAGCATTACTTAATACATAATTTTAATCCATAAGTCCGGGGTCGGAATATACGTGGGATAAATAAAGAGGCTAGCTAACACTGATTAATTAATAAATTGTTTTTTTTTTTAAATATGATTGGTCATATGCTTCTTCAAAGCGTAACTACTATTCCTATTTCCCCTGTAGATAAACTCAAAGCTTGCGCTAAGTTTGGGTACGACATAGTCCAAGAGAGTTAAAAAAGCTTTGCACTTTTTTTAAATACAATAATAAGACAAATACAGAAAAGCGAAAGCCTGCAGATTACCACCATAGTGATATTAGCATGAAAGCATAGCCTACCCAAAGGAAATAATCATGAAAATCGATTTGGAAACGGTGATTCCTTAAATAAGCCTTCTCCTTTAAAAGCCTTTAGAATATCCTAATAATTAGCATTTTGAAAACTTTTGAATTGTTTGTATGTGGCCTGCGAGTTTATCCCATTTGTAATGCTAGAAATAATCTTATTAGTCTTTATGCGCGTACGTCTGTATGTATGCGTATTGCATTGTTCGATTAGGAGAACTCTGGAATTAATATAGTTTGCAAATTTTTCATGTGTCGTTTTTATATGTAGCAGCATTGCTGTATTCAGCATGAATTGGCTTGATCGGGAATATTATAACCTCTCACAAAATATTTAATTGAAGTCGCAGTATATAGTATAGTTGCGTTTCTTTTGATGAGTGCATTGAAGGCAGTAACACTCTTCCACTCTCTAACTCTTTTTAAGAAAAACTCTTACAAAAACTCTTAAAAAACTCTCTTTAAGAAAAAGAGTTAGAGAGTGGAAGAGTGTTACTTCTCTCCAAGGGAAGAAGGGTTTCATTGCTTGATTAGTAACATGCTTCTAAAGCTTCTGGTGTTGTAAATGTCCATAGTTGATCGCTTACCATCAGAATATTGAATAAAATTAACTCTGAGGAGCTGAGATTGCTGTGAAAACATTTTTTCGTCTTTGGCAAACCAAATGTGTACTCTTAAAATAGCGTTAACAGCAGTATTTCAATTTTACAACTTACGTCTACAATTGATGCTCCTCTTTAAACTATGTTTACACAAAGAATGCGATAAAACACAACATGGGTAAACAAGAATTATTTTATGTTTCTTGCTGTTCGACCGAGGAAAAATGTTCATACAGAAAATTAACCGTCCATAGCCCTGATTCGGCCTCGCAGGACTCCATGGGGAAATCAACGTTGTGCCTCCGCGAAGGCTGTCCCTTGTCCCTCAGCCACCTCTCAGTACTCTGCGACCAATGCCTGGTGACTATGTCAAGGCCAGTAGCGTCAACAGCAAAACCCAATCGAAAAAAAAGTAAATTAATATTATCTAGACATTTCCACAACGTTCTTCTAATAGTCAACGCTCTGCTTGATGAGCATGAGCTCTGGTGGCTCCAACTTCTCTTTCTCTCTCTTTCCTCATTTCTTTCTGTACATCAGATGTCAACATATCTTAGTCTTAAGTAAATATGCATATGCTTAAGTGACTAACTTAGAATTTTGTTGTTGGATTAAAATTTTTTTTTTGCTTTCCAAATGTTTGGAAATATATCCAATATTAATCAAAAAGAGCATAGTTTTTACAAATAATAAAGCATTTCCAGTAATTTTGATTAATAATATTCTGATGTCAGTGGTTCATTTATTACAAACCTACATATACGAGACCGTTTCGAGATCTACTTTAATAAAATCTAAATATAGTAAACCAGTTTGGAAAAATTGTTGAAGTTAATATAAATTATACAAAAAACATACGCGCCGAATATAGAACCCATACGCAATAAATATGGGATTTCTAATTCAGCTAGTCACGCTAAACATAATTTAATTAATGGGTTTTACCATTTATATCATTATACCTGGATGAAGGATTTCACGCCATTTTTTTCGGCAAGTTATGTCTTTTTAAATATTATATTTAGAATCGAATTACATAATGATGAAAAATGAGTAATAATATTTATTTTTCTCAAAAAAAAAAATCGGACTGGAGACATCTGAACTCAAACCAAGGTTTTCATTGCCTAAAACACGTATAAAACGACATTTTCTAAAAATTAATTCCAGCTATGTCGACTTATCGCTTGAATAACGATCCCTGTTCTTTTTATTGAATTCACGCGAGTAACTATTTTAATACAAACTTTGAACTATCCTTTCAATCCTTCAGGGGTAGAATTTTAGAAAATGTTAAAATATTTGTTTCTTTTGTTGTATCTGTTAAAATATTTTTCACCTAAAAACAAAGTTTAATGCTTCAGTGCTTGCATTTTATTTTCAAAACTGAAGGACTTTCATACAAACTTTCGAATTTTCGAATCGAATTGAGAATCTCTTCTTTTTTTGAAGTTGATTAAAAAGTCATTATAATTGGCCAAGTTCCTTAGGAAGAGAAGACTTACAAATACGCACATAGTCACCGAAATTTTATATATAAAGATTTAATTCACTATATAATATTTGTTTAGTAACCCAATTCTTTCCAATCAATAGTTACACCGTGCGCCACCATGCATAATTCAGGTATGCAAAAAATTATGTAATTCTTCAGCCAGTACACGTGACAAGATTGACATAGTATTGTTCGAGTACCGGCGCGTATCGAATGACAAATAAGAGCTTAATAATATATAACATATTATATTGTATATTAGGAAACAAAACGTGAGACTATGGATCTAATATGACAAAGGTGGAAGTACAAGGAAGCGCTGTAGACATGGTTCCCTTGTAACTCTAGAAAACTTAATATACGTTGTTGACTTGTTGAAGTAGGAATTTTGGCTTTCAGTAGTAGGGATACTGCTACTTCTTATTATTTATAGAATTATCTTCTTGTTAATTTTTAGAATTATCCGTGTTTTTAGGCAATGAAAACCCTGGTTCGAGTTCAGATGTCTCCAGTCCGATTATTTTTTTCTTTGAGAAAAATAAAAATTATTACTCATTTTTCGTGATTATGTAATTCGATTCTAAATATAATTTTAAAAAAACATGACTTGCCGAAAAATTTACCGAGAAATCTTTCATCCAGGTATAATGATATAAATGGTAAAACTTACTAGAATCTACTCAGTAGAGTTGAAGTAGAGCGTATTATATGAAGAAAAGCAAGGCTGTCTTGTAACACTTGTGCTTTAGAAAACAATTTATCAACTACAAAATATTCTGAAGAAATTATCCCACAATAAATACATATTAAATAATACTATTATTAATTGAATAGTAGAATAAATTCGTGTCCAAAAGACACGTAGCTACAATTTCTCAATTTGTAGACATTACGAAGTGCAAAATACGTGACCTTCCTTAGTCCTGATACGACGTAACATTGCACAACACTAGTGTGAGTTAAATTTAAAACAGAATGCACCTATTGCTTGTTTTAAATCTTTTGTTCTTATTTTATTAACATTTAAGCTAAGTTCTCACTGAATGAAGTTCGATGTCAGAAAATCCACAAAAGCAAGATATAGAAAGCATGCTCTTCAAAATGCGTCTGTAGAACCAGCTTTTGCTGGCGATGGCAAAAAGAGAACAGCCTATTTCTTCCTAACATGTTGGTGACGTAACTGCATGGGTGGCAATCGTTTATATCAGGTGAGCTTCTTTCCCGATTGTCCCTCAGATATTTAAAAACAAAAATATATCAATGGCCTTTGAGCAAGCAAACCAAAGGTGTTGACTTTCCAGAGTTTTCTATTATCACGATTTGTCATGTAATAAGCATAAGATATACAAAAACAGTTTGCATAAAGTAAAAATCCAAAAAGTTATCATAAAACATAGCACAGTAATTTTAGTGCAGTGAACAACGAAGATTTGCTTATCCACATAAAGAAATCAGAAAAATTAATAAAGAAAAGGCAAATAAAAGATTTTAAAAGCCTATGAGAGTATCTTGATTTACGTTCAAGAAACTGCAATATAAATATAAATAAAAGATTCTTAGAAAACCTTAGAGCCATATTTATTTTAATCAAATAAAATATTTATCACAATTGAATTGATATGATAAAATTTTGCCAAATCCTCTAGAGTTATGTTAACGATGATTTTCATTCAACAAGGATTAAATACACGGTATTTATATTATCTGATAGTGAATTACAAACGTTAATATCTTCTAAGTCATCCATATTAGAGTATATATTTCTAAACTATTTTATTATTTAATCGTTATTATTAAATGTATCGTCGCCTACCGTGGTTCTTCTCTTAAATCGTGTGTTTTGACGATGTTCCTGAACCAATGATTAGCTTTAAGGGCGCGTTTACGTATTTGACGAAAAATAGATGTATTTCGATCTAATTTCCGACAAAATCAAAGTAAATTAAATGGAACTTTTAATTACTATGAATAGATCAGGCCTTTATCTTTAATAATGCTGTAAAAAATATGAAATTTTCTTATTATTTTTTATAGTAAAACCGATTTTCCGGAACCTCTTCACACCAAATTAACGATATCGAGCTGAGTTTAGGTAGCCTTTTAAACTATTTCTTACGTGATATCAATTTAAAAAAATACCTCTAATAGTAAGACATGTTCAACTCAAACCCTAGGAAGAGATATTTATAATAATACGACACATTAGCTCAGAAAAAATAAATATCAAATGTATCTTTTTCACATATTTTGCTTCTAAAGTTGTACCTTAAACTGTTGCATTAAGGCCTATTTTGTTTGATGACTGCCATGATTTATTGTTCAAAATTTTCTAGTAAAATATTAGTCGGCGCTGAGACGCCTTCGTAAGTGGACGCTATGTCGCTTGTAAGCAGGAGGTTATATTAAATAAGATCGCTAAAATATAATATTATATAGAAAAAATTGACTGTAACTACAACTCTTGATACTTTATTTTAAGGATAATTTGATAAATATTTTCTTTTTTTAGAGATTAAAAATTCTAATTCGTCTTATACTTATTGCTCAGACCTTAAGGTATACATCCCTGACTGCTAGTGGAAGTCTCGGAAGATTGTAGTTTTTTTTTGCCGTGTTTGGGCTCGTGACTATGAGACCTTAACACCGAACTTGTTGGAGTGACCTGAAGGTCTACTCCGATGACTGATACAGGATCTGTAGCATGAGTAGGGTTATGTGTGCCGAGTTTGGGCTCTATTTGTTAGGTACGTAGAGACCTTACGTCCGAACTTGTTGGAGTGATCTGAAGGTCCACCTCGATGACTGCTACAGGATCTGCAGTATGAGTAGGGTTATGTGTGCCGTGTTTGGGCTCTATTTATTAGGTACGGTGAGACCTTACGTCCGAACTTGTTGGAGTGATCTAAAGGTCTACTTCGATGACTGATACAGGATCTGCAGCATTAGTAGGGTTATGTGTGCCGTGTTTGGGCTCTATTTGTTAGGTACGGTGAGACCTTACCTCCGAACTTGTTGGAGTAACCTGAAGGTGTACTCCGATGACTGATACAGGATCTGCAGTATGAGTAGGGTTATGTGTGCCGTGTTTGGGCTCTATTTGTTAGGTACGGTGAGACCTTACGTCCGAACTTGTTGGAGTGATCTGAAGGTCTACTTCGATGACTGCTACAGGATCTGCAGCATGAGTAGGGTTATGTGTACCGTGTTTGGGCTCTATTTGTTAGGTACGGTGAGACCTTACCTCCGAACTTGTTGGAGTGACCTGAAGGTCTACTTCGATGACTGCTACAGGATCTGCAGCATGAGTAGGGTTATGTGTACCGTGTTTGGGCTCTATTTGTTGGGTACGGTGAGACCTTACCTCCGAACTTGTTGGAGTGACCTGAAGGTGTACTTCGATGACTGATACAGGATCTGTAGCACAAGTAGACTATGTGTGCCGCGTTTGGGCTTGTTTTGTTAGATATGATGAGACCTTACCTTCGAACATGATGAGTAGACCTTCAGATCACTCCAACAAGTTCGGACGTAAGGTCTCACCGTACTAACAAATGGAGCCCAAGCACGGCACACATAACCTACTCATACTGCAGATCCTGTGGCAGTCATCGAGTAGACCTTCAGATCACTCCAACAAGTTCGAACGAGTTCTCATTGCCTAACAAAAAAACGGCACACATGCTCTACTCATACTGCAGATCCTGTAGCAGTCATCAGTCGAGACGCTCAGAATCACTCCAACGTTTGAACGTAGATCTCACCGTACCTAACAAATAGAGCCCAAGCTGGCACACGCAACCTGCTCATACTGCAGAATCCTGGCAGTCGTGAAGTAGACGCTCAGATCACCCCAACAAGTTCGACGTAGTCTCACCGTACCTAAATAAATAGAGCCAAACACTGTACACTAACCTCGCTACTGCGAATCAACGTCATCGAAGTAGACCTTCGAGATCACTCCAACAAGTTCGGACGAAATCTGCCGTACTCTGAATAGATTCAAACACGGCGCACATAACTACTCATGCTGCAGATCTGTATCGGTCATCGAATGAACCTTCAGATCACTCCAATAATTCGGATGGGAAGGTCTCATTGTAACTCCTAAACGACCACAAGCACGGCACACATAGCACTACTCATCTTGCAGTTACAGTAGCAGTCGTCGAAAAACATCATCAGGTAACTCCATCATGCTCAGGGGTAGTATCTTATTAATTTTTTTTATTGACGACAATAAAAAAAATATTCATATAAAACATTTTCATTACCTATAAATAACATTTAAATAAAAATAATACAAATAAGGAAAAAAAATAGTTTTACAATATTTATGTACACAAAGTATACAAAACAAATATGACTATTTATTACT
This sequence comes from Hestina assimilis, assembly GCA_023373885.1. NCBI lineage: Eukaryota > Metazoa > Arthropoda > Insecta > Lepidoptera > Nymphalidae > Hestina > Hestina assimilis. The sequence goes on from CM041754.1 coordinate 8,146,318, forward strand.
TACTAACATTACAACGTATAAAATATACCCACAAAAAAATTAAACATTTAAAGTCTCAAAATTAGTTTACCGTTCATTATTCCCGCCGATCACAGTCGTGCGCTTGTGTGATCGTTTCGTGTGAATGTAGTGGTGCGATTCGCTACCTATCTATTTTGCAAACGCGTCCTTAAGGTTTGTGATTGTTTGGTGCAAAGGCTAGGTTTTACATAAATGATTTTTGTTCATTGCCTTCGAAGACCTGATTAGATCATCACATAATTAGTATGGTACCAACATAAAATCAAACTTCTAATAAAAATACCAAATAAAATCGTTTTCCTAAAGGTTTAAATAAATCACGTAAACCTTTTAAAACCAAGAACCTTTTCATCTAACACGAATTAAAAATCTTACCTAAAAATTTAAAACTCGCTTGGTAAGATATATAATAATCATATTACCAAATATAATAAATACGTATATATTAATTAACTATCCGATAGCAATGAACTCGATCGATATTAATTTTCTATCTGCGATTAGAATCGCGTCCTTTGATGTTACGCAAGTAGAATCATTGGACCATGCCAAATTTGTTACGGATTGATAATTTACATTCAATCGTTGAATTCGCAAAACTCGATATTATTATGTACCCGACAACGTTGAAAAACCTTCATAAATATAAATGAACCTTCTCTTGTACAATCGACAACGTCAATAATTACTGGTAGTCACGCAATTAGAAGCTCTATTATTCTAGTAACAAGTGCTAGGATAGATGAAAACTATGACTCCGTTAAATATTCGTGTCGACGGTAATCGCAAACAACGACAATGAGATAGAATTCTATTCAATCCCTTTATAGAATATTAAGTAGGAATATTAAAGTGGATAATAATTATGAAAATATAAACATTTAAGTGAAGACAATGAATATTCTTTAGCTAGAATATACAAAAGGAAAGAAGCTTAGAAGAATTGATTGGAGCACCGGAGATCCAAATTATTCAAATTTTCTCCGTCCATTTTCCCTTTGATTACCATCATGCATATCACACCGATATTGTAGCAAGCTATCGCTTTTTGCGAAAAACGTTTACCAGGTAGACCAATAGCTTCATTGCCACTATCATCATCATAGTAAAAAATATTATTTTGTGTATCATAATAATTGAGTTTGATATTTAAGCACTTACTCTCAATTTTAAATTTAATTTTCACAGGATAAAACTCTTAATTTATTTATTAAATTCTGACTCGAGAATTTGTTTACATAGTGATTGTAAACAATTTGAAAGAAATTGAAAAAGTCTATGCTGAAAATGTTTGGTCTTTGTTTATTGTATCGTGAGACTGTAACATAGTGAAATTTTGACATTAAATTTGGTGCCGAAATTAAATTGGTGTTCTTCAATTTATTTTGTTTATTTAGGTATTTTTAATCTTTCCTATATTTTATTTATTATTAATTTGATTTTTTTAACCTTGTTAGTTATTAATGTGTAATGTTAATGGTTATTGGTCCGTATGTTTTATTACTTTAAAACTTAAAAGTAATAATTTCATTTCTAAATTCCAGTTCATTTTATTATAACAGGTAAAGCAACGAAGCACAAAATGCTTTTAAACTTTTATGTTTATATGAAATTTATTACGACTTTAAAATTTTAATTGTTGTTTTTAATTTCGATAGTTGTTTCACGTAATATGGCATTCGGCCAGTTGGCTATTATCTGTGTCTTTTGGCTAGGTGACAGATTTTGCTCCTATCGGGACATAAATTGCACGAATGCGGACGTTGACGTTTTTAACGGTGACGTTAAATTTTTACTATAATATTTCGTCTTATCTGAGGTTGAAACTTCTTTCTTTGTCCCCTTTTTATATATGATCCGTATTTACCCGCTCTTCCTACTCCTTGGAACAGAAACTAGCCTGTACGATTAATACACTTATTCTTTTTTATTCTTTTTTTTACTATATAGAACACGTGTTCTATTTTTTGATTTAGTAAATATAAATGTATATTGAATTTTATTAGTATTATTTTTAAAAATATTTTATGCTTAAAAATAGAGAGTTCAAGAACACTTAATCTTATTATAAAGATTATTTGTCATACAATTGCAGTAAGAAACAGAGTAAATATTACCCGTTTATTAGGGTTCCGTAGCCAAATGGCAAACACGGAACCCTTATAGTTTCGTCATATCCGTCTGTCCGTCCGTCTGTCTGACCGTCCGTATGTCACAGTCATTTTACTCGGAGACCATTGGCTCTATCAACACGAAAATTACTAAATAGGTGTATTCTATGAACCGAACAACGATTTTGTAATGAAATCTGAAAATGTATAAGTGAGATATCGTTGGATAGGTCTTTTAAAATGATAAGGAGGTTTGATTTTGACTTCATTAAATAAGTAGTTGTTGAGATATTAGCTCCTAAATTCGTAAAAATCGTGTCCCTCCCCCTCTAACTTTTTATATGAACTATGGGATTTAAAATTCTCGAAAAATTTAAGCTTGTAGAATACCACATGTACTTTCATCCGCATTTGGTTTGAAGAAGATAGGTCAAATTTAAGAGATATATAAGTTTTTCCCATAACTTTGTTTTTCATATTACTTTTAATAATTACTATGAAGTTACCAACTTATTTTGCGGTCACTTTTTATTCTTTATTAATTTTAAAGTCCTCAAGGTAATAAAGCTGAACCCTTTAGTTTTGACTGTGCGTGGTCCACAACGCACTTGACTAATAATTATTTTATTAGCGAACGTTACCTATTTAGTTAAAAGTAACCAATATACCTTGACCTTATCAAGGAATATAAAATATATATCGATATTGCAATAAAATATTACGTTAAAATTACACAGTATTTATACAATTACATTAAAACGTAAATTATAACTCGCATTGAACATTTAACCATTTCAATCAAAGACTGTTTGATCTTAAAACGTACTGCCTAAGTGCATGTTTACGCAAACATATTTATTTATAAGAGCTTCAATGTTCAATATCTGATATTTACGTCGGTTAGAGCGTAAAACCTCAAATACATAAAGGTATATATTATACATATTAGTTAAAAGTGGACTTTATACTCTCTTATTACTGAAAAGCATTTGATAGTGTTGATCATCTGATTTTAAATTGATCATCTGATTTTAAATTGATTTATAGTTCGGGAGATTTCCATACTGGTATTTTTTGAATTGTGCATTGCTGTCAGCCCTACAGGCTTTGAAAACGTCATCGGGTTAGGGAGCCAACTACTGAGACCCAGCCATGAAAAATGAACAGGCCTCTCAGGGGGCTCTTACTTGATTCCGTCGGTAGATTGCTTCTTGCGAGGCCAAGCCGTGGTTAAGGAAGTCATCAAGAATGGATGAAACGCTTTGAGAGCATTCTAGTCGATAGCATCAGATGGTGTGACCAATCTCTATACTTGACTTTTTAGTACAATGTTTAGAGGTTTATTTTACGTATTCGGCGAGTGAAGAGTTTCATTAATTATCCATTTTTTCGGAGGTAACGCAAGGTTTTCATCTCAGTCTGATTTTTACCTACCTTGAAATGCCTGAGAAACCTTAATGCTCTTTGATTATCATATCTCTTTATCTTAGTAAATTCAAAGTGATAATAGTAATAAAATATAATGTAGTATTTCGAAATGTTTTAAAACTAACTATAAAAATATGGAGATACAGACGAGTAGATCTTCATAAGTAGTTTCTTTGAAATTTCAAGCAACGTTGATCTGCGTTTCATAATGCATAATTTCATTTATAAGTGCAGTAGATATTATATAGCTGAGAACGGAATACATTCGTATCGACCTTGATTGCATACATTTGCATAGCTCATTCTTAATCACAGAAGTGACAAAACAATGATTTAGTGCAGTTGCATTCCAATATATATTTACTTGGTGGTTAGGCATTTATTGCAATAAGCCGGCTAGGTAGTTACCTCTGCATTGTCAAATATTCTTTCTTGCGTTAACCACTTACCATTAGGTGAGCCGTATCCGTAATTGCCAATTTTGTCTCGTAATTTTTTTGGAATGTGTATTGCTAATAGGTCTACTGGCCACATTGACAGCGTCACCTGGCTAGTACAGAGACTCGGCAGAAGAAAACATCTCTCACAGGAGAACAAAATTGATTCCGTCGTTAGGATGTTTCCTGTGAGACCAGACCACAGCTAACGACGTCATCCGGAATAGAGCAGCCGATAACTTCTTTTTATCTCTTTATCTGTTATCTAAGGTGGCGACGCAAGATGATGCCACTAATAATCCATCAGGCAAGCGATATTTTGGCGTAGTTATAACCTGGCTTATGTACCAATAAGGACGCACGGATTGGAGTCCAACTTGGATTGGAACAGATGCTTTATTGACCATAAATTGTGTGAGTTTCAATCTGGGTAATAGGCTTGTATCTGTAAGTGCTCACGGCGTGGAAAAACGGCTTAACATTCTTGATGGGTACTGCTGAGTTTGTAGCGTTTATTTATATATCACAAACTTATCCACCTCTGCAGTAAAAAAAAAATATTTTAGCTAAATAAAGCACTATTTATGTTCCCGAATTAGCAATAATAAATGAATATTAAGATACCAACATGAAATGTCTTAAAAGTTATTAATAACAGAAATTCAATATAATAAAACCGTAACCAAATAACGAACTTGAAAAATAGTTTTATCGTCGTTTTTATCTCTAATAGATAACGCTATTGCTTTCTGGTTCTTCTCATTATCATTTAACAAGATAATGTTGTTTTCGTCTTTCAGCTTTCAGACCATGAATACACCGTCTGATCTTTTATCTTATTTATTGTTCATGTAATAAGATGACGATGATGTCGCTAAGTTCACTGAGCTCTTGATTCTAATTAATTATTCACATTAATTTATAGCAAAACTATCAATTTAAATGGGTAGTATAAATACAATTATATTACAAATATATATTGTTAATATAAAAATAACGATCGATGACTTTAACCGCTTGATGGAGATAGATACAGAAAAACAATTTATATGTAACTCAAACTCGAATTAAAAAAGTTATAAATATATAAACGAAACACACTCAACAAAATTAGTATAGTGATAGCCTGTGTCGGGGATCCAGAAAAATACACAAGGACGCGGACAAACACACCCAGACCGAACTCATACTTGTATAGCTAATACAGGACCCGCAACCTGTGGCGCTGATGGCAAGTTCACTACGGCATCTTGCATGAAATTCGAGTAATCAAACCTTTTTTCTATTTTAAAATGGCATTATATAAATAGTTTATATTAACTATAAATAATACTGAGAATTACGTAAATAGTTCACAAGCTAAGGCACATCGTAATACAAGTTTACGATCAGATATTATAGAAACTGCTATATATAATACTGTGGAAGTGTGAACAATCTCCGATGCTATTTTCATCCTCAACTTATATTTAGAACATGGTTTAAATATAACTAGTTGACTGTGAAACCAGTTATCACATTGGCCATCCCTGTTAGTCTATATTTAGATTGGGTTAGTCATATGTAACCGTTTTTATATGCATTGCAACGCTTATAATACTTACAATGACATGTCACGATCATAATTATTATTTAATGTTATACATGGTTAAAGCATTGAACAATATCCTATTATCCTATTAATAAAATAAACGTGAAAGTTTGTATGTTTGGATATTTTCTACACAATCACGCAAAAATTTCAGAACGGATTTCAACGAAATTTGGCACAGATGTAGATTGTTACGTGGATAAAGACATATATACCTTATATCCCGGAAAAATGTTAGGTTCCCGTGGGATTATTAAAATTGATATGTCTTATGGAAGATTATTAAATTGCAAATGATTCATGTCTCTCTGGAGACAATTCTAAAATCACCGCGGACGAGGTCGTGGGCTGCTATTAGTAAATAATATTAGGTAACGCATTATGGAATTTTTATTGATAATTTCAATTTCTGCATTCCTTATTTTGCTAATTATTACTATTTATATCTTTTACGTCTTTTATTATATTATTTTATATTTTCAAATACATAATATTATGTTAACTTTATAGATATTGCAACAAATTCAGTTTCTTCTATATAAATAGAACATCATTCGCACGTAAATCGTTGCTAATTCTCGCGTGATTGTGCCAACCATTTTAATTTTATGCTATCTGAAAAACAGATTTAGAATAAAATTTAGGTCAATGTACATAATGTCGTAATATTTCTAGTTTTTTTAGGGTTTTGGCAAATAAGATATTTTATAATATCGTCATGTCCATCTGTCCTATAAGTAGGTATTACATAAATGAAATTTGCAGATGTTCCGTGATTCGATATACATGCCGGGAAAACTAATAATTATAGTTATATAGGTACATGTAGTGAATTCAATTAAAAATGAAAGTCACCATAATATACCACAGTCATGATGACGATGAAGATGAGATATACCTAAATAGGTTTGTTTCTAACTGTATTTATGACATAGAATCTTTTTGCTGCCAATAAAATGGATATGGTACATGTATATGCATTGAAATTAAAAATTACCAAGATTGGGGTAGAGTTATGAGAAAGATTTATTCTATAAATTAAAATTGCCCTTATTTTATTTGTAATTTTTACAAGAAATAGTACTTAATCCTATAATAGGTATATCCTGTGAAAATTTCAACTCATACTGTGGTTCGTAACAGCCCGTTCAAATATGCCAGAAGTATGTTTTCTTAAGCACAGCTTATGGTTATCTTTTTTCGAATGTACAATTACATAAGCCATGTATATTAAATATCAATTTGTTGACAGTCAAAACTGCGAATAATTTTTTTCACTTGAAACATAATTATAGTGATCAATATTATGTATGTATGGTATAATACAATCATCGGGACATGAACCCGCGACCTATGGCGCTTAAGCCAAGTTCACTGCCATTGCGTAACAAGCCCACAACTATCGTCAAAATCAGTATCAATAAGTTGATATGAATGCTAAATTCATAACCACATACAATTTTAAGTTCTTTTGAATTTCAATATATTACCAACTCATAAATCATTCATCATAGCAACAGAAAAAAAACTTTCTAAAACAAAATATATAGTTACTAAATATAGTTAAAGACGCATTAAACGCGTTAGCGATACATCACTAAACCGTGCAAATGGGTTTTGTATAAACAGTTTTGAATGCAAATCGATTATGCTTACAAAACACGAGCCACGAAAATGCCATTAGCGTGGTTACGGCCATTGTGTCACAAGTTCAGGCCATATGTCCGCGGGTCGAGCGATATTGTGTCCAGAAATAGATCACCAACAATAAAATGGACGTCACACCTCGTATGGACTTTATATATTGCAATAGTATTGTTGATTTCGGTGACATATTGAATGTTTCGAAACCTCACGATCAGTGCTTTCTTGACATTGATATATAGCTTTAGAAATATTTTATATGAAGGTTGTGTATCTTCTTCTATAGATTTTTTGAGGGTCTCAGCCTCTTACTAATACAGATTTTGACATATATGTTTTTGTAAGTCAATTGTTTTTACCAGTGTTGTTGAGCTGAAGAGTTTGATCGCCGAAAATAATATAAAAATTGAAAATTATGTTTACGATGTTGTTTGATATCATGTTGAAAGACATTATAATAATTATAACTTCTTCTTTTTATCGAATGGTTAGTGGCCAACCTAGTGCCAGAGTTGTTCAGGTCGCCCGTATAGGCTTCTGACTTGACTTTTCGACTATTGTCATATCGATAACAGCCGAGACCGACTTTTTACTTGCCATCCGAAGCACGGATACGCTCAGTTGAAACACCACTATTCCACGCCTAAAGTTGCTTAACCTACCAATCGTTTATCGATCAGTGAGTGCACGAGCCTTGAGCGTCTCTTAAACCGTTAAAATTAAAACTTATATACCATCACGCTATGATCCGCAAGATCGATAAAATAGGTAAAAGCATGGCATAGGCAAGTATTCAAAGCGACACAGTTGCGGTGCGGAGATGCGTTAATGTAGGCGAAATAGGGGCGAATCATCCTAAAGTTTGAAAACACGTGGAAAGCCGCAGGCAGAACATTGTAGGTATATTTAGTGAATTTGGTTTCAATTTCATGTCCGTCAATGGTCAATAAAAATATCTTAATGACATATTTGCTTGTGTCATAAAGAGGTTATCATTCCTCCTCAATTTGCAATATGTAAAATAATTATGCAATGTTGTGAAATAAGGATTATGATTCTTACTAATATTATAAATGCTTGTATCTCTGTCTGTCTATCGAGCTTTCGCACCGAGACTACTGAATCGATTTAAATGAAATTTGCTACACAGATAGTCTAGAGCCTGAGAAAGGACATAGGCTACTTTTGCATGTGGAAAATTTCCATATGGAAAATGGTTGAAAGGGGGGATGAAAAATTGTATGAAAGTATCGTTTTTTTGAGCTTAGAAGCTTGAAACTTATTTTTTAGACTGTTAATTCGATAAAAATAATATAACATTCAAAGTTTTTAAAAGTGTTGTCCTACAGTGTGTAAAATAACTATAGGGAATAGGGAATAAAAGTTTGTATGGAAGTAAGTATCTAAGGTTTATGTGAATGTTTTACACGCGGGTGAAACCGCTGGCAAAAGCTAGTTTATAATACATGTTTATTATATTACCCTTTGATAATAATTATTATAGGCATTAATTCAATCTTTTTATAGCAGTTACGTAAACAATCAAAAAAAACATCGTCGATTTATTATTAGCCTCAATATCTACCTACTTAAATAAATAACAAGTTAAAAACATTTACAATCACATTGCAGAACATAATTCCTATAATTATACTTGAAATATATACATATGATAATTAATTATATTTAGATAACAGAACTCTTGATTTTTTAATATTGCATGTAGCTGCGCCCTAGGCTTTTTTTTAATGCACGGAACCCCAATTCTTTTTCTAAAATAAAAGTAGCCTCAATTACTTCTAATAAAACTAGTTATCTACCAGCTACTACTTATCGGCGTCGGGATGTGACGACCCCATCGCCCGCTGTTGGGATAACCTATGTCACAGCAGAGATTATTCCACCAGTGCAATCAGTCACACTGGTGGTAGGTCTTTTGTTGCAAGAGGCCGGCTAGGTAGGTACCACCGCAGTGTCCAATATTCTGCCGCCAAATAGTAGTGCTTAGGCATTACTGTGTTCCGGTTTGAAGGGCACTGTACGCTAGTGAAATTACTGGGCAGAGGAGATTTAAGAACTAATATCTCGAGGTTGGCAACGCGTGAGTGGCGCCTACTAATGGTGCTGCAAGCGCTCATAGGCTACGGCAACCACTTACCATCAGGTGGGCCGTATGCTTGTTTGCCAACTTGTAACATAAAAAAAAAAAAAAAAAAAAAAACCAGTGTAAGTAAAAACAAAAATATGTTATGTAATTACCACATATACTTTCATATGAAATTGAGTAAAAGCTGTTAATTTGGACAAACAGACATTGAAATTTTATTATGTTGTATAAATATATGTAGGTGGGCCCTGGTGACATTTAGAATATTACATACTACAAAAGAGTAATAACCATCCCTTACAGTTTTTATGTGAAAAAATTTCAAAGAATGCACATAAATTGTGTATAAAGCAACAGTTACACTGTTGTCTTGTCGGTAAAATTGTGTTTTACGTGAAAGATCAACATTTTAACGATCAACTGAAATTGGAATCGCGAGGTCGAAATTCTAATAATTCTTTATTGTAAAACTGAATCGTGATTCACTTTTTATAAAATGACTTTTGGTTTTCTTGAAATAAATACAACGTCAAATTATTAATTTTACTTATGACGCAAAGTCGAAGTTTCTTTTGATGCATTTCAAGAATTCGTTTATTTAATAATAACGTCTGCCTGCGACTTCGTCCCCGATGACCTTAGGTTTGGCTCCAGAGAGAATGTAATTAAATGTAAGTAAATAATGTTCCATAAGACACGTGTTTATATCGAATTTCAATATCTTATGTTTCCGGGACAAAAAGTATCCTTTGTGTTAATACAGACAATAAGATGTTAAATTCAATCCCAATCCTTTAAGACGTTTATGTGTGACTGAACAAAAATCCAAATTTTGGTTTCCAAAAATAATTCCAAGTTCCAAGTTCCAAGATGCGATATCTTGCACATTTTTTAATAACATTTTCCGAAATATAAGTATCCTGTGTTAATCCAGCTAGAAATCTTTATCTGTGACTATCCAAATCCGGTCTGTCGTTTTTGCGTGATTTCATAACAAACATCAAGACATACAAATGTAAAAGCATTTATTCTATTAGTAGTATTACTAATGAGGAAAAAATATGCAAGTGTTTGAGTCGCCTTTGCAATGTGTATGACATGGCGTGTTTTGTGAGCTTGCTTATCGACCAATAGGATTACGCTGTTCAAAATATTAGCATTTTCTTTAACGTTGACGCTTCCAAGAAATCGTGTAAGACGGGACATTAAATTAAAATATATTATTAACATTTTTAAAATAATTGTAGTTGCTTATGTATTAAGTTCTTATAATAGTATCTGCGCGAGACTTCGTCTGGTGATCTTAGGTTTGCCTCAAGAGATAAATGGAGCATTTCTAAGTAAATAATGTTCTAAAAGACAAATTTATACCGACTTTAAATTAAATACGTCTTGTATCATGTGTTTTGATAATTCCAGAAGAACCGAACATTTTGCGGGATAAAAAGTATCCTTTGTTAATCTAGATAATAATCTATGTGTCCTAAATTTCATCCGAATCCGTTGAGTCATTTATGTGTGATTGAGTAACAATCATCCAGACATAATTCCAAGTGGATACACCCTGTTGTAAGTACGTTTTTTGAAAATCGCATGAAAACTTAACATTTTTCAGGGATAAAAAGTATCCCAGGTAACAATCTATATCTGTTCTAAATTTCATCCAAATCAGTTCAGCTGTTTTTTCGTGATTGTTTAACAGACATCCAAGCATACAAACTTTCATATTTATTATATTAGGAGGTTTAATTATTATTATTGTACCTTCTGCCAACAACGTCTTGATCTACGTGGAATTGGAATAAAGTCCAATTTTTACTGTTATTTCTCAGATACCCGTCATAGTAGCGAGATAAAATATATTCATTCCATTAAATTACTTGTTTATGAGTTTGTAGTAGAAACAAGAAAGAACTTCAATGTTACTTTATCAGTTAAATTGATAATTTTAAAAAAGAGTTCTTTTGTAAGTAGTAAAGCCTTACCTAGGAAGTACCTCACGCAAAAAAGTTTGTAAAGGCGCATTTTCTGTTGCTACCTTTTGTTACTTTTCCTAATGTTTTCATCTTTTGAGGCAACGCATGGTGATTTCAGTGGCGTAATAATTGTGAAGAACATATTTTTATATAAGGCTGACCGTATACGTGTACCTTATAGTGGTATAAAAATGAACCCTCCGCCAATAGGTAAAACTTTAACATGTGTGTTTTGTGGCCTGTTTATTTCCTGACAGAATTTTTACTATTTTTTTTTAAATGTTACTAAGTTGACAAGCAAGGAAACTGTCCACCTGATGATATGGGGTTGCCGTAGCCTATGAGCGATTGAAACACCATTAATTGTAGATATCACTCACACGTTGTCAACCTCGAGGTATTAGTTCTTAAATATCCTTTGCCCAGTAATGACATCATTCTACAGTTCCCTTCAAACCGAAATACAGTAATACCAAGGACACTACTGTTTTGCGGTAGAATATTTGACACAGCGGTGGAACGTATCTAGCCAACCTCTTTCAACAAAAGACTTATCGCCAATGTAAATGATTGGCCTGCAGGAATAATCCCTGCTGGGAAAGAATTTATCCCAACAGCGGACAATGGGGTCGTCCCATCCCGACGCCAAAAATATACTACTATACTATATTGCTCATGATGCAACATTTGGACTTGCTTAGCCTCATTTTCTCATTAAATTAAGCTGCATTTTCAACTACTGGATGCAGAGGACAAGCAACCCACGTTAATACCAACATAGCGCCAACGTGTGAAGTCGGGATCAGAGCAATGTACCGCCCTCGTTAAACCGGTTTTGCCGAAATCTTGTTTAGATACACATGGATTCTTCATTCTGTGCCTTCCAGCGTTTATCGAGCAATTTTACATATTCAATAAAATCATAGACGCACCGCCTCCTTAGAAAGTTTAAAAGGTATCAAAGTAGGGAATTTATTAAACCAATATACAGTTTACTTGAAGGCACGTATTGTTGTATATGCTTTATTTCCACAAAATAATGTCAAACGCGTTTTTTTTACTAGTGGGATACTGTGTAGACATGCTTGCTGTTACATTGGATAGTTATGATAATATTTAAAATATAATATCAAAATTTTGACCAAGTAGAGAGATTCTTATACGCTACACGAAACATTACACCAAATGAAGTATTGACATCTTGTTACCGGTATTTTACCACTTGTCCAATTTGTCAGCTAAGGTAAAATTTCATATAACACAAAATATAACCTTTAAAATAATCATTAATCATTTTAAAATACAAAGCAATTTTATTTTTAAATCTTAAAACCGCATTTACATACAAATTGACTGAGCTTGATGGATTATTAGAGGCTTAAATAACGGCTGCTGATAATGATGTAGCTTTTGGAGTTGTAAAAAAGTAAATATTTAGACTTGATAAAAGGGAAAAATTCAATTAAAACATTTGAACAACAGTTGTGATATAGTTCTTGTTAAGACGCCTTTAACGCCGTTAATCAAAGGTTAGATCCCAGCTCGAACTAGGTATTTCCTAGTACCATAGACACGGTCGGATTTTGGGAGGGCAACCGAGGTGATAACCGGGGCCCCCACAAAAGAGAAATCGAAATAAAATCTCTCAATTTCCGACTAGTAAGCACTAGTAAGCATATTTTCATTTAATTTTTTTTCACTGTTTTCTCTTTACCTACATTACTTTGTACAAGCATGATTGTATTGTTCTTAAACAGTTGATTCAGAGCTTAGTGTATTCGATCGCGTGTTTAGCTATTGGTCGCTGTTGTACCACAGTGTCTGATATTTCGTTCACCCCTAAAAGACAATACTAGCTATCGTGAAAGCTATAATAAATTGGCAACGTTGTGGCGCAGCGGTAGCGAATCTTACTTATGCGCCACAGGTCAAGGGATCGATTCTCGCTCGGAGCAGATGCTTCTATTGACCATATAGGCATGTGTTCCGGTCTGGGTGTGTCCTTGTACTTGTGTATTCGAATCCCCGACACAGGATATCACAATTCTAATGGGGCCCGTTGAGTGTGTAGTGTTTATAAAAAAAATACCACGAAAAAGGAAAGCAGTAAATTTCTTAACATACATACATGTACAGTGTTCTCCATGATTCTATTTAAGACTATTCGAATTCCAATAGAGGAGAAGCATTGGTTAGCGAATCTAAATTATTGCAGTCTTAAACCGCCTAACCTAATACAAATAACAAAATTACTCTAAATGGAGTTCAAGTCTCGAATGGAATAAATAATTTATTCATTGAAATAATACAAATGACAAATAATCGGTCGAGTTACATTTAAATTTTACATAAATAGCTAATCTTTCGTTTATTTTTAGCTCAATGAGATAAGCGACGCGATCTCTTATCAGCCGCGCTGTAATGTATAACGAAATATTGATCGTTAAATAATTAAAGAGTTGAACTACTGAGCGTTATGTTGATACTAATGATATCATATCCAATTAAAGTGGGCTATTTTTGTCATGCACCAATTTTTTTTAATGATAACGCGAATTTAAATCGTAATGTTAAAGTATAATATAATCATCGTAATGTTATGGAATTATCCGTTAAAAACATTCGCCGTTTTAATTAGATTTGGATCGCGGGTGACTTTGACGTCAACAGAAAGCCGCCGTGATACCGGTTTTGTCAAATTAATATTAATACATTTGATTATTTAGAAACTATTCACTAATCCGGGCTTTGACTGCGTGTTTTTAAAATTACTCTTTTTTTATGTAACAAGTTGGCAAACAAGCATACGGCCCACCTGATGGTAAGTGGTTGCCGTAGCCTATGAGCGCCTGCAGCACCATTAGTAGGCGCCACTCACGCGTTGCCAACCTCGAGATATTAGTTCTTATATCTCCTCTGCCCAGTAATTTCACTAGCGTAAAGTGCCCTTCAAACCGGAACACAGTAATGCCTAAGCACTACTATTTGGCGGCAGAATATTGGACACTGCGGTGGTACCTACCTAGCCGGCCTCTTGCAACAAAAGACCTACCACCAGTGTAACAAAAGTCATACCATTGTATCACACATACAAACCGTCTAAAATACTAAAACTCAAAAAGTATATGTGTTGATAGTAGAACATGGCTTATGTTCGTCCCCAAGTAAAGTAACAGTATCAGGCGTTACTGTTGCGTTTCCCTTCTGAGTCAGAGTGCCGGTGGCTCAATCTTCCACCTCCTCTGTTCCCTTCCATTTTCCTTCTTATTCCTGCCCTCCTACTCCTTGGGTTGGCAACGCGTATGTGATACTTTAAATATCAAGCGTTCAAAAGTTGCGGTGACTGCTTACCATCATACGTTCCGTCTGCTTGTACGTCGTCATGAAATAAAAAAAAACTTTAGATGTATGTATGTTACTTCGTCATAATTTAGCTATCTTGTACTACAGCAAAATCATTTGAATATATGCATTTTAGTAAATTAGTAATTACAACTGACTAACATTGCTCGCGGCCCGGCTTTTGGGTAGAACACAAGTCGTTAATAGTAAGTTGCTAATTAAGTAATTATTATTTATGGATGGAGTATAAATTGATAATAATCTAAGTTACCTATTGAAATATAAAACCTGATCAGATAATATATATTCATGCTAAAAATAGAATGATGTAAATCGAATCTGTATAACTGGTATCTACTACCTGCTTACAAACGCACAAGCAGACAGAGAAAGACAGATAATAGACGCTTTGTGTTTTATAATTCTTATATCTATCCTTAATAATATTATAAATGCGAAAGTAACTCTCTCTCTCTCTCTCGCTCTATTATTCTGTCTGTCTGTCGCGCTTTCACGCATAAACTACATACATACATAATCGATTGAAATTAAGTTTGGTACACAGATAGTCCAGATCATGAGAAAGGGCTTAGGCTACTTTTTAATACGAAAAAAGGGGTGTGGGGTTGAAAAGAGGAGGATGAAAAGTTGTATCGTCATTTTTAGAGCTAGAACCTTGAAACTTATTTTTTAGGCTTTGATTTGATCTAAATAATATGATATTCGCAGTTTGTATTAAAATCGTTATGAACGCGGGCGAATTCGCTGGCAGTAGCTAGTGGTTCTATAAGTAGATGATAGATGATTCAACTTGATATAAATAAAGATGTAAATTCAAGCATTTTAAACATTCAAAAACTTGTTTCAATCACGAATGTCTTTGAAGTACTATTCTGAATTCGGAGGCAGACCAAAGCGGCAGTGCTGATCAAACGCAGCAGTTGTAGACTGTGGGCGTGCGGAATGGACAGGTGAAACTGCTGACTGAATTAATTTTATTCAACATAGAAATAAGGTATTAATGTTGTTATTTAACAAACGCTTCAATGTGTTTGATAATGTAGATAAAGTTTTCAATTGCCATGCAATTTTATAGTTTAATCAAATGTACCAACTTATTAGACATGTCGACGTTTTAAGCATAAATGAAAAAAAGTATTTATTTAAAACTAGTTTCGTCTGCGGCCCCGCTCGCGTGGTGTAGCGATTTTTCTGTATTACACGAAACCCTAATTCTTTTTTTTTATTGAAGGGGCCTAAGCCTAACTCATAATAACATCAGCTATGTGCCAGTGAATTTCCCGTTAAATTCTGTCCAACCATTTCAGACATTAGCCACAGAAACAAACAGATAGACAAAAATGTTAAAAATTAATGTTTTTAATGTAATTATTGTATAGGCATTTAGTGAAAAACTATTAATTTGGAATTACAAATAGACTCTAAACTTTATTTATTTGTATAGATAGAAATGTTTATGAAAGCCTTTTTTTTAATCAAAGAGTTTTAGTGGGACTTACGTAAGAATCTGTCAACAATATCGCAACTCAAATTGAAGTGCTTCTAATTAGCAGAATTTGGCCCCGGCAGTGCCGCTGCGGTCTATATTTGCGGTTGGGCGGTACTGTCACTGCGGTCTATGGTCTGCGCTCGACCGCACTCCACCGCTCTAAATAGCAACCTTATTTACATCTTCCTGCGACATGTGAATATAATATTACCTTTAGAAGCTGGTATCAGAAGAAATAATGAAACAGGCTTTGATTTACTATTAGTATAAATCGAATGGTATATTTCAATTATGTAGCTGTTCGCTTTAGTCCTTTTGGGTATTTCTATATTTGCTCAATTTATGAGACAAGCCGTTTTTGATTCAGTATAAATTTAAAAATATATATATAAAGATAATTTAATTAGGGTTGTTCAAAATATTACCTTTTCTATAAAATCCAAATAATTATATTGCTCAGTTATGTTAATAGAATGCACAGATTATACAATACAGTGGGTATATACAAGCATGTGAATATGGTAATCCTAGAGTAAATCTTTTGTACTTACTGCGTCTAATTTAATCGTATTCTCTCTATTAATGGTATCGTATTATCTTTCTTTCTCTCTCTCTCTTTCCTAGCATTAGTACCGCTATCTTGTTTACAGGATCTACTAATTACACTTATCCGGATATGACAGGTTATTAGTATTTACACATACTGACTGACTGACCTCCGCAACCCTAAGGGCGAAACAACAACTGTTGGATAAGAGCAAATTACTCATCAAGAGCTTTTATTCAACGATTATTATTTTGTTATCTGATAATAACCGGGACCGAAAACTTAACGTGCTCTACGACGTACGGTAGGGAGACCCACAATGACAACGCTCGAACCGAAACAGATATTCCTATGTAAGATCAATACAATCAACATTTGCCCCAAGCGGGAATCGAACCCGTGACCGCCGAGGCTATGCAGGCTTGCTACCTACGAGCTACAACAGTCATTCTAATTCATAAATATTATTTATTATTTATATTTCTTAAGCAATTTAACTTGAAATCAATCATCCACATTTTGTTGTAGTTATAATTGTTACCAAGCAGATGAATTTAGGCCCGTAGGTAAACCTAAATAAATACCTATTGTATTTAACATGACGATAAATACTTTGTGATGTAAATTTACATGCTTTTAATACCATATATTTTTACTATTCTTGTACTTGGTAGTAATAGTTTTAAACGAATTAAAATTCCTCACAATATATGATAATCTTATAGTGCCATCTATAAACACAGTTGAACAACGAGCTGTATGTAACAAGCTATACAGTTTTGCCACTCACCGCTAGATGGCTCTTGTTCAAATTTATTAATAAATGTTTAAAATTTATTTTATCTCTTTTGGTAAATAATACCATATTATGTATGTACATATATTACTTATTTCATTTTAAAATTAAATTATTTAATTCTAATATGGTTAACGAAATCGAATGATGCATTTTTTATTATTTTTATATCAGAATGAAAATGCAGTTATTCATATTACAATGCATAAGTCGGAAGAAGTTACGCTCCACTAACGGTCTTTAGGGCTGACCTTTTTATTCACGATAGCGGCAGTCACAAAATGTATTAGTGTGGCCTCGCTTGCGCAAACACATTGATACGTACGGGTTACTCTAGAGATTCCGTAGTGGCCCATGTGATAGACAGCACGGTCCAAGTCAGGACATGTATATGTTTGCTATTATGAAATCATTTAAAAAAAATACTTATTATGTGTTTGGGTAGAGAAATGTACGTTCTTTAATTCTTTATATATTTGAGGTCAATAATTTTTATTATCTTCATCTGAATTACACTTCACCTAACCTAACAGGCAACCTTGTAAAGTAGTTACCAGCACCCGTGAAGAAATCCTATTAATATCGTAAAGTTTATTAAATCACGCCAATACACCTGAAAACAGCTATTTTATTACCAGGAATATACATAGGATTTTTATACGGGAAAAATGTTAGATTAACAATAAGCTAAGGACTTGAATTTCAGTAAAGATAAACAAGTCTTCTGGAATGTAGAAGTTGCACTGTTCTCTTTATCTTTGACGCTTTACCTGCTGAACCGATTTTGATGAAATTTGTCGTGAATTTTTTTTAAAGGGTTAGATAGGGGATGAAGTTTGGGTTAGGAACCCTTTATAGATATAAAGGCAAATTTATTGCAATAAATTAATAACAGTATATATATAAAATCGTTATTCGCGCGGACAAAGCTGCGGACAAAAGCTATTGTAAATAGTTTGAACTACTTATTTGATGCCAGCATAAGGGGATTCTTTATACTTAGTATATGAAAAACAATTTAGAGAGATTGTGCTCTCTTCCTCGACTGCGTAGTAGGTACCTAATAAGTATAACAGGTCCAAAGCAGCTTGCTTTGTTTCCTTTAATATATAGGAGGGAAGGCGTTAGCACATATATAGAACCTTGGACAACGTCCATATTCCAACAATTCCGACCTCGACCCTTGTACTCCTTTTAATGAAGACCCATTTGTGTATTCTCTAGGTCACTCCATAATATGGTAACTTCGATAACAGTATCTTATAAAAAATCCGATAAACGATCTTGCGATATATAATCTATATATATTATAGCCAAGTTTTAGTGAACGCTAATTATGAGATTATCTTGTGGATCCAAAGAGCTGTGTTCTACTTCGCATTAGAGAATAACAGTTCGCCAAAACAAGGTTAATAAAGGTTGGGAAAGACTTGGCACAGTTATGAGAAACTGGTTTCAGCCCTGGAATAAAAATGACAACTTTATTTTGCCTATGAATTCATGCCTCCATCCGTATATCAGACTGCCTCTTTGCCGTCTATCAATTGTGATAACTGCAAAAGTAATGCATCCATGTCATGGGACTCCAGTAATTATGGGTTTACTTCGGAATTACAGGTGTGTATATTTGACACCTTAATTCAGTATATCGCAGACATTCTTGTTATGGACATAAGAAATTTAAAGAAACCGAAAATTACAAATTAAACTGTCCGCGTGATGGTAAGAAAGCGGTCATTAAAGATATACACTTTGTTGCCATTCGTGAGTTTTGTTTTTTAAAACTGCTCGAATTAAGTGAAAAATGAAATAAATAATGCACATACTTATTGCTCTTTTATATCAGTCGTTGATCCCAAATTCCTCACCTTTCTCAAAGACTTTATCACCTGCTAAATTCCACGAAGATCACTCACGTCATGATTCATAATCTTTATATGGCAGCAAACATAAAGAGAGATTTAATATTGCACATCGGTGCAGTCTTATATCAAACATAATCTTATAAAACATTAAGCTATCAAAAATTATATTAAAAAATCTAAAACAATTTAGTTGTATCTTGAATTATTTATATAGAAATCTCTATCGCTCATGCCTTGCGCCATGTCTCAAGTGGTTAAAACTAGTAAATATGACTTGGTGCGCTTGTCGCCTATTCAATATAAATTTATTGTCAACCCGACAGCGTTCCGAGCGCCCGTCTCCGCTTATCCTTAACCAAATCCCGGGATATTTGAACCACGAAGTGTTATCGTACGATAAAAAAAGAAGTGAAGAAATTATCGAACGCTAAAGATAAAAGTTCTTTCTTATAAGTGTTAAGTGCTATGAGTGAATAAGAATTTAAGAAGAGTGATTTTTATATTGCAGCAATTTGATACTTTAAGGTAACGATTAAAATAAAGGTTGTTTTACACTGCTTTAACATTAAAATACAAATTAAATCCTGTCCGAGATCTTTTCGACTTATTAGCGAATATTTCGCATACGATTCATTAATAATTGCCAGTAATCTGTACAATTATAAGAAATGCAATTATCAAGACTGACAGGACTTTTATTTTTATCTTAATCACTATAGTTATAAATCGTGTTAACCATTCATATAAATGTTTTGAAAAATGTATTTTCTCATTTTTCACTTATAATTATAAAAGGTCATAATGGTCATAATAATAATAATAATAAAAGTCATAAAGGTTTATAATTTAACTTTATATATTTTTAACGTGATTTTCTATTAAATATTTACTAATTCAATTTTTTTAGAGACCTTTGTAGTCGGTTTAAAATCGACAATGTTCCAAAGTGAGTCTAAAAGAATGGGCTATAATATATACAAAGATACGATTAACTAGATAAGTTAGTTATACATATATGTTCTAAATTGATATAAATTTAAAGATAATAATAAATCAGTGCACCATTAATAGTTACGTGTTAAGGTCAACGACCGTTATCACATGATTGCTTTGATTTATTTCGATCGAAAATATAATTATGATATGAATAGTATTAAAGTCACAAGATGTATGAATAAAACTCTATGTATGTTTTTCATATGTTTTTTAAGGATGTTTTTTGCTTTTGAATGTTTTTTTTCTATGGAGTACATATTTATATTCACCGTGAACTTTAGTAATAATCTAATTCAATTCAGGTAATTAAATGGAAGCCTCAATAGCTCAATGGTAGAAGGGCCGACTTCGATCCGTTAACGCGAGAACCAAGGGTTCGATCCTGACCCCTTGGGCTATTGTTGTACCCACTCCTAGCGCAAGCTTCGAGCTTATTTGGAGGAGAAATAGGAATATTAGTAACGCCTTGAAAAAGCATCAAATCTAAGGTAGTACCGCCTTACACTTTATATGATCATAACGTATTTTTAATACATTTTATATAATATGTCACGGTACGAAATAGCGATGTAGCTCAGTTTAGGTTGTCATTTGAATCGCAATAAGAGTTCATGGTTCTCCAGTTCTTTATTTTTCTCGTATTCGGTTGGTTTCAGACCAGCGTTTTGTAAAAGCTCGTTTTTCGAAACGCGTATGGGTGCGAATAGGCAACCACACTCGCAACTCGTACGAGCGTTGACGCGCTTATAAGCTCATATATGCAAGATATATTTAAAGCACTATAATATATACCACTGAAACTCCACCAACTGTTTGAGCCTCCCTTGAAGCCTCAGTAATTCAACTTCGTTCCGTTAATGCGAAAGTCACGGGTTCGATCCTGACCTCCTTGGGCTATTGTCGACGATTATTTAAGTAAATATTTATCGCACATTTCACTGTACCTATTGTCGATATGTTAATTCATTTTCAATCAGAAGTATTTGTTATTACTTATCATAATCTCCATAAGGTTTTTCTTATAATTCTAGTGAGATTCAAAACTTTCTTTATATAAATGACTTCTACTGCTTAGTAGACTTAGTAGACTTCTACTAGTTAGTAGCACTTTCCTGTTTTTGGTGTGAATGGGTCCTATGAATTTAGTTATATAAAAACTATATTATAGTTTTTGTAACTATCCGAGAAAATGTTTTATGTTGTAAAATTACATGGTGTATCACTACATAGTATAAAACAGAGTCGTTTTTTCTGTCCCCATATCCCTATGTTCGCTTTAATCTTTAAAACTACGCAACGGATTTTGATGTGGTTTTTTTAATGGATAGAGTAATTAAAGAGGAAGGCTTATATGTATAATAACATCCATTAAATAGTGGAGAAATACTCTTATTTTTGTGGTTTCTAATGTGATGTCGTAAATAATTACATTTAACGCGTGCGGGCCACGGGCAGTAATGAATAAATCGAAACTACTGGATCGATTTTAATCATTTTTTCAGTGAATGACATAGGCTATATATTTTATACCCGCGCGAAGCCGGAGCGGGCCGCTAGTTTGAATATATAATATTATTTTCATAATTTTCTTAACTTAGAAAATCATTATATCCTTGCTATTCATATACAATTTGCTTTTACAAGTAAGTTATTAACACATTGTATTTAATTATAAAATCGTGGTCTGGGCGTTATTTCTATAATATTACTAGCACCTGCCCGTGACATCGTCTACGTAGCCTTCCTTTAATCCATTCCCCGACTCTGCTAATTTGACGATTGCCTGAAAATGTCATCAAAATTTGTCCAACCGTTTCTAAAATTCCACCCCTGAAGGGTTGAAATGGGGGTCCAAAGTTTGTATTAAAAGCGTTATTCACGCCGGTGAAGCCGCTGGCAGAAGCTAGTCTGTTTATAAAATTCTTATCAATTGAGATTTGCGATTAAATTCAATAGAATGTGTACAAAAGACCAATTTATCTAAAAAAAATTAAGTTACAAAAAGTTCCGGAAATCTAAACATTTATGATGTGACAAAACCGAAAATTATTATATACAGTCTATACTACCATGCTTATAAACTTTACAAGTTCTTCTCAAAGGAACTATAGCAATTTGTACGGTTAACCGTCACGCGGTTTCAATTACAGGGTGCGCGCTAAACGATGACGTTGGCTTTATTGTTTTTATTGATTTAACAGCAATCATATGATTCTCCATGTTTGAATGCACGAAACTTTCCTTTTATCATGTGACAAATTTTCAACAAAACGCAAAGTAAATGAACTTTATCTGCGTTGGGACGTGACAGACCCATCGCCCGCTGTTGGGATAACCCCTGTCACTGCAGAGATTATTCCACCAGTGCAATCAGTCACACTGGTTGTAAGTCTTTTGTTGCAAGCCGGCTAGATAGGTGAAATATTCTACCACCAAACAGTAGTGCTTAGGCATAACTTTGTTCCGGTTTGAAGGGCACTGTAGGCTAGTGAAATTAATGGGCAATGGAGATGTAAGAACCAATATCTCGAGGTTGGCAACGCGCCAGTGACGCCTACTAATGGGGTGCAAGTGTTCATAGGCAACGCAACCGCTGACCATTATCTCTTGCGGAGTTACGGTACAGAGGTAACCTAGCATAGCAAATGATTATTGTATCGATTTTTTTAATCAATATTCTATTATCAATTGTGAGCGGCGACGGGACGTCTTATAGCTATCTCTGAGACCCATGGAAATGAAATTTCCAATAAAAACAAAAATATATAAAAAACGAGATAGCCCAATGGATTGAAAACGTAGACTTTAACCGAAGGTCGCATTTCAATTCCGGGCAAGCATCTTTTAGTTTTCTGAATTTGTGTTTAAAATTTATCTCGTACTTTGGAAGAAATTCTAAGACATGTACATGCTGGTGGTAGGACTTAAAAGCCCCGCCTGGTGAGCTACCACCGTACGGTACGTTGATAAATAAAAATGTGAGCGTACACACGTTAGAAGTGAAACTTCTTTATGACCTTATTTTTCGAAAAATGATCTACTATATGCAATTTTAAAGAAATTGGTTAATTAATTAAGTTAAATTAGATAAAGTTTAGCAAAAGGCTTTTATTATCATAGACATGAATACAAATAATATAATTATTTCATTTTACCTTATTACTACTAAGATTATTACAGCATTTCATTAATTGTAATAGAATTATTACATGTTATCCCTACTCCGCTGGAGAAAGTAGTCTTCGAATCAACCGTGGTAGGGACAAGAAAAGATGGCGCGTAAACGAAATAATGTGACGGTAATTTTTTCCAACGCCGATAAAGAAGTTTCACTTCAAAAACTCGTGAAGTCACCACGTTTCCTGGTTAGCCAGCTTATGCCCAGCAGAATGCTAACTTAACTTTTTGGTGGCAACGCACCTGCTTGCCCCCCATTTTTGCCGATGTACATGGGCGGCGATAATCGCTTAACATAAGTTGAGTCTCTGTCTCCCCTCTGAGGTAAAATAAAACTGAGGTATATACTAAAATGAGAAACGTAATATTAATTCGCGACATCATTCTTAATCGCACTCTGTACTTTTGACCTTTAAATATTTTGTCCTCTCTGATAAACACATTACAATAAATATTGTATTGCTCCGTATCTCAACACTTTAGCTTTGAAGCGAGTTATTAATGTATAATATTTTTACGGGTTTCTTGTGTGTTATACTACCTATATAACAGTCTATTCCAACGAATTCTAAGAAATTAGTGTTTTTATTATGTTTATCTGGCTAAGTTTATACAGATAAGGTTCTTCCATAGAGACAAAACACCAACTAAAATGCTTAAGAAAGCTCGATTATGTAGAAACATTATTTGGACATAAGTAGTTTTTAGTTAGACGCACATATTAACTTGCTTCATTGTTCATGTTCTGACGTTGAGCGACCGACGCCTACCGTCGTGCAAGTCGTTAGCCGTCTTCGATTTAGTCGCTGGCGCCATTAATTCTCATGCTGCAACACATGAGGTAACAGGCCTTGTACCCCAAGTGAGCACTACCCCAATCGAGTCATTTCAAATTTCGAAAATAGCCCAGCCTTTAGTATTGACATAAAAGACAATTCTATTAATCAATAAATATAAATCTATGTATTATTTATTTATTTACTCACAGACATACCCAGGGAGACTTCACAGTTACCCAAATCATCTCCCTAGGCTATAAAATACAATCAAATATTAGTGTACTACTTAATAGTACTATTAAAAAATATTAATATTTATTAAAACTATTATATTATTTATTATTTATTATGTACACATGAGTATTACTAAACGTAAACTTCAGAGGCAAGAGTGGCAAAAACCTTACAGCCTATACCTTGAAAATTAGTAAATCCGCCACTGCCTTCATTGATTCGAAAACACAAACATTAAATAACCAGTTAAGATAAAATTTGTGATTAGTAGAGTACGAATCCAATTGTACAATTTCTTTTTAAAATATTTTTATGTTTAGAAAGGAAGGTCGAAGTTATTTAAAAGGTAAGTGTATATAACATATGTACACTTGAAATGAACGTATTAATATACCACGAGTTCATTGAAATGGTAATATATATTTTATTAATTTTTAAAATACTAATATTTTCATAAAGTTTTGCGATACATGATCCTTCTAATATATAAATGTGAAAGTTTGTTGCTCAATGATACAAAATTTGGATGAATAGTACACAGATTTTACTGGCGTCGGGATGTGACGACCCATCGTCCGCTGTTGGGATAACCTCTGTCACAGCAGAGATTATTCCACCAGTGCAATCAGTCACACTGGTGGTAGGTCTATTGTTGAAAGAGGCGGGCTAGATAGGTACCACCGCAGTGTCAAATATTCTGCCGCCAAATAGTAGTGTTTAGACATTATGGTGTTCCGGTTTGAAGGGCACAGTATACTAGTGAAATTACTGGGCAGAGGAGATTTTAGAACCAATATCTCTACGTTGGCAACGCGTGACGAGCACCTACTAATGGTTCTGCGCTCATAGGCTACGGCAACCACTTACCATCAGGTAGGCCGTATGCTTGTTTGCCAACTTATAACATAAAAAAATCAATAAAAAAAACAGCGTATTATACAGATTAAAATAAATAAAAAGTACTAATAACAGTACTATTAATAATCTCCTGGAAAAATGCTCGGTTCCTGTGAAATTATTAACAATCAATTTCATGTGAATTCAGCTTGTAGTAAATAAGCTGTGTAAGTAAATTGATGTGTCTTATAAAATACTTTTTTAAACTTTATTTTTAAATGGTCAAGGATCAGTGTTTCATTACAAAGCGATCATGTCACCTAATTTACTAAACAATATTTTTTTCTCTTTAGATTCAATTCTAAGGTCATCGGCAAAGAAGTCGCGGGCAGATGCTAGTATAAAATATTTATAAATGCAATTTGCTATATACTTTAGCATGGTCATATATTAAATTTTTATTACATAAACGTTTTACAAACTCATTTACTCTAATTGAGTAGTTATTACATATCACTTTTAAGAAGATAAAGCTTTACGTTTTTAATAATCATTTTCGTTTAATAACATAATTTTGTCGATAATAAGATTAAATATTAAATTGACACTTGTTTTCGAATTTCATATATTTATTCCTCAAAACAGAATATACAATGTCCACTTACATTTTTTTATTTCATAACGGTTGGTAAACAAGTATACGGTACTGATGGTACGCAGTCAACATTTGAATGCTTGCGATATTAAATAGTCTTGAAGTATCACATGCGCGTTGCTAGCCCAAGCGAAAGGAGGGAAGGGGGTGGGAGATTGAGCCTCCGAGGCTCTCACTCATGGCACGAAACGCAACAGTACCTACTGATTACCTATTTTCTGTGAGAGGGTATTTCCCCGGTCGAGACGGCCCAATTGTGCTGGGCATGAAAGAAGAAGCAATGCTGTGTTTGTATATAGTGGCATGAAAGAAGAAGCAATGCTGTGTTTGTATATAGTGGCATGAAAGAAGAAGCAATGCTGTGTTTGTATATAGTGGCATGAAAGAAGAAGCAATGCTGTGTTTGTATCTTGCAATGGCAAGAAGCATGGTCTAATACCGTAGAATATCAGAAATAGCGATAAATATAGTCGTCAACAAACATCGCGAATCGTACACACATATTTTACAAAAGTAAATCTAAATTATTTAAATGTCGGTACTTTTAAATATAAGTCACTATATACAAACACAGCATAATATAGAGAAATATATTAATATAATAATGTTATATAGATTAAGTAATTTGTTGAAAACAATTTCATGAATAAGGATTATGGTAAGCTTAAACCTTGACCGATAGTGTGTCACACTTGCCTAGACCATTACATATGTTATATGACCCCTGACATTTATACGATAAAATCAAGATGTAGAACCGTTTAAATACAAATAATTACACGGTACGAAATATGTAATTATCAATATCGCATAATAATACAATCGAGGTCGTTAAGCATTTATATGTAATTATATATTTCATATATAAAATAAATACATTTTAGCGTTCACAAAAGCTCTGATGCATATTAATATAGGTATAAAAGTGTATCAAAATTAATAATCGTACTTATTGCTATTTTTTTAAGTGTATTACCACACCAAATAAGCAATTAGGTTGCGCTAGGGATGGGCACGACAACACCTCAAGGGCTTCAGAATCAAATCCGCAAATTACTCGTTGACACTCTATATATATTATCACCATCAGAGTCACCATTAACATAATTGAAGCCTCAATAGCTCAACGGTAGAAGGGCCGACTTCTCTCTGTTAACGCGAGAGTCGAGGGTTCGATCCTGACCCTCTCCCTTATTAACATAATTGAAACCTAAATAGCTCAACGGTAGAAGGGCCGACTTCTCTCTGTTAAAGCGATAGGGCAATAGAAATATTAGTAATGCCTTGAAAAAGCATTGCTAATATTCTTTAAAAAAAAATGGCTATCAGAGCTGAGTGGTAGAAGGAAAGGCAAGCGCGGTTCAAAGAGGAGATGGAAGCTATGAGCAGAAAAACCTCAGCAAACTCAACATTTTTTAAAGAAATTTTATTAAATGTGCTTAAATATGACATTCCCAGTTGTTGGTCAACTGCAACTGAAAAAAATTGAAGTGAAATATTGTATACAAATTTTAATTTTTGTAAAATTTTTAAATTTAACTCTGATATTGATCTCATAGTGTATTCTGGGCTTGCAATCAAAAAATAAAACAAATTTGGGACCCTCTCTGAGTTTTATTGTAATATAGTACATATTAAATTAATGCGGTTTCATGAAATTGGGTATATAAAAGGTAGGTATTACGGAACCCAATTGAGGGATACTAGGAATTACGTATTTGATCAATTGATGCATGAAATATACTTGAAACTTTAACTGTGTGTTTATATGTGTGTCAAACACACACAGAAATTACCGCATTTGTACAATGTCTAATAATGACTTTGGAAAATACTATTCATATTACAATGTAGAGCTTAAGTCTTGAGGGTTTATATGTTTGGCGCTTATAAACCGTTTTCGATGTTTTAAAATATAAGACTTAATTAATCGCGATCTATCTACATCAGTGACGCTATCAAGGCCAGTAGGGCTAATGGCAGTACCTACTCATTCAGGCATAAATACTGCATAATTCATAGAAATCTTAATAATAAGGTACTACAATTGGTAAAAGTCTCTTATTACTTAAGAAACACATGTCGTCGCCATGACTCTAGATTTCTCCTATCCATGCTGTCACACATTACATTTAATAATAATAATAAATAAATAAACGCTACACACTCAACGGCCCCCATTAGGATAATTATATCCTGTGTCGGGGGTCCGGAAACATTACTACACATTTGCCTATACCGCTCGGGATATTGAATAGCTTATACAGCAATGATAAGCAGTGACGATGACACTAATACGTGCTCGTACCGCTCGTGGCTCATAAGTCACAAATGCGGCGCCAAGGTCACATAGATATGTGACTTATCATTGTTTTTGTGCTTTTTCTAAAACATACGTTCTAAAGCGGTTGAAGTCAATAATTGTTTTTAATATAAGAGCTTGATATAAATAAATTCACTTATCATCTTTTAAGATCATTTAATGAACCTCAAAGCCCTCAATTTAACCTAGACATATAAACGAAAATAAATAATTCTTATTGTATAATAATTCAAGCCATCAAGCCACGCCTTGTGTCATAAAGTACGTCACGAATCCCGCGTCGGAGTTACACACAAATATCATTCATATGAACAAATTACCAGTTACACACAAAATTCGATAAGAGAACATTAATCAATTAAAATTAAAAGTCACACCACCCATATTCACACTTTTACTTTGCACGTTGGTATGATTTATTTGCAGGGTTGTCGAAAGTGTTAGGAGAAATAACAAAACTTTTGTAAAATTTTAGCTTGATGGCAATCAAGCAGCTCCTACTTATATTATGTTATAAACTAACGATTTAAGTGAACCAAATTTTGATTTTTTAAGTAAAAATAACTTAAAACTCTGATTTGACTCTATTTGAAATTGGGCATGTTCAGAATATGATTGGCAGTTTGCAAAGAATATATTGATAGAAATGATTTTGTTAGACTCTTTTAATTTGTACCTTAATTATAGCTTACCGCGATCTATACTTTACTGATTCTTTTTATAATAAAAACACATAAATGAATACTGAATATATTATGTCAAGTTGGCAACCCTATTCATTTTGTAGCCGCCCAGAAACACTTGTGTTTCATATGATCGCTGTTTAATTATGCAGCGGAATTAAGAATGAAATATATCTTATTTTTTACTTTTTAGAGTTCCGTACACAAAGATTGCCAAAGAAACCTTATTACTAATCAGTCCGTCTATCAGCGGGCTCTCGGGTTCGTTTAAATTGCAATTCCGACACTCTCTTACTTATGCGATGAGCCTTACGAAATTGATTCCAGAAATTTAATTTATCCATTCATTATTTAATTTATTCATTATTTAAGTTTTAATTCTAATTATTTCTAATTATCAGAATAATACGTTACTTACTTATTGTTTATCGTTATTATTTTTTCAAAACGGTTGGCAAACAAGCATTTGGTCAATCTATGAACACTTGCGATACTTGAAGTATAACATGAGCGTTTTCAACCCAAGGCATAGAAGGAAAGGCAAAAGGGGGGTTGGGTGATTGGGCTTCCGGATTATATCAAAATAATTTGCTTAAGGAAACAGTTAGAAAATCTACCTTCATAATATTTATATAATGTACATTGTAATTAAATTTTTAAAAATAAAATTTATTTTAAAAAGTCACTATAATTCATCAATACAATTTTAAAATTTAAGAGTTCCGTTTTTTCCATTTTTAGGTATAGCTATTTTTATAATAAACCTCAGTTATATTCTCATTTACCCTTATTCATATCTGACTGCAGCATTTGGCACCTGACTCGGGACTATCAATCAACCGGTCGCGCTAACCTTTTCTTTGCGATCATTTTGCTTGCTTGAAATGAAACTATACTTTTTCAGTTATATTGAAAAGAATTTTTAAAACAATATTTGTTTTTAAATAATAATAATAAAGTTTGTTTATAATTTGATTGTTAATCGCTGGTGGGTATTTTGTAGACTCAAACCTAAGCTTGAATGCCATCGAAAGTAGTATGAATAATGTTACTTTTGTCAACACAATGTGATGGAAGAACTCTTTCATCTCCAATCTATTAGGTTCTTCTCCAATAGAGAACGGAATAAAAAGATTTGGAAAAACGAAAATGCTGTTGCAAAAACCGTATGGTGCAAGTGAACGCATTTTTATCAATAGAAACCGGTTGCATTCAGTGTTGTTGACCGCAACCATCAATATCCTTAATTATGTTTTGACATGCTGTAATGATCTGATAAAAGAGATCTTATTGATTTGCACCGATCTCAATGTCAAAAGGTTTTGATTGACACATTGTTGTAACCTGACGTGATTTCGTGACTTGTTAACAAGAAAGAAAAAGTTGTTAACTGAACTGCACTATTTCATTTATAATGTAAAATTAGGGATGGAAACCAACATAGACTTATTATACTGTGGACGGGGCCTTCCATACAGACAAAATGTCACTGGTGTTTCTTTGTAAATTCAAAACTATCGCAACGAAAGGAAGCTAGTCACAAGCTTGCAACGAACCGAACCGAATGAAGTTTTTTTTTATGTCATGACGGTTGCCAAACAAGCACCGTAAGCTTCGTTCCGGTTGATGGTAAGCAGTCACCGCAACCTAAGGACGCTTGCGATACTTGAAGTATCACAAGCGCTTTGCCAAGGTACAGGAGGGATGGGATGAGAAGGGAAAAAAGGAAGGGGACACAGAGAAGGTGAGAGATTGGGCCTCCGGCGCTCTCAGTCTTCGCACGAAACGCAACAGTACCTAATGATACTGTTACTTGATGCCAATTTTCTGTGAGAGGGTAGTACTTACCCGGTCGAGCCGGCCCCTTTGTACTGAAAGAAGCATGACTCTACTGCCGTAAAAAAGTTAGGGTATGACTAAGTTCGTCCCTTTATTTTTCCCGTTGCGTAAACGAAGAACCACCAGCGAGCCTTTGACATTTATTATTGTCTGTATGGATGGACAGGTCCATAGTATAGATATAGTAAGCCGTAAGAACCACACGACTTTTCTGCATTTTAAATAGTTCCTGAATTTCAAATTTGAAACAATATATAATGTACATAATCTGTGTTGAATTTTTTTTAATCAATAAAAAATAATCGTTAATATATTTGATCGCTCATTGCTGGCTTAAGTGTTCCCTCCTTCCTACAATCTGGGTTCCTACAAACGAGACGTGAAGAGACATCTTGCGGGTAGGCAGGGTGAAGGTGGCTAACACGGTTGCATTCCGCAACTCTGCTAGCCGCCTTCCATTTTGGACTTTATTTCCACTTACCATAAGGTAGAGTAGAGTCATCTGCCCTACTTTCCAAATAAAAAAAATCCATAAAAATATTTGTAAATAATTTGAAGTTCGAATTTAAATCTGATATAAATAGGAGAAAAAATTGTTATGCTTATGTTAAGTAGATAAATATTATGAAGAGTGGGTAATTACAAGTGAACTGGTTAATCTAATTATACTAGTGTCAAGACTCGCCTATTTTATCTATATATGCATTTAGATTACGTATCAAATGTAAATTTTAAAGGTCAAACTGACTTACCTAAAATAGGCTAATGTTGAGAAAAACGATCTAAATGGCAATATATCATCGCTTACTCGGCATTATATGTTACGGTTGCATTTTAACTACATACTAATAAGTATGAAGAAAAGACATGCTTAGGGTTGCCAATACTCACTACCTCACATTATGAATTGAATAAAAAGCTTTATAATAAAATAAAGTTAGGTCCACGTTTCATTTTTAGGTGCCCCTGTATTTGTTCCGCTCTAAAATGAGAGATCACGAGGCCTACAATGACAAATCTAGAATGAGTAATATAATTACAATATATTGATTATGATTAGAAACCTCAACTTGACATGCCCTTCCGAAAGAGTCTGAAATATTTCAGCAAGATTCAGAAAGTTTTTCCCGAACCCGGACCAATCATCGCCAGTTAGGACCAATAGATAATCTTGCCGGGAGTGTTGCTACGACTGTTTCCCTACTGCCCTATTTCATGACATCACTCGTCTCTAACCACCATAAGATAATATCTTACTTAGTTTATTAATTTACCTATGATATTGGTAGCCCTATATAATTCCCTAAATTGGTCGCCCTGAATGCCAGCACAAGTCGATCTAGGTCTAAAGTTGGTTTGTTCAATTATTAAATGACTGCATCTCTACGGAAGCGCCTTAATTGAACTATCTACTTATACACTGTGTCTTTAAAATGTTTGCTATCAGTCTGTTGAGGCATACCTAAAATCTCTTTTTAAACATAAATTATATTTAATCATTCTCTTTGCTTTTTGAATTTTTTAAAGTGAAATATACAGGAATATTAATACTTAAATTCGGTAAAACAAAAAATGTTGAAATTAATTATAATTTTATACAAAGGCATATTCTCCATGTCAAAAACTATCAGTTAAAACTAAATTTGTTCGGTTAAAGAAAGAAGTTATAAAAGAGAATCGACTAAAATTAATTTAATTAAAAATAGTCATGAAAACTTTTCGATTGGAAAGCTATCGGCTTAAGAACGGAAGCTATCGGCTTAAGCTATTATGAGGATAGGCGGGTTAAGAACTCAATAAAATTTAATAAAAAATGCGTCTCATCTGGTTATCAGATTGGTGAAGGTCGATCTTCAACGTCTCTTAGACCATAACCAATATGTCATCTTTTTAATAATTTAATACCCGCCAACCAATAGAGATTCATTAATCTCGTTTCTACATACACAAGATTACACATACTGACTCGTAAATAACATAATTGTACATATTACAAGCCGGTCTTTTGAATTGAAATAAATTGAGAGCAATCTATAAATAGCCAAGCTTGTACTGTAAAAATAAACAGAGGTTTATTAGTTTTAAGTGGTAGCTTATGTTTTTTAATTGGTTCAACGACAGTCTTGTGTTTATACAATCTTATGTAGACATTGTTTTCTTTGTATGTCATGCTTTATATGCATTTATTGTGTACATCTCTTAACGACGTTGGCAATTAAGTGTTTCGCATTACTGAAAGTGGTCACCAATGCCTAGGAACACCAGTTCTTTTCTCATTGTTGTAAAACGAAATATAGGGGAAGAGTGAGGAGAAAAGAGAGAATGTGTTTTGCATTACTGTGTTTTGGTTTGAAGGTCACTGTAGCTAGTAAAATTATTAGGCAAAGGAGATTTAAGAACCAACCGAATAAACAAATGAATAGTTTTGCAAGTGCTCATAGGTTACGACAACCACCTATAACAACTTATATCTATACCTGCCGAAATACACCATCATCGGTTCTACGATTTAAGCGTGAAAGCGTCACAAACAAACATGCTCAGTGTCGCAATTACAATATTAGGATATAGAATTCTGAACATTGCAAATGTATGCGTCTATTTACTTCAAACTGTTATGTAAATGATAAGTACATAGCGTACCTAGTACATGCAGAACACGCTTTGAGGTCTTGGACAGGATTAAATAACAAGCAAACACTATACTATGTAATTAATATATTTTTATATGAGAACTCATGTTCTAGATAATTCTATGAAATACAGTCATGTCATTAGACTTCATGTTTACAGATTCTAATAAATGTGTTATAAAAGACGGCTTTGTACAATTTAGCTTTAAAATGATTCAAACGTCGTGTATTAATCACTACATAGTATAAAACGAAGTCGCTTTTTCTGTCCCTATGTATGCTTAAATCTTAACAACTATAATAACATTTTTTTAAATTTGTTATTAAATAGTGGAAGAAAAATTTTTTGAGGTTTCTAATATGATGTCGTAAATAATTACATTTAACGCGTGCGGGCCACGGGCAGTAATGAATAAATCAAAACTACTGGATCGATTTTAATCATTTTTTCAGGGAATAACATAGGCTATATATTTTGTACCCGTGCGAAGCCGGAGTGGGCCATTAGTATAGATTAAAATTAACTTAAAGTCATAGTTTATTTCTGTTTAATAAATTGTTTTATTTTTGAAATTTTTAACATAGCTTTTACTTTGATTTTCATTGGCCTAAATAGAAAAAAATTAGTGACCGACCGAAATTTCGGTTTCGGTTTCGGTTTCGGCTAGTTTTGGCACAAAAATCTAGTTTCGGCCTTAGTTTCGGTTTCGGCCAAAATATAGCCGAAACTTTCGGCCTCGCCGAAACTCGAGTGTTCGTGAGTTTTCGTGTTGTTTGTTCGGTAAAATCCGCAGCCAACTCTTGACCACTCGCTGGCGCGGTCAAAAACACTCCAAAAATAAGTATTAGATTGATCTTTAAAATATTGTTAACACAACGTATTACTAGTTAGTTATGTACCTAGTATATCTAACTACAAATTGTTTCTTTTAAGTTTACTCCCAACAGTATGTCTTGTATATTCATGACAATAATCGCATCCAATAACCGACACCAAAAAAAATGGTTATGACTTTAATGATTTTTTAGTTTTTATTTTATTAAAGTCTATTTAACTGTCTATATTAAATACAGTGGTGGTCAACTAATTAGGGACATTGGTATAATAAGAGTAACATTTATTTATATTTTCCGTAATTAGAGTTTAGTAAGTCTTCATTAGGTTTTTAATGTTGATCTGGTCTTGATCATTTAACCAATGTTTTCTTAATAGAATTATTAATTATTGGAATGGATTGTAATTAAAAATAACAATATTTAAAAGTCAACTTTACTTCTCCTTCGTGCTAATATAACTCTGGACAAGTAATTAGGAACACTTAAGAAAACATTAGAAAACATTAGAAATACTGAACGCAGAATGTAATGGAAGAGAAAAATCTACATTCATTATTAAATTTTTCTGAAAAGCAACGTTTTCAATTTAAAATTAACATTAAATGTGATTGCTATTATTAGCTATAGCCATATCGACATCGGCGCGGCATCGACTCGATCAAATAATGACACGTTTCGTTAGTAAAGTTCTTCCAGGCGTCTTTGAAACTACTATAGAGTTGGTTTAAATTTCCAGTTTATTGTACCACAAATGTTCCAAAGAATTCATGTCTAGGCTATTGGTAGGCCAATCTAAAACTGATAGTAGTTCACCGGCTAGAAATCATTTAATAAACAGTTAAGTATATTTTGGATCGTTTTCGTGTTGAAGCGCCCATGTAACTTCGCTACTAAATTCTAGTACAAATATTTTTCATTTAATAATTACAGAGCACCTAAAGGGAACTCTTTATAAAGCTATTACCAGCCTGCGATCTACATTTCTTTCTAGGCACATTGCATATTGCACAGCGTTGAAAACCATAGTTTTGGAGCAAATCAAATGATAAGCTATTTTAAGGTATGGCCATACGTTGAAATAAAATTGTTTTCATTCACAAGTTAAATAAGTGACCCAAGTTATAAATTGTGATATTAATTTTAGAAATCAAAACTATAAAGTAAAGAATGACGCCAAATAAAAATACAAAGGCTTTCCGCCTTTGTATTTCAAGTGTATTTTTTAAAAATCGAAAAAAAAAAATACAACTCTTGCTGTCCCTAATTAGATGGTCAGCCAGTAAATGAGTAATTTCGATGCAAAATATTTCTCTTTAAATAAACCACCATAAAATATTCTTAACTTCGAAAAAGTACACACCATTGAACAGTATACTTTATAACAAACAGTATCTCATATAATTAAACTTTTAAAATATTTAACCAAATTATTTTCCGTTCCTAATTAGTTGACTACGAATGTATAAATGCAAATAAATGTTAAAAAACTTCAAATTCAAATTTCAGTAAAAATACTACTTTTAAAACCTAATTTTAGATATTTTAAAAAAGTTTCGGTTTCGGTTTCGGTTTCGGCCGAAACTGAGAGGGAGGCCGAAAGTTCGGTTTCGGTTTCGGTTTCGGCTGAAAAACCAGTTTCGGTCGGACCCTAAAAAAAATACATACAAATATTATTTGACAGTAGCTCCAGTTGAAGTAAAAATAATTCAAAATGGCGGCCGGTACTATATTGAAAATTTAATTTCTTTAGTGATAATATGTTTAATTAGTGCCTCGGAATTGATAACATTTTATTTATTTCACTTTTAAAAAAGATAAAAGTTAAAACAGAAATAAAGAGAAGACTTATTTATCATCTTACTTATAAAAATAAAAGGAAATTTCCACACATTGCGTTTAAAGTGGGACATATATTTATAGTTTCGCTATCATTCAAATTAAACTAATTTTGCCGACCGGTTTTTAAACAGAATTACTCTTTATTAAATTATAATGAGTGTTTTAAAATACTTTACAACCCATTAACAACGTGAAAAGACATTACTACAATTTATAATGGAGTTCTTAAAAAATATTATTCTATTTAATATTTTAATAGTATACAAAGTATACTGCTAAAAGATACAGATGAATTTAATTGATAAGTTTTTTTAATT
The DNA here is from genome assembly GCA_023373885.1 of Hestina assimilis. Classification (NCBI taxonomy): domain Eukaryota; kingdom Metazoa; phylum Arthropoda; class Insecta; order Lepidoptera; family Nymphalidae; genus Hestina; species Hestina assimilis. The sequence continues at coordinate 8,182,842 of CM041754.1, forward strand.
TTTTAAGTGCACTAATATGCACAAATATCAATAATGCAATTTTTATAAAAGAAAATGAGTCTTAGAAAAAGTACGAGTATCAAACTAGATTCCGAAAATAAAACGCCATGAAAAAAAAAACTAAAAGATTTCGCAGCTCAAGGATTTTACTACAAAATTGTGTAACGGTTTATAGAATATACCTAAAATGACTTTGACATACAGATGGACAAGACGAAATTATAAGGGTTCCGTTGCCATTTGGCTACTAGTTACATAGTTTTATAAAGTTTACATAAACCGTTCGACTGCAAGAGGATAAAATTTGATCTTTCTGTACATCATTAAAAAGCAATTTATACAAATTCATCCAAGGCCCCGCTCCCATTTAAGTCTACTCAAATAATTGCTTAAATGATAGCGTTCTTGGAAGTTCACTCAAAAGTTTCATTTATTTGACATTATACCTACAACTGTAGTCGTCATGATTTTGACAAAGGTTTCTTATGTATCTATACAAATAAATAAAATTGAAATTTCTGTTTGTAATTCAAAATAGACAGCTTTTCACTAAATGCATAAAAAAGTATATACGGTACTTACATTTTGAAAAAATTGTTTCTCCGTTTGTTTGTTGCGGCTTCTCGTAAACGGCTTGACGAATTTTAACGGGACTTTTCACTGGCAGATAGCTGATGTTATAAGGAGTTACTTAGGTTACATTTATTTAAGAAAAAGTATTAGGGTTTCATGTAATAAAGCAAAAGTCGGTACATTACGCGAGCAGAGTCACAGTCATACCTAGTCAAATATAAGGTTATAAATTGTATATGTCTAAATGTTTAACAGAAACAAAAACTGTATACTGTGTCTGGACTGTCTCGTGTTTATCACTGGAATTTAAAATTCAAAAATCAAGTTTTTTGTGTGAGGACCCCTTTATTTTAAAGTCTGTAGACACAACAGACAAATAAACAATATTTGAAAATTTCAACTATCTGCCTGTTACGACTCGCGTACAGCCTGTTGACGGTGTGGAGGTAACGACATGTGAAATGCCTCCAACACAACCGGAGGGATCCTCCGACCAGGCCGGTGATATTGCCTGGTGAGCCGAAGCCCAGGGCCGAAGCTCAACGACTTACGTTTGAAAGTTGTATATATGGACGCAAATAAGCAATACCATGTCAACCCACAAAATTGAAAAAACTGAGTTATATATGCAGAAATGTTGGTAAATGGCTGATGAACATTTTTCTTTAACATTTGTAGGGTTTTAAGCTTTAAAACGTTACATGATTAAAAAGCCATTTTTAATCATGCAATTTTTGTATTATTTTAAACGTTTTGGGTTATATTATATACGAAATATGTAGTTTGTATACTTATTTTTGTGAAAATAAATAAAATAACTTACATAAATCTGAAATTGCCAAAAACTTGGAGGAGCATGGCTCTACTACTGCATATCATATACGGACGCAAATAAGCAATACCATGTCAACCCACAAAATTGAAAAAACTGAGTTATATATGCAGCAGTGTTGGTAAATGGCTGAAGAACATTTTTCTTTAATATTTGTAGGGTTTTAAGCTTTAAAACTTCTAAAAAAGCCAGTAAACAAGCAAGTTTAACGTTTTGGGTTATATTATATACGAAATAGGCAGTTATGTATACTTATTTTTGTGAAAATAAATAAAATAACTTACATAAATCTGAAATTGCCAAAAACTTGACCAATAAAAAAAAAATCATATAATTGTAATCGTATTGGTTTTTGCGTCCATATAGGTTATGAGCGTAGGAAACTCTGATAGCGTGATTTAGGATTGTGACGCTCATTGGTCGTCCATATCATTGCGTAGTATGCCCTGTAGGTGTCGTTATAGGTTGATGCGACATTGTGACAACCTTGTCTTTCTATCGAGTTACGTCGTGTTGTATGTAGATGTCGCTACAACGGGATAATGGATGGACAGCGGAGGCTTATTAATAGGATTCTGTTGGCAACCTCTGTACGGAACCCTAAAAAAATGTAACACGTAAAATACAAAAGTTACAATACCTTTCTCCTTTATGTAGATTAAAGATAATGTTATCTATAATTAATACAACAATATAATTATTTAATATGTAAACTGTATACGATTTATTTAAATTTAACTTAATTTATTAGTAAAAAAGAGGTTGTCAATACGACCTATATGTATTGATATTGCCATTGCCTTGATGCTGCCTTTGCAGTTTTAACGAAGATTAACTCCAACATAAATATAAGATATACGTACATACACAGATGGTAACTTTAACAAATATTCTTATAAGATTATATCTTTTTAAGGATTCTTATGAATTAATAATTAATAATTTAGTAGTAGAACCATGCTACTGCCAGCAGAAATTTCTTTAGCTCGACCGGGAAATTACTACCCTCTTACAGAAAATCAGAGTACAGTAACATACTCTATGTTGCTTTTCGTGCGATGTGTATGAGTAGAGCGCCGAGCGTGAGCGAGATTCTGTGCTATGAATTCGTTTCTTTGAATTCTATAGATATGAAAAAGATTACATATGAAAATAATCCGAAGACATAGGCAAAAACTAGTTTAGTTTACATAATAATTTAGTAAAATTTACATAATGAATTATTAATGAATTTACATATTTATTACAGTCAATGTTAGTCGGAACGCGTTTGAACACTCTGTGCGCGTAAAATTTAATGCATTGACATTAATCAATGATTTTAATTGTAATAGTCAACTTTAAAGTAATTAAGAAACGTGTGTGTAATAATTTGCATAAACAGCTCGCGGCTTCGTTTGCGTTGAAATAGAAATCCGACTAAAATGAAGATTGGGCCTCTGGCGCTCTCGCTCATCGCACGAGACGCAACAGTAATGTTATTTTACGCAGATTTTCTGTGAGAGGGCACCACCCCGGTCGAGCCGGCCTATTTTTGGTAGGAGAAGCTTGGCTTTATTACTGAAAACTATATAATTTTATGCAAGAGTTTATATTTATATAATTCATCCAAGCAAACCCGAGGATACTGGTTGTATGATATAGGCATAATAATATACCGGTTCTTGTAATACTGTCCTTTGAATTCAGTTTTGCTAATGAACAATGACATTTTATAATAATTAAAAAATTAAAATTTGACATCGACTAATTAGAAAAAATAAAATTTTATTTTTTATAAATTAAATATGCAAATTTTAAGTTTCTCATATGAATAATTTTAATATAATTAAAGATTTTTATCGATACTAATATTATAAATATGATAGCAACTCTAGCTGTCTGTGTGATGTTATGTTACTGCTGCTGAGCTAATGAGCCGATTTAAATGTCGGACTGGGAGAGTTGAAAAATGCCGCTGGAACGAAAAAGGCTTTAGTCGATTAAAGTAACCACCGTACATCTTTAAAGTCAGCGACGATACTAAATGGCTATATGACGTATTTCACGTGCCAATTCTTTATATACAAGAACTATTTTACCAAGCTCCTACATATTTTATTCAGCTACCAGTAGTAATATTATGAAAATAATTGTATGTAATGATATTATTAAAATTATCTTATAATATATTATAATTATACAGTGATATATAAAATTAAAAAATATTTAAAGTAGTATCAATTTCAAAAGTCTAAAGTTTCGGACCGATTGTCCAGACAAATCTGAATAACAGATGATTTGGTTTTGATGAGAATTTCACAGGTACTTCATAAAACTTCATAGGCATTTTTTTATCGCAAAAATAGACTCCATAAATGAAAAATAGAGATTAGGATAAAATTTAAACTATATACCTTACTAAGTTTGAGTTTTTTTTCATGACGGTTGGCAAACAAGCATACAAGCCACCTGATAGTGAGCAGTCACCGCAACCTATGAACCATGCTTGTGATGCTTGCAGAATCACATGCGAGTTGGCAACCCAAGAGATAAGGGCGAAGGAAAGAGAAGATAAAATGGAAGGAACAGAGAGGGTGGGAGGTTGGGCCCCAGGTGCTTTCGTTGCACGAAACGCAACAGTACCTACTGATACTGTTATTTGACGCCGATTTCTGTGAAAGGGTAGTACTTCTCCGGTCAAGCCGGTCCATTTGTTCTTGGAGCAGCATGGCTCTACTACTGCATATCACATATGTAAGTGGCTGCTTAGCAGTACTTGAATAAATTTAACATTATGCCTTTGAAAAAATAATTAACTATTTCACTATATTATAACGTAATTGAGCATTTAAAAATATCTATAAAGTCCAAGCATAGTAAGATTGTTAGCATCATATTAAATTGATTAGATTTTGTAAAGATAACATATTTTATGCCTCTTTATCAGATTTGAATCCAATCTCATACATATATTCGATTTTATTTTACGTTTCGGAAGACTTCTGGTTTCCCATTTGCATATTATATAGCAGTATAAATGTTTTTCTTCATTCACAGAATATTTTCATGGCGCCGATAATGATATGTCACATTATATTGATAAGATTCGAATACAAAAGCGAATTTTTTAATGGATATTTTCGTGTGAACAATTTTTCAATCCAATTAAATTAATTTCACAAAATTGCACACCAGATACGTCCTTAATTTTTTATGCAAACATTACAAAGTTCAGGTATTTTTTCATTGACATAATTGTATAATTGTTTATGAATGGTATACAATATACATGACTCGTTTTTTTTTCGTGATTTCTTTTGATATTTTAAGTTTATAAAGTCTAACTGTACACACTAAATATTGATGTAATAATTCAGTGCAGTAAGCGAAATTTAATGTACATTTATAATTCTTTATAGTCTTTTTATTGTTGCACACTTCCCTTCATAAAGCCAGATATAATTTTGTATTAGCTTTTTCCAATATTTTCATATCGAAATATGAAAAAAAATTGGTTCTGATAGACTGTTAGTGTATAGGGATCCCCTGTCATAAATGGACGCAAATAAGCAATACCATGTCAACCCACACGAATGTCATTTAGAGAAAAACGCGTTTGAAAATTTTGAACAAATTGCATTATAATATAAATATATCATTTTTTTTATGTATTGGTTAAGTTTTTGGCAATTTCAGATTTACGTAAGTTATTTTACTTATTTTCACAAAAATTAGTATACAAACTGCATATTTCGAATATAATATAACGTTTAACATAATACAAAAATTGCATGATAAAAAAATGGCTTTTTTAAAAGTTTTAAAGCTTAAAACCCTTACCTTAAATATTAAAGAAAAATGTTCTTCAGCTATTTACCAACACTTCTGCATATATAACTCAGTTTTTTTAATTTTGTGGGTTGACATGGTATTGCTTATTTGCGTCCAAATGTCATTACAGAAATTTCACGCGAAATGTTGGACTTTGGACTTAGTTATCGGGACAAATATATTAATACTTATATATTATCATTGTGTGCATATGTGATATTTAAAACTTGTCATTTAACACGCCTACCGGAACAATTTACCATTACATGCACCCACTTTCAAAAGTAGGGTAAGGTTATGATTAACATAAGAGCTCGAAAGTTTGAACCAAGGTATTTTAAACACATAACATAGATAAAAGTATGTAAAGTTTTTACTTCTGTTTATAGTTGCTATTTTTTTAAAGAATATTAGCAATGCTATTACAAGGCATTACTAATATTCCTATTGCCTCTTCAAATAAGCAAAAGCTTGCGCTAGGAGTGGGAACGACAATAGCCCATAAGGGTCAGTATCGAAGCCGCGACTCTTGCCTTAACGGAGAGAAGTAGGCCCTTCACCTGAGACATTAATAGCCGAGTGCACCCACTTATCGGCAAACGATCGGTAGGTTAAGCAACTTCAGGCGCGGTCAGTCACTAGACGGGTGATCGCATAGTGGTATTTCAACCGAGCGTCTCAGTGCTTCGGAAGGCACGTAAAAAGTCGGTCCTGACTGTTGACAATCTGACAACAGTCGATACGTCAAGTCAGAGGCCTATTGGCGACCTGAACAACTCTGACACTAGGTTGGCCACTAACCACTCGATAAGAAGAAGAACCGTTGCGCTATTTAGGCTTCAGCGATTTCAATATCAAATCTTCAGACTGAGATCGGTATCAATCCAAGTTTGAGCTCAATCTTCCAATTGGTCTCCGATCTTTGTCCCAATAACAGAAACTTACGAATGCTCTTCAAATTGAATATTTTAATAGAGGATCATCCTCTTAAAATCCCCGAATCCAGTGCCCTCTGATAAGTAGATCGCATTGGATTTGATATTGAATATAAAATAGGGTATTGAACCACTTTCATGGTTGTATGGGCAAACGACCTCATGACGTCACAATATTGTGATGAGGGTTCTGCTGAGTTTTAGTGCGTTTCCGCTAGACTAACAGGCGGCCTAGTCCCACACTACCAGTGCCTAGTGTGCTTGAAGAGTACACTACGTGCAGTGGTGTAATTAAATGCATTTTTCAGATAAACAAAGGGGTATTGAACTCTTTTTTGTATTTTATATCCATATATATATTGAGTGTGTAGCGTTTATTTATTATTATTAGAAATGGACTGGCATATTTAAACCGTCAATCGATTATTTAATATATTTTACAGACTTTTTAGATTATAACGGCTTCCTGATAGTTTCTGTGAATACATTTTGTTGATTCTCATACGATAGGAGTATGTTTCATTACTTATTTTTTTAATTTGTGTCCCTTTCTAGGACTTCTTCTAACTGACATAAGCTATTAAAAAGTTAATTAGCACGATTGCGGTTATTAATAAGGTGGATTGGTTACGGAAAAAATGCTCATAGTAATTTAATCGGAGTACTTGTGGCATAGTGAGATTGATACTTAATGTAATAATAATGAATTAACGTTATACACTCAACTGCCCCATTAGGATAGTTATATCCTGTGTCGGGGGTCGGGAAACATACACAATGACAAAGAGAACCACACCCATACTGAAAAACATGCCTTTATGGTCAATACAAACCGCTGCTCTAAGCAGGAATCCAACCCTCGACTTTTGGCGCTTAAGGCAGGATCTCTGCACCACAACGTCGTCGATTTTAGTATATTATACATTATTGTTACCGAATTACTGTCGTTTCCGATTGTTATCACATAACATCTGATAATAATCGTTAACTCTTGATAAGTAAATTGCTCTTACCCAATGAGTTACTGGTTCGCCCATAGGGTTGCGGAGGTCAGATGGCAATCGCTCTGTGTAAAAGCTAGTAACCTGTCAAATCCGGACAAGAGTAATAAGCAGACCCTGGGTTAAAATACCGGGAATAATGCTAGAACGAAGAAGACATTGTTACCGAAGACCGTCATGGAAAATTCGCGCTCCATGTTCGGATTAAAGTTGATGCTTTGAATATTTATAAACCCATGTTTATTCGGTCACGGTAATGAAAATACGATAGTGATAATGAAAATATTGACGTTGTAATTGGCTGGTTGCCTCGCTCGTCGCCTTCGGGATGTTTGCTTTTGAGAATTTTTGTTTGAACAGTTGTGTGAAGATGATTTCTGAATTTAGGAAAAAAAAATCTATTCTTATTTAGAATTGGAAGCGTTAAGTGTTTAAGTCACGGTATTATATTTGTAATTTATAAAATTACCAAGAATAAAAATACATTTCGACGACATGACGACGTTGTGGCGTAGCGATAACGTGCCTGCCTTAAGCGCCACAGGTCGTGGGTTCGATTCCTACTCGGAGCAGATGTTTGTATTGACCATACAGGCATAATTCCGGTCTGGGTGTGATTGTCCTTGTGACACAGGGTATCACTTTTATAATGGGAATTCGTTAATTGTGTAGCGATTATTATTATTACGTAACAATTTTTTTGCTTTAGACATTTTGTTGCAAAACCTGTCGAAACCACGTCTAAGACACTAAAGACGAATGTTAGACTATTTTTATTTGATCGTTGGTTGAAGGTTTCTGGATCGGACCAGATGATTATTATTGCGATCCTGTTTAAACGCCAATAGGCGCTGGCTAGTTTCTCGATCGGACCATACAGGCATTCGGTTCTATTGACCATACAGGCATGTGTTCCAGTCTGGATGGTTCTGTCTTTGTTTGTGTCCAGACCTTCGCTACAGTATCCTAATGAGGGCCATTTTAATTTTTTTCATATGTTCACTTATAATACCAGAATGATCCTTGTTCGTTGTCACTCAATACTATTTGTACCATAAAAATATTAGATCTGGCAGGTTAATACTAGCTTTTATTAAAATCAATTGCATATGACCTAATAGTTGAACTGGTTTCTCATTGAAATGATATTTCCTTACAATCTTACTGTTAAAATTATTACAAAACCCTGGATAACAACCAACATAAGAGGAAACCAATTAACTGTGGTCCTTGAGAAATAGGCATACAATAAAGGTTTTGATAACTATAGATAGGCTTTTGAAACGTTATATGTCGAGTATTGAAACCCGGACATTAAAAAGAGATCTTGTGACTGAACTGTGGGTGGTTTTTGCTTGAATAGATTTTATTCTTAGAGAATTAAAGACATATACTTTTATAGCCAATTACAATTGTCAATTTTATCCTTGGTTGTAAAGGAAAATCCGTTTGTTGTTGTCATAAAAAATATGAATGTGATATAAAAAAAACAATATATTTTCACATTAACCTTAAAAAATATTATAATAGAATTTCAAAGGTTTTATTTCCTGAACAAAAACTCCTGCTTTTTTGTACATTTTATTTTTGTTTATTAATGGAAAAGTTGTTAGCACGCGCCATATTGGAACGTTTATAACGTTAAACGATTATATACTTAAAAACGAGTTATGGTAATGCGTTAAGTACTTAACCGATTTTGATAAGACTTTAATAGAATACGAGTTTAAGCAAATGTATTTTTAACATACATAGTATATAAATTTCATAATTTTTTTTTTTTAAATAATACTAGCAATGCTTTTTTAATGGCATTACTAATATTCCTATTGCCCCTCCAAATAAGCTCGAAGCTTGCGCTAGGAGTGGGTACGACAATAGCCCAAGGTGGTCAGGATCGAACCTGCGACTCTCGCGTTAACGGAGCGAAGTCGGCCCTTCTACCGTTTGAAGCCTCAATAGCTCAACGGTAATGTTTATCCAGTGTTACTTAGAAAATGTTATTGTTAACGATTAATATAACAAATTACTAAATAGGTATTTTTAATTTTTAACATGTGATATTAAAATTAACACGGAACTTCAACCCTCTGTTAAGGACCCATCTTGACCTCTGAGAAGTTAATTCCTCCAGGATATATCATATATATTTTTAAGAACTAAAATTTATACTTCTATAAATATATTTGTTAAAATTGTTTGTCTATCAATATTTAATAACAAGGGAACCATGAAAAAGTTATATTTTTTGGATCATCAGTATTTAGATAAATCTTTTATATATATACAAGAAAAAAACCTGACTGACATATCAATGCCCATTCTAAGTTCTTGGACCTAGACCTAGCTGATTTTTTCATAGATGTTGTATATAAAATATAAAGAGCACAAAATGTTTAGAAATTCAACCTTTTAATGAGGTGAAAAAGGCGTTAAAACTTTGTATGGATGTTCCTCATTTTTTAAACTAGAAGAATGAAACTTCATTTTAGGCGAACAATTACAGATAAATAAACATGTGTTTTAACGTTTTTAAACTCCCACCCTGAAGGGATGAATAAATGGTTGAAAGTTTGTATTGGTTGTCCGTCATTGTTGAAACTACAAGCATAACACTTTGCTTTTGACAAAGGAATACGCGTTTGAACATTTTCTAAAATGAAGTTGAGTCCACCCGTGAAGTTCTGAAATGGGGACTCAAAGTTTTTACTAAAATCGTTTTTCACACTGGTGAAGTCACCGACAAAAGCTAGTATTACTATATTTAAAGAACGCAATGCAAACATTTTTCGTAAAAAATTTATATCACCAGAATATCTCGTCACTTAGAGAGCTGAGCTTAATTTTTTTTTTTTTATCATTACGAGATTGGATTATTTTAATTAATGTGATTACAATAAAAGAAGGATTGTTTTCTTTGATAAAATAAAAATATTTTTGTGATTAAGTGATTTTTTATATTATTATCATCAATTGAGTATCAGATTACAATCATTAAATAAAAATAAAAGCATTTCAATTTTCTAGCATTTCATTAGGCTCCGCTCATGAGAGACTTTATTTTATTTAAACTGAGTTTATATTATATGCTTTTGGTACCAATAAAAGACTTACCACCACTAAAACTTCGTCAAAGTCGGTCTAACCATCGAACAGTAGCCGAAGCATGCAGAAATTGCAATTTTATTATTATATCTATAAAAAGGTTCAAAAGTTATTAATATACTTACATTTTTAAATTCTGTTTTGATGTATCTTCAGTTCTATGAATATTTTGCTTAGTCCTAAACTTTTCTAAGATAATGTCACAAGAATTGTCACTTTTTAAGTGATTAGATAGTCAGCATCATGTGGTCATGCGCAAGCCTAAATCAGGTGATCAACAGTCTGTAAAATATAAATAACTATAAATTGTTATCGTCTATAGATAAAGATTATCTTATACTTCAAATCACTTCATAAATAACGAAATATCTTTATAATACGATTCATTGTGATTGTGAAAAACTATTGATAATTTGTGATAACTTTCATACATAAAACTTTTTATGAAATATATAAAAATATAATTTGAAAAAATAGAATTAAAAGTGTAAATAAATATTTTATTATATTATGTTTTTGCATAAACGTTTTAAACATACCAAGTTTTTAAAATTGAACAAAAATTTAGACGCGTCTAAAAAAATACATATGAGTGCTTTTAGTCCATTATAAATGAGGTTTGATGTTATTCTTTTGATAATTTCTTTTTTATTAGTTTTGTGTATACGATTTCATCTAATATATAAAATTCTCGTGTCACAATGTTCGTTCCCATACTCCTCCGAAACTGCTTGACCGATTCTTATGAATTTTTTTATGCATATTCAGTAAATCTGAGAATCGGCTACTATCTATTTTTCAAACCCCTCAGTGATAAGGGGTGTCCACCCCAAATATTTTATTTTTATTTTTTGGATAAAATTTTTATTTTCTATTTTTTTATTATGTGGCATTAAAAAATACATACGACCCTAATTTTTCACTTTTTTATCACCAACCCCTGCTTTTTAATAGCATTATTAGTCAATCGGAAACTTTCACCGGGTAGAGGGCGCTGCTATCGGATCCCAGATTTTTTTCGGGGCAGGACAAGGTCTGCCGGGCCCGCTAGTAATCTATATATTAATAGACGAAGAGAACTTCGAACACCTTTTAAGCAAGCTTTGGCATACCTAAGTTAGTTTATATGGAGAATTTAATAAACTCTTTGTTGCCATAGCAACGCATGACCGGGTTGGCTAGTAATTATTATATCAATTATATATTATTCAATATGAAATTTACTGCGCAGTCTGTTTCAAACCAACAAGCTAATGAAAATATAGAAAACGTACTAGTAAGTAATATTATTTTGATGCGTCTCTTGAAAGAGAGACCAGACGCAGACGTCTTAATTATGTGTCTATTTTAACTTGAACCGTATATCCAAAACAGTATCATATGGTTTGGAGATCATTTATACTGGCTGTAATCTCGTTATAAGAGTAATAGAGCCGCTTTATTTTTGTCTAATGAAAACAACCTTGTTACAGTTAGGATAATTTTATAATTAAATGTATATTATATTCTATTTCCTTTCATATAAAAAATAATGCCTTTACCTTATAAAATTACATTTAAATTTGTTTGTATGTAACAAACAATGTTTTTGTGAACAACCAAATTATAATAAAATTTTAATATTTAAGACTGTATATAATACCTGGTTTTAGTTACTATACTATAAATATAATGTAATAAAAAACAATATAAGTTACAGATATATATAATTTATATTATAGATTAAGATTGTAATATCATTTAAAAATATCATATTATATTGTTTATTTAGACAATTAGCAGATAATATAATAAGAAAATATTATTTGCAGGGCGACGCCGAGACACGCGGGGCTGACGGCGTATGATCTCGTATCAAACACTACATCGCCCGGCCGCGCTCACGTCGCACGACTCGCACGCAATAACCCACACACATCCTGCGCTTCCCTCTAAACTGTGACCACGGACCGTTATAAACGAGTGCTAGTGTACACACGTGAACTTTAAAAAAAAACCAAGTGCAATCATCTGTGATTCGGTGCAAGGCTCGGTAGCCGAGTGAATGCGCGTCTGCTTCGATACCCTCTGCTTTGGATCGTCACAGCGTACAGCTGTCGACGATGAGCCGAGGGTCGTAGTGAATACTGGTGGAGGAGCGCTGACCGTGGCGCCCACTGTCAACGGCGATAGACGTGCTTTAGACGAAACATATCGAGATATAAATGGTATAATGGGGACTCCTAGCGCTATGAATTCCGATTCAGAGAATTGTGTTGCAAACGCAGCGGTTTCAAACGATATGCAGCCCCTTATCGAGAGGATAAGGGAACTGGAAGCGTTGCTCAAGCAACGCGACCAGGAGATGTTGGAGTTGCGTTCGCAATTAGATAAATTGCAGAGTGTTTTTCCGTATCAACAATATGCGAGGGCTTCTCGTGCTCCGCGAAAACAGAGGGCTCAGGGTATCTCCGCTGAGCCTCAAACAAGTTCGTCGCTCCAGGATCTGGCTCACCAAACATTCCCAATCTACGATAAGAGCGAGACGTAAGTACCTTTTCTTTGTTATCTCACTATCGAACTACTTGAAATTTATTTTCCTTGTAATAAATACGTTCTAGCAGTTTTAAATGATTACAACGACAAATTGCTTATATACGTATAATTTATGAATAGAAACAGATTTTCGTTTCTACATTAAACATAATTTTCAAAACGGTAGCTACTAAGTAAAAAGGATTAATATTTTCTTGGATAAAAAACCACGGTCATACTTCACCAAGCTAATATTATAATGTCTGTACACATGGCTATATTTAATTGGGTTTATGTCCAATGTCAAATAATAAATCTGTAACATATCAATATGTAATTAAATTTATAGGAACTCAAGAGAAAACATGACAGGACATAGAACATGTATACAATTTCAATAGGTCTTTGTAACAATATAATGAAAGAATGAATGTAAACAAATAAAATGTCAAATTGAAAGACTAAAATAATTTTTATTATGATTGATTCACCGAAATACATAGCATTATGTTTACATATTTATGTATCTATTATGCATGTTCTATTCAATTCAACTGTATAATATGTTGCTCGATTCATTTTTAATTTCATTTTTGCAATAGTAAATGGTTCTCAATTCAGCTGCTTTCTTTGCCAATTTTAAAGCAATCTTTAATGATCAATACTCTTTAAGCTATAGTTACTTGGAAGGTAGTATTGAAAATTACTAAAGATTTGATCAAGAACTATGCAGATATAGAAAAGAACACTTTTAAAATCAAAGCTACATCTAGATTGTAGTAACCGCGATTTTATATGATATTCATGATCGCGATATTCAATTGTTTTTCTTAGCTTATGCCGCTAGCGATATCATTTTAACAGTCCAATTATAATGAAATTACTGCTAAAACTAGACCCTAAAAATAAAAACTTATGTAGTAAAATTCGTTGAACAAAAACGATTGTATAAATTCATTATTTCATATATAATCCTATCAGTGTATAGAGGGACCCGTCAGCGTTATCACAAGAATCGTGACCGCCGAAACGCAAAATTTGTTTATGTCATTTACACTAATATCATCTTAAACCTCAGTGTAAATAGAGAAATATATTTTATAAATAAATATCACACGCAGAGGGCATGATATGTGAACTCAATGCTAGCCTTCCCTTTTCATTAGCAGTTTCGAAGCTTCTCTACCCTCATGTAGTAAACGGTACCGGTTTACTAAGATTCTGCCTTTTTTCAGTTCATTTTTAAGTAACAAGGCTGCATATTTTAATTATAAATTCGGAAAAAATGCATTTTATTCCTTATCAAACGAAACCCTTTTAGCATGATCCTAACTCTAACTTTATACATATTAATTCACAGTCAGTTACAGTTTACGATAAAATATACAAAAAAAAAAAAATTATTACGTTGTGTTAATCAATATTATTTCAAAAAAAAAATTCACAAAAATTAGGTACTTATGAAAATCGGAAAAAATAATGATTATTTGGTTTGTTACTCGGAGATGGTGGAGCGGATTAAAGAACTACTAAAATTTTTAGGCACGCCTATCGTAATTTGGGTATTTTTAAAAAATCGTATGTATTTACTCAGAAAAAACTTCATTTAATGAAGTGGAGCTGATGGTGACCACAAATGGCCACCAGAAAATTTCAAAACCCATAAACATTTCACGGGCTGCGATACAATTAGATACTTTAATATGGTTTTAAAATATACCGTCCTATGTAAAACACCGAGTTCTATTGTAGAAAATATTATTTTCTATTTTTAGTTTTAAAATTTTCTTTAGTTATATAGTTTATTTTATAAAATTAATTTGAATAAACAATATAGAATATTGATAATACCGGTCAAGATCATACTACGCAGTTAACACCCGACATAATATAAGGTCCATTGTTTTACCGTGTAAAATTATTACGTATCCTCAAATACAAACAAATATATTACGTATTTTATAATATTTCTATCAACAAAACGTACTTTGTAAGCATTTAACATTCTCATATTGTACTTTTGATTGATAACATTTGAACTTACGGTCAGTATAATTTTTGCGTTGAGTTTTTAATGGCCACGTAAAATAATAAAAACAAGATTATGTTAAAACAAACAAGGCCTACAAGTAAATCAAAATAATAATAATTAGATCAAAACAACTAACTTGAAAACAACAATATGAATGCTATTGTGATAGAACGGCAAATAAGCTTTTGTTGAGACTTTGTTTTACCTTAGTTATTTCATATTTGCTACGCCAGTGGTATAGCCCGTTTTTCTTAATACAGCGAGCCCTAATTCTTTTTCTTAAATAAAACTGGCCTAAGTTACTCCATATAACATCAGCTATCTGCCAGTGAAAGTCCCGTTAAAATCAAAATTAAAAATTGTTTTTTTTTATGCAAGTACCGTATATACTTACTTTCATATGCATTTAAGGAAAACTGTTAGTTTGGACTTACAAACAGACACTTCAATTTTATTTATTTTTATAAATGCCCGAAGTTCGTAATCAGAATTTTATATAACTAGCGGCCCGCTCCGACTTTTCACGGGTTTAAAATATATAGCTGACATCACATTAAAAACTTCAAAAATAACAGTATTTCTCCACAATTTAACTCTATCTATTAAAAAAACCGCATCAAAATCCGTTGCGTAGTTTTAAAGATTTAAGCATACATAGGGACTGAGAAAGCGACTTTGTTTTATACTATGTAGTGATTTACTCCCGGATAGACATTCTATAAAACAATAAAATCGCCAAAAATCTTTCGAACTGATATCCACTCATTGACATGTTCCGTTCTGTACATATGTCCACATACCTTATTCATTACGAATTTCTTATGAGAACACCATGAAAGTATTATACAATAAAATAAAATACATTTATATATTGATTTAAATGTATAACAGTGTGTGTTGAAAATTTTTAAATTCTATAATGATTTCGAATATAAATATCCAAGAACGTTACTTCAAAATGAAATACAATTTTATAACCAAAGATGTTATACAATATACTAAAACAGTAATAAAACCTTTTGGGTGAAAGTCAGTTTTAAGTTTGATTGAACTTAGTTGGTGGAAAAAATATATATAATAAAAATAACAGAGGGAAGAACCATAAAACAAGATATGGGATCTTGTTCTATGATTTTTACAACAACTGCTAAAAATATAAGTAAACAATTTCATCCGCCTGAATTTATAGGAAAAAATAATGTGATTACTGTGATGTTTTTTTTTTTTTATTTTAGAAGTTGGCAAACAAGCATACGGCTCCCCTGATGGTAAGTGGCTGCCGCAGCCTATGAGCGCTTGCAGCACCATTAGTAGGTGCCACTCACGCGTTGCCAACCTCGAGATATTAGTTCTTAAATCTCGTTCGCCCAGTAATTTCACTAGCGTACAATGCCCTTCAAACCGGAACACAGTAGTGCCTAAACACTACTATTTGGCGGCAGAATATTGGACACTGCGGTGGTACCAACCTAGCCGGCCTTTTGCAACAAAAGACCTACCACCAGTGAAATGGGTAATTAGCTCATTCTTTAGGTTTCAAATAATATAAATGCAATTGACTATTTATAAAATTTAAAAAAATCTACCGCAAAGCAGTAGTGTATTTTGTATTACTGTGTTTCGGTTTTATGGACAGTGTAGCAAGTGCGATTACTGGGAAAAGGAGATTTAAGAACCTATATTTTGAGGATGGCAACGCGTGAGTGACACCTAAAAACAAATGGTGTTGCAAGCGCTCGTAGGCTACGACAACCGCTTATCATCAGGTGGGTTGTATGCTTTCAAAAATCCATTCAGCGTTATCTGTTGTAAAATTAAATATAAACGGAGTCACGGGTATAATGCTAGTAAGAATGCAAAGAATAATATTTATATCAATGTAACTTTTTCCGTGTTTGCTTTATTTTTTACATTATTTACTTTCATAAGCCATGTTTGCATGTTTAGTCATTCACGTAAGATAATTTTTCGAATTTTATGACGCAAAAATTTTATATTTTATTGTTTTTTTTTTTATCTGTAATCTTTTACATCAGTAAAATTTTTGTTAAATATAATAATGATAAGCTTTACACTTTAAGTTTATATTGAATTATTTTTATAGCATCACTTTTATGTTACGAAGGATTAAATTGACTCATAAAAACACACGGCAGACTCTACATTTAACGACCGCCTAAATAAGCCGACTTGTAAATTATATAAATTATTTATTTCAAAACAAATTATTTTTAATTCGAAATTTAAACTTGTATTATGTTTTTTATTACAATCTTAAAATCATTAACAAACTAGCTTTGCACGAAAACATGCAATTAGTCAGTTCGCTATTTTAAATCATTAATCAAAAACATAATAATCTTTAGTCTTTTTGGATGTTAATGCAATCTTATTAACGAGTTTTATAATAAATAAATAAATAAATAAACGCTAC
The DNA here is from genome assembly GCA_023373885.1 of Hestina assimilis. NCBI lineage: Eukaryota > Metazoa > Arthropoda > Insecta > Lepidoptera > Nymphalidae > Hestina > Hestina assimilis. The sequence continues at coordinate 8,200,081 of CM041754.1, forward strand.
ACACTCAACGGCCTAGTAATGAATCGTCTTCTTATGTCGTCATTTCACCAAAGTTAGGGTCACAAATGACAACTTGGAAAACTTATTTGTCATAATTATTATGGTTTATGTAAAATATATTAAATATACCCCTTTTTCAACATGTAGATCTGTGATCTATAACCCTAGAAGCTTGTATCGAAATATTTTATTTGGTTTCCCCTGATAAGGTACAAAGTAGACAGTAAATATTCATTCACACATTCACATAATCGTACATATATAAATAAAGTATCGATCATACAAACCTCTAAAATATTAAGAAAGTTGACTTGCGAATTGATTGTGTTTTTATTAATATTATACATATTAATTAAAATCAACATGAATTATAACAGACTTCTACTTTATTACTCTTTATTAGATTATAATACTCTGTCTTGGTCTTTTGTTGCAAGAGGCCGGCTAGGTAGGTACCGCAGCACCGCAGTGTAAATATTCTGCCGCGAAATAGTAGGGCTTAGGCATTACTGTGTTCCGGTTTAAAGGGCACTGCACGCTAGTGAAATTACTGGGCAGAGGGGATTTAAGAACTAATATCTCGAGGTTAGCAACGCGTGCGAAACACCTATTAATGGTGCTGCAAGCGCTCATAGGCTACGGCGCCCAATGACCATCAGGTGGGCCGTATGCTTGTTTGCCAACTTGTAACAACAACAACAACAATAGTGTCAGTCTTGTAAGACCTTGTTTTGTAACCAACTATATTGGCTACCAACTTTAAAAGTAACCATTATTATCAAAAAATCAAATAAAATAAAAGAAAAACAAAACACGTAACTAGTACTTATAATTAATGTTACATAACACTCAGTAAAATTTCAACCAATTGCAAGCCACTTAACCTTACTTGTTAATTTTACGACTGTTTTTATTGAGGATAAACAATTCAATTTTATCCTTAAAACTCATTTAATTAACAACAAACATAAAGTTTTAATCATAAGATAAATAAGATTCTCTGTAAGACAAAAATAGAATTTATTATAATCATAAATGTAAAACAAACACGGAATATTAAAAATATTTTTCAACTAGATAAGTCACGCCTCTGCAGCGAAATTTTGCGATAAAAAATTAAGACATGAATGTTTTTAATTAGTCATTAGATCTATTATCTAATATTCTAAAAATAGATTATTTTTTAAATATTTGCGTAGTTTAGTTTTGTCGTAAAACATTTTCAATTACTCACTCTCACTCTAAGGGCTTTGTTAATACTTTTTATCGCCTCACATTTTTCTCTTGAGTATTGCATCAATCATAATATTATTGGTTCTTAAAGAATTCGCTTTTACTTATACTGTTGTGTTAGATGAAATAAGAGTATGTAGTCTATACTATATACATAAATTGCCTTAATAGAGCCAAGTGATGATAAGACTGCGAAGCTACATGCAGTAACATATACATACATATACACATAACTCTTGGGTGATAAGATGCTCTACGACAATGCAACTTCAACGTTTCTTACTATTTTTGACACGAATCAAAATATTTTAAGAAAGTTACAAAAAAGTATGTTTTAATAGGAACATTTAATTTTGACATTTCTTGCATTTTGTTATCCTCGTAATTTTAAAATAACAACAATGCTATTGTGATCTTTCGAGAATGTAGTTTTTAAAACCATCTCACACAATAGATATAAATTCTTTAAATTCACGAGTCGTATTTATTTTATAGTCGAAATTAGCCAATTACGCTTTGTCTACAATTTTAAAGTATAATTCACTATTTAATCACTAATTAATATTCACACCACGATTGCTCTTTATACGCTATTGGGCCCAAAGTGATAAAAGCTTAAAAGACACCATGAATTTTAAAACTGTCATTGGTATGCGAATACGTATGATACGGGAAAATTAAGCAAGTCTGTCCTTAAAAATTCCATTTATAGCTCTATTATTAGCAAATTTAAAAACGTGGCTATAATACCAAGACAAGAATAGAAGAAAATTTAGTCTATTTTAATGTCTAGAACGGGTAATTGTTGCAGAATTAATTCTAAAAAGGTTTGTATAATTTTTAATATTTCAAAATATCATATATTTTGATTTTTGGTAAAATAAATAATATCTTACAAATATTACAACAGTCTAATGACTGAGCCGCTTTGACTCATTAAATTTTAATATTATAGATATTCAGAGATTCTAATACAATTTACATTATACTGGCGTCTTTATTAGTAACCGGCAGGATTTAGATTACGTTTTACAATTTTTTTTTTAAATTTTTTTTTTTTTTTTTTTTTATCGTCTTTAGTCTTTAGGCCTTTGCAATAAATACTCAATCTGTCAGGATTATTAAAGAAAATAACATTAAATAACCGCGCTTGCCACATTGTGCGACTGCAAATGAATAGGACTAACAAATCATGATGTATAAATAACAACTTATTTTAGGCATCTATGAGATACATTACAACAGATTCAATGTCATAATAATGTGTAAAGAGACGCTTTAAAACCTTCAAATCTTATTTGGCACTAGGCTACACGATAAATATAAGATAAAGGCTCTATCAAACTATGGGGCAAACTTCTAGCCCGATGAAGACCTTAATATAATACTTACCTATAAGAAAAATTCAGCCTTAAAATAAATAAAATTGCGTTTTATTATTGATTGATTATAAAAAAAAAATTCTTTTGACTGAAGTTTTTATAGAATAACTTCAAAATTCATCGGCACTTGTAGAGATAAGAAAAGAGTCAGCCTATTTAAGGCTCTAAAAATATGTAAATTATACTTGGTCTCACACAATATTTCCAAATTATTTTGAGTATTAAAGTTTCTTACCCATGTAACGAAGTTAATAAGCAAGCATACGACACATCTGATGGTACGCGGTTATCGCAGCCTATGAGCGCTTGCAACACTATTCATATTGTAGATGTAACTCACGCGTTGCCCACCTCGGGACTTTGGTTCTTAAACCTCCTTTTCCCATTAATTTCCCTAGCTGACACTGGGCCGGCAGATACCTAACTAGTTCTTGCAATAAAAGGTCTACCACAATTATCACTACATAGTATAAAACAAAGTCGCCTTTTCTGTCCCTATGTATGCTTAAATCTTTAAAACTACGCAACGGATTTTGATAAGGTTTTTTTAATAGATAGAGCGATTGAAGAGGAAGGTTTATATGTGCAAAACATCCATTAAATAGTGGAGAAAAAACTTATTTTTGAGGTTTCTAATGTGATGTCGTAAATAATTACATTTAACGCGTGCGGGCCACGGGCAGTAATGAATAAATCAAAACTACTGAATCGATTTTCATCATTTTTTCAGTGAATGACATAGGCTATTGTAAAATTTCTTTGGATTCAAATATTAAAAGAACACACTTCTTCTGCACAATCTTTATTATAGACAATTTTTACTCGTCTACTATTAAACAACCGACTTGCTTAACAGTTCGTCGATCACTGACAATATCTCACCCTTTTGACAACACAATGATTTACTAATATAACAAACCGTCAATTGACTTATTAATGCCATTTGATTAAAACTACCGGAAGTTAACACTGATTTCTAATAATTAATAAAAATACGAAATATACAAATACACTCTAAGAGATCATAAACTAAAATCAACAAGCTGTGAAATAAAGTGAATAATAACTAAAATTATATTTTTATCAAACTTCCGTAATAATCAAATAGTTTTAATAAATATGAACGAATAAATCTAGAAAATACACAATATTTCTATAAAATCAAAACATGATTTTTCATCAAGCTAACAATTCGTCCATCCTGATAAATTTCGCGTCCCCGCGAAAAGTTCGGTAACACATTTCGGTAAAGTTAAGTATATGAATACAATGCTACAATACAACATAAAAATAAAATCAAAGATTGTAAAAATTGCATAATTATATTCGACATCATATTTTAACTATGTATTTTCTAGAATATACTAATAGATACTCTTATTGAATTTCCACAACATATATAATTTCATTTCAAAAATAACAATCATTATTCTTAAATCACTCAATTCTATTTTTACTATGCACGTTGCACATCAATATTATAATATGTTATACCTGCGCTCTTATACTGCTCTTCAATAAAGCTCGCTCATAGCGACTAGTTTTAGTATGTGCACGTTGCACTTCAAAATAATATTCGCTCATAGCGATTAGTTTTAGTATGTGCACGTTGCACTTTAAAATAATATTCGCTCATAGCGAATCATTTGATTATGTGCACCTTGCACTTCAAAATTTGTGTTCGCTCATAGCAACTTAACATTAACACGTGCACTTTGCACTGCAAGTAGTTATCTACACTTACGCTCATAGCAGTGTAGTTTTATAATTCTTATACTTAGCAATTAACTTTGTACTTTGTAATCTCATCATAGTAAAATTTTCATATGAACAATTAATAATGTATTTTTGTATTAAACCATTGTATACATATTTTAACTTTTATTTACGTATTATCGACCATCTATGAAAAAATAAATCATTATTATACAAACAAAACGACATAAATACAACAAATCAATCATTAGTACTCTCGCTACTAGGTGATTCACTACCTTTGCTACTAAAGCAAAGCCAGGGATATATTTTGTCGACAGAGAATACACCCTTATACTTTGATGCCCCTTTTTTCGTAATAGGAGTATCTGCTACCTCATATCTATCGTGATCTAAAACCTTAGTAATTCTATATGGCCCTGAACACTTCGCTAACAGTTTTCTACTTTTACCTACAGAATGCATTGCTCTTTCTACTCTCACTAAATCCCCAACTTTGAATTTTAACGGATCTTTTCTTTTTTTATCATATCTATTCTTTTGTTTTTCTTGTGACTTTTTTGTATGTTCATTTACTTCGTCCCTAATTTTACGTAATCTATTATATTCGGTGCCTACTTCTTTTTCATTAGGACTGCTTTCTATTATATCATCATTTATTTCCGAAACTAAGCTACCTTCATTAACCCCAGTAAGCCTTAAGCCATTTGTTTGGCTTCGGAAGGAGTTTTACCTGTACCTTTATTAACGGTATTATTTAGTCCCCATTGTACCTGTAATAGTCTATCATCCCAAAGTCTTTCGTCTTTACCGTGATTTTGTGAAGCAAAACAATTTAAAATAGTTCGGTTATACCGCTCTACCTGACCATTTGCTCTAGGTGAAGCAACTGCATTCTTTATATGGTGAACGCCTACTTCAGTAATAAAATTCTTAAATTTTGAACTGGTGAATGAGGTGCCTCTATCACTAATTAATCGTTTTGGTAAACCAAATGTTCCAAAATAGTCTCTAAGAACTGTGATAGTGGAAGTGGACTTTGTATTTTTAGCTGCCTTTAAAACAATAAATTTTGTGAATGATTCTACAATTACTAAAATATAACAATTTTTTCTTTTTGATTTTACAAATGGACCTACATGATCAATGTGAATAGTGTGGAAGGGTGTCATTTCCTTAGGAATAGGGTGCAAGAACCCAGCCTTTTTTCCCGATGGCAGTTTATTATGAGCACACTCTAAGCAAGAATTAACATACTTTTTTACAAACTTTCGCATGCGTGGAAACCAATAATGTTGTTTTATTTTATCTAGCGTTTTATCAAAAGCAAAGTGACCTATCTCATCGTGATTTTTTTGGAGTATTTGCCATCTACAACCTTTTGGCACCACCCATCTTAATCCTCCATCAGTTATTTTATATAGTCTCTCACGCTTAAGGACAAAATTCTTACGTATCTCTACCAAGTCATCAAACTCTTTATCAGAAAGTATTTTTTTAATTCGTTGTATTTCAGAGTCCTCTAACTGTACTGTCGTTAACCAGTCGTCTGTTATAGTCATGATATCTACAGAGTCAATAGCCTGAATTATGCCTGCATCTTTCACCGTTGGGTTTCTACTCAGTGCGTCAACATGTATCATGCCTTTACCAGATTTATATATTACATTACAATCATATTCTTGAATTAAACTCCACCATCTCGCAACTCTCGGTACCATATCACGTTTTAAAAACGTCGCTCTAAGAGAGTTGCAGTCTGTAACAATGGTGAAGCTTAATCCAAGCACGTACGTTCTAAATTTCATTAACGCGGCAATGACTGCAAGAGTTTCTAACTCATACGATGAGAAATGAGATTCTTCAGGCGAGGTCTGTCTACTGTAATAGGCAACAGGTTTAAAATTTCCATCAGTCTGTTTTTGTAGCAGTACGCTCCCTATACCGTGTTTGCTAGCATCCGTGTGGATTTGTGTTTCGAGTTTGGGATCATACAATGCTAGTACTGGTCTCGAGATAAGAGCATTTTTCAATTTATCAAACGCTTCTTCTTGGGCCTGGGACCAAATCCAAACAGAGTTTTTCTTTAATAATTTTGTAAGGGGGCGAGCTATTTCACCAAAACCTCTGATAAAACGCCGAAAAAAATTAGCTAGGCCAATAAACTGTCGAACATTATGTACGTCTTTGGGCTTGGGAAAATTTTTGACAGATTCAATTTTCTTATTACCCGGTCTTATACCTTCCCTAGAAACTTCAAAACCAAGATAATCAACAGAACTTTGAAAAAAATAACATTTTTGGGGTTTTAAAGTTAATCCAGCCTCCCTAAACCTTTGAAGTACGATCTCTAATCTCTTAATACCCTCTTCAAACGATCTACTTGGTACTAAAACGTCGTCCATATAAGCTAATGCTATATTATAACGTAAATTGCCTAGAACCAGATTGATAGTTCGCTGGAAAACAGCAGGTGCATTGGCTAGCCCAAAGGGCATCCTATTAAACTCAAATTGTCCATCGGGCGTTACAAAAGAACTTTTACTCTTACTTTGTTCACTCAAAGGAATCTGATAATAGCCAGATGCCAAATCCAAAGCACTAAAATACCGATTTCCAGCCAAACGATCGATCTGATCCTCAATACGAGGTAGCGGGTAATGCTGCTTAATTGTTTTTCTATTTAAAGCGCGATAATCTACACAAAGCCGTTTATCACCCGTTTTCTTTTTTACTAACAGTACGGGACTCGCGTATGGAGATTGAGATTCTCGTATAATATCATATTTTAATAGTTCTTCAATCATAATTCTAACTTCTTCACGTTCAGAATGACTCAATTTATATGGCCGATAAACGACTGGTTCTGAATCTAATAATTGAATATTCATTTCTGCAATTGTTGTCTGGCCTAATTCTGACAAGTCTTTGGCAAAACAATCGCGGTATTGATTTAAAGTTTTGAACAATTGAAGTTTCTGACTGTTTTCTAAGTTTTCATCAATGTTAAAATCGTCCATCTTAAGTGGTGATTTACCGCCATGATTATTAACCTCTTGTATTCTATGAATGCCCATAACATTATTTTTAGTTTTGACAGTAAAAGCACGTGCTAAGATTTGACCTTCTTTAAATTGAATCCATTTGTTATCGTAATTCAGAATAGTTAAATAACCAATGCCGTTTTTGAAATTATAATTACCGATTTCTACACTAAAGTTTAAACGATGACCATTTTCAACAAAAATAATTCCACTAAAATTTGTATTGGTACACACTTTTACAGAAATACAACCTTCTGCCGAAACAGTAGTAAAGGATTTTAAAGCCAATCGTATATCACCAGACGTCCATTTATCAGTGATCAATACATTTTTATCAGATTTAAATACCCATATGTGTGGTTGCTCCGTAGCAGTCTGTCCTATAAGTATGTCATAATTCAGATAACTATCAAGAACAACAATTGCTTCTAGGTAAAGTTTGACATTGTCAATAACTAATGAAATTTTAGTTTTACCTAAAGCACTCACATATGTATTACCGAAACCTTTGAGAGCTGGTAAATTATTCATCTGCCACATTTCACGCGGTACAATTTCTTTCATAACTGACTCCTTTATTAAAGTACATTCGCTACCAAAATCTACGTATCCTTTTAATTGCACATTATTAACGTGTACATTTTTAATAAATTTATCATTTAATCTTGAGTCCGTTATGTTCTCTAGTCATAATGTTTTAACTTCGGCTTTATCTATCCAAACAGTTCTATTGCATTGTGGGTCATCATGACCAATACGTTTACACTTTTGGCATTTAACAATAGGCTTTTTACATCCCGATACAACATGACCTGTTTCGCGACAGTTAAAGCATCTCAAAATCCTACTTGAATCACTCTTGACGGGTTTACGATAATTTTCAGTTAAAGAACGGAACGGTGTCTTATTAAACTTATCTAATCGTTCATGCTTAACGCCCCTTAGATAACCTAACAATTTATCGGCATCATCGAAACCAACTGCCTCAGCTCCATAACGAATCGACCTATCATCTATCCCGTAAACAATACAATCTACAGCATTTCTTCCCACTATACCGCACCGATTCAAGGCTATTAATTTTTCATAATAATAATCCTCTAAATCATCTCCAAGTTTCGCCCTTTTTGCTAACATTTCCGTAAGTAAATGCCCGTAATTTTCGTACGATGGAAATGCAGATATTAATTTCGCGACCCATTCGTCCCATGTAAGCAATACTGATTGTTGTCCTTCGTACCATCTTTTCGCAGTACCAACTAACTTTGGAAGAGCGTAGTGAGCGGTCTGTTTACTATCCCAACCATAAATCTCAGCGCATTCTTTTACTTTATTTAACCAGGTATCAATTGTTTGATTTTTCAATTTAGGATCGAACTCAGGTACTACATTAACATTAGCAAATCTTTCTTTACTCTGCGGGTTTACAGCGGAGATAGATTGCAAGGATTCTTTGATACATTTAAGTAACTCAATATTAACCACATCAACATATGGTGGCTGTGGTGTTTTAGATCTAGCTATTTTACTAGAACGGCGCATCGGACTACGCGACCTAGCTCCACATTCTCTAAGAGGGGTCTGTAATATGTGATGCCTAAGTCTGCTTCGACTACGATCTAATGACGTATTTGTTGGTTGCCTTGCATGTCCGTCACTGACACACGTGATGTGCGACGTTGTAATAGAGATGTGACCACTGACCTGTGTCGGCTTCTTGCCTGTGACTCAATCTTCTGAGGTGATCTTCTGGACCTGTGCCGCTCGGAATCACGACTTCCGGAGCGGGACGCCTGCACTGCTGGTGAACGATGATCTTGCCTTGAGCCTCGACCACGTGCTCGAGATCGGCTGCGTCTCGAAGGTCCTCCCAACACAATACTGCAACGTCTCTCATTAGACCGTCTGCTCTCGGACCGTTGACTGGGCATCTTCAATTAGTTGTACCAATTCCACGGTTCTTATAACGGGCGTATGATCACACCAAAGCGGTAAGCAATATACCAGAATCTTCAGTGCGATCCCACTTCTGAATTGTAAAATTTCTTTGGATTCAAATATTAAAAGAACACACTTCTTCTGCACAATCTTTATTATAGACAATTTTTACTCGTCTACTATTAAACAACCGACTTGCTTAACAGTTCGTCGATCACTGACAATATCTCACCCTTTTGACAACACAATGATTTACTAATATAACAAACCGTCAATTGACTTATTAATGCCATTTGATTAAAACTACCGGAAGTTAACACTGATTTCTAATAATTAATAAAAATACGAAATATACAAATACACTCTAAGAGATCATAAACTAAAATCAACAAGCTGTGAAATAAAGTGAATAATAACTAAAATTATATTTTTATCAAACTTCCGTAATAATCAAATAGTTTTAATAAATATGAACGAATAAATCTAGAAAATACACAATATTTCTATAAAATCAAAACATGATTTTTCATCAAGCTAACACTATATATTTTATACCCGTGCGAAGCCGAAGCGGGCCGCTAGTACTAACATAAAATAAAATTTTATTTCTCTTATCGAGAACCAGTGTGTGGAAAGCCTTATAGTCGCAATCTATTAGTTAAATGAATTATATACGTCGTGACTCGTTAGCTTTACTAAGTGATCATCAGAAATACTAAACGATCTAGATAAACTCCCTTGGCATACAATTAGCATACATTAGCAGTAAAAAAATATTGTCAAAAGTGGCGGTTCAAGGTGAACCGATAACCTTAGAAGATTAGTTTTATCATTACGACATCACCCGTATTCTAGAAACGTACATGGACTACAATTTTTATAGTATTTGGGACGTTTTATAGTCCTGTGTTGAGCCTTGAGAGTTTACGCGGATTGTATTTTCCTTGAATAGAATGTTATCACTAGGCATATTATTGTCGTCATGTATACGTTTTTTTGTGTTGTTTTTTATTTCATGATGGTTGGCAAACAAGCATACGGTCCGTCTGATGGTAAGCAGTCACTGCAACCTATGAACGCACGACATACTTGAAGTATCACATGCGCGTTAACGGGATAGGAGGAAAGGATGAGATAGGAAAAAGAAGGTAACAGAGGGAGTGGCAAATATGGCCTTTGGCGCTGTCACTCATAGGCCAAAACGCAACATTAAGTTTTTTAAAGCCGATTTTCTTCGAAAGGGTAGAACTTTCTTAGTCGACCCGGCCATTTGTGCTGGAAGGACCAAGGATTTACTACTACGAAAAACCTTTGGTCTATACTCTATAAGGGTGGTATTCGTGTTAAAAATAGCAAGGCTGAAGGCTCTAGTCGATTCTACACATAGCTCTCTCCTTCATCTAAAAAAAAAACTAATGAAACTTAAGATGTTAGTTAAAGTTATCACATTAGTTCGAACTCTATGTCGTTAAAGCTTGTGTTAAAAATAATGACTTTTTAAAAAAAAATATTTCATTATTGCAATTTATTATTTCCCGTTTTTATTAAATGGATTTAATAGTGAAAGTCAGTAAATTTAATTTAAATTTACATAAGATATTCTTTTGATGTTTTAAAATTTAAAAAAATCGGATTGATAAAACTATTAGCGTATATCAAGATAACATATGTTAATTCTTTTTTAAAGTTATCGGATATAGTTAATTTATGTTGGTTAAAATCTTGTATTTTTAAAATATGTATTTTGATTGACCATCTTTGGTAAACTGCTTATATTACCCTAAATTACCTTAAAAGTATCAAAATGAGTACAGGTTTCCAGCGAAGTATTGCAAATTCATGTTTTTAGCATGTCGTCTAAATCGCAGTTGAATCCAGTATACACATTTAAGCTTTAGTCCCTCTCTCTGTCCGTGCTTATAATGGAGTTATGACATTTTACTTAGTTTATTAGTAATAAAAAATTGGTGGCAAGAGCATGCTACGCATGGTGTCGTGTGAGGAGTGAGCGCCGGAGGCCCAATCTCAACGTCATATTCGCGTTACCAACCCAAGTATTCTTTGGCATATAATACTTCAAGTATCGCAAGCGTTCATAGATTGCGGTTACTACCATCAGGCCAACCGTATGTTTGCCAATCGTCATGAAACAAAAAATCTAGATTACTATTAGCAATGGCCGTTTTAGTTCACTTTAGCTATGCACCTCATATCACCAAACACTTCAAACACGTTTTCTCGCATTGACTAAAATTGTATTTATTACGGCCTATACCATGTATTACCTAAACTAACAAAATATATAAAAATCTTGCCATGCAACATAATATGTATCAAATAACTAACTTATTTGGAGCATTAATTCCAAGGAATAAGAATGCTGATTGAAGAAATATATTAGCAGGAAATGAAGATGTTGCATATTTTACATCAAAAAGGTGGTAAACAAGTGTACAACAGACAAATGGTCATCGTAGTTTATAGACGTTTAAGGTGTAGAGAAAGCTAGACATTATTAGGATGAAAGAATTTTTTTTGGAGTGTCTATTACTGTTGGGCGTAGTAGCCTTGACAGTGTCACCAGTAGGGGCCCGAATCAGTAGAATGCCATTAAGAGAATAACAGCCCAAAGACTCTTGTGAAGTCATCGGGAATATTGATTGAAAGTGAGGTGATATCTGGCACTTTGTTGTCTAAACTGCAAGACTCTTAAAAATAAAATATCTTCTAAACTATTTTGGTGACATAAGAAACAGAATTAACGTCATCAGTTCAACTAATTATCGTGTTTAACTACAACATAAATACCAACACACCCAATTAAGACTTTCAAACGTGAACGGCTCACATCCTTATCTGTACGGTTGCCTTCGAAAGATATACTAATTGTTAAACATTTGCATCAATATCATCGAAACACTTTACTCACACAACTAGCGACCACCCGCGACTTTATATAAAAACAAATATCGTATCCTGTGTCGGGGGTCTGGAAAAACACAAGCACAACTCACACGGCGGTTCAATTCTCGCAGTAGGCGGAGCAGGTGTTTGTATTAACCATACAGGCATGTTTTCGTGTCTGGGTGTATTTGTCCTTGTATGTAACTATCCCATGAGGGAGGATATCATTTAAGGACGCGTTTGCAAAATAGATAGGTAGCGAATCGCACCACTACATTCACACGAAACGATCACACAAGCGCACGACTGTGATCGGCGGGAATAATGCACGGTAAACTAATTTTGAGACTTTAAATGTTTAATTTTTTTGTGGGTATATTTTATACGTTGTAATGTTAGTAAGTAATAAATAGTCATATTTGTTTTGCATACTTTGTGTACATAAATATTGTAAAAACTATTTTTTTCCTTATTTGTATTATTTTTATTTAAAGGTTATTTATAGGTAATAAAAATGTTTTATATGAATATTTTTTTATTGTCGTCAATAAAAAAAATTAATAAGATACTACCCCTGAGCATGATGGAGTTATCTGATGATGTTTTTCGACGACTGCTACTGTAACTGCAAGATGAGTAGGGCTATGTGTGCCGTGCTTGTGATCGTTTAGGAAGTTACAATGAGACCTTACCATCCGAATTATTGGAGTGATCTGAAGGTCTACTTCGATGACTGATACAGGATCTGCAGCATGAGTAGGGTTATGTGTGCCGTGTTTGGAATCTATTTGTTAGGTACGGTGAGAACTTACGTCCGAACTTGTTGGAGTGATCTGAAGGTCTACTTCGATTACTGCTACAGGATCTGCAGTATGAGTAGGGTTATGTGTACCGTGTTTGGGCTCTATTTGTTAGGTACGGTGAGACCTTACGTCCGAACTTGTTCGAGTGATCTGAAGGTCCACTTCGATGACTGCTACAGGATCTGCAGTATGAGTAGGGTTATGTGTGCCGTGTTTCGGCTCTATTTGTTAGATACCGTGAGACCTTACGTCCGAACTTGTTGGAGTGATCTGAAGGTCTACTTCGATGACTGCTACAGGATCTGCAGTATGAGTAGGGTTATGTGTGCCGTGCTTGGGCTCTATTTGTTAGGTACGGTGAGACCTTACGTCCGAACTTGTTGGAGTGATCTGAAGGTCTACTTCGATGACTGCTACAGGATCTGCAGTATGAGTAGGGTTTTGTGTACCGTGTTTGGGCTCTATTTGTTAGGTACGGTGAGACCTTACGTCCGAACTTGTTCGAGTGATCTGAAGGTCTACTTCGATGACTGCTACAGGATCTGCAGTATGAGTAGGGTTATGTGTGCCGTGTTTGGGCTCTATTTGTTAGATACGGTGAGACCTTACGTCCAAACTTTGTTGGAGTGATCTCAAGGTCTACTTCGATGGCTGCTACAGGATCTGCAGCATGAGCAGGGTTATGTGTGCCGTGTTTCGGCTCTATTTGTTAGGTACGGTGAGACCTTACGTCCGAACTTGTTGGAGTGATCTGAAGGTCTACTCATCATGTTCGAAAGTAAGGTCTCATCATATCTAACAAAACAAGCCCAAACACGACACACATAGCCCTACTCGTGCTACAGATCCTGTATCAGTCATCGGAGTACACCTTCAGGTCACTCCAACAAGTTCGGACGTAAGGTCTCACCGTACCTAACAAATAGAGCCCAAACTCGGCACACATAACCCTGCTCGTGCTGCAGATCCTGTATCAGTCATCGGAGTACACCTTCAGGTCACTCCAACAAGTTCGGAGGTAAGGTCTCACCGTACCTAACAAATAGAGTCCAAACACGACACACATAGCCCTACTCGTGCTGCAGATCCTGTATCAGTCATCGGAGTACACCTTCAGGTTACTCCAACAAGTTCGGAGGTAAGGTCTCACCGTACCTTACAAATAGAGCCCAAACACGGCACACATAACCCTACTCGTGCTGCAGATCCTGTATCAGTCATCGAAGTAGACCTTCAGGTCACTCCAACAAGTTCGGAGGTAAGGTCTCACGGTATCTAACAAATAGAGCCCAAACACGGCACACATAACCCTACTCGTGCTGCAGATCCTGTATCAGTCATCGAAGTAGACCTTCAGATCACTCCAACAAGTTCGGACGTAAGGTCTCTACGTACCTAACAAATAGAGACCAAACACGGCACACATAACTCTACTCATGCTGCAGATCCTGTATCAGTCATCGGAGTAGACCTTCAGGTCACTCCAACAAGTTCGGTGTTAAGGTCTCATAGTAACGAGCCCAAACACGGCAAAAAAACTACAATCATCCGATACTTCCACTAGCAGTCAGAGATGTATACCTTAAGGTCTGAGCAATAAGTATAAGACGAATTAGAATTTTTAATCTCTAAAAAAAGAAAATATTTATCAAATTATCCTTAAAATAAAGTATCAAGAGTTGTAGTTATAGTCAATTTTTTCTATATAATATTATATTTTAGCGATCTTATTTAATATAACCTCCTGTTTACAAGCGACATAGCGTCCACTCACGAAGGCGTCTCAGCGCCGACTAATATTTTACTAGAAAATTTTGAACAATAAATCATGGCAGTCATCAAACAAAATAGGCCTTAATGCAACAGCTTAAGGTACAACTTTAGAAGCAAAATATGTGAAAAAGATACATTTGATATTTATTTTTTCTGAGCTAATGTGTCGTATTATTATAAATATCTCTTCCTAGGGTTTGAGTTGAACATGTCTTACTATTAGAGGTATTTTTTTAAATTGATATCACGTAAGAAATAGTTTAAAAGGCTACCTAAACTCAGCTCGATATCGTTTATTTGGTGTGAAGAGGCTCCGGAAAATCGGTTTTACTATAAAAATAATAAGAAAATTTCATATTTTTTACAGCGTTATTAAAGATAAAGACCTGATCTATTCATAGTCATTAAAAGTTCCATTTATTTTACTTTGATTTTGTCGGAAATTAGATCGAAATACATCTATTTTTCGTCAAATACGTAAACGCGCCCTTAATACAAATCTGCCCCGACCGGGAATCGAACACCTCTAGCTTTTTTGCTTAAGGCAGTTTCGCTATTGCGTCAGAATAGTCGTTAGTGAATGAAAGCACATTTATATAAATTTTAACATTTTCAATTTGAATTTAAATAAACACTGAATTATAAATAGGAATATAATCTATTATCTCTGTCTGTCTTATCAAAGCTAGTGTTGTTTAACAGAGAGGCAAATATATACAGGTAGTCAGATAAATAAACACACTGGCAAAAAATGTAACAGCACTCAGTCTCGGATATCCCGAAATAGCATAAGATATATGTATTTAACAGTTCAGTTTTGTTTAAGACGAATTATGTGTAGAACTTGAGATTCATACCTTTACTGCTCAAAATTAACTATCTATGAATGATTAAGTTACGTCACACAAATTTCATGATTATTATCACCGCTGGTCATATTTGTGAGACTCAATAGTGTGACGTCACATAATTTTAGCAATTTTACATAATATTATTTAATTATGAAATTGAAACAGCGGTTCCGAAATATTTTATTTTTTTAAGTATTTTGTTAACAGTTCAAATATTCCATCTCTATACTAAGATAATAATTATATTAGATTTTAAAATGATAGGTCACAAAAACTTAGGAACCTTCTAAACCGTTGTCATACAATGTCACACCTCCTATCACTTTCGTCGACCACCTCCCTCCCCCTTTATGAATGGTATAGTAGTTTTTTTCTAGATTTAAAATGAAGGCCTTGAAAAATGTCAAGACGATAATAGATCTGACAAGCCGCTTAAATTGATATACAGATTAAGAGATATCATCAAATTTGAGATAATCACATATCATACATATTTATAGGCCGATTGCCAAGCGAGATTAGGAATTCTTCAAAAATTACATATATCCGACAACACTTGAACATAGACCAAACAGACAAGCAAACATGCAAATGAACAAACATACGTACATAAAAATAGTAAAAAGTAAAATAATAATAATAATAAATAAAAAAAAACTTTTTCAAGTTAATCTCTTTCGTAATGCTTTTGATAACTAGATTACTCTTCATATTTTCTTCTTATATGAAAATCGATTCTTAAGGAGTGAATTGGATTGAAACAGAACTCCAAATGACTGCAATCACGTAAGATATAGATACACATAAATAATCTCATTTTGGGGTGTCGGTTATTAATTAAACAGACTTGATTAAATGGCATAACAAAAAAACAGTTAATAAATGGCAAAGAAATCACGTGACATTCGCAGAAAACGTAATAATTTTTGTGTGTTTAACAGAACAGTTAAATTTCATATATATGATTTTGTTAATAAAGCCTCAATATTTATTGATACTTTTGCTATAATGAAGCCACTTGTCAAAATCTTATAGGCCGGGAGAGATAATGGTAAAGCTTTATTGAGTAACAGAAAACATAACTCTAAGTTAAGTGGGTAAGCGTACAAGTGGATTCACAGAACAAATAAATTCGTGCACACCGACTCGAAATACAAGTGCGGAGTGCAGTTGTCGAATCCCAAAAACGGCAATGAGAGAAATCTCGTTTTCCAATTCGGCCTTTGCCATATGTCTTGTGACTTTAAGTTTTTATACAATGTTTATTAACATCTTGTTAATCCTATCTCGTGTTAAAATTGTGAAATTTCTAGAAAACTGCGTCCGAAACGGAATTGCGACCACTAATTCTGTACAAACGTGCTAATGGGAACACCTGATAAATACATATACAAATATAAACTTTATATTACAAAGTATAAAGCCGATAATTCCACGGCAAGTATATTTTTATATAAACCAGATTCCAAGATGATATTTTGACGCATTTAGCCTTGTATATCCAACTAGGTCTCATTAATGCTAAGCTGGATATGCTATTTAGCGATTAAAAATGATAAGAAACTCTTTAATTCACATTGTCTCATGATAGCTGAAGTCATTTCCATTTTACAGAATGTGTGTCAAGAGATACAAGAGTACTATTCGAGAAATCATTTTATTGTTCAAGTACCGGCCGCCTATTGAGGAAGGACAGCGTGATATTATAAAACTAGAATATTAGTAATGGAGCGAGTACTTCATTAGTTCTGATCAACTAATTTTATAAGATATTTATTTTAGTCAATTATTTTTAATTTGAAAGGAGCAATGACTTGAATCTAATTGTATATAAAAACAGTTTATAAAAAGTACAAAATATTTATAACTAAAATCTGTAATTACTATTATGGAAGTTTTCGCTTGGAGGTTATTGTACTCTGTGGAATGGTGTGACAATATTATAGCAGTATTTCTCAACTGACAAGCAACCCCGATTCATTGAGCGAAAACGGAAAAGCTCTCCCGGTCACGTCACCTCCCTACGATGTCACTCACATTAGGAATAAATATTGTAATGATATTTCTTATTTTCTGGCAACAAAATAAAGTAATATTTACTGTTTTCTAAAACTCAAAAGTAAAAATATTTTCTTACTAGTAACTACCCGCGACTTCGTTCGCATGAATAACATTTTCCTTTTAGTCTAATAAAACTAAATAGTTAGATAGATAGAAACTTTCAACCCTATTTCACCCACTTATAGTTCGCTTTTCAGGGATGAAAAGTATGCTATGTCATTGACAGTGCCAAATTTCATTCAAATCCGGTCAGCCGTTTTTGCGTGTTTGAGTAACAAAAATCCAAACATCTAAACATCCAAACACACAAAATTTCACATTTAATATATGAGTAGGATTACTATTTTAAGTAAACATCAAAATAAACAGATTGATTAGAAGTATAAATATCTAGTCATTGTTTACGACCAACTCATTTCTTAGTCCTGATATAAATATTATCTTACAATTTATATATCGGTATTAATTTTGAAATCCATTAAAGATGAATTTTATTGATAAAATAAAATTGGAGCTTAAATTGAAAGTATGGTCGATTTTTTTTAAGTAAGATTTTCTTTTCCTTATAATTATTATAGCATACTGTGGTGGAATGTTCGGGGTACCAAATTATAGGGTAGGGATTGATATAAAAATATAAATATATATATATATATATATATATATATATATATATATATATATATATATATATAAAATGCTTTGTCTTGAATGACTGATGGATCAACGCACAGCCTAAACCACTGATCGTAGAGACCTGAAAATTGGAGGGTGTATTCTTTGTATGACATAGGCATCTGATAATAGAGGATTTTCCGACATTCCGACTAAGAAGGTGAAAAAGCTTATATGGGACAGCGCGATTCTTTGGTCCAATCAACTTCAAACTTTACATAAATTTTTTAAATAGAATTTATGGAAGACGTATTTCGTATACGAGAGCGATCTGTATGTGGATGGGTGACCGGTTACGTAGCTTTTATTATTATAAATGTCGGTGTATCTCTGTTTAATTATATATAAACCTATTTGAATATTTAACGGTGAGATAAAATAAAATGTTAATTTTATAAATGCGCAAATATGTCGATTGAGTGATTATGATTGATCTTGAACATTTATTCTCTTTCAATTCATAATATCAATAAATTAGTAGTACAAGTTACAATACAATGTCATTTCAATATTAGACATTTCAAAACAACTTATGGATTTGTTTGTTATGTCCTAGAAAAGTATTGCGTGATGTACCTTTGAATTACTTTTACAAACAAGAGTCATGTTATTGTATAAACATATTTTGGTAACGATTACAATGTTAGACGATTTCTAAATGATATGTTTAATAGAAAAAATAAAAAATTATAACATAAAATATAATCTATAATTATGTTAAATTAATAATGAAGTATATACATTTTTTAATCTTTATTTACTTATTTGGAAGCTTTCAGCTATTTAACTATATCAGCCCCATTGTAACTTAGACTTATATTACTCAAAACAACTAAAGATTGTTTCTTAAAATAGAAACTAAATTAAAACTACACAATGTAGCAGTGAGGCATACTTAATAAAATAAGAATTAAATCTACGTCTAATATATAATTATATACATATCTTCTTTATCCTGGCATTATTCCCGGTATTATATGTACCCAGGGTCCGCTTATTACTCTTATCCGGATTTGACAGGTTACTAGTTTTTACACGGAGCGATTGCCATCTGACCTCCGCAACCCTAAGGGCGAACCAGTAACTCATTAGATAAGAGCAATTTCCTTATCAAGAGTTAACGATTATTATCAGATGTTATTGATAATAACCGGGACCGACAGCTTAACGTGCTCTCCGAGGTACGGTGGGGAGACCCACACGGACAAACGCCCAGACCGAGGCAGAAACTATAACCAACATCTGCCCGAGCGGGAATCGAACCCGCAACCGTCGAGACTAAAACAGACTCACTATCCACAACGACACAATGGTGTCAATATAAAATATAATTGTAAATATGTTGTAATATTGATTGTATATATGTATATAATTATATTTTATTATAATATAGTTAGTTTTAGTATTACCTATATACTTTTCGATAGCTTATATTTATTGAACGTTCCTATTTAATAAAAAACAACATATGTAAATATATTACACCCCGACTCATTGCCTCCTCAGGGGACACGAGAGCTTTTCATTTTTCGCCCAAAGAATTAGAACTAGCAAAGATTCAGCGGAGAAATACAGCATTCTTGGCAATTGTAATATATTTACATATATTGTTTTTTATTAAATAGGAACGTTCAATAAATATAAGCTATCGAAAAGTATATAAGTAATACTAAAACTAAGCGATCATTTGATAACCTTATTAAAATTATTAAAAAATTACATATGTTTTTATTATGTTCATATCAATTAATCAATACAAAAATGATTTTTTTTTTTTGATGATGCCAAAAATGGTTTTGACAACGTTGTGGGGCAGCGGTAGCGAACCTGACTTAAACGCACGTAGGTCGCAGGTTCGATTCGACTCGAAGCATATATTTGTGTTGTATGTGTATTTATATTATATTTACTTATGTGTACATATTTATGATTGTCCTTGTATGTGTTTCCGGCCCCGACACAGGACATCACTATCGTAATGGGGGCCGTTGAGTGTTCAGTGTTTATTTTATTGAATAAAAAACTGTGGGTTTTATTATGTGATTTAGGCACAAATATATTTAATGTTTATACAAAATTTTACATTTATTATATTAATATAAAGTAGGATTACATTATTACTTTAGTAAGATATATAATTTTTTTAAACATTTATCTTTCACTCGAATGATAAATTATATTTTATTTACAAAAGTAGAATTATCCGAAAAGCGAATGGGACGCGGCGATATGCCGTCCATAACGAATTTGGTAAGCAATTAAGTACTCGGTCATTAAAATATCAGATCAGAGATAAAGGTCATTAAGTTGTATCACGAGACCACATGCGTTTCGGTTACTGTAAAATAAATGATTTGTTAATAGGGATTGTATTAATTATTTTTAAGATTTATCTTAAGGAGTTCTGGTAGGCTTTACTGCCACGGCTCTTACCATTAAAAATCAAAATAATATTTATTCAAGTAAATTTGTATCATCAAGCGCTACCATCGACATTCCTGCTCTTGTTGAGCCATGTGGCAAAATGTATAAGTTTTAAACAAATCATGGCCATGTGGCAAGAATGCTAGTTGCGTTTTTCCGCTGAACTATTCAATAACAATTATTATAATATAATCAAAGATATTTAGGGTTAAATTTGAAGCCTCGGTTCGCTCCTGTCCCCTTGGTCTATTGTCATACTCATACCTAGAGCAAGCTACGAGCTTTATTTAAGGGGTAATAGGAGTAATAGTAATCGACACCGTTGTGGCGTTTTAGGTAGCGAGTCTGCCTTTAGTCTCGACGGTTGCGGCTTCGATTCCCGCTCGGGCAGTCGGGCAGATGTTTGTTAAAATTTCTGTCTCGGTCTGGGCGTTTGTCCGTGGGTCTCCCCACCGTGCCTCGGAGAGCACGTTAAGCTGTCGGTCCTGGTTGTCTCACAAAACATCTGATAATAATCGTTAACTCTTGAAAAGTTTATTGCTCTTATCCAATGAGTTACTAGTTTGCCCTTAGGGTTGCGGAGGTCAGATGGCAATCGCTCTGTGTAAAAACTAGTAACCTTTCAAATCCGGATAAGATAAGAGTAATAAGCAGACCCTGGGTAAAATAAAATAACGGGAATAATACTAGAACGAAGAAGGAGTCATAGTAATGACTTGAAAAATCATTGCTAATATTCTTAAAAAAATACTATCTAAAATGAAATAAATAAACATTTTAACAGCATCCATACGACTAAGCTCATGTAAAGCAGTTAAAATCTACAGAATTATATAGTATTAAGGTAATTGCCTTAATTAAAAGTTTCATTCCTTTATATATTTAATGAGCTGTTATATACAATTTGTAAATGGTTTTTGCGATCCAATATAATTAAAAAATGCTACCAAGAATCTACGCTGTACTGCAGCGCCATATATGTATAGAAAGGACTGTCTATACAATTACTTTGAAGCATATAGGTAATTATTTTACCGTCATTTTATAAGATCGATTTCATAATTAAATGCTTTACAAAATGCCTAATACATGGCAGATGGCGATGTCCATTCATAGTTTGTACTTGCGTTGTCCATTCATAGTTTGTACTTGCGTTTTTAGGGTTTCGTACCCTATTACTAAGCTCCGCAGTCTCTCCGTCTGGATGTCAGTGGGCTTTATCTCATGAACCGTAATAGATACAGCTGATATTTTCACAGAATATGTATTACAAATAATAATTAACAAGAATTTGAAAATGCAACTGAGTCCCCACACACGAACTTTTTGATATTTACACTCAACAGCGGTGGCACGGAACATTTCATGGACAAATCGGATACAAACATGGCCGGCTTTTTATATCATAAGTAGAATATTATTAATTCTGAATACTAGCTTCTGCCAGTGGCTTCGCCCGCGTGAATAACGATTTTAATACAAACTCCAAACTTTGAATGTCATATTTATTTATATCGAACCAACAGCCTTAAATATAAGTTTCAAGCTTCTGGCTCTAAAAATGAAGATACTTCCATACTACTTTTCATACCCTCCTTTCGACCCCTTTCAACTCGCATTAAAAATAGCCTGTCTTTTCTCAGGCTCTAAACTATTTGTGTATAAAATTTCATTTAAGTCGGCTCAGTAGTTTTGCGTGATAGCGCGACAGACAGAGTTACTTTGGCATTTATAATATTAGTAAGGATTACAAAACCAAGTTGAATAGACATTTCTTATTTTCCTTCCTCTCTGCCTACCTAAAAGTAGGCTAATTGTTTATAAATTATATACGTTATTTTCTTAACAAAAATATTTTGACCTCTTTATAGCATTACAGAATTCTTATGATTGAGAGTTGAGGAAAATTAGCATGGCCGCGTCTCATATACCATATATGGAGGCTGTAATTGAAAATATCGAATAAGCCTATAATATTTGTATCCAACCACTGATTACTCACATGACCCTAAGGTAAACTGCTAATCAAAACCTCCGACAAAAGCTCTGTCTCGTTGTATCCTATCCTATTTAATATTATAAATGTGAAAGTTTGTATGTCTGGATGTTTGGATTTTTGTATATCTTCTTGTAATCAATCACGCAAAAACGGCTAAATGGATTTGGTTCAAATATCGGACACAGATCTATCTATCCATACTTTTTAACCCGAAAAAATTTTAGGTTCCTGCGGGATTATCAATACGGTACTACATGGTCTACTCATTTGAAATTTGTACTGCTGTTTCTTTTATGTCATTTCCATTATTATATGCAATGAAATATATTATAATTAAAAAGTTTAAAAGATAGTACGAACGAAGATTTCTAATGTAATAACTTTTCTGGAGCGAGTTAAATTCTATGAATATGTTTTGCTCTAAAAACCATGTCTATGCGTTAATAACATATATTAATCTTTCTACATATTACAAACATACACTTGAAATTTAATTGAAATAAGCATAAAGGCCAGTCCATATAAAAATCAGTCTTCAAGTACGCATACTGTTTCCAAGAAAGACTTATTAACGGGCTCCCAGTCCTTTGAATCATATGTATATGAATGGGATAATACCAGTAATTCTATCTTTAACCGACTTCCAATAAGCAGGTGGTTATCAATTCGTAAGATATTTTTATGTATGATACCGGTAATTATCTAATTCACAAATTTTAATCTAATCGCGATCACTGCATTGTTTATGGAGCCTCCGATTTCGTATAAATTTTCTTCTGCCTAGCATTTTTCCGGGATTGTTTAAATACCCACGGTCTGCATATTACTCTTATCCGGATTTAACCGGTTACTAGAACCAGTAACTCATTGCATAAGAGAAATTCACTTATCAAGATTTGATGATTATTATCAGATGTTATGTGATAACAAAATATATATGTAGTATATAATAATAAACATGGCAAAAATTACAGATTCAACCCAATATTCATTCAATTTAATTGAATTTCTGGAACACTAAATACGTTGAAACAACTGTAACAATATTCTCATAATTCTATTCTATTCTGTTGCCATGAAGCAGTCCTTATATTTGATTAATATTTTGTTATAAGGAAATTACTTCGAAGAAAAATGAAACGTTCAGTTACGATATACGGGTATACTCGTGTTCTATACACTTACACGATAAACTAATTCTTATATTTAACTTCTAACTGTAATACACTTTATTTTTCCCACAACTTCGCATGCATATCAGCGGAAAGTTTCCAAATTCCTTCATTAAATCGTTTATAAATTGTGTATTTCTTAAATTTAACCAAAACAGTGGCCAAGTTAATACAATTCAAATGCGACAGTTGATATTATAACGAAGCTTTGCTGTTTTCAGTATTAAAGGTAACCCTGATCTTGGTAATATTACTATCACACAGAGCACCAAAAACAATGCAGTTCTTCAAGGAACAAATTTTTAAGGGGTCGGCAACACCCATGCGATACCTCTGGGGTTGCAGACGTCCATAGGCTACGATGACCGCTTACCAGCAGGCGGGCCGTACGCTTGTTTGCCACCATCAAAAGGCGTCGGGATGTGACGACCCCATCGCCCGCTGTTGGGATAACCTCTGTCACAACAGAGATTATTCCACCAGTGCAATCAGTCACACTGGTGGTAGGTCTTTTGTTGCAAGAGGCCGGCTAGGTAGGTACCACCGCAGTGTCCAATATTCTGCCGCCAAATAGTAGTGCTTAGGCACTAGTGTGTTCCGGTTTGAAGGGCATTGTACGCTAGTGAAATTACTGGGCGAACGAGATTTAAGAACTAATATCTCGAGGTTGGCAACGCGTGAGTGGCACCTACTAATGGTGCTGCAAGCGCTCATAGGCTGCGGCAGCCACTTACCATCAGGTGGGCCGTATGCTTGTTTGCCAACTTCTAAAATAAAAAAACCATCGTGGACCAAAAAAAAGAAGCAGAGTCCTTAGTTTTGAGACGTTTTTTTTAAATCAGAACGCCATATAGTCTGCTTATCCGTGCCTTTTTGTTTGTTTTTTTTTTGTACTTTTGAGTTTGGTTCTATAACCGTTCGTGCCTAAATTCCTTACCCCATTTCCTTGTTAATTTTCTTTCACTTAAACATTGTTGGCAACGCAACATAGACCACGCTACGTATCCTTGCCAACGTACAATTTTTTGAAAATAGCTCATTATATCAACGAAAAAAACAATCATTAAACTTTTCGTTGTCAAACAATCAATAAACTCCTAAAGACGTAAAACATCTCATAAGCTTTCACCTCTACATGACTCATCCACGCAATTTTCGACCTTCATTTTATATCAATTGCCTGAGTTTTAAAAGAGCTTAATATCAGCATTAGTATTATATAGAACATTAATAGGATCATATTCAAACAGCTGTAATTATTTGTAATGTTGTTACTACATTATAAATAAAATAAACGCTACACACAACGGCCTCCATTACGATAGTGATATCCTGTGTCAGGGGTCCGGAAACGTTCACAATGACAAGGACAAACACACCCAGACTGGAATACATGTCTGTATGACAAACATCTGCTCCGAGCGGGAATCGAAACCGTGACCCGTGGCGCTTAAGACAGGTTCGCTACCACTGCGCCTCAACGTTAAGTGGACGGAAATAAGCAATACCATGTCAACCCACAAAATTGAAAAAACTGAATTATATATGCAGAAGTGTTGGTAAATGGCTGAAGAACATTTTTCTCTAATATTGGTAGGTTGTTGGTTTTAAGCTTTAAAATTTCTAAAAAAGTAATTTTTTCAATCATGGAATTTATGTATTTTTAAACGTTTTGGGTTATATTATATACGAAATAAGCAGTTTGTATATTTATTTTTTGTGAAAATAAGTAAAATAACTTACATAAATCTGAAATTGCCAAAAACTTGACCAATAATAAAAAATCATATAAAGCAAGTTGTTCAAAATTTTCAAACGCGTTTTTCTCGAAATTGCTTATTTGCGTCCAAGTGTGAACTGTGGAAGTGCGTGTGAGAAAGCTTGTTTTATGTTTGTTTCTGTATCAAGAGGATGTTATATAAACTTTGCCTTAATTAAATACTAATACAAGAAACTATTGTATGTATATCTACGCTTAAGCAAGCACTGGGTGAACGAGATTTAAGAAAAAAAAAAAAAAAAAACCTGCAAACATAATGTGCTTGTACCGCTTATAATTTTTTTTTTAAACTAATAATTGTCTTTAAAAGTTTTTTTTTTACAAAAATTAACAAATTTTATGGATTTCACTTATTTACTGTTGGCCCTACTGGCCTTGACAGCGTCACCGGGCGGAGATGGCCGTTTACTGTAACCCGGTCATGAAAAGGGAAGGCCCTCATGGGGACAGAAATATACGTCCAGTAGGTATTACGAAAGCACGTTTTTGTCATTTATTTGAACGAGATAAGTTGTTTAAACAAAAAATATCTTTAAGTCTTCCAAAATATAATTTACTATTAATAATGTAGGTTAAAATCATTAAACTATTTCAATCCAGTCG
This sequence comes from Hestina assimilis, assembly GCA_023373885.1. NCBI lineage: Eukaryota > Metazoa > Arthropoda > Insecta > Lepidoptera > Nymphalidae > Hestina > Hestina assimilis. The sequence continues at coordinate 8,226,439 of CM041754.1, forward strand.
TTTCTGGAGAGTTCGTGTTTATTTTTATTTTGCGGTTATTTAGTAGTTCGGTTCTCGGGAAAGCAAAGATAAATATTATCGGTAAATTCGGTTTAAATAACCACATTTTATATACAATACGATTTTATTTAATTAAAATAAGACAGCGGAGGCAGGATCAAATATAAAAAAAAACACAGAAATTATCTCACCGGCGTCGGGACGTGACGACTCCATCGCCCGTTGTTGGTATAATCGGCTAGGTAGGTACCACCACAGTGTCAAATATTCTACCACCAAAGAGTAGTGCTTACGCATTACTGTGTTCGGGGTTGAAGGTCACTGTAGGCTAGAGGAATTACTGGGCAAAGGATATTTAAGAACCAATATTTCGAGGTTGGCAACGAGTGGGTGGCACCTACTATTGGTGTTGTAAGCGCTCATAGGGTAGAGCAACCGCTTACCATAAGGTGGGCCGTGTGCTTGCTTGCCAACTTGTAACATAAAAAAAATCTCCGGAGTTCTTCATCAGAACATCATAAAAATATTATGGCACACACAGAACAAATAAATAAATGAACGCTACACACTCAACGGCCCCCATTAGGATAGTGATATTCTGTATGCTAGTCCGGAAACACAAACAAGAACAATGACAAACACAACCAGATCATTCTGCCCTCCTGCGTATATAGTTAATACAAACATCTGCTCCAAGCGTGAATTGAACCTGCGACCTGTGGCGCTTAAAGCAGGTTCCCTACCGCTGCGTCAATAAGCATAACCTGTTCCACAAACAGATTAAAATTATGGAAAGCGTGTCATAAGTCACAAGCTGCGAAAATATCGTTTGTAACATACCTATGAATGTAAGTTATGGTATATACTATTAATGGTTTCCGATGCAAACTTGTTAGCCTCTTCTTCTTCTTAACATTATTCCCTGCATTTAACCAGGGTCTTATACTGTTATCCTGATTTGGCAGGTTACTAGTTTATACACAGAGCGATTGTCATCAGACCTCCGCAACCCAAAGGATGAACCAGTAACTAACTCATTGGATAAGAAAAAGTTACCCATAAATTTTTTTTTTATGTGAGAGGAGGCCAACGGGCAGGATGCTCACCTGATGTTAAGCGATCATGAACATCTGCAACACCAGAAGGCATGCAGGCGCGTTGCCGACCTTTAAGGAAAGAATACGCTCTTCTCTTGAAAGTTCCGAGATCGTATCAGTTCGAAAAGACCTCCGGCGTCGAAAGATGTAATGATAAAACAGTACACTTATTAGCCATACTTCTAATATATTTTTTTGTTATTATAAAAATTGAAGTGTGTTTTTTTCAAGCATTTTAGTTTCAAGCCATTCTGACAATTAATTAATTCTTGATATAAAAATAAACGTTAATAAATATATGATCTAATTTCAAAACGAAACAAGTTCATGTGTAAGAAATGACATTATCTTTTTTAATATCAAATCGCGTGTGTGGCCTTTTTTATATCTCTGTAATATGTGACTAATGTAGTGTGAAATAAGGTTTTATATATTTTTAAGCACATGTGTTGTGGAGCTGCTATGTCAAAGATTAATACGTATTCATGATATCACTTCAAATAATCGTGAGGACCGTTGAGGCGTGCTGGTAGTTGCTGCTCTGAACCGCGACGGTCGTTGGTTCGATTCCCGCTCGGATCAGATGTTGTTATAAATATTTGTTTCGGTTGGGGCATTTGTTGTTGTGGTCTCCCCATCGAACCTTGGAGTGCACGTTACTCTGTCAGTCCCGGTTGTTATCACATAATATCTGATAATGAAAAAACTAGTAACCTGCCAAATCCGGACAAGAGTAATAAGCAGACCATATGTAAATACTTGTATAATACCGGGAAGAAATTATTCTTCCCGGTAAGAAGACGAAGAAGATGTATCATATTATAAATGCCAGAAATTATTTTCAATTGTTTTTTATTCTTGTAAATAAAAACAAGAAAAATAATAAATGCAGTGCTATTTTTAGCTTCTGGATGTAAGACACACAAGATATGTGACAAGTTGATTAGAAGGAATTGAGTGCACGGCCTTTGTTGAACATGAATCGACAGTGTGGACAAAAATACCGCCCGAATATAATGACAGCGACTCGAATGTATAGACTCTAAAATGTGTGTCACTTACATAGAACACTACTATAACTGATATACAACAGTCTTGAGAAAAAGTATGCAAGTTTGATCAACATTTTTTCTTATTTCATGACGAATAGCAAACAAGCCTGCGGTCCGTCTGATGATAAGCAATCACCGCAACCTATGCTTGCGATACTTGAAGTATCATATGCGCGTTGCCTACCCGAGGGATATGAGGGAAGGGATGGGTGTCCCACTCATCGCACGAAACGCAACAGTACCTACTGATACTGTTACTTTACGCCAGTTTACTGGAAAAAGCATGGCTATACTACTAGGTACAATTAGTAACAACTAATTACAGTAGTAAAATAAACGCCACTTAAAGAGAAGTGGACAAAACGTCGTCAGATATTTGTACTATCAGCACTTAATTGGAATTCACGCTAGTGTTGTGTTAAAATGTTGATTTGTTTGCGTTAATTGCTCTAGCCCTCACAGACACGTGGAGAGATAATGTAGTGTGAGTTAGACAACTACTCTGATATAATTTGCTGTTAGAACTTTTACTTTAATATTCTGTTTCGACAGCGGCTTTGATGTTTTAACATTCACATTGATATCACAGCTAACGTAACAAATGCAAAAATAACTCGTATGTGTTTGATATCATTTAAAGTCTATACAGTTGAGGGACGAAACGGATATAAAATTTCGGATCCGAATATACGGATATACTATGGATATTTATGGTTTAGCATATGATATACGGATCTACTATTTCGTATAAACTATTTTGGATCATCCGATAGTTTCGGATAGTTTCAGTTACGGATTTAAGATTATTATGGAATTTTAAAAGTAAAATACAAAAGTAAAATACAAAACGTAACAATGAAACTATATTCTAGTGTCACCTTGGCCGCACGTCGCGACAATTTGTCATAAGACGTCTCATGACTTCAACCCCATCCAAAATTATTCAAAACTTTTATTTCAGATTCCGATACTTTTATTTCGGATATCCGATAGTTTAGTTACAGTTATGGAGCTTCGTAACAATACCCTAATAGGTACATGCCTAATACATTGAAAAAGATAATTATTTTAATCACGAGCGCCGAGCTAGTGTTTTGTAACTCTCAAAAAAGATACTTTGAAATTGTACTTATATTAAGATAAAAATCTATTAGCCACTACAATGAAAAGACTTAACTACTTCCAACGAATGCCTTTCTCGTTTACTAATGTTCGAAAAATTACAAAGAAAATATTTTGTCCTTCATTACACATAAATATGTTCGTATAAAATTTTTAATGGTTGGAATTTGACCGAACAATAAAAGGACATTATAAAGACGACAAACGGTTTCATTTGAGTAGGTGTCCTATTTATAGCTCGCCAACGAGCCGCATACTCGCTTGTACACTTCATCAACAATACCACGCAATCAATTTGACCTATCTCGATTTTCAACGCTTTTTGAAGATTGTGACAACTTTACGTACGTATCTAATAAAAACAATCATTTAAAAAACTTAAGAGTTGTAATATGTTGTCGGTATTTTAACTAAGAAGTAAAAATATAATTTTAATAAATTTATAGATCCTGAAATAATATGGATTAATATTCCAGTATGATCTTGGTGTGCTGAATGAATTAATACAAAGATGATCCTATACAGCGCCCTCTGTTGACGAGTAGTATTTATACTTAGGCGTTGTACAGACAATTTATATAGATGGCGCTGATAAATTAATTTATTTTTACCGACTTTATTACATTTTTAATTGAGTACAATACACAATTATATTTTTTTATTATGCAATAAAAAATTGTAGGCTTAGTTTACCAGTTTATAACATAAATTAATCTATTATCGATACAGTAATTATAATAAGACTGGTTGTTTGACATAATGCCTATTAGCCTTTGATTAGGCTTTCCCTCATCATCTTTGATATAAAAAATTAATTGAAAAGAAATCCAATCGTCCTTGATGTTCATAGTATCAACACAGACAACGCAACTGTCGAATAATATAACAATTGCGAGAAACATAAAAAAATCTTTGTTTAATTGCAACAAGCCTTAGTAAGACCAAATCAAAGTTTCATACTCGTAGTAGGTAAGATAATATATCTAGATTTAAATCATTAATCATAATCACAACAATAACAGAACTTTGTTCACGCTGGACATCGGTGCGAAACAGCAGTATGAGTCAGTATCCCTTATATTTAAGCACCGGACTCTTTACCAATAGACTACCCTTCATGTATCACAAATGTAAGGTGGCTCTGATGAAATACATAATTACACTGAAGTAAATTTTTTATTTTTATTTACCTAATTATGTATAATTTTATAGGTGAAATCGTTCTGAAGATATCTATCTCTATCTGTCTATTTATGTTTTGAATACATCTTGTGAGGTGAAAGAAAACATCATGAGGATACAGACAGTCTACACATAGTAGGTAGGTAAATTGTCCTCCGAACAGAAATGGAACGTCGCCTCTATTCCCGATGGCGTCCATAGCCGTATTTCGGCCTCGCAGAAGGCACGCTATGGACGAAATCAACTTTGAGCCTCCGGGAAGGCTGTCCCTTTTTCTCGACTGGGTCTCAGTACTCAGCCTTTTTTTTAATGCAAAATAGGCTTACGTTTGACCTCAATTTCGCTTGGTGGAAGGCGAAGATGAGGTCTAAGATGGAGCACGTATGCCTAGAAGGTGTCTGTTCACTCTGGCCTTAAAGGTGTCCAGGTTATAGCATTCTGGTAAAACTGACCGCGGCAAAGCGTTCCACTCCTTAGCCGTCCGCATAATGAAAGAGGAGGCAAACCGCTTCGTGCGTAAAGGAGGAATGTCTACGACGTAAGGGTGAAACCGCTCGCTGCGCCTAGTTGTTCGGTTATGGAACGGGGAAGAGGGTATCAGGTTATGCAAAACCTCCGCACACTCTCGAAATGTAACCGATAAAAACCGAGAGGCAGGCCACTCGTCTACGTTGTTCGAGGCTCAGAAGATTTGCCTTCACGAGTGAGTACCTACCTACCTAGCCTCCCCCGCCCAATGACGCTGTCAAGGCCGGCAAGACCAAAAGCTATACACAATAAAAAATAGAAATGGAGCAGCATATGCATAAAGAATTAGATATATCCCTAATTCTTCTTAACAAAAGAAGTGGTCTGTGCCTGGCAGGACGTGAACATAAATACTTCAATAAACGCAACATATTCAACAGAACACACTGAACAGGGTGGTACATCTACAAATTATTTTCAGCATTCATTCTTATTTAAAAGAAATTATTAATAGTATATTATAATCCATTGCGAAATTTGAACTAAGTCCAGTTAATAATAATAACGTTGAAAGTACGAATAATTTTGAACGTAAATCATAATTTTAGGTTCGATTTCACGTGATCATTATAGGTGCCTGGTTTATGGCAGAACAGTTTCAAGGTGAAATCTCCGGCACTTAAAATAGCATTAGGCGAGTCGGTCGTCTAAATAACGGCTCTTGCCCGATTCTAAAATCAATAACGCGTTCAATTATACTAAATTATAGTTATTTCCTCAATTAGATTATTACATAGCTAATAATAACATAAATAATTATGTATTTTATTCCATATATGTAATATATTATATTATAACGGCGTCGGGATGTGATGACCCCATCGCCCGCTGTTGGGATAACCTGTGTCACAGCAGAGATTATTCCACCAGTGCAGTCACACTGGCGGTAGGTCTTTTATTTTGAGACGCCGGCTAGGTAGGTACCACCGCAATAGTAGTGCTTAGGCATTACTGTGTTCCGGTTTGAAAGCCACTGTAGGCTAGTGAAATTACTGGGCAGTGGAGATTTAAGAACCAATATCTCGAGGATGGTAACGCATGCCTGGCACCTACTAATGGTGCTGCAAGAGCTCATAAGCAACCGCTTACCAGCAAAGATTTTGTGTTTGAGTTATGAAATATGTATGTACGGACAAAAGTGTCTGTGACTTGGCCCGTCCCACTTTACTCGTTTAAATCTTTATTGCAACAGAAACAATTGGTTTCATATACAAACTTTTATTCCTATTTCACCCCTCCAAGTTTTGTTTACGTGACAAAATATACTGAAAATCATCAAAATCGGTTCAACAGTTAAGCCGTGTAAATTTAAAAGTCAGACGCAATAACTTTCGGTCGAATTATCGGCCATACATGCATGTGTCGGTGTGTGTGTGTGTCAGGTGTATTTATCCTTGTCCTTGTGTGTGTTTCCGGATCCCCGACACAGGATATCACTATCCTAATGGGGCCGTTGAGTGTTTAGCGTTTGTTTATTTATTGTTTATTTATTTTTAATATAAGCATGACTTGATGATAATTTACGTCTCATTAAAAAATTCGTTTTGTAATTCAGTTTTAAAATAAATAATGTTGGTTCGATCGAGAAAGTAAGAAAAATACGATATTGCTTTGAGTGGTAGAATTTCTACTCTTGTGTTTAATATGATGCGATGAATGACGGGTTAATTTTAGATTTTTATGGTATTAAATATTTCCTCCAGGACATGATGAATAAATGTGGAAAATACACGTGACTAATGAAACACTCATTGAATGAAAGGCAACAAGAGTGCCGCTGTTTCATGTTTTACTGTGTAAGAGTTAGAGAGTAATATGTACCTCCAAGTTCAGCCAGTCTATTTCCAGCCAGCAAGTACAATTTTCTTATTAGCTTCTGCCCGCGGCTTTGCCCGCGTGAATAACAAATATTCACTTCTTTCAAGTTCGATTTTCGCTACAAAAAACAGCTTCCTCGAAGGTACTATATATTTCTATACCAACATTTATCTATAGAAAATTGGTTCAGCTGCTTAAGCGTGGTGACGGAAAAGACAAACGCATTTTTCGCATTTATAATATTAGATTCGATAACGGACGAAACAGTTTTCAAGGCATTACTAATATTCCTATTGCCCCTCCAAATAATCTCGAAGCTTGCGCTAGGAGTAGGTACGACAATAGCACAATGGGGTCAGGATCAAACCTGTGAACATTGCGGTAACGGAGCGAAGTCGACCCTTCTATCATTGAGCCATTGAGGATTTGGTCAATACTTTTATTATTTTATTAATTTTATTTTGAAAATTAATATCTAATATTAACTGTAATGATTACCTATTCTTAATCATAACTTCATAATTTTTATTTTTATTTAATGAATATTTTTAAATATCAATAAATAATCATTGAGCACATTATCATATATTATAATATCTTATTGCTCTTTAGAAGAGTGCATTAATAGTGTAGGCGATATTTATGACTGTTTAATCATAATTTTAAACTACCAATAAAGATTTATTATAGGAACTGGTGTTTGTATTCTTTACTAGTAGTGCCCCGCGATTATACCCGCATTATTCACTGGGATAGTATCGAAATAAAAATTATATTAATTCAGACTTGAGAATAAGTGCTAAATATAATTAGTCGAGTCATTGTGGAGAATAATGTGCACAAATTTACATACAAAAATTCCGATTACGTTCAAAGTTCCTTTACTTCTAATTGTTGAAAATTGTCAAAAAGGTCACCAATTTTTTTATTAAATTAAATCTCTAATTGTTAGCCTAAAAAATCTTCATGGTTCTAGGTTCAAAAATGACGGACTTCTATACAAATTTTTAAACCCTTTTTAACTCCCATAAAGGTTTTCATTTCGAAAAATTCCTCGCATTAATCTTAGAATATAAACAGTATACATATAAAGATGAAAAACATAAAACTAATAAAATTTTAAAATGATAATAATATAAAGTTACCATATAACAGACGTTCGAGAAGAATCATTATAAAAAGTCATACCAAAGATCCTTCATTGCGCCCATCTGGTCACAACGAGTTCATTAGACATGAATTAATTTAAGAACCATAATAAGTAGAGCCGTCAACGTACATACAGAATTACGGACTGATTCGCGATGACGTTGACACGCGAGCTCTAGTCAAACCGCGACTGCCGAACTGACAGAACGCTTAGCCGCGATTTATAAAAAAAGTTTTTTTTCGCATGGTGTAAATTCGGCCAGTGTAAATTGAATTAAAAAATATATTGTCATGTCAAATTAGGCTGTGTAGCGTCGTGATGGTATATTTTTTTTTGTTTAAGACAATTCGGTCGTTTTTTTTTAAATTTCTTGTCACGTATACGTGATATATGTACGTTGCGCTGTGATTTTTTTTTTGTTTAACATTACTTTATCGCTTTTATAATGTGTCAAAATAAATCCTGTACTGTTTTTTGTATTAGCTTTGTTAAGTATTTGTAAACTATTTCAATGTTTAAGTAAAAATTAGCAACCTTTTTTTAGTAAAGCAGAGTAACAATAGATTCACAATATAGTAAAGGTTATTTTTTGGACTGACTTGAAAAACTTGTCTATACATACACAGTGTTATATTAAAAAAATATTGGTAAAACTAATAGAACTGACATAACATATTTATCCGATATTACTTATTTCTATAAATGTATTTTTATTAAAAAAAAATAATAATAAAAATATAACATTTTCCGTTATTAAATTGGACTAAGTTTTTATTTTGTATCTATCAGCGATTAGTTACTAAAAATAAATTAAGAACTAAGTATAAATCAAGAACAGACTTAAAAAAGCAAGAGGTATTTTTAGGATTCCGGTAACCAAATGGTAATTACCCTATTACTATTACTAAGGGATGTATTTCATGAACGTGATAACGACACAGTTGTAATTTTCACAAATGATATATTTCTGTTGCCGCAAACAACAAATACTAAAAAAAACAAAACAACATAAATATTTAAGGGGACTTCCATACAACAAACTTGATTTTTTGTCGTTTTCGTAATAATGGTACGGTACTCTTTGTGCGCGAGTCCGACTCACGCTTGGCCGGTTTTTATTTTTTATTGTATGTTAATAAGAATACTTTATAATATTAATATTTTACTGGTGGTAGGTCTTTTGTTGCAAGAGGCCGGCTAGGTAGGTACCACCGCAGTGTCAAATATTCTTCCTAGGTAGCCTATAGTAGAGCTTAGGCATTACTGTGTTCCAGTTTGAAGGGCACTGTACGCTAGTGAAATTACTGGGCAGAGGAGATTTATGAACCAATATCTCGAGGTTGGCAACGCGTGAGTAGCACCTTCTAATGGTGCTACCAGGCTACGGCAACCATTTACTATCAGGTGGGCCGTATGCTTGTTTGCCAACTTTTAACATAAAAAAAAAATAATAAATAAAAAAAATATTTCGCAACGTTTTAGACTCAAACCAAACTTCGTACAATCTTATTCTAAACTAATATTATATCAATCAGATAGGTGTATACGTAATTGCTTAAATGATTAGAATTTAGGTGGATTTCCTTAGGATTTAGATTATCGATTAATATATTATCCAAACATGTAGATACTATTACGATACGAGTCTCTTTTTCAACTTCGAACTAAATTTTTATCTTCAAGTGTGATTTTGTCAAAACAACGAATTCAATCAGTAATATGCACTTAAGAGTATTGGTTAGGATAAGTGATTTATATAGATACCTACTATTGATCGAAGACCGTAGAAGAGTGCTGGTAGAGTTGAGCCTCGCTCGGAGCAGTTGTTTGTTATAAATGGACGCAAATATGCAATACCATGTCAACCCACGAAATTGAAAAAACTGAGTTATATATGCAGAAGTGTTGGGAAATGGCTAAAGAACATTTTTCTTTAATATTTGTAGGGTTTGAAGCTTTAAAACTTCTAAAAAAGCCATTTTTTCAATCATGCAATTAATGTATTTTTAAACGTTTTGGGTTACATTATATACGAAATATGCAGTTTGTATACTTATTTTTTGTGAAAATAAGTAAAATAACTTACAAAAATCTGAAATTGCCAAAAACTTGACCAATACATAAAAAAATTCATATAAAGTAAGTTGTTCAAAATTTTCAAACGCGTTTTTCTCGAAATGACATTCGTGTGGGTTGACATGGTATTGCTTGTTTGCGTACAAATATCTGTTTCGTTCTGGGCGATTGTCCTTACCGTGCCTTGGAGAGATATAACATCCGACAATAATCTTTAACTCTTGATAAGTAATTTACTGTTATCCAATGAGTTACTGGTTCATTCTTTGGGTTGCGAAGGTCACATGGCAAATGCTCTAAATAAAAACTAGTAACAAATAAGAGTATAAGAGACCCTGGGAAGATACCAGCAACAGTGCTAGAAAGAAGAAGTTTTTTTATCAAAGAAAATTATTGACTTTCAATCCATTATAAAAATCGGCTAACATGCACATGTAGTTTTAACAGAAATTCTGCCACGCTTCAATAGTTTCAACGCTGATGCTCTTACGAATATTGGTGATAAGTAATTTTCAATGAAAATTATTTATCAAAGAGAATTATCGGCTGTTACAAAAGGCATTATAAAATCCGCTAACCTGCACATGTTTTTGCCATTGTCGCATGGCAGTAATTGCAACGTGAAGGATGAATGAATTTTATTACATGCACATGACATCTTACGTCGATCTGAAGACTTACATGCCTTGTAATTGAAAGTTAGTTTTTATTTTCTCCGACAACGTCCTTAGCCGTGGTTCGGCTTCGCAGGAGGCACCCTAAGGACGGAATCAAATTTGAGCCCCCGTGAGGGCTGCCCCTTTATCACGGCTGAGTCTCTGTACTCGGCCCCACCAGTGACGCTGTCAAGGCCAGTAGAGCCAACAGCAATACACATTCCGAAAAAAAAAAATTGTTTTTAGTGGTTATATAATTAGGAGAATCAGCTTCTCTGATATGTAAGTTTTGAAACTATGAAATGCTCTGACTGACTATAATATCAGTGCAAATTCTATTGATTCGGATTTAGATAGTTTTGTATCGTAAAATATCAAGAAGGATCACTTCCAAAAATTCAACTTACAGCTTCGCTCCCATTATTGTAGTTTTTATGTTGTACGACTAAACTATTTACTTATTATTATCTATTCCATAAGATACATCTTTACCATTTTTTTTATTTTGTTTTTAGATAATCCTAAAGGAACCTTAAATTTTTCTGGAATAAAAATATTTAATGTGTTTATAGGTGTAATAAACTATCTGTATGCCAAATCTAATTCAACTGAACTCAGCCGTTTTTGCATGAGTAACAAACATCGAAACGACTAAACACACAAAGTTTATTTCCAAGTTCTTCAAAAGTCACGTGACTAACGCCGTGCTTTGCAATATAAGTGTGTTTATAAGAGCAAGAGGCATTTTTCGTCACGCAACATAGACTTCCGATAACATCAAGAGCAGCCTTGACTCTCCCTTCCGTTTGTCAGTTCTGTTTTAATCCACTAAACATTATTTATAACTGTACTTAATTGTATGAAAATTTGACAGCATAAGATAATATGGTTTATACTTTACCTATTACAATATAGATAATTAAATTTCAATAAAAAATCTTTATAAGGAATTTTGAGTAACTCAGCAAAAAATAAAAATCGATTCAGTTATTTTTTCATAATTTTGACAAGATAAAATTACATTAATCCAATATACTGGAAAAAGTTAAGGCTAAGATGTAGTTTGATATATTTTTTCCTTGCTTTTGTTTCATTTAGTTTATATACATTAAACAAGAATTATACCAATAAATCGATTCGATAAAACTGTATATCATTTAAATAATTTATTTAATCTCATAATACTAATGAATATTTTAATTGAATTGTAACCTCAAGAGCGTAGAGTGGAGCTTTGACACGTCGAAAATAGCGTTTCAAAGGCAACTAAAATAGCGTGACACGTCGGAAAAACTATTTTACACCTCATTGACATCAACCTTTCTTGTTACTGTAATGAATACTTTGACTATTTCATATGTGCCAAGGTTTAAATATTTACGGAATACTTAAAATTTAGAGTAGATCCTATGACCATTTAGTACGTAAAAAATGACTATTATATGATACTATCTGAATTAACTTAATTAAATTTTTTCTAAGACCGATTTCTGAGATCAGTATTTAGACGGTACACTTTTTGCAAGAGGCCGGCTAGGTAGGTATCGCAAAGTAGTAGTGCGTTTTGATTTAAAGGACACTTGTTAGTCAAATTAGTGAGCAAAGGAGATTTAAGAACCAATACCTCGAGGTCGGCAACGCGAGATGCAAGCACTTATAGCCTACAGCAATCGCCTATCATCAAATAGGCTGTTCGATTGCTTACCAACTTAGTTACTTAAAACAATCTGATTTGACATATTCCTAGTTTTTATACAAAAATTCCCGAAAGCTTTGAATTTATTCAATGTTAAAAAATTTTGTCTCGAAGTCAAGACGAGAAAAACAAACACACTAAAATAATTAACAGACATTTCGTAAATCGAACTAAACTAAAATCGATCGGAGTCATACTAGTACCTTGCCATATAGGTTGTGTCACAGTCACCAGCCTTATAAGGTATAAAAAATAATAAAATAAAAAAATCACTTTGGAAGATATTTTGAAATCGACCAAAAATATTATAATTTACTTTTATAATCAATAAGGAATAATTCAAAAGACTGGTGCATTAATTTTATTACGTAAGTTTTAAATAATCTATCATTATCTGGATTAATAAGGTAAGACCAGCAATTAACGCGCTTGGATAATTAGTACATTGCAAAAATACTTAATTCTTCTTAATGTATAATAAAAACGTAATTAATATTGTATTTTTTCAAGATCTCAGCACTATAAATCGTATAAGGTTGAAATTTTGCAGACAGATTCCTCATAGAGAATAGGTTTTCGCTAAGAAGCCGAATATTGAAAAGGTTGGCATTTTGTAAATTCAGATTTTAAAATTCATTCAAGGGCTTAGAAATTTGTGCTTAGAAGATGAAAAATAGAAAATAAATGACATTTCTCTGCGACCAAAAATCTGAAATCTAGGCAAACGAAGTCGCAGTCAAAGGCTAGTGTTTCATAAATTTAAAACATGTTCAGATTTACCTAAAAATTTTAAAATTTTAATCATACATTTGGCGATTAAGACAACATCTGCGCTATGACCCCGTACCCTTGAGATCTTAATCTTAACTCTTCATACTAAATCTAAAACAAAATATTTACACACATGTTTTCGGATAAGCGAAACTGCCAGCGTTCGCATAAACATAAACATTTTTGTATTTATGATCTGGTTTGATCTCATTAAAACTTGGCAAAACGTAAGCGAAAACTTTAATCAAACTTTAGTTTTATGAAGTTTTTCTAAACATTATATTTTTTTTCTTATAAACTTTGCTGCATAAAACATCAAGAATGCTGTGACCGCGAGGAATTAACCATTATATTTGGAGTAGTTCTTCGTTCGTTTTGTCTTTTTTTGGTCTTTCTATTAAGGATGTCGAAGAACGTGCGAGGTGGAAAACAAAATGTAGGAAAACGGACCTCCGGCTTCGATGCTAACGCTCCGAACACAACCGGGATTTACGCTAGGATGATATGCGAAGATGTCGAAAAAAACTCCATCCAACTAAAAACAAATCATCAAAATTAGTTCACAAATACCAAATTTGTTGCACACAAAACACAAAAAAAAACACATAAAATGATAATCATTTCTTGAAGTTCTTAAATAAAGAAACAATAATTTTTCTTTATTATTATATTTGACACCGTTGTGGCGTTGTGGGTAGCGAATCTGGCTTAAGCCTCGACGGTTGCGGGTTCGATTCCCGCTCGGAGCAGATGTTTGTATTAATCGTACAGGCATGTTTTCCGGTCTGGTTGTGTTTGTCCTTGTCATTGTGAATGTTTCCGGACCCCGACACAGGATATAATTATCCTAATGGGGGCCGTTGAGTGTGTAGCGTTTAAAGTTTAATAGTTTTAAATGAACTTTTAAATAAATTTTCTTTATTATAATAGACTACGAATTACCCACCTTTGAAATTTACCATAAAAGTATCAAGATTTTTTTTGTTTGACAATAACTATTGTACACATTTTATTAGAGGATATAAATCATACAATAGTTTTAGTGACGTAGTGTGGCGTTTTCCTAATGGTTTCGTTCGTACCGCCTGTCGCGATAACGTCAAAGTCCATAAATAACATTACTATCCAGTATGTCAGGCCAGCTAACAAGGGATTATATAGTACGTGACGTGACGTCAGACGTAAATAAGATTATCCAGCTTTTATATAAAATCTGATTAAACGAATGATATTTTACATACAAAGATGGTTTAGAAGTCACACAATAAAGCGCGCGCTATTAAATTGTGGCTAAGGCCAAAGGTTTGATGTATCGGGAGTTCGTTAATCTTTCAAGATGTTTTTTTTTGTTGATGTTACGCGATTCTTGTGATTTGTGAACTGATCTTGATGACTCTCTGGCACCGTATAAACTCTTTGATGATCTGATTAAGGACATAAATAAATAAAGAAAGAAATTTGTATAAATATTAGATATTCGCTTACATAGTTTATTAGCAGCGATCTCTATATCAAATTACATTTCATTTATATTATATATGAAAAATAATAATGCTAGGAAAAAAAGACATTTTTAAAAGGTACAGGTATTTCACTAGTTCTTTTTATGTGGCTATTCGCCAACCTACTACTAGTTTTTCGAGTTCTTCAGATCTGATTTGACAGACTATTCATGACTTGAAAACAGCTGACATAGACTTTGTATGTGCCTTACGAAACACAAAGACGCTGAGTCAAAATACCACCCATCCACAGACTGACCGCTTCTAGAGTTGTTTAAACCAGTTATCCTAGCAGAGTGGACTTGTTTATGAACGGCTACTCATGATTTATACAATGCAAAATTAACACAGAAGGTGGACAAGATTGTAATGTGTTTATGTAATTGTAAAATTAGCATGTCTATGAATGTTAGTTAAACTAATACATACATAGGATAACGATCATTTACAATGTAATTATAACAATTTAAATTAATTGCAACACAGTTCGCTGTTGAACAATTAGTTGTTATGTTCGATTTGTAACTGTCGTGTTTCTACTGGTGAAATATAATTTATTACTGTTAATATCAATCTTTTTCTTCCCTACATTGATTCCGGTATTATACGTGTATTTAAGAGGTCTGCTTATTACTCTTGTTCGGATTTGACAGGTTTCTAATTTTTACAAAGAGCGATTGCCATTTGAAATCCGCAACCCTAAGGGCGAACCAGTAACTCATTGGATAAAAGCAATTTACTTATGAAGAGTTAATGATTATTATCAGGTGATGTGAAGACAACGGGGACCGACAGCTTAACGTGCTCTTCGAGGCACGGTGGAGAGACCCAGTCAATCAATGCAAACATCTGCCGTAGCGGGAATCGAAACCTGCTACCGGCTAGGCTAAGAACAGACACGCTACCCACAACGCAACAACTTCGTCGTGTCTTATTTATATATTACTGTTAAAATCAATGTTGGTTTAAAAAATGTCGAAGCTACTGGTTTTAACTACTATTTGCTGAAAAAATTTCGGGCTCATGTCCAATAAAAATGGGGTCTAGGTTAGATAAAAAAATAGTATCTGTATTACGGCATAGCATAGTATGCATCTTCTTTTTCTTCTTAGCTTTCATTTGGCATTATGCCTGTAACTAATTGCTTTAAAGATTCAGATGTTACAGTATGCGCATATGGAGATAGACTTATTAAAAACAAATAACCTTTTCTCGAATGCGACTGACCTTTTTTTAGGTGTAATTAATGACTAAGTTTCCATCCATAAATAGTATTTTTATGAATGATTTTTCAATTTTTATACTTTCTAAATAAATATTCCTATCACGATACAATGATTGTGAAATACTTGTGATACCAATTAGGTTTGACCTGATAAGAACTAAACTATCTTCAGCCGGTCTAGAATATCTAGACTGATATGATATATAATATATAAACCGGGTTTCCCACACATCACACTTTTCAAACACGTCATCCTGGTTCGATTTTTTTCTTACTAAAGAAAATCGGAGGAATAAAGAAAAGCATAACAAATTATTATATTTCATGATAAATTCTATGCCATAATAGTTTAATAATTTTCTCATTTGAATATAATGTTACCTAATTCTTTGCCAGTCCTGCTTTTTGAGATCGGCAATATAAATTTCCAATTTCCACGAAAAGTAATCCGGCGACAGTTCTATCCACACTTATTAAAGTCATATGAGTGATTGGCAATAGATAATCCGTTCCTATCTTATCTTTATTTATCGGTAAGTCAGCTTCTATAAATAGAATTATATAAATAGTTTAAAGATTTATGTCAAAGTATATTTTGCTTGTGACGTCAATTTAGTTTTTTTTTTTTCGAGATTAGCTTTCAAGCAAGGCAATCTAAGATGAGAAACGTAGGTAGAAGGATCTTAATTATTCAATTAAGATGAAAAAGAAGAAAAAAATATTGTGCGGCCGGGGGACCCCCGTCAGGAACCAAATTCCTTGCGGTTTTTCTTCAACTCCGAATGTAATTCAAAATGAAGTCTGTATATTTCGAGTGACAGAGAAAGAGAGAGAATTGCGCACCCGGCTGCGCACTCACTTGCTCATGTGCTCATTTGTTTGTCATAGGCTTGATACACATACGCGCACACACACAGCATACCACATTTCGTTACGTGACTATTTCTCCTAAATACCACTCGTAAGTCGCGTTAAGGAACTGCGAAACTTTGTTCCAAAAATATTGCTGCTTTACGGCACTTCTACAGGGCTCTTTTTCAATCAAGCCTACTGATGCTGAAAACGACTAGTCGTTAATACTCCATATAAATATGACATACATGTATTTAACAAGGACATAATTAAGCTTTATTAGATCGAATAAACCAGCCATGTGCACGTCGGACTCGCGAATAAAGTGTTCTAATGTACCATAATATATTTTATAAGATTCACGTGAGACAGTATTTACCTATCTATTACAGTTCTTGGGATACATCAAAAAACGTTAATACCAAGTTTCTTAAATGGAGCCCACCTTTATTTTTGAATATTATTTTATTTTTAGTAAGATCCACATTCTATCTATTACGGTTCAAATTTTCTACCTTTTCCGTCGGCACCCTTTTGTTACGGAACACTAAAAACGAGGCCACGTTAAATATTATTACGCCTGAAAAGAAAAAGTAATCATTATTAATAACGACTTACTTTAATTAATTTAATATTTAATTAAAATGATATTGACGGCTTTATACTGACCGTAGTGAAATCATAAATCTTTACACATTAATTTATTTCAAGTAGTAAATCGTACCGGATGTTAATATTAGTTACACGTACTAAAACCATAATGAAGAATCATTTAACGGCCTAAACGTAGAGCGTAAATCGTATAATTAAATCATTTGGTGTTCAAAATTAGCTCGACTAATAGACTCACAAGGAATATGTTCCATGTTACGTAGGTACTATGGAATGCCAGATGTTGAACTGTCTTTTCCGGTAGGTAGCGTAATTTTTGACTATAAAAATTAATAACTTGGGGGCCTCGACAAGCAACAATTGCTCCGCTTCGATTCCATTACGAAAGTCAAATTGTGCGATGTCAATCAACAATGATAGGTCTCATGGCAATTCGAAAGATTATGCCAATTTCCATACATGTCGGAATTATCTAATTTCGATGTAAAATGTGACTTTGCCTAGCCCCCTGCCACTGCCTATCGAATCCAACTATAATTAATGTTCTCGGTGAGACATATGTATTATTATGTACATATAATCAATTATTATTTTTGTATTTTTTGAGTTCCTTTAGGTACATACTATTTGTAGTCAAATTTGTAGTTGAGTAGTTATAGTGCGAAGGTTTCGGACAAAAATATGTTTTGATGTTTCGTGTCGACTCCGATTCGAAAATCAAATACCATCAAAAACGATAGGTCACGTGGTACTTCGTGGTAATGCCAATTTTCATGCATTTCAGAATTACCTAATTTCTTTACTGATTGCTAAATGTGGCCCCCTGGTTATATAAATATAAAGGAGAAGTGAATGACTTCCTAAAATGCCGTAATAATAAAGAAAATATACAAATATAGATGGGTTTTTAAATTACAAACATTTAAATTAAGCTTAGAACATTAAAAAAACGCCAGATAACCTACACTAGTTTATATAGAGTAATTTATCATTTCAACGGTACAGCTTAATTATATTTAACAAAAATAATTAAAAAAACAAGGTCTGTGCCAATAAATTTGATCTGATTTATTACGCAAACGTTTCATTATCTTGAGCACATGTGTCCCAAATCATTTCATTGATCATTAATCTTGTTCTGGCCTTAGCTTAGGCTTTGAAAGGTATAATTATTTCTTGTTACACGTTGTCAATAGATTGACCTTATTAAAACCACCCACACATAGAAGCTATTGATATGTTACATGTGATGTAATTTTTTATACAATAACTAGTGTGTAATATAAACAGCTGAGATCAAAGTTGTTTTAACGTATGTAAAATTCAATTTTAAACTGTATACTCAATTGACCACAATTTTGTGCTTAGATACAAATCTTAATCCACGAAATAAAGGCTTAAAATGAAGAAAAACTTAATTGTAAATTAAATACCAAAATCTTTAAGCTCAGATGGCTGTAATTAAAAAATAAAATAATAATTTTAATTAATTAAGGAAACGATTTATTAGTCAATGCTTAAGATTCTATTAGCTTAATGTTTCTCGTCAGATTTAATTAATTTATTAAAATTAATTAAGCAACAGTTGGCGTGCATTAAGGACAAGGTGCATTTTGCTCAGTGCTATCGAATTGATATATTTCACTAATTATAATCATATTCATTATATAGCTTTACTTCTAAGTAATCTAACTAATATTATGTCGGATAGATGGATGGATGTTTGCTTTTTTTTTTTTTATGTTAGAAGTTGGCAAACAAGCATACGGCCCACCTGATGGTAAGTGGCTGCCGCAGCCTATGAGCGCTTGCAGCACCATTAGTAGGTGCCACTCACGCGTTGCCAACCTCGAGATATTAGTTCTTAAATCTCGTTCGCCCAGTAATTTCACTAGCGTACAATGCCCTTCAAACCGGAACACAGTAGTGCCTAAGCACTATTATTACTTGCTACTCTTTTTGGTATACTTTGGGTAGACATAGTGTATTACCTGGATTAACACATAGAATGCTTTTTATCTTCTCATTGGAAAAAATTGGCTTCTCATGGGATCATCAAAAAACCACATAACGCGAGCCGAACCGCGAGCACACCTAGTTTATGACTATTTTTAACAAGCATAGAAAAGCTAAATCATCTCATTTGATAGAACACTTAAAATAGCAGCAAACAATATTTTTTTATATGAAATAATTTCGATTGCCATTTTTACTCACGTACTCTATTTATATCGCTATCTTCATACAATAGCATTTCATTTAACAATGGAAACATTAGGACGTCACAGTTTCTTATTAGTTTTACCAATATGCTAACATGACGGACTATAATGATATATGTTCACAAATAGTCCAGTCTAATATATATTTTAACTATGTTAAGTTTTGAGGTAAGCGTTACACGATATTATCTGGTCTTATCAATGATATAGGTGATAACGAATATTAGTTAAAAGCAATTTATAAGTAGTTTCATAGTAGTCTTTGAACAATATGTTGAACTAATATACAAAATTGGATATGGTTGGTAACAGTGATTGAATTAAAACCATATAAGTGTAAAGTGTAGTAACAAGGATAACAAATATGGCGCAAACTCATACAAATCAGTGCAAAATTGAACACTATTACAAATTGGAAAAGAGCTATTTGGAGATGAAGAGATTAGTTATAGAGAAGACTGAAGAATTGAAAAAGCGTGACAAAATAATAGCATTATTGGAAAATGAAATTGACGATAAGGATGCGACAATACGCTATTTGAAAAATGAAATCGATAAATTTAGACAAGTCGTTAAACCCCTAACGCGGCAAATGCTCGATATACAAAGAAATGGAATTGATGATGAGGGCTGTCCACATAAAACTCCCGGTATCGAAAATACTAGGATTCTACCGCTGGGAGAGCCAAGGCTTAAAAGGACAGCTATTTCTGCGGAACCGTTGTCTTCATTGTCACAGGATAGTGAAATGAAGTTGGTCAAAATACCTAAAATACACAAGTAAGTATAGTAAATGCTGTAGACAATGCTTTTGACTGAATTTAAAATTTGGTAAAGCGTTTTTCTACAATTGTAATATTAATATAAAATAGCATGGACGTAATCTTTTTTTTTCAATATTTCAAATTTATATAAACAATTATAAATACATTGCTGTACACTATTTCTGGAATGTTTAAATGTTGTTTGTTTTTACCTTCGCAGAATTTAGTTACTTAATAAAATATTCGCATAATATTAAAATGTTTCTTTTTTCATAAAGAACTATTAACAATTTAATATGCAACTATTCTCAAACGATTTTTGTCGTGCAAACAATTTTCTATTGAATAGTTAAACACTTCGGATACTTCGATCTTGAGCAACTTTATTACATGTAATTGGTACATTGTGTTTTGTGCTACGGAGAAGTCAAAGATTTTACTTAAAAGTAATAAAATTTTGAAAATTACACTCTCACAATATACTCGGTTCTTTTGTTTTGTGTGATACCATAGAAAATAAGTAGGCTAATACATTAAAAGGTTTAGACGTCACGACTCTTTTAGAGACTTGTAAGTAGTCGATAATAGAATTTTGTTTAAAATTTCTAAACAATTCTTTAAGTCTTAAGTCTTGTTACAATTTTATCCCTTTCTGTCTTAGTTCTCTATCTAGTAATTTATTTTAAAGTAAATTTATTTGTAGTGAGAGCTCACCATTAGGATCTATAATTTCTTAGAAAATGCTGATTTTGTCATTGTATTTTCTCAAATCTTGTCATTAAAGAAAATATTTACCACTTTTTATGGAGTATAGATAGATTCGAAAGACATTGATTTCCAAATAAATTATTGTTAGCGCTATCAAAGACTACTACAATCTCCAATTTATCTCTCTTTCTAGACAACCTAAAGATTTTACAATTTTTAGTTGGCGTCACAATCAATACATTTTGAGTTAAATTGTCGAACTGATGGTTTTTGATGCGATCTTACATAATTTAAAAACAATAAACACTAATTTCTGTAGTTGTAGAGCTATTATTTTCAAGTAAAGTAACAGAGTACTATTGCGTTTCATGCGATAAGTGAGAACGCCGGAGGCCCAATCTCCCACTCCTCTGTTCCCTTCCCTCCTATAACTTGGGTTGGCAACGCGCATGTCATACATACTTCATGTATCATAAACATTTATAGATTGTGGTGTCAGCTATCTGATACCGCATGCTTGTTTCCCAAACACCCTAAAAAACATGTTATTTTTGGTAATTAAAATTTAAATTTCCGACCGATTATTCGTAATCGAATCATCAATGTACATAATAAAATTCCCCTTGAACCAACTTCCTTGATCTGTGTACGATGTAAAGTCAAGTTAGTAAATTGTTCTAATCGTTATAAATGACATGAAATGTCATCAATCAATCAGTGATTATAACGATTGAATTTCTTCAACGTGTGTGACCGAGGTCGACCTGTTAGTGGTATGCCTTCGTTCAGACCCATTTGGTATAATTACAATCGAACTTTATGTTTGTCCTCGCCTTAGGCAGGGCTATGTTATGTATCGCAGTGACTAATATTTCGATTATTTTTTCGTTTCCGTTTTTTTTTCTTAATGATTAATATGGATGATTAATTTCTGTCAACAATAAGATTATTCTGTCTGTAATTAATTACTTAGTTGTTGTACAGACCAACAAGCTATTTAGTTTTGGGAAAATTAAGTACTAAGTATATTTTAAGTAGGTTGTGTTTTTATTGAAAATTAAATTTATTTGAATTATTGGTTTTTTGAAAAACCCTTCATCACTCTTGTACTGACTTATATTATGGCACATATCTAAAATATTGGAATAATTATCTATATTCTATACCTATTAATATTATAAAAAGGTAGTTTGTGAGGTTGTACGGGGATTATCTCTGGATCTTCTGAACCGATTTGGAAAATTCTTTCACCCATAGAGAGCCACGTTATTTGTTAGTTTCATAGGCTCTGTATCAACCCGATAAATGAAATGACTTTTTCGTTATAGTTGGATTCGCAGAGTAAGACGGAGAAAAAAATGGTCAAACTAAAACGTTTCTTATGAACGCTGACTGATTGATGAACAATATATGATTGAGTTCTAGAGAAAAGTCGTACAGCTTAGTAATGCCTACATCTTACTTACATCTTACAAAAATGTCAACGACTGCATAATTATGTCCAACTTTTATATTTAAATTACAAGAATTAATTTTAATTAGTAGTAGTTCACAAAACGTAATTCACGTGGGCGACAAATTGAAAAAACCACATTTTTTCATTACTCAACGTTTTTCTCACCATTTATTGTTAAATTAATGACGAATTAATACAGAGTAGATAATATAGAATAGTCTAATTTGTAACGCAAAAGTAAATAGCTGTCTAAGACAGCATGCTTACGACAACAATTTAGTATTAATAATAACACAAAGGTTATTATCATTAAACTCTATTACAATAGTAACCTTGCCGGTAACGATGCAATTTATTAATAAGCATTGTTTTAATAGTATTTCATTTTTTATATTTCTAGACTGTTCTGGAACCCAATTGTGCTAATTACAAGTATCAGGCGTTTTTTTTTTTTTTTTTTTATGTTAGAAGTTGGCAAACAAGCATACGGCCCACCTGATGGTAAGTGGCTGCCGCAGCCTATGAGCGCTTGCAGCACCATTAGTAGGTGCCGCTCGCGCGTTGCCAACCTCGAGATATTAGTTCTTAAATCTCGTTCGCCCAGTAATTTCACTAGCGTACAATGCCCTTCAAACCGGAACACAGTAGTGCCTAAGCACTACTATTTGGCGGCAGAATATTGGACACTGCGGTGGTACCTACCTAGCCGGCCTCTTGCAACAAAAGACCTACCACCAGTGTGACTGATTGCACTGGTGGAATAATCTCTGTTGTGACAGAGGTTATCCCAACAGCGGGCGATGGGGTCGTCACATCCCGACGCCTGTGAATTTCAATGATTGTGATAGTGTTGATTTATTTTTAACAGCCATTGAACTTTGTCGTATTCTGTTCTTCATTAAAATGTAATGTTGTATGTTTAAGTAAATATAGTACAAACACATAGATTTGTTTTAAACTGGTTTTGGCTGCGACTTCGCTCATGACTATGCGGAACTTTTACTATATATATTTATATAACTATAATTTCACCTACATAGTGTGTACCAGTGGCTTCCAATCTTCTACTGACCCGAGACCACTTTCATTGATTTTTGCAGCGACCTCAATGTACAAGATATATTTTTTTGTCTTTGTATAGCTCATAACTTCGGCATTGACCGATTTGGAAAATTATTTTTCGAACCAATTTTGATCAACTTTAGCTTTTATTTCGGAATATTCTGAGAATTAATTGAACAAATTGAATTCGTCAATCAATATTATTGGATGACCAAAGGTTTATTCTTGTATGTTTGCTCTACATGCTCTTCTCATAATTTTAGTCCCCCCCAAAATTTGCAAATTTTCGCGGACCATATTTTGTCTTCTGCGGACCGCATCTACTTGTAGACATTTATAATACTTCATACTGATATATGACCACTGTGGCCGAATATTAACCTGCAAATTTTAAATGGCAATAGTCTTGGTTTCATTTCCCGCTTGGGGCAGATAAGCCTCTCAATACTACGTCAATAATAATAATAATAATAATAATTTACACTCATCCAAAAGGCTGCTATCCTTAATACTTGCAGAATTGTTAGAAAATTTATGTCCCTAGATACGTAAAACTATAACTTTTTCCAATTAATTTCGTTTTGGCCAAAAGCCTGCGAAAATAATCTATCTTGCCAGCAATGGTAAAAAAATATACATATTTAAAAAACAAACATAATAATAATAATACTTTATTGCACACCACATACAAAAACATACAGACATGAAAATATAGGAAGCAAAAATTATGCACAAAATAAATGTTATCTATATAGCATTATCGTATCAAAGCAAACTTATTGACCATACGTCTTTGTTGTTGTATGTGTTTTCTGACCCGATATATAATGAGGTTTGGGGGCATAAATTGAGTGTGTAATATTTATAAGGTCTACTTACATTTTTAATTCGCCTGTACAAATATATTTTTTATTTTTTTAAATAATAGTAGCAATGCGTTTTAAAGGCATTACTAATATTCCTATTGCCCCTCCAAATAACCTCGAAGCTTGCGCTAAGAGTGGGTACGACAATAGCCCAAGGGGGTCAGGATCGAATCCACGACTCTCGCGCTAACGGAGTGAAGTAGGCCCTTGTACCGTTGAGCTATTGAGGCTAAAATTATGTGTCTAGACTCAATTGAAAATCAATTACATCTGTTAAACCGCGAGTCAAAGGGTTAAAGGATGTTCATTGCTCATTCAGAATTAATTGAGTCTATGACATGACATCTCATGTATGCAACAAACAAACTTATTAAAATCTTCATGTATTTTTCCACTCTGCTCAATTTAGTTTTGGTAATTTATCGAGCTTTGTTTCTCAGAATGCAATTCACTTCTTTCAACAATTTCTTTTAATTTTGTTTACATTTTTGTCACTTTATTTCGGTACTGTTCACGATTGTAATATCATTTTGTAAATTAATAGTAAGAAATTTTAAATTTGCGGTTTGCAAAAGAATGTCTTTTTGTTCTTTGATTTTCATATATTCTAAGATTTCATTACAAAATCATGTTCATAGAATACACCTAATGGGTAAATTAGATAGAGCCAATAGTATCCAAGTAAAATGACTGTGACATACGGACGGTCGGACAGACGGACATGACAAAATTATGACCATTCTGTTTTTGCCATTTAGCTACGGAACTCTAAAAAGACAGATTACAGAATATAAAGAAATACAGAATATTCTTACAGAAAAAATGCACGGACTGATATTTTGACCGTACAAAAAATGGGAATACCATAGACTTATTATTATATAGACCTGCCCTACCATACGAACAAAATGTTCAAAAATTACGCACTAAATTAACGAAACGAAGTTAGTCACAAGCTTGCAACATAATCGAATAAACATAACTTGTGACTAACTTAGATTCGTTGAACTTACAAAGGAGCACCAACGTATCTTTGAAGATTTCTGTAAGGAAGGGCCGGGTCTTAATTCGAAATGCCCCATTGCATGTTATCATCATATTCACACAGACTGTTGCAGGAGTAGTCAATATATTAAGTTTTGATTGATGATCGAATCACGTAACGCATAATAAATTTACGATTCAATAAAAGTTTGACAATAACGTTGATTCATTCTACGGTTCGTCGTCAATATAATCGATTGTTGATTGTACTGCAACTTAGGCTGAGTTATAGCACGAAGTGGATGGATATCATCGATGACTAAGTATACTTTTACCGGCGTCGGGATGTGACGACCCCATCGCCCACTGTTGGGATTACCTCTGTCACAGCAGAGATTATTAGACCAGTGCAATCAGTCACACTGATGAAGATCTTTTGTTGCAAGAGGCCGGCTAGGTGGGTACCACCGCAGTGTGAAATATTCTGCCGCCAAATAGTAGTGCTTAGGCATTACTGTGTTCCGGTTTGAAGGGCGCTGTACGCTAGTGTAATTACTAGGCAGAGGAGATTTAAAAACCAATATCTCAAGGCTAGCAACGTGTGAGTGGCACCTACTAATGGTGCTGCAAGCGCTCATAGGCTACGGCAGCCATTTACCATCAGGTGGGCCGTATGCTTGTTTGCCAATATGTAACATAAAAAAACCGTACTTTCTGCGGCGCTACAACCCTTTGTGGGTTGGCCACCTCAACGATATTTTGCCGTAAGGTCCTTGGCTTTTCTTCTCTAGGCTGTAAACTTTCCCATGGCTCTGAGATCTTCCTCGATGCGTCACACCAGCTCTCTCTCAGCTTCGGCCTCCCCCTTGGCCTTTTCTGTTGTGGCTTTCACTGACCTTGGGAGCCCTATCTTCCTCCATCCTCTTAACGTGTCCTGCCCACCATAAGCGTTGTGATTTGATAAACCTGACAATCGTATCCTGTTTTATCAACACATCGAGCTCGTGATTCATCCGAAGCCGATAACAACCGTTGTCATTAATTATGTTATAATTTCATATAATATTAGGCAGATGTATATGCACGCTTTCTGTTAGGTCAAATTCATTAATTACTCGAAAGACCGAATTTAATATTAAAAATATACATATTTCTATTGCATTAATTTGAACAACAAATAAATAAATATATAAATAATAATAAATAAACGCTACGTGGAGTGTCCACGGGTTATATAAGAATATACAAAGACAAGCTCAACCTCTCAGCCTGTAGGGTGGGACCATTGGCGTTTAAAACTGACTGGTCATGACTTAGAAAAAAACCTTCAATTTATTCTTGTTTTTCTTTTTAAATGTATTTTGTTTTGTTTTAAGGCAATGATCGCATTACAAACAGTCTAATTTTATATATAATTTTGAATATGCAACATGAATTACGAACTACACTTCATCTTCAATTTTTTATCCGCTAACTACACTCACTAAAATATCAATGACGTCATCTGAATGATATAGTAAGTTATTTAAATCTAGATACCTGCGATTTTAAATTGTTTGAAAAGCAAACTAAACATTGTATAGTCTGAAAGAGTGTGTTTTGTTTCAACTCGCTCGTAAAGTTCGCGGTCTCTATTGTCTATTATTCAGTAGTTGTATAGGTCATGTCTAAGTCAGAATGAATACAGACACTTCTTCGATTCTAAGCTTGGTATGCGGATGTATCTTATTACATGATAATGACGGATAAAAAGTATTAATTACACTACTAGAATACTATTATTCAAGTTCTGAGAAGATAATTATACAATTACAGTGTTTACACTCCCTTTTATAGTAAACCGTGTAATGGTGGAATATACGACTTAAAAAATATAACATTGATAGCATTTTTTGTGTAACTTCATAAAGAAATTACAATATAAAAATAGACAAATGATTTTATGTGCATAATATAATTCTGCTATTTATATAATACGATTTTTTGTGTGTTAACAACGTAAAAATTTTTTAACAAATTTTTATAAATTTCAATATAGATATAGGTAGATCGTTTTTCCATTTTTATCGCTAAAACAAAACTTGAAGTGGGTGAAATAAGATATGAAGGTTTGTATGAAGAAGCAATTATTTGGATTGCAATAAAGCGCGGGTGAAGCTGCGGTTAAAAGCACATAAAAAGCTAAACAGATTTTTAAGCGCCACAGGGCGTAGGTTCGATTCCCTCACGGGGCAGAAGTTTGTATTGACCATAAAGGCATGTGTTCCGGTCGGACCCTGATTACCCAAATTACTGTGTCAAAATATCGATATATAATATGCCTTTTATTTATATTTCAGATCTCGGGAGTTGATAAAGGGTGCTATCCTGGACAACGACTTCATGAAGAATTTAGAAATGACGCAGATACGAGAAATCGTGGACTGCATGTACCCAGTTGAATACGCTGCCGGCAGCCTCATCATAAAGGAAGGCGATGTTGGCAGCATTGTATATGTTATGGAAGGTAAGCCCTATTCTAAAGATATTTTTTATGTTACTATTCAATCAATCAAGTCGGTTATCGTAGCCCAGAGCTTGCAATTCATTGGTGTCACTCATGCAACTTAGAGATACTAGTTCTTAAATATCCTTTTACTAGTAATTTTACTAGCTACAGTGCCCTTCAAACCAAAACAAGTAATGAAAAATAACCTACTGCTTTGCGGTACATTATCTGACTCTGCAGGGGTACTAACAGGCCTATTGCAAAGGCCTACTGCTAATACATTATGTAACTATAGTTTTTATCGGGAACCATATATTTCTTTTTCAATAAAGGTTTTATTATTAATTTTCAAAAAAAATATTTTATTTACTAAATGCATATAGATATAGTAATTCTGATAGTTATCAGCGCCATCTATTAGCGAGTAGAAACAACATTAACTTTAAACTGTTAGTGCCATCTATTGACATCTGACAATAGTTTTGCTATACTGCCATCTGTTGGTCAATACTATAATCTTATTCGTATAAGTTCCACTTATCATGTATAGATGACACTTTACTAATAGTTTTTGTTAAAAATGTAGACTACATGTTAAACAAATATACTTGAGTTGAATTATTATCCATTAAATGTTTTCTTAATATGCTGAAATACATGTTAATAATTATAAATATGTGATGATACAAGAATAAGCTGATGCCTAGAAATAAATATCATTACTTTAGGCGAATAGGTACGGCGTATTGTATCCGATACTTTCCCCAGCGAGAAAGCGGAAAAACGGCAAACGACATCGGCTTTTCTTCGGAGATGCTGGCATAGACCACTCTTAATTTCTTTTATTAGAAATCATAGTGATAATTCTAATAGGTACTTTCTTACTTCAAAATTGTGATATTTTGTTTTTACAACTGAGAATCATTTTTCCACCAATGTATTTTATGTGTTCTACCAATTTATAGTTTTTAAAATTTAAAAAAAAAGAAGAATAAAATAATAATAACGTTGTTTAAAAATACGCAAATATAAAATCAATTTTTGTAAAAAAAAACTTAAATAATATCTTTAAAACCTACGTTTTTTTTTTTTTTTTGTTCCTGTGAAGTAATCGCTTGGATATACTTCTAGGAATTTGCTGCTCTGCTATTTGATACAGAGTTGTGCCTAAAGTAAATTATTTAAAAACAATGTTTAATTGTATTAGAAGACGTTATGTTAATTACACGTTAGTAAAATTATAAAACGGCAAAATTATATATGTACATGAACTCATATTTACACATTTTTAAATTTTATACTATATATTTATACACACATATATACATACTTATATATATATTCCATTATTATATATATACATAAATACACACATAAACCCACGCATATATACATATATTATTATTATTATTATTATTTTTTTTTTATTTATTTTTTTTTATTATTATTATTATTTTTTTTTTTAATTTTTTTTTTTTAATTTTTTTTTTTTAATTTTTTTAAATTTTTTTAATTTTTTTTTATTAGGCGTTATTAGGTATTATTAAATTGTTTTAAATTGTTAACGATTGTGTGTATGTGAGACAAAAAGGATCGAGTGCTTTTATCGTTTTTAACTATGTCGTTTAAATCGAAAGGTTGGATTCCTTGACACAGACAGATCATTTCATGTTTGTATCTGGTTTTTGTGTATTTTGGACAGTGTTTAATAATGTGTTCAATGGTCTGGATGGTTGTTTCGTCACAGGGGCAAGTATTTGTGTCCGTAATTTTAAAACGATGAAGATATTCCTTATGGAAGCCGTGACCGGTAAGCACTTGTGTTAGTGCAAAGGAATGCCCCATTTTTCTGGTAACCTCCTCCAGCTGCTGTAGTGTCGGACACCAGTCCCTTAAAATTTTCCCTTTCGTGTTATCCGTGTAGAATTCGGCATAACATCGTTCTGTCTCTTTGCGTAGAATATATTTGATGCAGCTAATTGGAAATTTTGTATATTCCGGTTGGTTAAGGCTACTGGCAGCTCGTCTCGCTGCTAAGTCAGCAGCCTCGTTTCCTGGTATTCCAGTATGTGACTTTACCCAAACGAAGTGTGGTGTAATTTTGTGTCTATTTAATATTTTATGAATTTCGTTTGCGAGGAAATTAGTGCTGTTTGGGTTACAAATTTCTTGTAGGCTTGATTTACTATCCGACATTATTGCTGCGTTGTGTATATTATTTACAGATAACCAACGACAAGCGTATAGAATGGCAATAAGTTCTGCTTGAAAGACGGAGCAAGAGTTATGTAATTTAATTTCTTTGGTCATTTCATTGCTTTCAGGGTGGTATATTATGAATGCTGCTCCGACTGTGTCATTGTGTTTACTTCCGTCTGTGTAAATGTGGTGAACATTTGGTGAAATTTGTGAAATTAGTTGGGATACGTTTGTTGCTTCATTATAACTGTAAGTTATTCTTTCAGATGGATGAAGTAAGTCTGTAGGTTTTGCTGACTTATCCAGGGTTATATCAGATGCTAAGTATTCGCTTACGCCGGTTAGCTTAGTCTTTTGGATGGCCGAATATTCTTTTATTTTTAGATGTATTGGAGTCAATCCTGATATGGCTATTGCATTAATTGTATTTATGGTTCTGAATCCTTTAATGATTTTAACAGCAAAGCTGCGTTGTACAGATAATAATTTGTTTTTCACACATTTATATTTGAGGGCAGAACTCCAGACGACTGAAGCGTAGCAAATTATGGGTTCGATTATTTGATTATAAAGTATTTTAATGTTTTCAGACTGAAGGCCCCAAGTTGGTCTTACAAATTTGGCAAGTTTGTTATATATCTTTCGCGCTTTTTGTATTGCATATTGTGCATGTTTGATGAATTTCAAGTTTTTATCTATTATTATGCCTAAAATTTTTATTTCGTTACAATATTTTATTTGTGCCCCGGACATGAATATCATTGTTTTAGCTGATTTTTTGGTAAATGCTATCGCCTGAGTCTTATGAATTCCAAAATTTAATTTAACCGTATTACCCCATTGAGTTATAATTTTTAAAGCATCATTGATATTGTGTTGTAAATTTAGTGGATTTTTATCGTGAGCTATAAGTGTGACGTCATCAGCGAAGGCCTGTATATTGCAACCAGCTGGCATGGTACTTTCAAGAAGTTCGTCCAAGATGAGGTTCCAAAAAATAGGTCCGCACACCGATCCCTGTATACATCCCCTGGATAAGAGCTTTGTTGCAATACTATCCGCGAAGTTTATACTAGCCTGACGTTCTTTTAAATAATTATATATAATATTATAGATGTTTCTTGGGCAGTTAACGTGATGTAGTCTTCGAAGGATGGCCGGCCACCATGCATGATCAAAAGCCGCCTGTACATCTAGAGACACTACAATAACTTGTTCCCCTTTAGTTTTGTATTCCTGAACCTGATTAATAATGTTACTAAGTGCGTCAACTGTAGATTTTTGTTCTTTAAAACCGTATTGATTATTATTAGAATGCCTATTAATGTTGAGGTGGTATGATAATCTCTTGGTAATAAGTTTTTCTAGGAGTTTGCCGAATATGTTAATTAATCCGATTGGTCGATACGCGGAAAAATCAGAATAGTCGCTTCTGCCTGATTTGGGAATTATTTTCACGATCGCGAGTTTCCATTGCTTGGGAAAGATCGATAGAGCAAGACACCTATTCATTAAGTCTGTTATAAGTTGCGGGAAAGTTTTAGCGAAGCAGTAACAGATATCAGAGGTAAGATGGTCGGGGCCAGGAGATTTTCGCGGATTCATTTCCTTAAGACTATTCAAAATTTCTTCTGTAGTAAAATTAGCTTCGTTACTAGTTTCAGGTGAAGTTTCACTAAGGTCTCTTATATTCTTCTGGGAGTTGTTAACATCTGGTGTATCATCTGGGAAGAATTTCTGTAAGAAGGCTTCCGCTGTTTCAAGTGGTGAGATGGTATATTTATTAGGTCCCATTTTGAGCGTAGAGGGGGGCTGTGCTGGAGTAGTAGATTTCAATATTCTATTAGTAGTTGACCACACGTCATCTTTGCCTTGTTTTGAGCAGAATTCTCTAAAATTTTCTGTGGAAGTTTGTCGTATTGCTTCAGCGTAATCTTTTTGAGTTGATTTTTTCAACTATAGCTTCTTCTAGTGGTAATTTTTTACGGCTGAGTTTCTGAAGAAGGTGATGGTTCTTGATTACTGCTTTTTTCTTTCTTTCTAATTCCTCAGTCCACCATACTGGCCGTGGAGAGCGATGACTTGATCTAGGGAGATATTTATTACAGATTTTCTGGATAAATTTTGTCATAGTGTCGACAAATAATATTAAATTGTTTTCTCCTAGATTTTGTATATCAAAGTCAAGAAGGCCAGATTCGAGTATTTTGTTATTGAAGGTTTCACTTAGTTCATTCCAGTTTTGAAAGCGGCTGGTATTATACTTAAATGTAGACTGTTTTTTATTAAGGTGTATTTTATGATGGCTTATTTTAAATTCGTAACTAATAGCGTGGTCCTATTGGTCCCTATGTATGCTTAAATCTTTAAAACTACGCAACGGATTTTGATGCGGTTTTTTTAATAGATAGAGTGATTGAAGAGGAAGGTTTATATGTATTATAACATCCATTAAATAGTGGAGAAAAAAAGTGTTGTTTTTGAGGTTTCTAATGTGATGTCGTAAATAATTACATTTAACGCGTGCGAGCCACGGACAGTAATGAATAAATCAAAACTACTAGATCGATTTTAATAATTTTTTAGTGAATGACATAGGCTATATATTTTATAACCATGCGAAGCCGGAGCGGGCCACTAATATTTCATAAGACAAAGATAAAAAAAGTTTGTAGAGTGTTTTTTGATAATCCCATGAGAACCTAATATTTTTTAGGAATAAAAAGTATTTTATGTCTTAATCCAAGTTACAATCTTTGTATGTGCTAAGTTACATTCCAATCCGTTAAATCGTTAATGTGATGTGTGATTGAGTAACAAGCATCTAAACATTTTTGCAGTACGTTTTTGATAATGCCGAGGGAACCTAACATTTTTTCTGGTATCAAATGTGTTCATTCAGGGTGTGTTAATTCAATATAAGCTCTCTGTGTGCTAAATTTCATCCAAATTCGATCAGCAGCTTTTGCGTGAAAAGGCTAAACTACTTTCTTACTCCTCTCTCATACTTGTAAAATGGCAGTTTTGCAGAATTGCGTCAGAGAATAAGGAGTTCGGAGAGCCGACAAACAGGCAGACATTTGCAAAAAATATAAATATATGATATTTCATCATTTAGTTTTTAGTTCCGAGTAACAT
Organism: Hestina assimilis; assembly: GCA_023373885.1. Classification (NCBI taxonomy): domain Eukaryota; kingdom Metazoa; phylum Arthropoda; class Insecta; order Lepidoptera; family Nymphalidae; genus Hestina; species Hestina assimilis. Next base: position 8,259,665 of record CM041754.1, read on the forward strand.
TTTTTATAAGAATCGGAGATGTAGGTACAGACACTTAAAATTTATATTTTTTTTTACATTAAACTAATTACATGACTAAAAATCGAAAAATACATTTATTACAATATATTATACTTATTCCCACATTTTATTACTTAACTATTTATTAATTGTATAATACATTGAATAACATTATATATTGTAATAGTTTGCGTTTTAGAAGTTTAATTATTTTATTAATCTACCTATTTATATAACTATGCCATATTTTTTTATTTATAGAAAATGCTTTAATTAATTATTCTAGACATTGGAATTGGCAATCAGTGGCCAAAAAAATCAAACTTCAATCATCGATATCTCGAAAACTAAGCAATATATCGAAAAATTTTATTTTTACTTTTCGTCTTATTTTATCGAGTTCTACAAGGAAACATTATCAGATTTTAGCTCTGAGTGAACTGTGATATTCCGCTTTGAATATCTTTGCTTCTGCGGAACCCATGTTAAAATAATGTAGCCTATGTCACTCTCACAACTGAGACGAATCTAATGATACCCTATAAGTCGATGTACGTCCAAGGGTTTAGCCTGTAGAGCGTCACAAAGAAATAGACATACATACATACATACATACATACATACATACGCTCGAAAAACATTACCCTCCGGCAGTCGGGTAAAAAGTATATTCATGAAACAAAAATGACACAGATTGATATTATTTTGTAGCTAAGGACGTATTGTTGACGAAGAAAAAATTAATATATATTTTACTGGACATAAGGCAGTTAAGGTTAAAGAATATTAGCAATGCTTTTTAAAGCATTACCCTACATTCCTATTGTCTCTCAAAATAAGCTCGAAGCTTGCGCTAGGAGCGGGTATGACAATAGCTCAAGAGGGTCAGGATCAAAACCGCGACTCTCGCGTTTGAGTGAAATTGGCCCTTTAACCGTTGAGCTATTGAGGCTTCAAAATTCATAATAATCATGCCTAATGTTGACGCAACGTGAAGACATAAATAATTGTGTTATCTTACTCCAATATCTTTTGACCCCGGTTCTGATGCAATGACAAATTTGATTTGTTTATTCATTGGGAATTCATTGGGAACAAAGAAATTATTTCGATTCTCGTGGTTTTCCTTAAATGAATACATGATATTATATTATTAAATATATAATATAATCTTTTAAAATATGTAACAGAATTTGAACATTCAGCAGCGGTTGTGCGAAAATTCGTCGCATTTACTCATCACTGTTGTTCACGGGGAATATCACCCCATTTACTTTATCGAATTCTTACAAAAGCAATAAGGGAATAACCGATCGCCATCAACCAAATACCAGTAACATTATAAGCGTGTTGCCAACCCGAGGAAATAAAGGGGACATAGCAGGGCAATAAGGCGCTCCCAATCATGAAACAAAACCCGTATTTTTACTACTAGGTAATGGTACTTTGCGTCGATATTCTGTGGTAAAGTAGAACTTGACTTGAAAACTGCAGGGATCTATTGCTTAGTAATAACTGAGTTTAACCGCGGCTTCAAAGGTCCAAACTCCCACCCCTTCAGTCCTAATCTTTTTGCTTCTCATTCTCCTCAACCAATAACCCCCGAATCACAAGAAACCCACTAATGTGATAGTTAATATTCTTATTGCTTTTTAGATTCTTTTCAATCTCACTTATAGCCTTAGTAGGTATTTTAATTTAATTCCGGAATCCCAAACACATATCTTTTATCCTTGTTTTCCGTGACTCTTCTATTACCCTCAATCTTAAGCAGCAAACGCTGTTGGTGTTACAATGTTTACTAAGTGCGACTAATCACGCAGGCCATATACTTGTTTCTAACTTCTGTAGTAAAAAAATTGAAAAAATAAGTAGCTTCAATCCTACTTCCATTTCTTAGTAAACCATACCGGTATGAACCAGGGAACCATAAGTAGTTTCTGAAAAGAAAATCGCCTCTACGACACTAGAGATAAGGCATGTAATGAAGTGTATTTTTAACTACGCATCTCAGAGATAATTTTCGATTCAGTTCCACTCACTTAGAAGTGACCACATTAGTCAATAATATGGCCTTAATGTTTATGGGTTATTGTGAGAACATTGCTGTGTACAGTGGACTTATTACGAAATTGCAAAAGTTGATAGAATGTTTCTATTACCCTACTTGTAATGCGATTAAAACTCTTACTGTTGTACTGCTCTTTAGCACTGGAATTTTTGATCAGAAGAGGATCATTACAATTCATATCGGGCTGTGGTCCCATAAAAATGGTCCAAGAAATCATAATCAATTTAACGACAAAGTTCGACAGACCAACCATGAATAAAAGATAATAGAAGAAAATTATATTTATATGTATGTAAAGAATATTATATTATATAATATGTTTGTATTGACAATGCAAGCATATTTTCCGGTCTGGATGTATTTGTCCTTGTCATAGTGAATGTCTCCGGATCCCCGACACAGAATATTATATTAACAAGAATGATGTTTTGCATTCAAGAACCCTTTTCCCATTTTTATTATTTATTCCTCAGATGATAATACATTTTGAAATAATTTCCTTAAACGTTGCTTACAAAACATCTGCAAAAAATTACATCATCTGTAATTTAGACAGGGACTGCGTTCAATGTTAATTGATTACTTAGTAAATATTAAACGGTGAATCAATATGCTAAGCAAAACGGTAGCAAGTAACATGCAAAACGAATTCCTCTCGACTTTTCTTTCTTGCGCGCTGTTCATCGTTATCTTTAGATACGTTCCAGTTCCGCAAAAAAGTGGAATGTTGGCTGAACAATTTACAACGCTATGTCATTGGAAAGGTAACACTTTATTATTTTAATCTGTAGAGCTACATTCTTCCTGCCTTTTTCGCCACAAATCGTCCAACTGCTGTAACAAAAAATTGTTGAGATGGAAGAGTCGTTGGCTCCTGAAATTATTTGGGAGAATAGTGGAGTCTATAAAAGTAAAATCGATGAAAGTAGCTGATGACAATCTTTTTGTGATAATTTAATAAACTAATGAAAGTCGTCAGTTATACGTCAAATATGCATGCTGGATGTTTTATGAAAGAGACATATTATGCATTTGTGAACACAATAAATAATACTTCAAAGAATAAGTTCAATGATTCCATTATTAAAGATAAATAAACGATTGTTGTCGCATTAGCCCTCATACTATAACTCATTTTATTGTTCAGTGACGAGCGAATGAGGGTAATTCCTAAATGCATCCATTCATCTCCATGGTCATGAGCATTTGTTGAACACGTTAGATATACTTACTACAGAGATCATCAAAATGTTCCAAGCGCATAGAGCTAAAGATACGCTACGCTGATAAATCTTTTTTTTTTTGCAGTGTCTCTTATGTCTAATATGATATTGCTTTTTTATGTAATAAATCAAACAATCATACAGTCAAACAATCATACGGTCAACTTGATAGTAAGCAGTAACCGCAACCTCTGAACGCTTTCAGTACTTAAAGTATCACAAGCGCGTTGCCAACTTAAGGGACGAGAGGGAAAAGATGGGAAGCAAAAGGAAAGGAACAGAGGGGCTGAGATATTGCGCCTCCGTCGCTTTAACTCATCGCAAGAAACGCTACAGTACTCTTCTTTAAGAATATCGATTCTGTGAGAGATACCCTCTCCGGTCGAGGCGCCATATTTGTGCTGGGATAGCATGGCCTTACTTCTACTAAAGCTGAAGTATTTTATTTGTTTGAAAGCACTAACTAGTACCTACCTTCCGATGAAACATCTGCCAAAAATTGTGTACTTACAGTCAAGTCACTAGGAGCGGAGCAGTAACTGTGGGATAACACATAATAGCATGTAAGCTTAGGGAACAAAACAGGCACCTATTACTCTAATTTAATGATGCTAAAACCGGCAGCAGAATCTTATTGTGCTGTGTTATTTCCGGATGGTTGTCCGTAAAAATTAGTAACATTTCAAATTTGGATTGGTATAAAAACAAACACTAACAAATGCCAGTAAATGACAGAAAGACGTGTAAATTATATAAAGTGTTGCTTGCTAAATTATCATGACATCATCTCTTGATTGTAATAGCAGCTTCGTTCATGTTCACACTTAAACATCCATCATCTTATACAGTAAACGTTTTTGTAACTTAAAGATCGAAATTAACTGTGATCTGTGAAAGTGAAACCTCACGATTACAGCCTTGACCGCAGTCTGATTTGCGTAACAAATGAAATGCGATTGTAGCTTCTTGATTAACATTTCTACTTTTACTTGAACGTTCATGCATTTGCTTTTTATTTTAAAAAGTGTGTTTCAATTGGTACCTTCTCAGGTAAATCTACGTCATATTCAACAATACACATTCAACAAAGCCAGATGGTCATTGTAAAACTCCTGTTATGAAGAAGCATTTGAGAATTAACTTAAATACGTCACAATGCTTTTGTGTTAATTAGTATAATTAAATTTCTTAAATTTCTTCCAAACATTTTATTTAATTCTACAATTCGTCAACTATATATATATGAATCCTTTCACAATCCAGACTATAAGTACACACAACAATTAAACAATTGAACTGAGACATAATATATGGTTCAGCAGACAGGGAACTAAATGATTCACCCAAAAATTCCTAGATATTCTCCCTTCGTACTTTCCAATCCGTTCTTAAATAATTTCGATATTATCCGGATTATACTTACGTAACCATGTTTCTGATAGATTAGAAGTTATCTACGTTAATTTACATATATTATTAAAAGCGATCTATCAATTAAAATTTTCACTTTCCCAACACGTTATACGCTAAGCTATAAACTTTTCTTCATTATAATATTTTCTTTTCGTTATAACATTTACACGAGTTTTATATTTTGAAATAGGGAGCCTCTCTCTATTCCTTTATTTCTCCATTTGTGTACAATATTAAAAGTTGATTATTTGTTGATGTCCTCATTAATTACATTTGGAACAGTCGCCTTCTATTTCAAAATTCTTATCTCCTAAATGCAAAGTTAAATTGGTAATTTCATTTACGGTTCTTTTTATCTGATATAATATAAATCTTTCTTCCACTAAGATTACAACAATTATACTAATCACGTAGGTCTTTATTATTTTTGCTTTTATCTATTTCAAATAGGTAGTTTGGTAAAATTCTTGCTTACTATTTATTAAATCATTTTTGTGGAGCCGCCCTGTCTATTATATTGTTTCCTTTTTATACAAAGAAAGAGCTTTTAAATCCAGGTATAAAACGCTCCTTCTCTATTTCTGTGTAGTAGCTCTCGCTCGCACACGTCAACAGTGCGTGCGCAGGAGTTGATCAAGTTCGGACTTCGGAGTGCAGTAAGCGGGGCGACGCTGTCGTGATTGGTTGCCGTGAGCTCCATGTCTCGTGTAGCGAATTTAAAATAGTCGCGAGAAATATCACTTTGTATAATGATGATTTGTGTAAAGTTTAAGTTTTATATTTTTAATGTTGTGATTAATTGTTAAGTTGTAGAGCGTCAAGGCTCATTGTGGTGTCAAGGTGTTTTTTCGCGCAACTTGCAGCTGTCACAACAAAGATTTCGAAGGATATTAAGTGTATCGTGATGAAAAGATTGACTAGCGTACATCCGCTTTATGCCACAACAATTTCGTTACATTTCATACCCACTAATTTTGTTCAATTATGTCTTTCGTTATAATAATATAATTACTTTAACTTTCGTTGACAAATAATAACAGTATGTCATCATTTTTAGAATTTAATATTTATTACTCGAGTCATGTTTGCGTGCATTACCTGAATGTGTCGTGAAAGTATTTTGGAGCCTTGTCTTCACAGAAAAGATTTTAGCATATCAATGCTCACGAACGGAGCTTTCTACGTTTGCCTTTTAGCCTTACAAGTACATGACATAAGTTTGTTTTGATATATTTCACAATACTATACCTTAATTTTGAAGCTGAATGTTTAATATGTCATCGTTAAAAATAAATCCCAATTTTTCATAATTAATTAGCAGTCGTGAATAACATTCGGCATGGTTAATAAACTAAACAGGTTTCATTTAATTTACGATTTGTAACGCTGTGTGCACATTTTATTAGGCCATTGCGTAGATTGAAAATTAAAAGATTTATTAAAGCATAGTATACATTAATCAATATTAATAAAAGCAAGTCCCATACTCCCGTCAGTCAATTCACTTAGGGATTAGAAAGTAACATTGATTTTATCAAATGTGACCACATTATGATCGTGATTTACTAGTTCAATGTACACACTCGTCTATAACATCGATTTTATCATTTAATGATAGTATATGGTGTACTAAACAGTCACGACACTATGGAAAGTTGGTTTTTATTTTTTATTTAATGGTCAATTTAAAAATTATTATTTTAATAATGATTCTGACACATCACGATTTCTCTGTTTGACTATTCGGCCTTTCATATATGTTGGTCATTTAGTTGGTTTAGCCTCGAACGAATGCAGTTCACTTAATGTCTTGAATACCAACGATTTATCTTTACCTTTTTTGTCTACAACTATAACTGTTTGAGTTTAAATAAAGTCTCAGCAAGTGAGTTCCCCTGTATTATCTCCAGCTTATATTTCACTTAAAGATGAGTCATCACGTAGTTTCTCAATATACGTGATATTATTCATTTCCATTCATTCAAATATGATTATCAGTTTTAACAGTTTTCGCAATAAGTTCGTTGTAACCTTGTAGGTCCTAACATTGAGCAACCATCGAAACGAAAATATAATCCAATTTTTTGTTCACGAATCAAACCAGTTTCTTTAATAGATGATAATGCTAAGCTCATTCCGATACATATCTATCTATATTAATAAGGTCTTCATTTCTTATACTTACGTGGAAAACGTACACATACTTAAGTATATCTTTATTAATAAACGTAAATTAATTCGATTTTTACTGTAATAAATTCTTACACGAAGAAACTTGACTTACTATAATAAAGTAAATGTTACAGGAAAAGTTGACGACCATTTTAAGTTTTTGTGACAGAAGTGTAGGGATCTACAGCTTCTCGTGCTTATCGCGTCCATTTCCCGATAAATTGATTATTTTACATTCGTTTTAAAATATAATAAATTTGTATGTAGCGTTTAGTGTAGTAATAACGATTGAATTTTAAAAAATAACTGTTAATCGTTCACTTAATTACTTCATAGCGATGTAAAAGCCTTTTGAATTGTATGCAAATTCATGTTCATTTTGAACGTCTTAGGGAACTCGAAATTATTTCCTATTGTTCTCATTGGTATTGTGAGACAATATTGCATTCCGTCATGAAAGTAATATAATGAAACAATCTCTTTATAATATTATTTCGTGAACTTTGTTATATAATAATGGGATTGCTTTAAAGTTATAAAGGTAACGATAAACGATATAAAACCTTTTTGGATATGATTTTAATTAGCTCTCATAAGTTTTGTTGATTAAATCCGGAATCCTTGATCACTTTTTCACAATAACCTTTTCAATTAATATGACTCAAATATAACCTTTTCAATTAAAAATAATTATTATAATAAAATCAAAAAATCAACAGTCTGCTTCCGTCGCCTAACCAAAAATAATTTGAATACAAAAATCCCTGATAAAATAATAGTATTTAGTTTAAGGAGTTTCTTTCTCTTCACTCGTTCATTATTTTGTTTGGGGAGCTCTTGATCAGATCTTTTCACGATTTTAATAAGAAATCACAATGGAAGCATAGGTATTCAAAAAGTCATTTCGCAAATAACGCGTAACATAAAATCATCTGTACTAAAAAACTTATTATGACTAAAAATATATACAAATTAAGACCATTTTTAAGTAAGTGGACTACATTCGTGTTTACGTTACTCGTTAGATTTCTTACTGTCATTAAAATAAATTCACCTTTTTTGTTAAGTAAATAAATTAGTTTGGTACCCATTCACTAATGACATTGAGTAACAAGTTTTATTTTAACGATTACGACGAGGCGAAAGAGATTATTTTTGATACATAATCGATTTAAATTTATTATTTAGTTTTTGTAAAAGAAGATATTGTATGCTGTGTTTCGGTTCGAAAGAGATATTAGTGAAATTACTGGGCATAGAGATTTAAGAACCAATTTCATTTCATTTCATTGACGGTTGGCAAACAAGCATACGATCCGCCTGCTGGTAAGCAGTCACCGTAAAATATGTAACCTTGCGATATTTGAAGTATCACATGCGCATTGGCAAACCAAGGGTAATAGGGAAGTGATGCAAAGGGAAGGGAAGGGAAAAGAGGGGATGGAAGATCGCACCTACTGATACTTCCCCGGTAGAGCCGACCCATTTGTGATGAGAAGAGCATGGCTTGAGGTTGACAACACGTGAGTGACACCTACAAATGAATAGTGTTGCAAGCGCTCATGGGCAACCGCTTACCATCAAGCCGTATGCTTGCTTACTTAAAAATATGATCAATAAATTATCCTACAAATATTATCTAATATATATTATTATATTTATATTTGCTGTAGATATTTTCAGACTACAACAATTTTAAACCAAAGGCAAAGTCTTATGAAATTTATTTGAGTAAAGTGATCATGGATTATTATGAAATTTCAAGGCAAATAGATCTTTGTGTTAGTAGACATTGATCATCACAAATGCATACTGTATCCGAAAAAAAACGAACAATCAAAATTGTTTCAGACAAAATAACCAGTCGCACTAATAACCTCCGTTTTTAATTCGGCTACAAAGGAGATCTCCATTGTTTGTTTATAAATAGTTTACACTGAATTAATATTTAGCTATTGTTATTATTATATGTAACACGACCTTAATCGATAACTTATAATTTACATATCTATTAGGTATTCTTTGTTTGAATTTTTTGGACCATAGAATAAATAACATAGACACGCAAAATATAGACCAGTCAATTGGCCATATATGACAACTGGCTCCAATGAACTGTCAGCTGTCAGAGTACCGAGTGAAAGATCTCAGAAAAATAACAAATAACTGGAGGCCATATTCAAAATTCAGTAAATATTAGTAAACAATAACAGTAAATTAATTATTTATTTAATAAATAAGATAAGTACTTCTTTCCAAATTCATTCTAGAAGGCGAAATGGGTATGTTAAATGTCTCGAAAGTTAAAGATTTCGTAACGCTGGCAACATTAGTGCGCTTTTGTGTATGTCAGCGAACGTACTCAGGCTCGAATTGGTTGTTCTCAGGGGGCTTACCATTAACTCTTATTGCGATTCAAATGACGACGAAATCAATCAAATTCAATTCTGACAGTAAATCGATTCAGATTTTATATGAGCCTGACGTATAAAATATATATTATGTTATGATACAAAAGAGCGATGTAGCTTAGTTTAGGTCTTAGGAAATTTGTTGAAGCTGCGGTTCTATATGTTATAATTCTATGATATGAATAGAAATATTCGTCTTCTGTTAATCAGACTGCTAACAAGGCATACATTTCTCAAGCTCCTAGATTCTCACGTATCGATGGTCAGTCCAATGGATATGTGGACCACTGAACTGGTTTCAACTCTATCGATCTAGAAATCGTTTTCTAGTAATCCGATCATGCGTTTAGTAATTAACTTTAATTTGCAAAGCATGCGCTAGGTACAATGTTTACCTACACTTATAATTTGAGAATGATTCGATAAACTGGAAATTAACTAAACACGCTAACAAAAACGTACTTGTATTGAAATAATCAGAAAATACCTTATAAGATTATGCATAGTTTTGTTTTTATTAACATAACCTACATACAAAAGTAATTATATCTAAAGTTGTTTCACGTCAAATATTTATATGAATAAAATTAGGCCAAACATAGCAGGACGACAATATGATATTTTAAATTGAAATAAAAAAATAATTTAACCTTTACTTATTAGAAGAATAATCTCTAATTCAATACTAAAACTCATGTAGCTTTTTAATAGTTCAAGAAGGTAAAAAAACAAACTGCTTAATACATAAATAAGTAAACATAATGCAATAATTTCGATCAGAACTAAATTAAATATTTACGAAAAATTTTTCTAAGAAAAAAAAATTAAGTATTGAAAAATTTTATTTCACAAAACAAAAAAAAACGCACCTAACTATTTTATTCATATAGAAAAACATATTTACTACTGAACTCAAGTCCACATCTTGACTAGGTCATCCTTGTGCAGCGTGCGTGTAATCACTCATTTCAATCGTAGAACATTACCCTGAATAAGTTTTACCAACAAAACCGCAGTGAAAGTGTTGTAATAACAATAAATGTAAAAAAACTAGCTACTGTGCGCGGAATACTATTATCTAATTATTACGCAACGATACAGTTTATATTGATGGACTCTTAAGGCCCAGCTGTTTCCTCATGCTATGATGGCTTGTGCAATTCGTACTTACTGTCCGTGGCGTATACATTCTTAACAAAGATTTTTTAGATAAACATTTTCATTAGTGAAAACTTTAACCAAACCCGTTGCTATAGGATTTAATTGATAGAAGAAGTATTTCGAGTGTTTGTGTGTTTCGATTTTGTTTCATTTTTTTGTAACCAAAACGGTTTATTAGCATTATTACAAATGAGGTTTCGATTAGAATCACCGTAATATTGAAATTAAGTGAATTAGTTTCATGGCGTGTAGAAATTTAAGTAGTGTTATAAATTCGTGTTCAGCAGTCGGGAATATTTGTTCTACGCAATGTATTATTCATTTGTTTTATTCTTTCTATTTAACTGTCATAGGTAAATAAAATAACAATGAATTAATTTATAATCTTTGTTCATTTATAAACAATTTCAAACAAACTACCAAAACAATTCACAGAGGTCGTTAGTCGAATTAAATAGAAATTTAATCTAAATTCCGACAAATTCTATAAGTTCCCAGAATCACAATTGTTCAAAACAATGCTATACATATGTTCATGAGAAAAATAAATAATGTTTAAATTATTATTTCCTATTCAAAGATTTTTTATCCCCAGATATAGTGTTACTATTAGACCCTTAAAAATCATTATTAAGAAATTAAATTATAATGACATACTAAAAATAACTTATCACATGCATCATAGTATGAATCACACTCTATGTACTCCTGTGATTCATGTCAGCTTTAATAACCTACATAGAACCTATTATTTTTCTTGTTGTGGCATAAAGCAACTTATCGCTACTTCGATTTTTCTCAGGTTCGATAAAGTCACTAATCATTCATTAGATAAAATAAAATGTTAAATTAAGCCTGACGATCTCAATAGATAATGGATATAACAATGTGTAAAAACAATCAATATCCAAGAAACAGTTCACAAAGTAACGACATTCCGAAAATACTTATGGAATTGAAGACATTATGAAAATAAAACATTATCCAGGAAAAGCGGTCATGGAGGACCCTTGGCTTTCAATCAACGACAGAACTATGGACCTCGTTTACGCCGCTAACTGGGTCGGGGCGAACAATCTGCAGAATTATAAGGAAGATGATGAACAATCAAATAAATCTAACTTTAGTTCCATTTCTAGAAGTAAATCTTGTCGGGATGTTGGACGTAGCGTCGATAAAGAAGAATCAGATAGTACTTATCTACAGATACGACAAAAATATAACTATAATAATGTATCAAATGACAATATATCTCAATTAGCGAAATATCAACAAGACATCGAAGAGAAGGCAAGGGCTAACAATAATTTCCTTACTCCAAATAAGTTAAAACACAGCTACAGTTTTAAAGATATGCCCAATGGTTACAAACCATCAACATTACGAAGAGTAAAGAGAAGAAATTTCACTGACTGGGACATTGAGTCTTTTGCTTCCAATGATCGTCAAGCTCCAGTTCCTCCTCAAAGAAAAGACTCTCTTAAATACGCTCATCGTCAAAGAAAAGCAGATTCTAAAAAAAATTATTATCCTCTCCCCGACCCCGGTCCAGTACCACCAGACCCATGTTCTGAATCGTATTATGAATATTACTCAAGAGTCAGCCAACAAAACAATGACACCGATAGTGATAAAATTAAACTAATGCAAAAAGATCCAAGGATAGAAAGAAATAGTCAAAACAGTGATATGAAGCCAAACGGAACAGTCCGTGGTTATGGAAACGATATGTATCAATTAATCAATTCAATGGCGACCTTAGATTTAACACCTATAAAATCTAGATCAGGAAATAAAAACCTCGACATGGATAGTGAGGCGGAAGATTTGGGCTTATACATGCACCCAATTAACGAATCTTTATCTACGTGCGAACCACTTCCTGAGCGCACAACACTACCTGACAATACACGAAACGGACGTGCTGAGAATACAAAACCTAGTTTTCGCTCTAAATCTTTGAGAGTTAAAAGCGAAGGTAGGACGCCGCTAAGGGCTTATCTCGATACACACGAAGAAGAAAATAAAGTATATAATGGTGTTACTGTTACACAACCAAAACGAAATCTTTCTCCGAGCGAACAGCTGACACTTATGCAGTACGGAATGTTTCGGGGAAGCCAACCATCTGTCCCTGCGACCGGCAACGGATATCATTCCGTTGATTTAGGTAAAGAAAGTGATTATCGGACTACAAACGGTTCTTCTAGACAAATTAAACCGGATAAATACGGGAAGTTATATAATACAGTGAGAGTGAAAAGTGAAGACCGTTATGATAGGTATAATGACATTTTAGCTTTCAATTCTCCCAGAGATCGTATTAGTGAAGAACGTGTATCAAATAACAATGGTGTTTATCCGCGAAGTGCTAAAAGTTCGTCTAGTGGTTCTGATTCTGACTTTTCGATTCCTCGACCAAAACTAATAGTGCCAGTCCATACTTATGGCACACGAAAGAGAAGGACAGGAAATCTTTGCCAGCGAGATAGCACTGCGACCGAATCATCTCTTGATGCGGGCATATTACTGGATGTGACTCGCTTAGAAGACAAGTCGTTTGATAAAAATGAAAATGGAGATACAGGTAAAAAAATTAATAAAAATATACTGAAATGTTTTGCTTATATTTTTTATCTTTATCATGTGACTATTTACATCTTTTCTTATTCATCCAAGTTGACATTTTGATTGATATACAAGTATGGACTGATCTGTGAAGACTTGAAGCCTAAAATAGCATCGTTATCATTAGTTAAGAAAGTACCTGTTTATTATAATATGTACGGAGGTATATTTAATATTTTTTCCCTCTTCAGTTTTATACAGTTAATAATATAAGTCATATTTTATTAATAAAATGAAGACTATGTTGTGGCAACTAAATACACTTAATCTAATAGTACTTGTATATAATTTATCAGTCAGTTACAACACATGGGTTTCTTTTATGACTTCTGAAGCCAGATGCTTTAGTACAGTGAACCACTTAAAGATTGCTAAACAAATCGATGCAGGCATAATAATTAAAACTCGCTATAAATTGACCTACTTTGAAGTCAATATAACATGTATTTACTAGGGCGAATAATGCATAAAGATAATTAACAGAATGGTAATCCTGTTAATAATAATAGTTCTGATATTAAACTAAATACGTTAAGAACGCGTGAAAATAATATAATATTTATTATTCAAATCATTAATAAAACAACAGATTGTTGTGATGAAGTAATGTTTTTAAGTCAAATCATAATTTAGTACATCAAGGCTTGATGACAAAGGCTAAATAATAATGCATTTAAACTTTCGACCCGTAATATTATACAAATCACCTTGAAACACTTTCATTAGTGGAGCCAATAATTTGCGTTCCGTTTGCTTATACTATCAGATATTCACCTTATTATATTATGTAATATATTACGTAATTAAAAAGGAGTAAAAATAGGGGTACAAGGAAGGCTAATTTGACTTGATTTCGAATTAGACTTCCTTGTGTCCTATCGCGGGAATATTAGCGACCAGTTTTATTAGACACAGTTTGCTATTAAAAAAGACAGCAAAAACTGATAATATTATAATATATGTATATAACTTAAAAATTAATACAATGGCATGATAGAATTCGAATCATTTTAGTTGGATATTAAGTGTTTTAATAATGTATGAAAAACAAAGAAACGATATCACACGCCTCTTTATGCATTCGCACGCTTGTCACCTTGACTCAATTGTGTTACTAAAGATTTCAATTTGCGATAGATTGTTTAACGTTGGTATATTAATAGTGATTACCATGCTATGCCATGGAATGTCCCGGTTCATCATTGATTAAATCATTTTGCCTCAGGTTATCGTACATAGACACTACATCTGTTGTCATTTCTATTTATATATTATATTAATTTAAAACATCAATTGTCTCGAAAATTGATATTCAAATTTATTTAAATTTTTCTGTGTCCAAAAACGTACCTAAATAAAATGTAAACGACCTTTTACAACCTACAAAATTATATTTGAATAAATTTATTTTAATTACTGAAACAATTGAACTGTTTTAAAAAATAGCCCAATTTCACTTGGGTTAGCCATAAGGCATAAAAGATAGTAGTGATTGTGGCTAAGCATACCCTATCCAATAAAACAGATTTAAATTTTAATTACAATTACATAAAACGTCTATAGTATTATAATATAACTAAAATTATTAGAACTCTTTAAAATATCCCACACTTTTTATCATTATCTATAGTAAATGTCATATTTATATTACATTTTTAAATTAGGTATGTTAATCCCTTTTTCTTCGCTCGTCTAGCGACATAGTTCTACAAGATAGGAAACTTTTTGCAATATCCCGTCAAGATTTCTAAACGAGACTTGTTATGAGTCACCCATGAGAAACGATTAGTTTCGGAATTAGCATTAGCCTTGGACATTTATGGTTGTGTTGTAATAAAAATGAATATAGTTCCGTTATTATAAATTTTGGTTATATAATAAATCATTTAAATGTAAACTTAAAAACTAATTATAATAAGAATGTGTTTTGATAATTTAACAATAATAATTACAAGGTAACATAGCAGTATGACCAACAAGCTTACTTAAAAATTCCTGTTAAATCGTTACAGTATATGAAAATTTCTTATTTAACTTTTTGTCCTCAGAGGGAAGAGTGGAAGTTTCCCGAGAGAACAAATACCTCAGCACGATGGCACCAGGCAAGGTGTTTGGTGAATTGGCAATATTATACAACTGTAAGAGAACTGCCACCATCAAAGCCGCAACTGATTGTCGGCTGTGGGCCATCGAGCGACAATGCTTCCAGACGATCATGATGAGAACCGGTCTTATCAGACAGGCTGAATACACAGATTTCCTTAAGAGGTAAGTCTTTTGCTTATATGCTACTGACTAGATATACATTTTAGGTAAAAAGGTACCTAAAATTATTTTTAGACAAGCTATTAATTTCCATCCTTAATGAGGAGTGATCTAAATTTTCTCAGAGGATTACGTTATGGGGTTCTAAAAGGAAGGTGTGATGTAGTTTTTTTTACAACATATATTTCTTGGGTTATGCTGGTTTTGCAAGCTTCTATATTTTTAAACGACCTGGCCCATATGCCTCTTTGTCACTTCATGCCACTGCCATCATGGTAAATAAATAAAATCATCGCATTTTTATCTAGTTTTTATCAACATCCTTAGATAGTTACTTTTTATACCGGTTTAACATTTAATTTTAAAGTTGTTTATTTACGAGTAAAAAACTTGTCAAGCTCCAAAACCACATTAAATATTTGTGAGCCGAAATTTATTTTGTTGGTCTCTGGACGGTCTTTTTAAACAAAAATTGCTTTGCTTTTCTTCAAGTCATTTCACTTTTAAAGTGTAATGTGAACATTGCAAGTCATCTTCAACCAAAATATATACGTCATGATAAAAATGTTTCTCTCCCTCCCTACATATATATCCGGCTTTCGACCTGGTTTATAAAATTGGTTATTTTCGAAGCGGCCATTACTGGATGAGCTTTTTTTATGACACGTGTTGTTTACGTCTGTGGGTTCGTTAACATTACAAGTTACTTGAACTGTGTATTTTGTTTTGAAAAGTATTTCCGATTTATCTTTGTCGTTTTTGTTCTTCATGTTTATCAATGTTTAGTTCTAAACAACGTTTTTTCACCTTTTACTGTCTTTATTTGAACTTTTACTATTTGTTTTTGAATACAGGAAATGTTTTTTGTAGACGTATTCTAACTTTTCTCTGTATGTTTAAAAGTTAAATCGATCTTGATGAAATTTATCATAGCATATAATAAACTGGAGTGACAGCCACGTTGAAGCGATATAACATGATATGCCTATATTATAATATTATATATGTAACTTTTGCTTTGCTAATGCCATCATGTGATAAACAAAACACAACGCTAATTTATTTAACTGAAGCTTTATCAAATATAAAATATTTGAGTACTGTACCTGTATTCACTTTTGTTAAATAAGATAAGAAATGTCATTATCATTGTTGTCAATTTATTTTTATATATTTTACATCACTTGTGGGTTAGTAATTTCACTACTGTCCCTTATCATTCTTTAACATAATCTGTATCGTAAGCGCTTTCAATAAAGAACAATTGTTATCTTTCATTCATTCAAATCGCTCTTATCGATTTGTTGAAGTCGTTAAAGCTAATATGCACTCCTGAGAACGATTTAGCTGGAGAGGTTATTGAACCGAGACACTTATGCAAATTTAATGGGCTTGCTACGTCCTATTCTTCTGCTTTCGTGCATCGTAAGGCGTCTTGATTTTGTCACCGACATCTCTTTTTAAAACCTAAATGCAAAGTGATTTTCCTCATTTTCATCCTACTTTCTATCGGTTTATTAAGGGAGTCATGGTCCGCCTCAACTGGACCATTGGTTTTGGTTCAACTCCGGAGGTCTTCACACGTCTCAGTCGGCTTCACTTTAATCGGTTATTCTTTCCTTCTATTATACACTTTATTTGTGTGAACTTTGGCTGTCATCAGCTGATTGTTTCAGCGTAGTGATAACGAATCTGTTTAACGCCAAACTCGTGATTTTCTATCATGTCACTTGTCTATATTGACCAAAAGAGATATTTTCATGTTCTCTCGCTCTGGTTGTTGGCCAAGCTAGTTCAAGCTTCGTATCTTGGAGTCGGTCTTAGTTTAGAGCTTACACAAGAACAAGCAAGAACAGTAAATAAACATGCAGAAAAATTAGTTAAATAATAATAATAATCTAATTACTAGGAAAAAGAAAATTACCAAAAACTGTGTACGAAAGAATACTAAAACTGTTCTCTCTTTATTTATACATACATAAATATCGTTGAAAAACAATGACTAGTGTACTCTAATTACACTTTATATCGCAAGTGCATAACTCTGCAACGTATAACGCCTTAAGAACGATCTGATGGTGTCGTGTTACGAATGTTGGTACAGATTATTGTATTTAAGTATATACAGTTCAACTAATGATAATAATAATATTTTATATCGAAAACTATAGGAAATCTATATCAATTTAACATTTCAAGATGTATTTACTTATCCGCGTATGTCACTACCTTTAGTTTATACACTAATACTAACTTATGATAATAATTACTTACATGTATCATCTTTATAGCTTCTTCTACTTCTCAGCCAGCGTCTTTATTCCCGTCTTAATATAATCATTCAGCTTTATTAGATAGTATACATATTCAAAATTCATCCTTGTTGCTTTTATTTTTATCATTATCAACACGTATTATGCCCCGCATTTATGTATGTAAAATGCAACCGTTACAACATCGCCTTGTTATACATAAATCACATCAAAGG
Organism: Hestina assimilis; assembly: GCA_023373885.1. Taxonomy (NCBI): domain Eukaryota; kingdom Metazoa; phylum Arthropoda; class Insecta; order Lepidoptera; family Nymphalidae; genus Hestina; species Hestina assimilis. The sequence continues at coordinate 8,277,497 of CM041754.1, forward strand.
CCTTTCCCCGACAATGACATATAACTATTGCAATATTGAAACATGTTCTGCATTCATGAAGCTCGATTCGTGGCCAAAGTTTTTTCTTTTTTATTGTAAATGGTGATTGTAAAACAAAGACATGAAGAAACTTGCAATTTTCGTTGCCCAAGAGGCTCGTGCGATACTTTGCGAAATACTTGTCACGTTGCGACTTCATGACATTTGAATTTTCAATCCTTTCACTGCCCACTATACTGTATCATTCTAGGAAGCTTGGACATGCGTCATGGCCGTACAATGTTTCCGTTAGTGTCTCGTGTTTATAAAAATGTTATGAGATATGTGGGTATAGGGCTGTCGTATCACATCGAAGTACATATAGTGCCGACAAGTGAAGCAAAATTACCATATGTGATACAAAGTACATAGTAAATTACAATTAATTTTAAATTTGACTTTAACAATTAATATTTTATCAAAAACAATAATTTTAACTTATTAAAGTTGATTCTTTTCATTTAACATCTAATAGTAATCATGTATCAAGACTGCTTAGAACGTAAACGCCTGTTGGCGGATCGCAAATTTCATTTCCGCTCGGATTACGGAATAATTTTTTTATTTTTGATGTATTAATGTATACAATTCGATCTGTTTGCTATTCCCTCTATATTTGTCTTTGTTGTTGCTAAAAACTGTGGTAGATCGATTTCTCAAAAGTGCTTCAAAAGTTGTTTTAAAGTATTGCAAAAGAGATAATAATATCTCGTTCTTGTTAGTAATTATATAGACTAAATTGCTTGGGAAACAGAAGCTCCTGATGTTAGTTAGGCATATAAACCACTTATTATAACTTATACTTAGATTACAAATACTAAGCAGCTGAGCGAGTCGAATATGCTTAATCAAATATTGATAGTCAAACATGTTTTCATATTAACGTGGCTACCTCGACATACATTACAGATGACATCTATATATAATTAGTTGTCTATCAAAGTATAAATTATTTATTGTAATAACAGGTACTATTACGTAATGTTCATCGATTAATAGAAATTATTTTATGATCTATTTTATAGTAATATCCAGTAGGTAATAGTATAATTGTAATAGTTCAAAAATAACTCAATTGAATTTAATGTGACAATTTAAAAACAAATCTGACTATAAACTGACCTCAAAAAAGCGCAGGTGAATTGGTGAAGTATTTTGTGTATTATTTTATATCATATCATATCGTATAAAACAAAGATATAAAATCAAAGATCAACGGAAGAAAAAAGGAATTAAAATTAAATATTACTAAATACCTAAAACAAGTTGATGTCATATTCTTACTTAATATTATGAAATGTTAAATAACTTGTTAGAAGGTATTATTGTTTGCTTCTGAGTATTTATAACGTGTATAACATTTCTCGCTAACCTATTAACGTACTTCCATTGAACCACTGTTTGAGTTCGACTTAACGCACGACTGACGTCATAAATTCGTAATAACATAAATTATATGTATTGTTTAAAGCATTATACAATAATTTGTTATTATAACGAACTAACAATGTCATGTTAGTTTTATACAACCATGTCAGTTACTATACTTTAAAATGCATGTTCTGTAAATTCATGGAATGGCAAAAGATGATACGCATGCTAAATGGATCTCAGTTGGATATTAGGTCCATCAGAAATACTTTGATACTGCACACCGCAATCTATTTTCGGCCGTAAAGTAACAGTATTAGTAGGTGTTATTGCGTTACGAGCGATGAGTGAGAGCGCTGGAGGCCCAATCTCCCACCCCCTATGTTCCCTTCCTTTTTTTTCTTCACATCTCTTCCTTCCTATCCCTTGGAATGCGCATGTGATATTTCAAGTATCGCATCAAAGTTCCCGGTGACTGCTTACAATCAGGCAGTTATTGTTATAGGGCAATATTAAGGCCATAACGAAGATATGTCTTGTCTTTTCACTGATATAATAAATAAAAAGGATACTTTGATGGTGTTTTGTTACTTATATTGAAAATAATTGTATTTCAAACGGTTGAAATTTTAACCCGTTAACTGACTCAATAACACCGCCATCGAACTGTGTTACGCATTAAAACAATTGTCACGAATTTGAACTAGAGACCTCAGTTTCATCGATTCACAACATTGACTAATACAACTTTAGTGTGTGTCTCTCTAAGAACAACTATAAAAATAGGTTTGTATTTTTCTTTCAAAAGTAATAAAAAATTAGATATTACCGCATTTATTATTGTGAGATAATTGTTTTCGCATTAAAATTTAACCTTTGTAATTAGAGCTCTTTCAGAAGTTAGCTTTTTTTCGTCGTTTGGCAAACGCGCTTACACACACTGGTGGTTATAATTTTCAGTACCATATTATTCAAATAAACATTACGCGCGTATACGAACTTATAAGCGCGTCTATGCTTCTGCGAGTATCGCGTGTGCCAAATACGTGCAAACGTACGTCAAAAAAACGAGCTTACACACGCGTATAAAACGCTGGTCTGAAACCTTCCTAAGATTGACATGCTTGTTTCATACTTCGAAACACCACGCCGCGACAACGCCGTGCCGCGACTCTATCCACATCGTTGTTCATAGTTGTCTGCAGTTAGCTAGATGGTTAGACGTAAATGGCTATTGCTATTCTCTTATAAGTTACAGCGCGATGTCATATAGCCTTTAAGCTCTAAATAAACAAACTATTATACTGTTATATGTAAATTGTGTTGGTAATGTCTCTAACCTACTTTGTACTTTTTTTGTTATTTGTAAGCGTTATTAATATTTAAAAGCTTCGTTACTTATTAATTACGTAAATAACTAGTACTCGACCTTCATGTTTTATTACATTATATGTAACTTGTCGATTAAAACTATATAAAAACAATAATATCAAGGTAAGGTCGATTTTATGAAATAATTATAATTATTGTGTTCTTTCCTTAATTGTATGGTTTTATTGACTATGACTATTTTATGTGTATTTTATCTATTTAATTGTGTGTGCAGAGTGTCACGTTCAGTTGATGTGTTGAGCTTCCAAAAAGCGACTCGATCGCCACTCGATGTTAGGCGCTGTTAAGTGTTTGGTGTGGTAATGTAATATTGGGGGCTGGATTTAGCTTCTAAGAAGCGTCTGAATCGCCGATCACAGATTTTAATTTCTTCACCACGATGGTGGCAAACAAGTATACGGCCCGCCTGATGGTAAGCGGTCACCGCAGCCTATGGACGCCTGCAATGCCAAAGGTATCGCATGCGTATTGCTGATCATTTAAAAATCTTTTCCATTTCCTAGAAATATGTCATGTCTGCTAGCTCTGAGTAGCAAAATTCTTAATATTTCTTCCACGACTTCGACCGAGATCTGAATCGGGGTCAGAGATCGAAGAGATGTTATTTAAAATTCCAACTTTTCAAAAATTTCTACTGCCACAGTTTGTTTGTAAAAATTTGTACATTCTGACATTTTGTAATCCATCAGACGGTTATATTTCAACATTTAATGTAATACCTAATTCCTGTAACTAAATACGTGACCGCAAAAACGTCAATAATAAGTTCGTAACATTCTCTTTATTTATCAAACCCGGTAGTTATTTTAAAATATTTAAACCTTATATTGACACTTTCGATTCAGTGTCCACGCACTTTCGGCTAAAACTCGTTGGCCGTGAAAATAAAACGTACACAAAAAGCTATGGTGACAACACTGTTTTGTATTTTAAGAAATGTCTCGCTCAAATGGAATATAGTTTTTTAATTCAATGACGTTCAAACATCAGTTTTGTAAGAAAAACTATTAGTCCATTGAAAAGTTACATTTGGGGTTGCGTTTTTTAGACGACACAATTTTATTATCAGATAAATAGTTTAAGAGGTATATCGTAAAAACCATTTCAACCCCTATTTTTAAGATGGTGGCCGTGAAACAAGGTTGGCGACCCCACAAACTTGGTTTTAGCTTTACACTGACCCCCTACACATCAAAAAAATAAAATTGCGTCCTCTAAAAAACGCAAGGTAAAGCCTAAAAAATGTAACATTTCAATGGACTATATTGTTAAGTCACTTTTTGTGTAGAAATTGACGCACAAGTATAACTAGTTTATATATTTTGTCAATTTTAATAATCATTATTTCAATTTGTAAATAAAATAAATTCTCAAAACAATAGTTTGATTATAGTGGTAATCCATATTCAAAATCTATAAATTAGTCATCTCTCGAAAATAATATCATCGATCGCTTGTGTAAAAGATTTTGTTTTACCGGCGTCGGGATGTGACGACCCCATCGCCCGCTGTTGGGATAATCTCTGTCACAGCAGAGATTATTCCACCAGTGCAATCATTCAAACTGGTGGTAGGTCTTTTGTTGCAAGAGGCCGGCTAGGTAGGTGCCACCGCAGTGTCAAATATTCTACCGCCAAATAGTAGTGCTTAGGCATTGCATCGCTGTGTTTCGGTTTAAAGGGCGCTGTACGCTAGTGAAGTTACTGGGCAGAGGAGATTTAAGAACCAATATCCCGAGGTTGGCAACGCGTGAGTGGCACCCACTAATGGTGCTGCAAGCGCTCATAGGTTATGGCAACCATCTTACTGGCTTACCATCAGGTGGGCCGTATGCTTGTTTGCCAACTTGTAACATAAAAAAAAAAGAATTTGGAGATAGACAACCCCTAAAATAACTTTGCTTGAAAAAGATAAAGCCATCTCTTTGTCTGATTTTTTGTGTGTCTTTCCTGATAACTTGTCTTTTTATTCAAAACAAAAATCTACTATATAATTGTGATCATATTTCTATCCTCAAAAATTCAAGATTATTGTGGTCAACAAGTTGCTAGTCGTGCATTGGCAGTATCGGGGTGCAAGCCGCAAAGCCTGTTCGTAATGTGTGTTAGGATAATTTATTGTCAAGCTTTTAGCATTCCAATTTTTTATTCCAAATTTACTGGGTTAAAATATAATTGAAATAAATATATAATCCGTGAGCAGTTAATCACAATCAAAAATGATTATTATTCATCGTTAAACGAATGATTTATCGTACGTTTTCTCGTAGTTAATTGAGTAATTAAATAGCAATAAATAATAATTATTAGTTATCACGTATTTTCCAATGAACCAATAAAGTAATTAGTTTCACATGCATTTTTATTATGGATTACAAATCCACACTTTTGATAAGATACAATGTATACTAATACTAGCGACCCGCTCTGGCTTCGCATGGGTATAAACTATATAGCCTTAATAGGTATAAAATATATAGCCTTAATAATATATTAATCATTTTTTCAGTAAATGACATCATTTACTGAAAAAATGATCAAAATTGATCCAGTAGTTTTGATTTATTCATTACTGCCCGTGGCCCGCACGCGTTAAATGTAATGATTTACGACATCACATTAGAAACCTCAAAAATAACAGTTTTTATTTCTCCATTATTTAATGGATGTTATTATACATATAAACCTTCCTCTTCAATCACTCTATCTATTAAAAACCGCATCAAAATCCGTTGCGTAGTTTTAAAGATTTCAGCATACATAGCGATATAGGGGCAGAGAAGTGACTTTGTTTTATACTATGTAGTGATACAAAATATAATATAAATAATAGTAAAGTGTATTACTATAAACAGAAATCAAAATGATTAGGGTTATTAAGAGTTTAAAGCAAGAAATACGAAAGAGAAAAAAATGCTACAGAATTCAGAAAGAAAGTCGTCTTCTTATACCCCAGCATACTCCATGTCTGATGATAATAAACTACCATGTTTATGTTTCTATGATTTAGGAACTATCGTGGCTTATGTTTGTAGCAACAATAGAGGCATCATGCTACGATGAGAGAAGGAAGTAAAGAGGACTAAGAATACCCCGACCTCCGTCTGCCGCACCACCTACAGGTTGGGTACAAGACAAGAGTGAACAGGCATCTTATAGACAATCTAGTGATAATAGTCAAGCGCTAGCCTATATATATAAAAACACAGTAGTATACAGTGTAGAGGGAACGTAACAATATGAAAAATTTGTTTTTAGTGGTTCTGTGAGAGGATAGTATGTAGGTACTTCCTCTAAAAGGCCTCTTAATCTCAAATTCCAATTTAATTTTTTGATTCATCAACATATCTGTCGCTTAACTGAACTTCTACACCACGTAAATCATTTGTGGTCTAAATGCCACATAAATCAGTCCACGATTTTTAATTAACCGGCTAACACGAAAATATTTCGCGTTTACTGATCCGGTAATTAGCAAATTAGATCAAACCATTCTTCAAATGTATATTTATATTTATAGATATAATAAAGCTATTAAATAACGTTTTGACAAATTCAGATCTGTATTAATTTATTCTTAAGCCGGTTTTAAATGGGACAAAACATGTAATTAGAATCATTATACGCTTGAATGATTCGAAGAGTTATTATATTGTAATATCCTGTTATTGCTGTTAAGATTAAAATGGGTAATTGGAAACAAATATAATGAATTATGCAATTTATTTCAACATGCAAGCTCCCTGCGTCTGCTCTCGAATTATCGTGTTTTTATCTTTTTAACGACTCTATAGACTGGCTTCTAGCCAAACCCTAATCAAAGCATTATAATATGTAGATATAAAGTAGAGGCAACTCATTAATTTGTATCAGTATATAATTGAATAATTCTGATAAATGTTTTTAATAAAAGCCGAAAAATTTATTCATTTCAATTTAGGGAATTTTGAACTTTGAAAGAAAAGAATTAAGACTATTTTTTTTTTTTTTAAACAGAAGTTGGCAAACAAGCATACGGCCCACCTGATGGTAAGTGGTTGCCGTAGCCTATGAGCGCTTGTAGCACCATTAGTAGGTGCCACTCACGGGTTGCCAACCTCGAGATATTAGTTCTATGAACAAACTAGATTGAAACTTTGGATTAAAATATTATAATGTAAATATTATTTCTGGATAGCTTGACCGACGTTGTCGAGTAGTGTTAGTGAATTTGCAAATTCAACATGTATTCCCGTTGTGCTTTTATCTGTATCAGAATTTTAGTTGAGTGTGAGCGTTTATTTATTTTATTTATTTATTACTACTCTACAGACGTTAAGTTTTTTTAATTTTTATTCTTAAAAACTCAACTGATTTGTTAATTTTTTTATTATAATACTTGAAGTGCTATAAGTTCACAGTAATCTGTCATTTGTACAAACAAACATTCATCAATTATTCTACTAATATTATAAATGTGAAAGTTTGTCAGGATAGATGGAGTTTGTTACTCTTGCACGCAAAAACTGTCGAAGATTTGATTGCAATTTGCTACACACATAGCTTATTACCTGGATTCATATATAGGACACTTTCTATCCCTGAAAAATGTTGGGTTTCCTTGGGGTCACCAAAAAACTACACGCGAGCGAAACCGCGGGCACAGCTAGTCTTGATAATGATCTAATGTTTAATAAGCATCATGCAAATAACGTCGGTTATATAACTCAAAACAAGCTCTAAACTACACTTAACGACATTTAAAAGTGTAATTAAATTGTTCAAAGATATTGTGATTTATTTTATTTATTCGATGAATGTATAAAATTTAAATATTACATTGCAATCTTTGAAGGTTAAGACCGTTCACAACTTGTTTAAATTTATATAGCCTTTTTTAAAAGGCTATATAAATTTAAACAAGTTTTTTAAAACAAAGTAAGTCATTAGTGTATTGACGTCAAATAAAACTAGACGGTTGAATAAACTGACCGTCTTTTTTAGGATTCCGTACCAAAAAGTGCCAACGGAACTCTATTTGTAAGCCTCTGCTGTTGTCTCCGTCCGTCCATCTGTCCGTCCCAAAAAAATTTATATTTTTGCCGTTTTTTGCTTTATGATTTCTTATTTGTTCATGAACTGTGATAGCTAAATAGTTAGAGTTTTCATTTTTTTTCTCTTTTTTATGTTACTAAGTTGGCAAGCAAAGCATACGGCCTTCCTGATGGTAAGCGGTTACCGTAGCCTATGAGCGCTCGCAACACCATTTGTAGGTTCCACTCATGCGTGGCCAACCTCGAGATATGCCAACCAGAGAGACCCAGAGATTATTTAAATAGTGTGTCATACATTGTGTATTTGTTTTATTCTGTAGCCGCTATAATAACAAATAATACTAATTAATTTAATTTCAAAATTAAAGGGACCCTATATAGAAACTTGATATTTTTATTCCATGGTGGTATGGAACCTTTTATGTGCGAGTCCGACACAAACTTATCCGGTTTTTATATTTTTTAGATCCTCAGATTGTCTTCTCAACTTATCAACTGATTTTGAATCTTATTTATCGTAAGACAGGGTATGTTTTCGTAGTAGTTTCATATGATTGACATTTACATTATGATCTTAATAATGAATATAGAAGGAAGAGATAAGAGCTCCTTAAAGTTTAAGAGCAAATTAACTACCATCATAAATCCACCTTGTTTTAGTGTATCTATGCCGGAGGCATTTTAAAACGATTGTTTTTTTAATAAAATAATTGACAGCGTATAGGACCACTCTCCTGTTTGACTGTCTCTCTATGTCAAATATTTTTAATTACTTTCATTCCATTGATCATATCATTTGTAATGCCTTGATGATGCTCTATGAATTTTATACAAAAACATGATGAAATGAAAGGTTATATAATATATTATTTTAAATAATGTACCTCTACTCTATTATGTTAATTATTATAATAATATATAGTATCATTTGGTTCGATGTATATTTTTTTTATGTTAGAAGTTGGCAAACAAGCATACGGCCCACCAGATGGTAAGTGGGCGCCGTAGCCTATAAGCGCTTGCAGCTCCATTAGTAGCTGCCATTCACGCGTTGCCAACCTCGAGATATTAGTTCTTAAATCTCCTCTGCCTAGTAATTTCACTAGCGTACAGTGCCCTTCAAACCGGAACACAGTAATGCGTAAGCACTACTATTTGGCGGCAGAATATTTGACACTGCGGTGGTACCTACCTATCAGGCCTCTTGCAACAAAAGACCTACCACCAGTGAGAAAAACTACTAATAAAAAACGTAGCGCAATATAGTCACGAAGAACACGATGCAAAAAGTATGTTCCGTTAAATTGAATTTAAAGTTAATATCTAAATCTATGCGTATTTAATTGTAAATCAGACATGATAAGCGGGGGAATTTAGCGACAATTTGTGTTTTACGTAACTTCCCACTCCAGTCAATCAAACGCATAGCTAGTTATCATTTAAGTATAGGCCGGAAAACTTTCTAATACCATATAATCGTGCTAAACTATTTTAAATTCTCAAGACGCAAAATTTAATAGTAATTTTAAAAATTAGTATCTCTGGTTATACTGAATATATATTTTTTTCTTTTCTTACATCTGGACTACCGTTACTATTTTATAAAAGAATAAACTGCAATTGTATGAAAAATACTTAATGATAAAATAATAGGTCAATAAAATTTAAAAGATAAAGTAGATAATAATGTAACGCAATTAGAGATTTAGTTACAAAACAAGAAATATTTGATCTAAGTGTATATTTAGACATTCATTTAAAATTTGAGTGTGATTTTAAATAATGATATAAGTAACTTTATATTGAACCGCAAAAATATCAAAAGAAAAAAAACTGTTTTGTCAACTTAGTCTACAAAATTCTATTTCTTGAAATCATACTACGTTAGCTAACGCTAAACATTCTTCTTTGTTCACAGTGTGCCGATATTCAAGAACTTACCAGAAGACACGCTCATAAAGATCTCAGACGTTCTAGAAGAAACGCACTACCAGAATGGTGACTACATCATCAGACAGGGCGCCAGGGGAGATACATTCTTCATCATATCGAAGGGACAGGTAAATGACGATATTATAAATAATTAAAAAAATATATAACCTGTTCCAAAGATTTTTGTGAATTGCAAAAAAGGCTTATAACCAGCTTGATGGTAATCAACTGTATAAAATAAAATAAATAAATAAATAAACGCTACACACTCAACGGCCCCCATTAGGATAATTATATCCTGTGTCGGGGGTCCGGAAACATTCACAATGACAAGGACAAACACAACCAGACCGGAAAACATGCCTGTACGATTAATACAAACATCTGCTCCGAGCGGGAATCGAACCCGCAACCGTCGAGGCTTAAGGCAGACTCGCTACCCACAACGCCACAACGGTGATATAGGAAAGATAACATAGGCAATGACGACGGAGAGAATGAAGAAATGTAAAGGGCAGGAAGAATTTGTTTTAATATCCAATCTGATCTCAAGTTATCACTGATCGAACAAAATGCAACGTTAAATGTACTGCTTTGCTACATTCTGTGATAGGAATATCATTTTATACCCGGTTTTGTGCACAATCAATCCATAAACGGCTTAGCTGTACGACTTCCTTTTTTATAAGCATGTAAAATCTAAAATTATATAGAATATTTTCTTTTTTCATTCAGTTATGTTCCGGGCGCGCTCACTGATCGGTAAATGATCGGTGGGTTAAGCTTATTTAGGTATATCAACTGAGCACCTCCGTGCTTTGGAGGGCACATAAAAAGTCGGGCCCGGTTGTGATCATTTTTATATTAGTCGAAAATTCAAGTCTTATACGGACGACCTGAACAACTCTGACACTAGGTTGACCACTAACCACTCGACAAGAAGAAGTTATTTTAATTAGGATAAAAAAAATCAAAATAGATATAATACTTATGTAAAGTGTAAAATTTTTACCATTAATGAAATATTTATTACTATACTAAACCTTTTACGAAACTTTTGTTGGTATCTCAAGGTAGGTCAGTAGATGCCTGTGCTACTTAATTCTCGGTAATAAAAGCAAGTTTATTCATATTGTCGATGCTAATAATATTGCCAATAAAAGATTCCTCGTAATTTCGACTTACATATTTCTGGAAATTGTATCTTGTCATTATATTATTGTTTGAAATATTCTTGGATATTTTGGTGTAAGATAAATAATATAAGTAAAGCAGGCAGTAAACATGTATATGACTGAATCAAAGGAACCAAATATGAACCACAAAAATCATCATGTTTATTTATGTATTTATTAGTATTTTTACTGAGTTTTTTGATAAAATATCTTAACAGACTGAAGCTAAGATTTTCAATTCTCCTATATCTTCTCTGGCGTATTGATAGATCCCAGGTTCGATTCTCGCTCTGGGCACATGTTTTGTATTCACTGTTTCTATCCAAACCGGCGACACAGAATATAAAAATTCTAAATCGTGTATGTATCGAGTATGTATTATTGATTACGGTCGTCGTCAAAGCTATGTGTTAGATCAGCTTAACACCTGGTAATGATTGATCGATAAATGAATGATAAACTCTCGGCAGAGAAACAGACGTCAGGAGGCTATTGCTCCAGACAGAATATTACCCTGCCAAACTTGATTAAAAGCAATAACATCATCTTTGTTAAATGACAGGGAAAGTGCTGTTGAAAGTGTTAAAGGTTTTAGTAAAACTGTCACAGTTATATTTATACACGTAAATGGGAAACAGATCATAACTCACAGGCCGATTTCACCGAAGTATCAGTTTCTATATTCATTTGTTTTGATGACGTCATGTTTGTAGAATTCATATCGGCCAAGCGAAGATGTTCTCACAACACGTTAACAGTTTTACTTTCGTTTGTGTCGACTTTCGAGAGAGACGGGCCTTCGGGCACACCTACGTGTCTGTAATTATTCCTATTCGCCTCACTTATTTCATTATCTTCGCTCTATTCAAATAGAAGTTACAAATAAATTAAAATTAAAAAAATTTAAGTAACCCCGACAAAAAAAACTGTAATTCGCCATTTTGTGGTGGCGTCCAATTTGGATTTGGAATTTATCATAGTGTATTCTACTTGTCAGGCCCTTTCACTTAATACCCATACTGAGGGAATTATTAAAAAATATTGAATCCGCCATTTTGTGGCGGCGGCCATATTGGACCGATTTTCATCAAAAATAGCTGAGAATGCTCGTCAATTCACCTTTGAAACATCAAAATCGGTTCATTTATTCAGAAGCTATCACAGACAGACATACACAGGCATGTCAAACTTATAAAGCTCCGTCGTTTTAGCGGTTTGCAAAGATTTTAAAAAGAAACGTCAAATCAGCAGCTGATCACGTTTTGAAAACATCATAAAGTTTATAGATTTCATACTCAAATAAGAGTAAAAAGTAAATAAAAAAGTACTGCTGCAAACATACTATTAACGTTGTACATTTTGACTTTTATAGTTGAGGCTTTGGTAATTGTATTTTAATAAATCAAAATTACGTTATTATAATACCATTAAAATTGTGCAATAAGCCACGAGTTTGCGGCCAGTTTCGTCGCATTAGCAAAAAGAGGCAACCGCAGCGCGAAGATAAAGAACGGAGAATGCTCTACCACCGTACTCTTCCAATGAACTTTATTACATACGATTGTAATATCTACCCAAATGGTACTGACATATACTTGTACCTATCTCACATTTAAAGTTATCTAGAAGCTTGGTGCGTACTACAACTTTGTGGAAATGATTATTCGTATAGTGTTTTTAAGCTAATTATCCTCATCACAAAAAGAAATATTATTTACGAGATAACTTAATTTTTTATTGACGGTCGTACGTGCACTTATTATATTCTAGAACACAGGTTTATTAAAGATAAAACATTATCAATGTATGCGTGTCAAAAACTTGAAATTCTTGTCAATAAAACGGATATGACAATAGGCTTTTGATTGTAACGCAGAAAGAGTATTATAATTATTTTGTTTTATATCGCATTTGTTTTCCGAACATAAAATATCTTATTAACCTGTACCTTAAACTGCCATGTGTAATTACAGTTCTTAAAATCTATGTTCACTTTATATAAAGAACTTTGTATAAAAGCTGACTTGCACAACATTAACCATTTAGAATACAGTTAATGTGGATATATAAATATTGATATTGAGAAGTTTTATTCTAAATCTTCGGAGTTATTAGGTCCATCGCCAAATGGATTCGCAATTCATCAACAATAATCATTAAAATCATTAAAAAAACAGATAACCAACTTGCAATTAACACGAGAAGTTAATACAATTGATAGCTTTGAGGAGGTTTTTAAAGTCTGTTATAGGCATTAAAAACCATAACGCGTGTTCTCAGACTTTTTGTAAACGACTTTGAAATTATATTGTCCGCGTAGAAACGGTGATTGTAAGTATAAGTAGTTCACCTTGGCATTTAACTGAACCTCGATATTGTCTGCACACTTCGTATAAACACAATTTGCAATTTTGTAACCGGCAACTTTGTGAATAAAATGCATCAATTTTAGTAAAGTTAGTTCTTAGAAAATGTTATAATTTGGAAAAATTTAAGCAGATCGATATAAATAGAGCAACAAATATAAGTAATAACTGATGGCATTAAGAAAATCAACCGTTTGTATGTTTTTAATCTATAATAATTTTGGAGTATGTTTCCAACCTCCCTACGCACACTTTTTATTTTATGATTTAGTTATCAAGAATGTAAGTAGTCACCACAATCTATGAACACTTTCGATACTTGCATTATCACATGCGCGCTGCCAACCCAAGTGTTAGAAGGCCCTTCCCTTCTAAGGATGATCTGATAAGAAAAAGGAAAGGGGTAAAAATAAGGGTATACAGGGGGTGGGAGATTGGGCCACCGGCACTCATCGTACGAAACGCATCAAGACTGTTACGTTACGCGGATTTTCTGTCAGAGGGTAATACTTCCCCAATCAAGCCCGCCCATTTTTGCTTAAGAAGCATGACTCTACTTCTACTATATATGTATTAATACTATATATTATTTGTTTCTATTATTTTGTGTCTATCATAAACTTTGTTATTTAACTTAACTTTGTTAAATATTTTAGTTTTCAAAACGTTTTCAACAGTTGATCGGTTCTATGACGAATGAATTCTATGAACAGAGAAGATAATTTTGTGATTACACTTTGTTATTAGCGCGAGACCAATGAAATTTCCTAAACATTTACGGCTGAATGGTACGTTAATTTAAATTATAAGAAATGTACACCGAACGTTTTTAACTACGGTTTTTTTTTATTTACACAAGAACTTTGTAATCTTTTGGTAAGTGAGATTTTATTACGTATCCATCTTTAGACTTAGATAATAGAATTTAGTCACATTCAAAATAAATATGTACAAACTATAATTATATGTTTTAAAGTCAATCGCCTACAACTTAAATAGACATAACAGTCACCTGTTTTTTATTTTAACTAACTAATATGAATAATATAATCGTATTCTTTTATAGTAGCAAGACACATAGATACAGAGTTACAGACAATTTATCTTAATTGAGTAGTAGTAGAGCCATGTTCCTTCCCAGCACAAATGAGTAGGCTCGATCTGTGAAGTACTTTTACTATTATTAATAATAATAATAATATATTTTATTGTACACCAGGATTTAAATTTAAAAAACATTTAAAAAACACAGAAAATAAGGGTGGTACAAACAGGCGGCCTTATTGCTAGTAAGCAATTTCTGCCATACAACCTGTTGGTGAAGGAAATATTATGCCAAAATAATTAAGTAGGTAATAATTAAGGAGGTGGTGTAGCAATCAAATTTTTAATAACATTTACTATTACAGAATATTTGCGTAAAGTAACAGTATCAGAACTGTTGCTTTTCGTGCGATGAATGAGAGCCAATCCAAGCCAAGCCGGAGGACTAATCTCTCACTCTCTCTGTTCACTCCCTGTTTTTATTTTTCATTCCTCCCCTCCTATCCCTTGGTTTAGCAAAATGCAGTTGACACTTTTTCACAAGCGTTCATATGTTGCGATGCTTACCATTAGGCAGACCGTATGCTTGTTTGCCAACAGACTAGGAATTAAAAAATGAACTAAAATAATAACACTTCACTCTACCGTATCTGACACGAACCAGATCAATATTCTATCATAATAGATATTCAAATTGGTAGCACTTAAAATACTTACTAAAATCGATATCTAAAAAGTCCACACAAGTATCTAAATTACACATCTGTAGTATACATGTCATCAGCTGTAAACATTCTCTTTATTATTTTATTATCATGGCGACTAAAAGCTTAAACAAGCGAGCCTCTACCTCTAGAGACTAAAGGCTACAGTGTGTGGCTGTTGTTCCTACAAGGTCAGCGCACTGCGCGCGGGCGGCTGTTTAGGATGGGACTCGAAATCAAGCTATAGATACACAATACTTTAAATCATTAAGCGTTAAAATAATTTTGTTATATTTATTTATTCAAGTAATAAGTTGAGGTAAAACACAGACTAAAAAGTAAGTATAAATGAAATATATATTTTTTATTTAATATTTCATTTCATTAAATTGGAAAACTTATTAAGATATGTTGAAGTATAAAAATCTTTAAATGCTGTATTGTTTATGCTTAAATAACCGTAGGTTGTTGTAATAATAATGCGTGGGCTTCCCCTTTGTAAGATTAGTGATTAGCGAGTAAATATTCTATCAAACATAGCAGACTCTTGCGATTAAAGGTCAAATACATAAAGACTCAGTACAGTAACCCTTTTGTCTTCAAAGAAACTTCTTTAGTAGATAATTCAATGAATTTGAGTGGTATAACGATAACATTATTACGGTTTCATATTTATTTAATGGCTTAATAAGCGTCGCCTGTTAAAATATAGGCAAGTGTGCGATTTCCGCTCAAGGCCAAGACATGGCTTAAACCGGTAAGCCAATAATAATGCTTATTTTAAAATATTATGCTGATTATTTTCAATGTATTTCCTACTGTCTTATTTAATATCATGTTATTACAATTGCAAACATATTACATAAGTTTTTTATTGTGTAAGCGTTTTTTAATTATTTTTTAATATTATGTTTACTTTTCATTGAGGATAAGATAGTGAATGACGTAATGAAGAACTTAATATTTTAATTTTAGGTTATATAATTAAAATTATAAATTACGTTCAAGTACATACATATATTGTAACTAGTGACTACCAGTTCTACTCACGTGTACTTAGCATTACTCGTATATTATTGTTGCAATATCTAAGAGCTCTAAGCGATAGTCTACTTTTATCATCGGCGATTGAAGATTTAAGGACTGTCCCGATGCTGCATCGCATTTTAGTGACTCTCTGCGTTCGATCGCAGCAAAAAAATCTACGCTGCATGCGACTCGATCGCCGTATTTGACTTCTGAATCGCCTATCTTTGACTCCAAAACTAGCATGGCTGATATACTTTTTTATTCGCTTTATTTGAACAGTAATAAATGGATTCATGTAAATCGGCTTCATAGATTTCGGGCGTAGTCAGACATAGATAAAAAATTTAATAGGTATATTAGAATATAATATTTAAAAATAAATACATTAAAAAATAAAAATATCCCTTACTTTAAATTTAGTTAAGTGAACCACAGCCCTAATGCGCATGGGTTATGAGGTCAAATTTTTGTTCGTCATACGTCCGTATGGAAAATTGTTATCTGTATACAGCCGCCTTTTACATTTGCATCACATTTTGCGGGTCAGGGTCAGACATGGGTTAAAAATAGCTGTTATTGTATTTCAATACTATATTTCACTTTAAACTTAGAAGTAGGTTGTGGGGTTGCAACATTACATACTATGTTTTAGTATCATACTTACAATATTAGATATATGTGTCCATGCAAATCCTTCACTATCCAACTTTTGGTATGGAAATATTATTGTTATAAAAATAAATATTGACATTGTGGGGCAACAGTAGCGCACTTACCTTAAGCGCCACAGGTCGCGGGTTCAATTCGCGCTGGGAGCAGATGTTTGTGTTAACCATACAGCCATATGTTCAGGTCATGGTGTGCTTGTCCTTGTCCTTGTATGTGTTTTCTGAAATCCGACACAGGATATCACTTTCCTAATGCGAACGTTGAGTGTGAACTAATATTTTCGGGGGTCTGGACCAACCAATTCAATCTGTTCCAAGAAAAATTAATAGCCCAATATGCTGATTCAGTAACAGTAACCATTGTACAATTCAACTTTTAATCGAATCAGTATTACGGAAATAAATAAGGAACAAAAACGAATGATGTCCTTTGTCTCAAAAACGTCACTCATAAAAAGTTTCATCATAAAGACAATACATCCAAACCAGGATGTAATCACTTGTCACGTTCATGGTGGATTTACATAATTGTCAGTGCTTTTTTGTCCATTTATTCATCGTCCATAATATTATCAAGGCTTTGTATGCAATAAAATAAAATATTCACACATTTTATCAATATTATAAAATTGTAATTGTGATTTGTTTAGACAACGACTATTTTTATACGAAAAAGGTAGTAAAGAAACGTAAGGCCGTTTTATCAACCGGATGACGGGTCACAATTTTTTTGGTGACTGGAAGGAAATTTGCTATAAGTAACCCGCTTGCTTGGGAGAAGAACTGGGTTATATGGGGTTCTATGAGAAGATGGTAAAGTCCTAGGGACCCATTAAAACCTCCTCGGTGGCCGAGCTCAGCGCATGTCATAGAGCTACGGGGTCTCTCGCAGAACGACACAGCGCCATCTGCCAAGCACTGTCCCCCTCTCGTTGCTGGCAGAGCTCGGTCCCGGGAAGGCTATGCTTCCTTGGTAAGCGCATAGAGTCAACGTAGAGTACAGTTATTATTGCCGACCTGGGCAGGAGTAAAAGGCGAGAACAGAAGGTGATACAGTTTGTCTACACTAGAACTATACGCAACAGTACGGATACTGTTACTCCACGTCGATATTCTGTGTAAGGGCCATGAAAGCCCATTCATGCTGAAAACTGCAAGGTTCTTTAATCAAAAACTAAACTAACTGGCATCGGCTGTTTAGAGGCTACTAAACTTCAGACTACGTTTTTTTATTCTATTTTTATGATTATTTGTTTTTATGACCGCTCTACATTCATAAACTACTTTATAGAGTTCGGACTCTATTAAACCAAGAAATTATTTCATATACTCGTATGTGTCATCGCTTCCTTGACTTTGGATAAGTGATATCTCCTAAATGTAAAGCCATACTTTACTTTTCTAAACAGGCAAAGCGACGTAAGCTATTTTTTATAATACTTTGATTTTTATTTAGTAATTTTACATTGAAGTAAAATATAACACCTGCAATACCGGAAAGTTGAAAAATAAAATAAACATAAAAAAGAAATTTAATTTTTACTATCGTTAAAGTAATCATATAAATGTAATATTAATTGATAATAAAGTTTTTAATGAGTCTTATTGAAAAGTGAAATCAATCGTAAATTCGCAACGATCGTCTTTAACTTAACCGCAATTTTGCAATATCATTTATATCGTAATGAAAGAGATCAAAAATTACTTGATTATGCATTGTTGATTGAAGGTATATTTATTTTATTTTCTCGTGATTGGTTAGGTAACACTGCCGTAACCATGACTACGAGTTATCTCAGCGACTTCCGTTGTTATCTCGAGTTATCAATAGCTTTATTGAGGTGTTTGAATGTCGAGTTCGTTTGTGATAATGATATTTTTATGGCCATTTACAGAATAATACTTTGAGGTATATTTATTTTTATTTATGGATGTTAGAAACTTTCAAGTTTCACATTTTAAGAAAGATTGAGATAAAGAGAGAAATAAAATAGTTTTTTTTCATCAATGCCATTCTTAAACCTTTTTAACATGATATTCTTCAAGACCTTTTTAAGGTACATAGAGAACGAACCTTTCTTAGTTTCACTGCATTTCAATTGCTTTTAATACCAATAGCGTTTAAACTTTAATTCGTTGCCGTCTCATTTACCTCCAAGATTATTAAAAATCTTTAATAAAATTATTGACCTAGATATTTAAATATAATTATAATAATTATTATTTTTACACACAGGTGTACTGTGCACTTTGTATTTATAAATATGTAATCATTATTATAATTAGGATTAAAGTTACACACATAATTACTCGGTCGTAACACAGTTAAGCCTACAAAATTAATTTCCGTATGAAACTGGTCGCGATAACTTTTCATATTGCTTTAAAGGTTAGTCAACATTTTACGGCGTTATTATAACAGCTGTATACTATAATCGATTTAGTATTTACTAATGATTATATGAAACTTTATTAATTCCTCAACGCAGCGATTACTAGAACAATAGTTTTTCAATTGTTTTTCCGGTGCCTGCCCTCTATACTATTATGCATAGTTAGATAAGTCATAATATTATCTGACCGATTTTTATTCTGAATAAAAAGAAGATAAAAATGATGTCTTGAAGGCTAGACACATGATTGTTAGATACAAGGCGTAAAATTTAAAATCTCTGATAATATGAAGTATATATGTAGATAGAACCCAAAGTTTCCGAGTAAAATGACTATGACATATGACAGGACGGACAGACAAACGGCCGGACAGACAGACGGAAATTTTTGTCATTTGACAATGGAACCCTAAAAAATGGATGAATACGGAACTTCTCCTTAATACGCTTGTCTAAATCTTGTGTTACAAGTGAAAACGATGATGAGCCGATAAATCTGTATTGAACCTGCCACTGTCATATTATCGTTCAACTCTTGCACCGTTGAGCTATTGAGGTTTAAATTTTTCAAGTGTATTATTTAATAAAGATGATTTAATGTGTATCTAATTTTTAGGTGAAAGTAACTCAGAAGCAGCCGAACAGCAACGACGAGAAATTCATTAGAACTCTCACGAAAGGCGATTTCTTCGGCGAGAAGGCGTTGCAAGGGTGAGCATTTACTAATTGATACTTTATGTAACAAGTTAGTTCAACTAATATCAGATATAACTTATTTAGTCAATCATAAAAGTATGATTTTTCTAAAAAGATCTAAAAGGTTCAGCTTTCGTTTCATGTTTAATTATTGAAATTAAAAAGTTAAGGTTTGATAATTTTTCTAATATTCTTTACCTCCTGTAAATAATTGTTATTTTAAATGCTTTGTTTTTAAAGTTAGGTATCACAAAACCTAAATAATTAAGATTTAAAATGCAATTTTTAAAAATTCGATTTATTCCAAATTTGAAGATTCTCTGTTCTTAAAATCATTATATAATTAAATTTGCTAAATTTATCACAATAATGTTCACGGCGGGAAACTCTAAGATACATTTAAATTAGTAGTAGCGGTTGCGGTTAGATACACTTAGATTTCTCTCGTCTTTTGTTGCGAAACGATTTTAACAGTTAAAGAGTTTCATTTAATTTGCTTATATATGAATGTACATAGAAACCAAAACATCATACTTATATTTTGGATCATTAAAATTTATGAGCCCGCAAATGTTTTGCACATTAGAAAGTGCTTTCATTTAACATTTCAGCGTTACGGCGGAATTACTTAAAATCTCAATTATGGTTCATAAGAATATTTTAAATATTAATTATATCAAATTTTTGTCATTTATGAGATCTTTTTATGAAAGATCAGGAGGTGTAGGTGCTGTACTTTTTTATCATTTGCCACATAAGAAAATATCCGAGGTGGAAAAAAATAATAACTGCAAAATTTTAGTTTTTTTGTTATTCAAATTTTTCCTCATAGTAAATCTATGTCTAAATATATGTCTGACAAAGCAAGTTTTTCTTCAACGTCATTATTCAAAGGACATTAAACTTAGATGGGATACCGATATTGATGTGATGGGATACAAAATGTGTACTAAAAAATTAATAATCATAAAAAATAATAATTCCAGAGACGATCTTCGAACAGCGAACATTGTCTGCGATTCCCCAGATGGCACCACTTGCCTCGTCATCGACAGGGAAACCTTCAACCAGCTCATTTCAACACTCGACGAGATTCGAACAAAGTACAAGGATGAAGGTGACGACAGGCAGAGGTAAGAAAAAAGAGATTTCCTACATTTTTGAAACACTTTCTACAAATTAATGATGGTTTTTTTTGTTACTAAGTTGGCAGACAAGCATACCACCTGATGGTAAGCAGTTCCCGTAGCCTATGAGCGCTTCCCATTAGTAGGTGCCACTCTCGCGTTCCCAACGTTCGAGATGTTAGTTCTTAAATCTCCTTCGCCCAGTAATTTCACTAGCCTACAATGCTCTTCCAATCGAAATACAGTAATGCCCAAGATACTATTGCTCTGCGTTAGAATATTTCACACGGCGGTGGTACCTACCTAGCTGGCTTCTTGCAACAAAAGACCACCAATGTGACTGATTGCACTGATGGAATAATCTCTGCTGTGACTAGCAGATATTATAACAACAGCGGGCGATGGGGTCATCACGTCCCATTGCCTTTAAAATTTGGGTATTGGTTATTTGGAAAACAGCCAATCTAAATTTTTATATATTTCAAAATACAAGCAAAAAACGTTTATATAAAGGAACGTTTTCAGTTTACAGGCATTCCCTTTTTAATAACAAATACAATTTTAAAAATACCTAAATGAGCGTAATTTTTTTATTGTTTCCATTGACATAATGTTGTCATTGTTGAAAAATTCATTTAATATATTACGTTAAGTTTTCTTATGGTAACACAAAAACCACGTCTAAACAGTTCAATACGGATACGGACAACAATAGATTTCACAAGAATGCAATCACAATGCTATTGTTATATTGATTTATTTTGAAACATTGATACCATTTTCGGCTAGGCTTTTGTCTTCGTTTCTATAACATAAATATAATGATGCTTCATTTCTGTTGATGCAAACTCGGAATTGTTTTACGGTAAGTTTATGTTTAGACAATTAGTATTATTTAAAGAATGTAAAATATTCTGACAGAGAATTATGTATATATTTTTGAAAATCTAATTGTGTCTTTTCAATGATGATTTCTAAGCAGTCTTATTAACTTACTAGTAATACCACTTACTACTGTAGGTACTTGTACCCATAGAATTTTTAAATTAAAATTTGAGCCTAACCAGTTCAAGTGATTTTTATGCTAAGGGGTTATTCGTAAGAGCAAAATCGCGCGCGTTAAACTGTTCCAAATATTATGTATTTCGTCATAAATTTTGATCAGGTTTAAATCCTTATCCTTTAATGAAACACAATGTCTGTTTAAGCGTCTATAATTCTAAAACCACGGGTCCTATTTAAAGATTAATTACTTGTATTGTGGTCTGTTATTTAGATTTCAGAATACAGCTGTAACAATTTTACTCGGAAGAAAAGTCGCGATAAAAGTTTTATATTAAAAATGTATATAAAAAGCATCCGAAATCGCCTGTTGAAATGAAATGCCTAAACTTCAGTTATATAACAGATGCAATAATAATGTTAGTTTTGTTGTATCGAAAAAAATTCAATTAGAGTCGCGTAATGAATTTATTGTAATCATATATTGAATAAATAAAACGCTTTCACTGTATATAAAACGCTTTGAATAATCATAAAAGAAATTACTATTGAAGAGTGGAAGTAAATCTGTTATTAACTTTCCTCTGGCATAGAAACTAACTTTTTGCTGGAAGCCATTAAACCACAATCGTTATCCCGCGGTTTTATCGCACCCATTGTCATTTTTTAAACACAATACTCGATATGTGATAAAGTCGGTTATCGATAATATACAACAGTCAAGCTGATTCAGGAAAGTAGTAAACAATTAAGGTCGTTCCATCTGAAAAGGTTTAAACTTTTGTTTTAAATAAAAAATTATCAGTATAACAGAATTTCTCTTAACCTGTTTTGATTATTCTTTTTTTTATTTAATTATCTTCCTACCTTACTAAACGTTTTACTAAAAAATATAGCAAATTTGAAAATGTTTTACGATACGGTTAGTAACTAAAACAAATAGCTCATTCCAAGTAATTTTGCTTTATATTAATAAAAAAATTACATACTGAACATATAACCTATTTTCTAAGTAAAATTATGTGATCGTATCAACGAAAAGATGTCTTGTTCTTAATTATTCTCTAAACATTTCAGACTTAACGAAGAGTTCGCCAATTTGCGGTTATCCGACCTCCGCATCATCGCAACATTGGGTATCGGCGGCTTTGGTCGTGTGGAACTTGTCCAAATCCAGGGCGATTCCAGCAGGTCATTCGCCTTGAAGCAGATGAAGAAGGCCCAGATCGTTGAGACGAGACAGCAACAGCACATCATGTCGGAGAAAGAGATAATGTCGGAGATGAATTGCGAATTCATTGTCAAGTTGTATAAAACGTTTAAAGATCGTAAATACTTGTATATGCTTATGGAAACTTGCCTTGGTGGAGAATTGTGGACTATTTTAAGAGATAGAGGTAAGTTTTTAATTTTTTTTCTCATAATCAATTTCTCTAATTTTATCATTCTGTATCATACTAGGAAATATGTAACCCTGATAAGATCACTCATGTGCCAGTCTTTACATTCTGTGTTGCAGAGGTTATTCTCGACAACTATAAATGACGTAAAATCTTAAAATTTGGCATTATAATATCTTAATATATCGTTCAATAACTGTATATAAACATAGATCAATATAGAGATCAGATTTAGCCCAAAAAAAAATTTAAAGGATAGTTCATACAATGCTATTTGAAAGAATATGTAGTGTAGCCATTGACTTAGTCTTCTTCTTCTTATCGAGTGGTAAGTGGCCAACCTAGTGTCAGAGCTGTTCAGGTCGCCCGTAGCCCTCTGACTTGACTTCTCGACTGTTGTCAAATTCATAACAGCCGCGATCGACTTTTTACTTGCCCTCCGAAACATGGAGACGCTCAGTTGATATACTACTATGCGATCGCCCATCTTGTGACTGACCGCGCCTTAAGTTGCTTAACGCACAGATCGCTTACCGATCACTGGGTGGACTCGGCTATGAGTGGCTATTGACTTAGTATAAACTAAGGACCAGCCTCACATATAAAAGACGCTCCAAAGATTCGCTGATTCTAAAATTCAATGAAACTAAGTTAGTCGTGCGTTAAATTTATTCGTATATATTGCAAGTTGTGACTAACTTCGTGTTGTTGCGTTAGTGAGAATTTACGAGGGAGCATCATCAGGAGCATTAATATAGAAGGACATGTTTATATAATTATGTTATTATGTGTACAGCATAATTATTTCTTCTTAACATTCTTTACAAATTCATTGCAGAAACCTAATTGTGTGAACTGTACTCGCTAATAACTCGCTTTGTCCGCATTTTCACATTTATTGCACTTATTGTTTGAAAATTTTCAGGTCAATTCGATGACTCCACAACGAGATTCTACACGGCATGTGTCGTTGAGGCTTTCCACTATTTACATTCTAGGAACATAATTTACAGGTGGGCTATTTATTTAAGATATAATACAAACCTAACTGTCTTAAACAATATATTTTGATTGCAAATATAGGAAATTGTGGACAATTGTCTTACGTCGTACGTAATTAAACATTGACAATAATTCTTACGTCATATTAAACTTGTATTAATATTATTATAGAAAATATTTGCTTTGTTTGGTTACGAATCTGATTTAACTTTTACGATCAAGTTGAGAGAAAACTGCTTAAGAAAATTATTCTTACCGCGCTAAAAATAAGCAATCAACTTTTTAAAAATCTAGAATTGGCTTTCTACACACTATATATTTTATAATATATTGATTATAATAATCTACCATTTTAACGTCAGTAATTAGTGGTTTATGCCAACATTAATTGCAGATTAACGGATATACAGACATGCAGATTTTTTCATGATATTATTTAAAACCGGTAAATAAATACGTTAAACAAATTAACCACTGGATCTTAATAGATGCTCTCCCTGTTTCAAACCTTTGACCTTCGCACCATACACATTTTTGAATGGCAATTATGGGTTAAAATTAATTTAAGACATTAATTTTCTAGGGATCTCAAACCAGAGAATTTACTACTTGACTCGAAAGGCTACGTGAAGCTAGTGGACTTTGGTTTTTCGAAGAAACTCCAAGCGAGCCGGAAGACTTGGACTTTCTGCGGGACGCCGGAGTACGTCGCGCCGGAGGTCATCATGAATAGGGGACACGACATCAGCGCTGATTATTGGTCTTTAGGTAAAACAGGAAACTCTATTTCGTATGCACAATATTTTCTTGAGAATCGCATGAGCTATTTTGGAGCACTGTCAAATTAAAGCTAAATTCTGTAAACATAACTGCGTATTGATGAAATATTATTTATTTTCGTTGTAGAGAGTAAAACATTACAATGAAATTAAATAAATAATGGAGGTATACGCAGCTAGTTATAATTATTTATAACCAGCGGCTTCGCTTCCGTGGCGTACCGATTTTGCTTTATTGAACGGAACCCTAATTCTTTTTCTAAAATAAAAGTAGTCTAGTACCCACTAACTTCTTATAACTATCTGCCAGTGAATTCACATCAAAATCGATCCAGCCGTTACAGAGATTAGCCAGAACAAACAAACAGACTGACAGACAGACAAAAAATTTAAAAAATGGTTTTTATTAACTTATTTAAGTACCGTATATACTATCATAGGCATTTAGTAAAAAGCTGTTAGTTTGGAATTACAAACAGACACATCACCTTTATTTATTTGTATAGAGTATAAATAATCTTTGTGTGTGTGTAAATAACTACTTATTTAATTAAATAAGTTAACAACAACAGATGTAACTACATTCGAGTAGCAACCCTGAAATTACTAACAATATTCCAGGTGTACTAATGTTCGAACTGCTGACGGGCTCGCCACCATTCACGGGCGCTGACCCCATGAAGACTTACAACAAGATCCTGAAGGGCATCGACGCGGTGGAGTTCCCACGCTGCATCACGCGCAACGCCGCCAACCTCATCAAGAAACTGTGCCGCGACAACCCTGCCGAACGTCTTGGCTATCAGCGAGGCGGTATCACTGAAATACAAAAACACAAGTTGGTTCTATTTACTCATTATTTTCTTAGGCGGTGAGAAATTGGATGAAAATTGTCACGCCAATTTCGAAATGGAAAAGAGATCTATATATTTTTTCCCTTTCATAGAACTGTAAGAAGGTTTCTCCGGGGGATTTTTAATATATAGGTATAGTTATGTAATGTAGATGAGGTTAATATTTATGACTGTGATTTTAATTACTTTAAGAAGTTTCACTTCTATCGCCTCGATTCCGTCCCCATTTGTATTACGAAAAAATCAAACTGTATCTCCTACTAAACTGTTTTATATAACACAGTTTAGATTTTAAGTTTGAATTAAAATAAAATAAAAAATAAAAAAATAAAATATAGTACAACCATTTTGTATAATTATGTATAGTAAAGTATAGTTTTCCCGGCGTCGGGATGTGACGACCCCATCGCCCGCTGTTGGGATAACCTCTGTCACAGCAGAGATTATTCCACCAGTGCAATCAGTCACACTGGTGGTAGGTCTTTTGTTGCAAGAGGCCGGCTAGGTAGGTACCACCGCAGTGTCCAATATTCTGCCGCCAAATAGTAGTGCTTAGGCACTACTGTGTTCCGGTTTAAAGGGCATTGTACGCTAGTGAAATTACTGGGCGAACGAGATTTAAGAACTAATATCTCGAGGTTGGCAACGCGCGAGTGGCACCTACTAATGGTGCTGCAAGCGCTCATAGGCTGCGGCAGCCACTTACCATCAGGTGGGCCGTATGCTTGTTTGCCAACTTCTAACATAAAAAAAAAAAAATAGTTAATGCAAAAGTTTGTATGTTTGGATTGGATTTGGATGTTTAGATGTTGGATGTTTTTTACTCAATCACACAAAAATGACTCTGAATCATGCAAAAAAGATGACATTTGGATGAAATCTGTCACAGATATAGATTGTCACCTGGATTAAAACATAGGGTGATTTTATCCCAGAAAATGTTCAGTTCCCGTGGGATTAAAAAAAAACGAACGACAAGATTTGAATTTAGATAAGATAGGTCTTATGGAATCCAGTCTAATTATTTTCAGGAATTTTATAATAGAAATAGATAGAAATTTCAACAAGAAAGTCACTTTTTGTCACGGAAAGAAAAGGGGAATAAAGTGGCAGAAAGTATGCATCGGGCACTATTTAGTTGTATTGCAATGAAGGTACCTCATTACAAAATGTAAATCACGCCGGCGAAGCCTGGGCAGATGCTAGTTCGAAATAAACAGAAACTAAATATTCACAGAAAAATTATAGTACCCCAAATTTTTAAATAACTATTAATCTTTTCCAGGTGGTTCGATGGTTTTAACTGGGAGGGCTTGGCTCAACGTACGTTGGATCCCCCAATCACACCAGTCGTCAAGTCTGCTATCGACACACACAACTTCGACCAGTACCCGCCTGACGCGGACGAGCCTCCACCAGATGATTTATCAGGATGGGACTCTACTTTCTAAAGCCTTTGCTTGAGACAAATCGATGTCGGATGTTTTATGCTCGACCGCGAAAATTCCGCTAAGTGGGCATCTATTGGTTGATTTTTCTGGAGCTATTTGATTACAAACATTTTTGCTACATGTTTTGTTTTCAAACAAAAAATATTGCCAGACAAAAAAAAACTTAAAATGTAAATTACATTGTAGCTTCTGAGGAAGAAACTGAATACTATAGGTAGGTTCAGTTAATTAAGGATAATATAATTTTTGTATATTGCTCGAATTTGAACGAATCCTTACTACGGCTTTTTAGTGACCGTAGGTAACATGAATATTGAAAATGGAATATAAGGATGAGTACTACAATTATGATTATCAACATCAATATGCCGTGAAATTTATTGTGTTTTGTGACAGGGAAATTATTAACTTTTTTATATTGTATGTCACAATTAATTAAGAAAAATCAACTAACGCTTTATTTGTCAAATTGCATCAAGCAGCTTAGACTACAGAGCGTGCCAAAGAAATTCACATACTAAATTATTAAATTAATGTAAAATTTAAACGGCTAAAACGAGTGCGAGACGGGTCGCGACGGCGAACGTAGCCTACTCACTCTGATGCAGGACCTACTATGGGTCCGAAACTAGTCGGTACTTAATCCGATTAAACGTGAGTTTTAGCCGTTTAAATTTTACATTAAATTTACATACACTTGAAATGAATCATCTGTAGCGTTCGGTTGGAAACAAAAATATGAATAAAATCATTAGGTTTATACTTCTTTATTACTGTTATAGTACAGCTATTTGCCAATAGGTGGCGTTAATACCCAACAATGTAAATGCATGTACATTTAATATAAGTATGACAGATATTTCCTTTGATTTATCGTTTGAATCATAAAAAGACCATCGAAATTGTCTCCAAGCTATGGCTGAAAAGTTATTTACTTGAAAATATCGAATATTGCATTCAACTTAGAATAAAATAAGAATTATCTCATTTAGTTGTAATGAATGCAGATTTCTGTTTGCCATTATATTAATTACAGCGCTTGCCAAGGGTAACATGTATTTGTAAATTGAAAATATTTTGATATCAACTATACTTAAAATGAAAAGTTTATAATAAATATATATTTTGTATACGTAGGTAATATATTTGGGAACAATTATTTACTGATAAGCAGGGTCAGGAATACCAAAATATTGTTACCAAATTACTTGTTTCTTATTTGAAATATTATTTTTCAATATCATATTATACATAAATAATTTGCAACGTGAAAATATATTATTTTTCAACAAAAATATAGTTTGCAATATCATTTATATGCTTTCTTGTGACAAAACTAATTTAAAGTTTCAAAAATATTAAAATTTATTTTTATTTGGAATATGCGTTTGTAATCTGGTGCTCAAATGCGATAATAATAAAAAAATAAATAGCTTTTATTTATAATTATCAAGTAATTTAACACAGTAACATTTTATATAATAATTTTTTTATTATATAAACGACATTTTTGTTACCCTATTATTTAAAAATGCTTGTGTAAAATGAAAGGGAATGGAACTATACAATTTATAGCTTTATACCTACATATTTGATTTCTTTTTAATTTAAACACGAGGGAAAGTAATGTTCTTATTACTAATTAATTATATATTATATAAAAATATATAAAGTCTAGATCCTATTTGCTTTAAATACCACCATATTGTTTAGTTTTTTTAACACACGGTTTTTCGTTCGCAAAAAAAACACATTCATTATTACTTTATAGTATAATAGAATCTTACAGAAAACTTCGGGATGCGGCAAGTTATGTTTATAAATTAATTAACTGAAGTGCTTATGACTTAAATTTAATAAATAGGTCGATGAAAGATGGTCAAATGTCCATAAAGATGCGATTTTCAATACCTTACTAACAAAAGATTAAAAATAAGTATAAAATTGCCAATGTTTTTGTGTAACATTAAACTTTTTACCAATACATTGCATAGTTGAAAGTTGTTTAAATGTAAATATATAATTATTATAACTTATAACTACATATTAATTGTTAGTGTGATCTGTGCAATTAAAAAAACATTAAAATATTTTTTATCTTTACATTATAAAAATAAATTATTTTTGGTACCTTAATTAGGTATTAGGTATTCAAGGAAAAATTATTTTGTTTTAGATTTAGACATGCTTATCGAACTACATATATTAATTATACCAATGGAAAGATTAGTTGTATTTTTAACTGTCATCTGATGGTAGATATCTTCCACGCGTGACGTAAATAATTATTGTATGAAACGGCTAAACCCTCAAAATATAAAGTCAATTAAAATAAGTCTTCCGTAATAATGTTGCAAATGAATTATTGTAAATATTTTAATAGGATTAATAGGAGATTCGTATGAATTTTCGTAAATGTAATAATTCATAATTATAGATTTTATATAGTTAAATTGTAACTATCATAAGGACATTTATTTTTGTAATCATAAACTATATTAGTATAATTATTAATAATAATTGTAATTACGTAAACTTTTATGGATTTTGAAAAATGTAAAATACATTATTTCGATCAGAAATCTGTTGTTTATTTTCACAATCGTTTTTCTTGTTCCGATTTTCTTCTGGTATTTATACATTATATTATTATTAATAATAATAATAATAAAACTATATTGTCCAAAAGTACATTACAGTGTATGCAAAGACAAGTTACAATACAACAATAATGATATATACAATTGAAGATAGCATCCGTTGCTAAACTAAGTAAAAACTTGTATTCCAGCATTCGGCGCCACTCCTCTCAGATATTTAAATACAAAATAGGTACTTAAAACAAATAAAAAGTTACAACTTACTTTGCAAAAATTGGAAATAATTGTGATAAATTTAGGATTGTGTTAAAATGATCCTCTCTGTGTGTGTAATGATTTTGCATGTGTGTATGTACGAGAGGGTGTGTGTTAAAGCTACATGAATTATCTAAAATAAAGCAAAAAGGTATATTAGATATTAGATATCATAAAAACTAATTGAGACAATAATAATATGTAAAATATGTTGAAGTCTATAATTTGACACTAAAAGAGATTCTATTAATACAAGATTTTGTAAGTTCAAGGTATCCTTTTGTCTATTGCTCTAGGAAAAATTCATGTTTTAGTGAGAAAGAAAATTAGAATATTTTAATGACTGGAAAAATCATTGCTTACATTCTAAATATCACTACATAGTATAAAACAAAGTCGCTTTCTCTGTCCCTATGTATGCTTAAATCTTTAAAACTACGCAACGGATTTTGATGCGGTTTATTTTAATAGATAGAGTGATTGAAGAGGAAGGTTTATATGTATAAAAATAGTGGAGAAAAAAATTTTTTTTGAGGTTTCTAATGTGATGTCGTAAATCATTACATTTACCGCGTGCGTGCCACGGGCAGTAATGAATAAATCAAAACTACTGGATCGATTTTAATCATTTTTTCAGTGAATGACATAGGCTTATATATTTTATACCCGAGCGTAGCCAGAGCGAGCTTTACTGAGAATTACTTCATTAAATTACATAATTTATGAATCCCAAGACAAATCTGCTAATCTATTATTTTGCAGCCTTAGCCTTTCTCTTGGCTTAAGTCCATTTTTTTTATAAATAAACGCTGCGCACTCAACGGCCCCCTTTAGGATAGTGAAACACATACAAGGACAAGAACAAATACACCCAGACCGGAAAATTTGCTTGCATGGTCAATACAAACATTATGCTCCGAGCGGGAATCGAACCCGCGACCTGTTGCGTTTAAGGCAGGTTCGCTACCGCTGCGCCACAGCGTCCTCAATTATACAACCAAAATATTATTTTAATGATATTAAAAAGAATATCAACTCTTATTAGGATATAAACTGTGTCAAATGAAGGACCCTACAAATATGTATATTATTTGTAGAATGAAGGAAGGCAGGCGCTCGGCAATTACAACAGAGGTTAGAATTTAGTTATATTTCAGACATCCTTTAACTGTTTTTGGTAGAAGTTAAAAGCGGTTAGCGTAAAAATAACATTAAATTATTACAAAAAAAATTGGAAGATAAAACAACCCCCACTTTTTCTTTCATTTCTTCTCTAGGAAATGGTATACAAAATACGGAATTCATTTATTCAACATTTTTTAATACGACAACATAGAAATAATTTGTTCCGCATCCAACATTTCATCACCTATGTAACTCGCAAGAAGACGTCCATAACTGTCTCCCTTCTACATATAAGTATCTTCACTAAAAATAATGATAATAGGCTCAATGGTTTAGGTATGAAAGAGTCACAAACAAACATTAGATTTATAAAAATGGTAGCTACATACTTTCCGAATGTAATCTACTTATTCATTTCCACACTTACGTCTATAATTGCCCATTCTTAGTTTTTTTTTTTGCAATTCGTCACTAGAAATAATATTTTGTTATATGTTTTTTTTAGGCTTATACACTATCCCCAAATAGGCTTAGTTTGTAAGTAAAGTAAATTCACGATCAACCGCCAAAAACTCACCGATTTCTATCGACATTAATTTTATCTAACGTAATAGTGATTGTAAACTCGAAAAATATTTTTAAGACATGAAGACACCCTTTTCAATCCTTAACCACAGGTTTTGTCATCTTTGATTAAAAATTAAACGTCTAAATTGAATCGAATCTATGAATACAAAAATGATGTATCAAAATTATAAATTCGGTTTGACACAATTTCCTTGTACCACACACCCATTGCATCCCAATGCGGAATTCCGCTGGTCGCTATCTCGAAGTTGTCCTTCCTACCCTGTCCGTTGCTGGCAATAAAGTTGCCTACTACAAACGGATTTGAAGTAAATAGCCGATTTAACGCGCTTGGGGCGTGGTGCTTTACAGGTTTCAGTTTTTAAAAGCTTTAATGGGTCATACAAGCTTTAGGAGATTACAAGACCTTACTAAGTAATTCCTATAGCCAAACGATGTGTATTACTATTAAGTTCACACTATACACGAAATAAATTCTTATAATCATAATAAAGATATAACATAGCTTACTAGAACACACATAATAATATATTAAAGTGGATACATTTTTTAAAATATTTTAGACTTCTTTTAAGCTATCCATTTAGTTATATTACAATTCTATAATTTTTATATCATCTCTCACCACCTCGATGTCTGGAAATCCACAACAGTGCATTTTCTTTCTTTTTCGACAAACCAGCATGAAACTACCACTACCACTTTGTGAAACCAGCTTCCGTCGGCGGTCTTTCCGAATCGATACGACTTAGGAACTGTCAAGAGAAGACCTTATTTTAACAAGGTCGGCTACGCACCTGCATGCCGTGTGGTGTTGCAGATGCTCACGGGCAGCGCTGATCACTTAACATCAGATGAGCCCCTTGCCCGATGGCCCCATCGGAAATAAAAAAATGTATACTAGTCATGGTATTAAAGTTATTGGTCTTATAAGAGATCAAATTAAATTGTAACGTGATAAAGACTTGAATGGCTTGTGAAGTTGTAACAATAGTCACGTGAACGCTATAGTGAAAGTAAATAATAATCGGTCACTTTATTATAATTGAATAGATATTGTGTGAATTAATTGAAGTTCTTATTGCATTGTTTCATATGAAATTATATGGATAGGTAAGACGAATTTTATGAAAATATAACTTGTTTCTTTATCCTACCAATGATACATGCGGGATTGAGGGCACACTACAGACATCACCTTCAGTGATCAGCTGAGATTTTCTATTTTATTTGGAAAGTAGGGCAGATGACTCTACTCCACCTGATGGTAAGTGGAAATAAAGTCCAAACGCGAAGGCGGCTAACAGAGTTGCGGAATGCAACCGTGTTAGCCACCCTCGCCCTGCCTACCCGTAAGATGCCTCTTCACGCCTC
This sequence comes from Hestina assimilis, assembly GCA_023373885.1. NCBI lineage: Eukaryota > Metazoa > Arthropoda > Insecta > Lepidoptera > Nymphalidae > Hestina > Hestina assimilis. The sequence goes on from CM041754.1 coordinate 8,310,895, forward strand.
GTTTGAAGGAGCCCAGATTAAAGGAAGGAGGGAACACGTGAGCCGGCAATGAGTTCCACTATTTTGGAGTACGTCAAAGAAAAGAATTGGCAAACTTCTTTGTTCGCGAAGGAATTGATGCCACCGTTAGATGGTGACATCGGAGACCGGCACGCGTAGTTCTTATATGGAAAGGGGAGGGAGGTATGTATGTATAACTCGCTGTGATACATTAGATAGAGAAAGAGGAGGAAAAAGGAGACATGGGCAGGGTTTCGGCCTCCGAACTTCTTGTTCATCGAACAAATCCAACACTGCTATTGCTACAAAGATATTATGTGTGAGGGAAGTACTCTGATCAAGCTGGCTTATTCCTATACTGAAAATATCTAGGCTCGACTACTACTTCTACTGAATGAATAAATTGCTTAAAGAAACCTATTTTGTATAAATATATACGATACATATTCACTAGACGGACGTTGTAGCGTGCTTGTAGTTAGCCTGGTTTGTGTTTGTTAAAAATATCCGGTCTGGGAGTTTGTCCTTATCCCCCCCCACAGTGCCTTGGAGAGCACGCTAAGTTGTTGGTTCCGGTTGTTATTATCAGATCTGATAATAATCGTTAATTCTTGATAAGTAATATGCTCTTATCCAATAAGTTACTGGTTCGCCCTTGTGAAGTATATAAAAACTATAGTATAAAAACTAGTGGTCAAATCAGGATAAGAATATAAGCAAACCTTGTATAAATACCATGGCTATGGCTAGAAAGAAGAAGAACTGAAAATAACTATATAGAGTATATATAATTATAATACACCTTCAAGAAAACACAACATGTAAATAGGCATATTTCTGAGCATTAAAACGTAATTATATCTAAAATTTTCCCCTTCAAACCTCAACGTTGTTCCAGGAAATTAGCCGAGATCACAGTTAAAACAACTTGCTTTAACATCATAGAGTATTAATTAAAGAGCAACAAATTAAACCTGTAAACTGGAGCGAATAATGGAACTTAATATACTCTTCCTTTTAAGGAAATTAGTTCCTTGTAGATAAATACCGGTAGTAGGTAGTTTTATATAACATTTAGAATATTTATTTGAAAACACAAGTAAATGTTACACACTCGGCAACATGAATCCGGAACAGAATAACAGAATAAACAAATTTACCGGCGTCAGGATGTGACGACCCATCGCCCGCTTTTGGAATAACCTCTGTCACAGCAGAGATTATTCCACCAGTGCAATCAGTCACACTGGTGGCAGGTCTTTTGTTGCAAGAGGCCGGCTAGGTAGGTACCACCGCAGTGTCAGATATTCTGTCGCCAAATAGTAGCGCTAAGGCATTACTGTATTCCGGTTTGAAGGACACTGTAGGCTAGTGAAATTACGGGGAGGATATTTAGGGGTAGAGGAGATTTAAGAATTAATATCTCGAGGTTGGCAACGCGTGAGTGGCACCTACTAATGGTGCTGCAAGCGACAGATAGGACATATCTGTATGTAAGGCCAGTGCCAAACTATAAATAATATACAACATACAGATTTATTTCAGACTAGCGGCCCTTCCGGCTTCGCACGGGTGGACGTAAGATTTTTTAAATTTTTTATTAATATTATTATTTATTTTATTGAAGATATGTTTTTTAATATTGTAAAACATACTATTGTTCTATCATCAATAGTTTCCGCAGCGCATGCGAAGAAAGACGTATTAGGGCACTTTTTACACCTTGGATTATGTTAGTTAAGTGTTAGTAAGGATCCCTAATCTATTCTAGCAATAAGTATAGCCTATGTTACTCAGGCTGAATGTAGCTTTCCAATGGTGAAAGAATTTTTGAAATCGGCCCAGTAGTTTTTGAGTTTATTCATTACAAACATTCACACAAAAACCCAAATCTTTCCTCTTTATAATAGTAGTGTAGATATACAACATTCCTGTGTAAAATCAAGTGTATATACACGAATGATTCGTGTAGCGAGGAAGCGTCGTGTTTTCGCGCGTCGATCCCCGTTCCTGTCGTTAATGGGATAATTCGGTTCCGCGCCTAGGGTCGAACCCTCGGCTATTGGTATTTGACAGATTGCACTCGTAAAATTCAATCGAAATCAGTGTAAGCTGCATCGTAAACCAAACAATTTGGACGCTATTATTGTTGAAATGATTTACGTTTATGGGATTAGAAATAAGACAGTTTGGTGTCTATCTGTGGTCTGGTGTGTGGTTTTTTCATTTATCTCCATAATCTTGCAATCATTTTCAGGACGAGTCGGCTCGGAGTTTGTATGTGCTGCGGAAATAGATGAAATTGATTGCTTATGCACATATTGTGTATTTTGATGAACTTAATGAAAATTACGTATGAGTTTGAGTTTTTTGAAAATCTATGTTGGATAAGAGTGTTTCTTTAACTGTATTATTGCTTTCTTTGTAGCATAGTCATTAAGTGCGGGGCAATCTCGCTATTAAAAACAGAACACTAAGTTTGATAGTTGTATAAATTTTGACTACGACATTGATTGAGATAGATCACGTAATAAACGCTACACACGCTACACACTCAACGGCCCGATTGGAATAGTGAGATCCTGTGTCTGGGGTCCGGAAACTAATAGGAGAACAAACGGACCCAGACCGTAATATATGTCTGCATCTTCAATATGCAACGAACAAGAATCGAACCCGCGGCCCACGACGTCATCCTAAAGAACTTTTTTCGTTCGTCTTTCGTTTATAAAAATATTGATAATTATGTTGTAAAATGGTCTTGTTGACAATTCGAATAATGTTCATCCAAACAAACTTTGCCATCCCTGTTAACCCTGCAAGAAAAGAACTCTTGTTTGTCAATAAAAATAATAAGTTTTCCGGCGTCGGGATGTGACGACCCCATCGCCCGCTGTTGGGATAACCTCTGTCACAGCAGAGATTATTGCACCAGTGCAATCAGTCACACTGGTGGTAGGTCTTTTGTTGCAAGAGGCCGGCTAGGTAGGTACCACCGCAGTGTCAAATATTCTGCCGCCAAATAGTAGCACTGCTGTGTTTGAAGAGCACTGTACGCTAGTGAAATTACTGGACGGACGAGATTTAAGAACTAATATCTCGAGGTTGGCAACGCGTGAGTGGCACCTACTAATGGTGCTGCAAGCGCCTATAGGCTACGGCAACCACTTACCATCAGGTGGGCCTTATGCTTGTTTGCCAACTTCTAACATAATAAAAAAAAGTACTTTTTCTCGTCTATAAGAAAATGCAAGCAAATTTTAGTATCGTGTCAAACATAATTTTACTTAATAAGTGTTCTCTACATTAACTTTCTTGATAAATGAAATCACGTACATAATAATTTTAACAAGCTCGAACATCGGTGCGATTATTTTTTTACGTTAATTAAAAGAGTAGCGAAATATAAACGTAACGAATATAATAACTAAATAATGTAATAGTGTATTGAAATCGCTTTATATATTTTAACTTCGTTATTTGATATCAAAATTAATTAACCACATTTCACAATCCACAATTCAATAAAACACGTATAAACATTTTGTATATTATTATTTACTAGCTTCGCCCATGGCTACGCCCACGTGAATACGAGTTTAATAAAGCATCTTTATTGAAATAGAAATATATGGTTCCTGACATAAAGTCTCATTCTCTATTCCAACCACTTCAAAATCGGTTCAGCAGATAAGGCGTGATTAGGTAAAAGACATAGGTACAGCTGTTTATAATATAGGATAATTAGCATGGTATTTATTGATCTATTTTATAATAATAGTATGTAAGCGCGGGAACCTAACACTTTTCAAGAAAAAAGAATCCTGTGTAATGTCAGTGATTTCTTCAAATGATTTCTTCAAAACCCGTGCAGCCGTTTTCGCGTAATAGAGTGGTAAGCATCCTAACATACAATTTATTTTTGTAAAGAATATTAGCAATGCTTTTTCAAGGCATTACTTACGTTGCCCTTTCAAGTAAGCTCGACGCTTGCGCTAGGAGTGGCTACGACAATAGCCCAAGGGTGTCAGGATCGAACCCGTGACTCTCGCCTTAGTGAAGCGGAGTCGGCTTTAATATTAAAAGGATGATCCAGGTAATCTATATGTATGTCAAATTTCTTCCAAATCCGTTAAGCCATTTTTGCTTAGTAGACTAATGTTCATTCACCTAAACATACAAACTAACATACAAACTTTCTCATTTATAATATTAATGGGATGTGTAACTAATTGAGTGTGTTCTTGTACATGGCATTCAATTTGCCAACAACCAATATGATGTTCCATTTAATGTAACGTTTTAGCGAATGAATAATTAATAATTAATTATTCCCGTCGACAACACGCATTTATAAAATGGAGTAGTAGTATTTTGCTCTTTCAAGCATAACAGGTATGAATCGACCGGTCTAGCAAAATTCCCTGTATTTTTCCGGGCACTGCTTATTACTTTTATCCGCATTTGATAAGTAACTAGTTTTTACACATAGCGATTGCCATTTGACCTCCGCAGCCTTAAGGGCAAACCGTTATCATTGGATGAGAACAATTCAGAACTACCAAGTAAATATCAAGAGTTAACGATTATTATATAATATATAAAATGTGATAATAATCGAGACCGACGGCTCAACATGCTATTCGAGATATGATGGGGGGATCCACAACAACAACAGCTAAACCAAAAAAATATCTGTAAGGTGCCCCGGGTGGGAATATATCCGCGACCATCGAGTCTTACGACCAAACGCTACAACGGTTTTCTCTCGCTCTCAATATTACCGTGAATTAGAAGTGGGTATCTGAACGGCGTTTCGAGTGATAAGCGTTGGAGGGTAAAGATTTCCCTGAGATTCCTTTTCCTTTCTCCTCTCCCCTCGTCAATCTCCTCTTCCTCATACCTAAGTAGCTCTTCTCAGAAGCTGATACCTCAAGTTTTAAACTTTCTAACTTTTGCGTCCAATACATATTAGTATGACCATTTTCCTCTTTGTGTTAAAAGGTGTGTCATAGTAATATAATGTATTTCGTGTTCACTTAAATTGTATAGATTAATGAGTTGCAGTTATGTATTCAATTAGTAAATATCGAAAAAAAGATTTTGAAATCAAAAATATTTTTTGTATGTTTTTATGATCTATGTTTACCTAAGCCATGCCTTTTCGTTGACCACTAATGTTTATAATAACAAAATCATGACGCACAAAATACCCTCCTTGAACATCAATGTATACGATCGCTTCCCTTTTCGAATTTAGTGGAACCTAATGAATTAAGGAACAGTGACTACAAAGTTTGTTTCTGAATGTCTATGAATATGTAACGCGAATTTACATAAGCACTATAAACAAAGTAAAACGATTGAAGTACAACTATCCCTATCAAAAATCTAATAACAGACTCCAAGCCCAACAAAACACCTGTTTTCAAAGGGTTCATACCACCGACCCTTATTAGTTTGAATACGAAGAAATGAACACCGAAAACATATTTAGTTTTACAAAAGTCAAACTAATAATCAAAGGAATTTGAACCTTATTACTAATACAATTAATGTCAAGAGTCCAGGACGTGAAAGCATTTTTATGTTTGTTCATTAAATAGGTTGTGTGAGGAAGCTGAAAATTTCCCCCTGCGTAATTAATTTATGATGAGAATGAAAAATGAACGGCTTACTGTGATATAATGAAATGTATGCGCAAAATTCATTAAACCTATAACGGGTTAAATTAAATTATTTGCAATTTTAATGCAGTGGTAATGAGATAATTTCTCTTTTCAACTTTAAATATATTTTATATTACCTAATACTTGTGAGTGGTACATTGAATTATTTTAATATTACGTTTTATAATTTGAAAACAGTCGCTAGGCAGTATTAGAAAATTTTAATGAAACTCAAAATATTTAATAGCTATGTAGGATGTAGCGTATTTTTAACGGTAAAAACTGTTGCGTTTAAAGTTCTTGAAGAGAAACTTCCTACGCAGCCATTCGATAATAATTGGAGGAGAATTGATTATAATTTCAAGGACGCGTTTAGGCGTATTACTTCATATAATTCATATAATCATAATTTTCAAATTTTATATAATAAAGAAAGATGTAAAGAAAATGTATTTCTATTTAGGATGTTTCTATTGCGTATAAGGTGCTGCATCTAACATTTATTTCATATATTCTTTATTTACATATTAACAAATTACATATTCACGGGGAATTGTGGCAAGAATACTCCTTCCGGCCGGCTCGACCGGAGAAGTACTGCCTTCTCTTAGAAGATCGGCGTAAGGTAGCATTGCTTTTGCGTTTCGTTCGATGAGTGAGAGCGCCGGAGGCCCAATCTCCCACCCCTCTAATCCCTTCCCTCTTAACACTTGGGTTGGCAAGGCGCACATGATACTTCAAATAAGTTTACTTTGAATGCTTACCATCAGACGGTCTGGAAAGTTATTTTCCAACCCTAATGGTATATAAAAAATCCTCGGTATATAACAATCCCGATTCTTTGGGATCAATCCCGATTTGTTTAATATTTTTAGGAGCTCGGTTATTATAATAATGAATCGAGGCGATTGTGCCTTTAATATATAAAGGATTTTGATTATTAATAATAGAATATACTTTTATATATGTAATAAAACTTTTGAATTTGCTATCACATGGAAGTTTATATAAATGGAACCGAATGCAATACAAATTGCTTGTTGAAAATAATTGATGAGGCTTCGAACGACAAAATAGAAAAAAAACATGTTACGAGATTAAAGCGTGGTGTAGTTATCATCTAAACCCGTAGTAGTGTGTGACATCAGTAAACTTATTAATTAAAATTAAATTTAAAAATCAAATTTAAAAATTTTTGTCTGTCTGTTTGTTCTGACTAATCTCTGAAACGGCTGAAGTAACTTACTGGAGAAGCTTACTTTTTATGAAAAAAGTATTATTACTTTTTTTTTTATGTAAGAGGGTCAAACGAGCAGGAGGCTCACCTGATGTTAAGCGATCACCGCCGCCCGTTGCCGACCTTTAAGGAAAGAATACGCTCTTCTCTTGAAGGTTCCCAAGTCGTATCGATTAGGTTTCCGTTCTATAAAGAAAAATCAGTACACCACGCGAGCGGAGCGACGGGCGCAGTTAGTTATTAATAAATAAGTAATTTTTGTTTCTAAATTAAATCCAATATGAAATTTCGAAACAAGATTGAGGGAACAGTCATAAGGTATCCGCAGACGTCTGGAAGGGCTTCTATATGTATGGATGTCGACCACAAAAAATCAATCCCTTTTTTAAGTGTATAAGTTAGAAACTGACTACTTTATACTTTTATTCGATTTCAAAAAAGGGTGATTGTTATTTCGTGCGGATTTGTGCATGCTTGGTAATAATAACACAATAAAAATTCTCATGCAAGTATTAAAGCTAATTAATCGCACTGCAAGTCAAGTCAAGTATAGTATTATTAAGCAAGTATATGAATTATTAGAAATTACTTGCACTATAATATCAATAAAAAAGGAACTATTATTTATTGCTTATTTACGAGTCAAGTCGTGACCCATACAAAGTGCGTAAACATATTTTATAATATGTTGCAAACAAGGAAAACACCTATGGAAATTCTTAGCTACATTGTACCATATTTGGAAGACATTAGGAAATTTTGAAAACGCTGAAATTTGCAAAAAAGTAGAACATTATTTTAATGTTATACTTTTTATTTATATCACTACATAGTATAAAACGTTATTTATATCACTACATATTACGTTATTTATATCACTACATAGTATAAAACGTTATTTATATCACTACATATTACGTTATTTATATCACTACATAGTATAAAACAAAGTCGCTTTCTCTGTCCCTATATCCCTATGTATGCTTTAATCTTTAAAACTACGCAACGGATTTTGAGGCGGATTTGATGTTTTTTTAATATATAGAGTGATTGAAGAGGCAGGTTTATATGTATAATAACATCCATTAATCAATGGAGAAAAAAAAATTTAAGGTTTCTAATGTGATGTCGTAAATAATTACATTTAACGCGTGAGGGCCACGGGCAGTAATGAATAAATCAAAACTACTGGATCGATTTTAATCGTTTTTTCAGTGAATGACATAGGCTATATATTTTATATCCGTGCGAAGCCGGAGCGAGCCGCTAGTAGATGTATATAGTAAATAAATCAGAGCATTAATCACGAAGTAGTCAACTTATATTACAAATTGCTAAGAAAACGTAATTGTGTACAGAAGCCTCATAGAAAGCGAACACGCGGTGAACTGATGGACAAAACGGCTCAAGCTTGCGAAGACTTTTAGTTAATAAATCGCAGTTCAAACGACAAGTAAATAAAATGTTTTATAATGAGACATTTACCTTACAATATAATTTTTATGTTGATAATGATAATTAACTAATAATAATATGCAGTGGCGATTTTACAAATTTTCTAAGGGGTTTTGCCGCCCTTTGCGAATTTTTACAGTTTCGCTCTTTTCACTGAAACAAAGTGTGTTCAGAGGGAACAGAGGCCGTTTGCTGGTTGGGGGCGGCGAACTAGCTGTTTTACTCTAGAACATGGAAATTTGCTACTCGGAATGTACAAAGTGAGAGGGAAAGTCATCGGCAAATTTATTGCAGACCTGTAAAACATCAGAAATCATACCGCAGTCTTTTTGGTTTCTATGAGTCAGCAAAAAAACAAATTCGGTCCCTAAATTGCCGCCCTAGGATCAAGCCTGCTGATAAATCCACCACTGATATTATGAAGAGTTCTGTCTTTATGTCCGGATACTACTAATATGAAATAGCATACTATAAAATGTATACTAAAAACGGAGTGCACCATAATAACAACAAAAGATTCATCCACAAACGGATACACAAAATAAAAGGCCGATATTGAGAACCTTCCTTTCTGTATGACAATACAATATGACAATACAATAATCAAAATCCTATAATTGCTTAGAACAGAAAATTTGCTGGTAGAAAGTCAGGTTTCGAATAGAGATAATTAATTACACACAGCATTTTCGTTTCTCTCGTTTCTTACAACCTGGGGGCACCTTACGGGTAGGCAGGGCGAGGATGGCTAGTACAGTTCGCCTTCTGCAACCATATTAGCCACCTTCGCGTATGGACTCCTCTTCCACTTACCATCAGGTGGAGTGGAGGTATTTGCCCTCCGGCGTTTATATAAAAAAATATAAAAAAATAATGAAATTGAATGAAAAATATAGTCAAGGGAAAAATAAACTAAAAAATGGATAACTGAAAAAGAATACATCGTTGCCAAATTAAAAAATTGTTAACGCATCATCCGCATGCCCGGTATATTGCATTGCTTTGAGTTTTATTTTATTTTAATACTAGCTGTGGCCCCTGCTTCGAACGCTTGATCGACAGATTTATTGTAATAGTATTTTTATTTCGAAATCAGCTATCTGCAAATAAAGTATGAGTGTTGCAGGCGGGGACTGCAAGCGCTTATAGAAAAGCCTCTTGCAATCAGCTGTGCCTATTATTATTATTATTAGAGTGGCTAACGCGGTTGCATTCCGCAATTGTTTTAGCCACCTTCGCGTTTGGACTTTATTTGCACTTACCATCAAATGAAACAGGGTCATCTGCCCAAATTTTCAAATAAAAGAAAAATAATTACTTTATTTATACTCCCAACTGAGTTACATAAAATAGCCCCTTTAAATTTGTTTTCGTGAGAAATAGTGGCCTATGACTTTTTCAAGCAAGGTTTCGTATAATTCCATACCCCATCAAATTTACAGACAGGCAGATTCTTCTTTCGAATTTATAATATTAGTCTAGAAGTATAGATGGTTGTTGCAATCATCTTTTGTCCGTCACATTTATTTGCACGAAACCTAAAGGAAGCCATAAACGGCACCCTTTGAAATCAATGCGAAGCTTTCCGACTTCTGACACAGAATATAGGATTCCTCGACCGTATTTGGATGATTTATAGTTTATAGTGCGACGTGTTACCTCAGAGTAATAAAATAGACATGAGAAATTCCTGATGCTCTCGGTATCTTCTATTTTGTTTTTACGTGGTGATCCCGCTATGCACTCTGATTTTATCTCTTAATATCACGAAATAATAGTATAAGTATTAAAAATTACATGTTGATAATATTAAACCGCAATTTACCATAGAAAGCGATAACGTTTGAATGATATTGATGCTTAGTAGTTGTTTGATAAAATGAGCAGGTTTTTTATGTCTGCTTCTCTTAATGTGTGTCGTTAACCATTACACAGCTTGTACTTTCAAGGTTTATAACACTAGTACATAATATAGTAGGTGTATATTATGATGGTAGGGCTCGATAATATAACAAATTACCAGTCAAGTGCGTTGTGGACCTCGCACAGTTGAAACTAAAAGGTTCCGCAGCTTGCTTATGAAGAATCTTAAGGGCTTTAAAAATAATATCGAATTAAAATCTCCCGCAACAATAAGTTGGTAATTTCATAGTAATTGTTAAAAGTAATATGAGAAACAAAGTTATGGGAACAACTTATATATCTCAAAAATTTGTAGACCTATCTTCTTCAAACCAAATGTGGTTGAAATTTTATTTGATGTCCTACAAGCTCAAATTTTTCCAGAATTTTAAATCCCATAATTCGAAAGTTAGAGGACACAATTTTTATGACTTTAGGAGCTTATATTTCAACAACGACTGAAAAAGACCAAATCAAACCTCCTTATCATTTTGAAAGACCTATCCAAAGATATCTCACACGTTGACATATGTTGAAATATTTTTATTCAACACGCAGTTACATGTATGGACTGCTACCTTTAATTCTTATATATTTTAAAATTTCATTACAAAATCGTTGTTCGGTTCATAGAATACACCTATTTAGTAAATTTCGTATAGATAAAGCTAATGGTCTCCGAGTACAATGACTGTGACATACGGACGGACCGACGGACAGACGGACGGACGGACGGATCGACATGACGAAACTGCCATTTGGCTACGGAACCCTAAAAAGCGATAACGTTTGAATAATATTGGTGCTTTGCAAAATGCGCAAATTTTTTCTTTTTGTCAGCTCCTCTTAATGTGTTTCCTTAACCATTACACAGCTTGTACTTTCAAGGTTTATAAAACTAGTACATAATATAGTAGGTATATATTATGATGGTTGGATTCGATTATATAACAAAACGCATTGTATTCTTATCCCACCGAGGCTGAAATCGCGGGCAGAAAATAGTACGATATACAGCATTTCGCTTTAGTAAAGTACATAGTTTTTATGATTTTCAAAGTTCCAAGGCTCTATAATTAAATGAAGAGAAACAAACAAAGTAAACGAGTAAACTTTTCGTTTTATAATTTCATAATTAGTCTAGACGTTTTAAAGCGTTAATATTCAAGCATATTTTAAATTTATTTTTCGCTGTTAACAAACAATGTAACAATATTTTTGTTTGAATTATTTGTAAATATAGTTTGTATTGAATTGTAAATATGTTGTCAGATAAAAACAATTAATTTTAAAAGAAAATAAAAGAAAATTAAAACCATTTATTTAAGATTAGCATACTATAGTTCTATACGATACGACCTTATATTGTTTCTTATAAGACTTGCCACTGCCTGACACTGAATGAGTTAAAGTGTGTAGTTCTTCTAGTTCTTATCGAGTGGTTAGTGGCCAACCTAGAGTCAGAGTTATTCAGGTGTAGACTTGATTTTTTGACTAATATGAAATCGATAGCACGGAGACGCTCAGTCCAAATACCATCATACGATCACCCATCCAGTAACTGACCGCGCCTAAAGTTGCTTAACCCACCGATAGTTTACCGATCAGTGAGCGCAACCAGTTATAAGCTTGTGATATGTCGTAAAAAATATTTTATATTCTGAATTGCATTCTCCTTTAAAGGTACAACGCATTATGTATTTACAAACGGTATATATAATATGTATGTAAAAGCGGCGACTGAACCGCAATGCGTTGTTTAGTTGTTTTATATAATTATACTATACGACTGTGGGTTAAAACGGAAATTCTATAAAACAGCACCTACGAAGATTAAATGCTTCATAAATTTTTATAAACTCAGCAAAAACTTGAATGAAATTGATGATTGATCGCAAACGACGCTTAAAAATATTTCATTTAAAGTTTAAGAAAGATGCATGTATTTTTTTATAATATTTTATGTTTGACAAATGTTTACTTTTATAAAACCTCAGTTATATTACAAAATAATAATCATACAGACTGTTTATCAATATTCAGATTTTAATAATAAGAGAACGATTTTAAAACCTCTATCAGTAGATGCTCATCAAAAAACTAAAAGCATAGAATTCTTTGTAAATTTGAATATATTTCTAAAAGTTTTTATATTATCTTAAAAATACAATATGAAAATGATTAACCATTTTTCAGAGGTTAATAAACTGAGAATTTTCCATTATATGAATGGATAGATTGATTCTTAATGTTATGGAATAGAGATCATATTGCAATAAAAGGATTCTGATCATACAATATAAAAGGCTACGTTATTCACCGAAAACATTTTCCACAGTCGCTTGACGGACGAACAATTTTCATCGCTCGCTCGCAGTTTCAAATGAACGTTTGGAGGGAGTGCCGGTCGCTAGCTCTCTCACCAACATCGCGAACGTAAACAAACGCTACGGAATTTAAATACGGGATTACTGTGGTAATTTGAAATTCCATTGCATGACGTTGTAGTCCTTATTTAATATTAAAGTGACATAAAAGTACAGTGTTTTAATTACGTTTTCGTGTGGTGTAATTGGTTTGACGGACCTTTGAATCGCCTGTGACACTTAAAGGTGTTTTCGAGCGCGAATTGTTTGGGGTTAATGACTGCAACATTTTTTTCAGGTATGAAAAATTGTGTTTTAGTTATATTAGCGGATAGTGCGTGAACCGGCAAGCGGTTGTTTTGATTTCACCGGAATTTTTAAATGAATCGTAATTAATAGCCTATTTCCTACTTTACACGATTATTGTTAGTGGTGTTAACAGTTTGATTTTCACAATAAAACAGTTTATTTCTTACTAGCTGCGCCCGCGGCTCTGTTCGCGTTAAGTACCGATTTCTTTATTTCAAGGAACCTTAATTGTGTTTCTAAATTAAAAGTAGCCTAAATTACTGCTTATTACATCGGCTATTTGTCAGTGAAGTGGTCCAGATATTTCAGAGATCAGCCGGAACAAACAGACATACAACAATTTGCATAATACATTTAAAATTGTTTTTTATTTATTTAAGTACCTGTTGTATATACATGCATTTAATGAAAAGCTGTTAATTTGGAATTATAAATACACACTTCTATTTTGTTTATATATAAATACAGATGTATAGATGTCGGTACTTTAATATATTTATGTTATTACCTTGCATCACGTAATTAGTAACTAGCTTCTTAAGGCAGGATTCTGGTTTTTGAAATTGTACTTTTCACAGATGATTTGCTCTATAATCGGACCAGTTCATTGAACAGGTTTAATCAATAACGGACTGTTATAATGTAGACGATGTTTTGATTCCTGATGATTCACTATACATGATAAAACACTTTAATGTTATGCGCAAAATAAATAAACGCTACACACTCAACGGCCCCCATTAGGACAATTATATCCTGTGTCGGGGGTCCGGAAACATTCACAATGACAAGGACAAACACAACCAGACCGGAAAACATGCCTGTACGATTAATACAAACATCTGCTCCGAGCGGGAATCGAACCCGCAACCGTCGAGGCTTAAGGCAGACTCGCTACCCACAACGCCACAACGGTGTCAGAACGGTGGCAAAATATATAAATAACTAACATATAAAAGATTGAAATTACGACGCTGCGCAGCGGTAGCGAACCTGCCTTAGCCACAGGTCACGGGTTCAATTCCCGCTTGGAGCCTAGGTTTGTATTGGCCATGCATAATTTCAGTAGTCTTAAGTACCATTGAGTGTGAAGATAAAAATTAATTTTAAAAAATATGGAATATATTTCTAATTTGTATAATAAGCGCTGAACATTCTATGATCAACATTAGTAGATTTATATCATGTGTTTGTTAAACATCTGTGGTCAATACAAACGCTGTTTCGGAGCGAAGACAGAATCATAGGTGTTATGATTTAGCCTGAACGTTTTTCCGTTCTGTTCAATATAAGAAAGCTTATACATAAACGCTTAAAAATACGCAAAAAATAATTAAATTAATCTATTTAAAAAATTTACCGGCGTCGGGATGTGACGACCCCATCGCCCGCTGTTGGGATAACCTCTGTCACAGCAGAGATTATTCCACCAGTGCAGTCAGTCACATTGGTGGTAGGTCTTTTGTTGCAAGAGGCCGGTTAGGTAGGTACCACCGCAGTGTCAAATATTCTGCCGCCAAATAGTAGTGCTTAGGCATTACTGTGTTCCGGTTTGAAGGGCACTGTACGCTAGTGAAATTACTGGACAGACGAGATTTAAGAACCAATATCTCGAGGTTGGCAACGCGTGAGTGGCACCTACTAATGGTGCTGCAAGCGCTCATAGGCTACGGCAACCACTTACCATCCGGTGGGCCGTATGCTTGTTTGCCAACTTTTAACATAAAAAAAAATCTCTACTTTAAGAGGTTTATATATGGGATTTTTGAAGTATAAATTGAAGCTATTTTACTTTTAAAATATATCATAAAATTTACTTATTTAAAAACTGAATCCAATAGCCACTTGGAATTACGAGAATTTTTATATTAGATTTAATCAGTAGAGCGCGTATTCTGTTAAAATATTAATTTCACTAAACCGTTAATGATAACAACTAGAAAATCGATAATATATAAATGCAAAGATTACTAAGATACTTATAATAATTGAAAATAAATTATTCAAAACCAATCTCACTTTTCAATTTATGAAAATGAATTTTTTAAGCAGAGATTAAGTGGGCTCGATTGATAAAGGATCTAAATAATGCTTACATAATTAATGTTCTAATTAACCAAACCAAGCAGTCTTACATACTTGACGTCTTTCTTAGCCGGGTGCGTTCATGATCGGTAAACGATCGGTGAGCAACTTTAGACGGGGTCAGTCAGTACATGGGTGATCGCGTAGTGCTATTTCAACTGAGCGTCTTTGTGCTTTGGAGGGCACGTAAAAGTCAGTCCGGGTGCTATCAATTTGATAATAGTCGCAAAATCAAGACAAAGACCTATAAGGAAGTCCTGAACAATTTTGGAAGACGATCTTCTTCTATCGGGTCCCAGATTTTTTTCGGGGCAGATCAATGTTTACGAGCCCGCTAGTATTATATTATTCTATAAAGTAATCATTTAAAAATAAAACTCGAAAATGGTAATATTGAAATATATTCGTTACTAAATTAATGTGAAAGTTACTTTAGAGTAAACAGGAAGTATTTCAATGACTAGAAAAAAATAAAGGATTTTTGCTCTACATAGTCACCGCTCCGTGTATAGAAAAGTCCATTGAGATAGGTTCAGTAATTAGTCCCTGAGACGGCACAGAACAAAACATCAGCGTTCATTATTGTGGGTACAATAAGGACGTTTACGAAGTGGATTGAAAAATATTGCATAGTAATTAAAATTAATGATTTGTAAGTGCATTATTAAATAAAATCAGTTTTATTTTGATTTTGTATGGTAAAATTACATTTTCATTTATATAATTGAGTCTACCTAGCCTTTAAAAACAATTCATTAGTTTTTCTCTTATATGTGAATGTCGAGCCGTCTTGTAAATGAAATAATGTTAAAAAGTGATTTTTAATCGATATAATAAAATAATAAATATTTTTAATAATAACCGGTGTTCAATTTAAAAAGCCAAGGTCAATCTTATTTAAACTGTTGAAAAACCTGTTAAAAAGTTTTTAACTTTTTTAATCAATGCGAAATCAAAAAGAAATATATACCAAAAAGTTACTTTGTTATGAATTTTATTAGAAATAACTAAAGGCAAATAAGCGTACAGCCTCTTTGATGGCTTTTTATGCTACAAGTTGGCAACAACCATAGATGGTAAGTGGGCGCCGTAGCCTATAAGCGCTTGCAGCACCATTAGTAGGTGCCACTCACGCGTTACCAACCTCGAGATATTAGTTCTTAAATCTCCTCTGCCCAGTAATTTACTAGCGTACAGTGCCCTTTATACCGGAACACAGTAATGCCTAAGACACTACTGCTTGGCGGTAGAATGTTTGACACTACCGTGGTAACTTCTTAGCTGGCATCTTGCAGCAAAAGACCTACCACTAATAATCTCTTCTGTTATAGAGATTATCCCAACAGTGGGTAATAGTGTCATCACGTACAGACGCCGGATAATTTGTACATATATAATGTAAGCGCCGGAAACTTTGTAGATGTATAATGTATATGAACGTTTAATGAAATAGTTACATAAATCTTCGAGAAACAAAAGGTGAAATTTAAAATATTTGCATGAATTAAGCGTAACGACGATTCAATAGGGTGATTTGTTATCATAATTATCGACTACCGTAATTGTGGGAATATTTTTTCTCATAAGATATTGTACAAGAAAATGAACTTGGCTTGTGTGACGTACATAGGGTGATGAAGTTTTCTTTACTGTGACGCAGCATAATCTATATTTGTAAATATTAATTAATATTATTTTCGGCTTCTAAAATTCGTATGCAATATTAGAAAATGCTTCTTATTTATAAATTACTACTTCGCCAGCAAGTTCGTCAACGTGAATAACGATTTTTATACAATGTTTGAACCCCCATTCCAGTGGAATTTTAGAAAGTGTTAAAACACGTATTTCTTTATCTTTAATTGTTCGCCAAAAAACAAAGTTTCATGTTTCTAATTTCAATAATTCTTTCTTAGAGCTCGTTTACGTTTTTACAAACAACAGGTTTGCAAAAAATTTTGCTTTCTAGGTCCAAGGGTTTAGGTCGGACGTCGATATGTCAGTGAGTCAGGTCTTCTCATTTTATGTGTTCCACCTCCCGATGTAGTCGCGTCGATATTAACGATAAATCGGTTCAAATGAATTTAGTTAATCCAGAATAGGGTTATTGTCGAATTTAACAGAAAAGACATATAAAAAAGCCCTAAATAATATAATATAGCGGAGCTAAAATCATTATTTTGTATTTGCTTTCTAGCACTTTTTGACCTTCCTTCATCCTAGCATTATTCCCGGTATTTTATGTACCCAGGGTGTGCTTATTACTCTTATCCAGATTTGACAGGTTACTAGTTTTTACACGGAGCGATTGCCATCTGACCTCCGCAACCCTAAGGGCGAACCAGTAACTCATTGGATAAGAGCAATTTACTATCAAGAGTTAACGATTATTATCAGATGTTATTGATAATAACCGGGACCGACAGCTTAACGTGCTCTCCGAGGCACGGTGGGGAGACCCACACGGACAAACGCCCAGACCGAGACAGAAATTTTAACAAACATCTGCCCGAGCGGGAATCGAACCCGCAACCGTCGAGACTAAAGGCAGACTCGCTACCCACAACGCCACAACGGTGTCAGCACTTTTTGACGTAAGACGATAATTAAAACCGAGTCTCCGACTATAAAAACTGAGTCTCAGCAAATGCAAATAAGAATAACATAATCAACAATATCCAAGTACATGTATTTAACGTAACTAACAAATTCCATGAAATTATGACGAAATGAAATATGTAAACAACAAACTCATAATAATTATAATTAATTATTAGTAAATATTACAGCTTAAAATATTTTTTTAATTTAGCATTTTATTTTATAAATTATGAGAGACGTATTTTTTTTAGATTTATTTATAAGTGCGTATATAATAAGTTTTGGTAATTTTATATAGTTATATTAAATAGCAATATTAATAATAAAAATTTAACACTATATTATTCCGTTAGTGATGAAATATAGTTAGTTATAGATTATGGGTTACGTGCGTGACCTATTTACATGTTTGTGACACTATTCATGACCAAGAATTGAACAATTCAGATAACGTTATATTGTTGGGAAAATTTTGAAGTTGTACGAATTTAGAATAGTATCAATACAAGGAGTATGAATTATCTATATAATTATATAATAATGTTCATGTTGTATTCGATGAAAAAATATTCTGGTCGATCAAATAAAAAAAGGTTAAGACTTACAAAGAAGATTACGTATTCCCATCATATATTATTTAACATAAATTTTGTAGATTTTTTCAAAATTTTAAAATAATATGATTCATAACCAACTAGATACAGTTCAGTGTCACTCTCATTTTTTTTAGTTGTATTGCAAATAAGCACTTTTACTTATAACTCAGGCAATAATAAATTAGAAGTATCTTCAATGTATTAAAAAAAAAATCAATCTTATAAAATTATATAAAAAATGTTAACTGTTATGTATCATTGCTTATTCGGAAATTGTAGTTAATCTATATTCAGCTAGTAGCGGAAATTATTCAAACGACCATGCGATCCGAACACCCATGCTGTAGTTGGATCAGGGGGCATGGTCAGTGCCGGATTAACTATAGTAGCAAAAGTAGCAATTGCTACGGGCCCCGCACGAAAAGGGGCCCCGCGTATCCAAGCCCGTCAACGTATCAAAAGTATATTAACACAGTTTCGAAAAAAATAATTAAATACGTCCTTTTCTAACTGCACAGTGTGCAAATAAACCTATTAAGTAGTGATTGTTCGTACCTATATTACTAACATCCAGACCCATAGCGGATCAAGGGCCCGGGGATAAAAATTTCTACGGGCCCCGCGCTTGCTTAATCCGGCACTGGGCATTTTTTTATGTTATAACTTGGCAAAGAAGCATACGGCCCACCTGATGGTAAGTGGTTGCCTTATGCCTATGAGTGCTTGCAGCACCATAAGTAGGTGCCACTCACGCGTTGCCAACCTCGAGATATTGGTTCTTAAATCTCCTCTGCCCAATAATTTCACTAACGTACAGTGTCTTTCAAATCGGAACACAGTAATGCCTAAGCACTACTATTTGGCGGCAGAATATTTGACACTGTGGTGGTACCTACCTAGCCGGCCTCTTGGAACAAAAGACCTACCACCAGTGTGACTGATTGCACTGGCGGAATAATCTCTGCTGTGACAGAGATTATCCAACAGCGGGCGATGGGGTCGTCACATCCCGACGTCAAGAATGAAATAGAATGGTGCAAAAATAATGAGGACATACGGGTAACTAACCTCTTCACATTTTGTGACATTTCCTAGTCTTCCGACACGCCCATGGATCGGAAATGACTAGTCATGTTCAGATTTTATATCCAAAGGTATTGATAATACAGTAATGTAAGCCAATTTATGCTTTCCTGTCGTGTGGTTTATTCACGTGTATCTGACACAATGAAATATTTACTTGAAGACTTTTTAACCATATTGGTTCTGATGATGATGTTATAGGGTCTTCTTCTTCTTAGCATATTTTTTTTTATTTTAAAGAATATTAGCAATGCTTTTTTAAGGCATTACTAATATTGTTATTGCCCCTCCAAATAAGTTCGAAGCTTGCGCTAGGAATGGGTACGACAAGAGCCCATGGGGGTCAGGATCGAACCCTCGAATATCGCGTTAACGGAGCAAAGTTGGCCCTTCTACCGTTGAGCTATTGAGGCTTTATGAAATAATGATAGCCGGTACTATACGATTATTTACCAAGGGTCTGCTTATTACTCTTGTCTGTATTTGACAGGTTACTAGTTTTTACATAGAGCGATTGCCATCTGACCTCTCCAAACCTAAGGGCGAACCAATAACTCATTGAATAAGAGCAATTTACTTATCAAAAGTTAACGATTACCGGCACCGACTGCTTAACGTGTTCTCCGAGGCATGATGGGGACCCACAAGGACAAACGCTCAGACTACGCTAACTACGCTCTAAAGGTAAACTCGCTAACCCACAATGCCACAACGGAATCATGAAGTTATGGGGCATATTTTTTTTTTTTTGACAGTCATTATAATCAGGTAAAATTGGTAAAGGTAAAACATTAAAAATTCATGGTATATTCAAATGTTTATGGTATTCGAAAAGACATAGACACAAAAAGAAATAGATAAAATATATAATATGTAAGTATTGTTTTTTTAACTAGATCAATACCGCTCTGTTTACTTCGATGATCTTAAAAGCATCAATTTGCTTTAACCATTCGAAATGAAAGCCGTAACTTAAAGGTTAAATAAATAACACAAATCTCTTTAAGGAAATAGATGAGGGTTTCGTGTTTCATCCAAGCTTTTTACTGTTGCTTTTCTTACCTTACCTGTTGGAGATATTATTAATCTTGTTGAATATAAATGGTATGAATGATTTATGTATACATCTAGCTTCTACCCGTGGCTTCGTTCATGTTTTTGAAACGAAGTTCCTTATCGCGGCTTACTGGTATTGTGATTTAGTAGAAATCGTCAAGTAACGAAATGCCGTATGCTGTGTGTGTGCGTCTGTTTATCAATCCTACTATAAGAAAATAAGCACACGAACAAGTGAGTGCGCAGCTGGTTTCGTAACTCTCTCTCTCTCTCTCTCTCTCTCTCTCTCTCTCTCTCTCTCTCTCTCTCTCTCTCTCTCTCTTGGTCATTGTCTCTTTTTATAAAATAACCTATTGAAATATACAGATTCATTACATTCGGAGATCCCTGACCACACATTTTTAAAAATATATTTTGTATTATGATGTTTGGCAAACAATCATACGGTTCGGCTTGTAATTATTCCATTGAAGTAGATTCCGGCTGCGATTACTTGGATCTAGAATTTTTCAAATAAACAAACCTATTATATTATTAAATAAATTTTCGGCTGTACGAAAATGTGCGACTATAATAATATTTCACACCAATATATGCGACCTACTTTCACCATATTTACTCCTGAAGACGTCGTACACAAAAATATTCGCTTTTATGAAGGATAGCCTAGGAATACCTTCGTCCAAAGCTTCAGTGAAAATTGAAGCATTCAACTGAATGACCTCAGATAACGAGGGGTTTCGATATAAAGGAATATATACCTTTATATTCGTTTGGGACAATTTAATACTACAATGTTTTAAATTAAGTAATACTTTTTTCGGCGTTAATGTAAATATTTGAAAATGATAAGTAATAATAAATATATTATTAATATAAGTTAGTTAAATTGGTTTATAAGATAAAAAGTCTGTTATGAAATTCTGGATGGCTCAAAGTATTTGGATTGACTCAAAGTTTTGCTTGTAAAATGTCAATTTTCAAATTTTTGATTTTGCTTTGTAAGAGCTTGAATATTTGAATTTTGCAATGATTTACCTTTCTTTTTTTTTATCGGAATGTGTATTGCTGTTGGCCCTACTGGCCTTGACAGCGTCACCTGGGGGGGAGAGTACAGAGACTCAGCCGTGATAAAGGGGCAGCCATCACGGGGGCTCAAAATTGATTCCGTCCTAGGGTGGTGATGGGTGGGTGATGTTATAAAACCAATGGAATATTATGTATTTTAATCAAATTCTCAAAACTGTCTTTTTAGTTTTTATGACCAGTATTTCAATATGTTTATGGCTAATTGTAATTGATTGTTTGATAAATTTATGAAAGATGACAAATAATAACATTATTATTATTTTTTTAATTAAAAATAGCATGGTTTGATAGCATGATTGTATTCTTTGTACACATACAAATCTCTTATTTTAATTAATAATTAATAATTATAGCATAACATTATTTTAAATTTAAATTTTTCTCTTCTTAATTATATTCGTTAATGTATAATACATTATTTGTTGCTGGGATCTTAATGTTGAGATCTCAGTGAATTTATTGATGTTAACGTATTTCGTGGTTAATTTGTAACAGCTGTAAAAAAGTAGGCACTGAGTAATTATGTTTTATTGGAATTTTGTAATTTGATGTAAACTGTAGTGTACTATATGTTGGTGTTGTAAAAAAAAAAACACCTTATGACCCGGTGATAAGGTTCTCCGTAACAATAACTAATAATTTTCTAAACAAAACTAAGGTGTTAATAAAAAGCTTTATAACTATAAACACTGAACAAAGTCGAAGACATGGCCAGTTCATTACTATTTTTAATCTAAGTTCAAAGGTTTAACGAAGGCAATGCCAGCACGGCTACTATTATTCATCCAAAAGGAAAATCAAGCGAGATTATTATCCAATCTCGAGATTTGACTATATAAACGTCACCGAATTGTCATCACAGAGTCCAAACGCGATCTACAATCGTGAAATCCTCAGATTTACAGCAGTAAATAAATAAAAATAAACGCTACACACTCAACGGCCCCCATTAGAATGGTTATATCCTGTGTCGGGGTCCGGAAACATTCACAATGACAAGGACAAATACACCCAGACCGGAAAATATACTTGCATGGTCAATACAAACATATTATTCTCCGAGCGGGAATCGAACCCGCGACCTGTGGCGTTTAAGGCAGGTTCGCTACCACTGCGCCACAACGTCGTCAAAGCAGTATTTAAATAAATATGTAACATGTCTGTCTCGTAATATAGCAGAATATAAACTTACGTCTTCTTGGTATTTCGCCCCAAGACGCATCTGCTTAAAGCTATAAATAAATTATATATTATATACTTTTATTATGGTCAGTTGCCACCTAAGATATTATGGGAGCATATATTGTAGAAGAAGAGAGCGGTGTAGAAGAATAATAAGAAAGAGAACCGAAGAGGTGACAATTAGACCTTCGGTGTCGTACTTCAAATAAACCACCGCATTATAAATACTATCACATAATACCGACATTCTTAGAAGGAAAACTACTGCCCTCTTTAAGCCAGCCCATTCATACTACAAAGAGCAAGGCTTTAATATTTATAAAAGTAATTATCCACAAGCTAAGGTAACAAAATTCCTGATATAATTCTTAAATTCTAATCATTATATTTTCAATTGATTATGATTTTTTTAGAATGAGTGAAATCTAAAGCAAACGTAGTTTACATTTAAATAAATTTTACTATTTTATTGCTGGACGGAAATTCCCAAAGGAACTCAAATAATTGTACCACGCCGTACCGTTGTAGAGGCAATTTCGTCTGTGGTTAAACCCAGGCTTTGCCCCAATTCTGTACAAAAGCCTGTCTGTCAAGCGTTACTACGAAAATACTAAACGCTTTTAACTTCGGCGAGATATCATAAATTTCAAACTGATGGGTTAAGCTTTAATCTAACCATAAGATACACTTATAGCATATCAGTAATTCGGCTTTAAAACGGATTTTAAAGGTTTTCACAATTTTTTATACTACCCAATTTGGGCAACAATCATACTACCTGCTTGGTGGAGAAGTATTAACCTATAATATGTAAACTAGCAATAATGGTGTGATAATAATATTTTGCCATATGAGATAAGGAAAAAGATACGGCAGATAGAGTTTTAGTTCTTGGTGCTCTCACTCAAAGAAAGACACGCAACATTAGACTGATATTCTGTAAGAGTAGTACTTGGAGAAATAAGAAGCACTTTAGGTCGATTAAAATTATTTAAATCTAACTAAAGCAATAAGCCATAGTAGCAAATTTAGTAGTAGTAGAGCCATGCTTCTCCAAGCACAAATGGGCGGGCTCGGAGGGGAAGTATTACCAAGTATAATACATATATATATTTAAGTATATTATTCTTTTCTTTGTCGTCTTCTTCTTCTAAAAAGTGGAACTCATTGCCGGGTCACGTGTTCTCCCCGTCCTATAATCTGGGCTCCTTCAAACGAGGCGTGAAGAGGCATCTTGCGGGTAGGCAGGGTGATGGTGGCTAACGCGATTGCATTCCGCAACCGTGTTAGCCGCCTTCTGGTTTGGACTTTACTTCCACTAACCATCAGGTGGAGTAGAGTCATCTGTCCTCCTTTTCAAATAAAAAAAAACCCTTACCCTCTCACAGAAAATCGACATAAAGTTACACAGTACTGATTCGTTTTGAGAGAGAGCACTGGAGGCCCAATCTTCCACCCCTACTACTCTCTTCTTTTTTCCCTTCTTATCCCTTCCCTCCTTCAATTGTCGTTCGTGTCCATATAAACCTGTGAATGCAACCAGGCGGACTATATGCTAGTTTCCCAACCGTCATGAAACAAAAAAAAAGAATCAAGTGTATTGATTACATACTTAATACAGAACTTGGAACGCGGACTAGAATTGTTCAACGTTATAAAGTAATTCATGAAGCATCCATTGCTGTTGAACTAGAATGTCTGGATAGAGATAAGGAAAGCGCAACATCGATCCCGACACTTTCACCTTTAGTCGTATTCATTTCTTTGTTTCTAAAACAAACGTACCTTTTTGAATCAAATTCTAGATAATATCTTCATGTTGGAATCGTGATGTTACAATACTTTATTATTACAAATTTTTAAATACAATTTCATAGATTTTACGAATGAAAAAGGATATATATAATAATCGAATAATTTTGGTAATAATCACGGTATGGAAGCGATTTTGTAAACAAAATAAAAATATCAACATACTTAAAATCCATGATGTCATGGCTTATTAACGCGTACAAAATATTTCCATAGAAATTGTTAAGAAACTTGACAGTAAATAGGTATATGATGAATACGTAAAATATGGGGTTTTATTTATTTTGTTATTACAACTTCCGCAAACAACACAGAAATCGGCAGTTACCTTTGGCTATTCCGAAACCCAAACAGATTTAAGTAAAACGTAATTTAGATTTTTAGTTGTACCCTCAGCTATCAAATAGTTTTTGCGTGAATTTACATGATTGAGAATCAAACTTACCAACATCCAATGTTTCATATTTTTATAACATTAAAAGGTAAAGTTATTTTTCAAAAATATGTCAGGATTGCGACTACTATTGAAAGACGCATGGACGATGTGAATGAACGATATTGAAAAGGTCAGTGGGTGTCGCTGGATTCAACTGGCTCAGGATCATTCACGGTTACATCATCGTCTATAGAGACGACAATCACGACGGCGATGATTTCACTTAATTTAGTGTCATTTTCACTATGAAGAGAATGATATGAATTGAATATAAAATTTGTATAATTCCATATTAATACCAATTATCATTAATGCGTGTTAGTAGCTAATGATGTGTGAATCCGTGTAACCAATTAAAATATTTAAATGAATGAATATTTAAAAAGCTTTTTATGTCGTCCGACGTTGATCAAAGCTAGATGAAATTAATAACCAATGAGATCATTCAAATATTAATACAATAATTATCTCAAATAATCATCTTAGACCTAATCATGAGACTCCATCGAACAAAAAACCCAGAAGCGTTGCTATGACTAACCATGAAAAGAAACGCATTTATTAACTCACATAACATCACACATAATAGCTCTTATAGCGGAATTCATTGAAACCAAAATCGTATATCAAGATATTATGTTCTCATAATAAACAGAAGCTCTATTTGGTTTTGACTCTGTCAAGAACCAAATATGATGATAGAATCTGTTAATAACTGTTCTTGTAAATAAATATATACCGATGACAATCCTAATAAGAATTTATTGTAGGTAGCTTTGTTTATTATATACTGTCAGACTAAGGAGTAACTTTGAAACACAATATAATAATAACGCTTTGTCTTATTATAAACGCCAAAGTACTATCGTCCTCTTATCTATTTTGTAATATGGCGCCAAGTTTGTAGACTTATTTATATGAATACGCCTTTTTTGCCGACTTCAAAAACTTTTTAAAGTGTCTACATAATCGGATCAATGGTTTAAAAAGTAACAGAGGACAAACAGTCAAACTTACAAACATTCATTTTTTGTATAATTTGGGTACCAACCTAATGTGTAATCAAGGATATAGAAGAGCTTGGGTGTTCGGTGGGTCGGGTGGTGTTTAAAATGCAGCAGTACAATCACTTCTACCACAACTCGATGTTTTGTAACATCGATCAGAGCCATAAAATTGAATATTTATTAAAGATTCGGGTTGAATGAATACCAAGTACATAAATTTTCCTTCAAAATAAACTGAATTACATATTTAATTTACGGAATTAATTTACTAAACACGCTTCTACACAGAAGGGACTGTCTGATTGTCAATAATTACAATTCTAGACCGCGCTCCAGAAATGTCCCCCGGAGCATGTTTAAACATTCGTTAAAGTCTCCAGTGACCTATAGAAGGACGTAAAATCCGCACTAAAAATTACATACAAAAAACTCCAGTAACTCTTACAGCATTGGGAATAAAGTCGCTTGTAATTTTGTGATCTTGATAGTAATTCTAATCGAGAAGTGTCCAGTGGCGGCTTCGGAGTTGAAAACGTTAGAATTCGTGTACAAATTGATTGTAAATCAATGTTCATTGTTATCTAAATCAATAAAGCTGATAAAATTTTCACTTTAACTTAGTAGGATTTAGTTGATGGTAAGTTTCTCTTTAGAAACTATATTAAGGAATGCGATTGCGGATGTGCCTTTTAAGGACGATTGATGATAGTTAAAAAATATATTTGTATATATTTATTTAGATTACATTTTTAATAAAGCGTTACTGGCCGCGATTGCAATCATTAAAATGAGATTTTGTTTTGTGATTCTGTATAAAATTAGTAACTCTTTTAAGGGTAACTGTATACGGTTTTACAATAGGATCCCAGAAAGCGTTCAAAAACTTTCTATTAACAAATTTAAAAAAAGGTCAAGGGACGTTTGTGTGGTAAGGGCTATTATAAAATTAGTGATTACCTTGAGGACACCAAACCTTGGGAATGAGACAGTCACTCCAGGCTTTTTAGAGAACATCATCTGTAAATTACTTTGACATTAAAAAAATAATAATAATACATTAAAAAATATAACCCCTCGAGTTTGTTTCGCCGGCTCTTCTCGGGTAGAGGTTTAAATTTGGAGCCGGTGGTAGAATCTGACTTTCAACTAATAAGTGTAATGCTTTTTACGTTGTAGTGCTGTTGGCCTCGATGGCCTTTGTAGCATTACCGGGTAGAGGCTGAATTGGAAAGATATTGAGCATAATTATAACTGCTAGTTTCAGAACGCGAGTCAATGCTTTGCGCTTTGCGTACTCGTCTCCAGTTTAACAGATTGACGTCTGCTCCTAGGAAGAGTGATACAATATATAGCTTAAAAGTTCCCAAAAATAATAAAAATACTTATATGTTTAGGGGCTATGTATTAAAAACATTTTCTTTATTGAGTGAATTGAATTAAAATAAACTCTTTACATTTTTAAATTTTTTTTTTTTTTTTAAATCAGAATATTATGTTATTAAAACTTGTCTAAATTGACAGCTTTGGAACTCATTAAAAAATATAATTTATTAATAATATTATAATACAAATTTGGCTGCTCAGTGTTAAAATAAATTTAGTAGTAATCCATTATTATAATAGCAATAATCCATTACATTTATTGTAGGAAAAGTACATTGACGTTGGCACTTTCACACTCCAGTAAAGCAAATAATCTATACCAATTTACATCAAACCATGCCTAAGGCTTCAATGAATAAATATAACATAATATATAAGAAATGTCATTCAAAGTTTGATAGGCTATAAATCTATGCATATAAATGAAATGGCACTTCTGTTTATGATTTCGAAACAAAATTTCCTTATATACATAAATAAATAAATAAACGCACCCCCATTACCACACACCTCCATTACGATAGTTATATCCTGTGTCGGGGGTCCGGTAACATACACAATGACAAGGACAAACACACCCAGACCGGAAAACATGCCTGTATGTTCAATACATCTGCTCCGAGCGGAAATCGAACCAGCGACCAGTTGCGCTAAAGGCAGGTTGCTACCGCTGCACCACAAGGTCGTCAAAGTTATATAAGTAGAAAACAAACGTACGACCTGTGGAAACGGTTTTCATAATTGCTTAACACAAGGGGAATCAAAGTGCCTTATGTGAGGCCAAGAAAGGAGAAAGAAATAGGGAGTATATAGAGATGGTCAGAATTTGGACTTTTTTGTGCCCGAAACAGTGCTGACAGCGTTACCGGGCCAGATAGCCGAGTACTGTTAGTTGATACCCAGCCGTGAAAAGGGAAAGCGCTTGGGGGTTCATAGTTGATTTCGTCACTGTTTATGACGTCATCGGTAATGGAGGAAGCGCTCCGAGCGCATTGTAGTCGATGAACTCAACCGTCGGCCTGAGCGCGTTGTGGGTCAATGCATGGACATAATTATTTACATTGATATTCTGACAGTACTTAGAGACGATAGTACAATTACGGTCAAAATGTCATAATATTCTAATAACAAAAAAATTAGGGCTCTACTGTGGTGCAGTCATATAATGACTTCAAAACTATATAATTATTTACAAATTACTTTACCAAAAAAAAATATCCAGGTTATTAATATAAAAATAATTAATTTTTCAAATTAAATTTATTAATGATAATGTTATCATTTTATTGTTTTCATAAGAAATGTAAACGTACCAAACGATATTAAAACTATTTGATAACATTAATATACGGGACTCCTAATTTCTAAAACGTTTAAAATAAAGGTCAAATTTCATTAGTACCAACCTTTATTTAGTCCTAAACTAATAAAAGGTATCAAAACTTCACTAAAGCAATTGGAGCACCGCTTTAATCTTTAAAGAAAACCACATCACTCATCAAATTGTCAATCGTGCGTTTAAACAATATTAGTCACTTGCTCCAGTTACTAGCTAACAAGCTGTAGTTACCTAATAATCAGACTATTGATATCATCTATCCAGCTGGCGAGTAGCTCGCGTGATTGGATCGTAATCTTATACGTAGTATAGAGTAATGGCTATTAGCCGGTTGTCAAGCAAGTCGATACGATGTTGAGATAGAAATTGAAATTAATGCAATGTTATTACTAACTGCTTGCGGTTTAACGATTGAAAGAATGTTTGAAGTACTGAGATGATTCTAGAAAATGTTTTAAGCGAAACAGAAAATGTTTGCGATCTTCGGTTGAAGTCTACGTTTTCTACTTCGACTTTCAAAATGTCTTTGTTAAATTTAAATCTCTGATTATTTTTGTAAAAGAAAATACCAATATCATTCGATGAAATATGAAATATTTAAAAAGTGACATACAGAAAGATAGTTACGATGTAGATTTCTTACAAAAATTGATAGTAGGTATTTCAAATAATATGACCTACAATTTTTTTTTATTTGGAAAAATGTACCTTATTATAAGTTGAGATACAAATCAATATTCAAATTGTAATAAATGACACCGTTTTGGCGTGTTGGTAGCGAGTCTGCCTTTAGCAACGACGGTGGCATGTTCGATTCCTGCCCGTGCAGATACTTATTTTGATCTTTTAAATATCTGTTTCGGTCTGGGCGTTTGTCCTTGTGGGCCTCCCTAATGTGCCTCGAAGAGCACGTTGATTCGGTCCCGGTTGTTATCACGTGATATCTAATAATAATCGTTATATCTTGATAATATGTAAACTGCTCTTATGCAATATGTTACTGGTTCGCCCTTAGGGTTACGGAGGTCAGATGGCAATCCCTCTGTGTAAAAACTAGTAACCTGTCAAATCCGCCCAAGAGTAATAGACCCTATTTAAAACACTCGTATAAAGAGGAAGATTCAAATTCAAATAAATAACACTAAATATCTATCCTCCTACTTATATCCTTTGAAAAAGCTAGTACACTGTTACTAATGCAAACTAAGTTGCCGCTTCAAAGGTAAAAATGTCACGAAGCAGCTTACAATTCACAAGTTCATTTAAATATTCAGGAATTCGTAACTAACGGTTTACAATCGGTGACCCGTTTCAGTAATACATTCTGCATGTTATTTGTCACAGCCTCGCAGCTCCCAGGTGTACATCTCGATGTGATTTAAATTTCATGAGGTAACTTCTCATGCCAATTAGCTGTGTTACACGTATATAAATTTAACTTCGATTTATCGAAATTGTATTATAAGAAATTGACTTACTTTTAAAGTATGAAAAGAATAAAGAAACGCTACACACTCAAGCCTTTAGGATAGTAATATCCTGTGTCGGGGATCCAAAAACATATACAATACACGCCCAATTTAACAAATACTCAATTTTTTAATTGATATTAATGACGTTATCTTCAATAATATATATCGTCTTTAAATATTGTACATTTCATTGTAAGTTTCGGATAATGATGAATGAATTGGTGTATTTTGTATGTGAGCTTGTGTACGCTAATACTCTACGACATAAATAAATTTTCCAGAGATAAAAAGATATTTTATCAAATGTAATGTATACACTATTAAAAGGTATAGGTCAATTTGTTCTCGAGTCTTAACTTGTCTTCTATAAATATTACCCTAAGTAACACAATTCTACAAAAATATTAAATTTTTATATTAGCATACAGTTAAGTCAAATATGTTATATACAGTTATATATAAATGAAAACGGTATTAGTACCACTAAGTGCTCCCAAAGTAATTCTTGTAAATCGCTGCAATACTGCGTGAGGTCTAAACGTAATTTAACTTTGTAATCCGACGTGGTCTAATAAATCCGCAGTAAATCAACTAACATTGAGATACGAAGTGTGTAATTCGTTTATTATTTGTAATTTACGCTTAATATTTACAAAAGATGAAGTGTAACCGTTAAAGCGTTGAGAGCAGTCATTTTATACATTTTACTATAAAAATATTGATTTTATTTTTTAATTTTTATTTAAAGAACATTTTTTTCACCTTCGCTTTCACCTTCACTTGCACCTTCTGTTCCCTTCCTTTTTCTTATTTATAATTGATTTTACTTTATACTACTACTAAGACGTTGTCTGCGTTTGTTAGTAATAAAAAGCTCTGTAACTATGCAACCTTAAAAAAATACATGTATAATGTGTATATTCATATCTATAATTATATGAATATATGAATGAAAAAATAACATTTTTTAAATTCATATAATAGGTAAGATACTATGAACATAGTATTATGCTCCTACTTCCATCTAATTTAGTTTTTATTTTGAAATTATTTAGCGGGACATTTTATTTTTATTTTATGAAGGTAGGCAAACAAGCATACGGTCCGCCCTAATAGCAAACAATCACTGCAACCTACGCTTGCAATACTTTAAGTAACACATGCGCGTTTTCAACCCAAGGAACAGGAGGGAAGGGATTAGAAGTGAACAATGGAAGTGAACAGAGGGGGTAGGAGGTTGACCCTCGGCGCTCCCACTCATAACACGAAATGCAACATCATAGTAATAGGAAAAAATCAAGGAATTGTTTTTCGTAATTAATATCAAAGCCAGTCGTTTAATTATACATATTCTTTATCGCTATGAAAATCTATTACAGTAAGATGTGTATAAAAACTAAATATCATGTATTAACTATAATTATTTTAAGTTGAATATTACGTAATAAAATTAAAATTCATTTTATAGTCAAAGCAGTAAAATAACGATTTAATTCATAACTACCTCTGATTTAAGTAAACGCTATTATTCTTATAATTAGTAGAGCCTTGCTGTTTTGACGTAATGAGTATGAGTGCCAGTAGCCCAAACTTAAATAAATAAATAAATAAATAAACGCAGCACACTCAACGGCCCCCATTAGGATAGTAATATCCTGTATCGGGGGTCCGGAAACATTCACAATGACAAGGACAAATACACCCAGACCGGAAAATATGCTTGCATGGTCATACAAACATATTATGCTCCGAGCGGGAATCGAACCCGCGACCTGTGGCGTTTTAGGCAGGTTCGCTACCGCTGCGCCACAACGGAGTCCAAACTTAATCCAGCTCATCCCTCTTTTGTTCTCCTTCCCTTCTCCCTCCCAGTGAATCGTATTTATGTAGGTAATTAGCTACCTTACAAAAATTGAAATACGCTACTCTTACCTATGTATTGTGTAGTCATTCACTAATTTATGTTTTATATAATTTAATATAGGCAAGTAGCCTAATTGCTTTTATGGAATGCAAGCTAGAGCCCCTCATCTCAGGTGTCAACACTTGGTGAATCTAGTATCTTGGTGAATTTTTTTGTTTTTTTATGTTAAAAGTTGGCAAACAAGCATACGGCCCACCTGATGGTAAGTGGTTGCCGTAGCCTATGAGCGCTAAGACCTACCACCAGTGTGACTGACTGCACTGGTGGAATAATCTCTGCTGTGACAGAGGTTATCCCAACAGTAATATAGTAATTGTCATTTACAATAGTAGGTGTTTGATTCATTTGACTAACTTAGATTTTTTATTTAACGTAGATATAACTACTCCGATTTAAATATAGTGAAAACTCTGTTTTTCTCTATTTTAATGGTTTTATATAATTAATACGTTTTATATCCTTATAATTTCTTTACGTGAGCTAATGCGTATCAAAACAGATAGTTTTATGACTCTTATATAATTACTAACGATAAGTAATACAACATGTAATAGCTACCTTTGTAAGTACGGTTTCTTAATTAAATATTATATTATAGCGCAATGGATCACACGTCCGGCTACATACCTTTCTCAATTGATACAAAAGGACTAATGTTTTGTTATAATGTCTTGGTATGCTGAGCGACTCAGTAAATACAAACAAAGACGTATTTGTTAATAGTTAGATGACCAGTTGGGTAAGATATGATGCATACTCAGTTCGAAAATGAGTAATTGAGTATTACAAATTATCAGTTTTTATTCTTAAAGAAAGATTAGATTTTAATTATATTCGTGCCATCCTCCATTTCCTTTTTTTTATTTATGCTATTTAGCTTACCGGCGTCGGGATGTGACGACCCCATCGCCCGCTGTTGGAATAACCTCTGTCACAGCAGAGATTATTCCACCAGTGCAATCAGTCACACTGGTGGTAGGTCTTTTGTTGCAAGAGGCCGGCTAGGTAGGTACCACCGCAGTGTCAAATATTCTGCCGCCAAATAGTAGTGCTTAGGCACTACTGTGTTCCGGTTTGAAGGGCACTGTACGCTAGTGAAATTACTGGGCGGACGAGATTAAAGAACTAATATCTCGAAGTTGGCAACGCTTGAGTGGCACCTACTAATGGGGCTGCAAGCGCTCATAGGCTACGGCAACCACTTACTATCAGGTGGGCCGTATGCTTGTTTGCCATCTTGTAACATAAAAAAAAAAAGATCGAAATATTCCATTGCAGAATAAAATACCTATCTTTAGCTGTATACATATTGTTACGTTGCTTTTGATGAGTAAGATAAAAATAGTCCTTACTACACTCTTTTGCTCCATTCATTTTATTCTTCCTCGTTCTTCTCTTTGTCTCCCATATAACTGGTGGTAAGGCTCAACACCCGCCTGGTTATACTATACTTTGGTGAAATACACACATATGTACATATATACACATACATATACATAGAGTATATCGTATAAAGTCGGCATTAAGTATCGATCACACTGTACACTAATTTGTTACGGTCGTAGTATAAAATAAATGAAAGTAAGTGCTGTTTATGTGATATAAATACATCGAAACTATTCGGAGTTTTTGGATATTCGAAACAAATTTTATTTCCGCACACGTTACAAAACCAATGAGACTCTAAATACGTTCGGTTCCTTTACTTTTGTACATAGAAATATCTTACTGTGAATTATATAGTAGGTTCTTTCTGTTCAAAACTGAGTTCAATATGTGCGAATTGTGTTGTTAATATTAATAAGGCTATAGTTACGAAAGTAAAAGTACATCTAACAATATAAAAGGCGGAATGCAACTAACAATCGTAAGTAAACAATCGCTTTAGTGTAACATCGTAATGAGTCACACACAAGTACTACCTTTAACTTATATGAAATCTAGACGTCTATATTAAGAATATACATATAAAGTAATTATATTTTCTGACGATGTTGTGGTGCGGCGGTAGCAAACCTGCATTAAGCGCCACAGGTCGCGGGTTCTATTCCCGCTCGGAGCAGATGGTTGCATTGACGTAACAGGCATGTTTTCCAATTTTTCAATATTAGAGCCTGCAAGTATTTAGGCATATCCACTTTCAAAAATGGCTAAATTAGTCTATAGTAAAAAGTTATGAATATTTAATTATAGCTGTAATGTGTATTAGCTGTATTGTGTATCATAATTATGGGGCGTCATAATTCAAATCTGAATATCATCCTTAAATGAAGATTTAAAAACAGCGACATTTTCACAGAAGCGCCTTGGTACAAAATTATTGTCTTGATTTAATATTTATATACAATATCTAAACCGATCTTATGCCTCAAAGGTATGTACTTAAAACGTCGCTTGTAAAAGCCCCATGCAGACTCCATCAGTCACTCAACTTATCCCAGCGAGACTCCCATAAAAGTTGACCCTCACGCCATACATTAACGTAATGTATTCATTTTATAATATTTTATTTTTAATATTTACATAAAAACACTTAATTTTTAATTTCTTAATAAGCTACATAAAAGGAAACATATACTCTATTAACGAAGTATTTTCTTAAATGGAGGTGATTTTTTCCGTAATATTACTTGAACCATTTCGAGCCATTACAAAGTATCGTCAACTTCGTTTCTTAAAATCTTTTCCTTGTACACATTACCTTTGTAATGTAAAATTTCTTTCAATCGTTATATGAATGAAAAACGGCAAGATACAAATAAGATAAAATCAAGGATTTTTCCGTAAATATGAAATCAAAACTATAAAGTTCTTGATCATTTATAAAAAATACCCGCTGGTATTTACTAACATTTAACACTGTTTTTATTATTATATTTGTTAATGGCCAACCTAGTGTCATAGTTGTTCAGGTCGCCCTTAGGTCTCTGAATTGTTAACAGCCGGGGCCGACTTTTTACGTGCCCTCCGAAGCACGGACACGCTCGGTTAAAATACCACTATGCGTTCACCCATCTAGTGACTGACCGTATCTAAAGTTGCTTAACCATCTGATCGTTTACCGATGGGTGCACTCGGCTATGAGCGTCTCGTTTGTTAATATCATCAATATACATTAAACTTGCGAATTTAAATCCAGTCATCTATAATTTTTCAATATCAAATTCTTAATATTTCATCTCCTGATTTACGATGAAAATAAACATTGCGAGTTTTAGCTCTAGTTTCTTGAAATAATTGGGCAAAAAATACATCATATTTATTCAGGCTTAATTAATGAAATGCATTATTAGTCAGCGCGTCTAAGGATCTTATGCAATTTAGGAGCCCTCGAATTGAAAGCACGTGCCTTATCAACGTCACATTGACTGATAAAAGACAAAAAACTGCTGTTTAAGCGGGACAGGATAATAGGGCTAGCTCTTTTGACCCCTCGAGTCAGAATTTATGGAGACATCCTTCCGGACAGGAACCTATTCAATTTTGTTCTCTACCAGAAGTACCCTTTCTAATGTACTTAATGTTAGAAAGAGCATTGTGATTATTTCGTAAACATAATAGCTAATATATTTAATGGTACATGTCTACTATGAAAATAAAATTAGTATATGTACATTGGAAAGAAAACTTCTTAAGCTTCGCAGAGCAAATTTTGATAGGGAAACGTATGGATTCGCATAACCGACACGCTTCATGTGGCATGTTACGTCAGATTGGTGACGCGCGGGCATATCTGTTAATGTTAATAATTTAAATTTACAGATCGTGAAATTTGAATTATCCATATTATTTTTATTTAAAAATACAATAGTTCAAACTTCAAGTTTTCACTTCTATCGGCAGTAACTGCCTTCTTATTTAAAGTATTGGACGCTTCCTAAATTAAGTATCTTTTTGACAAACAATTTCGTATGTATCTATTTGGTACTGTTAAACTTAATTTTTATAAGCTATATTCTGTATAGTTGAAATCTCACTTGAAATATCTTAGGAAATAACAAACAACACTTTTTACTACTTCAAAATTCAAGGCTATTATATTAAGAATGTTCACGAAGAATGTTTTAAAATAACTGCAGCGGCAGCGAACCTGTCTAGGAGTAAATGTTCGTATTGACCATACAGACATGTGTTCCGGTCTGGATGTGTTTGTCCTTATCATTGTGTATGTTTCCGTGCCCCCGACACAGGTTATCACTATCCTAATGAAGGCCCTTGAGTATGTAGCGTTTATTTTTTAAAAGAAAAACATACGATTTGACAGTCAATAATCCAAGTGAATAAAACATGTTTCACTTTCGTACGTTTCGGTATTTTACCGCAAATTACCGGTATTGTGGTTACATTGATTAATGTAGGTATCACTTTTGGTTTTTAATTATTAAACGCGCGGGTGAACTCATAATGCAGTGCGGTTTATATTTTCGTTATAACATTCAAGTTCACTCATTTCTCGTTTTCTTATATTATTTAAAAGACTTATATAAACACATATTAGGCACACTGCACACTCAACGGCCCCCAAAAGGATAGTGATATCCTGTGTCGGGGTCCGGAAACACATACAAAGACAAGGACAAATACACCCAGACCGGAAAATATTCTTGCATAGTCAATACAAACATATTATGCTCCGAGCGGGAATCGAACCCGCGACCCGTGGTGCTTAAGACAGGTTTGCTGCCGCTGCGCCACAACGTCGTCATTATATTAATTTATCATAAGCTGAATAATTATTATGAAATGCTACTATTTAATTCAAAGTATTATAAAAATCAGATAAAACAATTTTAACTTTGCCGTGTCATAGTTTTATTTTCGGGAACCTGTAATAATTGTTTCATAATAATCGAAAAATATTGTCAATAAAAGCCACTTTAACTAATTTAGCTTTAGGTAAGCTAAACCGGTATTAATAATATGATAAGTTACTAAAATTATATTAATAATAAAAAAGTAGAATGAATAGACCATTAATAAAATAATTTCTTTCTAAATGCATTAATTGACTTTAGTTAAAAGTATTACATATAACCAGTAAAATCACTGCGTAAATTGGTAATTAAAAATGTTGAACGAGTCTAGCTCTAACGTAGCGATGAAACGCCCGGTCAAGTACGGTCTGGGTGTATTAATAAGATTTGTGGTATATAGAAAACTGATATAAGCTTAACATAATACCTCTTACGAGTATCTATTTCTTTACTAATACTATTATAAGTCCAACTTAAGACTTAAGTTCTATGAAATTAATACTCGAATAGCTCAAGAGGGGATTTATTCAAGCGTTTGTATTACTAGCTTTTACCCACGGGTTCTTCAAGGTCCGGTTTATTTCTATACCAAATTTTTTTACAATTGGTTCTGTGGTTCAGGCTAGGAAACGTTATAGACAGACAGAGTTATTTGAGCTTTTATAATTTACTAGGTGTATTAAATTATTAACTAGGTGGATTTTAACAAATAAGTTATTGTTAGATTTAAGAGTTACTGGCAGTACGGCACAGCACAGGATCTTTATGTGACGCAAAGCCTCAATAGCTCAACGGGTAAAGGGCCCATTTCGCACGAGAGTTACAGGTACCCCCTAGCGCAAATAACTAGCTTATTTAGAGGGTCATTAGGAGTATTAGTACTTGACGTTTTTTTTTTCGGAATGACAGCACTCATAGGGGATCAAATTCATAATTTCATTTCATCATTAGGGTGCCTCGTGTGAGACCGAACCACGGCTAAGGAAACTGTAGATGGAGGCAGCGCTCCGAGCGCATTCTACACGGTGAAGGTCAGGGTCTTAAAAGACTAGTAATTACTTGTAAAGCATTGCTAATATTAATTTAAAAAAACGTAAAAGTATTATCTACAGTACATTTAAAATTTAAAAAGTGACTAAATCATGAAAATTATATTAATGATATAGGGTGATAGTGGGTTTTATAGTTCATTTTCAACACCTACGTAATTATTGCCGAAATTAATTCACACATTTTCAGTAAATAGACACTTTTAGTATCTATTCTCTAGTAGCTGTTACGTCCGTGCTGACGTAATGATCATTATAAAAAATGAATTTAATAATGAACGCACATAATTTGTTACGCTTCAAACATTGCTTTGTTCTCGTGTTCTTGATGATGCGGCATACATTATAATAATGTTATAACCGTCCCCATTTCAGAGACCATTATTGGTTATACAGACAAGAGCTTTCATTATAGTATTGCTTACGAGTCCTGATAAAATATATTTCTTTTAATGGACGTACATTTTAATGCAAAATATAAATAAATGAGTTTGGAAATCACTTTACATAATACTTAAAGCAATACCTACTATGGAATTCTTTCCATACATTAAATAAGTCTCAAAGTCTCAAATACTATTTGAGACTTAATTTTTAGCACTAATTCTCCATGGCCCAAGTGTTTCTACTGCAAACGGCACGAAGATGTAGTAGTGTAGTGAAATAAGTTTGAAATGCTTGAAGCACTTACAGATTTCAGCTTTTCTCTATAACCTTCGACATTGTCCCTTCTATGTACATATGTTCAGCAGCTTAGGCGTCAAAACGCGCGATAGGATAGCATCTTGAAGGATAGTATGTACTTCAAACAATAGACAAGATAATTATATTCATAAGTTTTGATTATGTTATTTTTTATTATTTCTACTAACCTTTACGTTATAACTTTATAACTTTTATAAAACAATGATTTAGAAGCTAGTATGTTTATAAAATCATGTGTGCTTCACGAAGCTATAAATTCGTATTTCTTACACGCTAATAAACAGGTTCCGGTGCTATTGCGGTTTTTATTTGAACAATAAATCTTTATGAAGCCGTGCAATGCAGCGGAAAAACAAAGACTATTGAAAAACTTCTATTTCATGTGTGGCAGTTTATTAAATCACTATAACTATAATATATCAGTGGTTGAAGTTGTAAAAATGGCTACAGAAAGATTTTGTAATATAATGACTTAAGGTGGCGGCGCTTACTGTTTATAATAATAATAAAAATAATAATAAACGCTGCACACTCAACGGCCCCCATTAGGATAGTGATATCCTTTGTCGGCGGTCCGGAAACACATACAAGGACAAGGACAAATACACCCAGACCGGAAAATATACTTGCATGGCCAATACAAACATATTATGCTCCGAGCGGGAATCGAAACCGCGACCTGTGGCGTTTTAGGCAGGTTCACTACCGCTGCGCCACAACGTCGTCAAATTATTTATTATATTATTATGTTTATATTATGTTTTTATTAAATCACTATTAATCCCTACTAATATTATGCATTCTAAAGTAACTTTGTCTGTCTGTCACGCTTTCAGGCTAAGTCACTGAACTGATTTTGATGTAATTTGCCTCAGAGATAGACTAAGACTGGAGTAAGGACATAATATACTAATTTTATTGCAAAAAAGTCTTGAACGGTTTGGAAAAGAGGATGAAATATTGTATGTAGAACTAATTATTTCTAATTAAGGTGCCACATTAAAAAAATTATTCATGTGGGTGAAGCTGCAGGCAGAAGCTAGTGGTATATAACAGACACTAAAATAGTTCTCTATATCACCGTAGTCACTTTTTTTTTTTTTTTATGTTAGTAGTTGGCAAACAAGCATATGGCCCACCTGATGGTAAGTGATTGCCGTAGCCTGTGAGCGCTTGCAGCACCATTAGTAGGTGCCACTCCCGCGTTGCCAACCTCGAGATATTAGTTCTTAAATCTCGTCCGCCCAGTAATTTCACTAGCGTACAGTGCCCTTCAAACCGGAACACAGTAGTGCCTAAGCGCTACTATTTGGCGGCAGAATATTTGGCACTGCGGTGGTACCTACCTAGCCGGCCTCTTGCAACAAAAGACCTACCACCAGTGTGACTGATTGCACTGGTGGAATAATCTCTGCTATAACAGAGGTTATCCCAACAGCGGGCGATGGGGTCGTCACATCCCGACGCCGGTAAAATAACTTAAATAGTTGTGTTTTATAAAGTTATTACAGAAGGAGATTCGAAAAAGAAGGTAACAGATTTAATATGTTTTTGGCCTCCGTTGCTCACACTCAATGAACATTATGCAAAATTACAATGGTAAATTGTGATGGTAGCTTCTTGGTGATCCTTCCGACTCCGATCGTCTAATAAATAAATAAATATAGTACAAAAACTAACAAGAGATATTAAAAAATATGTGGTTTGAATTGAGTCTACATCGTTTCAAAATATAAGCATAATAACCTATAAAATACCTCTCGTAGTAAAATTGGTGCAATTAATCTTCATCCTAAGCTAGTTTTACTATAACGACGTAGCTTCAGAGTTCAGTTATTAAATGAGGCGGGATCTACCGTGTCTAAGGTGTCGTCGCAAGCAGGGCCGGATTTCAAGATCTGGAGGCTTCGGGCAACAAAGGAGTGGAAGCCCCTTGGCCCCGAATTATTTATTTTTCAAAAATGAACAATTTTATTAGTGGATTTTTTCAATAAATAATTAAGCACATACATATAGGTATAATCGGAAAATACCAAAGGAAAATAATTATGTTTACTATCGTTTACTAGTCGGAATTTGAAAGATTTTTTTTCCGAATTCTCTATTGTTGGAGCCCCTATTTTGTGAAGCCCCCGAAGCTGTCGCTCCGGTTGCCCTCTCCTAAATCCAGCCGTGCTTGCAAGAAGGTGTTATTCGCTTCATACCATATAATCGTTATGTACTTACTAAAGGCTCTACTTACACGTACTTAACAGGTTCGGAGCATAGAGCTTATGAAGCTGATGTTTTTTAAAGGTATTTGTTACACTAGTTGTGCCCGTGGTTTTTCTCACTTGGTCTACATAGTTATTGTTTAGTTAAACAAACAAACAATTTTTTCGCTTTGTCATTGTGTTCGCAAATCAAAGGTCGAATCAATAATTCACATTGATATCCATGTTAATAATGAAAGTAAAAATAATTATTCCTTAAAAGATAAGCTTTGTGTCAGACTCCCACATAAAGGGTTCTAAGTAGTATTGTAAAGTATATAAGAATAACGTATTTATCTATTACTATTCATGAGAAACATAAATGTAAAAAAATACAAGTCTTAGGTCAACCCCCACTTATTTTAAATTTTGTTCTGTTTCGGTATTAAAATAATATATTCGTGAGATTACAGCCCTCTGACGAACAGTGGAGGCTTAATAACAGGATCCCGTTAGTATCATTAGGATATGAAATGCGCATGTAATACACGTATTGTATTTCAGTTTATA
Source organism: Hestina assimilis (assembly GCA_023373885.1). Taxonomy (NCBI): domain Eukaryota; kingdom Metazoa; phylum Arthropoda; class Insecta; order Lepidoptera; family Nymphalidae; genus Hestina; species Hestina assimilis. The sequence goes on from CM041754.1 coordinate 8,352,168, forward strand.
GAACTAAAAATTATGTAAATAAAACTAAAATATTTTCTTTAATAATTTTTAGAAATACTTTTATTTTAAAGAGCAATCGTTCATTTTCCGCAGATAATTCTAAACACTAATGTGCTAATGTAGTTTTCTTGTTCTACGCAGTTAAGTCCGAAGGCCAGCTATTAAAGAAAATGTTCTTGACTTCAATAACGCACATCGTATTCTATGATTTATCATTGAAACCTTTTATTGTCTAAATCTATTTATTTTCAGGTAAATGAAAAATTGAATCGTTTTTCGTAAGTAATTTTCCGTAAGTCGGGTTCCGATAATGGAAAAATGAAAAGGTCATGAAAAGGCTTCCAGCGTTTTCGTCACAATAAACGCAACAATAATAAAAAAATTGATCCTGACCCCTTGGGCTATTGTATTCTACTCTTAGTGAAAGCTACGAGCTTACTTGAAGAGGCAATAGAAGTTTTAGTAATGACTTTAAAAATCATTCAAAACTTGTGGCGGTAGGAACGAAGTTCTTATGTTTCATTTAATTTCCCACTATCGTTTTTTACAAATAATTTCATATCCCACGCCTCCGCAACCCCTTCCCACTAGCCACTTTGAATGTAGGTACCCAAATAACCGAGCTTTCCAGTATTCTTTTGGTAAATCGTGTTTTTTTGAAAATTATTGTATTTTTCACAAAAGAAGGAACTTGAACCAAAAGGAAAAAATATCAAACTGGAGACATCTGGACTTGAACCGGGGTTTTCATTGCCTGAAAACACCAATAAAACGACATTTTCTATAAATCCGGGCTAGATCGAATTATCGCCCCTTAAAACCCCTACACACCAAATTTCATGAAAATCGTTGGAGCCGTTTCCTAGATTCATAGAATTGTTAATTTAAGGCATTTGATAAACTTTTAACTTTTTATACAATTGGCAAAAGTAAATATATATAAATATTTTTCGATTCTGGCCGTCCAATGGTGTAAGTTTCGGGCGATAATTTGAAATATATAAAATACCGATGCAAAGGGTCCGGAGCAACCCTACTAAATAATATAACACCTAAAAGAAAAATACCTTCAAGCAAGACTGTGTTCATGTAATAAGGTTATATATTACCGCTGGGACGATGTCAGAGGCAATCTATTTTCCCTCGAATTTTTTTATTGAATTCCATTTTTTTTGTAAGAAGTGACCGTGAAAATGACGTAACAAAGCTAAGATTTTGATGAATCAATTTTGTACACTATCTTCTAGGCATAAGGAATACATTGATCTGAAGAAAGGGAAAACGATTGATATTGTAAACTTGACATAGGTCTTTAATAGAAAACCTGTAGCTATTTTTTGTATAAGAAATATTATATTTCAATCTCAGACATAACGAAAAGCATTTTGTTGGGGTTTTTCTGGAAAATGTATATTTTATTTAATGCCATATTAATGATTACTTATAGGTAAACCGCTTATATATAACATTACTATAGCTTCTCAACTTAGAAACTACGAATAGTACTATACAATTGTATAACCGTTATTTGTATATGCTTGTTACCTTTTTCAAGGTATAATCTATCTCTTTAGTAATTTCATCAAAATCGGTTTAGTGTTTTAGTTAAAAATGGCAGACAAACAGAGAACAGACAAGTGAATGACAGAAGACAGTTAAAGGCGTCGAGATGTGACGACCCCATCGCCCACTGTTGGAATAATCTCTGTCACAGTAGACATTATTCCACCAGTGCAATCAGTCACGCTAGTGATAGGTCTTTTGTTGCAAGAGGCCAGATAGGTAAGAACCACCGCAGTGTAAAATATTCTACCGTCAAATAGTAGCTTAGGCATTACTGTGTTCCGGTTTCAAGGGCACTGTACGCTAGTAAAATTACTGGGCAGAGGAGATTTAAGAACCAATATCTCGAGGTTAGCAACGCGTGAGTGGCACCTACTTATGGTGCTGCAAGCGGTCATAGGGTATGACCACTTACCATCAGGTGGGCCGTATGCTTGTTTGCCAACTTATAACATAAAAAAAGACCGAGTACCAGTAAAGAATTTAGTCATATTAATATCAAATCGTATACAACCGTTCCCGTCTTATCGACTTTCTGGTACAGAGAGATTCAAATAGCACAATAAGCCTGCAGTAGGTCAAGTAGTTCTGTTGCCGATATAATCCTTGTCCCAATCCTTCAACTTAAGACGTGTGCACACCAACCGATAGCGATAAATAAAGCGAATACTATAATTGCCATAGAATGGACGTTGATAAGCGAATTGAAATAATATAATAAACTACGATATGTTCATTCAGTTCTACAACTTCATTCGCGATGTTCTTAGAATTGATTCCTTAAGTCACATCCATACCAAATTTCAAGTGAATACGTCTTGTAACTCGTTTTTGATAATCCCACTAGATCCGAACGTATTTCTAAGATAAAAAGTGCGTGTTAATCATAATAATAAGCCTGTATGCAAAATACCTGCATGCAAAATTTCACTCAAATCCATTCCGTTGTTTTTGGATAATTGAGTTACAAACATCCAAATATACAAAATTAAACTTTCACATTTGGACGCAAATAAGCAATACCATGTCAACCCACAAATTTGAAAAAATTGAGTTATATATGCAGAAGTGTTGGTAAATGGCTGAAGAACATTTTTCTTTAATATTTGTAGGGGTTGTAGCTTTAAAACTTCTAAAAAAGCCATTTTTTCAATCATGCAATTTATGTATTTTTAAACTTGTATTTTACTTTAAATATGCTGTTTTTATACTTATTTTTGTGAAAATAAGTAAAATAACTTACATAAATCTGAAATTGCCAAAAACTTGACCAATACATTAAAAAATCATATAAAGCAAGTTGGTCAAAATGTTCAAACGCGTTTTTCCCGAAATGACATTCGTGTGGGTTGACATGGTATTGCTTATTTGCGTCCATTTATTATATCTTAATATGAATAGGGATTAACAGACCTAATAAGTCAGACTACTTGGCACCTCCACCTCTTCTTTGATTTGAGCAAAAAAGAAACCCAGTCGTTAATTTATACCTTAAAGCTTTATCACCTAGGTTTATTTCTATTTAGTCTTGTTGAAGTTATGCGTCATTAATCTTGATGGTTAATGTGCAATAAACCTTAGGATTTGTAATCTTAGTTATATTTTTATGGACGATTTAGTTATAAAACACTTAAAATATGAAAATGATGTTTCCAATTAATTGTATTCCAATAAGAATATGCCAAAATGCTATTTTTTAACAATGCTATATAGCGTATAGCTTCTCTAAAACTGCTATTCATATTTAAAATAAGAAGTAAAACACCAAATCCCACCCTGTTCTAAAATCAGTGTGCGGCTATTTAGTTTTATCATGGATCAAATACCAATAAAAAAGCCCCACACATGAAACAGCATTTGAAATTGTAATGCGTTCCTGTTATAAAGCTATTCCCAATACAATTCATTTCATTATAGTATCATGTGAATAAATTAACATAAACAACGATTTTTTTTTTTTTATGTTACAAGTTGGCAAACAAGCATGCGGCCCACCTGATGGTAAGTGGTTGCCGTAGCCTATGAGCGCTTGCAGCACCATTAGTAGACGCCACTCACGCGTTGCCAACCTCGAGATATTAGTTCTTAAATCTCCTCTGCCCAGTAATTTCACTAGCGTACAGTGGCCTTCAAACCGGAACACAGTAATGCCTAAACACTACTATTTGGCGGCAGAATATTGGACACTGCGGTGGTACCTACCTAGCCGGCCTCTTGCAACAAAAGACCTACCACCAGTGTGACTGATTGCACTGGTGGAATAATCTCTGCTTGGACAGAGGTTATCCCAACAGCATGTTGTGGCACAGAGGTAACGGACCTGCTTTAAGCGCCAGAGGTAGCGGATTGGATTCCCTCTCGGAGCATATGTTTGTATTGACATGCAAGCATGCGTTCCGGTCTGGGAATGTTTGGCCTTGTCCGGTATACACAAGTATGTTTCCGGACCACCGACACAGGATACCACTATCCGTGGAATGTGTAGCGTTTATTTAAATGTTTATTATTTAATTAAATAACAAAAAAATCTAAGCGTCGCGTCGTGGCTTCGTTACGAATAAAGTATTATTCTTATAATTTATATGCGAAAGTAAATATTCAAAATAAAATATAAACACTAAATACAGACAGCATTTACAATCGAAGACTTACTGATTTATGAAAGCAGCCAGGCTTTCAACCTCTAAAATCATTAACGGTAATCGTGTTTTGTTTCTGCCCGCGACATTTCTTACGATGGAATTTAGTTTTTTTATCAAAATACGATTTGTATCCATTTATTTTCAACGAAGGTATCGATAATACGTTTATAAAATGCACGGACCGCTTTTCTTTTACGAACAGCCTTTAAGGCCGATTTCAGACCAGCGATTTTTTCGAGCGTATGCGGTCGTTTCGATATAAGCTACATTTTTATTAAATGTTTTTCATTTGAGTCATTACAGTAATAAGGCAAAGGGCAGAATAGCAACAATACATATCGAAGTTTTCATTAGAGTTTATAACAATTTGTAACGTTACCAGTAATATTAACTTACTTACTATAATACTAAACTACTTACTAGCTTTTTAATTTTATTCTAATTTAATTTTGTTACTAATTACTTACATTCTGTTGTGGCAGCACTTGCATAAGGTGTGAACTGAAAAGCAGCTTTAAGCTGAGTTCGCAACCTTTTTACTAGCATACGTACATGTTCTACTAATAGTTATTATATAGTATTTTATTACATTGTAAAGCCTTTTTGTGTATGGTTAGTGAATATATATATTTTTTTATTATTATTATCACAATGTATAAAGAGGTAGAAACACAGACTGTGGGAGTTGGCGTATGGGTCTTCGGATTCCGATTGCGGATGCTGCTACGTATCGTCCATATTATGTACCAGCTTTTTACTATCACAGTCGGACTAGCTAATGCTCCACGAAAATAACAAAACATTCAAAATATATGAAGATAAAAAAATATTTCTTTTGATTGTGAAATTGCCTTGTAAATTTCCAACTAAGTAGAACTCTTTCAAATCTGAATAAGAAATAAAAGGACAGATATTAAGCCAAATTGTTTGGAAAAGAAAGAAAAGAAGATAAAGCTACCTATCCTATTTCTCAAAGTAAATTATAGTATACTCAAAGCATTGACTATAGCACATTTAGTTCAATAAAACCTAAGGTTCGATAAGCCCCGTAATGCGGGTCAAGGGTTTTGTTCCCGACTTAATCTGTAGATTTGCGATTTGGATGTTAAGGTCTTAGTTTCTTCAGAAAGTTCTCGTAACAATGGTGTGTATTACAATTTTTTTTTTATGTTACAAGTTGGCAAACAAGCATGCCCACCTTATGGTAAGTCGTTGCCGTAGCCTATGAGCACTTGCAGCACCAGTAGTAGGTGCACTCACGCGTTGCCAACCTGGAGGTTCTTAAATCTCCACTGCCCAGTAATTTCACTAGCCTACAGTGCCCTTCAAACCGGAACACAGTAATGCCTAAGCACTACTATTTGGCGGCAAAAGCACTACTATTTGACACTGTGGTTATACCTTCCTAGCCGGCCTCTTTCAAAAAAAGACCTTGACTGTGTGACTGATTGCACTGCTGAAATAATCTCTGGTGTGACAGAGTTTATCCCAACAGCGGGCGATGGGGTCGTCACATCCAGACGCCGGGAAATTTAATTAAAGTTTAAATTCAAATCAACATTCACGAACAAAAAAAAAGTCAACAGAACTGAAGTTTACTAAAACATGATGCTTAATACAATAAAATATAACTTTCGAGAGAAAATGTATCGTCATTACAAAACTTTACGTAAGTACAACTCTTACTTAGTTGGAACCACCAGCGTGCATGTTTACAGTATACTATAGGGAATACGCATGTGATTCTAACAAAGGCTTTTTTTTTTAATTTTAATCTTAATTGTTTTGATAAAAAGTCGAAAAAGTCTGAGTGAAATTTAAAGTAGCAAAACGCACGCTATTCATTTGGGACGGTGACGTCACCATGTATCGGAATAGTGACATCACCGACCAGTCGACCACGACCAAAATGATAACAAATTTTCAAATTGTTCGTAAGAATACAATGTTGTATAGACGCTGGCGTAAAAAAAAAACGCAACCAAGTGCGATGCTCAAATGACATAAATCATAATATAGTTTTAAATGTTCTATTTAATTATGTCCAATTTTGTTGTAAACCCCGATATAAGAATTAGAGCAGGATTTTAAGTTATGAAAGACGTAACACAAAAAAAACGTTTTGAAAGAGACTAACTCAAAAGATATATTTTTTTACTAATTTATTATTATATACATTTCTTTGTTTTATATACTTTTATTTTTTATTTATTTAACTATTTTACTCTCATTGGATTTTGTATCAAAAACAGTCGTCTCGAGGGGTGTGTCGCATCGGAGGTAATACACACAAACTTTTCTTTTTGTATATAGTTACACCTATCGACAAAATTGTGCAAGTCACAAATACCACTCCTGAATCAAATATCTCAGTAAATTAATGACACAGTATTTATTTTGTCATTCCTTCTTAACATTCCTTATCGATTACCCCAAAAACCGTCAACGTAATTTGTTCCTCAATATAAATCTTCCGTAAAACCACCTGACACTAAGGGCAAAGGTGAAGGTCACAATATGAACCTTCAAGAGAAGAGCGTATTCTTTCCTAAAGGTCGGCAACGCGCCTGCATGCCTTCTGGTGTTGCAGATGTTCATGGGCGGCGGTGATTGCTTAAAAAAAAAATTATGTATAATATATATATATAATTTGTTATTGTGTCATCATCCGACGCCTTTCATCACAATTCATCCTGCATTCCTGATTACTACACTACTTTATGTGCCTCTCTATATACTACTAGCGGCCGGCTCCGGGTTGGGTATAAAATATATAGCCTATGTCATTATTTACGACATCACATTAGAAACCTCAAAAAAATTTTTTTCTCCACTATTTTTATACATATCAACATTCTTCTTCAATCACACTATCTATTAAAAAAACCGCATCGAAATCCGTTGCGTAGTTTTAAAGATTTAAGCATACATAGGGACTGTGAAAGCGACTTTGTTTTATACTATGTAGTGATATACTACTCTATACTACACTACTATATACTACACTATACTACTATAGAGATTTAAAGAATTTTGGCAAAAGAGTAAATTACTTTAAGGATAGCAAGAAAGGGAAGACACAAAGACACAACTGATAAAATGTCTGTGCTAGTTGAATGTTTGCGCTATTTTTAACTAAAAAATCTAAATTCGGATGCATGTCATTAATTAATTATTTTGTATTATGCGATACCTTCGGCTTTTTTAACCTATATTGAGTATACTTCATTTAAATGTTTGTGGTTTCAGACTAGCGTTTTTTTTTTGAGCGCAAAAGGTCGTTTCGGCATACCGTCTAAAACTCTTCAAAAATTCATGAGTGTACACAAGGTTATTCCGGCGTGTACGCTCGAACCAGTGGTTGTGAGTGCCAATAGCATATTTATAGCGCTTTATATTATGCGCATATACGAGCTTATAAACGCGTCAACGCTATAAAGACGCACCTATACGCACCTTCGCGCGCTTATGTGCTGTTATAAAACGCTGATCTGTAACCATGTTAACCTATACTACATCCAAATCGTTATTTCGTGTTATACCTTAGGCAGTTGAACCTGGCTGTCGTTTTTTAAAACAGTCCAATTATTTTATAACGCTTGCGATATTCATCTAGTGGGCTATAATGATGTTATGTGGTTTGCTAATTTAATTAACCCCGGGTCGTAATTACTTTATAGCATTGATGTGTGGTAAATCTAATGCAAACCAGTCACTCTGTGACGGAATTGGTAACCGACTGAATAGGATTTAGCCTTTGCGATTAGATTTTGGGACCGAATCGTATTTAATTACGCTTGTAAATAAATGCCACTAGCATCAAGATTTCCGTAAGATGGTTTTCTGGTATGGTATGGTAGCTGCGAGAAAACAACCCTTTCGTTATTTTTAGTATAACCATACTGCCACACATATTACTATGTATTACTAAGCCTCCGCCGTCCATCCGTACGTCAGTCCGTCCGTCCTTCTGACAGTCAACGGGCTGTTTGTGAGGATTGAAATTTTAACAAAACTTTAATTTTAATATTAAGTTCAGTAAAAACTGAATCCACGCAATAGTAAACAAAATTGCTATACAATTTAATTAATTATTTAAATAAGTAGATTGAATGCCCAAAAGGATACCAGTTTTGATTATGTATGGAATGACAAAAGTTTTTATTAATAATTTGAATAATTTTAAAACTAGTTATCATTAATTTGACGTCTAAAGGTTTAGGTCACGAGTGTCACGTTGTCGAGTCATTGCTCCCCGCTATAATTAGTATAGTATCATTACGTTCATAGTAAAATCATAGAAGCATTATAAAATTGCTTAAACGATAGTGGTCGTCATGGGTTGGATCCTCGCTCGGACGGTCTCATATGTTTGTATTAGCCATACAGACTTGTTTCGTATTGGGTACTTGTATATATATGTTTATATTGTTAGCGATGGAGACTTATACTCCTATAATTACCCTTCACTTTCCTCTTCCTCCGGGAGGACAGGATCTTATTCATTAAAACGACAATATATACTATGCTTAGTTTAAACTATACGCCTATTTTATACTATCGTGGTACAAAAGTTGTTCATGCTTATGTGTACTGGTAAGTAAATGTATTAAAAATAGCTCTGTAACTTGAAACGAAATATCTTTAACATGACGAATAATCAAGTATCGTACAGTAATCGAGTGTGAACCAGAGCTCCGTATGAAGTGGCCACTTACTGCCACTTGACTGTATCAGGTAATATAAAATGCTTTTCTCGTCTAGATAAAAGTGTTTTAATATATTTTATGATGTCATATTAATGTAAAGATAACGTTTGTTGTTAATATTATATTTAAAAAATAACTTATATCAAACGCTATAAGACAGGGGCTCGTATTCTTTTTTAATAGCGGTTCCATATAGTTGTAATATCTTTGCGACGTCCTTCTAACGCCGCTTATCTGCTAAAGGGTACTTATTAAGTTAATTGAACATAGCTTATAGAATCGTGGTTATCCTCTTGAAATTGCTAATCACGCACTAGTTGTTAATGAGTCGCTAATGAACATAGCGTTTCGCATCGCGACACCTTTAGGACGTTTCTACAACGCCCGAGGTGAGGACACACAGTTTAGGAACCTCTTATAAGGCAATAGGTACATAAAAATGACGTGAATGCAGTGATTGTAGGAAGTTTTTATTTCCTTTATATTTTTAAAGTCTTTGTTCAGATCATCAATAAAGAATCACACCAGAAGCAAATCCTATTCAAAGAAAAACTTGTTGAAATTGGAAAGACATGCGACCATTTCTTATAATACTACAGTTCTCTTCCAAGTTATTCTTTCAATTTAATATGACAATTTAAGTGACACCGGATGCTATGACCTTATAGCAATGTTATTTAAACAACGATTGTTAATCACCTAATACACTTCATAGGAATAAATCACTCAACTCACACATATGAGTTTCAACCTTATCCGTAAAGAATACGAGCAAAAATCCTGTAAATGTATTTTAGTTTAGGCCGTCTTGGGTCGACCGAAGGTTAATTTTGCGCCTAACCAAAATTAATTAGTGCCCAGCATTTCATAATGAATAAGTAACGAAGCGTCGGGAGATGTCTCTTTAACACAGTGACGTTGAATATAAGTAATTATAAAGTACGTAATTGAATAAAATACATGATTTCGTGAATGTTAAGGTTGTATCTAAAAGCTATCATCATGGCTTCTCTTGCGAAGTCAACGGTTGTTGTTTTATTTTAATAGTTACAACACGTACCAATAATTTATTGTGAAAAAGGACCACAAAATATGTTATTCTAAGATTAATTAATGATATACCATTGGAAATAAGAAACAAAAAAACTGATAAAAACATTAAGTTATTATTAAAACAATACGATTTAGATATTACCGGACTATTACTGGTGGTAGGTCCTTTGCTGCAAGAGGCCAGCTAGCTAGGTAGGTACCACCGCAGTGTCAAATATTCTTGCAAAGCAGTAGTGTCTTTGGCATTTCCGTTTCTAAGGTCACTGTAAACTAGTAAAATTACTGGGTAAATTAGATTTAAGAACCAACATCTCGAGGTTGGTGTTGCCAGCGCTCATAGGCTACGGCAACCGCTTACTATCAGATGGGATGTATGCTTGCTTGCCAACTTAGTAACATAAAAAAATTGTTAGTAACTTCAATTAAAAATTATGAAATTTTAATTATTCTTTAAAATTTGCTTACAGTGTTGATTACCCAAAGTGTAACAAGCCTTAAAATTTGTTCATTGGGTTAGACTTTACGCCGTGCACAAGCTATCTTATACCTCATAAAATTATAAGCATATATGAATATAAGATTTTTAATATATCATTTCAAGACAGTCTCATGAGTTATTCATTAGTATCGTTGTTTACGAATTTGTCAAATATAGCCTTTATTCAGGCCCCGGGTCACGTTGTTACCTAAACTAAGAGAAAATCTAACGTGCTTTCATCTCTTGGGAAATCACTGAAAAGGGTTATTTTATGTGTGTTTTAGCGAAGTTCATACAGATCTCATATAACTTTGCTCGTTCATAGTTTTATTTGGATGCTTTTTATGAATAAAAAACAGCGAACCGTCTTCAAATGTCTAAACAAAGGCTCAATAATAATATGGATGCAGAAATCACGGATTTATTCTTTGAGGAGTTCTATTCTATAACTCCGAAGGCCCTATTATAAGCAAAATTTTTAGCTAAATTTGTGATTTTAATAGGGTAAGTGGCAATTGGGTCTATATATCTATTTTAATAGCAAATCAGTAATATTTTTAGCGCCACAGGTAGGGATTCGATTCGCGCCTCGGGGCAGATGTTTGTATTGACTATATATACACACACACTACACAACACACACAAGAAATTCCTATCCTAATGGGGTCGTTAAATGTGTAGCCTCTATTAATTTTTTTTTATATATAAAATATAAATTACTTTATAACGGGAGTTTTTATGAATATGTTATGTTAGATATGCGATGACAAGGGACCGATGTCATACGGGAAAGCTAAAAATAAATCGAGAAAAGCTTATTAGAGAGGACAATAATCCCCACATATGAAGGGTTCAGACACACGCCGTATTAGTGCAGGTATATTTCAGGATTTTCGCTTCATTACATTTGATGGAGTCGACTCAGGGGACAGAGAACGAGGACTTTAACCAACGGGTTCAAATGCGTGCTTTGTGTGCAACAAGAGATCTCGTGATCTGCGCCCAGCGAATATTTACTATTTTTCTTATATATACTCGTATTATTGTTAGAGAATCAATTAAACATTAATAAGAAATAAATCAATTAATCGGCTCCGAAGGCCTCTCAAACACATCGCTCAACTGAGCCCATAGCGGGGAAAGCCGATGGTGTTGCTCTCATTCTAGAGGAACTGCTGGCATTGTCCCCCGCACCGTCGTATGCTGGTGAGCAGCACGACAGTCGTTGCCACTCCGATTACCATCCTGCTGGCATCCGATTGCCATAATGCTTTAGGCCGCGTGATTTGCATACAGGTGACCCCATCCTTGTGTGGGGGTCACACCGAGCCCTTTCCGTGTCCATAACTTACCTCATCCATACCAGGTTGGTTACCTTTATCGTATTTCGTTAAGATAGTTCAATTATTAAAGAAACGAAATTCAGCTACTGAAAGTTCTAAACCTAAATACTCTTTGCTATTCGGTTCGTTCCTTAAAATCGAAACTTAAATAAACACCCACTTTCGTTACTTCGAAAAGCGGTCCTGATAATGTTGATTTAATACTTATGTAGACGCATGTACTGAGTTTATTTATTGAGGACGATGTGCTTAGTTATTCTTTACTGATTTTTTATATAAATACCAAATTGGTTTTCTATTTTTAGCTAAGTCTTGTCTAACGTCTTAGTCTCGAAAAGCAGATTGAGAAAATTTAAGGTTGTTGATACTTAGATGATATTAATTTAATGAATAAAAGTATAAAAAAATAAAAACAGGGAACCAATTGTTTCTATATAGTAATAAAATGCCTCATTAAAAATCATTATTCAGGCGGGTGAAGCCGCGCGCAGAAGCTAGTGTTAAATATTTTAAGCATAATGCGTTGCAGAACTGATAACTACAGAAGAATGCGGGTCAGTGACCCCTGCTTGAGTCAGATGTCAGCTGCCGGCCTCTGAAGTACTGCTTGCACCCTTTCGACGATGCGGCACCAGATAGGCATGTGCCGTACCGTGAACGATATGTCAATTAATTAGTATTAATAAATTAAGCTTCATTATAAAAATGTCCCAATTTTTTATCGATATAAAATCTGGCCTTTTTACCTCTTGAGGTACGGAACTCTAAAAATCAAATAAAATTTACCTTGGCATAACGGAAGGTATATAAAAAAAGGTACATCATGTACTCAAAATTTGAGAAACTTTATAAATTTAAAAGGTATTTTTTTAAGTTAGGTCACAAAAACATATTCAATGTTTAACTAATGTTATAATATTTGATAATACTCTTTCTATCGAAACGAATATGAAAAAAATAAAAACACTAAGCATGATATTCATTCACTATTTGCTGAATATACGGCCACTATTTCTTTATTATTATATAAAGCATGACACGTACGTTTAACGCGTTATGTTTAATATATCGATATCGATAAAAAACCATTATCTACATCCCTTATTAAGCAAGCGCCTTGTTTCATCTCTCGCTATAAATGACCAGATAGTAACTGAATGGCTGCTTTGTAGTGGATATTGCCTACTTTATAGTCTATACAGATGTAGTTAAACCACTCCGAGACAGAACGCTGTTGCTGAGACCAGCGCAAATCAAATAAGCCCCTTATCAATCTCCTACTGAATGTCGTTAAGTTTTATATCGACGACGGCGCAGCGGTACCGAACTTGCCTTAAGCACCACAGGTCGCGAGTTCAATTCCCGCTCGGAGCAGATGTTTATATTGACCATACAGGCGTCTGTCTGTGTCGGTCTGGGTGTGTTTGTCCTTGCCATTGTGTATGTTTCCGGACCTCCGACACAGAATATCAGTATCCTAATGGGGCCGTTGATTGTGCAGCGTTTATTGATTTTATAAATAAGGCTTTACTTTCATGCTTTAGGACCAAATCTATTACGACGTCGTGGCGCAGCGGTAGCGGACCTGTCTTAAACGCCACAGGTCGCGAGTTCGATTTCTGCTCAGAGCAGATGTTTGTATTGACCATATAGGCATGTTTTCCGGTCTGGGTGTGTTTGTCCTTGTCATTGTGTATGTTGAGTGTGTAGCGTTTATTTATTTATATTATTTATTATTACAAAACATTGTTACAAACATTTTTATTACATTGTAATTTTTATAACCTTTATTTAATTTAAAGTTACTGTAGATAATCAGAGACAATCAACAAGTTATTACCAAATTACGAGTGAATTATGCGTCTCGCAATCTCATTTAGTATTCGGTTCCCACAATTTAATGTTACAACAATAGTTAGCTTAAGTTTTGCGGTAGTAGAGCTATGCTTCTCTCAGTACAAAAGGGTCGGCTCGACCGGGGAAGTACTACCCTGTCACAGAATATCGGCGCCAAATAACAGTATCATTAGGTACTGTTGCGTTGTGGGTCGACACCGTTGTGGCGTTGTGGGTAGCGTGTCTGCCTTAAGTATCGACGGTTGCGGGTAGATTCCCGCTCGGGCAGATGTTTGTTAAAATTTTTGTCTCGGTCTGGGCGTTTGTCTGTGGGTCTCCCCACCGTGCCTCGGAGAGCACGTTAAGCTGTCGGTCCCGGTTGTTACCACATAACATCTGATAATAATCATTAACTCTTGATAAGTAAATTGCTCTTATCCAATGAGTTGCTGGTTCGCCTTTAGGGTTGCGGACGTCAGATGGCAATCGCTCTGTGTAAAAACTAGTAACCTGTCAAATCCGGATAAGAGTAATAAGCTAGGATGAAGAAGATTAGGTACTGTTGCGTTTCGTGCGATGAGTGAGAGCGTCGGACGCCCAATCTCCCACCCCCTCTGTTGTCTTCCTTTTTTTCCTCTTCTCATCCCGTCCTTCCTATTCCTTGAGTTGGCAACGCGCTTGTGATACTTCAAGTATCGCAAGCGTTCATAGGTTGCGGTTGCTGCTTACCATTAGGGTATGCTTCTTTGTCAACCATCATGACATAAAAAAACTTTTATATTTCCTATGAAACAAGAAAATGACTTTTTTTTTAGAAATATCAAGGCTGTCTAAAACTCGTCTTAAAAGAATTTCGTTTCGCATTATTCGTTAAATTAACGACTGGATAAAATCTTATCTTCAGAAGGCAAATGTTTATCGAAAAAATTTACGTAATTTCGTCAAATTTAAGTGGATTTTTTTACGAAATAATTCGCTTCTTTCTACGCCGTATTTTCGCCTCCAGGTCATTTGGTAGTGAGATACCAAATTGATATTTATACTGTCGAGGAGTTGCTCTGTTGTTATTTATTTTACCCTTTTTACATAATCGCTTTTATAAAAGGTTCTTATTTAAAACGGAGATTGTGTTTTTTTCGTCTTTGAACACTGCAAACGACAATAATAACATCATTATTTTTTATCCTACCAAAACGTTAAGGAACATTTTATGTACAAACGTAAAGTTAATTTAATATTATTCTGTATATCATTATATGGTACGAAAATTGATTTAAAATTAGGAAAAGTTTACTGTATGACAGATCCCATAATCAAATACGGCTTCCGTGAATTTAAAACTTATAATGAAACTTTAGATTGAATTAAAACTTCTTTTTTTAATATTTGAAATTCGGACAGACAGACAAACATGATGAAAGTATAAGAATCCCGTTTTCACCATTGTAACTCGGAACCCTGAATAATTCCATTTTAAAAATATTAAACAGTTGAAATTGTGCACAGCCGCGTGACCCGGAAAATGCGTGTTACAAAATCCTTTTTATCGACCTGTTTCCTGCCTAAGGAACAAAATAATAATAAAAAAAAGTAAAGCGCGTTTATGCCAGCACGTTTAAAATCGTCTGATTACTTCCTTCCGTTACACAACGGCCAGCTCTCGTGTTACAAAGCGTGAAAACTCTGTAAAAGAAATTCCTTAGACTTATTGTTCTACCCTCAAAGTGACTTGTTATGAAGAACAATATTATTTTTTAATTTTTGTTACACTGGGAACTGAAAAAGAATTAAAAATAGTTCTTAAAATGTAAAGTGTAAAAATAAACCAGTGTGCATTTCGACACACAAGGTCTGTGATTGGGATTGGTTCGTGAGAAATTTTGGTTTAAAGATTAAATTCGAAATTCATAGTAAAATATTTGCCTTAGTATAATATAGCTTTATATTTAAACTTTAAAACTGATTCAAGCCCATATTCGTTATTCGTTATACCCCCTAAATAATTTCAGAATTAAAAAAGTTATAATTCCATAGTTCAAAAGCTAGAGGACAGCATTTATACCCTAGGTACGTATATTTGACTACCTACTGACTTAATTCAGACGAAATAATTAAACAAATATATGGACTGAGAGATGTGAAGGGAAAATAGAAAGGCAGATTTGATGGGAGAATAACTCTCCGGCGCGTTCACTTATTGCACGAAACGCAACACTTCTGTTACTTTACGCCAATTTTCTGAGAAGGCAGTACTTTCCCGGTTGAGACAACTCATTCACGCTGGGAGGAGAATAGCTCTATTACTACTAAAATTAAATTATTATCAAAAAATAAACTTGTCAATAAAGCCCATTATTCGTTAGAGGAATATTTTTCTGATAAAAATGCTTGGGACTCTTAATATTGCTGGATCTCATTCAAGAACCAAATTTTATAATAAAGAATACAATTGTAAAAACATATTTGAAAAGAGTAACTGTCGAGTTTCTTGTCGGTTCTTCTCGATAGAATCAACCTTTCGAACCGTCGGTAGCGTTTGACTATTCAAAACTACTTTTTAAAAGTCTACTTGAATGAAAATAATTTTGATTTTGATTTTGATTTATTATTACATCTAAAGTTAAATTTAAAGAGTAATCAAACAAGTAAATCGCGTTGACACAGTTTCAACGGTAGTACCGTTCTCCCGGGAAAGATTACGTAAGCGTAACCCGGGATTTCTATGATCCCATCTCAATCAGCCCCACTGGCTTTAAATCGTGACTTGCGTGTCAAGCAAGACTTGCCTTTATTGATATTCTTATTCAAAGTGTCGTTTGAAAGTAAATGCGATTTTAAATTGTTTGCAAGTTTTGAACTTGAACTCGGATTCAACTTTATCAATTCTTATACACATAAATTTTATTTTTTACATGACAAGTCTTTTATGTCACTACCAAGTAGCACTATCACTTCTATGTATGTGAACATGAGTGATGTAAGAACGGTCAGATCAACTACTGTTGGTGTATCTATTCACAAATTTCCGTGACCGTTTACCACCAGACAGAATGTCCGTGTATAGTAAGCACATAATTTTGACGTGATTTAGCAATATCTGTGTTGTTGCGTTTCATCCGATGAATGTGTGGGTTAAGGAGGCTTTTTTCCCTTTGAATAAAACATTAATAATTTGTAATAAAAGCTATTGATTAATTCTAGTTTTCTATTGCTTTAGAAATATAGATTCGAGCAATTGGACAACATGAGAAATCCAATTCAGAACTAAAATGTTGTTTTCGTTTACAAAAACTCAAAGTAATAAAAATACGTAAATATAAAATTTAATTTTCTCCGTTTTTTGGGACTCTAATGAGTGTTTTATAAAATGATGTTGCTATTTTTTATCGTAATGATTCCATTCATCTTTTACCTGTAAAGAGCTTTCAATAGCAGCTAATGAGAGCAGGTTCGTTCATATGTATATTTTTATACAGGGAAATTACCTTTGACTCAAAACGTGAACCATAAAATAGTCTGAACACGCGACTATTTATTTCCAATTCATTCGTTCATTAGAAATGGAATGTGATCCTAATGAACGAAGAGGAACGCAGGCAAAATTTTTTTATTTGATTTTACATGACACATTTTTGCCTTTTAAAAATGAGATTCTCATAAATCTAACAAAACGCAACAGTAAAGATACTGTTACTTTACGTCATTATTTTTTGAGATTTGTACTTCCTTCGAACTAACCTAAAGATTAATTAAGAAGCTTCTAAATCTAACTGAAAGGGTCTTCACTGCCTTTGAAGTCATGGTTTTTTTAAAGAAATAAATTAATTAAATAAATATTTATTATTTAAGGTGAATCTATACTATTTCGTGTGTGCGTGTGCGTGTGGCTGTGTGTAGTAACCATTATATGTGTAATTTTCAAATATATCGTTTCCTTATCAGCTCAGCCACTATAATATGTGTGAACTATTTATTATTGCCCATAGCAATTAATTTACGTTAGCGGATAAAAGTTAGAGCGGCCAAGCTAGTTTTAATGATAAGTAATAAAATCTCGTGTAAGAAATAAGTGCATTTATTTATACTGCACTAAACTTGAACTGTGAGTGAATTAACTTGCCTTCTAATAACGTTAATAAAATAAGAAATAATTGAAAACTTGTTTTAAATATCTTTCTTCAGCCTTTATAGGGGATTTTAAATTAACTTAATCGTAATAATTTACAATGTATTATCTTTGAAAATGATTGCTATTACTCTGATAATAATCCCTAATTTTTGATAGGCAATTTGCTCGAGTTGCTTGAGTTACTGGTTCACCCTTTGGGTTGCGGAGGTCAGTTTTAGAAGCATGAAATCTTTATTTTTGATATGGACGTGGTTTGAACCAATGACAAGGACATAAAATGCTTTTTTACGTGGAAAAAAGTAAACGTGTAATAACAATTGTAGTTAACAAATAATTAAAAAATTAATTTATAAACAAAATTTAAACAGAATATAAAACAAATACTTTTTAAAAATCAGATATATTGGCACGTTCGCAGTCCCGATTACCGTTGTGATGTGCTAGTAGCTACTTTGAGCCTAGAGGGTCGTGGGTTCGATTCCCGCTCGTCGTGTTTGTTATGATTTTCTATTTCGGTCTGGGCGTTAGTCCTTGTGGGTCTTCCCACTGTGGCTTGGATACCATTTCATAAAAATCGTTATCTCTTCATTAGTAGGAACAGAGGGGAAATCGACATAAGTATAGTAATATGATTTCCATGTAAAAGTATAACTTATTACGTAGGTACCTAAAATTTTTACATATCATAGAAAATTATAATTTCGTACAATTTAATATCGTACATTGCCCTACGAGGACTTGTTTTATTTTAATTTAATACGTTTCTATTTCTGTACCCTCAAATATTGTTCGAATTACGCCCGCTGAGACTTAATGAACTTACGAAATTAATCAAGGGTGAAATGCGTAAGCCCATAACAGTTCTCTTACCTTCAAAATTACTTATAAAGAGTTTCTTCGTGTATGTAAAATATGAGCAATATTCACACAACCGTCAACCCCAAGTGAAAACTTGCAAGGATTACGTTTGAACTTGTGAGTTATTTATGCATTAAGAGTTTGAACTTACTGAGAAGTTTACTGTACTCATAAGTCAAAGAATCGTGGCTAATTAAACATATATGAAAATCACACTTAGACGCAAATAAGCAATACCATGTCAACCCACAAAATTGAAAAAACTGAGTCATATATTATGCAGAAGTGTTGGTAAATGGCTGAAGAACATTTTTCTTTAATATTTGTAGGGTTTTAAGCTTTAAAACGTCTAAAAAAGCCATTTTTAATCATGCCATTTATGTATTATTTTAAACGTTTTGGGTTATATTATATACGAAATATGCAGTTTTTATGCTCATTTTATGTAAAAATAAGTAAAATAACTTACATACACCTTGAAATTGCCAAAAACTGGACCAATATATTAAAAAAATCCTATAAAGCAAGTTGTTCAAAATTTTCAAACGCATTTTTCTCGAAATGACACTAGTGTGGGTTGACATGGTATTACTTATTTGCGTCCACTTATAATTTCAATATGACTTAATTTCCTTCGGACTAACATTATCGTGTATTATAACTTGACTCATTAAAATGAATCTAAATATTTCATTTGTATTTGGATACTTTAACTATAGTCACATTGTATTAAAAACCAGAGCACTTTACGTCAACATAACATAACATGAATCCTGTATAATATCTTGATACATACAGCCAGAATCAGAAAGAGGCGGAAATTATCCTTCGAGCAAGACTCCTACTGTGGACAGCTCACATCTGTAGGTGTGCAGAAAGTCTCCATTCTTCCATTCATTGATCATTCTTTGCTAAATTGAAATACTTACATAGATTTTATTCGAGTCTCATATTCAAATAACCCATTTTCAAATGTCTATGGATTAGGTTTCTAATGATTCTAGTCAGGGCTAGAAAACTGTAACATAAATCGAAAAGCTTAGCGAGAAATACATAGAAAACTGTTTTTCTATTTTGTACTTTCAACACAGATAAATGGTTCAGACAACATTTTTTTAAGCCGGTGTGAAACGGTGTATAGAAAAATCCGAAATATTTTGCTGTTCTATGATTCTCGAAACAAAGAAAAAGAATCGATTAATTAAAGTTTCCGTAGAGGTCTTTTTAGCGTTTACACTCTGAAAGTAATTATCGATAAGAAGTTAATTTTAGCATAACACATAGACGGCCCTTCCTCAAAATGTCAGAGACTCACTGATGCTCCATTCAACTCAACATGAAACGAAGTTAGTCACACACAAACTTTTCGATTATGTTGTAAAGTTATGACTAACTTTGTCATCAAACACGACCACCATTTTTTTAGTACTCTTTATATCATTGCTAAAATGTCTTGTATAAATACAAGACATGACATACTACAAAAATATAGCAAAGCGAAAACCATAGATTGTCATTGAAACTCGATTTCAGAATAAACCTATTTCTTTTCGACCGAACAAAATTTTCCCTGCAGTGTGGAAAAAAATTGGTCCGGACGAGCGCGAGTGGCGAGATTTTTGCGAACGAAATATGAATATTTCTCCTATAAAATTTGCAGTTTTTAATGACCATCTGGTGCACCGGTTTGTTTCAAACTACAAACTACATAACATCAGAAGCTTTGAAAATTCTGATTTCAATTCTCTTTCACGTGATAAATTCACGTTCATATGATTTAATAATATTGTGCTAAATGCATATGTGTATCTGCAATATAATAAATATAAAAAGCTTTAAAAATCTGTATACTACTATCACTACGTTTCAGAGCATTTTTTGAATCAGTATTTTTGTGTTGACCATATGTATGTGCTCCAATTTCGGTGGTGAGATGTGTTAATATTTATGGATTCCTGATATTAGTAGTAGTAAGAATATACTTTTCCCAGCGCTAATGCGCGGGTTCGACTGGGGAAGTACTACTCTACTGTCAAAGTAACAGAGTACTGTTGTCTTTCGTGCAATGAGTGACAGTGCCGGGGCCAAATCTCGCAGGCTCTCTGTACCCGTCCTTATTCCCTATCTCATACATTCCATCCTATTGTTTAGGTTGCAAATGCGAATATGATACTTAAAGTATGTCAATCGTTCATAGGTTGCGGTGAATTACCATGAGACGGACCATGTTCTTCTTTGCCAACCGGCATTAATAAAAAACAATATACTATTGGGCGCCTTGAGTTTGTTATTATTTATGTATATAAAATTGAACGGCAATTGGAAAACATATTGTCAAAATTATTAAATGGGATATTTTGTCAGTCTCTACTTATTACATCATACGAGTATCGAGTGATGAGGCTAATTCACAAATTTCGTAACAAGTACTGATATTATGTCCAACTATATTTCTTTAAAAGTTATGATCAACGAGTTTTTGAGTATTGTAACTTATTTGTTTTTTATTTGTTTTTAAATGTACTAATTTACATTTAAAAGTAGGATACGCAATTAATACGCGAAATCACAACTTAAGAATTTGATATTCCATTGTCAAGATGAAGTTCATTCTTTAACTACCTATTATTGTTATCAAACTCTTTAGACCAGTTTTATATTCTTACAACATTTTTTTTATATATGTGAGCGTTAATTACACTTATAATACCTTGCCTAACACGTCCATTCGTCCAACAATACCATTTAAACCCATTGAGAAATCGATCTCATGTCGTGAATGAAATGTGAAAAATTCATAGTGACAATAGCCATCTACTATAACGTGAGAACAATTATATCAACTGAATAACAATGGTAGTAATAACGTAATGCTGTTTTGATTACGATAATTAACTATACATTGATACATTGGCCCCATGACGACCGTTGTGGCTTGATGGTATCGCCTGGCTTTAGTTTCGACGCAATCGCATTGCGGGTTTGGTTCCACTGTCGGGCGGGCATTTACTTTTATCTTACAACTGGACGCAAATAAGCAATACCATTTCAACCCACAAAATTGAAAAAACTGAGTTATATATGCAGAAGTGTTAGTAAATAGCTGAAGAACATTTTTCTTTAATATTTGTAGGGTTTTATGCTTTAAGACTTCTAAAAAGCCATTTTTGAAACATGCCATTTAAGTATTACTTTAAACGTTATGTACAAAATATGCAGTTTGTATGCTTATTTTATGTGAAAATAAGTAAAATAACTTACATAAATCTGAAATTGCCAAAAACTTGACCAATACATTAAAAAAAAAATCATATAAAGCAAGTTGTTCAATATTTTCAAACGCGTTTTTCTCGAAATGACATTCGAGTGGGTTGACATGGTATTACTTATTTGCGTCAACTATCTGTCCCAGTCAAATAAAAGGTGGGGAGACCCACCCAAGGAAAATTCCTTGTGTGTCTCCCCACCTTTCAGAGAGCACGTTGGGCTAATAAATAAATAGTTGGTCTTTCATAGATTGTGTATTTCTATGGCCTTTATAATTGCAAATAATAAAAACAATTTTAATTTAAAAATTTACGGCGTTTATGGCAACTGGAGTCCGAAAGCGAATGTGGCTAATATGGTTACAGAATAAGACTAGATAATTAATAAAATATCTATAAGCCTAAAATAAAGCTTGTGATACCGCGTATAGAATCTATTACCGTATTATTATATTTATGAAATGGGTAGGTAATCTAATTAAATTGAAAGTTGTGAGCATAAATATGTGTTAAATATTATGCGAAAAACTAACACAAACAGAAGCTCATTATTTTTTTATGAACTGTTAATAGTGTTTTTGCGAACAATAATGATGCGAATATGATTTAAAGTCGTGATTTTCGTAAGCGGCCATATTATAATTAATGACACAAGTACAGGATTAGAGCGCTTTCAGACTAGCGTTTTATACAAGAGGATAAAGCCTAAATTACATTTATCAGCATCGATCATCATTTAACTGGATGATTTTGGACACACTTATGATCAACGTACGCTTAAGCTCGTTCTTAAACACGCGTAAGCGTACTTCAACATCCGTGAAGATGCGTACGCATCCTTCAGCACGCAGCACGCATCTTATACAAAATAGCGATTTTCTAAAGAGATATTGCTAATTAGACTGTTGAAGCGTATATAGGCGTGCTTTTTGTTTCATACACAACTCGCAGGTACATTTTTGGATAGTTGAATTACCTCGCTGACAGACACTAGCTATCACGGGTTTTAGCGTACACGCTGGAATAAGCCCTTGTATAGTAGATACGCGTTCGGCTTTTGAAGCACGGAAAAAGGCTAGACTGAAACCGCTCTGATGATTCAAATATATTTATTTATTTATTTTATTTATTTATACTTTATTGCACAAAGTGCACAAAGGCGGGCTTAATGCTAAAAGCATTCTCTACCAGCCAACCCTGGACGTGGAAGAAAGAGTGTAGGTAGGCGTGCAAAAAAAAAAAAAAAGTATAGACATATAGTAAAAAAATAAATAAAAAAAAATAATAAGAAATAAATATAAATAACAATAATACATGAAATGTTAACGATAAATAAATACTAATATATAAATATATATATATATATATATATATATATATATATATATATATATATATATATATATATATATAATGAATAAATACTAATAATATGAATGTATACATATAAATAAATGGTGGAAATAAACATAAAAAAATATAACAATATCATAACACAAAAATAAATATATTTATGAGACGACTCTCGAAATATATAAGATACATAATATAAAGATATATCTTTGAATACAAATGAAATTAGTGAATAGATTAAAAAACTGCCGCATGTTTTTTTCGTGGCGGAGGGAAATCCTCATACCTGGTCTCGCAAGGATTATAGACACCAGGTTATATGGGATTTTTATTCACTAAAACCCCCTCGGTGGCCTTCCTCACAAGTCTGGGTGCTCCGGGAACTCCGTTTATCGCGCCAGTACAACCCAAAGTGTGCTTTCAAGCAACCTCTTAAATAACACAAGTATTACCTATTACGACCACGTCGGCCTCTTCTTCACCGAGTGGGATCAGCCCTTTTTCGGTCCCGTTCAGAGGCCTCCCTAACGGTTTCACAAAAGGTGACCACTGACTTACAGAATGCTTCCTATAACACAGCCTTGGCGGACAAAGACGCGTCGCTCTAATGTACTGCATTATTTTTGAATACATCAAACCAATGAGATCATAATATCGATAGTGGCCATAAAATCACTTTTCCTTTCAACTGGCAACATCAACCATTATAAATTTAATGTGTAACTTACCGACCACCAACAAATGAGAATTCTATGTTCACTATCCCTTGGAGACGTGAACAGCCTAAACAATACCGAGGAGACTTTCTATCGAAAATATTTAACACAGGCTGCGCACGCGCATCGAATATTCATTAATGGGAACAATGGCAGCATTCTGCTACGATTTAGGAGTCGTACGTGTGATCTTTATAGTTCCAAACAACTATTGTCATTGTAAATTGTAACTGGTAAATTGGGTTGTAAATGGTTTTTTTTATTCCATAATGGTTGGCAATCTATAAAGGCTAAGCAGTCACCGCAAGCCAATAAGCGTTTGTGATACTTGTAACATGGTCAATACAAACATATTATGCTCCGAGCGGGAATCGAAACCGCGACCTGTGGCGTTTAAGGCAGGTTCGCTACCGCTGCGCCACAACGTCGTCAAAAAAAGGGAAGAGAGGGTTGAAATTGGGCCTCTGGTGCTCTTACTCATCACACGAAACGCAATAGTACTGCGAGTAAAGTATTACACCGATTTTCTGTGACAGGGTAGTACTTCTCTGGTCGAGACGGCAAATTTGTGCTGTGAAAAGGCTCTAGTACTACTAAATAATGTTTTCAAACACGTCATACACAATTTTAATTTAAAAAGAGTTTATTTTTTCATAGAATATTATCATTATTAATACTTGCGCTAGAAGTGGTTACTACGATAGCCTAAGTTGGTCATGATTGAACCTAAAACTCTCTCTTTAACTAAATCTTACCTTCTACAGGTGGGATATTCATTTTAATTAGGTATAATTATAAAGTAAAATTTATTTTATATTGTTGCGTATAGTAAAATACTAATACATAATAGATAAACAGAAAATATTTTTTTATGAATTTTACTTTCTTGATGAAATAATCTTTTACGTAATTGTGTAAAATATTCAAACATTTACATAAACTATGTAATATTGAAACAAATGAAGGTTCTTAGAAGCAACTTAAAATTAATTATTCACTAGCTGTGCCCACGGCTGCGCTCGTGTTTTGTAGTTTTTTTTTATCCCACGGGAACCCAACATTTTACCGGGATGAAAAGTACCTCATATGTCAATCCAGGTAATAAGCTATGGTGCAAGCGGATATTTGGATTGTAGTGGGAATTACTTAGCTCGATATGCGTGCGGTGAGTCCCACACTATACTGCGTAGTGTTGCGCGTAAATGCGTTTCCTAATGTTAAAAAAGGTATCTAAACCTAAATCTATGTCTACGTTAATAAAAATAATAAGCTATGTCAGTAGTTTTGGCGTAAAGTGTAACAAACATCTATTCATCCAACCAAACTTTCACATTTATAATTTTTTTATGATAGTACCAGTACGACATGAAGTTGGATTAGTACTATTATACACCTTTCTCATAGTTTAGTAATAAGCAAGTCTTTCTCTTATAAATTTAAGGTAAAGGTGTAGAACCTTTCATATATTAATATCGTACGTCATTAATCCTGTCGTGAAAATGTCACGCCCTCCGACTCATTAGATCCCTTTGTCTTGTGTGATATACCAAATTAGAACACAAGGACTAAAACCGTACTGTCAACGGTGCTATATTATGCATTGTCACGATGTATGAAAAATTAATTAATGCGAATATAAGAAAAATTAATTAGAACTAAAAAATGTTATCTACTTAATCTGCATTCTTATTATTTAAAGTTGTTTATTGTCGTATGTTAATTCAAAAACATAAGTTAATGAGGTCAAAAATTATAAATTATGAAAAAATGACTATAGAATGCTATACTAGGTGTGCCCGTGGCCTCGCTCCCGTCAAGTATGACCGCCACCACCAACTAACCACATTTTATCGGCCGCCCGCACTTTCTTTCTTGTAACTCGGCTTCTAGGTGTCCTATCATAATGTTATATAGCCTTTAGCCTTCGTCAAGAAATGTGCTATCAAATTCAAAAAGAATTTTTCAAATCCGATCAGTAGTTCGAGAGATTAGTGCGCGATAAATATGGGTATGGTATCCATTATAGAATAACATTTAATTTTTATATTTCTAGTAATTTACCCTTCACACACACACACACATTTACAACATTATATTTAACTAGTAACTACAAAAATCAGAATGTAAACGAAATGTTTATTTGATTAGTCTTTTCATATTAAAAGTATAGTAAAATAAAATATTTACAACTTAATTATAAATTAATATAATTTGCCTCATTCTAAACATTACTTCAAACACTAAACATGTTCATTACACGCAACAAATATTTGATAAAATTATTTGTTTAACGAAATACGTACGATATTAATTAAAATCAAACATTAATAGAGGCCGATGTTGTTAAACAAGGTAATTTATTACGTAATACGTTTATATTGAGGGAACCAAAAATGAGTATATCAATACATTTCACAACCTAACAAAGCAAATAATGACTACACACAGTTATATTAAGAAAGTAAACAGGGCCGAATTCAGGGGAGAGTAACCTACCCTAGGTACCCTAGGTTTGGAAACCTGAACCTGTCACAGGGTATTCAAAGTCCTAAGCCGTTAATATTTATACGGAGGCTCCAAATTTCGCTCTGAGATTGCGACAGCTAATCTGAATTGATAAAAAATTTGCATGGCCTCGTCTCAAGGAAAAAATCTTTTCGATTACTCTTCGCCTCCAGAATAGAGATACCCGTGTCAATATAATATGTATAAAAAGGGCTGTTTACATAGGATTCCAGCCGCGAAATATCACCGATATTGACTAATATCAAATATTTTATGTGAATCTTCCAAGTGTCATGTGCGATGGATATTAAATTTCGTCCATAAGATAACAAGAGTGACGTCACCAATTCTATCGTAATACATGTGTTACATTTCTTTATATTTTCTAAAAGCAAATCTTATTAAATCTGCTAGACAAATCACTAGTAATTTGAGACGTGCAATTGTTACACAGACAAAAATTTAGATAAAAAAACTAATGTTAGAAAATAAATTAAAATAAATAAAATAAATGACAATCATATTTTACGTTGAAAGCATTTTTCACAGAATATAACATTGTTATTTAAATATCAGAATAGTAAAAAGACATACGTGGCAGAAGGAGGAATAAGCAAATTGTCTTACGAAGATCATAAACATAACTAATTATCGTTACGATTTATCGTTTCCGATAATTAAATTTCAATATATAATAGAAATTAATGTGCATATGTAGAAAAAAGAATAGCACACAGACAATGTTCTATGGGCATCATGTTCAACAAACAAAATATAATAGTAGGAGCTATTTCTATTATATATACAGCTATTTCACGTCTCAAACTTCTAAAAATCTTCATAATTTAAGACGAGTAAATAACGCCCTCATCAATTAGAATACAATAATTATAATCGAATTTGAAACTAGAAATGTTGACGCTGACCTTTGCGATGTATCCTGGCGACCTTCGTAGAAAATTGAATGTATGTAATTTGTAGCATAGTTTTGTGAAGTTGATACTTTATTACATTTCTCGTGGGGAGAAAACTACATCAAAGAAACTTCCACAGTGCCGAAGTTTGCTCAATCGTTAACACGCAGAAAATTGGCATTACAAAAACTGTTATTTCACTTTTTTAAATATATTCAATCGCAAAAGAACAGAAAGTAGACACAATATAAAACATTTTTTTACGTCATGATGGGTAACAAAGAAGCATACGGTCCGCCTGATGGTAAGCAATCATCGCAACCGATGAATGCGCGTGATACTTGAAGTATCACAAGTGCGTTGCCAACCCAATGGATTGGAGAGAAGGGATGAGAAGGGAAAAAGAACGGAACAGATGGGGAGACTGGGCGGCGCTCTCATTCATCGCACGAAACGTAAACGTACTCTGTTACTTTATTTCGATTTTCTGTAAGAGGGTATTACTTCCTTAGTCGAGACGGCCGACTTGTGCTTGGAAAAGTATGGCTCTACTACTACGATTTACTATTTCGTAGAAACTAATTTCTGCTGGCATCTTCATTCGCCATAAATTACTATAACAATGGTTTTGTTGTTAAACTTCCGACTCATGTTATCTGACAACGCACAGTGAAGGGTGCCGAAAGTGCATAGTCAAAATTGTTCAGATTGTAACGTTTGTGTGGGTATATATATATATATATATATATATATATATATTTAACTTAAATGAAAACCTTAAATAATTATCTTATTTAAAGAACTGTACAAACATATCCTACACAATTATCTACATCGATTGATTATATGCATAGACCTATTAGACCCTTACTATTTTCAGCATGAATAGGCCATTTCCATTGGGGTAGCTTTACGCGTATAAATAGGAAGTAGTGACCAAACATTCTACATGTTCTCCCAATCATTAACCACACCTGCCTTGGACCAGGAAACCCATCGAAATCGGTACGTTAGAGCCAATGACATTTTGTTTTTTTCGGAATGTGTATTGCTGTTGGCCGTACTGGCCTTGACAGCGTCACCGAGCGGGGGGGCCGAGTACAGAGACTCGGCCGTGACAAAGTGGCAGCCCTCACGGGGGCTCAAATTTGATTCCGTCATTAGGGTGCCTCCTGCGAAGCTGAACCACGGCGACGGACGTCATCGGAGATGACATTTTGCTAAGAATATCTAGATGTACAAACAAACTTTTATTAGTTTCAATAATTTTTATATTAAAAGGCCTTATTTTCATTTATGTCCATATGATAGATCTGCAATCCTTAAAGTACACAAACCCTTAAAAAAGGGTTTTATTGGATATTCATACGGACGCTGATATCATATTTATAATAGAATATGTATGAGAAACAAATCGTAACATTTTTATGAATACATTTTTGTATACGACGAAAATAAATCAATAATATCGTTCAAAGAAAACCAATCTCGCCTGAGATGTTCGATTATGAATTTATATACGCGTGAATGAACATTTACGGATAATCCTTATTCAATCTAGATGAGTATATATATGGACGCAAATAAGCAATACCATGTCAACCCACAAAATTGAAAAACTCAGTTATATATGCAGTAGTGTTGGTAAATGGCTGAAGAACATTTTTCTTTAATATTTGTAGGGTTTAAGCTTTCATGAAGCTTTACAACTTCAAAAAAAAAACAATTTTTTCAATCATGCTATTTATGTATTTTTAAACGTTTGGGTTGTATTATATTACGAAATATGCAGTTTGTATACTTATTTTTTGTGAAAATAAGTATATTTACTTACATTAATCTGAAATTGCCAAAAACTTGACCGATACATTTAAAAAAATCATATAAAGCAAATTGTTCAAAATTTTCAAACGCGTTTTTCTCGAAATGACATTCGTGTGGCTTGACATGGTATTGCTTATTTGCGTCCATATAAGCATTTATGTATCTTAGATTTGAATTTGTAGAGACTTAGATCTATGCCTATATGTCCATCGTTACGAATCAATCAGTAGAGATTATTAAGTTCAAAGCTAATTCCAATGAAATTGAATTTACTGATATACCAAACATTTTCAATGTCAATATTATTTAATGATAAATGTTTTTGGTTTAATTAAAAACAATGGTGAAATTCTATGTTTGTATCTGACAAAAAACCTAAACATTAACATCGGTTTAAGCGCTATTAATTAATTCACAACACCATTTATCACAATTAAGACGTTCTCCTTGTTTAAAGTTTAAAATATCATAAATACGACGTAAGCATCAATTTATGAGATGTCATTGTTTTCTTTTTAAGGGCGGTTACATACCTGCGTTTAATACGAGCGTGTAAGCTCGTTTTACGAAGCACGTTTTAATGAAGCTGTGGCGCAGTGGCAGTGAACCTGCCTTAAGCGCCACTGGTCACGGGTTCGATTCCCGCTCGGTGCAGATGTTTGTATTGACATGGGATATACCTATCCTAATGGAAGCCGTTGAGTTTGTAGCGTTTATTTTGCCTATATGTTTGCATATCCTTTTACCACAAATAATACGAGCATTGACACACTTATAAGCTCATCTTAGCTCGTTATGTACATTCATGAAAGCTTACAATAATGTACTGTCAGTCACCACCAGTTCGACCGTAGATGCCGAAATAAGCCGGTGTACGCGCATTTGGCTTTTTGAATTCCGAAATGAACAGGGCGTCTAAATACGCACACCGAAACGACCATTTACGCTAAAAAACCGCTAGTATGTAAACGGCCTTACTCATTCTTCCCACCTGTACATCAGCGCCCTATATTCACTGTGTGAATAACTTGTACATTTTGGTGGTATTTTGTGACTATACCTGTCATGTATGTTTTGTTATGAACCGTATTCTAGATTAAAGGCATCGTCTATCATCTTAACTGTCAAGTGAATAATATATTGCCTATATCGACCCACATGAACAATACACGTACACGAGTTGAACACGATATTCCGATATTCCATAAAAGATATGTATTATGAGAAAGGATAAAGCGTCCGTAAATAATCGTCTTCATTATAAAAACTTTTATATACGTTTATGTAATGATATAGATGTGAAAATAACGTGGACACAAGCTTTGGAACTACAAAGGAACATTAAATTGAATTTCTATATTAATTATAGCCTGACTAAGTATCCAGTTTTTAGAAAAATATGTGCAGAAAGATTTACCAATTTCTGGTTGTGTAATGTTTTTGTCCTACTGGCCTTGAATGCTCCATCAGACGAGAGACCCGAATACTGAGACCTGACCATAAAAACGGGACAACATCAACATAGTGGACTCTGGGTTTTAAGTACTTTATTCGTGTGTTGAAGCCCAAAATCAGTGAAGACATTTTAGAGGCTGTCCTCCAATAACCAGCTTAGAGATCCTAGCAGAATCCTACTTCTTAACGGGAGAGAAGGAAAAATAGGATGTTACTATATTCTATACTACAACCTTGTGGCGCACTGATAGCGTACCTGCCTTAAGCGCCACTGGTCGCCACAGACATGTTTACGGTCTGGGTGTGTTTTTCTTGTCATTGTGAATGTCTCTGAACTCTCGACACAGGATACAACTATCCTAATGGAGGCCGTTTTGTAGCGTTTATGTATAACAAAAAACTTTGTATATTTAAAAATAAAAATTGTAAACATAGTTTAAAGTTCTTATAAGCTTTATTATTATAATATAATCCGTGAATGGGGAACTCACAAGAATAGCTTTATAAGCCTACAGGACTTAGTCAACTTTATGTACTTAAGGTTCAAAATGGAGATTTTAAACCTAAGCACATCTACTTAGATGACTTATGATAAATCTTATTAAATGTAAAGTTTCCAGACGGTTATGGGCTTTTGAAACAAAATAAATAATTCAGAATGGAGGTACTTAGAAATTGGTCTGCATTTTTTTATTTGATTATCCATATTTGATTATCCATTTTTACCGGCGTCGGGATGTGACGACCCCATCGCCCGCTGTTGGGATAACCTCTGTCACAGCAGAGATTATTCCACCAGTGCAATCAGCCACACTGGTGGTAGGTCTTTTGTTGCAAGAGGCCGGCTAGGTAGGTACCACCACAGTGTCCAATATTCTGCCGCCAAATAGTAGTGCTTAGGCACTACTGTGTTCCAGTTTGAAGGGCATTGTATGCTAGTGAAATTACTGGGCGAACGAGATTTAAGAACTAATATCTCGAGGTTGGCAACGCGCGAGTGGCACCTACTAATGGTGCTGCAAGCGCTGATAGGCTGCGGCAGCCACTTACCATCAGGTGGGCCGTATGCTTGTTTGCCAACTTCTAACATAAAAAAATATATATATATATATATATTTTAGGCGCCAGGTAATTTCTTCTTTCTAGTATTAATCCCGGTATTTTTCCCAGGTTCTGCTTCTTACTCTTATCCGTATTTGACAGGTTGTCATCTGACCTCCACAACCCTAAGGGCAAACCAGTAACTCAATGGATAAGAGCTATCTAGCTATCAAGAGTTAACAATTATCAGATGTTATGATAACAACCGGGATCGACAGCTTAACGTGCTCTTCGAGGCACGGTGGGGAGACCCACATGAATAAACGCCCAGACCGTGACAGATTTTCAAAAGATCAGGACAAATATCCGGCCCGAGCGAAGATCGAACCCGAGACCGTCGAGGACTTGGCATCAGCATGCCACAACGTTCGTCCCGTTGTTAGGTGCCCGTTAACTTCATATTATTATGATTATTCTGATGTTTGATAGGACATGATTCCGGATTCCGGGACAACCGATACATTTTATGATTAAATGATCAAGGATTAAGAAGATAATATGAAACGAAAATTATAACAGCACCTTAATACTATATAATCACTGCATCAATATTTCACATTTTTTGTGTACTTATGATTTTTGATTCATAATTTTTTATAAATAAACGATACCCACTCATTGGCCCACATTAATATATCTAGGGTCCAGAAACACTTACAAGGACAAAGACAAACACACCCAGACTGGAACATTTGCCTGCATGGTCAATACAAACATCTGCTCCGAGCGGAAATTGAACCGGCGACCTGTGTAAGGCAGGTTCTATACCACTGCGCCACAACATCGTCGAAGTTGTTTTTGCTCTGAGATTTCTAAGAATTCTATGTTTCTGTGGTAATAAAGATCTAGATAATTTTAAAACAATTTTCGCTACAGTTACAAACTACCTAAGGGACTGGACTTTTTCTTGTGTTCGAAGCAAGTAATAAATTTACCAGTTATTTAAGAAGGAATGATAAAGTATGTTTTATCTGATAGAAACGCTTGATAGTAATGTTTCACGAAATTAATTGGTACTCAGGCCACTCAAGTCTGCTTTCAAAGGTAGGAATAACAAAATTGAGTTCAATTCTTAAAGAATTAAGGTATAAACTCGAACTTAGATAACATAAGTATTTTAGCAATAAATGTAGGTCCTTTGGGAAACATCTAAGAGAAATTACTGCTTCTTTTTCGGTTATATTTTACGTTACATTTTTTGTGAATAAAGGTAAACCTTAGTTACCTGTAGTAATGGAAAAGCGTAGAGGTTCGTGTTTGTTCTATCAAGTGCTTTAACTGTTGATTTAGATTTTATATTTTAGCTAGCTATATTAAACAAAATTCTGAAATCTTTCGAAAAGATTAAAATAAAGAAAGATTAAAAGTAAAAAGGCAAGTTATCTTTTTTTGGAACGAAGTTCCTTATCGCGTGTTGCGAAAGGGGCCTAGACGGAAAAAATTAAGACCAAAAGTTGTAACGACACTTTTTGCTATAGTTGAAGGTGTGCAGCGTGCGCGTGTTTCTCTAGCTGTCTCTCTCTCAAAAGCAAGCCAGTTATTTTCGTTTCGTCTATCTATTTCGCATTGAACAGTGTGGTGTCGCGACGATTATTAAAATAAAAATTAATTAGTTTTTAATAATTAAATTAATAAATTTATTTAATTAATTTTAGTAATAAAATTTTATTACAATTCCTTCACTGATTAAACGGAAGGAACTTCGTTCCATCCGGGTGGCCTTTGACACCTCCCAAGTTTTATATTTTTTTGTAAAAGAGATAAATAATATTTCTTAGCAAGCAGCCTAAGGCGCAGTCATTCAGTCATTGTAATATCATCTCGGGGATATTATGTTAGGTACATAATATCACCTAAGCAGTCGGTCCCAGCTGTTATCAGTTTGATAATAA
This sequence comes from Hestina assimilis, assembly GCA_023373885.1. NCBI lineage: Eukaryota > Metazoa > Arthropoda > Insecta > Lepidoptera > Nymphalidae > Hestina > Hestina assimilis. The sequence goes on from CM041754.1 coordinate 8,385,805, forward strand.
TCTCAAATGTCTAATACGGGTGATCGGAATTTTTAAACATTAGATCAGCCAATATTATTACTTAAGACTATTTGACTTATTACGTTACGTATTAATTCATTCCTAATACGCCGTCAGTTTATAGCAATTTGTCTTAAAGCGATAACAATTGGTTTTTCCGTAATACTTTTCGTAGTTTTATAAATAATGAATTGCTTTAAAAGCATTGGAATCAATTAGTGTGTAGTTTTATTAGATTCATTTAACTCGGTTGACGAGTAAGTTAAAATGCGAGGACTAATGCTAGTATTAAAAATATATCAAAATTCAATGTATATACTAATATGCTGACTATAATACCAGTCATTGCTATACATATCACGAAATCTTTAGAAATCAAAAGCTTACATACTTCAAATTACATACACATTTGGCACGTACATATTTGGCACGTAGATTCCGCTTGGGTTTTAAATGATCGATGAGTATAAATTTAAAATAAAATATTAAAAACAATACAGGGAGTTTACTGAATGTCCTTTTTATATTGCAAAAGTGGAAACCAGACTTACCTTCGCACTTTTTTTATGACGTTATAATCCCGTGTACCACCAAATGCTACCTGAAATTGAGGAAGAGGCAAAAAGAAGATTTAGTTGGTAGCGAGTCTGCCTTTAGCCTTTGGACGGTAGCGCATTCGATTCCCGCTCGGGGCAGATGTTTGTGTTATCTTACAAATATTTCTTTCGGTGGGTCTTTGTCCTTGTGGGTCTCCTCACCATGCCTCGAAGAGCACGTTAAGCTGTCGCTCCCAGTTTTTATGATAACCTCTCATAATAAACGTTACTTAATTCTTTTTTCATAGGTAATTTGCTCTTATCCAATGAGTTACTAATTCGTCCTCAGAGTTACGGAGATCAGATGGCTATCGCTCTGTGTAAAAACTAGAAACCTGTCAAATCCGGATAATAGTAATAAACACACCGTGGGTAAAATATAATACCGGGAATAATGCTAGAAAGAAGAAGAAGCATGACTACTGTTACTTTACGAAGTCTGTGTAAGAGTAGTAAGCACTGCACAGGTTGAGCCCGAGTTCGGCTATAAAGCTCAAAACAAATACTCACTAAAACCGCAAATACAATGTGGGCTCTTAAAACATACATATAAAATAAAGCTATTTGATATCGTTTGATGAAACCGCACGTATAACATAAAATGCACTCATATAGATCGAACTAGCCCCGCTATCGAGCGACCTATTCTGGTCCTCGCATCGATACATCGAGTTTTCATTTTTAATCATTGACATCGGCCAACCGTGAATTTTGTCGTAGTTACTTATTAACCAATGACTAAACTCGTATATGTAACTTTAGGGTAAACCAATGGGTCTTATGGAACATTATTTGCTCACACGTTTCATGTCTTTCTAGACGCAATTCTAAAGTCAACGTGGACAAATTCTTGGGCATAGCCTATCCCATAGGTAAAGATCTTAGTAGTAGACCCTGGCGTTTTAGCCAGACCTCACCAATGATGTAGTGACTTTTCACAGAATATCGACCTGAAATAACTAAGTCCATAATGACGTCTTTAATTAGTTCAATGCACTGGAGACCCAAAACTTCACATCTGGTTTTCCTTTCTTTTTAATGTCCTTTTTAATCCGCTTCTTATGGCTTATTTGCCAATTCTGTTGTGTAAAATGATCTATTGTTTAATTTTTCCGTCTTAATATTAAAAAGGTGTCAAAATTTTCTTCATCGTTGGTGTTGAGACTTCAGACATGCACTCAGTGCCAAGATGTCGAACGTCATCTATAGAGGTAGATGCACTGGGAGGTCAAGGTCACAGGATAACAAACCCTATTACCATGTAAATAAGAAAGTAGGAATTTAGCCAGCTCCCATCCACTGGTTTAACGTGAAGAAACGGACACCGATTAGTAATGAGGTCTGTTGGGTATATATGTTGGGATTCCAAAAAACTTTGTAAGCGCGATTTAGAAAATCTACCTGCATCTATTTGTCTAGTTTTGGGGTAAGGTAGCGTTATTGTGTTAGATTTTTTTTCGACAACCCCCGCCTTAAGATCTATTGTCGCTAATAAGTACAATGCCTCTAACCGCTGTGATATAACACCGTATCGACGCGCGATGCGACGTTGTTAAAAGGCATTAATATTTGGATTTTATTTTAACTACAGTAATATGCTTACTATATTCTTCGCATAGCATTACCTATAGTGTATATAAACGTAATCTAAAACTCAGCTAAATTGTCTTGACAATTTTTTTTTATGTTGCAAGTTGGCACACATGCATACGGCCCACCTGATGGTAAGTGGTTGCCGTAACCTATGAGCGCTTGCAGCACCATTAGTAAGTGCCACTCACGCATTGCCGGCCTCTCGCAACAAAAGACCTTTTTTTCGCAGAGAAATGCATTTACGCACACCACTCGACTAGTGTACTCCGAGGAGTAAACTAGGGAGTGGTAGTGTGGGACTCGACCACCGACCACCTGTGAAGCAGGCGGTAATACCCACTAAAACTCTGCGGAACCCTCATCGCCTTTGTGAGACATGGGGTCGCTTGCGCAAACTACCATGACGCCTCGGCGAACAAAAGACCTACCACAAGCATGCTTAAATATAAGCATTTTGTCAGTACCTTAAGACACATAAAAATATAGTCCTGCCCAAATCAAATCGTGCTCCATCGCTCTTCTATTATTTATTTATATCTAAAAGTAACTGTTATTGAAAATTAATATTTCACTGAAACACATCTTCAATTCTTGTTAGGTTATATTACGCCATAACGCGGTTATTGCTACCACAATTCCTTACTAAGAGCTAATAATAAAGCTAGTTTGCAGCCGAGCTAGCAATATTCTTTGACGTAAAAGTCCTTTACTTTTATGTTGATTGAAATAAAATTACAAAACGTATTCAATTATTACAAAATAAAAATAAAACTGCAATGAATGCAAAGTTGTACAGAAGACACAAATGTAGTTATATATATTTTAAAACATTTCTTTTTTTTTTTAATGTAACATACTCAACGGCCCCCATTAGGATAGTTATATCCTGAGTCGGGGGTCCGGAAACATACACAAAGACAAGAACAAACACACCCAGACAGGAGCACATACCTGCATGGTCAATACAAACCTCAAACGGAAATCAAACCCGCAACCAGTGGCGCTTAAGGCAGTTTCGCTAGGTACCCACCGTGCCTCGGAGAGCACGTTAAGCTGTCTGTCCCGGTTGTTATCACACAACATCTGATAATAATCGTTAACTCTTATAGTCTGTTAAATGTAAGTTGAACCATGCGCAGTAACACGTTTTTGGTCTCAACCGTATGCGGTATGAAGGGGGCCGCGTTTAGTACACACGCTCACGGTTGTTTTAGTTCTTTAATAATAAATTATTAAAAATTAAATTAAAATATAAATTACTTTTGTCAAGTGTGTTAAAATTTATTTCAAGATAATGCCTCGACCACAATCAACTTTAAGGAGACGGGAGAGAAGGATGATATTTGACGTTTATAGTTATTTTTTAAAAGAAAATAATATAACTAATAATAATGCACATTAACTTTTTTTATATATATAGGTACCTTTTTCTATACTATTTATTTGTTTTATTCTATTTAAGTAATTAATAACGGTCATAAATAAATAATAATTGAACATAGAAGAAATAATAACTATATTATATACTTAATTCCGTTTTCCCACTTTATAAAGAATGGATTTAAATAAGACGAAACCAATATTGTTGTCTAACAATTTTTGTCCATTATTGTACCTGCGCAGAAGCGGCCAATTTGGTTCAAGTTACATTTAGGGAACTATAATAAGTAAATTGCTCTTATCCAATGCGTAACTGGTTCGCCCTTAGGGTTACGAAGGTCAGATGGCAATCGCTCTGTGTAAAAACTATTAACCTGTCAAATCCGAATAAGAGTAATGAGCAGACCCTGGGTAAAAAAAAAATACCGGGAATAATGCTAGGACGAAGAAGGTATGATTTAGTTGCTTTTTGATCGTTGGAAAGTTTCATAAAAAAAACATTATAAAAAACAGACAAATAACCTCCTTTTTGAAGTTGCTAAGGAAAACCTTAATTTATGTACATCCTACGACAAAACTTGTTAACAACAAGACAAACTTAAGTAAGAAGTTTTATATTACCATGTTTTAACTTTTTCAGAGCTTTTAAAAGAGAACCCTTAAAAGTAAAAATGGAAACTTTTTTAATTCCGCGGGCTTTTTTAAGTCCTTAATTCACTTTTGTATTTTTGCAAGTTTAAAATTGTTGGATATTTAGATATCTGGAAACCACTGAAACAGAGACTATAATTTTTTATTCATGTAATTTTTATACCAAATAGGTCATATTACTTGCTTTAGTATTATAGTTAATTAGCATATGCCCGTGACTTCGTCTGCGGTGACGTTAAAATTGGCTCTAGAGAGGAATTAATAATTTTCAGGGTTCCGTGCCCAAAGGGTAAAACGGGACCATATTACTAAGACTCCGCTGTCCGTCCGTCTGTCTGTCGGTCTGACACCAGGCAATATTTCGTGAACCGTGATAGTAAGACAGTTGAAATTTTTACATGGTGTATTTCTGTTGCCACTATAACAACAAATACAAAAAAAAGATTAAAATAAATATTTAAGGGGGCTTCCTACAACTAACGTAACTTTTTTGCTCGTTTTTGCTCGATATTATTAATCGCAACAGATAGACGTTTGAAGATTCACAAACTATTTAGTTATATATTTACTTTAAAATAAATAATTAAATTAAAATAAAACGAATATTTAACTCATAGAACAAACGTGATTTTTGTTTGCTATTTTTATAGATAATGCTACAGAACCCTTAGTACGCGAGATCGATTCGCACTTGGGTGGTTTTTATTGTATATAATGTTAAGTAAATGACATAAAAATACCAATTTTCTAGTATGGGGACCATCATTACGGACAGACAGAAGAGGATTAGTAATAGGTTTCTATTGGTACCTTGCGAATACGGAACCTTAAAAATGAATAGCCGAGGTGGCTAAACCGATTCTTAGTGCAGACTTTAATCAGAAGTCGTGAATTCCAACCTGAACAAGCAACTCTGGAACAAGCACCTTGTGTCTTCATCCTAGCATTATTCCCGGTATTTTTATGTACCCAGGGTCTGCTTATTACTCTTATCCGGATTTGACAGATTACTAGTTTTTACACAGAGCGATTGCCATCTGACCTCCGCAACCCTAAGGGCGAACCAGTAACTCATTGGATAAGAGCAATTTACTTATCAAGAGTTAACGATTATTATCAGATGTTATTGATAATAACCGGGACCGCCAGCTTAACGTGCTCTCCGAGGCACGGTGGGGAGACCCACACGGACAAATGCCCAGACCGAGACAGAAATTTTAACAAACATCTGCCCGAGCGGGAATCGAACCCACAACCGTCGAGACTAAAGGCAGACTCGCTACCCACAACGCCACAACGGTGTCATGTCACAACGGAACAAGCACCTTGTGTATATAAAATATATGGCAATTATTTTTTCTATCTGTAAAAAACGTTATATTTACCTAGAACTAAAGAAATAATTTCATGATATGATCACCAAATGTATTTATTCAAGTGCACCTTTTTGTAATACAATGCATGTGTATCGGAGAGCACGTTAGGCTGCCGATTCCGGTTGTTATCACATAACATCTGATAATAATCGTTAACTCTTGATAAGTAAATTGCTCTTATCCAGTGAGTTCCTGGTTTGCCCTTAGGGTTGCGGAGGTCAGATGGCAATCGCTCCCTGTAAAAACTAGTAACCTGTCAAATCCGGATAAGAGTAATCAGCAGACCCTGAATAAACTAAATACCGGGAATAATGCTTGACACAAATTCTATAGAACGATAAGGTAACAAGGATAAAGACGCCTGAGAAGCAATTAAATATGGTTCAAATCCGATTCATATGAAAAACATAATTATTTACAAATTCCTAATTTTAATATTTTCCATATTTTTTTAATATACCATTTTTACTTGACTGTCAAATTTTACATTTTAGGTGATAAAGATAACGACGTCCGTGATGCGACTAACGATGGTTCAAATCCAACTAAGATATAAAATACGTAATTTTTATTATATTATATACCTTATATTTTTTCCATCTTCTTTTATATATATTTTTTTTATTTTAATTGATTATCAAATTTTCCATATTAGGCGACAAGAATAATGACGCCCTTCCTGCGCGACCAATGATGGTTCGAATCCAACTAAGATATGAAAAACATAATTATTTACAAATACCTACTTTTTATTTTTGTCATCTTTTTTTACATTTTTAGATTTCGTCAAATTTTAGATATTAATAATTTAATAAACTACCTGAAAAAATATATTTTTTTTAAAGAAAGTAACAACGACAATATATCTTTTAAAGTATATCTCGAACAATTGTATATAAAAGTCTTAGCGATATTTTAAAAATAAATAAAATTTATTTTATATAATTATTTATTTTTATACGAATCCTGAATCGCGCAAACGAAGTTTTCTAGCTCACTTGGTATATATACAGCGCGTTACAATATGCTAAGGGGAGGACCGTCTCTACGTAGTAAGCCGGTCTGTAGTCGTGCCGGTTTAATACGACTGCACATTCAGATGACTGTATTCTAGACAGTAATATTGAGAAGAAACTGATACTATGATGTTATAATCTATAGCAAGAATAAAGAATTGAAATGCGTTCAAGGGTCATCAGATTGCTTCTGAACCCCAAGAGCCAACCATGACTACTGTAGAGGATTTGTTCTCCTTTTAAGTAGAAATTTTTAGATCTTCGTACCTACTAAAACTCACCAAAACCCACCATAGGGCGACGCCATGTGATCGCTTACACAAACAACCATAACGCCTCGGCGGAAATACCCGAAGAGGCCCGTCGCCAAAATGGTGACCCGGGTTTCGCAGATCACCTTCTCCCGCCCTGATGGATAGGTCTTCGTATCCAAAGAATCCTGTTACTAAGCCTCAACTATCCATGCGCCGATCTTTCTGGCGATATAATAGTTACAGAGCCGAAATTGTCGCAGAATGTATATTTATGTTGCCGCTGAAATATTCTAACAATGCAAATTTAATAAATAATAGATTAAAAAAAAACAAAACAACACCCTTTTATACAAAATCCAACATTAAAATGTTATAAATTTTTTTTTTTATGTTAGAAGTTGGCAAACAAGCATACGGCCCACCTGATGGTAAGTGGCTGCCGCAGCCTATGAGCGCTTGCAGCACCATTAGTAGGTGCCACTCACGCGTTGCCAACCTCGAGATATTAGTTCTTAAATCTCGTTCGCCCAGTAATTTCACTAGCGTACAATGCCCTTCAAACCGGAACACAGTAGTGCCTAAGCACTACTATTTGGCGGCAGAATATTGGACACTGCGGTGGTACCTACCTAGCCGGCCTCTTGCAACAAAAGACCTACCACCAGTGTGACTGATTGCACTGGTGGAATATTCTCTGTTGTGACAGAGGTTATCCCAACAGCGGGCGATGGGGTCGTCACATCCCGACGCCTTTAAATAATAGTTTAAAGAGTTAAGAATAGTGTAAATAAGAAAAAAATATTTTATTGTAAGGGTGGGTGCATTAATCATTAAGCATTATTATGGATTTTGAGTGTCTTAAAAGCATCCCAAGCTTGTCTTTATACAAACATACAAACTTTCAAATTTATTATATTATTAGGATACTACACTATGCATACATATAATAAAAATGTAACTGATCGTTGTCTATACATGGAAGTTATTTTAGAAAAACTATTATTAGAGGAAATAAATTCATAAATAAAAAAGTTATATCTACCTTAAAAGGGTTGAATCGGCAGTTAGAAGTTTGTCTTAAAATCGTAATTCACGCGGGTGAAGCCGCTGGCATAAGCTTATTTATAATAATTATATTATTAGTATTAGTATAAAATTAAAATCACCACTTATCATATCTTTCCTCTATCGTACAATAAAATATATTTTATTCTTCTCTGATAATTATAAATAATGTAAACTGATGTGGAATTACAAGTATAACATAAACTAAAACAAACATTTAGCGTCACCATAAATATCCGAGCTAAGTGGGAATCGAACCTGCAAACATAAATCTTAAGAGATTAACTAGCAATGCGACAACGCGTTCATTGTATTGGAAAAGTTATACATTATACTGTAATCTAAAGAAATATCTTAGTAATCAAGTAACAGCAGTTGAGTTTTCTTCTACAAGTCACATAAGCATCCATAACAAAGAAAAAGGTTTTCAGGTTTTACATTTCGTCTAATTTTGAGGGTTAAACTAGAACGAAAACCGAAAATTTTTGCGGGATCGTTATTATTATTATTTAACTAAGTACAATATTTTAATTAAAGTGGAAATATTATGACAAAGCATAAAAAAAAACACAAAGGTTTGTCCTAAATGCTTATTACTATCTAATATATCTTATTATTATGTAATAAATTCATCATAAATTTATAACTACGTAAGTAAATGAATATTAAATATATAAATTATGTTTGTTACTTGTGTATCGATAAAGTGCTCAGATAATGTTTTTTTAGGTTCTTTTTCATATTTTGTATTGTAAGGTTTACTGCCAAAGTAAGGGGTAGTTGGTTTATTAAGCATGGAATTATGTATTCTGTTGTTCTTTTACCATATTTATTGTTGTATGTTTCAATCTGTAACCGGTTCGCTGTTATCGCCCGTGTGTGTATGACGTTTAACTTTTTTTACGTGGAATATTGTTTTTAGAATTGTGTATTTGAATAGTTCATGAATTGGCAAGGTTTTACAATGTTTAAATAGGTCAATTTCGTTTTTAATATATTTTTCTTTAACAGAGTCCGATACTATTGTTTTTAAAATTTTGAATTGTAGTTTATATATGTAATGAAGATATATAGATAAAAAGAATCCTATATGTTAATCCAGGTAATAAGCTATGTGTGTACCAAATTTTATCCAAATCTGTCCAGTAGTTTTTGCGTGAAATAGTAACAAACATTCATCTATACATCACAAACTTTCATATTTACAATATTATAAGAAAGAAAAAGGATTGCCGTACCTATCCCTGATGATTCCCTACCTAAAGTTAAAATGTTTCATAAAATGTGCAATTTAGTTGCCGCTACTATAACAAATATAATAAAATTTAAAAATAAAGGGGCTTTCCATAAAAATACTTGATAATGTTGACTTATTTTGATTTGTATGACTTGTAATAGTTATATAATTATTTGGAATTTTTATAGATTTTGTGATTTTTATGGTCGCTATAATAACCAACAACAAAAACCAACTTAGTCATGTTTTGACATTTATAGCTATTGACACCAGGCACATCGCGATTTTTACAATAAAATACACTTTTTCGTCTTATTAACACTATTCTTTATACACTATTCTTAATTTTATTCGTATATTCTTATTTACACTATTCTTAATTTTTTAAACTATTATATCTTTATATTATATTGAATCCAAGGCAAAACGAAGTATTGAAATTGGTTATTAAATAAAGAAGTTATAAATTTATTCTTTAATTATATAAAAAGTATTTTCTTTTATATATCACCGATATAAACAAAAATTACATGACTAAATGAGATGACCTCTTTTTATGAAATTAATTAAACAACATGGAATAACTACTACTTATGAATAAAGAAAACTTACCATTGTTTGATAAATAAACATATTTTTTTTAAATGACATCATTATGTAAAATTAAAAATTGTAAATAGAAACTGCGCTTTAACTAAAATTAATTACAGCACCGGTGGCTTAGTCTTGACAAATAATTATTTCTTAGACCTTCATAACAAAAATGTTATGTTATGTTATACTTACCCCCGAATCATAATCATCTGTAATTAATATTTTAAATTTAAGTTTATTTAATTTTTATTGTGTTAAAAATTTAATAAAAGTAAAAATAAAAAAAATACAAAAAATAAAATATGATTCATGTTTTTCCTTTGCCTAACCTAACCGTAATTATAAGAGGCTTTAGGCAAGATCCTAAATCACGCTATCATTGTTTTCAACTATGATAAGCATATATTAATTACGCTTGGCCTAACACGTGGGTGTCCAGTTCTCCTCGGTAAGGCGCAATGCGTCATGAGATGAAATTGTTAATGACTTTAGACCAATTACCATACAAAACAAAAACTAAAAGTTCGAAATTACATTACATGTCAACTGCAATGGCAGATTTAATGGGGGCTTAGGGAGAGATTAGCGCCGGATCTTCTTCCTAGCTCCCCTGGTCAGAGTTCAGTTTACTGTTCTCACCTCCACCGAAGGAGAGCGAATTTGACACTTCTTTTTGATTTTGATTTTTTTTTTGTAAAAACTGATTTAATAAAATAGAGAAAATAAATATTTTCTACATTAGAAAACGTCGCCTTATGTACTTGGTGCTTGATAATTTTACTTGGCACAGAGTCCATTATACTTATTAGTTTTGCAGTCTGTATTTTTTTTTAAAACAAATTTTATATCTTTATATTAGGAATACTGAATTAGAACTGAAGAAAAGAATTAAACGATTTTTTTACATTTTATGTGAAACTAGCTTCCGCCCGCTGCGTCATCTGTGTGAATAACATTTTTAATAGCACCTTTAATGCAATATAGAAATAATTTTCTCATACAAACTTTAACAGCCAAAAAGCCTATAACCGTATTATGGTGTCACCTATACTATACCAATTCATCCTAAATTAGAATTTTTAGCATTCTTTCCAGTATTATAACTACCCAGGGTCTTCTTATTACTATTATGCGGATTTGACGGGTTACTAGATTTTACACAGAGCGTTTTCCATCTGACCTCCGCAACCCTAAGGGCAAACCAGTAACTCATTGGGTAACAGCAAATTACCTATCGAGACTTAATGAATATTATCAGATGTTATGTGATAACAACCGGGACCGACAGCTTCACGTGGTCCCCGAGGCGCGGTGAGGAGACCCACAAGGACAAACGCCCAGACCGAAACCGATATATGTAAATTCAATACAAACATCTGGGAATCGAACTCGCAACCGTCGCGGCTCAAGACTAGCTACCAATACGCCACAATGGTATCACTTTCGTATTTTTAATATTAGTTAGAATTGTATTAATAATAATTTAAGATTAATATTATTAAGATTAACACAATCCTTAATTAAACCCAAAGCAAAGTCCCTAATCCCTTAGTCTTAATCCAGACCTCAATAAACGGATTATTAGTTTCGGGTTCCCCAAATCCATATCCAAGAGCCTAAATATACCTAAGTTCTACTATTCAGCGAACAATATCGCCTTGGCTTAAAATACATATATACCTTTTAATCAAAACCCGCTAACTTTGAACATAAATACCAAAGAACATCAGAATCTTTTCTCATTGATAACACAACTGATTGAAGCCTCAATAGCTCAACGGTAGAAGGGCCGACTTCGCTCCGTTAACGCGAGAGTCGAGGGTTCGATCCTGACCCCTTGGGCTATTGTCGTACCCACTCCTAGCGCAAGCTTCGAGCTTATTTGGAGGGGCAATAGGGATATTAGTAATGCCTTGAAAAAGCATTGCTAATATTCTTTAAAAAAAAAAAAAAAACTCTGAAGGATAATAGACATGAAATTATTAAACATAAATAATAAACGTTGCACACTCAACGGCCCCCATTAGGATAGTAATATCCTGTGTCGGGGGTCCGGAAACATTGACAATGACAAGGACAAATACACCCAGACCGGAAAATATGGTTGCATGGTCAATACAAACATATTATGCTCCGAGCGGGAATCGAACCCGTGACCTGTGGAATTTAAGGCAGGTTCGCTACCGCTACGCCACAACGTCGTCGTATTATTCCTAGAATTTTCATTACGAATAAGTATTATTTTATTGAGTTCTTCTTTGCTTTCGACAACGATGTTATGGCTCAGCTGTAGCGAACCTACGTTGAGCACCACACGTCGTGGGCCCGATTGCCGCTCGAGACAGACGTTACTATTATCCAGGCAGTTCGATTTTCCAACCGGGGTGTGTTTGTTCTTATCCTTACGTGTTTCCGGACCCCAACACAGGATATCACCATTCTAATGGTGGCCGTTGAGTGTGTAGCGTTTATTATTTATTATTTTGCTTGTCAAGCAGCAATAATGTTATAAATAAGAAAATGTGTTTGTGAGTTCAAAAGCGAGTCCTCATATAGCGAATTGTTACTCAAATTCTCTTTACCTTCATTGAAAAATAGAAGACTGCTGCTAGATCAAGTTATATTATATAATATTTGTCGTAATAAATTTGACTGTAATCAATTAATAAACCAAATATATATCAGAATACCGAACCGTCCTCAACGTAGCTGTAACGCGTTCGCTCACCATTTGTTTTTACCAAATATTTCAAAAACTAAAGCTGGTGAACGCGCGCCTCTTAGGCGAATAATGAAGGCTTATAATGACTTGTTCACCACCGTTGACATTTTTCATGTGGCACCATACAATTTTAAAAACTAGTATTGCAACTACTAGTGGATACCAACGTTTGTTACTGAGAGTGATACTCGACGCTCTTAAAACATTATTCATGATGTAGTTTTGTTTAGCAATTATGGTATGGGAAGCGATTGTCTCTGAAAACCATTTAAATGTTTAATTTGGGGATAACGGTGTTGGTTGTACAAATACTTAATATTTAGCTGTAAGAATTTGTTATAATAAGCTTTTTGTACAATTGTTTGTTATCGCAATAAATAAATAAATAAATAAATAAATAAAAAACATTGCAATGCTTTTTTAAACCGACTTTAAAAAGGAGTCTATATTCGGGTGTATGTTTTTTTGTTTGATACATATTGATAATAAAAATTCTATACAAATGAGGCAGCGCGGGCGAAAGGTCTTCAATATTGCATCCGTATGAAGCTAAACGTGTAATTTAATCATAATCTATACATATAATAAAATTGGAGTGTCTGTTTGTAATATTGAAATAACCGTTTTTACTACATGTATATGAATGTAATATATACGGTACATACACCAAAATAACATTTTTTACAAGATTTATCTGTATGTCTGTCTGTCTGTTTGTTCCGGTTAATCTCTGAAATGGTTGTACCGATTTTGACGGGACTTTTATTGGCAGGTAGCTGATGTAATAAGGTGTAACTTAGACTACTTTTATTTTAGAAAAAGAATTAGGGTTCCGTGCAATAAAGAAAAAATGGTACATCACGCGAGCAGAGCCGCGGGCGCAACTAATATATACATATAACTACAAATTATACGCATGAAACAAAAAGGAGTCAAAACTTCTACATCTGTGGTTTTGGGTGCTGAGCACCACACTTTCCTCATCATACAGCCCTTTGCCTTCTGATGCCAGTTCCATACAACTAAGTACTTCACATCAAACCAATGATTTGTGCTCCGTCACGGATACACTTCCAGTGTAGAAACGGACTCCTACACTTCTTACACCCAAAATTCAATATATACCAAACATTTTAGAAAACTTTAATATCGCGTTTTAGACTCCATAGAAAAAAAATGGCAAAATCATTGTTCTTAGTGACGTCAGGAAGGGTCCGTACCAGGTACCTGAGGGTGGGTACATGAGAACAAAAAATTTAATATAACAATTAGAGTATGCTAATCGGTAACATTTGTGGCAAGCGATCCTTGAAGTAATGGACTTATTTTAAGAGCTCACACAATTTTTTTAAAGGTATTTTCACTCAATGAATATGTCACCCTCTATGAGCTTTATTATCAACAATCAAAAATTAAACTAACTGAATTTATAACATAATATAAAAAAATGCATATTCCCGCTCTTGAACATGATTAACTAATTTATATACCAATTTTACCCTTTTAGACAATAAGAAGCCTAAAATGCTATTATAAACCTACGTTATTAGAACGTTTATAAAAGATAACATCTTTCTGATGACGTCTTTCTTATTTAGCTTGTTCACACTCCCGTAAAATGTGATGAATATACTCTAAAACCTCACCTTTAAGATGAAAAGACGTAACTCAAAAAGCAATTTTTTGGGAATCAACAAAATAAGTTTTAATATGTTGAATCCTGCTCAAACATTCGTATATTATATTTTCTTGCTTATTTACGTGAGTTATTTACGCTCGAATATGGCTATGTTTAAACTATCGTTACATTGAGAATTTTCATTATACATACTTTTACTCTGATAGCTAAATTTTCGTTTTTTTCTATTGTGGCGTTTTCGTTCTAAGGTTGCAAAATGCCACATAACACACAATAAGGAGTAGTTATCATGAAGACAAAATTTATAAGTGGCATACATAAGATCAGCGCGGAGGCTCAGTCATAACAATATCTTCAATTTTCATATTGACTTTCTTCTTCTTCATCCTAGCATTATTCCCGGTATTTTTATGCACCCAGGGTCTGCTTATTACTCTTATCCGGATTTGACAGGTTACTAGTTTTTACACGGAGCGATTGCCATCTGACCTCCGTAACCCTAAGGGCGAACAAGTAACTCATTGGATAAGAGCAATTATAATACTTATCAAGAGTTAACGATTATTATTATCAGATGTTATTGATAATAACCGGGACCGACAGCTTAACGTGCTCTCCGAGGCACAGTGGGGAGACCCACACGGACAAACGCCCAGACCGAGACAGAAATTTTAACAAACATCTGCCCGAACGGGAATCAGACCCGCAACCGTCGAGACTAAAGGCAGACTCGCTACCCACAACGCCACAACGGTGTCAGTTTTCATATTGACTTTATCAAACAGAAGTGACCCAAAGAGCCTGGGCTAGATAGTTTTATACGAACATCCTTTTTGACACTAAAATATTAGAATGTAATATTGTTCGAAAGAATCAGCGTGGAATGTCCTTAAAAAATTCTACTCGTAAAAGAAATTATATAAAGGAAATAACTTTGCAAAATAATGAAAATTATTAGCAGAACTGTTGTGATAGAAAACCATACAAATCCAATTGCCGCGTAAAATTCATGATAACAGAACAGACCTAAAGTTTCTTGGCTTCAGAATTTATTAGGCATATAAAATAATATTGTGATAAATTTGAAACGGCAAAGTATTCCAATTAATTAGAATCGAGGGAATTCAATGAGAATTTATCGCGCTTTAATAAACACATTCAAAATACCTAGAACTACTGCTAGAATTATTTTACTTTTTTGCTTATATTATGTTTTTCTCTACGTCAAAGTAAACATAGTCAGAAGTACTGAATATAGATTACGACTTAGAATACTAGCTTTATGTCACTAATTAGTGATTTGATTTTAAATTCAAAAAAATGTAATTTATAAACCACACGACTGTAATAGTATAAATCTATACATAATAGATATAACAAAAAAAACAGTTTTAATATTTTTGTCTGTCTATCTGTCTTTCTGTCTGTTTCTTGCGGCTAATCTCGGAAACGGCTGGACCGATTTTGTAAGGACTTTCATTGGCAGATTTCTGAGGTTGTCTTTGTGATACGATTATTGTAACTTCTAATAAAAATTCAATATCGATGGCTTAGTTCAGAATCATCATCATCACAAAATCTATTTAATATGAATACCTAGTTACCAAGATAATATACATAGAATATCATAATTTAATATATATATTATACATATATACTGATACTGTAATATCGCTGTTGAGATAACCTCTGTCACAACAGAGATTAATTAATGAGTCACACTGGTGGTAGGTCTTTTGTTGCAAGAGGCCGGCTAGGTAGGTACCACCGCAGTGTCCAATATTCTGCCGCCAAATAGTAGTGCTTAGGCACTACTGTGTTCCGGTTTGAAGGGCATTGTACGCTAGTGAAATTACTGGGCGAACGAGATTTAAGAACTAATATCTCGAGGTTGGCAACGCGCGAGTGGCACCTACTAATGTTGCTGCAAGCGCTCATAGGCTGCGGCAGCCACTTACCATCAGGTGGGCCGTATGCTTGTTTGCCAACTTCTAACATAAAAAAAAAATCGTAATGTATTTAAAATGTTCAATTTTTTTGTTATAGGTTGCACATTAACCAGTATCAGCGAGAATACTTCAGCAGTGAATAGTGATCAAGATTAAAAACGTGAATGTCTAGTGTTAAAGTGTATTATTGTCATGTGATCATCTAAAATGTTGAAAATACAGATGTTAGAATCAATCGTCAGCAATGAGGAAGATGAAAATCAGGCGCCGCAGCAAAATGGGTAAGTTTATATTAAAATCATAACTAAAAACAGTCATTTCTTCAGTCCTATGTCACGTTTAGCAAAATCATTTGGAATTGTTGCCTTATTATATAGTGTGGACAGGTCCATACAATCAAAGACTCGCTGGTGGCAAGGAAACGATATTAGAAGGTTGCGACATAATGAATTATTTAGCGTGTGACTAACTTCGCGTGTGTGTTTACGAAGGTGCAAAAAGACCTATCTGAATATACAGTAAGTTTTTGTAGGGAATAACCACGAGTCAAGAAGTTGTACAGTGTAATTAATAATAAAGATTTTTTCATGGATTAATAAAAATTACCTTCACCGTTAACTTAGCAAATAACTCTAAGAACTACGATGCACAGTAGGAACGAAAATAGTCACATACTTCACTCGGTTATAATTCGCAGAACATAGATGAATGAAGTTACTAAATTCGTTCCGTTGCATTGGTGTTGAATTTATGAAGGGACAGCAAGGCACCAATGAATCTGTGACATTTCGTTTGTATAAATGGGTCCATAGTATCTAGTTAGTCTATGGGATTCTTTATTGTTTCTGGTTCAATTTTATGCCCAACTGAGTAGAAAGGATAAGGGTCTAATGTGGATATTATGTCTTCATTCGCGTGAGGTGGTTGGCGAATGAATACAATAGAAAAACTATTTTGAACAAAACGATTGCTGTCACTTTAAGCCAACATGCAACAACAATTGTTAAAGTTCTTGTCGTTGTTGTGGATATCATTATATGACTTTTTTTACAAAAAGGACAAAAATGTCGTACGAGGGTTACGATCAAAGTATCATCTAGTGGATTGTCATAAGATTCTTTTTTAGAAAAATTAACTAAAAGTTTTAGACCATTTAGCACAACTAAAATTTCTTTTTGATTGATTCAGTAGGACAAGATGTCTTATTAAGCGTACCATACATCTTGTTTTACGGAATTGATCTCTTTTCCCGGAAAACAGTTCCCTCCGGAGAAATGAGCAATTAAATGAGAACGCCACTGCGTAGTCTTACAGAGAACCGAAAATTGAAACGACTCGTTGAACGTTTTATTTTATTTTGTTATTTTATTTCCTTTATTTATTTGTGTTTGTAGATTATTTAACATTAAGGCATGATATGACTTTAGGCATAATTTGAAGTTTAAGTTTCGATTCACGCTTCAACAAGCTGAACGCGCGTACACGCGCATAATCCGGTAATTACGCTCAAACCAGCGGTGGTGGAGTGTCAGTAACATATTTGTAGCTCTACATAATTATAAGCGTTTATAGCGTTATGCGAACTTATAAGCGCGTTAATACTCGCACGAAGTGCGCGTGTGTTAAGGCCGCGCCTATACGGACCTATACGCGCTTCAAAATATACATTATACATTGTAAATATACATAATTATTATTTTATCTATCTGTGATAAACAGTTATATTATAAAACGTTGATATTTATATATAAACAATTTAACATAGCAAAACTAGTCATTAAATTGCTATTCAAACTACCATTATTCTTATTATAATCTTATTCATTAAATTGCTTAACAAACGGATAGGTTAGTTTCTATCGGGTTGTGAGATCGAATAGTTCATGATAAATCGCACGTACATTTTTTGTCTAAGGCGCCTCTTTGTCTGGCGTTTAAGTAAACAAGACGGGGCATATGTTGTGGAATACAAATAGAAACTTGGAAATTAGTTTAAGTGACTGAAAGCTAAGAATATTATTATAACTTTAACTAATATAATATGCTAGATACTCATTTTTTATTTTTGTTCTTAATCTATGTTTCTTTGATATATAAAGAAACCCTTGTTGTGTGTTGTAAAGAAACCGTAGTTTAATTAATGTGCCTGTAATAATTATAACCCTACGTATACTTACCACTGCTGAGTCTTTGTACTCGGTTATTACAATATAATATTAAAATAACGTATACTACAATATTTCTTTAAGCTCAATGTATTACTTTTTAATATGTATACTACATGTAAAGAAAAGTGAAGAACTCTCATGATGTAATTTATTTGTATGAGAAAAATAGTGTAGCATGTCAAAAAAATGGCATGTATCTAGATACAATAGTTTAAAATAGAATGGAATTCAATAACAATCTAAAAACGAAGTCCGTTTATTTTATCGCTTACGTAATACAGTAGCTTATGAAATATCCAATTTATAAAAGAAATAGAAAATTGATCACGAAAGTAAATCTTTAATTCCGTTCACCTACATTCTATTTCCTCTAACACATTTAGTATTGATCCTAGGAATAGCCGACCCACCGGCGCCTTTCGCAGATTATTTCTATAAAAGTTATTTAGTTGTTTGTTTCAATCATTTAATATATTGTACAGAAGCAAAATGTCTTCATGTAATAAGATAACGAAGCACTATTAAGTGAAGCTCTTAACATAAAACAAATCATTATTTGAAATACATGTTTTGATACTAAAATTACGTGGGAAACTAGCTTCAGACGCCTGACAATTTTATAAAGATCGTCAACATGCAACTATTTTGCCAATGTTTTTTCATTAGACAAAACTAAAATGTTGCTTAATACGATAATCTTATTTTATCATATATAATTATTACATATTATATTATAATTAATTTTAAGCGTTCTCACTGTACACCTCCTCCACCGCTTCTCATGTTCATCTCCTTCATGTAAAGGTTGCCTGGAAGAGATCGCTGACTTAGCGATAAGGCCGCCTTTTGTATATTTTAGAAATTTGTAATTTACTTTTTGTTTATCTTTGTGGTGTGCAAATAAAGTATAATAATTATTATTATTATTATCTTACAAACAGTAAGGCTAACCAATATAGTATTAAAGAATACAGCCTACCTAGTAAAAATGCAGTTGCCGTTCTTTATGTTCCACACAGTGCGACACCATTGTGGCGTTGTGGGTAGCGGGTCTGCCTTTAGTCTCGACGGTTGCGGGTCCAATTCTCGCTCAGGCAGATGTTTGTTAAAATTTCTGTCTCGGTCTGGGCGTTTGTCCGTGGATCTCCCCACCGTGCCTCGGAGAGCACGTTAAGCTCTCGGTCCCGGTTGTTATCACATAACATCTGATAATAATCGTTAACTGTTGATAAGTAAATTGCTCTTATCCAATGAGTTACAGGTTTGCCCTTAGGGTTACGGAGGTCAGATGACAATCCCTTCGTGTAAAAACTAGTAGCCTGTCAAATCCGGATAAGAGTAATAAGCAGACCCTGGGCATAATAAAATACCGGGAATAATGCTAGGACGAAGACAGTGCATCACGACGAGATAAGAGGGCAAGTAAGGAATTTGGTCCTCCGGATCCTCACACTCTTCGAACGAAATTCAACATTAAGAATATTGTTTTATTTTAGCGTTATATAAGCGTAGAACCTCGTTTATCGAAGCGAGTATATCATACGCACGAGGGTTGATACGCTTTTAAGCTTGTATAAGCGCGTAAAATAAAGCTCTTTAAATATGCTACTTATACTCGCGACCGGCTCGAGCGTACACGCCAGAATAAGCCCGTTTACGCGCGTTCGTTTTTTTAAGTGCGAAATGAAGCAAACGTATACGCTAAAAAAACACTAACCTGAAACATAGATTTTATACTATACGATGTATTTCCTCGATCAAGCCGATTCATGCCAAAATAGCGACGCTCTACTAATTCTAAAATGCCATTGTACTATAATAGGTATGAAACAGAAATTAGCAAAGTCCATTACTGTCCCAGTTTGCTTGCGGCATCACCGGCATTAACCAAACACACAAACTTAATTGCCTGATTTAATGTTAGCTATATTCAGTTTTCATTTTAATTCGAAATGGTTTTAAGCATTTTAGATACATAATTAACCTGACACCGTTGTGGTGTTGTGGCTAGCGAGTCTGCCTTTAGCCTTGACGGTTGCGGGTTCGAATCCCGCTCGGCCAGTTTGGAATGATTTTACAAATATCTGTTTTAGTCTGGTCGTTTGTTCTTGTGCCACGGGGAACACGTTAAGCTGTCGGTCCTGACTTTTATCACATAATATCTGATAATAATCGTTAACGTAAATTGCTTTTATCCAATGAGTTACTGGTTCCCCCTTAGTGTTACGGAGGTCAGATTGCATTCGCTCTGTGTTAAAACTACTAACATGTCAAATCCGGACAAGAGTAATAATAATAAGCAAGCCCTGAGAGCATACTCTTATAATAACGGGAATAATGCTAGAAAGAAGAAGAAGAACTATGTATGTATATAAAGCTATATTTCAGTTTTTTTATGTTAGAAGTTGGCAAACAAGCATACGGCCCACCTGATGGTAAGTGGCTGCCGCAGCCTATGAGCGCTTGCAACACCATTAGTAGGTGCCACTCACGCGTTGCCAACCTCGAGATATTAGTTCTTAAATCTCGTTCGCCCAGTAATTTCACTAGCGTACAATGCCCTTCAAACCGGAACACAGTAGTGCCTAAGCACTACTATTAAAAAAAAAAACATATCGATTGCAGAACAAGCATAATGTTAGAACAATCCCTCAACATTCGTAAAAGTCGCCTATCAAGGGAGTCGTAGTAGACGTCTGGTCTAGTAGCAGGGTCCATTAATCCTAATAGATAGGCCATAAGGAGCCTCGTAAACCCAAGATCAAAACAAGAAGATTTTTTTTCATCTACAGTCACAAACATGTATAAGAATGTTTTCGATCGTAAAATGATAATGAAAACGGGAACTCCGTCCCGACGACGCCTTCGGGCTAAAGAAATTCGGGATCAAGTGTTTTGTCGTAAACAAGCTGGCGTAGTACCAAATTGTTTAACAAGTTACTCTGTCTGTCTGTTTATTACATTTCCGCCGTTTTTTTGAGGAGGAAATAGGAGGAGAACCGGGGAGGAGAACCAGCGTATGTGGTGTACACGACATGACAAGACAGTAACATCATAATACCAAAGTCAATGAATCGTTTATGATAAAATTTGGTTACGAAATAATATCGATTGTAAAAAATAAACTCGTACTAATTTCGTTAATAAAATCGGTTTTTAAACAATTAACCGACTTTAAACGCTTAAGCTCTTAGTAATAGATATAATAAATCATCGAATGTAGTAATTGCGGGTAATTATTGCTTACATGTTTGAGGCGTTTCAATGTATTATTATTGAATCAGATCTTCAATCTTTACTTTATACTACAACAAACAATTATTAAAATCACAGACGACGAAGTTATTGCACATATTTGTGTATTACACAAAAATAATTAAATATTTTAACCGGTCAACTGCGTGTCGGATTCGAATATAAACGGTAGTACCAAACTACCGTAGAATAAAAATATCTAGTTTTGAGACGCTCATAGCAGGATGCGCTCACTGATCGGAAAACGATTGGTGGGTAAAGCAACTTCAGGCGCGGTCAGTCACTAGATGGGTGATCGCATAGTGGTATTTCAACTGAGCGTCTCCGTGCTTCGGAGGGTACGTAAAAGGTCAGTCCCGGCTGTTATCAATTTGATAATATTCGCAAAGTCATGTCAGAGGCGTAGACAGGCGACTTGAACAACTCTGACACTAGGTTGGCCACTAACCACTCGATGAGAAGAAAAAGATCCAGTTTCTAGTTCCACACCATCAGACCATCTTTATTTTTAAATGTTAATTTCTTACTATTATGATTCGTGAGATAGATCAAAGACGTCGGGATGTGACGACCCCATCGCCCGCTGTTGGGATAACCTCTTTTTTTTTTTTTTTACTTGGAGAAATGCAGTTACGCACTCGAGCGCCGGGACGGGTGCAGTGGCGCAGGAGGTGTGTGGACTCGGAGCCGAGCTCCCTACCCACTAAAACTCCAAGGTCCCATCTAGCGCCATAGTGGGACGTCGCGGGGTCGCTAAAGCATACATCCGCGACGCCCCGGCGCTTGCCCCGAGGGGCCCACCGGTGGCGGCAATCTACTGCCGCCATATATACATACTAATACATACTATACATATATAAAATACTCCACGGCGCTTTCGCACCCTCCGACCGGGACCGGAAGGCCCCGGCAACCCAACCAAGGAAGCCCTGGGTCCAAGGGCTCCCCTGCCGAGACTAACTTTTAATGAGGTTGTTGTTTGTGGTTTTTTATTTTTAAAGAGGTTTTCTTCCTCTACCGCCCGACCGGGGCTGAAGGCCCCGGCTAAGTACACCTCCGGTGTCGCAGGAGCCGCTCGCAGTCCATTCTGATAAGCAGAAAAGTACCGGAGCGACCCATACGACACCACCCTCCTAGGCGCGGTCTAGCGTAAAACGCCCCACGCCCGAACCGTCTGACCCTGTTAGCTTCACCGGGCAGTCGAAGGTGCCACCTGCACAATCGACTCCCGGCTACTGAGCCCCCGGCACGACAAGCCCAGGGTACCGCAGAGTTTGACCTCTGCGGTTGGGGGGGTTGGGATAACCTCTGTCACAACAGAGATTATTCCACCAGTGCAATCAGTCACACTGGTGGTAGGTCTTTTATTGCAAGAGGCCGGCTAGGTAGGTACCACTGCAGTGTCCAATATTCTGCCGCCAAATAGTAGTGCTTAGGCACTACTGTGTTCCGGTTTGAAGGGCATTGTACGCTAGTGAAATTACTGGGCGAACGAGATTTAAGAACTAATATCTCCAGGTTGGCAACGCGTGAGTGGCACCTACTAATGGTGCTGCAAGCGCTCATAGGCTACGGCAACCACTTACCATCAGGTGGGCCGTATGCTTGTTTGCCAACTTCTAACATAAAAAAAAAAGATCTCGCTGACAGACGTACGAAAGGACATTCGGACGGACGGACAGCGGAGACTTAATAGTGCTGTCCTTACCGTTTGGGTACCTAAAAAAAACCAAATTGGTAAAAAAATCAGAGTCAAATCGTATACTTCAGTCATGTTGCTTGTAACTACAGGGATTAGGTCTATGTATATCAGTTAATACGTTTACCAACGTCCAAATATACGTAAAGCTATATATTGTCTTTTGGTTATAACGTGTTAACCGATTACAGTAGGGATACACAAGTAAATGGTAGTACCAAGTCCATTCGCTATTGCAGAACTTATTAAGAAACTGTCAAGATATCCCAACAGTTACCCTCTAAGTAGGTAAATTGTCTCATACCCAAAGATTTACTGAGTATACACGGACTCTGATATCTCGTACCAAAACTAAACGCTTTATATATAAAGTTTATAAAAACTTTAATAGCGCGATTTAGAAATGCAATTAGACGTTATTTTAATTAATCGAATTTTCATGTTTTTCATAAAAAAATTTATGAATATTTTATAATGATTTATTTTTAGTATAGAACATTTTAAATGTAAATTTAGTCAATATTTTAAAATTTTATCTAATTAATGTGCTTATTTCTAAAGGCCGATATATTTTTTTCTATCAATCAAAACTCGGCAGTTGTACGGCAACATATTATTATACTTTAGTGTCGTACAATTGCCAAGTTCCAGTCAGAGTTATACAATATACATGAGATCTCACGGCTTTTGGTGTAGAAGAGTCCTTTGTGAGATTTAGATTTTTTTTTCACATTTTTATGTTTTCGATGGGATTAATTATAATCAGCATAGTTTTTAAATTTAAGTACAATCTTGTAAAACCATGTTATGTGAATTTTAAGTTAAGTTTAAGTTAATAATAATAATGAATTTTATTTATTTTCTCACACAAAAGAAACGTACATTACAGGCGTACAGTACATATTATTAGAAATAAAGAACATCTCATTCCTTTGTGAGAGACTGGTATCCATACTAGTTTTACTGTGTTACGGATTACTACGCTCCCACGCCCACATCGAAAAAATTAGCAGTCAAGTGCGTTGTGGACCACGCACAGTTGAAACTAAAGGGTTCCGCAGCATGGTTATATAATAATATATATAATAATAACTTTATTTCGGTCAACAATGGAT
The DNA here is from genome assembly GCA_023373885.1 of Hestina assimilis. Lineage (NCBI taxonomy): Eukaryota > Metazoa > Arthropoda > Insecta > Lepidoptera > Nymphalidae > Hestina > Hestina assimilis. The sequence goes on from CM041754.1 coordinate 8,410,114, forward strand.
CATATGTTGTTAGTAATACAAGTATCTTACGCCTATTTATTAGTAATTTCTAAAACTTATTTAACCTAAGACAGGATTAATTTGTCAGCACGTGAATCCGACAGCAGTGGTTCACATACAAACAATCGAATCTATTAACAAATGCTCTCAGGACGCCACTTGAGCTGGAACGAATCCTGCGCAACAACGATGTGCACCGCTTTCGCATAATGGTATAAAAACAGTCCACACCGCCTCGGCAAACATCCCCGATGCACTACAAAAACGAGACATACCCATTAGCATCCTGAAAGCATTGTTATATTGTACACGCAGGGCGTTGTACTATTTTCGCGTATAGTCTGCCCACACGCTGCTAGGGTAAAATGTGGTGCAGTAAGCTCTGAAAAGCGTTATTTTGACTGGCATTGAGCAACGAGCAAACCTGCGAACAATCATATTTGCCCTAACAGACAAAGCCCTGCGTTCTCTCTCAATATCTGCATTGTCTTTCAAGTCATAGAATACTACATGGCCAAGATATTTAAAGCATTCAACTCTCTTTAGTGGAACCCCGTGTAACTTGATAGCAGGTACAATAGATGGAATCGATTTTCCCCTGGCCTGAAAGACCATGCATTCGCTTTTCTTACAGTTATAGATTAAGCCATGACGTTTGAAATAGTTCTCACAAAGACTTAGCAGTTTTGCTAACCCACAGACAGATGCACTCAGCAGAACCATGTCGTTTGCGTAACTAATGTTATTAAAATAGACTCCGTCAATATGACATCCGACACGAGTGCTACTGAGCGTCTGTATTAGAGCATTCACATACAGATTAAACAACTTGGGTGAGGTCAGGCCACCCTGCCTCACCCCACATTCCAACCTGTAAGACCTTGAGTAGCTCTCTGACCATCGCACAACAGTAACCTGATTCTTATACCAAAACTTAAAAATCCTGTTGATCTCTTCAGGCATGCCAGTGAGTTTTAATTTCTGCCATAAGATATCGTAATTAAAATGCCTTGGATAAATCGAGAAAACAGGCGTAAATGGGTGATGGTAAGGTTATGAAGAATCTTAACGGTTTTAAAAATAATAACGAATTAAAACCGACCGCAACAATAAGTTGGTAATTTCATAGTAATTATTAAAAGTAATATGAAAAACAAAGTTATGGGAAAAACTTATATATCTCTTAAATTTATAGACCTATCTTCTTCAAACTAAATGTGGATGAAAGTTCATGTGATATTGTACAAGCTCAAATTTTTCCAGAATTTTAAATCCCATAGTTCAAAAGTTAGAGGGGGACACGATTTTTACGACTTTAGGAGCTAATATCTCAACAACTACTGGTTTAATGAAAAAACTCAAAATCAAACCTCGTTATCATTTTAAAAGAACTATCCAAAGATATCTCACACATTGCCATACGTTGAAATTTTTTTTTCAATCGTCAGTTACATGTATGGACTGCTACCCTTAATTCATGTATATATTAAGATTTTATTACAAAATCCTTGTGCGGTTCATGGAATACACCTAATTAGTAAATTTCGTATAGATAGAGTTAATGGTCTCCGAGTAAAATGACTGTGACATACGGACGGACAGACGGACGGACGGACAGACGGACATGACGAAACTATAAGGGTTCCGTTTTAGCCATTTGGCTACGGAACCCTAATAAAAAAAAAGTAAGCAATTATTAATAAAATGAAATAGAAAAAGTGAAAAAATGAAAAAAAGAAAAATATAAACGATAGAAATGAAAAAGAAAAAAAAACAGTGAAAAACAAAATATTTATAAGACTATGACATGCATACAGTATAGGATTAAGGCGGTTTTTGGAACGAAGTTCCTTATCGCACGTTGTGAAAGGGGGCTAGACGGAAAAATTCTTACGAAAAGTTGTCACGACACTTTTTGCTATAGTAAGCTATTGTAAGTTGTGCGGCGTCGCATTTTTCTCTGTCTGTCTCTCTCTCTTATAGAAAGCAAGCCAGATATTTTCATTTCTATTTCGCATTGAACAGTGTGGTGTCGCGACGATTATTTTTGTTGAGTGTATACAGGTTTTTTGTAAATAATAAATAATGTTAATAAAAAAAATATTATTATAAATTAAAAAAAAAAAATTTTTATTACAATTCCTTCACTAATTAATCGAAAGGAACTTCGTTCCATCCGGGTGTCCCTTGACACCTCTCAAGTTTTTTTGTTTGTATATCAATGTGTTATTTGTTTTATTATACTTTGGTACTGTTACTAAGTTACTCAACGGTGTATGGCGATTCCGCTTACACCAAACGGACCGTGAAACAAGTGCCTAGAAAAATTACTTTTATATACAGTTTCCGTAATGTATTATGGTAATTTGTTCAAGAGATTTTAATCGTAAGTGACTTTTAGATTTTTAAGCAAATAAAATTATTTTCTATACCCCATTTCGTTAAGAAAGTTGCTTTATAAAAGACTTCATGTACATTTGAATTTATAATTTTGTTGAATAGATTTACTAGTAGTTGATTTTAATGTGCAATTTTTTAAGAAATTAGGCGCATATTCTATACTTAACAAACATAAGATAACGGTTATATTGATGCATCTCAGAAATCAGGATCAAGTAAGGTTCGCAGGTAATGTCATGGGAGGCAACTATATTTTTGTATCTACCGCTTTAGAATAATTGCACGTAGTATGTACTTAATCTAAACGGTCACGGTTCGGAGCCCGTTCAAAGCAGATATATTTTTACAAGATATGTATAATAAATTTTATTGGTAGTATTTTCTGAAAATTTATTTAGACTAAAAAAACATATATATCATTATTTTTTTTTCGTATTATGGAACGTGTGTGGCATGTGTATCTACTTGCAAATAATGTGTTTCATATTATTGACAATAGATGGCGTTGGTTTTGTTTCATCGCAAGCTCCTATCAGTCAACTATTATTGGCTTCGGCTGATATATAATGTGGCCGAATTTCTTTATTGGGTATTTAACCAAATTACTAATATTAATGGTTTCTCTAGTAATTTTATCAGAAAAATTTAAATTTTATAGTTTTTTTTTTGTATTCATGTGACGAAATCAATTGGATTTAGGAACTAGGAATTTTGTTTCTCTGCTCTTTGATACAGAGTTGTGCATAGATTTAATTAATATAAAAAACAAAAGAAAGTATCTTTTCGGATTACAAGTAGGCAGTTGGCTACTAAAAATCAGCAGTAATGTAAGAAATAAAATTGATAATACGGATTATTGTTTTATCAATACTATTATTACGGAACTTCAGAACCCGAGAAATTATAATAACAATAATCATTTACATTTTACAGTAAGTACGTCCTTCGGAAAGTCGTAATTTTTTAAGGGAATCTCGTTTAAGTAAAAAAGGTAAACAGATACATAATGCGTTTCAAATATAATAAGAATAGCACTGAAAAAACCGCCATCTTGATCCGGAATGGTCAACAACTTCAGACTTTTCAGTACAATGCGCAAATAAGTCAACAAAGGAATGAACATATTTTGTACGAGCGTATTTTAGTAAATCATAATATTTTTAAAATCATACGCCTTATAGGACCTATTTAGACAAATTTTACCTACAACGGATAATATTTCAATGCTGTGTAATAATTGCGACAGAAATTGATATTTTTAGACACAGCTATTGGCAGTTTCGGCAGAATATAATGTTATTAATTTTATAATGGGACAATGTTATTTTTTATCTATATATCTGTGATTTTAAGTTTACTTTTTTTTTATGTTAGAAGTTGGCAAACAAGCATACGGCCCACCTGATGGTAAGTGGCTGCCGCAGCCTATGAGCGCTTGCAGCACCATTAGTAGGTGCCACTCGCGCGTTGCCAACCTCGAGATATTAGTTCTTAAATCTCGTTCGCCCAGTAATTTCACTAGCGTACAATGCCCTTCAAACCGGAACACAGTAGTGCCTAAGCACTACTATTTGGCGGCAGAATATTGGACACTGCGGTGGTACCTACCTAGCCGGCCTCTTGCAACAAAAGACCTACCACCAGTGTGACTGATTGCACTGGTGGAATAATCTCTGCTGTGACAGAGGTTATCCCAACAGCGGGCGATGGGGTCGTCACATCCCGACGCCGGTAAATTAAATTATTTAATTGATCTATTATTTTTTTATCCCGGAGCTTATAAATTTTTAAATTTATTCCTTGTATTCTATCCCAAAAAATAAATAGATATATACATTAAAAATGTAATAAATTACTTCTCTATTTATTTAAAATAATTACTATGTATGATTTATTGTGCTAACGCTACTTTTACTTGGTTGTCAGAATGAAGTTAGCCACGAGTCCAGTCCTATTCTTATTTGAGACGCACTATATGTAATAAAATAATGACTTTATGTAGGTACCTAACTACTTAAAAAAAATGTTTATGAGAAAAGAACAAAACAAACGCCGAGTGCCGTTTGACCATTGAGTCTTATCTATATAATAAATAATATGTACCTATGTATATGCGTATACAATACATGCGGGTATGTACCTGACCACATCCATACCTACCTAATTCTCCTTAGCTACCTTTGTTACAAAGGTATAACCTGTCAAAGCGAGAGTAACAATGTCACTTTATCCTCGATCAGAAGAAAATATCGCTTACAAGAAAATCTGATCCAGCCAGCGCAGACAGACCCCTGATTATACGTAACCACCTAAGCAACTATAACAGGTTAAAGACATCCAGAGTTCAGGATATTCTGGGGCTATTATTATAATGTTATTCTTGCTTGTTTACTCGATATCGTAGTGAAAGTTTCAGTCTAAAGATTTTTAGATTTCTTGTTGTTTGACAGTTGTTCTTTGGTTTTTATTACGGTAAATAAACAGAAAAAAAATTTTTCTTAAAATTGGCTCGAATATAACTTCCAATATTAAAATGTTATCCTTTATTTTAAGTTTTTTTGTACGTATTTTCTTAACATTTTATAATGTAAACAATGATTTTATGCGATAGGTTTTTTTATATACAATAAGTAGATTTTTCTAAGATTCCTTTTTTTAAAAAGAGTATTAGCACTGTATTTTCAAGCCATTACTAACATTCCTATTGCCCCTCCAAATAAGCTCAAAGCTTGCGCTAGGAATGGGTACGACGTACGAGGGTTAGGATCGAATCCGCGGCTCTCGTTTTATCGGGGTAAAGTCGGCCTTCTACCGTTAAGCTATTGAGGCCTTTAAAGACGCTTTAACAATAAATTACCAGAGCTTCATGCTATTGAATGAATGATAGAAAAATGCAAAAAAAAAAATAGAAGAATTAACAAATGTTTTTTTGCAAAACAAAACATTGTTTCCGGCGTCCGGCTTTCCGGCGTCGGAATGTGACGACCCCATTGCCCGCTGTTGGGATAACCTCTGTCACAGCATAGATTATTCCACCAGTGCAATCAGTCACACTGGTGGTAGGTCTTTTGTTGCAAGCGGCCGGCTAGGTAGGTACCACCACAGTGTCAAATATTCTGCCGCCAAATAGTAGTGCTTAGGCACTACTGTGTTCCGGTTTGAACGGCACTGTACGCTAGTGAAATTACTGGGCGGACGAGATTTAAGAACGAATATCTTGAGGTTGACAACGCGTGAGTGGCACCTACTAATGCTGCTGCAAGCGCTCATAGGCTACGGCAAACACTCACCATCAGGTGGGCCGTATGCTTCTATGCCAACTTCTAACATAAAAAAGACATTGTTACAAGTACTTAAATTCGATTGATTTAAACACTTGATTTACACATCCATGTTAACAGACAAACTATACAGTTGGAGATTGTGTTTCAAACACATTGAAAATTTATTGCTCTTAACAAAACCCAAACTAAACTTTGAGTCAACTTTGAATAATGGGGACGTCAAGCGGAATAACTAAAAGTTATAAATATGGGGTTATTTAAAAGAGGTAGTAAACTAATTGTACGTATATAATATACCTATATAAAATATTTTGCTACAACAGCAATCGGTCGTTTTCTCAGTCATGGAAACCTATGAACGCTTGCAAAACTAGAAGTATCACATGCGCGTTGCCAACCCAAGGGTGGGAGATTAGGCCTCTTGCATTGTCACTCATCGTACGAAACGCAAGAGTAGTGTTCCCCGGTCGAGCCGGCACATTTGTGCTGTTAACTACTTATTTTTCACTTTTCACCTATTTATTTTTCACTCTTTTGGTAGGTTTGTTCTTTAAAAAATATAATAATTTCTATAAAAAAATAAATATAATTTTCCGAATAGTATTTCCATTTTTGAGGATACGAATATAAAAACAACCAAATTAAAAACTTCCTCCTCCTTTGTCAAGACCGTCAAGAATTATTTTAAATTTATTTTAGCTTTTAAAGAAATATTTATAAAAGCCGCGTCTTAGAACTGTTATGACAAGCGCTATATTGTAAACTTCGAAAAATGCTGTCAAGCACGAATCCTGATTGAAGCCTGTCAGATACACATATCTACACGGCACACTTAACTTTAAAAATAAATTGTTGAGTGATGTACGCAGTCATAGAACATAGGCAGATCTTATATACACGTAAATATTTATTAGAAAAGAAAAACCGACCTCAAAACTAGAAAGAAAAAATAAATATTTTCTACAACAGAAGTCGGTGTTAAGTAATTGAAATACCGCCACTTAAGGCACCGACTTCTGATGTAGGTAGAAAATATTTTTTTAAATACTTTTTAGTTACGAATAATAGTACTTAATGATTAATGCAAATTTAAGACTTATATGGTTTTCTCATAGTTGCTATTAAGGCAGAACTAAGCCACAGGGGAAGCACCACTTTTCAAATAAAAAAAGAATCATCAAAATCGGTTCACCCAGTCGAAAGTTATAACGTAACAATCACAATAAAAATATATTCGAATTGAGAACCTCCACCTTTTTATGGTTAGTAGGTTAAAAAAAACACTTTTATCCAATTTTAAAAATCATTATTAAATACATTTATTTGTTGAGAGTCAGATTCTAACATCGGCTCCAAAATTAAGCAAAGGCGAAACAAACTCATATTATTTATAGGTCTGACATTATTTTATTTCACATTTAAAAATCAATTTAGACATTTTATTTTCTTTGTTGTTAAAATAATTATAATAACGCCACCTATTATCTACACGTTGAACTACAAAGTACACTGGACAAAATATAAACATATATCAATAAAGTTGCAATAAGTAAAACATAGATGGCAGTAGTGTTAATCATAAAAATGATCCTTATCAATATATTAAATCAACATAATTATGATAACTGATTTCTATAAACCACTCTACACATTGTTTACCATTGCGTATTTTATAATAGAAATATCAAATTATTCAGTGGCATCAAGTTTTCTATACTATCTATGTAGGTCCTACCTACTTAATTTTTCATTTACTTACATATAATATTTAGATAGAAATATAAAAGTCACATAACATAATTATTAACTTAGTTTACTTAATACAATTTAAAAATAACTTGAGAGGTGTCAAGGGACACCCGGATGGAACGAAGTTCCTTTCGATTAATTAGTGAAGGAATTGTAATAAAATTTTATTTTTTTAAGTTATAATAATTTTTTTTTAATTATTAACATTATTTATTATTTACAAAAAACCTGTATACTCAACAAAAATAATCGTCGCGACACCACACTGTTCAATGCGAAATAGAAATGAAAATATCTGGCTTGCTTTCTATAAGAGAGAGAGAGACAGACAGAGAAACATGCGACGCCGCACAGCTTACAATAGCTTACTATAGCAAAAAGTGTCGTGACAACTTTTCGTAAGAATTTTTTCCGTCTAGCCCCCTTTCACAACGCGCGATAAGGAACTTCGTTCCAATAATACGACGATATTTTACATTTTATAAATTGAATTAAGTTTTAATTTGATTTTGTTCCGAATGACTGAAACCTAATTTACATCTAGAATATCAGTTGCAAGTTTAGGTAGCTAATACAATTTTCTACGGTGGATAAAAGTTGGATCTGAAGATTAAATTAATTTAGATTAGATAAAAAGATATCCTTCGTAAAAGAAAGGTATCCTACCTTGGTACCTTGAATTTCGTATTCGGATTAAAAAACATGAGTAGGGTGTTCTTAAAAGATTGACTTGTTCATATTACCTAGTGGCTAATCTCTAGATATATATTAAAATTGACAATCACGATTGAAGTAGTTTTTGAAAATGCAAATTTATTTATTTAGAAGAAGTTATCCATTTATAGGTATACTAACGGGCCAGGCAGACGTTGTCCTGCCACGAAAATAAAATAAAGTGAGACCCGATAGTAGCACCCCTACTGTATACAATTGTTAATTTAAACCATTCTCGAATACTCACAAAAAAGTTATCAAAATCGGTCCAGAGTTTAGGAGGAGTTCAGTGACATACACAGGTACAGTAAAATTATATATATAAAGATGTTCGATGCCATTTTTTGTAAATTGACAAAATTTTCGTTTGTTAACGTTCTTAGGTGTCCGAAGCACATCCCTCGTTCCCAATTATAAAATCACGCTAGCCAATATTCTGTACACAGCACAGACATGAAGACAGTAGGTACCGTTTTCGCCCACAAAATAAATGCCCTTGTTTCGTAAGTTGTCACGCGTTCAACGTCATCCTTGTGAGTACGTTGATTATCAATTACTTATCATGCACTCTGAGCTCTCTGCATTCACCATCAAATCCGAAGCTAAGTAAAAGCCCCCGTAACGTCTCGGCCCCTAAAAAGAAAAAATAATAAGAATATCGCAAGTACCGCCTCATTGGTTCAAAATGTAATATCCTCCTAAACCTATAATAAATTGAACATCTGCTTAAGAAACTCTAGAAAAATTATTATTAATGGTTATTATCATTATTCACGCTTGATAAGAAATAAGGTCTACCCACTTTGATACCATTTCTTCATATTATTATTACATCCGTTTATTTTTTTTACCTCATAATATATTATTTTGACGACGATGTTGTGGCGCTGTGGGTCCCGGGTTCGATTCCCGCTCGGGGAATGTGTTCGTATTGACCATGCAGATATATTTTCCGGTCTGTGTGTATTTGTCCTTGTCTTTGTATGTGTTTCCGGACCCCGACACAGGATATCACTATCGTAATGGGGGACGTTGAGTGTGTAGTGTTCATTATTTTATCTGACAATGAAAAAATAATATAAAAGAAAAAAAAACATGTTTAACCTGAATATGAAAACCAGTAACCAAGTTTTATGTCTGATTTGTTTGCATTTCTAGGATATCGTGGTTTCCTTTTAAAATGAACGGCGTTTATTCATATAATCGAACGTATACCATTATAAACCGTAATTTCTAGTAATAAGGTATATTATTATTTGTCTCAGTTTCGTAAATAAGATTTTATGGTGTTGTGATTATTTTATTAAAGAATTACTCCCACCTGGGAAGCGCGTGGCATTCCAGTCCCTTTCCTGTCAGGACCCCTCATTTGATGTCAAGGTACAAAACGTCCTATGACCGAATTTTAAACCTTATATAACTCTTTCAAATGTATTGCGTAAAACTAGGGACTTCAGTAGAAATGGTATAAGTTTAAAGACAGCAATTCACTTAGCGTGGTATATTTTAGAAGATAAATTTCTTTGTTTTTTCCAAATAGTAAAAATGTATTTGCATCCCTTTTCTTTTTTATTGACATATCACCATTGAATCTAAATCATTTAATTTCATCAAGTATGTATAACACAATAAATACGATTAAAAATCGATACGACCATCTTTTGTACGAAATCAAGCGCATAATCGTTATTATATCAAACTAACGTGCCCCCTAGAAGTTAGCCCTGAAAAAAATCTGAGATCTGACAGCAGGGCCCCCTATCTGAGTCTAATTTTGACCAGAAGTGACACCGGTGAAAATTATTAAATTATATATAAAAAAATCATTCACTTACAATCAATTTCAAATTCAATCACATTCAGGGGTATAAATAGGTGTTGACTGATTTTCAGACATAACCGATATTCACATAAAAATCAGTCGAGCCTTTTCGGAGAAGTTTGGTAAGAAGCACCGCGATACGAGAATTTTATATATTAGATTATGTTTACCGGAATTCAATCCATTTTGATGGCATTTCTGATAAAATCGCTCGCTCGCACTTACCGGTTTGTTTTCCTTATAATTTAATAAGACGCGTGCCGGACATAAGCAATTGCAGATACCCAAGTACCGTGACGGTTTTAAATCAACTTTTTGCTGTTATGAAAATAGGGACGTTATTGACTGTGACAATTATAATAACTATATTTCGGAAGTGTATGGAACTTTAAATATATAAAAACCACTTAGGTGTGAACAGAATTATATAAATTAACTTATGACTTTGTAGCATTAATTACTTTGTTACATTAAAAAGTTATAAATAGTGACGGTTCTTTCCTCATCATTCTTCTACCCCTATCTGCTCTCCTACTTCCCTACATCTCACGAGAAAACGCGGAAAAAGAGGTTGTCTATACCACCACCTTGGGTTGAGGTCAAGTACTGAGACTCGGCCATCAAAAAGATGCATATTTCCTCCCCGCCTAGAAAAGAAATTGTATCTGTTTACTAACGGGCAGGCCGGATGCTTAAATGTCACCATTTGTGAAATAAATTAAAAAACCGGGCAAGTGCAAGTCGGACTCGCGCACGAAGTGTACTCTATAAAAACGGCAAAAATCACGATCGTTGTATGGGAGGCCCCCTTAATATTTGTACTATTTGAATTTCATTTATTTACTTTTAAAGTGAATATATAACTAAATATTCTGAATTATGTTAATATTTCAGTCGAGCAACGAAAACACGTTTGTAGTATCAGAGCTTACATATTTATTTTATTTTGTTTTTTAGTAGTTGTTATAGCGGCAACAGAAATACTTCATCTATGAAAATTTTAACTCTCTGAACACGGTTCATGAGGCAACCACAGCCTACTAGCCACTAGCCTTTTGTTACGGAACCCTAGAAAGAAAATGAATCTAAGACTTTATTTTATTTCTAGCTATGTAACAAGCGATTTGAATAATTTAATCAATTCAATTTACGAGATATTAAAAAGGGTCAGAAGAACGAAGTTCAAGTAATAACAGAAAAGGTACACTTCCAACGTATAACAGCTTATTCGAGCATAATTTATTGAGTTTCAAACGTACCGTTCAGGGTTCGATTTTAAGTGTCAGTTTATTTTATTGTTCGAGTGGCCCTTTGTTATAATTGTAGCACCACTTTATTTATGATAACGTGCCATTTTAACGGGCGATTTATTATATTGTTTAGGATTTAGTGCGTATTAAAAGATAAATCATATCCGTGCAATAACGAATTTAACGTTACTTGAATTTATTTTTTTCGTGAAACTAAAAGATAAATAGATAAGGCAGAATTATCCGACGTCGGAAGGTGACAACCCCATCGCCCGCTGTTGGGATAATCTCTGTCACGACAGAGATTATTTCACCAGTGCAAACAGTCACACTGGTGGTCTTTTGTTGCAAGAAGCCAGCTAGGTAGGTACCACCGCAATTTCATTGTCACCGCAAAGGAGATTTAAGAACCAGTATCTCAAGGTTGGCAACCTACTAATGGTGTTGCTAGCGCTCATGGGCTACGCAACTGCTTACCATCAGGTGGGCCGTATGCTTGCTTGCCAACTTAGTAACATAAAAAAATATAATTATATAAGATTATATAAGATGAATAAAATCAGTAAAACCAATACTCTCACATAGGAATTATATATAAATCATAAATCCATAGAAATATAACATCATAAATCGAGAATTATTTGGTTCCTACCAGATATATATATATTTTTATTGCGTAATATATATTTTTTATATTTAAATAATTAAATACGTATACGAGTCTTTTTGAAGCGTGGGACAGCTGTTATTATAATATGCCCCTGCTGCTTAAATACTGTAATACTAAATTAACTCAATTTGTCTTGAATAAAAACCTCTAAGTAAATTAGAACTGTTCTGGTTATAACAAAAACTGCAGATAAAAACCACACTCATATTTTTTTGTTTTTTTTCTCTATTAAAGAATATTAGCAAAGCTTTTTCAAGGCATTATTAAGATTTCTATTGCCCCTCCAAATAAGCTCGTAGCTAGCGCTAGGAGTGGTGACGACAATAGCCCAAGAGGGTCAGAATCGCACCCGCGACTCTCGCGTTAACGGAGCGGAGTCAGTCCTTCTACCGTTGAGCTATTGAGACTTCAAAGTCATCTTCTAGAGTTGTCGTCCATTAAAAATAATCATTATCAAATAATAATAAAAAAAACCATTTTTACTGTATATAGTAAAGAGTATAGACTAAACACATGAATAATTAATTTCATTTAAAACATTGGCGCCTAGTAGCAATTTATTTTAATCTTCATAATTTATTCATTCGCTTGCGTCGGCAAACAAGTAATACAAACAAACTAAAAATCCATTGTAACGAAAAATATTAAATATCCCAACCGAAATACAAGAGGCAAATAGCAAACAAAGGTCTGCAAATAGGTATTTTTTGTTACAAGCTTACGAAAACATAACACGGGGACGGCAGAGAATACATAACACGGGGACGTCAGAGAATACATACATCAACAGTGCTAATATGTAGACGTTCAAAGCCGGGTAAGCTCACTGATCGGTAAACGATCGGTGGGTCTTCTTCTTATCGAGTGGTTAGTGACCAACCTAGTGTCAGAGTTGTTCAGGTCGCCCGTAGGCCTCTGACTTGACTTTTCAACTGATGTCAAATTGTCAACAGCCGGAGCCGACTGTTTACGTGCCTATGCGATCACCCATTTAGTGACTGACCGCGCCTAAAGTTGCTTAACCTACCGACCGTTTATCGATCAGTGGTTGCACTCGGCTATTAGTGGATCACGAGCGGTGGGTTAAGCAACTTTAGGCGCGGTCAGCCACTGCATGATTGAGCGGTATTCAGCTAAGCGTCACCGTGCTTCGGAGGGCACGTATAAAGTCGGTCCCGACTGTTATCGATTTGAATAGTCGAAACTGAAATAAAAATCATTAAGTACTTTGTAAGCCTACGCATTTTAATTGCCTAGAGATAGAACTTTACGACCAATAATACTTTTATTTTTTCAAACAGAGCGGATAACACCTGTTATTATCAGATTAGCGCGTTTCATAACGATCAAACTAACACAATATTAATATAGATATTGGGGCGCCATCCAAAGGGCATGTCGGAATATGGTAATACATACTGAATGTACTAAAATTCAACAACAATACTGCTACACGTCTGTGAACAAATATAAAAACAATATTTAAATAGAATTCATAAGAAATAATGAGTATTTGCTTTCTTATACTAAAGTCGTTGAACTATATCAAGCTCATCATTGTCTAATATCTTCTTCTTTCTCTTGGTCTTATCTTAGGCTTCCATTCTGATTTATCATTCGTCATCTTTTTACCCGGCGTCGGGATGTAAATACCCCATCGCCCGCTGTTGGGATAACCTCTGTCACAGCAGAGATTATTCCACCAGTGCAAACAGTCACACTGGTGGTAGGTCTTTTGCTGCAAGTGGCCGGCATTACTGTGTTCCATTGCAGAGAGGAATTAAGAACTAATATCTTGAGGTTGGCAACGTGTGGGTGGCACCTACTAATGGCGCTGCAAGTGCTCATAGGCTACAGTTACCACTTACCATCATGTGGGCCCTCAGCTTGTTTGCCAACTTGTATAAAAAATGTCACTCACTCCCTTTCCATGCATAACCTCTTCCACACATTTCATCAAAGTCTGTTTCGGGTGTCCTTTTTGCATTACCGTCCATTTTCATGTCCATCGTTCTTTTAGCCACATGACTTTCATCTTTTTCCATAACATGCCCAGGATAATCTTCCACTCCTAATTTTTCAATCATATTTAGTGTAAATTTTTCATCGTCAATTATATTACGTCTATAGCTTATTTTGTTCTTCACATCTGCGGTTGAACTAACACGATAAGCAACTATAGACAAAGCCAGTAACAATTCATGTTTTATTTTCGAGCCACCCTTGTTTGTATTAAAAGGGGCGTATGGTTACATCATCGCATGAAAAAATATTTGCACTATTTTTGCAAACATCAATAAATTCAACGCCGAAAATGAAACTCCATTGTTGTCTATTCCGTTCGTATTGTTAATTGGAATATGAATTGTGAATTTTTGTAACCTGAAGCTACTTGATATTTTTTCTTCATTGTAATGAACTGGTATACAAAATAAATGGGATCATGTTTGCTCTTTTGCATGATAGCTCGTCTCGTACACAAAAAAAAACTATTGCATAGCATTTTTTATCAACTTATGCAATACATAAAATCTTCGCTGTTTTTAAAAAGTTAAAATAAAAATGAAATCGAACATTAATTTCAAGCCAATAAGATACAATTTCGTCTATAATTCAAAATTTCATAGAAATAAAGTAAGAAACTTTATAACTAATTCAAAATATTTGAATTTGGAACGTAAGTACCTCATCACCAGATACATTTTATATGGAACTTTAACTTTATAGAATAATCGCCTTAATTCACTGAGAATTAAAGACGAAAATCGTTTGCATATATAAGAACTATGTATAATACATTTATTGAGGTATTTACTATAATTTTTCTTGTTAGGTTTTATTTTCGTTACGGAATTTCTTGATTCGGTCGCCGCGCTTAAAGCCCGCGATAAAAGCTATGCAATAGCTTAAAAATAATTGTAATTTTATTAAAAACACTATCTTGCCTTGAGTTTCGTTTGCTGAATGCTCATATATTAAAATATTGTTTGTAAGTTGAAAGAAAACCTGACACATTATTTCTCCAACTCAAATGATCGTGATGAGAATAAATATACTATGTTTTAATCTTAACAGGTTCCTTGTCCTATGAATCATATAATATGAAAAATTAAGAACGAATGGGTTATGGTAAGCCTATGAGGCTTTCAGACACAGTCTAGTACTGTTTGTGTAAGTCTCATCTCATGCTCTCTATGTCATCCTATGTCATATAGGGGGGACAAAGGTCGATCTAAGTGACGACCTTTGTGGCGTGCTGGTAGCGACTTGAGCCCTAATGGCCAGATCGTGCCTCAGAGACGTCGGGAAGACCTCCTGACGGTCCTGGTTGTTATCATAACATCTGATAATAATCGTTTACTCTTCATAGGTAATTTGCTATTATCCAATTAGTTACTGGTTGACGCTTAGGGATGTGGAGATCAGAATCGCTCTGTGTAAAAACTAGTAACCTGTCAAATCTTCATCGAGAACGGTCTTGTACATTACTGATGTGGCTATTGCCATGCCTTATTTCTTTAACGATTCCTTTATATCGGTTATTTCAGTGTGTGGCCCCGAATCTGTTGGGCTGAGGACTGTAACCAGTCAATATTCACTTACGTCACTACAGTAGTTGTATTATTAATCGAAACTCGTACCGCTCTTCTAAGATCTTCGTTAGAGATGATTTCTAGTTGGTACATTGTGGAATTACGTCGGAGAAAATATAAATAAACAAGTTCAAATATTAAAAAAAATGTCGTAACAAATGCTACATTAAATATGTATGTTAAATATAAGGTAACGGTTCAATAAGTTTAAATTCAATAAGTAAAGCGTAATAATTTCTCCGTGTCTTACATATTATAACAATTACATCAATTAATGGTGAAACAAGTAACAATTTACAATACCACAGCATGCAAATTGAAAAGGTAATAATTGAGGGTTATTTTTTCTCACAATCAAAACAAAGATTACATTATATTAAAAGACCTTTATAGCACTTCAAAAAATGCTTTAACACAAAAATGTTTCATTCAATAATTTCATTATTGTAATTTTAGTCTGGCATTAAAACGGCTGATTCACTGCTAGTTTTGTCATTACAGCTACAAATTTAATTATAAACTACATTTTACATAATATTTTAAATATATTATTGAATAAGAGCTGCACATGTTTAGTTTAGGATTTGTATTTAACAAATTATACGATTTATTACAACAAAAACAAATGTCCCTGCCCTTGTGTATGTTTCCGGACCCCCGACACAAGATATAACTATCCTAATGGGGGCCATTGAGTGGATGGCATTCATTTATTTATTATTTTATAAAACATTGAAGTAACAGTAAAAAAACCGTACTTTTAATTATTAGTCTTCATAATATTTAATCTAAACGTAAACGAAAATCCGTGAAAAACAACTGAGTAATCAACTTCAATATATTTTTTTGTCTTTCTTGTTACAACTTTATATAAATTCATTAATTTTCTAATAATAATATTAATATTAAATAATTAGTTACTAAAAATAATATTTTTAATACAAAATAAGGCTAAAGAGTATAATAAACAACATTAATTTTTATTGTATACTAGCGGCCCGCTCCGGCTTCACACGTGTATAAAATATATAGCCTATGTCATTCACTGAAAAAATGATTAAAATCGATCCAGTAGTTTTGATTTATTCAGTACTGCCCGTGGCTCGCACGCTTTAAATGTAATTATTTACGATATCACATTAGAAACCTCAAAAATAACAATATTTCTCCACTATTTAATGGATGTTATTATATGTACATATAAACCTTCCTCTTCAATCACTCTATCTATTAAAAACCGCACCAAAATCCGTTGCGTAGTTTTAAAGATTTAAGCATACATAGGGACAGAGAAAGCGACTTTGTTTTATGCTAAGTAGTGATAATTCCATGAAAAGAATTAGACAATATCATAGGTACATAAGATACAAAGCTTCATATAGATATACCCAACATTACATATTGCATCCTTATAGTATGATGGCGCAACTCCCTCGAGGTTGCATTGTGAGGAGGAAGTAAGATTTAATATTCCGTGTTAGCACACAGATAATATAGAATTTAAAGTTGTTACACTTTATAGTCAAAGCTAAACCCATAGATATAAATGAAAATAGATAGTGTGTCTTATATATTGTGATTCGTTAAAAGTGAAGGAAGATCTAGCGCTACCTAGAAAGTGGTTTGCACTCAAAAAACAAAATGGTGAATGTGCGAGAGTAAGAATAAATTCAAAGTTTTGTAGGGCATGCCTACGGGGGTATTATTTTGTGGCGGACCACTAGTTAGATGACGTTTCAATTTTAAACATTTTCCGACATTTTACGCCATATAGACGGCCAATCTAGTGTATCGTCTATATCTATGGCTAAACCCCACATGATAGAAAACGTAGACTTGAACCTAAGCTGTAAATCCGGGAAACAATGGCCTCCCTCCCTTTCAAGTTTAACTTTTATAGTATCGGCAAGAAATACGACACTTATTTAATGGGATTTATTATTAGAATCCCAGAAACCCAATCCATTCTTAGACCTGCAGTACAGTCTAGTACGTATTCGTATATAAATAATAGGTATAGAGAGTAGTGAGAGTGAAAGAGCTGGTGCCCGCGATTTTAAAACTAATGAATCAGTATATGAGTAAATATGAGTCATTGCCTACACAGGTGATAGGAGGACTGGTTCATTTTTCGTTTGGGCGAAAAATAGGTATTGCGATTCAGCGGGGAAATGCAGGTAGCATTCTTGCAATCATTTCCCGTGGACATGATATGTAAAGTTTTAATTATCATTACATAGTATAAAACCAAGTCGCTTTCTCTGTCCCTATATATGCTTAAATTTTTAAGACTACGCAACGGAGTTTGATGCGGTTTTTTTAATAGATAGAGTGTTTAAAGAGGAAGGTTTATATGTATAAAAATAGTAGAAAAATAAAATAATTTTTTGATGTTTCTAATGTGATGTCGTAAATAATTACATTTAACGCGGGCGGGCCATAGGCAGTACTGAATAAATGAAAACTACTGGATCGATTTTAATCATTTTTTCAGTGAATGACATAGGCTATATATTTTATACACGTGTGAAGCCGGAGCGGGCCGCTAGTTTGTAAATATAGTTGTTATTGAATTGTAAATATCATTTAATATTGGTTGTAAATAAATATTGTATATGTTTATTATATGTTTTTGTTTTGTTTACACATAACCTTATTACTTTATATTTTTTGTCGAATGGACAGCGACAAACGTCATAATGCAAATTAGATTTCACACAAAAGAAGCGCCGGCGCATTGTTATGCGAAATGAAATACGTTCTTACAATAATAAAACATAGTCCCCTTTATTTGATTGTGTTTATTGCTGTAATTTTGGCACAACACAATACAACTGGTATTACATTCGATGATTTTTTAATGTCATGTCCACTTAATAAGTCCGTGGGTACCATAAAACGCCGCCATAAAAAAATTTCTTGATGCTAAAATTTACGCTTAGACAAATAAACAGCCTAGTATGTTGTCTGCGAGAGTTGACATTTTTATTTCATGGCTATTGGCGAACAAGCATATGGTCCACTACTTAAAGTACCAAATGCGGGTTGCCAATCCACGGGATAAGAAGGATGTGAGTTTGGGGCTTCAACGCTCTCTTTAAAGTTAATATTATTTTATAGCATTTTATTTTTATTAAATTGTATTGATTACTACATTTTAACGGAGAAAATACCAAACAATTATTAATTTAATATTTTTTAGGCTTGTAATGAATTAACCCAGATTTACCATAAGGTATAATCAATTTATCAAGAGTTAACAGGTTTTCAATTATGTGCATGTTCCTGTTATCCAAAGGCGGACTAGTTTCACATTATTTTGATAATTAACTATTAAAGGAAGTTGCTGTCTTGAGATTTACGGTGGTAAATGTTCAATTAGTATTAAATAAATCTCAAATCTTATTAGATAGTTTCCTGTTTTTCCTCCTTAAATAATCAACACTATTTTTACTGCTTAAAATAATCATTTAATCTTATATAAGAAATAAATAAAACTTCAGAATGATTGGAACTGACGACGTTGTAGCGCAGCGGTAGCGAACCTGATTTAATCGCCACAGGTCGCGGGTTCGATTCCCACTCAGCGAATGCATTGACCATACAGCCATCGGTCTATAGTAACATAGGTACGTCGCCTCACAACCGAGTAGGAAGCTTGAGAATAATTAATAGTAAAATACAGTATGTATAATAGCAGAATTGACTTAAAAAACAGTGTGTGTGTACTTATATACACGCGTTAGAAGCTATACTTCTTTGGCGTAACAAGATAAAAATCTTTTCAAAAATTTTATCTTTCGCCTTATTCTACGTTTGTAGAAAACACGACACTAGCTAAAAACTAAAAAGGTATTTAATACATTGAAAGTTTTATTATAACGCATTATCACAAAAAAATGTTGACTAGCTGACTTCAGGGTTGTCGGTTTTTGTGACGGTGTGCGCGCGCATCGTAAAAATTTACTCTCATCATTTTTCCCTAATGCGCCATAAAAAGTATAACTTCAAAAATACGGGAAAAACAAAATAAAATTACCAATGCTGTTGATACCAAATTTCCAATACAACCCATGCCTCAACTTCACAGATATCCGTCTAAACAGAATCAAAGCATCGTAAGGTCAGCAGAGGGCGCGCATTGTCGTGTGATGAATAGCTGTCATATTCGACTATCAGCTATACATATGCAAATTGTATGATGTATGACTGTACACGTGCTTTTTGTTGACAAAAACGTAAAAAAATTTTATAGGGGTTTGTAATGTAATAATAATTTTAAGTAACATTTACATATTAATAAAAATGTAATTTTTAAAAAGGTGAATGTGGAGCATATTTTATGTTGTAATCTTTTTTTCAAAAATTGAAATTGTTACAATTTTATTTTTTTCAAAAATTTTTTATCTTTTTTTCAAAAATTGAAATTGTTATATTTTATGATTTAGTTATTTAGTAAAGATTACAACTAACATTTCAGACACTAAATACTGTTTATACAACACATTAGTTATTTGTAAGTAGGTGTAGTTTTATCACGAAAAAAAAATAGTTTTTATTTTAAATACCAACAAAAATACTTATCATTCAAAATACAAAAAAAATATACAAGAAACGTTTGACATAAAAATTCTTTAAAAAAATGCAAAAATATATTTTTTACCGCAGTACGAATACAAGAAAACCAACGACCGTTATCAGAATTCAAAATATTGTCACCACGCGTCTCCGCCCAAGCGCAAACGCGTCGGGCGTGAACGTCACAACTTCGTCTCTTCTCTTTTATCATTTCCTCGATAATGGAAGGGTTGAATGCACAACGCGACTCCGAATCAAGTTACATACATTATTTGAGTGCATTATGATGGCCTTTTCGAAACCAGTGGGCCGACGCCGACTGTCACCATTCACAAATGATTGATGGAACTAATTAATTTCGGCGTACGCGTGTTTTTCAAATACAAGATACTTGAATACGAAATTAAAAATTGGAATTTTTGATCTATTGTAACGATTCACAACAAAGGATAGATTTTTAATTTTGAAACCCTTGTGCTGGATTTTTTTTTTGGAACAAACGCTTTGTCTGACTGTACTGATATATATATGAACATCTGAAACCACAATGCGTTCACTTTTTTATTTTAATGTTGTAAGTATCTAAGATTTGGTAGTATCGAAGTAAATTACCTATCTTCATAATAAATAATTAAAAAGTTTAATTAATACAGGATTTCAACCATCATTTTAAGTTATAGTTAGACTATTACTCTAGCATTGGTACAATACATTGATTAATTCTTTAATTGATAGCTTTTAATTGTGCCAATTGAGCATTGATTACTTCGTCAATGTCACTTTGTGAAAAAATGTTGTAAAAATTAAGTTAAAAATTGAAAACAATCTCTACTAAATGAGTTCAAATCATGGGTGGATTTAGTATATTTAATGGCCATTAGTTTTCATTTATGTTTGCTATAAAAAATAGTAATGGTACAACTTTATTTTTCTCCAATACATTCAAATATAAAAAGTAGCTCTGACTCCTGAACTGGAGTTACCCGTGTGTCAGAAGTTAGTTCCATCACATTAAATTATTTTAAAGTATTACAAAGTAAGTTACCTTATAATTCTAATTATTAACTAATCAAAACGGTGTGTTTACGTGTGTATGCGTTGCGTATTCTTATGTATGTGTGTGTGTTTGTGTATTGCAGAATCGTTTTGGTTAATGCAGACAATTGATAGAAATG
The DNA here is from genome assembly GCA_023373885.1 of Hestina assimilis. NCBI lineage: Eukaryota > Metazoa > Arthropoda > Insecta > Lepidoptera > Nymphalidae > Hestina > Hestina assimilis. Next base: position 8,431,349 of record CM041754.1, read on the forward strand.
TTGATGGTAATGCACAATGAAGAAGGAGACTGTGTTACTGAAGCATGATGTTGAGATTGTTGATATTTCAAATAGAACTTTAAAACATTCACACTAGTATCACATCGATAATTGCACTTGATTGTCAGCACCGCTTCATGTTTACAAGTATCTATTAAAACGTTCACTTTTTAATTTATTATATCCTTCCTAGGTGAGAACTTCAATCTAGGTTATAAAAAATATTATCATTTCCTAAACCCATTCACACGCACACTAGGTCTCACTCAAGCAAACACTAGAGCAACAAAGAATAAACGACCTTGTGGCGCAGCGTTAGCGAACTTGCCTTAAGCGCCAACGATCGCGGGTTCGATTCCCGCTCGGAGCAGACGTTTGTATTGACCATACAGGCATATGTTCCGGTCTGGGTGTCTTTGTCCTTATCAGAAACATACATATTCCGGACCCCCAACAGATTGGGGCCGTTGAGTGTATAGTTGTTCTTTTATTATTTATTATCTAATCTACTTACTTAGTAATCGTAAGACTTAGGCATATAGCTATTAATAGTTATTTTTTATCAAACCCATAGGTATAAAACAAGCAACATATGGTCTAGCTAATGCAAGTTGGTTACCGTAGTGCTAATTTTTACTCAAAGCGTTGGGAATCTGCCCTCTGCAGCCTTAAGGGCGAATCAGTAACTCATTGGATAAGAGCAAATTACCTATCAGAATTAGCCATTATTATCAGATATAATGTGATAACAATAGCTGAACGTACTCTCAGAGACACAACGCCTAGATCAAAACACATATTTGCACGATAGAAATACAACCGTTGACGTTAAAGGTATACTCACTACCAACACTCCTCTCTCTACTCCCCTTAATTTATTTACTCTTGATTTATGTAGGGCTGACGCATATTTATTCAGATTCAGTCTGATTCCGCGAACCAACAGAGCTAGATATGAGATGCAAGCTTGCATAATAGATGTTTCAATCTCCATCTGCCCCATAAATGTGACCTCATTCATGAAACAAGGCACCCGCGAGCGTGTCACGAATATTGTACATTAATTATTATATTCTGGTAAAAACACAACGATATACGCTTTGACCGCAAACTGATAGTATAATTTTTAATTAAATGTGATTAATTGTTCTATAAAAATAGTTTAAAAAAAACAATCACTACGGATATATTTTTAAATACTTCGTATAGAGTTCTTCGTCCTAGCATTATTCCCGGTATTTTATTCTACCCAGGGTCTGCTTATTACTCTTATCCGGATTTTACGAGTTACTAGTCTTGACACAGAGCGATTGCCATCTGACCTCCGCAACACGTTATATGATAACAACTGACACCGATAGCTTAAAGTGCTCTCCGAGGCACGGTGGGGAGATCCACGGACAAACGCCCAGACCGAGACAGAAATTTTAACAAACATCTTGCCCGAGCAGGAATCAAACCCGCAACCTTCGAGACTAAATGCAGACTCGCTACCCACAAAGACACAGACTCATAAAAAAATAAATACACCTTATAAGTAACAGGTTACGCACCGCTGACCGTGACTTACCATGCTTCGTTACTTTAACTTAGATTTTATTTAATTATCGGCAACAGCTTTTTTTCTATGTGCCTAATTACTTCCGACGGAAGCTTTACTAGTTCCAATTAAGGTGTTTCAACAGGATGAATTTAATTCATACAAGTAATAAAATACATGACGTTATAGGACTCGTGACTATAAAAATTAATTACGTTAAAGAAAGTCGGTATCAATTAAAGTATAAGTACTTCTTAATTTTTAATTCTATGTCTTTAAAACTGAATATCTGAATTAGACGTATGCAACAGTATTAGACATCTCCGATGACGACCTTAGCCATGGTTCGGCTTCGCAGGAGGCACCCTAAGGACGGAATCAAATTTGAGCCCCCGTGAGGGCTGCACCTTTATCACGGCTGAATCTGTACTCGGCCTCCCCACTCGGTGACGCTATCCAGCGCCAGTAGGGTCCATAGGAAAGAAGACCAGAAGATAACATGGGGTCTTGGAACTACAGCAGTTCACATACTTCTACTTTCCGTCAATAATAATCTTTAAAAGGGTTGCAGTCCCCCGGTTGCTATCCAAGAAGAAAATCGCGAGACTCTGCTACTTAGTTAACTTAGTGTATGAGTATCTTCATGAATTATTATGATAAATAACATTTGTTATTTCAGTATCAAAACGGATTTTATCTAATAACCTTTACTTTAGGTTAATTAAGTTAGTAAGCATTTCATCGCATACAATATATTTCATGTTAATTTAGAGGTAGCGAAGCACTTACCCGCCTAAAACAAACAATTAATGCTATAATATTATCGCAATAAACTCGTGTGTTGGTTACGAGTGTCTAGGTTGCTATACAATAACGATAACCATACAAGGTTATAGCAGTGCCTAAGTGCACTATTTTACTATAGTCCTAGTCATAGCAACGTTGAACATAACATTTAATATACTAAGAACTTGACATTCTACGAGTTACATAAACCGCTATTTTCATCCTCTGTTATCCTTGCATGCTTAAAATACAACATCTTTCTGAATGTCCATCCTCTAAAAGCATAGTGTGAAACTACGTCATTTGGGTAGGATTTATTAATAACCTAGAACATCAACAGTAACAATTTTAATAAATAACTCAATAATCGAATCGAATCGAAGTCCATACCAGCAAAGCCGCAGGCGTAGCAATCTTATAATATATTTACGTAACAATGCCTACCTGTAAGGTAAACGCTGATACTTTAAACAAACGACGCCACGAGTCATTGGCGTACGCACAATTTTATTCCAGTGAAAACAAAATTGACGAAATATATTTTAGGGCATACTAAAACGTGGGGAATAGAGGCAGAATTTTATACAAAATAAAGGATTAACACCCGCACCTAAACACAAGACTCAGGTGGGTATAAAGATTACAAGTTTCCACGTTCTACTACCCGAGGCAGGTAATTTAAATGCCCCTTAAATTATTTACTATAACACAAATTATGTACATTCTGTTATTTGTTGTTGTTACGGTAGTAAAGCACTGCTTCTCTTAGCACAAAACGGCCAGCTCGACCAGGAAAGTACTACTCTCTCATAGAAAATCGGCGTAAAGTATCAGTAGGTACTGTTGCGTTTTGTGCGATGAGTAAGAGCGCCAGGGGCCCAATCTCCCACCCCACTTGTCCCTTCCTTTCTTCTCTTCTCATCCCTTCCCTCCAGTTCCTTGGGTTGGCAACGCGGTTGTGTTACTTCAAGTATCGCAAGCGTTCAAAGGTTGCGGTGACTGTTTACCATCAGGCATACCTTATGCTTGCTTGCCAACCGTCATGATATAAAAAAAAAATTATGATTATATCCACACCAGAAGTAACAATAAGACAAAATAGTGAATCAATATTTTTTCGTTTATTCGTATGTTATTTTCATCATAGAAAACTTTTCCTATTCCGTTCCGGACTCCTATGCATGTAACCTAATTATCCTTCGTGTCGTGTTTGTAACACGGTTACTAAGAAAATATACAAGTAATATTTTCCTAGTGATTTACGCTACGACTACGGATATTATTACTTTTATAGAGCTACATTTGTTAACGGTATATCATTTTAATAATACAGTGACTATCACTGTTTATGAGTGTTATTTACTTAACTGTTATGTATAAAGTGAGATTTAGTAAATATGATATTTAGGAATATCTTTTTCTCTAAAAAATATTACATTAAAAATTAAAATACTTTAAAGTTAATAAAAAAATTTACAGAATCTAGAGTCTTGTCTTTCATTTAGATAACAAAGTTAAAATTCTTACTGCTATATATTTGGACGCAAATAAGCAATACCATGTCAACCCACACGAATGTCATTTCGAGAAAAACGCGTTTGAAAATTTTGAACTACTTGCTTTATATGAATTTTTTTATGTATTCGTCAAGTTTTTGGCAATTTCAGATTTATGTAAGTTATTTTACTTATTTTCACAAAAATAAGTATACAAACTGCATATTTCTTATATAATATAATCCAAAACGTTTAAAAATACATAAATTGCAAGGCTTTTTTGAAGTTTTAAAGCTTAAAACCCTACAAATATTAAAGAAAAATGTTCTTCAGCCATTTACCAACACTTCTGCATATATAACTAAGTTTTTTCAATTTTGTGGGTTGACATGGTATTGCTTATTTGCGTCCATTTATGCCAAGTTAAATAGAATAGAACAACGACAGGAGTAGTAAAAACAGTATCACGGATTAGTATATTTTTTTACAATATCTATCTATTTTAATAAAATTTATGGCCATTTTATGGGCTTTTAAAAATATTGTCTACCAATTTTAATGCACACATAATCATAGCCGGCTTCGATGCTGACTGTCGTGAGGTCAATTCTTACTGATAACGTATGTGATGAATATCAACGATTTGAAAACTATAATTTTCACACCCTCGTACAGGCATAACACGATGTTTTTATGGTTCATATGCAGTAACCTCATGAAGTTCCGTGAAAAAGAATTGGCCTTGCCAGCGTTCTCTAATTTGACTCAATACTTGGAGTTTGTACCTCCAATAAGGCAAAAATTTCATCCTATAAACCACATTCAAAATTCACTCGCAAAATAAAGGATATATTCTCAGAAAGCCTTTAAACCCTTGAACTCAAAACACCGTGAATTGTATTGATAGATCAATAACATTAGCTTTGTCCATTGACGAACAAAATCATACATTTATTCAATATGCAAGAGATATAATCACCAGGCCTTCGTGAACTCTTCACTCAGCTATATTACTGTGTTATATAAAATATTACAATACCTAAGGTCCTTAAAGACGAAATAGAATTAAATATTTAACATTGTTAGTCCCGACTCGACGAAAAAGTCGTTTATTATAGTAATTGTTTTTTGCTTTGAAGACTAAAGATACCGCCTCATTTGTCTCAAGAAAATAGGGTTAGAATTATCGTATTACTTAAATAAATTAAGCCAGTCCGCTGCGGCTTGAATTTAAAAAGACTTCGAATGTTCTTAGTAATAATTAATTGTGTCTAAAGTTGTCCGATCTGCTGGCGTAAATTCTTTGCCATTCTGCTAATTCACGCTTACGAAGGAACCACGGCAGTTGAAGAGTTAAATAAAACCAATCATATAAATAACATTTTTGGTCATTCCAAGTCCAAGAATTGTTGGGTCTCGGCCATAAGGCAATTCTTCTTGTAACATAAGTAAAAGATGTGGCTAAATAAGTATAATAGGACAATTTTATGCGCTTTATTATTTGTGTTAAACTCAATGTTCCAATACCATCTGTTCTATTTCACCCTATCATAAACACTGTTGACTGACAAATGGATGCAGCTTTAGGGACTAAACACATTTATTCACATATAGAGATAAAAATTCATTTCTCCCAATTACTCATAGTTACTTGTATGTTTAATAATGTCCATTATCATTATAAAATATTGAACATGCCTTAAAATACTGTACATAAGTGTTACAGAAAATAGTATCTCAATATACAGATATAGGAAATATATTTGCAATTCCGTTTTCTACAAAGAAAATGCGACTCGATGCGAATAAAGTCGATTAGTCTTATCTGAGACGAATCAGCTTTATTTTACGAACAAAAATTTTATTAAATAACCATTAAATGATTAGATAAGCATTTTAAAAAACAAGCATATGGCTTTTGACCCGTCCTCACTTTGATCACATTTTTTTTTAAGTTTAACTATGTGTATAAAAAGTTTTTTAGATTACGAAATTGCTTGCTAACTTTCAAAATACGATTACAAAATAAAAATTTAAGCAATATGATAGTTTATACTATTTTAAGTTTTACAACTTAACTCTGAAACTCTGTGTCAGTTTTAAAAGCATAGTTATATAACTAGACTATAATAAAAAACAGTTTGAATTATATTACTTGCGCGATAACAAAATAGCATCTGAAACAAAAGAACATAACATCAATATATTTTAAGGGTTATATTGTTGATAAATAACGTGCAATTTTTTTCTATTACCAAATGGTAAGTTACAATAGATTGCTGTTTGAAGTTGTATGCTTAGACCCCACGATACCTGATACCTTTTAGAACAAGTATGAGTGAGTATCCATCGAAAGTTTTTATGGGGCGTGTCGATTACATTTATTGGCCTACCTTTAGAAATGTAAACGGGTTAATTATTAGAAATATTCGCATGTCAATTCTTTAGATTCACTATCATTTATAATTATCAAATTTTAGTAGTAGCAGAGTCATGTCTCTCCCAGCAAAAATGGGCTGGCTAGACCGAGAAAGTGGTACCCTCTCACAGAAAAATAGGCTTGAAGTAACAGAGTACTGTTGCATTTTGTGCAATGAGTGAGAGCGCCGGAGCCTGCCTGCTCCCTTTCCTACCTAGGTATGCCTACACAACAAATGCTGAATGGTACGCCATTGTGGAACACAGCACGGTATTAATTTATTTTCAATAGCTTTTATTTACTTTCTTTTTTTAAACTTTTGTTTACTTTCTTTTTTTAAATTTTTGTATTATTGTTTTTTTGCATTTTATTATTAAAAACTTGAGAGGTGTCAAGGGACACCCGGATGGAACGAAGTTCCTTTCGATTAATTAGTGAAGGAATTGTAATAAAATTTTATTTTTTTAAGTTATAATAATATTTTTTTATTATTAACATTATTTATTATTTACAAAAAACCTGTATCCACTCAACAAAAATAATCGTCGCGACACCACACTGTTCAATGCGAAATAGAAATGAAAATATCTGGCTTGCTTTCTATAAGAGAGAGAGACAGACAGAGAAACATGCGACGCCGCACAGCTTACAATAGCTTACTATAGCAAAAAGTGTCGTGACAACTTTTCGTAAGAATTTTTTCCATCTAGCCCCCTTTCACAACGCGCGATAAGGAACTTCGTTCCAAAATAAAAAAAAAAATGTTAAGTTGTTGTTGTTGTTGTTAAATTTATGTTAAGTTGTATTTTTTGTTTTAAATATTTTGTACACAGCTGTGTCCAAATAAATTTGTTCTTTCTTTCTTTCTTCTTTCTTTCCTTTGTTCCCTTCTTATCGCTTCTCTCCTATACTTTGAGTTGACTACGCATATGTGATACTTCTAGTACCGCAAGCCTTCATAAAACAATATTTTAAAATCCTTATAACAAATGTCTTTCTTTTAATTTAAATGTTTGCGGTGGCTGTTTGTATTGATCTTACAAATAACTGTTTCGGTCTAGAGTTTGTCAGCAGCAACAGTCTGCGTCTCCCGTCAGTAACATTTTTCCACAACAACAAGAAGGCTTATCTTATACAATAGGGGTTTGATTTTTTTATGCATGTGGGCGAGCAAGTATACACCCCACTTGATGGTAAGTGATTGTTGTTGCTTATGCTCGCGAACAACACCATTCATTGTTATTTGTAAACTATACCCGAGATATTGGTTGGACCAATATTTTTCAAACCGAAATACCAGTACCTAGCGGACCCCTTGCAGTAAAATGCCTTTTTTGTTGACGCAGAGAAATGCTTTTAGGCACACCACTCCGCCTAGCGTGTTCCTAAGAGCACGCTATCGAGTGGTAGTGTGGGACTCGACCACCTGTGAAGCAGGTAATACCCACTAAAACTCTGCGAATCCGTCCACGCCATATTGGGACGTCATGGGACCGCTTTCGCATACTACCATGACGCCCCGGCGGAAAGGCCTGCCTTTGCGGGCCACCAACTTAAAAACAGCTTTCAGGAAACGTGTGAGAGCCCTAGTGCTCCATCACAGTCTCCTCCTGGTCCTGACGACTGGTAGCAGCTCTAAGCCTATGAGCTGTTACACCCTTTGTGACTGGTGGGGAACAGTTTCTCCCACCCATCATATGCTCCGAGGGGCACCCTGCATCAGCACATGCCACGCATCGCATCGGTACACTTGCAGTAAAAGGTCTGCCACCACTAAATTGTATGCGATTATTTTTTCTCAGCGACAGTCAAAAGTGGCATTTGAGGAAGTAATAATTGAAACAATACAGATACCATAAAAAGTGTGAAGCTATTACGTGTAAGTGAGTAACAGCGTTGATAAGAGACGTGACAGTCCCTGTTATCTTTATTGTCGGTAACAATTAAATGGAGTAGGGACGGCTTGTGTTAACAAAAGATCCTTTTTAGGGACAGTGGGTATGGAGTTTATCTTACACATAAAAGGTTTCGTACCCTATTCCATAATAAAGATTAGAATTAATTATGTACAGGTCAGTATCATTTAATTTGCACTTAGAAGCTGTAAAACATATTGTATATTACAAAGTTTTCAGTGTAATAATTTTCTTAGAAATCATCAATAATGCTTTTGCTCAAATATTTATAAACAATATTTGTTGTGACTTAATTAAAAATTGTACTTCTTTCTTTTTAATCACGTTTTTTTAAATATTATGTCAGACTTATCTTAAGTGATAAAAGTATAAAGTTATATAAAACTAAAAAAATGATTAAAGTAATAATGGTTAATATTCTTTAATATACCTAAGTTTTACCTATTGTTTTTAAATATTATAATATAATGACACAACACTTAAATATTACACAATTTCGTTAGATTTCATATAAAACGTTTGATGTTAATGTAATCTAATGATTACTTTTAAGTTTAATAATTATGAAGCTACGTCACAAACTCAAACACGACGCACTCAATTCCGGATTGGGCTATGGAATGTATACGGAACACAGACGCCTAATCATCCAGACCAGGGGGCCTACCATTAACTCTTATTGCGATCCAAATGACGACCAAATCAATCCATTTCAATTCTGACAAGAAATCAAATCAGATTTTATATGACGTGTAAATATATATGTCATGGCACGAAAGTGGTGTAGTTTAGTTTAGATCATCATTCAATTGCGATAAGAGTTAATGGTAGGCCCCCAGGGCACTTGCCTGTAATGTGGTCAAAACGAACATGCCCCGAACAGGACTGGAACCTTTTTTTTTTTTTTTTTTTTTACTTGGAGAAATGCAGTTACGCACTCGAGCGCCGGGACGGGTGCAATGGCGCAGGAGGTGTGTGGACTCGGAGCCGAGCCCACTAAAACTCCAAGGTCCCATCTAGCGCCATAGTGGGACGTCGCGGGATCGCCGAAGCATACCACCGCGACGCCCCGGCGCTTGCCCCGAGGGGCCCATCGGTGGCGGCAACCTACTGCCGCCATACATACATAATAATACATACTATACACAAATACAATATATATATACACCTTGGTGCGCGAACGCACCCAGGCCGTCAGCTTCCGTCTGGGGCGGCAACCTACTGCCGCCATAAATACATACTAATACATATAATACATAAATACAATACACCACGGCGCTTTCGCGTTTCACCGACCGGGACCAGAAGGCCCCGGCAAACCCAACCAAGGGAGCCCTGGGTCCTAGGGCTCCCTGCACAATCGACTCCCGGCTACTGAGCCCCCGGCACGACAAGCCCAGGGTACCGCAGAGTTTGACCTCTGCGGTTGGGGGGGAATAGGACTGGAACCTACCACGACCTGTGTTCAAGGCAGGATTTCTACCACTGTGCCAGTACTGTCGGTGCTTGATTTTAAATCTGACGTATTATGTAGATATAGTTTTTGAGAGTAGTGGCTTTTATTTTTCTTTAAGAAATGAAGTCTTTTTATTATCATTATAATATATCGCATACAATCTTCTATTACATATAATAATTTATTACTTAAACCAGATCTTGTTCGAAGTTTATAACTAAAACTAGGCTAAATTAAGCCTAACTTGAGGAGACAGATACGTGTTAATTAGGAACGAACGGAAGACGTGTTTCACCTAACAACATTATAACTGCGAAAATTGTAATATTGACTTACGCAGATCCACTTTACACCGCGTGCCTTTTCGACAAACTTAGAGCTTAAGAGGCTTTAAAACGCCTACACGCCTATGTATATAATATAAGGATTTCTATATATATTCTACAATAGCTCTTATTTTGAAGACTATAAGAGTTATAATTGTTGAATGTATTCCAATCTGTGATCAAAAGCAAAGGCCTAGACGTTTAATTTGTCCTCGCTTTGACGGTAAACACAATTTACCCCAACTCTTCCCTTTTCTCGTAATGTTTGCCGTCTGACTTCATTTTTAGGGTTCGGTAGTCAAACGGCGTAAACAGAATATGTGTACGTTTATCATGGTAATCGCGTTATTAATTAAAGTCTCTTAATTTTTTTTTTATATGTTTGAAGTTGGCAAACAAACATACGGCCCCCCTGATGGTAAGTAGTTGCCGTAGCCTATGAGCGCTTGCAGCACCATTAGCAGGTGCCACTCACGCGTTGCCAATCTCGAGATATTAGTTCTTAAATCTCGTCCGCCCAGTAATTTCACTAGCGTACAGTGCCCTTCAAACTGGAACACAGTAGTGCCTAAGCACTACTATTTGGCGGCAGAATATTTGACACTGCGGTGGTACCTACCTAGCCGGCCTCTTGCAACAAAAGACCTACGACCAGTGTGACTGATTGCACTGGTGGAATAATCTCTGCTGTGACAGAGGTTGTCCCAACAGTTTTTTAATTTTGTTTAATAAGTCCTTATTGTGTTTGTGTGTTTCCGGACCCCCGATAAAAGTATAATCATTCTAATACGCGATGTTATGGGACTCCAACTCCGAATATTTATAACTTGCGATTAATATCCCACCTCAAATCCCAACTTCGGCTCCGACACGTTTGAATCGGAAGTCCAAGTATAGTGGTGCTGACGGCCGAGATTAACGCGTACAATTTTTTTTTGAATCTCTAATTCTTAACTGCCGCGTTCAATGAACATATTTATTTATCGCCAAAGTTAATTTTATACTTAATAGTATATTGTAAATTAATTTTATACTAACTAAACTTTGAATTTTACACTAAAGAACTTTCCAACTCCGGAACCCTCCTCTGCGCATAGAAAGACACTACACTACGCTGGTTTTTTATTTACCATTTCCTACGTTATTATGATTTCCTAGTACTTTAGTGCCTTAATCATTAAAATAAGTGTGTACTTCTAGTAATCTTACGTCGAATATAAGAATGGTGATATATTAACATTTGAATAAATTTTTTAATTGTATCATATTGTGTCGGTTGTTTTAATTATTTACTCATGCCTCAATAGCTCAACGTTAGAAGGGCCGACATCGCTCCGTTAACGCGAGAGTCAAGGGTTCGATCCCGACCCCTTGGGCTATTGTCGTACCCACACCTAGAGCAAGCTTCGAGCTTATTTGGAGGGGCAATAGGAATATTATTAATGCCTTTAAAAAGCATTGCAAATATTCTTAAAAAAATAATTATTATAGACTACTTTCTTTAGACAGTCTCATTTCTTAAAACTTTATCAGTGAATCCAAACAGAAAAAAATAGATTCATGAAGTTACGAGTAGTAAGTACATAGTACCAACCGACTAATGAAGTAGTAGGTACCTAAGTAGTTTTTGTGAAACATTTATGTACGTAGGTAACGTTAAAGTATGCAAACGCCCTAAAAATTTTCTCTTTAATATTTTATCCTGTAAAATTTCGCCTTTATTCAATTTACATTAAATGAATGAATGCAGTCAAAGCTTATATTCAAAAGGAAACCTTATCCCTTTTTAATAAGAGTTGGATTTCCACAATGTTACCAATGTTGAATCTGATTAATTATTGTGATTTTATTGGCTTAGTCACATTACATGCATTACAGAGATTACTCTTATTGCTTAACGTGGTAATGGTTTTTAAACTTTTAATGTTCCATCAATAAACATCGTCGTACATTCTTGATGCATAACTGTGCATTATTTTATGAGCAATATGTAATGTATATTTTTTATTATTTTTATTTTATAGCATCTTAAGCTTTCGATAAATTTTTCTTTACCCTACTCCATGACTGTTGGTAAACAAGCACGGTTGGTACGGTCCGCCTGATGGTAAGTGGTCAACGTAACATATGAACGCTTGTAATACTTGAAGTATCAAATGCACGCTGCCAGCCCAAGAAGTTGTCGCTACACTAATATCTAAGTCATATAAAAATAAGAAAAAATTATATCAAGTTTAGGCTAGGCGGTGATATGCCATTAGTATGCCATGTATCGGATTGACTTTTCGAATATGTGTCAAAATAAAATATAATTTAAATCAAAAGCACTAAAGAGTATTGATATAAACTTCGAAGCAAAATAATGTACTATCCGTTTTTAACCCCGTTAGGGGAGGAATTTTAATAAAATACGAAACACGTCTTCCATCAATTCTTTTAAAGTCAGGTTTATGCTAAATTTGAAGAAGATTGAACCAAGGAATCGCGTTGTCCCATACAAACTTTGCCCCGATTTTTTAACCCCTTAGAAGTAGAATTTCGAAAAATCCTTTCTTATCGGATGCCTACATCATGCTAAAAACAAACCCTCCAAGTTTCAAGTCTCTACGATCAGCGTTTTAGGGTGTGCGTTGATCCGAGTTTGGTTGGACTCTTGTGTTTTCAAATAAGGGTCACCAGGTACTCCAGATCTTCGATTATGCTAGTTTTTATAGTTTTCCCTTTATGTGGCCATTAAACCCTAACTTTGTACCAAATTTCAGCTCTCTGAGTTTATGGGAAGTACTAGTTCTATTTTGATGATCATGAGTGAATGACTGGGTGTCATAAATGCGAAACTTTGCTTTCGCATAACTTCGGAACTAAATGACGTACAGACTTGAATTTTTTTATATTAAGTGTTATTTTATAGCTTACTGGATGACGAAAATTTCTGCGTTCTGGTCTTATCCAGAGGTTCTCAAATAGGGGCCTGAAAACGCGGCGAAATGGTTCGGGTAAAGATGGTACCAACAAAACTTGACAGGCAACCATTTCTGAAAGTAGTCGCAAATTGTAATCAATATCTAGGTAGACCTTTTGTCATCAAGATTTAACTAGTTATTAAATTCAGATATTTATGATGCATTTGTATATCCCATAAAATGTAGACTCATTCGTGGTTTTGCTATTCGGCTATGGGTATAACAAATCTTTACTAATTGGCTCTCAAATCCTTTTATCTTATCAAATAGAATATAATACTCAATCGATATGAGACACAAGGAATCTCGAACGTATATCTTGTGCCATTTTATTATCGCAAATATAATCTATGGAGAAATAAAACTCAACAAAATTATCTGAGTAACTTTAATCTGATCTCCCGGCATTACGTGCAATCAATTTAATCTGTAATCGAATCACCAAGTCACTGATATAGATCGCGATCTACCAATAGGTCATCAACCTCCCCATTACAATGCCAAACTCTTCGCTTAAACAAACATTTAATTAAATTTAAATCAAAGGAAAGTAATCCTTATTACTATATGATTAAGGATTTTAGAATAGCATAATCTTAAACATACGAGCCCTTTTTATTTGATGTTCTACACTTCAATCCCTGTTTTACGCACTGTTGCTTCGATTATGTTGATTTATGTATTACCTTAAATTATCATGGAAACTAGATGTACAGGGTGATTATGCAGATTGTTGGACATCATGTTGAATTTACAGGATGCGGTTATCTTTATAACTTTTGCTAATCATTCTTTGATGACTTTACGAGTTCTATTAGACATCTTTTGGAATGTATTGATTTGATTCTCACTCAGTTCTTTTCACTTTTGGAACGGTTAATGAAAAATTTTAAATAAAGTAGTTTTAAAAAGTAATGTAGGTGGGTACTGTATATTACTTTTGTTAGGCTGTTAAAATTTGTATTTTATTTAGCTGTGGACTCGGTGCACGGATTTATAAACATAACTCTAATCACAGTATCATCTAAGACGTGCAGGCTTCCTCACTTTAAATATAATATGTACATATATATATACACCTGGAGGAAGTCGCCCGTAAGGAACGATTCTGTTACGTAGCATGCCGTACATGAATTACTAATGGAAAATTATTTAAAATGATATAAAACTAAGCGGATTCTCAATTTGCCACTACAATGTGGAATTGTTAAAGTTTAATTTTTTTAGTTTAAAAATTACGTAATCCAACACGGATTGTGCATGTTAATGAGAAGCGAATTTGAATAACTCGCAATAAAACCCCTGTAATCCAGATTTTTATTCTTTTCAAACCGTCACAATACTCGAAAGGACACAGGGGACAAAATGCAGTACAGCTAGGGTTGCCACCTTTTTTTCTTGGAATTAAAGTATATTGGTGATTAAGGTCAAGAAAAAAAAGTACATAGTGTGAAAATAAAGTATCATTGATTTTTCTATTGCATTATATTTAAAAACATATTTTTATTGGTTTTCCCAAGGTTTATCAAATATGACTAATTATTTTTTTATAAGGTTCAGAGAAGCCTTGTTTCTGTTCTCTCGGCATTTCATACCAGAAAAAGCTCTCTGTGTATGCTGATGTCGCAGTAATAGTGATATTACTTTATATAAGTATCGTCAGTCATATTGCCGCAATTTTTGTAAATATATTTGTAAATAATTCCAAAAATCCCAGAAAAATCAAGTCAAGCAAAATAAAGTATAATAAAGTACTTTATTGTGACAACCCTAAGTACAGCCCTAATTTTTAATTCAAATCTCCAAATCTGAATGGGCGACCCTCGAAATTGTCGATTTGGTGGTCAAAGTAAGTTGATACTTTCGAATATCGGGCGCCATTAAAAATTTAAAATCACACGCTTCGCGTATAAAATAATTAGGCATTCATACTTGTACTGACATACTGATGTGGGTGGGCGATGTTCGGCTGTTTCTAATTAAAAACTGACTCAACAGTGTACTGAAACAACGAACAGAGATGAAGTTTCCGCAGCCTATTTTAACGTTGCTTTTTAAATTTTCGTTTTCGAACAACTTTTATTTTGCCATTTGCACGATGTGATAATTATGTCAGCTACATATACATGATTTGTTTTATAAAATTTGAAGCTATTTGTATCCTTTAGAAATGTGCTTTTAATAATAAATGTTTTTGGAAAATTATATAAATTATTATAAGAATGTCTTCCCCGTTTGCCGACTGTTTTCGATGATTTTATTTCGCGAAAACGAAAATAGTGTTTTTATATTGGATCTATACAGTTTTTGTGACGATCTTATTAGGGGCTTATAAAAAAAAGTACCCGTAATCATTGGTTTTAAATTGTTTTAGTGTTTTTATAACGTACGAAAGTTAATGTATTAGTAATACTTCAAAATAATATTACTCCCTGAATATTTTGATCTATCTTTCTTTTATTTAATTTAACGTAGGTACTATACTATGCTATAATACTCGTAGTATTTAAATTAGAGTACGAATAGCTGTCAGAATATTTGAAAAAAAAAACTGCCTTTATTGATTCTAACGATACTAAAATGCAAACGCATCAAAAAAATACGTTCGTGACGTTGATAGATAGATGGTTTTGTTATCAACTTTGACAGCCTTATCATTTTTTACAAAAGTAAATTGATTTTTATTACAAAAATATATTTCGTTTCAAATCAATTTGTTTTGAGTGCGAATATTCAAGCTATTTTATTTATTAGTTTTTATAATGTGTTTCTTGTTCTCGAGGATATCACAACAAAGATAACATTTGTCGTTTTAAAAATAATAAAACATATACTATATCAAATAAGTAAATACAATTATTTATATAAAATGCTAGTGGGCAGACGTTGTCCTGCCCCGATAATATAAGAAAGGTGTGTGTGCGATTCACACACGATAGAAGTGAAACTTCAATAAATAAACAAAAGAATGAGATGAATATATGTAACAAGATATAAAAATATTCACAAACACTGTTAAATAATAACCCACCAAGCTGACTTCTTACTAAAAAGCTGTAATACGCAGCCGCATACATATATATATACATACACACCGACATTTGCTCTCTCGCTCTGGCTCACTAAAGCATGCCGCAAAGAGGAGAGACCGATAATATAAAATAGTATTTTGTATTTGTGTCTCTTACATGTCGTTTTCCCGTTACACGATTGCAAATCACGATTCTAAAAAATTTCACTTCAAAACTAATACCCGATAGCAGCGCCACCTACTGGATCCGATTGTGAATCTAAACCAAATCAAAATCCGTCCAGCCGTTTAGGAGGAGTTCAGTTTCATACACACGTACAGTAGAATTGTATATATAAAGACAAGCAAAGAAATTATTTTACTAATCACAATTCATTAACAGAAGCAGAAAATGATACAATTAAAAAAATCTCAGGGCGCGACGATTGAAAATTGAGTTTTCGATATAGTTTCCTTTTTATAATTGAATCTCGAATTCTCGATGTCCAACTAGAGAATAACCTAGTTTCAATCATAATTAATCACGTCCCACCAGCCTACGAATATAGACAAGATTGATGTCAGTTGCAATCTGAGAGGAATATCATTCGATAATCGATTTTCCACATACATCACACCCATTTTATTACCTACGTATCTCTTCATATTAATAATTATCAAATAACATAGACTTTAAATCAAATCAAATCAAATATTTTTATTCAACATAAAAAGCATTACACTTATTTGTTGAAAGTCAGATTCTACCACCGGCTCCAAAATTAAACCTCTACCTGAGAAGAACCGGCAAAACAAACTCAGGGGTTTTATCTTTTTTATATACATATTTTTTAAACTGATATTAGTTTACATATTAGAATCACTGAAAAGCCTGGAGTGACTGTCTCATCCCCAAGGCGTGGTGTCCTCAAGGTATTCACTTTAACCGAAGGTTGCGTTTTATGTTAAAGAAAAGCATCGTGAGAAAAACTGTATGTCGTAGAAGATATTCTTATACATGTCATGCCAATCCTAGCGATAGTCCCTTTCTGGTGGTAGGTCTTAAATGATCGTCTGGTTAACTACCACCGTACGTACAATGATGAAAAACTCGTGCAGTGAGAGCGCGCTAGCCACGTTTCGAGGTTAGCCCGCCTATAACCAGTTGCATCTTGCAGGAAGGCAGGGCAAAGGCGGCTAATGCAGTTCCCTGCTGCAACGGTATTAGCCGCCTTCACGTTTAACCTCTAATTTCGACGAGGTGGAGTATAGTCATCTGGCCCCAGGCTAAATAAAAAAATGAAATATGAATCAGTGTTTAGAATCTTATGGTTGTTATCATTTACTTCGCATATTTTATATTAATTAGTTTTGACGCCGATGTGGCGCAGCGGTAGCGAACCTTTTTTGAAATGCAGTTACGTACTCGAGCGCCGGGACGGGTGCAAAGGCGCAGGAGGTGTGTGGACTCGGAGCCGAGCTCTCTACACACTAAAACTCCAAGGTCCCATCTAGCGCCATAGTGGGACGTTGCGGGATCACCGAAGCATACCACCGCGACGCCCCGGCGCTTGCCCCGAGGGCCCACCGGTGGCGGCAACCTACTGCCGCCATATATACATATAAATACATACTAATACATATATACAAATACATACCTCCGCGCGCGAACGCGCCAGGCCTTTCAGCCTCCACCTTTGGCGGCACCATACTGCCGCCATAAATACCTATAATACATAAAAATACATAAATACAGATATGTGATTTTTAACGAGGTTGCCATCCCCTCCACCGACCGGGACCAAAAGGCCCCGGCAAACCCAACCAAGGGAGCCCTGGGTCCTAGGGCTCTCCCCGCCGAGACTAACTTTTTAATGAGGTTGTTTCCCTCCACGACCGACCGCCGTTATTTTTTAAAGAGGTTTTCTTCCTCTACCGCCTGACCGGGGCTGAAGGCCCCGGTTAAGCACACCACCGGTGTCGCAGGAGCCGCTCGCAGTCCATTCTGATAATCAGAAAAGTAGCGGTAGCGAACCTGCCTTAAGCGCCACAGGTCGCTGGTTCGATTCCCACTCGTGGCAGATGTTTGTATTGTCAATACAGGCCTCTGCTTCGGTCTTGGTGGTTGTGGTTATGTTTGTCTCCCCGACAATTTTATTTATTGATTCTGCCAATGGTTTAACATAGTTATGTTAAATTAGATTGATTCCCGTGTTGCTTTAAGTTATGAGAAGAAATTTAACCAAAATAAATGAGTATTAGGCAAAGTCATAAACAGTAACGACGGTTTAGAAATTGATTGTCGACGTCATAATACTTTTTTAAAGGCTTAATCGACGTGACAGTAACAAATGAATGTCATTACTGGACTGATGTATTACTTAAAAAATAAAACAAAGTTAATGACCTTAAAGGGAATGCGTCTCATTCAAACTGCACAGTCGCGTACAATAGGATTAAAAGAGCCATTGTGCGGAGCGTGTCTGAGTTAATACAATCCATTTTAACTCTTTGTGCAGCTAGAATGTCTAACTGAAAGATGAAATTTTAAAGGTCACGATGGAATCCATTGTGAGTCCTTAAATCAGTAATGGTATCATTAAAGGATTTGATCAGTCCTATCCAGTATAGCTTGAAAAAGTCTGACAAGTCCTAAGCTTGAATGGTTGGTTCTCTTTCAGTTTTATCGGTAAAAACAATCTTTCTATTTTCTACATGAATGAACGGTGATTTGGTGAGTTAAGTATTAATTTACGAGACCCAATTAGGAAGACGAAAACAAAAATAAATTATAAATGTTAAAATAGGTGATACGAAAGTTTACATACACTTCTATAATGGGATGACTATCTAATACTTCAGTGAATAGTAAAATTTACAACATTCTCCATATTATATCGATGTTCAAGAAAACAATATCATATCATGTTATTATTGCTAAAATTTGATAACAGATAAAAATTTAAACATTGACCTACATTTCAAATCTTATCTACAGACGACATCTTGAAGATTCAAATACCTAATCCCTAAAGAGAGATCCGTAACCCATTTTAAGAATATATTCGACTGGTAAATGTTGCAATAGAACAAGTCATAAAATAATATACTATGGGCTTTAAATTTCGCATTTTAAATCATTGTTAAAAGAAATGTTTAAAGGTCGTTGACACTGACTGAGAAGAAGGGTGGCGATCGCTCCGTTGTTTCGGATCTTTTGTCTCCTTTGTGAATATTGTTACGCACTTGTAATGCTTCACCTTACTCTGAACTACGACTACGTCTTGCTACAAATTGTACAGGGGTTTATAGAAAATACACTTGGTAACTTTTGTTTCGAAAGTATTTGAATTCAAAAGCCGAGTCAATTGAATCGAACACTTAGAGTAAAATTGATATTTTATTTTAACATTTGCCTTTGTCTTGGCTCAACCGAACTACTGCATTCACACAGAATATCGACTTGAAGTAGCGAAGTTTTCAATATAAGTACATTGAGTACCAGATGAAAATCCTTCTGGAGATACAACACAGACTTTGCCAATTGCTTTCCAGCTTATTTGCCATTTTTTGTCACAAAAACACTATTTATCCATCATTACGTCATATTTTTAATGTCTTTAACTTTCTTTCCTAACACGGCTCAAATACATCGCCCTATAAGTATACGATATAAACATTTAAGGGTATAGTAAAGGTCTTTTCGTATTAACATCAAATGCGTGATTTAGTAAACTTAACTGTGTGAATAACAGCATCCCTTTGTGCTCCATTGTCGTTTTGTGGGAACTTTTCTACTGGGTCATGTATACTAATATTCTATTGTTATTTTGTAAGAAGGGTACTTAGCAACTTGCTCCTTTGATTGTATAAAGGGAGTGGTCACTTTTCGGATTCTTAACCCTACTAACTAATGATTCTTAAAAATAAATAACAAATTTATGTATAACAAATTTACGCTTTGTATTATTTATTTTAATACATATATTAAAGTAATGTCTAGAATATTTATAATTACTTAATTAAAAAAAACAACTACAATTAAATTCTTAAGGTTACCTAAGGAACGGATATACAAAACTATTTGGATATAATGATTGCTAGTTATTACCATTTAAATTTAAAGAATATATTTTTTTATTCTCGAGAGAACAGACAATGTCTAATGTACATGGGACTACCATAGAACCATGAAACAGTACAATTGGTTCACGGCATGCAAAAACATCGCCAAACATCCTTCTGTATCTATGTTACTATAAAAATAACATACTATTTTTTAAATATTATTAATTACGACTGCACTAAATATATTTATTAATATCATATAATTCAACGTAAACTACGTAGATTTCAATTAAGAATCTCTACCGAGCTCGGGTCCGGACGATAATTTCAAATTACGAGAAGCGATTGCATTGCATCTACTCCTTAGATATCTAGAGCTGTGAACACTAAAATGATATAACAGAACATAATAATAGAATTAGAGATTTATATCTGTAACTCCATTCTTTAGAAAGTACTATATTTATGAATATTCTTATAGAATTAGTACGTATGTGAGAATGTTCTGCAACTCCTTAGTTGCTGTAGGACTCTGTACCTAAAAAATAAAACCATTGTGTTATTTTTCCCCCTGGGTCTGTCTTTTACAGTGGTTTTATTATTTATTTATAGGTCTTTTATTATGACGCCCATGTAGGTCGTCTATATCTGAATAAATATAAGGATTCTAGAAATATATATCTTTGCAATACACTTTACATGTACATTTTCAGTGCATGGAATTTTTTAACTATTGCGTCAACGGTCTGGATGGTGAATAGACTAAGTTTAGAGTATAGTAAATAAGATGTTATATGTAGATATTATTACGAAATCCTAATAGTAAAATACAAACCCGATTCGATCTTGACCAATCTTTTTATTATTGCGTATGAAATTGCCTTTAAATTCCTTATAACTGATTGCAGGTTAGCCTTAACAAATGGCCAGGCCGGCCAGTGCTCGTTTTGTTAATAGGTTTCCTGCAGGCTGCACAAAGCCTAACATTTACTTTCTTCCTAGTGTTTTGGATGTTTCACCACCGTGTAATTATTGCGTATCGGCTCATTTCATAATGAGATATCGTGCGCAAACGTATTTAGCTTGAGGCAGTTTCTATATTAATATTAAGCTTTTTGATGTTATAATGATGGCTTTATAATCGAAAATCTACTTATAAACTATACACAATATGCACTATTACACTATAATATTATAAATATGAAAGACACGGTTACTGTCTAACTGTCACGTTTTCACACCTAAACCAAAGAATTGCTTTTGATAAAATTCGATACAGAGATAGACTAGACCTTGAAGAATGACATAGGCTACCTTGTCTCCCTTAAAAAGGCTTCAAATAGGTGTTGATACTTTGCTATTAGATACAAGAAAATATAATCTAAATTAAATTTGTTTTTTTTATAATGTAAATCTAAAACCTGTCTGTATTTCGATTAGCTCAATCTAAAGTAAAAGTGTCATAAATTTAGAAGGGTCATTACAAATTTCATGCATTCACCTCACCTTGGTTGCAAAAAATTGTTTTCTAATTTAAATTTCGCCGTAACGCGTTTTGCTGATAATTGACGAAGAATGCATCATAAGTCGGTCAGGTCAAACACGATCACGCTCTCATCGGAATCGCGGAGTATAACGAGATTTGAAACGAGATTACTATTACAATTGTACCTACATCAGGTACGGTGGCACCTTGCAGAAACCGGACTCTATGCTAATGCACTATGCATGTTCACATTAGAAATGAGACATGTGAATTTACTTCATTCACATTTGGACGCAAATAAGCAATACCATGTCAACCCACAAAATTGAAAAAACTGAGTTATATATGCAGAAGTGTTAGTAAATGGCTGAAGAACATTTTTCTTTAATATTTGTAGGGTTTACGCTTTCATGAAGCTTTAAAACTTCAAAAAAAAAACATTTTTTAAATCATGCTATTTATGTATTTTTAAACGTTTTAGTTTGTATTATATATGAAATATGCAGTCTTTATACTTATATTTTGTGAAAATAAGTATATTTACTTACATTAATCTGAAATTGCCAAAAACTTGACTTTTCAAACGCGTTTTTCTCGAAATGACTCGTGTGGCTTGATATGGTATTGCTTATTTGCGTCCATTTGTAATATGTATATAAAGATTATTAATTTATTTGTCTTATGTTCTTTGTTTTGCATTTATGGAATCATGCAATGGTTTTTTTTAATGTCAAACAAGCAGTCGGTCCTCTTGAGTAAGCAATTACCGCAACCTGTGAACGCTTGCGATACTTGAAGTATCACATGCGCATTGCCAATCCTCCTTAGATAGTTATAGGAGCGAAGGGATAAGAAGAGAGGGGTACGAATTTGGGCTTTTGGCGCTCTCACTTATCGCACTAAATACAACAGTACTGATACTGTTACTTTACGCCGATTTTCTGTAAGAATAATCTTTGTTCTGTATTACATATTATATATTTTTTGTTTTGTTTCAGGTAAGACGACAGAAATAAATCAAAATTATTCAACTGATATTCAAAGGTAAAGCAAGTCAACAACAGATGCTAATATTTAATAGGTCGAAATGATAATAAATGACGTAATTCAAAAATCTCTAAAATATCCAGGAATATAAATATTCAAATAAGCTATCTGAAATAGAGTGACTACTAATTTTATACATCGAAAGTAAAGCAAACAAACCTCGTGGGTAATTTTAGACTGTTTGAAGTCCCATGTCGAGTTAATTACAGGTCAAACTGGGTTATGACCCTTTTCAAGTTTGGGAAGAATGACTTGAGTACATTTAATATTACACAGTTAGCAATTTGGTTGGTCATCGTACTTAAATTGTACAAAACGTCTTTGATTATACTGTAATTTAATCTAGCAATTATTGTTGGGGACGGTTATTTTTGATGTTTTAGATACTTTTAGATTTACAATGGTTTAAGACCGTTACCTACGAAGTTTATTTTGTACTTAATAAATTTGCATTCTCTTATTAATAAGGTACGGAAAAAATCTTATGTTCTATCTAAAATATCAAGACTGTTTTGATTCATGTTTGCTTTTGAAAAGTACTTTGTTAGAAACTTCCTGCTGCTATCAGGAATAGCAATACCACGTGTTTGTTTAAATCAGGCTCGACACGTGCTTAGATTACAACATTATCAACGTATACCTCCTTAAAGGGAGGCAGTTGAGACTTGTTTCTAAATATGGCTTGGTGAGAAAAAACGTACGACAAAAACTCTGTTAATATTCTTGCACTTTACTTAATCGGTAATGATTGAGTTATTGGTTAGGAGCTGATGATCCGTAAAGTTGCTTAATCCGTAAAACCCCTGCTTTTTAATAGCCTTATTAGTCAATCAAAAAGTTTCACCGGGTAGAGGGCGCTGCTATCGGGTCCCAGATTTTTTCGGGGCAGGACAACGTCTGCCGGGCCCGCTAGTAAATCAATAAAAAGAGTTATCAGCACTAATACCTAATGATTTTTATTACTCAATTCCTGAATTTTTGAAAATCTAATTTAAGGATCTAATAAAAATGTTTAAAAAGTAAAGAACTAATGGTTATTAGGACAAATTGGGAACATTCTACATTCTGAAGTTAGTTAAACTTGTAATTAAATCTTACAATATTTTTGGCGTCAAGCATTCCCAAAAGCGTTCATAAAATTCCATATTTTTATTGTGTACATTTACATTCCATCAGTAATAATAGGCTTCGAATTAAATGGTAACCGTTTTGTACATTTATCGTTCCAATTAGCCTTCTGAAAACAAAACGTTTTCGTTCCCGACCACACCCTTATCGAGTGCACAGGTGGTCGTAAAGCACACTGACCCCGTTTCCATCGCCATGGGACGTCCCTGCCCCTGTTAGTAATCTCTCCATCTCTCCTAAATTAGGAAACTGAGATATTTCGATAAAAGAATAAGTAGGGTTACGTCTGTTTTTTATTTCAAATACTTCTGTCTAAGATTTAGTATTAGTAGCACATCTTACCAAAATACGAAGAAAAGAAGAATCCTCTGTGTTCTAATCTAACTCCAATTTCGTCAATTTAAAACATAAATTATATACTTTACACAATTAAATACAATATCATTTTGATTCCAAATATGAAGTTTTCGTAACCCAAATGTTCCTATGTTAAATAGTCTAAGCCCAAATGTGATCTAAATTTTTCAATACGAATTTTATTACATTTACGATTTATTTTTTTCCTCCAACACTCTTCTTAAGTAAAATAATAGATGGTGATTGATGGAGTTTTGTTCCCTTTCACACTTTGGTTTTGAAGTATCGATGTAATCTATCGTGATAAGAGAAACTAAGGAAAACAAAACCTACCTTTTAGCATGCAAAATGAAAGTACAATTTATGCCTGCTTGTCGGTACTTAGGGACGTCTCCAGGTAGATTATCGGAGTACATTAGTATGCGTCGCGAAACTGAGTGAAGAGGCGTGTAGCATCAATAAGATACAGTGACTAACATACGACTAATGATGCCCCGGTGAACTGTTGGAATACATTACTTAACACAGAAGTAACGGCAAAGAGCCTTTTGTTGAGCCTTTGTACTTTGCATTCTTAGATTTTCCATTTCCCTTTTGGTTTTGAAAGATTGTAATGGGTAGGTTATCTATCTCTATCTGTTTATCGTGAACTCAACTAAAATTAAATTAAGCATTAACAAGCATAAATTGTCAGTACGTTCAGTTACATCCTTTACATAGATTTTGATATATGAAGACGATGATGACTATCATTTCCTTTTAATAACGAAAAAAAAAACAATACATTGACACATTTTTTCGCATTTTTACTCGTCATGATCACTTATGATATAATTAATTGTCACGCTACTTATTAAGAGAAGAATTTATCGCACCCTCTGGTCTTACCCTATTCTATTTGTATATTGTATGATGAATGCACGCGTAGTGCGTACCCCACGATAACTGCATCTCCGGCGCAAGCGCATCGAGCAACCGTCCGGTTACGGCTTGTGGCCAATCGGCGTAGTGCAAGCTTCACTCAACATTTAGTTGTTGTTCGTCTGTCGTTTAGTGCGGTCGTGCGGCTCGTTAATTCATTATCATATTTCGAGGATCGAACTTTTTGATTTTGAACATTAATATTTTTATTTCGAAATGGGCTTGTATGTGAATATGTGTTTGTTCAATTTTACGAATCTTAAATATTAATGGATTTTGTAAGCCAATATCCTCAACATTTTGTGCCAGGATTTTACTATGGTGATCGTCAGTGTTTTTAACAGGTCAGTGATAACGATTTATTATATTTTCATAATGATTTATGCATGGTTTTTGTTCGTGCCTTTATGTTTGTTTTTTTGTTATATATTATTTGCTTTATCGTGTTTTACTTTAATCAAGAATATTCCTTTTCGTTACGTTTGATTAGTTCGGTAACATTAAGTTATGTATAAGCCCACATAACTGATAGGAACAACATTTACACATTTATGTACGTACCTACCATCTATCCTAATTATGAATTATTTTATTTAGTTACGTTGTATTCATTACGATATCACTACCCACCATTTTGTTGTACATTCGTTATTGATAAATTATTTTACTTTAATATATTTTAACACGTCCAAATAATTATCTACTTACTAGATACTTTACGTAATAAACAGGAAGAAGACATGTGTATATTTAAGTACTTATAGTAGTAATAATTACAACCTATACTGTATGTTTGTTTGTCATGTTCCTAACTAGTACGTTCATTTAATGTAAAATTTAAACGGCTAACACTCACGTTCAATCGGTTTAAGTACCGACTAGTTTCGGACTCATCGGAGGTCCTTCATCAGGGTGAGTGGGTTACGTTCGCGGTCGCGACCCGTCTCGCACTCAAGGACGGACCTCCTTTGATGAAGGACCTCCGATGAGTCCGAAACTAGTCGGTACTTAAACCGATTGAACGTGAGTGTTAGCCGTTTAAATTTTACATTAAGTTAATTATGTCTCACGATAGTTTTAATAATTTAATAGTACGTTCATATTATAAAATTTCAATTTTTGTCAATTTTAATTAAAACGTATCAACAATCTTAATGACAACTAAATTATATTAAAAGATCTCGTTAAAAACAAACAGCCCAGCCGCCTAACAAGCAAGAAAAAAAATGATAATGTGTCAAGCGCGAAGCGTCTAATGATTCCTACCATCCGTCATCACGCAGTCATAATGTCCCCCACAGTTAGAACTATTCATTGACAAATGTCATTAACATGTCATTACCATTACTGATTGAAGATGTAATTATTAAGTATAGTTCATTTCTATAGAAAATTTTAAAATAAAAAATAAGATACAATCTATTTATTTAAGTACATATTAATTGCAAAGAAAACCTATCTTCTCGTTACGTAATAAGTGTACCAAAGAGTTAAATAAGTACTGGATAAAATTTATTAAAATAAATTTTCTATGTTTTTATAATTAACAAGTATCAAGATAACTTTTTATGATTTGAGATTGATTTGTAAAAATGTCAATGAATTGGCATTGATTAATGATTAATACATACACAATAAGGTATGATGCTGACGCTCGCTCGATATAAGTAAGTAGTTCGTTAATTTTCTGACGGAGTCCACAATCCAATTTGCATAACAATCAAACTTCTCCAATCACACAATATAAATATGATTAAAACCGCTAGGTTTTTATGTTGAAGAAAAAATACAATTTAATATTTTAATTAGAGGCTTAAGTTTATAAATATTTCTATTTTATTATGATTGGTGAAAGTGTGCTAATTTGTGATAATTTTGTCTCAGTTTTGAGTATTATCTAGTATTCTCACGCTCAACATTTTGGTTAATTTTGAAACAGTTACTTCTTTTCCCTCTTCTTCTCAACCGTCACTGACGTTTAACAATTTGTCACGGTAGCTTACTAACCAACATTTACACGAATCACCTGTCAATACTTTCCTGATCCGTCACTTTCTTCCGCTAAAATTAACATATTTCCGTCACACTCTAACGCGCTATACCGTGTTCAAATTGAGCCTTTTTTCACCATTTTTGTTACCTCTTCCTCTTTGCTGAAATAATTCACAAATGAATAAATCATTATCAATCTTCATAATAAAAGATTTTAAGCCTTATACAAACAACTTTAGAATATATTTTCGCTTGGCGCGTTGGGTCGTTTCCGACTACGCACGCGAAATGGAAACTGATCTTTGAATATGCATGTGCACGCATGACGTCGCCCAGCTGCACACTTCCATGCATAAAGTCTATCCTCTCATAGCCATGTGTTCGATTATCGGTCGCTGTCTTATATCATAGATAGCCCACCATTAGTGTGGTCGTGTCAACATTTCAAGCATGATTGATTATGTTAGTCCTAAAGCCAATTAATTACTACATCCCGTTGGCATCAAATTTCAATTTTAATATGAATCATATTATTAACAGATCGCTTCTGGTCATTGCATTACTTGTGTTGAACCCAATTAACGATCAATAATGTTGTGGATCCGAATGAGGTTAAGCTTATGACAAATAAAGTCAGCTGCTAGTGAGTAATATTAATTGATAAAGTTCGGACAAGTGCATGTCGATGTCGAACCATGCAGATGGAACAATTTCATAGTCTACGTTAAAGCATTATAATTATAGTGTATGTCGACTGTTAAATAATTTATATGACCACATAGCAAATATTTTGTACCATTGATAAATAATCGCGACAGCATGACTCCATATAATATCTATCGAAACTTTTTGGTTTGATATAATCCCAATTATGATCACAATTATATGTGATGTAAATTACCCAAATCTTGTAAAATATATCATATGTAAAAGTAAATATGAAAAGGAAGGTCTATTGGTGTATTATAAAGAGCGGCAAACGAGTTTTTTGAACACGAAACCTTCATAAAATTATTGAGCGTCAAGTACTCTTAAGTGGGTTGCCATTTCTGACATTGAATGATATAATTTATAAAGTGATTAAAATAGTCTCACACCATAAACCTAGATGCAGTTAGTCGCCAACATTGTCTTTGATTAAGCCATTAACCTGAAAACATAAATGAAATAGTTATTTTACCGACCTTGATTCTACGGATAACATATGTTAATTGTAGGCATTTGAGAAATGTATGAGAATCATAACTATTGAATGAATCAGATAAGATTTAGCCTCGGTTGTAAAACGAACACTATTTTTATAGCAATTAACATGATTTTTATTTCAAGAATAATTACAGTATAATTTATTACATACTCACATACCACTAACAAGCAGATAATATATGATCTTTCTCATGGTGTAATTCATCAACTTAATTGTTAAGTTGAACTTTTTTATTCTTGAATTCTAGTTTAAGAGAAAACATTCTTGAGAATGCTCTGCCTTAAAGAATCTAAATCTTATATCGTTACATCTCTGTCCATTCTTAAGAGAGTGGGACGATTGTCCGCAATGAATCAGAGTGTCTTCGCCCACGCACATACATATTTACAACTCCAAAGAGCCCTATATACATTGTATACTATTAAATCATGGCATTACCACATATCCACATGTGGCCGCGAAAACAAGTAAAAATCAGTTATTAATTCATCGTTTTGCATAGTTTTGAATTTAGATTATCTTAGTAGAATATTGATTTCTTATTTTTCTTCATATCTATTGTCCTAACTGATACTCATTGATCTCTTACCTGTTCTTCACTATTTTGGAAAGACATTTTGTATTTAACTATATGTGCCCGTGGCTTCGCTCCGTCGGGTGACATCGGCCTGTTCCATCAACTAACCGCATCTTATCGCCCGCAGTTGCTTTCTTATTGCTCGGCTTGTTAAAGTATTTTATCGTGATATTTTATGCAAAAAGAATGTTTCAAATCCAATCAGTAGTTCTAGGGATTCGCGCGTTAAACCAAACAAACTCTTCAGCTTTATAATATAGGTTTTATTTGTCTTATATTTTCAAACTGATAAGTGTTTGATCTATCACTAAACAGATGAGTCCATATTTCTAATTGACGTCATTTACACTTCGACAGTCAATTCTGTAAAATACCCGTGAATCATGAACACATTTATACCTATTTTCACTTTCACCGAGTTAGTTAAACTACACAATAATAATGTCACGTAGTCAATATGAAACCAACGACATTTGAAAGTCTTTAACAGATTTAAGAAGATTCGTTTCAATTCTAGAACGTCCTTTAAGGTTGAAAATTGTAAAAAAAGTTTTTGTGCCTTATTTTCATATTAAAGGTCGTCATTCCTCTAGTCGTATTTAAGGAATTTTATAATTTAGGTCTAGCAAGGCTAACGATCTATAACGTTTTGTTCAATTTAATGAAAGTGGAATGGAACTAAGGAACCTAAAATTGAAGTGAAATTGTGGAAAGTGTAATGATCACTTGACATTTAACAAGTAACAAAATTCAATTTCCATAAATTGTGGTTAAAATAATTCGAATCGCTAACATCATGAGCTGACCACAAGAGAACATAATTGTGAAATCACGACACACAAAATTATGTCACTACTTGTGTGTGAATTTGTAGAATTTTTTATACGATTGCTCCCTCTCTCCCGATGATGTCCTAAGCCTAGGGTTGACCTCGGGACGGATTCAACTTGAGCCCCGCGCGGGCTATAAATTTTTCAACTGCTGAGGTCTCCTAACCCGGCCTTTCCACCGGTGACACTGTCAAGCCACTAGAGCAAACAGCAATAGACAATCCGAAAAAAAAAAGATTTTTTACAAAAGTTTTTTCATTTCAAGCAATTCTTTTTCAAGTCATTACTAATATTCCCATTCCTCCAATCCTCCTCCTATAAGCTATGAGTGGATACGACAATAGCCCAAGAGGGTCAGGATCGAACCCGTGACTCTCGCGTTAACGGAGCGAAGTCGGCACTTATCCGTTGAGCTGTTCAGGCTTCAATTTTGATATCAAATATCATCCTAGTTCGTGCCATTGAAATAGAAATATGCGTGTTTAATAATTTTAATAATGTTATTAGTTTTAAAAGTATTTGTAAGAGTAATATAGTCATAAATAATTAGCACGAAATATTATTAACTGATCGTAGTGGAAAGTCGTTTCCACCTCACGCTATCTGATAGAAATTTATACTCTGGGAATAAATCTTGGAATGAATTAGAGTTATGTATGACTACTTGAGTTTAATTAATTGGTGAAATGAATAGTATTATTACAATATGACAGAAACAATTAGAAGAGAAAATTTTGAAAGCAAACATACGCCATTGTTTACATCAAACTTTTTTTATTCAGACATAATTATAAGACACGGAAAATAATTTATTATGCCGTTAATTTTTGGAATTGTTAAATGTGTTATACTTTTATACCAAACTATAATGTTGGGATAACTCGAATTTTCTTATTATCTCGCGTGGTGTACCGGTTTTTAATTGCAGGGAACCTTAATTCTTTTTATAAAGTAAAAGTAGCCTAAGTTAATCCTTATAACATCAGCTATCTACCGTTAAAATCGGTCTAGTCACTTCAGAGATTTACTGCAGCAAACATACAGCCAAAGTTTAAAAATTGTTTTTTCTGTAAGTACCATATATAGTTTACATATGCATTTAGTGACAAGCTGTTAATTTCAAATAGCAAACAGACACTTCAATTGTATTTATTTGTATAGATTTGGATTTTACACTTTTCCTTTTCTAGATAATAAGTGAACGATGTTTTTTATGTATGCGCTCATGCGTACCTGATAATTTCTTTATAATTACTCACACATTTCACGCTCATAAATACGTACTACTTATTTCTTTTTCTTATATAAGTAGATTATATAACTACTATGTTTTCCCCTTTGTATTTTTAATTTATTTGCTTCTGTATTTCTTTATTCTTTAATGATTCTGCTCACTTCTCCCCTGCATTTTTAGCGGACCAATTATTCACGATTGTCATGTGCATAATTATTAATCACCATTAATCTGACAGTTAATATTGCGGAAATATAGAGAAGCTGATAGGATGAATACGCAAAAATGCCCCCAGTATATCCCGATAGTAAATTGTACTAACAATGACGCGTTGCGCCTATTGTGTTTGCCATCTGTCATTGAGGGTTTCAATCACTCCTGTACTCGATAATTCTAGGATACCTTCGCATACCCTACTAGCCAATTGTACAAGATTCGCTGTATTATTTGTAACACGAACCAATAAATAGCGTTCAGTGCACGCGCTTGCGTCGAAAGTAATATAGCTATTATTGAGCGCTGCGTTTTTTTATATTCCCCACAATCGGTATAAGTTTATTTATTAGTATAGCAGTAAAATCGTTGTAAGGGGTACGATTTACGACTTAGTTTGTTTCGTTGTGGGGATCTATGATGTCTGTCAGTGATCGCTTTGTTAGATGCTCGTTAATCTTTAGGTTGTCGAACGTTTTCATTACTGATTCTATACTTATTAAAAATGATTTAGTTGTTACGTTTACATTAAGTGCTTCGAATTTTAGATCTTATAAATAAGCTATTAAAATTATGACGTAATCTTAACTCTTAACCTTGACTTATGAAATATGCGTAATGACCTCTCATCACTGATAGTGACATGCATATTTTTTGTTCCTCTTGATGGCATACAAATTATTAATTACACCATATTATAAGTATATTTTGTTTATTAATAGAGATCGCTTTGATGTTTGATGTGATTAAATAAATTCAATGACAATAGAGAAAATATATCGGAGTTTGTATTAAAAAAATCCTACCTAAAACTTGGTAATGTCAATAAAACGAATCAAGTAACACAAAGCCTAATATGTTTATTACACATTTATCAAGGGGTGTATTGATTCATATGATTTCATTGTTATACGAATTATGAATATTTTATGGCTTATCCGCTATTTTATTTTGAATGCGGTCATTGTTGGAGAGCAAAACGGTTCCCCATTCCGGTCATTCCAACTGAATAGCTGTCCCTGTAACCTCTGCTTGTGAATCGATCATGGTTGTGTGTAAATCGACCGTTACTAAACAATAACATGGCTTCAAATCTACGTTAATAAAGATTTTTACAAGTCAATCGGGCATTGCAATTGTAGCTGAATAAGTGACTGTTTGCAATAGAATCGTATCAAATAGAAAGTATCTTCTGCTTGTATTTTATCTACCTGATTTTTTATAAAAGCGATATTTCTTATGTTAGGTTACATCTACCGTTTCGGTTTTTGAAGAAAGAGTATTTGTTTTATTGTTAGCGTTTGAGCTTATTGTTAACACGACCGTGACTTCGTAATAGAATTTAAATTTAACGATGCGAATCTTAAAGGTAGTAGCTTTTCCCGATCATTTGGTAATAAAATGACTTTTTTACGAGATCGTATTATAAACGATAATTCTTATTGCTTGGGAGTTTACGATAAATCGATATTTCAGAGTTTACGGTAACTTTTTTACCGGTCTTATAATCGGATTTTCATGACTCGGTACAAAAAGTGTGGCCACATTCGATTGAAGTTAATCGGAAATAATCGCGTTTTGGTGTGTGGACTTTGGCACGCCAGGGGATCGTCAATGGCCCATACTACTTTTAAGCTTCCGCTAAATAAATTTTCTTGTTTTGTGAATTGGTAACGGTTGTTTATTTAGAAGTAGATCAACCGAATGGAGTTATTTATAACATGAACATTTTTATAATTCTTTACCGGTGACCGATATTATCATAATATAAATTAATTTCGGAATTCGTTGAAAATTATAATGCAGGATGCTGATCATTTATGAATTTTTTTTTTTTTATGTTACAAGTTGGCAAACAAGCATACGGCCCACCTGATGGTAAGTGGCTGCCGTAGCCTATGAGCGCTTGCAGCACCATTAGTAGGTGCCACTGACGCGTTGCCAACCTCGAGATATTGGTTCTTAAATCTCTCCTGCCTAGTAATTTCACTAGCGTACAGTGCCCTTCAAACCGGAATACAGTAATGCCTAAGCACTACTATTTGGCGGCAGAATATTTGACACTGCGGTGGTACCTACCTAGCCGGCCTCTTGCAACAAAAGACCTACCACCAGTGTGACTGATTGCACTGGTGGAATAATCTCTGCTATATCTATTGATATCGCATTACATCAAATAGCAATCTTTAACCTTAGGAGGCTATATATTGTCTTCCCAATGTTAATAGATCGTTCTTAGTGTGGCGGAGGTTAGATATCGTTAACTGGTAACCTAACAAATCTGATTAGGTGTAATAAGCACAACCTGGGAAACACCCTGACAAATAGAAATTTGAATAATTGAAACTCGGTGCTTTTATCTTGATTCACCTCATTCATCGGGTACTAGTAACTACCCTATATCGAAAATAATACCGACATAAATTACTTGCAGTATCCATACTTTTTTAAATTTATTTTTCTTCACTTTTTTCTTCTTTATCTTTTAGCGTAGATGTCAATGCGTGATAATTCCTTTGGTTTCACTGTTAATATCGTCAACGGTAATCAGCAAGCAGACCGAATGTTTGTTTTTTAATTGGCGATTAAAAAGGTGCCAGTTTCAAAATTAGAGAACGTACTATAGCTACTCTGAAAACGACGATGTGCTCAAAGAGCAGATACCTACTAGAAATGACTTTAATGATCCTCAAAAGATTACGTATACGCAGCTGGGATAAGTCTTTAAAATTGCTAGTTCTTTAATTACCTCAAATCACGCCAGTTTTATTTGAGGTGTTGTTAAAGTCGTTAATCAATTAACAACTTTCTTTAGTTTCACACAACTTGTTTCATTCAATTGAGTATAGATTGTGTAATGGCAGTATCTTATCATAACGGAAAGGTCAGCGCGAATAGATTCAACCCAACAGTAAAATTAGTGTTACGATTTTAACCAAATGAACTTTATCATTGCCAGTTGAAATATTATTTTTAGATACTTTTTATTACAGGATATTTTATAATTGGTTGATAAGATATAATATTTTAAATGAAATTATAAGTTTGATATCTTTATAAACAAACAAAACAGTATTAAGTATCTGAATGTTTTTTCCGGGCCAGTTTTCGTAACGGCTGAACCGTTTTAGCGGGATATTCTTTGATTGGTAAATAATTAAAATATCTTTGAAGCGAAGCGAAAATCAAAAGAATGGCCCAGTAAAAAGTAGGCTAGTCAAAGATTTCACTATATTTTACTCTTGACAACTCATCATAGTAATTAAAATATTGTATAAGTTCATCCAAGTATTGAAAATTGTTTTTTATTACCATTTTATATAAATTTGCGTGTGCAAAACACGGACACAATTTTTGCTCGACAGCGCCCGAATGCAAGTGCGAATTTACGAAGAAGCACCCGCGAATCTTTTGATTTTTTTAAGAATACTAGCAAAGCTTTTACAAGGCATTTCATTCCTATTGCCCTTCCACATAAACTCGAAGATTGCGCAAGGAGTGGGTATGCCAATAACCCAAGGGTCAGGATCAAACCCGAATTAACGTAGCGGAGTCGGCCATTCTACCGTTGCGATATTGAGCCTATTGATAGTATGGAAGGGCTTGTCCAATTCCTTACATCTAATAAATCTATGATCTTATGTCTGGATGTTATTGTGTTTTACATAATAGGTGTCGTTAGATTCGTCTTAATTGTCATAATCTGTTAAACGTTAATTAAAAGCTTTTATAGGATATGCAGTAACGTAGTAACATTCCTCCATCTTCGATGACGTCCTCGGCCGTGGTTCGGCTTCGCATATGGCACCCTAAGGACGGAATCAAATTTGAGCCCCCGTGAGGGCTGCCCTTTATCACGACCGAGTCTCTGTACTCGCTCCCCCCCCGGGCGGTGACGCTGTCAAGGCCAGTAGGGCCAACAGTAATACAAAAGTATCTTTCCTATCTTTATGTAAACTAAAAAAAAATGTGTTGGAGTGTATTTCGTCTCAATCGAACAACTGTTGCTGGTTGTTGGTCGTCTCGCAAAAAGTGGGATCATAAATCAATATTGAATTGGTTTCGCAATTTCGTACGGATGATTGAGAAATTACTGTCGATAATTAACTTTTCGCGTTTTCCTCGTATCGTGTTGGAAAAAAATACATTCATGTTATTTCGTGAATGAAATAGAATATTAAAAACTTGCCCAAGTAGAAGTCTGTTTGAATAAATTTGTATAGTATTTATAAAAAAATAAATATTTTACGATATAATGTCCTTAAGTACAATTTATTATTATTTTTCTTTTGTTTTTATGTGTCTGAATATGATCTTCAAATCTGTGTCTATGTCTGGAAGAAATTAAATGAAATATTTAGATTTAAATGCTTATGATTAAACAAAAAAACTAATTTATTTTCGACTTCAAGAGCTAGAGATATATAATAAAACAAAATTTTCAGAGCCATTTGGCTATGGAAAACTGGGTTAGCAAACTTATAAACTATAATTATTATATACACAGTCATAAAATATTCAGTAAAATTACGAAAACGTCAAAATTTCATAACCTCGAGAAATATCTAACTATACACAATTAATACAACCACATTAATATCCAAATTGCAACTCACATGTTAAATAAACACGACATTAAACACTTTTATAATAAAGAATACTTCTCATAGCTTGTACGTGTGATTTCCACAGGGTCCCCCTTATCTATCAATCGCTCCTCCCACTAACCACGTGACCCGGGAAGTCAGCACCATACCATGCTATTATAGGAGTAGTAAGCGTAGGCCGAAACTATGAAACTGTTAAAATTTTACAATATTCACAGCACATAATACTTTTTGTTGAAGTCTTTTTATTACCAATAGTGGAACATAAGAATATAGGGTTATAAATGAAACAAGCATTTACCGTAACTCTGTTGCGTGCATTGTAAGTAAGTAATTGAGTGCCTACTTATTATATAGTAATACCTATAGATAAAGATAACTTATTTGCATTTTTATGAAGCCTAATTGCCTAATTGTAATGCACGCAATTGTCGGTGTAGCCTATGTTCGCCAGCAACACCAAAATGCAATACAGTTATTTAGTCGCTTGGATGAAGTGTAGGAGATGTGGAGGGTTGATAAAAGGGGAAGAGGAAGATCAGGAAAGCCTGCCTTAAGACCGCCAGCTCTCCCACTCAAAGCCTACACGTCGATTATTCTCCAGTCATTTTTGCCGACAGAAAAACGTTCTTAATGCGTCTAGTGTTTTGTCTGTGTGTGTATATGATTAGATGTTTTTTTTAGTTGTATGGTATAGGATTCCGTATAGATTTCATATGTTTTCAAGAAACCAGATCTTCCAAAACAGAACATAAATCTTTATCAGATTCGGATCTGATTTCGGATCTGGATTGTTCCCGCGACCTCAGTATCCAAAAAATTGTTTTTATGTATTGACTGTTTTGTATATTCATCTGTTGTTGTTTTATTTTCAAATTATCCGATAAAAGTTTCATTACAGTTAACTAATTTAATTCAAATTAGTAAAACCTTATATTGAGCTAATTATCTTTAAAGACAACACAATGATCTAATCAATATAAAATGTAAATAGGTGTATACGATTATTTTACGTATAAAAGCATTGTATAACCTTATTACCTATAATCAAATTGAAAGATATGCAATAATGGTTCCTCTTCAAATGAGAACAGCAATAACCATGATGCAATAGGGAAACTTGTTTATGATAACTATTATGATCATGATGGCAATACGAAAGTTTTATTGCACTATTTGCTTCTGTCACAGAAATTGCCATAACCACATGTTTGTCGGTTATTATTGTAAGCGGTGTTTATTGTGAGGATGAAAGGTAGACGCTTCGAGGTGGGCCATGTCTTGTATTTGTATTTTTTATATGGTACAATCAGCAGAAAAAGTTGATTCTAAATAAAATTTTATTTTGATTATTTTAATTTAAAGAATCGGAGCTGTACTATTTAGCTTAAGCTGCACTCGCAATAAAACCCGGCTTTTCCACCGTTGAGGCATTATTTTATACTAGCCAGAGGCTTCACCCGTGTGAATTACGATTTTAATAAACACTCTGAACCCCTATTGAAGGGCATCCTCATGTCCTTTCTCATGCTCTAGACTATCTGTGTACCAAATTTCATTTTAATCGGTCCAGTAGTTTTAACGACAGACAGACAGACAGACATACAGAGAGACAGTGTTACTTTCGCATTTATAATATTAAGTAAGAATATTTTGCTTTCTTGATCATGTTCTTGCTGACTATACATCACTTACATGTCATGGATTTCTTTTTCATTACTATTTTACTTCATAAATAACTTAAAGATCGGTCTATATCATTACCACTAGTATTTTTTTAACAATAAAACTATTTCGTTAGCATTTAAAGCTTACTTCGTTCTATCGTGTTTAAATGGTTAGATGAAGATAAGTGTATCCAATGTGCTATTAAGTAACACGTGGGCGCGTAATGTACTA
The DNA here is from genome assembly GCA_023373885.1 of Hestina assimilis. NCBI lineage: Eukaryota > Metazoa > Arthropoda > Insecta > Lepidoptera > Nymphalidae > Hestina > Hestina assimilis. The sequence continues at coordinate 8,468,827 of CM041754.1, forward strand.
TACGTTGATATCTTTATACTACATTATGGTTATTTCATTTCAAGCACGACGGTTTTTATTAAGGTGTACTTATACTTTGGCAGGTGAAAAACTTATAAAACAATTTTATCAACAGCTAAAGAATTGCGCAGGTAATTATTATTGATCTAATGTATCAAAATGAAAATTTATTTCATCGATCGTCAAGCTCTTTTTTCAAGACTCTTAAGATCTCTATTACGAAGAAACTTTTATGATTAAAAGGGTCAATCCGCAATGGTTTTGATTAAAAAATCTTAGAAAGAAAAAGAGTTACAAGCTTTACCAAATGTTTGTTGTTTTGTTGCTGCAAAAATGCAAAAATGTTTTCATAAATTAACTTTGCTATTGACGTCAATATGTGCCTATAGTTATCTGAAAATTGGATATAAGATTTTTGTTCGAAACTCCTGTATAGAGGAAAATAGCGAAATATTTGAAATTACATAAGCGTTCAGAACCGTCCATTGTGTCCGATGTGGTTAGAATTTGGCACGTGAGCAATGCCTGCCCACATCTTCTAAGGGAACAATGCTACTGCTTTGTTGGAAAACGTGATTCCGAAAAGGTGTCTCTAATATGCAATCCGATACAATCTTCGTGGGTGACAATAAGTTTCCTAGACACTGAATTTATAGCTTAAGATAACTTATTTTGAGCTGATGGTTTTTGTTAAATAAAACTCTGAAATGCGATGGAAATATTGTTGATGTAAAAGATATAAAGTGCATAAGAAAATTAAAAGGAAACCTCAAATTCAGAATTATTCTTCACGACATTATTACTATATTTCAGATGTTTTATGGTAAAAGAAAAATCAACATTTTTTTTTCATTTATTTTTATCTAGGAATTTTTATCCGACACGGATATATAGCCCCATTTTCTTAAAGAATATTAGCAATGTTTTTTCAAGTTTTACTAATTGTCCCTCCAAATAAACTCCAAGCTCGAAGTAGGTAAGACAATAACCCAAGGGGGTCAGGAGCGAACACGCGACGCTCGAGTTAATGGAGTGATGTCGGACCTTCTACGCTTGAACTATTGAGGTGAGGTGCTACCATCATAACCTTAAATAAACAATTTTACAGATTTGAAATACCTAAGATAACATTTTCGAAGTTTCATCCTCGACCTCCAATTCCTTGAAAATATTAAAAGGAAGATGGATATCGATATGCGATAAATATACAAAAATACAGAAGCACAGTTTTTATTTTCGCCGGTTAATAAGAAAAACCTTTTATAGCTGAAAAAACCGATACAGTTAACTACGTAATACCATTTACGTATTAACTTCATGGCTCATGAAACCGCTTATAAAGCACACTATTTAGGTACCAGCATAAGCGATTAGTTCCGGACTTTACATAGGCTTAAGACCCGCGATTTCACAGTTACCCGTTTAATCTATGTGATTTATCGATTATCTGTACTCGGTTATCATTTGTATTATTTATTGCCTCTGCTTTGTTTTCTATGAAAAGGATATATTTGTAATGGTCTATATAAATTATTGTATGTTTGTATGTTTTACTAAGCCATTGATCCCATTAAGAAAACATGAGGCGTATACTCGCAAAGGTTCCTGGCTTAAACAAAATTCGATTTTTTTTTTCTTTACATGGCATTTCTGCAATTATCGGCATGATTGTACAACCAGTTTAATACATAAAATCGATTCTAATTTACATATGGAATCTTTTTTCTTGTAATTTATTCATGCAAATATTAAAGATTTTTATGTTATGTCTGCTTGATGGTAAGCAGTCACCGCAATATATGAACACTTGCGATACTTGAAGTATACATGCGCGTTGTCAAACCAAATTGGAGGGAAGGGATAAAAAAAGGAAGAAGGAAGTGGGAAGTTAGGGCCTCCGGCATTGTTACTAGTCACAAGGAAAGCAACAGTACTCCAATTATCTATGAGAGGGTAGGATTTGTGCTGGGAGAAGCAAGCCTCTACCACTACTACCTACAGTTCCAATTACTTTATAAAAAAATATCTAGTTTTCATATTCCATATATAGTTGGAACATAATCGATTTTTTGTCACGGAAGTATCTAAACGATTAAAGTTTGCTACAATTATATTAATCAGATCGATGGCCATATGTGTTTGTAACCCACATATTATGAACCGGTTAGGTTAGTGGCGCTGGCTACGGATCTTGTTATCTAATAAATTTGCATATAATTGACGATATTAATATATATTCGACAGGAAATGACATGCAAATAATCCACTACCAAAATAAGAAAACCGTTTAGGTGTCGGTCTCTTTAAAGACAACATGTTTTTAATAATTTTAAATAAATAAGTTTTACAAAATAAGTAACCTGTTTTAACAGTGTGTTTTTTCTCGTCTGGAGATAAAAGGTCGCTGTATCGTATGTACCGAAAGAACAACGACCCAAAGAGTACAAAATGAGTGAAACCAGGAGGAAAACCAATATTACACTCATCGATCGCAACGCAACAGTACGGATACAGCTACTTCTGTTCGTTAAAATCTATAAGATATTTGTAGTGAGTTAGTAGTGAGTTTTGGGTCAGATATGGAATTCTATATACAAATTATACTCCCCTAACTCTTAGATTTATTTGTCAATAGAAAGGTTTGGGTTCCCTAAATCGTATAACATACTAGCTGTGCCCGTGACTTCACTCGCGTGGTACATAATTATTGCATAGTTAAAGATACGAATAATTTTTTGGCTTTATTATTTTGCTGTTTCACCAACTCACCGCATCGCATCGACTACCACGCTTTCTTTCTTACTGCTCAGCTTCTTTGTATCGTATGATGATGCTATATAGCCTATAGCCTTCCTCAAGAAATGTACTATAAGATGCAAAAAAATTAAAAACCTACTAGTAGTTCCAGAGAACAGCGCATTCAACCAACAAAACAAGCAAACAAACAAACTCTTCAGCTTTTAGATATGTGTACGTATACATAATAATACTGAAATCGTTAGTAACATAAATTGAATGCAAGCATAAACTCATTTTAAATTCACAAATAATTCGAGCATTTTATAAAGTACATTGAAACTTTACTGCAGCAAAATAAGTTTTCCCCCACGATTTCAAAGTTTTGCGAAATACCATAGCAACAAGTAGCTTTCTAAATAAATGTACGTACTCTCTGAGATCCGACAAAATGTCGAAGTATTGAGATTTATCGCCTATAAATATCGTAAGACAAACATTGTTTTGGAAAGTCTTGTAATGTTCTATATAACCAACATAATACATTTTATACATGTATAACATACTAGCAGTGCCTGCGGCTTCGTTCCCGGTTGAGATCGCTCTATTCAGCCAACTCTTCCTTTTTCCTGACCTCCTCCACCCAAAGGGATAACTATAAGAGTTAATTATTATTACCAGAAGTTACCTATGACAACACAAGGACAAATCCAGCCCAGACTGAGACAGATATTTGTAAGATAAATATAAATGTCTGCTCCGAGCGGGAATCGAACCCGTGACCCTCTAGGACAAAGGCAGGCCCACTACCAACATACAACAACGGTCGTCTCTTTTCCAGCAACTACGGTAGCGAGCCTGCCTTAAACACATTTTTTTTTGGGTGGTTGTGATTATATTTGTACGAGCTACGGTAACCCCGACACGGGAAATTACTATTGTTACGGAGAACCTTATCACCGGGTCATAAGGTTCAAAATCGCTTGCTACTCTCTCTGTTTATTTCCTTAAAGTCGACGGGTTCTGGAAATATGTATTCTCGAAAGATGTAATATAGCGTTCTGCCGACGGAATTTTCTCGAACCCGTGTCCCGCGTTATGTAAGCGGTCCGGCGCGTCGACTGAGTCATTCATTTCTGAGCAACGAGCGAAGAAACTACAAGTGATACCAGTGAGCAAGTGCGATAATTAGTGACCTCAACTGTGATTGACCTGTGATTTGTGAAATTCTGTTTTGTAATGTAGATTTCAATAAAGTGTTATTTAGGGCCATTAGGTGTTTGTTTCCAAAACCGCGAACCCCGGCCCGTAACACTATCCTAATAGGTGCCTTTGTAGCTTTTATTTATTATTTATTTTATTTGTACACTCAGTCCGCAAACTCATTACTTATAAAGATTAACTTATACAAACATATATTCAAGCTAAAAAGCAAACATATATTGTTACATCAGTATACATTATCCCTTGACACGGAGTAACCTTTTGCGTGTACATTTGTGAGATAATTTGGTATTCAAATTGCATCTCATTTGGTCTTAAGTATTTGCTTTGCGAGAACGATTATCAGATGAAATACCGATCGGCACGCGACCGATTTGATGAATAACTTAATCGTATCTTCACGAATTACATAATTTTAGTAGTAAATGTAAATTCCATTGAAATGCAAGGTATTTGTGTTAAATGTAATTAGTGTTTAGATACCGTTGTGGCGTTGTGGGTAGCGAGTCTGCCTTTACCCTCGACGGCTATGTGTTCGATTCCCGCTCGGGCAGATGTTGGCATAGATCTTACAAATATCAGTTTTGGTCTGGGCGTTTGTCCTTATGGATCTCCCCACCGTTCCTCGGAGACCATAATCATAGACATGCCATCTTATAATAATCGTTAGCTCTTGAGAGGTAATTTGCTGTTATCCAATGAGTTACTGGTTCGCCTTTAGGGTGACGGACTTCAGATGGCAATCGCTCTGTGTAAACTGTGTGTAACCCTTCAAATCTGGATAAGATTGATAAGCAGACCCTGGGTATAATAATGCTAGGGCAAAGAAGTAGTAAAAGCAAATAGAATTGCAATAAGGAAGGTATTTTGGTTTAAAACGTACTTAGGGTTGCCTCTATTTCGGGGATTACTCGAAATATATCATTTTGGTTTTAAATGGAAATGAAACTATAGTCAGTTAAGGTTTCAGTGCGAAGAGCACTTAGGATTGCTTCTGCTTCTTGAAATACGTAATTAAAGCTGTAAATTTAAATGGAATTGCAACAAGCAAGGTATTTTAATGTTAAATGTTCTTAGGTTCTCCTGTGTTTCGGGGACTACTCGAAATATATCATTTTAGTCATAAATGTAAATGAAACTACAGTCAGTTAAGGTTTTGGTGTGAAGAGCACTTAGGATTGCTTCTGGTTTTGATATACTTCATTAAAGCTGTAAATATAAATGGAATTGCAACAAACAAGGTGTTTTGGTTGAAAATAATCTTAGGTTTGCCTCTATTTCGGGGATTAATCGAAATATATCATTTTAGTTATAAATGTAAATGAAACTACAGTTCGTTAAAGTTTGAGTGCGAAATGCTCTTAGGATTGCTTCTGCTTCTTGAAATACGTCATTAAAGGTGTAAATCAAAATCAAAATCAAATCGTTGTGGCGTTGTGGGTAGCGAGTCTGCCTTAAGCCTCGACGGTTGCGGGTTCGATTCCCGCTCGGAGCAGATGTTTGTATTAATCGTACAGGCATGTTTTCCGGTCTGGTTGTGTTTGTCCTTGTCATTGTGAATGTTTCCGGACCCCCGACACAGGATATAATTATCCTAATGGGGGCCGTTGAGTGTGTAGCGTTTATTTATTTATTTATTTATTTATTTATAAATGTAAATGGAATTGCAATCACTTAAGGTTTTGGTGTGAAGAGTACTTAGGGCTGCTTCTGTTTCAGCTTTTCCTTGAAGTAAACCTTTAATTAAAGCAATAGATGTAAATACTAAAATTGCTATAAATAAGATTTTGGTATAGAAATTCGGTACTTACTTAGGGTTGCTGTTGTTCAGAAATATGACTTACCTATCATTGAAGCCATAGATTTAATTACATATATATACTCACATAAATACTCTCCATCCCATCGCCTGCTGTTGGGATAACCTCTGTCACAACAGAGATTATTCCACCAGTGCAATCAGTCACACTGGTGGTAGGTCTTTTGTTGCAAGAGGCCGGCTAGGTAGGTACCACCGCAGTGTCAAATATTCTGCCAAATAGTAGTGCTTAGGCACTACTGTGTTCCGGTATGAAGGGCACTGTACGCTAGTGAAATTACTGGGCGAACGAGATTAAGAACTAATATCTCGAGGTTGGCAACGCGTGAGTGGGACCTACTAATGGTACTGCAAGCGCTCATAGGCTGCGGCAGCCACTTACCATAAGGTGGGCCGTATGCTTGTTTGCTAACTTCTAACATAAAAAAAAAAAAACATAAATACTACACACTCAAAAGTCGGGGTCCGGAAAAACACACATGCACAAACATAAACACCCCTACCGCTGCGCCACAACGGTCGAAATGAAATTGTGAAAAGTAAGATTTTTGCGAGGTTGTAGCATTTCTACTGTTGCGTCTCGCTCGATGAGAGGCAGCGCCAATGGCCCGAATTCCCATGATGTAAATTCCTCTGATGTATCACTTCTTGCTTCTCTACCCGTGGCTCGGCAACACGTATATACCACTTGTATTACGAATGTCCATACCGTTTGACGCTTACTATGTACATAATTTATATACAGAGTAGCTACGCTTGTCACCAGCAGGCCATAATATTACCTAAGTAAAACCTTATATTATTTTCTAAGTATTATTCAAATAATCTCTTACGTAAAGTATACTGAAGTGAATTCAATTAATTATAAAGCTGTCATTAGCATGGAAAGTGGCTGTAAGTCTATTTAATATTTTAACGGTGACCTTCTTAAGACAATGTCACGTTTCCGCTATAAATAAAACCAATTTACGCTTATGGTGGAATATTGGCACAAAGAAAATAGAAATAGTTATAAGTTTATTACATTAATTAGGAGTCAAAATCTATAGGTAGAACGTGATTATTAGTTTATTCACTCGATAGTCTCTACAAACTCACAATACCAATTTTTGTCTATACATATAATAAAATTGGAGTGTCTGTTTTTAATATAGAAATAACCGTTTTTAGCTACATTATATTTACGGCACATACATCAAAATAAAATTTCTCACAATTTTTGTCTGTCCGTTTGTTCCGACTAATCTCTGAAATGGCTGGACCGATTTCGACGGAACTTTTATTGGCAGGTAGCTGATGTAATAAGGAGTAATTTAGACTCCTACAAAGGGTTTCGTACCACCGTAGAATGTATAAGATTAATGTGAGAAAGTAAAAAGCGAAAAAGGTCAAAAATATGGGAACTTGTATGGGGACCTTCCTTATTTTTAGATTGTTTTATATTTTAGTGGTATCTTTATGCGGCATTAGAAATACACATTTTAAGATACAGACCGCTAACAGACGGACTCAAGGGCGGACAGCGGAGGCTTAGTAATGGGGTTCAGTTTAATTGGATGTCCTTTGGATTCGGAACCTTATAAATATAAAGCATATGTATTAACACGGTAGTAGAGCCATGCTTCTCTCAGCACAAAAGGGCCGGCTCGACCGGGGAAGTACAACCCTCTCACAGAAAATCGTCATCAAGTAACAGTATCATAAGGAACTGTTGCGTTTGGTGTGATGTGTGAGAGCGCCGGAAGCTCAAACTCCCACCCCCTCTGTTCCCTACCTTTTTTCCCTCCTGTTCCTTGGGTTGGCAATGGCGCTCATAGGTTGCGGTGACTGCATACCATCAGGCGGACCGTATGCATGTTTGCCAAGCGTCATGACATCAAAAAAACACGACATTACCCTGTAAACTTATAAGTCCTGGCTTTCCTTTAAACAAGTGCTAAACTTATTAAGAAGTTCATATTTAACGTAACAAGCTTCAAATTTATAAAACTACCGTTTATAATTTACTGATACCGTTCATTTAAACATGGTGATTCAGTTTATTATTTTTTTAACTGTCTACTTTTATATCTATTATGTTATCAGTAAAAGTTACAATTGTACTGTCGAACATCACTAGCGGACCCAACGCTTTCCTAAATTAAAACTGGGACAATGATAGTGATGTATACTGTCTATACAAACGAGGGCGTAGCGATGTATTTGTTTCTTTATTTCATTATTATAACTGATATTATTGTTTTAATTATTTTCTTTGAACGACTCTATGGGTGAGTAACAGGTTATTATAGAATAAGTGAGTATATTTAGGACACCACACCTTGGGAATGAGACGATCTCATTCAGATCGACGTAGATCGGTATATATGAATCTAAAAAGACAAAAACACCCTGAGTTTGCTTCGCCGACTCTTAGGTAGAGGTATAAATTTGGCTTATGGTAGAATCTGACGTTCAACAAGAAAGTGTTTTGCTTTTACGTTATATTAAAATATTTGATTTTGATTACTATGTTCCGAGTTGAAAGGCACTCTAGTAAGTTAAATTACTGGGCAAAGAAGATTTAAGTCATAATATCTCGAGGCTATCAACGCGTGACACCTTGAAATGAATGGTGTTACAAGCGTTCATAGGATACAATAACCGCTTACCATCAGGTGGAGCGTGTGCTTGCTTGCCAACAAAATCGCATAAAAATAACGATCCACAGTTACGGTGATCACATCACAGTCGTTACGTTGAAAGCATTTTAGGCAGAAAGTCAACACTCAACTGCAAAATTACGACCAATTCTTAATATATCATCTAAAACTAAAACTGGTTGTCTGACTAAAAAATTAACTGTTCACACTTAGGCACAATAAACTAAATCCAGTGACATCTTAATATTACTATTGTATAAAATTAAATATGTATGGTGGTTTGATGTTATATTTTTAGTGGAATGACAAATTTACTTGATGTTATCAAATTGCTTGACGCTCGAATCTACATATACCAAATATCACCCAGGGATTTTTTGGAATATAAAAAGATTGAAAAATGAAAATATTTCTTTAAAACTTTTAATTCACATGTTTGAGTGCTCCGATGAGTCGAAAAGTATTTCAACTTTTTTGTATGAAATGCAGCTGTTATCGTTTCAATAATTCACTTTCAAATATTTCTGAGACATTTTAATGTAATGCACATGTAAAAATGTCTGGTATATTTGATTACTAACTTAGACTAACAAAGTATTTTGTTAAGTTAGTATATAGTTTCTTTAATAAAAGGTGACACTTTAAACAAAGGTTACAGGATCGAATTCGGGCCAGTAACAAATTAATTTTATGGTTTGCAATCAATTTGTGGTGAAGGCATTCGTGAGAAAAAATCTAAAACTTGTATAAATAATATATATTATATATATATATATATATATAAATATATATATTTATTTAAATAGATATATTCGAAACATGCACAAGAGTAGCGTGACATATTTATATCCCTTTCGAAGCTTCGATCCAGCTGTGAGAAGATACTTCATAATTTTTTTATTAATATAATATTAGGTTTATAGTTCCATAGGTCCCAACAGGCAGTGACTTAGTAATAGTTCACTGCTGCCCGCCCGTTAATAGAACCGAACCTGTCTGACGAACCGTAATAGGTAGAGAATTGAAATTAACAGAATGTGTATTTCTGTTGAAAAAAGTTTCAACAAAAAATACTAAAAATGAAATAAAATGTTTGAATTTTTTTAAATAAAGAGATCTCTAAACAAAAAACTTGATATTTTTCTGTATCTAGCGAACTGTAAAGCTATTACGGAACCCTATTAGTGCGAGTCTGGAAAGCCCTTTGCAAGGATTTATAAAATGCTGGGGTTAAGGAATTATCTTGACACTTGACATAAAATCTTTACGTCTCTTATTTCTGCAATAACATTGATCCACATACTTCATAGGCAGCTGCAATCTATATATTATAACTGTTATCTTAGGTAGGATTTTTAAACAACATTGTGGTGTGCTGGTAGCAAGCCTGCTTTGAGCCTGGACGGTCGCGGGTTCAATTCCCTGGAGCAGATGTTTATTATAAATATAATTTGGTTTCTCTAGCTGGTTCCCTCTTTGGGTTGCGGAGGTCAGATGGCAATTGCTCTGTGTAAAAACTACTAACCCGTCAAATCAGTTTAAAAGTATAAGCACCTGAGTAAAAACCAAGAATAATTCTAGGAAGAAGGAGAATCTTAAGTAGGATTTTTGAACTTGACTTTGCTACACTCTATTCTCTACAATAGGTGAAATAATTTCAGAGTAATATATAACGTAGTCCATACCTAGAATTTAAACAAAGTATGCCTTTTATCCGGATTTATATTCCCGAGACCCCGATGTATTTATTAATAAAATCGTAGGCAAGAAGTGCTAAAGATTGTTTTTTCAGTGTCTCTATTAATTGATGCTGATCTGTTGTTGGTTACCGTTGAAAACAATGTTACTGCTGTAATCTTAATAGCTTAAAAAGTTGCACGAGTTTTATAAATATTAATAGTCATTAACGAATGAGTTAAATTTAATCTAAGTAAAATTTTACTCTTCTCGGTCATGAGTATTTTGCCTTCGTACCTACTAAAATGTCCAATTTATATAAAAGTATATTATTATAGTTGTTATAGCTAGAAATGTAGGCGAGAGATAACCTTTAATAAACTTTTTTATTTGACTCTTATTTAATGAAATATTTTTATACAAAAATTGTTGAGAGAAAAGGTAAGGCTTCAAAATCGATTTCAGCCCTACTAAGTTATTAAATTAAGGAGTGTTAAGGTGCTACCACACTAGCGATATTAAATTTCAATAAACATTTATATGCAAAATAGAGAATTTACATTTATAAAATGCCAAAAGAATTATATAATATCTATATATTTTTTATGTAAAGAATATTAGCAATGTTTCAAGTTATTACTAATCTTCCTATTGCCCCTCCAAATAACCTTGTTGCATTAGGAGTGGGTACGACAAAAGTCCAAGAGAATAGCGTCAGAATCGAAACTGTACCTCTCGTGTTAACAGAGGCGGCTATTCTATCGTTGAATCTAAAAAAGTCAGATTTCAAACCTTTTACTTTCATAGGCTAATAAGTCAATAACATAGTAATACAACTGTCAGCTTATCATATTTTTAATACTAGCAAAAAGTTGAAATATTAAGAGACTGGCTGCTGTAAATACACAAGAGACTCGTGATGAAAGTACTGAAGCGATATTTTGTCGAATTTGAACTCAATATCTAGAATTTCATATCATTTATTCATGAGCGTAACCGTCGTGAGCAGAACGTGCAGGTTAGAGGCTTCCTGAGAAACATCCCTCTTTTGCTGCTTTATAAGTTATGTTTCGTAACAGAAATTTCGTTTTTAGACTTCCGTACCGAAAGGGTAACAACAGAACCCTATTACTTATTATCGAGTGGTTAGTATCTGGTGTCAGAGTTGTTCAGGTCGCCCATAGCAGCCGGAACCGACTTTTAACGTGATCCCAAAGCACGGAGACGCTCAGTTGCAATACCACTATGCGATCACCCATCTAGTGACCGCGCCTAAGGTTGCTTAATCCAGCGATGATTTACCGATCAATAAGCACACCCGGCTATGAACGTCTCACCCTATAACTAAGCCACCGCTGTCCGTCCGTTTGTCAGCGGGCTGTATATCACGAACCTTAATAGGTTGACATTTGACGTGTTTTTGCTGTATCTCATGAATTGTAATAGAGAATTAGTTGGAATCTTCAGAGTTTGTGTATTTTTTCAAAGATATTGGAATCTTTCAATTTTTTTTGTGGACGCACGTTAAGACTTCTCTTGCTCTACAGTGTGTATATCCCTTAATGTATATTTAAAAAAGTCGGTCAAGATTTGCATGCGTGGGTTCATTCAGCGATTCTAAATTACTCTTTAAAATATTCATGAACATTCCGTATGAATACGAATCCGATTCGGGATTGAAATCAAATATTTTTTCACGCTTCGGTACGCATTGTGTGTTTTTTAAAAGGTAATTTTGTTCGTTTATTTAACACAATAATAGTTATTGTTTTAGGTATATTTTAAATTATATTTCAATATTGGCCATGCTTTTAAAATAAATAAAATAAAATAATCGCTACAAATTCATCAGCCCTCATTAGTATAGCTATAATTGTCGGGGGTACGGAAACATACACACCCAGACCGGAACACATGCATGTATGGTCAATACAATTTCGCTCGCTCGGAGCATAATATGTTTGTATTGACCATGCAAGCATATTTTCCGGTGTATTTGTCCTTGTCATTGTGAATGTTTCCGGACCCCGACACAGGATATCACTATCCTAATGGGAGCCGTGAGTGTGTACCGTTTATAAAAAAACCATCCTTGGAAATATGTTATTGTTAACCACAAACAACTGCTCCGAGCGGGAATCGAACAAATAAATAAATTTGTCCCATAAAAATCCCTTGTCCTGCTGCCAATAGACCTAGACCCACAGGTACATAAAAAGTACCTATCAATGACAATACCAACAAATAGAATGGCGTGGAATTAATTAATATAGCATGTCCAATTATTATTCATTATGATTATGACAATTACAATGAGAATATTTGTATTATAAATGCTAATACCATTGTAACAATTACGTATTTACAAGACCGACAACCTGTTACACGATAGAAATTAAGATAAAGTCTGTATTAATATATCTGTCATGGCTTATCATTATGGTAAATTATAAATCCAAATACATACCATACCGGTTACTCATTTCGTGTATTAGGAAGTATTAAAATAAATCAAATAATATAGGCAGTGCCTAAAATTGCAAATTATTTTTAAAAGTCAACGGTGGAAGGGCTCCGCTGCGTTAACGCGAGAGTCGCCGGTACGATCCTGACTCCTTTGGGCTATTGTCGTAACCACTCCTAGCGCATGCTTCGAGTTTATTTGGAGGGGCAATAGGAATATTAATAATGCTTTGAAAAATTACTTATATTCTTTAAAAAAAAACATTAACCAACTAATAGGTAGTACGTAAAATTTTTGGAAAATAAAAAAAGACCTAGTCCTAGTGCTTAATAAATGGCCGCCTGGTTAGCTACGTTACATTGGTGAAATACTAGTGAAGGTACTGCTTGTCATCCACGTTTCGATGTCAGATGCAACTGGTTATAACTAGGGGTATCACGGGTAGGCAAAGCAAGGTCGGCTAGTGCTGTTCGCCTTCTGCAATGGAATTAGCCGCTTTCGCGTTTAGAATCTATTTCGGCTTACCATGAGGTGTCATCTGTCAAGACTAAATAAAAAAACTTTTATCGTATATCAGATTTAATTGGTCAGTGTCAATCATTGTTCTTATTACTTTGACGAACGACTCAGTGAACCCGCCTTAAGCGGTCGGGTTCCCGCTCGGAGCAGATGTTTGTATTTACCTTAAATCTATGTGTCCGGACTGAGTGTGTTTGTCCTTGTTGTGTATGTTTCCAGATCCTCGACACAGGATATTACTATCCTAATGAGGGGCGTTGAATGTGTAGCGTTTATTATAACCCACACATACACAAAACTTGGAACACTAGCAGACCTAAACAGAATCTCTCTGGAACTTATACAAAACAAAATACATTATCATTTAAATTTATTACCTCACAAGTCAGTTGCATTAAATAATCTCTACCTGCATTACCTTTATAACTCATAACACTATCGGTGGTTGCACCCACGAATTTGGCACTAAGTTTCAAAGTTAAGTTAGTTGGCAGCAGGACATGTCTAGACAAGTTCTAGATTTACGATGCCCACTCCGCGTAGGAGCCGTTGGCCTCGGATAAACTCCTTGTTATTAAATTAGTCAACAATAACGTAAGCTACCATTTTTATTCAATTTTACTCATTCACTAAGTGTAAAAGTAATTATATACATAAACAATCAGTAGGCTGTATTATTACATAAAAAAGGCTGAACGGATTTTAATAAAATGTAGTACACAGATATATAATAAAGACGATTTATTAATACATAGATATAATTGTATAAGGTTAATGTGCTTTGAACTATGGTGTAATAAAGATGTCATCCGATATTTTCAAATAGAACATGAAATGAAACATTAAAAAATTGAAAGTCTCTTTAATGCTATTTTTGGTCTACCATTTTACAAGATATTAAGTCAATTTCATTTAAGTACCAAAATTATCATTTTTAATTTCCCTTTCATTTAGCAACAATCTTTGAAAGGAAATGCTTAAAAACGTTTCTTCTAAAATTTAATGAATTAGCTTATCAAAGAGCACATCCCTAGTAAAAATATTAACAAAAACAATGCTCAAACGCTTAAAGTACCCATTAAAGTATGAACTGCAATATACCACATACACATAACATAACTTATTTATATGCAAGTAACACTTTATGATTTTAAAATGCTTGCACATGAGTAAATAAAACATAAAAAGCTCGTCGACTCGCATTAAAATTCTTCTACATTATGCAGGTTGAGTTATTAAACGAAAGCACTTGTGAAGCAAAACAAATTGCTTTTGACACAAAGAAAAATATTTTTTTATTTGAAGGGAATATTACCTATGCGGAAAGATCATTACTACTATTTTAATAATTAATTAATATTACTGTATTCTTATACAGTCGACCATTGTAGAGTTGTGGTGGAAACGACATTTTCTAAAAATGAATCCTAGCTAGATCGATTTATCGCTCCCCCTGCATACTTGATCTCATGAAAATCGTTGGAACCGTTTCCGAGATTCAGATTATATATGTATATATACAAGAATTGCTCGTTTAAAGGTATTAGATTTCATAATAATAGTACAAAAATATCAAAACTCAGTTCATATTAAAAATAATGTGGATAAAACATAACAAAAAAGGAATTAAATCGCTTCTTATTAAGTAGCAGTTTAAATCGGCACCAGTTAAAGTAATAACTACAAAAGTGCATCATTAAATTATCCCCGAAGGCGGTACCGCAAGCCGATTCCCGTTCTTTTGATTTTTTATAAGACTCAAATGATTTTTATGTTCGATGTTCCTTTTATTTTTAAAGGACGGAAATTTTACGTTTATAATTTTGCCACTATATACAAATTATATATTTAAAATATTTTGATTTTTTATTTATTTGCTTATGACCAGTGTCGGCTCTTTAAAATTATAATTAAGTATATTTGATATTATCTAATACAAATTATATTACATTTTATCAACTTTGTATGGAACCAATACATGATGATCAAAGACTTTTAAGACATAACGAAAATCCTTAAAATATTACATCTTACTATCATTGTCATACTGTTTCTTCGATGACTCGAAAAATGGTTTTGATCGTCAGTTGTAAGATTCAGGATACATCTCTAGGGCTATATCTATGTACATAAATAAAAATGATTGGTATTTACGCATTTCTAAACCATTGATCTGATGCTATTGAAACTTTAAAAAATCGTTTTGCATATGTGACACCCGTGACTTCCGGCCTAATTTTTTTTTTATATAAAATAAAAACCAAATTGCTGTATGAATAAAATTAAATAAATAACACACGTAATGCTTAATTAAAAATCCGGTCCCAACGACTCGAGACGATCCTCACTTTGAATGTTTGTGCAAAATTTGCATCATAAGTGTTTGTCATACATTAAAGTTCCAGAGTTCGTGGATCCCTCAAAGGCTCTCGTGAAGCCGCGTATAGTTTCGAGTGTCTCTTTAATCTTTATTTAAGGTTTAATTGCGAATTTGCGTAGTCATAATAATTATCTAATGTATGCTAATGGATTGTTAACTTCTTTTATTCGATACGATAAAAAATATCTTAAATGCATCAATAAAATTTATTCAATTAGGGATGTAGAGATATCGATATTTATGAGTTGTAGAATTTTGCTTTTAAGTTATCTAATATATAAAAATCAACGTTTGTTTGTGTTCTATAAATATACCAAAGTATTTCATGCAATAGCGTGATGGTTATAGGCGTATTTAACTTCCAGTATCTGTATGTGTATGGTAACAGCAAATGTTTTTGAATGAGGATTTCTGAGTTCTACAATGCCGTTTTTTAAAAGGCCAAACCTTCCAAAAAAAAATAATTTTATTTATATGATTAATGAGGATACAAGAACGATAGACGAAGAAATCCCTTTCACAGAATATCGATGTGAAATAGTTATAAATTGTTGCGTTTTGTTTTATTCAATTCGATTTTTAATTAAGAACCGGAGACTTAAACCTAATTACACTTTGTATTGACTTCTTGTAATGTAGCAATACTGTGAACAGGCTAAAACAACTAGCTATCATGAGGCTAAATCGTACACATCCAGGCTTAAGTGGCCAATCGTATTACATAAAATGAAAAAGGAGGACCCTCTTCCTTTTATAACTTCTTCCCAATATGTAGGAATTATCATTTAAAAATATAATTTATAGTTCATTTCAATTATATATTTTTCAATGTATAGTAATGCGTGCCGAACCCTAAGCCTCAAGCAACTTTGTATAAATTAAATATTTAAGCTTTGCTGAAGATTCAAATCATAACATATTATCGCCATAATTTCACATGAGCGATAAAAAAGATAACGACTCCACTTATATACTAATTTTAAAGCACATTACTAGCGGTTTCGAGTTTTGATTCGTGTGTCTATCTCAGTTTTAAAGATATGTCATTAAGTAACAGAATTAGCATTTCAATTGTATATCTATTCGTTCAATAATAGGGATAAAACATTAATATTCTAAACTTCTTACATCACATAATGTAAAAAAAAAAGTATTTTGTACTGGACTAAATATATGTTAGTGCTTATAATTTAATTCATACATTTCTACTGAAGACCCCAATGTCTATAGCAAGCATTTGATTGATCACCAAAGAAGTAAGAGACTTTTTTTATTTTATTTTTATTTGGAAAGTAGGGCAGATGACTCTACTCCACCTGATGGTAAGTGGAAATAAAGTCCAAACGTGAAGGCGGCTAATAGAATTGCGGAATGCAACCGTGTTAGCCACCCTTGCCCTGCCTACCCGCAAGATGCCTCTTCACGCCTCGTTTGAAGGAGCCCAGATTGTAAGAAGGAGGGAACACGTGAGCCGGCAATGAGTTCCACTTTTGGAAGTACGACAAAGAAAAGAATTGGCAAACTTCTTAAACTTAAGACTAGCAACAAGTAAGGATTATTATAATTCTTCTTCACTACACAGTATAAAACAAAGTCGCTTTCTCTGTCCCTATGTATGCTTAAATCTTTAAAACTACGCAACGGATTTTGATGCGATTTTTTTAATAGATAGAGTGATTGAAGAGGAAGATTTATATGTATATAAAATAGTGGAGAGAAAATTTTGAGGTTTCTAATGTGATGTAGTAAATAATTACATTTAATGCGTGCGGGCCACGGGCAGTAATGAATAAATCAAAACTACTGCATCGATTTTAATCATTTTTTCAGTGAATGACATAGGCTATATATTTTATACCCGTGCGAAGCCGGTACTGGCCGCTAGTAATATTATAAATGCCCTTAGTCTGTGTGTCTTTTACGTTTTCACGCCTAAGACACTGTAATGAATTTGATGGCTTTTGGTATAGATTTAGATGAGACTTTGGAAAAAGTACACACGCATCTTGCCGTGAAAATAAATTTTGAGGATCTAGATTATACTATATAACAAATTATAGCCGACTACAAGCATTTTACCAATACAACGATCACATTAAACGAGACTTTTTATCATCATCATCATCATCATCATCATCATCAGCCCAAATGTACGCCACTGAGCACGATCCTCGGCCACTCTCATCCATTGACTTTTTGTGTTATCACTCAAATGGTTCGATGGTCAATCGAATCATCATAAAATTTATAAGACCAATCTGATGCTTTTTGGGACGAATAAAAATACCCTATCAATTAATAACATGAGGCAGTATACAAACATTAATTCAAAACTTCAACCTTTTTTGATATTAGTAAAAAGGCAACTAAACATCCTGGGGGTCTACCACAAACTTTTAGAATTCAATTCTATTGCGACGCAAGTCAGTTCAAACGTGTGACCTAACGTTCTAAAAGAAATTGAACGTAACTTCCTATTAA
The DNA here is from genome assembly GCA_023373885.1 of Hestina assimilis. Lineage (NCBI taxonomy): Eukaryota > Metazoa > Arthropoda > Insecta > Lepidoptera > Nymphalidae > Hestina > Hestina assimilis. Next base: position 8,486,769 of record CM041754.1, read on the forward strand.
TAAGAGTAATAAGAGTTCATGGTAGGCCCTCTGAAACACTAAATAAAATCTTTACATTGATTGATAGAAAACGCGTTGACCTCTCAACTAACGAAACAATATGTCTGCCTGGAGATTACCAAACGTTATCGTTGTGTATTGACTTACTATTAACAAATAGAACGTATAATTGTCGACCCGTTTTAAGTTTACTCGGTAATGTGGTTATTTTTAAATATAATTATAAAACTATTATTTATACTCTAGTATTCAACATCTGATGCTTTTTCTTCCTTGCCTTATTCCCGGTATTTACCCCAGACCCAGGATTCTGATTTGACGGGTTACTAGTTTTTACATAGAGCGATCGCCATCTGACCTCTGCAACTCTGAGGGCGAACCAGTAACTCGTTGAATACGAGCAAATTACCTTACAAGATTAACGATTAATTCCATACGTTGTGATAACCGGCCGATATCTTAACTTAACGTGCACTCCGAGGCACGGTGTAGATCCACAAGGACAAGCACCCAAACCGAAACAGACTTTGTAAGACAATAACAAACATCTGCCCCGAGCCGGAATCGAACCCGCAACCGTGGAGGCTAAAGGGAGGCTCGCTGCCAGCACGCCAAAACGGTCAAACATACAATTTTACAGGTTGATTGACATTAATGGGTACTGTGCCTCCCCAAAGAATCGTAGCGTGATGTTTTATAGCCTATAAAATTCGTCAACAGGCTGTATAAGACAATGGATTTTTATAAATCGGAAGAGTAGTTCCAAAGATTTACTTCCTACAAAAGAAAATATAAATTTCCCCTCTTTATATAATATATAAATATAATATTTTGTTTTGATAATATTAATTGCTAGAACGTTGTGTTAATACCAAAGGACACATTTAAATAAAATTTACGAAACTTCGACATATTAATAAAAAAAGGATCACCAATAAAAGCCTTATTTATAGTTTGGTCTGACCAAAATCGCTTATAAAACGAAACCAAAGGGTTTTATTGCACATAAGAAACTTAAGAAATTTTCATTACAGTTTGTAATAAAAGAGTCCTTATGACCAGAGAATTACTCCACAGGATATTGACATAATATAGGAACGCCGCGCTATAGACCCAAACTCCTACCCTCAAACCCATCGTTTTCCTTCCAAGAGGCCTGAGAGTTTGCCCTCTATCCATCCTTTTTCCAAGAGGCCTGAGTTTGTTACGCCAACTCTTGTCAGACATGATGTATACTTTAAGCAAATAAGTATAACGCTTTTTATATATAATAAAAACATTTCACAACAATAGATAATATCATTATTATAAAAAAATAACATATCATTGTCTATCCATAACTAGACAAGCCGTCAATCAAACAATAACCATAGAGTTGTGTTTAAATTGGTTTCGCATTATAATTGGATCGAGTATTACGTAATCGTTAAGTTTTGGTCTTTGGCTTGCGGACAAATTGGTATATCACTACTATATTGCAAAATAGCCCTCCTACATGATTTCTAATTTTGTAATATCCTTTGTTACTTGAATAATATAATGGTATAGTTAGCTCCATTAAATAATAAATAAATAAATAAACGCTGCACACTCAACGGCCCCCATTAGGATAGTGATATCCTGTGTTCCTGGTCCGGAAACATTCACAATGACAAGGACAAATACACCCAGACCGGAAAATATGCTTGCATGGACAATACAAACATATTATGCTCCGAGCGGGAATCGAACCCGCGACCTGTGGCGTTTAAGGCAGGTTCGCTACCGCTGCGCCACAACGTCGTTCATTAAGGATAGAAATAAGGATGCAGTTAAAATATAAAACATACGTCGTTTAGGTGTTTTCAATGCGGCTAAGTTGGTAATGAAGCATGCGGCCTAACTGATGATGTTAAGCGATTCTTGTAGCCTATAAGCGATTGGAACGCCAATTTCGTAGGTATTACTTCCGTTGCTAACTTCGAGGTATTGGTTCTTAAATAACTAGATACAGTGTCCTTCAAAGCGAAACAAACAACTGTTTTGCGGTACAATATCTGACACTGTCATGGCATCTACCTAACCGGCCTCTTGCAATAAAGGCCTACCACTTATCAAAGTTGTATAGAATAGAATATACATAGAGACAATAAATCAATATTCATAATATTATAAGTTCAGATCAAAATGTTATTAAAACCATCATTGTATCACGCCGTATCAATTTATCAATCTTCAAAACTAATAAAAATGAAACCATTATTAAAATATAATGAATACGCTCCAGCAAAAACTCGTTCAATAATGATCTTGCAAAAAATCTGGAACTATAAAAAATATCGCGTCCTTAGAAGCCACCGTAATCATACGATTATAGGAAGCCGATAAACAAAGACCTTTTTAATGATAAACGAAACGTTGAAAGAGATAATGCTTTGGCTTCATCTTCTGAGAATTTTATTAACTTCTATGACGATATTTTTTTTTATGTTAGAAGTTGGCAAACAAGCATACGGCGTACCTGATGGTAAGTGGCTGCCGCAGCCTATGAGCGCTTGCAGCACCATTAGTAGGTGCCACTCGCGCGTTGCCAACCTCGAGATATTAGTTCTTAAATCTCGTTCGCCCAGTAATTTCACTAGCGTACAATGCCCTTCAAACCGGAACACAGTAGTGCCTAAGCACTACTATTTGGCGGCAGAATATTGGACACTGCGGTGGTACCTACCTAGCCGGCCTCTTGCAACAAAAGACCTACCACCAGTGTAACTGATTGCACTGGTGGAATAATCTCTGTTGTGACAGAGGTTATCCCAACAGCGGGCGATGGGGTCATCACATCCCGACGCCTTAAAATTAATAACATTATTAATTATAGTTTGAGATATGAAGTAGATTTGTTTATCGGCGCAAGCCTTTTAGCCATTTTTATTGAGTATATTTACAGCAATCAGTAAGAACAAAGAAAGCTTAATAAGTCATTTTTTAACCTTTATTTATATCTCCAGTAACCTTAATAATAAAGTACTAGAAATGTTAAACGTTAAAAAAATAGTTACAACTTACGTCGATATTGTAAATTTCATAGCTGCATGAGTTTGTAACGCTCCGGATATTGAACAGCTTTTATAGCAATGATAAGCACCGTTAATAAAATACACTGCACCACTTATGGCTTATAAGTCACAATTTTATCAACTAGGTCAGGTGGATATGCGACTTTTAGTACATTAATATTAAGATTTCTTATAATAACTAACGCTTCTTTGTATTTTTTTAAATATTTATCCTATGTCTTTAAGTTCCTTATTTGTTTACGTCAATTATTTTAAATAGTGAACCTTTTAAATGAATTATTACTATCATGCTAAGCTTAATGAGTCTTATTGGTGTTTTGATTTCGAAATACGGCTTCATTAAAATTCTAACATTGTTTTGTTCGTAATTCTTTGAAAACGATAAACATCAATGACTCTCGTTTGGGTACGAAATAAAATTCGATGCCTAATTTATTGGTGGCGTTTTATTATATTTGCACAATAATTTGTGACTAATTTGGTGTGATATCGTGCAATAAATTAATCTATATCACATTCACTGTAATTAGGATCTGACCTAGGATTTGAAAAAAAATGTATTTTATAATTATATTTTACTCAATTTTTAAGCAATTTATGGAATAAATCAGTATTTAATTTCAATATTAATAAAAAGTAGTTAGTAAAAACTTATAAGAATATAAATTTGTAACAACTTATTAAGATTCAGAACAATTCCCGCAAATTTCTCATTAATTCAACAACGTCAAAATTCTAAAGAACTTCGATGTAATTTGTGAATAAAAAAACGAAATCCATTTAAATTGAAACACCAAAAATAATTTTCAATTCGCATAACTTTTTGTGATATAAATTTGATTAAATTCGGGAAGTTTAATCAGTAGCTGTGCGCAAAACCAAAACAGACACAGGCGATCATGAAGAACGATTTTGCTTTGATATTTGTAATAGCAAAGCCCATAATAATGGGCTTAACAGTTTTGTAGATATCTCTAGATGTGCTATCAATATTGTATCTGATGAATTTGAGATACCGTTATCGATACTGTACACTCCGTGACTGTAAATAATGCTTTGTAATGTTAAGTAATTAATATAATAGGAGCGACTTATTAACATTGCGTCTCTATATCAGTTCTGTGAATTGTGAGCTTCGATTGTATCAGAGTCATCTTATATTTTTCAAAATTCAGTTTCTTTTTACGCTTTCTTGTTATTTACACTTTATGTATCACTTATCATGTTATGTACTGCTTTAATTATTGTATTGTTTAAGTGTATTATTTTTTTTGTCTAACCGCATTAATTTTCCTCGATCTCTCTATAATTCCCTGGAATTATAATGACTAATAGTATTGTTATTAAGTTTCCTTGTTTGTTCGCTTTGGTGTTGTTGCTTGTAACGCTTTCAGTAGCTTAGTGGTCATCCTGTGTATAAAGTCCTTCAACCTTATTTCTCTTTATTGTAGGATTGCTGAAAATTTACAAGGAGGATTTAATAAAGGAATCGAAATCAAGAAATTTATAAGTCCTACAGACTTTTGATTATTGTGAATATTTGTGAACTTAACAGTCGAACGCCGAATGAAGTCGAAAATTGCGAAGATGAAATATTTGCCCTCTGGTGGGCAAAAAGAAACTTATACGCTACTGACTGCAAGAAGAAGATATATGAAGAAATTAATGTATGTACATAATGTTTTCTTTATTGCTAAAACGTTTCTTATATAGCTTTTGGTGACGTTAGATGCTCAGCAATTCCTCTCTTCGAAGCTAACTATAATACCTTTATTGTCTTAATGCTTATTGTTGAAGAATTTATGAAATTGCAATAATGGCCGTTGAACGAGTTTCTTGACTCCCGTTACTCTCGCGAGATGTTTAATCATGATAGATGAACGTTAGCAATCTGTATCGAAAATGCAGTTGCACAAAGATCGACAAAGTTACTGTATTCTACTCTTTATGATCACAGCCCTAATAACTTTTATTCGATACGCGTCGCCCACCGTACATTTCACTCAGAAACGTGCCTTACGTATCTTGTATAAGTTTAGAACTGGTTCGTAGTTTGAAGGACGAAGATATATTTCTTTAGTTGAAGTAAATTACGTTAGTTAAGAAGAAATTGCTGTTAGCTATTGGTGTCATTAGTAAGGGTCTTATAATGATTATTTTGTGCTATTAGCAAATGAGTCTCGCTGTAGGTGATTAAAGTTAAAACATGGTTTCCGTGGAGACTTCTTTGAATATATTATAACAGTAATTCGTACATGCCGCTTGAGTATTTCTATTCTTTTGAATTCTCGGCTACATTATAGATTTCGTAGGATAATCATTGCTTCGACGCAGTTCAACAAAGTTTGTTCAAGCTAAAAGATTATTCAAAGAAATTTCGTATTTTATTAAAACAAATTGGAAGCACGTTCCAGTCCCCTTATAATTTCGTCATTTACATAATTACAATGTACGCTTGTGTAATGTGGACTATTTTACACCTACTATTATTATAAAAAGGTCGTATTAAACCACTCATTTAAAAGTTGCCTCTGGGGTCTCGCTCGTGTTTGTAATGCTATCATATTCAACGAATTCATACACCTGCAAATTAGCGATAATAATGACTGTATCCGTTTGTATCATAATTGCTAACAGAAATAATTATAATTTTATAAAATGTTGAGCATTTTAATGTTACCAACCAAATAATATATATTTATAATTTCAGATTTTGTTAGTAAATGATGTTTGAAATATTTTTGAGGTTCATTGTGTAGAATACTAGAAAGCTCACGAATATTCGCGATATACCATCAAAAGATATTAGATAATCAATTCAGTCACCAATGCTCTTAAAAGGCCGTCTTAGGTCTCGGGCGCTCTAGCGTCTAGGACTCGTAGACCTAAAATATATTAAACATATTTACAAAATAATATTATTATATTAAATGGTGACCTGTTTCAAATTACTTGTGACAATAGACCTAAACAACAAAACAATAAAAATATTTCAGATGTTGATCTGAACTAAAGCACACAAATCCACGGACATAACCCTAACTCCAAGTTCAATTAAAAAGTGTACAAATCTTTATTATTTGCTTTCTTGTCGAAACAATATCTCTCTCGTTCTTCCAACATCAATTTTGTCATATGAGTAAAGAGCTACTACCCTATTTAATTTTTTCATACTAAATAAACACAACTTTAATGCTTTAGTCATTATTTTAACGGAACGCTGCCTCGGCAAATTTTTTCAAAAAATTAATAATGCGTACTTGATTTTTGAACGTAGTAAAAATTACAAAATGACATTATCTGATAGACATATCTTTTTTTTAAAAGATCTCTGTAACGCAATTAAAACACCAAGGCGGCACCTAATGGACATTAGTCACTCCTTAAAAGGAAATACGTATAAACTCCTACATAAGATGTGGTACTTTGATACATTGCAGTATCATTTCTCAGTAGCCACTAATGAACTTAGGTTTTTGTTCGTCTAGACAGTTATATGCCTACATGTTATGATTGACAATTATCATAATATGACAAAATATGTTATTTGGCACTTTGATATATGCATACAAATCTAATAATAAATACAGAAGTAATTGAAATGTATTTGACGTTTTAAGAAGGAAATGGATTTTTGGATGTTTTGAATACTTTCACATATTAGACATAATTATCTTTAATTAAACAAAAATATGCGCATATATGAAATTACTGGAATATATCTCGAGGTTGGCAAAGAGTGATTGGCACCTACTAGTGGTGTTGCAAGCGCTCATAGGCTACGGCAACCGCTAACCATCAGGTGGACCGGATGCTTGCTTGCCAACAATGAATGTTACTAAACATAAAAAAGTGCACGAATTTTTGTTCATCTTTATTTTTATAAAACATGAGATCACTTCGTAAAATTGACAAGCTCAAACATTCTTAATGAATGACCAGGATTGGAATTTAAATGCGAATGGCTATGACTTTTATTCCCATTTTATTTTTACCGGCGTCGGGATGTGACGACCCCATCGCCCGCTGTTGGGATAACCTCTGTCACAACAGAGATTATTCCACCAGTGCAATCAGTCACACTGGTGGTAGGTCTTTTGTTGCAAGAGGCCGGCTAGGTAGGTACCACCGCAGTGTCAATATTCTGCCGCCAAATAGTAGTGCTTAGGCATTACTGTGTTCCGGTTTGAAGGACACTGTACGCTGAGTGAAATTACTGGGCAGACGAGATTTAAGAACCAATATCTCGAGGTTGGCAACGCGTGAGTGGCACCTACTAATGGTTCTGCAAGCGCTCATAGGCTACGGTAACCACTTACTATCAGGTGGGCCGTATGCTTGTTTGCCAACTTTTAATATAAAAAAAAAAAAAAAAATTCTGCAGATTTTTGTATGTAGCGCGTTGGATTTGGCCTTTGGCGTTACTAAGCTATTGTAGCGCAATACCTAAATTAAAAATTTCTTGGGACTTGAAAGCGCTATTATTTCCTTCAAAACAGTTGAATTATCCACAATAATACGGCTTTACAAAACAACTGCCTAATACACATATATACTTTCAAGTAAATTTCTCTTTACATTTTCTGCGTACAACAATCTAAGTCTTGCATTAAATTTCACGATGACAACCATGAGGTGACTTACGTTCAGGGCCGGTCACGAAATGTTACTTGTTAATAAATTCATTCGAGCCTCGGAGGTAAATGTGAATTCAGGATGTCTAGGCTAAGTATTTAAACTTTATTATAACAAATGGCTACACTTATCTGCGTACACGACCGCAAACACTCCATTAATGGTATACAATTAATTTCTTTATAATCAAAATCAATGTTTGAAAAAAAAATAACATTATAAATAAGTTTGTAATATTCTATCTTTTTGTATTACATATTCTATTTAGGGTATGTTTATTTATAAAATAATCCGATGTTTAAACAAATTATATGTAAAAACGTAACGGAAAGATATTTATCAAAAATACTGTCATTTTAATTACTTTGATGATAAAAATGTCTCTACAACATAAATAAACACAGTGGTTGTAAAATTTTATAAAATTAGCTCTAAAAGTTAACAGTTAAAGTGTAATTCAAGTTTAATTACATTGTAATAAAAATACGTGTTTATTGTAACCACTGAATTAACAGTTAACAAAAGAGTGCATAAAACAAATTCGTTAAGTCTGATCTGACTGGGTTTTTTGGATCTTGACAAGTAATTTAACTTAGATTTTTTTTATGTCATGCCGGTTGGCAAACAAGCATACCGTCCGCCTGATGGTAAGCAGTCACCGTAAGCTATGAACGCGCGCGATACTTGAAGTATCACAAGCGCGTTGCTAACCCAAGGAACAGGAGGGACGGGATGAAATTGGAAAAAAAAGGAAGGGGGTAGGAGATTGGGTCTCCGGCGCTCTTAACGCCGATTTTCTGTGAGAGGGCAGTACATCCCCGATCGAGCCGGCCCATTTGTGCTGAGAGAAATATGACTCTACTACTGTAAAATGAATGGCTTTGCTACCGAATGATATAAATAAGAACTCAATTAGAGGTAGAATACTCAATTTAATAATTACGGTAGTAATCTGTTAAATAGTTTTTAAAAGTTTTCTGTTGAGGGCAAGCGATCTGCCGTCTCCGGATTTCTGTTATAGAGAGGACACATATTTAAAAAAACATAAATAACGTCGTAAACTAGTAGTATAAATCGAGTGCTAAACTCGAATGAATTTTTCGATAAAAAATTGATGCATGATGTATGAGTAGCGCTAACTTAAACAACAGGCATCTTTATCTTGGTTTCTGTAGGCCTATCCCGGTATCATAATTCCTGTGCACAGTAGCGCGCTGTGTAGCGAGGCGGGCAATATAAATGAATTATGTTTCTATAAACAGCGGGTTTACAAGACCGCTCAGCTGGAGTTACGTCCATCCTACTACTGAGATCAAACCAAGATTATGGTAACATTTACGGATAGATTTAACACTGTCTGTCAATGGAAGTGAAAAATAAACACAGTTTTATTAAAGATATTGTTATGTGAATAATATTTATTATTTTATGTTGATAAAAATCTTTTCTAATGAAATGAGTTTTCGTTAATTATACTGCTATAAGTATTACCACATACGGAATATTTATTATCGCAAATAAAACCAATCAACCTTTAGTTATTTTTTTTTTTACATTTTAAAATATTTTACCATTTTTTTTAATTCTTTTCATCTTGAGTTTGTTGAGCGCTGTCTAAATTACTATCATAATCCTAAGCTGTACTAATTAAAATTAAGATTTCTTTATAAAATTGAAACTTAAATATCTTTGATTAGTTCTGTGATCAAAGTTATTGACCCAATATTGCTTCTTCGATTTCTTAGAGTTGTACGGAAGACTTCGTTATAAATTCGTAAGTAAATATAGAAGTTTTAATTGGAGATAATAATTAAAGTATACAAAAAGTTATATTCTATTATACTACAGAATATCATACACGTAATATAACTAACATCAAACACAATCCAACTTTCCTAAACACATGAACATTAGAACTTTCACGTACTCATATATACAATAACTCTGTAAACTAAACTAACAGAATCAACTCGGATATATGCTAGTATAAACTTATTCGACAGCGTCTATTTATTTATATCAAACTAGCATTGCTTCTTGGTTGTACTCCATATTGCTATCAATTTACGCTTTTCTGTGCGTAGCGGGCCCGTGCGGAATGCGGACTGAAATTGTCACCGCTTCTTCTTATCGAGTGGGTAGTGGCCAACCTAGTGTCAGAATTGTTTAGGTCGCCCGTATAGGCCTTTGACTTGACTTATCGACTGTCATCAAATTGAAGCCGGGATCGACTTTTTACGTGCCCTCTGAAGCACGGAGACGCTCAGTTGATGCATCATATGCGATCACCCATCTAGTGACTGACCGCGCCTAAAGTTGCTTTACCCCACCGATCGTTTACCGATCAATGAGTGCACCCGGCTATGAGTGTCTCGATTTGTCACAATACTCTAGCTTACATCTTTTTTTCTCGCAGAGAAATCCTCTTAGATGTCTGGTTAATTGAAGGTTATGTTTCTTACCAACTAAAACCACACGGTGTTCTTCGGGATGTCTGATACCGAGATTATGGGTTTCGCTTTAGTAACATTCCCGACGGCGTTTGTCCTTAGCAGGAGGGCTCACTCTTCATAAAATTCTTGTAACCTTTTTAAATAATTGTTGGTGGTACAAAAACATAGGGAAACATAGAACCGTCTAAAAGTTATTTTGCATCCCTCGAGATGAGAAAATATTTTCTTGACGAAAGATTCTTCTACCCATGATGAAATACTATCGATAGATTAACAAACCACCAAACAAACAATTAAAAAAAACAAACTCAGTTCCGAATTTGTTAGGATAATGTTTAGATTCGATTTTATAAAAGTTAACAGGTCTATGTTAGGCAGTCACGTTCCGATTTTTGATTACAATCTATATTATTATGTAACAAATGGTTCGTATTCGTTAAGCATTCCCATGTAAGCAAATATGAAATAACTTTCAAGAGAAAAGGTCGAGTTATAATAAAGCATCACTATTTATAGTCTAACATCTACACTGTAGGTTATCTTCACATCAAAAGAACTCATCTCCAATTTATGAATTGAATAGCATCACAAGTTTCATAGAAATGCAGATTCACATTCATTATTACATAGCGACCACGCACAGTCGTAAATAAAGGGGTCCGTAGCTTGATAATGAAGAATCTTAATGAAGAAGGAATAGAGCCAATAGTTTCCGTGTAAAATGACTGTGACATACGAACGCACGGACTTGATGAAACTATAAGGGTTCCGTTTTTGCCATTTGGCTACGGAACTCTAAAAAGAGTCAATACATTTCACATAGGTTGCTTTGACAAGATAGGGAACCTGTTTATTTGACGTCTTTGTTATTGCCGATCTTTTTATCATGAAACCTGATAAATGAGATGAATGATGATAGAAAACATTATACGTTACAGGTTGGTTACAGGTATTGTATGATGGTATTAATAAAGTCGTGTATAAATTCTTTCTTGTTTTGTTCTTATTAACATTACTTCACTTAATCTTCATTAATTAATAGTATAAATGTGAAAGTTAGGTATTTAAAAGATCGCAGATTTTTTATTACATTTTTCCGTCGAAGCCAAGTCAAAGCTGATGGACAGAATTTTGATAAAGTTTGACTTTTGGACAGCTTCAGACTTTAGGAACGTCAAAAAAATTTTTAGTTCAAAAATTATGGAAAAGGTTTCAATCAAAAAGTCTTTTGCATGGAAAGTCGGTTTAAGAAGAGTATATATAAGTACGACATAATATCATTCTATTCTTATATAAAATATAAAATATGAATAGCAAATTTACCTGCAGGATGGGACTATACGTATTATCATAAATTTTAATAGCCGAGATGCCTCCGCCATCAACCGCGATCCATCTAGTATGGAATAAAATGTTCTGGTTTCTATATTATGTATATGAGGTACTCATGGTTATATATGAGTTCTCCCTAATTTTCCCTAGCCCATTTACTAAGGGATCTCCCAGGAAGCGGCGCTTTGTTGTGATTCACGTATCCCAGACACTTTTTAAAAAGGCTTTTGTACTGTCAAGTGCGACTGTCATCTCCGCTACGAACAATGTACCGTAGTGTAGTTCTTATCTATCATTTTTCACCCTTTTTTTAATAGATTTGATGACATGATATACCGTGTCGAATTTGAAGCCGCACTGAGACGGTTATATGTTGCACGATTTTATAATTAATATTTTTCTTCTGCCCGTGCCTACCCATGTAAATAGCGTTCTTTTTTCGCAATAAAGAATCTAAGAGAGAGAGAGAGATGCATATGTTCTTTACGAAGGGCTAGTCTATCTTCTCATCTTTCTTTAGGCCATAAAAGCGTGAGAGACAGATACACATAGTTACGTTCGTGTTTATAATATTAAGTAGGGATAAAGTAGGGATGACGTCATTATTTGCGATTGGTGTTATCTCAGTGTCCAAAATCTCGTAATTCACAAATCATTATCTTTAGTATTAACGTGCTAATAAGCTTATTAGCGTTTATACAACGAGTATTATCAGATTGCCGCCATCTCTCGAAGCATCTCTGATGTAATGACACTGACACATTACATTATGCTAATTTTCTACTAAGAATTTTATTTTAACTTTGAGGTAATTATGCAGTCAGGCGTACTTACACAGGACGCATCCTGCAGCACGGAAACAATAGAAAGGAATATTGTTGTGATAAACGGTAAGCTGAGGCATGAAATGAATAAGACTCTTTGCTGAGATTCTAAATTCTAAAGGATTTTTTTTTAAATATTTTAAAAACATCTTTCTGTATTGGAATAAAAGAATTAGCCTTTTCTTTCCGACTTATTGTGTAACACCTTTATAAATTGATTCTCAGATAATCAATCTAATAACAAATGGAGGCCGTGTCAAGTGTCGGTCATGCGCGTGCGAGTGTGACTGACATCGATCTCGTAACCGGATCGCACAAGATGCTGCGCTTGCGCACATGTTGTTCATATTAATAGTTATTGTTAGTCAATGTTAAATTATATAATATACAATATACATATCTCATTCACAAATTGTTGTTTTTTTAAATATTTTATATACGATGTTATTTGTGTTTTAAAATTAAAATTATCAATGAAATGTGACCTTCACAACTATAAAGGTAATAATTACGAGCACTTCGACCATCTTCTTCTTCCTAGCAAACATCCTGGGATTCTTCCCAGGGTCTGATTATTACACTAATCCCGATTTGATAGGGTAACTAGTTATACATAGAACCAGTAACCAGCGATCCAATCATTGAATTAGAGCAAATTACCTACCAAGAGTTAACGATTATTATCAGATGTTATGATAACAACCAGGACCGACAGCTTAACGTGCTCTCCGTGGCAAGAACAAACGCTCAGACTGAGACAGATATTGTAGGATCAATACAAATATCTGCCCCAAACAGTAATGTAACCCGAGACCGCCGAGACTACAGGCAGCCTCGTTAGTAGCACACCTAAACGGTCGTCACGAATATTTCAACCATCTCAGCTTTAAAACATGGGTACATAAATACAATGTCAATGCAGTGCTCGTAATTCCATTAGTGTTGGCCTTAGTGGCCCCGACAGCGTCACCGGTAGGGCTATCTTTGGTTATTTGTTGTACATTTTAAAGAGTTCCGTTCTATATATCTGTTAATTAAAAAAAGTTTGTAATCGATTTATAAATGACGGAGTTGCCTCGCAACAAACATTTACTACAACTCGGTTGACAAATAAATTAACGCTACACCCTCAAAGGCCCCCATTAGGATAGTTATATCCTGGGTCCGGAAACATTCACAAAACAAGGACAAACACACCCAGACCGGAAAACATGCCTGTATGGTCAATACAAACATCTGCTCTGAGCGGCAATCGAACACACCCTATAAAAAGTATATTCACAGAATCATACGACACATCGAATATATGTCTTGAGATAGTTCGTCTCTTAGAAACTTCTACATTATGTTGATAAAGTTTGCGCTACGAGAATTATGGATAGGAAACAAACGAATATACTTCCCACAAAAGTTTTTCTGTATATAAATGCCATGGACTTTGTTTTGCTTTCGGCGCTGCGTGAACAATGGTTGAAAGTTAAAATAAATATACACTGCTGGTTTGTTTCAATATAAGAAGGAGAAAATGTTAACAAAGCTAAACTTAAGAATACATGTATTATATACATTCGAAATAAGTCATGATTGAGTCGAAGTCTTTAATATTTTATATTTATTGAAGTTAAGAATATCCCATCAAAAACATAAAATGTAAAAAGATCCAAGTCTCGCAACGCAGTTCTTCGACAAAAAGTGGTGAGATCTCATGAGATCTCACGTATAACTATGACTGAAACATGGCAGTTGATACGGAACTAAAGTATTTGAATGAGTAGAATATGTTGCCGTACAACTGCCGTACAACTGCTTGCTTCGAGAAAAAATAATACGGCCGTGCCGCTTTTTTGCTCGACTTGGCAGGGTTACTGCCGTGCCCCCAGATAACTTTTATTTTCTTTTTGGTCTGAAAATTATATTGTACTGGCTTCTGCCAGCGCCCGCGTGAATAAAGATTCTAATAGATACTCTAAACCCTAAGCGAATTTTTACTGAATAAAACAACCTGAAGGTTGGTCTGTGACCAATTGACCAGTAGGGAGGTATTCCTTGTTGTCATGTATCATTCACTTTCACGCAGTCAACAGTACGATGAAAATTCGTACCAAGCTCAACCCCAATTACCCTTAAAGAAACAGGGTTAAGTAACTCTATTTATTGAAATAGACCAAAGAAAAAATGTCATAAAAATGTTACGATTTTTTTTCCGTAAAACGTGGCTCAAAGTTTCTCACGCCAAAAACACTTACTGTATAGCGTTCATGAATAATGTTTATATTATAACAATATCAAAATCTTTACGACCACAGCACATGCTTACATCTGCTTATAGCATGTACTAGAATAATTTTAAACAAACATGTTTATTTTGACCAAAGTTTCATAACCGATCAAATAGGCTACGTAATCAAGTGAGGAACCTCTCCGATTATGGGTAGTTAATAGGTAATTTTAAAGCTGATTTAATTCATACGTATAGTTATACCCTGTGTCTGGAAACACATTGCACTGGTAGGTCTTTTGTTGCAAGAGGCAGTATCAAATATTCTGTTGCCAAATAGTAGTGCTTAGGCACTACTGTGTTCCGGTTTCAAAGGCACTGTACGCTAGTGAAATTACTGGGCGGATGAGATTTAAGAACTAGCGCTCATAGGCTACGGCAACCACTTACCATCAGGTGGGCCATATGCTTGTTTGCCAAAATTCTAACATAAAAAAAGAAAAAACATACAAATGCAGAACCACCAGACTGAAACAAACGTCTAACATCTGCGATTGCACGAGATCGATCGTGAGTAATAGCATTTGCTGCTATTATTTTGCAGCTTTCATGGTATTTCTAAGGGTAATAGCACTTATGCTACTTTTACCATCGGCTATCAGCGATTCATACGCCAAACGCAGTGATCGAGTCGCATCAAGATCAGGGTGCAACATCGATTTTGATACTGTTATCGAACGCACAGAGTCGTCAAAACGCGATGCGAAAATCGTCGATCGCCGATGCTAAACGTAGCATGTCTTCTAGAGCCTTACGTAGATTGTTCTTAGTTTGTTTGTTTAACTTATTAATTGTAATATCAAAGATAATTGTATAAAAGACTAAGTTTAAAATACAAGTCCAATTACAAGTTTTTCATGGTATAATCATAATGGCTTTATTTTATTTAACTTTTGACTTTCTAAAGAGCGAGTCTAAAGACCCGCATACTGGATTACTTGATCGTCGGTGATTTTGAATATTCTTAACTTAGTTTGTTGATTTTGATGATAAAACTTACTCGGTTCTTACTAATTGGATAAGTTGAATTAAGAGATGGTAATTTCTCTTTATTTAAAGCCCCGTCTCACGAATGTTTTTGTTTTATTGTTATCTCGTGAATGTGATAAGCGGTGTATTGTGTTTCGAGTTCTGTTTCAATCGACACGTGTATTGTTATCACTAACATTATGTATTAAAAATAACCGTATAACACAAAATTATAATTTAAAAAAATGTAGAATTAAGAAGCAGGTTAGTGTTTTGTTATCACCATCATCATTCTTCATCCTAGCATTATTCCCGGTATTTTATGTACCCAGGGTCTGCTTATTACTCTTATCCGGATTTAACAGGTTACTAGTTTTTACACGGAGCGATTGCCATCTGACCTCCGCAACCCTAAGGGCGAACCAGTAACTCATTGGATAAGAGCAATTTATTATCAAGAGTTAACGATTATTATCAGATGATATTGATGATAACCGGGACCGACAGCTTAACGTGCTCTCCGAGGCACGGTGGGGAGACCCACACGGACAACGCCCAGACCGGGACAGAAATTTTTAACAAACATCTGCCCGAGCGGGAATCGAACCTGCAACCGTCGAGACTAAAGGCAGACTCATATCACCATCATCATTGATAGACGGATTGTCAGACAACAAGTAGCCTAGACTGAGGGTGTAGCCTAGACTGAGGGACTTGATTATGGGGGAGGAACAATCAGGCAGTAGGCTCCTCTAGAAGTGATTAGGCTCACCGTACCGGTTACCGTAGTTTATAGCCATAGAAATCTTTATAAAAAGCTACCCACTAGAAGTCGCAAATTCGAGTGACCTTGTCATGTTCTCGCCGCAATTATGACTTATGAGCCACGAGCGGTGCGAGCCGTGCATTGGTGTCTGTTATTCACTTTACTTACCATTGCTGTAGAAGGTATTTACTATTTAATATTCAGAACGTTAAAAGCACACGTGGCAATGAGTGGGTTTGTTGGAGGGATGGAGGGGGTAAAAGAGCTTGAGCCTCCTTCGCTGTCACTTTTCAAACGAAATTCAACAGTACGAATTATTGCTATAAATTATTAAAAATCATCAAAAACTATGAATTTTCCGCGCAAATTTTTTAAAGATCAGATTTATTCAACTAATTCATTCAGCTGTCAGTTCTAACACATTTAACTATTTCAGGAAATATATAAAAACCAATATTTAATATCTTATTCGTTATTACGTAATAATTGCAAACAGTTATTGTTCAATCGTCGTCTGGGAGCTTACCATGACGAATAGCTTCCAGGAAGCTGTAAATAATAAGATAACTGGGTAGAGTGCGAAGATGTTTACTTATATATACGTGTGTAATTATAACATAACATTCTTAAATAGTTGAAATACTTAATAATAAATTTAAAAAAATATTCGATTTAAATCAGTTATTTTTTCACCCAAAGCTCATGGCTTTATTTGGCTTAATTTCATTGATGATTTCGAGAAATATGATAGCGTAATTTGAAAAAAATACAATGCACCTAGTTTAAAAGTAAAATAAGTATTGCCACGCGTATGCCAGGAGGAGCTATATTTGTAAAAGAAATATAGAAAGGAATATTTAAAGGCGTCGGGATGTGACGACCCCATCGCCCGCTGTTGGGATAACCTCTGTCACAACAGGGATTATTCCACCAGTGCAATCAGTCACACTGGTGGTAGGTCTTTTGTTGCAAGAGGCCGACTAGGTAGGTACCAACGCAGTGTCCAATATTCAGTGAAATTACTGGGCGGACGAGATTTAAGAACTAATATGTCGAGGTTGGCAACGCGTGAGTGGCACCTACTAATGGTGCTGCAAGCGCTCATAGGCTACGGCAACCACTTACCATTAGGTGGGCCGTATGCTTGTTTGCCAACTTCTAACATAAAAAAATAGAACTAAGTTCTTACACTTTGTGCGCATAGTAAATAACAGACAAATATATTATTTACAATTCTATTATAGTTCTTATTGCTAATATTTTAAGGATTAAAATCATTCAAACACAACTGTGTAGATCATAAAACTTTCATAAAGGCACGGAATCGCAATTTTGCGACCAGAGCGATCCGCACGAATATGTATGAAAAAATCATGAACGGTTTTAATCACAGGTTTGGTACATTTTTGAATTTACAGAATTCATCTATTTTTGATTTTTGTTTTTGGAAAGTAGCAAAGGCTGGGAATAACGCAGGTCCATAAAATTACCCTTTATACTAATATTTACTACCCTTTGGTTATGTGTGTAATCAGGTTGACCATACCCTGAAATAACACGTAGTATACTTTCCAATTTAATCTCCGGGAATGTCGCGGGACTATAGTATTTTAATTATATACTAACATCTGCCCGCGACTCCGCCTGCGTGGATACGTTATTTGTAATGACCACCTTTATTGCAATACAACTAAATCTTTCCTGATTCAAACTTTCATTGCCTTTTTCACCCTCATGACATTTTTTTTTTTCATAACAAAAAGTGACCTACTTTCTTATACAAAATCCTATTTATTTCAATACCAATTTTGTCTAAATTCAAATCTTTTATTTCGTTTTTGTTGATCTCACGGGAACCGAACAGTTTTCCTGATAAAGAGTATCCTATGTTTAAATCCTATAATGGATTGATCAGGGTAACAATCTATATCTGGGCCAAAAATCATCCAAATCCATTCATTCCTTTTTGCATGATTGAGAAACAAACATTCAAATATCTAAACTTTTACATTTTTTATATTAGTAGGATAACCTATTGAATGACACTATTATTCTCTGTCAAATTTAATAAAATGATCTTTATCAATAATTTCATCAGTAAAAGTGTCATTTGATTAGACGTGTTACGAGGCTTCAGCTTGTATAACTTATACACCTGCTTTTTTGTGTTTGAAATTTCTGAGGAAACCTAATTGTCTGAAAAGTTATAGAAATGAAATTTAAAAATACATTTGTGAGGTCTCATATTTTTTATTTCTTGCCAAATTTCAAATCTTAGTCTTTTGACTTGGCTGTGTATAGTGTGCCTATGTCAGTCAGCATTATTTTTAGCCGACATAAAAAAATGGAGAGCTTTTAAATCTTTTTGTCTTTATTTTTCTTAAAAGAGTCTAATTATTAACATTTTATCACCAATAACTGAATAAGTTCACCCTGCTTCCATATTTCGAAATTATACATTTTAAAGCCAATAAATAAAAACAATTAAGGTATATTTTATAACATTCAATTAATAAAGCTTTTAACCTTAGATCATTGATAAGGCGATCAAAAGTATAGCTGCCGGTTGATAGATAATATACGTGTAATGATTGGGTAGAATGGCAGGTGTCAGACACATACGACGCCATTTAAATTCACTAACCTTCGTTTATTTAATTATTAACTATAGATATAAATAATAGGATTAGTTAAAAAAAAATTAACCGCTTTCAACCGCCAACGGTTTAGTGATACTGTCTAATTAGGTTTTGAACACGTCGTTTAATCGGATTTCCGATATTATCGTTTCTAAGAATTATTGGTTTATTTAAAAAACCGACAGCCTTGTAAAGGTACAAAAACCGTGTTATTTAAATCCAGTAACCCCCTATATTTTCAACAATCAAGTTTTCTATCCCTGGGCCTTTACGGCAACATTAGACATCACAAGAATTATAAAAGTCGGTTTACAATCGTCCTAGATCTCGCACTACCTACATACAAATTATATTAGAAACCTCTTACTTTTTGGATGCCTTAAAAATTGAAAAAGAAACAAAATATTTGAAGAAAACTTTGTGTCAGTCAAAAGCCAGTTGTAAATTCTAATTACAGTGATCTCAATCTGCAAAAGCAATAAAAAGTGGCAAGTTTTTATGACGGCGTTCAGAATCTTCGGGCCCTTGAGGTGAAGTGAGAGAAACTTTGTAAGGACGTTGTTAAAATATTTAACGAAAGTTTTAGACATAAAATACATAATACAGATTTACTAATTCAATATTATATGATAACTATTTAAAAAAATCAACCAACTTGAACCGCCTAAGATTTAAGCCGTAGATTCTAAGACATACACGCATACATGTTGTGATCGCGGGTTTTATATTTTGAGATGTGTTGTTCTATATCTGCTACGTTCTCCGTCATTATTAAATTTATATGCGACCTCGCTGGTCGCCGGAAACAAACCCTATCAAACAAAAAGAAGAATTCAAAAAGGTTTATAGCCTCCGACTTTAAATTAATAATGCTGGCCGTTTATTACAAGAGGCAAGGTAGGCAGATACCATCGCAGTGTCAGTGTCATATTCGGCCGCAAAGCATTAGTAATTCGGTTTGAAGGACACTGTAGCTAGTGAAATTACTGGGCAAAGGATATCTAGAAGGAACCAATATCTCGATGTTGAAAACACCTACAAATGAATGGTGTTGCAAGCGCTCATAGGCTTTGCTAATAAGCTCTTCTTACAACAGTTTACTATTAGGTGAGCCGTGTGCTTGCTGTCAATGCAATTTTATTTTTTCGAACAACAAAATCTAAAGTTACATGCTTAACATAATTAAAGGAAAACAATCACTGTTACAAATAAAACATCTGCCAGCGTATTACATGAATCTCAATGCACGCCCTTCAACGCCACGAAATTAGGATCAGTCGAAAAACAAACATTCGTTGATTAAGTCGCCCCCGGACCGGTTTTTGCAGCAATTCGAATAGGGGAACGAATTTAATATGAAAAACCATTTAGGTCATAACGCGTAGATGTGAAGGGGATCAATGAATGGTCACTTAATTGACTCAATAAATCACAGATCTCTGGACTCTGGCCATTATTCGTAGTGAATACGTAATTACCACCAGGTTCTGACATCGTTCATCATAGGGTTGCTCGCGAACGCTATTGTTTAAAACATTTAAGTACAAACAAAGTACCGGTTTTACGAAAGTTATGCTGTATTGTCATCGTTTATTACACGCTTTACAAAATTTGAATATTTTCATGTTGGTCTCGTGCCGGTGAATGGCGATAATTAAGGCATTATTCACTTACCGATATACTTATAATAGACTGATATAATATATAGTTATAGTTTACTTGATAGATTTTCTTGTATATTGTTCGTTATGTTGACTATATATTATTTACACACTTTTATTGTAAACATAGAGACCCTACCATATTACTTCGGAAATCTAAAGTTCTATGTTTTATTTTATGTATGTATAATATATATATATTTATATTTATATGTATTATTGTGTATATATTATATAGATGTAAGTATTTATTAAACTTTTATTTATTGATATTTATTTATGGTATAAAGATATACCATGTTTATTAATGTATTTCAACAAAAATTATTACATTTATAATTATTTAGTATGCCGCCTACCTTTCTGTGTTTATCTTGTTTCCTCCTCTCCCAGGTTGTCTGGCAGAGATTGCTTTTTAGCAATAAGGCCGCCTGGTTGTACATATTTCAATTAAATTACTTGTATTGTGTTCTTTTGATGGTGTACAATAAAGAATATTATTATTATTATTATTATTATGTTATCAATAATAAATAATCAAACACACATTCAAACCTGGATGAAAAACGTATGTGGATGAAAAAAAAGACATTAAATCCAAGCACATACAAACATAATATGTTATCGACATATAAAATTATCATACTTTATGTCGAAAATAATACCGTAACAAAATTAAATAATGCTTTTGCAATATGGAAATGTGAGTTTAGTTTATTTATTTGTAAAAAAATAAAATAAAATATAAAAAGGATGTGAAAATTGCTTTTAATACATAATCATTTTGCATTTTCGTCGTACGTCCATTACTGGCGCTGATAAGCGAAGGCTTTAGAATATAAAAAAAAGCTTTTAATAAACTCGTCGACGTTGATTTATATTGGATTAAACTAGCTGCTTTAGAAATAAAACAGAGTTCGGTGATGAAAGGTTATATGGATAACATACAGTTACTAGGATTTTTGGAAATAAATTGTCTTAGACTTATACCATAGACCATATACCATAGACTTATTAAGTAAATAATTAATAATTATTATAGTTTTATGGACCGGCCCTTCCGTACAAACTATATTTACAAAAAAATCGCTGCTGCTCTTTTGTAAATTCGGACAAATGCAATGAAACAACTTTAATCACAAGCCTGTAACAGCATCGAACGAAGTTAGCGTCACAAGCTTGCAACGTAAAAAAACAATTAGCGTGTGACTAAATTCGTTTTTAACCGTCTTCAAAAAAGGCACAGGTTCTCAAATCATCTGTACTTTTTTTTTTTTTACCTCATAACTTTGTTACCTCATAACTTTCGACTGGATGAAACGATTTTGATGATTTTTTATTTGAAAGCTGGTGCTTTCCATGTGGTCTCAATTTGCTAAAAAGCAAAAATAAAGATTTTCTACAACAGAAGTCGATGTGTTATATATAATTATGTGGCAAAGTCTAACTTAGCACCGACTTCAGTTGTAGAATTTTTTTTTCTTTTTAGTTTTTTAGTTGGTATTTTTTTGTTGAGTCAGTTTTGAATTTACGAAAAAGCATCCACTAATTTTCGGACAGTTTTTCTATATAGAAGGGCCGGCCCATAGTTATAGTAAGACAACAAGCCCATGCTGAAAACTTTCATTATATAAGTTTAGCTTAATAATTACAAATTATGCTGTAGGTGTTAGGTACGTGACAAAATTATAACTTATTAAATCCTAATGAGTTCACGAAATAAAATTGTTTTATTATTCACAATACAACTAAAGCTAAAAATAAGTAGATATTATAGTTATAAGTAGGAAGTTATTGGAAAAACTTCAAATTAATTACAAAAGACCATAGAATTATTAGAATTCTATGCAATAATTAATTTAGCGCCCCGTTTGGCATAAACATTCATTAAAATACGAAATAAATAGATTAGTTTCAAAGTACATTTCAGTTATAGCAAAATGCTGAAAAATCATTAATTTGTATTTCGTGTTTTATACCCATGTCATGCATTTGTATGAAATTAATAACATCAAACTTCAAAGCCGATTTATAGTAATTTTACCATTAGCGCCATCTATTAGACTTTACGTAAACTACAATACCAAACGGACGTTGACTCAAACTTAGTTTCTTTCTTTTCCTACAGGCGGCAGCACGTTGCGGCGCCATGGGGCTCCTCTACAACGGGTAATTCACGAGCCCAACACGAACTTTTCGAGTTACTCGAACGAGTACAATGTTCCCGACTGGACGACCAGAGGGCAGTACTGCCGCCATATTTTTCTCAGGTAAACTATTTTTCTAAGCTGTATTTTGTATTAATTATTATGATAACTTATCTAAGCCACCAATTAACCGTTAGTAATGTTATTTTTTAATGTTACAGTTATTTCAAACTAGTATTGTCGATGTATATTTATAACAACACGTATAAAATAGGAAATTGAGTACCTATATAGTTTTGCAATTTTTAATTTCTAATAATAATAATTATATAATTTAAAAAATAACAATTTATTTTAACCTACGCGAAGTTGCGAGTTATTAACACTTTTTCTTTGAAAAGCTTACTTGCCTAGGCAATTTCGTGGAGCCTTACTATAAGTAATACACATTTTTTGACTTTAAGAGCCCGGGGCCCTGTGTGCCGATTTTTTACTTAGCACAGACTTCTGAAGAAAATATTCTGCAGAAAATACACATTATACATTTTTTTTCACATGAAGTCAAATGTATTCCGAATTCAGTAATTAACTGTCTTTGCAAACAACAGAAAAGTTGTTTTGAACTCTTTATCAGAGTAGGTAGAGCCATGCTTCTCCTATAAATGGGCCTGCTCGACAAGGAAGTACTACAGCTACACTCTCACAGAAAATCGGCATCAAGCAATACAGAATTCTTCGTATGTTCCGCAGTTTTATTCAGAGAATTAGTTATAATATTTTCTTTTAAAAAATAACTATAAACGCCAAATACCATCCTTCTCTCCCGTCTCCTTAAAGTTGATTGAGATCGAGGCATTGTCTTGAAATAAATGTTAACACACCTGACAAAACTAATTTATATTTTAATTTAATTTTTAATAATTTATTTTAAAGAACTAAAACAACCGTGTGCGAGTGTACTAAACGCGGCCCCCTTCATACCGCATACGGTTGAGACCCAAAAACGTGCTACTGCGCATGGTTCAACTTACATTTAACAGACTATACTGATGCATTTCGTACGAAGAGTGAGAATGCCGGAGCCCCAATCTTCTACCCCGTCTGTTCTCTTCTTTTCTCATCCCTTCCCTCCGACACCTACCTTGAATTGGCAACGCGCATGTGATACTTTAAGTATCGCAATTTTTCATAGGTTACATCAGGCGAATCGTATGCTTCCCGTATGACAACCGTCATGTAATAAAAAAATTAATAATATTTAGTCCATGACAATAAAATGTTGAGAATATGTACCTATGTAGCCGCTATATTTTGGAATTTTTGGAAATCTCTTTATGTACAAAATTTCTTAAGTGACGAAACATTAAACAATGTAGGTAATTCCATTATTCCATGTTTCTTGCAATATAAAATCAAAACCTAATAACTGCTCCGTGACGACGCGAGACTGTAATAATTCTAGGGTTGACAGCTCTGTTATCTTGTATTCAAAAGCAAGAATATCATGAGAATAAAATAGAACAAAATAAAATTGTATTGATAAAGAGCAATATGCACTCCGGACACATACAAACTCAACCTAAACTCCAGACAGTCTTTAAAGTTAACTTAATATTAAGTGTATATACCTATTAAAGAATTTTCGTTAAAAGCATTAAAAATACAATAATTACTAAGGTGACTGACATCATAAAAATTACAATAACTCTCGCAGGTGTGGAATATAACAATTGGTGACATGGCTATTATAACACAGATTTTTTTATCTTCGATCTCAGTCATGGCCTCAAATCCTGATCCCCATGGTTCTCAGTCATCAACCCTAGTAACTCACTTTTCCGTCAAGAGTAACGACCGTTTTGAGTTCAACAGTCAAGTAGTTCGTTGGTAAAAATAATCGGCGGAAATGATAAAAGGTACGAAGATTCGTGGGGTGGCCAGCGGACCGTGGTACAGTAATCTTTCAACGATCGTCATGCCCTTTGCTTTACACTGTACCTACCTGTTGGGTAATGGTAGTAATGTCTTAAAATACACTTTAATTTTATGTTATCACGGTTTTTATTTTATCACGGTTGGCCAATAAGCCTACGGGTCCACATGATGTAAGTAGTCACCTCATCAATAAACGCTTGCGATACTTGATGTATCACATGCGTGTTGCCAACCCAAGGAGGGAAGGGAGGAGGAGAGAAAAGGAACGGAACAGAGGGGGTAAGAGATTGAGCATCAGGCGGCTCTTTCATCACACGAAACGCAAACTACTGATACTATTGCTTTACGCCGATTTTCTATGCGAGGCTGGCTCTACTACCGTTACGTAAAGCACGTCTTCAGATTTTTTAATGTAACGTTTAATGATTCCGATTCTTGCAAAGCAAAGCTACAAATTATTATACCAGTGTTGACATAGGCTATATATTTTATACCCGTGCGAAGCCGGAGTGGGCCGCTAGTTAAGAATATAAAAGATCACTTTAAAAAGAAACCCTTATCTGTGTATACAGAAGTACATAACCAAGTTCCGAATGGTAATTTAGATGGGACTTTTTAATTATGCATCCTAATATAAATATTTATAAAGTACAAACTGTTCCATAAAATAAGGTTTGGTAGTATTTTACAAGGACAGATTTAATTGCAGGCTTATTTATTATTCACCCTCCCTGATTTTTAACTTCAATACAATATTATTCATGTAGTCAAAACCTTAACGTTTTTAATTAATAATGAAACAAAATTGAAACATTTTATGAGGCTGTAAGTATTTTTGGTATGTAGTAAATTTAAAAGAGAATTAGGCAAAGATCTGTTTTTATTTCATTACGCTTGCCAAACAAGCATATGGTCCGCATGATGGTAAGCTTTTTTTTTCGGAGTGTCTATTACTGTTGGTCTTAGTGGCCTTGACAGCGTCACCGGTTTTCTGGAGACCTCAGCCCGTAAAAGATGGACAGCCAACGCGGGGCTCAAGTTGAATCCATCCCAAGGGCCCCGTCCTGCGAGGTCGAGCCTAGACTTGGGACGTCATCGGGAGGGAGGGAGCGCTCCGGAGCGCAATAAAACGACCCTACGCGGCGTGGTGCTTACCGTCCGGGGTGAGCGGGTTGATGGTAAGCAGTCACTGCAACATATGAATGGTGGCGATACTTGAAGTATTATAACATGCGTGTTGCCAATCCAAGAGATTAGAGTGAAAGAAGATGAGGGAAAAAAGAAAAGGAACAGAGAGGGTAGGAGATTGGGCCTCCGGGCTCTCACTCAATGCACGAAACGCAACAGTACTCTTTTACTTTGCGCCGATTTTCTGTCAGCAGGTAGTACTTCCCCGATCAAGCCGGCCCATTTGTGCTTGGAGAAACATGGCTCTATTAATACCTTAAAATTTTTTATTAATGCACCATATATACATTATATATTTTCTAGTAGAACAACTTGTAGCAACGAGGTGTGGCTCTAGTGCCACAATTTGATAGTTGGGGCTAATATTATCTGTTATTGGTTATGTTGGGACTATTATTAAAACAGCGACTCCTGTAAATTTGTTATTTTATTTAAATTACTATTTTCAATTAAATTACTATACTAAAACGGATTACTCAGGCAAGATCGCGAATCGATTACGAGTATTACTTCGCGTCATCAGAATTAGTAATTTTTGTTTTATTTGTTTTTCTGTATGACTAAAGTAGGAAACACTCTTCTTAAGTTTTTTAATATTGAAATTATTTTTGGACTAGTTATGTATTAGTTAAAAATGTTAAAAGAAACAAATATATTATACAAATAGAAGGAATTGTTTGTTTGTATATGTTACGTTACATTTAAGAATATTTCAGACGGAAGCTCGCATCAACTAAATCCTTTGTTCGTTTCTAAGAAATTCTTTTTCAAAGCTGTCGATAGAATTATTAGAAATTCTGAACCAGATTCGTCTAGCGTCAATCTAAATCTTCAAAATGCTTATAAACACAACATCCAAACTGTTAAACAATCTTTAGTTTTTCTATTATTATCGTCAGTTTAAAAACTTAACTATTTACTTACGACATTGTGTTGTAACTTTGCAAGTCATACTCGCATGCTATTCGAAGCTAATTAAAATGCTTCATTTTATATTTCATCTTTAACTTACGTCTTTAATGCCACTTAGATGATAAATCGCTGATTCTCACTACGAACAACCAGGCAGTGTTGCTGACGTTTTGCTTACCTAAAATCAAGTTTATAGTTTCTGCTCCGTTCATTGGGGTCGCAGCCTGATGTTGTACAGCCTGTCTCATTAAACAGGCTATATCAATATAGATATTATTAACCAGAAATATCGACTGGTATTTCTGTTTAATAATATTGGTTATTTTGGCTTCATTACAATTACTTTATATTCTTCTTCTTAACAGGGTCCTCTTATTACTCTTATCCGGGTAGGACAGGTTACTAATTTTTACAGAGTGATTGTCATCTTATCCGCAACTATAACGGCGAAACAGTAACTTATCCAAAATTATATATTATAATAGAAAATTAGCAATCGAGAGTTCATTTTATTATCATATCTTTGAGGCACGGTGACCGAAACAGACATTTTTAAGGTACAAACATTCACCCCGAGTGGGAATCAGTCCTGCGAAGTTAAAGGCAGAATCGCTACCAATACGCCACAACGGTGTCGGTACATTAATTTTATATTACTTTTCATATATTTGTTACCCATCCTCCGACCATGGATTTAAAAGTAAAAGCCCTGATTACAATAACCTGACCTCGGATTCATACTCGTATAATTGTCATACCCTTTTACTTTTATAGACTAACCTAACTAGAGTGTTTCACATGGAATATGTGATTTCAAAATGTTTTTTTGTTTCATTAATTTTTAAATAAGTTTTTTGTGTGGACGTGTGTTATGTATTTTTTTCGTTGCTTATATTATATCAACTTTGACGAGGTAAGTTTTTTAATTTACTAAATTAAACTTTAAGGGTACACGTAATAAAAGTAATGATATATTATGGCGTAGCAATTATTTGGATTGATCCCGCCAGTAGAATTTCACCATCGGACATCGCATCAAAACTCGAAATTCCATCCTTACTACCTCGATGTCTGGAAATCCACAACAGCGCGATTTAGAAGACATTTTCTTTTTCGCACAACCACTTTGTGGAACCAACTTCCGCGGGCAGTCTTTCCGATACGACCTGCGAACCTTCAAGAAAAGACTACGCCTAAGCCTACTCCTTCTTTAAAGGTGGGCAACGCACCTGCATATCCTCCGGTGTTGCAGATGTTCATGGGCGGCGGTGATCACTTAACATCATGTGAGCCTCCTGCCCGTTTGCCCCCTCTTCTATAAAAAAATAGTCAAACCTCAAACAAAACCCTGAACTCATTTTTTTTAAATTTATTCGACAAATTTAAAAAGAATCGAAAAGATGACGATTTCTGCATGTGTCTTACAATTATTGTACATTTTCTATTAGTTATATGTATATTTCCAAGACTATATTATACTACAACAGTAAAAAGAAAATTATTATTTAATCTTTCAACGGGTATTGAGTTTTTAAGAAGGCCCAATTATTTGTTATAAAGTTCTACAATTTGGCGAAACTTCTTTAACTATGTACTATTCAAATGCGGGTTTCTGGATAAGTGGTACGAAATGTCATTCACAATAGAACCGAAACAATCTTCTACAAAACCAGTAACGAGTAACTTTTAATCGTTTATTGTATATACATGTTTTCTTTCTTACATGTAACTGTTATTATTAATTATTTCAGTATATAATATATCTACTGCTGTCTGCATGTTGGTAGTGAGCCTGCTTTGGGGCTCAACGTTCGCGGGTTCGACTCCAGCTCGGACATATGTTTATTAAGTCGGTCTAGACGTTTGTCCTTGTGAATCTCCCTGCCGTGCGTCGGAGAGCATGTTAAGCTGTCAGTCCCGGTTGTTATAATAATATAATAATTATAATAATCGTTAACTCTTGATAAATAATTTGCTCTCCAAGGAGTTACTGGTTCATCCTTAGGGTCGTGGAGGTCAGATGGTAATCGCTCTACGTAAAAAATAGAAACCTTTCGCAACCGGATAAGAGTACAAGCAGACCTTAAATATATAATGGGGAATAATGGTAGTAAGAAGAAGACCAACGCAACACTCGACACCCCAAATGTATTCATATTATTAAAGCGTTTATGGATTATTATATTATGGAAATGTAATGCTTTTTTGTTGCTAGAGATACAAAAAGGGAATTCAAATGTTCCATCACATTGTAGTTAAATTTTTAAGTATCATTTAAATCTTTATTTTAGTTAAGCAAAAATATCCTTTATTTTGTTCTAGTAGGTTTTTGGGTTAAATACATTTGGTTACTAATTCACTATCATACCTTTTAGTGTCTATTCTTCTTATCTTTTTTTATCTAACGTCTACTTCGCTCGAATCCTAATCTCGTTGTATACGTTTTTTCTGAACGATTTACAGGAATTTTTGTAGAACCATTTGCGATAGTTCCTGAATCTATAATTGACTTTAAAGATATAGAAGAGTGACTTGTTAAGTGCACTTTATAGGCATGTTAAAGGATGATGGTTTCATTTATGTTAAGATAAAATAATGCTTACTTAAAACAAATCCGATCCCGACAACGCTGACAATAGATTTCGTTCGGGCTCAACCCCAAAGTGTTCTTGGTTTTAGATGTATAAAAAGATATTAGAGTACATATTTTAATAAGCCTTGTTAAAGAAAACAAATCAGTAGTAGTAGTTGATTAAATCGAAAGGCAATAGATTGACTAACTGACTGATATGACTGCAACTTGAAAGTGTTCTGAAAAACTAATTGCAGTGTAATAGCTAGAAGTCTCTAACCCATAATAATGGCTTCCGTTTTTGGCATGTCATGTGTATCTAATTGCTATAATTTCATACTACTGACATAAAACGGTTTTCGCCCTTTCATAACTTAAGCAGTTTGTTTTGTGTGTTTGTTTTTAGAACTTAAAATAACATTCTTGAATGTGTGTTACCTTCGGAACTAAAAAATATTCTAAATCATTAAGTTATTTACTATATATTTTAAAAATTTGGAGTAATAATATTTTTGTACTCTCAAATGATATCAACACTTTCCGACACCCGTTGCGTCATTATACACGTACCAAAACGTGGTAGCTCGTTCACCTAATTACCTTCTCCTAAAACGATGACTTACGTCACTCCATTGTGGATTTTTAATGCGATAATTATTTAATTTTAATTAAAAACGATAAGAAATATTTTAATTACTCAAATATTTTAATTTATAAAGATTATTTAAGCTGCCTTCTTTGTTGAATGTTACACATTCCGCCATAGGACAGGAGAATTATGATGAGATTTCCGTTACCATTTTAAGGACAAACCATTTTAGGTTTTTATTTTATGATAATTGGCAAACAAGCATATGGTCGGCCTGATGGTAAGCAGTAACCGCAACCTATGAACGCTTGTTATTCTTGGCAACCCAAGGGATAGGAGGGAAAGAATTAGAAGGCAAAGAATAAGGCAAGTGGAAGATTAGCCCTTCGGCGCTCTCACCTCTCGCACAAAATGCAACAGTACTGTGTTACTTTACGCCGATTTTCTGTGATAGGGTAGCACATCCCCGGTCGAGCCGGCCCATTTGTCCTGGCAGGCTTTAATACTACTTGTCCCCATTGTCGTAGTTACTAGTATGATCTGATGTTAGAGGGTAATAAATAGGACGGAAAAATTATCTAAATTATCGGGAGCACGGACACGCGCAAGAAAAATATCCAGACAGAATATAT
The DNA here is from genome assembly GCA_023373885.1 of Hestina assimilis. Classification (NCBI taxonomy): domain Eukaryota; kingdom Metazoa; phylum Arthropoda; class Insecta; order Lepidoptera; family Nymphalidae; genus Hestina; species Hestina assimilis. The sequence continues at coordinate 8,517,357 of CM041754.1, forward strand.
GCCTAGATCACCAATATAAAAGTATCTGTCTAGATAAGACCGTCAACAAAAATAATGAAAAAATATATTAAATTAATACACGCACTTCATTAACGCAATACGCGTTAAACTGTTAAAATCATGACGGATTTATACCATTCATTACACATTTAAAAATAGTCAAGGTGCTAATTGCAAAAATACTTAACTCGTTAGTGTTAAAAAAAATTGGCACATGAAAGAATAGTTTTGTGAAGGGCGAATTAACCAAATTTCTATTTTAAACAAGGAAAAAAAATATTTTATTTCAATACGGTACACGGTTGTTCAATACAATAAACTCAACGGTAGAAGGGCCGACTTCGCTCCATTACCGCGAAAATAGCCCGCTCGATCCTGACGCCATTGGGTTTTTGTCGTACTCCTAGCGTCAGCTTTGAGCTCTTGGAGGGGCAATAGGAATATTAGTAATGCCTTGAAAAAGCATTCCTAATATTCTTCATATAAAAATTGTATTGTTGTTCGAACTAAGATATAAAAATTTCATCAACAAAAAAAATTTAATATTAAACAGTAGCTCGAAATACATATTTCAATTTCATTATCTTATTAAGACTTAACATAAACAAAGAACGAAGGGTCACAGCCCACAGGATGGTAAGAAAGTAAAAGTGACGAAAAAAAATCGAACCAGTTCATATTGTATTGTCTGTGAGTCAGCAAGCCATGACTGTGGCTATTGATTGACCTTCGTGTAAAGAGGCTGGGAGTACAATCTACATTGTATGCTGAATCAGATTGTTTTGCAATTAATGTAACGATCGGTAGGACAGTGGGTGTCATGCTGGCGACAGATATGTGATATTATATTCTACTACCTTTACACCTTCACAGTAAAAATGTAAGCAAATGTTTAAACACATATTTCTTTACCTTGAATTGTTAAAGACTGCGCTTTATTTATTTATTTTTTTATGTAAGAAACGGCAAACGGGCAAGAGGCTTACCTGATGTCAAGGGATCACCACCGCCCATGAACATCTGCAACAGCCACCTGCGTGCCCTCTGGTGTTGCAGTTGTCGACCTGTAAGAAAAGAGTAGGCTCTTCTCTTGAATGTCCCCAGGTCGTATCGGTTCGGAAGTCGTCGTAACCGCTGGCGGAAGTTGGTTCCACAGAATGGTTGTATGAGGAATAAAATGTCTTCGAAATCGAGTTGTTGTGGTTTTTCAGGCAGTAAGGGTGCAATTTCGAGTTTTGTCGCGAAGTCCGATGGTGAAATTCCACCAGACGGATCAGTTCAAACAATTCCTTAGAACTTTCCCCGTGGTAGATGCGATAGAATATTTTTATTGATATAGGTAATATATCTAACGAAAAAATCAATGCATGTTATATTATCCAATATTCCAATAATCAACCAGGATCTGACACAAAAATTATACCTATTTTATAAACACTCGTAAAAATTTCGCTAAAAGTACGTGGTATCCGTATCAAGTCAATATAGAGTCAAGATATTTTGGCAGAGTCCAAAAACACTGCATTGTAACTGCAAAACGCTCATTCATTGTGGACTCATGAGTAACAATTGCCTGAATTATTATCTTGGCAAGCCGTATCGTTAAAAATTCGCTTGAACTACTTCTTTGTGGACACGTTCCAAATATGTTTTTAATACGTCAAAATAATAACGCGATATAATATTTTTAATGTAGAAAAAAAACCTTTTAAGGTGATGAGTTCTGGCTCCGTTGTTCTAGTCCCCGGTGTAAAGTGCACTGATTGAAAACGAAAACGAGTGATGTGGTTTTCTTAATATAATTTATAGTCAAGTGGGTCACGATATGAAAAAGTTAAAGCACAGAATAACAATAGTCTTATACGCAGATAATGTATATGATACAATGTACATATACATAAGTTTATACTATATAGGTGTATATTGTCCATATCATTTTAGGAATAGGTATTATAAACTAGAAATGGTTCTAAGGCCCTGCTAATCAAAAACGCAAGGAGATTTCGGAAGTGTCGATGGAGTTTCACTTCAATGTTATTGAAAGACAGAAATCATGATTTCTTCGATAAACATATAGGCTGAGGCTTGTAATTTTTTAAATATGTTTTTACATTTTGTAATATCGGAATCTATATAGGACTTTGTAAAGCCAGCCTAAACTTAAGTAGTAAGCCTTTGCTCTAAGTAATGTAAAGATTGCTAAAATTCTAATGCATGTCAATCAGACGATACAGGAAATATGCATTGACGTATTAAGGAAAATAACATAACAAAGGAAACTATATTTCTATTCTAATACCTTAATTATTAATTAATTCAAGAATTTACAAAACATTGTGTACTATACAACTGTGTGTAATATATACAATTATTTATTTATTTTATTTATTTATTACATGGAAAACTTACAGCTATAAAAACATATAGTATATATTAACTTAAGCCGTGACGTGTGCCAATTCATTATTAATTTAAATTAATGCTATTTATAACTTTTGCTGAAACATACACGTTTCCTCGAGAAGTTTCGCTCATTGGTAGAGTATAAGTTGATTTTTTAAATTATGTATATATGCATTGTATATAAATATAGTAATGTATTCTAGTATTATTTCAGTGCCTATGCTAACGACCGCCAAATGAGGAGCATGCAGTTGCATAACTGATGCATCGGTTACGTAATCACTACTCTAGGGATGCGACACGATTTACGTTTTCTATATAATACAAATTATTTTGGGAAAACGGCAATCTTACTTAAAATTTTTGTACTATAACCGTTCTAATATTGAAGAACGCTAATAGATCTTTATTTAATTAGTGACGACTTAACAACTCTTACATAGATTTTTTAATCCCTTATTCTAGTATATAATACATAATAGAAAATCTAGCATCAATGAAGAATATGTGTCATATTACCTATCTAGAGTAAAATAGATTTTCATATTTCAGTATATGTAGAGATAAAGAATCATTTATTTTAATTTTCAAATATCGCGCTGTATATTATGAATTAGTAACGAATTAATTTATCGATAAATACGTCGAGCGTCACTGAATGACCGTGATATTCTATATGATAAATCACTTTCCAGGTTTGGTTCGACTTAGTCGTCCAGTGAGTCCAGTGAATTGAATAAATATCGGTAGTGACTGAGATCAATATGAACTGCGATTAGTTAATCTAATCGGTACTAGATTAGCTATTTCATATATTTATTAGAGACTTAATTGTACACCACAAAAGTGGTACAATATAATAAATTAACGAAGCAACATGTACAATAGGCGGCCTTATCGCTTAGCAGCGATCTCTTCCAGAAAACCTTTATAGGTATTTGATGATACAATAAAACAAGTTAAACTTATATTATAGTCAATAAAATAGAAATAAATGTATGTATAAAGTACTCCAAAATTTAGTGAATTAAGTTTTATTTAATTTCACTTTTTCTATTTCTATACCCAAACATACCATAATTTAACAAGCCAAGTTTTACCGTAGCAAAAATAAATAAACAAATAAATATTATGGTATTTTCATTTATTAATCGCATCGTTATTTCTAAAACATATAATAAAAAGTGCTAATTAAAATTAAATGATCATTTGCATTCATTAAAATTCTGAAGTACTATTTATTGAATTTATAATATTATGAATATTCTAAGTCAATAATTATAAAGTCATAAGCGAACTGTCATTGTTAAGGCTCACATTAAAGTTACAAGAACATTTTTAAAATGAATAACTCTTTAAGTTTATTTATGATGAATGATAAACATTTGGAAGGTAATTAGTTAACGAGTTCTCACATTTAAATCTCACTCTATTATGTACTTCATCTTTCTGTACTGATAATTATTTCCTCCGAAATAACATTTTTAAAAACTCATTTTAAATTACTAATCGGTAAGTCTGTTAAGCCTGTCATAACGATATTACTAAATCAGGGCGGATTCAGACCACCGTTTTACAGGAACGTGCTTACACGTTTTTCTAAGTGCGTATAGGTGCGTATAGGCGCGTTCGAGATTTGATGCGGTCAGTTCGTATAATTTTTTAATAAGATTATTATCTACTACAAGCGTTATTATTTACTACGTTTTGCCCATGACTTCACTACTGTTAGTCTAGTCAACCAATTTGTCAACCAATCCAGAATGCCGGCTAGGAAGCCTGGAAGCATAACAAAGAAACTACATTCGAATTTATAATATTAGCTTGGATAAGTGATATTTATTATCCCGCATAGCTTTTATCCTAACAATAGTCTTAGCTAGGGATGTAGTTGCATCTCTTACAACAACTGAACAAACGGTTGTTCATATCTCTGAAGTAATTGATGTACTTACATAATTACGGAACGTTCTCGTTCAGAAATTATGCAAAATGATATTTCTAAATACCATGTATCATACAATTTGCAAAGAATTCGCATCGGCGTCATGCTTCGTTTCTACAAAGAGAAAATTTTCAAGCTAACGACGTGGTTTTAAAAATTTTAAAGTCATTTATATAAAGAAAGTACCGTATTTAATATCATGTCACTTAACTCGAGTGGAAAGTTGTTTGAGTTCCAACACTTATTTAGAAATTACTGTGATTTATTGTATTAAATATAGTATATTATAGTAATAATATACGTCGTTTATAAATGATAGCTTTAAAGTGAAGTAGCTCTAGCTTTAGAGTGAACTAAAATTCTACTTTAATTTATGTTATGTTGTTATACGCAGTAATTTTAGCTGCTATAACTAATAGTTGCTTCGCGATAATACCTAGTATAAGATTTTAGGTATTTATTTATTATCTCGTCCATTAATATTAAATAATTATAAACACATTTGGGTATAATGACCAAACCAATAAATGAACTAAAAAACTAAGTAATAATATAAAGGTTTTTAATTATTTAGATAAACCAACATCTGTTTACAATATTTAATAAATAATAAATAAATAAATAAACGCTGCACACTCAACGGCCCCCATTAGGATAGTTATATCCTGTGTCGGGGTTCGGAAACATACACAATGACATGGACAAATACACCCAGACCGGAAAATATGCTTGCATGGTCAATACAAACATATTATACTCCGAGCGGGAACCTGTGGCGTTTAAGGCAGGTTCGCTACCGCTACGCCACAACATCGTCAAAATAATTATATAAAGTATTTTAATATATAAAATATTTTAAATAATCAAATTTCTAATATTATTTAAATACTTGTAATCGATACCTAAAAGCTAGTAACATAATCGTACAAGTAAGTTAAATTGAAACCTTTTGTTACTTACTTTTTCACAACCCATCAAGGTATACATCCCTAGAACCGAACCACATCCTTCCTGACGGCTTTCTAATATTTCCCTCAAGCCATTTAGAATTCGGAAACCAGCTGTATATGCACCTGTTGACTCTTTGTTCCAATTGCTCCCCATGGGGTGATGCGCCATGCCACTGCGAACCGGATATTCCCACGCGCACTCCTACATACAAATGCGTTCTTTTTTGCGATTTCGAATTCGACCATTTAGTTTATTATTTTATACTATCTGTACCCACGGCTTTGCTCGCGTGGTGTTCCAGTTTTCTTTATTGCACGGAACCCTAATTCTTTTTCTATAATAAAAGTAACCTAAGTTACTACATATAACATTAGCTATCTGACAGTGAAGGTCCGGTGATAATTGGTCTAGCCGTTTCAGTAATTAGCCAGAAAAGACAGACAAAAAAATGTTTTTTTTTTTATATATATTTACCGTATTATATAGGTACTTACATATGCATTTAGTGAAAAACTGTTAATTTGGAATTACAAACAGACAAATCAATTTTATTTATTTGTATAGATAATGTAGGTAGGTAAACTATAGATGTAATCTCAAAATGTTTATATACTTATTTCTATTTTCTGTTGTTTATAACCATTTATGGTTTTTGCATTTGCTAAGTGTATCAGTAAATTTATGTTGTATTTGTAAATGGACCCAAATAAGCAATACCATGTCAACCCACAAAATTGAAAAACTGAGTTATATATGCAGAAGTGTTGGTAAATGGCTGAAGAACATTTTTCTTAATATTTGTAGGATTTTAACTTTTAAAACTTCTAATAAAGCCATTTTTAATCATGCAATTTATGTGTTATGTTAAACGTTTTGAGTTATATTATATACGAAATATGCAGTTTGTATACTTATTTTTTGTGACAATAAGTAAAATAACTTACATAAATCTGAAATTGTCAAAAACTTGACCAATACTTAAAAAAAACATATAAAGCAAGTTGTTCAAAATTTTCTAACGCGTTTTTCTCGAAATGACATTCGTGTGGGTTAATATGATATTGCTTATTTGCGTCCAAATAACGCCTTAACTCCATTATATAAATTTATATTTCTTGTTAAATACCAAATTTCTTTCAGCGAAGCCGTAATTAATATTCTACACAACTGTAAATTATTTCTAGAATGTTTGGTGCACACTATACAGCTAACCTATGTATTTGAATTTAGTTCCTGAAGTTCGTTTTATACTTCTTAACTTTTTATATTTTGAACTAATGTTAGTACCTAATCGAATTGTTCACTTCACAATAAATTGTAATTATTATACTACATATTACGTAGATTTTATCAGCATCGAAGTATAATAATTACTTTAATTATGTTTTTATTTAGATATTTTTTCCATAAAATATTAGCATTTCTATAAAGTTTTTGTTTTCGGTTTGCTACATTCACCTGTCTTGTCTTAGATTTCTGCATCTGAAAGTTGAATGCGTTCTTTGTCCCTATCTATCTTATTGCAACTAAGTAGCAAGAAAAGAGATGGAATATCTTCAGTAAACCGGTGGCGGTGGAAGCATGTGGCACGCGCCACTCCATTCGGTTTTCGAACACAAGTTGGAGTAGACGTCGCGTTTTGTTACGTTCACTCAATTTTTACACGTTTCGATCGTATTTTGACAGTTACGGAATATTGAAATCTATCGCCGAATGGATTGTTTTGATTACTCGTCATATTGAATGTGTGATTTCGTGAAGTTATAATTATAATTTAGCATTATGGACGCATGTTTGAGTTATAAAATTTAAAAAAATATGTGTTGAGAATACTTTTAGTTATCAAAAGAAATTTAACCTACATCCAGGGAAAGAAAACGCCGGTGCAAAGTGAAAGTTAATACTTTAATGTTTTTACTTATCGTTGTGGACAAAGCCATTCAGAGCGAATTTTTGGAATCGTTCTCTCGATAATTGCAAAAGTTGTCGGTTTCTTAAGGGAACTGTGCAGCTGGTTGACCTGAAAACTGATAATAAAAATAAACGATACTCCTAGATTTATTCGGAGGTCTTTGAAGTCGGTTCTTATGATGATAAATGACGCGTGTGATGTGAGAATGCGATTCGGGAAGCGCTAAGAATCGTTCGTCCGGTGAATTTTTTCGGGCTTTATGAGGGAGAGAAGGTCCTTCCCAATAAGCGGCGAAGTGGCGGTTAAAAGCGAGAAGGATGGAGCTGGGAGGGGTATGGTTGTGAACTCTGTTCTTTGTGGTGTTGTGGATGAACTATCAAACGGGAGGACAGGAAGACGAGGTTCGTGGGTTAGACACGCAGTCATGGGTGTACTCAGGTGGAAGGATTTGACCGGAGTGAGGACCAGCACTCCTACTGATCAGAAAGAGGTAGGTCACACTTCTCGCAGTGTTATGCCACATACGATAAGTTTTACGAGTTGTTTACTCCAACGTTATTTATAAAGTAGGTATGTTTATTTACATAAAGATAATTGGTGGGAACGTAATGTATTTGTTTTCGATAGAAACATAAGTCGTACAGGAATATGTGGAATATTTATGCTATTACTTACTAATCGAATAGAAAAGAGGAAATTACAATGAAATTATATGACCTACGTCATTCATTATGTGGAATTTTAATTAAAATGTAAATATTATTCATGCATATTATCTTACAGTCATTGTTTTATTTTGTAGATGCTCAAGCACATAAACAAGTTTAGTTTAACGTAAATTATAAAAGTTAATTTACCGATTTCTATTTTCAATGAAATTTGTGTAAAATGTCATGTACATTTTTTGTTGCAAAGATCGCAATCTCTGTTTAGACGTTATATCTTTTGTCTTTAGTACAGCGAAAAACGATTCGATTTTTCATATTTTTTCGACATAATGAGTAATGTAACGGCATTGATAGGTACTGTTATATGTTATGTTGACAAAAAGATTAACAATGAATCATTTAGTGTTATTTAAATATAACTAATGGAGAAAATCTTGTGTTTCGGCCAAGTTCGGTTTTACATGTATCATGTAAGTTGATTGACGTCATCGTGGTTTAATTGTCACTTTGGTTCAGATCTCGTGTTAGCACCTTTCGTAAAGTATGTGTCAAGGTGACGTATTTTAGGACACTATACTTAAAATTAGATATTTTAATATATTTCATTCTAAAGAACTTTTAAATCCTGGAGAAATATAATTTTTCAACTTTTAATTTACAGCTTACCTTTTTAATTTTGACAATACTAATCCGAACTTTAATTTTATATATGCGAATGTGAGGTTGTTTTTTACGCTTAATATAATTATTCAACCAATCACTTTGCATGCACGTTATTAGGGGTATAGAAAAGGACACAGAGTAGGACATACCTTTCATCGGGCAAAGTACCTACTGTTCCCAAGGGATAAAAAAATAATAACAACTCGGCCTAGTTAAATTTATCTCTGAAAATAATTCCGAAGTCCGTGCAGACACAGAACAGTCGCGAGATGTTAGTTGCAAGTTATTTTTTTAATGTTTCGTTCTTATTAATATTTATTGTTACTAAGTTGGCAAACAAGCATATGGTCCACTTGATGGTAAGCGGTTGCCGTAACTTATGAGCGCTTGCAACACCATTTGTTGTTGTCACTCTCGTTCCCAACCTCGAGAGACCTATTATTGCTTAAATCTCCTTTGCTCAGTAATTTCAATAGACTACAAACCGAAATTTGATACTGCGGTGGTACCTACCCAGCCGACCTTTTGCAACAAAAGACCCACTACCAGTGTGACTGATTGCACTGGTGGAATAATCTCTGCTGTGACATGGATTATCCTTACAGCGTCACGTCCCGACGCCGAAAATAACTATTTTAATATTACTCATTGTCATTATCTTAACAAAAGTCTACTTATATTATTTATTTGTTATTGTTTGTTTATGCAAGTAGTTCTCCGCATACAAATCACTATTGCAATATTCACTTCGTATTCGCATGTGCGCTCCTGCACTTCCTTTCACGGCCCGAGACGTTGCCTAATGAAAAATTACAGCCTTCTTCGCGGTAACCTTACTAAGATTTATTTAGGACCCTCTTCACGCTAACATTTTTATTTCTTTACTATCATATTTTATATTTATTTATTATATAATAACCTCTACCCGCAGATTCGTTCGATTGAATAACGATTTTTAATGAGGTACCTTTAATGCAATAATTGGTTTGCAATACAAATTTCCCCTATTTCGCACGCTTCCAATTCTGTTTTTACAACCAAAACCTTTGCCATGGTTCCTTTAATATACCTACGTAGCTGTAAAAAGTGACACAAACAAACAAACTCACTTTTGCATTTTTAGTATGAGTTAGTATTATACTATCTACTACCAGGATAGTGTACATAGATTTAGATAGAAATATTTTTACCATATACTTTAAGATTTACGGTTTTATTATGTCTCAAACTTAAAGTAGGTAGGTACCTCTACAATCTAGGGTCTAGAATTTTTTTATTTTTACGCTTTATTATGAATGATGATGTGAGTTGAATATTAATAAACAAATAAGCAAAAGCAATAAAAATAAACCACATTTGGTTTAAAAAACCGCGTGTAAAGTCTAGTTAATAAATTTATATTATAAAAAATGGTTTGCAATGCGGATCAGATTGCAGTAGTTTTGCAGTAAAAGTTAGGTATCTGAATAAACTGACTCTAAAACTCAAGTTTTCAAAAGCTTTCAATTCACTAGTAAATCCTAATAGCTTAAGTTTGAAATGACAGTTTTCTTTTTTTTTACCAATGATCTCAGTAAGAAAGAGTATCGATTTTCTTTCAAATGTAAAAAAAAATCGTAACGGTCTGATTGAATTGTGTCGACAGTTCGTTTCCTATTTATATTTTTTGCCTCATTAACTCTTGTCCATTGAATATTAAGTACATACTTTCAAATGCTACTTTTATCACTTCGATTTTTCTTTGGTATTTACACTTGAGCTATTTTGTTTTAATGTGATGTGGTATGTTACTCATTTTTTAATAAAATGTTTGATATAATAAAAGTAACGTAAAAGGTAAGGTAAAATACGGTCGGTCTTCGGAATGCCCTCTTGTGTTGCAGATATTCATATGCGGCGGTCATCGCTTACCATCAACTGCCCGTTTCTCCAAACAAAAATCACCACAATTAACTCTTCTATTTTTCTCATTACTTTATTAGGATTCCGTGACCAAAGTGTGTCAACGGAACCCTATTACTAAGCCTCCACTGTCCGTCAGACCGTCCGCTCGTCCATCGGGCTGGGGCAACCTTTAAACTTGACATTTTTTGGTGTATATCATGAAATGTAATAGATAAATACTTTCTTACGTTAATATCATAGATTCTACGCTAGTCTAATACGTACTTGGCCGGTTTTATTCTAATCTTACTGTGTATACGAAAATTCGTACATTCTTTAGCCAAACATTTTTTTCCCAGCGATAATTGATACTTTGGTAAATCCCAATGTGTCGTATAACGTAATTTATGCTTTAATATTTGCAAACGCAAAACATCTCAGAAAGAGGTCATAACAAAAATCGTGTCGAGACTGCGTGTATCGTCGGATATTTCTCACTCCAATTACCGTCGACATTTTTACTGCCTTCAGGGTTGTCATACGAGAACTTTAATTAATGAAACTTTGTATGAAAAACTTGCTGAGATTTTTCTCTCTTATTACAGATATTCTCTTAATTAGTATTCGGTTTTACGTTTTTCATTTCTGTAGTACTTCGTACTTGACATTTTAATTGAAAACATTGTTTATAAAAAGTATTTCTTGCTGGCTTTTTGACCTGATTTAAATGAATGTGGTTTGATTTTTACAACTTTTTATTTAGGTCTCAAGAAATGTATGTTAAACATAAAGTGTATGCCCTTAAATCCTTGTATTCGCCAGTTTTTAGATTATTTTGGTAACCCTTAACTTATTACCATAGATTTGATGGAACTGCGCTGACACGTTTGGGACAGAATTATATTAACATAAGCGGATATATCGTAAAACTTACCCATAAATATTTTATTAGTTTTGTTATTATATATTTTTCTTACTTCTATGTATTTATTCATATAATGTAGAAGGATAAAACGATTTATATCCGATTGCTGTATAGCTAATTCATCATTCTGCCCAGCGCTTAATAATAAATCAATCAATTTTCACGCTATCTCGGCAATAACGCGTTCGAAATATATTTTTCTTTATTATTTAGGGCTTTACGATAAATAAGGTTTTCCCCGTTTTAACCGACTTCAATAAGATTGATAGATTTTGTGTTATACAAATAAATTAACGATAATTTTGACATCTGACGTCTTGATGTTTCCTATCTTGTTCTGATTTGCTTCTGGAGTGGTCCCATGTAAATTATGCAATGATAGGTTTTTTGAAGAGCTCCAGATATATAGAACGGAACCCCTCAAAATTTAAGAGTTAATTGTATACTTGTGTTGGAGCCGGTTGTGGTCTGTTGTCGTTTTTAGGCTATCGTAGCCAAATGGCAAAAACGAAACCTTATAATTTCGTCTGTCCAGATGTTCCTTTGTCAGTATGTCACAGTCATTATTACATCGAATAACTTCACGTTTAGTTTAAGATAAATATAATCTACTCTGATTAGTGGAAAAGGGGGTTTTATCAGCATGCGTTATTATCAATATAAAAAAATATATATTTCGGCTTCAGCTCCAAGGGCTTAAAATTTCAAGGGCTTTAAAATGAACAAATTGGCTCCGTTTGTCTGATGTAATCGCACTGCAGATCTTTAATTCAATTTAGATTTGTCCGCTCTAGCGAGAATTCAAATTGTTTTTTTATTTAGCAGTCAGCTGTTTTTGCGATAACAATGGTAATTATTACGTAGAAATTTCGTAATAGAGTTTGTTAATTCTTCTCTTCTTTCTCTTTCTTTCTCTCTGAAATTGAAGCACCTGAAAAGAGACTTATATTTGACTATGGCTTTTGGTGATTTTGCTATAAACGCCGATAATCGCGATGTTTGTATTCCGGTCTGAGTGGTTTTGGTGGTGTTAGTGCGTCTTTCCGGAAACTAAGGATTTTACTATCCTAACGAGGTTCATTAACTGTGCAGCGTTTATCTTATTTATTATAAACTTAAAGAATTGATATGTAAACACTTATCTAAGGCACGATTAAAAGAAGCTGTCAAATAGATCGTTTTATAAAGTGCTCTTAGATTGCTCTGCATTGGGGCGGTTTCAGACCAGCGTTTTATACAAGCTCGTTCTCCATAAGAGCGGTTATAGACGTATTTAAGCTCGTTTTTCGAAGTACTCCATTGACATTCGCCAACACTGGTCCGAGATTTCACGCCAGAATAAGTCCGTGTATGCGCGTTCAACTATTTGAAGCGCGAAATAAAGCGCACGTGTTAGATCGTATGCCGAAACAACTGTTTACTCTCGATAATAAAACGCTAGTATGTAACAACCTTAACGTTACGATCAGCTGCCAAACTAGGTAAGTACTCAAAGCGTGACGGATGCGATGCAACAGCGAAGCCTTGCGTTGGCATGGAGTATGAAACAGGCGTTGACCATCGTAATTTATTGCGGGTCAAATTACGTTAAGAAGCTAGTCAGAAAGTAAACACACTATTTTAATTTACAACAGAAAATAGGAAGTGGTTAAAAGTTAAAACGAATGAAACACCATTGGTAGTTGTCATAAATCAAACCGCTGTGAAGAAAAATGGCGACCAAATACTTAAACTTCGTTAACACCAACAAATGCTATCTCCACTATTGTTACGAAATTGAACGCGGTCAAGAAGAAACAATCTTGCACTTTAGTTTCCCAAGACAGGAAAATTATTAGAAGTGGTGTGTAATAATTGATTTGATTACCTTTTTTCCTATAAATGTCCTTAAGACGATAGATTGCAAATGACCATTTAATTAACATAACTAAAATATCGTTTTCCAAATCACTCAAAGCTAGAAGATTGTTCATTTTAACACAAGAAAATTTGGATGCATCATAAAACGATGAAGTAAATTACGTGACCAGAACATAATTATGAGACGGTTAAAACTCAACTCATTAGCATTTTATTGAAACCATAACGTTACACATTGATTATAGCAAATAATCACATCATAATTGTATATTGTATAAGCGTCCTATGAGTGTTGTATTAAAATTTAAAGTATTTGGTTCGAAGATCACTTCTATTAGATATCTGTTCTGTGATCCTGCCAGCATTAGTCCCAAGTTGGCACACTGACAACTATTTTACGGCATTTGTTCTTGGTTGTCAAGAGAATTATGGACTCCAGTGCAACTGTCATTATGTATATTATATTGATGTCTTCATTTGTTGCATTTTTATTCAGAGACAACGGTTGTTTAGTTATTATCGGATACAATACAAACGTTAATACCTACATACAAAATAGATGTGACTGCGTTCGATTTTGCGGAAAATTATGCATTTGTACTTTATTTCCAAACAAAAATTGTTGTACTAAATATGAACGCTTACCAAGTCCCATACTTTCTGATTCTTATTTCATCCCCTCACGAGCGGAATTTCAAAAATTCATTATTATTGTATCTTTACATAGCTTAAAGAATATGCCTACTTTTCAAGTTCTTACAGTCATATACTTGCTTATAATTAATTATGAGTAAGTGCTATTTTCGTTTTATCTAAAATAAATTATTATGTTTAGTATCGACGGCATTATGTAAAATAGGTTGTTAAATCCTCTTCTAAAAGCATTGGTCCAAACACAGGTACATCTACTCAAATGGTAACAAATACCCCGAGTGGGAATCAAAAGGCGCCCATCGGCGTCATTGGAACTGACCGTTCAAACATTATTTAACTATTATTAAACAAATGTAACATAATTTTGTAATTACATATTTTTAATTAATGAATAATGCTTTTTATAATATCGATTTATTATTATTGTTTAAATAATCCATCACATTTAGGGTAATGCGATCCAATATGAATGTACATTTAGTAAACTAGGTTAAATGTTACCCAGAAACCTGGCGTTAACTGAATTTGCGTTTAATATGTGACATGAATTTATGAATTGTTTTATGTAGAAAATGTTTTGAGTAATGGATATTAAAAAAAACATTATATTTATTTTTACAAAGTGTTATTGCTTTTTCAAGTAATTATTATTCTCATTTGCTTTAGTTAGATTAATTATTACGACATGGTCACAATCGGGTCAGAATTGAACATAGAATTTTCGTGTTAACAAACAATTTTACCATAGAGTTGTAGAACTTTTAGAGTCCTAGACCATACCATTACGAAATATTTTCGACCACCTCTGAAGTATACTTCATTCAACAAAAAACAATCGTAAAAATCATTAAAATACGATTACGATATCTTGATAACATTACACCAAGAAATTATATTGTAATTTTTGGTTAAAGTTAAGTTAAAAATAAATTTTCAGATCTCAAAAGTCAAAATTGTATTTTTTGTATGACAGTTATTGTTGTGTTGGTTTCGCATTTCGTGCTAAAATACATAATTACTAGTTACGACAATATTGTGAAAATGTAAATATACCAAATTTCGAAAATTTAACGGCTACGTTCTTTTTGTCTTCGTTTAACTCCCTCACACTGATAAAGGGCCTCCGATGGGTCCAAAACTAGTCGGTTTTAACCGTTAAATTTTCATTAAGTTCAATAATGTCTTACGATAGTTTTAATAATTTAATGAATTCACCATTCTGAAACCGTACGTCATGTCTATTAGCACCTATGTATTATTTGATGATGGTTGGTGTTAATAACCAAATATTTAATACTAGCATCTGGCCGCGACTTTGTCGCGTTGACTATAGAATTGGTACCACTCAGAAATGAATCATAATAATTATGTAAGTTAATAGTATTCCATAAGAAAATTCTATGTGCATAACTGAACTGAAGTGATGATTTATTTATATATAATTATGGTTTTTAAACTCCAGCATTTACTAAATACTACATCAATACCGTTTCAGGTAAATACTATGATTGAACTGTAAGTGGGCCATGACCTGTTTCTCTACCGACATTTTTATACTAATTTATATCATTTGATCAAAGGTCTCATAGTCATCACTAAAGGTTTCATGAATTGTATTTGAGGTCGCGATCACCGTTTGTCACTTGAAATCTAAATTTAATTTCCGTTCCATTCAATATAACAGGATATGCAGTTTGATTAGTCTTGTGTGTAAAATACCACGTGAATGTAGTTTTTAATCATTATATGTTTAAGATGTTTTGTATTTAATTTAATTGCTTGCTTTTCAATATAATACAGACTTAAGCATTACATTCATACATACTTTAATAATTATAATAAATAACACATCACACTCAACGGCCCCCATTAGGATAGTGATATCCAGTGTCGGGGTCGGAAAGACATATAAAGACAAAATATGCTTGCATGGTGAATACAAACATATTATGCTCCGAGAGGGAATCGAAATCGCGACCTGTTGCGGCAGCGAACCTGCCTTAAAGGCCGACAGGCTGCGCCACAACGTCGCCAAACACTTCACACTAGGATATAAAAGTAGTAATATTAATTGAATTCTTTGATTCTTAGTGTTTCTAAGTATATAATATATACTTTAGTAAAAGTACAACTAAAGTAAAAAATATGTTGATTTTAATTGTATTGAGTATGACTGAAAGCTCTTCTATAAATAATATTTATTATGACCTGGTAATGGCATATCCTGCTTATCGAACGACCCAGTTTTGGAATTAGCTTTATTGGTTAGTAGTATTTATCTTAGCGGTAATGTCTGCATCTTGGAATCTCAGGCCGTTCACACCGCGAGCTTATCAGTAATATCAGCTTGCTGACGTAATCCATATATTAAGAGAATTAGTCTCGCCCGTGAGTTGTTCACACTAAGAGTATCTTTTAGGTCAAACAGTGTGAAGATTAAATTTAAGATCGATTTTAGCCTTGTGTCGTAAATATTTATGTAACAACACAGACACATACTGAGATACTTTTATGTATAAAATATATACGTCTACTCATCTAATAGCGATCTTATTAACCCGTAAACAGCTGTCTCTAGAAACATAGGTACCCTATGAAATAAAATCTAACAAATTTGTTAACAAGAGTCCTTTTTAAATTTGGTTTAAAAACTTGCTCGTGGGCGTATAAACGATATTATATCATATGAATATAAAATCAAAATTCTTTAATAATGTTTTCCAAAGTCAATAAATTGTATGTATACTATCCGACCGCAATGACTTTGTCTACACATATAGTAAAATTTTATTTCGTTGATCTCGTTACCGTAGGAGTTTCGATCTCGTAATTTGGTCTCCTAAATATAACCAACCTACATGCATACAAACATTTGGTAATACAAATTATTCCCGTTGATTCCGTTTTTTAAAAAGAATTATCCAACTTGGTGCAGTCGTTCTAAAGCTATGCGTGTACATACATTTCGACGATTCCTTTTTATTTATATAGATTACTATATAAAGAGTTTATTTATATTATTATATTCTGAAAGCAAAAAGGTTAACGTACTCTGGTGCTAATGGGATAAAAACTACAAGATAATATTGACAGGCGAATGATGAATTGTCGCTGATGGCACAGTTACTCCTCATGTGTCACACGAATAGACTTATTCAATGCTAGACATGTTTGATGATTGAACTTTGGAAACTTGTTTCTTATACTTTGATAACTTTTGCAGATAAATGTCTGGTCTATTGAAATACACCAATAGATGTTCGACATAATTGTAAATAACGTGTATTTTCAAGGCACAGATTATGAATGTTTTTTTTTGAAAATTACATTCAATATTGTCGTCGATTTTGATGATTATTTTTTGGAAGATAGGTCTGTCTGTGAGGTGAACAAAATATATATGTTTCGTAATGATTTGATCATGGACAGGATCAAGGTGGAATCTGTTGAACTTGGCTATTGTTTCCCGTTGTATGACTTGTATGATCCATACAAACATCTGCCCCGAGCGGGAATCGAACCTGTGATCTTTGGCGCTCAAGGCAGGTTCTCTACCGCTGTTCCAAGCAGTCGTTAAAATTAATTAGAATGCTTAAAATTTATATGAAGATAGAGCGCAAGAAGTTAAATTTAATTAAATAAAACATCGATTGTTACCATTCAAACGGCCAATGTCAAACATATGTCTGACATTTGATTTCAATTCATTTTAATAAATCCTCTATTGCGATAGAGCAGCGAGTCGCTAGTATATATAATAACTCTCTATCTATAATTAACTAAAGTGGTTCAGGTTACTAAGAGAAATCTTTTGTTTTGTAAATGAGATAGTATCTTGAAAAGACTCCGGTTCTATTTCCGACCCTTTGAATGAAAGACGATTCAGACGCTCCACGAGATTTGAACCCGTGGTCGTGATGTACTTTTGAAGTGTCGTGACCTGGTTGCATTTCAAACGACTAAAGCACCTACTAAAACTTCCACAGTGTGAAGTTGACAATTTTCCCCACTTTAACCAACTATTCAATGTTGAATAGTGCAAAGTTAGATATGTTTGAGATCTTCAATCGTTTATGGTGCATTTGGTAATCAAATAAATGCAAATTATTTTAATTATTAACTAATTATATAACTTTAGTACGATTTTATTTTACTATAAACCTTAACGCTTAGATTGTATTTCAAATGTTCTGAAATGACAAAGTTGTTTTTTCATTCTTAAAAATCTGAGTTTTTATTTACTACATGTCTTTATATCAGTTTTAAAAACGTGGTACTTTAAAAAAATGTTTCTTGATCTTGCTACAGAATGTTTTATGAGAGGGCACGGTAGTGCCCCCGCCAAGTCGAGCAAAGAGCACAGCCGTAACATCTTTTCTCATCTTGACTCGAGGCACTTTTGACCTCCCTGCAACTTTTTTGCGAATAAAGCAATTAGTTCAAATTGTAGTGATAATAATACATCTGTTGAATCTGAAATCTGACTGAACAAACAGAAGAATCATACAGAGTACAGACAAATAAGAAAAGGCGGTAAAAACAACTACATTTTCTCACGTATAAAGTAACTATGTAATATATTAAATATGAAATGTATAAAAATTATTTAAGTTACTCAATGTATTTCACAAATAATGTGATACATATTACAGTTGTTCCAGTCATGCAAACCAATTGCAAATACTTTTATAATTATTTCGTAAGCATACTCAACAATCAACATGAATGAACATGACTTTTGTTATAACAATTATTAATTATAGGCCGTATCACTACATAGTATAAAACAAAGTCGCTTTCCTTGTCCCTATGTATGCTTAAATCTTTAAAACTACGCAACGGATTTTGATGCGGTTTTTAAATAGATAGAGTGATTGATGAAGGTTTATATGTATCATAACATCCATTAAATAGTGGAGAAAAAAAATTGAGGCCAGGGGCTGTAATGAATAAATCAAAACTACTGGATCGATTTTAATAATTTTTTCGGTGAATGACATAGGCTATATATTTTATACCCGTGAGAAGCCGGAGCGGGCCGCTAGTACATTTATATATTATGAAAACATGAAATGAACTATATAGGAACGTATTAATAGAGCCATGCTTCATCATGCACAATTAAGATGGCTCGTCCGTGGAAAATGGCGTCAAGTAACAGCATTGTCGCGTGCGATACGAGTGAGAGCGCCGGAAGCCCAATCTCCCACTCCTTCTGTCTCTCTCTTTTTTTCTTTCCTATCTCTTCCGTCTTATCCCTTGAGTTGACAACTCGCATGTGATACCTCAAGTATCCCAAGCATTCACAGGTGACTGCTTACTATCAGGCGGACAGTATGCTTGTTTGCCAACTATCATGAAAATCTTTATTTGTGCTAAATAGATCATCTCGGAAATGTAGTACTATGGTTGTATG
The DNA here is from genome assembly GCA_023373885.1 of Hestina assimilis. Taxonomy (NCBI): domain Eukaryota; kingdom Metazoa; phylum Arthropoda; class Insecta; order Lepidoptera; family Nymphalidae; genus Hestina; species Hestina assimilis. The sequence goes on from CM041754.1 coordinate 8,536,638, forward strand.
TATCCTTTGGTTGTGTTTCTATTTTGTGTCAACCAGAGGTCCAAATGATATCTCCTTTTACTCCTATCTTTTTCTCTTCCCTATCTTATATGGCAAAAACAGTAATGTTATAGTTTATTAACATAAAGTAACTGCTTTATCTGTCTTTGATGTATTTTGTGTCTAACAGTGATTGATCGACATACCTAATGCGTATACGCTCGTGGAGATTTAGTCCATAACGAATCCTGTGTAAAACACTGAAAACATTATGCGACATCACGATTTTCGTATCCAGTATAATGCAAGAATTAGTACACGGGCCAACTGTACTGTACGGTACACGGCTTTGAGACGACACGTATTTTTATAATGCAATCGTAAATAATTAGTTTGCTATTGAAATTTGCTCGTATTTTTTCATATAAATTAAAATTACTTTCATGGTTACTAAATTAATAAAAAAATGCGGTCAGGAACGACTCTTTCCTTCAACTCCGAATGTAATTCGAAATGAAATCTGTATATTTCAATTGGTTATATGATAAAAAGAGACAGGGACATAGAGAGAGAAAGAGCGTACTGACCGTTTGACCGATTGACTGACTGACCGACTGCGCATTCTCTTGTTCGTATGCTTATTGTCTTGTAGTACGCTCAATACACGCATGCACACACACAGCATACGGCATGTCGTTACGTGATGATTTCTACTAAATCGCACCTACCCGAAACCTGTGTTAAGGAATGTCGTTCCAAAATCGTTTCATACTCATTCTTCATTAGAATGGCCATCCTCAGTCGGACGGTCGGGACCCATGTCGATATCGCAATAATCTAATTCACGACCAACAGCGCTTAACGTGGGTTCACTACCACGGGGCCTAACTGTCGTCAATTAAAATAATAAATTTATTAACATTATCTTTTATACCATAAGAAATGCGCTTTCGTTGCGCCGCGATTCGCTTCATGACATGAATGACACGCTAAAACTAGAAATGAAATTTTGATGATAAATACCCTAGTCTAACTCTTTTTGACATATATATATATATGGTGATATATATAATATGAAGAATTTACTCTTTGTTTTACTTAACTTTTTAAAAATCATTACTTTTAATATAGTATCAAAGTTGACTAAGTTCCTATCGAAGATTTTTGTTTCTAAACGATTCAAGTTAAGAGATTTCTTCTATCGTACCGAATTCGGAATTAATGACCAGAAGTTTATACCGTTTCAAGTATATTTAAAGCTTAAACAATGCGAAGGACTTGGGGGCCTTTGTGCTTATCACAACGTTCAAGGGTCTTAGAAGTTACGACATTCGGATGCTTTGTTCGTTCAGAGTTTAGAATCGGTCACGACTTTTGATTCTTCGACGGTCGATTTGACTAATTATCCTAATGGTCGTTAAATTACATTTAAAATTATATTAATTAATGATGAGTTGTTTCTTGAATCATCATTTAGAAATTGCTATCAACGGTACACGGCCTCTATTGAGATAGATGTATCCCGGATACAAGTCCCTATGTTTTTTTTTATTTAATATTTTTTCATTTCATTGCCGTTGGCAAACAAGCATACAATCTGCCTGATGGTAAACAGTCACCGATATCTCTGAACGCTTGCGATACTTAAAGTATCACATGCGCATTGTCGACGCAAGGGATAAGAGGGAAGGCCGAGAAGAGAAAAGCCGCCACCAACCCAGATTTTCCTTTAGAGGGTAGTATTTCCCCGGTCGGGAGGGCCTTTTGTACTAGGAGGAGTATGGCTCTACTAATACTAAAAACATAAAGCAAATACAAACATAATGGTCTCCTTATTAAGTCTGATACTGAATAGATTTCTTATGTATGTCCGGAATCCTTGATACTACTCAAGGATTCCGGACATACACTAGAATACCTCATCTATCAAGAAAAGAGTTGGCAAAATTAGCTAACGAACGGGTAATTATTTTCCATTTGGCTGGTTCAAATGTAAAAATAATAAATAATATAGCTTTATATAAATATCACTGGTGGTAGGTCTTTTATTGCAAGAGGCCGGCTAGGTAGGTACCACCGCAATGTCCAGTATTCTGTTGCCAAATAGTAGTGCTTAGGCACTACTGTGTTCCGGTTTGAAGGGCACTGTACGCTAGTGAAATTACTGGGCGAACGAGATTTAAGAACTAATATCTCGAGGTTGGCAACGCGCGAGTGGCACCTACTAATGGTGCTGCAAGCGCTCATAGGCTGCGGCAGCCACTTACCATCAGGTGGGCCGTATGCTTGTTTGCCAACTTCTAACATAAAAAAATATATATATATATAAAAACTTAATTTGATAATATAATTTGATAACGATTGAAAAACCATTAAAACTTTCGTTAAATGTGGTAAATTTTTAAGTAATTGAATTATGTTAGCGAGTATTTAATTAATGTTAAAATTAAATATTTATTATTCGTCTATATAGGCTGTTGAATGGAAAATTAAAATATTTAAAATGCATATTAATATTACGTAAATATAGCTAACCAAGTTACGCAAGAACGGTACTAAATTTTTATCGTTAACCAATTACGATTCTGTACGATTATTTCTAAACAATATTGGCGCTATAAAATCAATGTTATTGTAGAATTTTCTCGAAGTGATATTTGATTGCGTGTTGATTACAGATAACAGACTTTGCTTTGTTAACAAAACCATCAGTCGACAGCGAGGAGTGCAAAAGACCGGCGGTGATTGCTTTTACCTCTGATAGAGTTGTCAGCTGGAAAGATTTAAAATATACTTAAATATTAAATATTTTGTAATCAATGAAACCTTTTTTGTTTATATGAATCGGAAAGATGAAAATGTTAAAAATACGTCCAGCTACAACATCCCAAAATATTATAAAAGTTGTGCCATATTTTCGTACTTAAGAATATGTCATCAATAGTATGTAACAGGTATTTAAACAGTAAATAATATTGTGATATATCACATGTATATAATAGGGTTGGCACCCTACAGTTGATACAGAATCAATGCTTTCCATCAGGCACAAAAGAGCCAGGTCCTATACTTGGTTGCCACTTGATTGTATACAGAAAAAACACAAAACATTATAGTAATTTAAACGTAGCTAAACCGTAAAAATTCTCACGCTATTTTTCTCTTCACTAACTCGGTGTGCACAATATAATGAGTTTTGCATGACTAAGATGGGAGAAACCGAGTAAAAGCCATTAGGTTTCTCATTGGAAAGCGTTGTTACAACGACATATAAAATCTTCTTTTTTATAGATTATATTAATTTATATTTAATTCGGTTCGGTTTAACGATAGTAGAACTTCTTCCAGCACAAATGGGCTGACTTTTCCGCGGAAGTACTACCCTCTCATGAAAATCGGCGTAAAGTAACATCATCAGTAGGTACTGTTGCGTTTCGTGTGATGAGTGAGAAAGCCGGAGGCCCATTCTCCCACCCCTCTATTTTCTTCTCATCCCTTCCTTCTTGCTCCTTGCGTTGGCAACGTGCATGTGATACTTCAAGTATCGCGCGCGTTCATAGTTTGCGGTGATGCTTACCACCAGACGGACCGTATGCTTGTTTGCCAATCGTTATGAAATAAAATAAGGTTCATAATAGTAGATTAGAGTTTAAGTGACTTCAGAAAGTCTTTAATTTATTTGGTATTTTTGTCTACTAATCAGGTCTTCGAAAACCTAATTGTTTTTAAACTGTTTTTTCTATTGAACAGGTTTTGCCAGATGAGATGTGACATCTAATTAACGGTTATTAATTTTTGGTTTTGTATTTAGTGAAACAGAAGTGAGGATGCGTAGCGAGGGATGTGTTTGTTAAGAACCAATAGAATCAGATTTTGAAACCTCAATCGCTCAACAGTAGAAGGTCCGAGTCCGCTCCGTTAACGCGAGAGTCGCGGGTTTGATCGGTCCTCTTGGGCAAATGTCGTACCCACTCCTTGCGCAAGCTTCAAGCTTATTTGGAAGGGCAATAGGTTCAGTGCAGCGCATAAATAATATGATTTCTGGTTTACAAATGTTACAATTTTTTAAATGAATTCAGGTTAACATAACATAAATTTTAAAAACTCTTAAAGATTCAGTGTCTTTGAAGATTTTTATTATACTTTGATATAAAATTTTAAATTGACTAGTTCAAGTTTTATGAGATTCCTTTGGTTTGATGTAGCTTAGTAAAACAATTTTATCTTTTGATATACTCGTCAAAATCTTATAAAATTATTATTGTTTTATTATAGTACTAATTTAATATAGTTGCTGTTTTCAGCATGACCCATAGACATAACATCGGAGTCATATACCCGTACGTAACTTTCGTCTGATGTAAGAAAGCTCAAATATCCCTAAACTCAAACCAACTCTTTTCGTTCCCTTATTTTTCGTACCTCTCTTCTGAATTCTTACACCTTGAGTCAGCAACACGAATGTGATACTATTGCTGCGGGTATCCGTTAGACTACTGGGACCCCTTACAGGTGGAGCTTGCGCTTTTTTTAAATCTTTGTTTTTAAAGGGTTTGATCACAAAGTGATCATGTCACCCTTATAGATACAAAATAACAATGCATACACTTACAAAAATATTTTAGTTGACCACAATCGCGATTTAAAAAAAAATAATCCAAGAAATTTGTTCACAGTAGGTATCTACCTAATTAAAATTCTATTAATATGTTGATAATATTCAATTAATAAGTCCATTATGAACACTACCCATTGATATTTTAATTAAGCTAATTGTTACTCAGATAAGAGTTCTTGTTGATACATTTATTTTTACTATATAATGTAGTTTTTTTTAATTCAATATAACGATGTTTCAAATAAATATGTACTTTGTATTTTGTTATATATGTTTCAAATTTACGTTCATTTTTCGCGCGCATACGTTTGTTTAGATAGACGCGCTTACACTCGCGTTTCATAAGGCCAACGCGCGTACATGGGCTTATTTCGGATTGTACATTCGAATCGGTGGTGGCAATTGGCACTTGTATGTTATTCAAAAATTACTATACGCTTATATGAGCTACACACGCGTCAACACTCGTATAAGTTGTTCGTGTGGTAAAAGGCGCAGCTATAAAGACCTATACGCGTTTCGAAAAACGAGTTTATACGCTTTTCTAAAACGCTAGTCTGCAAAAGCCGAAAGGCTTAACCGAACTATTTCTTTTCCGTCGCTAGTATGAGACATATATGTATATGGAGCAGGTAACACTCGAACAGGCTTAGTGCTTAGTCAGCTAATGTTAATAAAAGAGGGTTGCTAGTGAGATGCTCTAAGAAATTCTTGTGAAAGGATATTACTCTTTCCTTTTCTTTAATCGTGTAAAGATAAAGAGCACTTACTCCAAGCCTTTAGAAAACATTTTAATTCTTAGATATTATTTTATTTATAAAAAAAACTGTTTGTGTAGACTTTTTCATTATATAAATTAAGAAATTTTTTGCTTAATTCAGTTTTGACTTTGACTAAGGCAGTACTACCGTAAATCCGATGAAAAGTTCAGATAATTTAGTAAAGATCTATAATCCGAAATAATTTATTTTGACGACTCTGTAGCGTAGCGGTAGCATACCTGACTTCAGCGCCACAGGTCGCGGGTTCGATAACCGCTCGGGGCAGATGCCCCGAGCGGTTGTATTAACTATTGCGTTTGTATTAACCATACAGGCATGTGTTCCGGTCTGGTTGCGTTTGTCCTTGTCTTTGTGTATGTTTCCGGACTCCGACACAGAATATCAGTATTGAGAATTTATCGTTTATTAATAATATAATAATAATAATTTATGATGAGATGATGACAGATAGAATCTGCTACTCTAGTCAATCGTAAAAAGTAATTATCCATTTTTACGACTGTTAATTTTTTTGCACTATTTACTAAGTCTGATAATTGTCGCAAACGCCGCGCCGCGCCGGTAGCATTGACCGTCGCGTCTTAGTAAACAGGCAGTTTTTAGGAATAACATTTCTTGCTGTCAAATAAAAACCTATCCAAATGACTATGAGAAAAAAATTCATTAAGATCGTTAAACTACTTTTTGAGATGCTCAAAAACATACAATTATTTTCTATTACTTTTATTATCAAGACTTCGTCAAAGCAGTTCTTGACCACTTTTTTCCGTTGTCGCTGTCAAGGCCAGTAGGGCAAATTTCACATAGAATATGGACTTATTGTTGCAGTATTCGTACTTTAATATTAATTGTTTGCATTGTTAAAACGATACACTCTCAACGGCCCCCATTAGGATAATTACATCCTGTGTCGTCCGGAAACATACACAATGAAAAGGACAAACACACCCAGACCGCAAAACATGCCTGTATGGTCAATACAATACATCTGCTCCTAGCGGAGGCAATCGCGGAAGGCATCTTAAGGCAAGTTCGCTACCTCTGCGTCACAACATTGCCAAATTTTGTTGTTATATATTCATACCGTCTAAAATGTGCATGTGTTCTACCGCTTTCAAAACAAAGGAATTCTCACGCAAGGATTAATTTGTTTACAATCCTAGTTCATTTTTATACTAACAAATGCAACTATCACATGTGCATGTTGTGTACCGCTTTCGCAACATTACATTGTCCCACAATATTATTTATGTTAAGTTTACGATGTTTCGAAACTGGGTTGTGTTGACGAAAGATTAATGCGACTGTTTAGTTTACGATGGGAAACCCTTCGAATTTTGTTTCTAATAATATATTCCATAAGGACATAGACCGTTTCCAATCCTTACTAACACTTAGTATAAATGCGAAACCGTCTGTCTGTTGCGTTTTCACGCCAAAACTACTGATCCGAATTAAATGAAATTTGGCACACATATTCTAGAGCCTGAGCCTGTTGAAAAGGGAACATGAAAAGTTGTATGGAAGTATCGTCATTTTGAGACCTCTTTTTCTTCTTCATTTTTAGACTTCTAAGTTTCAAACTTATTTTTTAGGCTGTTCATTGGATATAAAAATAAACTAACACGTGTTTTAACATTTTCTAAAATTCCTTCTTTAACGGGCTGAAATTGGGGTTCAAAGTACGTATTAAAATCGTTATTCACGCTGGCGAAGCCGCTGTCAGAAACTATTTATAAATACTAATTGTAAGATCATTGTGTATGTACAATATAATTTATGAACATTTTTCTTGTTGCAGGTAAGAGTGCTTTAACAAGTAATCAGGATACTGAATATTTCTGAAAGCAATACATGTAAGTAAAACTCGCCTGAAACGCTATTGGCCGCAGGTTAGATACCCGGCTAATGTTGTATTGACTGACCATAGGCCTGTGCTTGTGGTTGTGGGTATTTCCGGACCCTCTGGGCATCCAACTCTCATAGTGGCCGTTGAGTGTTTAGCGTTTATAATTATTTTAAAAACGTTAATACGTTTAAAAGTAACAATATAAACTATAGTTCATGCGATCAAAAGCGTTTAAATAATAAACGTGCATGTAATCTAATGTTTAACTTGTTAGTTACGGCAATTTCTTAAAAAAAAGTATAGTCAGGCAATTATTTCCGTCATGAGTCGGGTGAAGGTCGCATTACGTCAGCTTTGCACGACTGTAGGTTTTATGTCTTACTTTGAATCAGATTAAAAAACACGGAAAACGGTTTTGTTGTGCATCGCATTAATTATCAATTTTATTATACGTACATAAATTGGCCTCGTGTTTATATACTTACTAAATTTAAAAAAATCTATTTGGTGAAAAGCCTTTTTGAATGATTAGTTATTAAAAACTGTAAAGTTTGTTTTGTTTCATGTTTTAATAAAACCACATGTCCTGGTCATGGTCATCATGGTTTCGATTCCCGCTCTGAGCAGATGTTTGTATTAACCATACATGCATGCCGGTCTGAGTTTATTTTTTCTTGACCTTGTGTGTGTGTTTCTTGATCCCTGACACAGGATATATTATCCTAATCGTTGAGTTTTTAGCGTTTATATTTATTATATAGGCACCAATTATATTCGCCTCATCGTTATTAAACATCTATTACCGTTTGCTCTCACAAACTCTAATGTTAAATGTCTATATTTTCTAAAACTATAATCATTGTTCCTGTCATCTCTATCTTCGTAAATCATCAGAACAGCTTAGACAAATTAGTTAACCAGGTTTAAAATTTTGTCAAACCGCGTCGATTTCTCGCAAAAAATAAAACCGTATGTTGTCAAACTGACTCACTAAAATGAGAACTGGTAATAGTGCTACAAGTATTAGGTGTGAAACCGTTGTCTAATAGACTTTATGGCGTAATTACATCGATTACGACTTTGATTCCCTTTTAGCTGATTGAGCATTATTTTATTATCTTTGCTTGGAAAATTTGGGTTGGTCACTAGAATTATAGTTTTTAGCGTTTTAGTCATAGGTAGTTGAAAACTTAACAAAGCTGCAAAAGGTTTGTCTGTGCTTTGATAATACATAGTAAAAATTTAGAATTAATTAATATAAATATATAATTCATTTTTAAACTCAAACAATTTAAGTAGGTAATGATAAATATATATTTTTTGGAAATTTTTGGAAATGATGTGGTTGCGGTTGGGTAGATTCAAAAGAAAGGAAAAGAAAATTTTCATTCGTAATATTATATGGCGGTGAGCCATTTATGTGCTCCTAGGATTTTTTTTTGATAAAAGTTTCTATGTATGGAAGATTAAAGCAATTATTAAATATTTTTATTTAAAACCCTTATTACTCAATGCAAAAATATACAATTTTTGCATAGAGTAATAAAGTCCGCTGTACCCAATTCTATTGATTTTTGATATTGTGTTAGAACTGAATTTACATTTAGTTAGTTGTATTATCATGTCTTAGTCATGGAACAGGGGGCCTACCATTAACTCTTATTGCGATTCAAATGGCAACCTAAACTAAAAAATCTGAATCATTTTACTACCTAAATTGAATTGGATCTCAATATCAATTGTTACTAAAAGTTCACGGTAGACAACCTGGTACCTACGACAAAAGTTTATAAACTGAACTCTGTACTTTAGTTTAAATGTTACTTTTTGTCGTTGAACTAAACGTTGAAGCGAATGAGGCAGTTACTCTGAGAATTACCGTTGGGATTTTGACGATTGTTACATAGACTTATGTGTTCTTTATGTCCTAAAAAACCGGCTAAGTGGGTGTCGGACTCGCACACCGGGTTCCGTACCACCGTAGAGTTTAAATATCAATTTTCTTGTATGCGTTTCCTGTTAAAGTTGGAAATAAAATTTTAACGGTCATAGAAATACACAATTTATGAAAATTATACTATTCATATATTACAGTTAATGAAATACGTCAAATATTTTTTTTTAGTATTTGTTGTAGCGGCAAAAGAAATACACATTCAGCAAAAATTTTCAACTCTCTAATAGGGTTCCGTTGTCACCATTTGTGTAAGGAACCCTAACAAAGAATAGTAAAAATTTAAACAAAGTAAACTTCTTGTTGTTATTATGTTAATTAAACATCAAAATTAAATCTTAATTCTGCTTACGATTGAGTATTTTAAGGCGAACGTGACCTCGATTAATATGTATGAGCAGCAAGTTTACGTAGGACACCAACCATGACTCCTTACAATAATACAGACCCTCGTCACGAACGGTTGGTATAGCGATACGCACAATTTTCGTCAACCCTACATAAATCTTTAAAAAAATGTCTCCAGAGATATAGAAGGCGTAAGGCTCATTAAATATGTATGTGGAGGTGAGAAAACAATTGCGTAAAATATCATTTTCAAAGTCCACAGGGTATCTTCTTCAGTGTGAAAATTTCAGTTCAGCTCAACTCAGGTTCGTCAACTTATCAATATATTTTTTTTTGTCATGACAGTTGCCAAACAAGTGTACGATTCGCCTGACGGTAAGCAGTCGCCGCAACCTATGAACGCTTGCAATACTTGAAATACCACATGAGTGTTACCGACCCAAGGGACAGAAGGCGGCACCTTTTCACCGGCGTCGGGATGTGACGATCCCATCGCCCGCTGTTGGGATAACCTCTGTCACAGCAGAGATTATTCCACCAGTGCAGTCAGTCACACTGGTGGTAGGTCTTTTTTTGCAAGAGGCCGGCTAGGTAGGTACATCCACAGTGTCAAATATTCTGCCGCCAAATAGTAGTGCTTAGGCATTACTGTGTTCAGGTTTGAAGGGCACTGTACGCTAGTGAAATTACTGGGCAGACGAGATTTAAGAACCAATATCTCGAGGTTGGCAACGCGTGAGTGGCACCTACAAATGGTGCTGCAAGCGCTCATAGGCTGCGGCGCCACTTACCATCAGGTGGGCCGTATGCTTGTTTGCCAACTTTTAACATAAAAAAAAGAAGGAAAGGGATGAGAAGGGAAAAAGGAAGGGAACAAAGGGGGTGGGAGGTAAGGCTTCCGGCGCTTTCACTCATCGCACAAAACGCAACAGTACTGATACTGTTACTTTACGACGATTTGTGATGTAGGAGTATGGCTCTACTACTAGTAAACTTTTTACTACTAAATGCTCTTTGTCTAATGAATCTTAAAATTAAGAAGTTAAAATGTTAGCTCTTTAATATAATTAACGCAAACTCGCACTTAAAGCCACGGGCTGTCGATAGTTTATATTTTTATCAAAGCAGATAAGCAAATTGAGATTTTTAAATCAATCAATGACCCACTGGTTATCCATTTTGTTTTATTCTAAATAAATTTATGACTTAATTAAAAACTTTCCAGAGTCTCTAATTAATAAAATGTTTTTCTTATAACGTTCAGAAATATGTATTATCAGTAAGCGTGCTTTTACACAGCAGTTAAAAATGTTAGATAAAATGGCATTTCTTAAATATTGTTATTATATTAAATAAATAAATAAATAAATAAACGCTACACACTCAACGGCCCCATTAGGATATTGATATCCTGTGTCGGGGTCCGGAAACATACACAATGACAAGGACAAATACACCCAGACCGGAAAATATGCTTGCATGGTCAATACAAACATATTATGCTCCGAGCGGGAATCGAACCCGTGACCTGTGGCGTTTAAGGCAGGTTCGCTACCGCTGCGCCACAACGTCGTCATAATACTGAATAATTTTTTAATTAAATGTTTTGGTTGACTATAAAAAGCTAACTAAGAAACGTTTATTAACATTTTGTAAATGCTGGGTGGAAACACCCTAAAGATTAGGTTAAAAGTTGTTATTAAATAAGTAAATATTTACTAGTTCATTTATCGATTTTTTTTCCGATGTAAAGCAATTACCGTAGTAACACCAGCACCACCGTGCGTTGTATACTATCCTTAGATCCTTATAGGAGGGGATAAGAAGAGGCAAAAAAGGCGATAGAGAAATGTGGGAATATAGACCTTCGTTTTGCCCTTTTGGAGCTAATAGCAAAAGTGCGAATACTGACATACTCTGCCTTCACTTTCATACTCTTCCCCTTTCGAATCAGTATCTTAATGACGAAAACATTGAGGCTGTTACTCCTCGTGCAATGTGTGACTTTTACCTTTTTTTGATAATAATAATTTCAATGATAAAGGCCTTTGACCGACTTACTGATACGGTACAAGTTCATGTATTATCGAACATTATCACCCCGTTTCCTATATAACATTATCTCTATCGGAAGATATGTGAATGCAGATTTTCGTAATTAATTATATATATAATAATGTCTATAATTATATTAACTATGTAACTTTTGTATATAATATATAAAAGTTACGTAGTTTAAATGACTGGTCGCAGCCATATCTTGAATGATATAATTATACACAAGAATCTTAAGTCAAAATAGGCCTATTCGATTTGGTGGGGCTGGAACAAACACTTAAGATAAAAATTCAAATCCGATTTTTGGAGCCTCTAAAACACCAAACAAAAATGTCACCAATATACAGAAACACAATGTTACAATTTAAATATTTATAGTAGTTGCGATATTATTAATGTATTGGTTCATTCATAAGAGTTCTTAAAGATATAGATGGGAAATGAAGACAGAATAGCGATGCTTCGAACTGTTGGTATTATTACACCATGTGAGCACCAAAGGCCTAAACCTACTATTTTAATTTATACATATATATATATATATATATATATATTTTTTTTAAATTTATTTATTTGCCTTATCAAAAGTCGTTACAATAATCAGTTAGGTTGATACATTACTGTCTTATGTCTAGATTTAACAACGTGTTTATGATAAACACAGCATGCATATTAAAACAAAGAGAGAGAAAGATTTTAAATTTTAACTAGATACTAAGTACAAGGACTTATTTGTATTTATATTTAGCATAAAAGAAAATGTTATTAAATTATTTGGTAAAACAGATAAATGATCAACTTAACAATGACAAAAAAAATATTTACTAAAATTAATATTACTATAAGGCTTTACTTACACATATATTTTTTTTCTATCCTTAACGGCTCATCTCATCCCCGGCAACACCTCTATTGTTACTAGTAAATATAGGCTAAGATAGCTGCTTGTGCTTGCTATGTTAGTTGGTATAAAAAGGAATATTGTTTTTGCCTCTTAAGTTAATTTCGTCATTACAATAAAAGTGACAAAGTTAAAAGTATATTGGTAAAGTATCAATATTGCAAAATTAATTGAAATTAATTTTAGAACTCGTGTCAAATGCCAATGTAATTTATTAATGATATGGACCGACAGTGAAGCTAGTTGTATATCTGTACGACCTATTACAGGGTATAATATTCTATAAATATCTTGCTTTTTAAAGGTTACGATAAAGTTCAAAACTATAAAAATAGGCGTAGCTTAGTTAAGATGTTGAGCTTTAGACTATTGATAATGAAATGGTAGGAAGTATATTGAAAACCCAATAAACATTTTTTTTATTTGGTTGCAAGTTTGGCAAGCAAGTATACGACTCCCTTGATGGTAACCGGTTTTCGTAGCCTATGAGCTCTTGTAACACAATTCATTAGTGTCAACCTCGAGATATTGGTTCTTAAATTTCTTTTGCCTCGTATTTGACTAGCTACGGTGCCCTCTAAAACGAAAATTTTGCATTACAAAATTCACTAAGACTGCTTTGTGGTAGTAGGTATATCTGACACTGCGGTATTACTCGCCGCCGGTAAATCTCAGGATCACTGTTGCGCAATTTGTGTAAATTTTATATCAATATATGAAATCTTTTTTAATAAAATGCGACTGGATTTTTGTCAATAACATGATGATATAAATAGACTAAATTCCTGTTCATGAAGTCTACTTTAATTTTCTATGCTACATTAAGCGGAGTATAGTATTCTAAAGTTACCATTTAGGTAATCACCATTGTATTCGCCTAAAGGGTGCTGACTACTGAGTTTTACAAGTAGCATGGATGTATTGTGCTGGCCGTCTGTGCGAGGTAAAATTCCCTTAAAACTTTTTGTCTCGTTCTTATGATACTTATTGAATAGTGGCATCTGTCCACGGTTTTACCAGCTCTTGCAGAAGTTTCACTTAATAGAAGCAACTAAGGCCATCCATAAATGGAAAAAAAGGGAAACAAATTTCATATTTTTCGACCCCTCCTCGACCTTGTCATAGCTGGTCATCCCACCCCCTTGTATGACATAAAACATTATTAAATAAATATACCAGTTCTGAAGTTAATTTTTTTCGTTAACAGTTCAAATTTCGCGTTGAATTACTTAGACAGATTTTGAAATGTGACGACATAAAACTTGGAACCCTTGTCACACAATGATGTGACATTGTGTGACAAGGTTCGTCGACAACTCCTCCACGTATACGTGTGACGTAATTTATGGATGGACCCTCCTATATGAAACATAAAAACCGTCAAATTCGGTTCACAAACGCCGCAGACATGTACCTAATATATTTGACATACATACACAATCAAATTGAGACGATTTGAGTACAACCTTCTTAGTCAGTTTAAAAATTGCGCGTATAAAGTCTTGAGAAAATCAATAAGTAAATAGGCCATTACATATACGTTTTAGTTTATGTATGTATCAAGACTGCAAATATTAACTGTTAACGCCGCTTCAGATGCCTTGGTAGAAGTATAAAGATTTTCTCCTCATAATGAAAATGCCTCGTGCAAAGAAAAAACGTTTTCACACTGCATGGATATGAGACCTTACTAACAAAGAGAGCGTTGCTATTGCCACAGTGTAGACAATTTTAATTAACAGTATGACAAAACAGATTACAAATAAAAATCACAAGAACATTAATTTTGTTGAATACTTATTATGTGGGATATCGTTTCATTATATCAGCATTAAATCCACAATTAAGTATTTAATTTTATTTTCTCTGCTTAAGAAATAAAAATATATAAAAATCAAATTAAATAAAAAAATATATAATACACAAAAAAAGATAATAGACTAAAGAAGCTGTATTATTTAGTCTGTGTATATGTGTTGACTATGGAGGCAAAGAAATTACGTATAATAACAGCCTGCTTTTCCAAGCCGGTAGCTACTGTTCCGTACTTGAGCCCACGCAATGAGTGCCATCATCTTTAATGCTAACAGATTTACGAAGTAAAACAGCTGCTGGTTTTGTACTAACCTGTATGGAACACCCCTTAGCAATTTTGTAAGTCGCTTTTTACACCTTAGATAGGCTGGGGCGTTTTAACAAGTTTCATTGTTCCTTTCAAGAGTAATGTAGCTACTTGAAAGTTGAATGTGTTGATGATGGTATAATTTTCTCGTTTTTATTTAGCTCGTTATGAAGTAGCTATTTATCCAGAATCCTTTAATATTATAAGCTTAGCATACCTAGAATTTATTTATTTATTTATAAGAACGTCCAACAGCAGGTATATATCTATATAATGCCATTCCATTAAAAATAGTTAGTATTGAATGGTGAACATGTTGTAATATATAATCATAAAATCAGCATTACAAATATAACCAACTAATAATAAGTTATCACAACATGCGTGATAATATTAATTAATTTTAAATCATTAGCACAACATAACTAAACTAATATTGCAACATATAAAACAATAAAATTCAAAATAATATGAATCAATTTAACAAAATTAAATAAACTTGTTATTTAGTTCTTTGATTCAAAAAATAATTTAAATGTAAAGTTATACAACAGTAATAGTTTTAATTCTAATCGGAATTAAAAGCGCGGCGCGACGCTGCGTGTCAAGGCTGGCTGTATTCGCTCAGAATAAAAGCTTAATTAGCAATAGCTAAATAGTCCCTTTGAGCGTAGCTATTTGCAATGCTAGTATTCATATAAACTTATAGCTTCTATACAAATGCTAAGACTAAAATAAGTGTATGTCGATTACAAATGGCGCGACGCTGCTATTGCTACATTCAAAGCACAGAACAGATTTTTTCGCTTAGCAGAATTGTCCTTAATAATTGAATATATTTTTTTATCATATAAAAATATTCACATTTAAATATTTTATATTTATCGTCCTTATGAAGATTTATGAAAACAAAAGAATTTCTTTCTCAGAGGATCATTTAATTAATAAACTTAGCTCGTATTTTTCTTTGAAGCAAGTAAAAGTATCACAATTTGAGTATATTAATATAAGAAATTTCGTTGGGAGTTTCAAACTTTTTAATCATATCTCTTCACAAAGGAGATATTTTTATCATTATATTTAACTTCTAAATTAAAAAAAAACAATATCAATTTAACATACTTGGTTTGCTATTTGTCTGTAATTATAAATTTAAAAACAAAATAAAAATGCAAAATATTTTTGGTTGGTGGTACTGAATTACATAATAAAAGAATACTGTCGACAGTTTTTTATTGATAGGTGAATATTTAAAACTATTTTATATTATGTTTTTTTTTATTGTGATGCTCTTTTCTTGTAAGACCACGGCACGAAGCGAAAAGCCATTGTTTAGTTTTCTCTGAACAAAGTATTAGCCTTTTGTTTTAAGCAACTTTGTGGTTAGAGCGTTCATTAACTTTCCTTTTATAGACAAGTGAAAAAGGACTCTGTTTCTGTTTACTTGTTACTCAAATGCAACATTATGTAAAAAGAGTTTTCCAACTATATTAAACTTAAAACTGATTTCCTAGTAAACATTACTTATTTTAATTTTTCAAATATTTTATTTAAAATTTTGGTAAAATTTACATTTTACATTTTTAAGTAAGATTTCGTAAACGTTACTATGAAAATGAATTTATTTATTATCTAAGGTGTTATCTGTTTGAAGTGACTTGTAGTAGCTTTACGAATTGCGTCTTAGTAATAAATAGCAATAATTATTTTTAAAACATTATCCCATACCTTTTGTATTATTTAAATATACATAACTACCTTGTTATCTCACGTTTTCCTGGTGCCAATGCTATCAGTGTTTCAGTACGTTGCCAGTTTTCATACATCATTTTCCTACGTAAAATCAAATGGGACGGACGCATTACCAATCGACATTCCAGTGTTGTTATTATTTGTCGTCAAATATTTTGAAATACTATAGTGGTGTAAAAGTGAGTTTATATAAAAATGAGTTCTACGAATCGAAGACCATCCCTAAACGCTTTGGTTATAGAATGGATAACTAAAAGGCGAGATTCAAAAGGATCGTCCATACCTACGACGCCGAACGACGACGAGGTATCTTTTTCTATATTTGCGCACTTTAAAGCTTTTCGATGGTTTGTAAATATTGGCGCGTATAGCGATGTATCGATGGCCTTGAATCCCATCCAATCTTATCAATGACTGATTACAGAACGATTTTTTGCTATAAAAATATAACATTACAAATTTGTCAATATCGTGTGTCCGTTAAAAGGTCACCTCAGTAAGGCTAAATGTTTGATAAAATATTTCGACATTAAAATTTTAAATTTAACTAACATTAAGCAACTTTTAGCCGACCTAACAAGTTAAGATTTTTTTTGTTATGTTACGCGATATTATTATCTTTTTTGGTTTGATGGTCATATTGGTGGTGGTCAAATAAAAAATTGTTATTAGAGTAATATTATTAGAGTAATATGCTCACAAATTATTATTAGAGTAATATGCTCAGTAGACGAACATTTATCCGATAAAAATCCGTGGATATCTTAAATTGCTGGATCACTTTTTAAATGTCTACTTGAATCAAAATAATTTTAATTTTGATTTTGAAATAAATGAAATGTTAGTCTTCAATGTTTAAGAGCTAACCTCTGATCTGTATGTAAATTGGATTTATCTAGCTATGCCTTAACACTATACGTTAGGGCAGTTAAAAATTTAATAGACTGAATATCCACCGGAAATTGCTTCATTATATTATGTATCTACCGAATGTACGTCAATTGTTTTTTACAGTCACCGTTGTTTATTACCTATAAAAAATGGCCATGTAAATATTACGTACAATGCTATTTTTAAATAACGTAATGGCGTACGCAGCCCAATAAACTATGTATTTTTATTTTTAACAAAATTCGCGGTCATTTTCGTCATATGGCATACACGAATGCTAGCGTCGCATTACTATCATATCGTGCTTAGGGTTGACACAAATATTTTTTGTCATTCTAAAGTGTTACATAGACACCTAAACACCACCTTATATTAATATAATTGTTCATATTTACAATTAAATTTAATAATATTTCAGTGATTTAGCAGATATTTATACTTATAATTAAACATTTTCAATAATTTTGTTATATTTTACTTTTTACGTATTCTATAGAACTATCTGAATTAATAAATAATCTTCATGTAGAAGGGTATGGTATGATCTTGATCTAAAAATACTAATTACTTGCGCTATTAATATAAAAACTGTAGATACAGTGGTATAACTGCAAATGGTCGGCTAAGTAGTTACCACCGTAGTGTCAAATATTCTACTGCAAAGCAGTAGTGTCTTTGGCATTACTGTGTTTCAGTTTGAAGGACACTGTAGGCTAGTGAAATAACTGGGCAAAGAAGATTCAGAACCAATATCTCGAGGTTAGCAATGCGTGAGTAGCACCCACTATTACCGTTATTATTATAGTATTGACGACGTTGTGGCGCAGCGGTAGCGAACCTGCCTTAAACGCCACAGGTCGAGGGTTCGATTCCCGCTCGGAGCATAATATGTTTGTATTGACCATGCAAGCATATTTTCCGGTCTGGGTGTATTTGTCCTTGTCTTTGTATATGTTTCCGGACCCCGACACAGGATATCACTGTCCTAATGGGGGCCGTTGAGTGTGTAGCGTTTATTTATTTATTTATTTATTTAACCATACTACTGCTTTTGGTACATAGATAAATAAATAAATTTATTTATAATAGTATTATATTTAAAAAAATATAGCGAAAAATGTATTGGCATCCTTAACCACCGGATACAGGCACTCCTGCACAGAACAAGTTTCTGTTCCGCGCTGCTTATCATCACCCAATTACATTTTTAAACACTATTTTAATTGCATTAACTTGAGTTTTCAATTAATATGAGAAGAGATGAATTATTTATTCAATTTATTAGTCGTATCAATCGATTTCTTGTAACACAATTTTTAATTAGTTATTTATTGATGAGTGCTATTTTTGTGCTATTTATATAATTATACAATTGCCTTGTATTTAAATTAACAAACAAGGGTTTTTTTAACCATCAGTTCTAGGTTATTTGGTGCCAATATTGTCCTTGTAGGAAATTGTTAATAGACATATACTAAAACCATTTGCTAATTATAACAAAATAAAAATATTTAAGATCCAAATTAATATTATAAATAGGAATGTGAGGTTGTTGGTGACGCTTACATCCCTAAAATACCTATTACAATAAATTATGGTATACATTTAGATTGAACTATGGAGACATTTATAGGCTTTTTTAGGAAAACAAATCTTTTAGAAGGTAAAATGGGGATAGAAGTTTATATTGGGAACCAACTATTTTTGTACAGTTGTTAACGGAGGCGAAGCGGAAAACTCAACCTCCCGAATTATTAAAGACTGGTGGTAAGCATTTTAATGTTCGATATAAGTATACCACCGCAGTATCTGTCGTAAGGCAGTATAATATGTTTCGGTTTCGAAGACAGTGATATCACTGGGCAAAGGAGATTTAAGAACCAATATCTCCAGGTTGGCAACACGTTAGTGAAACCTACAAATGTATGGTGTTGCAAGCGCTCATAGGCTACGGCAACCGCTTACCATCAGGTGGGTATACTTGCCTGCCAACTTAGTCACATAAAAAAGACCAAACTCATTTGGTATTATTATTCATTTGGTGTTACAAGTATACGCGTTAAAGTGTATTTATGTTGCAATGTATGCCATAAAGTCAAATTAACATTGAAACTATGAAAAAAGAAATTGCAAAACCGGTCTTATATCGATGTGTTACAAGGATATACGACTTTACACTTACTGATATTTCGTATCTAATCCCTATACAACGCGCTTATGAGAATCACCAACAGAGTTAGTTATTATGACATTATACGCTTTTGAAGATTTTCTTTTCAAGCGACATATTTCGTAAATAATTATATCATAGTTTGTTTATAAATACTTTATAATTTTATAAAAAAAATAGTTTATTTACATAACTTTTGCAAAATAATAAGTTTTTTAAGAGAGTGGTGCTTTGCTCTATTCGGCTCGATTGGGTCTGGTTTGCCCGAATAATGTAGAAGTATAAATGCTGTTGCGTTTTATTCTATGTGTGAGCGTCAGATGCTCCAAAAGTCATACTTTATCTAGGAGGAAAGACCAACTTTCGTCTTCTTTCCATTATCTACCTCAGGTAGCACGATGGACGATGTTGCTTTTACTTTTCTTTAGGCAGGTCGAATGCTTATCAGCCATTTACCGTTATTTAAAAGATAATAAGATTTTTAAAAATAATTACAGATAAATAGTTTTATTAGTTAGTGATAGCGAGATATTTCACTAGTTACGTAATATAGAACAAAAATGAAGCAATTTAATATTCATTTTCATCATTCATTCATAGAATATTTAAATCCTTTTGAGTATTTTCATATACCGATTCCATATCATTTATATTCTGTAAAACCAATTTTGTATTTATATTATACGTAGTTATTAATATTTGTTTTTAATGGCAAAAACTACAAAGGATTTAAAACGGACAGGGGGCGGAATAATAGCTTATCGAAAACCTGCCAAGTTCCAGGCAATTCAATTACTGCCTGGTTTTGTTACGTATGAGATTACATGCTAATAGTTGACGGAATTCTAGATAGGTTTGTCTGTGTATAGTTTGTGATTTGGCAGGATCTGTCAAATGGGACGTTCGGAAATGTTAATTTGGGAATTTCAACTGTGTTATGTCATATTACAATAATAAAATACGTTAATTTTGCTCGAAATTACGATAGACAAACAATATTATTATGTAAACAAGTAAAATTATTTTTATTTTTTCGAAAATATGGGAATGCGACTAATTGTAATTTTTTACCCCAAACATTTATTGATAAGCACATGCTTGCTCATTGGTCGTCATAGTGACAATTGTATACGCATGACGCAGGTGTCCAAAACAGCTGTTATGACATTTGTTTGTTACGCTATACCGTATAAACATTTAAGCCAGGTGACATCTATGTGTGAAATTTTAGCGAGCGTTACACATACAAAGAAAAATTTATTTCGAAGATTTTTAGAATTTACGTTATGATTCATTATTTGTATTAAAAATATTATTTTAAATCATATCTTGAATATAACAACATCACAAGATTATGCTAATTAAATTAAAAAGAAAAAAGTTAATTACCATAATTATTATTTGTATTATTGTAGTGTTTATTTTTCGGTTTATTATTTAGTTCATCATATTATTGTATATGCTAACACATACATTTGAATTTAGCGATAATAATAATAACCACAAAGTGTTAATTAGGTGTTTCCATTACAGAAGGATAACGGAAAATAATTATAATATATTCTATGGCACTTAATCATGTATCCTTGTACTAATAAATGGACTGATTAAAAAACAGGTTATTTTCGCTACTTAAAATCGCCTGGAACTCTGGATGTAGGGAAACAATATTATTATCTATATTATGACACGCCCATAGTCGGGTGCGCTCACTGATCGGTAAACGATCGGTGCGTTAAGCAACTTTAGGCACGGTCAGTCACTACATGGGTGATCGCATAGTGGTATTTCAATCGAGCGTCTCCTCGTACTTCGTGCTTCGGGGGGCACGTAACAAGTCGGTCCCGGCTGTTATCAATTTAATAATCGACGAAAAGTCAAGTCAGAGGCCTATACGGGTTACCTTAACAACTCTGACAATAGGTTGGCCACTAACCACTCGATAAGAAGATTTAGAAGAAAGAAGGCCATTGATCATTATAAAATTTATATGGCGCCACGACAGAAGAATGTCCTTTCCTACAAAGAAAGCATCATCAAAACCAGTTCACCAATTGCGAAGAGAATCATATTATATACTAATTTTTTTCAAGTGTGGTACAAACAAAGGTATTTGATATTTGACGATGTTGTTTTTGTTATTTGAAACGGCTCCATAACCTTATCACAGGCTAAAAATAAATATTAGGGTATTCAAAATGTATTAACATGTAATGAACACGCGATCATTAAATTTTCATAACGCAGTTAAAAGAAAAACTAAAAACGGAAGTGCGATATTGATTTTTAGGAAATGATGTGGATTTCTTATTATTTTTTTTTTTAATTGGGTAAAATAATTCTTTCTTCGGCCCAAAAGTTTTCAATCGTTAAAAAAAATCAGAAAGTCTCTCTATGGTTTTGGTATTCACATGTGTAAATGATTTATAAGTTGTATGCTATGCAATCTTCACTGATTGTGATTAGATGTTGATAATTACTAAAAAAAAAAATTGACGAAGATGTCATAGAAAGATTTTCGTTAAACCGTGATACCTCTATTTAAATATTTTGTACCTACCTATATTTTTACCAATCGCACTTTTTTTTCATTGTAAAAGCCTCAATAGCTCGACGGTTAAAAAGTTAATTAAACTTAAAGTAAGAGTTCTTTAAACTTGTTTATTTATAGAGTTAGCAGTTCTACTAATGATTTGAAAAAAAGCATTGCTAATATTCTTTAAAAAAGTCCTGTCAGAATTAAGACTAAAATATACTACTAATATTCTGAAGATAATAATATCAGTTATAAAATCATACTTTTAGCTTATACTCATTACCGAATCCACGCGGAGTCGAAGACGACAGCTAGTCTGTGTTATATTGCGAGAGCTAAGTTTGATGCGTCGTTCCAATTGCAATTACAATAAAATGTACAAAAAACCTTTAGACCATTTGTTACATTAAACTTGATTTCTCCAGCTATTGTGTGTTGTTCAATGATTCTCATAGCGTGATCGTAATTATTGTTGTTATGAGATTTCTAGACAGCTTATTGTAGGCCGATTTACGTGAGAATAAACTTCATGGGCGGTCATGGGTTTCATAAATCATAATTGTATTGCACTTGTGGGAGAAGAGAAAGATTTATATCGTGGTATATAGAGACCCGCAAAGTTCTTCTCAGGTTTCATAGATACTTTATTATGGTATGATTTAAAGGGTTCCGTACCCAAAGGGTGCCAACGGTGCCTCCTCTCTCCGTCCGTTTTTCCATCTGCCCGTCAGCTCATGAACCGTAATAAGTAGAGATTTGAAATTTTCACAAATTTTTTCTACCACAAATACCTACCTATAATAACATTTTAAAATAAAGCGGGTCCCTAAAAGAACCCCTTTATGTGCAAGTCTGAGTCTTCCGTGTTCTGGATCATTCTATTATTATTTATTTTGTAACATGTTTACGATTTAGGTGAGATAAAATGTCTAGACGTTATTTAAAGTAAATTTATTTCGCCCGATATGTATTACCTGAACACGTCCAGACATGTTAGTTTTCAATTGATTTGGCACAAGCTGCGGCTATTTAACTGGAAAGTAGATTTTCTTTGCATTTTGTTATGAAATGAAAATGTTTGAAAATTTATAGATTGTCCTTCTTGAAATATATTTCATGAAAGGAGTGCCTTAACATTGTCACTTGCTACTTAAGATAAAAATATATACATCGAATAAACTAATTAATATGTTTGAAAAACGGAACATCTTACTTAAACTCACAGGTTCTCAAACTCCTAAATCGTAATTTATCATTATAATAATCGTAGGACTGAGTAATTTTTTTAATACCAAAATTCTTTATTTATTACTCCATTATGTCAGGTGGGTAGTGTTAATTGTGTATATTGTATGTGCATTGTCTTTGTGTATGTGTAAATGTTCGGTAGCCTTTAACTTAATGGATGTTAACAAATAAGGCCACACAGGTATTATTTGATTCTTTTTAATAGTAAATAACCATGGTAGTCGGTACATGAAGTTATTGAAATATTTATTTTTTCACTGCAAAAAGGCAACGTAACGTATAACACATAATAAAGCAAAGAAATAAGGTTAAACTATCTTGTATTCGTTCTGAACATATCCAATTTTCTCTTAACAAAAAAAAAACCGCAATAAAATAACTTTGTAAATAATTTACATGAAAAGGAAATACTTAATATAGCTATGAATATTTTACATTGTAATTAAGAATAATTATTGATACCATTATAACAGGGATTTCCAATTATTATCAAATTATCGATAAACATTGATACTATATAGTGATGTACTTACCACGTTTGAGGATTAAGACAGATCGTTAAATCGTATGTGAATATTATAACAGTTTCATGCCATACTTTTCATGTCATGACAGTTGACAAAACATGCATGTGGTCCACCTGATGGTAAGCAGCTACCACCTATGAACGCTTGCGATAGAATGCGATGCTTGAAGTATCACATGCGCGTTGCCAACCCAAGTGTTAGGAGGAGGAGGAGGAGTGCAAGAAAAAAAGAAAGCGAACAATGGGGTTGGAAATTAGGCCTCTGACGCTCTCACTTATCCAAAAAACCAACAGTACTGATACTGTTGCTTTATCTTGATTTTCTGTGAGATGGTAGTACTTTCCCGGTCGAGCCGGCCCATCACTACTATTACGTGTTGAATTATTGTTTTATACGAAAAAAAATGGATAATATGCATAAAGCCTCTCAGATGGAAAACCTTTACCGTACCATGAACATCATCAGCAGTATTACCTTACGTTCCCCTTACCAATTCCTCTAACCTTAAAGGTTAGAAGAGGATGGTCAAGGAAGAGACAAAGAGGGAAAACAAATCCAGTATCAAATGGGGCTTCTAGCAGTTTCATTCAATGAATGCAATGAAACTGTGAATATGAATACTATATTGAACGTTGACATTTTGCTTAAAGTTTTAAGGCCATTATAAGAAACAGCAAGGCTCTACCGACTCCAGTTTTAAATGGGTATTTATTCGACAATAATAATGTTTTAAAATATGTTTCTGATAACGGTACTAGTCTTTAATTCAACAACTAAGTTAATTAAGAAACGAAAAATACGAGAGTAAATTTAAATAAGACGAGTTTATTGACTTCATATGCTAATATTAATTTTATAAATGCATTACAAGCCGTAACAATGACTTTAATAAAGTTGCTATCTTGGAATTTTAAATAGCATCGTCTTTTTATTCTTTATTCAAAAAGCTAGAACTTTTTGAAGAAATAAAGTGCCACTCAAATATGAAATTATTTTTAAATGTCTCATTCTTGTGTGTGTTTTATAAATTCCTTTCGCGTATTAAGCTTGAATACTTGGAGAATAAATAAAGATGATATTTTAAAAGTTTAATAAATACGAGACTATTTTCATATTTTCCTCTCCAAATACAAAAAAATTTGAAGCCTCAACAGCTCAACGGTAGAAGGGCCGACTCCGCTCCGTTAAAGCGAGAGTTGCGGATTCGATCCTGACTCCCTTGAGCTACTGTCGCACCCACCCTTAGCGCAAGCTTTGGGCTTATTTAGAGGGGCAATAGTAATATCTAGAAAAATGCATTGTTAATATTCTTAAAAATTGTGTCCCCATATAAGAAAGCTACGCTTTTAGTTTGGCAGCATTACAGCGATACTTTAAGCACTGTACAGTTTTTGTGTGCTGCAAATGTGGGTGCTATACCTAAAGGTAGGCGTCAGTTTAATTGTTTTCTTAATTACTTAAAAGCTTGTTTTAAATTTTTTTAAAGATTTGATCTTTATCAATTTATTAAAGATTCGATCGTTTCTTTTTCTATATGTCTGACTTAAAACCGTTTGTCTTCTAATATTACTTTCTATTAAGATTTATCACATAGATCATTAAGATCTACTGAATGAATTCATAAAAAAAAATGTTTTATGTGAAATGGACTGTTCTATTTAATATACCAATCAGAGCACTAACATCAATTCTAGAAACTATTTCTTTTGCCCTCTTTTATTCTATTCTCAATCAAGTATTCAAATTTATTAATTACACTCAATCTAATTGAATGTTTATGTATATGAAACTATTTTCTATTATATATGAGACAATTTTAATGAGTTCTTTACAAAAATTCAAACAAAAAAATAAGTTTATTAGCATTGATAAACTTAGATAATTTATCACCTGACTAGCGGCGCACGCGACTTTGCTTACGTAGTCTACAAAATTAACCAATTTTTTTTTATCGCGCCGAACGTTAATTTTTTTCCTTAATTAATGGAGTCTAAGATACTAGAAGTGTAATCGTCTTATAAGCTGGAACAAACAGATAGAAAGAATATTAATAATAAATAAATAAATACGAATTAGTTTCACAATTTTTGTCCGTCGGTAAATATAAATTTATACATTATTTTTATATTATTTAATGTTACAAACAGACAGTTCAATTTTATTCGTATAGATGCATAGATATATTTTAACTTTTATGTCTCAATATATTTAAAAAAAATATATATATATATATATATATATAATCACCAATGCATTGACGAAAGTAAACATTACTAGCGATTTATTTTAAGAAATAATTTATACCAGAATTATATTTACATTCATTATTATCTTTTCTTTCATCTCATCACCAAGACAACATCGCGCTTCCGAAAGCCAAATCATTAGGTAGCCATTTGTATTTCCCGAATTATTTCTTGTAAACGTTTGCGAGTCAATGAACTTTTCAAAGCAATAAATTGTTATAGCGAATTGTAAATAGGCAATGTTGCGGTTATTACTGCTTATTACTAACAAATGCTTCCAAATAATAGGCTGTTTCTACTAAATTAATGACTAAAACATTACTGTAATTGACTTATGATGTTTTTAATGATACGTATATGATCGTTGTAAGTCCATGATCATTAATGATTATTATCAATATATAACTATTAATTATTGTTTTTCATGACAAAATACTAATACTGCAGAGAGACATAACTGTACGGTCTTTGGCAAAGTTGAACTAATTCACTGGCATTTCTGGCATACATTGTCTATGTAGCATATTTGAATTACGCCTTTCAAATAAAGATTAACCGTAATTGACTTTTCACACGTGCCGGTTGCCGGGTAGCCAGCGCCGGGTATCCGGTAGCGAAGGTGATGGACATGTAATGCAGCTTTCACACGTACCGGCGTAATTTTGCTCGGCAAGTGGTCACCGAGTGCACGCCGAATTCACCACTTTGCGTACGAGCTACTAGCTTCAAAATTGGGTCGGACAGTCGGTGCCGGTTACCCGACAACCGGCACGTGAAAAGGCACTACAATTAAGCAATTTCCACAAATCAGGTCCCTATAGAATCAACCCCGATCGGGTGACGAATCCGCGACCATCGGCATGTAGAGGCATGCGATAACATTTTTGGTAGAAACTTCTAGATTCTAAAAATATTGTTATTGATGCAATATATATTGATATTTTGTAAAAGTTGTGTAAAAGAAGACGTAAGTTAGATGACTCAAGATTACTCATTTGGGTCTTCTTAGAGTTGTCAGACTAATTCAAAAACACAATCATTCACGAATTGCGGTGAGAGATTTTTTTGTGCTTAATTATATTAATTTGATCTTTATTTCAAAGGTATTAAGAGTTTTTAATATCTTCACCTTTTTAAAGTTTTTTAATTCTAAAAACCCCGCTTTGTTTAGAATACTCGAGTAAAGAGGGATAGTAATGAATTCATAGCAACCAGGTATAGTCGCTGACTCACGCATATCTGACTGCATCAATGCTAACTGTGAAAAATTACTCGATTACCTTATTCCAAGGTATATAGAGTTTAAATTTCAATAACAAAAGGTCATAACACGAAATTATAATCGGTCCGACGTAATCGTCTTGCTGTTTGAATAAATCAGTGTTGCAAGCAGACAGAGACAGGCGTTGTTTACGAATAGAATATGCAATGTGCATGCAACAGGCGTTTTCCTTTGTTTTCCATCAATTCCAGAAAAAATCTACATTTACCAACTAGCCTTGATACTGAAGTAAATTTCTAGTGGGTTTTTATGAACATATAAATATTTAACACCATCCTGGTTACGAAACGCAGCGTCTATTTCGTTTTTAAATCAAGAGCAATACACCTACACGGTTTAATTTAGCCTTTGCCCGTGGCTGTGTTCGTGAGGAAATAGAACTTTCTTACATTGATAGACATTTCGAATTCTGCTCCTTTTAATATAAATGTGATTGAAATGGTGCTCGTTCATATTAGATATCATGGACAGTTCATTTCCTCTATAACGTTTACCAGTTGAATATTGGAATTATTAAATAAACTGGATTCATCACTAATAAATCCTCAATCATCTATGCTGTTGCAGTACATAGGTTTCTCCAGAATGACGTTAAGAATGATGTAGTGTCGCTCACATCCAGTGGCTCCCAAATTCTTTTAATGTTATCTGTCTACTGAAGTCGTTATTCCAACACCTTTTGTGTTTCAGTGCCATCATGTGCCCGCCGTTTGCCTCTACAGTTTCGAATCCTTCCTCTTACGATTAGCTTAACTTCCTTGTCCGATGAACCACGTATGGTTCAGCTTAATCGTTTAACTATTGTGCCAACTGTTGGACAGTTTAGAGTTGAAATTATTGAATTTTACTATATTGTTTTAATTAAAAGTAATTACAGAAAGTATATTTGAATGATATTTATTCATTTACATGCGGAAGCATGATATTTTTTCTTGCTGTTATTAATATTATAAATATTACAACATCTATTGTAGTAGTATGCGTTGAAGTAATAACAAAAGCGTTAAAAGTATAATCGTTATACTAGTGATTGTTCCAAGGTGAAACATAACTATTTGACTTGTTTCATTCAATCGATTTCTCGATAGGGTATTTTATTGATTTGAAACTTTATTTCTGATTTATATTAAACTAGCGGCACGCTCCGGCTTCGCACGGGTATAAAATATATAGCCTATGTCATTCACTGAAAAAAATATTAAAATCGATCCAGTAATTTTGATTTATTCATTACTGCCCGTGGCCCGCACGCGTTTAATGTAATGATTTACGATATCACATTAGAAACCTCAAAAATTTTTTTTTCTTCACTATTTTTATACATATAAACCTTCCTCTTCAATCACTATATCTATTAAAAAAACGCATTAAAATCGGTTGCGTAGTTTTAAAGATTTAAGCATACATACGGACAGAGAAAGCGACTTTGTTTTATACAATGTAGTGATAACTAACATTCATTTATACGAAAACTATACATATGGACAGTTTCTTTGATTTGAAAGCGGTACATGATCTATATATTGAGGAACCTAATAACTCTTTGGGCGATAACACGTCGTAAGCATAAACGTCAATCAATCTGGGTTCCAATTCTGCAAATTAACAGGCTTCAATGGAGTTTGATAGAATGCCTATTGAATTATCAACTGACATTAAACTGTTTCGTGTTTTGTACTATACTTCAATAACGCATCAACATATAGAAGACTTATGTAAAATGGAAAAGAATCATTCTAGCTCAGCTCAGGATAGATTTCAATTATACATCAATTTTTGTTTCATACTTTATCAATAATATCTCCTGGGCCCAAACACCCACCCCGTCTGCTCCCTTCCTTTTTTCCCTTCTCACACATTCTTTCCTATCCTTTCCGTTTGCTACGCGAATGTCATACTAAGACCTATCCTTAAATCTTTATCCTTAAGATTTAGCTAACCACGTGTCCAAGTATTGGAAATCTGTGATTTCGGGAATAATTCAGCAACTTCCAAGCGTATGTTTAAACATAAACCAGTGTCTGAGAAGCAGGAAATTTATTTTCGAAATAGTGTATTCAAACAAATTACTATCGTTTCGTATTCAACAAATAATCTACATGAATGTATCGCTCCTGCTTAGGTTTCTGAGAACCATTGAATTCTATACTATTGACTCGTTTGTTAAATGCATGTACAAAGCACTAAATTGAACGGTGCTCTCGTTTCAGGTTCAGACTATTGTAGGGCTGTCTGTCTACAATAAAGGCTCGAATCTATATTGATCCTAAAAGCTATGATTTAAATAAAGGATCGAATTTAGTTTTGGTGAATTTAGCTATTAATTGCAAGACTTTATAATATCTATCACGTATCTCTTAAAAGATTTTATTTTAATACTTTTTTTTTCATTGTTTAATTTGAGATCACAACATTCATGCTAAAGTTACTTAACGTGAGGAAAAGTAGTAAAATCCGTGTCTAAAAATATATCTTTTTAAATTTTTAATTTAAGAAAAAGACCTTTCAAGCTTGCAATTAAAGCTGAAAGAAAATAAAAATCAGGAATAATAAATATATCACTCTCATATGTACACACAGTTACACACACTCACACACACACAAACACACACAAACACAAATATACACCTACGCTACACCTCTGAAGAATCTTACACACATCTTAGTTGCCATAAACACATTCACACAATATTCACAGCCGTATTAAAAATAAATAACAATCACTTATAAATCCATTATCGTGTAACTTTATTACTATTATTATTATTATTTTTTTAAAACCTTAAGATAACTGTTGTTTCTTTTATTTCGTTACATGTTCAAACATTCTATGCATTCAAGGTGTAATCCTATTTTGGTCTTAGTATAATTATAAATATTGTCATATGTATACTAATTTGTAAAAACACTGTTCGATTACCAAATAAACAAATAAATAAATAAATAAAGTGTCTAAATTTTTTTATACTAACGTCAGTAACGCCACCATGCATTATAACCCAATATGAGGCACAAGGGAGGAGGAAGAAAAATATGAGAGAGAGGCGGGTGGGAGGTTTGGGCTTCACCCATTTATGCCGAAATCAAGCCTCTCATTGGTAAAAGAAAATCAACTTTGCTTTCTATACTAACCAATTAGCTCTTGAAAATTTTCCACGTTGCGGTAAAACGCTAACGGATACATATAAATAAAATAATGGTTTGTTTAATAAATCGATTCTATTCCTGATCTTCGAAACGTTCGTTTTATTTAACGTAATACGTTTTATACCGTATATAAACAGTTGCATCGAAATGTATCAAATGAATCTCGAGTTGAATTTCTGTATTTATTTTTAGCGGCTACTGAGAGCGTGTTAAGAATACGTTCAGATCTGGTAGAGCATTGGACGAATTGGGGAACCCAACAATTTAAATTTTAAAATCAACTGATATTTTACTGACGTAAAAACAAGGGTTAGGTTTTTAGATATTCTTTTTAAATTGCCTGTTTTCTAATTTTAATGGGTACGATTATCTTGACTATAATAATAATTTAGTGAGCTCGGTTTTTGTATGTTGTATCACGCAAGAAGAACACATTCATTTTACATAAAGTATCCTGATTCTCCAAATATTCTTGGTATTATAAATTTGCGCAGATAAAATCGGTGGACGCGACTAGCCTTAAGTTTTGTTACAAAAAGATAAAGACAGACACAAAAGATAGAGACCAAAGTTTTTTTTATTATAAACACCGTGTGTACTTTCGTATGCATTTAGCATAAAGATTTTTTTGTTATTATAAACATACACTTTCATTTTTTAACGTAAAGTACATAATAGTCGCTATTCGAATTTAAGTATATTTCAGTTCTTACTATGAATTTCTTTATTAACTAGTCCCAATTCTAGGGTTTATTTATTTATTCAAGTCTCAATTCTAGGGTTTATTTATTTAAGTCCCAATTCTAGGGTTTATTTATTATTAAGACAGACGGGGACAGGCGTGAAAGAGAAGATGGTAATTTGTGGTACGCGAATACTTGCAGTGGAATGCTCGTAATATTGAATGTTTATTGAAAACATACGACGCTCTTCAGTTTATAAAGAGATAGAAGATTGAATCAAAAAGGGATATGTAAAGGATATATTTTGATGATAACATTGGTAGCAACAGTTTCATTTAGTGTAAATATTTCTTTAAACATTTTTTCATTTATATTTATAACTAGCTGCGTCCGCACGGCTCTGCTCGCGTTGTGTACCGATTTTTATTTATTTCACGGAACCCTAATTATTTTTCTAAAATTAAAGTAGTCTAAGTTACTCTTTATATCATCAGCTATCTGCCAGTGAAAGTCCCGTTAAAATCGGTCAAGCCATTTCAGAGGTTAGCCGGAACAGACAGATAGACAGACAAAAATTTTAAAATATATTTTTTTATGTAAGTATCATACATACATTAATATGCACTTAATAAAGAGCTGTTAACTTATTGAAATAAATATCCAAATTAAATAAAATTGTAATATTTAAAGGATGGTTTAACATAATATGCATTATACATCGAATATTATCGATAACTGCTCAAAGCAAATATCTCTAAAGTTAGTTCAAGTGACACGAGTTTTGGCCTTCAGTCGTGTTTACATTAAAACGGAGTGCTGAAATTGTACGTGATAAACTAACTGTTGGTAGAAAACTGATGTTTATGATCTGAAATTTGCAAATACTTTGAATTCACTGGATCATTTAATTAAATCTATTTTTACCATTCGTAAAATGTTCTAGATCTATCTTTTGCTAATATTTGCCTGCGAATTTGTTTAGGTAAATCAAAATCAGTCTCACATTTGAATGATTTGGTTAACGATTGAATTTTTATAATATAAATAAATGCTACACACTCAACGGCACCCATTAGGATAGCATCCTGTTTCGGGAATCCGGAAACACAGACAACGATAAGGACAAACACACCTAGACAGGAACACATGCGTATATGGTCAATACTAAAGTCTGTTCCGAGCGGGAATTGACCCCTAGACCTGTGGCGCTTAAGGCAGGTTCGCTACCGCTGCGCCACAACGTCTTTGAATTAAATTTAATATCTAATATGTCGAGGTTGGCAACGCATGAGTGACATCTACAAATGTGTGGTGTTGCAAGCGCTCATAGGGTATGACAACTTCTTACCATCACGTGGGTTGTATGATTGCTTGTAAAATTAGTCAAAAAAATAGTAAGCAATTCTTAGTTTAATAATAATTTTCACTGGTGGTAGGTTTTTTGTTGCAAGAGGCCGGCTAGGTAGGTACCACCGCAGTGTGCAATATTCTGCCGCCAAATAGTAGTGTTTAGGCACTACTGTGTTCCGGTTTGAAGGGCATTGTACGCTAGTGAAATTACTGGGCGAACGAGATTTAAGAACTGATATCTCGAGGTTGGCAACGCGTGAGTGGCACCTACTAATGGTGCTGCAAGCGCTCATAGGCTGCGGTAGCCACTTACCATCAGGTGGGCCGTATGCTTGTTTGCCAACTTCTAACATAAAAAAAAAAATGTTTTATAAAACTCTTAAATTAGGATAATTATATCTTGTAACTTAACATATTTATCACTCACCGACATACAAAATTAGCGGTTAAAACTTACTGCTAATTATTTTTACAGTAAGTATAAATCCGACAGAGTCGTTAATATCGCTCTAATTATTTTACGCTTCCTTATGTTTTTTATTATGATGTTAAATTTAGAATGTCTAATAAATATATAACATTAGCGTTGTGCCAGCATATAAATTGTTATCATTAACGGATAATCAGGATTTACTTGTTTTTCTTGTGGGTTAATATGTTTTCCTGTTGGCCAATGTAGATTAGACGCATATGGTGTTTGTGTATCCAAAGTAGGTCAGTGTAGTGATGGGATATAAAGGTTTTCTGCTAACAATATAGTGTTAAATCTAAGTGTTGTTATAATTTTCTACAAAAAAAAAAAACTTGTCTTTAATATTATATAGCAAGATCAATTATTAAGGAGTGGATACTTTAAGGAACGTTAAAAACGTGACTGAAAACGATCTGAACAAATGATGTATCCTACTAATATAATAAATCTGAAAGTTTGTATATTCGGATGTTTGTTACGCAATCACGTAGAAACGGGTGAACGGATTTGGACAACATTTGGCACAGATATAGATTGTTATTTGGATTAGCATATACAAAAAATGTGAAGTTCCTTTGGTATAAACAAAAGAAGAACTACAACATTGAATTAAATAATAAATAAATTTGATTAAGTTTGGTATACAAAAAGAACTTTGAAGAACAACGCAGGCTTTATGTTTAAAAAGAAATCGTGAAAAAGATGAAGGTTTGTTTCGGGAATCGCTTAGTAGTATTGCAATAAAGGTTATTACAAAACGTTGTTCACGCGGGCGAAGTCGCGGGTACATGCTAGTTAAATAAATATTTTCAATAACATAAAATTTGAATTTTATGTTATGTTAGAAATATTATCATTAAAGGAAGTTTCCCGTGGTGGAGTTCTGGAATGCAGTAGTATTTTCGGAAAGTGCATCCAACGGACGATCGATCGAACTAAACTATATATAAAACTATGCATCGTGACCCACTTAAGAAATTTTCAGGATATTCTATCAAACCGGAAAGTTGCCCCGGCGACCGAAACTATCTTGAAAAGTGCGGATACTTTGAAGTATATCGCTATAAGATTAAAACAAGCGTATCATGTTATATGAAACACATGATGGTGTATATAAAAATTGTAAATGATATATCAATATATACTATCTAGTGCTACAGACGTTATCCTGTTACGGTTTTTTGTAAGATATAAAAGATTTTTATAATGTGATATAAAAAAAACTGAATGCTGATTTGCGACTTAATTGCGTGTATTCGATTTATGATTATTGATTATGATTTTGTAATTGTATTTTTACGAGTATAAGACAAAGCATCATAAAAATTAATATTTCGATAGATTTTTGGTTCATTATTTCTATAGTTACTTATAAATCTATACTTACTGAATTTAGTATAGGTACAAATACCATTATAAATCTCTTATTGCTTAAAAAAGGAGAAAAAGATTATTTACGCGTTCATATGATCAATGTGATCAATATTTTATAGCTATAATCACGATATGATTACTGTTTGAAAACGAAAGTTCAATGTAATCATTGGCTCACGTTCTATCTTTACAGTAAATAAAGTAAAAGTAACTTTTTATACGTACCTAATACTGTAGTTACTAATAGAGCTGTAGTGAAATCTGCTTTCGATGCATAAGCACTTTCCATTGCACTCATTTGTATGATGCATTGTGTATATTAAAAATAAACATAGATTTATATGAAGTTCACATAAAGAAATACATGTAGCCATTGATTAATGCGAGAAATCTGGTGAATTTTTCGTAATAGTTTTTATGTTACAAGTTGGCAAACAAGCATACGGCCCACCTGACGGTTAGTGGTTGCCGTAGCCTATTAGCGCTTGCAGCACCATTAGTAATTGCCACTCACGCGTTGCCAACCTCGAGATTATTAGTTCTTAAATCTCCTCTGCCAAGTAATTTCATTAGCCTACAGTGCCCTTCAAACCGGAACACAATAATGCCTAAGCACTACTATTTGGCGGCAGAATATTTGACACTGCGGTACTACCCTACCTACCTACCTGACCGGCCTCTAGCAATAAAAGACCTACCACCAGTATGACTGATTGCACTGGTGGAATAATCTCTGCTTTGGCAGAGGTTATCCCAACAGCGGGCGATGGGGTCGTCACATCCCGACACCGGGATTAGTTTGTTAGTGTCTTGCTGTTAATTTCAAAACCTTTAATTGCTTTAGTATAGTACTTTGTTATTTGTTCTGTTTGTAGTTTTTATTACCGAGTTTTGCATTTTACAAAAGTATTTTTACATATTTGGATTTTTAAGATTTCTTTAAAATTATACATAAACCAGTAAATCGTGTCATGAATAATTGATAGTGAAATAATTGGTTATCTACATATCTATTAATAGACAAAAACAATATAATTCAGTACCTGTTTCTTACCTGTTTAGTGTTATTAATAAAAAAAACTCTGGAACTTAATTTCTGAGATTTTTGTGTGAGAAAAAAAACAAATGTAATACAGACAAATCACTAAACCGTAAATAAACTAAACGAATATATGAATATATTTAATAAATATGATACAATTCTATATTTCGCAATGTTGACTGTATTTATTCGTTGACGTGGGAGAAATCTGTCATGTCACTGAACTTAATTCTCCGATCATCTCCGAGCAAGATTGTCACAACGACCACGCGATCTATTGATCAAGCGTTACGTGCAACTGCAGTCTCATTTCGAAAGCGTCTGAGATGTATTCATTACATCTACCGAGATAAATATTACTATGATGTTGAAATAACGTATGTAATTACATGATTTATATGTTAAATCTCGTTTCATAATTCATATGTTTTTATATTGAAATGTTTTTGGATTAAGATTCGTGTGATAAAGAAACAAAATTAATCTTTTACTAATACATATTATCTTAAATAGCGTATTGGTAGCGAGTCTGACACCTTATTCGGTCTGGGCGTTTGTTCTTGTGGGTCATCCCATCATGCCTCTCATAGCACGTTAAGCTGTCGGTTCCGGTTGTTATCACATTACATCTGATAATAATTTTTGAAGAAATTTAGAAATTTTGAGAAGATAAAGAAGAATTTAATTTCGATACTTTTAAGGAAACTTCATAATTAATATAATAGTAGTTAGGTACTTTAAAAATTTTAATTTTTCTGCATACGTAATCAAAACAATCTCTTCTAATTAGAAGGCATACAAATATTTGTATAATATACCCATGTTAGTAAATTTATGAAACTATAAAATATAACTGAGAAATTACCACAAAAATCTTGTTACGAGTACGAACATGACATAACAACAACGTAAACGTAACATTAATGTTTCGAATGATACATACATACTAATATTATAGATGTGAAAGGAGTTTTGTCTGTTCATCATTTTACTAATCTTTCTTTCTTTTCTAAAATCTAATAGTGCTAAGTTACTTTTATAAATTAACAAACTCACGCTTACTTGTAAGATGATATTGTTTTTGTATATTTAATAGAGCGATATAGACATCTATTGTGACTAAGCTCTCTAAATAAAAATTTGAAAAAACCTCTAAACCGAAGAAAAAACATGTTTGTCAATGGGGTCGGAAAAATTCAGATCAAATCAGTCAAAATTGCGTGAAAAACCTGGTATTAAAAACAATCTTCAAAATGAATTTATCTTTGAAAGTCTTGGAATATAAAATGTACTATTATTCGTCTAAGACGCGTGAGAGATCGTCTCAAAGAAGTAATAGGATTAAAAATGCAGAACAAAATGTATATCTTTTATAAAAACCTGTTTCAGTCAAAAGTCTTTGAAATATAATTTTCGGTATCAATAGGTTGGCTTGAACGGTAAAATATAATTTTTATATCTTTTTTAAGTAGCAATATTATAAATTTGTTTCATTATTTTTCAAAAAATTATTCGAATATTTGCCTGTGTACATAAGAAATTAAATTTTAATGAGAGAAATTTATATATCGATTTCATATAAAGGTCGAGAAGTCAAGAAATTTGCCGTTTCAGTAAATGAGAGTTCTTGATCAGATATTCGCAAAATTTAAATGACTAGCTAGTCTATCTGGGAAGAATCGATTGCCGTAGATATTACAGCATATATGTACATTGTACATATATATGTATATATATATAGATAGATATATATATATATATATATATATATATATATATACGTTGTGGCGCAGCGGTAGCGAACCTGCCTTAAACGCCACAGGTCGCGGGTTCGATTCCGCTCGGAGCATAATATGTTTGTATTGACCATGCAAGCATATTTTCCGGTCTGGGTGTATTTGTCCTTGTCATTGTGTATGTTTACGGACCCCCGACACAGGATACCAATATCCTAATGGGGGCCGTTGAGTGTGTAGCGTTTATTTATTTATTTATTTATATATATGTTAAGATAATAAAAATAAAGAATAATAGCCATGTTTCAGTTTTATTTGAATACATAATAATATTTGTTATTTTTTCACTCATTGGATATGCGTATAGATGTAAGAACTACGCCTTCCTCAATTATTACGATTGGAAAAAAAAACATGCGAACCGCTAAGCGATTACAAGTTATTATAATCATGCGATATATTATTGTATCAAATCATTATTATTGTATTTTAATATGTGCTACATATGTGTGTTTACCTAAATTAATATTTTTGAGACTTTTATTGTAAGAATTTTGCAAAAAACTACTTAAACCTAAAAATATATGAGGTATATTTATAAAATTGCACTATATCTATATCTCCGTGGAACTTTAAAACTGACGGATTTTTTATTTGTCAACGAATGTAAATAATTGGATCACGAAAAGTTAGTCCTATAGCATCTCCTATTTATTTATAATATTATGTGAAGAGTTATAGACCCAGAAAGTGATATTTTAACCTGTAATAAAATCATAAATGATATATTATGATATCGCATAGTAAATACACTAGAAATTCTTGGCAATGTTTATATTAATTCGTAAACATATTAATTATAATATCACATAAAATATTTGGCGTAATTTCATTTGCACCAGACACGTTGACATTTAATATTTAGAATTAATAATTGAGATAAAACAAGAGACGTTATCTGTTACAAAATTTTAATAAAACCGACTGCCACCCATCTTATTAATAATCGGAATTATCACATTTAATCCCTCGATTTAGAAGAATTTAAATAAATTGCATTAATTTGTTTGAATCCACACAGCCGTTTCGTTTTATTGAGCGTGCCAAACCACAGACTAAGAAATGACTTTCAAAAATTTAATTTAAAGCGTACTTCCTAAATATTTTAATCACAAAACGTGTTAAATTCCTTTTAATATGTACCTACGTAGGTTGAATTTCGGGCGAAAGCATTGCGGGCCCGCATTGAGCGAGTGCAAATGTTAGGTCGCAAAGAATTACGTTTCCCCGACATGCGGGTGGCAGGCAGTTATTTTAGGAAAACTATAAACGTGCAATTTATATTACGTAATGACTTACCTTACAAATTAATATCACACAATTATTCATTTTTATTTTTAATTTTTAAATGCCATAAATAGTTTTCGTTATTTGCGAAGTTACTAACTACATCTGCAGTGACTAAAATTGTCTGATAAAAAATAGGACCGTGTGTACGAGACTCAACGTCTCCTAGGTAGAGAGATATAGGAAGGAGAAAGAAAGACGCAACTCAACAACACGGTTCATCATCTTTTAGTGTCCAGGTAGTTCATGCTGAAGGCTCTAACACGCATAATAAATTTCATATTAATAGCGTTTAATCTTAACGTATATCTTGCTACTTGTGGTGTAATTAGTGATAGTACTATATATCTTGAAGGGAGTAATAAAATACGCGCGTGGGTAACACAAAATAAGGTACGTGTTTAGGTTTGGGAATCGTACCTTAACAGGTTCAAAATATTTATTGCTATAATTTCGTATGTTGCAAAAATTGGGTACATTTAATATTTCTTATCGGTTATTATTAACAATATGACAATAATATTAAATCATTTTTAGGTAAATATCTTGCAATGGTTTTGTTCGCCAATGTCACGTAGAATCACTAAAAAGTTAAGTTTTGTATATAATTTTATATATTAAATAATTTACATCGTTTTTACAACGTGTGTGAGCTACCTACAGAAATGTGTACATTTCATGAATTATACTTGTACCTGCATTCATTAAAGCCAATGCAGTGGTAGCAAAAATGAATTTCGCTGTGGTACGAAGTAAATTATATACTTTTAACGCTCTCTAATACTTTCACTGGACTGGTAATTTTTGTAAAAACATTCAGAATAAGCATATTCTTATTTGGTACAGTTTCGAAGTCCAATAGAACTCAGAATTAATATTTCTCATACAACAAACATGAAAACAAGTTTACCACCTAATAGTAACTTTGATGTGCTGTTTTGCCACCTGATAAGAGAGGGAGAGGGCAGGGAGGAGAAGAAAAAGAGAGAGACAGACGATATTGTTCCTTCAGCACTACATATCAATATTCTAACAAAGGGAGATATTTCTCTGGCCGGTTCATTCATGTCAACATCTAAAAGACGAGGCTAGTCCACATACCTAGACGAAAAGTACATTCGTAATTTCGTATGTCTTTGTTTTATATATATTTGGATATTTCGATACGCTGTTGTTGTTTTCAACAAGACGTTACAGCAACCCGGGAAATCTTTATACGGTACTAAACATCTTATCTAACATGCCGTCGGATGTAAGTCGGCTTATTGAAAAATCCGTAAAGAGTTTTCCTATTTCTCTCGCCAGGTGCACTCTGCTACGTAAAATGGGAAATTTCATTTCATTTTTCGCCCGACCGAGGCCGACCCTGTCGTCATTGCGGTATATAAGTGCTATAGCGAAGCCTGTACAAATTACAAGAAAAAGAGTTGTGATTTTGTTTTTTTGTTTGTTGAAAACAATCCTGCTCGTAATGGTGTTTCAAAAGTTTTGGAACGTAACAACGAAAACATTTGCGGTACAGTCGTGATGATATTACAGATTTTTTAATCCTTTCTTTTTTTGGTGATTTCTTTTGTAAGTTTGACACTCAACATTGGAGGGTGGAAACTGACATCGTTGTGGCGTTGTGGGTAGCGAGTCTGCCTTAAGCCTCGACGGTTGCGGGTTCGATTCCCGCTCGGAGCAGATGTTTGTATTAATCGTACAGGCATGTTTTCCGGTCTGGTTGTGTTTGTCCTTGTCATTGTGAATGTTTCCGGACCCCCGACACAGGATATAATTATCCTAATGGGGGCCGTTGAGTGTGTAGCGTTTATTTAAAAAAAAAAAAAAAAACACATGCTTGAACTACGTCAAATATCTTTCATGAATGAAGTTAAAACCTTCGGCGTTGTGGCGCAGCGGTAGCGAACCTTCTTAAGCGCAACAGTCGCGGGTTAGATTCCCGCTCGGAGCAGATGTTTGTGTTGACCATACAGGCAACTTTTCCGGTCTGGGTGTGTTTGTCCTTGTCATTGTGTATGTTTCCGGACCCCCGACACAGAATATAACTATCCTAATGGTGGCCGTAGAGAGTGTAGCGTTTATTTATTATTATTATATGTGTGCTCTCGAGCCGTCAAATATAAAGATTATTGTTATTTTAATGAAGCAATAAAAAAACTAAAACAATAATATGTTTGATTTCTATTCGTTCAATTAACATAAATCATTACTCTTTTATTTTTATTCAAAATTCCTTAAGTTCCCCGTATCTATTTATTTAAGCACAATGCATCTTCAAGCTTATGACAAAACCGGAAAAATAGACCGTTGCCAAAGAAGAACGGTTGTTTATTCTATTCAAATTGCGTGACCGATTTGGCACTTGACGCGTCACTTATCACGATACGGCGTGACAACATCGTGACGTGAATTGTTTAAAGTGTGTTTACTGTGATGCACACTTCCAGGCAACTGTCGAACATGTATTATAATCTTAATGTCGTAATTATTAAGAGTTATTTTCACTGTTAATTCATTACTTTTAAGTTGTCGCCAGCCTGTCTACAAATGATACATTATGACATTTGTTATAACTAGAAATGTTATTGTCACTTTCATTCTGGATGTGTTTGAATAGTTTCATAAGATATTAATTTATAGACAATAACTATTCTTCTTCATCCTAGCATTATTCCCGGTATTTTTATATACCCAGGGTCTGCTTATTACTCTTATCCGGATTTGACAGGTTACTAGTTTTTACATGGAGCGATTGCCATCTGACCTCCGCAACCCTAAGGGCGAACCAGTAACTCATTGGATAAGAGCAATTTACTTATCAAGAGTTTACGATTATTATCAGATGTTATTGATAATAACCGGGACCGACAGCTTAATGTGCTCTCCGAGGCACGGTGGGGAGACCCACACGGACAAACGCCCAGACCGAGACAGAAATTTTAACAAACATCTGCCCGAGCGGGAATCGAACCCGCAACCGTCGAGACTAAAGGCAGACTCGCTACCCACAACGCCACAACGGTGTATAGACAAAAATAGGTGTTACATTTTTATAACGATAATAGTTATAGACAATAACTATTATCGCTATTAAAATGTTACAGAATGCCTGATGACGACTAATTTACAAAACTCGGAACTCAAATAAGTATTACTGGATTTTAGTCTCGATATCGTATCTGATTGGGACGTGGATTATAAGATAACTGGGTTTGTTTATTATGAGATCAGAACATAACTGGTGAACGGATTGTGATACTATTTGTGACGACGCTGGAAAGTTGAACTAAAAATTTATGGTGTATAAGAAACCTTTTGGCGGTTTGTTATTATTCCGGATTTGATGTACTATTTAAGTATTTAATATTTTTTTTATATATACCCCGGCTAGTAAATCTTAATGTTTATTATATATAAATAATTTTTTTAAAAAAACTACGCAGAAGATTATTTCATTAAAATTTATGGGCTTATTTTTATGTGAATGAATAGCGGTGATCTCTTGGTTCGTAGTCAATAGTAATTACCGAATTTACTAGAAGTCTAATCTTACTGATGTTTGACAATAACTGTTAATGAGTTTTTCATTTTATAGATCTTTATTTTTACCGGTGATCTCAATTTATGCCCCCATTAGGATAATTATATCCTTTGTCGGCGGTCTCGAAACATACACAATGCAAAGAACAAACGCATCCAAACCGCAAAACATGCCTGTATGGTCAATACAAATATCAGCTCTGAGTGGGAATCGAACCCGCGACCTGTGGCGCTTAAAGCAGGTCGGCTACCGCTGCGCCAAAACTTCAAGTTTCACTTTGCGCTCATAAAACTTTTGAAACTATCGAGCTTAAAACTTTTAGAGAACAATAGGGCGTGTCCTATGTTAAGCGACAAACACAGTCAAGCCGGCCCATTTCTCACCAAACACAGTCAAGCCGGCCCATTTCTCACCAAACACAGTCATAATCTACATCCATAATTTAGAAGATGCTCTGTTTGTGGAAGAATAATTTTTTTTATAACCTCTAAGTAACACACTTTGATAACGTTATTTTGAATCCGGCTATAATTAAGAAAGATATTTATCTTGAAAGTCTAACTGTGTTATTTAATTAAAGATAAGATAAAAAATATTATTTCTAGTGAGCCAAATGTTCTTTCATGAATATATTGACAGTTGACACAGCCTATATAAAGTTATAAAACGGTCGCAACCAGGTGATTGCAATACAATGCTGTAACAATATTGCGTGGGTTATCAACTATCAGTAGGTAGTAGTGTCATAGTGCGAATTATGCGCTAATTTCGTTGACCCAGACTCAGTGACTAGTTTTTGTATTGTAATCACCTGTTTTTTTTTTTTAAATAACAAATCCAACAGGGCTTTTGACATATCACACAATAACTTTCTACACACGAGTGAAAAAAACCTTTGGGAAATTAGTAGTAATAAAGCCTTTCTGTACTCAGTTCAGAATTATTAGGGATTGGCGATTCAACTGGGCACGTACTATCCTCACACTAAATATCTACGTGAATTGGCAGTATTCGTAGTGTTATATTGCATTTGATGAGTGTGAAAGCGGGAGGTCGAAAGTCTATACCCTGTGTCCGCTTCCAACACCTCCTTATCGGAATCCATTCCATCTTAACGGAAGTTAAGTGGAAGAAGTAATATGAGACACTGTTGTGGCGTTGTGGGTAGCGAGTCTGCCTTAAGCCTCGACGGTTGCGGGTTCGATTCCCGCTCGCAGCAGAAGTTTGTATTAATCGTACAGGCATGTTTTCCGGTCTGGTTGTGTTTGTCCTTGTCATTGTGAATGTTTCCGGACCCCCGACA
Source organism: Hestina assimilis (assembly GCA_023373885.1). Taxonomy (NCBI): domain Eukaryota; kingdom Metazoa; phylum Arthropoda; class Insecta; order Lepidoptera; family Nymphalidae; genus Hestina; species Hestina assimilis. The sequence goes on from CM041754.1 coordinate 8,579,902, forward strand.
CAGGATATAATTATCCTAATGGGGGCCGTTGAGTGTGTAGCGTTTATTTTTTATTTTATTTTTTTATGAGAAATACAGACAACGTACGGCGATGACAGAGACACTTCAACATCAACACAACGACACGCAGAGATCAATCATGCCGAAACTTGCTTCGCACCTTTGCACTGTATAAAAGATGTTTTTGTATATTATGTGTATTTCATTGCACCGTGTATCTTGATTTATCTTAATTTTTAATTCAAAAGATGCCATTTAATATATGGACGCAAATAAGCAATACCATGTCAACCCACACGAATGTCATTTCGAGGAAAACGCGTTTGAAAATTTTTAACAACTTCCTTTATATGATTTTTTTAAATGTATTGGTCAAGTTTTTGGCAATTTCAGATTTATGTAACTTATTTTACTTATTTTCACAAAAAATAAGTATACAAACTGCATATTATGTATATAATATAACCCAAAACGTTTAAAAATACATAAATTGCATGATTGAAAAAATGGCTTTTTAGAAGTTTTAAAGGTTAAAACCCTACAAATATTAAAGAAAAATGTTCTTCAGCCATTTACCAACACTTCTGCATATATAACTCAGTTTTTTCAATTTTGAGGGTTGACATGGTATTGCTTATTTGCGTCCATATAGACTTTCATATTTTTCTTGACGTTGTTTCAATGATATTCTTTGGGTAACTCAAAGAATATAAACTCTAACGCGGACGGAGCTAGTGCAATTCAATATACCTGACACCTGTCAAAAAGAATTTCTTAGATGCTGAGAACTATAGTGGTGTTTAGTCCTTTGAGAGTGTATGGACCCTATAGAGTATTATGGCATAAACTTATTTGATAATAATTTCATAAGAAGTTTTTATGTTCATAGTTCGTGTTTATATAAATGTTAAAAAGCACAACTTCAAAAAGAGTTTTATTTTTTCATTTCTAATGAAATTTCATTGAAATTGTTTATCTTTTATTTGGAAACAGTCCAATAATTGAGCTTTATTTTTAATTATAAAATAACAATAAGGGGAGCCACTGAAATTGTAATTTCTAGTGGCTTTTCTAGATACTCTTAATTCTTAGCATTATTACAAAAATATGCGCACAAACAAACATACACAGAGCGATTGCCACCTGACCTCTGCAAGCTAAAGGGTGAACCAGTAACTCATTACATATAGTATATTACATATCAAGAGCTAACGTTTATTGTTAGATGTTATGATTATAACCGGAACTACAGCTGAACGTGCTCTCCGAGACGCAGTGGGGTAACAGCTCAGACCGAAATAGATATTTATAACAAACATCTGCTCCGAGATGTAACCGAACCAGCGACCGTCATCATTCGCTTGAATGATACTATTACTAATACTAAATGTAAATATTATATGGAGTAGGAACCAATAGGAATTTCATACAAATCCTCCAACAGTCTATTATAAGAGCGAAAGTGCTATAGATAAAAATAATTGCGTAATGATGTCCCTTTTCTATACTTGATTCATTATCGAGAAACAAATTAGAGCGGTGTCCGGTATCTCACTTCAAATAGTGGTGATAGCGATGATAGTAAAATATTGATTCGTCCTATCTCTACCAAGAAATGGTCGTAATCTGGGTCTGTTGTTACATACATTTAAATTGACGTATACAATGAGTAGTAATTTGTTTACAAATTAGAAAATAAGAATATACAATAGAGGACAGAACGATTCCGGCTTCTAAAGTATCACATGCGCGTTGCCAACCAAAGGGATAGAAGGAAAGCGATGAGAAGGGAAAAGGGTAGGGATGAGAAGGAGTGGGCGATTGGGCCTCCGATGCTCTTACTCATTGCACGGAACACAACAGTATTGATAAGCTTACTATACGTCGATTTCTGTTGATTACTTTCCCGGTTCTTCTGTCTTATCGAGTGATTAGTTGGTAGTTGTTCAGGTCGCCCGTAAGCCTCTGACTTGACTTTTCGACTGTAATCAAATTGTCAACAACCGGGACCGACTTTTTACGTGCCCACCGAAGCACGGAGACGCTCGGTTGAAATACCACTATACGATCACCCATCTTGTGACTGACCGCGCCTAACGTTGCTTAACCTAACGATCCTTTTTACCGATACGTGGATGCACTCGGCTATGTGCGTCTCGTCTTTCCCGGTCGAACCGGCCCATTGGTCCTGGAGCATGGCTCTACTACTACGAAATTATATATTTTTATTAATAAATAAAATTAGCAATGTTATTTAAAGTCATTACTCATATTCATATTGTCATTATTAATGTCCCAAATAAGCATTTAGTTTGTGCTAGGAGTGTTTACAGCAATTGCCCAAATTTTTAATAATGCCATGCATAGTGACAATGCTGTGCCGTGCTCTATCAGGCAAAAAATAAATTGTCAAAATCAATATACGAATTCAGAATATAGAACAAAGAAAAATAAATAATAAATAAGTTAATATGGCTGCCATAATCATTTGTTATTTCTTTTATATAAGTATTTATTAATATAGTAATACTAAATTACCAAGTATTGTAAATGGCAAATTTATATAAGGGTTGTCATAAAAATGGTATCTAGTTATATATTTTTATTCTTATCTTACCGAGCAAGTCTATGTATATTCTCTGTTTGAGATATTTTATGGTATCAATATCTCTCAAGATAAGCTTCCCTTTACATCTTTATTTCTTCGATTTATTCATGTCTCCGCATAAATTTCTGATATAAAAGAGGAACTGAAATGTACCGATATTTTAGAGCTTATTTTAACATTGGTGATAAAAATAAACTTTAAAAAATCTCTGGTAATTGGTTCTTATAATTTGTAGACTTCGAAGTCCACTATCTGTCATCACGAAATGAGGGACCACGACTTAATCAAATATAACCATTTACAAAAACAGAATGATCAAAATCGTTTTAAACTATACCAAAATCGTTTTTGAATATCAAAATAATGATTGTTTCTCACCCTTATACGGATTAGTGAAGACATCGTCACATTGCAATGCTAATTCTAGCGTTTCTATAGGCTTAACTAGCTTAACGGCTGCTCGGTGTAAAGACAACGAGGCTGTTAAAAGCTATTCAATATAATATAACTATTATATCTGTACATATTCTCGACAGAGCGTAATCCGGATAGACGGGGCTCAGACCAGCTGCGAGACAATAGTTTGTAAATATATCTTTTGTGGAAATTTTTCCTTAGTGAAGCTCGAGTCTACGAATAAATCGTGTGATTTTATAGCATGGTGGTAACAGGGTGGCAAGATGGGATTGTGAGGCTTTCGCCGAAATATAGAGCCGTTTCGTTACGTATACATGACACCCGATTTCCATTAAACAATCTTTCCTTATTAAATTGCGTGATATGAAAATGAAATTTAGGTTTATAGTAGGGGAGCCCAAGCGGGGATTTCGGGATTTACTAAAGCGCGTCAGATTAATATACAGGGGATACCTTGTACCCGGTTAAGTACTTCCACAAAACATGAGGCCCATATATAAGGCCGCCCGTAAAGGATACAGGATCAGATTAGTAAAAAAAATTGACCATCAGAAATTCTCGAGCGCGTCAGATTAAGGTAGGGTGAGTTAATTACATCCTAAAAGTGTATATTCCACTAATCTGACAATTTGAGAGTGACGTAAAAAAAGGGGAGGGCAAAAAGTTGTAAAAAAAAAACGTCATCTCGACATTCTCGAGCGTAGCTAATTTTTTTTTTTATTTTGAAGGAAATAATTCAAGAATAATGAAAAATATATAATCTGACGATTTCCGCAAGCCGAAATAACAAAAATTCGTCGATAAAGTTAAATGCGTGCAGTTGCGTGATGCCTACATTTCCTTCTCCGCGTTTCTATTCCTCTCTCACTCTTTCTCTATCTATTACTCTCTCATTCCGTCCCCACTCTGGTTTCTGGTGCCATGACGCCATCACAGCTGATCATAAAGACACGTGGTATAGTCTGTTAAATGTAACTTGAACCCTGCGCAGTAACACGTTTTTGGGTCTCAACCGTATGCGGTATGAAGGGGGCAGGGTTTAGTACACTCGCTCACGGTTGTTTCAGCTCTTTAATAATAAATTATTAAAAAATAAATTAAAATATAAATTACTTTTGTCAAGTGTGTTAACATTTATTTCGAGATAATGCCTCGACCACAATCAACTTTAAGGCGACGGGAGAGAAGGATGGTATTTGACGTTTGTAGTTATTTTTTAAAAGAAAATAATATAACTAATTCTTCGAATAATACTGCGGAAGATACGAAGAAGTCTGTCTCACTATTAATAATGTACATTAACTTTTTTTTTTTATATATAGGTTTATTTGTTTTATTCTATACTATTTATTTGTTTTATTCTATTTAAGTAATTAATAACGATAATAAATAAATAATTAATTGAATTTAGAAGAAATAACAACTATATTATATATTCATTCCGTTTTCCCACTTTATAAAGAATCGATTTAAATAAGACGTAACCAATATTTTTGTCTAACATTTTGTCCATTATTGTACCTGCGCAGAAGCGGCCATTTTGGTTCAAGTTACATTTAAGGAACTATACCGTATAAAGACGAAACGTTGAAATCCGACGTAGTAGTTACAGTGCTGTGCAATTTATTGTGTTATCTAGTAAAGTGATTAAGTTACAGATACGCAATCTGAGGATGAAATTGAGCCAGAAGAGGAAGATGATTCTACGGATGAAGATGATGATTAATTAATCAAATAAATATAAAATATTAAACTATTTTAAGCTTTTTCAAGTAATTTTTTATAAATACATTTATTCTACTAAAAAAGCATACACTTATTTAATTGCATGCTATTTCCTGATCTTTTCAATTAATTAAGTTTAATGATTTAAAAGAATAGAAAAAAAAATTTTGACTTCCCGCTAAGAAAAAATGAAAAATTTAATATTATCTTTGAACTCAGGGAGCTCAAAATATCACATAAATTATATTTTGAGCTCTAAAATATCATAAGTACAATTTTAAGCGCCCAGGAATGGAATTAGCGGGAAGTTGCAGGGATGGCCTTTAAGGTGAACCGTTTTTCTAATTTTTTTGTCAGATCAGCCGAATCCCTCTAGATAATCGTCAGATTATGAGACAGTATGTTTAGAACATAAAAATGAACCACATATATCTTAATTTGACGCGCTTGAGTATTTCAAAATGGCGATTTTTTTGCACATTATGAAAATGACCGCAAGTTTGCGTCCCATCGAAATCGTCAGATTAGTGAATGAGAGCTTTTTTTGGTGCACTTAACACTCCCTTAGAAAATCTGACGCGCTCGATTAATTTTTTTTTTTCATTTTCAACCCTTAAATACAACCACCCGAATCATACAAACGATCAGATTAACATACGTACATTATTAAAAATACGTAGGGCATTGATGCTAGCAATATCTGACGCGCTCGAGGATGTCCATGCAACAGTTTTTTTTACATATTTAAAAATCTATAGCCGCCTTCCCCACCGATGTAAAGGTATATATCATATAACATTTTTTTCTTCTTATCATCTAAGCTTTGCATCCCAATAGGTCTCTACAACGCTCGAGTAAATCCCCATTTAGCATCGTGGGCTCCTCTACCATTATTTTTATGTGAGTTTAATCATGTATTTATTTTTATTACAGGTATTTTTTGGCAAGAATGAGACGGTAAGCGAAGCAATAAGACGAAATACTTTTGTATTAATATCAATATGAACCTATCCTAATATTAAGCATTCCTTAAAAACTTAAAACTTGGCCTTAAGTAGGTAGAAATAATATAGAGTTACCACCGGTCCCAGCAGACGTTGCTCATTTCCAAAAAAATCTGGAACTCGATAATAGCGCCACCTACTGGGTCCAATTGTGAATCTAAACCATTTTCGAATCCACTAGATCCACGGTTCATTAAAATCGGTCAGTTTAAGAAGAGTTCAATGGCATACATACATACAGTAGAATTATATATATATAAAGATACATAAGCACACATACCCACACACAAACAAAATGCAAACAAAATTACAAAGCAATATATATAACCAACAAGGAACGAGTAACGAGGATTTAAAAATTAAAAAGTTGTGAACGTTAAATTTTTAATTTAACACGGAAAAAATTTTAATCTTATGTCATGAAAATATACCGTATAATAAAGTTTAGCAAATATGGTTTTTATGAAAAGGCGCCTTGTTTGGGGAACGTAACTGCTGTTTTGTCGGCGGTACAATTTTTTTTGCTTTACACCGCGCCTCATTCAAGCCCCGCATTGGATTTTTCATTCGAAAACTGAAAATTCAGCGTATTCATGCCAGAATATTATCTTGGCTCAATACTTAAAAGTTTTGCATACAATGCAGTCTATTTACGCTAAAGCAATCAAGATTTTTATAACGATTCTAACAATTTTTATTAAAATGAAATTATGAGAAAATGCTGCATTATACAGACTATATAGAGTTCATTTATATTGCAATCGCTAGGCTTAAATAAAGACTGTCATTTTTCTGATGCTATAGCGAAGGCTTAGCCTTATTGTAAGTTAAAGAAAATATTTTCAAAAAATATTTAGTCAATTATATCTACCAACGCCATAGCGTTTAGCGACTTTCATTGGTATATTAAAGGGTTATTTCTTTAAAAATAATTGGTTTATTGTATTTAATAATTTTTAAAATACATCTAAACTTGCGTCTGCCTGCGGCTTCACCCGCTTGAATAACGATTTCTTATGTAGTTTAGAAATAACTGGTTCTCCATCAAATGTCAACGTCATTTTCACCGCCTTCAAGCTTTTTTTCGCAATTAAAGCATATACCCATTTCCAAGGTCTAGGCTATCACTTTATCAAATTTCATCAAAATCAGTTCAGTGGTTTAAGCGCAACAGACGACAGACAAACAGAGCTTTATGACGTTAGCAGGGATTTCCTTTAGTTACCTTGTGAAGAATACATTGATAGATCACTGCGTATTCATTAAAATACCTAGTTTAAAAAGCATCGATAAATAAATTATAATAATAAAAACTTTAATATTAAAATGAAAACATTATTTAAATTGTAGTAGACAACGTCTGTCAGAACTTTTTTCAATAGTCTGAGACGTCAATAACATGGGCAATGAGATGTGATGTGGTAAACGATTTTCAAATTGAAATTTTATATCTCATCAACTTTATTCTTCACTGCATAAAACTGCGAAAAGATATCGCCGTAGAATGTATAATTTAATCATTTATTCGTTGAGAAAATTCTATTATAATTTTATAATAGCTTTGTACAAATATATCTATAGTTATCTTACTATATGAGTTTTGTTTGTTTCTATGTAAAATCTGATTTTGCATTCATACTTTAAAACGAACATTTTACAACTTTTATTTCGTTGCTTAGTGACTTTTAGTAACGTTGTATGTCTAATTTTACACTTTTATTCGTGGCAACCTCGTGTATTTACTATTTATCTGTTTCATTGATAATAACCAGGATCGATAATTACTTGCTCTAAAGCACGAAAAACAAGATGCGACCACCCATCCATACATAGACTCTACCCAAAACTGCATCACCCGCTGAACGTTTACTGACCAGTGAATGTGTCTGTCTATGATTTTTTAACATTTAACATTTTTATCATTTTAGTAAACCGGTGGACCTCGAGAACATTACACAGACAACAGTATATAGTCTTATACACCTTGAGCATTATAGCTCCAAAAATACTTAAGCGCTAAACGTTAAGAAAGTCAAAAGCGTAACACCTTAAGGGACGCTTTCGTGAAGCTAGTGACCTTTTTAGCATTTCTTTAAGGCATAAAGGGTCCTATTGTCTTGATGTTGAGCCATTCTGCCCACTTGACTTGCTCAGTAACTGCAGAGGCGTTATGCCGCTAGATAGCTTAATTTTTACCTTGCTTTTTATTTCAGCACGTTCTTGTTTTGTCTTGAATGTGTGTGAATAAATTTCTATAAAAATGGAGTCCGAATGACGTTTGGTTATATAGATATTAGTTATAATATGTTTGCTTCTAATTCTCAATCGTAAACTTTGTAAGGAGCTACAACTTTTTGAGCATAATATTATTATAAAAGTTAACCGAAGCCTATCAAATTTCTAGTTTAAAATTGAAATTCGGAAGCCTAAGTTCGTCGGAGCCTGTAACTTGGAGAGCTCTATATCGTCAATTAGTTCGTTGGCTCGAGTGTGAGCTGAGGCTGCCTGAGTGCCTGACTCAGCCCGAGTGTATTCAACTTGCGCTCGAGGTTCGACTTCAATTTATGTTATACGATACATGATTTGCAATAGATCAATAGTATTCGAACTTCACTGTTTCTATTTATGTTTTTGGAGGGCATAAACACTCCTTTTGCAGAATACCGACGTTAAGTAGTAGTATCAGTGCTATTGCGTTTGGTTCGATGAGTGGGAGCATAGGACGTATTCACTCCTACCCTCATTATTTTACCTTCCGTCCACACTATGCCCTATTATATGGTGGTAACAAATGACAATTAAAATGAGATAAAAGATATATAATCTGATTGTAAAAGTCAACAGCCATGCAAAAGATATTGGATAGGGTCATAAAAAACTCCTATAGCTTCCTGAATTGTAACTAAATCTAATAATAAAACAAAGTACTAAACGGTTTTATATGTAATAATAACATAAAACACATACCACAAACCAACCATAGCAATAAAAACCGTAATCAAGTTGTCTATCAGCAACGTTTGTTTGGGCGGGCGGCGCTAGGGCAACGACCCCGCTAATAACTTCCTGCAAGGCAAGACTAGGTTTTTGACGTGAAAAATGGACTACATAATGGTGATTGTATGTGATTCTTATCTTTGATCATAGTAATAATAATAACATGACTTAAGTTTAAAAATAAAAGTAATAAACTAAACTCTAACTAAGCACCCCAGTTAGGACAGTTATATCCATTGTCAGGAGTCAAGAAACACAAACAAGCACAAATACAAACACGTACACCGGAGCAAATGCATGTATGTGTATGTAATTCAAACATCTGCCCGACTAAAAACTCGCTACCAATGCTCCACAATTGTTGTCATAAGCATAAAACGGTCAGTAGCATCCAATTTATAAGTCATGTTATTTTTATCATTATTTTGCTAGGAGCGAAAATGCAAAGGATAAGTAGCAACGTTCAAACTTGTCAATAACGTGCAGTTGCCGCTGGCAATTTTACTTTTGAAGCAGTCTTGATACTTAAAGAGGCTGTCGCGTGTGATATAACCTTTGAAAACAAACGCTAGCGGGTTCGCTTGAAAGTTGTTTACGGAGTTTTCTTAAAACATTAGCTGTCATATTACGTGTATGACATTGGCTTTCATTTTTATTATGTTGAAATTAATAATAAAAGATGTATTAGAACATCCTTTTTTAACTGTATGTATGGGAAAAGACTGAACGGTAAAGGGTCTATGATGTAAACATTAACAAGGAACAGTCTATAAAAATCGATTTAGTCGCTTTCAAAACGTGAGTACATAAAAACGGGTGTCGAATATAATATAAAGGACTATTTTGAAGTCCACTAATAATTATTATTACATTTTAAAGCAATTGATCTATTGTGTTTATTAAAACTAGCTATACTAATCATGTCACTGTCATCTACGGATTATGTAATTGTGACCCTACAATGCGTTCGTTTAATTAACTGCTCTTATGAGTGAAAACAATGTCGGAAAACTAAAATTTAATCCGACCTACATTGCGTTGCAATATGCCTGTTTATCCGTTTCGCTTAAGGCTATGCAAATAGAAACTTTAAGCTAAATTTACCAATACGTGCATAGCAGAAAGGTGTAATTTTCAACGACTAAGTATCCGTATTTGTATACGGAAACGAAGATGTTATTGAATGCACTGCGGTAATGGTCTCGAATATTGCTTTTTAGTTATTTTGAAAACAATTTATTTTGATGCATAATACCGTTTTTTTAACAGCTAAAGACTGTCATAATTTGAACATAATCTTATGCTATTTTGTTTTGAAATCTTTTTTTAAACCACTAAAGGTGATAAAGTATATAATAATAAATAAATAAAAATCTCTGTGTCGGGGGTCCGGAAACACACACAATGACAAGGACGAACACACGCAAATTGGAAAACATGTCTGTATTGTCGATATAAACATCAGGTCCCACCGAGAATCAAACCCGCGACCTGTGGCGCTAGGCAGGTTCGCTACCGCTGTGCCACAACGTCGTCAAATAATATTATAAAATACATGATAGTGCACTAGCGACACTAGAAGCATTACCATCCGTTTCCATCAGAGGTAGCGGATGGGTCTCCCTCTGTAAGGAAAAGGTTAGTCGGGTTAGAATTTGGGCCTCTGGTGCTTACGTTGGACGAAACACAATATTACCATTGCTATTTTACGTATTCCGTGACATAGTAGTTCTACTTCTAATACCGAAAACAACTATACTGTGAATATATCTATGTAGTTACAACGCGTTAAGGCGTATAAAATAATATAAGGGCCGCGTTTTTTTAAATATGTTAATTTTAATAATTATCAAAGTAATTACGAAATTATAAAATTCTTATTTAAATATTCACATCAGTTAACATGCATGGCTGATAAAGAAAATTCATGGGAATGTTTCTTCTATTGTAAAATTTACATAAGCCTATGCAGATTAAAGTGTACGCAATATTAAAGATAGTTACAGTCACGATAGGATAGTACCTACATTTCTCACGGCACCCGTTACGCTTAGTGAGTTTATTTTTGCACTAATTTATCAAAAGATTCAGACAGACACACTGAAACAAACAGGCTTAGACACTAAAGAATTAGACATTTTTAACTGATGCAAGTCTTTTCAATAAAACAACAAAGCATTTTACTAGTAATGTATTATTATCTCTTAAGTTTTACTGAACTAAGTGTATAAGGAATTAATAACAGTTTAAAATTAATAGAATTTCAATCAACGATACAAAGTTATCGTTTATCGTAACAAAAATAAAATGTTTGTGTAAAATATACAATTTATTTGATATCGCGACAGTATTGCAACACAGGCGTTAGATTGGATAGGAATCGCTTTCACAGCAGATTGATTTGAACTTTTTTCCCTTCGAAACGTTTATTTTGTACGGACCGCGAATTTTATGACATGATTCAATTGTATCTCGACAAAACCACTTTTGAATATTATTATTCTTTTTTTATACCACGACGGTTGGCAAACAAACATACGGGCCGCCTGATGGTAAGTAGTCATCGCAACCTATGAACGCTTGCGATACTTGAAGTATCACAAGTGCGTTACCAACCCGAGGAACAGGAAGGAAAGGGATGAGAAGGGAACAGAGAGGGTGGGAAATTGGGCCTCCGGCGCTCTAACTCATCGCACGAAACGCAACAGTACCTAATGTATTATTATTATATTATATGTATTATATATTTGTTTATTTGTAAATATTTAAATTATTGGTATTCATATTTAACTTACCAGATATTCAGGCATTCATGATGGCAGTTAATTTTTTTTGTATTTATATCCTAATCAACTTAAATAAGGTTCTCAATTCTCAAATCCCAGTTTAGGTGATTTATCTTCTTTTGAGAGAGATATTTACACTGTTAATCGATTTTGGTACTTATTTTTAGTTGAATACGGTATGGTTTTAAAGGAGTGCCATATTTTGTAATGATCAATCAAGGTCTCCGTAGTCCGGAGATAGAGAACTAAATCGTTCAACGGTTAGTAAAACGCAATCACTGCATTCACGAGTTCTGTAATTTGCCAATGTTATAAGTCGCTTTTTTTATTATCAACATTAGCTTGAAAACAATCTTAGTTTTTCTGACTTGTTTACTAATGGAAATTTTAAAAGAAAAATAATACTGTTAAGGAATAAACATTTTATATTATGGTACGCTTTTTTTCTCACATAATGAATACCAGGATTGGTTTAAAGAAGGAAAAAGTGACAGTCATTTTACAGGTAATTTTGTTCAACACTAGTTTGATCATATTTTTATTTACAAGTAGTGGCCATAACTACAAAATTTCAAAGAGCTGTCTATGACCTATCAAAACACGAAATAGAAACAGACGGATGAAAAGATAGATCCGATAGTATCTTATAGTAACACCATTTGCATACGGAACACAAAAAGCAACTTCAGCCTTAAACCAAGTATGCTTGACCTTGTCGATTTTCAAGACTAAGAACGTTAAATTTACGTGAGTCATCCTTTAAACTTGTTTACGTATCGAGTTTTAACACCGCAGGCGTAATTTGTATTACCAAAACTTCACTTCGGCTGGGAATGCGAACAATTCTTCCACCTCCTTTTGGACATATTACATTTTATCTTTAATGGTCACTTTGTGTGTCGTGTAACAGTTTCTTTCGTAAACCTGTTACTCTCATTTCGTATACTTTCTTACTTTGAATTGATTTTTTTTAAATTCTTAATGATTAAATATTTTCTCTATTAGTAGTTCCATAGATGGTTTAAAGCTACATATAGTTTATATTTCATCCTGCTTGTTATCAAAGATATAGGCTCATTTATCTCTGGTTGGCCACATGGGAAATATCAGACTTGCAGCTACATTATTCCCGCTAATGCGCCAGCTTCTAACATTTAACGCGTACGATCGTACACTCCTATTATTGCATGTTCGTACTTCGTTTATATCTCTAGCACTTTAATTCTCAATTCTCGATACGAAATGAAAACTTATTCCCCGACGTAGTTTACGAAATCCAACTCAACAATTACTATTTCGAAGCTACGTGATTTAAAACTTTAAATTCCTTTAACAATTGCGTTGCTCGAGTCAGTTTCTATTCTTGTTTTCTTTTCTAAAATAAAAGCAACGTCGAAAGATTTTTAAATACCTAAGATTTTCAAGTTAATGTTCTCGTTTGCCGTCGTAGTAATTGTCTGCTTATTAACTGCTTTAGTCTGATCCTGCGTAGTCTTATTTGGGATTTCGTCGTATCTGCGTTCACATTCGTAAGCTCATAATAGTATTCAAGAGCGAAGCGCATGGAAAATTAGCACTGGTGCATTTTTGTGCAACACAATGATGCAATCCCGGAGCTCAGCAGTCGCTTTGTGCGGGACTCCCGTTCACAATGATGAACTTTTTGAATAAAAGCAGATTCACTTTACGTTGGTGTATCTGGGAGTGGTTCATTACGCGACGTGTGTTTTAATGATGCCGTCAGCGGGTCGTCAACTCCAAGCACGCTGCAAATGCTTTATTTTTCTCATTAAAATTTAATAACAAACCAATTCAGTCGAGGCTCGTAACAAGGTTACTAGTGTGCTGTGCTCCTTGTTCATCACAATGGTCGTAATCTATTATTCATACATCATTTACAAGTCATTGAAAATGGCAAGAAGTTGTGCAACGAAAATAAAGTACGTGGAACGCATTTGCGTCATCACAATTGAATAAAACGTAACAAATCTAAGAACTGAATACGTATACCCATTAAGTATTCTTCACTATTGAATAATTCAATTTTTAGCAATGCTCAAACAAGTTTCCTATGACGCTCGATTACTCTATATAACATCGAAATTTAACTGAGCGAAGCTATTATTTTCCATAAAAAACGTATAGGTCATTTATATACAAGATTCCTTTTGTCAGATAAAAGATATGATATACGAGTACATTGGAAGTATTCGTTGATGCCTTACAGAACGAACTTTCTTGCTGTAACATTATGATGGTATCGCCCAATGAATGAGGCCTGCTAATGCACTGAAATAGAATAGACCGTATTTCTTTTAAATCAGTGTTGAGAACAATAGCTAATTTCCTCGTACCATGTTATTAGCCTCTTTACGAACAATGACTTTTGTTTATAGTACAGATTAATTTTGTTATATTCAAATATTTGCTATTTATTTTTATCGCAATGTGAAAATACTTGAATCGAATTGCGTTTTTCGATTTATTTTTTTAATAATCCTTTCGATTTTGTTTCTCGATTGTTTTTAAACCTCAAAAAAGGTCGAATGTCGATCAAGTAAAGGTTGAATGTGTATACACGTGAGTGGCCTTGAAATAAAAAAATACCATAGATTAAAGATTGCAACGCTCATTTACCGGTCCGATAAACGCAATTACGGGCGGGTCTACCAAAGTACTCTACGCTCCCTCAAGCTTTTCAATGGCAACTTCTGGAAAGTTTTTCATTCGCTCTGAAATTATGTCAATGACTCCTCGTTTTCTCCGGCAACTGTAGCTGCATTTGAATATTTATTTTCACTGTATAAATTTTAATAAAATTATTTTTATCATTTTTACCTTGCCTATTGAGAAACTTCTATAATTGAAAAGAACCAGTATTATTTTGACCTTGTTATTTTGTTAAAAAACGTTATATAAGAAAATGATGAGCAATTATGTCATAAACATCTATCTTAATTCCTAAATCTTGCAAAGATGCGAATCTCCAAGTTATTGCTTTAATTGTTGTTTTAATTGGTGGTTTTTTGTAAACTACTAAAGGTGCAAGCAACAAACATATGGTCTTTTTGATAAAAAGCAGTTATTGAAGCGTACGATTACTGGGAATATAACATTGTATTATCATGTCCTTTCACCGAATATAAAGGGTAAAAGTAGGGGATGGACCAGGGTCGTTCACATTTAGGTTGCCGCCACCGGTGGGCCCCTCGGGGCAAGCGCCGGGGCGTCGTGGTGGTATGCTTCGGTGATCCCGCGACGTCCCACTATGGCGCTAGATGGGACCTTGGAGTTTTAGTGGGTAGGGAGCTCGGCTCCGAGTCCACACACCTCCTGCGCCATTGCACCCGTCCCGGCGCTCGAGTGCGTAACTGCATTTCTCCAAGTAAAAAAAAAAAAAAAAAGGGTCGTTCACATTATTTATTAAAATTAATGCCACTCATCATCTCATCTCAAAATATGTAATAATTGAAGCTTTGCCGAAATTTACAGTACAATACAGAAGCTTCTCAAGATGAAGCATATAGATAAAAGGTAATGTTCCATATCAAACAGAAGATATCTTTATTTGGTAGGTAAATTCAAAGGTATTATCACAAGTATTATCTTTAATTATCTATTTGAAGCATTATCTCTCTCCGTCTTTAACTGTCTCTCCGTTTTTGGGGCTTATAGGAAGAGAAGTAACAATTTATACTATTTTTTTCAGTAAGATGATAAACACATTTGATTGTTATGGCCTAATCATCAGGGTATTGGTATTGATAAAGTTACTCCCTGTCGAAGAAAACTGTTACATCGTGGGTGTAACTTACAAAATAATACGCAGACTGTGAGAGCAGAATAACGTGCAAAGCTAGTACAGATGAAACAGGGCAGTCTCATCCGACGGGAACGAAGCCGCGGGCACAACTAGTTTTTTATAATTTGTCACAATAACTTAATATTTAAATGTAACATTACTTAAATATCCTAACAATGAAATATCCCAATTCTTCGTCCTAGCATTATTCCCGGTGTTTTGTTTACCCAGGGTCTGCTTATTACTCCTATCCGGATGGGTTACTAGTTTTTACACGGAGCGATTTCCACCTGACCTCCGCAACCCTTAGGGCGAACTAGTAATTCACTGGATAAGAGCAATTTACTTCTCAAGACTTAACGATTATTATCAGATGTTATTTGATGACAACCGGGACCGACAGCTTAACGTGCTCTCCGAGGCACGGTGAAGAGATCCACACGGACAAACGCCCAGACCGAAACAGATATTTATAGCGAACATCTGCCCGAGCAGGAATCGAACCAGCAACCGTCGAGACTAAAGGCAGACTTGCTACCCACAACGCCACAACGGTGTCCCTATTATTATAATAAATGTGAAAAATTATATGTTTTGATGTTTCGATGTTTCTTTAGAGGTTTGATAACGGCTGATCGGATTGGGTTGAAATTGTTCGTACAGATAGTTTAATATAAGACATTATATATTTTATCCCGGAAATAGGGTTCTTGGGGCTTATCAAACTACTAAAGAAACTACAGCGAGTACTATCTGGAATTGTAAGTTAGATAGTATTAATCTAAAACGTTGCTGAAATTACTTGTATCCAGGGCAAATGCTTGAATGTACAGATTGGATTGGATTTGATTTTTCTACGCGCTCGAGGAAATCAGGATCTCTATAGCACTTTTCCTTCTGGAAAAGAATTGTGTAGAACTTCGCTTGTTGATAATGGAAATAGGATTTCATAATTGGAAAATATAGGACGTCTCATCATACGTTGGTCTTAAAATGACAAAGGCAACGTATGATGGAGTAGAGAAAATACGAGCCAACCCACTTTGAGCGGTTCAATTGAGCTTCTGATTAATAAAATTTCGCAACTACTTAATGGAGTTGTTACGTGGAAAATTGCATTGTTCAAAGTTATATTGATTTTTGTATAATGGATATTATGTTTGGTCATTATGGAAATCGATTATCACATAATGTAAAGTAAAGCAAGTCTGTAACAAAAAGCTTAGGGTCAGCTTGCTGGTAAGCGGTAACCTCACCTATATAGAACCAGAGTGTCGCTGGCCCAATTAAATAAATAAATAAACGCTACACACTCAACGGCCCCCATTCGGATAGTTATATCCTGTGTCGGGGGTCCGGAAACATTAACAATGACAAGGATAAACACACCCAGACCGGAAAACATGCCTGTACGATTAATACAAACATCTGCTCCGAGCGGGAATCGGACCCGCAACCGTCGAGGCAGACTCGCTACCTACAACGTTACAACAAGTGGAGGAGAAAAAAAGAAATAACTAAAAGTGGTGGTAGCTCGGATCTTTGGCTTTAAAAATAATCGTAAAAAAAATACGAGTACTGGTATTTACTGGCATTACTCAGTGGAAGAATAGAATAGAATAAAACTACTCCGGTCAATCCGGCCTTGATGTCTTAATCATTTATTGGAAAAGAGATATTAAATAATAAATAAAATGAACCGCATATTTAATCTGTCATTTAGTTTATTTAATCTGTTCCATAATGTAACTCCTGTTTCTCCCGCCAAATTATCCGCATCGCACATATCGCTGTCCGCCATTATTGTGACTAGTATTTGTTAATTTCACAATAAACTAGTTTATTACAAATTGCTTACCAATTTGTGTTTACAAGTGGTATCGTATTTAGTCTGCTCTAAGGTATGTGAAGCACCTTTGAGAGTAGGTGTGAGTTGAATATGATATTCACTCTCAGTGAAACGTTTGTCTGAGAAACTCTTGAGCCAGGAATCCAGTTAACAAAGACTTAAAATTTTCTGACACTGACTGAAACAAAGACACCGATTCTCTGAGAGGGTTGTACTTTCCCGGTTGAGCCGGCCTATATGTGCTGGGAAGAGCATGGCTCTACTAATACTAAATTCACACTTAAATGGACGCAAATAAGCAATACCATGTCAACCCACAAAATTGAAAAAAGTGAGTTATATATGCAGAAGTGTTGGTAAATGGCTGAAGAACATTTTTCGTTAATATTTGTAGGGTTTTAAGCTTTAAAACTTCTAAAAAGCCATTTTTAATCATGCAATTTATGTATTATGTTAAACGTTTTGGGTTATATTATATACGAAATATGCAGTTTGTATACTTATTTTTGTGAAAATAAGTAAAATAACTTACATAAATCTGAAATTGCCAAAAACTTGACCAATACATTAAAAAAATCATATAAAGCAAGTTGTTCAAAATTTTCAAACGCGTTTTTCTCGAAATGACATTCGTGTGGGTTGACATGGTATTGCTTATTTGCGTCCAAATATTATTAAATTTAGATTTTAGATGACCTTCAGCGCTTATGTTGTAACTTTGTAACAGGAAACAAGAACGAATTTAATACATACACTATTATTCAAATGGAACTCATCGTGCAATATTTTTAAGTCTATTTATACAGTAAGTCAAAAACAGAATTATTATTCATTATATAATAACTTAGTTTATTAATTTATTGTTTTGTAGAGAAAATGAACGTGCAGTATTGCAACATTGCAACGTTTATCTTCATGTTAAAATGTAATACTTACATTTGTAAATCTCACGTATGTATTGTAAACAGCGTGAACATTAAGTTTGAATAATGAATATGTGCAAAGAAAACGAGTTTGTTTTTGATATCTTAAAATATTTTTATGTTCATAATTGTCTTTTATCCAATCGGTGATAAGCAGACTTTGGGCAAATATACCGGGATACTGCTAGAAAAAACTTAAGAACACCTGCAAAACGGATAGTAGGAAGTATTTTCAATTTCATATATAATATTAATTGAATGAATTAGGTGTCACAACAACGCGTGGCCTGCCGGACTGATATTTTTTTTAATATCCATAGTTGTTTGATATTCGTAAGCAACATATCAATAGAAAACGTACCAGCAAGCAATCGTTTTCCTGTTCAGTGTGAACTCTGTAATTTCGGAGCAATTTACGTTTCAGCGCAAACCGATCGGTCGTTCCTTCCTCTTACCTTCGTTGGATAATATTTTGTGATGTTTCGTTTAAATTTTAGATGTATTTTTATTTAAGAACAATCCTTTGCTGCATCGTTTCTGTGTTTTAGAAGACCGAGGTCCATTGGATCGAAAAGATAGACTTTAACCAAAGGTTCAAATCCGGATAAGCGCCGAGTTTTCAGATGCCTAATTTGTGTTTTAAATTTGTCATTATACAAGAATTAATCAGTTATATAAGATTTTTTGATTACAAATTCACGTACAAATGATTAATTCTTTCTAGCAAAATTTCGATAAAATTATGATATGGAACGTTAAACTTTGAAAATTTTGAGTACTGCGCACAGGTGCACAAACTTTCATATTCAATACTAAAACGGAGCGAAGAGCACTTCAGTGTTATTGAATACGATAGCCAATGAAATACACTGTACTTTGTATACTTCAGAATTTTCATACGTGAGTTTTATATAGACTAGTGAAGCGTGTTTTTACATCAATATTTTGTTCGTGAATTTTTGTTAGAAATGTGTCCGATCACTGCGTATTATACATATAACGATTCTATTGTTGTAAAATTGTTCCTAAAAAGACAATGAACGTTCAATATCGAAAATATTTTTATTAAAACTTTACTGAAAATAACATTAATATTAGCTATATGGTTGTTTTAAGGGTTACATTTTAAATGTAGTGCAAAAATGAAGGTTTTCCTTTTTGTACTTTTTTTTCGAGCCTTCGATGTGTTTGTTCCGACTTCTTGACAGACCGACCAGTCGACGTTTCTATTTCCTTTCTTCGGAAATTTAATATTTCTTCAGATAAAACACACTCAGTGTTGGTTTTGTTACTTTTTAATTTAAATAATATGTTTAAAATCTAAAACACAATTTTTATCAACAACACATTTCTATTCTACATAATTTCCGGGAAGAATGCTGGCGAGAATACTGGGTTTCTAATAGCTTGAGAGTAACTAGCCCTTCTGTCATAAATCATACTGTTCCGCTGAATAAATGTTATAATAGTTTCTTAATAAACAATTGACATCAAATAATGAATAAATAAATAAATAAATAATAAACGCTACACACTCAACGGCCCCCATTAGGATAATTATATCCTGTGTCGGGGTCCGGAAACATTCACAATGACAAGGACAAACACAACCAGACCGGAAAACATGCCTGTACGATGAATACAAACATCTGCTCCGAGCGGGAATCGAACCCGCAACCGTCGAGGCTTAAGGCAGACTCGCTACCCACAACGCCACAACGGTGTCAATGAAAACATAACGATAGATTTTCCCAGACTACTAATTTTGAAACGGGCTTTACAAATTTCCCTTAAGAATATAGTCGAATGACGAGGAAATCCAGTGTAATACCTAATATTTAAAACAATATAAATAATTGTACTATAAAAATAATACTATTTATAAATAATAATTTCCACCTTAAGACCAAGTAGATACTGTAATCGAAAGTATTGACAAACGATTTGAATTATTTATTTATAATTTTATGCAACTAATTTTATAAACAGTTATTTAAACGTTGAAATTAATCAGGAAAATAAATTCAAACCTTAATTTAATACGCTTATTCAAGAGATGATGCGGTTTCAGCTTTCCGTGACATTTCATTTCAACTTTAATATGAACAGAATACAGGTACTCGTATGTTTGTTAAGAAAATTGTTTTACAATATTTATGTCTGTATACATATATCATATAACTTTGGAATAATTTAATTGTAAATAGATTTATTATAAAATTCTATATTTTTTTCATGTTACTAAGTTGGCAAGCAAGCATTCGGCCTCCCTGATGGTAATCGGTTGCCGTAGCCTATGAGCGCTTGCAGCACCATTAGTAGGAGCCACTCATGCGTCGCCAACCTTCAGATATTGGTTCTTAAATCTCCTATGCCCAGTAATTACACTAAAGTACTGTGCCCTTCAAACCGAAACACAGTTACGCCGAAGATACTACTGTTTTGCGGTAGAATATTAGACACTGTGGTGGTACCTACCTAGCTGGCCTCTTGCATCAAAAGACCTACCACCAGTGTGACTGATTGCACTGGTAGAATAATCTCTGCTGTGACAGACATTATCCCACCAGCGGGCGATGGGGTCATCACGTCTCGACGCCAAAGAATTTTATATAATTATAATATATATTAATTTGAAAAATATCACAATTATTTTAAACACTTTTAAGAAATCCTTATCAAAAACTTAAACTAATTACGCTTATCAACTCGTCGTGTACATTTACACAGTGCATATGTCCATCTGCGAAATGACTGATGAATGCCATTTATGGTATTTGGCTATGTTATAATTTTCTAGCTTCTGAACTGTATTATTTTTCTGTGATGTAATATTGAAGCAAAACGCTTTCGTTGACAACGAAAATTGTGACTTATGCACATATACAATAGGTTTTTATTTTAAAATATACTTTTTAATTTCTTATTTTCTACACATATATGAACTAAGTTTCAAAGTTAAAGTTAAAACTATCGTGAATGAACGCCGTTGTTCGCAATTAATGCAATTTATATTCAAAGTTGAATTAATAAGTGAATTTGAGCAAGTTTTGATTGAAGAAAATGTTAAATTCACGTTCAGCGCACTTCATCTGACGTAATTCAGTTTGAAGCCTCCACGTTAGTAAAGACATTTTAGAAACATATAATATAATTTGCTACCGCCATACATGTATGGTAGGAATAACCTCACATATGCATACAAAAAACTTTATATTATATTCTAGTGAAAGTTTTTTATTTTTTTATGTTAGAAGTTGGCAAACAAGCATACGGCCCACCTGATGGTAAGTGGCTGCCGCAGCCTATGAGCGCTTGTAGCACCATTAGTAGGTGCCACTCGCGCGTTGCCAACCTCGAGATATTAGTTCTTAAATCTCGTTCGCCCAGTAATTTCACTAGCGTACAATGCCCTTCAAACCGGAACACAGTAGTGCCTAAGCACTACTATTTGGCGGCAGAATATTGGACACTGCGGTGGTACCTACCTAGCCGGCCTCTTGCATCAAAAGACCTACCACCAGTGTGACTGATTGCACTGGTAGAATAATCTCTGCTGTGACAGACATTATCCCACCAGCGGGCGATGGGGTCATCACGTCTCGACGCCAAAGAATTTTATATAATTATAATATATATTAATTTGAAAAATATCACAATTATTTTAAACACTTTTAAGAAATCCTTATCAAAAACTTAAACTAATTACGCTTATCAACTCGTCGTGTACATTTACACAGTGCATATGTCCATCTGCGAAATGACTGATGAATGCCATTTATGGTATTTGGCTATGTTATAATTTTCTAGCTTCTGAACTGTATTATTTTTCTGTGATGTAATATTGAAGCAAAACGCTTTCGTTGACAACGAAAATTGTGACTTATGCACATATACAATAGGTTTTTATTTTAAAATATACTTTTTAATTTCTTATTTTCTACACATATATGAACTAAGTTTCAAAGTTAAAGTTAAAACTATCGTGAATGAACGCCGTTGTTCGCAATTAATGCAATTTATATTCAAAGTTGAATTAATAAGTGAATTTGAGCAAGTTTTGATTGAAGAAAATGTTAAATTCACGTTCAGCGCACTTCATCTGACGTAATTCAGTTTGAAGACTCGACGTTAGTAAAGACATTTTAGAAACTTATAATATAATTTGCTACCGCCATACATGTATGGTAGGAATAACGTCACATATGCATACAAAAAACTTTATATTATATTCTAGTGAAAGTCCCGTTAAAATCTGTCCAGCCATTTCATTTTAAAATGTTATATATATTATATATATGTATGCATTTACTGAAATGCTGTTAATTTCGAATTACAGACGGAAACTTTAATTTTATTTATTTGTATAGGTCAAGTAGTCTCTATATATATAGATTCCGTTAATAAAATATTAGTGGTTAAGTTTAGCCTTTTATTTGTTTAGAAGTTTTAATGAGTCGACGAGACGATTATACGAGTCGCTGGTCCCGGCATTGTTGATATCAATTACGTCACCGCTTATATGCCATTAAATAGAAGGGGTTGGTTGATTTATTTTAAATTCCTATTTTATGTACTACTAGCTTTTGCCCGCGGCTTCGTTTTAATAAAGCACCTTTAATGTAGACGGCTGCTGTGGCGTGCTGTTGTCAAGCTTGCTTTGCACTTCGACGTTCGCAGGTTCGATTCCCGCTTGGAGCAGATGATTGCTATAAATATTTGTTTCGGTCTGGGGGATTGTCCAATAAAACTTACTTCTACAATATTCAACAAAAATGGCAAAAGACGAGAAGGTATATAAACCTAAAAAAATTGTTACACCAATATATAATGTATTTACACCTTAAAACATTAAAAAGGAAATCCTATATCTAGTCATTTTATAGATATATCAATAACAGTTGTAATAATATTGTAAATACCTGATATGGAAACCTTAGATTTACGGAAATTTGATACGGAAAATCCGCGGTATGACAAAAACGAACGTGTAATGATTTGCTTTATACAATAACAATTATAACAGAACAATTATAAGAAATTGGAAATAAAGAAATGTTGTTTTTGTTACTAATACCTTGAAACTTACAACTACACAGCATGTCTTTGTTATTATTAATAATGACCGCTATAAGCGGTTTACAACTAGGTAGTTCAACGCCCCGATATAAAAGCAAAACATGATAATTATTTGCACTAACATTAAAAAAATGAAAATGAAAATGAAAATGTTTATTTGGTTAACTTTCAGTACAAAGTCTTAAACTAGGTTGGAGCCACCTAGTAGGTTTTACAGAAACCTGTATCAGGTGGCTCCGCTCTTCCATATCCATCACAAATTTAGCAATAGTTAACTTTTTATACATTATAAAAAAAAAAAAAAACAGAATAATCTAAAAAGAAATAATATAAAAACTTAATTACAAGCTAATAAAACAATAATGTTTGTGAGTGTGTAGGTATGTGTGGGTATGTGTGATTAATGCGTAATGTGTGAATGTGTATAGTGTAAATGTGTTTGGTGTGAATGTTTATAGTATGAGTGTGTGTGGCGAGATTGAATTAAATATGTCAGAATGAGTAAGTTGAGATGCCCTACGACAAGTCTTGGGATCAAAGAGTATTGTGTAAAACCCTTTGCAAATCTCTTACTAGCTACAATATGACGAGTCAATATCACGAAAGGTAAGAGATAAGAGCTTCTACATCTTCATAGGTCAATGTCTTTAGCCAGTTTGTAATTGTTATCTTACATTTTCTATAAGTAAGAGGATATATGTTCAATTTTTCATTTACTCTATGATATAACTTTACAGATTGTTTAGAGTATTGATGGCAAGCAAAGGCTGTTTTTGTTTGGCTGTCCTTAAATATAGTGAAATTACGTCTTTTAGAGAAAATCTTTGCATCAAAGACAGAGGTCTTATGTTTTTTTAAGGTAATATGGAGGATAAATAGTTTTCTTACCGACAAGAGATCACAAGTTTCATATAGTTCTTTAGTTGGGAATCTATAAGGGAGGTGGTACATTACTTTTAGCAGCGAGCGTTGTGCCCTTTCCAAAAATAAAAATTTGGTCTTAGATGAACCACCCCATACAGGGATACAGTATGTAATTAGCGACTGAACGAGGGCAATATAAGTTCTATTTAATAAATATTTTGGAGCTACATCTCTTAGCTTTCTTAAGACCCAAATAAGCTTCCTAACCCTATCAGCAACTAACTCGACTTGTGAATGCCATGACAGCCTCTGGTCAAGCATTACTCCTAAATATTTAGTAGATGAGACTTTGTCTATAGCTGGGCAAAAGCAATTTGAGGCTGTACTGTCAGTACAGTTATGGATTCTAATCATAAAATCGTCCTTTGGCTGGGAGTTGTTATATATCGAGAAACAAATGTAATTTGTTTTGTTAGCATTTAGTGTCAAAAGATTTAATTCTAACCAAGCAGCTATTTCACGCAAGCCTTTTTCTGTCTTTGAACGCACACTATCCCACGAGCTACCAGAGAAAACAATAGCCGTGTCGTCTGCGTATGAGAAAACAGTGGAACCAAACATATCAAAATCACAGATTTCATTGATATATAATGAAAATAATGTCGGGGCAAGTACACTTCCTTGAGGCAGTCCAAAAGTAATGTTAGCCTCCTCGCTAATGTGTGGACCAATTTTAACTTTTTGTCTTCGTTGATGGAGATAATCATTGAATAATTTTAGGGCTATATCCCGGACACCAGCTTTCTCCAATTTCTGTAAAAGAAGAAATTTACTTATTTGAAATTATTTACTCAATTCCCCTTGATAAAGCTTGCTACTATTGTATAAATATGTTCTAAGGTATTCTAGGGCCCTAATAGGCGTAATTTCTCGACACATTAAACTCAATTTCGTACTCTAAAATTTTATTGGTAACAATTTAGTATCAAGCTTGGCGAAATTTGGGTCGACGGTTCAGTAATTTAAAAAAAAGTATACATACAAAGGCCGGAATGTCTATGTACATTTTTGACACCTTCCATCGCTCAGTTACGTTTGTCCTTTTCTACTGTGGTTCGGTCGACTAATTTCGCTGAGTAACTGTAAAATATTCACAATGGTGAAAGTTGCTATCCGTAAAACTTTTGCAAATTTTTATCTTGTAAAAATGCACGTTACATTTTCCCAGGTTTTATGTATTCCAGCCTTACTCTTACCAGCACAAATGGGCCGGCTCGACTAAGCAAGTACTACCTCTATATAAAATCAACGTAAAAGAACAGTATTAGTTGCGCTATCTTTTGTGTGTGTCAGTAGCCCAATCTTCCATCTTCTTCCCTCTCTTTTACTCTTCTCATCTCTTCCCTCCTATGACTGGCAATAGACTTGTGACAATTCAAGTATCGCAAGCGTTCATAGGTTAGGATGACAGCTTATCAGGTGGGCCGTATGCTTGTTTGCCAACCGTCAGGACACAAAAATCCTCGATATAATATTTCTTAGACTTCACTAGTAATCAAATGACACATAATAAATTCCCCATATATTCTTTGTGCTGCAGTTTCTCCCAGTTTATAATTATTTGGGTTTTTATATTACTAATCTTAAGGAAACATCGCGCTTATTATAGAAGCTATTTCAAGAAATGTTAAAACTTCCGTGCATCAAAGCATTCTTATTTTGATATTATATTACCCGACCACGCCGGTTTCTGTGCCATTTCGTGTTTAACAACAATCATTGGGAATGACAGATTTTTAAATAAGGTTTATCATTATTTATGGATTTGGGATTTAAACATTATGATGCTAAAACATTATTACTCATAATGTTAAACGCTTTTACTTTACTTTATTTCTTGGGAAAACAAAAAAGTTCAAGCCATACTATCCCTATATGTATTTTGTAAATAAGCGTTCTCTTCTCGAAACTCTTGCGAATCTTTTTGAAGTTATACTTCTTTTGGCGCGTTAGGTAAAAATGATGAGAGTAAATTTTTACAACGCGCGCGGACACCGTCACAAAAAACCGACACCCTGAAGTTAGCTATAGTCAACATTTTTTTGTGATATTTCTTTTGTTAGTGTCGTTTTTTCTACAAACGTAGAATAAGGCGAAAGATACAATTTTTGAAAAGATTTTTATCTTGTTACGCCAAAGAAGTATAACTTCTAACGCGTGTACACAAATACACACACACTTGTTTTTAATAATATTTCAATATGCCAATACTGAGTTGCTTAATCATATCAACAAAAGCTGTTTAATATTAATTAATTGCAAGACAAAGTATTAGGTATCAAGAATTCCTCGGCTAAAGTAAACAGTTCAATTCTGACGTTCGATTAATTTGATCAAAGCGAAAACTCTCTAATGTTTTCCACGCTACTTGTTGTTTCGAGTTGCTGTCAACGCTTCGACTAATGCTTCCGTCGGCTACCTAATATTAAACTTTCGATGGTTTTATTGCCTGCCATGAATTTATAGCCGTGTCTATCAATTCACATAGAATAAAACCAGGTCGCTGTATTACCGCAAAATAATTCAACCGTAAACTGTTTAAGAACATTTCAAAAATAAAATAAGTTTAAAATTCAATTTTCTCTTTGCCTCACGAATTGATGATGTGAACAATCGTCCTCAAAACGTTGTAAATAAGTATACCAAGAAACGATTTGCGCAGACCGATACAGTTACCACAATAATAGGATCCCACGGTCAACGAACTACTCATGTCACGCTTACTTGAACTGCCGAACGTACATAAGATTAACTATTTCCTGATCTTCCAAAAACAAATAGTTCGTGAGACATCGCTCCAATCATGAATATGCTGTTCCATTTTTAGGATCAGTGCAGTCGATCTGTCTTTGATCTTCGACTGAGGTTAATCCATTCATTTCACTCTTGAATGGGCAATGTCAATTATGGTTTGACTGAAGATTAAAACATCGAGAAACTAAGAATTAATCTTTGAAAACTTTTAGATTTACACTATTATATAACCTATTACTTCTGTTTCTATTGATTTATAAAATTCATACAATCGACCTACTTAGGGAATTAATAATTGTGTATTGTAAATGAAACTTTCATTTCAGGTCTCTAGAAATGGGAACCGTCGGTCGGGATCAGTAGGTGGATCGACTGCTTCTAGTTTGGAGGACAAGAGCTCATGCCCTGATAGAGTACCATCAACGCATGGACCTCCCTCCTCACCTGGTGCGGTGGCCGTCCAGCGCAGGGTAGCCGCTGCTTGCCAGGCTAGTCGAAAACTATTGGAGGAGACTTTGGCTAAACCAGGTATGATATTAAGAATATAATCAACTAATCGCGCAAGTAACCAATGCTAGTTTGAAATGTACGTGCCCAGCCACTTGTATCATGAGCTACATGCATCAAGTCAGCAATCTAACTTTCATAAAAGCAGCTGAGGAGGGAAAGGGAGAAGAATAAGAGAGAAAGAGAAGGGAGAAACCTTCGTCAGTCATACTTCTTGACCGGATCTTGATAGTACATATTGCTATCTTGCCTTCTATAGCCTGTGAGTTTTAACCCCGGCTCCTTCTCCCTGGGGGCTTAACCCGATTCTCTGGTCGAAACCGTTCCTTCTATACTGATTAAAGCAAGTCTCTAGTAACTTACGGTTTCCTTATTGTGTATGTTTTCTTTTCTTCAACGCTATAAAAATCACACAGGACTTACAAATTAAACTGTTTAAATAAGTTTTTATTCAGTTCAATACTTACGATATTGAATACAATTCTTTCGTTAGAATATATAAAGTAATCGTCTTTCGTCATTTACAAACTTAAAATAATTACTGACTCGGTAAATATTAAAATTTAGACAATTTTATTACTCTATGTTAGCCGCTGTGGCGGTATAGTAACATTTATAAATGTATACACAAATGTTTTATTTAAAATTATTACGGTTGTATTTCAACATTTTTAATTAGGCTAGTAAATAAAAAAAGTCATTACGGCTACGTCACGATAAAAAATATTTTATGATTCAGTCGTGTTTGCGATGTATAAAATTTGATAAAACGAATTCGTGATCTGCCTCGCAATTGAAATAAAATACCTTAAACTAACGCACGGTTTACACATTGTTAAAAGGTCAAGTATTCCGCCAACCATTTCGTTGATATAAATGTGTTTTTATTATATTTTATTTCATGACGGTTGGCAAACAAGCATACGGTCCGCCTGATGGTAAGCAGTCACCGTAATCTATGAACGCTTGCAATACTTAAATTACCACAGTTGCCAACCCAAGGGATAGGAGAGAAGGAATGAGATGGGAAAAAAGGAAGGCAATATAGGGTGTGAGAGATTGGGCCTCTCTCACTCATCGCACGAAACGCAACAGTACCTACTGATAGCGTTACTTTGCGTCGATTTTCTGTGAGAGGGTAGTACTTCCACGGTCGAGCCAGCAAATTTGTGCTGGAAGGACCATGGCTCTATTGCGACAGTTAGAAATATAAAATAAAATATACATTATAAAACTATAAGATTTTTTGAGCTTTAGGTTAAAGACCTTTCATATATCCATTGTTAAAATAAATTTCAGTATTATTGTTAACCATTTACAAGATGAAAGTGTAAGAAAGGATAAGAAAAGTCAAGAGTATTATTTCTTGCGGCACTTTGATATTTTAAAGATTCACAATCAAAAACATAATATTTTTAATGGGAAAAAAAATTATAAACATAAAAATGATAGCTAAATTCATACCTACGTTGAATTACATGACGTCACATTAAATTAAAACTTGAATTTACTTAAACTTATTAGACTGAAGTTCTCAACATAGCTATGACTTGCTATTCGCAAACAAAAATGTTCATCTGGCTGGTTGATTAAGACGTTAATTAAATTAGGTGGCTGCGAGATAATCTCGGGTAATCAAAGCTTGTAATTTTCAAAAGAGATAACTAAGATACTGAGAGCAGAAAACTTTTACCTTGGTATGATTTTAACTCAGTGAAGTAAGATGGTTAATGTTTTAAAATATTTTAATTTAATGAGTTATAGAATAATTTTCGTTTTTTTTTTTTTTTTTTCATGACCGTTGACAAACAAGCATACGGTCCGCCTGATAGAAATAGATACTTTAGGAAATTAAAATTGTTAATTAAATTCAAAGTTTTTTTTTTGCGTTACTTTCAACCATTTACAAAATATGATTCACCGATCGTAACCTGTGTTGAGGGAAGGGAAGCCGTACTGGGGACGGTTAGCACGATAGGGTTACTGACAGGTATTGTTGATTTTACAAAGAAAATGATATGAAAAACAAGGAAGTAGTTCACCCTTCTATTACAATGCTTATATATAGATACTATATAAATATATTTTGTTTGCTTTTCATGTCGTTTAAAAAGCTCGAGTAAAAATACAACAATGTTTTTTCTTGTTATTTATGTGTGTTTGTATACGCTTTTTAATGACATTTGGCACACACATAGTCCTTAATATCCTGGTTTATGACAAAGGATATATCGGACATTTTAAAGGCGTCGGGATGTGACGACCCCATCGCCCGCTGTTGGAATAACCTCTGTCACAACAGAGATTATTCCACCAGTGCAATCAGTCACACTGGTGGTAGGTCTTTTGTTGCAAGAGGCCGGCTAGGTAGGTACCACCGCAGTGTCCAATATTCTGTTGCCAAATAGTAGTGCTTAGGCACTACTGTGTTCCGGTTTGAAGGGCATTGTACGCTAGTGAAATTACTGGGCGAACGAGATTTCAGAACTAATATCTCGAGGTTGGCAACGCGTGAGTGGCACCTACTAATGGTGCTGCAAGCGCTCATAGGCTGCGGCAGCCACTTACCATCAGGTGGGCCGTATGCTTGTTTGCCAACTTCTAACATAAAAAAAAAAAAACATTTTTACCCCGTCAACGTGATCTACGCGGGATAAATGGTGGAACGTAACAAGTAAAAAAAAAAAACGTTTCAAATTACTTGTTAAAATTTATGAGTCGGATTAAAGCTTAATAAAAACTCGCGATAATACCAGATATATAACTGATGGAAGGACCAGGTTTATATAGGGGACATCGGGAACAATGGCATCCCACGGGATTCACGACCATTGAAAGCTTTGTAGAAATATTTCAACAAAGGCGGTCTAGACTTGAATGTTACCTTATGCGAAATTAGATGCGTTTTTATAATATATAATATGTCCTTTATTACTTGAACATCAAACGCGCTGTACATATTGAATTTGGTAATATATTTATCCTCGTGACACAAATTTCACTAAGTGATGTGCATAAGAATTTTTTTAAATGTTTATTTTTTACACATTGCAAGTTTAGTATTCATTGCCTTTTATTTGTGAAGAACGTGCATAACTGTACATTACTTGCCTGCAATGAAATTGTAATCAGATATTATTGTTTTGCGTATTTATTATGAATTGTTACTCCTACATAAAACATCACGAGTCGATTTTAGTTAAATTGTAATTTCACTAAACACGATCAGATATATTATGTTAAATAGCCTAATTGTTATTATCTTTAGTATCGCACGTTGTTTTCTTGTCTTCTTATCGTATGATTATCAAAATTACTCTTTTTTAGGAACTCCACCAACCATTGTCCAGCCTCCAAATGGTGGTTACTGGGTTGGCGGAGTGGACGAGAACTCTCCAGATGAAGAGAGTGATCCTCGACCAAAGCCAGACACTCCGCGACAGACACGAAGACATAACATCGACACCGACGACACCGCCAAGTATTACAGGCAGTTCTTCCTTGGCAAGGTATTTAAAGTGTCATTTTTTAACTAGATTAATAACCTAACCCGAGGATTAGTATGACAATAGCGACAGTCGCGGGTCCTACTTTGTTCTACTTGTCTCCCGTGGTGGGTATGCGATTTCTTTCCTACGATGAAAAGTCTGCTTCTACACACATTGTGTGGTACATGGGTATATACATACGTTTGATCCATTACCGGGAGGTAAAGTGAGTTAATTAGACTCATCTTGCCGGGATAGAATCGAGCACTTTTGTCCCTAGTACCAGGGACTAAAAGCAAACTTTTCAGTAAAGAAAAAGTAAAGAAGCAATCTTGATGGCAAGAAATCGTTAAGTGTCCAAAATTATAGTGCATCCTGGAAGAACATTCTGAGGCATGTTTTCCCAACAATCCTCAACGGAGAAGAGTGGTAAATCTAGCTTCTGATTATCTTTAATGGAACAATAGGCCTTTGCCCAGCAGAAGGACATTATCAAGGTCCTTGTGTGTATATATAAACAGGCGAGTATAAAACAGCTTTGCACCTTTTCACACCTCTGCTTTAGGGTTATCAATAACAAAACGGAAGTTTTCAGAAATGATTATGGTAGAATATTGACTACTTAGTAACAAGGCGAACACTAGTAAATAGGTATAAAGTAGCTAAAGTGAGCAGACTTAGTTTGTTACATAATGCATAAATTGAAAAGCCGCTTCAAGCATGCACCGACCAAAATCTTGTGCCATTGAATTTTAAATTCATTCCTCTTCGCCCGTTACCTACAATCTTTTCAATTTTACATAGTATATAAACATATGAACTAGCATATAGGGAGTATTAAGATTAGAACGATATTGTCCTTTTTTATTTAACAAAGAAAACAACCAGAAGGCTTGACGTTTTTTTAAACCAAGGATACCTACAAGCCGTACTCTAGATAGTAAGAGGTAACCGCGTGTAGTCGCTTATTGTATTAAATACCAATGGCATTACAAGGGTGTTGCCAACCCAAGGGAACAGAGAAGAACAGAGATAATTAAAAGGAAAGGATAAGTAAGGGTGGGAGTTTGGTTCTCACTCATCGAACAACATAACAGTAGGGATACTGTTACTTTACGATATTCTGTATGAGGGTTGGTTTATTTTCAGGATAATGAAGTGTATTTATGTGCGTTTCCACTTCAGAATGAGTAGGAAACGGACAAAGACGGTGAAAGGTTATGCTTTCATTGTTTAATCATGATTTTATTGTCGTTGTTAACTTTCTTCGAGCACCAAATAACGCAAAAAGGAAACAAAGCGATTACACAAGCCATCTGCCTTGACATTTCGCGCGCCGTGCAGTCTGACCGGAGTACAATGAAGCTACGTTGCCAACTGGGACGTCTCTTTGCGGAAGATTTTTGCGGGCATATTTTTAACATTGATAAAAATTAAAACCAGACGACCACTTGATCACGTTCTCCTTGCCATCGTGGACATGTGTATGTCATGTCAGTGTCGTTCCCCTTTTATGTATTGGCCGCCCGGAAGACCTCATGCGTTGCAGTAATAAATCAATACGGTTCTTTACAATAATTATTATTAAACAAGAGAACGTTTACACCTTCCGCTAAGGATTTCTAGTTAATGTCGAATTCCTTGTGATGTTAGTCTGACCTCAGTTGCGTATCTAAATACGATTGAATGCATTACTATATTAAGTGTACATTGAGCAGTTGATACTGTGCATGAGCGGTAGCGAATTTAATTATATTTTAGTTTTACACCAGGATTTGCCCGCGGAGTGACGTTTTTTAATGAGGCAATATATGTATAAATGTATGATTCCCAATACTAACTTTCATCCATATTTCACCTTCTTCAAATTTTGTTTCATGACCGTAAACCATCATATAGGTTCTGTTTATATCTGTATCAAAATTTAACATAATCAGT
This sequence comes from Hestina assimilis, assembly GCA_023373885.1. Taxonomy (NCBI): domain Eukaryota; kingdom Metazoa; phylum Arthropoda; class Insecta; order Lepidoptera; family Nymphalidae; genus Hestina; species Hestina assimilis. The sequence continues at coordinate 8,612,703 of CM041754.1, forward strand.
TAAACGTTTTCGGAATGAAAGCTTCATAAATTCACTTTCACATGTATAATATTAGTTTGTAGGTCAAACCACTTCGCATTGGTAAAAAAATATTTTGTTAATATAAAAATATTTTATATTATAATTTATAACTATGCAGAAACACAGATTGTAAATATTAAATGTTTAGAATATCAACTGCTGTTTTAATAGTTTAACAATATAAACTTCTGAATAACTGCATAGGTACATAAAAATTGTATTGGAAAATTCCCTATACTTGAAAGTTCTTTCTTAGCGTTCGCCAAACGTTTAAAATAAGGACATGGTCGTTTGTTCCAAAATTAAATAAATAAATAAATAAATAAACGCTACACACTCAACGGCCCCCATTAGGATAATTATATCCTGTGTCGGGGTCCGGAAACATTCACAATGACAAGGACAAACACAACCAGACCGGAAAACATGCCTGTACGAATAATACAAACATCTGCTCCGAGCGGGAATCGAATCCGCAACCGTCGAGGTTTAAAGCAGACTCGCTACCCACAACGCCACAACACAAAAATCGAAAACGTTACCATTCATAAAATGTTATATTTATTTCACCTAAAAAATGTATACAATTAAATATTTTCCGCTCTTTTGATAGTACAATCACTGGCTCTATGAAGTTCGTACAGTTACCAGCACGTGTGAACATTCCCATACCCACGCACTAGGATAGCTTTTTCTTCTTTTTCGTGTCTTCGTCTATCTTTGTAATGGCCTGGTTAGATATACGATAATACGATTACTGCTAATGCTTTGTATTTAATGTTTAACACGTGACAAATTAATACTGTCGTTGGGACTACGAAAGTATATTGTAATAATAATAAAATTTAATTGTACCACCGCACAGTTATTCTTCAGTAAAGCGATATACTGTGTGTCGGTTTGAAAACAACACATAGCTAGTAAAATTATTGGGCAAAGGAGATTTAAGAACCAATATCCCGAGGTTGGCAACGCTTAAGTGACACCTACAAAAAGTATGGTGTTGCTCTCATAGGCTACGATAACCGCTTAATATCAGTTAGGTCGTATGCTTGCTTGCCAAATTAGTCAATTTAAAAAAATCATAGAGTACGTACCAATATATATTTTTAATTATAAATATGAATACGATAATAGCCACTTCAATTAATTGCTTATATAATTTCGCAATTTGATAAATTATGTGCCTATTTATATAAAAAAAACTTTAAAGTTAGAGGTTTGATTAATTTTAGTTGTTTAATTACCCAAATCAAATTAACATACAATAAAATGAAAAATATATATTTTTTATTTTTATAAGAATATAATTTACAAATTCGTTAGTGGCAACCATGCATATCTCAAGGGGCGTACTCATTACAGAAATCACTAGCGACAGTGGGAAAAGTCGTCTGGACTCAGCAACGCGGAACGATCTTACTTCACGCTCACTGAGTCAAGTTCCACGTAGATCGAACCGATTATAACATTAAGATGTACATGTTGCTAGGTGCAAAAATTTAAAAAATATATACCACGATAGCAAACAATCGTACGGCCTGCCTGATGCTAGTCTACGGATGCTTCTAGCACCATTAAACCAGTAGTATCAAATTAATATTGACGACCAATAATATTGAGAAATGCATTTACGCACACCACGCAACTAGTGTACTCCGAGGAGTACACTAGGGAGTGGTAGTGTGGAACTCGACCACCTGTGAAGCAGGCAGTAATACTCACTAAAACTCTGCGGAACCTTCATCGCCTTTGTAAGACGTCATGGGGTCGCTTGCGCAAACTACCATGACGCCTCGTCTACAATATTGACGACCCTAGGGCGATATTTAGATACTCAACAACAATCACTAACTTCATCCAAGCATTCATATATACCGCAACGAATATCTTTTCGGTGATTTGCCGACATTTGCCGTCGTTTGCCGTCAAAACTAAATTTATGTGTATGTAATACTGTTTTGTGTATGTAATCTTGTTAGTCATGTTATTGGTTTGACAGTTCATACAAAGTTGACGACATAACATTGTATGATCGACATGCTTATAACATACCATACAATTTAACATTACATTTTAACAAGGCTACGTTTTAGTTGATATTTATTATTTACTTTTCCAGATAGTTCTATCATGTGCACATTTGATTCAATCGTACGGGTATTTCAATTTCAAATAAATTCAAACAGATTGAACTGACAGTTTATTTTTTAATCAAAGTGGTATCAAAAACGACATATTTTTAATTCGGCTTTGAACGATTGTAGTAGAGAGTGGCGGATTTACCAGAAGCCTGAATAGGCTTGAGCCTAGGGCGGCGGATTTTTGGGGCGGCAAATTTGGGGACCAAATTTTTATTCTACCTCATAGAAATCAAAAAGATTTTTACATGACAGTTTTCTGATGTTTTACAGGTCCGTTCCGTCTCCCTTGTCATTGTACATTCCGATTAGCAAACTTCCATATTCTAGAGTAAAACAGCTAGTTCGCCGACCCCCAACCTGTAATCGCTCTCTGCTCCCTCTGCATACACTGTATTAGTGAAAAGAGCGAAATTGTAGAAAATGTATTTCCTTATTCCTCTATCAACCAGAGGCAAAGACGGTAAAAGCTTTACTGCCTATTCCTTGAAAATTTCTAAATCCACCACTGATTGTAGATAGAAAAGCAAAATATTCACAATTTAAAAGCAACGTTATCAGAGGCAACATAAAATATTACCAGTGTTACCTGACGGTATAGTTCGATGGGTCATTGTGTCAACGATAGAGTTAGGTTAGATGAATACGATCACTAAGCCGATAGGTAAGGGGTTGACATGTAAATAACTTACGTTCGAACATCACGCCTAACGACAGGGCCGTTAGGATTTAGGGGTGAGGTTCTTTCATTAATCAAATTTATCAGTTGATCCTTTCGACTTGTGGTTGATATAGCTAAAAATGTATATATGATATACATTTTTTTTATGATATGACGGTTGGCCAACAAGCATACGGTCTGCCTGATGGTAAGCAGGCAACGCGCTTGCGATACTTCAAGTATCCGTATCCGTATTCGTATCCGTATATTCAACCCCAGGAACAGGAGGGACGAGATGAGAAGAGGAAAAAGGAAGGGAACAGAGGGGGTGGGATATTAGCCCTCCGGCGCTGTCACTCCTCGCACGAAACGCAAAGGTACCTAATGATACTGTTACTTCACGCCGATTTTCTGTGAGAGGGTAGTACTTTCCCGGTCGAGCCGGCCCTTTTGTGCTGAATCATGGCTCTACTATCGTAAAAAGTTTAAAGGTTTACTGTTTCTTTAGGCTAATTTCTGAAAATTTTGATTGAAAGGTAGACAACTGTAAAAATACATAAAAATTATCGCTTTACACTTATTGCCCCATATGGATAAATTTAATATCCTGTGTCGAAGGTCCAGATACACACAAATACAAGCACCACCACCCAGACCAATAAACATGCCTGTATGGTCAATACAAACACATGCCTTAAGCGGGAATCCAAACCACGAACTCCGGTGTCTAACGCAGGTTCACTAGTATTGCGGTACAACGGCAATCCATATTTTATATGGACCGTTTTAAATAATGTTGCAAAAGAATCATTAGGAATGAATGTAGCGAGTATTATAGGAGTGAATTCATTTATAAAATCTGTGACGAAGACAGATGTTCGAAAATGACAAAAGAAAAGTGAGTGTAATAAGCAAATGCTCCTTTTCATAACGCGAAATTGGTTCGAGAACAATTCGTTTGGGAGAAGGGAAACGATTGCTCTGAAATGATTGCCATTCCAATGCCACCAGTTCGATTGAATAAATCTGCGTAAGGTATTGAGAATGTCTTGAAAACTGGAAATGATTCGTTTGAAAATGGGACAAATATTTAAATTTGTTTTTTTTAATAAACCCTACACAAGTACTCAATAGCCTTCATTACACAATGACAAGGACAAACACACCCAGACCGAAAAACATGCTTGTATGGTCAATACAAACATCTGCTCCATGCGGGAATCGAATCCGAGACTTTGACTTCGAATTCGCTATTGCTGCGCCACATCGTAGTCAATTTTTCGTCGTCGTCAATTTTAATCATCATTTCTCTGGCGTTGGGTTTATTGATGTTCGGATAATATATTAAATACGAAATTATTTTAAATTAACTTGCGCAGAATAATTTATTTGATTATGCAAGTTTTGATCCGAGGGTATAGAAGCAATAGAAGAACTATAATGTCTGTTATATGGTCCTTCTAACGCGCTGGAGAAAAGATTTTTCTGACTACAGAATAAAATTATCACTGTTAATACCCTAATCTAGCTTCAGTAATCAAAGATTACTATTATTAAATTACATATTTATTAATATTTTTTTTGTATTACCTGCACTGAGATTATAATTAACTTCTTCATCCTAGCATTATTCCCGGTATTTTTATGTACCCAGGGTCTGCTTATTACTCTTATCCGGATTTGACAGGTTACTAGTTTTTACACGGAGCGTTTACACGTTTTTACACCTGACCTCCGCAACCCTAAGGGCGAACCAGTAACTCATTGGATAAGAGCAATTTACTTATTAAGAGTTAACGATTATTAGGGTCCGACCGAAACTGGTTTTTCAGCCGAAACCGAAACCGAAACCGAACTTTCGGCCTCCCTCTCAGTTTCGGCCGAAACCGAAACCGAAACCGAAACTTTTAAAAAATATTTAAACGGGTTTTTTTCACTGAAATTTGAATTTCAAGTTTTTTTAACATTTATTATTCGTAGTCAACAAATTAGGAACTGAAAATAATTTGGTTAAATATTTTAAAAGTTTAATTTTATGAGATACTGTTATAAAGTATACTGTTCAATGGTGTGTACTTTTTCGAAGCTAAGAATATTTTATGGTGGCTTATTTAAAAAGAAATCTCTTGCGTAAAAATTGTTCATTTACTGCCTGACGTTCTAATAGGGACAGTAAGAGTTAGTGTTTTATTTTGGATTTTTTAAAAATAAACGTGAAATACAAAGGCGGAAAGCCTTTGTATTTTTATTTGGCGTCATTCTTTAGTTTATAGTTATGATTTCTAAAATTAATATCCCATTTTATTACTTAAACATGGGTCACTTATTTTTGAAACGACGAAGCGAAAACAATTTTATCTCAACGTAAATGGCTATACCGTAAAATAGCTTACCAAAAGTATGGTTTTCAACGCTGTGCAATATTTTCAATACCTATAAAACTACTGAAACTGTGTACCTAGAAAGAAATTTAGATCGCAGACTGGCAGTCCCACGAACGTTGACTGACTTAAATGATTTCTAGCCGGTGAACTACTATCAGTTTTAGTTTGGCCTGCCAATAGCCTAGGCATTAATTCTTTAGAACATTTGTGGTACCACAAACTGGAAATTTAAACCAACTCTATAGTAGTTCCAAAGACGCCTGGAAGAACTTCACTAACGAAGCGTGTCATTATTTAATCGAGTCGATGCCGCGCCGATGTCGATATGGCTACAGCTAATAATGCAAATCACATTTAGTGTTAATTTTTAATAGAGAACGTTGCTTTTTAGATGAATTTAATAATAAATGTACATTTTTCTCTTCCATTACATTCTGCGTTCATTATTTCTAATGTTTTCTTAAGTGTCCCTAATTACTTGTCCAAAGTTATATTAGCACGAAGGAGAATTAAATTTGAATTTGAATTGTTGTTATTTTTAATTACAATCCATTCCAATAATCAATAATTCTATTAAGAAAACATTGGTTAAATGATCAGATCAGATCAACATTAAAAATTCGTAATGAAGACTTCATATAAAATGAAATTACGGAAAATATAAATAAATGTTACTCTTATTATACCAATGTCCCTAATTAGTTGACCACCACTGTATATAATATAGAGAGTTAAATAAAAAGTTGGCTGCGAAGTTTACCGAACAACGCACGAAAACTGACGAACACTCGAGTTTCGGCGAGGCCGAAAGTTTCGGCTATATTTTGGCCGAAACCGAAACTAAAGCCGAAACTAGATTTTTGGCCGAAACTGGCCGAAACCGAAACCGAAACCGAAATTTCGGTCGGTCACTAACGATTATTATCAGATGTTATTGATAATAACCGGGACCGACAGCTTAACGTGCTCTCCGAGGCACGGTGGGGAGACCCAGACGGACAAATGCCCAGACCGAGACAGAAATTTTAACAAACATCTGCCCGAGCGGGAATCGAACCCGCAACCGTCGAGACTAAAGGCAGACTCGCGACCCACAACGCCACAACGGTGTGAGATTATAATTAACTATTTTTATTTCTGTTCTCATGTAAGTTACGATTGTCTTTATGAGAAATAAAGTTGTTTAAACCGAAATTATGTTTAAAAAAATGGATCATTTAATATTCCCGATTTTAAAGCGTCGAAGTGACAGAAACTTGACTTATATTCGTAAATGTATGGATAAAAGATTTTAGTAATTTTCTTAATTGTTTAACTTATGAAAAACACGTAGATAATTATTGGTTATTTGTGCAGTAAAATACGATATAAATACAAATTAAGAACATAAGATAACGATTTTTGGTTAATTGGGTGGAATTTTAAAGCGAATCGGTATCTGAGGGCTCAATAAGGAAGCACAAATGCTCGTTAGACGTTGAATTGTTTTTACAGATTACGTAACTTTTGACGAGTTTTGTTTACTGTTGTTATTTATTTCACTAAGCATTTCATTCATATGTCCAATTTTTTTCTTTAATTGAACTGGTTTCTGCACTAGGTTTCACGAGCGTTACATGACGTATTACATATATCGAATTCATTTAGAATGAAAACGACGCACCTCAAAATGAAATTTTTTAGAAATAACAAAATAAGTTTTAAAATATTGACACCTGCACAATTTTTTTTATATTACCTTTTCTTTGTTATTTACGTCAGTAATTTAAGCTGGAATATGGCTATGTTTGGACTATTGTTACATTGAGAATTTCGTTTTAAGTCACTTTGCGCGGATTACTAAATTTTTGGTTTGGTTTTTAATTGTGGCGTTTTCGTTCTAAAGGTGTAACATAATACCGTGTTCCGTATTCAAATTAAAGCGCTGCGTAGTGCCGCACCCGTGGTTGTGTATATTTGCCAACACTTTGTCAGATTGAATGACAGCCTGGTTACTACTTGGTTACTTACTCGCATCCCAGAGTTATCGTATATCGTAGCATTATGATAGACTACCCATCTAACAAGCGTTCAAATAAACAAACTCTTTAGCTTTATAATATTGGTAATGATAGAATTTTTACCAATCACCAAAATCGAAAAAGATGTAATGCAACATTTCTTCTTCAATGACGTGATCCATCAGCCTCTTTAGAAAGGGACATTAACCCTCGTCCCTTCAATTACCGTCTTTAGCTTTCAATTTGCGTCTTTGAAACGATAGAAAAGGAAAAGTGATAAATTCAGAAATTTCAAGACGGAGATGACATAGAAAGATTTCAATGCTTACCTGGTTATAATACTCGGTATATTTTAAAGAATTATATAAGGCGTGCCTACTAAATAAGCGACAAATAAATTTGTAGAAGTTGTGAAATTAATAATAACAATAACAATAATAATTAGTCAGATAACAATGGTCCATACATAAATAGATTTAAGATCATTTTAATAGCGCAGTAACACAAATTACAATTCAATAATATTAAATTAAATTAATGAAATGAATTGAATTGAAAAACGAAAATTTAGAATAAAAAAATTACATAGAAATTACAATTAACTACGTGCAAAAAAATCGGTAAAATTAATTTGCATATTAATTTTCTATATAATGCAGATTAAAATGAATTATTACATACGACACCATCATCACCAATCACCAAGGAAATCGCTTAGACAAGAATAAGCATTTTTAACAATTGATTATATTTTATTAAACCAGTAAATTCATAAAATGTACTAATGATTTCCTGGCAGACTTGCAAAAGGAAGTTATTTATATTTATTGTCTTAGACAAATAGCTTAAGCGGATCACGTAGTGCGATTCGTAGGAGTTGAAGTCAGGATATTCTCGTGAGTAATCACATTTACGGAAAGTTGAGTTTATTTTTAATGAAAACTACAAAAATCCACATTATTAATTATTTAAATAAATGAATTAAACTTATTATAATACATTTTCTAAATAAATGAAGACATATGTGTTGCCTGAGAGCGCCGGAGGCCCAATCTCCCCTCCCCTCTAATCCATTCACATCCTTCCCATTGTAACCCTTTTTTTTTTTTTTTTTTTTTTTTACTTGGAGAAATGCAGTTACGCACTCGAGCGCCGGGACGGGTGCAATGGCGCAGGAGGTGTGTGGACTCGGAGCCGAGCCCCTACCCACTAAAACTCCAAGGTCCCATCTAGCGCCATAGTGGGACGTCGCGGGGTCGCTGAAGCATACAACCGCGACGCCCCGGCGCTTGCCCCGAGGGGCCCACCGGTGGCGGAAACCTACTGCCGCCATATATACATATACTACATACTAATACATATATACCAATACATACCGCGCGCGAACGCGCCAGGCCTTTCGGCCTCCACCTTGGGCGGCACCATACTGCCGCCATACATACACACATTAGTGTATTAACACACTATACATATATAAAACACTCCACGGCGCTTTCGCGCCCCTCCGACCAGGACTGAAAGGCCCCGGCAAACCCAACCAAGGGAGCCCTGGGTCCTAGGGCTCCCCGCCGATACTAACTTTTTAATGAGGTTGTTTCCGTCTACGACCGACCGCCGTTATTTTTAAAGAGGTTTTCTTCCTCTACCGCCTGACCGAGGCTGAAGGCCCCGGTCAAACACACCACCGGTGTCGCAGGAGCCGCTCGCAGTCCATTCTGATAAGCAGAAAAGTACCGGAGCGACCCATACGACACCACCCTCCTAGGCGCGGTCTAGCGCAAAACGCCCCACGCCCGAACCGTCCGACCCTGTTAGCTTCACCGGGCAGTCGAAGGTGCCACCTGCACAATCGACTCCCGGCTACTGAGCCCCCGGCACGACAAGCCCAGGGTACCGCAGAGTTTGACCTCTGCGGTTGGGGGGGCCCATTGTAACCCTGAGGTGACAACGTCATTGTGATACTTCACACCAAGTATCAAAAGCGTTCATAGATTGAGGTGAATGCTTACCTTAAGGCGGACCGTATGCTTGTTTGACGTAAAAAATAGTTTCCATTTCTGAAATTTCAGCTTACTAATTTATTAAATAGATAATATCGCCCTTTAGAAAAAACAATGGTAGCGTCCTTCATGTTTTACAACTTCGTTAATAAAAGTGTTCTATAGCAAGGTTGACGTAATAATGTATGAAACTAATTAACACCTCGCAAGCCCATGACAATTACATCTTATTGTTCATGGATGGATTATCAGCTGACCCTCGAATGACAACACCCAAGAATTGGAAACAATGGAATGTAGTACCAATTAACCTTGTCCGCTTTAACATAATGTCAATCTACTTAATTTGGATATTTACTTTGCAAAGAGAGAGAAAATTTATTAATAAGACATAGTACAATAAGCAATTTATTCTTTACTAGTATCTACGCGCGTCTTTATCTGCGTGAATAATGGTTTGTATTGAGGAACTGTTATTGCAATACAATGAAATGGTTCACGTTTTTATTTCGCGACAAAACTGGGCCTACGGCCTTACCTAAAATACCATCTTTTAATACCAAAATTCATCAAAATCAGTTAAATGGTTTAGTTGTGACAAGTTATAGGTATCTTATGACAGATAAAACTACTTTCTCATTTATAATATTCGACTGAACAAAAACAGTAATTAGTCTGGGTTCTTTTAGACCTAACTATACGAAAATCTTGTAGTTCGTTTTTAGTTTATCTCGCGGGTATTGTCAGTTTTCGGGATAATAAGTATCCTATGTTAACCCAGGTAACAATCTATATCTGTGCCAAATTTCATACAAATCCGTTTATCTGTTTTTGCGTGATTGAGTAACAAACATCCAAACACAAACTTTCAAATTTATTATATTAGTAGGATAGGATACGACAGTAATAAAGTATAATATGTTTCTAAATTAAAAAAGTTATTTTTGGCACTAAACGATTAGATATTCATTATAAAAAAAAAAATGTGTTTGAGTGTGTCTGTGCATGCGAGTGACTGTTTGTGAGTTAGTCTTAAATTTAACACATTTTTAAATGACATTAAAAAGAAAATTGTTCCAATTCCGATATCTTGTATAACATTTCTTTTTAACATTGGATAAGACATTACGAAGAATTGGTCTCATATAAATTTTGTCACGTTATCAATGTATAAGTTACGCACGATCAATGCTTTTAACCTGAATTTCATACTTGATTGATATCAGAATTCAGTCCTCCATGTTTATTTTTTTCAAACAGTCCAATTATTTTACAAATGAATGGTGATCATTATTTGCCTTCCCATCTGAAATTGTTCACTTTTTATTTCTTTCTTAACAATTAATTGAGTTTATTACACTAACTAGGTTACCGTTATTGCTTGTATCTAGTCTTTAACAGAATTGAATGAGATCATTTGTTCGAATAAAACATCTGATTCACTCTGATTGCGTAGTTCCATTTAACGTGACAAGTGGCTCGAGAGTTTCCTATGATGCGAAGAAAGATATTTACAGATGATTGCATCTTAAATTGTTACAATTTATTAAATAGAAATAATATATTTACTTACTTAATTAACATTGTTTTATCCTCTCTCTGAATATCTATGTTAAGTATTAGTAGCCTGATAGTTGCACTTCTATCGAAGGCTTCTCGCACTCACCCTATGAACCAAACTCTAATTCCCTCTGTACTTTTTCTTTACCACTTCCTTCTTCCTAACTGCTTATTTCAGGGTAAAATCTTATGAAGGTGGTGTTACTATGAAAATAGGTTAATTCAGTATAATTGTATACAACAATATATACGACTATGAGAAATTGAAGACAGAAATTTCAAACAAAATTCAGGCGACTTTCTTATTCCATGTGTAAAATTTTAAATTTCGTTTTCGACACTTTAGAGGTTTTTACTTGTCGTCGACGTTTTATGGAAGTTAAATGATTAATTATTATCTTTTTCTTTATGCATCAACGAAATTGCCTTATCGAATAATAAAGTATAACACATATTTAAACACTTTAATCACTGATGACGTAAGTATTTGGGTTAGGTTCTAATCTAATAGCTTTAATACGACCTTCATTAATGGCATTGATGATACATATAACATTAAACAGTCATCATAACTGATAAACCTCTCGATAATAGCTTAAGAGCGTTCCGTAAAATACAAGGTTCTTTTGTGATAATAAGCGACAAATAGAAAGGGGGGTTTCTATAGAAATAAGATATTTGGGGGAGCTTATTTTTTATTTCAACTTTCTTTATGAAGTAACTGGTTTTTCATATAATTTTGTGATATAGTTTATGATATAGTTTTAAGAGTATCTAGCTTCTGGGATGTTTTATTTGGTTGGGGTTGTAGGTGAATCAGTGTGACCAAAATTTGCTCTATAAATTGCTTTACTTGAAGTCTGTCATGCAGAGCTGCCTAAATCTTCATAGGAAATACTACCAAAATATCAATTACAAACATTTATTATGTTTATATCAAACATATTCCAAGTTTGTAGGAGTGGGTGTGACGTATTACGCTAGTTTCGACGGCAGTAAATATTGGATTTCCATTTGTAATTAGCGTTCATTTTCCTGTTATATGTTAGGAACAATATGAAACGTTTCAAACAAATTAGTTTTCGCAATAATTCCAGAAAATGGTAAATATTAATTTAATTAACGTCTCGATAGTGGTTTTTTAAATAGGTTTCATAAACGTTTTTCCTTATTATACGACTTGTTGTGTGACCTTAATTTTGTTTTTGTAAACAATATTTAGTTTTCAGCATGTTACGTGTTAACAATTATATTAACTGTAAACGTTAACTTTAAAAGATTAAAAAGTTATGTATTTACAAGGACATTTACATGAAATAATTCTATAATAAATTCTTAATTCTATAATTAAGAATGCTAACGATAATTCCTGTATAATAGAATTATCGTTAGCAAATAATAGTAGAATAGAACTATCGGTATTATATTATCCTATACATATACACATAAACAAAAATATACAAATATATTATTTTATAATAAAAACCTAAATTTTTATATTAAGATAGGACACCATCTGGCGTTGTGGGTCTGCCTTAGTCTGCCTTTAGCTTCGACGATTGCGGGTTCGATTGCCGCTCGGGCAGATGTTTGTACCGATTTTACAAATATTATCTGTTTCGGTCTGGGCGTTTGTCCTTGTGGGTCTCCCCACCATGCCTCGAAGAGCACGTTGTGCGGTCCCGGTTCCTATCACGTAACATCTGATAATAATCGTTAACTTTTGATAAGTAAATTGCTCTTATCCAATAAATTACTGGTTCACCCTTAGGGTTACGCAGATCAGATGGGAATCGCTCTGCGTAAAAATTAGTAACCCGCCAAATCCGGACAAGAGTAATAAGCAGACCCTGACCCTGAAGAAAGTGCTCTCATAATACCGAGAATAACGCTAGGAATAAGAGCAGGAGAGAGATTTAAAGAAAATTTTTACTTCACAGGAGCACCTCAATTTGGTAGGATCAGACGCAAATCTGGGTCCAGTTGTGATGTCACTGAAGAACGAACATGTAGCTGGACAGGACCACACCAGAGTATTGTTGAGGCTACGGACAGAAACAATAATCGGATTAATTCCTACACACAGTAAATATAATTTTTAACGTAATAAAATTAAAAGTGTGAATTTAAGCAACAGTTTACGGTCGTAAATACGACTATTTTCTATCCCCAGGGTATCTAAAACTATAAACTCTGTAGTCTTAATATCTTTTGTTTTATCTTTCCAGACATTGTAAAATAAAAGAAGCTTTTAATGTCTCTTCGCTCATAAATGGAGACGCTTAATTCTTTTGTTTTTCTTTTTTCAGAATCAGGAATAATGCCTTCACCACTAAGAATGGCTAAAATGCTTAAAAATCAAGTCAACGTGGATAATTTTATGCCAGTTATGTGTCTCAATGCGTCATCTTTAATTGCGGCATATGATGAACATGTTTTGGTCAATACCTTTAAGTTTGGCATTCTATACCAAAAGTATGGGCAGACGACTGAAGAAGAATTGTTCGGAAATAACGAGACCTCACCAGCCTTTGACGAATTCTTAGAAATGCTTGGGCAGAGAATTAAATTGAAGGATCATAAAGGTAAGCCAAACTTAAGTCTGTTACAGCTTATCATTATCTTGGGAAATGAAATTGGGATCAGACAAATTAATAAATATTTTTATTTAGAAAAGATCTTTTGCCTACCTCTGATACATTTACGGGTCATTTTACTTATTGATTATTATATTATTTCAGGATATAGAGGTGGTTTGGACATAATGAATGGTCATACGGGTAGTGAAGCAGTGTATGAGAAATACTGCGATAAGGAAATTATGTTCCACGTCGCGCCGTTGTTACCACACACCGCTGGCGACCCGCAGCAGCTGCAAAGGAAACGACATGTCGGAAACGACATCGTGGCTATTGTTTTTCAGGTAAATATTTTTATAGCCAACTTTTAATCTGTACTTCGTCTGTAAACAATACTGACTGGTTTAGAAATGAATAGCCCGCTAGATGTCGCTGTTTTTTCTCCACAAGAAGTGCGTTAAAAGTTGAAAGCAACCCCAAAAGTAGTGTAAAAACTCCCAATAGAGATACTGAAATATGTATCTTCGTCCTAGCATTATTCCCGGTATTTTTATTGTACCCAGGGTCTGCTTATTACTCTTATCCGGATTTGACGGGTTACTAGTCTTTACACAGAGCGATTGCCATCTGACCTCCGCAACCCTAAGGGCGAACCAGTAACTCATTGGATAAGAGCAATTTACTATTTAATTTTGTTTTATCAAGAGTTAACGATTATTATCAGATGTTTTGTGATAACAACCGGGACCGACAGCTTAACGTGCTCTCCGAGGCACGGTGGGGAGACCCACAGACAAACGCCCAGACCGAGACAGAAATTTAACAAACATCTGCCCGAGCGGGAATCGAACCCGCAACCGTCGAGACTAAAGGCAAACACGCTACCAACAACACCACAACGGTGTCAATAGTGAAATATGTATGATATGTTTAATTGTTGTACAGGAAAAAGCAACGCCATTCACACCAGACATGATTGCATCACATTTCCTACACGCTTTTATTGTGGTCACACCAGTAGAAGACGCTGATGGAGAGACAAGGTATTTATTATTTAGTAAAAAACTTGAGAGGTGTCAAGGGACACCTGGATGGAACGAAGTTCCTTTCGATTAATTAGTGAAGGAATTGTAATAAATTTTTTTTTTTTTTAAGTTATAATAATATTTTTTTATTTATTATTTATTATGTACAAAAAACCTGTATACACTCAACAAAAATAATCGTCGCAACACCACACTGTTCAATGCGAAATAGAAAGACGAAACGAAAATAACTGGCTTGCTTTCTATGAGAGAGAGAGTGACAGACAGAGAAACACGCGCACGCCGCACGGCTTACAACTATAGCAAAAAGTGTCGTTACAACTTTTGGTCTTAATTTTTTCCGTCTAGCCCCTTTCGCAACGCGCGATAAGAAAGTCCTTCCAAAAATTGTTTTATTATAGGATTATAATCGAGTTTTCTTGGAGATTTGTAATAAAGCGAATTTAAGTTTTCAAATAATTATGTGAGCATACTACTAAATTAAATTAATTAAATTCTTAGGTCAGATTACTAATTAGGCAGCGTAATTTTTTTTCTAAATGCTTATTGCTTTTGGCTCTTCTGGCTTTGACAGTGTCATCGGGCACATAAAATGTTTACAGTATATATATAATTATATAGTTTTTATCCGAATTATTAATAAATTCATCAAATTGAACTTCTCAATTGTTAATTGTAGATTCCAAACAAAACAAACAAAGAAACTTTTCTCATTGCTTTTATGATGTCTTAAAAAGTTTTTCAGTGCAATGCATTTTAATT
Organism: Hestina assimilis; assembly: GCA_023373885.1. Lineage (NCBI taxonomy): Eukaryota > Metazoa > Arthropoda > Insecta > Lepidoptera > Nymphalidae > Hestina > Hestina assimilis. Next base: position 8,627,857 of record CM041754.1, read on the forward strand.
TTCTTCCATTTCATCTTTAATACACTTGTCAAGTTGCTTGTTTAGCATAAAGTTTGTGTAACTTTGCAACAACGCAACCGAGGCAATATTTGCATGAGGAGGCTATGAGAAAATTGTTCGGAAAAAGGAATGGAAATTCTCCGGTAATTTATATGCAAACGAATCGTGACTATGTAATTAGGAGTTTTTTTATGACGACTAAAATTGTAGGTTGTCCGAGCGCAAGATGCTCTTTGATGTTTTTAATTACAGGCCACCGACTCGTTTGTAGGGCGGTAGTTTTGATTTTTTTTAAATTTATTTCATTTTTGATTTTACTGAAACATTCTTTTGAATTGTTTGTGTATGTCATTGATATGTGTATTTCTTTTGTTCGCTCTGTAGTCTAAGAGCGGTATCAGACAAGCGTTTTTTTTCGAGCGTATACTGTCGTTTCGAAATACGCGTGTAACACGCGCGCTAGATTTCGCACCTCAAAAGGACTTATTCAGTGGAAAGTGCCAGTAGTATATTATTCAAAAATTATTGCGCGCTTATAAGGGTGTTAACGCTCGTACGAGTTGCGCAATATGAAAAGATGCTCTTATAAAACGAAGATTCGTAATCGGCCTAAATGTAGTGATATAGTTTAACGAATGACGTATAATTAGATTGAACTTATGTGACAGTTTTATACGCTACGGTAAGTTCTAATACATTAAAATTGCCTTTACTAATTTTTTTTTATATTATTGTATTCCAGGTACAAGGTGGCCGTCACGGCTCGTATGGACGTACCATTATTCGGACCGAGTCTCCCCCAGCCACCTATATTCCGAAAAGGTCGCGAGCTAAAAGAGTTCCTCCTTACCAAGTTGATCAACGCCGAAAACGCGTGTTACAAAGCCGAAAAATTTGCCGAACTCGAACAGCGGACACGTACATCACTACTGCAGGCTTTAGCTGAGAAATTGAAGGAGAAAACTGTTGAGTTCCTCGGTACGGGGGCGAGAAACGAAGCCGGCCCGGTATCACCTCAGCCAGAAGGTACTCCGAAGCAAGAGGGATCGGGCTCAAGATTTATTGATACTGTCAAAAAGGCACTCATTTCTAAAGTCAGGTAAATAGTTATGATAACTAACGTCTGAAACTATTTTTATGATAATTACACACATAATTATATTAATGGAAAAGTAGAAAGACTTAAATTGTATTGTGAAAGGTTTATTTTTTTTATTTAACTTCTTGCTTGATTATAAATATAATATAATAAGAAAAATTAAAAAAATCGAGTTAAAAATTTATTAAAACTGTAGTTCCAGTTTATACGAAACTTGTACAGATTGTACAAAAAGTGAAATAATTAAAGTTTAGCTACATACGTAAACGTTATGGCCTTAATTGTACTTGTAGTAAAATATACAGGGAACTGTGAAATAATCAATTATAATTTTTTTACAGATCACCCAGCGTAGATACAAATCTTTCAGGAGACAGTACTAAGAACAATCTATTAAATAAGAAAGTTAATATACACGAAATCCCTACACCTAATGTAAGTATATATATTTTCTAAAGATAATGCTAAGCTTATGCTAAGATCAGTCAGACAAATCGGTTTATTTATTAAATATTTAGTTTTGGCTGGTCGTCTAGAAAATATATTGAGAATAGTTAACCTTACGAATATTTTTTTTATTTTTTTAACATATTATAAATAAGAGCAAAATTAAATTTTGCAAAACAAGGACTATACAGATTATATTACGGTAGTAGTGCTATGCTTCTCTCAGCACAAAAGGGCCGGCTCGAACGGGAAAGTACTACCTTCTCACAGAAAATACTCAAGTAACAGTATCATTAGGCACTGCTGCGTTTCGTGCCATGAGTGAGAGCGCTGGAGGCCCAATTTCCCACCCCCTCTGTTCCCTTCTTATTTTTCCTTCTCATCCTTGGGTCGGCAACGCGCTTGTTATACTTCAAGTATCGCCAGCGTTCATAGGTTGCGGTGACTTACCATAGGCGGATAGGCTTACCATCAGGCGGACCGTATGCTTGTTTGCCAACCGTCATGACATAAAAACTGAAAAAAGCTTGTTTTGTGAGTCGCTTATTAAAGAGCTAAATCAAATTAACTCACATATCCAAGGCAGATCTACTTCACAACTAATAACACTGTGTCCAAAGCTTATTTTCTTACCCTCGACTTAGATGACTAATCTCCATAATAATGAAAATAATTCAACATTTCAGAGTGGTCGTTCTAAGTCATCGATTGCGTCATCGTCGGCGAGTGCGGTTTCAGTCCGGTCGGCGAGTGGTTCGGGCGAGTCGAGCCCCGACGTGACGTCACGAGCCGCGCCGCCGCGACCGCCGCTACACGATCACAGCGACGACTCCAGCCTCAACTCCGTCGACCTCGACCCATTGGGTAAGTGACTGACTATCGATGACTGACAATTCATAAAGCATTCATAAAGCAAGTCAGTCATTATGATACTAAACGTTTCGTCGAACCACTGAGAAGAAATTAATTTTTGTTATTACATTTCAAATCAATCTGGCAGTACTCTTATTATAATAGTGTTAAACATTCATATTCTATTCGCTTTACTGGGTCTTAAGCATGTAATTCATATAATATAATTAGGTTTTCTTTCATAATAAAATCGTAAACCGTCTATTTTACCTTCATATTACCATTTATATAATATATATAAAAAATAGTATGTAGGTCTCGTAATAGTATCATATAGGTATACACGAAATGTATAACAATAACATTGTAAACTCTACTTCTGATTATCATTAAGAAAACCCATAATTTACGTAATCATAACATGCAATTGAATTTTCCCTCTCTGATAGACGACAAGGACTGGCTGAGTTGTGGTAAAGCAATAGGTTAGTCCTGTAGCAAATTTTATTACTTAATAAGGAATATGCCTGTACATATAGATTTTGGCTGTAATTTCTTAAGCTAATAATTGAACGCAAATAAGCCATACCATGTCAACCCACAAAATTGAAAAAACTGAGTTATATATGCAGAAGTGTTGGTAAATGGCTGAAGAACATTTTTCTTTAATATTTGTAGGGTTTTAAGCTTTAAAACTTCTAAAAATGCCATTTTTTAATCATGCAATTTATGTATTATGTTAAACGTTTTGGGTTATATTATATACGAATAATGCAGTTTGTATACTTATTTTTATATTAAAATAAGTAAAATAACTTACATACGTCTTGAAATTGCCAAAAACTTGACCAATACATAAAAAAATTCATATAAAGCAAGTTGTTCAAAATTTTCAAACGCGTTTTTCTCGAAATGACATTAGTGTGGTTTGACATGGTATTGCTTATTTGCGTCCAATGACGACTTTGACGTAAAATGGCAAAAAGGAGCTATGGAAATTGAAAATCGTAAAACGCACGCCATTGGTTAGTGAGAACTGTGACGTCACAATCAAAATGTCTAGTGTATGATTTATTGAGGACGTTAACGTCATAAAGCGTTTTAAGATAATGGTGTTTAATTGATTTAATTATTAAATACATGCATATTCCCTATCGTTTTATGTAACCTTACCTACACTGTTATATAGGCATAATGTAGTGCACAATTCAGCATGTCGCATATTATATATTTTTTTATTATTCACGTCACTTTTTAATTTTAGCGTCTTACATGTACCTAATTTGCAATAAAATAATATAATGATTATTATCTTACTTATTTTCATGTTTTATATAGTTTCGTTATTTGTATATTTTGTCATTGGAAAAATGTTTTTTTTTTATTGAAACTTGCTTGTAATTCTCTTCATAAGTTAAGATGAGAGTTGTGTGACCTGTGTGTTCACTGCAAAAACATCGAACATTTAAAGATATAAAGGTTTCATTTTCATTTATATGTAAACAATAATTGTTTTTTTAAGTACCAATCTAAAAAATTTGGTTTTCGAAACAATGGATAGGATGGTATAGGATTGAGTCCTTAAGCATGTACAATAAAATATAAATCAATATCCTATCACACTAATTGGTGAAATAACAACAGGAGCAGTGTACGTGGATAGCGACACGGGCTTAGAGTCGATGTCGTCAGTGGAGGCGGGCGCGTCTCGCGACCAGATGGGAGTGACGCGCGACGCGGACTTGTTACGTCAGGAGGTATGCCGTCTGAAGAATGACAAGTTGGATCTCTTGAAACAGAATATTGTGAGTATTATTGAGTAACTCGTTATGAGTACTTTCAGAACTCTAAATCCCACGAACGGATTTGGCTAAAGAAACTTTTTTTTAAAGAATATTAGCAATGCTTTTCAAGACATTACTAATATTCCTATTATCCCTCCAAATAAGGATCAAACGATCATACGGTCAGGATCGAACTCACGACGCTCGTGTTAGCGGAGTGAAGTCGGCCCTTCTACCATTGAGCTATTGAGGCTTAAAAATTTCTAGGACATAACCTTTCAATAAGTTACAGTAAAGATGCCGAACAAATACATATATTATATGTGATATATATCTATCTAAGCCGATTTTAAGCAGTCCGTTGTAATTTCATAATAATACACACAAAACGCATGTCTGATCATAATTTTATGTTTAAACTTGAAAGATAGTTCAATCCGCGATGACGTTTTTTCACTAAGGGAAACTACGGGGTGCGGGGAGTACGTCCCGATCGGTCTCGAGTCGACCACGGTTCCGTGCATACAACTAGTCGGGCTCAAGTTGTCAAGCATCTTGGCTCACCAGGAAAGTTGCTCTACATACATTAAATTTGCTTTATGCAGGACAATTTTTTCTCAAAAATTTCAAGAATATGTAAGAATATGTGGCCTTGGCTTTCCAATACGTTCTAGCATAGAAGCTAGCCTAGTTTTAGCATCACCTGATCTTGATCGTGTCACCGGAAGGGTGGGACTACTGTGATTTTAGAGTCGGTAGTGACACCCACTTATCGCAGGAAGCGTAAAGGGCGTGTTGTCACGGATTGAACTACCTATATCTAAGCTAATATGTGTGATTAACGAAAGTCTTAAGCAGTGAAACAGATGTTTTTTTGCAATTAAAGCCTAATTTAATATAATTATAAACTTATTTTCATTGTTACAGACATGGCAAAACGAGATTAAATGTTTAAGGGAGCGCGTTATGACGCTGCAAGCTGAATTAGCAGCGACGTCAAAAGAGAGGCGACATCGAGAACAGACAACAACAATAATTCCAAATCCATCCACACATGATTCAACAGCTTGAAAACTAAGAAGATTGATTTGGGATTAATTTATTTAAGGTTTATTTCATAGCGCTTTATCAATGTTTAGTGTCTTTGAAATTATAACCAGTAAAGTAGTGTTTTTGCGCTATAGTAATCATTTAGCGTTTGAAACAGCCGCTTGAAGGATGTTGGTGATTCGGAATAACGCCATCTAGCGGTCATGATTGAAATCAGTCGGAGTTTGTAGTTACATGTTTTTGATGTTGGAAATTATATATTTATTGTCATTTATCACGTAATATTTGTATTTAGCACGTTTATCTCATAAAAAGTGTAATAATTCTTGGGAAATAATGAATAAAATAACTTTTTCGATTAAAGCAATTCCATAATTCTATACCATGGTATTAACGTACAACTAGTACATATATTTTATTTTTACAGCCCAGTATTTAAAACTAAAATGAACAAGTTCTAGCTTTAGAAAAATATATGGAAATCTATATTAAATTGTAAAAATATGAAACATTATTGTAAATGTCGTGCTACCTATAAACAAACATTTTGAATAAAACCAGACAAAAATTAGTGAAAATTGTGCAAATATACTATATATAAAAAAATATATAAAATAAATATAATTTAAAATCTTGCATAGTAATCATAAATCTGAGAGTAATTTCGTAGAAAAAAAATCTTTTCAAAGGAGATGTGTATCGATTAAAGGCAATCTTAGGTGGACTAGGTTTGGGGCAATTTTCACATACAAGTAATCAATGAGTGATACTGAATAGCATAATATTGCGGGCAGATAAGATGTCATTTATAGTCCGTCTACGAGCGCCTTTATATAGGTTCTATCAGCTTCAATCTTTAATTTGGAAATATTCGTGTTACAAAACTTATAGATTGATGTTATAAATAATAAGATCTATTGTATTTGTTAAAAAAACATGTAGAATAAATGTAATTCCTTTCAGATTATATAATTACAAATTATAGATAAACGGTACCTACAAAAAGCCTTCACTATGTAGTAGAAGCCTAAATTTATAGCCTTTTCAAGCCTATACTTAAATGGTGCATTAGAAAAAAAATTAGTTATCTTATAAAAAAATGTTAGAAATTCTATTTCATATTTAATTATGTATTTTTCTTATAATTTCTTTTTTGATTTATTTTGCACAGTGCAATGACTTGTGTTCTGATTTTTTATACTTATAGAAATAATTATATTTTGTATCTACATAATCGCCATCTGGTGACAAATTATTCTAACATAGATAATAAAAATAGTTTCTTCGACAGTTTTCATAGACATTGTAAATATACTTTATCAGTCATAGACTATTAATTAATCAGTATTTTTTTAATTTATGCTTGATAGGGATCGTTTCGAGTGTGTTTGATTATGTTTTGTTGTTAATTAATATTTTATACCAAAGTTAACATTCCCCACTAAATAGCATAGTTTTTTTTAAATAATGTAATTACCATAGTTGAGATGGATCAGTATTTTGAATCATTTAGTTGACACGCACGCTAACATATTTCTAAGTTTACATTTAGTTTCTTATATTAAATGTAATCATTTAGATCTTTGTTTGACTGTTGATTATGATTAAGTTGACTAACTGTTGATTCGTCTTCTTAGACTTAAACCAAATATTGCGAGCGCGGAGCGTTAGAATATATAGTTATAATTATAAGAGATAATATTGAAATATATGAATAGTTAATTACTAAATAAGTATTGTTGTTTCAATAAAATACCCTATTTCACTACAGTTATGGATAAAAAATTTCGAAAAACTTACAAAGTCAACAATTTAAAATATCAAGATGGTATTCTATAGTTAATTTTGTACTAGCAAAGATTGTAAATACATATGCATACGGCCTGCTAATAAAATGCAGTAAAATATAATTAAATATTTTATTCAACGACTAAAGTACTACCCTTATTTGTTGAAAGTCAGATTCTGCCAACAGTCTAGAAATAAAACCTCTACCTAAGAGCAAACGGTGAAACAAACTCAGAGGGACCCGTAGTCTTATATAGATTTATATGTTTAATTACATTACACAAATCAATATGTGTACAATATATGTCATATAATATGTATATTTTGTCACTATTAAACATTAAATTTAAATTATTAAATTTATTATGATATTTTAATGTTACGCGCCATCTAGTGTAACATCCTAAAACTACGAGGCAGCTCTTATAAAATGAACAAGTTCAAGACACCGTAATATAAATGGTTTACTATCGTTTTATAGATGTCACTGTAACGAAAAGCTAACCTTTTATAATATATAATAATATTATAAATCCTTTTGTATAGCACAGTGATTCTGTTTATATAAATCTCATAATATTATAAACATTTTGTCCACGACTTCGTTTATGTAAAATTTTTGCGATACCAGACTCAAGTTTCCACAAAGGCCCAAATCTCAGTACCTACCTACACGCTATACAACACCATTCGTCCTGCAGTCTTGTTTCCTTGCATATCCACGCCAGCAAAATAAATAAATCACAAACAATTCAAGTGTTTCGACTTGATCTTATCGACACGATTCCCAAAAAATACATGTTATCATAAATCTATTTGAAACAGTTAGGCACGCTTGTATTCACATCAAGGACTTGTGTACTAAGGGGTTAAGCGCATAACATATAGACCCAAAGTTTAGATTAACTAAGGCAGGTGCTATTTTTTAAGACCTGGTCATAGTTTCAGGACCTCTCGGCAATGCTTTAAGGACAACATAATATTTTATGTTATCAACAAAGTGAAAAAATCGAAAACCAAAATGAAAAACTAAAGTAGGTAATATAGGTCTCTTGTAATAAACTGAACGAAAATAGTGGATGCTATTAAGGAATGGATAAAAATTATATAGACATATTTAATGTGGCTTTAAGTAAGATAGTAACAGGTTTTATAGGTATTCTTCATTTTTGGACGAAGAAGGTAATAACATCTTTTAGGTTAATGGTCGCCCTTTGTCGACTTCTCATCCTTAATTGAAATAAACTGTTTTAACATCAGACAATTAAAATCGGTAACGGTTGTGCCATTAAAGAAAATTTATAGAAGGATTTATAGGATTTACGGTATAATGTCGTTATGTTGATTAAAAGATTTTCTTACCTTGATTTGAATGTGTAAGTACTTTTTTACGAGCATTATGACGTGATTGTAGCGAGCCTGATATGACTCTCGACTGTCGCGGGTTAGATTTCCGCTCGGAGCAGATGTTTCTTATAAATATTAGTTTCGGTTTGGGCGTTTGACCTTGTGATTGTCATGCCTCGGAGAGCACGTTAAGCTGTCGGTCCCGGTTGTTATCCTAACACGATAATTTAATCGTTAACTCTTCTTAGATAATTTGCTCATATACAATGATTGCTTTTTGGGTTATGGAGGACAGATGGCAATCGCGCTGTGTAAAAACTAGTACCCCGTCAAATCATGATAGGAGTATAAGCAGACCCTGGGTTTCCAAATATCGGAAATAATACTAGGAAAAAGAAAAAGATTTGAACGTGTACTTTTTAAGTAGGTATATGATTTAAGCTCCTCTAAGCCATTGTGTCCTCGTGCCACTGAGTCTTGCGTATTTTGCTCACTATTAAAAGGACATACTTGCATCAAGAAAGTAGGTAATTCATTAGTTTATAAATAGCAATAAATCTTAATTCTCATTTCTCAAAAACTATCTTCTTTCTTAAATTTTCTTAGGAATTCAGAATAAATTTACTTCCACAGATAATCAAATTTATATCTAAGTAGTAAAAAATATTCGAGAAATTTTTAATTAATAGCTTAAATTTTTTTTTTTAAATTCTCTTACATCTATTTTTTAAATACTCAATAGTTCAAAACTATAAGCGGACAAATAATGTTTCTAAATTATAAGAGATAATGTACATAGACGCATCGCTTACTAAATATTGCCACAATAATAAAAACTCTTTTGATCTCCAGATATCAGGAAATTTTATGGACCATTTTTCCGTTGGGCTGCGGAAGTCTTAAAGATTATCTACCGGACCAAACTTTCGACATTGACTGTTGGTGATGAATTATATAATGCAAAAGAACAAATGTTTTCAAACAAAATTTGTATTCTTTTGAATTAGTTTAAACTTCCACATTGACTGTTGGTAATAATAATTTATGTAAGGAAGTAGGTATATGATGCAATAAAAAAGTGTTTTGAAACAAAAATAAAACACCATTTCCAAGAAAAGTTTGCTTTTCCTTAGACCTTTTCATAATACGACCTTTGGGGATAATTTTCTTAATAAAACTTTTTCAGGCCAAATAATTGTGAAGGAGCACGGCACGTAATGTAAGAAATTTGACCAAATTTCTGAAACTTTAATTAAAAACAGAGCATTAAATTTTGTTAGCAAAGGATTAAATGACGCTAAAATAGAATAGCATTTACCTTCGTATTAAAACTCAGACCCATTAAATGTCTGTCTACCTTAATAAAGGCTCCTGGAAAATTTGTTAGATCTTCAACTAATCCATTTTGGTTTAGATTACTTTTGATGGTCTAGACTTCAGTACTTTTAAATGTTTCTCAAATAAAATTAGCTCTTTGATATTAATTTCTTTTTATTGAGCTTATGTTCAAAGTTGAAAATTGACGACGTTGTGGCGCAGCGGTAGCGAACCTGCCTTAAACGCCACAGGTCGCGGGTTCGATTCCGCTCGGAGCATAATATGTTTGTATGGACCATGCTAGCGTATAAAATCTTTTACTTATATTGTTGAAGATTCATCTTCAACTACATCCTTGCTATATACTATCAAAATACAAGGCAATGTATTAAATATTGAATTCTGATGTTCAATTAATCAGGTAATACCGTAATAGACACATTGTAATCAATTCAATCGGGCGTCAACTAAACAATGGCTTTCCGATAACGATAGTGATTAAATCGTATTTGATACCACGTCATGTATAATCTCTCGTATTAACTATTTAACACGCTTGTTAAATATCATTTCAAATGTTCTGATTGTATGATGCGACAGTAGTTTTTGTATTCGTATACTTTAATAAAGAAATAAAATGTTAGAAGTAATACTGTGAACTAATTATATTACAGACTTTTTATATAATTATATGGGCCCTTTCATAGACACTTTATTTTATTTTTATTTTACTAGTCTTTTGTTGCTAGTGATCGGCTAGGTAGGTACCACCGCAGCGTCAAATATTCTACCGCGAAGCAGTAGTGTCTTAGGCATTAATTACTGTGTTCCAATTTGAAGGGCACTTGCAGGCTAGTGAAATTACTGGGAACCCATGAGTGGCACCTACTAATGATGTTGCAAGCGTTCATAGGCTACGGCAGCCGCTTACCATAAGGTGCGCCGTATGCTTGGTTGACAACTTAGTAACATAAAAAAATACACAAAATTACAAAGACTAGTTGGTGCCCCTTCGTTAATTCAACTATAACGCAATGGAACGAAGTTAGTAGCACGCTAATTTCATTGGGTTATTTCACGCAAATCATAACCGATAAACCAAATGTTGAATTAATGTATGAAGGGGCACCAAGGCACCAACGAGTCCATGACATTAGTATGTATGAAAGGGTGCAATTAGTCACACTGGTGGTAGGTCTTTTGTTGCAAGAGGCCGGCTAGGTAGGTACCAACGCAGTGTCAAATATTCTGCCGCCAAATAACAAAAAACTAGTAACCTGTCAAATCCGGATAAGAGTAATAAGCAGACCCTGGGTAAATAAATACCGGGAATAATGCTAGGACCAAAAGGATAGTATTTTTGTCCTCTACTCCGACTATTATGAACTTTTAGTATACAATTCTATTGTGATGCAATTCTGTTCAGGTCATGTTGCGGTTTGCGGTAGTAAATGCGTGACGTAACTTAATATATTAATTAATAAATCGTTTTTAGGATGTCATGAAATTGCAATGCGACTCAGTTTAGGTCGTCATTTGAATTCCAATAAGAGTCCATGGTAGACCCTCAAGACTGATGTTCGCTTGATGAAAAATGTATAACTGGAACTGTTAGTGCGTATTATCTAGCAATTTATCAAACTTAAGGCATTACTGTGTTCCGGTTTGAAGGACACTGTACGCTTGTGAAATTACTGGGCAGAGGAGATTTAAGAACTAATATCTCGAGGTTGGCAACGCATGAGTGTCACCTACTAATGGTGCTGTAAGTGCCCATAGACTACGGCGCCCGCTTACCATCAGATGGGCCGTATGCTTGTTTGCCAACTTGTAACATAAAAGGGCATATATATAGTATACTATATGTTATGTATAGTATTTTTTGGACTACAATACAATACAGTACAATACATATACTCAATATATGTGCTTTCAGCCCCAAGCAACTTTTTGGCACTAGCCTTAATGCTCAATCCGGAAAGAACTTTTGATATTCTAATCAATCAATCCTTGAAAGTCCATTTTCCCACACCTCACCTCATGGCGAAAACTTACTACGTAGTGAATCGCTTGGTTCTAAATTAATTATTTATTGATAAGATTTTAAAGTAACTTTAAAAATATACCATATAAAAATAGCTTTAAATCCTTATAAAAATAGCTTTGTCCTCACCTCAAATACATATAATAATATTATATTATATCCTTTAGTGTCAAAGCATATAAAAAATAGGCATACTTTTTGTTCTGACCCAGTACCAATTTTTCATACTTACAACATCAGTCTCGGAATGTATTCATATAAATCACAACCTTTATATGAAATTCCTTTTGCTTTCACTTTTATGTTGATGTGAATAAATTGAATTTTCTTGGTTAGCACCATCAGTTGATAGAATTTATGCCTATTATATTTTTTAGTTATTCACGAACTGAAGATAATTCTTTAATTGACGACTTTCAATAAATAAATGGAAATAAATAATTATAATAATTACAAATTGTAACCTTTACCTGCAAAATCTTTTACAGTACACTTGTTTAATTTATACAAGGCACTTATAACAAAGAACTAATTTTTAAAACTTTTGTTGTTTGTTCCCGCTATTATCCAAAACTTTTAAACTCTACGAACCTTCCAGAGGTAGATAGCTGAAGTTATATGGAGATTTTTATTTTTGAAAAAAAAAAAAGAATTGTTACACGAAATAAAAAAGTACAAATTCTGTACAACTCGCGGGCACAGCGGGAAGTTGATAATTTTCTTTTTGAAGATAACCCTACATTATACATATTTTTTTAAAAGTTATTCTCATCATTATAACAATTGAAAGCCAATGGATTGGAAGGAACAATTTGCACGCTTATTACCCACGTGATAAGCACTTTTGCGTTACATGACAATTATTCTAAGCACGATTGCGTTAAAATTACAAATGTAATACAAATTATTTACAAAACCTTCAGTTTAACATGCTCTATTATTATTTAAATTCATGAATATTTATGACATAGCCGGATCGTTATTTTACAATTATACTGTTAAATGCAAGTAAAATGTTTATTTCCGTGATAACCCAATTCATACTGACCTCAATACTATTTAAGTGCAAAATTGGTGGTTTACAAGAGTTTTAAAGATTTCTAATTATGTTATTTTAGATATATGCAAACATGATTGCAATTAACATGTTTTTTTATATTTATAACGCAAACAAGCATACGGTGCGCATGATGGTAAACAGTCACTGCAATCTAGGAACGCTTGCGATACTTGAAGTATCATATGCGTATTGCCAACCCAAGGAATAAGAGAGCAGGGATGAGAAAGAAGAAAAAGAAGGAAATAGGGGATGAGAGATTGGGCCTCCGGCGCTCACTCATCGCTCAAATACGCAACAGTACTGTTACTTTAAGCGTACTTTCTGTTAGAGGGCAGAACTTCCCCGGTCGAGCTGGCCCATTTGTTCTGGGTTCTCCCGAATGGCTCTGATACCATAAAGTAATTAAAGTAACATTGACTTACTGTATACTATGGACCGTCCTATTCATACGGACAAAGTCTTTCAGACCCCTTCAAATATTAAACACAAAAAAAACTATAGTTGGTATAGAAAATATAGTTATAACACGTAGCCTTATATTATAAAACACGCAATTTTAAATCGGATAAAATCCAAATTTAAGTAAATTTATTTACAAAACCTTACATTTATAGATAAATAATTAGAGTATCGTTACAGAGAGGTCACTTACAATGTTAACAATTGTTCTATTGTGTTAAGTCTACAAGATAGACATGTCTGCGTTATTTGAAACGCTGAATAAGATGTCACTTAAGACATCTCATAAAATGTCACTCGTTTTTACTTAATGTTAACGTGATGGCATTTGTGGAATCAACTTCCGCCGGCGGTCTTTCCGGACCGATACGACTAGGAAACCTTCAAGAGAAGAACGTATTCTTTCCTTAAAGGTCGGCAACGCGCCTGCATGCCTTCTGGTATTGCAGATGTTCATGGGCGGCGGTGATCGCTTAACATCAGGTGAGCCTCCTGCCCGTTTGCCCCTCTCACATAAAAAAAAAAATAACCGGGTATACTTTATTGACTTATCTCGCTATCAATATTATGACTTATCACTCAATTTTAGGGAGTTACATATATTATGAATATTGTAATAATGTGATTACTTTAAAGTTTAACAATGTCCTCAAAGTTATATTTGTTTGAGTCATGCAAAGGCCTAAAACCCCACAACACCACCATTCCCACACTAGTGATGTGAATAAGATATAGTGGGGGTTTTGTACCTCCAACGCTAGCATTTAGAACAAGTGGAATAGTACGGATACTGTTAATCCATGTCGATATTTGAGAGGGTAGCATTTCCCTGGAGGAGCTCGCCCATTTGTACTGAAAACAGGTTACCACTACACAATTATATTACATCAATAAATTAAAATTTGCAAGTTCCCTCATCGACAATACCTATTGCAAAATATGTATATTTTTAATCCAATTCGACGATTTATAATAGCCTCAATAGCTTTCATTTAAAGCCTCAATAGCTCAACGGTATAAGGGGCCGACTGTGCTCCGTTAACGCGAGAGTCGCGGGTTCGAGCTTACCTAGCGCAAGCTTCGAGCTTATTTGGATGGGCAATAGGAACATTAGTAATGCCTCGAAAAATGCATTGCTAATATTCTTTAAAAAAAAATAATAATAATGAAATCCGAAGTAGTTTCTTCAACTTAGTTGATTCTTTAAAATTTTTAAACATATAGAATGTACCAAGGATTTAAAGAAAATAACTTTCCGATTTACTTAGTATAATTATTTCAAGCACGTAAACGTTTTTATTTACGTAAACTTTCGAGATATTATTATAAGAAGACGTTGAGTCCATTTAAATCTCATTATTCAGAAATGTCAGATAATTTTAGAATAACGTGAATAACTTTAAAACGATGGCAGAGCGATGTTTTTTCGTATGATAAATGATTTTATTTTATTGAAATTTCTTTACAAACTATATTTTCAATTTACTTCAATAAGTGGGTTTGGTATGCGAACGATGTAACTTTCTTAAATTAATGAAATCTTTGCGGTGTTAATCTTTGCTCATTGTCTTCCATAGACTTATTATATATGGACAAGTCCTTCTATACCAACAAAATGTCGCTCATAATATTTAAATACTCATTGATGCTGCTCCGTAAATTCAACATCGACGCAACGAAACGAAGTTAGTTCGCTTGTTATTTTTGATCATTTGATTAGTAATCAATGATTACCAATCAAATTAATACAAGTTACCATAATGTTTCCATGCAAATTGACTGAAGTACATTTTACGCAATATCCGACATAACATATTTATAACAACTTTTTATTTATATAATTTCAGTACACGATATGAAAATACAGGTTACTGTAGGCAAATATTTAAAGGCAACATTAATATAATTTTATGCTTACATAATTGTGTACATGTACAATTGTACATTACTGTATAGACGGAATTCACTCAATATATTTGGATGCCTTGTTCAGACAGGTGGAATGGAAAATCAAATCGTAATGACACGTCATTGACTTGACACGTGACACGTCACGTGCGATCGAGTCACGGACAGGGTATGTGTTGGGACAATATGACGTAACATTTTCCATTAATGTTACCGAAATTTGTAACTATTGTTAACGCTGTTTCTTTCTTACGTGAAGTACGCTTTCAGACCAGGCTGTTACATGAGCATTTAAGCTCGATTTTCGAAGCCCGTATAAGTGCGTATAGTGCGCCTTTCACGACACGCCCAACTCGTACGAGCGTTTGTGACGATCTCAACATTACACTTTATTTAAATCTCTAAAGCAATGTATTTTCTATAATATGAACCTATTTATGGACGGTCACCCATCCATTTACTGACCGCACCCAAAGTTGCTTAACCTAAAAGTCGTTTGCCGACCACGTGACTATGTGCAACGTAATATTAAGTATGGACATACCCCGAAAAGTATATTTTTACAAAATCAAAAATTTATAAAATTTTTGTATGAAAATTTCCATAGAAAAAGGAAAATGTATGGAAAATCACGGAGTCAGGTGCCGAATGTCATTGCAGCTGTTTCACATATATAGGGGTGTGGTGTCGGCGAAGGTGTCTCCGAGCGTATGCTTTGTGAGTGCCCGTCAGACGTCTCTACCCCGCGTATATGTGGACGGTTTACTAAGGCGGTGATGCGTTCGGGCGGCCATGCTGCTAGAATGCTAGTTAAGGTTTCCGATCTTCGTATATGGTTTTTATACATATTATTAATGGTGATTGGTGATGCATGGCAAAGAATATATATAAAGTATATATTAAATATAAATATATTAATTAATAAATAATGACGGTATGGTGGTCCGTCTATGATTACTGGCAAAGAGATCTAATATGAATAATATGATCTATACATGTTAAAGGCAAATTTATATCGTTGAAATATATTGAATATAATTTATTATTATAAATTAAATATTTAATGACGGTTTGTGGGTCCGTCAATTATGAATGTATATATGTTTGATACATATTAAGAAACGAAGTTTACTCTGTTTCTTTAATATTATGTAATATTGTAATAGTGAAAGTAATGCTTCGGCGCAAATATTGTTTATGTTTCAGAATCTAATGGATTATTTGAAACCTAAGAAGAGGCGAATTCAATGAAGATTTAAAAGTATGCGTTGGGAAGAATTTATGCGTCATAACTAATAAATAATTATATTTCAGCTGTATACGTGTATAATGTTTTGGCGAGTTGTAGTTGACCTGATACTTGAGTTTGAGGCTCTGATGTGACCTGAGTCATGTCTATAGTGTCCTTAAGCGAGGCCCGAGGATTTTTAATCTTAGTTGACCCGATGCTTAAGTATGAGGTCTGATATGATTTTGGTCATGTCTATAGTGTCCTCGAGTGAGATCCTTTGACTTTGCTGATGTGATGTTGACATGGGGTTGACTCTGTGGTGCGATTTATATCGATGCAGTAGTTTCCTCAGGTCCTTTGCTGAAGCGGCCCCAGTGATACAGATTAGAATTGCTGCGGTGGTGCGACTTAGGTCGATGCCGTGATGTAGTTCGGTTTGTTGCTGAGGCGCTGGAATATTATACATCGTTTGTAGCAAAATGACTCGTCTTCTTATTAGAGACGCCCCCTTAGCTTAGCAATAGGGATTTTTATAATTGACATTGTAGCATGTCATACTATTAGGGCAACTGGTTGCTTCTCACTTCGAGATAGCTAACTAGTATTAGACAGTGTGGCCTGCTTAACTCTTATCATGCGTGTTTATCACGTCTTAAATAATGAACTGGATTCGGATGTATATTTGAGTATTGAGCCAATGGGTACCTTGCCTGAGCAAGTGCTATGGTTTTTATGATATAAGGCTATAATAAGAAAATGACATAAACCAAAGAATATTAGTTGTAAGACAATGCGATTACGAATACGATATAAACCAACGAATATTAATTATAAGACAATGCGATTATTTAAATAACAATTAGGTAGGATTAGGTAGGACTTAGTTTTAAGGAAATGCGGTTGTGATATTATAAAGAATTGAATATTATCAATACTATATGACCCATATATAGTGATAAAAGAAATATACGGTATAAATAGCATTATTGATGAAAATACCTTAACAAAGGTGAAGTTTATGATAAATATAAACTCTATATTAAATATATATATTGGTATGAGAAATATACGTTATAAATGTTATTATTTATTATTATTTATGAATTTTTCCTTCACTAAGGTGAGGTTGACGATTATAGCATTGTGCTTTGCGGAATGGCGCGCCTGTCGGTTTAATGTTCGAATACATATCTGAACCAGGGATTTATTCCCTTATATATAATGACCAGGGCTTGTCCCTCAATTATTATGGCATATTGCCTTCTCATACAAAGATGAATATAAAATATTATGTGACTTCGATCTTAATCGATACTATTACAAAATATCAGGGCTTGATCCCTTTCTATGCTTGAAAATAACAATAATATAAAAGAATATTTCTTGCGTCCCGATAACGAAATCACAATAAATATAAATGACCAGGACTATGTCCTTTCACGTTATAATAATCAAATTGTGTGTCGCAGGCGCACTATAAATAGCCTATCCCTTACCCGGGAGGCCTGTATATATGGTTGGAGCCCACAGTCGGTGGCGTGTGTGGGCCATCGATCTCCCCTCTTCTTTATATTTTTACTATAGAGTTTAAGTATATAAGAATTTGAGGAGCGGACTACTTTCAGCTACTCGTAAGAGGTGTTGAAAGTATAGGGATATATTTATTATCTCACCATTTTGCCTTTATTGGCTTATATAAATATTTTTATTATGATAATCATATGACACTAAAATAATTAAACTATATAATAAATAAGATATTATTGTTTACCATTGTCGAATTGAACCTGTTGCCTCTGATGCTCTAAAGAACACGGGTAATTACGATCACAACGTAACAAGGGTCCTGGCCGCTAGACGATACACGAGCCAATTTCGTAGTTTTATGCTATTTATTTTCGTGCATTTTAATTAATATTTATTTAAATATATTATATATCTATATAAGATATATAATGTAAGGTAGGTTTAGTCACACGTTGACGCGCTTAAAATCTACTATAAGCTCGTAATATTTTTTGCGCTATACGCTACTAACACTCGTCATCGCCAGTTTAAGTTCATCATAGCCCCAGGTGGAGTCAAACTAAGATGCATTAAGGCCTTCACAAAACATCGCTCATAGTTGTCACTAAATAAAAGGGATGGAAGGCGTAGTTATGTTTGTGGGTCGTACCTTGAAAATACTGGTGACAAAGTACTTTTAGGCTTATCGGCCTATCCCAAGTTCACTGAAAATTTTAAAATAAAATCACCGCAGTGAACGTGTTAAGCATAATCTGTGTTCTTTTGGTGCCATAAATTCTAATAGACAATAAATCCTGAAGTTACTACGCGCTGCGACTAGGAATTATTTTGCTTTTTCGCTACAACTTTTTTTTGGACAACTGATTGTAAGTGATTACCGTATTCTATAGACGCTTTTAATATCCTATAGGCGTGTATAACAAACCAAGCAGGTAGAGAAGGCAATTAAAAAGGCATAAGAGGGATGGTCACACTTTGCTTCCATCCTTGGGTTGGCATTACGTTTTTAATACTAGTGGTATCACAAGCTAGTGTAGGTTTTTTTTTTTTTTTTTATGTTAGAAGTTGGCAAAGAAGCATACGGCCCACCTGATGGTAAGTGGCTGCCGCAGCCTATGAGCGCTTGCAGCACCATTAGTAGGTGCCACTCGCGCGTTGCCAACCTCGAGATATTAGTTACATAGACCGCTTACAATGCGTTGGGCCCTAAGCTTGTTTGCCTCTTCCGTGGTATATAAAAATGTTTCTATATTCAAGTTCTTTTTTACATAATGTTATTTAAATATTTATAAAATATTACTTCAGCTTACAAATACTTTATTCATACACTTTAAAGCTTCTCCATGCTAGTCAATTATAGCGATTAGCTGTTACGGCATCTTATTTGCTTTTCCAAGACTGTTTACTGTTATACCTTTGCACTTTCCTTTAGTAAATACGCAATGTATACTTAAAAAAATCAGACCGTGAGACTTTAACCATTAAGTTATATCTTCACAAATAATATCGACGTGAAATTATATATTATGTGCCTTTCTTTTTTCATCCCTCCTGCAGTTGGGTCGGCAAAACACTTATAATTCTATTGGTATTGCAAGTGCCAATACGTTGCGTTGCCACTTATTCTAGTTTCGATTGTAATAATATTATAACACTGTTGTTTCTTGGTGAAGAATCATCATGAGAATCTTTTTTGTATTTGGGCTAAATATTTTATACGAATAGGTCTGAAGCGTTGAGCTTTTATTACGTAAGTTGTGAAGAGTAACTTGTGTGAGATATCTAAATGTACATTTCTCTCAATGTACATTTCTATTTTTAAAGCAGATGTGCTCTGGTGAAATCATGAGCAATTTATACTATTCTCAACTTTAAGTTATCAGGGTCTGACTTCTAAAACCACTTAGACTAAAACAAAAGTTACTGGCAAATCAAGTAGGTACTACAGCCAAACTTAGATTAAACATCAATCGTGTAAGACATGGTTTACGTGGCGCATATTTTGTTAGGAAATCATATTTCATGAAATTAAATAATTATTGCATACGGGATGCATTCTTTGGGGAATGCAAAAAGTGATAAATATTATAATATACACATGATCTTAACTTAAACCAGTTTTAAATCTTTAATTAAATCCTCGCAGCTGGGGCATGCTACAAGCCATTGGGGTCATCGAACTGTTCGACCATCGAAATTTATGAACGAATAAGTACTACCCCTTTAATTGTTATAGTGGCTGAAGCTCTACGCTTCTTCGTATTTAAAATGTTGACTACACCATCTGTTTTATATTCTTAATAAACACACTATTAATATTATTTTAGATTTTATACAATACCGGCGTCTGGATGTGACGACCCCATCGCCCGCTGTTGGGATAACCTCTGTCATACCAGAGATTATTCCACCAGTGCAATCAGTCACACTGGTGGTAGGTCTTTTGTTGCAAGAGGCCGGCTAGGTAGGTACCATCGCAGTGTCAAATATTCTGCCGCCAAATAGTAGTGCTTAGACATTACTGTGTTCCGGTTTGAAGGGCACTGTACGCTAGTGAAATTACTGGTCAGAGGAGATTTAAGAACCAATATCTCGAGGTTGACAACGCGTGAGTGGCACCTACTAAAGGTGCTACAAGCGCTCATAGGCTACGGCAACCACTTACCATCAGGTGAAATTACAAAAAAAAAAAAACTCCGTGGTCTAATGTCCGTGCCCTTTTTATTTTACACTGAATGTTACTACTTCTACTTGTTACATATTATATATGTGTAGTAATTTTCACCAACCTAAGCGCAAACTTAGGTGGCCTATGCAAGTTAGACAATGCCTCGTTATCAATACAGCCTTACGAAACACCGTTTTGTTGGTGCAGAAGAGGGCCTTTCGGGTCTCCAGTACATCCATCGGCAGATTTTCCTTGCGATTGCTATTGCCTCCATTTGCGATGAGGTTATTCAGACTCAACATGAAATCTTTAAAATTTATATTAATAAAAATTAAATATATATTATAATAAAAATTATAAACACGAAAACACATATAAAGAAAAGCACCCATAACTTTTCGTTAGGATCGAGAAGTAATGGAGAAATAATATAAAATTCTATTCTCAGAGCAACAAAGCGGTCTTGCGTTTTAGTAATGGAACTTTATACAACATGCTTATTTACGTTTATTATTGACTTCGTATAGAACAAAGACTTCTACATCAAAGGCCGATAAAAACAAAATTGTAATGGAAAACGAGACAAACAGAACAAGGAAAAGTTGTATACCATAGCTAATTTTATATGTAATTGGTATTATAATTAAACGTCATAAAAATTCGAATCCTTACTTGTAACGAACCGTGATATTTAAGGGTCAGGAGCGATCCACCAAGGCCGACTTAAGATATAAAATTAGTTCAATTAATTCTATTAGTATTCCTAAAGCAAGTTTGACCTTAATTTTCCTAGTAAAATAAGCATACATTCCGAAAAAATGGCCGCGGGTTTTGTCTTTCATACATGTAATTTGTTTCCCGCGACACATAACAAAAGCGATTATACTAAAAATATAATAACGTATACTGCTTTCCAAATCTCTTTTCGGCAAGAAATATTAAACATTAGAAGATCTTTTATAGCCAATTATATTTGTATATCAATTGTTTGAATTTTATTTTTAATTTTTCTCGTTATTTCTTGGAGTCAGCTTTAAGTGATTACATTTGGGATCGCTTAACGTGCCCCCTGAGACACGACGAGACTATCCACAATGACAACATCTAGATTACTCCAGTTATTTTTATAGTCAATACTTCTTAACTTATTGACTGAAAAGCAGAGAAGAATGTTTTTGAGACCCGGCAATGAAAAAGGGCCACTATGTTAGATTGCCTCGTGGAAGCTGGTTTGACTTCGTGATTTTGATTAATAAAGTGATGTAGTCAAACACTGCATTTAAATTATTGTTCTAAACTATCAGCTCAAAGAACCGACAAAATGATGTCGGCGACAAATAAATATGATGTCGGCGATGTTGCTCAGCCATCCCTAATGCAAACATAATAATAAAATTATTCGATCCTTCCGTAATTGTTTTTTTTTATGATTTCCACTTATCTGCATTTTACTTTCTTTCTTTTATCTTAATCATCTTAATAATACTGCTCATCATTACAGCTTTAGGAATAAAGAGCAAAATTTATACAAACGCATAAGAAGATTTAATTGGTAATGACGACGAGGTTCATGACCCGGTTCTATGAAGTTCGTTCTAAGACACATCACGTCAAACAGTACGTAAATAACTAACGTATTCGCCGTCTGAACTAGTTCTTATAGGGATCCAGGAAGGGGCTTACAACAGTCAACCTACTTAACAGCTACAGAGTATTTTACAAAATATAACTATTTAAAAATTTACAACCTTTTGAAATCAAGCTTTATCACATTGGATTTTAATATTACAAGTTAAAAAAATGGTTTTTAACCTAAGCGAGAGTTAATAAGTTTCATCATCGCTTCGTGGTTTTGACATTAATGTTTTATATTTCTTTCCTGTTTTTGTCAACCCTAAGGTATTGTTTCTTTTCGGTGTTGGTTTTCTACCAATTTCAATACCAGCCTGAGAATTAATTTCTGTTGACTGCAGTAAAATCACATTGTATCTAATAATAACTCTTCTATGCATATAGGAAAAAAGCCTTCTGAATAGTAGATTACAATTGCCACTTTTAGATCCACAACTACTATACAGATAGATTAGTACTAATATCCAGAAGATAAATAAATCATCACTGTGTGCGACAAAACCATGACCCATAAACGGAAATTTGTTGTGACGTAGATACGGGTTAAACCGACCTTTGTCAGACGATCTTATCACTTTGTAGAGAGCAAAGCAAAGCCTAACTGAAATTGACTTGTTTGTGTAGGTTTACTTTATGAATTAATAATTTTGCACAACAAAGTTTCACTCTTACAATGAAATTCTCTGGCTTTTAGGGCTATACTAGCGCTCCGCGGCTCTGTCAATTGGCTACGCTGACTTAAAAAGTCTGAAATGTAAAAAAAAACTAAAAAAATATGTTTAGCTCATTTTCTTGAATTTATTGTTTTACTTAGAAAAGAATCTTAATCTTAAAACGATCCTTAACAAGCACGTAAAAGCGTAGGATGTAAAACCTGATTGAATACAGCGAAGATTGGATGAGTATTATTTGAATAGTCATTTCTAATATCTGAGAAATAATAAAGAGGCTTGGACTGAACTTTGTTGAACAATTTCTGAAGTCTTCATTATTCATTATGGATTAAAGTTTTGTTTTGTTTATTGTCTACGCTTACGTGTGTTTATTAAGTACTTATGAAAAAATCCGATAAGAAATACAAGTTTTTTTTTTTATGTTACAAGTTGGCAAACAAGCATACGACCCACCTGATGGGAAGTGGTTGCCGTAGCCTATGAGCGCTTGCAGCGCCAACCTCGAGATATTGGTTATTAAATCTCCTCTACCCAGTAATTTCACTAGCGTACAGTGCCCTTCAAACCGGAACACAGTAATGCCTAAGTATTACTATTTGGCGGCAAATGTGGTATTCATTTATAATTGGTAAAACGATTAGTATTTCAAAGGAAATATATAGTTTTTACTAAAATAAAAATCATTTGTGTTTATCGTATGTCTATGTCAAATTTCATTCAAAGTGTAATGTTACACTTTGAATTTTTTTTGTTAATAGCTACATTAGTATATATAGATATAGTATATATACATTACTACATATAGTATAGATATTACGTAGCTAAGAAGGAAACCGTTGTGGCGTCGTGGGTAGCGAGTCTGCCTTTAGTCTCGACGGTTGCGGGTTCGATTCCCGCTCGGGCAGATGTTTGTTAAAATTTCTGTCTCGGTCTGGGCGTTTGTCCGTGTGGGTCTCCCCACCGTGCCTCGGAGAGCACGTTAAGCTGTCGGTCCCGGTTATTATCAATAACATCTGATAATAATCGTTAACTCTTGATAAGTAAATTGCTCTTATCCAATGAGTTACTGGTTCGCCCTTAGGGTTGCGGAGGTCAGATGGCAATCGCTCTGTGTAAAAACTAGTAACCTGTCAAATCCGGATAAGAGTAATAAGCAGACCCTGGGTACATAAAAATACCGGGAATAATGCTAGGATGAAGAAGTAGCTAGGAAGGAAACATTGACATATGCTGCTGGGTTATTTTACATAAGTGTATATCAAATGAAGTGGTATATAACGCAATATTTTAGGAAGTTATACTTCTTCAGACGCGTTTTGGAAAAATGAAAATCAATTTTTAGGAGGCGCGTACAGCGATTTTCATCACGATGAAGTTATTCAATATTGCTATGAAGAAAACCAGATGTCAGATCTCTGGTTTGATTCGCAGTTTAGATAATTGTTTCGACATCGTTTATGCTTGTGTTTATGTATTTTATATTTTACCAGCTTCGGGATTGATAATGTGTTACAGCGGAGATTATTTCACCCGTGCAATCAGTCACACTGGTGACAGGTCTTTAGTTGCAAGAGGCCGGCTAGTTAGGTACCACCGCAGTGTCGAATATTTTACCGCAAAGCAGTAGTGTCTTCGGCATTATTGTGTTTCGGTTTGAAGGGCATTTAAGGCTAGTGAAATTACTCGGCAAAGGAGATTTAAGAATCAATATCTCGAGGTTGGCAACGCGAGAGTGACACCTACAAATGGTGTTGTAAGCGCTCATAGGCTACGGCAACCGCTTACCATCAGATACGCCATATGTCAACTTAGTAACATAAAAAAATTACCGGATAGTTGTGTGTGTAACCTTTTATTACTGTAAGGCAAAGCACCTATAAGAGGTCTTAGCTTTATAATATCTTTCCTATCCGTATAAAACTTTTCTATTAAAAAGATTCTGTTAAGTATTTATATTTTTATCACGTTCACTGTCTATATTGAATTTTTACACGGAGATTAAGTAAAAATTACTTCGTCTGCGAATATGCCGTAAGAGAACTTTATACTGACTTATCGTAAAACCCTTTTACTCACAAAAATACTGACCTCCAAAGATAAGTCCTGTTTTATGAGTATATAAAACATTGAATCGGTTTTTGAATAATATACCTAGAACTTTTATCGTCGTCGGGCTGTGACGATCTCAACATTACACTTTATTTAAATCTCTAAAACAATGTATTTTCTATAATATGATCCTATTTATGGACGGTCACCCATCCATTTACTGACCGCACCCAAAGTTGCTTAACCTAAAAATCGTTTGCCGACCACGTGACTATGTGCAACGTAATACTAAGTATGGACATACCCCGAAAATAATATTTTTACAAAATCAAAAATTTATAAATTTTTGTATGAAAATTTCCATAGAAAAAGGAAAATGTATGGAAATTCACGGATTCAGGTGCCGAATGTCATTGCAGCTGTTTCACATATATAGGGGGTGTGGTGTCGGCGAAGGTGTCTCCGAGCGTATGCTTTGTGAGTGCCCGTCTGACGTCTCTACCCCGCGTATATGTGGACGGTTTACCAAGGCGGTGCGTTCGGGCGGCCATGCTGCTAGAATGCTAGTTAAGGTTTCCGATCTTCGTATATGGTTTTTATACATATTATTAATGGTGATTGGTGATGCATGGCAAAGAATATATATAAAGTATATATTAAATATATATAAAGTATATACTAAATATATATACAATAATTAATAAATAATGACGGTATGGTGGTCCGTCTATGATTACTAACGAAGAGATCTAATATGAATAATATGATCTATACATGTTAAAGGCAAATTTATATCATTGAAATATTTTTAATATAATTCATTATTATAAATTAAATATTTAATGACGGTTTGTGGGTCCGTCAATTATGAATGTATATATGTTTGATATATATTAAGAAACGAAGTTTACTTCGTTTCTTTAGTATTATGTAATATTGTAATTGTGAATATAATAGCGAAAGTAATGCTTCGGCGCAAATATTGTTTATGTTTCAGAATCTAGTGGATGATTTGAAACCTAAGAAGAAGCGAATTCAATGAAGATTTAAAAGTATGCGTTGGGAAGAATTTATGCGTCATAACTAATAAATAATTATATTTCAGCTGTATACGTGTATAATGTTTTGGCGAGTTTTAGTTGACCTGATACTTGAGTTTGAGGCTCTGATGTGGCCTGAGTCATGTCTATAGTGTCCTTAAGCGAGGCCCGAGGATTTTTAATCTTAGTTGATCCGATGCTTAAGTATGAGGCTCCGATATGATTTTGGTCATGTCTATAGTGTCCTCGAGTGAGGTCCTTTGACTTTGCTGATGTGATGCTGACATGAGGTTGACTCTGCGGTGCGATTTATATCGATGCAGTAGTTTCCTCAGGTCCATTGCTGAAGCGGCCCCAGTGATACAGATTAGAATTGCCGCGGTGGTGCGACTTAGGTCGATGCCGTGATGTAATTCGGTTTGTTGCTGAGGCGCTGGAATGTTATATATCGTTTGTAGCAAAATGACTCGTCTTCTTATTAGAGACGCCCCTTAGCTTAGCAATAGGGATTTTTATAATCGACATTGTAGCATGTCATACTATTAGGGCAACTGGTTGCTTCTCACTTCGAGATAGTTAATTAGTATTAGACAGTGTGGCCTGCTTAACTCTTATCATGCGTGTTTATCACGTCTTAAATAATGAACTGGATTCGGATGTATGTTTGAGTATTGAGCCAAAGGGCACCTTGCGTGAGCAAGTGCTATGGTTTTAATGATGCAAAACTATAATAAGAAAATGACATAAATCAAAGAATATTAGTTGTAAGACAATGTGATTACGAATACGATATAAGCCCACGAATATTAATTATAAGACAATGCGATTATTTAAATACCAATTAGGTAGGGTTAGGTAGGACTTAGTTTTAAGGAATTGCGGTTGTGATAATATAAAGAATTGAATATTATCAATACTATATGACCCATATATAGTGATAAAAGAAATATACTTATAAATATAATTATTAATGAATTTGCCTACACTACGGTGAGGTTATTATAAATACTATATTACACATATATAGTGATAAAAGAAATATACGCTATAAATAGCATTATTGATAAAAATACCTTAACAAAGGTGAAGTTTATGATAAATATAAACTCTATATTAACCACATATAGTGGTATGACAAATATACGTTATAAATGATATTATTTATTATTATTGATGAATTTTACTTCACTAAGGTGAGGTTGACGATTATAGCATTGTGCTTACGGAATGCCGCCTGGCGGTTTAATGTTCGAATACATATCCGAACCAGGGATTTATTCCCTTATATATAATGACCAGGGCTTGTCCCTCATTTATTATGGCGTTTTGCCTTCTCATACAAAGATGAATAAGAAATATAATGCGACTTCGGTCTTAATCGATACTATTACTAAATATCAGGGCTTGATCCCTTTCTATGCTATGAAAATAAGAACAATATAAAAGAATAAATCTTGCGTCCCGATAACGAAATCACTATAAATATAAATTACCAGGACTATGTCCTTTTACGTTATAACAATCAAATTGTGTGTCGCAGGCGCACTATAAATAGCCTATCCCTTACCCGGGAGGGCTCGTAGCTATGGTTGGAGCCCACAGTCGGTGGCGTGTGCGGGGCCATCGATCTCCCCCTCGTCTTTATATTTTTACTATAGAGTTTAAGTATATAAGAATTGGAGGAGCGGATTACTTTCAGCTACTCGTAAGAGGTGTTGAAAGTTTAGGGATATATTTATTATCTCACCATTTTGCCTTTATTGGCTTATATAAATATTTTTATTATGATAATCATATGACACTAAAATAATTAAACTATATAATAAATAAGATATTATTGTTTTCCATTGTCGAATTGAACCTGTTGCCTCTGATGCTCTAAAAGAACACGGGTTATTACGAACACAACGTAACACGGGTCCTGGCCGCTTAGACGATACACGTGCCAATTTCGTAGTTTTATGCTATTTACTTTCGTGCATTTTAATCATTATTTATTTAAATACATTATATATCTATATTAGATATATAATGTAAGGTAGGTTTAGTCCGGTGTCAAATTTTTTGATTAAGTTTTATAGTAAGAATAGATTAAGTTCATATATACATTGGGCTGTCTTAAATCAGTTGGTTGAACTTCTTTTCTATTCTTTCTTTCTCTATCTATGAATAATAAAAACAGAATAACCGAAATTGGTAGATAAATTGCCATAACGCATTTTGTATATCGCACAGAAAAATATCACGTCTTGAATTTGTAGCCTCTTTCTTAATGAAATCGACTTTAAATAAAATGTTTATAAAATTTAAATGCGACTTGAAATATAAAACCCAAATATATTTTTAGCTTAATAAATGAGAAAAATGATAAATAAATACTGAAATTTACTTGACAGACATTATATTTTCAATTTAAATAATTGACTGTCACCATAATTGCTTAAATTTTAATTATCATGCTGAATAAACTGGCTTACTCAATAGATTAGACTCCTGGCTAGACAGTGTTAATAACTTTAAGTACGTCATTGTTTAAAATGTTCATATCGTCTTATCGCAAATTAAAATCTGTACTTATAACTACAATATTGAAACTACGTTAGCTTAAAGGGTAAAAAGCTTAAAAGGGGACTTCAGCTACTAGTTTTTATATCTTATTTCTTACCGAAAATAAAGAAATTTATTATTATTATTATTATTATTAAAAGGGTACATAATATAAAATACATGATTAGTTGGAGAGGAAATAGTAGTCTGATTGCGTCGTCGCGGTTGAATGTGTCAGCGATCCCGCGACGACCTACTATGCGGCTAGATGGGACCTTGGTGGTTTTAGTGGGTATGGAGGCCAGGCTTCGAGTCCCACACCTCCTGCGCCATTGCACCCGTCCCCGCGCTCGAGTGCATAACTACATTTCCCAAGTAAAAAAATAGTCTGATAGCGTAGTGCTATAGGACTTTTCTTTAGTTGCTGAAATTATCGTTGTGGTGCAGCGGTGGTGAACCTTTTTTTTTATTTATTATTATTATTATTATTTTTTTTTTTTTTGAGAAATGCAGTTACGCACTCGAGCGCCGGGACGGGTGCAATGGCGCAAAAGGTGTGTGGACTCGAAGCCGGGCTCCCCTACCCACTAAAACTCCAAGGTCCCATCTGGCGCCATAGTGGGACGTCGCGGGATCACCGAAGCATTCAACCGCGACGCCCCGGCGCTTGCCCGCAGGGCCGTCTGGGGCGGCAACATACTGCCGCCATATATACATACCATACATATAATACATATATAAAATACGCCTAGGCCTTTCGGCCTCCGCCTGACCGGGGCTGAAGGCCCCGGTTAAAACACCACCGGTGTCGCAGGAGCCGCTCGCAGTCCATTCTGATAATCAGAAAAGTACCGGAGCGACCCATACGACACCACCCTCCTGGGCGCGGTCTGACGTAAAACGCCCCACGCCCGAACCGTCTGACCCTGTTAGCTTCACCGGGCAGTCGAAGGTGCCACCTGCACAATCGACTCCCGGCTACTGAGCCCCCGGCACGACAAGCCCAGGGTACCGCAGAGTTTGACCTCTGCGGTTGGGGGAGCGGTGGTGAACCTGCCTTAAGCGCCACAGATCGTGGTTTCGATTCTCTCTCGGAGGAGGTGTTTGTATTGATCATACAACCATGTGTTCCGGTCTGGGTGTATTCGTTCTGTCCTTGTGAATATTTCCGGACCCTCGACACAGGATATGACTACCCTAATGGGGACTGTGTGTGTTTAAAATAAAGGTATAGTCTATTCATATTTTATCTCCTGTTGAGTGAGTGAGTTTTCCCATAAAATAAATCTGAGGCTAATTGAAAATGCAGCAGTGGTTATCTGAACTTAAACTTTAATCATGATCGATTTTTATTAACTGGGATAGCTTGTGCTTTTAAACGTACATTCGATTGCATTAACGCTGTATATGAAAATGCGCAGGTATCCTGATAACCAATTTTCGGCTGCATCTCATAGCGCTAAAATAAAAGTAATCTGATGATTTCTATTATGAAGTAGGTACGAAAGAAAAACTAACGGAACACAGTTTTTACAATACTTTTATCGAAATCAATCCTTTAAATAGGACGCCTTATTACATATAAGATTAAGATAGATTCATTAGTATAAAACTGGACTGAAGAGGGTTTTAACCAGTAGCAAAATACGGTAAAGAAAAATTTTAATAATTGTGCCATTTATAAATTTATCTTAATATTAAACGAATGATTTGAATCATCAATCACTGATATTAAATTTGAGTGGATCTTAAAGTTAGTAGTCATGATTTTTTTTTTTTATGTTAGATGTTGGCAAACAAGCATACGGCTCACCTGATGGTAAGTGGGTGCCGTAGCCTATGAGCGCTTGCAGCACCATTAGTAGGTGCCACTCACGCGTTGCCAACCTCGAGATATTAGTTCTTAAATCTCGTTCGCCCAGTAATTTCACTAGCGTACAGTGCCCTTCAAACCGGAACACAGTAGTGCCTAAGCACTACTATTTGGCAACAGAATATTGGACACTGCGGTGGTACCTACCTAGCCGGCTTCTTGCAATAAAAGACCTACCACCAGTGTGACTGATTGCACTGGTGGAATAATCTCTGTTGTGACAGAGGTTATCCCAACAGCGGGCGATGGGGTCGTCACCTCCCGACGCCTTAAAATTCATGATTTTTCCTCTTTGATTTCTCATTCGAGCTACTGTTCAGAGCAGTCTAGTAGAATAGGGTAATATAACTAAGATTTACTTTAAAAAATTAAATTTTTCTTATGTATTATTTTTACGAAAATTGTAAAATCAGTAAAATGCAAATGTATGCTATTAATATATAGTATAGATTGATTTTATTGAAAAAGTAGTATTTTATCAGTTTTAAGCAAGAACATCGTTTATCAGTATTTATATAATAAGATTTGTAAGTATTAAGAGTTTTCTCATTTAAGAATAATTATTATTCTCTGTCTACATTTAGTCATCGTTTATATAAAAATATTCTGAAGTTTTAATTTAATTTACCCATAAATGAAATAGTCTGTTTTTTAATCTGAGCTATTATTACTGATAATAATATTATGTACATTATTATTACTACGGCCAGAACTAACGGACAATGAGTAAAGGTATGAGGCCAACTGCGGACTATTCAAAATAGAAAAACAGCACACATATTAATTTATTTACATCATGTTATAAGCAAAGGATAAACAGACATGTTATTGAGTTATTAAATAAAGGTCTTTTCAAGCATTGAATGAGTTGAAAAGGCATACATTTTTATAGCAAGATTTACAGATATAATAAATGTTGTCTCATTATCAATAACAACACTGATTAAATTATTAAAATAACCTCTGTCCCCTACTGGACCCTTTGAGAACAAACACAGATAACAAAGACAAACGGTCCAACAACGACACGATAGTAATAAAATTAAATGAGCCAGATTAAGCCAGCAATCGCGGGTGCTACGCCATAGCTGCTATTCCGCTAACGCTGTGTTTACAGAACATAAAATATATTATCATATTTTAATATAGCAAGGCTATTTTTAACTAAGTTATTAACTGGCTAATTTCATATTTTTAAATATAACTTATGGTGTTGTACAGATACAACGCGTTTCAAGTTTACGAGCGTTCATAGGTTGCGGTGACTGCTTACCATCAGACGAACCGTATGCTTGTTTGCATAAAAAAAATACCTACGTACCCGGACTCTTGTAATAAAACGCCACTAAAGTTACCTCTTTTGAAGTTGTTTAATAGTGAGTGTAATGTGTGTAAAATTAAAACAATTGTGTATGATAATATGCAGCAATTAGTGAAATTGTCGCGGATACAAAATATACAATCGGATAATTAAACTGCATTCACATTTGAGATAACTTTGCAATGAATATCGATATTATCTCGTATCTCGCAGTACTACATAGTCGCTTTCATAAGTATAAATTGTTCAGATTATATCGTCAGTAATAAAAGCTATATTAACAAGATCAGCACTTTCTCACAATAAACGTCTTAGCTATAAAGTTATTTTATTTTCAGTAATTTACAAATTTGTCGTATATGAGTGAGTAAAAGCGAGCAATTCAAAATTTATCTTTAAAATATATATTTTTTTATGTTACAAGTTGGCAAGCAAGCATACGGCCCATCTGTTGGTAAGCGGTTGCTGTAGCCTATGAACGCGCGCAACACCATTTGTAGGTGCCACTCACGCGTTGCCAACCTTGAGATATTGGTTCTTGAATCTCTTTTGTCCAGAAATTTCACTAGCCTACAGTGCCCTTCAAACCGGAACACAGTAATGCCTCAGTACTACTATTTGGCGGTAGAATATTTGTCACTGCGGTGGTACCTACCTAGCCGGCCCTTTGCAACAAATGACCTATCACTAGTGTGACCGATTGCACTGGTGGAATAATCTCTGCTGTGACAGAGGTTATCCCAACAGCGAGCGATGGGGTCATCACGTCCTGATGCCGTCTAATTTGGGAACGTGTTTATGGATAATGTAATTTGTTATCTATATATGATATGGTATAAAATATTAATAATACATAAATAAAAGTATAAAGTCCGTGTCAGACTTAACGTTCATCCTACTATTTTACCGGTTTCATGATTTTTCGTCTTAATTAAGCGTCGCTTTTGAGATATAGTTGATTTAAGGTTTGGTAAATTCACTTTAGAATATTATTAGCCACTGTTA
Organism: Hestina assimilis; assembly: GCA_023373885.1. Lineage (NCBI taxonomy): Eukaryota > Metazoa > Arthropoda > Insecta > Lepidoptera > Nymphalidae > Hestina > Hestina assimilis. The sequence continues at coordinate 8,660,579 of CM041754.1, forward strand.
GGTACGTCTTTTTGTCTTTTTATTATTTGTTGTTTTTAAACATTAAAGATACAAATTTTTCGCCGATTTCGATAACATGGATGTATAGATGCCTAGAAGCCTCAATAGCTCAACGGTAGAAGGGCCGACTTCGCTCCGTTAACGCGAGAGTCGCAGGTTCGATCCTGACCCCTTGGGCTATTGTCATACCCACTCCTAGCGCAAGCTTCGAGCTTATTTGGAGGGGCAATAGGAATATTAATGCCATTAAAAAGCATTGCTAGTATTCTTTAAAAAAAAACAAGAACATAATTATTATATCAAAACATTTGAGATTAATTTATTAAACACTTTTTCTTATGTACGACTTATTTACATGATAAAACTTTATTACCTAAAATGAAACTGGAAGTTTAATCAAAACGTAGAATATCCCTTCATCACCGAAGGTTTAATGTTAAATAATATTCAAACGAAGTGAGCTTTACTTGTCTACGTTTTACTTTCATTAAATGTCACTCTAAATTAATAAAACCTTTGACTAGTTTGTTAGATAAATAAAGGTTTTTAGAACTTAATAAGTTTAATTGAGAATTTGTAGTAAGTTTGATTAAAAAACTTATAAATTAAATTATAGTTAAATATATTAATATATTTGGAAAATTGGGACAAACGCCAATACCGAAACAGACGTTTATAATATGAATACAAACATCCGCCCTGAGCGGGAATAGAACCCACGACGCTAAGGCTAAAGGCAGCCTTGCTACCAACACACCAAGACGGTCGTCGTTCATTGTTATAGACTGTGACAGTACAAAATACAATGTACGTAATTTTAGTAAGTAGTTGATGAGGAAGTTTTTTACATGTCGATACATACTTTCTTCTTATCTGGCACTTGACATATGGACGCAAATAAGCAATACCATGTCAACCCACAAAATTGAAAAGACTGAGTTATATATGCAGAAGTGTTGGTAAATGACTGAAGAACATTTTTCTTTAATATTTGTAGGGTTTAAGCTTTCAACTTCTAAAAAGTTATTTTTAACCATGCAATTTATGTATTATGTTAAACGTTTTGGGTTATATTATATACGAAATATGCCATTTGTATACTTATTTTTTGTGAAAATAAGTAAAATAACTTACATAAATTTGAAATTGTCATAAACTTGACCAATACATAAAAAAATCATATTAAGTAAGTCGTTCAAAATTTTCAAACCCCTTTTTTCTCGATATGACATTTGTGTGGATTGACATGGTATTGCTTATTTGCGTTCATATAAGCGTGATAGAATCTATAACAATATTATAAAGCTGAGGAGTTTGTTTGTTTGTTTGAATGTGCTATTATCGGTGACTACTGAACGATTGGAAAATTCTTTTTGCATCTGTTTAAAATATTTAAAAGCCGAGGTATATGGCAAAAAGTGCGGGTGAGCGATTAGATGCGGTTAGTGGTGGTGGTAGTTGGTGGAACAGGACGCTCTCACCCGACGGTAGTGAAGCTATTATAGCATCAAAGGCCTATTTTTAGATTCTCCTTCTTCTTATCGAGTGGTTAGTCGCCAACCTAGTGTCAGAGTTGCTCAGGTTGCCCGTATAGGCCTCTAACTTGACTTATCGACTGTCATCAAATTGATCAGCCGGGACCAACTTTTACGTGCTCCCGAAGCACGGAGACGCTCGGTTGAAATATCTATGCGGTCACCCATCTAGTGACTGCCCGCGCCTAAAGTTGCTTTACCCACCGATCGTTTACCGATCAGTGAGCACATATATATAAACAGCGAACAATACCATAAGCGTTGTTCTACCTTAAAAGCAATAAAATATTTACACAATATAAAACAAAAAAGTTTAAGACATAATTAAGGTTATTGAGGTTTACTTAATTACCCTAAGAATTGAAATTAACTGAACTTAAAACTTTTAAAGAGATTCAAGAAATTATAACGAAAAACAATTCAGCTAAGATTTTAAATTAAGATAAAGTAAGGATAATAATCTCTTGACTAATTCCAGACTTGTAAATTACGTACTTTGTATTAGCTTGTACTGTAAAGTGGAAAAGTTATATAGTTTTTTTCTGTTGGTAGACTTTTTTTTTCATAGCCGCTAGATAGGTATCACAAAAGTGTCAGTGTACAGTGTTTGGTTTCTTTTCACATTTTCAGTCTATGAACTTGTAGCTTACTTAACTTATCGTTAAATTCATCTTGTTGAAACTTTTATTTCAATTTTATAAATAAAATTATGTTACTCATAAACACCAGACGCCAAATACGCTATAAGTTTTTTATTTAAAGGCCCTTGACGGCCCAGCGCTGAAGACGAAATGAGATTTTGATAGAAACAGAAAAAGTGTCTCGAGAGAAGTGGAAAATAATTTAACTTTGGTTTTCGTTAACGTCAATAAGTCTTTTAAGTAAATACGTTAAAAAATATTATTATCATTTTTCTTTACTTTCGGTATATTTCATAACTTAACAAAAATGTATTGTTGAAAATATTTCGTTTAACATAAATTATTGTAATGCTTTAATTACAAGACATTTGTTAACAATTAAAAATTATTCTAAGCCTGTAAAGAAAATTTTTTATATAGTTTAGTGGATTTTCTTTTATAAAATTAAAATTTATTTTCACACACATTCCGAAAAAAAAAAAAAAATAATAACAGTTGTAATCAAAATTATATAATGCTGTGGCCGTACTCAACCAGACAATATAAACCATTTGGTCGGGTGATACTAGCTTTATGTTAAAAAAATCACACCTTGATTTCTAATGTGTGTTGGGTACGCTCTGTAGCCAAATGCAAAAATGGAACCTTTATAATTTAGTCATGTGCGTCCGTCTGTATATCACAGTTTATTTTTTAAGCTGTAGACGGAAAAAAGATCTGTTTATAGTTTCTAAGTAAAATAAATGGTGTTATTGGTGGTTCATGTTATTACGCGAGGCTGGCTTGGTAGGTATAACAGCTGATTCCGTAATTCTACCGAAACACATCACATTCACTTTGAAGGATACTGTAGCTAGTGACATTACTGGGCAAACGAGATTTAACCAATATCTCGGCATGTACGTACAAGTGCATTTTAAGCGCTCTTGGCTACAAGAAACAATTAATTAGGTCGTATGCTTGTTGGCTAACTTACTCACATAAAAAGTCTGTGTATAGTAAAAAGAAAAAAAACATACTAGGTACGTTAAAGTATTCCCTTATAAGCCTAAAAAAATATATCGGCATAAGTTGTCGTAATATATTCTGAACGTTACGTCATAACAGATTTTCTTTGTCTCCTTAGTAATAATAACTTTGTGTGAAATCATCCGAATGAAATTATATCGTTAATATGTTTTGATGATTTTTTACTTAAAAATCTTTTAAGATGATATTAAGTATTATATTCTCTAGGATAATAAGTCTACATGCTCATTATGAATATAATTTTATAGGGAATCTTTTAATACATCTTCAAGTTTATTCATCAATTCCAATAAAATCTATTCCAAATATTGTCGTTGCGGAGCCCATAAAATTTCTACCTTAATTACAAGAAACTCTAACCGCGATTCCGATCACGTGAACTCCTTAAGTAAATCTTTCAAGAGGCTTACTTTTACAAGTAAAATGGAAAGGTTGTTCTAAATAAATTCCTATAGAGCACACAAGTATAGCTGAATATATATTTATTTTCGGTTAAACATAAAGTAAACCGTCATGTTAAACGGGCTTCGGAATCCAATTAAAGTTTACAAGCAAAGTTATTTTAAAATTATGATGATGATGCTTATTTCATTTCCACGAAAGCTGTATTTTATATTACGCTTTTAACAAAAACTCAAATAAAAAGTTTTACACAACATGGCTACAGTTTCAAAAAAGTTAAAAATATATGACAATTAATTTTATTAATAAGTGCGAAAGGACTTTAAATTTTTTTACATGCTTTTTAAATATTAAAAAATTATGATTCATTTCAAATGTTTTTTTTTTAATTCCCAGAGTGTGTATATTTATAGAATATCCTGTAGTCCTTTTAAATTGATTGAGTAGGTTGAATGCCGTAAAAGACCCCTATCCACATGGGACCAAGTTAAGATAGGGGAATGAGTGAGTTATTTAGTACCATGTGACGTGACGTGCCTTAGAAAAAGAATTTCGTAGAATCATATCGTGGACATCCAGAGAATATCATTATGTTTATGTTACGAACATTATTTATTATCAATTCAATCTTCTTATCATATCCTCTTACTTTTTAATTTTCACACGGCACGGCACGACACGGTTTCTTACCCGTTTATAATATTAGTCTTAATAATATTAATTACCATCGGTGCGGCGTTGTGGGTAACAAGTCTGCCTCTAGCATCGACAGTTACGGGTTCGATTCCCGCTCGGACAGATGTTTGCATTGATCTCACAAATATCTGTTACGGTCTGGACGTTTACCCACCGTGCCTCGGAGAGCACATTAATCTGTCGGTCCCGGTTGTTATCATTAAAAACGTAATAATAACCGTTAACTCTTGATAAGTAAATTGCTTTTATCCAATGATTTACTGGCTCGCCCTTGGGTTGCGGAGGTCAGATGGCAAAATCAAGACAGGAGTAATGAGCAGACCCTTAGTAAATACTCGTAATGCTAGGAAGAAGAAGTCTGAATAATATTCATTAGTCTGGATTCCATAACACTCGTCTTTGTCTTGCAATTTGTTTTTGTTAATCCCACTGGAACCTTAAACTTTTCTAGGAGGATAAATATACTATAAAGTTTTACATTTATAATATTAATAGGATATATTTATTCAACTCGCATAGCGATAACTGTATTCAAGCTAAATTATATACGTATTTCCCAAGAACAAGAGTTGAACATTCCCTTAAGTTATTAAAATGTTTGTCCTGGTAAAAATACAAATAGATTTAATCGTATGCAAAACTTTATAAATCCCTGGGGTAAGTAATAAGTTAGCTGCAATATGGAAGTAAATTCAAAACAAATATTACTTTAGTATATAATGATTTCTTTTTGAAATTTAAATTTCTTTTACATACTATATATTTTGAATCTAGAAGATCGTTTTGTATCTATGGTACTAAAACTGTCTTAAAATATCTGGAGGGGGGTTCCATTTCTGCTTGGTGCAGAAGTTTAAAACTATACAATTTTAACAGACGTTTCGGTATGGGCGTGTCATGCTTACGCTTGAGTGTTTCCTGAACAGGATATAGCTTTTCATATCTGTCGTGTGTGTAGCTTTTATTATAATCTCCTTTAAAGTACTCTGCTCGTTGAAATGTAAATATATGAATTTGTAAATGTTATTGTAATAAATTAGTCGTTGTTTTTTCAGATCTTTCTTTATTTTACGTTCCAAAAAATTTCTAATGTCTTTTTTGTTTAACATCCATGCCCAAATATACTTGTAGCAACTTGAATAAATAATAAACATATTACGTAATGTATAATCACAGTAAAGCACCCGAGGAGCAATGCAAAGCCTCTGGCTCGAAACAATGTTAACATAAATAAACATTATAGTCCAAACATACATATATAAACAGTATTGGTCTTTGGGGTTACGAAAACTTTAGGTCTGTGGTCTGCAAGCTGAATTATCTATACTGTATCGTAAAATATTATTGTGATATATTTATAAGTGTTCCCTCCTAGCCAAATGAAAAAACGGAACATTTATTTTAGAGATACGTAAGTGGTTCCCATAACTTTGATTGTCATATTACTTTTAATAATTACTATGAAATTACCATTTTATTTTTGCAGTCGATTTTAATTCGTTATTATTTTTAAAATTCTTAATATTCTTCATCATCAAGCTGCGGAACCCTTTAGATTTTTGACTGTGCGTGGTCCACAACGCACTTCACTGATAATTATATTAAAACTAGCTACGCCTAGTTAGCACTCGCGTTAAACGCGACTCGCAAAGTTCCACTATAGGTATCTATTAAACACAATTCATCATTTATTAAGTAGTTTTGACATTACTGATGCATAAAAAAAATTAGTATGGAGCTACGTTATCCGTCATATATAAACTGTTACATAGACACCGCGTAGCTTACGCTACAAGAGTTTCCAGCTTGGACTAGGAACCAGTAGCCTCTTGTTTCTATCGCCGTGGCGTTATGGTTGTTAACGCAAGCAACTGCATGAGTTTCAGGGTCCCGATATATTTCAGTGGGTATTGCCGCTAGACTAACATTCGGCTGATTCCCACAGTACCACTGTCTAGTGTACTTGACAAGTACACTACATGCTGTGGTGTGCGTAATTGCATTTGTCAACAAACACAAAAAAGGGCCTGGATTCTGTGGTGGGACACGGTGTTTCTTTTCTCATAATGATGGCATCAATGCTTAAAAGTGCAAATTCGCGGGATGAAACGCTGACCTTTTATTAACTTTTCATAACAAGGACACTACTAGAGATAGAGGGAACTGTCGACTTAGCTATTAATTTAAATTTGGTAACCTTACAATTTCAGTAGTAATAATTTATCTTTAATTGCGGCGTGTTGTGGGCTCAAAATAAAGTTAAAAAAGACATTAACTCCTACACAATTCTGTTGTAGTCTTTTAATAAGTAAGGCCTCTCCTAAAGACTACAACAGAATTTCTTACCCAAGGAACGTTGTAAATTTTCTTGAAACCTTTTCTTATTATTATTTTTATACCAAATTTTGTTCCCAGTTTCATTTACATAGTATTATACTTAATAATTTAAGGTTTTATTATTATATATTCGGATTCTTTCATTGTATTAAGACTGGGTGATGAATAAGAACATTTTTAAATTCATAACCCTTTCAACGAAAAAAATACATCAAAACAATTCGGTAAACGTAAGGTAAATTAGCCTGCCAAACAGCAGACTGTATACTGCCATAAAGTTACATACATATGTATTATGAAACTAGCTTCTGCCAGCGGCTTTGCCCGCGTGTAAAACATTCACAAAAACCTTACATATGTCCATTAAAAGTTTCATCCCCTATTCCCTATTGTTATTTTACACCTTTGACGGTAAAACTTTTACAAACTTTGAATGTCATATTTATTCATATTGAATTTACAGCCTAAAAAACAAGTAAGGCTTCTAGTTCTAAAAATGAATACTTCCATACAAATTTTCATGCCCCCTTTCAACTACCTTCCTCTTCCTTACATGCCCTTTTTTCGCATTGAAAAGTAGCCTATGTGCTTTCTCAGGCTCTGAGTACCAAATTTCATTTAAATCGGTTCAGTAGTTTTGGCGTGAAAGCGCGACAGATAGACAGAGAAAGAGTAACTCTGTCGGTCTGTCTGTCTGTTTTGCATTTATAATATTAGTAAAGATCAGGATTGTTAGGTAATTTCAAGAGTAATATAGTCTTAGTAATAAATTCTATTCACAGTGCGTGGGTGAGACTCACTACCAATTAGTCTTTATCACTTCTCGGGGACATAGATTAGTCTTGAACTTTGGTACATCAACAAACTTTAACTGATCCCAATTTTATTATATATTTGGAATTATATTATATTTGGACGCAAATAAGCAATACCATGTCAACCCACACGAATGTCATTTCGAGAAAAACGCGTTTCAAATTTTTGAACAACTTGCTTTATATGAATTTTTTTAATGTATTGGTCAAGTTTTTCGCGATTTCAGATTTATGTAAGTTATTTTACTTATTTTCACAAAAAAAAGCATACAAACTGCTTATTTCGTATATAATATAACCCAAAACGTTTAACATAATAGATAAATTGCATGATTAAAAAATGGCTTTTAGCTTAAAACCCTACAAAGAAAAACTTAAAGAAAAATGTTCTTCAGTCATTCATACCAATACTTCTGCTTATATAACTAATTTTTTTTTCCTTTTGTGGGTTGACATGGTATTGCTTATTTGCGTCCATTTATGATAGATGTTAGTATGTTGATATAATATTAAGAAAAAAATTAAGTTAACAATTAAGATAACAATAAAATATTACATAATATGATTAACATAAAAAGATTAATATTATTCTTATATATTCATAGAAACAATTAACATTTTTCTTTAAGCTGCTCATTAAAAATACTTTTTAAAATAAACTAAAACATCAATAAATAGGACTATGACACTTATATTTTCTATAAAAATACGTAAGTTTTCTAAGTTCCACAAGTTAATAGAATTTGATACAAGCCTCTCCCGACAAATTGTGTCTATATTGAACAAATACTTATATTCGATATTTTATCAGGAATCACGTAAATTGTTTTATCCGTGCTTGTCTCAATCTTTATTGGAACGGAGTTTTGGAACGAAGTTCCTTATCGCGGCATATGGTTAGTGCGATTCAGTAGAAATCGTCACGAAACGAAATGCGCAACTTCTCTCTCTCTCTCTGTCTCTCCCTCTCGCTGTCCTTGTCTCTTTTATCACATAACCTATTGAAATATACAGATTTCATTTCAATGACATTCGGAGTTGACGTAAAAACGTAAGGAATTTCGTTCCTGACGGGGGTCCCCTGACCACACAATTTTTTTTATAAGGATACAATAGAAATGATTTGAATATTTACTAGTTTTTTTTTTTATTTAGTGTAATAATAATGTGAATTTTGCATGCTTTTCTTTTTTGGTGCATGTTAAGCAGGTATCAGTTTCAGTTATTGACAGTATATACATGCATAAATTTATTCAATAATAATCCTTTTAAATGAGTCAGTAGCGTCCTAGCATGATTACAAATGTCAACCGCTAATAGTACATAAGAATAACTGGTCAATTCTTATAATTATTAAGCAGTTCTTAGCAATTTACTGAGGAAATATAAGACGCTGTAATTTTAATAATGTTGTAATAATATAATATTTTTAATATTTAAATATTTTTAAATATTTTTTAAGAAAACCAACCAACTATCTAACTTATGCAAAACTTGTTCTAAGTTATGTACTTACTGTATCTGTATTTTCGACTCAATATCAAATATTGCTCAATATTTTTCTGAAGTATTGTCCTTAATAATGAAATAGCACGTATTTGTCATCATGCATATGAAACTTAACTGTCGTTTGCTATCATGATTCTACATAAAGCCAATTTCATGCTACAACGCGTAACCAGAATACATGAGTTGACTTTTAGGTCTTTATGAATATATAACGTGAACCCACAGATTCTCTAGCTTTTGGGAGTAAAGCCTTGAAGCAATGATTATTTTATTGAGTGGGCGTACCTATTCCTTTGACATGTCCTGTGGGCTTACTATTATCTTTAATAAAAATTCTATTTAGATGCAGTTCAATTCTGACAGTAAATCAATTCAGTTTTAATATAAGCATAACGTATAATATAATAAATATATGTTTAGTTACGAATTAGCGATGTAGCTCAGTTTAGGTCGTCATTTGAATCGCAATTCATTCAATTCAAATTTATGCGATTCAAAGGACGACCAATATATGACATATATATTTATACGTCATGCTCATATCACTACATATTATAAAACAAAGTCGCTTTTTCTGTCCCTATGTATGCTTAAATCTTTAAAACTACGCAACGGATTTTGATGCCTTTTTTAATAGATAGATTCATTGAAGAGAAAGGTTTATATGTATAATAACATCCATTAAATAGTAGAGAAAAAAATTGAGGTTTCTAATGTGATGTCGTAAATAATTACATTTAACGCGTGCGGGCCACGGGCAGTATGAATAAATCAAAACTACTGGGTCGATTTTAATCATTTTTTCAGTGAATGACATAAGCTATATATTTTATACCCGTGCGAAGCCGGAGCGGGCCGCTAGTAATATCTGTATGTAAAAATTGAATTGGATTGATTTGGTCGCCATTTGAATTGCTATAACAGTTAATGGTAAGCCCGCTGAGCCTTAATGGATTTTGATATTATAACGCTGCAACGCTGCACACTCAATGTTAGTTTATTTCGATTCTTATAAATTTAACGGGTGTTATTCATGCAAGCACCAATATATATTGCGTTTTAGTAATTAGTTAATTAATTGTAATGTTAAACCCTGACGTGTTATTATATTCAAAATTTGTAGACTACGATGTTGACTATACATATACTATATGACATACGTACGAAACTAGCTATTGCCAGCGGCTCCGCCTGCATTTATAGCGATTGTAATACAAACTTTGAACTCCAGGTTTTTCTTTTACCCAGTTTACTTCTTGTTCTTTAATTTTGATTTGCCAAAAAAAAACATTTCATGCGTCTAGTTTCAAAAATGATGGACATTCCATCCAATGACATCCAAAAACTTTCAACCCTTTTTTCACTCTCTTAAGGGTTTAATTTCGAAAAATCCTTTCTTATTGGTCGTTTATGTTTTAAAAAACTACACCTGTGATAAAATCCAGCTTTCTAGATTAAGGTCTTCGGCTAGGCGTTTATGTCGATCATAGATATTTACGTCGGTAAAAGGCTTACTAAAAGCTTTTGAATGAAATTTTTTAATTTTAAATTTAAAGGTTCCATTTTTATCTCTTTGGCCGTCATCACTATTAAAGTTACTATAGTATGTATATAACTGTTTACATATATGATACTCGTGTGATAAAGTTTTGCATGTCTAAAATAACATAAATTAAAACAAAATATTTTTAGAAAATTGATCTAGAATAACCCGTTAAGTTCTCAGTATTTCAGTTTCACCAATAACAGCTGTTTTTGAAAGCGGTTTTATTGGATTGATGAGCTATTCAGAGTCAAATTTAAGCGTCCAATTTCGTCTGACGCAAAAGGTCAGCTATGAATAAATTTGTATGTAAAATAATAATGATGGGAAAAAGCTTTCAAAGAAAGAAACTTAAGTATTATCTTTTTATTAACATTAGTGTGTAGTCTTCTACTTCCTTGCATTATTCCCGGTATTTACCTACAGTCTGCTTATAGTCTTTTTTTTTTTATTTACTTGGGGAAATGCATTTACGCACCCCCGCGCCGGGACAGATGGTAAAAGTGGCGCAGGGAGTGTGGGACTCGAGGCCATGTGCAATGGTCTGTATAAGACCTGGCCCCCATACCCACTAAAACCCCAAGGTCTCATCTAGCACCATATTGGGACGTCGCGGGATCGCCGTAGCATTCAACCGCGACGCCCCGGTGCTTGCCCCGAGGGGCTCACCAGGGGCGGCAACTTACTGCCGCCATAAATACATATTATTACATATATTACATAAATAAAAATATATATGCCCCCCCTGACGCTTACGCGCTCAGACCTAACGGTCCCCGCCTGGGGCGGCAACATAGTGCCGCCATATATACATAAAATACATACTAATACATATATAAAGATATAAATATACCAACCCCTGGCGCTTACACGCCCAGGCCTACGGCCTCCGCCTGGGCCGGCTTCAGGAAGTTTATTGGAAAATAAACCCACGAAGCCGGCGAAAACCCCGATATATACATACAACTATACATATATACAAAAATATTTACACATATATACAGCTCCCCCTAGCGCATACGCGCTTAGGCCTTGCGGCCAATATACAAATATATACATATATATTTACACCACCAAACCACCTGACGCGTAAACGCGCCTGGGCCTTGCGGCCCCCTCCGGCCGACTTCCCGGGCAAGCCCAGGAAGTCGGTAATTATATACATATGTACACTCCCACTCTACTCCTGCCGCGTAAACGCGGCTGGGCCTTGCGGCCCCCACCGGCCGACTCCCGAGTCGTCTGCAAACTCGGGAAGTCGGTACATCCTGTTGGCTTCACCGGGTAGCCGACGGTGCCCCTCTAAGCACCGTCGACTATTCCCGGCAAGACAAGCCCAGGGTACCGCAGGGATGACATCTGCGGTTGGGGGGGGCTGCTTATAGTCTTATCCTGACTTGACTTGTTACAAGTTTTTACACAGAGTGATTGACATCTGATCTCCGTAACCCAAAGGGCGAACCAGTAACTAATTAAATAAGAGAAAATTACCTATCAAGAGTGAACGATTGTTATAATATGTTATGATTACAACCGGGACCGATAGCTTAACGTGTTTTCCGAGGCACGTACAGGAAGCCCATAAGGACAAACTTGTAGAGCCAAAAAGATATTTATAATATTTACTCCGAGCGGGAATCGAAACCACGACCGTCGAGGTCAAGGCTCAAAGCAAGCTTGCTACTAGCACGCCACAACGGTGAGGGTAGTGTAAAAAGCCGATGGACCCCATTAAGTAATAATATCTTGTGTCTGAAAACAAATTCACAAGTCGTAACCACAGCACCACAACGTCCATCAGACTCATGCATATTGATATTCTAGATGTAAGAAAAATACAGCAAAGAAAAGAATATTCAATGAATTATTAATATATTTTTAGGCATAGAAATCGTAGTAATTTAGGTTCTTAGGATACTCCTAGTCTTAATTTGTATATTACGTAAAAGGTATAGTTATATATATATATATATATATATATATATATGTATAGGTATATGTTAGCAAACATTAATTATTTAAAAAAATTTAAAACATTTCACAAGGAAATTGTATTTCAAAATTTGAAGGAAGTTAAATAGCACTACTTTGAGCATACTTTCAAGAGAGTTGAGCCATTATTCATGCGGTCTACAAATATACATGTGTAATTTGCTCGGTCGGAAATTATCAGTTGGACGCAAATAAGCAATACCATGTCAACCCACAAAATTGAAAAAACTGAGTTATTTATGCAGAAGTGTTGGTAAATGTGTGAAGAACATTTTTGTTTAATATTTGTAGGGTTTTAAGCTTTAAAACTTCTAAAAAGCCATTTTTTCAATCATGCAATTTATGTATTTTTAAACGTTTTGGGTTATATTATACATGAAATATGCAGTTTGTATACTTACTATACAAAAGCCACTCGATAGCTGTACTCAAGCCCAATAAAAAGCTAAAAATCTTAAAAATAAATATTCTAGTACGGGGTAAAATATATATAAGTATAATCCATAGGACTACTGGCTACAATAGGGCATAGAATTTTTATTTTATCAATCCTATATAATGCCTAGTGTTTGAGTTAATTTATTACACAAGTTATTTAATTTCTTGCTCGCTGACTTTAAAATTTAAAAATACGAAAAACATAGATAAAAGAAGAAATTTAAATTATTTCTCTACTGTATAATTTATCTTAATGTTTAACAAATTGCTAGAATCAATCATGAGAATTATTTAAAGTAAGGCTTTAATCTTTAGGGGCTCGAATGAAAATAATATTTATGAGGAATATTTTTGATAACTATAAGCTAAATACATCTAGTATTAAAAGTCCCATTTAACCGACATGAAAAAGAAGGAGCTCACAATTCCGGTTATTTTTTGTAACTATAAGCTAAATACATCCAACGTAGAGCGGCTCGAATTGTCGACGATCAAGCCCTTTCCGATCGGCTTGATTCTTTGGCATTGCGTAGAGATGTCGGATCATTCTGCATCTTCTATCGCATATATCACGGAGAGTGTTCTGAGGAATTGTTTGGATTGATTCCGCCGGTAGAATTTTACCATCGGACATCGCGACAAAACTCTAAGTTCCATCCATACCACCTCGATGTCTGGAAATCCTCAACAGCGTGATTTAGAAGACATTTTCTTCCTCGCACAACCATTCTGTGGAACCAACTTCCGCCGGCGGTCTTTCCGAACCGATACGACTTGGGAACCTTCAAGAGAAGAACCTATTCTTTCCTTAAAGGTCGGCAACGCGCCTGCATGCCTTCTGGTGTTGCAGATGTTCATGGGCGACGGTGATCACTTAACATCAGGTGAGCCTCTTGCCCGTTTGCCCCCTCTTACATAAAAAAAAATACATCTAGTATTAAAAACTCATTTAACCGACATCAAAAAGGCGCTCTTAATTTCGGTGAGTTTTCCTTTGTAAGTATTATAAGATATTGATTAATGGCATTGGTAATCAGGGTACTTATGAGGTACAGGTACTTATATTGGGAACAGGGTTTACTTTTGAGTTAGTAGTTAAAGATCTGTTCAACACCTCGTCAAAGAAGCTAGTTTATTACTGGCCACTTAAGAGCTTATTAGTGGCGATCGCTTTGTTAAAAAATAGCCCAATTTATATAATCATTCTCATAATGAGGATAAGGCAACATCAAACTTCTCAGACTACAAAGAATGCGAAAAGTATATAAATGTAATAGGCAAAAACCGGCCAAGTGCCAGTCGGACTCGCGCAATAATAACAGGAACTACCATATATCTATAGACCCAAAACATATAGGGTACTTCTGGTTGACATAGAATTGTCAAGTTTGGTTGGTTAAATCAAGATCTTACAGCAAAAGTAAAGAGAACATTATGAAAAATAAAAAGTTGAAAATTAAGGTAAATTTTAGAACCTACTGACAAGTTTTCGCGAAAAGCTAAATTTGCTTTATATCATATTTCATATCTTTTTATCGTGTTGACTCAAAACCTAGCTTTTTATACGCCGAACAGGATAGAGTCTGATATTAATTTGAACTTGCTAGGTCCACCCGTTCCTAAAAAAATTGGGTGGGAATACACGGATAGACAGACGGCCAAGAGAGTGATCTTGTAAGGGTTCCTTTGTTTACCTTTTGAAGTACGAAACCCAAAAAATGGGTTTAAAAATTCATGTAACTAAATAAAGTAAGTAATTACTTCCTTTTACTGGGGGTTATGAAAGATAAAACTATGTTGATTTTTCCGAAGTCCGATATATAAAAAACTACTACCAATAAGCCAAAACCGTTGTCAGAAATTTATGTACTTTTAAAATCAAATATTTTGCCGCCGCCATAACTGAAACATCAATACTGAAACGGCAAAGTTGTATTTACGCGGTAATTCCGTCGTCTATCTTATTATCAAAATAAAAACGAATGTTTTTATAAGTCACATCCTATTACTATTAAGCTCGTTCTCGCAAAATTGTTCTGAGTCACGGTGCGTGGGTGAAGCAGGATTCGCTATTTATGAGAATTGATCGTTCCCAAGCGACGTAGATCATGTTTGAACTTAGTCAATTTGTAACTTCGACAAGCGTTAATTGGCAAGGATACATTTATCTCAGTAATTTAACGTCTCTAAATGTTTTTTTTTATTTCAATTTTACTATCCTTTGCCAACAGCTTCGCTCGCTCGGATAACGATTGTTATAGCACTTTTACTAGAATAGAAATGACCGGTTTCTCATACAAAATTACATTTCCTGTTTCACCCTCTTCAAAATGGTTTTCGCGATAAAAGCGGTCTATGTCATTAAAGGCCTTGTCTATTTCTATATTAAAATTCATTTTATACATTCAGAATATTATACTATGAAAGTAACAATAATAACATTTTTGGATATTTAGCATTTAGTACGTTATATTAGCAAGAAACTAAAAGCATTCGTATAATAAGTTTACTTCCCTGAACTCTGAGCATTTGTAGAAGCTTATTTTTAAAGACAATGAGTGAACAATTTAAAAAACAGCGTTATTTAATACGTAAATTGAAACACGTGTTTCCATCAAATAAAACTCGATAAAAGGTAAGTTGTTCCTCATACATTTTTGGTGTAAGGAATATATTCTATGCGAGTCCGATTTGTACTGGGCTGGATTTGAGAAAATAATCTTTTCAGAGTTTAACAAAATAAAGATTGACAGTTCCATTTGTGAACAAATTCTTTATCGATATTTCATTACTAGAACGTAAAAGAACCTTTTATGTAAAACTTGTAAATGTAGCTTTGGACGTTTCTAAACATTCCACTTAACCTATTCAGAAGGTTTCAATATATATGTATAATATATAAAAAAGAATTAATTACAAAACTTGTTTGGCAAATGGAATAATATACAAAACCTTCGCTTGTATATATCCAGGTTCATGTACATTTTTAACAGTCCAGACCATAACAAATGTCTTCATTTTTTTAAAAAGTATTTTATGTATTTCTTAATGAAATGTATGAAACCGATAATATGCTTCTGGTGCGTCAGGCCACGCCACGACACGTAAGTATGTTTCTGCCTTAATACCGTGTATCGCCGCGGCAAACGCCGTCATCTTGAGCGTGTCAGGATATACTAATAGATACAGCCCAGGACAATCTAGTTTGATATATCCTAAATAGTTAACTGGCTTAACCGGTGTGGTCCAAGCTGAACTGATTGAATAAACACGGTATAACGTACTAACGCGGCAATTACCGTCTGTTGCTCTAATCTGTGATGCTTTCGTTATCTACTTTTTCTTTTTCACTTATTAAGCGCAAGGTTAGTAATCTGTATAAGAGGTTCAAAGACACACAAATACAATACCATAAACGGACGCAAATAAGCAATATCATGTCAACCCACAAAATTGAAAAAACTGAGTTATATATACAGAAGTGTTGGTAAATGATTGAAGAACATTTTTCTTTAATATGTGTAGGTTTTTAAGCTTTAAAACTTCTAAAAAGCCATTTTTTAACCATGCAGTTTATGTGTTATGTGAAACGTTTTGGGTTATATTATATACGAAATATGCAGTTTGTGTACTTTTTTTTGAAAATAAGTAAAATAACTTACAGAAATTGCCATAAACTTGATCAATATATAAAAAAATCATATAAAGCAAGTTTTTTAAAATTTTCAAACGCGTTTTTCTCGAAATAGCATTCGTGTGGGTTGACATGGTATTGCTTATTTGCGTCCAAACAACTTCATGTATAACGTAACTACTGCTAAATGAAAACGACCGGACGACATGAAAAAATATATTACTTTTTCCTTCATATAATCATGTAGCCTATACTTAATGCGTTCAGTCAAATCTTGAGACTTGGCTTCAAAACTGTAGCTATATTTAAGGCTTTAATTTTCAATGAGTCGACATGAATATATTAAACAACGACGTACTTAAAGTAATTAACACTGTCTAGAGAGTGCTCTAATCTCAGTCTATTAAAAGCACTTTGAATTATTATCAATATAGATAATTATAATGTAAGCAATTATGGTGTTAGCTAATTAATTTTAGATAATGGTGTCTGTCTTGTTTTCAAAGTAAGCTTCATTAATAAATATTTGCTTCTATAATTATTAAATAAGCTTAAAATATATTTTGGGTTTAAAATGGCAGTCGTATAAAAATTTTAGTTCACAGGATTTCATAAATTTAGTTTTCATTTAATAAATAAAATATTGCATAGAAATGTTCTTTTTCCCATTTATCAAATTAGAAACGTGTCACCAATATATTCTTTTTTGCTTTCAGTATTGTAAAGTACACACAAACACACACACAAATACACACACGAATATTTCGTTGTTACTTTTTTGTTGAGTGGAAGTGCTTCTTTGTCGTCTTCTTCATTTTTTAGTGTTATTCCTTTATCTCACAAATGCCATGATACACTTCTAATCAGGTAGCAATGACGCGATATTCAGATAAATAATTTAAGTGGATATAGGCTTTCCAACTAGATAATCTACACAAATGAATTAAGTTGAAGTGTCCGTTTTTAATTCCAAATTAACAGCTTTTCACTAAATATATGAACATTTTTTGTCTGTCTGTCTGTTCAGAGATTAGCTGGAACAAACAGACGTTTCTCTGAAATGGCCTTGATGGTTTTAATGTGACTTTCAACATCAGATAGCTGATGTCAGGAGTAACTTAGCTTACTTTTATTTAAGAAAAAAAAATGCGGTTCCGTCAAATAAAATAATCAGACAAAAGACAGAAATAAAGAATAATCAGACGGTATCGAAATAGCAATCATTGTTTTTAAATTTTCAAAGGAACCTTAAATTAAATGGTAAGTTTCGTTTTTTATTATAACTGAAATCTTTGAATTAGTAAATTTGGGTCATCTTGTCGGCAACCGAAGTCTATCGTAACTTAATTTAGATAAGTTTCAAAACAAATTCGTATTTACATAGAAATAATTTTCTATCAGGCCAATAAAATTATGTAAAACCACAATTTCATTAAGGAAATTTGATTTTGTAGACAACATTCTTTGGTAAAATAATTATTAGATAAGCATCTAGCTTATTTTGTGTCTACAAAAAATAATTTAGAAGCAAAGCAAATCTTAAAGCAATACTTTACTATATAAATGTAATGTTACAAGGCATAATAAGTTAGCAATCGGCGTAAAGTAACAGTACCATTAGGTACTTTTGCATTTCGTGCGATGAGTGAGAGCCTCGGAGGTCCGATCTCCCATTTTCTTAATTCACTTCCTTTTATCCTTTCTCACCCCTCCTTCCTATACCTTGGGATGGCAATACACATGTGACACTTCAAGTATCGCAAGCGGTCATAGGTTGCGGTGACTGCTTACCATCAGGCGGACCGTATGCAACCGTCACGAAATAAAAAAAAAATTGCTATTTAATAATTTTACGTAGTTATTTCCACCACTACAGGAATTGTAGTTCATATTATAATTATGCAATGGGTTATCGACAAAATCGCATTTCGCCTTGCTATCATTGCAGGTGTTTACATCCATAGAAATTTTAACAATATGATGTCGCACATCTGTGTGACTTTATCGTCAGAATTGTGACTTATCAGCCACGAGTGGTGTATGCATTAGTTAGTGTCGTTTATTCACTTCACTTACCATTTCTGTATTAAATATTCAATATCCGAATTGGTATAAGCACACGTAGCAATGTAATGTAATTATTAGGATATCGTCGTGTGTAGTAGTGGGAACATGGGTGCGAGAAATCTGGCAAAGGCGGTGACACATGATTTGTAATAAATGCGTGACTTTTAACTCTTACTAAAATACATTTTTAAAAAGAATATTAGCAATGCTTTTCCAAAACATTACTAATATTTCTATTGCCCCTCCAAATAAGCTCGCAGCTTGCGCTAGGAGTGGGTACGAAAAAATCCCAACCAAACCCGCGACTCTCCCGTAAACGGAGTTAAGTCGGCCCTTCTACCGTTAAGCTATTGAGGCTTCATTATATTCATCGTATTGGTGGTAGCATATAAGTTGACATAGTTAGTCATAATTATAATTTTAGGACATTATACTGTCGAAAGAAATACCGAATGTAATCAGACACCAGTTTATTAAAGAGGCAGCGGATAGTATGACTAGGCTTGAATACCAACATCTGAAATATAATTTAATACAAGAAACAGGCGAGATATTATTATGAAACAAGATATACAAGATATGATTATGAAAGGTCAAGGTTAAAGATAGCTTAAATTTTTTTTAACTTTATTGGACGAAAAATTTTTTAGCCTATAAGTGACCTAAACCTCATTTAATAACAGCCGATAATATGTCATGATTTTGGAAACTAATAAATTCAAATGTTTATCATATACAAATATGAATTTTTTAATTAAAGCAATATCTTGAAAGCGGAAAAAATCAGCATTTTTGGAATGATATTCAATTATTCATAATAAGCAATGTATTATATATAATAAAATATTCACATATCACATAGTATAAAACAAAGTCGCTTTCTCTGTCCCTATGTATGCTTAAATCTTTAAAACTAAGCAACGGATTTTGATGCGGTTTTTTAATAGATAGAGTGATTGAAGAGGAAGGTTTATATGTATAATAACATCCATTAAATGGTAGAGAAAAAAAAACGGTTATTTTTGAGGTTTCTAATGTGATGTCGTAAATAATAACATTTAACGCGTGCGATCCACGGGCAGTAATGAATAAATCAAAACTACTGGTTCGATTTTAATCATTTTTTCAGTGTATGACATAAGCTATATATTTTAAACCCGTGCGAAGCCGGAGCGGGCCGCTAGTTACTTTATAAAGCATTAATTGAACCCTATGTAATAACTACGTAACTCATTACTGCACATTAATTATAAGTTCTAACAAGTCTCGGAAATGTTTTGCATTCCTGGTAAAAGGTATGTAAGCTACGGCTATTTTTATTTAGGTTTTCAAAGTTATTTTTTATAGTTATTCGGCTATAATACTACGAAAGCTTCCAGTAAACTCTTTTCCCCAAATGAAATTATGAGCAAAATATTTTTAAACTGATTTTAAGCCTTTGAATATGTACAAATACGCCTTAACATGTTCATAGCGGATCACCCGCAATCGGCCCGGCGCTACCAAATCTAGGTGTGCACCGAAAATTAGGTTTTTCTCGCTGGTGCGGAGCCAGTTTCTTAGGCATTTTTGCGAGTATGACAGAGACAAATATGGTTTTCGATTTGCGACTAACAATGTAGGAATATAACAATTGTATAACGCGGCAGGCCTTTTTTAACCTCCACATAATATAACTTAAAAAAAGTTATCTCCGTACGGGAGTTTTGGTGTTTTGGTGGATGACCGCTCGCCTTTTACCGCACCGTGCAGATGCGTACGCGTCGAGCCGCCAGTAGTGTTGTGCTTGCTACGGGAAAAAGACTCGTCAGTTTTACTATAAATTTTATTATAATGGCGCATCGTAACATGTAAATTAATTATTATTAATGTGAAACTTTTATTATTATTGTATGCTTGTTCGCATGCATGTTTTTTGTTATTATTTTTATAAGTAGTTTGCTTTTTACTATTTTTATGTATGGATGAATGTTTGCTTAAGTGTCTGTTTTGTGTTCGTGTATTCTATTTTTTTTATATTTGTTTAATTATATATTACTTACTTTTCCTTTATTTTTTACATTTTTTTTTCAATTAAGATTAAGCACGCAATACACTAATAATACCCTAAATCAAAAATGGAAAAATTGAAAGTTTCACTTGCGTTGTGGTTTCTTAAAACCCCACAGTTTTTTATATAAAGGATTTTTTTTTTGAATAATATTTAATTTTGGTTTTGGTTTTTGGTTTATCATTACTGTGTTTGGCTTGTGCTTAATAAAATTTTATAAAATTAATTACTCGATATTTTATTTTCTTTCACTATCACATCACTACAAAAATTGCGCTTTAGTGCGGTAGCGGACCTTATCGACTTGACATTTTCGATTGCTAACTTCTAATTTTCTGTTAATTAGACATTAAGAAAGTCAAGCCTTTTTGGACTTCCAACGCACCAGCTGAAAGTTACTGTTTTTTTACGCAGTGAACGTGTTAATTAATATATTATTTAGTTTTCATAATAATGCACATAAATCAATAATAGCAAACCGTTGTGATTTCGCTACTTGATATAAACATTCAAGCAACACTAACATTGTCGTTCGATGATCTCTATTCAATATTCTGAAGTGGAATACTCGCTGACACCGCGACATTTTAATGTTTTCATAAGTCTGGGCGTTGTTGCTGTCTGCATAGTATATTTTCGCATCTCAAAAGTATTAAGTTTCAGATTTGTATTGGAATACTACATTGGACTGACATGGCTTATGTATATTTCAGAGTATATCCATTACTTTTCTTTATAAGAATAGTAAGTAGCATTGCTTTTTTACTCGTAAGTCATTACTAATAATTCTATTGTCCCTTCAAATAAACTCGTGGTTTGAGCTAGAAGTGGGTCAGCCCCCTTAGGCTATTCTCGATCCTGAGATCGAACTTGCAAATCGCGTTAATGGAGTCGGGCCTTCTACCGTTGAGCTATTGAGGCATATAAAACTTACTGTTTAATTTAGTGTTTTATATTTCAAACTTATTGTAGTTGAAAAAAAACCTACGTAATTAAATAATTAATATACTTGATCTATTTCTGTATAATTAATTCAACTAAGCAACTATGTGCTTTACATTAAATAGGTCTCCTCCATAATTAATTTATTCGACACTTAAAGCGGCTTCTTAAGACTGACGGCATCTAATGGAATTTATTCATAAATACATTTATAGGTATGTACACGTATTTAAATATTGTGTGCATATATTTTTTACAACACAATGTTTCTCCGAAAACTTTTATAAGCCTTCTTTAATTTATTGTTATCAATATAGTCTAAAATTATTTTCATCTAACGTAAAATAAAATATGATTGAATATGAAGTGTCATTTCATAATATTATATTTGAAATGAAATGTATTGAAATTCAACTAGCTCGAAGCTTCACTGGGCTTTTTAACATTTATCCGTCATTTTGCTATAGAAAAACTCTAGTCAAAAATAGTTTGACTATTGAAGTTTGGAAAAGTTTTATGGAGATGTGAGAGTGCTAGAGAAAAATATTGAGTTTGTTAGGAGTTTGGGAATAAGGGTAACAATAAAAACGACAATGTCGCCAATTTGACGTTACTCCATTTATTTTTCGTTTGCATAATATCGAAAGTATAACTACATACATCACATAGAATTATAATATGTTATTATATTTAATTATAGAATATTTATATTCAATAGGTATGTAAGTGAATATTTAAAATGATTATCTGAATTGGTGTTTTATCACAATATATCTAGTTTAATGATTATATTATAAAGCAAAATCACATTTTAAATAAATTAATACAAGAACAAGTTCAATTAATCGCTTTTTAGAATAGCACAAGTGATACATCTCTTAAAAATAATTAAAATGAGAATTACTTTAAAATATCATTAAAAATGTGAACAATTTATTCATTTCATTTTCTTCTTTTATTATAAATATATGCATTATTTTCTTTAATCATTGGAAATATTTTCTTTTATTTATATTCTGAAGTAAACTATTTAAAGATACTGCATTCGAGATAAACATAATAACATAACAATAACAACTACTAGAGAATAATATAATTATATTCTTATACAACGTTACCAGTAATTGAATATAGAGTATTTAATTATAATTCATTAGACACATGATTAATGTTATATATTGTTGAGATTATATATGTTAGGAATAATTTGTACCAAAAGATTAGTGATCAGTTCAATAAGAAATAATTACATAACTACGTATGATTATTTACTAAGTAAATACCTTTTGTATTGGATATTAATATGTATTCAATATCTTGTACATCGACGACGAACAGCTACTAAATAATTTTATTACACAGCCATATTATAAATAAACGAAGAAATGGAGCAAGAGAGTTTGTAATTGTACTAGTTATTTATTTTAAAAGTAAATGGTAAGTTCTAAAGAGTAATATGTTTAAAACTTTTATGTAGCTATTTAATATTGTTTGTTCCTTTCTTTATAATTGAATTAAATAAAAACAGGCCTTTATGTCTTAGATAGGTTGACAGGGGTTGGGATTGTATAACTTAGGCTGCGTTTCTACGTAACCAGAGATGTGCGATGCGTAGTGAGTGATGTATTTCTTAAAACCAAATATAATTCTTTCATTTAGATGGCCTTGCTCAGCGCAGCTCCTGTGGAAACGTGTTTGTTGAGAGAGCCTAGGTACATAAAACGATACTATTCGTTCTTAACAAACACATACATAGCTAAGCATCCTCGCATATCTCTGGTGGTAGCGTAGCCTAATCTAAGAACAGCGCACGTCAAATACAGATCCTGTTTACTTTTAGAGCCTTGTTGTTTTTGACATGAACTTGTAATTTGTAATTTTGTATTTTGACCAATAAGTGTAAGCGACGGAGGCCCAACTAGACATAGGATAGACTCTCACCTGCCTTCCTTTCCGTGTCTTCCTTTCCTTTATCGGAGGTTTTTTGTACCACTAAGGTGGCTTACAAGCGTACAGCCCGCCCCTGTACGCGGTTACTGCAACCTATAAAGCTCGCAATATCAGGAGCATTACAAGAGTGTTGCCGAGCCAAAGGAAGAAAAGAAGACATAAAAAGGAAATAAAAGGAAAGAATAATAATATGTAGCATGTTTGTTACTTTTAGTGTTATAAAGAAGTACTATCATGTTACTTTTAAATCGATACAAATTTAATAAAACACTCCAGCATCTTATTCCAATCTCATATGAAGTCACGTAATTGTCTAAAGGGGTAAATAAAATATAATCAAGCAATGTATATGGATAAAGCGTGTTTTTTAAATTGGCTCTCGAAGCGTTTTGGTGAAATCAGGTTAGGAGGTGAATTCGTAGCTGTTCGTAGCGTAGTCTACATATAATTGCGAGTTTTGTGAACATCACGTAGACGCCATTATAAGAAATGATGATCCGACGAAATTTGAAACAACATTATATCAAACAAGAAAATAAAGTTTAAATATTAATATTAATAATACATATAATAATAATACCAAAGTTGTTCCTAAATTTTAGCTCACATATCACTGATAACACTTTTTAATTTGATTATTTTGTATTAAAGTCCCAGTCACGAGAAACTATACATTTGTAAATAAAGAACTTCTGATACGTTACTTGGCGACTATACAATCAACAACAAATAACCATAAATTCAATAAACTCAGAGTAACGTGAAAGTAATAAGAAACTAATTAGCAATTTTACTTGGTCGGGTAGTATTTTAGCGATATAAAGAGATGTCGTCTAATGTTTCGCGGTACAGGGACGCCTTTTACTCATGGCAAATAAACATTTGGGCCGACATTTTGAAATAAGTTCATGTCCGTGTGTTCGTCTCAGGTTGTTCGTGTTGTTTTGTGAATGATGTTATATTTTGTGTTAATGTTGCATTTGTTATTTTTAATCAGTTGAATACTATTGTTTTTTTAATGATTGTAAGTATCACTGCTATTTGATACGACTTCTATTTTTTTATTTGAATCAAACGTTACCAGCCCCTTCAGTTATATATATAGTTATAAAGTTTGTAAGCACACATGAATTTGTGAACTTTATAGCTTCTCGCGGCGGAGAATATAAATAATTTACACTGCAAGATTCCATCGCGAAATCATTTCTTCAATTAGCAATTTTTATTTAGTTGGTATTAAGTTTTATACGATTAAAATTAATGACTGTGATGCCATATACGTGAGGATATTTGTTACTTATAATATAAATCGATCGGTTGTCATTTGGCTGAGCGGTGGTCTAGTTGGTAAGGGGGTGCCATTGCTTAACTTGTTCCATGGGACTTGATATCGCTGAGTTCCAGTGCTGTAGGGCGCGTCCACGTGCGAACATGTAGGATCCCAACACAAACTTGCCTAGAAGG
Organism: Hestina assimilis; assembly: GCA_023373885.1. NCBI lineage: Eukaryota > Metazoa > Arthropoda > Insecta > Lepidoptera > Nymphalidae > Hestina > Hestina assimilis. Next base: position 8,685,623 of record CM041754.1, read on the forward strand.
CGATCTGAAAAGAAAGCAATGCTTTAACATTTCCTTTTACAGCAAAAACCTGATGATTATCAAATCTTGTATGGCGACCTCCTATTTATTTATTTATTTTTCAATATATTAGACAATCTGAGAAAATTTCACGTCTTTACCTATTACGGTTCTTGAAATCTAGCTGTGTATAGCACATAAACCTTGATACGCAAATTAAATATTTACATAAATGAAACATGATATCCAATTTTTTATAATTATTATTAACAATAAAATTCCATATAAAACAACGATCACTCTATTCGGTACAAAAATGTCATGATTAATTAATTTATCGTGACCTTATCCATACATAGAACATTCATTAATCAACTCCACTATTTAAAAAAATATTTTTTCAGTTTATCGGAAAGCAACAATAGGTAGCTTTGTGTCGTCGCAAAGTTCAAAGTTTAACTCATTGGAAATAGACCCGAAGTGCAGTTTAATTTACAAGGTAAAGTTGGTATAATTTTTTTTATTTTCGCATGATGGCCTACATGATGGTAAACGGTTGTCGTAGCCTATGAGCGCTTGCAACATCATTGATTTATAGGTTTCACTCCCGTGTTGCCAACCTCGACATATTGGTTCTGAAATCTTCTTTACCCAGTAATTTCACTAACTACTTCAAACGGAAATACAGCTATGCAGTATACACTACTGCTTTATGGTAGAATATCTGACACAGTGGTAGTACCTAACCTAGCCGACCTCTTGCAATAAAAGGCCTACCACTAGTATAAAAAAATAGGAATAAATAGAAAGTTATACATATATATAAAAGATCATGGTCAACCTCTCAATGACATAGTCAAACTTGATCATCGTCACCACTCTTACTTTGGATCACTTACATTTTCTTCTTTTATAAAACAACGTAGGGAGCCATGCATAAAACACGTCACATGTAAACGGGGAAGGGGGTCGACTAAGTGTGACCTTATGTGACAAGGAGTGGGAGGGATCCTACATTTTGTGACGTCAGAATCGAAATCTTGTCTAGTATGCATGGTTCTTTTAGAGATCGTAGTGACAAAAAAAGGCAGTTCAGCATAAATCTGCTACGTTACTCGCATAATATTTTTATAGAAACTTTGAAATAACATACATTTTATTCTATATGAAAATAAGAAAATTTTAGAAACAAAAGAAAAATAAATGCACATGTAGGTAAAATAATGATACGTGACAAGAAAACTTTATATTTGAATTTTGTTATAAATGCGGCAGAAGGTATTTTCTTATTTAGGTATATAATATAGAGATTGCTATCTGAAGTTCTTTAAGAGAAAATTATCAAATAATTATTTTTTAATTTTATGATAACAATCACGAAGGAAATTCCACGTGTAATGTACTGACATTAAACCATAGAAGAATTATAAGCATCAAACAGACATAATGTCAGTACTAACTTTTTGGGTGGGAATTGATTTCATTCACAATTGTCAAAGTTAAGGGCAAGGCAACTAAGCCATAGTAGATGTAAAGTTGTAAACAGCTTGTTGAAAAATGTTTTTTATTTTCGGAATGTGTGTTGGCTCTACTGGCCTTGACATCGTCACCATGTGTAAGGGGCTGTGTATTGAGATCCAGCCTTTAAAAAGGGGCAGCACGGAGGCTTAACATTGGTTCTACCCTTAGTCTCTTGCGAGTCTAAACCACGGCTTGGGTCGGCACCAGGTATGGAGGCAGCGCTCCGAGTGCATGCGTTGATGGAACCACTTGACGGTGTCAGCATGACTGGACGTTCGAAACATGGGACCTGGATTCTCGCCGGCGAAGAGTTATATTATCTTACCTTTGGCATATACGGAGTGCGGTTGTAAGGCTTGTACAGTGACACTGGTGGTATGCAGTTCGTCCGCTCGTAGTCTGAAGTGAAAGCACTCTGTAATGAGCGCTGCACCCTCTTCAGAAACTTCTACAGCAGCGGTGCGACGAGCCCTCACACCACGACATGCGCGTTCTTGCGTCACACGTGCAACAACCTCGCGTCTACTCGAAGACGGATCCAGCTAAAGACAAAATATTAAATTTATGGATATTAAAAGTCTATTTTAGTCATGTACAAAAATAAATATTTGTTAATTTTTACTAACAAATCTTTATTTCGCCATTTTGATGTTCTTAGCAAATTTTCTGTAGAATAAATATTTAAGATTTCTTTTGCAAAGACTTACCTTTAAGTTTCGTGCTTCTATAACCGTAACAGTAAGCCGGTGAAGATTTTCATTATAAAGCAAAGACACTTGTACTTCACCCAAGTCTGATGTTGGATCCTGTACTTCCTTAGAATAAAAATAATATTATTTATAAGGTATATAACAAATACTATCTAAGATCCATGTTTTAACACTACACACTCAAATTTGGGCCACATTCGGATAGTTATATCCAGTGTCGGGGGTCTGAAAACATTTACTATGATAAGGGCAAATACACCCAGACCGGAAAACATGCCTGTATGATCAATACAAACATTTGCTCCAAGCGGGAATCGAACCAGCGACCTGTGGCGCTTAAGACGAGTTCTGCTGCGCCACAACGTCGTCCTTAATTTAAGCATATAAGTAAATGATACCTTGTTTTTGCCAAAAGAAACGTACCACCCTTGTTCAGAATATCTACGATCAAAAATACCACCGTCTACACTCCTTTCTTTCGAGCCACCCCAATACCGGAAACTGGCAGCACACTATTATTTGAATTTATTTGCATCAATGGGAAGTTTAGGGGGATTCAGAGGTCACTGGGCGACGTCTGAATTCATAAATATTTATTGTTACCTTTTCAATATCCAGTTTATACAGCTGCGGTTCTTCATCAGGAACGACTTCTTCCAGTTCGCTCAAGGGTAAGATAATGTGCCCAATCAGCTGCTTATTTCTGCCAATCCTACCGGTATCCAAAACTGATAGCTTAAGCGTTAGACTTTCCAGCTTGCCAGGAGGAATCTGGTTTGGAAAAATTGCATCGATAATTATTTAATGATATTTTAACCCTAATTTTAACATAAGGCTGGAATAGAGATATGATAAATATTGAACGGTTTTTTTTTAGAATTGTAATGAAAGGTGAATGGATACTTCAGTGATTTATGTAAAAGAAAAAAAAAGAAAATTTAACATACAAATAAATAAACGGCGACGGCCTCCCGTCCGTCCCCCGACATATGTCAGGAACCATACACAATGACAAACACACCCAGACCGGAAAACATGCCATTGTTCATACAAGTCAATACAAACATCTGCTCCGAGCGGGAATCGAGCTCAAGAACTGTGGCCCTTAAAGCAGGTTCGCTACCCCAACGCCACATTTCGTCATATACATATTTACTAATCAGGTAAGATCTTAAAGTAGTAGTTTTGTTTGATTCGACTTCTATTATTATCTGTAAACAAAAATTGTCTCATGCAATATATAAAAAAATTTGATACTTAAAATGAATACTTACTTGGTACACAAACGTCTCGTCAAAGAAGGGATTGCAAGTTTTCTTCTTTTGTTTCGTTTGCAAAACTCTCCTTTCATCGGGCATCAGCTGAATCCTGTTTTGTTAAAAGTAATTGAATTGTAAGAGTGTAGAAATACAGGCGATGTGCGTGGCGGACTCGCACATAAAGCGTTCATTACCACCTTAGAAAATTAAAATATCAAAATATCAAGAGTCTTGTATGGGGATAGGGGACCTCTTTTAATTTTGAAATTAATTTTGTTTTTAATATTAAATATTATAGCGGCCATAGAAATACACAGTCAATGAAAGTTCAAACTAATTATTTATCAATTAAAATTCATAAGATATAGCAAATTTGGTACTCCAAAAATATCAAGTTTTTTTCATATAATAAATATTAAAGGTTTTATTTTAATTGTTATTTTATCGGCAGCAGAAATATACATCCTGTGTTAATTGCAGCCCTCTATCTATCACGGTACGTAAAATACAATCTGCTGACAGACGAACGGACGGACGGCGGAGGCTTAATAATAGACATCCTTTGGGTAAGGAACCCTAAAATTACAGCCGTCTTCAACAGTCTAAGGCATAGTATACATAAACTATCTGAATACATTGATCGCGGCTGTGCTCTTATAACTCAGAATAATTTATTTAAGTTTTTTATCTTCAAAATTCTCAATCAGATTATCAAAACATACACTTAATCTATTAATAAAATAACCATGAAAATCCACAATGACAATAAAAGTTCACAAATGGTACTGTTATAACGTGACATAACGACAAGAACAGGCAAAAAGTTTAATTACTAATAAAAAGCAGGGGCTCAAGTGTGTCTTAGAAAAGTTTTAATTTCATAAGCCTCAACGGTAGAAGGGCCGACTTCGCTCCGTTAACGCGTCGAGGGTTCGATCCTGACCCCCTTGGGCTATTGTCGTAGCGCAGCTTTGAGCTTTTTTGGAGGTGCAATAGGAATATTAGTAATGGCTTGAAAAAGCATTGCTAGTATTCTTTTAAAAAAATACCTTTTGGTACTAATAAAGGACATTTTTTTGGTAAAAATTATACATAAGAAAAGTTATTTTCACGTGCAATCCTTTATATTGTTTTGTAATTTCATTTTTAAGTGGCCATAATTTTAGGGTAACAAAAAGCAGAAGCTCATTTTGGTTTAAGAAAAGTTTTTTTGTGTTATTTTTGCTAATAGATGCCGTTAAATTATTATTTCAAATAATATTATCTATTATTTTATATATTTTTTTTACCTTCAATGCTTTATATTGTTTTGTTATTTATTATTATATATTTATTTTTTTAAGATGTGGCCATAGTTTTAAGGTACCATTCATTTAATAGAAAAAAACATTTGAGAACATTGTCGATTTGTATGACTTATTAATATTTGGATTTCATTAAAATTCCTGTTAATTTAGTACAAACACATATTCGTAAACATAAAGTGACATTTGCTCATTTGGCCATTGGAACAAAACGATATAGGGAGGATAAACGTCCTCATCCTTATGGTGCTTGTATCTAAATACAAGCACCATAAGGATGAGGACGTTTATTTTATTTTTGAAGTGAAACGTCTTTATCGGCGTTGGAAAAAAATTTACCGTCACAGTTTTCCGTTACGCGCCATCTTTTTCTTGTCCCTACCACGGTTGATTCGAAGAGTACTTTCTTAAACGACATGCTATCCCTATAGCGGACTTACTCCAACCACTAGACTTCACGGTTTTTCTATTGCACCGTTATTTATTTGTATTCCTGTTTATGATAATAAAGCCTTTTGTTAAACTTTATCTAATTTAACTTTATTTACCAATTTCTGTAAAGTTGCATATAGTAGATCATTTTTAGAAAAATAAGGTCATAAAGAAGTTTCACTTCTTACGTGTGTACACTAGTACACATTTTTTTTTAAGCTAAGGTTGTGACATTAATACAAAATATGTTTATAATTAGGAATTCTGTTAAGGGAAGCCCTGATTTTAAAAATAAATCGAAGACGAAAGAAAGTTGAATATTTTACATTCCATAAATAAAAGTTTCGTTTTTATTTATTTATATGTGACCCGTGGGAATTACTGAAGGATGTTATAGTACTGGAGTAGTTTTATTTCAAGCTCTCAATACTGCGGGTAATGTCACAATAAATCTTTTACAGGGGAAATATTACTTCTCTGTTAGCAGTTGAAGGAAAAAATAAAATTATAGTGATATTAATTTTTTAGAGTTTTTCTATTTTAGTTTTCTTTATAAAATATTAAACCTTTTTTTTCGAATTGAAATAAAGCAAGCAAGAAAATTTGCATTATATAAAACTGTATGACGTATATTTATAATATACAATATACATACATAATATTATATACAATAAACCAAAAACTTTTTTAGGCATAATACCAAACTAACAAGTCATTTAGCACAATTTTCGACATTTTCGCCGTTGAATTTTTTGCCGTTGAATTATCAACTAGAAGAAAGCAGAAAAGCAGCAAGCAGCATGTCTGAATCCTTTTTACTAATATTTCATTGTAGGTTATTACTTACTTTATATATGGGTCACAAGCATTGGCGAGGGCGGGTGTGCGAGAAGGCAAATGTTTCGCCTTTAAAATATGCACCTGAAGGCGCTCAGTCCCGGATTCATACTTCAACGTGAACCAAACTCGTCCCTAAGGAAATTAAAATAAGAGTTCAATCTCCATTATATAATTATAATGTATCTTTAAGTGGTGTTTTAATGGAGATTTGAGTTTTTAGATGACTTCCTTGAATATCTAGTACGGTCTATCTATAACAAGTATCGGAATACTTGGTGTCGACATTTCGAGCGTCGTTCAGTTCCGCGATCAATTGGAAGGAAAGGTCAAATTGGCCTCTAAAAAGCTTGGTGTGCTCAGCAAGGCGAGGCACTACTTCACGTCGGCTCATCGCCTGAAGCTCTACAAGGCGCAAATTCGACCGCACGTGGAGTACTGCTCTCACCTCTGGGCGGGAGCTCCCAGTACCAGCTACTTCCAATTGACCGCATCCAACGTAGAGCGGCTCGAATTGTCGAAGATCAAGCCCTTTCCGATCGGCTTGATCCTTTGGCATTGCGTAGAGATGTCGGATCACTCTGCATCTTCTATCGCATATATCACTGGGAATGTTCTGAGGAATTGTTTGGATTGATCCCGCCGGCTGAATTTCACCATCGGACATCGCGACAAAACTCGAAATTCCATCCCTACCACCTCGATGTCTGGAAATCCACAACAGCGCGATTTAGAAGACATTTTCTTCTTCGCACAACCACTCTGTGGAATCAACTTCCGCCGGCGGTCTTCCCGAACCGATACGACTTGGGAACCTTCAAGAGAAGAGCGTATTCTTTCCTTAAAGGTCGGCAACGCGCCTGCATGCCTTCTGGTGTTGCAGATGTTCATGGGCGGCGGTGATCGCTTAACATCAGGTGAGCCTCCTGCCCGTTTGCCCCCTCTTACATAAAAAAAAAAAAAAAAACAACGATTTTCACCTGGATTAAAATATATAGGTACGATGAATATCGAAAGGAAATATCACTGTTGGATAGTATCTAATTATTTTGCGATGTTTTCGAGGACTTAAAATCGATGTTGAAACGTTAATGTATATCGATCATCCCTTTATGTTAAGGTCATCACAGCCCGTCACGGTTATCATTATTGCTTAAAAGGAGACTCTAAAGCCTATATACAAGTATATAAGATATATATGTGGGAACTTAATATAACATTTATAATGTACTCAGCATTTCGATATACCTGCAAACTTAATTTACCTTAACCTGACGCACAAAAACAACTATATATAAATAAATAAAATTTAAACGTAAAACTAAAACAAAAAAATACAAATAAAGTTATGAAAAAGTTTGGCCAATAAAGTAGCTTCAATCATAAAACATTTATATCAATACTAAAAGTTGCTTATTTAAAAATGTGACTAAAAATGTTATTCTCAATTTAGTTTATAAATTTATAATTAAAAATGTTGTGTAACTTACAAGTTAAACATTGATACTGTTTGAAGGGTGTTCAGTGATATTATATTAGTCCAATTATAGCGGTCTCACCCACAACCCTGTTGACATGTGTGTTAACACATATGACTAGCTTAAACGTGTTCATATTGAAAATTGAAAACGAATTTTATTGAAATCGAATTGGGTCGCTGAAACATGTTATATAACGAAGTAATGGATTCTCAGTCATGCAATTTGAAAGCTATAAAGTAAAAAGCTTAAAGTAACCGTTTTTCTTTTAGAAACAATAATAATTAGCATTCGTAATAGTAACAAGAATAAAAATGAAAATGTAACCGATTAGGTCAGTTATACTTATAAATAAATGCAAGCACAACCAACTAGATTAAAAGAAATTTTTGTATGCTCGATATAAAAATTTAACACGAGCAGAAATCTACACTCATTTGCGTTTACGACAGTTTCACTGTCACTGTGCCGGCATGAACATCGAAACAAGGCATTTTTTCTAGTATAAATGAAATGTATCAATTTTAATTGGGTACAGGTAAAAAATATAAATCAATTACCACGTGTCCTTCAGGCCATAGTTGATCTTCAACCAGGCAGTCTGCCTTGTACAGCGAAGGATCCAAAACACCGAGGTCTGTAGTATTTGCTGAAAATATAATAAAATTTAATATCCAAGTATTTTTTTAAATTAAATATACTTCTAATAGCTATTTCCTCATTGAGAACATTATTTACTAATGTGTTAAAATTACTTAAATGCCCGCCTGGTTAGCGACAACAGTACGTTGGTGAAATACTTGGGAAGTGACTGCTCGTCAGCCCCGTTTCGAGGTCAGACATTGTATAACCAAATGCATCTCGCGGATACGAAGGTCAAAGGGCTAGTGCTTTTCGCCTTCTGCAACGGTATTAGCCACCTTCGCGTTTAGACTTTACTGTCATTACTAGTTACTAGTTTTTAAACAGAGCGATTGCTATCTGACTTCCTCAATTAACGTAATTTTTTAGGCGAACCAGTAACTCATTGTATAAGAGCATACTACCTATCGAGAGTTTACTATTATTACCAGATTTTATGATAACAGCCGAGAGCCCACAGCTTAAGGGCATCCCCGAGGCAAGGTTGGAAAACCAATAAGGACAAGCGCTCAAACCGAAACAGATGGTGAAACTAAAAGCAGCTTCACTACCAACACGCCACAAAGTCTATATAAACTCATTATTTTTTTTTGGAAAATTTTATCAACGAAATCATTCCAATAAAGAATTATTTCCCCATAAATGTTTGTTTCACTTAACACTCTTTAATCATTAATGCGTTCCATGACAATGAATTACTACCAAACAATATTTAGCATAGATGTTATAAATATTCATCCTGTTCTGAACGGGAATACAATATCAAGTGTCAATACACATTTACAAGAATATAGTTTCTCTACAATACACAACATTACGTATGTTCGTTAAGTCTACAGAAAAGCAACTTTATATTGAAACAACGCACAAGCTTTAGACGCTTTCTTTTTATTACAAAGATTTTCCACTACATCACGTAATTTTACGCTCGGATGCGACATTCCTATTATCTTTATTTTTCTTACGCTTAAAGATAACTAGCAAGTGAACCGATAAGTATTAAGTGATTTGGAACCATTTAAATCTAAAAAGGTTGCAACTTGTATCTTACATATCTATAACCTTAAAATTCCAATAATTATTGTTATATCATATAGATAACGAATAAGTATACAATGCAACTAATTGTAATCGGTATCTATAGTGTATATGTATAAAAGTGCTTTTTCGACCCCAAAAAAGAGAAAAAGTGGAACTGGACTGTGGGATATATGGTTACGTTTATATGTGTATGTGTTCAGGGGAGTGTGGGTGTCATTATTTTTTTTTATGTTAGTGTCAAACGTGTAGGAGGCTCATGTGATGTTAAGCGATTACTGTCGCCAATACATCTGCAACACAAGAGGACATGCAGGTGCGTTGCCGACCTTTAAGATACTATTGGAATTGCAACATTTAAATTATTAAATATACCCCTTATTATTGACTCCCATTTTACCTAATATGACTGGGCTATATGCCTACTAGCGAACAGACTCCTATACCGGACATCGGCGCGCTCGATGCCAACATATCCTTCAACAGATACAACTGGTTATACGCTGGCTGAACTCGAAACAAGGCTTTATGAGTTCTTCACCAACCTACCTGGTGGTACCTAACCAGGCGGGCATTTAAGCGCCAGCAAAAGATCACCACTAGAATCGGAGGACACATGTTTTCTACGACATGTAAGTTTACTCAGGACGTTTTCCTTTATCGTTAAGGAAGAGATAATTTGATGGTAAAGACCCACAGACAATTTCTATCAATTTTCATTAGGCCATCTCTAGTCTAAATTATTTATTTTATTTTTAATTATTTTTAATAGAAAAGAAATATTTGAAAAGGTCCCAAGGATACTATTGAAGATATTTAATATATTTCACCGAGTAATATAACTTGTTGTAATAGCACGAGTAAGCTTAAGTTTCAATTTGTGGCTCATGGAACTTTGTACAAACCATTGTAATAAGACGGTGATAGTGCTTAAGAAAACACCTTTAAAGTAATTAATGCTGTCTAGTCACTATCGAGTATAGTAGATTGTTTATATAGTTAAGTAGTATTTGGGTTGGTGATCTACTTCGAGCGATTTGGAGAGTTTTAGGTTGATTGGATCTATTCTAAAGTAATCTCTCTTGAATATAGCAGAAGAGTTTTTTATTTATTATCGATTATTGTCTCATTCTAATATTAATTTGCTGTTGGGATCAGGTATGTTTACTTGAGCGACTTCTATGCTATAATGCGCGAGCGATTAATGTTACAGAATTAAAGGGTGGTCGATGGGTCAAGGTATTATGAATTTAATGGCCAAAGAAATAGATAGATAGATGGCTTCATAAGGTTTTTTTTTTCAAAACATTACTAATAAACCTCTTGCCCCTCTAAAGCTAAAGCTAAAGCTAAGCTCGTAGCTTCCACTAGGAGTGGGTACGACAATAGCCCAAGGCGGTCAGGATCGAACCCTCTACTCTCAGAGTGACTCTCAAGTTAACAGAGTGGAGTCGGCCGTTTAACCGTTGAGCTATTGGCCAGATTTTTCGTGTACGGAGAATTGTGTAGGTGTAATATGTTGTATGTCGTTTTTCCTTGTTATGATTAATTAACAAAGTCAAAAATCAAAATCAAAATTATTTTTATTCAAGTAGACTTTTAAAAAGTACTTTTGAATAGTCAAACGCTACCGAAGGTTCGGAAGGTTGATTTTATCGAGAAGAACCGACAGTTACTCTTTTCAAATATATGTTTTTACAATTGTATTCTTTCATATAAAATTTGGTTCTTGAATGAGATCCAGCAATATTAAGAGTCCCAAGCATTTTTATCGGAAAAATATTCCTCTAACGAATAACATTAGAATAACGTCTCAATATCTAACATAATATGGATCTTTGGTCTGAAATCAAATGAATAGATAAAATAATCTAAATAAACGTTTATATTATTTAGCTTATGAAAAACAACTACTTTTATTTATTAAAATAAAAAGGAAGCTTTGAAAGCTCATTTCTTTCATGAAAGTCTTTGTACCATAATATAAGAACGATCGTTTTACTTTCAACGTAAAACATCGAGGTTATAGTATAAAAAATAAATCATGAACATAATATTGAATGAATCTTTGCCGTACTAAAATAGCTTGCGGTTTTATTTTCTTATTATAGCATAAGTTTGAATTATTTTTCGCTTTATAGACATCAAACTTTCGTAGGTTCAGTAAAACTAAAACTTCAGGCAATAGATTTGATTTCATCAACTAAAAGAATTGATGAATTCATAAATAAGCATCTTGGTATCTTCACTCATTTTTAATGATTGCATTTTATATATTTGTCATGTGAAAGATGGATGGATTGACACCGTTGTGGCGTTGTGGGTAGGGAGTCTGCCTCTAGTCTCGACGGTTGCGGGTTCGTTTCCTGCTCGGGCAGATGTTTACATTTATCTCACAAATATCTGTTTCGGTCTGGGCGTTTGTCCACGTGAATCTTCCCACCGTGCCTCGGATAGCAAGTAAACCTGCCGGTCCCGGTTGTTATCACATAACATCTGATAATAATCGTTAACTCTTGATAAGTAAATTGTTCTTATCCAATGAGTTACTGGTTCGCCCTTAGGGTTGCGGAGGTCAGATGGCAATCGCTCTGTGTAAGAACTATTAACCTATCAAATCAATATAATAAGCAGACCCTGGGTAAATTCTCGTAATCTAGTATCTAGTCTAGTCGTAATCTAGTCTCGTAATGCTAGGAAGAAGAAGTCTCGTGAAAGATGGAGAAGTTTACCAATTTGAGGCAAATAGGCAATATGTGAAACAATTGGAGGGAGATATAGAGAAGACTCACAAAATGTAGCGCCAATGAAAGCAAGTGGAGACAATACAAATAATTATTTGAAAATATTGGTTTTTCCCTAGCTTCCCCATTGTTGTTATTCCATTACAATAAGGAAGAATGGTCGAGATAAAATATAGCACCTTTAGCGCGAGTCCTGTATGACAAAGAAAAACATTATCACAATATTATGGATTCAATTTACCGCAAAGGGTATGCTTGTATACTTTCACTGTAACGGTTACACAACACATAAGTATTAGATCTATATTTTTAATTTTCACAGTTAGTAAATAAAGACCCTGAATATACTCAAGCAGACTTTGTTAAGTGGTGTAAGTGTATATCAAATTAGTTGTCACTGTATCATCAACTTTCCAAATCTTTTTAAAATGTATTAACAACATAATATGACCGAGTTTGAAAAAGTGTTTGAGGTCAGCAACACGCATGCGAAATATAGACTACGGTCACCGTTTTCCATCAGGCGGGCTGTACGCTTGTTTACCACCATCGTGGTGTAAAAAAATTGTAAAATCAGTACAAAGGAAATAAGGCTCGGAGGATGGAACTACTCTCATTACTCTTATCGCCAATATCCTGTAAGAGGGTAGTAATTCCCCGGAGGAGCCAGGGCTCATTCATTTCTAAAGCACTGAGTTTATTACTTAAAAAAATAACAACTCCTTTATTCACAAGGCATGTTATTTTAAAATTCAAGTCGCTTGGGTATCTTATTATGTAAATAATACGTGGTAATAAATATCTAAACATAGTAAGCCCTGTTAATTTCATTAAAATTTTAACTACGACTTCTCCTAGCGTGACACAAAAGTATAATAGTTTTAAGCTTTCTGAGAGTTACAATTCAAATCCCAATGAGTAATCATGATAATACAAGATAATTTAAAAAAGTCTTTGAACCTTAAACAAACTGATTTTAGACCCTTGATTATATTCGGAGCATCTTGTATAAATGAGTCGTTCGTTTTGTTCGCGGGATCGATTCCCACTCGGGGTAAATGTTTGTACAGATATATTTTTCGTCCTGGATATCGGAGAATACGTAACTTTTTTATGTTGGTTGACTGTTAAAAAATATAGAGTATTAGATGTGTTTAAGATAGCCATTAGGACCCCAAATATCAGATGCTGTCGATGTGCGAATAAGTATTATAATTGTATTGTAACATTTATAAGGGCTATATTATCACAGCATCAGACACTCAAACGGTTGTTTTTTCACGAAGACATATTATATAAAAATTGATGCTATTTAACATGTCAGTATCACAAGCACGTAAAGACATGTTCAATTTGTATAAAATTATATTGAGAATATGAACTTGAAAACTGGAATACTTTTTTCTTGTTTTAAAGGTGCAAGCGGTTGTCGAAGATGACGTAATGTCTAGCTAAGAATTGTTTAATACCAAGGTAATTATAAAATGTTAGTAATAATCGTTAACTCATGATAGGTAATTTATTCCCTTGTTCGCATCAGTAATAAGGGAAAACTTTACTTGAAAACTTAAAATATGGCAAAGAGGGATAATCGGGAAAACCAAAATGATTTAATATAATATTTATACTTTTAAAATATATGCAAAATATGCAAACATAAAAGAACATCTAAATCCACATCCACAAATAATGGTAAACCTTACTAGTAGTAAAAGTATTTGCAACAGTAGCGCAGTAGTCTACAATAAAAGTAAGCTAATATATTAAAAACGTTCCCGTAGTCTTGAATATATTGTTCTGTTCAAGCGTTAGACGATTCTTTACCTTTATTTATTAGAGTGTGCGTTCACTACGCCACTGCCAGGTAATTTTACGCTTGGGTGGAATCTATTGTACCTAGATTTTTATAGAGTTCGATAGAAATCTAGTAGGTAAACGTATACTACACGGTTCAAATCAACTTAGACAACAAATTGAAATATAATTATACAGAATTTCAGAAGCATACATATTCCTATAGGAATAGAAAAGTAATTACAGTTGTTAGTTTATTTTAAAATAGTCTAAAAGTTCTGGAAGCGACATGGGAATTAAACAAAATTCTATTGAAAACTTCACGAAGTAAATATTATATAAGTACCTTGTACAAGTTTGTCACAATCATAAAGATGTTGTATTTATATATTACGGTGTGAGATCGCTTATTTTACAAATAAGAATTTTAAAATTCACTTACATGAGAAAGATCATTGAGTAAAGCAAAATTAGGTGCGGTCAGTCAATGGTTGGGTGATAGGTGTTGTTTCAATCCATATGGCTGGGTGATGGGTGTTGGTTATGGGCATGGTGGTTTTTCAAGTAAGCGTCTCCATGCATCTTAGGGTTGGTAATAAGTCGGTCTCGGCTGGTATCTTGATAACAGTCGATAAGTCAAGTCAGTGGTCTATATGGGTGACCTGAACCACTGTGACACGAGGTTGGCAAATAACCACACGATATGAACAAAAATCTCCTAGGAATTCAGTTTTATGTCATACCCAATAAACACGTTTAGAAACTTGTATCCATGTAATTTTAGTACGTTCAAACCATCTCTTCAGATTTATAATATTAGCTTTTTTTTTTTTTTTATGTTAGAAGTTGGCAAACAAGCATACGGCCCACCTGATGGTAAGTGGTTGCCGCAGCCTATGAGCGCTTGCAGCACCATTAGTAGGTGCCACTCACGCGTTGCCAACCTCGAGATATTAGTTCTTAAATCTCGTTCGCCCAGTAATTTCACTAGCGTACAATGCCCTTCAAACCGGAACACAGTAGTGCCTAAGCACTACTATTTGGCGGCGAATATTGGACACTGCGGTGGTACCTACCTAGGCGGCCTCTTGCAACAAAAGACCTACCACCAGTGTGACTGATTGCACTGGTGGAATAATCTCTGTTGTGACAGAGGTTATCCCAACAGCGGGCGATGGGGTCGTCACATCCCGACGCCTTTAAACTTTAAAGCTATGTTTCGATAAAGACAAGGTTATAAAAGAGGGGAGAACATAAAAGCGATTTATATGTTAAGACATTGAGTGTTCGCTAGTCTTGGTAGTGGCGTATTATACTGGCGATATAATCTAGATATTTTATACTCATGGAAGCGACCGTGTGGCGACATGCGATACGACAGATAATGAAAATAATCAAGCGCTTCTATTGCCAAATTTATATCTATACAAATCACAAGGAGGAGAAGGCGTTGACTTATCCACGTCCAGCCTAAACTCTTGGACCTTGACAGCTAAATTTTTTCACTGGTATAGTTTTTACTAGGAAAGGATTTTCCGAAATTCAACCCTTAAGGGAAAAGAGGGTTGAAGGATTGTATGAGAGTCCGTAATTTTTTAAACTAGAAACAAGAAACTGTTTTTGGCGAAAAAAATCAAAATAAAGAATCATATGAAACTTCTAAGGGGGTGAAAGGAGGGTTTGAGGCTTGTATGAAGACGGTTTTTCTATGTTGCATTAAAGATGCCTTATTAAAAATCGTTACTCACGGAGCGAAACCACTGGCAGAACTTAGTTTCTTATAAATGACAATTTCACTGATTGTAGTTATAACGACGCTGTATAAAGATATTACTATTAAACGGTAGCAGAGCTATAGAATACAACAACTTAAGCGTAATTAACACTGTCTAGCCAGCACATTTCATGTTGAATGAATAATTAAGTAGTTATTGGTATCTGACGTACTAAATCGCCTTGAACAAATTGAAGATGATTGGAGATATTTTAAAATAGATTTTGTCGCAAAGCGAAGTCAGTTTAAGTTGGAGTTAAGAAGAAAAAATAATATATCTACAGCGCGATTAACTTCATTGAAGTGAAACTTCATAAATAGATAATTATAACTCCAACTTTTTCATATTTTTCTCGCACTAAATCCTCACATATACTACATTATATGTATAAGAAATGTGTATAAATGGGACGGGTCTTTCGAATTTGGATTCTCGTCCAATTATCGAATAGCTTCGCTTTAGAAGTCACGCTTCAAAATTTGCAACGTAATAATGCAACTGTATCTCAGTCAATAGTCAATAATTGGTCTGCAACATGTCCCCTGTTAGATAAAGCTTTAGAGTTCCATTACGCTTCGAATGCATACGAATAAGCTCGTCAATAACTGTCTGTCACTTTTCAGGTCAAATTGTAGCTTGTGCGGGGTTATGGAAGACGTGAATCACCTTTTGATGGAATGTGTACGTTATAAATCAGCCCGAAAAACCTTGATGAGGAATCTCAATATGAACAAATTTAATGTAGGTATGTTTCATGAACTGTTGTCAACACCTTCATCGCCAGTATATCAATCAGTGTCAGTATCAGCAGTTATAGGCGTTGAGACGTGACACCCGCCCGCTGTTGGAATAATCTCTGTCACAGCAGAGATTATTTCACAAGTGCAATCAGTCACACTGGTGGTGGTCTTTTGTTACAAGAGGCCTATCTAAGAGGTTCTACCTACAAAAAGTAGTGCTTAGGCATTACTGTATTCCGATTTTAAGGGCACGTTAGGCTAGTGAAATTACCAGGCAAAGGAGATTCAAGAACCAATATCTCGAGGTTGGCAACGCGTAAGTGGCATCTATTAATGGTGTTGTAAGCGCTAATAGGTTACGGCAACCGCTTACCATCAGATAGACATAGTTTGATGATGATGATGATGATGATGTTGATCTAGACTAGTTTTGATTTGTTAAGGTATACATATACATGTGTATAAAAATTCCTTAAATAAATAGAATAAAAACTTTTTAGCCCAAGCTAAAATGTAGAGAGAAGTGTCAACGAGATGAAACTGATGAATTTTGTAACGATAATAACCCAGAGCCAATTGAACTTTGTCAACAGTATTACCCGCAGAGGTATTGCTTATTCAAGTACAATATATACTCCAGGGTCTTTATTTATATTGACTGAGTATATTAATCTATTTGCAAAGGACTTATTTGTTATATTAAGTTTTCATGAGCTAAAATGATACTATTTTTTTTTTGAGCATGAGCTAAAATGATACCACGTTTTAGTTATATTTAGACTTATGTTGTCCATCGTAATAGATAATTTGAATTTTGACCCCGTCTGCTTACGACGTTTAGAAATAATCAGTTCTTTTAACTGACTTGTCATATGATACGATAAAGGAGTTGTAAGACTTGGGAGATTTTAATTCATTCTTTGCTTTCATTTTTTTGAGAATGTATGTATAAATATTACAATAATATTTATTTTATATTTCAAACATCATAGCAGCAGAAGCCGTCCCCCCTAGCAAACGTGTTCAACACCACAACATACAAGTATATTTGTTATGCAATGTTGGTTTTCAGTGGTAAAAAATCCTGCAAATACTTCTGCTATGGAATGAGCCCATGTTTTTCTAGTGAACTACGGTATGGAGTTCTTCAACAATAGAGCAAAGAAGTCTTTGACGGGTCAGACCCACTCATGGGATAGGTTCTCCAAGCATCCATAAAGAGCGATGACAGATTACCAATAGGTGGGTCTGTTTGTCACCGACTTGGTAATATATATATATTTTTTTTACCAGTATTCCTATTGCCCCTCCAATTAAGTTCGAAGCTTAAAAGGGGTCAGGATCGAACCTGCGACTGTCGCGTTAACGGAGAGGAGTCGGTCTTTCCTTTGAGCTGACCGTTAGGCTATTGAGGCTTTTTAAGACCCCTTGGTCAATATTATTACCTAGAGAATTTCTATAACTTATATAAAATATCAGTTTTCACTTATCTCAAATACTATACTATATAAGAAAAATAATGAAAGGTCGAGACGAAGCGTAGACGTAATCCACTTTACGAGAATATGAATCTTGCGTATCGAAAAATAATATTTTCTCCATGTCGACTCAATGTTTAGAAAGGATAAGTGTGAATAAGTTTATAGAAAAATATGTTGAAGTGTTTCGCAATAAAAAAAGTATTTACATTTCAAATTTCATTTTCAAATAGCTTCCAAACACATTTACCATTTTATAATATTATTTGAAATCTTGGATGTAATGTAAGCTCATATATCACGTCATACGTGCATTAACTCACACACACACTCAACGGCACCCATTAGGATAGTGATATCCTGTCGAGTGTCCGGAAACATACACAGGGACAGATACACACAGACCGGAATACATGCCTGTATAGTCAAAATAAACATCTGCTCCGAGCGAGAATCAAAGCCGTGATCTGTGGCGCTTAAGGAAGGTACGCTACCACCACCACAACGTCGTCAAATAATAAATTACAATAAGTATTCTTATCACCTCTATGCTCTGACAGCAAATTTTTTGCATAACATGATTGTTATAATACGAAAAAATGTGTTTTTTTATAGGGATAATAAATAAAGCACGCTTGTCAATCGTTCTAAGTTGTCTCTTTGGTATAACGAGAAAAAATGTTATATTCCGAAATCATGAAATATTTTCTCGATTGTGTAATGGAAGCAGCAGGGAGCATTTCGATCAGTTTGATAGAGAATAAAATCAATCTTCTTTCTATAAATATAAAAGGAGAAGACCTGACTTACAAACGCCCAATCTAAGCCATCGGACCTAGAAAGCTGATTTTTCACAGGCGTTGTTTTTAAAACGTAAACGCTCACTTAGAAAGGACTTTGTTTTTAGGCGAACAAAGATATAGAGACACTTGTTTCAAAATTCTCTAATATTCCCTGAAGGAGTGAAAAAGGGGTTTTGTTGAGTTAAACGATACAATGTGTAGTGAGGTTAGTGTGAATATTTATACTTCTGAGACAAGGATTACGAACGTTATACCTTTACATATATGTCGGAGACTTCGCCAAATTAGGATCTGCGTTGTTGATGTTAGTGTCTGCTTTAATAATTTTATCAGTGCCTCAATCGCTATAGGCGCTGTTGTTCGTGTCTGCCTTAATAATTTTATCAGACTGAGGCATCAGTTGCCATAGGCGCTGCCTCGAAATACGTCCATCCGTGATCCAATAAAAGCGCAACGTGACAAATACGACAGATGTCAATAGCAATCAGCTCTATTTTATATTAAGACTACAACCTCTTTCGTCTATATTGTAACATGATAAATAAATCAAACAAACTCTCACATATGTGTATTATCACATAAGTTAATGCTAAGCGAAGGCCAAAGACATGGATTTAGAAAAACCAAAGGGATATGAATAAATGCTTGCTATTTACATTTGAAGATTAAATCGGACACATATTAAATTTGTAATGTAATCTCCTATGAAAGACCGTTAATACGATATCGTCTTATACTGTATACTAGCTGTGCCTGTGTCTCCGCTCGCTTTGTGTACCGATTTTTCTTTATTTCATGAAACCCCAATACTTTTTTAAAATTGGCCTATCAATTTCAAAGAATAACCGGAACAAAGAGACAGACATTTTATTTATTTGTATAGATGAGATTTTTTAGTAATCAAATCATTATATGACTCTCTACTAACTGTATCCTACAATAGCCAGATTGCCTAAAAACACGTATCCGTTGTACTCTTTGAGTCATAAAGCTTCAAAGCAATTGAGGAACTGAATTAAACGTACCCAAATAGTAAGGCTTTTGCACCGAAAGCAATTTGGCCTAAAAAAACAAGTTGTTCCAATATCGTCGTCCAGTTTCTATGTATTAGGATTTTTGGCAAATCGAAATCAAGACACGAAACAAGAATATACCCTACATTTAGACAATCATTGCATAATGTTTGAAGCCTCAATAGCTCAAACGGTAGAAGGGCCGACTTCGCTCCGTTAACGGGAGAGTCGAGTGTTCGATCCTGACCCCCTTGGACGACAATAGTGTCGTACCCACTCCTAGCGCAAGCTTCGAGCTTATTTTGGAGGGGCAATAGGAATATTAGTAATGCCTTGAAAAAGTATTGCCAATATTAATAAAAAAATAAAATAAAAAAAATTTGGAGATTGTGAACCTCATTAATTGCATGGAATTATGATCTTGTAAAGATTCTCGTCGTTAGTATCAACTGCCTGTAATTAGAATCATTCATTTTAATAGAGAAAGAGAACAAATAACTTATTATTTTCCCACTACAATATTCCGAGAATATATTATAACCTTGCATGTTTCATAATTTTATACTTAGTTACTGCAAATCTGCAATTTATGCAAATTTAAGTCTTATATGGTTTTCTCATGGATGCCATTGTCACAACTGCACTAAATTTAAATAAAGAATTATCAAAATCGGTTAATACAGTCTAAAGTTCTGAACTAACAAACATAAAAAAATACAGTCGAAATGAGAACCTCCTCCTTTTTTGAAGTCGGTTAAAACATGAAGTACCATAAACCATTTTACGCTTGATACTACAATCTATCTTAAAATAAATATAAAAACGGATAGATGTTTAAATTTATTATTTATTACGTTATAAAGTCTTGAGGGCGGTAACAAATTGGATGGAACTATTTTTATAAATGCTACACATTCAACGGCTAACACTAGCTTTGATAATCCCTGTCAGAGATCTGGTAAAATAAACACAAATACAAATAGTCAGGCCTGAACCAATATAAGTATGGTCAACAACTATGTCAAAACAGTAATTACACTTACATATTATTTATTATCTTTACTGGTGAAAACTGTAGGCTAGTGAAAGCTAGTGAAATGACTGGGCAGAGCAGATTTAAGAACTTATATGTCGAGGTTGGCAACGCATGAGTGGCATGGTGCTAAAAGCGCTCAAAGACTACGGCAACCACTTACCATCAGGTTGGCCGTATGCTTGTTTGCCAACTTGTAACATAAAAAAGTAAGTTTTATGTTATGAATACGATAAGGATTTATTTTCTTAACTTTTATCTCAGGTACTCTAATTTATATGGTACAAGTATTTCATACTTCAATTGAAGTGAATATCCAATAACAGAAGCAGTTCTGATGTCACAAAGATGGAACAATTTACTTTGTTACGAAATAAGGCAACAAGTTCCTCTGTTATTTCTTAGATATATTGTGTAATGTAATCTTTAAAACAAAATCACTTATCGCATACAAAAGTAGTTCGAACTCCAGGGGAATTAAGATTGGTCTTCTCACTCATCTGTCAGGAATATAGAAAGTTTATATCGATAAGTGAGAATTCAGGCAATTCAAAAAATTGTGTGGATTATTGGCGTCGGGACGTGACGACCGCATCGCCGGCTGTTGGGATAATCTCTTTCACAGCAGAGATTATTCCACCAGTGCAATTAGTCACACTGGTAGTAGGTCTTTTGTTGCAAGAGGCCAGCTAGGTAGGTACCACCGCAGTGTCTAATATTATACCGCAAAGCAGTAGTGTCTTTGGCATTACTGTGTTCCAGTTTGAAGGGCACTATAGGCTGATGATATTGCTGGGCAAAGGAGATTTAAGAAATAGTATCTCGAGGTGGGCAATAAATGTTGTTTTTGTTATTTTATAGTCATACGTATACTATTAAAATAAAGGCACACTCAACGGCCTTCCTTAAATTATTAATATAATACATGCATAAACACAACCTGACCGGAACGCATGTCGGTATGGTCAATACAAATATCTGCCTCTAGCGGGAATCGAATCCGCGATCTGAGGCGCTTAAGGTAGATTCGCTTGCGTTCCACCACAACGATCGTAAACGTTTACAATTAGAAGCTTAACTAAATTATTTTTATGACATACGAAGGCTTAAAATTTTATGTAATTTAAAACAATTAACGATTGGATATTATATTTCTTTATGCTTTTGTATTTCGAAAACCTTTAATAATGTTATTTACGTTCAAATTAACTAAAGAGTTCTTTATTTCAAAGCAAGTACTGGTACTACTACAATTATTCAAATTAAAGCAAGTTCGCGCACTCTTAGTGGTTATTAAATTAAAATAAATGATGAAATATAGTGACGTTAAAATCTTTGTAGCATTTCAGTGAAGTAGTTAATTAATTTATGTTTCAACGAAACTCCATCGCTCGCTGTTGGGATAATCTCTGTCACAGCAGCGATTATTGCACCAGTTCCGTCAGTCGCACTGGTGGTAGATCTTTTGTTGCAAGAGGCCGGCTAGGTAGGTACCACCGCAGTGTCAAATATTCTGCCACGAAATAGTAGTGCTTAGACATTACTGTGTTCCGGTTTGAAGAGCACTGTACGCTAGTGAAATTAATGGGCAAAGGAGATTTAAGAACCAATATCTCGAGGTTGGCAACGCGTGAGTGACACCTAAAAATTAAATTTTAGTTTGTAAGAAAATTTACTATAATGAATAATATTTAGTTTTAAATTCAATTCTTTAACTAACTGTTCTATGTTATTCAAACATTCTCTTCACATGGGATTAAAACCAGTTTACTTACGGAAGTATATAAAATTCGATTTCCGCTCTAGTTTCAAGGAAAACATCAAATAATACATTCGTACCGGCTTCACATTGCCTCATGAAAAGTATGGTATTTTTTTGTTTGTTCAAAAAATATAGTCGTCGAACTCTCTTAGATTGTTCTATAGCAATTTTTAATACTTTTTTTATACATTTTTGGTAATATTAGGAAATGCAGGAATAGCAAAGAGTATCTCGTATACAAGAATTATATTTACTATTAACCTTCTGTTTTTTAACACGCAAATTACACATTTCTAAAATCACTGTTATAGTAATGGAAGAAAATATACAAATAAAAAATTAAGTGTCTGCTTGTAATTACAAATTAAAAGCTTTTCACTTAATGCGTATGAAAGTATACACGGTACTTACATTAAAAAATCAATTTTTAATTTTTTTTTTGTGTTTCTGTATATCTGTTTGTCTGTCTGTTTGTTCCTGCTAATGTCAAAAACGGTGGCACCAATTTTAACGAGACCTTAAGTGGCAGATAGCTGATGTTATAAGGAGGAGGTAACTTAGGTAGCTTTTATTTTAGAAAAGAATTAGGGTTCCGTGCAAAAAATCGATAAACCACGCGAGCGCATCCGTGAGCGCAGCTTGTTGTACAATATATTTTATCATTTTCTTAGGTTATATGTCTTAGGTATATCATAATAATCCTTAATAGATCAACGGTAGAAGGGCTGACTCCGCTCTGTTAACGGGAAAGTTTCGGATTCGATCTCCCCGGTTTTGACCCCCTTGGGCTATTGTCGTACCCCAACCCAGGCTTCAAGCTTATTTGGAGAGAGCAATAAGAATAGTAGTAATACCTTAAAAATTGACGACCTTGTGTCGCAGCGGTAGCGAACCTGCCTTAAGCGCCACAGGTCGCGGGTTCGATTCTCGCAGATGTTTGTATTGACCATACAGGCATGTTTATCCTAATCATTGTGTTATGTTTCCGGACCCCCGACACAGGATATAACTATCCTAATGGGGGTAATATTCTTTTAAAAAATCAAAAATAAAGCAAATAATCAATTGTTAAGTTGATCGATAGGTTTATTGTTAGAAATCTAAGTGTAACTGTTGTCCATAGGAGACTATCAGTAACGGTGTATGAATACACTATACTTGCGATACGTATGTGGCTGTAATCGGTTAGGTACAATTGTGACGTCACCAGTCACTATTAAATTTTCAATAGGTAACCATGCTACAGAGTTTGACGTCACATAACACGCACTAAGCTAGCGTTAGTTAAATCAACTATATTTGATTGCAGATTTAATTTTGAATCAACTTCAAAAATAGAGGAGGTTCTAGGTTGGGTTTTATTTGTTTTAATTGGAAAGGAAAAAGTTGATGGGAATTTCATATTTTCTAATTTCATGAAACTCAGTAAGTAATTTGGTTTTTAAATTGTGTATCAATTTATGGTGATCGGTATCGGTTAGGAGTTTTTTTTAAACAGTCTAATTATTTTTCCTATAGTAGTTAAATAAAGGCCATTATTATTATTATTATTATTATTATTATAGTAGTTAAATTAACGTTGAGGTTTCGTTGTTAAACAGTGGTAGCATTTTAGAGCATGACTGACATTAGTGACGGGTTCCAGTCTGTTTGTTAACCTATTGCGACTTACGTAAGTTTATATTATAAGGTTTATGTAAGGTACATACAATCAATATTGTTTGATGTTTCAGGTATGTTTGAGTGAATTGATTTTTATATTTTTATTTTATAATACTTTTTAACCGATTTCTGAAGAAAAAATTGTGTATAAATTATTTATTTTTGCTAATAAAAATATTTAAAAAAAAATTAATTTCCATCTTCTAACGGAAAGTAATAACTAAAAAACACAACAATTAAACTTTTTGTGTTTCAAATATCCAAAACTCCATTAAAATAAATTAAAAATTAATTTTGTTAATGTGAAGATGACAAACCTAATTCCACTTATGGACCCATGAGGTACGGCCTACATAATATATTAAACATTTCGAAGGTGCTCGAGTTTCTACGTAATTGGGTAATTTGACGTACTTTGCATCAATTATTTATTTATACGAATGCAGATCACGAAGGTTGCGTGAGCTTCAATAATAATAATGTTGGATTTATTTTATTTGAATTTTAAAATTCTTCTTCTTCTTATCGAGTGGTTATTAGCCTACCTACCTAGTGTCAGAGTTTCTCAGGTCGCCTGTAGGCCTCTGTCTTGACTTATCGACCGTTGTCAAATTGTCAACAGCCGAGACCGACTTTTTACGTGCCCTGAGAAGCACGGAGACGCTCGGTTGAAATACCACTATGTGATCACCCATCTAGTGACTGACCGTGCCTAAAGTTGCTTAACCTATCGATCACTTACCGATCAGTGGGTGCACTCGGCTATGAGTGTCACTTTAAAATGTAAAGTACAGTTGGTAGTTATTATATATCTAATACTTTTTAACAAGCAAATTTTGTATATGTATAAATGTATCTCAATCTCGGAAAGAGCTTCAACGATTTCCATCAAATTTAGTATGCAGGGGTTTGAGGGCGATAAATCGATCTAGCTAGGATTAATTTCTAGATAATGTTGGTTTGTCCGTTTATTTTTCGGTTAGTTACGTATACCAATTCTACATAAATCGTCTAGAGTGCATAAGTCCATATTCCCACATAAGAAATATGAACCGCCGTGTCAGCGTCGCAAGCCTCAAAAGGAGGAACCGACACCCACCGGGTGCGGGTCGTGAGAAAGCATTCTTTGGTCCCACTTCGACCAGGAATCACTAGGCTAGTTAGGTTAAAAATGTATTCTTTTAAAAATAAAATTTAATTTAAGTAAAATGGAGTTTCTTTTGCATCCGGCGGCTGCAGCATACGTAACTGGTTTCATTGACTAAAAATAAAACTCCGTTTCGAGTTCAGATGTCGGCAGTCCGATTATTATTTTACCTTTTTAAGAATAATACAAAATATTATATTTAATTATAATGTCATTTGTATTTAAATACAATTTCCAAAAATCACGATTTTTCACAAAAAAAAGGTGAGCAAAGCTCGGTAATCCTTTTATAATGAAATTCACAAATGCAAAATAAATGACTGGATGACGTATAATGAACAAATATCTGATAGAGCAAACAAGTTTGAGAAACATTTGTTGAATATATATAATAATATTATATTATATTCAATAGGTGCTGCCGTAAGATAACATTACTGAAGTTATTGAATTTAACTAGCAAACACGGCCATGCGTTGATGTGGCAACAAAGGATTTATTGAATTGAATCAAATGACAGATATGTTTGACAATGACAGTTTGAATGTAATAATTATTATGCTTAGTATAAGACGCTCTTGTAACCTTATTTCAAAGGAGATATTGCTATCTTAGTCTGTTGCTCGGAGCACTAATACGAGTAAAGGAAGTAGGTATAATTATGTAGGTTTGGCAACTTTTGTAGCTAATGTTCCTTCTATTTTGTTTTTCTTTCTACGAGCATATGACACTGACTGACAGGGATGCGTCAACAACTCAAGATGGCGTCCGAATGGCCAATATGGCGACTGCCATTTGCACCATTAGAAAACAAAATACTTGACTATCCGAATTTTGTAAATATGTGTTGTCGACTGGAAATCATTATTTTTTATGTTTTATTATTCAGGAAAGGTTTCAATCGAGTCTACCGTACCCCTTGACCGAATTATTAATATAGATAAACTTGTATCACTATTAAACTAGGACATTTTCTCATAAGATATTAAAGAACGATAAGCCGACACAAACCGTTGATTTCCGATTTTATCTTGATCCCATTTTCTAAGACTAGACAAAGCAAATACGACGCTTTTTATGTCAAACATATTTATCGTTCCATAAAATGGAGCTGACATTAACGTAGTAGGAAGTATCAAAAGGTGGTGGAAATATAATATCTTAGTAATAGTGATCTGAAATAGGCATTGTAGCTATTTGTACTTAATCTATACATACAGTAAATAAAATTGAAGTGCCTGTTTGTAATTCCAACTTAACAGCTTTTCACTAAATGCATGTAAAAGTATATACATAAAAAATAAATTTCTAAAATTTTTGTCTGTCTGCCAATCTTTCTGCTTGTCTTACTATCTGTTTGTTCCAGCTAATCTTTAAAACGGCTGGACCAATTTTGACGGGACTTAAGATCCAACAAGTATTACAAGTAGCAACAAATGTCAAAGAATGTTACCTAATGTTATCCTGCTGTATTATGTTGCTCAACAAAAAGTAACTGCGGTGTGGATGAACCATAATGTCAAATTATGCATCACAGTTCGATGTCAGTATGATTAGGACAGGAAGAATAGAGACACTAGGAGTTTGGGCCACCGGTGCTAACATTTCTCGGATTAGAGTAGTTGTAGAGCCATGTTTGTCCCATCAAAATTGGCTCGGCTCGACCTCCCCGGTAATACCCTCTAACAGAAAATCGGTGTGTATTGGTGTGAAGAATTAGAGTGCCGGAGGCACAAACTCCCACTTCTTACTGTTTCCTTCCTTTTTCTCGTCTCATCCTTTCCCTACTTATGCCTACGATTGGCAACGCACATGTATACTTAGTGTCTGCAGCGTTCACAGGTTGTGGTGGATGCTTACCATCAGGTGGGCCTTGCTTGTTTGTTTACCGTCATCACATAAAAAATATATACTATGCAAAACAGTGAGATTCTACTTCAAATTCCATGGTCCATGTCCTTTTAATGGCAATAACACAATGGCATAAAATAAACCATAATTTACTCAAATAGGCATACGTCTGTCCCAATAACAGCCTGAAACCTTTTAAGAAGGACGAGTCAAAGGGTCAAAGTGTATTTATTTTTAACTTCTTTCTCTGAAGTATTAAATATAACAAAATTCCACAAAGTCTTTAAGCCTTTTATTAAAAAAATAACTTGACTGTTTAACTATTTCTTAAGCCTTTCTAGAAAATAGTTTCGTTTATAATAAAATGACAATTTTAGTACTTCGTAACGTCACGCAAAAAGTAGATTGCTAAACAAACAAGGTCGTGATAAAGAATGGTATATTTTCTCACAATTTAAAATTTAATTTCTATTTAGTACTTACGAATAAGAAACACTTAACTGCTTTTTGTTAATCTCGGTTAAAGTGCAATTTATAAAAATAGAAGCACATAGAAAGAATGAAATATTCACTGGAAATTCAGATTAAACGTAAGGAACCATTGTTGCACTGTTGGGAGGGGTTTTAAAATAAACGCAAAAAGTTGAATGCGGGAAGTTTTCGACTTAATCCCAAGATAAATGGGAAAACAAAAGCTGTGGATATTACAACATTTTGTCGTTTCATTTATGGGCACTTTCATTGTTGTCCTATTATGAGGAAACGGCCATTAAATCATGACCATCAAGGGAATACCACGAGGTTTGTGGGATATATATGTCTTAAAAATTTTACGATGTTTTCCTTCACCGTAAAGCACGAAATAAATTTGAAACACAAAGTAAGAACTTTAAAACTCAGAGGTGCCCAGGTTTGGACCCGTGACTATCGGTTAAAACCTACGTTTTCTATCCATTGAGGTATCTCGATAAATACTATTAAACGTTCGTTTAAATAAGACATTTTGTTGACTACTTACAGCAGTAGTTAGTGGAAGCGTAATAATTACTTACAAGGATGTCTTTATTCTACCCTGACACAAGAAAGACAACCCTTGAACTCTGGGCTCATTAGTATTCGATACGTTCGGATTACAACGAGCAGCCTTGTAAGAGCTTTCCCACTGTTTGACCTTTTTATGTACTGCTTTGCACTAATTAAGTGATCTCGTAGATAATCACATTTTCCCAAGATACACTAATCGACCATTACACATTTCTATCAGTATTTCCTACAAGGACATTTATAAATCAATACCATACCTATATTTAGTATGTTTTCCGTATCAGAATTTGTATAACGTTACTTATTTATGTAAATAGTTTTGCAGACATCCTCTCAGCACAAATGGTCGGGGAAGTACTACCCTCTCACAGAAAATTAGCGGAAAGTAACAGAGTACTATTGCGTTTCGTGAGGTTAGTGCCCCAGAGGCGCAATATCCCTCCACCACTGCTCCTTTCCTAGGGTTGGCAACGCGCATGTTATTATTCAAGTATCACAAGTGTTCATAGGTTGTCGTCAGGCGGACTGTGTGCTTGTTTACCAACCGTCATGGAAAAAACCTATTTGCAATCATTATATATGAAAATCACTTACTGAAAGAATTAGAGCGGTACTGCGAAGTTGTGGGTGGGCAAAGGACGTCACTGTTGAGACTCGACACGCTGACGTCACGCAGCTCCCCGAGGGAGGACGAACGTAGCGTCGGCAGCGAAAAGTTTACCTCCTTCGTCCTAAATGGAAAGTTTGTAATCTTATTACAGCTGGTATTTACTATTTTAGGTACAAATTTACTTTATATTGAGTAGTATATATAATTTACTAGCGGCCCGCTCCGGCTTCGTACGGTGTAAAATATATAGCCTATGTCATTCACTGAAATACATATGAAAAAATAATTAAAATCGATCCAGTAGTTTTGATTTATTCATTACTGCCCGTGGCCCGCACGCTTTAAATCTAATTATTTACGACATCACAGTAGAAACCTCAATTTTTTCTCCACTATTTTTATACATATAAACCTTCCTCTTCAATCACTCTATCTATTAAAAAAAACTGCATCAAAATCCGTTGGGTAGTTTTAAAGATTTAAGAATACAAAGGGACAGAGAAAGCGACTTTGTTTTATACTATGTAGTGATTCATCGTAATCTTGCACGTAATAATGTTATAACGTTCTGAACTTTTTTCATTATAATGTCATATTATTTTCTTATTATTACTAACTAAACATTATAGGGAATATATTGTTTGGTAAAAACTTAATTTTATCTTATACTGCAAAAATCTGCTACTGTGATAGGCGTTTAAGAGTGAAAAGTCGCTGTTTTATAATATCGCAATAGTTAAATAATTCATATTAATGGACGCAAATAAGCAATACCATGTCAACCCACAAAATTGAAAAAACTGAGTTATATATGCAGAAGTGTTGGTAAATGGCTGAAGAACATTTTTCTTTAATATTTTTAGGGTTTTAAGCTTTAAAACTTCTAAAAAAGCCATTTTTAATCATGCAAGTTAAACGTTTTGGGTTATATTATATACGAAATATGCAGTTTGTATACTTATTTTTGTGAAAATAAGTAAAATAACTTACATAAATCTGAAATTGCCAAAAACTTGACAAATAATAATTAAAAATACATTTTAAAAAATCATATAAAGCAAGTTGTTAAAAATTTTCAAACGCGTTTTTCTCGAAATGACATTCGTGTGGGTTGACATGGTATTGCTTATTTGCGTCCATTTAAAATTATAATACAAATTATAAAGCGATAAAGAAATTGTGAGATAAAACATAATATGCATTTTGATGATATATTTTACCATACCACTTAAAAGTGACAAAATTTGAGCATATCAAAAATAATTTTATCTCATTTCACCCTTATTATTATATGTTTTTTTTTATAATTTTAATGAGACCCAACCCGAAGGTTTCAAGTAACAAATAATTTTCCAAATCGGTTTATAAATTTCGGAGTTCTGCAGCAAACTAAAACATAACCGTAATATCAACGTTCTGAGAAACTTCTTCGTTTTTTTGAAATCGGTTAAAGCTAAACAATTATTAATACCTTGATAAATAACAAGAAGAAAAAGAAAGTATACACACTCAATGGCCCCTATTAGGATATATCCTGTGTCGGAGGGCCGGAAACATACATACATAATGACAAGGACAAACACATCCAGACTGAAAAACGTTCCTGTATAGTCAATACAAACATCTGCTCTGAGCGGAAATCGAACCCGCGACCTGAGGCGCTCAAGGCAGGTTCGCTACCGCTGTGTCACAACGTCGTCAATATACTATTTACTTTCAGCGTACCGTATTTTGGGTAAACTATGTCATGGTATCTACGTATATTATGCGTGTCATTCCACAATTTCAGTCAAAATAGATTATAAAAGGATAGTTTATTAAATTAACCTAAATTAGAGGCACGCTTACTTATTGTCAGTTTTTTTAAATAATATTTTTGTTTATAGAGTGAGGCGTGAACCAATTACACTCATGGCTCGGAAAAAGAAATCAGTAGGTTAAGCAGCTTTGGCTGTGGTCAGCTCGAGGACGAGTGACATATATTGTTATTTCAATTATGTTTTTCAGTGCTTCAAAAGGTAAGCGAAACGTAGTTAAAAGTTATGTGAGGCTTATAAACGACTTGAATAACTCTAGCTAGCTATCCAAGCAAACAACCATACATGAAAACGTAAACAGAAATTATCATTAAATAGACAGTTTGTCAGAATAAAATGTTTTAGAACTCTTAAAATGTTTGAAATTCATGATTTTCCGTAAATGTAATCATAATATTGTGGGTAAAAATTGAGTTTTTCGGAAGTTGTTTTAGGGTCTTCTGACCCTATATACTCAATTAAAATTAATGTACATTGTATAATAGGATAAATGCTCCTCAATTTCTTCGTCTTTTTCTGCCACAAAAGACCACCACCCAAGTTAAGAAAGATTGTTCTACCGACTACGTCAAAGATTAAGAATTTAATAGATTTAATCAAGATATCAAAGGTTAAAATACAAAATATCTCCTCAAATTTAAACTTAATGACATAAAATTGATGTCATACATATAATAGTTTAAGTTTCGTAGTAATTTTATAAAGGCCAGAATTAATTCAAAAATTAAACGGACAGACGGACAGACGGACAGACGGACAGACGGACATGACATAAAAAGGAAGGGTACAGTAGGGTTGGAAATTGGGACTCCTGCGTTTTCACTCATTGCACGAAACGCAAAAGTATTCTGTTACTTTACGCCTATTTTCTGTGAGAGTGTAATACGTCCCCGGTCCATTTACGCTGGGAAAAGCGAAAAGCAGAGAATCATATATACGTTACTAGATACATAGTAACGTATATATGATTCTCTGAATCGGCAGTAAATAAGCTCTAAATACATTTGTATAATTATAGTAAATGTAAAACAGATAACAAATTGTATATAGTGTCCATTGAAGCCTGCGCTACTAATGAGACCCGCGAGTTTATACGGCCGAATAGAAAATAGCGGCCAATTAAATCCAATTATAAGGAAATGTGCCCCTTTGATCTTGAGTAGCTTATGTTTAAAGGGTGATTTCGCGCACAATATGTTATATTTATTGTTATTTTAATCTTAGACCATTGTTGTTAAATGGTCTAAGCCTCCCCCAACAAATGGATGAAATATTTGTTAGTAAACTGTCACTCATGGCATGTCCTGTTGTTAAATGGTCTAAGATTTTAATATAAATTCTCATTAAAGAAATCTGTATTAATAAATTCTCAAATCCTTGTGTTGAAAGATTCTGCTAAGCGATATTTCTATATTTTTCTTAACTTCTTTCAAAAAGAGGATGAAGTTTTATCTTCTACATCTTAATATTAAAATGTAATTTAATTTAATGTCCACATGATTTGTACAATTAATTATTTATAAATAGGTATATATAGTCAATGTTGAATCAGTAGTAACTAAATAAAAACACAAACAATAAGCTATATTTACTGATAATAATTGTCGCTGTTCAAGTTGAATGTGGGTATTGTATTGTTATTATTGTGGAGTGTTTAAGTCTTTGCTCGATATAGTAAAAAAGAAAAACAGTTGAAAAGCTAAAAGTGGGCGTTAAAAGCATTTACAAATACCCGTATGTCTCGCAAGAGAACACCCACTGAGTACAGAACGCTTTGAAAATGATCTAAAATATAAATGGTAACTTCAATATATTTAAGTATTAGCTTCTCCCCGCGGCTTTTCCTCCTTGATTAACGTTTATAATGAGGTATCTTTAATGGCATATTAAAAAAAAATAATTCCCTTTAATTCCCTATTTCGTTCCTTCAAGTTTTATTTGCGCGACAAGTGTGTCAAAGTGTCCTTAACCGTTCAGTGCCCCATCTATATCTATAGTAAAATTAATCGTAACAAGCAAACAAAATTTTGCATTTATAATATAAGTTATGATTGCATAGTGTAGAGTTTGCTGTCGTGGACATACCCACAAAGCCTTTAGCACAAAGGCTCAAAATCCTAATTTTAGTCTTGCCAAATTACTATTTCTTGTTATTCCATAATTAAAATGATTTATATTCGTACATTTATCAAGAACCCTACGTCTAGATCGGCCAAATTCCAGGGAGGGCAGCTGCACTCTCTTTACCTTTACCTCGGTACACCACTTGCTGTTATTTCAAAAATAAAAATGGATTAAGCTAGGAAGTACTAAGAAGTACACCCATATATACGGTGAGTATGAAATAAGGCGCAAAACCGTTTCTGCCTTCTTTCTCATCCTTTTTTTCTACGATTACTGGCAACGTATGAGTATAGTGCCACTGATTTTACAACTGCGTACTTTTGTTTCTTTCCCTAAGGCCGTATTTTCTACTTACTATTACTGCCGGTATCTATTCAGTGTCTGCTTATACTCTTAATCTGATTTGACGAGTTACTAGTTTTTACACATAAGTAATTGCCTTACCTCCGCAAAGGGTGAATCAGTAACTCATTACGTTAGGTTGGAGCAAATTACCTATCAAGAGTTAACGATTATTATCAGAATTTATAATAACAAACGGGACAGCTTAACGTGATTTCCACGGCTAGGTGGGGAGACAAACCCCCATACCGAAATAGATATTTATAACAAACCTTGTTTGTTGTTTGCCATCGTCAATAATAAAAAATAGTTTTGTTTTAAATGCATTATCTGAATATCTTAATTAATATGTTCACAAGTTTTATTTAAACAATTTTAGTATTCACATAATATCATTTTATGTTAAAAATGTTATTACAAAAGCAATATTATGCATGAATGAATCTTGTATCTCAGTGTGAAATAACTGTTATGGAAAACGGAAAATAAGTCAAACGCAAATTATATCCGGCACGAGCGAATATTGAAGTTGATAAAAAAACATTCTGCTTATATTGGCGAAATTTGCAAGCAGTAATTGATAATATCGAGTTCATATTTTTGCGCTTCTATTTATATTACATATTTTCTCCTAACTTTTGTTTTACTTTCTTCTACGTACTTTTTTAATTTTTTCAACGTTAACTTTTCAATATGGGTGACTAAATCATGTTCCTGACATACAAAATTTCGAGTCCATCAGTCTCTATACCAATATAATAGATCTGAAGAATTTGTTTGTTTGTTTGTACGTGCTAATCTCAGGAATTACTGTTTTGAATTGCAAAAAAAGGCATTGCTAGTATTCTTTTTAAAAAAAAAGTCACTGTTCACTATTAAATAATTGAGTTGAAAATCTATTTTTTTTTTGACTTGTTAGAGCATCATAAATTGAATTTCTCCGTTCACTCAATATTCCAAATTGAACGGCCAAATTTAAATTCATGATGTAGTCTGCTCGGACTTCAAGCTTGTTGCAAAAGTAGAACAATAGAACAGTTGCAATAATATTCACACTTTAGATATATTCACTATCTAATACATGCAATACTGCTGAATTGAATTTAGATCTACCTTTTGGATGTACACCTAGAAAAATACTATTATGGTTATATCGTTGTTTTAGATTGTCAATTCTATTATTTTTAATATAATGTTTTTGTAATACTGTGAGAAACATTAAGGTATGTGGTTTTAATTGTCTGTCGGACCATCACTCTCAAACAACATAAGTGGACGTCTTTTTCTTGATATCAAGTAATCTGTGCCCAAATGGCACAACTGAAAACCATCAATCGAAGAATTGAATTGAATTGAATTCTTAATATGAAATCAGAAACTATATGTAGAGTAGATAATTATAATTCTATAAATTATATCAATTGCATAATATGACTGGCTGGTATAAAACTATAATACCAATCAGGATAGGTTGGGACGGACCGTTTAGAGAGACGACGGTCCGTACACCATGACGCAAACGTTAGAAATGCGTACATATACCACACTGCATACCTATTTATAGAATAGTATTGACAATGAATATGGATAGAACGGAGAGACTGACAAATATCAAATATCTAACTACCGCCATTTTTCTATTTGAGCTCTGACAAGAGCTCTATCCAAAGAAGATATTGACATCCGTACGTGAAAAACTTGTCTTCACATATATGTAGTAAAGCTGGAAATAAGATGTAGAATGCTCCATACTATTCTCTTGTCTTGTTAATACTTAGTCTAAATCAGGGACAATGGATCTCAGTATCTGGTATAAATTTCAACTTGCTAGGTCCACCCGATCCAGAAAAAATCGATGGTGACACATGGACAGACAGACAGACGGACAAGAAAGTGATCTTATAAGGGCTCTTTTTTACCTTTTAAGTAACGGAACTCGAAATCTCTCGTCTCTCGTCATTTTACATTATTTATTCTGACGTGTTTTTTTAATTTTTAATAACCAAGGTGAGATGGGAGATGTTATGTTTTCTACGCGACACTAAACTATGTACGTACGTAAAAGCTCTGTTACATGTTAAATACTTACAAGTAGCATGAAGCAGCGATGTCGTGCGGAGGGTAAACTAGTATGGGAGGGGAGTGCGCAGGGCTGGGGCTGTTCTTGCGTCGACGTGCGCAGAATACTCCCGCCATCACGATGAGCAAAACTAACGCTGCGCTTGCACCACCCAGTGCTACGAGTGCTGCTTCTGTTGGGTTTGAAGATTTGATTAAAAATTGAAGTTAGTTTTGTACAACATGTATGAGTCAAATATTAAGTTCTCTCAGTCACCCCCGCCTGGTGACGCTGTCAAGGCCGATAGGGCCAACAGTAATACACAAACAGAATAAAAAAATAATGTATTCACATAACGATATTTGTATAATGCATATATTTATATGCTGTAATACAGTAGTACATACTGTAGTAGTTAGTGTGTGTAGTCTTAAATTAGATTATAGAAGAAAACTTAAGAACGTACTCTCAATATGAAGAATGAATATGCTTTAAAATTGCCTCGGTTAAAAGCTCTCTAGTTTAGTGAATAAATTGAATTTTGTAATATAGCAAGGCTGGTCAATAGCTGTTTGTGGGAGTGGCACTAAATGTGTTTACTCATTTAGCTGCCTTTGACCGCAAAAATGGAATCATAGAGAAAACAAAAATTAAAAAAAAGTAATTATAAAATGTCAATTTCTGTGTACATAAAATTAAAAAAACTTAAATTATTATTGATTATTATTTATTCAAGTGTCACTTTCCACGTGTCGCCGATTTCACGAAATAGCAGACGGGTTTTCGCCGTAATTATTAAAGTGAATTAAGGATTTAATCAGAAACAGAAAGAGTTGATTCCAAATTTTTCGTATTGACTAATAGTATTAATTTTAAGATGTTAAAATAATTTAATTGTGATTCTTGTTTCTCACATGTAAAAAGTACTACTTCCTTTTGGTTTGGTAAATTCAGTCCTGTATTTTTTTTTAACTTTATTTACAAATTAATTGAAGTAGTAATGTATATTATATATACTTTAATTGTTGGCGCGCAATGTATAATATTTTTAGCACATACACACAATTTTAGATATTGTACCCTAGTA
Source organism: Hestina assimilis (assembly GCA_023373885.1). Classification (NCBI taxonomy): domain Eukaryota; kingdom Metazoa; phylum Arthropoda; class Insecta; order Lepidoptera; family Nymphalidae; genus Hestina; species Hestina assimilis. Next base: position 8,721,708 of record CM041754.1, read on the forward strand.
GTGAATCCATTTAAATTTATTACACTAAAAGAATAATTTACCATTTTAATAAATAAAACTCTAAATTAATTTACCAAGCACAAACACTGTTAGACATTAACATAGCCACAAAATAAAAACACACTTCAAACTTTTTTAGTTTTAATTAGAAGTTTAATACCCGAAAGAGACGCTGAAGGCTATCCCTAAAGTAGATATAGGTAAATACTTTAGGATAGCCAATTCGTTTAATATAGTCTTTTATTTAGACGTCATATATAAAGTTAAATATTAGATACAAAAGATGGTATTACTATTAAGTATTATAATTAGGTAATATCTATACTTATATTATTAAGCTGAAGCAATTTTTGTTTGTTATGTTGAACGCATTAATCTCTAATAGCCCATTTCTTGAGGAAGGCTATAGGCTATATGACATTATGATACGATACTTAGAAGCAGAGCAATAAGAATGAAAGCAAAGACAGGCGATAAGATGCGGTTAAATGGTGAAACGGGGTGGTCTCACCCAAAAGAAGCGAAGCCGCGGGCACCGCTAGTAGAATTATAAAATTCCAAAGCTAAAAAGCTTAAGTCCTCGAAATTAATTAATTACAAGAGTATCTTACTTAATTTTATTAACGCTTAAATACATAATTATAACCCTTTTATTAATTAATTACCCTTAGGCTACAAAGCCTTTTATACGACTTTCATTATTACAAGTAAAATAGATTTATATTCTGCTTGACCGTGAGGTCAAAAACTGTGTTGTAAATTTTGGTGAAAAAACGCCATTTGTGTCGTAAAAGCCTTATTCAGAATTCATTCATTCACACCATTTTCACTTGTAAAAGACGTAAATTTTTACTTTATATTCTACCACCGTAAAATATATTATTTATGTCTTTTTCACCTTCTACTAATTATATCTAACGGCTAATTATACATTAAAAATTTTTTTTTACTGAAGCGAGGCTATTGAAATGTTAACTTGTTAGGGTTCCGTAGCCAAATGGCTAAAACGGAACCCTTATAGTTTCGTCATGTCCGTCTGTCCGTCCGTCCGTCTGTCCGTCCGTATGTCACAGTCATTTTACTCGGAGACCATTGACTCTATCTATACGAAATTTACTAATTAGGTGTATTCCATGAACCGCACAAGGATTTTGTAATAAAATCTTAACATATATATGAATTAAGGGTAGCAGTCCATACATGTAACTGACGATTGAAAAAAATTTCAACGTATGGCAATGTGTGAGATATCTTTGGATAGTTCTTTTAAAATGATAACGAGGTTTGATTTTGAGTTTTTTCATTACGCCAGTAGTTGTTGAGATATTAGCTCCTAAAGTCGTAAAAATCGTGTCCCCCTCTAACTTTTGAACTATGGGATTTAAAATTCTGGAAAAATTTGAGCTTGTAGAATACCACATGAACTTTCATCCACATTTAGTTTGAAGAAGATAGGTCTCTAAATTTAAGAGATATATAAGTTTTTCCCATAACTTTGTTTTTCATATTACTTTTAATAATTACTATGAAATTACCAACTTATTTTTGCGGTCGGTTTTAATTCGTTATTATTTTTAAAACCGTTAAGATTCTTCATAACCTTACCATCACCCATTTACTGTACACCCTGTTTTCTCGATTTATCCAAGGCATTTTAATTACGATATCTTATGGCAGAAATTAAAACTCACTGGCATGCCTGAAGAGATCAACAGGATTTTTAAGTTTTGGTATAAGAATCAGGTTACTGTTGTGCGATGGTCAGAGAGCTACTCAAGGTCTTACAGGTTGGAATGTGGGGTGAGGCAGGGTGGCCTGACCTCACCCAAGTGGTTTAATCTGTATGTGAATGCTCTAATACAGACGCTCAGTAGCACTCGTGTCGGATGTCATATTGACGGAGTCTGTTTTAATAACATTAGTTACGCAAACGACATGGTTCTGCTGAGTGCATCTGTCTGTGGGTTAGCAAAACTGCTAAGTCTTTGTGAGAACTATTTCAAACGTCATGGCTTAGTCTATAACTGTAAGAAAAGCGAATGCATGGTCTTTCAGGCCAGGGGAAAATCGATTCCATCTATTGTACCTGCTATCAAGTTACACGAGGTTCCACTAAAGAGATTTGAATGCTTTAAATATCTTGGCCATGTAGTATTCTATGACTTGAAAGACAATGCAGATATTGAGAGAGAACGCAGGGCTTTGTCTGTTAGGGCAAATATGATTGTTCGCAGGTTTGCTCGTTGCTCAATGCCAGTCAAAATAACGCTTTTCAGAGCTTACTGCACCACATTTTACCCTAGCAGCGTGTGGGCAGACTATACGCGGAAATAGTACAACGCCCTGCGTGTACAATATAAAAATGCTTTCAGGATGCTAATGGGTATGCCTCGTTTTTGTAGTGCATCGGGGATGTTTCCCGAGGCGGTGTGGACTGTTTTTATACCATTATGCGAAAGCGGTGCACATCGTTGTTGCGCAGGATTCGTTCCAGCTCAAGTGGCGTCCTGAGAGCATTTGTTAATAGATTCGATTGTTTGTATGTGAACTGCTGTCGGATTCACGTGCTGACAAATTAATCCTGTCTTAGGTTAAATAAGTTTTAGAAATTACTAATAAATAGGCGTAAGATACTTGTATTACTAACAACATATGATCCATTGTTGACCGAAATAAAGTTATTATTATATATATTATTATATAACCATGCTGCGGAACCCTTTAGTTTCAACTGTGCGTGGTCCACAACGCACTTGACTGCTAATTTTTATATAATTAAGCTCAGTAGTCTCTTAGTTATATAATTAAGTAAGTATTATCATGCAGGGTATCAAATAAAAACGGGATGAAAATGTTTTAACCCGTATATAATTTGTTTTGAGATTTCTGCAAATTAAAATTTAAGACAAAAATGGGCATGGCAAAGGTTTCATGTCGAGGATAACTACATGTTGACTATATACGAGTACAAGAAAAGCTACTGTATTATGGACATTTCTAAGTTGGTTGCAAGAATATGATTTTAAATTGGATTGACATTAATTAATGAAAGTAACAAAGTTACATGTCCAATTAAAATTGGACTGATTGCTTCCTTTGTTAGTTATTCTCTACTCACAGAGCTGTGAGATATTTTGATTTTCCATTTCATTTCCCTTGAAATACTTTTAAATGTATTTATTAAGTTTCCTTTAGGCTTGCGAGTCAAAGTAAACTCATTGTTAACGCGTTGTATTTTTCGTCTATTTTTCGTCAATTACAAAAAAAATGCCTTCTGGTGTAAAAGTAAAGAGCCTGTTTCTATTATAGTCTTAAAAGTTATGTTAAAAATACTACTTTTTAATCTATCTGCAATATTACTATCGACGATATAAATTATGTAACAAACAAACTCCCCTATCATACACAGATTCAATGAAACAGTTTTGCAGTCTCCAACAATATTTTACACCTAAATTTAATTAATCATCTGTACTAAGCTTTTTATTTTAACGACGGCATTACCCTTCAGACAATATTATAGTGTACATATTGTTTGCAGAAAATAAGATCGTCACGTGAACCCATCAACTTTTTACGAGCTTCATTACACGAGTCTCTGATGTATACCTGCGTGAGTTAATAATAGGCTTCGGGAGACTTGATATTCTAGAAATGTATTTTCAAGCCATTTTAGCTTTTAGTATGAAAATATTAAATATTTCGTTCCCATTTATGAAACTGTCCCTACATTACATGTTTAATAAAATAATGAAAATTTAATGATTATAGATATTTGTTGTTATTACAACATACATACAATTCAAAACTAACTACGTTTATAAATAATTCTCATTATGTGAATCATACAAAGACATGAGTCCACGGAGAATCATGGCAAGAATGTTATTTGTATTTTCCCGCTGAATCGCAATCCCGATTTTTTAGGTGAAATTAATAAAAAATTGAGTTAAATTAATAAATAAAAAAAGAAAATGAATTAAGGGAACAGTCCGTACATGTAAATGGGGTTTAAAAAGTAATGCAAGTTAAGGTGAGGCGATTTGACTTTAGGGTTTTTGTAGCGCGAATAGATGTCTAGGCGCGCCTTATAGGAACTCATACGAGCGTCGAAGCGCTACAAATATGATATAGACTATCTTAAGATAAGTCAACGGTAGTAGAGCTCTCATAGAAAATCGGCTTAATGTATTAGTAGAGTGATGCTTATATTGATTTCCTCACTCTTCTCGCATTTATTTCACACTATATTTTCATAATATTATATATTACTTACGTATTTATACTATAATTGGTTTATCAATGTCTATAGAAATGGTCATTAGAGCTGAACAATACATCATCAAAACATAATGAATATTCATGTTACAGCTCCTTTATTTGCTTGTTAGTCATTATATATTCAAACTAAATTTGATTCACTGTGTCGATCTGTTATTCAAATATTGACTTTTATATGGAACTTGTTGGTACCTATTGTTCTTTTTGTAATGGAAAACTGAATAATAGAATTTAAAATTTGTTCTTAACTAAAACGTAAAAATGATAAACAATTTCAACCGCCAAAGTAAAGTAAAAAAGAACAATTTTTATGCAGTGATCCCATATACTTAACTTAGTACTTACTTTGGAAAATTTCATTTTCTGTCTACGAAATCTGTTACCAGATAATCGATAATCGATCCCTATACAAAAATATGTTAAGTAACATTTTTTATTTTTTTTATTTGGAAAATAGGGCAGATGACTTTACTCCACCTGATGGTAAGTGGAAATAAAGTCCATACGCGAAGCCGGCTAACAGAGTTGCGGAATGAAACCGTGTTAGCCACCCTTGCCCTGCCTACCCGCAAGATGCCTCTTCACGCCATTTATTTATTTATTTCTTCATTTATATGTATATACAAAAATAAACCCAAATTGAGAACCTCCATTGTAAAAGCGGTTAAAGGTTAAATTGAATTAAATCTATCTGTCTTATTACTAAAAAATCGCTTGTCGTGAGTATTTGTTTAGATTTGTGTATAAAATGCATTGTTATTTTCTTAAATAAGTTAAGATCAAGTTATATGAGTAATTATTGTTTATCTAAACAATGTCGCGGTTAATTTATTTTAGCTTAATGACACTAAATACTACTTTTATAAAATAACTGATTCAGACCAGCGTTCTTTTACGTTCAGCATTCGTGCGTTTAAGGTAATTTTGGTATACTTAGTGCATCTGCTTATTCCGGCGTATAAGCTCGTATTAGTGGCAGTAGCGTATTTGTAGTGCTTTATATTACGCGCTTATACGAGCTTATAAACGCGTCAATACTCATACGAGTTGCGTATGCGGTAAAAGGCGCGCTTATACGCACCTACACGCGCTTCGAAAAACGAGCTCATACGCTCGTATAAAAACCTCGTCTGAACGCCTAACGTTTGGTAAAGTATTCTCTATAACCGAACATGTTTAAAATAGTGTTATTATGTTAACATACTAAATATATAACTTACCCCTTAAATTGATAGCATTGGCAATTGAAAACTCAGGAACAATCTCAGCAGTTGGTGCTTGTTCAAGTTTTGGGTTAGCAGAAGACAATTCCAATTGTCCTAGAGACTCAACGTTCATGGGCGTCACAGAATCATCATTGTTTAGTACCCCGTAGTCATCTCCGTTCGGCTCCGAATTGTATACTAATTCGTAATCTGGATAAGAAATATTACTTTTAAAAAAATATTAATTTTTGTACCTTAAAACTTTGTTTTATATTTAACATTTAAAGGTCATAAATAAAAACTTACATAATACTCATTGATACTGTTACACTAATCACTCAGCCATCGTTATGAAATTATGAGTACACGTTGTTAGGGGTACAGGATAATTCAGTAATAGCGAAATCATCATCCCGAAAAAGTACTGTTTCCGAGAGATATAAAAAAAGACATATACTCTTGTCTACTCTACGATAACTCGGTCCACAGATACGATAAATTGTATGCACACTCCAGTCTCAATGAGGTGCTAGTGCTTTTACAGTATTTTTATTGCTTCGACAAATTAGGAATACATAACCATCATAATAGAATGCTGTATTCAAACTGAGTTCACGATATAAAAGCATCCTACATTGATGTTAAGTGTGCAGTTTATTATTTATTTATTATATAATGCAGCTTTGTTCTTAACGACCTTTGTTCTGAAGAAGTGACCTTTTTGAGCAAATCTAGGTTCTAGAATTTTATTGAGAAATAAATGTTTACAAATGCAAATATTGACTCAGCGTGTTAATAAATATTAGAAGAAATAAACTATAATCTACCGAATGATAACATTTGGTTTAACACTAAATGTTAAGTCTATAATTTTAATTGTAGGAACAAAGATAAACTTACAATATCTAGCCAAGAACTTTACTGCTGCGAGTCAGTAACTCTTTTAAAGATAATTTATACGCTTTTACGAATAAAAAATAAGCCTGTTTTGTTTATTATGATTTTGGGATTGAAGCGATCGAAGCTATTTCATTATAATTAAAAATAAAATCATTCAAAAAAACAAAAAATATCGTCGTGTAAATATAGCCACTTCTTTTTGCTCCAATTAATTTTCAGACTGAAATATTTTAAAGTACTATTTTTCATCATTAATTGAATTTGGCTTACTGTTTATACATTTTGCCTATTAACCAAATAATTAGACCAGTAAATATGAAACTTACCCGTACTTAACCTTAACCTTTACATCTTACTTCTACTTGAATTAATTGGATTTGAGGTGATCTTGTCATTGTTATGGTGACATTCTCATTTCATTGTCGAGGCAAATTTACGTTGATTGAAAGTCTCAAAGAGGAAAACAATTATTGTAAAGTCTTAAGAACTAACTTAATTAAGGATTGTGCTTGTTATATCAGAATTATTCATAAGCAATGTAATTGAATAACTATTTTCGAATAACGAACATTTGATACATTTTCATAATGTATCCTTTATTGTTATTCCATTTAAGATATTTTATTGTAAAGTCCTAAGAACCTACTTAATTAAGGATTGTGCTTGTTATAGCAGAATTATTCATAAGCAATGTAATTGAATAACTATTTCGGTCTAACGAACATTTGATAAATTTTCATAATGTATCCTATGTTGTTATTTCATTTAAGATATATTTATTATTGTGGTTTTGTCAGGTATATTATACTTACTAGTATAGCTATCAATCGGATCTATAGGGTCGACTGGTGGAGCATACCACGGTCTTCTTGAGTAGACCTTTTTACTGGTCACCGTCCGCTCTTCGTCATCAGCGTTTCGATAAACTGAGGGAGACCGGTTTAACATCTCTAAACATCTGTTGGATACTGTAACAAAAGAAAATATACGTACTGATACAGACTTATAAATAAATAAAATAGAGCTATAAATATAGCTATATGTTCCGGGGATCTCACAAGATAACGAAAAGAACGGGAGTGACGGATCGGAACCTACAACAACATACAAAGACAACAAAATAGGGAAACATACATAAGCATTCATACCAAATATCAAATATATTCCGGGGATCTCACAAGATAACGAGGAGAACGATAGCGAGGGATCGAAACATACAACAACACACAAACACATCAACATACGAAAACATACATATACATACATATAATATCAAATCCTTGGCTCTACGAAGAGCATAGCTGTTTTAGCCAAAGTAAGGCTAACTCGTCTGGGGAATTTTCTACCCTTTATATAAAAATAGTCTAAGGACATATACGTTATAAGAATTTGAGTCTGGTATAGTGATGAAAGTACGTAACGATTTCGGTACTCCTTCAGGCATTCGTGTCTGTAAATATATTTTCAGTATTTTCATACCACAAAACTGTTACCGTATAATGTGACCTATTACTAGCAAAATAAGTATCAATCTAAACTAGCATCTAGAATGAGATACGAAAGTGGAGAGGAAAAGGGGAAGAAATGAAAATGAGACAGAGAGGCTTAGACCTCTAGCTCTCAAGCTCACACTACTAATTCAATAGTAAACGTACACCAAATAAATGTTCTTAATACATAGTAACAAAAACTACAATCGCTAATACAATAATTAATATAATATTCAGTATGACAAAGTTGTGCATATACCATTAACTTCTTTGAAAATTTATCAGTTTATTGGAAAGTTAATCGGTCCAACTCAGATAAGTCCACAAACTAAGCAACACTTTCGTTCTACTAAAAGCGGATTTTAAATTATAATTTCTTGCCCAAAGCAGCATCAACTATTTTGCAATCTATTTTTTTGGGATTTAGAAATTTATTGATATAACTAATTTTCAATTTTTAAAATTTTTTTGAATAGAAGTCAATATTGAGTTTTTAACTATTTATACTACACATGCAAACCCGTGTATTCATATGTGTTCCTAATGAATATTCTAATAGAAAATTTCGACGTAGGGAAACACTTATCTAAGGCAGTACGGAGTCCGAGTTGATTCTAAATTCCTTGAAATAACCTATGCTTTTAACCTTTGCCTAGCGCAACGCGAATTAGAAAGAGATTTCGGCAGTGCCTCTTCTGTTGGTCGAAATTAGACTACTCCAGTTTCCAAATAGTAAAGCACTTGATTAGCCAATGTTCATGCTTAATACACTTAACAATTATAATTACAGATCCATGACACCGTTGTGGCATTGTGGGTAGCTAGTATGCTTTAGCATCGACCGTTGCGGGTTCGATTCCCGCTCGGGCAGATGTTTACATTGATCCTACAAATATCTGTTACGGTCTGTACGTTTGCCCTTGTGGGTCTCCACACCATGCCTCGGAGAGCACGTTAAGCTGTCGGTCCCGGTTATGTTCACATAACATCTGATAATAATCTTTAACTCTAGATAAGTAAATCGCTCTTATTCAATGAGTTACTAGTTCGCCCTTAGGGTTACAGAGGTCAGATGGAAATCGCTGTGTTTAAAAACTAGTAACCTGTCAAATCCGGATAATAGTAATGAGCAGACCCTGGGTAAATACTCGTATAGTAACGGGAATACTGCTAGAAAGAAGAATCATAATTACAGATCATCCTAAGTAAATATCTGATGTTCATTCTACTGTAGGGAACGTACTCAATGAGGAGACGACTTGGTTCTTTGACGTCTTTATTGTAACTGTTTTCTAATACAATAGTTGGTGGGAGGCATACACACTACACTACCAACACAAATCGATCTCTGAATACCTAACATGTCTTTCACTAAGATACTTAGGCACATCATCAGACATTTCCACGTTCCATAGGAACTATATAATATAAAAATTAATATCAATGCTGGTATACTTATCACAAACAAATATCTGGTCGACATTTCTTTAATAGAATTACGTAAGTTTAGTAGAAGAAGATGTTTATTTCAGAAATTCATCCATATGTATGTTAGTAACGATTTATCTTTCTTTTGCTAGATTAGTAAATAATAATAATTAACAAATTATGAATTGAATTTAGAAGATACAATAATTATATTATATTTAATAAAATTTTAATTTAATAAATTCACTATTTTATCTGTTGTGTAATTATTTTAACCCAGTGGTGTTGTATGGGACAGTAAAAGTGGCTAGCTATAACTTTTAACAAAGAATTACTACTGCTTCGAATCCTTTGAAACAGCGAAGCTACTTTTTTACGGATGATGGCGTTAAAACCATCTGTTCTCGTTTCTACAAACATAGATGATGCGCTGCAGTGACGCGGCAGCCCTAGAAGCATTCTAAATGCATTATTATACTTAAGCGCCACAGGTCACAGGTTCGATTCCCGCGTGGAGCATATGTTTTTATTGACCATTCAGGCATGTGTTCCGGTTTGGGTGTGTTTGTCCTTGTCTTTGTGTATGTTACCGGACTTCTGATACAGGATAGCACAGCACTATCCTGATGGGCTGTTGAGTGTGTAGCGTTTATTTATGGACAGAACGTAAACATGTCCGATTATCAGATTAGATCGTATCATAATTTGTTAAAATTGTGAAGATTTAGTTTTATGTCTTGAAATAATTTAACTAATGTCCATTAAGTTCAGAGCTCTATTTGTAATCTAATGAGGTAGAAAATTATACTTCAAATGATAAAAAGACATCTCCATTTTTCTGACACTTTATTGTTACCATTTTGCAAAGCCTTTTTATAAGTAAATTAATTTTTATTTCGATGCGACATTTATAATGTAATGATTTGTGGCCTATAGTTTGTGGTTATCCGGGAAAAATACTATTTGTATTCCAAATTTCATCCAAATCTGTTCATTTTCGCGTGACAGATTACCAATATCTCTCAAACTTAGCCTATACTTATATATAGATTACTTTCTCTCATACGTTATCATTAAAATTCTAATAAACTTTGATATCAGAAACCTCTCTTTTTGTAAAATCTTGATTGAAAAACTTCATAATTATATAAACTTAAAGGCTTAAACCGCAATTTAGTGTAAAATTAGTTTTTAAATTAAGTTCTCGAAATCCATTCAATATTAAAATAATTTCCTTTTATTAAAAATGAAGTTTCGAGCGCAGCGGAAGTCAAACCAATCCTATTATTCAGACCGGAGGTAGATTCATTCGAGTGTACTAAATCACTTTTGAAGAAATTGTATAACATTGGTAAATTATTCCCTTAAATTTGGAGATTCCATCTTGTATTTTTTGAAACTAGCATCTGCCCGCGGCTTCTCCCGTGGGAATAACTTTTTGTAATGACACCTTTATTGCAATACGACTAAAAGTTTCCGCAAGCTTTTCCGATAAAAACCTTTCATCCCCAATTTCATTTCCAAATCCAAATTTTATAGTTCGTTTTTTACCCCATGGGAATTTAAAAAAATTCCGGTACAAAAAGTATCCTATGTTTTATTTTATTTTTTTGTTACATGTGTGGCAAACAAGCATAGGGTCCACCTGATGGTAAGTGGTTGCCGTAGTCTATGAGCGCTTGCAGCACCATTAGTTGGTGCCACTCACGCGTTGCCAACCTCGAGATATTGGTTCTTAAATCTCTTCCGCCCAGTAATTTCACTAGCCTACAGTACCTAAACCGGAACACAGTAATGCCTAAGTACTACTATTTGGCGGCAGAAAGTTTGACACAGCGGTGGTACCTACCTAGCCGGCCTCTCGCAACAAAAGACCTACCACCTCTGTGATTGAGTGTACTGGTGGAATAATTTCTGCTGTGACAGACACTATTCCAACAGCGGGTGATGGGGTCGTCACATCCCGACGCCTGTCAAAAATCCGGTTTTGAGGTTTAATCCTGGTAACAATCTATATCTATGCCAAATTTCATCAAATCCACTCAGCCATTTCTGCTTGATTGAGTAACAAACATACAAGCATCTAAACATCTAAACATACAAAATTTCACGTCTATTATATCAGTGGGATAAATGTAATTTAAATCATCAAAGCTTTGAGCTTGTAACAAAGGCTCTTTATAATATATGTATATACTGGTTGGACAAAACTAATTAAAAGTAAACGTCTAGTTATTGTAATTGTTTGAAACACAGAACAGTATGTAATTTAGATATAATTTATGTACAGTTTTACTTACTTAAAATTCTCAGTTTTCATTTTTTTATTGGAATACCAATAAGTATAATTATTTTTATTTTACATGTAAATAAAATCCATTGAAACATTTAGTTTTTTTTTAAAAACTATAAATATTTTTAAAGTATTTTGTCGATTTAGCTATGTCATATGGGGTTTATGATCCGCTAATTAGTGGCATACCATGGTAAAATTAAGAAAAATATCATCCCAAATCTTTTATGAAAATTATGCAAAGATTTTTTTTTGGAATCAGCTCTTTATCTATTGAGCTATTGAGGCTTTGTTATTGAGGCGTTGAGATAATTATTCTGCTTATCTTAAATTAGCCTAAAGGATTATAATATCATAACGGTCAATAACGATTTATTTTAACAATTTAATTTACTTACGACACTTGTAATTTCAATTAATATAGGAATGAATTCTCATTTTTTTTAAATATTATTTGGACACAAGTAAGCAATACCATGTCAACCCACACGAATATCATTTCGAGAAAAAGGCGTTTGAAGATTTTGAACAACTTGCTTTATATGTTTTTTTTTATGTATTGGTCAAACTTTTCGAAATTTTAGATTTATATAAGTTATTTATACTTATTTTCACAAAAATAAGTATACAAACTGCATATTTCGTATATAATATAACCCAAAACGTTTAAAATAATACATAAATTACATGATAAAAAAATGGCTTTTTTAGAAGTTTTAAAACTTAAAACTCTACAAATATTAAAGAAAAATGTTCTTCAGCCATTTACCAACACTTCTGCATATATAACTCAGTTTTTTCAATTTTGTGGGTTGACATGGTATTGCTTATTTGCATCCATTTAAGCATCAGATATAATAAAAAATCTACCAACATTGACTCACTTCGCTGGTGCTCCTTCGTCAATTAGCACTAACGCAACGCAACGAAGTTAGTTAAACGTTAACTTAATTCGATTATTTGGAAGCTTTGATTAACTTTGTTTTGTTGTGTGTATGTAATTTACGAAGTAGCACCAGCGAACCTATAAACATTTTGTTAGTATCGAAAGCGGCTGTCCATATCTATACATAATATAATAAAATTGGAGTGTCTGTTTGTAATATTAAAATAACCGTTTTTTGTTACATGTAAATGAATATATATATAATAACATTTTTTACAATTTTTGTCTGTCTGTCTGTCTGTTTGTTCCGGCTAATCTCTAAAATGGCTGGACCAATTTTGATGGGACTTTCATTGGCACGTAGCTGATGTAATAAGGAGTAACTTAGACTACTTTCATATTAGAAAAAGAATTAGGGTTCCGTTCATTAAAGAAAAAATGGTACATCACGCGAGCAGAGCCGTGGGCGCAGCTATCGTATATCATACAATAAGTCTATCTCTACCAATAAATACCTGATATAGTCTCAATAAATATGGGGCAAAGTCATCATTTACTGAACAAATTATTGTGATGACAACAAACTGGTATCGGGGGAAATTAAAAAAATTCAAGCGAAATAACATAGCAATTAGGCATAACGTATGTCATTACAATTTTTTATTAAGGTACAATGTTTAAAATAATAGAATATAATTTTAATATTTTCTAAAGACTTACTTACATACAAAACTAATCACTATTGGTTGCATAAGAAATTAATCAGCCCTCAATAGTTTTCGAGTTTTTCAACGACAGCTTGTTTTGAACCTTTCGAGCTTTTCAACGACAGCTTGTTTTGAACAAACCGATTTTTATTTGTACGAACTCGTTATTTATTTTCCGAGAATGACGCAGAATACTAATAAATAAAAATACAAAAATATAGCGATAATTAATACCGTAATTGATAAATTGGATTTTCTATGGACGGAGGACCAAAGAGCAAGCCTTTCATTAAGTTAAATAAAACCATTTTTAATTAAGCCTAATCCCAGAGGTCTATACAAAGAAGCATTAACGAAGCGTCTTACAATTCAAAGGTGTCATTAAGGAACCATCTTCTTTAAGAAAACATCTTATTGATAAGAGGAAAAACTCCGCTTGGTTGCTGGACGAAACTGATAAGAATGAGACTAATTACATCTCACTATATCTTCTTCATCCGAGCATTATTCCCGGTATTTTATTTTACCCAGGGTCTGCTTATTACTCTTATCCGGATTTGACAGGTTACTAGTTTTTACACAGAGCGATTGCCATCTGACCTCCGCAACCCTAAGGGCGAACCAGCAACTCATTGGATAAGTTATCAAGAGTTGACGATTATTATCAGATGTTATGTGATAACAACCGGGACCGACAGCTTAACGTGCTCTCCGAGGCACGGTGGGGAGACCCACAGACAAACGCCCAGACCGAGACAGAAATTTTAACAAACATCTGCCCGAGCGGGAATCGAACCCGCAACCGTCGAAACTTAAGTCAGACACGCTACCCACAACGCCACAACGGTGTCCGATCTCACTATATATAAATCACTGATTATGTTACAAAAAGGAAATAAAATGGAAGTACATTAAAGAATAAATGTGTTCAAAGAAAAGTCTGCTTAAGTGGATTTCCTATTGCCAAGAAACTGTTGAATTAGATCTATGTGTATACAGTAAGTATAGATATTGTTAAAGTAATATATATTTCCTGAAATTTCCTCGAAATCACATCAATAATAGTTTAAGGAGAATGAGCAAACAAGAAATAATAATGAACTAATATTTGTAGAAGTAGTTTCATTAATAAAAGAGTCTGTTTGCGATTTAAATGGGTAGAGTAGGTATTCATTCGAGCAAGTATTACCCTCATACAGCATCGACATAAAGTATGTTAAATGATTTAAACAAATTGGGCAGGAGGCTCATCTGATGTTAATTGTTAAGCGATTACCGCCACCGGAACGCATCCAAATACCTTGCCCTTTTATGGTTTGAGATCTTTTAGGAAGGAATAGGCTCTTCTCTTGAAGGTACTCAAGTCGTGTTGGTTCGGAAAGACGACGTTGTGAGAGTAACAAAATGCCTTCTAAATCACGCTGTTGTAGATTTTAAGAAGTCGAGGTGGTGAAGGTGTTCATCATATTACTTTTTGCGCAATACCTACCCTCTGTCTCTTTTTCTTACTTCTCATCTCAGGTACAATTAAAGAGGCACTTTATTTGATAAATTCTAGATGAAATTATATACCTTCAGTAAATCCAAAGACTTTGAGCGAATTTTGATTAAAACTTTTCACACCGATACCGAAATGAAATGTGCTAATTTTAGAAAGTATCAAAGTTTACGTAACGAAAGTCTGAAATTGTCGCTACTAAAATAGATATAGTTGATGTATATTATTTTTGAACTGGAATCTGATACTTTCTGATACAGAGTAAGTATAAAATAAATACCTTTAGGGAGAAAACTTTCTAAGAGCTTTATTACATCAGTCGTTTCTTGTAGGGCTGTCTCAATAGGTACTTAATAAATTTAATACAGATTTATTACTTTTAATTTATAAGTACGGGCTAGTGATTATTTAAATAGCAATTTACACTTGAATATAATATGCAAATGACTTTTTGTGTCAGGACGGTTGGCAAACAAGTATATAGTCCGGCTGATGGTAAGTAGTCACTGCAACCTATGAACGCACGTGATACTTATAGTATCACATGCGCGTTTTAAGGAGGGATGAAAATGGAACAAAGACAGAGTGGTGGGAGATTAGGCCTCTGGTTTCTCACTCATCGCACGAAACGCAACAATACCTACTGATACTGTTACTTTACGCTGATTTTCTGTGAGAGCGTAGTACTGCCCCGGTCGGATTGACCCTTTTACGCTGGTAGGAAAATGGTTCTACTAACTTGGAAACTTTACTATTATATTTTCTAAAATTAACTTTTAACGTTTTTTTATAATTAATTGTTTAATAAATTTTTAGTCTCATAAACACAAAGTAGGTAAGGAAAAAAAATATAAAATATGCGTTAATATCGTGCTAACACAGGATACCAGTTGAAGATGGCGGTCGGCTCTCATACATACTCATATTTATCAAATCCGCACGTTTAATAATTGTTTATCTACGATGTATGATGTACATACATATGTTTTATACTACCTACTTGCTCTTACGTTTAATTAAATAATTATATACTTTTTTATTACGGCATTAATTAGTTGTTTAATTTAGTTAAGTTATATTTATTTAATTAAATATATTTAAAAAAACTAAGTAGGAACCTTTCTTATATAACCCTGAGCGGGTTATAGAATAGGGTTACTTTAACATCCCATGGGAATTGCTCTGTTTTCCGGGTTAACATGTAAGTTTAATTACTAGGTAAGTAAAATTACAACATGCAAATGCCTTAATAATCTTATATAACATAATTATAATGCATAGAAGTACCTAATAGACAAAGACAATAACAATTATATAAATATTAAAAGCACTGTTTAATTTTAAAGCATACCCAAATCAAAAAACATATCATAATTTTTTTTCATAAAAACCGCAGATATCGTGTAATACACACAATGACAACTAAGCGATTGAATTGATAACTTCTTCTTATTTGAAGTCGGTTAACTCGTAGGGTTTCGTATTCAAAGTTTAATTTAAATTCAATTTGTTTCCCTGACACTCTATCTATTGAATTGAAATGTTCGCAGAATACACTTAACTATAGGAAATGATTAACAATTTGTGCATTACGAACTCGACAAATACAATTACCTTAATTGTTTTTAGCATGAAGATAAGTAATCTAATATAGGATTCATGCTGAGGAGATATCGCGGAGAGAATAAAAGAGGCCAGTGATTCAACAGGAATTGCTAGCTATCATAAAATTACAGATTTTGGTTTGGTTTCATTATTGATTTTTAGGGTTCTGTACCCTAAAGGTGCCAACAGCACCCTATTTAACAATATCTCTAGCCTCTGCTATATGTCCGTCCTTCTATCAGCGGGCTGTATCTCACGAAGCGTAATAGGTAGAGAGTAGAAAATTTCACACCATGTGTATTTAGTACAAAAACAAATAAAATTAAAAATAAAATAAAATTCAAAAATAAAGGAGCCCTTTATGTGCAAAACCGATGTCTAAGTAAAATATTTTTATTTTAATAATAATTCGAAAATCTCATGTTTCCCATAAACAAGTATTAAAATTAATTTTGAAACATTATATTGTTATAAAAATATACCTTATACTAATAAATAATTAGTTACCATTAAATAAAGGCGATAAATCAAGAATTCTTGAATAATATTCCGTTTCAAAGAAAACACGTAATAAACTTCTCCTTTTAAAATATGCTTAGCAAAGTAACTAAGCTTGATTAATTAATATAGTAAATGATAAAAATCTGTAGTAATAGAAATTTAATTAAAAAGTACAATTTATGACGACCACGATACAACTTTCTTAGTATGTATGTGTGTGTGGTTTTGTGTTTGCGTATGTTACCAATAACAGAGGGACAGGCAAACAAAAATATAAAAAGATGGTGTTTGTTATACGCATTCTATATACTTTCATTTAAAAGCTGCTGTTTTAACGATATAAACAGACACGTCGATTTTATTTATTTGTATAAATAATTAAAAAATATAAGATATAAATTACACAAACCAATACGAAATTGACGGGCGGAGGATTACCCTTCGACACGAAAACCAAACGGTCACGGGTCAGAGGTATAGAATAAGGAATCGGTCGACTAACGAATCGAGAGACATGCAATTTGTAAACGAGCTTATCAGAGATTACAGTGTCCTCTTCTCAGCATTAATCTCAGTATTTTGCCCAGGGTCTGCTTATAACTACTATCCGTATTTGACAGCTTACTAGTTTTTACAGCGATTGCCATTTGTCTTCCGCAATCCAAAGGGCGAAACTATAACTCATTGGATAAGAGCAAATTACCTATCAAGATTTAACTATTAATATCAGACGGTATGATAACAACCGGTACCGACAACTAAGCGTCCTCTTTGACAGATAAAATTAATACAAATATCCACCCCGAGCGGTCGAAACCACGATCGTCGAGACTAAAGGCAGGGTACCGCTAAAACACGCCACAACGGTCGTCCTAAACAGAGATTATAGCAATGACAAATATTACGACTGAGTTTATGACTAACATGTGGGGTTATTGATGACTTTAGGTTGGCGTAAAAATTTCAGCAAAAACATTATACATATTTCATGTTTAAGGAATGGTAATAAAAGTGTTCCACAATCCAAGTATTTTCATATTATTCAAGTAAAAAACCATATATGTTGAAGAGAGAAAAAATTAGGTTTTCCGTACATCATTATGTCAAGTTGTCATATAGTTTGCAATGTTGACTTCACCTTTGTTCGAAGCATCGCTTAGAGTGGAAGGGGTACATCTCTAAGGCTCAAAGTAATTTTCAAACTCGAAGACTTTTATAAACCAGGAATAAAAATTTTTTTGTTTATTTCATAATACAACTAGCTTCTGCCCGCGTCACCCTCGTGAAAAACGATTTTTAATGTGGCACTTTTAATTCAATTTACCAATAATTGGACCCACTAAAACCTCCTCGGTGGCCGACCTCTGTGCGATTGTTAGGTTACGGGAACTCGTAGAACTAACCAACTCGACCTGACAAGGTCTAGTGTATCTCTAAACTAAATTTATTAAAAATCAGTTAAGTGTTTTAAGCGTGAAAGCGTCACGTTTTCACGGTCAGGCAGACAGATAGAGTACTATCGCATTTGTAATATTATAATTTAGAAGTAGGTATTATATTATAATTATGTTAAGAAAGTAAATAAGCCATAAAGTCACACCTCCATTTAATAATAATTATCATATCAACTTTACGGAATAATGTATTACATTATCCACTATCCCTATTTAAATTTGACGATGCAAATTAACGTTATTAATCCGTTAAAAGTAATTTAAGATCAAGGTTGTTGAACGCAATATAAACTTTTGATGAACTGATCTTTACTTTTACAAAATTCTCTTGAGTAATGTAAGCAATCCTTAATTTAGTTTTATCTACTAAAAGACTAAATATTCGTTAAATATCTATTTAACGTTTTTTTTTGTTTTATCCGACTGCTACAATGCTCCGGTTTTCGAGTGAAAATAATCGCTACACACTCAACGGGCAACGGTCCCTATTAGTATTATATCATGAGTCAGTGTTTTGGAAACACACACAAACTCAAGACCTAACAACGACCACCCACCTAAATGAGAACAAACATCTGTATGAAGCTTAAGGGTTTCTTTACCACTGCATTAGAAGCGTTTTAAAATGTCTTCATTTTAAACTTAATTCATACGTAGCAATTAGTAGCTGACCTTAACAGTCATTTTGTGGTAGTTTCAATTAATTACCTATCATTGAGGTCAAGGTTTTACGATGATAGAACAGCTTTGCGTGATTTTTAAGTAAGACTCAATATCGCACTCTTTTTTCATGTTGGTAATAGCATAGTTATTGTAGGAAAGCAGAATTCAGTATCTATAAGATAAGAAAGCCTTAATATGACAAAAATATTGTTTTCTATATCTCCCACTATTTAAGTACAGGGCACCAGTTGAAAATGAATGTAAAAATGTTTACGTTTTTTTCACGAGAAAAATCTACAAATCTAGGTTATTACAATATGGAGATTTTATTCCAAGCATACAATCATTATTTTTTTACTTGAATAAAAACAATAAAAAAGCGTAATCCGGGATGGCCTAATGGATTGAAAATGTAGAGTTTAAACGAAGGAAGCGCTTAATTTGTGCTTCAAATAATTTATCTCGTGCTAAATCATGAAGGAAAAAATCGTGATGTAGATCTGGCATATCGTACAAAAAATGCTAAGGCGTTTCATATCCAACAATGGATGGGCTTCTTAGCTTTTATTTAAGTTAAGACGCACGAAAAAATGAGCTCAACAGGTTCTCTGTCATGAACAATTGTTTCTATTTTATGGGAGGGAATGAGTGAGTAACGGACTTTTAGCAGGGTAGGTCAACGCTTGATTGTCAAAGAACAATGAAGATAGTTATGATTGGTATTTGCTTGCGAGAATAAAAATCCAATCTCAATGTAAAAATGCCAAGCCTTGCAACGCGGTTCTTGAACTACAAACAGTTGTAAGATCTCATGTGAATCCATGACTGAAATTTCGCAATTACATGAAACCAAAGTATTTGAATAAGGAGAATATTCTGACCATATCTTATAGCCATGTATAATTCACACCTTAGACCCATAGAAGCCATAACATTTTTTCATTACGATCTATAAATAATGTAGATGTCTTGCAATTACCCGAAATGGTATCATATAAAGGCTCATTTTACTTCGCAGGTTTTCATCCTAAAATATGGCTTTTTATATTATAATATTCTGTTTAATATATTCTGATTCGATATTTACCTAAATAGAATTAAGACTCAGAATAAAATAAACAAAATATTACAAATTTTATTTTTCTCGATCCAGCTATTATAATCACAATTACCTTGAGTAATAAAGTATGGAAATGAAAGTTATAATTTAAGCACACTTACAATGCTCAATTAAAATTCTTGGTAGCGTTAAGATAACGACTGCAATTTCGGGATTTTCCTTGTATTAAAGTAAAAATACGAAAATTTATTAATGAAATTTAGTCCCGTTCTTGTTCCTCCGGAAGTCTCTTTAAATTTTAATATTTAATAACTCTTCTTTTTTAATTCGAAAATTCAAAATTTATTACCAATACTAACAGAATTTTAATATTTCAAATAAGACTACTTAAAGAAAACTTTTGTAATATTTCTTTCAAAACACTTAAAAATAACATAAAACTATGACATAGGTCATGCAATATCTAACAGGTAATTATCTATAGACAGCTACAGGTTATATTACTTACCCACTAACTATAAAACACGCGCACGCTTAGTTTCGAAGATAAAAGTTTCAATCTCTCTAAACACAAATCTGCATGCTTTTCTACTTTTATGCTTACATATAACACTCGGCGGGTTAAGGAAAAGTCGAAATGTATTTCCTCCCGATTGTACGCACGGAGGTTAAGAGTGCCAACTATGAACTGTACAAGGGTAGCGCCAAACTCTCCAATGTAACTGCGCATGCTCTCGAAATAAAGTTAGTGTGCAAAAGCTTTAACTTTTAGTGCGATAAAGATGGTTTTGGTAAAGTAGTGTTGTATGTTCACTGTTGGGGTTTTGTTTGCTATGTTTTGTAGCTTTACTGATATTCGCAACTAATAAATTTTTTGAAAGTGATATGTGGTATATGTAATTAATCATGTTGTTTTTTATATGAAAAACAAACCTCCGATTTATGTATATTTAAATAAGCTAACTATTTTCGAGTTTCTTGTACATTCTTCTTAGTAGAATCAACGTTCCGACCCGTCGATACCGTTTGACTATTCAAAAGTACTTTTTAAAAATCTACTTGAATAAAAATAATTTTTATTTTGTTTTAACATAGAAATACAAATGTAAATATATTTTCAATTGCCCTTCGTTATGAAACTGTGTGATGGCTTAAATTACTAAAAGCTTATGTAAACGTAATTGCATTAAATTGCGAATCAGTGAAAATTGATCTGACCTTTCTGAAGCTATGCTTTTTAAGGTAAATTAATTAAAGTTACCCACGCAAAATATATACAGTATAAAAACAGGGTAAACCGATTATTAACTAATATAATTAAACTATTAAACAAAATCGGAGTCTTTGATACATTGCGAAAAATTGGAATGTCTCTACTACCCTCACATTGAATAGTACTCACATTGAATAGTACTAACTCACGTAAAGTAGTAGTATTTGTACTGTTGAGTTTCACCGACCGAGACGGTTGTTATTGTGAAGGTGCCCTCTTCTATTTTCTCTTTCTTTTTTCATTGACGACGTTGTGGCGCAGCGATAGCGAACCTAGGACAAGCCACAGGTCGCGGGTTCGATTCCCGCTCGGAGCATAATATGTTTGTATTGACCATGCAAGCATATTTTCCGGTCTGGGTGTATTTGTGCTAGTCATTATGTATGTTCCCGGACCCCCGACACAGGATATAACTATTCTAATGGGAGCCGTTGAGTGTGTAGCGTTTATTTATTTATATATTTATTTCTCCCTCAATCTGTAACCTCTGCTAACTTCCATCAAGCATTCCTTGCATCAACCTGAAGTAATATTTATTGCACTGGCTAGGTAGTGACCACCGAAGTGTCAATTATTCTATCGCAAAGCATTATACTGTCTTTTGGAGGACACTTTACCTACGTAAATTACTGAGCAAAGGAGATTTAAGAATCAATATCTCGAGGTTGGAAACGCGTGAGTGACACCTACAAATGTATGCTGTTGCAACTTTGCAAGCACTCAAAGGCTACGACAACTACTTGCCATCAAGTGGGTCATATGCTTGCCTGCCAACCTAGTCACATAAAAACAAAATCTGTACTGTTGCGTACTTGTAATATTTGAATTGCAAACGTGTGAAGGCTACCATAACCGCTTAACATCTCGCGAGCTGCTAGTGCCACCTTTGTTGAATGATATATAAATGCAGCTGTATTGAAAGAAAAAGGAAGACGTAGGAGGAGGAAGAGGGAAGTCTGTTAAAAGCTCACGTTATATCTCATTACAAAATTCTAGATTCCATAAATAGAATATATAATTTAAAAAATGTGAATGGATATTCACTACCCAGTGATTATGTTACCTTCAAAGATAGACGGCCGTTATCCGATCTACATAATTTTACGACTTCCAAGCTTTGAAAATTACAGCCGTAGGAATATTTTAAAATACTAATTTTACCTTTTCATCTTCAAAGAAAATATTAAAACGTTCTTAAGCATACAGTTTACTTGGGTAAAATGTCTATTTCAGAGTTAGCTATTTTGTTTTTGTTAAAATATTAAATAATATTTGAAGCTAGCTTTAATATGCACAGACCAATCATATCTACCATTCACAAACTATTCGTACAGTAGTTCAAACGTACCACGTATTTCAGGCATGTTTCATGGTCAGCTAGTGTACCTATAACCAGTTGCATGTTAAACGAAGGCAATGCACTTGGGTGTCCTCTGGTGTTGCAGATGTTCATGGGCATAATCGCTTAAGATCACGTGTGCCTCCAGCCCAAATGCTCTCTCTAACATAAAAAAATATCAAAGCAGAAATAAGCGATCAAACGTAATAGGTTACTTCAAAGGCCGTTACTTTAAATGAAACGTTTCTTTTTGCTAAAATAAATAGCAAATTTTACAAATAAGAAAGGGTTTTCTGCCTTTGTTTAAACTGTTTTGTACTCTTTATTAATAATTTTACCTTGCTTGTGGCATAACCTTTTATTGCTTCGAATTTTATAAATCCTTTTGAAACTTTTATTATAACGCGATCTGGTAAACAAGTCGACCACAGTCTTTATTGTAAATGATCACTACAGCGGTAATACGGACAATTACAATAAATAAGAACTCCTATCTTTCCTATTTTCCATACATGAGTCCCAATTTCTATCAATATCTTGAGTCGTCGCGGAGAAAAATTCTCATATATTTAGTTGATTGGAAAACAGCTGATTATATTTTTTGCCTTGCTGATAATTTTAAGTGTCTACTACCTACTCATCGAAAAAAATGGAACCTTAAAGAAAGTAATACTTGACTTCATTATTTTGTGATAAACAGTAACTATTAAAAATACTCATATTATTTACACTTATACAATTAAATAAGAATGTATAAAAGTAACTAAAACAGGCAGGAATTTGCATAAGTAATCTTGGTCTATATTGCAAGTTTCCTTGACACCTTCCAGATAAAGGTTGTTAGAAAAACAAAGGTAGGGATACTCTCGCTGAATTTAAATAAGATTCATGAGACATTTTACATAGAAAATATTTTTTATTTTGCAACATGCGCGACTATAAATGGTAGAGTGGCAACGGGTGGCATAGAGTAGACAGAGGTGGCTAATGGTTCAAAGGATGGCATGGGGGTCAAGGTTTGGTGTGATGTGGTAGGGATATGAAATGAAATAAAAGAACTTCGTTCCACAATAAAATCTGATCTGTCTTTATAATGTAATTTGCTCGCTCTTGAGTTATTAGTTCGCCCTTAAGGTTGCGGAGGTCGGATGGTAATCAGTGTGAGTAAAAACTAGTAACCTGTCAAATCCGGATAAAAGTAACAAGCAGACTGTGCAAAATACCGGGGTTACTAGGAAGAAGAAGGCCTTCGTTCTGTCAATTAACAACCATTTCTCATAACGTGTATTAAATCATAGCAATGTATTATTCTTCTGAAACATATTGTCATATATGAGTATGACAATATGTTTCAGAAGAATAATACATATGATTATGTAAAAATTGTAGGAAACGAAGTGTATCGGAAGACATATATTAAAACGCAAGCACTTTATCAACTGGAGCGAAACCTCATGTACAAGTTATATTGAGTAAGCCACAACATGATGCATCGCTGTGTTGCTATAATGTTCACAAATACGATTTAAAATTACTGTGGTTTGCATTTCTGGGATATTGTAGGTAAATAAAAATTGTATGAGGGTAAAAATTCTTGCTATTTCTCTGAAGATATATTATCAATACATACATACTGTTACGGAGAGTCATATTAAGGGACTTAAGGTTCGAAATCGCTCGCGACTCTCTGTGTCATTCCTTCGTTACGCGTAAGTTCTAGAAAGATGTATTCACGAAAAGTACCGAATAACATTCAGTTGGTGGAACTTTCTCGAACCCGAGTTTCGCGCTATATAAGCGGCCCGGGGCGTCGACTGAATCTTCAATTCTGATCGACAAGGGAAGAAACTACAAGCGATAAAAGTGATCAAGTGCTAAAACTAGTGACCTCGGCTGTACTTCTGGACGATTGACTTGTGATTTGGACCTGTGATCTCTGTTTTGTGATCTAGAAGTTCTCGTTGAAGTCTCATTTAGAGCCATCAGGTGTTTTAATACAAATCTTTGAACCCCAGCATGTAACAATATTTAAGTAGAAATATATGTTACATAAGGATTTTGAGCTCAATCCCCAACGTTTCAAGACTATGGATTTTTACATATAATGCAAGTCGATAGTACAATGTCTTCATTTGCCGCAAATCACGAGGAATTGAGTACTTGGATTTATCGTTAGTAGTTAGTTAAAGCTAGTGACCTTGTTTAAAATTCCGCGTTTTATTTCTGAGAATTCCCCCTTTTTTACATAAAGTAAAGAAGTCTCAGTGGATGCTTGGGTCCCCATTCTCAGTGAAATTTATTATGGGGGAGGGAAGGAAAGGAGAAATATTAAAAATAAACGCTATACACTCAACGGCCCCATTAAAATAGTTTTATCCTGTGTCGGGGTTCCGGAAATATACACAATGATCAGACCGGTATACATGCATGATCCGAGCGGGAATCGAACCCGGGACCTCTGGCGCTTAAGTCAAGCTCGCTACCGCTGCGCTACAATGTCATGAAATAACCATGGGACACACACAGACAACCCAGAAGTAGAAACCGCGATCACAAGTGTTTAAGGCAACTTTGCTACCACTGCGGTAGAGCGTTAAATAATAAACAAGCTAAAAAGTAATTGTAAAAACAATACATTAGGAAACAAAAAGAAGACCTATTAATTCTGTCTTTAATCAATTTTTATTTGTATAAGTATCGTACTAATTTCTTTGTTTCGTCGTAATGAAAATTTAAATACCACAAGACATCAGAAATAGGTTAAGAGACCCGCAAATTCTTATTTGTTTTACTTAATGGAATGAGAACCTTAAAATGGAATTACAAAATTATCAAAGCGTGTAATTAGATAAAAGTATTCTACTCAAACTTCGTTGGGACCGTAATATTTAATCTAAAAAGACATTTGAAGCTTACTTGCTTCGTGCTTAAATCACAAATTCATTTGTTAAATACAAACCATCGTGGCGTACTAGTAGCGAGCCTGCTTTGAACCTCGGCGATCACGGACTGTATTCCCGCTCGAAGCAGATGTTTGTTATAAATATCTGTTTCCGTCTGGGCGTTTGTTCTTGTGAGTCTCCCCACCGTGCCTCGGAGAGCACGTTAAGCTGTCAGTCTCGGTTGGTATCATAACATCTGATAATAATCGTTTAGGTATTTTGTTCTTATCCAATGAGTTACTGGTTCACCCTTTATATTGCGGGGGTCAGATAGCAACCGCTTTGTGTAAATACTAGTAACCCGTCAAGTCCGGATAAGATTATAAGTAGACCCTGGGTAAATAATATAATTCTAGAATGGAGAAGAATTTGTATTATGTTATTTAAGCCATAATTGTTTGCGATGTTCTTATATATACAAGTTACGACAAACTTGGGAACATTAATTGGCTACGTGTAACTATACAGTTTCTTTTCAAAATGTCACATAAAAACTTTTATATTAGATGAGCCTATTAATAGTTTGGTTATTATTAATAATTATACCAACGTATAACTATAATATTGTTAAGGCTAATTATTGTCGTTTAATAAGACTTTTACTTTTATCCAATGAGTTGCTGGTTTGCCCATAGGGTTACGGAGGTCAGATACCAAACGCCTGTCCATCCAGACAATAGTAATAAGCAAACCCTGGATAAATATATATAAATAGTACCGAAAAAAATGCTAAGAAGAAGATAAAGACAGTTATAATCTACACCAATTTGACAAAGTTGAAGAGCATCATGGTTTAAATGTTTGAAAGGTATTCTAGTCAGCGGTACAATGCCATTCAGCTCCACATGGAGCACCCTGGGCAACTGCGTCAGTGAATTTACCGACGATGATCCTTATTACTAGTGCAAGACATTGAACGTTGGATGCCGCCCTGAATGATAGTGTCGCATGGGTTGCTGTGGTATCGTTTTGATTATCAGAACAAACTCGTGAGCGGGCCACACGAAAGAGGCCGTTGTCTTTTTCGTGCGGCAGAGGAAAATAACCTCTTTAAAAAAATCGCATGGTAGGGCGTAAATAACCTCAATAATTTGTAATGTTTGAAAAGCCTTAAACAGATAATTATTTATATAAAAGTGTCAATTACTGAAACTTCTTTATAAAAATAATTTTACAGTACTCCGAGGTATGATTAAATAAAACCCACACATATTTAATTTAACGAAAACTTTCTGAGCTTAAAATACAAAACTTTAATATACAAATGCTGTTTCATAAATTCATGCGTACATAGTGTTATGTAGCTAATTACGAGGTAAAAGAGCCTAGTCTTTTACTTGTTATAAGTAGGTTTGTTGAGTCGACTAGGGATACAACCCTCTTACAGAATATCGAAGTACAGTAGCAGTTACTCAACTGTTAAATTTTCTTGAATGACTTAGAGTGAGCTTAGCATATCTCGCAATATACGTAAAGCAAGGCAATGCTTCTGATGTTGCTAGAAAACATAGACTACGTAGCTGTTAAATTTTCTTGAATCATTTAGAGTGAGCTTAGTATATCTCGCAATATACGCAAAGCAAGGCAATGCTTATGATATTGCTAGAAAACATAGACTACGTAGCTGTTAAATTTTCTTGAATCATTTAGAGTGAGCTTAGCATATCTCGCAATATACGTAAAGCAAGGCAATGCTTCTGATATTGCTAGAAAACATAGACTACGTAATCATTGAGATTTGAAATAAGAAGTATGGAGATGTAATACAGAGGAGAAGAAAATTAGCAAGAACCTGACGGCCATGCACATAAAGGGTTCCGTACCACGGTAGAATATATAAGAAAAGTAAAATAATAAGTTTATTGTATAGGGACCTCTTTCTTTTTAAATTTTACTGTATTTTTAGTATTTGTCCACAGTCTGTCAAAGTTTCAGCTCTCTACCTATTATGGTTCGTGAGATAAGCCCATTGACTAATGGAGGGACAGGGATAAGCCCATTGACTAATGGAGGGACATCGAAACCTTAGTAATACAGCTTCGTAGGCACCCCTTTGAGTACGGAACCAAAAAAAGGTAAAATTGGGGTATGTAGGTCTTAGCCCTCGCAACATTACGAACATAGTGTTCACGTTTCTTCATCTGATTATATTATAATATTATAAATGTGAAAGTTTGGATGGATAGATGTTTTTTGTGACTCTTTCACTCAATAACTACAGCACGAATTTGGATGAAATTTTCTACACACGTTTTTTTACTTGGATCAACACATAGGATACTTTTTATCTCGGAAAAATGTTGGGTTTCCGTTGGATTATCAAAAAACTATATTAACGCGAGTGCAGCCGGGGGTACTGCTAGTATTAATTTATATCGCAGAATATAAATTAACACTATCAGTATCCCCGACAAGACAATATCTACTAGTAAAACCGCAAGGCTGTACCACTACCGAACTGTTTTCATACATTTTATTATAATGTACGATAGCTGTCTTGTACATTCTAACCACATATTCTCTAGAGTCTACTAGAAAGCTACAGAGCTTCAAAAAGTTTATAAATATAAAATTTTATACATGTAGAGTATGAACATAAGCCAAGATTTTTTAGAATTCATCCTCTTAAGGAAATTATACTATGCCTGGCCGTTTTAACTTTCCGAAACTTTTTCTTAATCATGTACTAATAGGTAGTTAATAGGATTCTAGATATGTACCACAGCCAAGTCAGACAGGTATTTTATCGAAAAGCAGTCTTACTATTTTCGGTTTAAATGACACTGTAGCTAGTAAAATTACTGAGCAAAGGAAATTTAAAGAACAATTACTCGAGGTTGGCTACGCGACAGTGCACAAATGAATGGTGTTGCAAGCGCTCATAGGCTACGACAAACGCTTTCTATTAGGTGGGTTGTCAACATAGTAAATTAAAAAATAATAATAACAAAATGCCCACTGAATCGGGATTGCGATTCAGCGGGGAAATGCTAGCTGCATTTCCCCGCTGCATTCTTGCCACCATCCTCCGTGGACATGATACTTACAGTTTTAATTATTTGTTAATATAGTTAGTATTGAATTGTAAATATGGTGTAATATTGGTTGTTAATAAACTTTTATAAAAAAAAAATAATAGACATTTCCAAACATAAAATATTTTGAAGGCTATAAACATTCAACACAAATATTAAAGGTTTATGAAAATTGCGTTAGACGAATAAAATCATTGACCTTACCTATACCGTACCTATTACGGTATCCTTCTTAGATGCCATTATACAGTCTACCACTTAGAGCTCCTTAAGATACATTTCAAAGAACATAGGTTTAATAGCAGGCACCTAATCCACTAAATATATAGCGAATATTGTGTACCAAAAACTAAGAAGTTTATTTCTATCTCGAGCGAATTGTAGGCTTTGAATTAGGAATGGAAATTAAATATAATAGGATTTTTAATGCTTACTTAAGCTATATTTCAGTGGAAGTTCACCATATATCCATTTCAATTTATTTTAGTAGATGCATATTATTTTTAAGTAAAATAGCTCAATTGTAAACTTTATTAGACACTAAAGTATGCACAAGAGGATTCCTTTAAATTTTTTATGAGATAGTTCTTTGCTAGCTGATTTAGAAATGGGTGTGATGCAAATGTAATTTATTTAAATGAAATAAATTATTTAGAAACATAACTAATGTTTCGTTGCTCAGTAAAGTCCTCTAAGGACAAGATTGAGTTTGAAGATTTTTAAAAACCATGATTATGTTAAGCAAGCTTCTGAATCACCAATTGGTGTGTTTACGCGCTGACGACGTCGGGTGAGTCCATCGACTAGAATGCGCTCGGAGCGTTTCCTCCATTCCCAATGACGTCCTTAACCATAACTCGGCCTCCCAGGAGCCACTGTAAGGACAGAATCAAATATGAGCTCGAGGGCTGTCTCTTTTTCACGACTGGGTCTCAGTACTCGGTTCCCCCAACCGATGACGCTGTCAAGGCCAGAGCCAACAGCAATACACATAAAAAAAACAATTGGTCAGTTAATGAGCAGCCACTTAGCCTATGGACGCTTTTATTACCAGGCTTATAACAGGTGCATTGCTGACGCTTATTGTGTCCTGGAAGGATTAGAAAAGAGAAGAACACGGGGCTAAATCAGGTTTGAAAGGCTCTTCTACATGAAATGTAATAGTACCAATACTGTTATAGGAGCGCTGCCTCCATCTCCGATGACGTCCTTAGCCGTGGTGCGGCTTCGCAGGATGCACGCTAAGGACGGAATCAAATTTGAGCCTCCGTGAGGGCTGCCCCTTTATCACGGCTGAGTCTCTGTACTCGCCCCCCACCCAGTGACGCTGTCAAGGCCAGTAGGGCCAGCAAACACATTCCAAAAAATAAATACTGTTATACCCAAAGATATCAGAAAAGTATTATTTCTTTGATTACACCCAATGGCATCCTTTGTTTAATATTCTTACGTTTTCTGCTCACTGGTATACCTATACAATTTTCAAGTAATGTTGAACCCTAACCTAAGCTATTATCCTACAAAATTGAAGCGGCCAATTTAATCCTAGATAAATAACTTAACACGGAATAGGCTGAGGTCGATGAGCCACGATAGTATACAATCTTCATCATACGTTTAATACTAAAACTAGGTTAAAGTATACCATTATAACTATGGTATAACCTGATTTAAACAATGCTTAATTCATTTCAATGTTGTTTAGTTTCTTCATTAATTCATTTCAATATCAATTTTAATATGTAGCAAACAAGCAAGACTACCTGTTCAAAACAAAATAAAATTCACTTGATGTACATTATACTCGGGTGGTATGCCGGTCGTTTACCTCTCCGACGAAACCCAGCGGTATACTACTCCACCTCGATATTTTGCAGGAGTATAGTATTTCCTCTGATATAGCCCATTCATGCCAAGAAAACGGAAGACTAATGCAGTTTTTTTTATGCGTTATCTACTCGTATGTCAAATAACACTTGAAATCTTGACTACATTACACTAATAATATCTGCCGTGCCCCCGCCAAGTCGAGCAAAAAAGCGGTAACATTTTTTATTAGGAAAGTGTGCACGTCATTAGATGTATGATAAATTTAGTATTAGTAGCTCCACCCAGCATGAATCGGCTGGCTTTACAGAAAATCGGCTTAAAGTAATAGTATCAGTACTGTTGGGCTTCTATGAGCGAGAGTACCGGAGGCCTACTACCCCTGTCCTCTGTTCCCTTCCTTTTTACCTTCTCAGCCATTCTTCCCTCATCTCTCTTGGTTGGCAACGCACATTTGATACTTCAAGTTCATAAGTTATCATGACTGCAACTTTACTTAACTGACTTACCATCAGGCGGATCGTATGCTTGTATGCCAACCGTTATGATCTAAACAGCACTATGGTTAGCTCCTTGGTAAAAATATAAAACATACTATAAGACTACTTTTATTCGCCTTTAAATGGCAAAGAAGGTGAAATAAATGTGTTTCTAGTACCTTGCAAGATTTATAATAGCCTATAAAATGTAGGGGCGGCCACGCCTACTGGTCGAGGTTTTTATGCACGGCGCAACAGCTGTGATACTAAGTGTTGGGTTGTTTTATAGATGTATTTTATTTTCCGATTCTGGTATTTCAGTTCTACATTATTATATTTTGTTACAATAGTGTATAATAAAAATCACTATTTTTTCGCTACGATTCTTAGGATTTCGTAGAAAAATGGCAAAAGCGAAACCCTTATAGTTACGTCATGTCCGTCTGCCCGTCTGTCCTTCCGTACGTCACAAACGTTCCGTAGTAAGCAGCTGTTTTCTATAAACTTCTACAGGGTTTTGTAGAGAAATAATAAAATATTTAAAAATTAAGGGTAGCAGTCCATACATGTAACCGATGGATGAGAAAAAAAATTTCAGCGTACGGCAACGTATGCGGTATCTTCGAATAAGTCTTTAGAAATAATAAAGAGGTTTCACTTTGACTTTTTTTTGAGTTGCTTAGATATTATCCCCTGAATTGAAAAGAGTGGATTGGAATTACGGTCTAGAATGTCGAAGTGAAGTAGTAGCAGCCGTACTATTACGGTTCGTTTGATGACTGTAAGCTTTAACGGTCTAAGCATTTTGCGTTCATTAAAATAAAATAAACTAATTTTTGTCTACCTCAACTCATAACTTATCATAAATCATAAAAAACCATTTCAATATTAAAAGAAGAACTTCAAATACACATAAATTTATAATGAAGAATAATATAACTATAACTTAGAAAGCGAAACTTTCTAATGAAATGTATAAAATGTATCTCTAGAGGCAAACTCAATTAAGTTGTGATAACTTAGAGTTTTACACTAACATAAACAGATGCTAGTGAAAGTTTTATACATTATTATGAATTTACATAAGGTATACACTATATTACATAAGGGTAAGGAGCGTGCGTCAAGTCTCGACGGTCGTGGGTTCGATTCCCGCTCGGTCTAGGCGTTTTTTCCTGTGGGTCGCCCCATCGTGCCTTGTAGAGCACGTTAAGCTAGTCGTTCCCGATTGTTATCGTTATATCTAATTAAAATTATTAAAAACTCTGTGTAAAAACTAGTGACCTGTCCATTCCGGGTAAGAGTAATAAGCAGACCCTCGGTAAAATACCCGGATTAATGCTAGGAAGAAGAAAATATGGTATATATTATCACGGAATGTCCAATTTTGTGTAGTACTAGAGCTATACTTCTCCCACCACAAATGCCCAAATGGGCCATTGCCCACTTGGGCATTTGTGCTACCACACAGTGCTACATCATCGCACTTTTAAAAGATTACTGATTACCGCTCTGTTTACCGGAGAAATTAATCGAGACAAGTCTTAATTTATGTGGAACTATTTCAAGAACAAAAATCACATTAATAATCCTTTATTTTAAAAGTCGGTTAAAAATACATTTATATGATAAAGTGCATTTGTGTGTATGGAGGTACATTATTTTACAAACATCCTTAAAAATATGTGCCGTATAAATTTTATGTACTATAAGTTTTAATTAATTCTCCGCTAAGATAACACGGGCTACTCCATAAAATTTACTCTTGGGTATCTCGAAGCTTCTCTTAAAAGCTTAGTTTTACTTAATTTAAACAGTTGCAAGGTTCCGTTGTTAGTTTTAAAAACATAAACGAATAAAATTAATATTACATTTTATATTGTTAAATATAAAATGTAATAATAATTTTAATTTAATTGTTAAATTATTATAACTACACGATGAAAATTAAAAAAAAAAAGTGTGTATGTATGTACTTGTGTACACGCCTTAGGGCGTTACTTCTAACACTAATAACAAGATAAAAATCTTTTCAAAAATTTAATCTTTCGCCTTATTCTACGTTTGTAGAAAAAACGACACTAACAATAGAAAAAACGTATTTAATACATTCAAAGTTTTATTATAACGCATTATCTAGTTAAAGAAAGTTTATTTAAATATCACAAATAATCTGTAAAAATGATCTGTCAATGTTAAAATAAACGTCACTTTCACAAAAAAATTTTGACTATAGCTCAGGGTGTCGGTTTTTTGTGACGGTGTGTGCGCGCATCGTAAAAATTTACTCTCATAATTTTTCTCTAACGCGCCAAAAGAAGTATAACTTCAAAAAATATATCCTTCGTTTCGATGATGGCCATTCAACATTTTACATTGTAAGTTATATTGATAGATTATTTCTTAGATTTTGAACTTGTTTATTAAGTAATAGAGATTGTAATTAAATTTTTTGGTATCTACGTAATCCTTTTTGTTTATAATTTGTAAATATACTATAACTAGCTTCTGACCGTGGCTTCGCCCGAGTGGATAAAATTTTTTAATTACGCACCTGCAGTGTAGTGTAGTCAACCGCTGCGAGTAAGCTTCTCTAAGTGGCTTCCTCGGATTACTTTTATTTAATCATTTCAAATTTAATCTTTTTCCATTCCTGAAAGATATTTCTGCAATATAGAAATATAATAAAATTGGTTTCCGATACAAACTTTCAACTCCTATTCTATCCCACTAAAGTTTTGTTTCGCCAAAAAGTAGCTTACATCCCGCTAAATTAACCCATGTATATAATATTAATATCTCAGCCAAAATTAATTTTAATCGCCTCAGTTGATTAGGCAAAAAACAAACCCAACTTGCGCATTTATTTGTAATGGCCACAAAAATTTTAATTAGCTATTATATATTATTGTATAATATATAACATGGACACCGTTGACACTGTTGTGGGTAGCGAGTCTGCCTTTAGTCTCGATGGTTGCGGGTTCGATTCCCGCTCGGGCAGATGTTTGTTAAAACTTCTGTCTCGGTCTGAGCGTTTGTCCGTGTGGGTCTCCCCACCGTGCCTCGGAGAGCACGTTAAACTGTCGGTCCCGGTTATTATCAATAACATCTGACAATAATCGTTAACTCTTGATAAGTAAATTGCTCGTATCCAATGAGTTACTGGTTCGCCCTTAGGGTTGCGGAGGTCAGATGGCAATCGCTTTGTGTAAAAACTAGTAACCTGTCAAATCCGGATAAGAGTAATAAGCAGACCCTGGGTACATAAAAATACCGGGAATAATGCTAGGATGAAGAAGAATATATACCATGGACCTTGAAAGCCTGTGGACTTAATGATTCGTTAAGTGCAATTCTCCACACTAAACGACAAAATATAGGTACCATCCTCTAACATTTACTCAATTAATTGCGTTCTGTACTTCAAAGAGAGAGCTTCTTGTGACCTGACCCATTTAATTCAATATAGTGTATCTATTTTAAATCATGTTATAGATAGCTAGAATGGCTGAGCGTACACTATCTAGACCTATATTCTTAAAATAAATAAATTTTGATATTATAATCCTAATAATATAATATTTTTTTTTTGTTTTTGTTTTTATGTTAGAAGTTGGCAAACAAGCATACGGCCCACCTGATGGTAAGTGGTTGCCGTAGCCTATGAGCGCTTGTAGCACCATTAGTAGGTGCCACTCACGCGTTGCCAACCTCGAGATATTAGTTCTTAAATCTCGTTCGCCCAGTAATTTCACTAGCGTACAATGCCCTTCAAACCGGAACACAGTAGTGCCTAAGCACTACTATTTGGCGGCAGAATATTGGACACTGCGGTGGTACCTACCTAGCCGGCCTCTTGCAACAAAAGACCTACCACCAGTGTGACTGATTGCACTGGTGGAATAATCTCTGTTGTGACAGAGGTTATCCCAATAGCGGGCGATGGGGTCGTCACATCCCGACGCCTTTAAAATGTTAAAGTTTATTTATTTATGTGACTGTATGACATGTGACAGGAAGTATCGACTTGGAATTATGTTTGAATGTTTATTACTCATTCACGCAATAACGACTAACCTAACCAAACGGATTTGGATGAAGAAGCCTCAATAGCTCAACGGTAGAAGGGCCAACTTCGCTCCGTTAACGCGAGAGTCGCGGGTTCGATCCTGACCCCTTGGGCTATTGTCGTACCCACTACCTAGCGCAATCTTCGAGCTTATTTAGAAGGACAATAGGAATATTAGTAATGCCTTGAAAAAGCATTGCTACTATTCTTTATAAAAAAAGATAAAAATAATCACATCAAAGGCGTGAGCAGATGCAAGTATATAATTATTAGAGATCTAAACACAAAACTTTAATTTTTTATATTTTCTGTCTAATTTTAATTGTTCACAACCACAAATCCAATCCTTGCTTGTTAATCAACCTTAATTTTTTACCCGACTGCCGGAGGGTAATGTTTTTCGAGCGTATGTATGTATGTATGTATGTATGTATGTATGTATGTATGTCTATTTCTTTGTGACGCTCTACAGGCTAAACCCTTGGACGTATATCGACTTATAGGGTATCATTAGATTCGTCTCAGTTGTGAGAGTGACATAGGCTACATTATTTTAACATGGGTTCCGCAGAAGCAAAGATATTCAAAGCGGAATATCACAGTTCGCTCAGAGCTAAAATCTGATCATGTTTCCTTGTAGAACTTAATAAAATAAGACGAAAAGTAAAAATAAAATTTTTCGATATATTGCTTAGTTTTCGAGATATCGATGATTGAAGTTTAATTTTTTTTTTTTGACTAGTGATTGCCAATTCCATTCCCAATGTCTAGAATAATTAATTAAAGCATTTTCTATAAATAAAAAATACGGCATAGTTATATAAATAGGTAGATTAATAAAATAATAACTTCTAAAACGCAAACTAATATATATAATGCTATTCAATGTATTGTACAATTAGGGATAAAAATTTTGTTAGTAAAATATAGGAACAAGCACATTATATTATAATAAAAGTATTGTTCGATTCCTAGTCATGTAATTTGTTTAATGTCAGAAAAATATAAATTTTAAGTGTCTGTACCTACATCTCAGATTCTTATAAAAATGTTACTCGGAACTATAAATAAATGATAAAATATCATATATTTATATTTTTGCAAATGTCTGCCTGTTTGTCGGCTCTCCGCACTGCTTATCCTCTCACGCAATGCTGCAAAACCGCAATTTTCAACTTCAAAGTCAGCAAAGAAATGATAAAGCATATTGTCGAGTAACATTCAGTTTTGTTTGGTAAAAATGGGTTCACTCCATCAATAGTTACTGCAATCATGATGACAACGTGAGCCAAGTATGAGAGAAGAGTAAGAAAGTAGTTTAGCCTTTTCACGCAAAAGCTGCTGATCGAATTTGGATGAAATTTAGCACACAGAGAGCTTATATTGAATTAACACACCCTGAATTAACACATTCGATACCAGAGAAAATGTTAGGTTCTCGGCATTATCAAAAACTTAACTTGTTACTCAATCACACATCGCATTAACGATTTAACGGATTGGAATGTAACTAAGCACATACAAAGATTGTTACCTGATTAAGACGTAATATACATTTTATTCCTAAAAATGTTAGGTTCTCATGGGATTATCAAAAAACACTCTACAGAACTTTTTTATCTTTGTCTTATGAAATATTAGCGGCCCGCTCCGGTTTCTGCATGGGTATAAAATATATAGCCTATGTCATTCACTAAAAAAATGATTAAAATCGATCCAGTCGTTTTGATTTATTCATGACTGTCCGTGGCTCGCACGCGTTAAATGTAATTATTTACGACATCACATTAGAAACCTCAAAAATAACCGTTTTTTTTCTCCACAATTTAATGAATGTTATAATACATATAAACCTTCCTCTTCAATCACTATCTATTAAAAAACCGCATCAAAATCCGTTGGGTGGTTTTAAAGGTTTAAGCATACGTAGGGACAGAGAGAGGGACTCTGTTTTATACTATGTAGTGATTATTTACTTACAAATGGTTCATTTGTCTCTAGAGCCAATTCTAAAGTCACTGCAGACGAAGTCGCGGGCAGATGCTAGCTCGAAATAAGTTACAAGCTTGTGAGATAGAACTTGCCAAAAATATAATCGACATTCTAGTTAGACGTGCATAGTGCATAGAGCTAAGTTATATTACTTATAACTAGCTTCTGCCCACGGCTTTCCTCGCGTTAAATTTGGAGAAACAAATCCTTTCTTTTTCATATAAAGCTTTACACCTTCAGGGGTAGGATCTAAGGAAATGTGTTAATAGTTCCCAAAAAACAATGTTTCATGATTTTAATTTCAAAAATGATGAACTTCCAACAAAACTATTAACTACTTTTTAACCCCTTGAGGGTTGAATTTCAAAAAAAAAAATTTAGTTCACGTTTTAAAAAGAACCCTAAAAAGAAATAGCATTTTAGAGTGAAGGGTTTAGGCTTCGCATTTATATAAATAAATAATAAATAAACGGTACACACTCAACGGCCCCCATTAGGATATTGATATCCTGTGTCGGGGGTCCGGAAACATACACAATGACATGGACAAACACACCCAGACCGGAAAATATGCTTGCATGGTCAACACAAACATATTATGCTCCGAGCGGGAATCGAACCCGCGACCTGTGGCGTTTAAGGCAGGTTCGCTACCGCTGCGCCACAACGTCGTCGCTATATATAATTTCGGTCTTATCCTTATATATATATACCTAATCAATTATTAATTATTTAACTAGTATGAAATAAAATAAATTATTAAATGAAACAAAATCTAATTGCATTCCATATTATAGAAACAAGTTTACAGTGACTATTATAATATAAATATTACTTTAATGTTAGTAAAGGTACTGCAGACGGGGACAAGCTGATCAATCAATTTGTAAATTGATGATGGAGTTTAAAGGGAAATGCTTAAATTACGGAAAATATAATTATTATATTTTATTTCAATGCTTGTCCCCGTCTGCAGTACCTTTACTAACATTAAAGTAATATTTATATTATAGTAGTCACTGTAGAGCTTGTTTTTAGCTTTTTAGGAATTATTATGGATGCAGTTGGGTTTTTTGTTTCATTTAATAATTTATTTTATTATAGGTAAAAATTAACATATACGTTCATTAAAATGAAATACTTTAAGAAATTTTGGCCCCGTTTTAAAATATCCTTATAACTCAAAAACGCCCGAAACGTTTGTGCAAGTTCAAACCTTTTAATCATATAAGAAATATACCCAATTTCATATGCATTGGGTAGTAAAAAGACACGCATACAAATAAATAAAACATTGTGTATGTTTCATTTATTTATTAAATAAATAAATAATAAGTAAATAAATGCTACACACTCAACAGCCCCCATTAGGATAGTTATATGCTGTATCGGGGGTCCGGTAACATACACAATGACAAGGACAAATACACCCAGACTGGAAAACATGCGCGTATGAACAATACAAACATCTGCTCCGAGTGGAAATCGAACCCGCGACCTGTGGCGCTTCAGGCAGGATCGCTACCGATGCGCCACATTGTCGTTGAATGTGCTTAAATAGTATATAGCATATACATATAAACGTTGGACTCTATTAAATGGCAAAGGCGTCGGGATATGACGATCCCATCGCCCGCTGTTGGGATAACCTCTGTCACAACAGAGATTATTCCACCAGTGCAATCAGTCACACTGGTGGTAGGTCTTTTGTTGCAAGAGGCCGGCTAGGTAGGTACCACCGCAGTGTCAAATATTCTGCCGCCAAATAGTAGTGTTTAAGCACTACTGTGTTCCGGTTTGAAGGGCATTGTACGCTAGTGAAATTACTGGGCGAACGAGATTTAAGAACTAATATCTCGAGGTTGGCAACGCGTGAGTGGCACCTAGTAATGGTGCTGCAAGCACTCATAGGCTGCAGCAGCCACTTACCATCAGGTGGGCCGTATGCTTGTTTGCCAACTTCTAGCATAAAAAAAAAAAAAAAATTTACGAATTCTCCTAACATAATATGCTTCGGAAGACTAGTAAGCCTTCCAGTGTCAACGTAACCTGAATCTCGATGTGGTTACATTAGATACTGTCATCTAGTGGTTTTGATATTTGAAAGCTATTCCAAATTTCCCTATTCAACATCTTTAGTAAATGTTAAACGAGCCACGTAATAATAATGTTTACTGGAGCATGGAAATTACAGTTAGAATTTGCGCTATAGAATTTCAGATGGTAACTAAGTGTAATTTATATTTCAAAACAATAAAATAATAGTACCTGGATGACGATGATGATGGTTTTTTTGGGAAATCAAAAATATACTAAGATTAGATGCATTGATAAAGGTGTCCCAATAATAGTTTTTTCTCAAAAAAGAAGGAATTTGAAAAAAAAAGGGAAACCATTATCAGACTGGAGACATCTGGACTCGAACCGAGAAAACACTGATAAAAATTCATTTTCTAAATATGAATCTTAATTAGATCTATTTATCGCCCCCGAAGATTCACATTATATATTATAGAAAGTCTAAGTTAGACTTTAACCATAAGTTTTAAATCCGGGCAAGCACCTCTGAGTTTTCAAGTGCTCAATTTGTGTTTCGAAATTATGTCGTGATTAACTGTGAAGGAAAGCAACTTGAGTAAGTCTACATTAAATGCCCGCCTATAACCAATCACCCAGCCTACAGCCACTTGAATCTTGCAGGTGGGGACGGTAGAACGACAGTGCAGTTCACCTTCTGCAACGGTATTATCCGCTTTCGCGTGTCGACTCTTATCATCAAGAGTCTAGGTATTAGGCCCAATCTTATTTTCATGTAAAAATCATTTTTAATGCTGTTGTCGCGGGTAATAAGCTCTTTTATCCTATCAATGCTCTTCTTTTAGCTCTTTTTTCTTTACAACAAGTTCATATTGAACTTTTCATAAAACTTATATAGAAACGACCCGAAATAGAAATCGGCCTAAAGACTACAATGTTAACGGGTTACATACACACAATAACATGATAAGAATTAATAAAATAAATCCATAATTAAAGACGATGTTAATCGGTTAGTTTTAAGATAATTTTTGAGGGCGTAAGGTACACTGCAGCGACCTGACATGCAGTGATAAGAGGACGTACCGATGACTTTGTAAAGAGAGTAATGAACGTAATCACTAGGTAACCTCAATCACCTATTAATATTATGTTATCCATTTTTACACAATGTTTGCATCAAAAAATTTTTTTCTACAGTCTTCAATTATACAACAACAAGTCTTAATAATCATTTTCTTATTAAACTAAATTAAAGCGTTTTTATGCCGTCAATAAAAAATAATAATAAAAATAGTGATGATTGGTGTAATTGAAATAATAAAAATAATTGGTGGCAAAGAGAGTGCTGTCAATTAAATAAAAATATTCAAATGAAATATAAAGTTTATCTCTTTTAAATTTTCACTTAGTGCTAAGTGCATTTAAAAAGAATCATCATTTTTCAAAATGTAATGTACAAATAAATTTAACTTACTCTACGAATTTCTCGAACTTTTACAATTTGGCAATTGTACGGTAACATATTTTACTAATTAAAATACTTTAGTGTCGTACAATTGCGGAGTCTCTGTCATGGTTTTACATGAGATCTTACAACTTTTTGTACTAGAAGATCTTCGTTGCGAGACTTGGATTTTTACATTTTATCTTTTAATGGGTTTGTATTTACAAAGATGCATACTTATATAGCTTAAAGCTATTTCATTTTTTTTAAAGTATCATTCTGCTAAGACTTTTCTTTATGTGACTCAGACTGAATTTGCCTCCTCTTACTCTTGGGAGTTGCAGCTTTCTATTCTCACAGTATGCCCGGATAATGTATTTGCAAAGGGATTGGAATGCACAGAAAGAAGTATTTTAGCATCTCAAACTAGATGCATAAAATTCAGTAATATACATAACAAATAAATATTACAGAAATCAAACAACATTTTTGAATCAGCTTCCTATCCTATATTCATTATATTAAATCTTCTGATTGTGTAATACTTCCGGTGTTTTGAAAACAGATTTTTAACATTTTTTTGAAATTTTAAATCTGTTTTCTCTTTTTACCAGCTTTGGAGCTTAGACGGTGAAGTTGGTAATTTATTTTTATCACAGTCCAATTATTAAATATTATTGAAATTAAAAAAAGTACACTTTCAAAAACTATTACTTTTCACCTAAATATTTTGGAATCTAACCAATAAATTTTAAGCTATCATTAAATTATTATATACAGTTATTTTTGTCATATGAACTTTAAAGGTTAGATATACAATTTCAAAATGAAAGACCAGAGATAAAACTGGTAATTCAAAGTGAGCGACATCCTACAGTAGCTTTGTCGAGTAATATTACACGGATAAGCTCTTAGGACATAATCCTACGTAATGCTTCTGTGACATTACAGTATTTTACACCTGTACCTGTACTTGTATATTTATTACATTTATGTAAAAAAAATCATTATAACTCTTCTTTTTATTATTATTATTATTATTATTATCATTCTTACTGTCATAGTTATGTTACAGTTATTTGTATGTATATTAATTATTATAATTCTAATTATTTTCTCGTTTTTTCTTAGATATAGGTACGTTATATTTTATTGTTATGTTCAATGTATAAAATGTTGTTGTTATTACTATATTTATTTGACTTAGTAGTATAACTTTAACTGATCTTACAGTCAAACCAATTGTCAGGTTTTGTAAGACTTTAGTATAAAACATATTGTGAACATTATATTGACTGAATAAATAAATAAAAATAAATAATTAAAGAAATATTGAAGTCATAAATAAGAATAACATTCATTTTAAGACGTGCGAATATGAAAATAAAAACCAAGTCCTGATAAAGTGTGTCTAGCATCTATTTCTTTTGTTCTACCAGAAATGGCAAACAATTACGCGTTCTGCTTGCTTTAATCACTCGCCTTGTTCTTATTTGCACCAGAGGGAACATTTGCGCTATCTGACATGAGGGGGAGATTCCAGCACTCACAATTTTCCTAGTTTATTCCCGGTATTTTTCCCAGGGGCTGCTTAGTATTGCTATCTGCATTTAACAGGTTACTAGTTTTAACACACAGGTTTAGGTTTTGTTTTGTGCTCCGATCGGGAATCGCACCCGCGACCGTCGCAGCTAAAGTCAGACTCGCAGTCTACATGAAATAATTCAGGCCCAGGATAGCCTTTATCAATTTCACTCACCATTTCTGTAGGTTTTAGTACGTTAATATTATGAATAACTTATTGTAATCAAAAATGATTTTAATCACTTCACTAGATAACACAATAAATTGCACCGCACTTTAACTACTCTGTCGGAATTCAACGATTCGTCATTTATGTGGTGCGACGATAGTTTTCTGAATGATAATATTGAAATATTGAAGTAACCGTCTCGATACCATCAATGTGACGCTTAGTTAAAATGACAGCTTTTCAAATATTGTCTTTCTAATCCAACTTACTATACACATTCTATAGCCATACGCGGTTCCATACGATCTGTTCCATGAGCCTACATACATAGTTATCTAATCATCGTGTGTCTTTACGGTAAACCATTATAAATCCCTGTTTATAATGTTATTTTTATAACAATAACATTAAAAGTTAAATAATGAAATAATATAGTAGAAAAATTATGCATCATTTTGTTTAATGTTCAATTTATAATACACAATCCATCATTTAAGACCGAAGGACAACTTAAAACAAATTTTATCATGAGATTTAACAAGCAAACTTATAATATGATATATGCCAATTTACTGTTATATTAAAATTCAGCAAAGTGTGAAACAATAACAGACACTAATAATCTTCTAACTGCGTAAAAATCCATATTATTGCTTGTACTTAAACGACAATGTTGTTGAAAAATGAAATGTGTTCTAAACAATTCTAGTACATAATAAACATTACAGCTCAATAAAAAATTTTATTGGCTTTGACAATAAAGTCCTACGCCATTGCTTTTGTGTGTAATGAATACGTTTGAAGTAAAAGTTTATCTTATCGAAGTAGAATATTAACACATTACAATAATTTTGTATCTTTTTTTTTTACAGATTAATTAGTTTGGATATTGGAAAAACTTGATCGTATTAAAAATATCAAACACTCAATTTTTTATTATTTAAAGGCTTTATTCTTTGACGACGTTGTGGCGTAGCGGTAACAAACCTGACTTAAAAGCCCCAGGTCGCGGATTCCCGCTCGGAGCATTTATGTTTATTTATTTTTATTTATTTTTTGTAGCCTTTATTTATTAATATATAGTCGACTTGTACCCCTGCACGGCAAAATACCGAGCACAGTGGAAAAGAAGGAGGCAAGGCGGCCCCAAGTAATATGGGATGAGGTCTATCAAATAATAATAATTCTTATAGAATATGTCACCCCTATAGTGACCTCTATACTATATTACACGCAACGCTAAATACCTACCTTAACTAAATTAAAACATATTTATTAATAATAATGACGACCATAAGGGCACAGTGGTAGCGAACTTCCTTAAACGCCAACGCTAGGTGAGAATCGATCTGTCTCGAGGTAGATGTTTAGATTATATTGATCATACAATCATGTGATTCTGTCTAGGAAATTGGGCATGTGTTTGTGTATGTTTCCGAAAGCTATTTGGATAGTAACATACTAATGTTAGTGTCCTAATAGGGGCCATTAAGTCATTAGCTATTTATTTATTTTATTTGTAATAAAAGCTAATGCATCTGTAAAATTATGTTTTCCATAAAGATTTTGGGTTTAATTTTTCAAGCCAAATATGAAGAAGGAAATACTTTAACCGACATTATATTACACTTAATTTTTAAAAGTCAGATTCTACCATCTTCTCCAAAATTAAAGCTCTACCTGAGAAACAAACTCATGGGTTACATTTTTCAAATTGAATCTTTTAATGTCAATCCATTTACATTTATGTACATACGCTGAACCGCTAAGAAGCCTGGAGCGATCGTCTCATTCCTAAGGTGTGGTGTAAACTAATAACATAACAAAGTGCTGTTTTATATACAGACATGTTGGTACAACAAATATTTTGATTACCACATCTAAGGTTTGTTATTCAGCCTTATTTGTTTTCAATTAACTATACAAAGCTTCAAGAAACCCTTTTGTTACTAATTAGATTAACTTCCGAAGGTAATGAAATATTTTCCGTAGCATCTTAAATGTTTAGTCGACTTCAAGAAGACCGTCTATCCCCATTGAACGAGCTTATAAGGGTTTCGATTTTCCTTCTACATTACGGAATCCTATTTCAGTATCTTTAACTCTTTTGAAAAGTTA
Source organism: Hestina assimilis (assembly GCA_023373885.1). Taxonomy (NCBI): domain Eukaryota; kingdom Metazoa; phylum Arthropoda; class Insecta; order Lepidoptera; family Nymphalidae; genus Hestina; species Hestina assimilis. The sequence goes on from CM041754.1 coordinate 8,765,993, forward strand.
TGCGCTTAAAATATTTTTATCTCGGAACATTTATTTTGTATTCTATTGCTACTACATCGAAATTGAATGAAACTTGTTTGATTTATTTTTATTCACATAATTATATTATATTATGTGAATAAAAATAGATCAAACAAGTTTCGGTCGGACAAGAAGTGACGGACTCGAAAATAAAGGGATTCGGCGCCCCTTTTGGGGACTTTTAAATACACATTCTGTGAAAATTTCAACGCTCTGCCTATTGTGGTTTGTAAGATGTAGCTCGCTGACAGACGGGCGAATAGACGGGCAGCGGAGACTTGGTAATAGGATTCCTTTGGCACCCTTTGGGTAAGGAATGTAAGAAATATTTTTATATTAAACGAATACAAATAATACCCAGAATTATCAATATAATTTTATAAAAGGAGAAGACAGGACTACTGCCTACGGATTTAGACTGCTGATTTTTGCACAGGTGTTGATTTTAAAATGTAACTGAGCTCTAAGAAACGATTTTTAGAAATTCAACATTTAAGGGGTGAAAAAGGAGTTGAAAATTTGTATAGAAGTCCTTCATCTTTGAAACAAGAAGTATGAAACTTTTAGTTTTTGGTGAATAAAGAAACACATGTAACATATTCTGAAATTTAACCCCTGAAAAGTTTGTATTAAAATCGCTACGCACGCGGGCGAAGCCACTGGCAGAAGTCAGTTTTTATACATTGGTGGCAAATTATCGTACGATTCGTGTTCGGTCCACTTAGAACATGAGGCCATTCACTTGTACATGTGGCGTACAAGCATTTTTAGTCTTTATTAATTAATTTGGGATTTTTATCCACGCGGTCCAGTCAATCCCATCTTAGCATGAACTACAAATCATCAACAAATTAATAAAAAACTTAAAATTAAACATTAAACTAATAATAATTTTCATGAGTCTTTAGGCATTATAGACGTTGAACACAACAGTGTGGCTACTGTTACTTCATAATATGAGTAAAAGTAATAACTTCCCAAACCCATTTATGCCCAATACAAAAAAACTAAAACAAATCATACAATTCAATAAATAGACGAATTTTTCTTAATTTAATTCCACATCATGTGTGGAAAATAAATATTTGCGAGAGGAAATAAAATAAAGTATTCTCATCATATTATTAAGCTATTGTTATTCGAAGGATAAGCCTTTCGTTTAGTGAAAAGGTCTGAACAATAAAAAGATATCATAACGTTTGGGATAATCCGCAACGTTGTGTAATTCAAGAAATTACTTCGTAGTGAACGTTAGCATAACTTGTAAGTTTGTTCTAGATTTACTCAATTTACTGGAAATTTCACTAAGTATGAGATTTTGTATATATAAGAACATATTACAATATTATAGTGTTTTGTTTTCTTTATATAATAATTGCCATTTTTATATAATTAACGAGAAATTAATAGTAAAAATGTATTAATAGATTAACAATTAATTGGTTATAGAATCATTTATTTTTGTGTTTGATAATTATAATAAGCTCTAAGGTGGCACATACACCTTCAATATTATTGCCCAATATTATAGCGCAATTGAAATTAAGTTACTTAATGTATTCAATCATTGCTAAATCTTTCATTAATAACTCTACAAGTGCAATAGTATTGTGTAATTATGAGTAATGCACAAATTTATTGCATCTATGGGCCACATTTGCTGTCGTCCGAATATAGCAAAATATTAAGCCTACCCAGTGAAATAAATAAAAAATAAAAATATTGTGCAATCAAATTTAAGACATTTTATTAAATATAGTATCAAGTATGTCGCGCCCCGGTATAGGGTCGTGACAACGCTTGATAAGCTGTACTTTGAGGAAAAATAAAATCTATTTAGGAACACAACACATATAACCTGTCAAATCAAATTGTGTTCTCATACGTAGAAAATATCACGTCATACGCAAAGAAAAAACTGAAACAAGTTGATAAACCCCTTTTAATCGGTATTTTTTTTGTAAATCCTGTTTTTTGGAAAATAATAGTTTTTGTCACAAAGAGGGAACTTGACAGACAATAAAGGGAAAACAATCTGACTGAAAACATCTCGAACAAAAACGACATGTCTAAAAATTAATCCTAGCTAGATCGATTTATCGCCCCCGAAACCCCCTTCATACTAAATTTCATGAAAATTGTTGGAACCGTTTCCCAGATTCAGATTATATATATATATATACAACAATTGCTCGTTTAAAGGTATTAGATTTAATTGCTGTTATTTTAAAAAGTATTTCTCTCATCTAGTCTTCTCTAGAAATAGAAGAGAAAAAACACGTTCTCATGAAATATAATAATTTAAAATACCTATTCACCTTTGTAATAAAAAGTTTCGTTTCAGAACGCGTAATAATATTATTACTGCAGGATATACCACGTAGTCAGGACTTAAATGTTATTACTTCATGCATGAAAAATAGATTGTACAAATTTAGACCTCAATAAAAATGTATAGCTTTCGTCGAATCGTTACAGCAAGTTTATTTTAGTTCTTACTAAAAGGTTTCCAAAAATAATTCAGACCTTTCGACTCACGATTTTACAGACCCAATTTTAATATAGACCTATACGTAATCTGTATAGATGAACGTATTTATGTTATTGTGAAAATAATATGTATATATAAGAAATATTAAATACATTCCTTACTTAATATTGTAAATGCGGCAGTAACTCTGTCTGTCTGTCGCGCTTTCTAGCCAAAATTACTGAACCGATTTAAATGAAATTTGCGATACAGATAGTCTAGAGCCTTAGAAAGGACATAGATTACTTTTTAGCGCAAAAACAGTTGTAAGGGGTTGAAAGGGTGGCATGAAAAGTTATATGGAGGTATTGTCATTTTTATAGCTAGAAACTTGAAACTTATTTTTAGGCTGTTGATTCGATATTAATAAATATGACATTCAAAGTTTGTAAAAGTTTAAAATAACAATAGGGAATAGGTGATGGAAGCAAAAAATATTTCACGCGCACGCAGCCGCGGGCAGAAGCTAGTAATAAATAATAACGAAATTTTGCGTGTTTGCGTTCGCGTCGAAGATAGAGAACGGCTAGCTTCGTTTGCTAGCTACGTCGGTTTTTGTACCTGATAACAGTTATACATATCTAGTACCTACTTCAATTATTATTTAAAATCTATCCTGTTAATATTATCAATATCATAACTATCCAATATAAGCACTTCAATAGTTTCGAGCTTCACTTAAAAAATAACTTTACCGTGAGATTCGTTTGAAATTTTTTTTCATGTAAGAGGAGTAGACGGGCTTGAGGCTCACCTGATGTTAAGCGATCACCGCCGCCCATGAACATCTACAGCACTAGAGGGCATGCAGGCGCGTTGCCGAAGTATAAGGAAGGAAGGGATAAGCTCTTTTCTCAAACGTTAAATTAATTATAAATATTAAATTTTAATTAAAAAAAACTGTCCATGGACAATTATATATTTGCAATATTTATTTTATAGAGACCGCTAATTATTATCACCCAATATTTATTATTATCTACTATCAGACTTAAACAACTTTGTTAAAAAACGTTATCTCAGAATATGTCATTGTATATACAGAGGTCGGCTTTTATTGGCATTCTTAACTTTCTACTTAGCCAATCTGAACGAAAGCTTAAGCAAAACAATCACGTTTTCTTAGTATCTTCCAATAGAAGTTAGCGCAAAAATGAACCTGGAAAGAAAACAGATGAGGATAAATTTAGAAGTAGTAGAGCGATGCTTGTCCCACCACAAATTTACCGGCTCGATCGGGGAAGTACTACCCTCTCACAAAAATTCGGCGTAAAGTAAAAGAATACGTAAATATGTTGCGTATCGAGCGATGATTGCTGGAGGAGGAGTGCTGGAGTTCCAATCTCCCATCCCTCTGTTTCCTTCTTTTTTCACTTCTCATCCTTCCCTCCTATTCCTTGGGTAGGTAACGCGCATATGATACTTCAAGTATCGTAAGCGGTCATAGGTTGCGGTGACTGCTTACCATAAAGGAACCGTCTGCTTTTTTGCTAATAATCATGATATAAAAAGAACAATATCCCACATCCAATATTATAATATCCATGATATAATATAAAATCACATTGTGGCATGCGATATGATTTTAAATCATAAGAGCTATGTATGTACAAAGTTTTAATTAATTGATCTAAATGAGAAATTTATGTTTTTGATATTAAATTTAGTTGTTAAGTTTTTGTTAATAAATATGAACGCTCAAAATGAATTTTAGTTACTTGTTCGTTTTAACAAACTTTTATTAGCTTGATTTGTGTGTATGTGACGAGAATTAAGTATATTAATGTAACGGAATCTTTCAACAAAATGTTCACTGCTTTACAGACATCTGATTAATTTTAACACACACATTTGCACACTTATATCGGATCTATGACGCTACAACAATTATATGACTTTGTCAGTAATATATTCTGGCCAAGGTCTTCAGGATAAAAAATCACTAATTACAATGGTCCTCGGTCACAGATGACTTTTACTTGTATGACTTAATATACTATAGCTCGATTTGGAGAGGGCACTGCCATGCCACCTGATAACTAGATATTTAGTTGATAAAAAAATACAGTTAACAGTTGATTGTAAATCAAATTAAATGAACATTTTAAAACTAAAATTTCATTTACTTGGACCTAGAGATGAATTTTTCCACAGGTGTTGTCTTTAAAACGTAAATGAGCACTAAGAAAGGGTTTTTCGAAAATCAACTCTTAAGGGGGTGAAAAACGGGCTGAAAGTGCGCATGGGATATCCATAATTTTTAATTACTTTATTTTTCGCAAACAAAGAAATTTTCTAAAATTCCATCCCTGAAGGAGTGAAATAGGAGTTTAAAGTTTGTATTGTAATCGTTGTTCACGCGGGTGAAGCTGCTGGCTAATTATAAATAAAGACCTGTGTTCTACAATGTAATAAGAAAATATTATTTGTGTATAAATTAATACATAAACAATGTCGATAAATATCGTTATCTAGGTGAAATTATTTCTTTTAGATAACCTAACAGCATCTGTACCACACAATTATAAAATATACGTAAAATTTCAGCATTTAAGGTCAATTTCACGTTTATCTTCGCAGGTATATAATAGGGTGACTCTGAACACTGAGCACAGTTAGTCAGCACGATGAAGACGGTAGCGTTCTTTGTCATAGGCCTAGCGGCTCTGGCCGCGGCCCGACCTGATGTCGGTGACCAAACATTTGGTAATTATCATACATTGATAGAAATAACAATTAGATTTTAATAAAATAAAATATTTTTATTAAAATCTAAAAGACTGAACTACTAACTGAAATTAATTTCTATTTTCATTTTTCAGTGAGCACAGACATTAAACAAAAGCAGTTCTTCATCCTGAAGCTGTTAAATAATGTTATGGGACATGTAATGTACAAGGACATCGAAGACATCGGCAAAAACTTCAAGATTGAAGATAACATCGATTATTACACCGTGAGTTATTACAATATTCTGTAATTGAATAAATAATGCAGTTGAATTGTGATAGTACCTATTTTACTACTTCTTACTCTCATTTCAGAATCAAGATGTATTTAAGGTGTTCCTTAACAATTGGAAGATCGGTTTCTTACCCCGTGGAGAAGTTTTCACTCTCCACGTTGACCGTCAACTAAAGGAGGTTGTTACCATGTTCCACATGTTGTACTACGCCAAGGATTTCAGCACATTCATAAAAACCGCTTGCTGGATGCGTCTTTACGTTAACGAAGGCATGTTTGTATACGCTCTTACCGTAGCTTGCAGACATCGCGAAGACTGCAGAGGTGTTATACTTCCTCCACCTTATGAAATCTACCCGTACTACTTCGTCCGTGCTGATGTCATTCAGAAAGCTTATATGCTTAAGATGAAGAAGGGTCTTCTTGACACCAAGTTGTGCGATTTCTACGGAATCCGAAAGACTGACAAAGATGTCTATATTATTGACGAAAATATTTATGATACTCGCGTCTACCTGAACGATGAAGACAGGCTCAGATACTTCACTGAAGACATAGATCTTAATACTTACTATTATTACTTCCATGTTGACTATCCATTCTGGATGAAGAGCGACATCGTTACCAACAAATTTATGACCAGACGTTGGGAACTCACTTTGTATGTATACCAGCAGATTCTCGCTAGATACTACTTGGAACGCCTTTCTAATGGTCTTGGTGATATCATTAATCTATCTTGGTACAAGCCAATCAGAAAGGGTTACTGGCCTTGGCTGATTCTTCATAACGGAGTTCAATTACCAGTGAGGTTGAACAACCAATTAATCGTTGATGAAAGAGATGTTGGTGTGGTGAACTTTGTTGAAGACTACGAAAGAATCATTTCCGAAGCAATCATAAGGGGATTCATTGAGGTTTATACTTATCAATAATAATATAAAATCGTTTATAATTTTCTATCTTTTGAAATGTTCATCAACAATATTTTTACAGATTAACGGCATCAGGATCGACCTGACCAAACCTGAAGATGTTGAAGTACTTGGCAGGCTTATTTACGGAACAGTTGAAAAGACTGATTTGACCAAAATTCAAGTCGATTCTTACCGTTACCTCTTTATCCTGATGAAGGCAGTAGTTGGTCTGAATACCTTGAATTCTGACAAGTAAGATTACAATTTATTGATTTATTTTTACATTTTTATAGATAAAACATCGTAGCAAATTTTCAATATTTATTTACATATTTTTTAAACACGTACTAGCTTAATACTTGTTCGCTGTTTTAAATTTTATATACAATTAACTTTTCATTTTCAGATACTTTGTTGTACCAAGCGTTTTGGATAGCTACCAAACAGCTCTTCGCGACCCAGTTTTCTACCAACTGCAAAAACGTCTTGTCTCCTTATTCATCCTCTTCAAGAGACGCCTGCCTAGCTACACTCATGAAGAGCTGTACTTCCCTGGTGTCAAGATCGACAACGTAGTAGTTGATAAGCTGGTCACCTATTTCGATGATTACCTAATGGACATGACTAATGCTGTTACCTACAATGATGATGAAATCAAGAAGACTACTGCTGATATGGTATTCTTTGTCCGCAAACGCCGCCTCAACCACCAACCATTCAAGGTTACCTTCGACATTGTATCTGACAAGACAGTCGACAGTGTAGTAAGGCTATTCTTGGGACCGAAGGAAGACCATCTTGGCCGTTTGATTGATCTCAACCGCAACCGCGTCAACTTCGTTGAGCTTGACTCTTTCTTATACAAACTGAACACTGGAAAGAACACGATTATGAGAAACTCCATTGATATGCACAACCTTGTACGCGACCGCGTTATGACACGTGACTTATGGAAAAAGTTTGAAACTATCACTGATATGAGAGATCTTTTGGTCAAGGATCTTAGAAATTACCACACTGGTTTCCCCACAAGGCTACTTCTGCCTAAAGGTCGCATTGGTGGATTGAAGATGATGCTTTACGTCATTGTTACCCCATTGAAGCTTGTTGACAATGTTGATATATCCATTCTAGATACTAACCGCAAGGATCTCTTTGTCGACTTCAGATCTACTGTTCTTCTAGACAAGATGCCTTTAGGTTTCCCATTCGATCGTCAAATCGATTTACCTAGGTTCTTCACACCAAACATGAAGTTCGTAGACGTCATCATCTTCCACAAGACCCAGGTCTGCGATATGAAGAATCGTTGGAACCGCTATGTACTGAAGAACTATGACTTGGTTGGAAGAACTTCCTTTGGCGCTGACTACTTCGTTGATGTTGACATCAACACTAAAGTTGATAGAGATGTCAACATCCACGACTTTTAAGCAATGAACCTTGAATTTATATAAGCGACTATAATTATTTCGAAAAAAAAAAATGTATGTAATTTATAAATAAAATTAATTAATTTTTAATTTATGCATTTTATTAAAACTGATTCACTATTCATGTAAGCCAAAATATCGTTTTAAAAGTAAATTGTAAAAACTATACAAACATAAATATAAAAGTAACAGAAGTCTTAGTGGTTGCTAGTAAGTTCTTACATACAACGTATGTTATAATAGTTTGATAACAGAATAAATACCTTAATATAAAAACAATTTTTTTTTATAAATTATTATTATTTTTTAAATAATCTAGATGAACATATTTTTTTAAAGAAGATATTAGAGAGATCTTATTTAAACTGTATATTTATCAAATAACAAGTTACTAGTTTTGCATAGGTATATTATACTATACTAACGTAGGTTATTCTAATTTTTCTTAAACAAAACAAAATTACACATTAAAAATTATAAACCATATAAAATGTAAGCTATATTATATTGTGTTTCTTATATGTAATTACTTTAATTGTAATATATTTATTGCTTTTCAAATTTCTTTCCAATTATTGATCAATGTAAATGTAGGTGAATAGATATAAGAAACGCCCAATATTTTTTTATTTCATGTCGGAATGCAAACAAGCATACGATCTGCCTGATGGAAGTCTTCGCAACCTATGGCGCTTGCGATACTTAAAGTATCACATGCGCGCTGCCAACCCAAGAAACAAGAAGAATGGGATGAAATGGGAAAAAAGGAATATATAATAGAAATAGGAGGGTGGGAGATTGGGCTTCCGGCGCTCTCACTCTTTACACGAAACGCAGCAGTACAGTTACTTTTCGCCCAATTTTCTGTGAGAGGATGAGTACCTACTACCCCGATCCTTGACACTACTACCGTTAAATTATTATTTCATGATACTTAAAAAATCAAACGTTTTATGTTTCAAAATCTTACATTGTTATTATTATGAACATTCTACATAAATTAATATTTTCTAACCGTTTTCAATGACGCTTTAATGTGTTGGTACACAAAATAATAGAAGTGTAGGGATCACAGGTAATAAGCTCTTATACAATTACGATTTGTATCGCTGGAAATCTTGATCGAAGCCTCACAAAATTTGTTTAAGACTCGACGAAGTCAGCAATATCGGTATCGGAGAGATTGCAATTTATGCTCTTGAAAGTCATAATCGTCTTTGACAATGAGGGAATAAACTCAAAAATCAAAATCTATTATTTATAGTTATTTCATTTATTATATCCTTAAATTTCAAATTAATGGACAAAAGGCGAATACGTTTTAAGTTTAAACACGATTCAATACTTAAAACGCTACGTTGTGGAAGTCCGAATTTGCTGTATTTTGTTAATGTCTTAATATTTCTTTTAAATACAATTTTCTAAAGATATTTTGTAATGATTTTTTTTCTATTCAAGTAAACTTTTAAAAAGTACTTTTGAATCGTCAAATGTTACCGACGGTTTGGAAGGATGATCTTACCAAGAAGAACCAATAACTTATTGTTTTCAAATATAGGTAGTTTTAACAACCGTGCTAGTTGTTATACAATTTGGTTTCTAAATGAGCTCCAGCGATACTAAATAATTATGTACATGCATATAGTGCGTGTGCCATTGGACAGGGCTAGTCGTACTAATATTGCATAATAATAATTAAATTAAATTAAAAATATAAAACGGTAGATTTTTCGGAATATTTCGTTTACTTTAAATATTTATAAAGCGTATTTAGACTCAGGCCAATTTAAGATAAAAGTCAAGGTAATTTTAGGAATAGTATAACCTTGCTATTATCTGTATAAATGGGACGGCTCGATCAGGGATGTTCTATTCTCCGACAGAATATCGACAAGAAGAAACAGTCTTCTTCTTCCTAGCATTATTTCCGGTATTATTTAGGGCGAATCAGAAACTTATTGGATAAGAGCAATTTACTTATCAAGAGTTAACGATTATTATCAGATGTTACGTGATAACAATCGGGACCGACAGCTTAACGTACTCTCCGAGGCACGGTGGGGAGACCCAAAAGGATAAACGCCCAGATCGAAACAGATATTTGTATGATCAATACATATATAATTATACATTCACAAGTTCATATCCGTACTCTGTATCTTCCTTCCCTCAGACAACACGTTTGTAAAGCTTCTGGTATTTCGTGTAAGCGTGTAAAGCCTACGTCCAACAGTGATCACCCATAAACGCTGATGAATATGACGCTCAAAGCTGACTCCGCTCCGTTAACGCGAGAATTACAGGTTTGATCCTGACCCCATTGTTGTACCTACTCCTAGCGCAAGCTACGATCTTATTTTGAAGAACAATAAGAGTATTAGTAATAACTTGTAAAAAGCATTGCTAATATTCTTTAAAAAAAGTCCAGTTGCTTAGAAGTTTTTTTCTTTGCTTTTAATGTAAAGCCTAGAAAGTTCTCGTTAGTAATATTATGCATAGCAATAAGGAGATAAGCTACAGGTGTCAATAAAAAATATAAATCGATCGAAGTATAAATATTTGCTCTTTATGATTAAAATTATCTAATCCAAGTATATATTTACATTAACTTAAAATAAACATTTATTGACTACAATTAAAGTTATACTTTCACTGAGACTTCAGATAACTTTTCACCTGTTTTTAATTTAAGCCAATGTTATTTATTAAAATTTTAAACAATGAGGTCACTGTACCTATGCATACATATTATGTAAATATACATATATTTTTTTGTCTTATTCTTCTTCAAACAAAAATTTCAGTATATTCCTATTTAACTGATTCAGCTTAAAATACATAATATTGAAACATTTGACCTATAACGAAATTAGTGAAAATCTTGCTGACATTACACCTTGGGAATGAGGCGGTCGCTCCAGGGTTTTCAGTAGTTCAGTCAACATAAATGTCAAAATGACACCGTTGTGGCGTTGTGGGTACCGAGTCTGCCTTAAGCCTCGACGGTTGCGGGTTCAATTCCCGCTCGGAGCAGATGTTTGTATTAATCGTACAGGCATGTTTTCCGGTCTGGTTGTTTTTGTCCTTGTCATTGTGAATGTTTCCGGACCCCGACACAGGATATAATTATCCTAATGGGGGCCGTTGAGTGTGTAGCGTTTATTTATTTATTTATTTATTAAAATTTCACATGAAAAAATTCAAATAGAAATAGTAAAATCCCCTGAGTTTATTTTGCCGCTTCTCGAGGGTGGAGGGTACCTCTACCTGATGGTAGAGGTTTAATATTGGAGCCGATGGTTGATTCTAACTTTCATCAAATCTGTTATCTTAACATATTAAAAAAGCTTCGTTTGTGATGTTTTTTAGCTTACATCTTTTAAGCTTTGGAACGGTTTTAAAGCAGTTTTCAGCAGAGTGATCCAAGAGGGTGGTTTTTATGTATAATTTCTTCAGGATTTGTTGAAATTGGTGACATTAAGACGATAATAATTATTGGATATATCGAAAAAAATCATAGCCATGGTCGGCATAGCAACGCGTGGCCGGGTCCTGCTAGTACTTTGAATATACGTTGAAAAAATATAGTGATAATAATGTAAATGTAAAAATATTTTAATTTTTTTGTTTAACTGTACATTACTGCGGTTTTTTAGTTGTGTTTTTACGTTACTCTGATTTAATTTTAGGTCGGTTTTATACCTTTGAAATTTATATGAAAGCTCCCCAAAAGCCTATTTATAAAATAATAATGAAAATCGGTTCATAGATTTACTGAAACTATCACATATACACACACACACAGACAAACATCTGTCGAATTGAATGTCAAGAAAGTTACAATCCTCTATTTAAAGTCATAAAGGTTATAAATTAATAAATTAAGAATATTTTTATTTAATATTCAATTTGTTTTTTTTAGAGTTGGCAAAAAGGAACCCTTATAGTTTCGTCATGACCGTCTCTCTGTCTGTCCGTCCGAATGTCATTTTACTCGGAGTTCATTAGCTCTATCTATGAGAAATTTGGTGTTCAGTGTCAAATTGTTTTCAATATTTACTACGAAATTACATACTTATATAAGCGGTTACTTTGAAAGATTCGTACTTGACTGGTATATATTTTTGTTTCTTCTTGAAATAAATCAAAATCTATTTTACTTCACTATTGCTCATCCAATACAGTATATAAATTGCCATAAAATCCGATATGGTCTTTTATATTATGATATATGTGATCCTAAAAATTAATACACCAAATGTATAAATGTATGTGAACAAAACAATTTTACACTTACAGATGTTGCAAAGTAAAAAAATATTATATTAATATCTTAAGGACAAAATACATACATATAAGTCTACAGCCCAAGCCGACCTTTACTTACTTCGTCTGCGATAACTCTATCACCTAAAATAATTAAGAAGTATCAAAAAGAGATATAAAAAAATAAACAAACTTACATTGTATTCTGCCAGTGATATCAATAATATTTCAGTATAAATAGGGTTGAATTTCAAACCATTGTCAGTCAACGTATTGACCATGAAGGCGATCGTGTGCTTACTCATAGGCCTAGCGGCTATGGCCGCTGGCCATGTCGTCTACGATGACAACACGATCGGTAAGATTTTCAAATAATATAACATTATATTATATTATTCTATTGGTACAAAACTATTTTGGTTTAAATATGTGCCCAGGACTAAAATATATTTTCGTGTATTTCAGTAAATCTGGACATCAAGGATCGCCAATTGTTTATAATGAAACTGCTAAATCATGTCATGGAACCGGTCGTATATAAGGAAATAGAAGACATCGGCAAAAACTTCAGGATCGAAAACAACGTTCAGCTTTATACGGTATCATATCGTTCTTATATTATCTATATTTTGAAGGGCGTTTCAATTTTCCAGATCATAAATAGCATCCTACTTTTTATTTCAGAGACAAGATGTAGTCAAGGTATTCCTCAACAACTTGAAGTTTGGTTTCTTGCCCCGAGGCGAAATATTTACTCTTCACGTTGACCGTCAATTGAAAGAGGTCGTTTCCATGTTCCACATGCTGTACTATGCTAAGGACTTCGCAACCTTCATAAAGACCGCATGCTGGATGCGACTCTACCTTAACGAGGGCATGTTTGTATACGCCCTGACGGTAGCTTGCAGACACCGCGTTGACTGCAAGGGCATCATCCTTCCTCCACCATATGAAATCTACCCGTACTATTTCGTGCGCGCCGATGTTATTCAGAGAGCCTACCTGCTCAAGATGAAGAAAGGTCTTCTTGACATCAAGCTCTGCGACTTTTACGGAATCAAGAAAACCGAAAAAGACATCTACATTATTGACGAAAACATCTATGATCGTCGCCACTTCCTAAACGACGAAGACAGGCTCAGATACTTCACTGAAGATATTGATCTCAACACTTACTACTACTACTTCCATGTCGATTATCCATTCTGGATGCAAGATGATATTATGACAAACAAATTGGTGTTCAGACGTTGGGAGCTTACTTTGTATGTATATCAGCAAATTCTGGCCAGATATTACATGGAGCGTTTATCGAATGATCTCGGTGAGATCCCTACTCTTTCTTGGCACAAAAATGTTGTGAAGGGCTACTGGCCTTGGATGTTCTTACATAATGGAGTTCAGTTCCCTGTCAGACTTAACAACTACGTAATAAGTGATACCAAGAACATCGACATATTGAAGCTGGTTGAAGACTATGAAAAGATTATTAACGATTGCATAATCAAGGGCTACGTTGAAGTAAGTAAATTTAATAATAATATTTATTATTTAAAAAAAACCTATTATTCATTATATTTTTAATATCTTTATTCCTTCTCGTAGATTAACGGATTAAGATTAGAACTAACGAAGACTGAAGACATAGAAGTGTTAGGAAAACTTATCTATGGAACCGTCGACAAGATTAACATAACCAAAACCAACGTTCAAGCTTACCGCTACTTGCTTATATTATGCAAGGCTGTCCTTGGTCTTAACACAATACACTCTGACAAGTAAGTATATATTATTTTAAAAGATCATCTTCATAAGCTAATCGATGAGCCTTAAAAAACGTTCATAAAAGTAAAATGTGTGAATAGCGCCTTAGTATTAAAATTTATAAGTATTTTAATATTATTTGTGTTAGTTACATAAGTACATATTTTTTATTTTCGTAGGTACTTCGTTGTGCCCAGCGTACTCGACAGCTACCAGACAGCTCTACGCGATCCTGTATTCTACCAGTTACAGAAACGCCTTTGCCACTTCTTAACCCTATACAAACTGCGTCTGCCGTCTTACACCCATGAAGACCTCTCATTCCCTGGTGTTAAGATTGAAAACTTTGTAGTCGACCAACTCGTAACTTACTTTGATGATTACTTAATGGACATTACCAATGCAGTTACGCTTACCCAAGAAGAAGTTGCAAAGACGACGTCTGACATGATCTTCTTTGTACGCAAACGCCGCCTTAACCACAGACCTTTCAAAGTAGTCCTTGATATTCAATCAGATAAAGCCGTTGACTCCGTGGTAAGATTGTTCTTAGGACCTAAAGTAGACCACTTAGGGCGCTTAATCGACCTGGACCTTAACCGCTTTAACTTCGTGGAACTCGACTCCTTCTTATACAAACTTAATACTGGCAAGAACACGATTGTCAGAAATTCCATTGATATGCACAACCTTGTCGGCGACCGCATCATGACCCGTGATCTCTGGAAGAAGATTGATACTATCACTGACATGAGGGATCTGCTGATGAAGGATCTAAGAAACTACCACACTGGTTTCCCAACAAGACTGCTGCTACCTAAAGGTAAAATTGGTGGTATGGAAGTGGTTCTCTATTGCATTGTCACACCTTTGAGATTAGTGGATAACGTTGACACTTCTATCTTGGACACTACTCGTAAAGATCTCGTCATGGACTTCAGATCTACTGTTCTTCTGGACAAGATGCCTCTTGGATTCCCCTTCGACCGTAGGATCGATATTACCAGATTCTTTACTTCCAACATGAAATTCGTGCATACTTTTATCTACCACAAGGTCCAAGTTTGCGACATGAGGGCTCGTTGGTATCGCTACGTTCTTAAAAGCTACGACTTAGTCGACAAGACTTTCGTCAGAGATGACTGGAATGTGAACGTGGACATTAACACGAATGTCAACCGTGACGCTCACATTTACGACATGTAAGAAGAACCCAAAAATGACTGTAACGATGGCACCAATGGCATTAACAAAGCAAATTATTAAATAAATGATGATACGATTCTGAAAAAAGAAATATTTATTTTTAAACACGACTATTTGGAAGCTCTTTTTAAACTCTTTTAAACTTACATATGAACGTAAAAATATTTTTTAATTTTTGTTTGATAGTAAAAGAAGCTATGAATTTTAAATGTAAGCACATAATAGGACATCCTAACTTTTACAAGTTTTGGAACCATTTTCCACTGAAACACGAGTAACATATAAATTAATTTTACTAAGTCGTCATCAACATTTAATCTTTGCCAATTCATGCATTAATTAATTACTTTGAATTTTATAGATTTTAGAAATATTACTTCTGTTTACTACCATTTTTATACTTTTCTTTCTTGAAGTAGCTTACACTATAAATTCATATCAAAAGCTAGTCTCAAATAAGATAAATAAAACATATTGAAACCCAAGCAGCCTTGCAATAGTAATAGCAAATATTATGAATGCTATTGTTTAATTTGACATTGATTAAGATCTCGTAGGTCCTGCTTATGACAGCTAAATTCAGTTACAAATTACAGTGAAGTTCTTAATACAGAAAGAAAATATTTTCATTAAAAAAACTTATATTCTTAAAGACTTTTTAGCTTAACCATAACCAACAAATGTTTTATAAATACATTTATTTACAACCAATATGGCAACATAAAACATGTTAAATGGCAAAAATGGCAACCTTATGATTACTTCGTGTCCGTCTGTCTGTCCCTATGTCACAGTAATTTAAATCGGAGGTTATTGGTTCTATCTTCAAGAAATTTAGAAAGTAATTGTATTCTATGAATCGTGATACATTTTTATAGTGAAATACTAAAATAATATTATATTAAAATTGAGAATAAAATGAGTTTTGATTTTGACTATTTTGATAAAGTAGTTATTGAAATATTAGTTTCTAAAGTCACACAAATTTCACACCCCCTCTCCGCCCTCATTAGTGTATAAAACATGAGCTTTAATTTGATGTTGAAGGAGAACATCAAATGAACTTTCAACGATAACTGAGCGATCGAACGATGTATAGAAGTTTTTTAATGTACCTTACATTAAAAAACTTCGGACATGTATAAGTTTACCCATAAATACGTTTTTTCTTATTATTTTCAATAATTTCTTTGTATTAACCTACTGATTTTGACGGTCGATTTAAATTTGTTAATATTTAAAGTTCTAAAGATAATTTATTAAAGGCTTCTATCTAACGTTTGTATGTATGTTAAGGGAAAATCTTGCAAGCGTAAGTTGACCCACTTTTCGGCATTCAATTGAGTTGAAAGGAGAAGGTCCCTTCAAAGTTTCAATAGCTCAACGGTAGAAGCGCCGACTTCGCACCCTTAAAGCGAGAGTCGCGGGTTCGATCCTGACCCCCTTTGGACTATTGTCGTTCACAACCCCACTCCTAGCACAAGCTTCGAGCTTATTTACAGGGGTAATATTAATGTCTAATGCTAAAATAGCAATTGAAATCTTCCGGCTAATGTAGTTCGGCATTTTTTTTTATTTGTTAATAGCTGGCACGTGTGAAGGTACCAAAAAATATGTCTTTTTTTCTAATCCCTGCTAGTATATTAAATTATCGATAACGTTGGCCACTCGTAATAAACAAAAACTTCGTTACAAACATAAATCATTACAAAGAACTATTTTTGAATTATTAATCAAGATTTTTCGAAGTAAACTTGTATTCAGCTATCTTTATTTCAACTGATTTATACTACTAAACTAGACCATAGCCAAATTGTTCCATTGGTGAAAAAAAATTTTATTGTGAAAAAAGGTACTGCAGACGGGGACAAGCATTGAAATAAATCATAATAATTATATTTATCCCTAATTTAAGCATTTCCATTTAAACTCCATCATCCATTTACAAATTGATTGATCAGCTTGTCCCCGTCTGCAGTACCTTTACTAACATTAAAGTAATATTTATATTATAGTAGTCATTATAGAGCTTGTTTTTAGGTTTTTATGAATTATTATTAATGCAGTTGGGTTTTTTGTTTAATTTAATAATTTATTTTATTTCAAACTTTTTAGTTATATAATTAGTAATTAATTAGGTATCTATATATTATATATTGTATATTATATATTATGTTTTATATAAAATATTATATAAAAGTAGAAGACCTGAATTACTTATAAACGCCAAGCCTAAGCCCTTCGACCTAAAAGCGATTTTTTTGTTGGTGTTGTTTTTTTTTACAACAATCCAACCCTCAAGGAATTAAAAAAGGGGTTAAATTAAAAAACGTTTGCTTGGAATTTCATAATTTTTGAAACTAGAAAGATGTAACTTTGTTTTTGGGGGGACTATTAACAACGAAGAAGCACGTGTTTTAACATTTCCTTAAATCCTACCTCTGAAGGTGTAAAACTTTATATCAAAAAGAAGGGCTTTGTTTCTCCAAATTTAACGCGAGCGAAGCCGTGGGCAGAAGCTAGATATAAGTAAAATAACTTAGTTCTATGCACCATGCAGGTGTAACTAGAATCTGGATTATAATTTTAGCAAGTTCTATCCCACAATCTTGCTGCAGAGACAAATAAACGATTTGTAAGTAAATAATATTTCATAAAACACATTTTTACTAAATTTCAATTGAAACGTTCTGTAGCATGTTTTTTTTTTTTGATTCAAGGTAATAAGTTATCTGTGTACTAAATTTCATTCAAATTCGATCAGCAGTTTTTGCGTGAAAAGGCTAAAATACTTTCTTACTCTTCTTTCAAACTTGGCTCACGTTGTCATGAAAATTGCATTAACTTTTGATGGAGTGGACGTACTTTTACGAAACAAAAGTAAATGCGACTCTTAAATATGCGTTACTGGTTCGCCCTTAGGGTTGTGGAGGTCAGATGGCAATCGCTCTGTGTAAAAATTTGCAGCAATGCGTGAGAGGGTAAGAAGTGCGGACAGCCGAAAACAGGCAGACATTTACAAACATTATAAATATATCACTTATTTTTAGTCCCATTGTAGCTACATTGTAAAGGGTGCCAAAGGCTGCCAACGGCACCGTATAGCTAAGCCTCCGATATCCATCCATTTGTCTGTCAGCAGGCTGTATCTCACGAACCGTAATAAGTAGAGTTGAAATTTTTACAAACAAAAAAAAAAACAAAAATAATGTAATAAAATCTTGTGGGTCCCCATTTGTTACAATTTTCATAGATACACATTATATGGTCACTGTTATAAAAATACTGTTGTATAAGTGTATCATCGTTAATGAGTTCGATTATATAATTTTGTTAAATTTACGTTATTTTTTATGGATTCTTACATCGGTTTTTATAGTCTTTGGATTCGATGGTGGGCGGTACCCGTTAATGAAGAACAAAATTAGAATATCTCTAAGGCAATTTTCCTAAAAAATAGGAAACTTCATAGGCGTCTGCTGTCAAAATCATCATCCTAAATTAGACAAAGTATAATAGCTCCGTTTAGCAGACGCATAAAATTTATATAAAAACATCGGCTTATAGACATCGAATTTATTGCGCACACACAAAAAAAAATTAAAACAAAATTATAATCTCGTGTATTTAAAGTCGGTCAAAATTATATAGTATTCAAAAATACATCACGAATATAAATAACATTTATAAAATTCTATGTTTATTATTACACTAGCAACGCCCGTATCTTCGCTTACGTTATTATATTTGTTATGCCGGATAGCCATCTAAAGGTTATTTTTTATTCCGTGATATACGCATTATGCATTAAGTATATATTTTAAGTTGATACGTCCTATAATTCCTTTATTGATAATCCCACGGGAACATGATATTTTTCCGAAATAAAATGTATCCTGTGAGTTAATCCTACAAATAAACTATCTGTATGAAATCATAAA
Organism: Hestina assimilis; assembly: GCA_023373885.1. Taxonomy (NCBI): domain Eukaryota; kingdom Metazoa; phylum Arthropoda; class Insecta; order Lepidoptera; family Nymphalidae; genus Hestina; species Hestina assimilis. The sequence continues at coordinate 8,785,035 of CM041754.1, forward strand.
AGTTCATCCAAATCCGTTCAGATGTTATTTGTGATTAAGTAACAAACATCCAACCATCCAAATATCCAAACATCCAAACATACAAACTTTCATATTTATAATATTTGTATTCTTTTACCCTCTTCACAGCACAAACTAAAATTGTTCGTAAATAATGCTTTAACCAACCTATAAACTACCACTCAGACGGTGGTAAGTACAGGACGGCAAACACCAATAAACGTTAAAAAAAACTAAAACCAGGATTTAGTTCAATCATAAAAGTATGATGTACATCAGACTATATTACTCTACTAGTACCTAGTCGAGGCCTCGCTCGCTTGTAGATTGTTTTTTGTGTATCCCGCGGGAACTTAATATTTGTACAGGATAAAAATTATCCTATTATCAAAATATCCTCTTACAGAATTCAGCTTTTCCCGCAGCGGCTCCCACCCTTAAGACAGTTTATCTGACATGAGACGGGGCCAATGTGTTAGCGTTCGATAAAAGGCCTCGCCCCTTTCCGTGGGAACCGGCGCTAAGCCATCAGGTCCCTTGCCATCATCTTGGATAATTTCACATGGGTCAGTAAGAGCAGGAATGTTGGTGGTGGCAAGAGCTCTTTTGCGGTACAGCCTACCTGAATTGGGCAGGAGAGCATGTAATCCGATAGAATCTACTTCCTTTCCACATGGACATCTGTGCTCAGAGCATAGTGATTCTCTGTATATAATTATGTATGTGACAAACATATTTTTAAATATACATATATCTTAAGGGCAAACTGCATATAAAACAGCACAACGACCTTTATTTTATTTGAAGTATGCGATAGCTTTTCACCTATAATAATTACAAAGTGTAAAAAGGCGATACAAAAAATAAACAAACTTACATTGTATGCTGCCAGTGATGTCAATAATAATATTTCAGTATAAATAGGGTTGAATTTCAAACTATTGTCAGTCAACGTTTTGACCATGAAGGCGATCGTGTGCTTACTCATAGGCCTAGCGGCTATGGCCGCTGGCCATGTCGTCTACGATGACAATACTATCGGTAAGATTTTCGAATAATATAACATAATATTATATTATTCTATTTATACAAAACTATTTTGGTTTAAATAAGTGCCCAAGACTAAAATTTATTTTCGTGTATTCCAGTAAATCTGGACATCAAGGATCGCCAATTGTTTATAATGAAACTGCTAAACCATGTCATGGAACCGGTCGTATACAAGGAAATAGAAGACATCGGCAAAAACTTCAGGATTGAAAACAACGTTCAGCTATATACGGTATCATATCGTTCTCATATTATTTATATTTTGAAGAGAGTTTCGATTTTCCAGATCATAAATAGCATCCTACTTTTTATTTCAGAGACAAGATGTAGTCAAGGTCTTCCTCAACAACTTGAAGTTTGGTTTCTTACCCCGAGGCGAAATATTTACTCTTCACGTTGACCGTCAATTGAAAGAGGTTGTTTCCATGTTCCACATGCTGTACTATGCTAAGGACTTCGCAACCTTCATAAAGACCGCATGCTGGATGCGACTCTACCTTAACGAAGGCATGTTTGTATACGCCCTGACGGTAGCTTGCAGACATCGCGTGGACTGCAAGGGCATCATTCTTCCTCCACCATATGAAATCTACCCATACTATTTCGTGCGCGCCGATGTCATTCAAAGAGCCTACCTGCTCAAGATGAAGAAGGGTCTTCTTGACATCAAGCTCTGCGACTTTTACGGTATCAAGAAAACCGAAAAAGACATCTACATTATTGACGAAAACATCTACGATCGTCGCCACTACTTGAACGATGAAGACAGGCTCAGATACTTCACTGAAGATATTGATCTCAACACTTACTACTACTACTTCCATGTCGATTATCCATTCTGGATGCAAGATGATATTATGACAAACAAATTGGTGTTCAGACGTTGGGAGTTTACTTTGTATGTATATCAGCAAATTCTGGCCAGATATTACATGGAGCGTTTATCGAATGATCTCGGTGAGATCCCTACACTTTCTTGGCACAAAACAGTTGTGAAGGGCTACTGGCCTTGGATGTTCTTACATAATGGAGTTCAGTTCCCTGTCAGACTTAACAATTACGTAATAAGTGATACTAAGAACATCGACATACTGAAGCTGGTTGAAGACTATGAAAAGATTATTAACGATTGCATAATTAAGGGATATGTTGAAGTAAGTAAATTTCATAATAATATTTATTTTTCACAAATTTTCTATAATTAATTATAATCTTAATATCTTTATTTCTTCTCGTAGATCAATGGATTAAGATTAGAATTAACGAAGACTGAAGACATAGAAGTGTTAGGAAAACTTATCTATGGAACAGTCGACAAAATTAACATAACCAAAACCAACGTTCAAGCTTACCGCTACTTGCTTATATTATGCAAGGCTGTCCTTGGTCTTAACACAATACACTCTGACAAGTAAGTATTTATTAATTTAAAAGATCATCTTCATAAGCTAATCAATGAGTCTTAAAAAAAACGTTCATAAAAGTAAAGCTCTAAAATATATTAAAGTGTGTAAATAGCGCTTTAAAATCAAAATTTATAAGTATTTTAATATTATTTCTATTACATAAATACGTATTGTTTATTTTCGTAGGTACTTCGTTGTGCCCAGCGTACTCGATAGCTACCAGACAGCTCTCCGTGATCCTGTATTCTACCAGTTACAGAAACGCCTTTGCCACTTCTTAACCCTATACAAACTGCGTTTGCCTTCGTACACCCACGAAGATCTCTCATTCCCTGGTGTTAAGATTGAAAACTTTGTAGTCGACAAACTCGTAACTTACTTTGATGATTACTTAATGGACATTACCAATGCAGTTACACTTACCAAAGAAGAAGTTACAAAGACGACATCTGACATGATCTTCTTTGTACGCAAACGCCGCCTCAACCACAGACCTTTCAAAGTAGTCCTTGACATTCAATCAGACAAAGCTGTTGACTCTGTGGTAAGGTTGTTCTTAGGACCTAAAGTAGACCACTTAGGCCGCTTAATCGACCTGGACTTTAATCGCTTTAACTTCGTGGAACTCGACTCCTTCCTATACAAATTGAATACTGGCAAGAACACGATTGTCAGAAATTCCATTGATATGCACAACCTCGTCGGCGACCGCATTATGACCCGTGATCTCTGGAAAAAGATTGATACAATCACTGACATGAGGGATCTGCTGATGAAGGATCTAAGAAACTATCACACCGGTTTCCCAACAAGACTTCTGCTGCCTAAAGGTAAAATCGGTGGCTTGGAAGTGGTTCTCTATTGCATTGTCACGCCTTTGAGATTAGTGGATAACGTTGACACTTCTATCTTGGACACTACTCGTAAAGATCTCGTCACGGACTTCAGATCTACTGTTCTTCTTGACAAGATGCCTCTTGGATTCCCCTTCGATCGTAGGATCGATGTTACCAGATTCTTTACTTCCAACATGAAATTCGTGCATACTTTTATCTACCACAAGGTCCAAGTTTGCGACATGAGGACTCATTGGAATCGCTACGTTCTTAAAAGCTACGACTTAGTCGACAAGACTTTCGTCAGAGATGACTGGAATGTGAACGTGGACATTAACACGAACGTCCACCGCGACGCTCACATTTACGACATGTAAGAAGTAATCTAAAATGACTGTAACGATGGCACCAATGGCATTAACAAAGCAAATTATTAAATAAATGATGATACATTTTTTTAAAAATATATTTTATTTCCAACCACAAACCACTTGAATTTGAAAGCTTTTGAAATGTTAAGAATTTGTTTATAGATATATAAAACATTCTTAAAGTTTTATATTCATAATTTAAAGAATTCAGACAATTTGAATATAAATATTAAATATAGTAGTCTGAACATTAAACAAAAAAAAAGTAACACAACATTTTTTACCCTTTTTCCAAATTAGCCTTAACAGTTAATGAAATAATCAAATGTAATGCTGTATTCATTAATATATGAATCCAGAACATAGAGTGTAAAGACTACTTGAAGAAACATTAACACTGTGATAAGTTAAGATTAAAACTGTGATAAGAAAGAATACCAACTTCAAATAAAAAAGGAAAAATTAGTGGTACATAGAACACCGGCACATGATGCTTTTTTTTTATTTAAATTTTTTTAATTATTATATAGGTACATATAGCTACGTAATTTTTGTATACAAAATACATCATACACATACACACTTACACTCACTTTTTTACTCATATAATTACAAGTATAGACTTTTTCTCAATATACCTACATATAATAAAATTGGGAAGTTGTTATCTTATAAACATGCAACTTATATCTTGCAGAATATTTCCGTATTGGCAATTAAACTATGTCATATTCTTAGGAAAAAAATATCAATTTGAGATGTCTAACAAATGATAATTATAATATTATGGCTCGATATTTGGTTTCTGTTTTATGTTCATTAATAACTTTCAATTTTAATCCTGGATATTAATTGCAGAGATATAAATACGGACTTCGAGAATTTAGGTAACATGACCTCATATAAATGTTCTCCCGAAATGTGTATTAATTATATACCAATTAATACGGATACTTTAACACTATTTCAAATGAATATTGGTAGTATAAAATCAAATTTCGATGGTCTTCAAGTTCTTCTCAAACGTATAAACTTACACTTAGACATCATTGTCTTAACAGAGTGTTGGCTTAAAAGTGTTAATCAAATACGCAGTTAAGCGGCTATACGTCGAATTGCTCTAAAGACGTTAAAAATCGTAGCGATGGCGTCATACTGTATGTTAAAAATGAACTTAAATGTACAATCTCGTTTCCAAATATGATTGATGCTAGCTCGATTATATGCAATTTTGATAATAAATTATGTCTCATTTCTATATATCGGTCTCCTTCTTTTAAGGAAATTGACAATTTTCTTAACAGTTTTACTACGATTCTTGCTAGTATGAACCATTGTAAGTATATAATTGTTATGGGAGATATAAATATAAATATTTCTCAACCGAATAATGACAACCGTACTCATGATTATTTGAATGTCATTAGCAGTCATGGTCTTCTGCCATCTCATTTTTGTCCACCACATGATAAAAACTGCATAGACCATGTTCTGCTAAAAACACAATTAAAAAGTATCACACTTGTGCTTGATGCTATGGTTACGGATCACTTACCAGAAATAGTTAGTATAGTAGTCTTGATATGAAAATTCCGAGACAGTACGTTCCCAAAACTCGTCATGATATTGATTATACTAATATTAAAAAGACCATTGATGAATTTAACTTTCAAAAAATTACAGACTCACAAGACCCAAACGTCGCCTCGCAGTTACAAGTTGATACTCTGAGTAACATCATTAAGCATAACACTAAGATTGTGTGCAGTTCTAGAAAAAAACTAATCCTAAAACCTTGGATTTCTCCTGGTCTTTTGAAATGTATTAGACATCGCGGTCGATTTCATTTAAAACATAGGGCGTCACCAAACAATGAGACTCTAGCAATAACGTATAGTCGATACAAAAGTTTTTGCAATAATCTTATAAAGCAACTAAAGCGCAACTATGAGAAAATTGAATTTGACAAATCAAAAAATAGTTCAAAAGAAACTTGGAAAGTAGTAAGAAGTGTTGCCAATATTTTTCCTAAATCTCCTCCATCAGAACTGTAACGCATAGAATCGAACCCAAAAAAATCTCTTAATTATGTAAACAGATATTTTGTCGAGATGGGGAATAAACTGGCAACTCGGATTCTATCACAACCAAATTATAGTTCAATCAAACATACGGACTTATCTTTTTCTCCTGCTTACTCATTTGGAATAATGCCAGTAGATGAAAAAGAAATAGAAACAGTCATAATGGATCTAAAAACTAGTAGTGCAGTTGGGTGGGATGGTATTCCTATTAAAGTCTTAAAATCAAGTTTCTCTACTTTAGCACCTATAATCTCTAGAATTTGTAATCTTTGTATAGCAAAAGGTATCTTTCCAAATTGTTTTAAAAAGGCTTTGGTATTACCAGTTTATAAAGATGGAGATAGAAACAGTGTCGGTAACTACAGACCAATATCGATGCTTACAGCGCTATCCAAAATATTAGAGAAGATCCTCAATAAACGGTTAGTTAATTATTTAGAAACCAAAAACCTCTTATCGTCAAATCAATATGGCTTTAAAAGAGGAAAATCTACGGAAGACGCTGCTCTTGATTTAACCGAAATAATAACAAGAAGCTTAGACCAAAAATTAAAAAGTATTGGCGTATTCTTGGATCTCTCAAAATCATTTGACACTGTTTCTATCCCCATATTAGTAATTAAATTAGAAAATATAAGAATTAGAGGCATAGCGTTACATATTTTCAAAGATTATTTATCAAACCGCACGCAACAAATCAAAATAAACGAACATTCAAGCGATGATATGTCCCTTACCTATGGCATTCCACAGGGTAGTATTTTGGGCCCTACCCTATTTCTCATATATATTAATAACCTTTGTGACATTCCCATTTCCAATTGTAGAATTATATCATATGCAGATGATACCGTTCTACACATAACTGGCAATACGTGGGAGAACGCAATTAATAACGCTGAACATTCTCTTAAAATAGTATCTGTTTGGTTGACTGCTAACCTACTTAGTTTAAATGTTAAGAAAACTAAATTTCTTACTTTCTCACTATTCACTGCATCTCAACCGTCTGCTGACAAATGTACTATGAAAGCGCATATTTGTGATTCTTCTCGTAGCCTTAGTTGTCCTTGTCCTTGTCCTATTGTTGAATACGCTCACGAGATAAAATATCTTGGTCTACATGTCGGTAGAACTCTGTCGTGGAAAATACATATATCTAATCTAACGATTAAAATACGGAAATAAATATATATATATATATATATATATATATATATATATATATATATATAAATATATATATTTAAAAATCTTCGTTCGTCTGCAGACAGGTCAACTATCTTTATGGTATATTTAAGTATCGATTTAACTATGCAATAGTTAAATCGATACTTAAATACTGTACATAATTATATGTATGAGGTGCAAGTTATAAAACATCAATTCTACAACTAGAGAGAGCACAGAGATCCGTTTTAAAAGTAATGACTAAGAGACCATTTAGATTCTCCACGATTAATTTATACAAAGACTGTAAAGTGCTTTCAGTTCGTCAACTCTTCATCTTTCAAGCTATAACTAGGAAACATAATTCGCTAACCTACAATAAAAGAACTTTTAAGCGGGGGCTTTTCAAATAAAAACAGTAATATTATTGAAATCGGTCCAACCGTCTTCCAGTAATCGAGTCACAACATACAAAAACCCAGAGTCAAATTGGTTCTGCACCTCTTTACTGTATAAGTTGATGAAAGAATGTGATCACGACTTTTTTAAAAGTTAGTACTTTCTCGTCCCTATAGCAAAAGAATTATTCAAAAGAATTAGTCCTACGTAAAAAAAGCATTTTAGTACATTTTGTTAGATTGAAATTTTTTTCAAACGACTTTTAGCTACAAGTGATAGTTACTGAGATGCAAGCGAAAAGCTCAAAAAGGGCTTCTATAAATTATTCTCCTCCTTCGAATTAACTCCCTTTTTATTTTCTAGAAACTTAGATATTTAGGAACAACTGAACACATTTTCAAAACTGGGATTTTATACAACGATATTTCTAATTTTAATTTGGGGTTAGTTAACAACATACGATTTATAAGAATCTTTTCATTTCTTTTAATATTAATCTGAATCCAGTATCGCAGTGACATCTATAGGTATATATTAAGAACTAATTATATAAACATGTTACTCTATCTCGCGGTGATTATATGTACTAAAAATATGCGTAACTCACAAAATCATGTTATTATATTGTTCAATCTACTACTAGATGGCGCTTAAAACTAGTATTATATTCATTAATAAGAACTTAAATAAAAGCTTAGAAAGAAATATTTGTAAGAAAATACTTATTTCTTCTTTATAGTTATAAATAATAGTAAGGCAACCATATTAAAATACCTAAGTGTATCGCAACCCGTGTAATATTTATTAATAATGTAGGTATAGTTTCTTCGCCATTCATCGTGATTGTCAAGAATTCCACATAACCAAATGGTGCTTTTCTGAAGCTAATGGACGAATTACTTTCAATATCGCCAAAAGTCTCTGAAAACTTGAAGAGTTCCCTCGATTTCAACCGAAAAAAATTGCTTTCCAAAAGAAGGGACTTGAAAAAATGGGAAAAAATACTCGATACATCTGCATCCGAACCTGGTGCCGGGTGGTGGGTTTTATTGCCTAAAACACGGATAAAACGGCATTTTCTCAAAATTAATCTTAACTAGATCGATTTGTCGCCCCCGAAACCCTCTGCATACTAAATTTCAAGAAAATCACTGAAGCCATTTCTGAAATTTAGATTATATATACAAGAATTGCCCATTAAAAGCTATTAAATAATAGCTCATTTAAATATTATAATTTTGTATTATTTTTTAAAATCTGATACTCTATCAATTAATATAAACAAAACATTATATAAGATAATTATGAAATCATCATATTATTTTGTTGTTGGAGACAGTAATTTTTATGGAGCTGATTATTCGTAATCTATACAAAACATTGCGTGAATTTACCTATTTAATTATATTTATCTCAAGTGACCTCTATTTAAATTTAAACAAAACTTAATCTGTTATTGTTTTTTTTGTTTAAGTTTGTTATTGTACACATAATAATGATAACGTATTTTTAATCGAATGCACATTAAAGCAATTGCACGATTTAAAATATTGACACTTATGATTATTTTTTGCTGAGCAAATGATATTAATAATATTATAATCATTGAGATTTAAGTTCAACTTTTACAACTTTTGAAGATGCTTTTCATTTAATCAATGATAAAAATTCAAGAGTAAGAAGTATGTCAAACCTTTGAAGAAAGACTTTTAATTATCTAATAGAAGATGGGGGCAATTTTTTGTGGAGAGAATAGACATCTTTTTTTTTATGTTACAAGTTGGCAAACAAGCATACGGCCCACCTGATGCTAAGTGGTTGCCGTAGCCTATGAGCGCTTGCAACACCATTAGTAGGTGCCACTCACTCGTTGCCAACCTCGAGATATTGGTTCTTAAATCTCCTCTGCCCAGTAATTTCACTAGCGAAGCTGCTGCCAGAAGCTAGCTTAATATAATGTAAAAGACAAGACGACCAAATAGATAGAAACGAAAATAGTTTATCCGAACGAAGGTTGTGGGCTTAAATCCGGGTAAGCACATCTCAGTTTTCAAGTGCTTAATTCATAAAAAAATTATCTCGTGCTTAACAGCGAAGGAAAACATTGTGATTTAGCCAGCATTTCGTAGAAGATCCGCTAATATCTACGTTCAAACTAAGTAGAGATTTTTTGTGTATCTTTTAATAATTTTAGCGGCATAATTTTTTTTAAGATGAAACTCTTATTATTTATTATAAAATTATTAAAATAACTAATTTATAGACTATTACAATTTTCGTCTTTGATTCGGTAACTATCATTATCAATAACTAACTATGCCCGCGGGTCCACTCGCGTTACGTAGTTTTTTGATGATCCCACGAAAACCCAACATTTTTCCAGGATAAAAAGTATCCTATATGTTAATCCAGGTAATAAGCTATGTCTGTTTCATCCAAATCTTTTCAGTCGGTTGAGCGTGAAAGAGTAACAAACATCCATCTATCCGTCCAGCCATCCATCCAAACCATCACATTTACAATATTAGTAGGTAGTTAGATTAGTTAGACTGTACTATTGAAAACATTGTGCAATAAAATAATAAGGATTAATGACCGTATAAACTTTTGTCATTCCAATGTAATAGTTGTGTCATGAAATTAATTAGTGCATTCAACTACTTATCGTATTAATTTGTAATTGAAACAAATAATGTCTACGAACTTTATATTTGTCATAGTATAAATTGAAAATAAATATTCTATTTTACTCAGTGTGTGATAGAAAATGAAGAAATTAACACTATTAATTACCTGGGTCCTGCTCCTAGAGGCAAAGGGATATATCATACAAGTTCCAACTACAACAACAAACAATAGAATTGGTAAGCTGATATTAAATACCTACATACAACATCGTTTATTTTCAATTGGTTCCCGGCGAGGACGAGGTACTTTGTTTCGCACGTCGCATCGCGCTCACACCGTCGGGTGAGTCTATCATATAGAATGCGGCCGGAGCGCTGCCTCCATCTCCTATGACGTCCTTAGCCGTGGTTCGGCTTCGCAGGAGGCACCCTAAGGACGGAATGAAATTTGAGCCCACCGCCGGTGAAGCTGTCTAGGCCAGTAGGGCCAACAGCAATACACATTTCGAAAAAAAAAATCAATTGGTTCCGTACAATCTGCTGTAAAAATAAGAATTTATTAGTATTAAAATTACTTATAGTAAGCATTCTAAAGATTATACCTAATATAGAGTGTAATCCTTACTTCCTTACTAATATTATAAATGCGTAAGTAACTGTCTGTAATTGGTTCAGAGTTTGTATTAAAATCGTTATTACCGCAGGCGGAGCCGCTGTCAGAAGCTAGTTGTAATATATTTATACCACACTGGTGGCAACCAAACATCCCTCGTGCCTGTCTGTCTGCGTCGCGGCTCGCTTGATGGTAAAAGTTCACCGTAGACGTAGGACAATAATTATAATATTACCTCTTGTAACACTAGAAGTATCACAACAGCGTTAAGACAGAGACAGACAACGGGGTTAGGTTAGGTGAGCTCGGGTCTTCGGGGCCGTCAAACAAAACGCAACAGTACGTGTACTACTCTACATCGACATTTTTGCGATGGTAGTACTTTCCCAGTCAAGTCAGCACATTTATACTGTGAACAATCGGGCACATAAAATGTTTATAAATTGTAAATTTAATATATTATTATAATGGTTATTTTAGCTCCTGTAGGATGGGTTCATATACAAAAGTTGCTGCTACCATTATTTGAAAATGTTTGCGAAAAAAGCACGAATCCTGTAATTGTGAGATTGAGTGAAGAATTTAAATTGGACCCTTCTAATGGAATTTATTTGGTAAATATTTATTCACCTTCTTGAATTATAAAACAATTTTCATCTTAATCATGAAACTGGCTTTAAATGAATAGTAATTAGGCCTGAATTACATAAATATATCACCATCGATCAGCATTCTCTCTATAGAAAATAGCTATTTTGTATGAGGATGCGTACGCATCAATGCTCATTTAAATGTGTATAAGTGCAACACTCGATATAACACGTTACAGTACTAAACAGCAGTGAAAGTGTGCTGAAGGATGCCTACGCAGCATGCGTTACCTACTGCTGCTGAAGCATGCTTACGCGTGATTACGGATGCTTAAGCATATGATGCTCAAATGTTTGTCCAAATTCATCCAGCTAAATGCTGGTCAATGCGATAAATGTAATTTAGGCCTTAGCTAATTATCACTATCAAAAAGTTAACGCCAATAGCTGTTATTTATATGAAGGGAACATAGTACATAACTATTAGCGTTTCAATTTTTCTAAGAGAAAAGGTTTAGATAAAACTATAAATCCCTATTATAATTTTACTAAACATAGTATATTTTATTTTTAATCGTGGTAAGAAGTCTATATTTAAAAACAGGTAATATTTATAATTCATATGTATTAATTTTTTATGTCTCTTAGAAACCTGAGGTTATCGATAATTTACAAAGTCTCCAAGCGACTAAAGGCTTATTACCTAAAGGAGAAATATTTACAGAATATGATGCAGGTCACTTAAATGAATTAAAAATCATTTTTGAAGTACTCAATTACGCCAAAGATTTCGATACTTTCTTCAAGGCTGCTAGCTGGGCAAGACAAAATGTGAATTGCGGTTTATTCGTTGATGCAATATATTTGGCAATATTGAAGAGACGTGATACAGAAAAAATATCAGTACCAGCTCCTTATGAACTACTACCTAATTATTTCATAAGAAAAGATTTTATTATAAGTGCATCTTCATTAATTCGAGGAGAAATGATTTCATCTTCTGATTGCGTACGTAATGAAGGTAATGCATATATTGTAGACGTTAATTACACAACCAATTCCTATGAAGACAGTGACGATAAATTGGCATATTTTCACGAAGACATTGGTTTAAATTCTTATTATTATCTAAATAAATTGAAAAGCTTACCATGGTTTACAAGTTTGCGCAATTTACGTGACGATAATTACGGAGATTACATTTATCATACAATGAAACAATTGATGGCAAGATACAATTTGGAAAGGTATTCGAATGGATTAGTTGAATTAGAAGGAATTGACTGGGATTATATAAATGAATACTCCTACGATCCGATGCTAATATACTCCAATGGAAATGTATTTAGTCAAAGAACACCAACTACCGACAATAATGAAATCCTTACTTTGCTAAAAAATATCGAAAACAATATACCAGATCTCGTCGTTCATATGGTAAATATAATTTTCTTAATTAGTTGATTATTATTATTATTAACCGCGATATCTTAATTAGTTATAATTCATTTAAGTACAAATATTTACAGAGAGATGGAGGTTACAATAAATCTGAAATACTTAATCATTTAGTGGATATGCTTGTCATAGGAGAAAACAGTTATGAAAACTTAGCTTTACAATTCTTAAGCGGCGACAAAGTGGTTTCGAGGTAATATAACCCTTACTACGACATGACGTGGAATGTAATACTTATAATTAATAACTCATATTTAAAAATCTTTTCAGTGTACCTTCTGTGCTGGAACATTACATGACCATGATCAGAGATCCGATATTTTGGAAATTAAATAAGAAAATTGTTGACCTAATAGACAATGCACTACAAGTATTGCCTAGTTACACAAGAAGTCAATTATACTTCCCTGGAGTTGAAGTACAGAACGTTGAAGTGAAGAAAATTATGACAACGTTCGATAACTTTGAATTCGATGTTACTAATGCTTTGAAAATTGAAGGTGAAGAGTCAAAATTCCAAGTTAAGATAAGTCAGACAAGATTAAATCACAAACCATTTGCTTTCAAAATCACTTTATCATCACTTGTAGCACAGAAATCTTTAGTTAAATTGTATATAGGACCTAAAGTAATGCCTGGTGAACTTATTGATAAGAAGAATATGTTTATGTTACTTGATTGTTTTGACTACAATCTTAAAATAGGTAGCAATGTAATAACAAGAACATCAAGCGATATGATTAGCTTAGCAGATGACTTTGCTTCTCTGGAAACATTAAATAAATATGTCTTAAACTCTGAATTTGGTGTAAAGCCATTGCCTCCAAAATCTACATGGTTGCAGACAGGATTCCCTTCACGCTTAATACTTCCAAAAGGAACCACTGAAGGTCTACCTGTGCATGTCTTCGTATTTGTAGCACCATACGTAAAAGCGACTGTGGGATCTAGAAATCTTTTCGACGTGAATTTGGATGCTATTTCTTCTCCAGGCTATCCTCTTGACTTAGGTATAGAAATTCAGCAGTTATTCAACCTTCCAAATGCCTTAGTCAAAGATATAATGATTGTACATAAATCTGAAAGTACTACTTACAAAACAAATACTGCTTACAATACCGGATTTAATGATAAGGCGTTCAAAACTAGCGATGGAGATTATGAAACTCCAAGTGGACTATTAGCTTCTGGAGGTCGACCTGAGTTTACGAGGAAAACGTTTGACTATAAATCAAAAAAGAATCAATATGGCAAAAAATTCGATTACGCGTCAAAAAAAGATGAAATGAGGCAAGATATTAAAACAGAAGATATTAATAATAAAGATGAAATAGCAACAAACAAACAAAGAGATGGAGACGAGATACCTGAAAATTTTGACATAATAAATAACATTTATATAAGTCCAGAATTCGATCATAATAAAGCTACTCATTCTGATGGGGATAATAGTGACACATTTTATACTATTACACCTGATAAGATCTTAGATTCAACTGATCAAATTGCTCCGGCTGATTTTAATGACAATAATAATGTTTACTATATTGTAGATAGGGAAAATTCCAATGTACAACCGCATAATTTACTAAAAATGCCTAGTAAGAGATTTTCTAATATATTTAACATTGTTTTCAAACCTATCAAAAAAGACGAGAGTGTTTATGAATGATTAATTATACATGTTGAAGCTATGTTTTGTTTTTTATTAATAAATATAATAATATTATTGATTTATTTTATTATTATTTCTTATTTACTTTATTTCAATCAAATATTTTTCCGATATTTTAACAATTTAACGGATATATTTTCACTAAACAACTAATATACAAGATAAGATAAATATACAACTGTATATCTGTTAAAAACGTGTGGATCGTTTTTCATACAATATGTAGGACAAAAGAAGTCACACTTATTACTATTTCTCGATTTTCTATCATCATTTCTGGAACAGTTCCAAATACTTTACGATGTTACGCTTTCCCTATTTTCATCGCGGAAAATTTAAAAACCATCGGTCACTGATGTGACAACGGCTAGAATACAAACAGAAATATTTTACAGTTGATTACAAGGTTTCCTTAACGCGCGTAATGTATCTTGAGACCATATTTATACATCGCATCGGTAGGAAGTCATAAAACTATTTAATAAGAACGAAAAATTTTGTCTTCGCACGAAAGCTGTCAACCAATCGTTTGTCGTTATTTTCTCTGACGTGTAAAATCTAGTGTTGGTAAAAATATCCAGGCATAATTACACATATTATGTACATTTGCACCTAAACTTATAGCACAATTCATAATTTTTCTAAACATTTTAATTATTAATAACAATAAATTAGTTAAATTATGTTATTTTATAATTTAGTTTTTCTTTAAATATTGTATGTCTATGTAGTTTTTAGTAATTTATACATTTACAAACAAAACTGTTAAATTCACTTATGTTTTACAAACGCTTCATAGTTGCATGTGTAATCCTCGCTCCAAAGCGTCTTGGCAATCTCTTCGAACTAAACTTACAATTTATAAATTCATATAATATTTACTGCAAAATTTTTAAAGAAGAACTAAATAATTACATTTGTGAAAATGTAAAAAAAAACAAGTGTAACTACGATGAAAAATACATTGATCTTATTTTTATATAATAACATTAGATAAATTTAATAATGATGAGTAATTAAAATGAGAAATACACATATGTGCCACATAAAATTTATCATTACTTCACTTTGACTGATGTTTTATAACTGTAATGTTTTCATATTTATTTAAAATTATTAAATTAATTAGTTATAACGTTAATTTCGAGACTTTTTATTGACTATTTAGTAACGATTTGATATTTTACGTTATTCGTTATTTATTAGTTTTTATAATAATTTGAATCGTTAAACACGTCCGACTATAAACGTGAATGCGTGATTAACGATTATTTCAGTTGAAATAAAGATCACATGCTACCATCACACCAACGATAATATCAAAACCGGACACCTCGTTATTAATGAAATATTCATTTGAAGATATAACTATCATCGTATAACTCATTAGGTTTCTTGTCTCATTGCCATGTCCAACACTGGTCCAGATTATATATGTAATGATGTTATAGTAATCTACAGTAATCTCCACAAATATTATAAATTCGAAAGCAAGTCTGTCTGTTTGTTACGCATAAACTACTAAACCGATTTTGTTGTAATTTTATACAAGATCTTGTTATGGGTACTTTTATCGCAAAAAGGCTTGAAGCGGTTGCAATAGGGGATTAAAGTTTGTATGGAAATTCGTAATTATTAAAGATAACACCATGAAACTTTATATTGAGGCACTTGGTGAGATAATTATGAATATTAGTTAAGTTTGAATTTGCGATCTCTTTAGGGTGAGATAGAGGATAAAACTTTGTAAGCAATTCTGAACTCCACACAGACGAAGCTGCGTGCAGATGCTAGTTTACAATAATATTTTATAACTATTTATCGCTCTATGAAAATACTAACATAGAATAGCAAAGAAAATACACATGCAATGGTCCATTTATCATAGAACCTATTTAAAGAAATATTTTGCATTTGGCATCCATATTCCACAAATGAATGCCGCAAGGAAAATGGTATATCCAGTGCCAAAATCTAGTTATATTTTCCGCTTCATTGACACCTATGAATCATATACCAGAAACAAAGTATTCAAAGCTGACTTTTGACGGTGAGGTCTATATATTTTTGGATTTAATAACTCAAATGTCGGTTACGCATCGTGTATTAGATTTAATGTTGAAACTTCCTTCAAGCATATTTTCGACATCTGCACTTACTCATCACTATTGATTGATTTGAATAGTCTAGGAAATAAAATCAAGCAATGTTTAAAATAAACGTAGTACATAAAGTTGGTTGAACTCAAGAAATACTATGGGCAGGCCTTTCCATAGAGACAAACAGACTCGCGAGTGCTCTAAATTGTTGAACTTATGTGTGCAAAGCACCAATTTGATTCAACATAAACGCAACGGAGGTAAGTTAGTAAAATATTATTAACTCTATTAGGTTATGTTGCAAGCCTATGTAAGTAAATGGCTAAGTAAGTCTATGTTTAACTGAAATAATATTGCTAAGCAAATATTGCTTTATAACTGAAATAATATTACTAAGCAAACCTTAAAGACTTCTTCTAAATAAGTCAATGAGTCCGGTTATAACTGAACTGTTAACCATCATTATGACACTGATCAGTCAGTGTATTTTGATCTATTGAATAATAGCATCCCGATCAATCGAATCACCCTAAAACCCTAATCAATGAGACTAAAAGCGTTGCTAAAATTCTTAAACCAACATTTTGTCGAATTTATATTCTTACATGTATAATGTACGTAATCCACTGTAATAATAATATAATAAAATTTGAAATGAGCTCTGACTGTTACATTTCACTGCTAAAAGCTTGAAATAATCTTGACCAAATTTACTATGGAGAAAAAGGATTTCGTCGTGATAAACTGAAGTCCATTAGAATAGATTCGTTGGAAAACAAAACAATGTACATTACATAGACGTCAAGCTGAAAGACTCCCTATTTTACGAAATAAATTGAGAAATATTTCTTAGGCTTTATACTCAAGTTTCTACGATACAAAATTATAATTTAAATTTATATCGCCTTTATAATTTGTACTTTCTGCTTTAACAATCTCAACCCTTTTTATTCCTCTTTTTCCTAACCTTATATTTATCTACCCCTCGAATTACTTTATAAACAATTAATATAAATAATTGTAAACTTCAATCCAATAATAATTATTAATAAAATATTCATTACTACTTTGTATTTTAATTAACGTATTTGAAGAGAATATTGATTTGCATGCCGTAATAATTAGAAGAATATTATGACAGATATAATATTAAATCAATATGATACATTAATGTAGCTTAAAACAATTGTATTATAGAAGAAATCTTTTTTATATTATACGGGGCAAAACAGGCAGGAGGCTCATCTGATGTTATGCGATTACCGCCGCCCATGAACACCTGCAACACCAGAGGGCATGTAGATGCGTTGTCAACCTTTATGATGCTACTGGTTAGACGCTGGCTGACGTCGAAATGAAATTGACGCGCACTTCAGGAGTTTATCACCAACATGTTACTTACCTAACGTAGCTTATATGCATGAGATAGATTTGAAACTGAAAAGAAATTACTTGAAAACTCAGAGTTGCTTGCCCCGACTGATACGATAACCTTCAACATCTACGCTTCCTATTCATGAGACCATCTCGGCTTTAAATCCTAACTCATTTCTTTCAATCCATTTACATTAGTTGCTGACAGAGAAGCTCCGTTTTATAATTCGTTTCACCAACATTAAAAAGTGTGATAATAGAACACGACTAATGGATCATTTTATTTGTCATCAGGTTCAAATGTCTATTTTGATAACAAAGTCAGTATGCCAAGGAAATAGAAACATTGAATGGAACTGAAAGCAATAGTCCAACTAATAGCCGCCCACAAACAGTTATATTGACGTTTGAATCAGATATAAATAAAGTATATCTCAACATCACGAATATAAATCAGAAATAGTTTGAGGATGTGAGAAGCCAAGGTATTCCGCATATCTCATCTATTTGTAAATTGACTTAGGCGGTTTACAAACGAACGCTATAGAGATTGCGTTTGTTTGGCTGTATGATATAGATATTGGTAAAAATTCTTCTTTTTAACTTTTGTTTGCCCACCCGGTGACGCAGTCGAGTCCGGTAGGGAAAACGGCAATACACAATAAGAAAAAAAAAGTTTCTTTTATAATACGTTAATTATCAAACTTTTTAACCATTTCAGAAAAATATTAGAATAATAAGAACCTTGAATACTATCCTCGACTCCAATAGTCTTCATTTCTTTCACTAAATTTTATTTTGATTAATCATTGTGTGGCTCATCCGCGCCGCCCCACAATTTTTCTTAAGATATAAACTAAAAGTATTGCTGTTTATATTCTAGGTTATCGGTCGTGAGTAATTATTATTCAGATACTACTCTGGCCAGATATCTAAACTTTTTATTTTATTAAAAATTTTCATGTACTTACATCGTAAAAATTTCAATTTGTAATCACGCAAACTGACAAACAGAGAGGGATAATACGTAAGGATAGAATAATAACTAAATAGTAATAAAATATGCAAAATGCTTTCGTATATAAAATATATTATTTCATTTGCAACATGCCTATTAGAATCTAGGCAGATGCAATCGTTAATGTACAATAAAAGTAGTTACTTTCATCTACGTTTTTTAATCTCATTGTTTCATTGCTAAGAGGGAAGTCCATGTGGGTGGTAATCACACATAAACGTTTTCATTGTGGCGCTCACATGAGAAAACAAAAATTATAGTCGATCACCGACATTCTATATCTGCGCGAGCGCGGCGTATAACCCGTTGCACGCGCCAGTAGTCGCAAATTAATGGCGCATACCTAAATGAGATTTCTAACCTTTTCTACTATTCATTATTAATTTTAGTTCAACAAATAAAAATAGTTTTATATATAACTAACTAGGGATAATATGAGTCACATATTTCAAAGTCAAACGAAAATAAACATTATCACCTGGACCAATTTTTACAATATTGTATAATGTTATTATTAAAAAATTAATTATTAAAATTCATCGTGTAAATGTAATTATTAGTATAAGTCTATTTTTCTTAAGTAAAAAGTTTGCGACTTCTGACGCCTGGAGCCTGTCCTTCCAACAGTCTGTGACGTTGCCACGAGTAATATTTTCATTGGATTGTTTTGAATCGGCGGCTGCTTCTAAGGAATTTCCTGTTCTTAATCGGGAAATTGCTTAATAAGCGCATACCTTTTGGTTTCTGGAACGTTTTAATCGGGATGTATGAGATCAGTCTCGTACCGATCAAGGATTTTTATAACTATATATCAAACACGATCCACGTCGATGAATCAAACAATTTATTCCTGAAAAAAGAAGATTGATGAAATATCTGCAAATTTAAAATTTATAAAAACAATGAAACACGCTGACAATCTATCTAGATGTAATTAAATAGAATTGCCAATAAACTTTTTTAGATCAAAATCTAAGAATATGAACGTTAAAGCTTGTGTCAGTAACTAAATTAAAACAAATGTTTTAATTTCCTGCAGTATTTTCAACGACTGACGTATCAGTACTGACGACTAACGCGAAACGTCATCGACTCACTACGAGAGAAGACACTAGCTGATTTTTACTTATTTTTGTATTCCATCGCCGGAGGAATGGTCTATAAATAAGGGTGCCACATGAATGTAAAATCCAGTGTAACAACACTCGCACTCGGATTCGGTTCTTGTTACAACTACTAACACTCCTAAAACAATATGGTGAGGATTTAAATCTTGGTGTTTAGTTCACAATGTGTTCTAGTGAAAAAGTGCCATTATTAAAAAAAACGTGATTTTACCTTAATTAATTTTGCCACGGATGTACAAAATTTTATCTGATTCATGAAGTTCCTTTTGTGGCCGCCTAAGCTTTAAATGTTTTCTAAAAGTTGGGGAATCACATATATCAGCTTATCGTTATTAATTGTATTCTTATTTGTAGGACTCTGATGATGAACAGAAGATGGCCATGCTCCGCAAGGCCTTCCAGATGTTTGACACCACCAAGTCTGGATACATTGATGTCCTTAAAATCTCAACCATCTTAAACACAATGGGTCAGCTTTTTGACGACTCTGAGTTGCACGCTCTTATCGATGAAAATGACCCAGAAGGTAAAAATCCGATATTTTATTCCACTTACATAATTATAATACAAATAATTTAATTCTTCAGTTCAACGTAGAATACTAAAAAAGCTATGATATCCATATCTTAAGCTAAATACGATACGATCTTGTTTTTTACATAAACTATTCTTAAATAAAGTAGTATTATATCCATGCTAAAGTTAGAAGTCAAGTTTTTATACACAATTACATTTTGACGCCTCATAAAATACTTGACACTTTAAAATTATGACAAGGAACATGTTGTGGATTATTAGCCTCGTAAAAATAACGAGAGGCATTAATCATTAAATCTGAAACAAGCTATCGTAGCGCGGCGACATCTTCAAAGATACAGGAATATTTTTACACGCGGTCGTTATAATGAGTCTATTTTAGTGAGACTGTCTCCTCAAGATTCCGATACCTTCAAAACGTGTCTCTACTATTTAGGTTTGTTTAGACACACACATGCAATGAGTCTTGGTTACAATTTTAGATGTAATGATTTCGACGAATATTAATAATGATAAAATGTAATTTATTACTGTTAATTAAAACACGCAGTCGAACATGACAGGGATTAAATGTTATGGTCTTCATATCTGTGTCTTTCGTTGGACGATTTATTGTTATTTGTTGTATTAATTAGAGCTTTCATTTCAAAACTGTAATAAACATATTATGAAATACATATCATAAACTACAGCACAGTCAGTCTTTTTGCCTGTCATTCTGTCTGTTTATGCGATAATAACTTTTTCTTTTTTACATCATTTATTTATTAAGTAATATATATTATTTAGTTTCGGCAGGTATGCACATTAACAATTGCATTACATCGCGTTTCGACACGTATACGTATTACACATAGGATTAAAGCTTAATATAAAAAATATATAAGCACATCTTTTTTAGTCCATGAGAGTAGAGAAGCATTTAACGCTAGTTATGAAATAAAATGATTAGAATAGAGCAAATATATATTTTTTTTAATTAAGATATAAGAAAATCTTATATTTTTATGGGTGTTCGGGTATATATATAGGCGGATTTTGAATTTTTCTTTGTTCGAAAGAGGTTTAATCTCCAATAGTATTTTTTAAATTTCATCAAAATCGATTTATATATATATGTATATATAGATTTTGATGAAATTTATGAACTATAAACAAATAAATTATAAAATAACTGGAAAATGATTGCCATACGAGCTATCAAACTTGCGTTTTTTGCGTTCCTTTTGAAGCTACTTAACCATTTGCTGCGTAAAAGCGATTTCGTGATATGAAACTTCTGATGATGATCACAGACGGCCACCGAAATTACACAATAGTAATAAATATATCACGGATGCGTTACGATTAGGTACCTTAGTGCATTCAGGGCTTGGCATTCCTAATATTGTTTTAATAATATAAGAAAATATACGCTAATAGACTCGTTTTGCAGAAGTGTCTTTGTTAAAAAGAAAGTTAAGATTTTTTTTTATCTTACAGGCACAGGCAAGATCAACTTTGACGGTTTCTGCAATATTGCCTCCCACTTCTTAGAAGAAGAGGATGCCGAAGCCATGCAACAGGAACTGAAAGAAGCTTTCAGGTAATTCAAAACGATACTTCTTCTTTCTAGCATTATTTCCGGTGTTAAATCTACCCAGGGTCTGCCTATTACTCGTTTTTACACAAAGCGATTGCCATCTGACTTTTGTAACCATACAGGTGAACCAGTAACTGGTTGGATAATAACCTATCAAATGTTACTGATCATTATTAGATGTTATGGGGTAAGAAAGCTTTAACTGATGCACTCGGGCTCAGATGTTACAGACATCTTTTATCGTTAGGGTGTTGTCCTATCGGGCATCTAAAAACACAATAGCAAGTTAAGTTGTATTATTTTTGTATGTTTTCACATCTGATAATAATCGTAAACTATTTCTTGGTGGGTAATTAAAAAGAGTTCTTTAATAAAATATTGAACTAACTGGATTGAAAATTTTAAATTGCCGATGGAAAAATTGGAAATAAACTACAATGGGCAAAGAAAATATAAGCGCCTCGAGGTTGACAACGGTTGACTGAAACCTACAAATTAATTTTATTGCAAGAGCTTACCTGTGGGCCGTATGCTTACTTGCCGACTTAGAACTATAGATAACAATAGTCTCTGAAAACACTAAGAAACAGGACATAAATAAATTATAAAATACTATATAAAATGTATTACAAATATAATATGGTTTATTTTATTTCAGGTTATACGATCGTGAAGGCAACGGCTACATCACCACATCCACACTTAAGGAGATCCTTGCGGCGCTTGATGACAAACTTAGCAACTCTGATTTGGACGGAATTATCGCTGAGATTGATACTGACGGCTCTGGTACCGTCGACTTCGATGGTTAGTACATAATTAGTTTTATAATAATATACATACATCCAATTGAGTGACGAGTGGTTGAAATTAATTATTACATACAGTTCATAGACTTATTTTATGCTATAGACAGACTCTTCCATACAGACCAAATGTCAAAGACTTGCTGGTGTTCCTTCGTAAATTGCAACGTAATCTAATGAAGTTAGCGTCACAAGCTTACAATATAATCGAAAAAGACCTGTGACTAGTTTCGTTATCATAGTATTAGCATAGTATTAGTAAGTCTATGGCGCTATTCAAAAGAGGAGTCTCTTATATACAAAAATTTTGCTTTCGTATATTTCTGTAAAAACTCAACAAGTTGTCGATAACTCGACATTTTTATACTAAGGTTCATGTATATATAAGAATATTCCTATAGAAATTTTAACTCCAATACTATCAGAGAACTAAAAACTACCGTTTTTTTGGTTTGAGCTAGTTTTATTTATAATAAATTATTAAGCAAGGAATAATGTATGCTTGCTTTTAAATACTACTTTTAAAATTCGTAAAATGTTAATTTAAATAAGTTAAAAAAATAAAAATATATGCCTACCATAATATATATAATAATATATACCTATGCTTATTTAGGGTTCCCAAAGGGTGTCAACGGAACCCTATTACTATCTAAGCCTCCGCTGTCTTTCCGTCTGTCTGCCAGTGGGTGTGTCACGGAACCGTAATAGATAGAAGAGTTGAAATTTTTACACAATGTGTACACATATACTTGTGTTACCGCTACACTAATAAAATATAAAATTAAAAAAGGGGCCCAATAAACTTGATATTTAGTATAATTATTATTATGAGTATGTGAGACTCGACACGCATTTGAGCGGTTTTTATAAATTGTAATAATTTTCTTTTTTTATTTCAGAATTCATGGAGATGATGACTGGCGATTAAAATAACAATATTATAGTATTATATACATTTAGTTTTTTATATTGTACACTTTTGAAATGTAAGACTTCATTAGTACAAACCGATGCGGTATTAGCATATCAGTGCATAGCATGTCGTACTAACACGGACATGTTAAATCTATCTTATAGATAGGTAATTAAATTTATATAAATATTCGTTCCAATTAATTATTTAAATAATAATTTTAACTGTAACGGATTCTATACGTATTATCAATTATATGCTAAAATTTATGACGCGTACATAAAATGAATTTTATTTAAATGTCATCCCACCCAGTACTATTGTCAAATCATTGACATCCACTTCGTAACTTTACTTCTATTCTTTCCTTATTCAATAATTAACGGTGAAACCTGAATCATTTATCTATCTAATATATAAAATTCTCGTGTCACAATGTTCGTTCCCATACTCCACCAAAACGGCTTGACCGATTCTTATGAATTTTTTTATGCATATTCAGTCTGAGAATCGGCTACTTTCTATTTTTCAAACCCCTCAGTGATAAGGGCTGTCCACCCCAATTTTTTTTTTTTGATAAAGTTTTTATTTTTTTATTATGTGGCATTGAAAAATACATACGACCCTACATTTTCGCTTTTTATCACCAACCCCTGCTTTTTAATAGCCTTATTAGTCAATCAAAAACTTTCACCGGGTAGAGGGGGCGTGCTATCGGATCCCAGATTTTTTTTCGGGGCAGGACAACATCTGCCGGGCCCGCTAGTATATGTATATAAAAACAGAAGACATGGGAGCCTACTATGATATCTTATTGCGATTCAAATGAATCCAATTCAGATAGTAAAACGATTGATGATTCATAGTACGTAATAGCCATTCGGCTCTGTTAAGGTCGCTATAAGAGTTCATGGTAATACCCCTGATATATCAACGTCCAGCCTAAACCCTTTGACTTAGAAAGCTGATTCATTTTACAGGTGTTATTTTTAAAACCCAAACCAGCACTAAGAAAGGATTTCTCAAAATTCAACCCTTGAAAAATAGGTTGAAAGTTTAATTGGAGTTAGTAATTTTTTAAATTAGAAGAACGTAACTTTATTTTTAGACGAGCAATTAAAGAAGCACGTGTTCGGAAGTTTTGAACTGTGGGTTCAAAGTATTACAATTGTTTTTCACGCGAGCGAAGTCGCATACAGAAGCTAATATGAAAGATATAAAGATAAAAATAATGTATTTTTAGAGAAACAATATATAAACCAGAAATTATAACTTCACATGTTGTCCAATGTTTATTATTTAGCTGGCATGTAGCGCCCAGTGAAATTAATAGGCGAGAGAAAAAAACTACAGCGCATCTGTAAAGCTTCACTGGGTGTTTTAAACTCTGCATTGTTGTATGTATGTCTAGAAATAATAAGGTGCTGATAATAAAAAACCAATAACTTCTAACAGTAAAATTCTCAATTTAGCTAACATTTTAATGAAATTTTTTTACTTCGCTATGATGATGATATAGACGGCCTTGAGGATCGTAGACTAAAACCGATGGTTACGGATTCAAATCTAGGGCAGACCTCTGAATTTTGAAGTGGTTAATTTGTAATTTGCATTCGTCTCGTGCTTTACGAAGAACATCGTAAAAAAACCTGCATGTCTTTCAATAAATTCTGAGACATGTATATAAGGCAATTCACATTGGAGCAGTGGTACTGCTTTTAATCTCACTTCATAAGAGGAGAGGTGACCCTTGTCCATCAATAAAATATAAGGGTGGTTACAGACATGCGATTTTTTCACGCGTATACGGTATTACGGTCAAATGCTCTTACAATTACATGCGCCCTTTATTTCGCGCTTCGATAAGCCGAAAACGTACGGTGTGTATGCTTACGCGTTCCGATATGTACGGTGTACGCTCGAACCAGAACTTTATATTACGTACGTATGTATACAAGCTTATAAACTCGTCAATACTCATAGTAATTGCGCCTATAGTAGAGAGTGCGCCTATACGCACTTAGAAAAACATTGCACTGGAATAACCCAGTCACTTTTTGTCTTATTTCTGTGGTCAATACAAACCATCTACATCTACCCTTAGCTGGAATCGAACTCACGACCATTAGCTTTTTTAAGGTAAGTTCACTAACTTTCGAACTAACTCGCAGCAACAGTCGATTAACTCACATAGCGTGGGTTTTATATTTTATATATATAATTGTATGTATAATTAATCGCAACATCGTTAATATCATTGCATATTACCATAATTATTATATTTCATTATTTCCCTATTTAGTTTTTGCCAGTCGTATCTAAAAATATCCATTAAAGAATATTCCATCACACACATGAGGTGTAATAGTGATTGTTAACGACCGTACCTACCGTACAAAATTAGACTGGTGCCATGGTTCCAATTGGAAAATTGTCCAATTGCATTTAGCATCCTGAAGAATATACATTTTTGTACTATGATGAAGAAATATTGTTAAATTTAATGAATTAGTCAAATATTAAAAAAATGTTATCTTGATTTTAAAACAATAATAATTCAATGTAAATAAAGTAATTTAGAGTTCTTATAAACGTTTTGTTCTTTAAAATCTATATTGACACCTCCAGCCCGTGACACTCATCAAAACAGTAATATCAATATTTTGAAAACATATTTGCGACCTTATAATAAGAAGTAGCCATTATAGTAAACTAAATTAATTTAATTATTAGATAAACCCTAAAAACCGTTAAGTAACTGTGTTCAATAGCATAAGGTCATTATATTATGTTATATTATTAACTGTGGTTGACATAAAAGCTCTATCTAGCTATTACAATAACCAGAATAAGCGGCGCTAAGTGAAGATAATTAAATGTTCCTGTAATGACATCATGGTTTTATGGATAATTACTGGCATACACAACGGCTCCGTGTGCATGAACTACAAAATTATGGATATGGTTTATTTTGTACATACCACGCCCGCAACTACCACGACTTCAATTATTTTATGAAAAAATCTTTTACTGCTAATATCATAATATTCTAAGTAAATCATTATAGTAATCAAAATGTATATGTATTTCAGTTATGGAAAAATGAGATATTAAAAGTCTCAAATCATTGTGCCCTCGTCGCTGTAATTGTGACTTATGAGCCACAAGCGGTGCGAACGTGCTTTTTTGTTGTCTATTTACTTTGATTATCATTGCTGTACTCGTATAAGATATTCAGTATTGGGAACGGTGGTGTATATAGTAGTGACAGCACGGATGTGAGAAACCAACTTCAATGAGTCAAAATCAGAAGTCAAATCGATTTTCAAAATTTCTGGTACCTTATTATTAAGACTTGTCTAGTTTTAGTAGTATCAAGAAGATAGTCGGGTAAACTCATATGGGGTCTGTTTTATAACAAACAGTTCCCCTGTTAAAAAATAAAAGTCACACAAGTTTTGGAGTGTAATTTGTAAATAAGTGTACTTTGAAAATTGTTGCCATTTAAGCGACCCCAGGATTTCAATTGAGAGAACAGGAATAGAGGCAGAGAATTGCATATAAGATGTAATATTCTGTTTTACATAATTCAGTCTGTGTTTTAACTGCGTTAGACATGTATCCAAAATATTCTGGTACAAGACTACTTCAGTGGATTTTCCTCTTAGGAACTGCATTGTGTGCACCTAGTGATGAGTTTGGCAGTTATGTCCATGAAGGAGGTATGAGAAAAACTATCGTTCAATTAAGCATTTGATATGTGTATTTGTAGCGAACCTAGCCTTTAACCATTATTTATGAATGTATCCTTTTATAAATTATACTTTTGACAACATTTCACAAAACGTAAATGGTATGTTATTTTATTGTAATAAGTATATACAGACAGTGTGTATACACTTCTATCCTTATAGTTGAGCAGCTCAGTTTTCAAAAATTTGGCTTTTGTTTGCTTGAATAATCAACTTTTTAATTGTTATTTATATTATATACTAGCGGGCCCGGCAGACGTTGTCTTGCCCCGAAAAAAATCTGGGACCAGCAGTAGTGCCCCAGCTGAGTATAATTGTGAAAAGAAGTGACAATTATTGAATTACTAATATCGCTATTAAAAATGGGGGTTGATGGTAGAAGGGTGAAAATTTAGGGTTATATGTATTTTTAATACCACATTATAAAAAAATAAAAATAAAAATTTTTGTCCAAAAAATGAAAAATAAAAATGTGGGGTCGACCACCCTTATCACTTAGGGGTATAAAAATAGATGTTGACCGATTCTCATACCTACCCGGTATGCAAACAAAATTTCATCAAAATCGGTCAAACCGTTTCGGAGGAGTATGGGAACGAACATTGTGACACGAGAATTTTATATATTAGAAGATGTAGTTAATTTAAAAACAAACATTGATTCACAAAACAAATAAATAGAACACCCTCTTAAAATATTCGTATATTGTTCTTCTTTTTACATGTCGATATCTAAGATCAAAATATATTACATAACATAATACATTATTAATTGCTATCGGTTAAAATAACAAAACTGTCTAAAATTAATAAAACATATTCTTATTTCAGATCTTGAAGTAAGTGATGACGCATATATTAAATACATAATTCCGTCTGGTTATTCTCCACATTCATTCCAAAAACAACCCAAACTCTTAGGAGATTATGTACATAAGGTAAGTTAAAAATATCTAAAAAATATTCTTACACAATGTAAAGGATGACTTATTCTTTCAGGATAATGAATATTACAGAATTCTGAACCGACATGTGGAAGCCGGTAATGTTTTGAAAGGCCTAACATTTAACATATACGATGATAATATGAGGGAAGCAACAATTGCATTGTTTCGCCTCTTGCAGTATTCTGAAACAGATAAATTTAATAGCATTAAAGAATGGGCGTCAGAAACAATTAATAACGATATATTAGATTATGCTTTGAGATTAATATCATTATTTACAGTCGATGCCGTACTGGGTAATGAACCTCCTTTTATTACAAAACCTAATTACTTCATAAATAGCGAAACTATTAGTAAAGCCTTAAAACTTAAAATTAATAATGGAAAATTTAATCCTCAAGAAGCGCGAGTACAACAATTCTATAGAACAAATGATTTGATATCAATAAACACGAATTACTCAAACTGGAATTTGTGGAATGATGAGTGTCGTGACAACTTAGACTATTTTAGAGAAGACATAGGTCTTAATAGTTATTATTACGGTGTCCATCTACTTTATCCATTTTGGATGAACAATGACGAGTTAACTGGTATCGATTCGAAATACGCTGAAAAATATTACTACATACACCAACAACTCATAGCAAGATATAATTTAGAAAAAGAACATCTTAAATTGTCTAACAAAACAGATACAACAAAATGTTACGATAATTTTATTCCTTACTTAACATATGATAATGGACTGCCCTTTTCGACAAGATCTTCCGTCAGTAGAGAATGGAGTGAAAACTATGCGCGCATTAAAAAAGTGGATATTGCTATTAAGGAATGTATAACAAGGGGTGTTATTTTCATGGTAAGTAATACCATAATAAAGCATACTTTTTAGTTTTTAACTAAGTTTAGAGGAATATAACTCCTTTAATAATTTACAGGACAATGGTACTAAAATAGACCTAACTGAAGATAACTATGTCGATCTACTTGCAAAACTGATAAGAGCTAATTTTGAAAGTGCTGAAGTCGCTAAGACCCTAAGATCCTTGTTTGGCTATGGAGGGAATGGATTTATTACGGACAGGTTATTTCATTTTTAATTTATTTTTATGTTTATTTTTCATATATCACTTGAATTTATGAAATTAAATTTAAATTTATATTTTTAGATATACCCCTGCTCCATCAGTGCTACATCATCCGCAAACTACTTTACGTGATCCGATATATTGGTACATGATCCAAAGTTTGTTAAAGTATTTTGACGAATTTTCTAACACGTTAGGTCCTTATGATTTTTCTGTATACCAGACGGAAGACTTGAATATAATTGATTATAGCTTCACTAAAATCACTACATACTATGAATTTTATCAATTCAATCTCGGAAAAATTTTCAATAAAGACAAAAATGATTTAAAAGATTCTTTGATATATGCTGCTAGACAAAAAAGACTTGTGCATACACCATTTAGCTTGTCTTTTACAGTTAATTCTAAGTCTAACACAACTTCTTTAGTTAAACTGTTTTTAGGCCCACAATGCCAAAGCATAAACTGTTTTGATGAATATTCTAGATTTTATGAACTTGATACCTTCATTTATGAACTAAATGAAGGTTTTAATATAATAAAATGGAATCCTGAATTAACTGCAAAATATTCATATGATGATTATTTTAATATGGAACTAAGTTCTGGAAGAAAAAATAGATTTAACTTATTTAAATTCCCAGAATCTTTGATTATTCCTAAAGGCTTGGATCAAGGTCTCAATTTAACATTATTTATTATAATTAGCCCTCTTAATAACAATGATATTTATGACAGTTTACAGCATCCGGTAGGGTTCCCATTTCATAGACCAGCTCTAGTGAATAATTTTGCTCATTTCAATAATTATAAATTCTATAATATTACTATTTATCATAAGGAAAATTCGAAGCATGCAAATGGTAACTTTTCTCCACATCTAAATTAATGAAATTTATCATTGTTTTGTAAATTCTTATCATTCTAATATAAAGGTTTTTGGTAAAAATAATAAAAATATTTAGTAATACGGTTTTTTATTTGTAACTGTAAGGTACAACATTACTGTATCAAACTTACATAGAAGTGAAACATTTATTAAATTAATCTCTACCATCTCCTAATGTTTAGTAACCTCATTTTGGTGAACTGTGTAGTACGGAATGTTAAATTGGTAAGTAAATTCTTCGCCTTCGTGATGTACATGTACATCCTTGAAGAACATGTTGGGCTGTTTAAAGTATGCCTCATGAGGAGGACGATCAAATGGATAGCCTAAAGGCTTGTTGTCAAAGTCTAATGTCTTGATTGCTTCAGATTTCTTCTCTACTGGAGTGTAAGGGTACACCATAACGAATAGCTGGAATGGGAAACCACCCTTAGTACCCTTAGGCAGGATCAACCTCTTAGGTAAATTACCAGATTTGGTAGACATGTCAGTAGGTATTTTGCCTCCAGGAAGTAGCTTGTAGATTTCACTTAAAGATACAGAGTCTTCTTTGTAAAAGAAGAAGTCGTTAGACTTGCGTCGAACCTGTATATGTCCTTTAGTAAGCTTGTGTACAAACGAGTCTAATTCCACAAAGTTCTGCCAGTTGTCTTCAATTTGAACGGGATAGTCCTTGTTGTCATATTTAGGTCCCATGAAAATCTTAAATACTGCCTCACCTTCAACGTCTGATTTTACGTCAACGAAAACGGAGAAAGGTCTGTGATTAAGACGAGGTTGACGGACGACGTAAGTTGAGTGATTTTTAGACTTAAGTTCTTCTTGGGTTAAGAATACGTTATTAGTTACATCAAAATCATAGTGGTTGAAGTATGTGTAGAGGTTATCAACCCTAACGTCGTTTATCTTAACACCGACATAATTTAAGTCATCTGGGGTGTACGGTGGGAGGAGTTTTTTAGATTTAATGAAATATTTAAGGATCTTGCTGTACATCTGGTAGAATACAGGATCACGTAGAGACGTCTGATAAAAGTCCAGAGATGTCGGTGTGAAGGTGTATCTATGAAGATAAAATAAACGATTACTTATATATGGAAAAATTATAAGTACTATCTATTTAGTAACAAGCATTATAAATAAAGTCGTCATCATACTTAATGCAAAATTCTTAAACAGTGTATTTAACTACCATACTTACTTGTCAACAGGTTCAGGAGCAGCGCCCAATACACGGCGAGCGGTGACTTCATACGAGATGTAGTTATCTTTGAGTCCAACCTTGCCTTGCCAATCGGCATTAGCTTGCCAGAAGTTACCAACGTAGTTGATTGATTTGCTGTTACGCAGATCTACATCCTGGTTGAACTGCAAAAAAAAAAATCTATGTAAAAATATTATTTAAATAGGCACTGTACTACATAAAAGTCATAACTTACAGCCTTGCAGTGACCTTGTTCGAGACACTGAATGAAAGTCATCTCATAAGTATTAAGCAGCTGCAGCTCTTCGTTATAGTGTTCATAAGGAATAGTGTAGTAAGAAGGCCTCTGTACAAAAGAGGAGAAGTAGGTGATGTAAGGGTTGTAGCCAGTTTTGATTGGGTTCCACCAAGAGAAGTCAGGAATTTCACCTAATCCGTTTGAAAGCCTCTCCAAGTAGTAGCGAGCAATCAGCTGTTGGTAGAAGTAGTAGTATAATTCACCACGACGTTCCTTCATAGCTGGGTTAAGGTCTCCGTCCATCCAGAATGGAAAGTAAGAGTGGAAGGAGTAGTAGAAAGCGTTGAGGCCGATGTCTTCAGTGAAATAAGCAACTCGAAATTCATTATTAGGGTAAGTTGAGAAGTCAGAGTAATTTGAGTAGACTACCCAGCGGTTTTTGTCTTCAACAACACCATGCTCAGCTCCGAAGTCAGGAGTGAAGACGCCATTTTGCATCTTGATACGGTATATCTTATTCCATACATCGGAGTTTGTGAAAAGTTCAGGATAGACTTCGTAAGGCGCTGGAATAACGACTCCCTTTGTATCAGGGCGGTAAACCAGGGCAATGTAGTAAGCGTATAAGAACTGTCCTTCGTTTACGTAGACACGGGCAAAGGCGGCAGTCTTGTAGAAGGTTTCAAAGTCCTTAGCATAGAAGAAGATGTTGAATAGAGCAACGGCTTCTTCTCTTTGTCTTTTGTAGAAGATGGAGAATGGCTCGTTTTTGGCTAGGAAACCAGTTTTCCATAGTAGCAAGAATTCTTCAACTTTTTGACATCCTAGAAAAAAAAAAAGAAAAAATTAAATTTAAAAATTACTATAAACAGATCAAGAATAATAAATAAGTAATATAATGCTTACGGTGTAGTCGCCTTTGTTGGCCTCAATGTCATAGTCCTTACCAATCTTGTAGTAATCAGCTTCAGTATCAACTTGTTTTGGGTAGAGGAAGAGCTGAAGGATCTTCTTTTGTTTTAGTACAACATCGGCATCGACTAAAATGAAAACATTTTACAAGAAACACATAATAAATAAAAAAAACATTTAAAATAGTGATTTAATTAAGTAAATAATATTACTTACCAGATGTGGTCTGGTATGTTTTGTGAGGGATCACGGTCGCCTCAACCAGCGCTAAGGCCAGGAAGGCTAACGCCAGGACAGTCTTCATCTTGAGCAGCTTCGAAGACAACTGTGTCTCATCACGCGTTGGCTACGTTTTTATACTAATTCACCTACCTTATCTGGTTGGACCTTATCAATGCCCTAGTAACTAGTTTTGCGATTTCTCTTTATCACACATGCCTTTTCCTGACCTTTAATTTCGGGAGACAAACATAAGCCGTTGCACGATTTTGTTGTTAAATAATAATAATTATACTTTTTTTTTCATAACTATGGGTCTGCGAAACATGTTAGCGTAATTATGGCAAAAAGCAGGGGATCGTTGGACAGGTCGTTAAAAATATTAAGGATGTTTGATTTGAATGTTTTTGATAATTAAATAATTTTTGAGATATTAGCTGAGATAAATTATTTTCTGCCTGATTCTTCTTCGTCCTAGCATTAGTGCTGGTATTTTATTTACCCAGGGTCTGCTTATTACTTTTATCCGGATTTGACATGTGACCAGTTTTTCACGGAACAACCCTAAGGGCGAACCAGTAACTAATTGGATAAGAGCAATTTACTTATCAAGAGTTAACGATTATTGTCAGATGTTATGTGGTGACAACCGGGCCTGACAGCTTAATGTGCTCTCCGTCAGTTCTGCACGGTGGGGAGACCGACACGGACAAACGCCCAAACTGAAGCAGAAATTTTAACAAACATCTGCCCGAACGGGAATCGAATCCGCAACCATCGAGACTAAAGTCAGACTTGCTACCCAAAATGTCACAATGGTATCCATGTTTTCTGCCTGATTATGCTAATATAAGCTGCAATCGTAAGTTATAATCTTATATTTAGGTTCGATGCGCATTAAAAATTGATTTTTATGATAAACAAATAATTAAATAAATAAAATTTAGGAAATATTATGGTAAATTAGTATTTACTTTAGTTATTATATTACTGATCGGATTAGCTAGATCGATCTATAAATATATTTTTAATACATTTACACAAAACTAAACCTTATCGCTGAATACGTACGTGGTCGCTACGAAGTTTGTTTTGCTATTTACCAAATATTGAACTTTTTCATTACAATATTCTCTCTCTTATATAACATTTTCAAACGCGTTTTTCTCGAAATGATATTCCTGTGGGTTGACATGGTATTGCTTATTTGCGTCCATATATGAAACTACCGGGCCCGGCAGACGTTGTCCTGCTCCGAAAACATTTAGGACCCGATAACAGCGCCCTCTACCCGAGTCTAGAAGCGACACCGGTGAAAGTTGTTGATATACTAATATGGCTATAAAAAATAGGGGTTGATGGTAGGAAGGTGAAAATTTAGGTTTATACAGTGGGGTGAAAAATATAGACTCAAAGTATTATTTCATCTTTTCAGCAATTTAAATAAACAAACTTATTTCCAAAATAGTCAATTGTTAGCACCACGTAAGCGTAGTTATATGACCCTGAAGTTTCGCCTGCCGACCAATCCGCATAAAGATGCGTGACGTTGACGAACGAAGTCAGTCCATTCAGTTGTGAATAATTATAAACTCAGTTGCGTTCAAAGCGTGCTAAGTGAGAGATATCGTTATTCTAATATTTATTTTTGAAGTTCACGACGTACGTAATACGTGACGAGTAATTGAAGTTAATTTGGTTAACTATTATATTTATTTAATATGCCTCGTGGTAAACAACTAACTGATATTGAAACACAGCGAATTATCGATTTAAGAAGCTGCGGTAAAACTCAAAGACAAATAGCAAATACTATTTGTAGATCACAAAGTGTAGTAAAAAACTTTTTAAAGTTGGGTGTTGAAAATTATGGTAAAAAGAAGCGTCCCGGCCGACCAGCAAAATTTCCTCCCGCCGTAAAACGCGCTGTTTTAAGAGAACTATCGGTGACCGGAGCATCGTCATCAACATTGGTACGCAGATTTAATTTAGACTGTGATTTTAGTCTCATAAGAAAATGGGCAGCCGATTCCGGACGGTTTAAATATTAAAAACTACTTCCTAAACCAGTTTTAAAACCACACCATATCGTAAATAGACTTAATTTTGCAGAAAAATATATTAAAAAGTTGATTTATGGCAACATGTTATTTTCAGTGATGAAAAAAAGTTCAATTTTGATGGTCCTGATGGATGTAAATATTATTGGCATGATTTAAGATTTGACAGAAAAATAATGTCACACAGAGCTCATGGTGGTGGATCAGTCATGATCTGGGCCGGTATGACTGGACGTTTAAAAACAGAATTAGCATTTTGTAAAGGTCGTATGAATGCTGCTAATTATCAGAGCCTATTATACGATTGTCTTTTACCATTCATAACTTTGACTGAAGACGAAAATATAGTATTTCGAAAATATAGTAATTCATGGTGCCGCGTCTACAAAACAATGGTTTCACGACTTCGGTGTTTCAGTAATAGAATGGCCAGCGTGTAGTCCAGATCTACACCCGATTGAAAATGTTTGGGGAATCTTAGCAAGAAAAGTTTATGACACAGAGAAACCGCCAATTAATAATACTCCACAACTTAAACAAAGAATTCAATCATCGTGGGCTGAAATTTCACCTGCTGTCCTAAAAAGTTGGTTGATAGTATACCTGATAGACTAATTGAAGTGATTAAAAATAAGGGGAAATTGACACATTATTGAATAAATAATCGACTCTGAGTTTATAATTTTTCACAGCTTTTGTTCATTGGGATAGAAAATTTCTTAATTATTTCCTTAAAAGTAAAAAAAATATGAAACGTTTATATCTAATAAGAATACACTTTCTTTGCATTATTCATCTATAATAATGATTGTAATATATATCCATTTGGTTTTTAATAAAGTAGATAATTAGTTATGAGTCTATATTTTTTCACACCACTGTATGTATTTTTAAAGCCACTTAATATAAAAATAAAAATAAAAAATTTTGTTCAAAAAATAAAATAAAAAATTTTGGGGTAGACCAGTCTTAACATTTAGGGGTATGAAAAAAGATAGTATCCGATTCTCAGACCTACTGATTATGCAAATAAAATTTCATAAAAATAGGCCAAACCGTTTCGGAGGATTGAGAACTGACATTGTGAAACGTGAATTTTATATATAAGTTTTTTTTTAAAACCTGTGTATGTTACTATCGATAGAAAATATGTGATCGCTTAACATTAGGTGAGCCTCCTGCCCGTTTGCCACTCTCACATAAAAAAAAACACTTTATAGGTAATATATATCGGTGATCAAACTAAGCTCTTAGTAATCAATGTACAAAATATGGCGTAAAGACCAAGTGAATTGCAAAGATGGTTTTAAATATACGTCAATGTTATATATTACATACCTACATAGATAAGTAACCTTCTTTTCTGATGAATTATATACATTTAATGAGTTTTCGATACTCACAGTTGTAGTTCAGAAGTTATTCTTTTAGAATCAAGCGAAATTAGTACTTGCATACTTTATTTTTTTTAAAGCTTTTCGTAAACTGGTACCAAACTAGACTGATGACACTAGAACCATGACCGTTAATTACTTAGACAAAGGATCTCATTCTCTGTCTACGTTTAATAAAATTATTGCTCCCAACCACAGAAAAAGGAAAGAAAAGGATGCGTACACACTTCAAACAAATTGAAATTTAAAATTATGTCAGCTTATAATTTTTTTTATTAAATTTATCCAATAACTTGTTTTATCCTATGTAACACTAAATAAATTTAAAAAAAAAAACTATTTATACTAAATCTTCCGCACAATTTTGAAAAAGAGCAAAGCATCATAATTTTTTGACAATTGACAATTCTTATACTTTTGGATTCTCTAAGCCATAACAAGTTACAAAGTTGACAGCTTCAGTAAATTACTACTTATTATGAATTTCTTCAATAAAGCCTCAGTACCCATAATTTTCAATAAAGATATTCCTTGATATGTGCTGCCATGCAAAAAGACTTATCCCATAAAAACATAAAATGTAAAAAATTTCCCAAGTCTCGCAAAGCACTTCTTCTACTACAAAAGTGGTGAGATCTCATGTATAACTACGCCTGAAACTTGCCAGTTGTACGGCAACTTATTCTAATCATACAAATACTTTTAGATTCGTAAAAACTGGTGTATCTAGAAAACTGGACCGATATTACAAAATATTTTAGTTTTTCATTGATTTATACACTAAACACTAATTATAACCTAAAATTTAAGCTTCCATGTGTGCTAGAAGTGCCTTAGAGTTTTGATGACAACAAAACAAAATTAAGAAATTTTGACTCGTTATAATTCTTAAACTACACTTTGAAATTGCATGAAATTTGAAATATACTGTGTTTATACAATGCCTGTTTGGTTACTGAAAATTTAGGTTTTCAGTTTTATCCACAACGAAGTTATAGGGGTCGCAAATTATTTAAATACCTATCTAACTGCAAATGTAACTGCTACCCTAACTTTGTAATCCTATACATTTATATGGGATTACAAAGCTATTTATGCAGTTAATTTATCTAGAAAACTGGACCGAAATTACAAAATATTTTAACTTTTCCTTTATTTATACACTAAACACTAATCGTATTATAAATTTGAAGCTTCCATGTCTGGTAGCAGTTCCTTAGAGTTTTGATGACGGTCAGCCAGTGAGTAACAAAATTAAGAAATTTTGACTAGTTAAAATTCTTATTCTACTTTTTCAAATTGAATGAAATTTGAAATATACCGTGTTTATATAATGCCTGCTCGGTTACTGAAAATTTAGGCTTATAGCTTTATCCACAACCAAGTTATAGAGCGTCGAAAATTGCCTGAAGTGCTTCGAGAAAAGGATAGTACGGCCGTGCCGCTTTTGTGCTCGACTTGGCGGGGGCACTGCCGTGCCCCCAGATATACACCATTCTAAAACAGTTTAAAACATAAAATGTTTTGATGATTTTTGTAGATTTTACATACTTGACACTTCATCTATGAACTTGGTGAAGGTTTTATTATAAAAATAAATATGTATATTGTAAAACATAAAATGGAATCCTGAATTAACAGCAAAGTATTATTACTTAAACTAGGTTCTGGAAGAAACAATAAATGTAACACTTATATTTCTTAAATCTTTAATTATTCAAGTCTTTGATCAAGGTCTTAATTTATCGTTATATAATATAATTAACTCTCTTAATGGCAATGTTATCTATAACAATAATTTACAGCATCCTTTATTACTATCCATTTAATAAATAAAGAACTTTGCTAATTTCAATAATTATAAATTCTCTTTTATAATAAAGAAAATTCGAAGCATGCAAATTGTAACTCCTCCTCTCATCTAAATTAATAGAATTTGTCAGTTTAATGTTATTGTAATCATTAATTGTATTATAAAGAATTATTGACAGAAATAACAAAAAAATATTTAAAATTTATTCATATGGTAATTTATTTATAAAGTAAGATACAACACTACAGTATTACATTTACATACAACTAATACAATTATAACATTTTCTTTCACTCTTTATAGTATTTTGTAAAGAATAAGGTTGTAGATTTTGCTAATTTTGTAAATAAAAATATGTCTCAAATGATGATTAATTCGGATAGTGATATCCTGTATCGAGTTTCGAAAACATAGACATTAAAAAAACACACACACAGCTAGACCGAAAATATGCCCGTATGGTCAATATCTACTCCCAGCGAGAACCAAACCCAGTACCTATTGCGCTTAAGGCATGTTCCCTAGAGCTGCGCCCCAATGTCGTCAAGAATTTATTTATAATTTTGTAATAAAGATATCATAATTAAATTGTGTCACTCTTACAATTTTAGAAAGTGTTATTAATGACTGTTTGTCATTAATAACACTTTTTTAATGAATGTTTATAAAATAAAATGAGTTTAAACTGTCCAGACCCCCAAATTTTGCCAAAATCCAGATGTCTTCCTGGTTTGGTCAAACAGTTGAAACTATAAATCACAGTTTTTTTTGTAATTCTTATTAATTGTTATTGTATAAATTCCCAAAAGTTAAACTACTAAATCCTTGATTTCATTTCCCTCAATACAAATTTATAATGATTTTATAACTATTCAAAAATTTGTCTTGAGATTTTTACTTGTGTGTTACTTTTTTCTATTTTACCAAATTTTGGTTCCTAGGTGTAAGTAACAGTTAATTGTGTTTTTCTTAAACCTCACTGTTAACACCTAATGTAGGAAAATAACTGGACAAAAAAAACGCTGGTTCACCCGTGTGTTTTGTATGAAAACTTACCTCTGAATTTTGGTGATTTCAAAGCTAAATATCAAGTTTTACTACATATATCTTACATATATTTACATATATTTATATATATTCCATGCAGTGGCTATCTACAAGTACTCTAAATGTGTATTTGTTTCAAATAGAATAATGTCGGTTATAAAGGTTTATGTACATTGTTGGTTATTAAATTGTAATAACTGACAAAGAAAATATTCTACAATGATAATATACTCTTTTATCTTCGTTTTGAGAAATAAATGAAAGAATATCGAGAAAAACTAAAAAAGCTCCTGCAAAGTATGAAAAAAGAGTATTTTCTGAAAAGTTTAAGCTAAAATAGCAGAACTTAATATTAAATTTCTTTTTTTCTAGAGGAGAAGAGTTTTGATTCGTATTTTATACTATATATTTCAAAGGTAATACTAAAAGTAAATACAAAGACTAATAAAGGTTTGTCTTTACAATGGTAGTTGGGGAAATTGTAATGGATGTGCGGTTAAATTACAAACTCTACAGTTCAAAACAGTTTCCTGGTTATAAGCATTTAACTAATTTGCCTGACTGAACCGAAATGCAAGACGATTGTTATGAGCTATGCCATACAGACATTGTATGCTACCGTAGCATAGAAGTTTTGTATTACAAACTAGCAAAATCTACGGCCTTACCAATCCTTATTGTGGTGGACTGTGTAGAGTGTGTTGAATTTTTTAAGTAAATTCTTTATCATCGTGATATACAGTAACGTCCTTGAAGAACATGTTAGTCTGTTTGAAGTCTGGCTCATGAGCAGGACGATCAAATGGAAAGCCGAAAGGCTTGTCGTCAAAGTCTAATAACTTGATTGCTTCAGAGTTCTTCTTTGCTGGAGTGTAAGGGTAGACCATAACGAATAGCTGTAATGGAAAACCACCCTTGGTACCCTTAGGCAAGATGAACCTCTTAGGTAAATTAGCAAATTTAGTAGACATGTCAGTAGACATATCAGTAGGTACTTTGCCTTCAGAAAGTAGCTTGTAAATTTCCCATACAGGTACAGAGTCTTCATTGTAAAAGAAGAAGTCGGTAGAGACGCGTGGAACCTGTATATGTCCTTTAGTTAGTTTGTGTACAAATGAGTCTAATTCCACAAAGTTCTGCCAGTTGTTTTCGATTTGGATGGGATTGTTCATGTTGTCATATTTAGGGCCGATGAAAATCTTGAATACTGCCTCACCTTCTACGTCTGATTTTACGTCAACGGTAATTGTGAAAGCTCTGTTATTAAGACGACGTTGGCGTACGACATAAGTCGAGTGATTTTTCGATTTTAGCTCTTCTTTGTTAAAGAATACATTATTGGTTACATCGAAATCGTAGTAGTCGAAGTATGTGACAAGCTTGTCAACCGTAACGTCGTTTATTTTAACACCGAAATAATTTAAGACATCTGAGGTGTATGGTGGAAGAAGTTTCTTAGATGCAACGAAATAGTTGAGGATCTTACTGAACATCTGGTAGAATATAGGATCACGTAGAGCTGTCTGATAATAGTCTAGAGCTGTCGGTTTGAAGGTATACCTATAAAAAATAAACGATTATTAATGGAAGAAAATAAGTATTATTTATTTACTAAAAGGCATTTCATAATATACGCATGATATTTTCTGCAAATTACTAAAATATAATATTTTATTGCTATACTTACTTATCAACAGATTCAGGAGCAGCGCCTAATAAACGGCGAGCGACGATAACTGCATCTTGTATGAAGTCATCATACGTCAGAAGGC
The DNA here is from genome assembly GCA_023373885.1 of Hestina assimilis. Taxonomy (NCBI): domain Eukaryota; kingdom Metazoa; phylum Arthropoda; class Insecta; order Lepidoptera; family Nymphalidae; genus Hestina; species Hestina assimilis. The sequence goes on from CM041754.1 coordinate 8,826,113, forward strand.
GATCATTGGGTCCAGCCTGGCCCGTACAGTGAGCATTAGCGAATGCAGCGGCTTTTTTTGATTTGCTGTTACCCAAATCTGCATCCCGGTTGAACTGTAAAAATATTTTCTATGTCATACTGAAAAAATATTTTTAAATAGGCACTATACAATGTAAAAATTATAACTTACAGACTGACCCTGGCCTTGTTCTAGCCACTGACTGAAAGTCATCTTATAACTACTAAGCAGCTGCAACTCTTCGTAATAATGTTCATATGGAATAGTATAGTAAGAAGGCCTCTGAACAAAAGAGGAGACGGAAGGATTGTAGCCAGTTTTAATTGGGTTCCACCAGGAGAAGTCAGGAATTTTCCCTAATCCGTTTGAAAGCCTCTCCAAGTAATAACGAGCAATGAGTTGCTGGTAGAAGTGGTAGAATGATTCACCACGACGCTCCTTCATAATAGGGTTAAGATTTCCGTCCATCCAAAACGGAAAGTAAGAGTGGAAGGAGTAGTACAAAGCGTTAATCCCGATGTCTTCAGTGAAATAAGCAAGTTGGAATTCATTATTAGGGTAAGTTGAGAAATCAGAATAATTTGAATAGACCACCCAGCGGTTTTCTTCTTCAACGACTCCATGCTCAGCGCCAAAGTCAGGTGCGACGATACCATTTTGCATCTTGATACGGTATATCTTATTCCATACATCAGAGTTTGTGAAAAGTTCAGGATAGACTTCATAAGGCGCTGGAACGACGACTCCCTTGGTATCAGGGCGGTACACCAGGGCAATATAGTAAGCGTATAGGAACTGTCCTTCGTTTATGTAGACACGGGCAAAGGCAGCAGTCTTGTAGAAGGTTTCAAAGTCCTTAGCATAGAAGAAGAGGTTGAATAGAGCAACGGCTTCCTCTTTTTGTCTTTTATACATGATTGAAAATGGCTCATTCTTGGCTAGGAAACCAGTTTTCCACAGTACCAAGAATGCTTCAACTTTTTTTATGTCCTATAAAAATAAAACATGAGAAATTAAACTTAAGAATAAATGTAAAATGATCAAGAAAAATAAATAAAAAATGCAATGCTTACGGTGTATTCGCTTTTGTTGGCTTCAATGTCATAATCCTTACCAATCTTGTAGTAATCAGCTTCAGTGTCAACTTGCTTGGGGTAGCGGAAGAGCCGAAGGATCTTCTTTTGTTTTAGTACAACTTCACTTTTGACTAAAATAAGCAAAAATTTTGTAATAATATAAAGCTTATTTAAAAAACTTATTTCATTAAATAAATAAATTTCTTACCCGACGTGGTCTTATATGTTTTTGGAGTAATCACAGTCGCCTCAACCAGCGCTAAGGCCAAGAAGACTAACACCAGGTCAGTTTTCATCTTGGGTAGCTTAAAAGACAACTGCGCCTTATCACACGTGCCTAAAGTTTATATACTAATGCATTCGTCTTATCTTGTGCGACCTTATCATTTTTTTAGTAACAATTATTCATTTTTATCGCACATGCCTTATCTTGACCTTTTACTTTTCGGGAGACTAACATAAGACTTACTTATTAACCTGTACTGTGATATTTTTTGATACTATTCAGATTACTAGTAGTTATTTTTATATGAAATTATGAAATCATTTAATTACATTTAATTAAAATACTAAAAGTTTCATTATGTTTATATAAGTTTTAGGGTCTCATATTACGGCCAAAAAGAGGCTAACCGCCACTTTATAAATATTACACAAGTTAACCGACAGGCTTTGTGTTCGATGCACAAGCTAACTGAGAAATCTGTGATAACTAATTGGTGTAAGTAATTAGTAACATTTTACTCTATTTAACTAGCTGAAATATTCGTTAAATTTATAAGCAAGGAAAAGATTAATTTATTTAAGGAAACTGCCATAACATTATAACCGTAAAATTGAAAAATGATGGTTTAAACAAAATTTGATTAATGTATTTCTTAGCATAAAATATTTCTACCCATAACTGGTCAGCGTTCAATCACAAGCTATACCATATTTATCTAACTACCATATTTAAAAAAAAAAGCATCTAAATAGCTTAGGAAGAAGGGTTTAATGGAAATTTTAAAATTTACAATTGGCTAAGTGACAAAAAATTCTGTCGTAGAGACATGAAAGCTAGACCAAAGAAAGCAGAAAAAAAGCTGATTCCAACCATATATATAACTAATTTTGGTGGGAAATGTCACTTATCCCCTTTTGCCCGTTAACCGTCAATATACAGGTCTGGTAGCTAATTCATAAAACATAAATTACATTAAGTTTTAACATGGAATTAAGTTCCGGACACGATAAATAGAACCCGTTTATTTTGATCTTTGATCATTAGCTTTCTTAGTAAAAATATTGTTATTTACTATTAAATATACACAATATTAATAATAATTTATAGAATCCTATGCCTTCAATAGACAGCTCTTGTAAACTTTAGTTTAATATAATTTAAAATTTATCATAAAGAAAATTCTAGGGACGCAAAAGGTAACTTCTCGTCTCGACAATAACACAATTTTTCAGTTTTAATTTTGATTTTAACCATTCTGTTATAAAAAAAAAATTGATAAAAATAATAAAAAAAATATTTATTAATACCGTATTTTATTTATAAATGTAAGATATAAAACTATAGTGCTACTACTATAACTATTTACATACAACTGACACATTTATAACATATTCTTTCGCTCTTCTTAATGTTTTGTATCCGAGTAAGGTCGTAGCTTTTGCCAATTTTGTAAATAAAAATGTCTTAAGTTTTGTGTTTTTGTTGTGTAAAAATGTCTTATTTTTTTTTTCTATAGTAGAACAGTTTTTGATTCGTAAAGTATAATCAATGTTTTCTTTAGACACCTTCATTACTCTTTAAGTTTTTCTTAATAATATTTTTAAGGATGTTGGGAAAACGGTAATTAATTTTTAGTCTAATTACAAACTTTACAATTCAAAACGGTTTCCTAGTCATAAGCATTTAACTAATTTGACTACCTGGCCTGATCTGCAAAAGAAGTGCCATATATTTTGAAGTCGGTTCCAAAAAGCACATTATGAACTACGACTTAGAGAAATTATATGTTACCGTAACATAGAAGTTTTGTATTTCAAACTGGTAAAATCTACGGCCTTACCAATCGTCACTGTGGTGGAATCTATAGGGTATGTTGAATTTTTTAAGTAAATTCTTTATCTTCGTGATATTGTGACTGAACCTACCTTACTTTATTTATATATAATATAGAAATAAGTTATATTTAAATAAATACTAATTAAATGCACGAAAATAAATAGCATAAAACTACTAAATTGGCACGTGTATCGTCTAAGCGGCCAGGACCCTTGTTACGTTGTGATCGTAATAAACCGTGTTCTTTTAGAGCATCAGAGGCAACAGGTTCAACTCGACAATGGAAAACAATAATACCTTATTTATTATAGAGTTTCATTATATTAGTGTAATATGATTATCTTCATAAAAATATTTATATAAGCCATAAAGGCTAAATGGTGAGATTATAAATACATCCCTATACTTTCAACACCTCTTACGAGTAGCTGAAAGTAATCCGCTCCTCCAATTCTTATATACTTAAACTCTATAGTAAAAATATAAAGAAGAGGGGTAGATCGATGGCCCCGCACACGCCACCGACTGTGGGCTCCAACCATAGATACGAGCCCTCCCGGGTAAGAGATAGGCTATTTATAGTGCGCCTGCGACACACAATTTGATTAATTATATTTATAGTAATTTCGTTATCAAGACATCAGTCTAATCTTTATTTATTTCATATTGTTGTTATTTTCAAGCATAGAAAGGGATCAAGCCCTGATATTTTGTAATAGTATCAATCAAGACCGAAGTCACATAATATTTCATATTCATTTTTGTATGAGAAGGCTAAACGCCATAATAATTGAGGACAAGCCCTGGTCATTATATATAAGGGAATAAATCCCTGGTTCAGATATGTATTCGAACATTAAACCGCCAGGCGGCATTCCGTAAGCACAATGCTATAATCGTCAACCTCACCTTAGTGAAGTAAAATTCATCAATAATAATAAATAATATCATTTATAACGTTTATTTGTCATACCACTATATATGGTTAATATAGAGTTTATATTTATCATAAACTTCACCTTTGTTAAGGTATTTTCATCAATAATGCTATTTATAGCGTATATTTCTTTTATCACTATATATGGGTCATATAGTATTGATAATATTCAATTCTTTATAATATCACAACCGCAATTCCTTAAAACTAAGTCCTACCTAACCCTACCTAATTGGTATTTAAATAATCGCATTGTCTTACAACTAATATTCTTTGATTTATGTCGTTTTCTTATTATAGTTTTATATCATAAAAACTATAGCACTTGCTCACGCAAAGTACCCTTTGGCTCAATACTCAAACATACATCCGAATCCAGTTCATTATTTAAGACGTGATAAACACGCATGATAAGAGTTAAGCAGGCCACACTGTCTAATACTAGTTAGCTATCTCGAAGTGAGAAGCAACCAGTTGCCCTAATAGTATGACATGCTACAATGTCGATTATAAAAATCCCTATTGCTAAGCTAAGGGGCGTCTCTAATAAGAAGACGAGTCATTTTGCTACAAACGATATATAACATTCCAGCGCCTCAGCAACAAACCGAATTACATCACGGCATCGACCTAAGTCGCACCACCGCGGCAATTCTAATCTGTATCACTGGGGCCGCTTCAGCAATGGACCTGAGGAAACTACTGCATCGATATAAATCGCACCGCAGAGTCAACGTCATGTCAGCATCACATCAGCAAAGTCAAAGGACCTCACTCGAGGACACTATAGACATGACCAAAATCATATCGGAGCCTCATACTTAAGCATCGGGTCAACTAAGATTAAAAATCCTCGGGCCTCGCTTAAGGACACTATAGACATGACTCAGGCCACATCAGAGCCTCAAACTCAAGTATCGGGTCAACTACAACTCGCCAAAACATTATACACGTATACTGCTGAAATATAATTATTTATTAGTTATGACGCATAAATTCTTCCCAACGCATACTTTTAAATCTTCATTGAATTCGCTTCTTCTTAGGTTTCAAATAATCCATTAGATTCTGAAACATAAACAATATTTGCGCCGAAGCACTACTTTCACTATTATATTCACAATTACAATATCACATAATATTACAGAAACTAAGTAAACTTTGTTTCTTAATATATATCAAACATATATACATTCATAATTGACGGACCCATAAACCGTCATTAAATATTTAATTTATAATAATAAATTATATTGAATATATTTCAACGATATAAATTTGCCTTTAACATGTATAGATCATATTATTCATATTAGATCTCTTTGCCAGTAATCATAGACGGACCACCATACCGTCATTATTTATTAATTATTGTATATATATTTAATATATACTTTATATATATTCTTTGCCATGCTTCACCAATCACCATTAATAATATGTATAAAAACCATATACGAAGATCGGAAACCTTAACTAGCATTCTAGCAGCATGGCCGCCCGAACGCATCGCCTTGGTAAACCATCCACATATACGCGGGGGTAGAGACGTCTGACGGGCACTCACCAAGCATACGCTCGGAGACACCTTCGCCGACACCACAACCCTTATATATGTGAAACAGCTGCAATGACATTCGGCACCTGACTCCGTGATTTTCCATACATTTTCCTTTTTCTATGGAAATTTTCATACAAAATTTTATAAATTTTTGATTTTGTAAAAATATTATTTTTGGGGTATGTCCATACTTAGTATTACGTTGCACATAGTCACGTGGTCGGCAAACGACTTTTAGGTTAAGCAACTTTGGGTGCGGTCAGTAAATGGATGGGTGACCGTCCATAAATAGGTTCATATTATAGAAAATACATTGTTTTAGAGATTTAAATAAAGTGTAATGTTGAGATCGTCACAATATACAGTAATGTCCTTGAAGATCATGTTGGTCAGTTTGAAGTATACCTCATGAGCAGGACGATCAAATGGATAGCATAAAGGCTTGTTGTCAAAGTCGAATGGCTTGATAGTTTCAGAGTTCTTTTCTGCTGGAGTGTAAGGGTAGACCATAACGAATAGCTGGAATGGGAAACCACCCTTGGTACCCTTAGGCAGAATGAACCTCGTAGGTAAATTGCCAAATTAATGAGACATATCAGTAGGTACTTTGCCTTCAGAAAGTAGCTTGTAAATTTCCCATACAGGTACAGAGTCTTCATTGTAAAAGAAGAAGTCGGTAGAGATGCGTGGAACCTGTATATGTCCTTTAGTTAGTTTGTGTATAAAATGAGTCTAATTCTACAAAGTTCTGCCAGTTGTCTTCGATTTGGATGGGGTTGTTCATGTTGTCATATTTAGGGCCGATGAAAATCTTGAATACTGCCTCACCTTCTACGTCTGATTTTAGTTATTGTGAAAGCTCTGTTATTAAGACGACGTTGACGGACGACATAAGTCGAGTGATTTTCGATTTAAGTTCTTCTTTGTTAAAGAATACATTACTGGTTACATCGAAATCGTAGTAGTCGAAGTATGTGACAAGCTTGTCAACCGTAACGTCGTTTATCTTAACACCGAAATAATTTAAGACATCTGAAGTGTATGGTGGAAGAAGTTTCTTAGATGCAACGAAATAGTTGAGGATCTTACTGAACATCTAGTAGACGTAGAGCTGTCTGATAATAGTCCAGAGCTGTCGGTTTGAAGGTATACCTATAAGCAAAAAATAAACGATTATTAATGAAAGAAAATAAGTATTATATATTTACTAAAAGCATTTCATAAAATACTCATGATATTTTCTGCAAATTACTAAAATATAATATTCTATTTCTTCACTTACTTATCAACAGATTCAGGAGCAGTGCCTAATACACGGCGAGCGACAATTACTGCATCTTGTATTAAGTCATCAAACGACATGTAGGAATCTTTGAGTCCAACCTTGCCCATACTGTCACCATGAACTTTATCAACGGAGTTTCTTGATTTGCTATTAAGCAAGTCGACATCCTGGTTGAACAAAAAATATATTTCTATGTAATAATGAAAAAATATTTTTATACAAGAATTGTAGTACGTAAAAGTTATAACTTACAGACTTGCCCTCGCCTGGTTGTAGCCACTGACTGAAAGTCATCTTATAACTACTAAGCAGCTGCAACTCTTCATTATGATATTCATATGGAATAGTATAGTAAGAAGGCCACTGTACAAAAGAGGAGAAGTAAGGATTGTAGCCAGTTTTGATTGGGTTCCACCAGGAGAAGTCAGGAAATTTCCCTAATCCGTTTGAAAGCCTCTCCAAGTAATAACGAGCAATCAGTTACTGGTAGAACTGTAAGTATAATTGACACGACGATCGTTCATAGCTAGGTTAAGATCTGCGATCATCCAGAATGGGAAGTAAGAGTGTAAATAGTAGAAGAAAGCGTTAATGCCGATGTCTTCTTTGAAATAAGCAAATCGAAATTCATTTTTAGGGTAAGTTGAGAAATAAGAATAATTTGGTTTTATTCTTTAACGACCCCATCCTCAGCTCCAAAGTCAGGTGTGACGATACCATTTTGGATCTTGATACGGTATATCTTATTCCATATATCGGAGTTTGTGAAAAGATAAGGATAGACTTCATAAAGCGCTGGAACAACGACTCCCTTGGTATCAGGACGGTAAACCAGGGCAATGTAGTAAGCGTATAAGAACTGTCCTTCGTTTATGTAGACACGGGCAAAGGCGGCAGTCTTGCAGAAGGTTTCAAAGTCCTTAGCATAGAAGAAGAGGTTAAATAGAGCAACGGCTTCCTCTCTCTGTCTTTTGTAGAAGATGGAGAATGGCTCGTTCTTGGCTAGGAATCCAGTTTTCCATAGTTTTAAGAATTCTTCAACTTTTTGACGTCCTAGAAAAAAAAAAAGAAAAAATTAAATTTAAAAATTACTATAAACAGATCAAGAATAATAAATAAGTAATATAATGCTTACGGTGTAGTCGCCTTTGTTGGCTTCAATGTTATGTCCTTGCCAATCTTGTAGTAATCAGCTTCAGTATCAACTTGCTTGGGATAGCGGAATAGCTGAAGAATCCTCTTTTGTTTTACCACAACTTCAGCATTGACTAAAATAAACAAAAGCTTTATAATAAAGTTGTAATATTCAGCTTTTAAAAAAAGTTATTTTATTAAATAGAATAAATTAATAACTTACCAGACGTGGTCTTATATTTTTCTGGAAGTATCAGGGTTGCCTCAATTAGTGTTAAGACCAGACTGGCTAACACAAGGACAGTCTTCCTCTTGGGCAGCTTCGGAGACAACTGCGCCTCATCAAGCGTTGGCTAAAGTTTTTATACTACTGCATTCGTCATATCTTGTTCGACCTTATGCATTCTTTAGTTACAATTATGCGTTTTTTTCTTTATCGCTCATACCTCGTCTTGACCTTTTACTTTTCAGGAGATTAACATAAAGCTTATGTACTGCAATGTGGTATATTTCTGAATAGTATAGTAGTTATTTTTATACGAAATTATGAAATCATTTTATTCACATTTAAATTAAGTACTAAATGTTTAATATTTGGTAAATATAAGTTTTAGGGTTTCATATCCAAATAGCAGGTTTGGTAGTATATTACTGTTGGTGGCTGCGGTCACTCGGGGCGTGGTGCAAGTGAATGTTCAGCGTCTCAGGTTATAATCTGTGACGAGACCAACGCTTTCCTCCCCCTGATGAACTTTCCACGATATTGGCAGGCGCATACTATTTGTGAGTGCTACACTACAAGCCGGTCCTTTCAGATTACTTTTCCTTTATTTATCATTAATGTATTTATAAATATGTATAAAATTCCATTAAAAAGCAAGCTCGCTAATTATCGTAAATTTTTATACATAAAGATAACAAACGCCTAACCTATTCATCGAATACATGCTTTAATATTTATTACTTTATTTGATTCTTACCACTCTCGTTTCAATATAGGAAAGTTACATAAATTATAAAAATTTAAGTATTTAAAATAATAATTAAATCCTTTATTCATTTAAAAACTAAAAATTACATATATATACAGTTCTATTCCAATTATTGCTACTAATAATTATTACCATTTGTACTTTTTAATATCCTTAAAACATTCAATTTTCTACATAATTATATTTATATATGTTTATACAAGTTACAATGTAATATTTCTAAGTATTGTGGGCGGTGCTTGGTGACTGACGGGCTATAGTAGCTAGCGAGTGCCCGTCTTACCAACTTGGGTTCACGTCGATTTGTGGGCGAAACTTATCGGCTGAACGCTATCAGGTATTTAGCGGTCTAGTTTAATTGGCACCAAACTCAAATAAGGTAAATAAATAAATTGTGCTATTGTGTGAAAGAATATGAAAGAAAATATTTATTATAGATAATGTACGGAACCCTTCGTGCGCAAGTCCGACTCGCACTTGACCGATTTCTTTACATACATAAAATAACAAGTTATGAAGATAATTTTGGTTTTTGAAGTCTTCATAATCATGATTAGGGTTACATAATATTGTAAATAATATTTTAACAACATTCCCTGCAGAATTTTGAAAAGTAGCGAAATGGCGTCATTTTATGACTTTTTACAATTATTTGTGTTTTTGGTTCCCAAAGCTGTAACAAATAATATTTACTAAAATCACTACTAATAAGAATAATAAATAAAATAATAATAATAAATCATAATAATGAATTTCATAAAAATTTAATCTTGGTTTAATTTTCAATAAAGATATTCTTTGATTTATACTGCCAGACAAAAAGGTTTACGCATACACCATTCAGTTTGACCGTTACAGTTCTTTCTCCCTAGTACTAGGTAAAACAGTTTAAGGACCGCAATGATAAAATGTTTTCATGATTTTTGTAGATTTTACCTTCATCTATGTACATGGTGAAGGATTTTATGCAATAAAAATATAGTAACAAAACATAAAATGGAATCCTGAATTAACAGAAAAGTATTCACTACTTTAAGTTTTAACGTGGAGTTAAGTTCTGAAAATTTAACCCATTTTTGTTTCCTCAATTTTTGATTATTCGTTAATGTTTTGATATGATCATTAGCTTTCTTAATGACATTATTGTTATTATTATATTTTGTATCCTATCCGTTTAATAAACCCGCTCTAGTTAACTTCGCTAATTCCAATAAAGTCTCTAATATTACTATTTATCATAAAGAAAATTCGAAGCAAGCAAAAGGTAACTTATTGTCTCTAAATTTATAGAATTTATCAAGTTTAATGTTCATTGTAAACACTCTATTTTAAATAATTGTTGGTAAAAATAAAAATATATATATTTATTTATACGGTATTTTATTTGTTATTGTAAGATACAACACTACAGTATTACACTTACATACAACTGAAACATTTATAAAAAATTCTTTCCCTCTTCTTAGTGTTTGGTAACCTCATTGTTGTGGACTGTGTAGTAGGGAGTGTTGAATTTGTAAGTAAATTCTTCACCTTCATGATATACAGCAACATCCTTGAAGAACATGTTGGGCTGTTTGAAGTATGCCTCATGAGCAGGACGATCAAATGGATAGCCTAAAGGCTTGTTGTCAAAGTCCAATGTCTTGATTGTTTCAGATTTCTTCTCTGCTGGAGTGTAAGGGTAGACCATAACGAATAGCTGGAATGGGAAACCACCCTTGGTACCCTTAGGCAGGAGCAGCTTCTTAGGTAAGTTAGCAGATTTAGTGGACATGTCAGTAGGTACTTTGCGTTCAGTAAGTAGCTTGTAGATTTCCCATACAGGTACAGAGTCTTCTTTGTAGAAAGAGAAGTCGGTGGAGACGCGTGGAACCTGCACATGTCCTTTAGTTAGTTTATGTACAAATGAGTCTAATTCCACAAAGTTCTCCCAGTTGTCTTCGATTTGGATGGGGAAGTCCTTGTTGTCATATTTAGGTCCCAAGAAAATCTTGAATACTGCGTCACCTTCAACGTCTGATTTTACGTCAACGGTAATGGTGAAAGCTCTGTTATTAAGCCGAGGTTGACGGACGACATAGGTCGAGTGATTTTGGGACTTAAGTTCTTCTTTGTCAAAGAATACGTTGTTGGTTACATCGAAATCGTAGTAGTCGAAGTATGTGACAAGCTTGTCAACCCTGACGTCGTTTATCTTAACACCGACGTAATTTAAGGTATCTGGGGTGTACGGTGGAAGGAGCTTCTTAGCTTTAATGAAATATTTAAGGATCTTGCTGTACATCTGGTAGAATACAGGGTCACGTAGAGATGTTTGATAGAAGTCCAAAGATGTCGGTGTGAAGGTGTACCTATAAACAAAAAATAAACGATTACAAATGGTAAAAATATATAAGTCTACTACTAATAGCATTTTGTAAAAGTATGGATGATATTTTTTACTAAATATTAAAAAAATATATTTTACTGCTATACTTACTTGTCAACAGGTTCAGGAGCAGCGCCCAATACACGGCGAGCGGTGACTTCATACGAGATGTAGTTATCTTTGAGTCCAACCTTGCCTTGCCAATCGGCATTAGCTTGCCAGAAGTTACCAACGTAGTTGATTGATTTGCTGTTACGCAGATCTACATCCTGGTTGAACTGCAAACAAAGATTCTAAGTAAAAACTATTATTATAAATAGGCACTGTACTACATAAAAGTCATAACTTACAGCCTTGCAGTGGCCTTGTTCGAGACACTGAATGAAAGTCATCTCATACGTATTAAGCAGCTGCAGCTCTTCGTTATAGTGTTCATAAGGAATAGTGTAGTAAGAAGGCCTCTGTACAAAAGAGGAGAAGTAGGTGATGTAAGGATTGTAGCCAGTTTTGATTGGGTTCCACCACGAGAAGTCAGGAATTTCACCTAATCCGTTTGAAAGCCTCTCCAAGTAGTAGCGAGCAATCAGCTGTTGGTAGAAGTAGTAGTACAGTTCACCACGACGTTCCTTCATAATGGGGTTAAGATTTCCGTCCATCCAGAATGGGAAGTAAGAGTGGAAGAAGTAGTAGAAAGAGTTAAGCCCAATGTCTTCAGTGAAATAAGCAAGTCGGAATTCATTGTTGGGGTAAGTTGAGAAGTCAGAGTAATTTGAGTAGACCACCCAGCGACTTTCTTCTTCAACGACTCCATGCTCAGCCCCGAAGTCAGGAGTGAAGACGCCATTTTGCATCTTGATACGGTATATCTTATTCCATACATCGGAGTTTGTGAAAAGTTCGGGATAGACTTCATAAGGCGCTGGAACAACGATTCCCTTGGTATCAGGACGGTAAACCAGGGCAATGTAGTAAGCGTATAAGAACTGTCCTTCGTTTATGTAGACACGGGCAAAGGCGGCAGTCTTGTAGAAGGTTTCAAAGTCCTTAGCATAGAAGAAGAGGTTAAATAGAGCAACGGCTTCCTCTCTCTGTCTTTTGTAGAAGATGGAGAATGGCTCGTTCTTGGCTAGGAAACCAGTTTTCCATAGTACCAAGAATTCTTCAACTTTTTTGACGTCCTATGAAAAATAAAAATAAATAATTAAAACTTAAGAACAAAAATATAAAAATAAAATCAAAAATAATGAATAAGTAATATAATGCTTACGGTGTAGTCGCCTTTGTTGGCTTCAATGTCATAGTCCTTACCAATCTTGTAGTAATCAGCTTCAATATCAACTTGCTTGGGGTAACGGAAGAGCTGAAGGATCTTCTTTTGCTTCAATACAACTTCATCATCGACTAAAATAAAAAAAATATTTTTATAAATTTATAAATATTAATTTTGATTATAATAACATAAAGCTTTTTTATTAAATAAATAAAAAAAGTTATTTAATTAAATAAATCAAAAACTTACCAGACGTGGTCTTGTATGTTTTGTGAGGGATTACGGTCGCCTCAACCAGCGCTAAGGCCAGGAAGGCTAACACCAGGACAGTCTTCATCTTGAGCAGCTTCGAAGACAACTGTGCCTGATCACACGTTGGCTACAGTTTTTATACTAACTCATTCCTTATCTTATTGGACCTTATCAATTCCTTAGTAACAATTATGCGATTTCTCTTTATCGCACATGCCCTTTCTTGACCTTCTACTTTTAGGGAGACAAACATCACACTTACCAATTAACCTGCACTATGGAATATTCCGTAATACATTTACGTAATTATGAAATAATTGTTATTTAATGAAAGTATTTTCCTTTTAGTCAAAAATGAATATAATTTTTGGTAACATTATTATTTGTCTGATTAATTGTATTAATATTTTTCTATTTCAATGGAACATACAACTAACGGGCCCGTCAAACGTTTTCGTTTTCCTTTGCCGAAAAAAAATGTGGGATCCATAGCATCGCCCCCTTACCGAGTCTAATTGTGAACAGAAGTGACACAGGTGAAAATTATTGAATTACTAATATCGCTTTTAAAAATTAGCATTTGATGGTAAAAGAGTAAAATTGTTTAGGGTTATATGTATTTTTTTAATGCCACATCTTTAAAAAAAATAAAATTAAAAATTTTGTCAAAAAAAATAAAAAGTAAAAAATAAAAAGTAAAGTTTGGACCACTTAGGGGTATGAAAAAAGATATTGACCGATTCTCATACATACCCGATATGCGCACATAAATTTCATAAAAATCGGTCGAGCCGTTTCGGAGGAGTTTGGTAACAAACACGGCGACACGAGAATTGTATATATTAGTAGATGATATATATTAAGAAAAAACCTTCAATAAAATAAATTATTATGTAATGCAGTAGTATAATAAACAATTGATTTAATATTATAAATTACAAGTTATTTTCTACAAGTGTTAATGTTGTTCATATTTTTTTTTTTATGTAAGAGGGGGCAACCGGGCAGGAGGCTCACTTAATGTTAAGTAATCACCACCGCCCATGAACATCTGCAGCACCAGAAGGAAGGTGCGTTGCCGATATTTAAGAATTATTTTTTTATTTAAATTCATATACTAAAATAAAAATACAAGCATTTTTAGGGTTCCGTAAACGGCAAAAACTGAACCCTTATAATTTCGACACGTCTGTCTGTCCGCCCTAGTCACATGTATTTTACGAAATTCAGTAATTTTGTAGTGAAATCCTAAAATATGTATACCAAAATTAAGGGTCCAACAATGTAACAGAGAATTGATGAAAGTGGCAACGTAGTTTTTTTATAGGTCTTTAAAAATAATAAAAAGGTTTAATTTCGACTTTTGGCGTCTACAAATTTTAAAGCGATTGAGCGAGCTTTATATTATTTTTAATAATTACTATGAAATTACTAACTTATTTTTGCGGTCAGTTCTAATTTGTTATTATTTAAAGTTCTTAAGATTCACCAAGCTGCAGAACCCTTTAGTTGCAGGTTCACTTTATTGGTCTTGAAGAAAATATAAATCTTAAAATAAATACTCAAATTATATTTCAGAAAATGATCAGCAAAATTAGTACATGGTCTATAAACTTTCATAAACTTGTAAGCTTAAAATTAAATCATAAGCTTAGTGTTTATTGTTACAAAACATTATTGTTATCAATATTTGATAATCTGAATAAATAAATTTAAAAAAACCGACTGCATTAAAAATAATTTAAAAAAATGGACTGGAAAAAATTTAGACATCGAATTCTCCAAAACAAAGCAATATTTCGAAAAAATATATTCTTATTTTTCGTCTTATTTTGTCAAGTTGTACTAGAAACCATTGTCAAATTTTAGATCTATAAGAATTGCAATATTTATTAGGGATGTTTTTTCCCACGAGCTCCATATTGATATAAAATACCCTATCACAGCTCATATGTAGTAATTCGTCAGTGTCCAGACTGTAAAGCGGCGCAAAGAAATAGATATACAATTATACATACATATAATAATAATTTATTCGTCATATTTATATTATTTGTCATATTTTTAAGTTTCATTTGTATACAGTTTTGTTTATTTTGTAATTTTGGTTTATCAAGTATCTTTTACGTAACTTTTGTTAATTCTACTATGTAATTTTTAATTGGTTCTTCCCCATACAGGCGAAGCCTAGTGCAAAGCACCATGGCAATATTGTTACGAATTGTATTACCAAATAAACGAATTCGAAAAGACGCTCGAAAAAAATACCCTCCTTTGACAGTCGGGTAAAAAAAACTCGAGCCAACACAATAACTTCGATAATCATTCCAAAACTTTCCTACATAAACATAAAAAGATAATTAGCGAGGTAGCTTGCCATTGATAAGCGTTTATTATATAATAATAACAAAGATGTTTTTCTTTTTACCGAGTGTGGTATTTTTTGCCGGTTATCTTCGAGCACACCTTACTTATCATTTAGATGATACGGCTACTTTTATATATGTATAATGACTTTGAAATATGTATCTGTACGTAAATATATATTTTTTAATTTGTTGTATTATTATCATCAAGTATTTTGAATTGCAGAACAATAATGTTTGTTCTGACGCTTACGCTATAGATTTTTAATGAAATATTTTTGGTAAGACATAATTCATTTTTAAGTCGCAGTCGGGTATATCGGGTTCTTAACCCGATGTACCCGACTGCGACTTATCCTATTCGCTATTATAATTTTTTTTAAGAGTCTTCGTTACTTCAATGATTAACTCGTAATAATAAAATTCACTAATGTATCTATTACATAATATGTCATTATTTGCTCTCAAAAACATAACTCTTTTGATGTAGTTGGGTAAAAACATATCAATGGCACCGCCACAGATCGCAGGTTCGATTCCCGCTCGGAGCAGATGTTTGTATTGAACATAAAGGCAGGTTTCCGATCTGGAGGTATTTGTCCAAGTCATTGTGTATTTTTCCGGACTCCCGACACAGGATATAACTATACTAATGGAGGCCGTTGAATGTGTAGCGTTTTTTACTTTTTATTAAATTACAAATTACAAATATACTAGAAAATGAAACAACGCCGGAGCTTTATAATATACTATCAATGCTTAACACACTTTTCTCTTTATGCGAATATATCGATAACCTTGCACGGACATAACCTAACATATCATTTTTTATTGATAACGATAATTAAATGTTTATATTATACTTTATCCAATTTCAAGTTCAAAGATATGTTTTATATTCATAAATTGATGCGTCTTATGAAAACATATAATATTTATATTAACACCGAACTAAATGCATAATGATAATCTTTCAAATAATAACATCGTCAAATTCGTCGACATAATATTTATGTAATAAAAAGTAGGTATTTTCCAATTTTCATATATCATTTTTTTTTCTTTTTAGAAGAATATATGTACATACTCTTTTTCGTCCTAGCATTATTTCCCGGTATTTTATTTACCCAGGGCCTGCTTATTACTCTTATGCGGATTTGACAGGTACTAGTTTTTACACGGAGTGATTGCCAACTGATCTCCGCAACCCTAAGGGCGAACAAGTAACTCATTGGATAAGAGCAATTTACTTATCAAGAGTTAACGATTATTATCAGATGTTGTGCGACAACAACCGGGACCGACAGCTTAACGTGCTCTCCGAGTCAGGGTGGGGTGACCCACACTGACAAACGCCCAGACCGAAACAGAAATTTTAACAAAAATCTGCCCGAGCGGGAATCGAACCCGCAACCGTCGAGACTAAGTAGTCGGGTAGCGAGTCTGTCTTACACAATGTATGTACAAACTGATGAACGTAATAAATGTAAAGGCTAAACACACCAGCACTTGCATAAAATTTTAATTTTATACTATAATTAAAAAATTAATATTTGACAGAGCATACAGGCGATTGCATTCCATTGATTTTTAATAAAATATATTTTTTTAAATAATCTTACAGCATCCAAGCTGACTTATTTGTCGATAACCAGATGTCATCATTGCTAACGGAAACCTTCAAGAAATGAGCCTTTTCTTTCGTTTCATACACAACACAGCTGCAACCTCCCGATTTTGCAGATATCCAAGGGCGGAGGTAATTTTTTTAATGTACGATCCACCTGATCGTAATGAGCGCTATGAGTGCTTGAACCATGATTTGTAGGTGTCACTCTCGTGTTGCCATCGTCCAGATATTGGTTCTTAAATCCAATTTCACTAACTATAGTGCCCTTTAAATCGAAAAAAAAAACCAAAACAAATAATTAATATATTTATTTTATTTATAATTAATATATTAAATAAGTAATGCAGAATACACTACTGCTTTCCGTTACAATATAGGAAACTGTGGTGGTTCATACCTAACCGGCCTTGGAATAAAAGGCCTACTACCAGTATCAAACCTCCAAGATATGAGTTCGTTCTTTCATTAAAAGCAACTAACACAGGAAGTTCCATGGGACGTAAGTAGTTTTAGGTGAGCCTCCATATTTTGTTCTCTCTTCTATAGAAAAATAAAACTTATTGTTTTCGACATTGACGGCCAAACAGGGAAGTATTCTTTAGTAGTAAGTAGAAGACCCATTCTAGACCCATATTCCTCTCAGCACAAAAGGATTGGAGCAGCAAAATGAGAAATAAAATCCGCGTAAAGCAACAGAATCAGTATTATTGCGTTTCGAGCGATGAGTAAGAGTGCCGGAGGCCTAATCTTCTCCCACTTATATTCCCTTCCTTTTTTTCCTTCTCATCCCTTCCCTCCTATCCCTTGGGTTGGCATCGCGCATGTGATACTTCAAGTATCGCAAGCGTTTACAGTATCCTTGTTTGCCATGACGTAATAAAAAAAACAATGCGAATAATGATTAAGCAATTAACTTTCTTAACGTAACACACATAAAAAATATTAATCTCGAGAATAGCCCACCACCCGAAGCTATAGCTAAAAACTGCCATGCTGACAGCATAATCTCAAAAACTGGGTAAATGCGAGTCAGAGTCGCGCTCGATGGGTTGGACGTACCATTATCTATAAAAACGGCAAAAAATCATATTTGTTGTATGGGAGCCCCCTTAAATATTTGTTTTCTTTTAATTTAATTAATTATTTGTAATTTAAAGTAAAGAAAAAATTAAATATTCTGTGAATATTTTAAACGTCTATCTGTTGCCTTTATCGATATCGAACAAAAATAATAAAAAAAAATCATGTTTGTTGTATGGGAGCCCCTTATATTTTTTTTATTGTTTTTCTATGTTACAAGTTGGCAAACAAGCATACGGCCCACCTGATGGTAAGTGGTTGCCGTAGCCTATGAGCGCTTGCAGCACCATTAGTAGGTACCACTCACGACTTGCCAACCTCTAGATATGAGTTCTTCAATCTCCTCTGCCCACTAATTTCACTAGCGTACAGTGTCCTTCAAACCGGAACACAGTAATGCCTAAGCACTACCATTTGCCGGCATAATATTTGACACTGCGGTGGTACCTACCTAGCCGGCCTCTATGACCTTAAACGTTTATTTTATTCTTTTTTTTAATATTTGTTATTGTAGCGGCAACAGAAATACTTACTATTTAATTAACTATATCTTTAACTATATGCTTGAGTACGGAAACCTAAAAATAAAATTCGAAATTCAATTCAAATAAATTTTAATTATATAGAACACAGAGTGTCTGTACATAGTGATGTATATATAGACATATTTCTACTTATGTTTATAAATAACATAATTATCCGAATTAAATTTAAGTTATAGTAAAAACAGCTAATTGCTGCTGTTACCATGGTGCCGTGAAATAGCTAGAATTATAATTTCTTACAGTTTATAATTAATACGTTGGCTTACATCAGTAATTAGCTAAGCTTGTTAAAATATGAACGAGTCACTCGATTAAATAAAAAGTAAGAAAAATACAGAAAATAACAGTAGAGTATCTTTTTTTTTCAAAAGTCCTATTTAATCTTTCACTTTTGATTAATAAGTTAATATTATTGGATATATTTTTATTTTATCAACGATAATAAAAAATTATTGTAGCTTCCACGGATAAAGGAGAGTGCCTGAGCCAGCAACGAATAATAATGTAAATACATATAAAATATATTGTGCAATATGAATGCATCATGTATCTACCTAGTGATAATTACTGAAGTCATATTTTCATAATAATTTTTTTTATTCCGTATCATATCTCGATGTTATGTATATTTTATTTATATTCGATATTGTAAACAGTTAGTGTAGCTTTCGTGATCAGCTCGTGACCCCAAATAAATAATTTGATAATATGATATTACGTGATGAAAGTACATATCGCTAGTTGTTTTAAATTTTTTGCATTTATATTGTTATATGCTGTTAGCGCTACAAGTTGTATTACTAGTAATTAATTATTTTTAGCGGCCAGTTTAATTATGCAATCTCAATCCATTTTTATCGGTCTGAGATTGCATTTGCGATCTAAAAATACAAAAAAGGGTTTTAATACCCTATTCATCATTTATCATTTCATAGCGTCGGGATGTGACGACCCCTTCGCCCGCTGTTGGGATAACCTCTGTCTGGGATAACAGCAGAGATTATTCCACCAGTGCAATCAGTCACACTGGAGGTAGGACTTCTTTTGCAACATACCGGCTAGGTAGGTATCACCACAGTGTCACATAATCTGCCGCCAAATAGTAGTGCTTAGGCATTACTGTGTTCCGGTTTGAAGGGCACTGTAGGCTAGTGAAATTACTGGGCAGAAGAGATTTGAGAACTAATATCTCGAGGTTGCACTACTAATGGTGCTGCAAGCGCCCATAGGCTACGGCAAACACTTAAGATCAGTTGGGCCATACGGCCTTGCTTGTTTGCCAACTTGTAACATAAAAAACTATATATATATATTTAATATTGATTTTAATAACAATCTGAAAATTCGATCTACTCATCTATTGATACCGGTCTCAGTCGGAAGATTTGCGAATGAAATCGTGTGTTAGTAGTTTCTACTCAGTTATCTTGGAATTTTTTGTCAACTTTTAAAACATTTTTGAAAGCTCTCAAAATTTCTGTCGTTAAAGTCATGTGTCAAAGAATTAGTATGTATATGCTACTCTACGTACAAAAATTCTCCGCATTTTCAATTCAATTTAATTTTTAGTTTTAAGGGTTTCCAGTTGTGACATTCTTCGTATTTAGTAAACTGTAATGTCAAAATTAGCGGTTGTCATCAGAAATTTATCAACATTTTTCGCAAAATACGAATTTTGGTAATGTTTTCAAACAACATGCGTTAGTAGTTAGCTTTTAACAGCCCGTTAAGTATTCGATAAGAGAGAGTTAAGATTAGAAGCTTTTGTTTACTTGAGTATTTAAGACATTTAACAATAATTAAAGCTATATACCGACTACAAAGCTATAATGCAAATAATAAATATTTTCTACAGAATATTTCATTTATTTACTACATTTCTAGGTATAATTTTGTAACCGGTAGCTCCGCGGCGTATGCTATAAAAAACGTTCAGGCAAGTAACTGATATAGACACACCTAGAAGTGTATATTTTAGTTATTTTCATGGTATTATGTCATACGGCAGTCTTCTTTGGGACAAAGTTGCTGACATAAATACTATTTTTTTTAAATCTTTTATAATTATCTACGGAATATTTTAAACTATGCAGCTAAAATAGTGATGCATATTTATTTTTATTAAAAATTAACTTTTTACACCTTGCTAGCTTTTGTCTTCGTGAATTAGTCAATTGTATCATGGGGTATATTCACTATTCACATTTTTAACATCATTCCAAGAATATATACAGAAAAAATCCAGAATATTACAACTGCCAATAAACAAGTTTAAAATTTACATAAAAATATTTTTATTAATAAAAAAATTAGTTTTTCGTCGAAAGAATAAAATAAATAAAGTTTTATTTTATTTTATTGGGGATACTTTTCTTAGATTATCGATACCCCTCATTCCCTATTTTAAATATTTTTATTAAATTTATAACGAAAATGCCCATAAACACCAGCAACAAGATGTGTAGTTTCAGGGGAAACTTTTACAAAAGCTTTGTACAAGCTAACTTTATATTCAAGTACCACGGTCATAGCATAGATGGCGCTGACCACTAACTTCATAATAGTTATTAAGAATTACAGGAGATGGCGGCACTACTATTAAAAATATTGCAATTGAAGAAGTAAAAAATATTTAAATTGTACTACTAAATCTTTCATCCCCTATTTCACTCTGACAAAATGTGTCCAACGTTCTTGTTCGAAGTCTCGTCTATTTTATAACAAAATTCATCAAAATCGATTCTGCGTTTTAGCCGTGAAAAGGTAGGAATATAATTATTTATAATTATATTTTAATTTATAATATCAGATTAAATAATAATAATTAGTAGTTTGTGTTCCTTAAGATCCATCTTATCGACATTCAAATCTGGACTTCTTTTTTTATTTTCCCATGGGAACCTAACATTTTCCGGGATAAAAATTATATTCTATGTGTTAATGCAGATAAACAATCTATAACTGTGCTAAATTTCATCCAAACTCGTTTAGAAGTTTTTGCGAGCTTCAGTAAGAAACATCCAAACATACAAACTTTCAAAATTATTATATATAATAAGATTATCTGTTTAATAATAAATAAACTTTTCTATTTATTAACAATTGCGTCTATTTTATGGGCAGGGAGTTATAATAAAGTATAGTTTAATGTATTGTATCACTAGGTGGCGTTAGAGGTACATTAAGTTCATAATCTAAGGTTCATTGTTATAATAAGATCTGACTGTACTAATTGATAGGCAATTGTTAACTTATAAACTTGAATACACGAATGTATTTTTTTAAATATTTTAACCAATTAATAACAATTTAGGATTTTGCCATCCCCTTGACAAAATGCTGTCTAAAACCAGCGTTGCGAAACCCTATCATCACCACCGCGCGTGGTTTGACATGTGACTGGTGATTATTATTGCCTTATCTCCATAGAGTTAATATATATATTACAGGCCATAGAAACAAAATGTATTTTAAATTCGCATTAACGCAACAAAACGAACGAACTGGTTTGTCACAGGATTTTGCAACATTATCAAATAAAATTAGCGTCTTCGTTTCGTTGCGTTATAGCTAATTTAATTATTTATTTATTTTTATTTTATTTTTTTATTTTAAAAGATACTATATAATACTAATATTCCCCCTCCAAATAAGCTCGAAGCTTGCGCTAGGAGTGGGTAAGACAATAGCCCAAGGGGGTCAGGATCGAACCCTCGACTCTCGCGTTAACGGAGCGAAGTCGAGTCGATAATTTATTGTAAATCAATGCTTATCTTATTATATTTAAATACTAGGCGATACCCGCGGTTTCATGCCTGTCTTGTTCCGGCGTCGGGATGTGACGACCCCATCGCCCGCTGTTGGGATAACCTCTGTCACAGCAGAGATTATTCCACCAGTGCAATCAATCACACTGGTGGTAGGTCTATTTTGCAAGAGGCCGGCTAGCACCGCAGTGTCAAATATTCTGCCGCCAAATAGTAATGCTTAGGCATTACTGTGTTCCGGTTTGAAGGGCACTGTAGGCTAGTGAAATTACTGGGCAGAGGAGATTTAAGAACATTCGCAGTATAAGCTATATTATTATTGTATATAATGCTGCACAGTCAACGCTCCTCATAATGCTATTAATATTCTGTATCAGAGGTCCGAAAATACACACACTTACAACCACCCAGACTGGAGCGAATGCCTGCATGGTCAATACAAACATCTGCCCGATCAGGAATCGAAACCTCGACCTTCGTTTCTCAATCGACAAGTTCCCTACAACGACACCACAAGGGTCGTCAATTATACATCCATTTTAACTTTCTGCACCTCCATATAACCTTTAACACAAGCCACACATCCCAAATAATAAAAACAGACCTATAAAGGTGACTCATTAAAAATGTTATTCACGTAAGCGAACCCACGGGCAAAAACTAGTAGTCAAAAATTTTCGCATATTTTTTTAAAGCTAAGGAATAAGTAAATGAAATAACAAACATTACTACAATTTAATATAAAGATAAAAACAACTAAAAAAACATTGAAAATACAGGGATTGCAAGTTGATCTATGTTGAAGATTTCCGTTATGTTTACGTAGACCAAGAAATTTATATGGGCTACCCCAAAACATATCTACTGCAAAAATAAAATCGTTTCAAGAACGCTGAAATTATGGCATAAAATAAAAAAAAAATAAAAATATAGAAAAATGATAACATCTTCCCTTTTAATTGCTATCTTAGTATGTAGCTCGTAGCAATAATACGACTAAAAGAAATAGATATATATATTATATAAGTTTGGCAACTTATTTTTGAGTTTCCTAAATGTCAATTATGGCATGTTTTATACCCAGTCAAGACTGTCATTGATATGGATGTGTTTGTCAATTAATTAATTAATTATAGATAATTTTATATTACGCACAAAAAGGTAAAATGGCACGCAGTATTTACCTAATGTTCCTTCTATCTTCTGTATTTTTCAACGGTTTATAGGTTGTTTATAGGTTACAGAAAGATTATAGATAAAGATATAATTCGTTTTCTCATTGTCAATAATATTTTTTATTAGCTTAGTTATTTCTGTGTATTTTATTTAATGTCATATTATTATTACTTCGTGAAAGTGCATAAATTGCAGTAGATAAATTAAAAAAGAAAGATTAAAAAAACATATTTAATACATATCTAAAATATATACAAAATTTCATATCAATATATAAACATTGTACGTACGTACGTACCTAGAAGACTTTCGAAACCTGTGAGATCTAAGGAGCTGATTGTTGCGAGGGAATCTTTTAATACAGTATTTATACTATTGGAAAAAGCAGATAAAAAACTATACTGATACTTAATGAAAACATGTACATATATATGCGTATGATAAACTAAATAAACAACATAGAATATTAGTATTATAATAGATCTATCTTCAAATTGAAAAGCCTACATATACAAGGTATTTGGTACTTGTATTTCAGGTACAGGCTTGTGGTATATTTGGACTTCTTTAATTCGAAGATTGGTTAGTTTCTTAATCTGCCATTCATACAAAGGTCTGTCCAACGGATACCCTAGAGGATAGTCAGTCATGCGACGACTGCCGGTACCAACACCATAGGTACCGTCTGGGTTCACTCCCTTACCGTTGGGTGCTTTTGGTGCGTGATATTCAGAAATGTATACAAAGAATTGGAATGGCATTCCACCGATGCGACCTGTAAATAAATTTCCTTATCATGCGTGTCATGTATACATACAAATGTCGTTATATTTGAATGTCATGACGGTTAACAAACAAGCATACGATCCGCTTGATGATAAGCAGTACCGCACCCTATGAACGCTTGTGATACAACATTCAAGTACCACAAGAACGTTACCAACTCAAGGGAAGAGAAGAAAGGGATTAAAAGAGAAAAACGAGGAGGGAAACGAAAGTGGGAAAAGGGGGAAGGAGAAAGAGGAAGAAATAAAGGCAAAGGTCGCTCGAAACGCAACAGTATTGATACTGTTACTTTACGCCGAATTTTTCGACGCGTTCTAGCCGGTCCATATGTGTTCAGAGAAGCATATACGTAATAGTAAAATTTATTTATTTTTCCTCATTATTTAAAAGCAACATAAATCTTACCCTTAGGAATCATCATACGACGTGGGAAACCAGCATAAAAGTTATTTGTATGGTCGATAGCAAATTCTTCTTCTCCGTTTAGTGCCTTACGGGCCTTCGTGTATGTTTCATAGTTCGTCATCCATTTATCAATCATGTACATGTTCTGTGTAGAATCACGTGTAATGACAGTCTCCCCTTCTGGCACTAAAATATTTCATTGGAATTTTATTCATTATCTTAATATATCGTGAATTTAAAGGTTTTTTGTCCACATAAGTGATTTGTTTTTAAATTAAAATAAACTACATGTTATTACTACTTACATTCATAGGTGAATTGATCTATCTGGAAAAAGTTTTCAGTGTTAAGGTGAAGAGGAATTTCAAAGCCCTTGCTATCATATTTGGGCCCTATGAAGAACCTAACCACTACAGTTTTGGCCGCTTCGCTCTTGACACTCAGGCGAACCTTAAATAATTTGTGATTAAGCTGAGGACGCTGAACCAAGACAACCACTTGGTCTCCGCCCGCTTTAACTGAAAACAAATGCAACTATTTTTTCAACTTTCCTAGCATCATCGTCAGATAGTGTCATACTATCTATTTTTTTAAATAAAGGAACTTTTATCAAATACTTACTCTCGTCTTCACTTAAGGGCAGGGCATTAGTCACATTGAGGTAAGTGTATTCGAAGTAGGTGACAAGCTTGTCTACTTCAACTTTTTGAATGGTAACAGTGGGATATGCCAATTCTTCCGGTTTGTATGAGGGAAGGTTTGATTGCCATAAGGTAAATAGCCTGAGGACGCGCTTCCAGATCATATAGAAAGCTGGATCACGAAGAGTTGTTTGGTAAAGTTCTAAAGGCGATGGCACAGCAAGAGGGGCTTGTCTGTAATATATTTTTAGTTAAATATTTTTGTTTTGTATTTTAAATCTAACTAGTATTGTATAGAAGTCAAATAACCAACCCATTCCAGTACATTTTGCTGGATGAAACAGAATTTCCAAGTAATTCTTTCCAAGCCTCAATAATGCTTCCATAGTATTTAAGATTGGGAGAATCAACGTTTCCTTCTATAACTTTTCCTAGTACGTCAACAGCTTCTGGGACGCGTAGGTTAACCTTCTCACCGGAATCCTAATATAAAATATTATCATTATAAGATTAAATCTGAAACAGCTTTCTGTTGTTAATAATAATAATTCATAATAAGAAACCCCATAAAATACCTACGCTCATAAAATAACCTATATCGATGGCATCTCGAATACGACTTTCCAGTGCTTTTATCTTCTCGATATGCTTAACAAATTTTGGTTGATCAATATTAAAATGACTTGGCCTCACTGGCAATGATACACCTTCATACACTAAACCACTAGAGTAACCTTCTCGAACAACATCCATACCAAGTTCCGGAATTTCACTTAGGCCATTTGATAATCGTTCCAAGTAATAGCGAGTAACATACTGTTTGTTCAAAAACCAGAAGTATTCACCACGATTAAATTTTTTCGAAGGCTTAACGCTACCGGTAAGCCAGTCCGCATATGTCAGGTGATTATTGTAATACAGAGCATTCAAAGCATAATCATTTAAGTAATACGATATAGGTGCATAATCGCCATCCAAGTACGGCCATACTGTGGTATTCCATCTAATTACAATATTGTCATCCCAAAGGTATGTCTGTGGATAATATTTAACGAAACTCTTGCCATGAGTGTTAAGTTTTTGAGCGATATTCATTATTTGTCCATTATGAAAGTATGAGGGAAAGACTTCGAAAATTTGTGGGAGATATATATCCTGAGTTTCAGGGTAGTGCATTATAGCTGCAGATAGTACATAAGTATACAGGCCTTCATTAATGCGCTCCCTTAGATAAACAGCTGTTTTGAAAAAGGTAGTGTAGTCCTTCGCTGAATACAATAAGTTAAACAATGTGACCACTTCGAATTTTTGTGCCTGTTCCATAACATTGAATGGAACAGACCGTGGTAGCAGCATGTTGTACTCTTGCAATTTTAAAAATACTTTCAAATTACTTAGATTCTGAAAAAATATAACGATAGTAGTTTATATTATACTAAGATATAAAGATATTTAGTTGAAGTCGACATAATGTGCTTTTGCGTATTAATAATTAAATTATAAGGTTTGACTTACTATAAAATACGGACAGGCCCTTCCATAGAGAAAAAATGTCCAATGATTTCCTGGTGCTAATTTCGTAAATTAAACGAAAGAATAATAATGTAATTGTTAGCGCATGGCGAAGTATAGAACCTATTTAATACGTTGAATTATAAAGACAATATTTGAAAAAGATGTCATTCTAACGAAGTGTAACATTGATAGTTCAATATTTCACCATACAGAAAATTATTGTCGTACCGCATATAAATGGACGAATCGTTGAAATCCGTCGTAATAATTACAATTGATCAGATCTCAGATCATTTGGTTACAATAAGTTGTTTATAATGTTAATATAGTTGGATGGAATTGATAAAGGCTTATGGCTACCATTAGCTTAGTTTGATTCAAAATAAATACTGATAAAACCACAGGTTGTAAATTAATTTAGTTAGTCGATCACAAATTTTTTCGATTATGTAAAAGTCTGTGACACTATATTCGAATATATTGTAAGTTTGTTACTAACTTCGTTTCGTTGTTTTATAGCAATTTTGTTAGTATGGAAGATCTTCCGACATTTTGTTAGTATGGAAGGGTTTGTCTATATATATATAGTAAGTCAATGGATAATTTATTTTATACGTACTTTATATTGGTCGACATTTTTCTCCAAATCGTAGCTGTTGGCTATTTTTTTCAATTCTGGATCATGAATAGGTTCATTGATGTGGTAAAACAAGGATAGCAGTTCAATTTGGCGTCGTAGGAACTGCTTGTCAGCTAAATAAAAAAAATATTTCAGTCAACGCCCTAATTAAAAAATTAATTAATCTTTACACATATCTTTGTATATGTTTTTTATTATATATGGCTTAAAGGTAACAAGCCTGTTTAAAGCCATTGGCCTCGGTTTCGATGTTTTGTATGTATAATTTATAGATTACTTTCGTTCGAGGTCCCTTTTGTGTTAACCCACTGTGCCTCGGAGAACACGTTAGTATTCGAACCCTGTCATTGTCACATAATAAACATTGAACTGCAAGCATATTCAAGTCTATTTAATTTACATATATACTAGCATCTGTCCGCGATTTCGTCCGAGGTGACCTTATGATTTTACCCAAGAGAAAATTAATCGTTTATGAGTAAATAATGTTCCAAAAGATATATCGATACCGAAATCCAATTGAATACGTCCTGTAGCATGTTTTTTTGATAAACCTACAGGAATTGATCATTTTTCCGGGATAAAAAGTATCCTATATGCCAAAACCGATAATGAGATGCTCGTAGGAGGCTGCGTTCACTGATCAGTAAGAGATCGGTGGGTTAGGCAACTTTAGGCGCAGTCTATCACTAGAAAGATGATCGTGTTGTGGTATTTCAACTGAATGTTTCCGTGCTTCGGAGGGGACGTAAAAAGTCGATCCCGGTTGTTATCAATTTGATCACAGTCGAAAAGTCAGTCATACAAACTTTCATATTTATTATATTAGGATGATGTTACTGTATTGCCCTTCAGTCATAATTAATAATTCTTCTAATCGGGACTCCGAAAATACTTCGTAAATACTATGGAGAAGAGGAATTATACTATGTTCAACTTACCTATTTTCGTTGGGGTAGCATTGTATTCTACAATTTCGGATGTCGCTTGCGCTACCAACAGTGCCAACACGACAAACACAAACCGTGCCATGATAAATTGTGCAATATTTTTTGCACCAACATATATTTATACTTAAAATGAAACATATCGATATGTATTTTATGACTTGTCCGGTCATTCATTTAAAAGAATCATTCACATATGATAAGGAAAAGTCGTTGGGTCAATGCAAGCGGTGCGAACAATTTCTCTTTTGCCATAGTTAAGGTGACCATTCATATTTATACTCAAGGGACATTAAGCTGGCAACGAAAAAAAAGTGGCTGCCGTCTACATTCATCTTCGTGCTTTGCTTTTTATCAGCTACACGGATACAAATTGGAACAATCCTTTGGACAGCAGGCCGACATGTACATATGTTTAAGTTAGACGAGATGTCTATTTTCGTCACCTCTGCAGTTTTGATGGGGATGGGATTGAACGATCGTATTCATTCCCAGGCTGCACGTCAGTATAATATGACGATCTTCGCTTGTCCTTATAGATCACACAAGAAACAAATTTGCTAATATCAACTGAAAACGGGACAAATATGCGCCTCGAAGCTCTTCTCTAAGACATCGGGACGCAGATCTGAAAAGCATTACATTACCGTCCAAACGGAATGTATGGTCACGTTAGTATATATGGATATATGACGACCGTTGCGGCGTGCTGGTAGCCAGCTTGCTTTGAACCTCGACAGTCGCGGGTTCGATTCCTGCTCGGAGCGATTTTTGTTATAAATGTCTCTTTCCGCCTGGCCGTATGTCCTTGTGGATCTCGCCAAAGCGGCTCGGAGGGCACAGCTGTCGGTCCCGGCTGTTACCATAACATCTGATTTCTTATCGAGTGGTTATTGGCCAACCTAGTGTCAGAGTTGTGCGCGTCGCCTGTATAAGCCTCTGACTTGACTTTTAAACTATTGTCAAATTGATAACCGCCAGGACCGAATTTTTGCGTGCTCGTTTCGAAGACGTGAGTTGAAATCACCTATCTAGTGACTGACCGCGCCTAAAGCTGCTTAGCCAACCGATCATTTACTGATCAGTTACCGCACCCAGCTATAAGCGTCACGTAATAATATCTGATAATAGTAGTTAACGCTTGATAGGTAATTTTCTTATATCCAATGAGTTAGTGGCTCGCCCTTTGGGTTGAGGAGGTCAGGTGGCAATCGCTGTGTGTAAAAACTAGCACCTCCATTTTCGGGATAACAGTATAAGCTGAACCTGGGTAAATACTGGAAATAATTCAAAGCAGAAGAAGGCCACGTTAGTTGTATCGTTTTTAATCTTGGCCATCAGTTAATTATCTAAACTTACGTGTGTACGTAACCAGATGAAATATTTGAAAAAAAAAACAATTTACATCTGCACCTTTAATCCCTAATATGGATTATGGTTTTATTTACATTCAATGAAGTCTATTTTGTTTTTCGTCCACATTATTGCGTAGAACATTCAAGAATAAATTTTTCACATATTATATTGTCTCTCCATACTTATCAATAATTTGTTTGTATAACATTGGGCTTGCAAAATAAAAAACAACAATTTGCTTTTGTTAATTATTTAATTATTTAGGGTTCCGTACCCAATGGATGCCGATAACTAAATCTCCGGTGTCCATCCATCCGTCTGTCAACGAGCCGTAAGGAGTTGAGTGCTGAAATTTTCACATAATCTGTATTTCTGTTGCCAATAGCATAATATTTAATAGCATAATAAGCAACAAAATAATACTAACAATATTTTAAAAGGAAAGTATTTTTGATTCTACATCACTTGAACTGTAATAGATAATACTTTCTTACGTTAATTTTATAAATTCTACGGTGGTACGGAACCTTCATGTGCAGGTGCGATACGTACTTGGGAGATTTTTTTTATCTACGAAAGAGATAATTGAATACAAGTTCATATTGCTCTTACTGATAACATTGAAAAAAAAAATCACTGTATGCCTTTTGTTGAGTTTACGTAGATAACGAACGATTCACAATAAAGACCGCCTAATTATGTTAAACTAAGCTATTAATTAAACGAGGGTGTATTAAAATCGGTAGAAAAGGTACGATGCTGTGACAAGCTCCAATATATCACTCGTTGGTATCCACCGCACGTCCAAAGTTTTGACGTATGAGTAATTTATTGGCCTAAAAAAATAAATTAACGGATTGCCCACACATTTGTCGGACCCAAGGTGGTTGATTCGGCTCCCGCAAAAAATGAACGCCTCAGGCCCGATATTATGTTGCTACTTGCATGTAATAACTAATAAACTCAGACGAAATTCATCAAAGAACTGGAAGACTTACTAGTTGTTTCTTTTGTTAATTTTTCAATTGTTTTAAAAACTATGAAGCAATTTTGAGCAAAAATTTTAGATTGATTTCGCTAATCGCAAGACTAGCATTCAAGGTTTGACAAATCCAATTTCAAAAATCATTTACGAAGTAGTTTTTATTTTGTACAGTATCTAATATTATATTTGACACGATCGCGAAGCCACTTAGAACAATAGTAATTGTCACTACGAAAAAAAATATTACACGCGTGATAATTATTTACTTGTAAAAAATATGATAAGTACATTGCCAAGAAACATTGCCTTTATTACAGAGTAATATCAAAATTATAATCCGAAATTATTTCTAAAGCGGTTCCTTTTGACAAAAACTAATCCTTCTACGTATACAATAAAACAAAAACCAAGGATGTTCTTTACTCTACCATGACTCAAGATATTAAAAAAAAAAACCTTCTGTGTTTTGTTGTTTGCGGCTGTCAGAATTTGTTTTGACGGACATTTAATCAAATTATACTAATTATAATTATTTAGTAATAAAAGGTAAGTCAATATTTTTGGATCTAGTTTTTTTTTTTTTTTTTTTATTATGATAGGCTTGCGCTTGACTACAATCATTCCTCTTGGAGAGGAGTGATGTGGTCTAAGTTGGAACGCGCTTACCTAGAAGATGCCTATTCACTCTAAACTTGAAGGTATTTATGTTGTAGCTGGTAGGGAACACGGAAGCTGGGAGAGCGTTCCATAACTTTGCGGTTCGTATCAGAAACGTTGAGCAAAAACGCTTCGTGCGAGTGGGTGGAATGTCAACCACATAAGGATGTTGTACTTTTAGACACAGTAACTTAGTCTAAATTTACTAATTCTCACCCTGAAATATGGTATGTGTTTTTTATTTTATTACGATTGGCAAACAAGGTCTGCCTGATGGTAAGAAGTCACCACAAGATATGAATGCTTGCGATAATTGAAGTATCACTTGAAGGGATGAGTAGGAAAAAAAGAAAAGGAACAGAGAGGTGGGAGTTTGGACCTCCGGTGCTCTTACCCATCGCACGAAACGCAAAAGTGACTACTGACACGGTTACTTTACGCCGATTTAAAATCCAAAATATGGTACAATAAGTACATCCGCATCCGCATTTGTAATAACAAATTTGAGGAATTTTTGTGCTATTTTCGGCGTTTGGTACCGGTTTTTTAATAAAATTTTTGTCACTATAGGGTATTAATTAAAGGTTATAATGATCCGGTGATCTTTTTTTCAAATATAATTTTGTAATATTTTGTAAGGGCTACATGTATGATTACAAAAGGTTAAAATTATTTGTTTCAATATAAACGACAGTGATCAGATTGACGTAGATTTATGCCCCGTTTAATATTCATGTATTTGTTTTCGACGACCGTTTTGCCCGACACTTTACCGATGACTGTGTATTAATTATTCCAGCAGGAGTTGTACATGAGCCCGCATTGAACCCTGTACATTTCATTATTATTGTAAGACTAAATTTATTATATTTTATTATTATAACGATATACTCGTTTCCTTTGTTTGCTTCTAATTGGTTTTGAATACGTAAGTTTAAAATATGTGATTTCCATTATTTCTTTTCTTACGTAAATTTTAAAACTATAAGGTTTCATAGTTAAAAAAACTTTGTGAATCGTCAATTAAGTATAATAATGACTTATTAATTTATGAAACAGAATTAAAAAATAATAATTTCAAAACATTTATTGTCGTACGTTTATTTTAAGCGATTCTGAAGAACCGTACTCTCACTGCGGATTTAAAAACTAACAGAGAACTGAGACGTCAATTGAAGGGAAAGTACTGTTAATCCTCAATAAGGACAACATAAGAAATAGGATTAACTTGAGTGACAACAAACAGACAATCCGCAAAATATTTTGTCAATTTCTAGTCACAACTGGTGGTCTTATCCTTATTTCCTTATTGCGTTACTAGTTTCTTTATATTTCGAGGTGGTAAAAGGGAAAATTGAATATCGACAGGGTGCTTTACCCTTTCTTTTATCGCATTAAGTGCTTCAAACAATGGGATTGTTGTGTTTGAATGTCGCTTTCACTCGGATGAATTTGAGTACTTTACATTAAGGGTATTAGTTGTAGTGTTTATAAAGTATTTGGGATTAGGATCAGCTATAATAAATATTTATTCCTAGATCCCTATAAAATCCAGGATAATAACACGCATTCATACTTTATTTACCTAGTAGTAGTAGTAGTAGTGGGGCTCCCTTTTCCACAATTAGACTCGTAATTGGGTCCTTTTTGTGTGTGGGATTGGCCAGTCTATTCCAACCAGCCCAGCTCCTTCCAGAAGTTCAGAACTTTCCTGGGATGTTCACAGACTTCTTGGAGCGACCTCATATCCTTGAGGATTTTTGGCCGTTGGTCAGCCACCCCTGCACAGTCCAGGATTACATGGGTGACCGTCTCTTCCTCGTTCAGACAGCCCCTGCACAGGGGGCTGTCCGTTACGCCGACTTTATTTACCTAATTTAATTTATTCCTTCCGACTTAATAATTTATTAATAATCTTGTCTCTTGATTCATGTTCTTCTAAGCATTTACAAAGAAAAACAATAAAATCTGAAATTACTAATTAATTGCTTATATTCGATTACCGTTCCGGCGCAGTAGTAGTGAATCTGGTTTAAGCGTCAATGTTCCTTAGTGTGATTCCCGCTTTGGGTAGCTATTTGTATTGAGCATTATAATATATTCTGATCTGGGTATTCGATGTGTTTGAAGGCCCTGCTACCATGCTAAGTTAATAACTATAATATGTAAATAAATTTAATTGCCTGCCTTTCCAGTTTTATTTGGATTTTAATGTTTATAAACATCGCCTGTGTGTCTATGCATTATAGTAACATTGCCCTCAATAAATTTATTGAATTGTATTAAGAAAATACACAATTAAGTTGTTCAAAAGTAAAGTAATACATTCTTCTTCTTCTTCTTATCGAGTGGTTAGTGGCCAACCTAGTGTCAGAGTTGTTTACGTCGCTCATATACGAGTAGGCCTCTGACTTGACTTTTCGATTGTTATCATATTGATAGCGGCCGGGACTGACTTTTTACATGCCCTCCGAAGCATGGAGACGCTCAGTTGACATACCACTATGCGATCACCCATCTAGCGACTGACCGCGCCTAAAATTGCTTAACCCACCAATCGTTTACCGATCAGTGAGCGCAACCGGCTATGAGCGTAAGTAATGCATTGAATATATTAATTGGCTTATATAATTGACATTTGAGCATAACCTTTGATAAAAGCCGACCGAATAGGTACAAAATTATGAAAATTACAGATACTGCTTTATTATTTAGTAGATAAAATGATTTATTAAAGATTATCAGAAAGGTTACTGATAAAGTTATTATAGAATAAATTATTACTATATAAATGGATTTACATTCCTTTGAAAATAATAACGAAAAATAAGCGAATTGCGAAAGCGAATTATATTAAAAAAAGAAAGATTTATTTGATTCCGAAAATATCAGCCTGATTTAAAAATGCCTTTCTGTTAAATAGACTTTATAACACTATACTACGATACTATAGGAGCAGTATAGAAACGACAACGATCTATCTGTACAACGAGTAAGCAAGTACAAGGTACGAAAAGGTAGAAAAAAAATTGAGCACTTGGAAAAATATAGTAAAATATATTATTGTATTTAAAAAAATAAAATAGGTATAAGTAGTTTAATTAGAATTGAAATAATGTATAAGTTTAGTAATGATTACGTATATTATAAAACAAAGCAAAATCGGTTTTTAATAATAGCAATAACTTTATAATTATAATAATGCTAACTTTATGCTTCAACTGGAGATTCAAAAAAAGAAATACAACTGTAATGAGTTTATCTAATGTTCCTAATATAGAATACTAATTTCTCAATGCGGCTTCGCCCGTGTATAAGACATTCACATAAACCTAACATAGTTCTGTACAAAGTCAAACTCAACTCAACTCAAACTCAAACTTATAACCCCTATTCCCTATTGTTGTTTTACATCCTTGAGGATAAAACTTTTACAAACTTTGAATGTCAAAGTGAAAATAAGTTTCAAGCTTCTAGCTCTAACAATGTCGACACTTCCACAAGCTCTAACAACCTTTTTTTCGCATTAAAAGTAGCCTATGTCCTTTGCCATGCTCTAGACTATCTGTATACTAAATCTCATTTAAATCGCTTTAGTAGTTTTGGCGTGAAAGCGTGACAGGCAGACAGACAGACAGAGCTATTTTCGCATTTATAATATAAGTAAAAATTAGATTTAAAAAATTAAATAACTTTTGTAGTCAACAATCGAAATGAAGTCGACATGAAAAGAATTGAATCGTGTCGACCACACATTAAGAATACTCGTTAAATCAACGGGAATCAGTTAAATCTTCTTTCGTAAACCGCCTTCGTGCTATATGCCCATAACAATTAGAACAAATTTATAACTAAAATTTAAAAAAAAATTATCGCGCATACCAAACTTACATAGAAATGGACAATAATTTAGTATAACTCGGTTCGCGGCCAATCAAAACTGTCAAATAATAACGAGTTCAGCAGACAGACATTTTCTCAATAACATCGATAAAGCTAGGTTTAGACAAACCACTCAAAAACTTGTTTTAGCAATAAGAGCTTAAAAAATTATCTATTGTTTTCGTATTATACATAATATTAGAGTAAAATAAAAACAAGATGCAGCTCTTTTTTCATATTTCTTTATCTTTCATTTTGATTTAATTTTTATTAATTTCAGAACTCTAATATAATTAATTTATAAATAATTTAAAATAATATAAAAATATGTTAATTCAATTTTTATATTTTGTATTTGCCGGTAATTGATGAAAAATTCATCGTGTATTTCCTTCACAGAGGAGTTTCGTTGTGCATAATATCTTAAAATTGTAATATGGGTCCACCTGACAAGCTCACCGTATGCAACAAAAACATAGCCATCAAAATCAGCCCATAAACACTCACAATGTCGCGTTACGTTAGTATCAAAAAAGAAGTGACCAAAATTTATATACTCCTCTGTTTTGAAGACGTTGATACTACTTAGTTAACGCTACACACTCAACGGCCCCCATTAGGATAGTTATATCCTGTGTCGTGAAACGTACAAGAAGACATAGAAAATCATATCCAGACCGGAACATCTGCTTGTATGATCAATACAAATATCTGTCCCGAGCGAGAATCCAACTCGGGACCTGTGGCACTTAAAGGAGGTTCGCTTTTTTTATATTACAAGTTGGCAAACAAGCATACGGCCGGCCTGATGATAAGTGGTTGCCGTAGCCTATGAGCGCTTGCAGCACCATAAGTAGGTGCCACTCACGCGTTGCCAACCTCACTAGCGTACAGTGCCCTTTAAACCCGAACACAGTAATGCCTAAGCACTACTATTTGGCGGCAGAATATTTGACACTGCGGTGGTACCTACCTAGCCGGCCTCTTGCAACAAAAGACCTACCACCAGTGTGACTGATTGCACTGGTGGAATAATCTCTGCTATGTCAGAGGTTATCCCAACAGCGGGCGATGGGGTCGTCACATCCCGACGCCATTAAATAGCCATACCGCTGCGCCACAACGTCGTTTAATTGTTTTATTCCGAAATAAAGACGAGCATTTATTTTTATAAGATTATCCAAATAATAAGACTAATTATTTGGTATCAATTTGAAAATTGATATCTGTCAATACGTTAACGATGAGTTTCTATGGCCCGGCAACAGGATAATAACGCTCAGTATTATAATTAACTGACCCATGAACTTTTAAGAGGTCGGTTACACCGAGAGAATTTACAGATTAATATAACCGAAGATTAATTCCCTAAAGTCTGTAAAATAGAAGAGATTGCAACATTTTTCTAGGTTAGTTTTTATGTTTAAAAGTATTTAGAATTAATTTGCTAATCTAGCCTTAGAACAATTATGAAATTTAATCGAATTTTTAGTATCTTTATTTTTTGCTCTAATTTCAAAGTTCGTTTGCATCGTTTATCAAAAGTATGTTTTTTATTATTTATCAAAAGCATATACAATAATACTTAAACTAATTAATATAAGACTGATATAAGATCAAAGTGCAAAAAACAAAGTTAAGTGTCTCGTTTATAAAAACAATAACAGCCACTCAATAAGAATACTAATTAGTAACAAAGAAACAAATGAATATTTTTATCATAATATTTTTATGTGTCCAATCATATCAATTATAGCCCTAATTAACCACACATTATCAACACATAAACATTAAGTTATTGAGTGACAAAAGAATTCAGAAAAAAATTATTTACTACATATAATTAATTTAGATTTTAACAAAAGGTTAAATTTAAAACTTAACTAAAGATTAACAAGGATGGTTATGACGTGATGGTGTATATCGCGTTCGCATCACACCTGTGGCCGGCATCAATCGTGCCGACCCCCACCTCAGCATCACACGAGCCGCCTCGTGATACACTCCCATGAGAACTAAAAAACATCAATGATTATAAGAGCATACTGGATGTGGCATATATAAATAAAATGTCATATGTTGGTGATTGAATAATAATATGTAAAAGAAGGATTGAGGTTGAATAAAAGATATTTTTATGTAATTTAGATTCAGTAGGCAGGGATTTTTATTTATCTAGTAATTGTAAAAATAGTATTTCATACAAAAAATACGTAAGTAAATATTATTTTTATATGAACGAAAAAAGAGAAAAGTAATAAGTACGTTAAACTAATTCTCGGACGTGTCTCTTCCATTCTCTATATTTCCTTTTAACAATCCAATAATAATGGCCTTTTTAGATTTTATTGATTTGAAATACCTAATCGGCAGATTGATTTCTTTATAGCCGACCGAAGGCGGGTTGCCTATTGATCCTATTGACGCTTGTCTAGGTATTAATTGAGTTAATTGCCCAGGAATTGATGATCTTCACGCGTCCATAGGACTTGTTTTGGCACCTTATTAAGTCCTGTGGGAATGTTGTTAATTGGGCTACATGTTATAAAGTACGTACTCATTTATAATAAAAAAGTAAATCCGAAGTCCGTTTATCGGTTCTATTTTTTTTAATGACGGTTGGCAAACAAGGCGGACCGTATCCGCCTGATGATAAGAAGCTACGGTAACCTATGAACGCTTGAGATACTTGAAGTAACACATGCGCGTTGCCAACCCAAGGAACAGGAGGGAAGGGATGAGAAGGGAACAGAGGGGGTGGGAGATTGGGCCTCCGGCGCTCTTACTCATAGCACGAAACGCAACAGTAGGTACCTATGGATACATTTACTTTACGTCGATTTTCTGTGAGGGCCAATTTGTGCTGGGAGGACCATGACTACCCGTAAGCCCTTCTTTTTGATATCTATTATTATAAAAAACCATGAACAAACGTAATGAAATTCGCCACACAGATAACTTTCAATTTGAAGAAATACATAATTATTTGAAAGCAAGAGGAAAATCGTTATATTGAGAAAGTTAATATTTCTTTAGAAATACTGCCTTACCAATTTGAATTGGGGCTTTTAAATATTTAGACACAAACCCACAATAATGTTAGTTAAAAATGTTTACTTACTACTACGATAAAATATGAATATTGTTTTTTCCACTTGCTTTGTTAGCTAAAATGCTGACGATGGCTAGTTGTTTCTTACATAATATCAAAAAATCACATAGTCTGCTTAACGTATCCCTCTTTCTCTAGCAACACCGTAGGTATCGTAGTACATTGCAATCATATGAATAAAATGAGGATTCATCCATCGAAACACGGTACGTCATGTCATGTCATGTCATTTACGTCGCGTTAACTCAGTATTACAGAATACAACGGATATAGTTATATCCTCGGCCCAACCGAAAATAGCAAGGCCTCTACTACAATAAATAAAAATTAATTTCTATGAAAAGTTAGGAAAAAATATCAAATTAATTATTTCGTGAGTTATCTTTTAATCTTTCAGCATAGATTATGTATGGTGAATAGCCTCTTCTGTGAATGTAGTCATAGAAAACCCTTTAAAAACTAAGTTATAAAAATATCTTTTTTTTTGTCTAATTATTTCTAGGGCTTATTATATTATAGAATATGTCATCCCCATAGTGACCCTTTCACTAGATTACATACGGTGTTTACCTTAACTAAATTATGCAACAACCTGGCTTCTTCCGAACAAGGAAAAGTCAAGATACTGTTACATGATGCAAAATCAAATAGGCCATGGTTCAGTTTTAATTTTACATGCACCCTTTCGGCTTCGTTTCGTACACATTCAAAAAAAAACATCTTCTATTACTCCACATTCACTGCAATATGGTGTCCTCAGCCATTAAGAGGAGAATATGCCCGGAACGAAGGACACCGACACACACACCGTTGTGGCGTTGTGGGCAGCGAGTCTGCCTTTAGTCTCGACGGTTGCTGGTTCGATTCCGCGCTCGGGCAGATGTTTGTTAAAATTTCTGTCTCGGTCTGGGCGTTTGTCCGTGTGGGTCTCTCCCACCGTGCCTCGGAGAGCACGTTAAGCTGTCGGTCCCGGTTATTATCAATAACATCTGATAATAATCGTTAACTCTTAATAAGTAAATTGCTCTTATCCAATGAGTTACTGGTTCGCCTTTAGGGTTGCGGAGGTCAGATGGCAATCGCTCCGTGTAAAAACTAGTAACCTGTCAAATCCGGATAAGAGTAATAAGCAGACCCTCGGTACATAAAATACCGGGAATAATACTAGGATGCAGAAGAAGATGCCCGGAACGAAGGAATCTTGTATTTAATTAAATTTAAGATTTTTTTTTTATATAGCACTATGCTAAAGGAAAAGACTCACTTTATCAACTCTCATATTACATTGTCATTTATTTCAACTTAAATGTGCTTTCATTCATAATAATTCAGTTTCATTCCGAATATATTTCAAACGTAACTAATACTCTACCGAATTATTACATTCAAATATTGAAACATATTACGTTTTCAATAAAAGGATTTTTCGTGTATAATTTATACATGTTTGCTTCGAATCTGGATTATGAATGCTCGCTCTTTATCCTAATCTCCTCTTTTATATTTTAATATGCGAAAAACCAGACATCAAACAAGTTATATTTAGAAACGAAATTTAGGCAAATATTGTATAAACGAGGAATATAAATATTAATAATCATTATTTGAATATAAATAATAAATCAATAATTAGAATAAAACCGTAAGTGGGTTAAATGAGTAAGTAGACATATAACATAAATAATGAAACGCTACACACCCAACGGCCCCCATTAGGATAATTGTATCCTGTGGTGGGGGTACGGTAACGAACACACACACCCAGACCGGAAAACATATCTATATGGTCAATAGAACCGTCTGCTTCGCGGGAATCGAACCCGCGACCAACAGCGCTTAAGACAGGTTAGCTACCGCTGCACCACAAGGTTGTCAAAACAACAAAACAACATTTTTGAAAGCTATAATGACGATACTGATTATAATCCAAGTGATGATTTTATTTTTGTTTTTCTGTGTCTGTTTGTCAGTTTGTCTCTTTGATAAAGAATATATTGATTTACCGTACATATATAAATATTTTTGTAAAAATTAATTAACTGAAATACTTGCCCATAATTATTTTTGAAATATATTACACAATTATATGTATATAAAATAAAAGCACTTAGTTAAAATATCTCTGGCCAAAGCAAAACCTATTTATATATTATAACAGTGAATTTGGCAGTCAATTATGTTTGTAAGTTTTATAGTTCTGTTATGTATTTTTTTTTCATATTTTAATGCACTAGATACGCCCTCAGCTCCGCTCGCGAAATGTAACAATTTTTCTGTATTGCACGGAACCTTTGTTTTTTCTAAAATAAAGTCGTTTAAATGACTCCTTATAACTTCAGCTATCCCGTTAAAATCGGTCCAGCTGTTTTAGAAATTAGCCGGAACAAACAGACAGATAGAAGACAGACACAGACATTTTTTTTACATTTATTTTTACTTTCATATGCATTTAATAAAAAGTTTTTTACTTTCATATGCATTTAATAAAAAGTTGTTACTTTCATATGCATTTAATAAAAAGTTGTTACTTTTAAATTACAAACAGATACTTCACATTATTT
Source organism: Hestina assimilis (assembly GCA_023373885.1). Classification (NCBI taxonomy): domain Eukaryota; kingdom Metazoa; phylum Arthropoda; class Insecta; order Lepidoptera; family Nymphalidae; genus Hestina; species Hestina assimilis. The sequence goes on from CM041754.1 coordinate 8,867,104, forward strand.
TTTTTATATGTGTATATATTGAAATAAAGTATAAACTACAAATGAAATTGGTGAAACTCGGCTCTATCCAAATGACTAGTAACCTTTTGTATAAACGTCAGTTAATTTATCAAAAGTATTTACCATTCCGTTAATTAAAATGTCAACCGAGCTCTGAATCAAATAAGGCAAATTTAATATTTATCCGATCTCATTATTATTATAAGCTATTCTTAAGAATTGTGAATATTTTTTTACTTCAACAGTATTAAGTACTTATAAACATTTATTTCATACTAGCTTGAGCCCGCCGCTCCGCCCGCATGAATAATGCAATATAACTTAATGATTTATATAAATAATTTGTTATTATTATTATACTCTATTTCACCCCCTTCAAGTTTTGATTTAGCGTCAAAAAGTATAACCATCTGTCACTGTTGCCGTCTTCATAATAATAATAAATAATAATAATAATAACTATAACTATGCATTCCAAAAATCAATGCATCGGTCATCAAAATTATATAAAAGAAAGGGGTTATAAACAATTAACATATATAAAAAAAAATATTTCAGTTTTTGTTGTATATAACATACAATATATTTAACACTTTCTAACAAAAATTGCTGCAAAATTTATGGTGAACATACGCATACTCTAGTCCTAGAGAAATGAATTCTTCTTTGCCCATTTGTGGGGATACTAAAGCAAAATACATTATTTACAAAATTCCTGTCAATTATTGTCATGCACACAGAAAGTATTTATTTATTGTCATTTTATTAAATTGTAGTCCTATTTAGACTATCCATTTAAGTGCAACATTTTATGTCTTTGTAGCTACACTTAAGAGAAATTTCAATACACAAAAAAATCTTTCCTTCAAATTTATATAGGTACTAAATTTATTCCCCTCTAAAGCTAAGTTACTGAAAATATAAGTTCCTTATCAGAACAATGCAACATCAAGGCTTAGTCAGCAGGCTCTGGACGGAGCATAAAATGTTTCCGAAGCCGAACAAAGACATTAATCGGTTCACATTTCATCTCAAATTACACGTGTTTACTCACAAACGGACACGTTTAAAGTTGAACTTTTGTATATATTGTTCAAAACTTCTTACGAAACGTTGACGTTCCCCGAAGCAAGCCACGGGCTATGCCTAAAATTAGATCATCAACCTTCAAAAAGAAAGGGCTTTGGTCACATGTTTTCATTTAAAAACTAAATTGTAAGGTTTCGCATCCATATTGAGTAAATAAAATTCATATTTCAGCCACATTGGAACAGCGGTAGTGCCTGCCTTAAGCGCCACAGGTCGCGGGTTCGGTTCGTCGTAGTCATTCGACAAATAATAGCAATACACAAATATACATAATAATTATTCCCGGTATTTACCCAGGGTATGCTTTTACTCTTATACTGATTTAACGGGTTACTAGTTTTTACACAGAGCCATTGCCATCTGACCTCCGCAACCCAAAGGGCGAACCAAAAACTCATTGGATTACTTACCAAGAGCTAACGATATTTATCCAATGTTATAATAACAACTGGGAGTGACAGACTGACTTAACGTCCTCTCCGACGCACGGTGGGGAGTCAAGGACAAACCCAGACCGAAGCAGATATTGAAAATAAAAACCGAGTGGGAACCGAACCCGCGACCGTCGTTTAAAGCAGGCTAGCTACTATAACGTCACAACGACGGTCTTCCAGTTTTCTAACCATAAACTGCGGATAGAAAATTTGATTTTACAGTTGAAATTGAAACGAAAAAATATTTTGTCGTCACGTTTTCAACGGATTTTAACATTTGATCCCACGTTTCATTTCTATTATAGACTACCAATTGGCTAAGCGTTTCGCTGAGGTCAGATGACCGATCAGTACTGATAAATTGTTATGTATTATTTTGATTTCCACAATTTATTTTTCACATTTTCCTCATTTCATAAAAATATATCCCTCGATATCCAATGCCACATGAGATGTACAATTTAATTTAGTAAAAGGAAAATCATTGATTGCTGTGTCACCAATTTTTAATTGAAAGTTAATGGGTTGTAAAAAAGGATTGCTGTAGGTTTATATTAAAATTAATATTTTCTGATATATAAGTTGTGGCGTAGCGGTAAGGAACTGCCTTAAGCGCTACAGGTCGCGGTTTCGATTCACGCTCGGAGCGGATGTTTATATTAACTATACAGACACGTCTGAGTGTGTTTGTCCTTTTCCTTTTGACTATGATTTGATCCTTATGAGTGCCGTTGAGTGTTTTCATTTCATCATTAATTCATTATATTATAAACGTACCTACATTATTACCTACGTAATTTCTGGTCTACTATAAATTTCGCACATGGCGTCAATGCAGTCAAAACATATCTACAAAAAGTTATACAATGAATCGAATATTTCAAACAAATGCGAAGAAACCGTCAATTAATCACACGGAATTAACAGAACTGTAACACAATCAGTAATTAATAGCCCATATTTATTGGTATCAACATAAATAGTAACTATAATATCGAGCACCAACTCAAAATGAAATACCTTAGAGCGGTAGACCTCCAGGTGTGAGTGCATAAATATACTATAGAGGCGACCCGCTGGCATACTCATGCCTGCTGTCATATTAACTGTTACATTAAATTACTGCTACGAAACTGATCGACCTTACGTACTTATTGTCTTAGATACACACAATCTAATATAAACTCTATTAAAAAGATTTAAAGTACAATTTATAATTACGTTGTGTATAGTTGAGACGTTTTTAAGTTTGTGTTATAAGCAGCAATGTACCGGAGCTCGCACATTGATTTCGGCTCATTCGAAAAGATATCTTTTTGTCCATTTGTTTGTTTTAATAATATTTTATCCGATGTGATGGAACGCACGCATTTGTCAGCTCGTGAAATATAGCTGCGTTCAGTTCGGCTTAATTAATTAGTAAGTATCGTGGTATGCATGGTAACGAAGGATTAAGGTGGTTATTGATTATTTGTATGTAAAATTTATTTCTATAACAATACGTAAGCGTTATTTTTGCTATATTTTTTTATGTTACAAGTTGGCAAACAAGCGAACGGCCCACCGATGGTAAGTGGTTGCCGTAGCCTATGCGCGCTTGCAGCACCATTAGTAGGTGCCTCCTCTGCACAGTAATTTCAGTAGCCTACAGTGCCCTTCAAACCAGAACACAGTAATGCCTAAGCACTACTATTTGGTGGTAGAATATTTGACACTACAGTGGTACCTACCTAGCCGGCCTCTTGCAACAAAAGACCTACCACCAGTGTGGCTGATTGCACTGGTGGAATAATCCCTCCTGCGACAGAGTGTTTCCCAACAGCGGGCTATGGGGTTGTCAAATCTCGACGCCGGGAAAATGGTTCTTTTTTTATATAATTGTTTGAAGATGATAATAGAAAAAAGGGATGATAAAATAAAATGTATTGAGCTAAGCAGAAGCCATTAATCATTGTGACGGAAAATCAAAGGAATATGGGAGAAAATGGAAAATTGATATGGAAGACTTTATTATTTGATACGCTCAGATAAAACTTGATGGATATTAAATATTATTTTTAGATTCTTTGCTTGTATATGCGCTCCGTGTTGAAATTCATTTTAGCATGAAATTAAAACGTTTTTCTACTCATCGTCTCAAATCTTAATACCAACATTTTAGGCACGTAAATAATGACGTAATTTCTTTTGAGGCAAACATTTTATGCCTTAATTTCTTTATATATGTTATTACATAAATATCATATATCTATCATAGAAAAGCTATTTATTCTCCCAAATCGATATCATAACACAAACGCAGCGTATCAAATGCGATTCAGAGCCGGTTCGTTGTTACGTTCGCTAACAACTCGTAATGGGCGACCATCATTAAATGTGTTAACCCTAGTGTCTCTTGTTATACGAATATCAAATGTGCAAGTCACCTAACTCTTTGACGTTTTAATGTTTCGGGATTATTGTTTTTGAGTCTCTAGTATTCTTTTATTTTACCTAAAACCCAGCAAGAAAAATGTATATACAGTATTCATATATTGGTTATTTAAACTTTTAATAATAATAACATATTTTCACAAATTTTATATTAGAGCCGGCTCTACTCGGAGACGGGGTGTAACAAAAATATTTTTTGTGTTTCATACCATGAGTAAAATGTCGGAGGCTTAAATTCATATCATTTTAACTTTCCTGGTCTTCTCTCTCCCCAATTATCTCAAGGATCTACAACATGCTTACGACACTTCTAGTGTTGGAAATGCCTATAGTTTACGATATGACGAATATTAGATAGTAGGTACTTAAACATACATAGTTTAATTGGTGGCTACTACTATTTACCTAAAAACCGACACTCTAAGCAGTTTAACTTAACTTAATAAACATTTTAGATTGATTTAGAAAATATATATTTCGACACCGTTGTGGCGTTGTGGGGAGCGAGTCTGCCTTAAGCCTCGACGGTTGCGGGTTCGATTCCCGCTCGGAGCAGATGTTTGTATTAATCGTACAGGCATGTTTTCCGGTCTGGTTGTGTTTGTCCTTGTCATTGTGAATGTTTCCGGACCCCGACACAGGATATAATTATCCTAATGGGGGCGTTGAGTGTGTAGCGTTTATTTATTTATTTATTTATTTATTTATTTATATATTTATAAAATATTCGTCAAAAATTTCATTCACGAAAGGTCAATTTGTGCGATTAGACGGTTTAGGACAATCGCCCCTTATGATCCTACTTCCCGATTATGAGATATGATACAAACGTCGGCACTTGTGAAGTATTTTAGAGTTCCTCAAATGAAGATTTAATTCGGCTCCGTAGATAAAGGTATACGTTGTATGCAGTAACATTAAACGATATCCTAGTATATATTATTCCATTCTATACTATTATTTTATTTAAATAAAATTATTGTATAGATCAGAATATTTATACACTAAAGTGATAGGAAAAAGCATAAGTTGATCCATAGCGGTTACTTTAGCTTAGAGATGGTAACAGCAGTCGTATCACATACTTGTACCATAAAGCAAGGGTAAGAGAGGTGGTGGGCCGACAAAACGAAGGAGTCGTAAGAGAAGAGACAGAGAATAGGAGGACACTCTCCTGAAGTTAATATTCTGTGAGAGTTCGAATCAAACCCTTTATGCCAAAAATAGCAAGACTACTAATCACCTTAACCCAATTACGCGTTAATTAGCAATTTCTTCCAGGCAACCTTGACGGATTAATTAAGCTGAAATCGGTAAGAAAGAGTAGGTAGTGTTTATTATTGGCTGGTATACAAAAGTTTATATTTATTATATATTGTATACATTTATAAAGTGTAAATCTCTCAGAAGAATTTTAAAAATGTATTCTTTAAACAGAAACGCGTACAAAGTGGTATACGGCCGTAAGTTTTATCGGCGTATTGTTGCCATCTCAAAGTTGCTTTCTCGCAAACAGTGCCCCATAACACGTTGAGAAATCGTTTTGAATTAGTTTCACCTATTCGCGACTTACTTTGGGCAAGTTTGAAAGGCCACATCGGCCTGTCAGACCACCTGGCCAACGCATAAATATATCAATATATTGATACACGTCAATACATGTTAAAAAAATAATATATTACGCAATTTTTTTTTTTATGTAAGAGGGGCAAACGGGCAGGAGGCTCACCTGATGTTAAGCGATCACCACCGCCCATTAACATCTGCAACACCAGAAGGCATGCAGGCGCGTTGCCGACCTTTAAGGAAAGAATAGGCTCTTCTCTTGAAGGTTCCCAAGTCGTATCAAATTATTCGTAATTGCACCATCCATTTAAGTTTTCTTATATTATAGGTGGTAAACGGGTCGGGAGCTCACCTGAAGTTAAGCGATTAACCGCCATTAACATTTGCAACACCAGAAGACATGCAGGTGCGTTGCCGACCATCACGATGCAACTGCTTATACGTTAGCTGACCTTGAAACGACGCTGGTGCTCAGTCATTTCACGAGTTTTTCACGAATATGAGGTGGTGGCGAGCATTTAAGGCCACTAGGATTAGTAGATATATATATTATTCTTCTAAATATTACATGTATTTAAATTTCTTCTACATACATAGCTCATAAACCTTTCCTTATGTTGTAAGGTATTTTTTCACATCCACAAAAGTAAGAAATTTCTAAGCAACTTTTAATAAATGTCACTCACTTAACAGCATTAGTTTTAGGATTTAGTATTAATGGTTTTAAATATTTTTAACCAATATTATCGAAATTATTTAGATTGCGGAAGATAATTACGAAAATTAACAGTTTACGCAGCACTTAGCCTTCTCAATCGATATGCCCTATTTAGCTAGAATATACGAAATTAAGTTTTTTTACCAAGATCTTCGTTCATCGCAGAACAGATTGTTCCGTCAACCGCAACCGTCATTTGATAAAAACCTAGTTTACAATAATGTAACATCAAATTGACAAAATTAGTTTAAACATTTTTCCCACGATTTTTAATTCAGTTTCGAACGATTTAATTGTACTGTACCTACTTTAATTCGGATGACTTGTTTGGTATTTGTCATTCGGTGCAACGCGGTCAGTGAATAACCGATTTGTTCTATTATTTAATTTTTCAAAGAAAGTTTTACAAAAAAATATGAAAAAGACTCCGTTTAAGACATAATTATACTAAGTATACAATACGAAAAGTCCGAAAAAACTTATGAAATTATTTTTTTCATTTGAATTTGTGGAAATAAAATATGCCAAAAGAGAGAAAATAAATAAATAATAATAAACGCTACACACTCAACGGCCCCCATTAGGATAATTATATCCTGTGTCGGGGTCCGGAAACATTCACAATGACAAGGACAAACACAACCAGACCGGAAAACATGCCTGTACGATTAATACAAACATCTGCTCCGAGCGGGAATCGAACCCGCAACCGTCGAGGCTTAAGGCAGACTCGCTACCCACAACGCCACAACGGTGTCTATATATAATAGAAGGTATATTAGAAGATCAAATCGAGCGAAGCCTCTTAACTGAAAGGTTTGCCAAGTTTTCAATTGTTTCTGTAGTCGCTAGAATAAATTCACTTCTTCCAATATAGAGACATAAAATGGCACTTGTTGAACAGTAACAATAGAGAAAACTTATAAGGTCTACTGAAATATGTAAATATTATTTTATATAGCTGGATGTGTTAATGTAGGTATGTGTGTATTTTTATTTTTGGTAAAGGGTGGGAAGGATTAGCATGGGACGGCTAGAAGTGGTAAGGTTGGTGGCAATGGCTGGCATTAACACTAACCCGAAAAACTGAAGAAAATTACATAAAAGGGCGATTATTTGGCAGTAACTGGCAGTATTACATATACTGCCGGTTACTGCCAGTAGAGAGACCAGGATTTGTAGCTGTATTCAAAATTTATGCATATTCTCGTGTGGCGACACACGTGTTACTTGTAAACTAAAAAAATAATCACATAATTATATCAATTAGTGCATCTTTCACAGTATACATCTGATGTAACTTATTGCTTGATCTGTAAAGAAATCACTCTTTAAAAATCTTAAGTGTAAAAGTTAAAACCCTATCAATCATACATCTATAAAGTAAAAATATTATATTTGTGCCTCTACTTAGAACCGATTCCACATACGCAAAGCGTTGGTGAACTTTTCAATAAGAGATTATATGCCTACGAATCGATTGATCTATTCTCATCTCCATAATTATCCACGGATTACATATTATTAACGGACGGTCTTACGGATTTGCGAAGACTTCACCTAATAAAATATTCTTTAACCGTCTATCTATACTAGGACCTATGTCTATAAGAAATTCTCGTCATAACAGGAAAACAAAAAAATAATAATCACATTTTTACCAAAAACTGATCGACAAACATCTGCTGAAAATTACTTTAAAACATACAAAAAATGCCTCACATCTACTCAAATAGAAGTTTTCATTCAACAGCGTAACAATAGCTCTTCCTTCATTGGCATACTGACGCTTGATTATTACAAGTACGGTTAGCAAATAAATAAATAAAAACTAAAAAAATCAAACTTATATCATAAATTAAAACATCTATGACTAAACGTAGGAATATATATTGTTTTCTTTCTTATTAATATTATATATTAAATTTAACCAGTTTAATTGTTGATTATTGATTTTATAATTTGTAAGATATCACGAGGGCGACATATTCACTGAGTGAAAAAAACCCTCTATAATAAGAAAAAAAATAAAACAAAGTATGTTATAAGATCACAGTTACAAATACTTTTTTCAATATATTTAATTGCATAAATTTCTTTCAATAAATATTTTTTCTTAATTTCGAATATTAAAAAGGTAAAATATATTTTAAGTATATTTTATCTTTCCTGTGTGAAATATATATGGCTTATTAATATTTTTTTTTATTTAAAAATTGTTTAAGGAAAATGTCGAAAAGGTTTTCAAGATATATTTTACTGCAAGAATAATATATTTGTCTTTCTCTCTCTTATTATTTATATACTACCAAATAAGCATATTGCCTGCTTGATAGAAGGCAGTTACCGTAGCTTAGAAATATTATATATAGTCACAGTAAAACCCTAGCATCAGCATGCTTAGCCACCACATTATATATCCCTTCGGCACGGCACTCAACGAACGAAACGTAATAGTATCGCTACTACTACATCATGTGAGTGTTTAATGCACAATTAAATTTAAAAATATAATAGACAACAAAATGTATAAAAATAATTTCATTAAAAAAACATGGTCTGTGTGTTCAGTACACACATCGGAGCGCAACTAGTTAATTTCCTTTGTGACAAAGGCCGGTCCGCGGGGATGGATGCGTGGAAATCGCGATACGTCACGGTGTTCCCGACGGGTGCAGCCGCCCTTCTACGAGACCTTTCTATTGCTATACGTAAAATTTGTCTAGCTAAAGATAAACCTTTTTACCGCTATCGAATATTCTACTATTATAAATTATTTAATAATATTAAGAATGTGAAAGTTATCATTTTGGATGTTTATTACTCAATCAAGTTAAAACGGGCTTAAAAAAATAATACAAAGTAGTTTTTTTTTCAAATAATATTACCAATGGTAACGAACCAAGGCATTACTAATATTCTTATTGCCTCTCCAAACAAGCTCGAAGCTTGCGCTAGGAATGGATACGACAATAGGCCAATGGGGTCAAGATCGAACCAGCGTGTCTCGCGTTAACGGAGCGGTGTCGGTCTTTCTGGCGGTGAGCTATTGAGGCTTCAAAGTTGAAAAAGTTTATTACCTGGAATAACATTTAAAACATATCTCTTTATGTTCCAGAATAGGATCTATTAAAAACCTCTTTTCTATCATCGCAAATAACAAAGTTCGCAGCTACATCAATTGTTTTCTATCTGGGTATGCTTGTTTGGTAGCTTGTGGCATAAAGAAGTCACAACAAAGTAAGCTATATGCAACATATTCCAGCTTTAATTAAGGATTGTAATATTCACTGGGAATTGGGAACAAGAAATCGAATCAACGAAAACCACATTTCAACTCGAGTTAGATTCACGGCGCTTGCTAAATTAATATATGTAAACCAGAATAGTTCTTTGATGTTGTTTATGTAAATATGGAATTAACTTGATATTAGCACTCGTTTATGTCATATCGTATTATGAAAAGGTTAATTCTACATTTGAAAAGCATTTGAGTTATCTTACGTTACAAACAGAAGATCGAAAAAACCTTATTTAAAAATACCCTAAATAATTAAATTCCTAATGTCCTACACAATGTTAGAAAAAATAAAGAAAATCTTACTTTAACAAAAAATATAATTTTAAAAATGTCCAAACCGCAAGTCTCCATTTCCGTCCTGGATGACGTCAATGATCGCTATGCCATCGAGGTAATTACAACATCAGCAATCCTCTTGATTCTGTTGGGTAGAAAATAATAATTCTTCTATATTAATGTTTTTTCATTCTATAGCTAAGTACGATTCTATGAGATCTTTAAACATAAAAAAAATAACGTGAAATTGCTTGTAAGAGTATTTGTTTCTTTTTCCTTCAATAAAATATAATTTAAATTTTTTATTTCTATTTCTCAGTCTGCTTATTATTGTTATCTATACTTGAAAGCTAAAAACAAAATCGCTACCTTCGTCTTTTTTTATTGTCATGACAGCTGGCGAACAAGCACACGGTCCGTCTGATGGCAAGTAGCCACCGCAACCTATGAACGCTTGCGTTACTTGAAGTATCACATGCGCGTTGCTAATCCTAGGACCAGGAGGGAAAGGATGAGAACAGAAAACAGGAAAAAAAAACAAATGGAATGGGAAATTGAGCCTCTGGCGCTCACAGTCGTCATGATACTGTTACTTAACGCCGATTTTCTGTGAGAGGGTTCCATTCATGCTGAGAGGAAAATCGCTCTACTACTAGTTAAATCACTGCGAACAATTAAGTAATATTACATTCTCACAATGATTGTCGCAGCACAACAGGTGCGTAAATAAAAATTATAAAAGAACTTCCTTGTTAGTACCAATTAATCAAATATACTTTTTTGGATTTATCGTTTATTGGGTGTAACTGCCATAAGCCATCAAGTCTGGCGCGAGCGCATGCCTCCGCAAGAGGGCGTTGCCCAGAATACAACCACAATTAATAGCGACACAAACTATTTCCGGTTAACCGAGACAAATTATAATTACTCCTTCGGTTTTACTTATAAACCCCCCTTTGATGTTTTTATACAAAATCCTGGTTACGGCCGGCTTAAAACAAATAGTACGGCTCGCAACCGATTATACGTTTGCGTTGAAACGATTTGAAACGGTGATAGCTTTCTGAATTTCGCCGGCTTCTGTGTGGTCTGGTTCGGTTTTGAATTGTTTTATTAATATTTTGAGTAGTCGATGATAATATGACATACGATTATTTTACGGAACAGGGACAATAACAGTATAAAAAGTTTCAAGCCCTTTTTGATTCTTTTTTACCTTAAAGGGGTACCTTTCTTAGTGCGCGTTTAAATTTAAATAACAACACCTGTGAAAATATTCAGCTTTGTAGGTCCTAAAGCTTAGGTTTAAAAGTCAGTCAGGTCTTTGCTTTTTCTTATAGATACCTATCAAGAACAGATAAAAAAAGATTCCCGTTAAAGTAATAGTACATAGTGCAATCTGTTGTCTTACTGCTTACTTATAACTCACTTTTTTATTCGAATATCTAAAAATAATAAATCGCAGTATATCACCGAATGTTACACGTTCAAAAATAACTTAATATTTTCTGATGATTATTTTGGATGCAGACAAGCGGCAGTACAGTCTCGCGCAGATGCGACATCCGTCGGTCCCACGTGAAAATCGATTTTCCACGCTACGCCAGCTGGCCCAAGCGACAACTATAAACTACGAACAATCTATCTGCTGCAAATTAAATGAACCTTATATTTAACATTATAAGGTGTACTTTTGCGGCTTTTGTAGTTTTACAGCGTTACTAAAGTTTTGTTTTATTGTATGTACTATGAACGTCAAAAGTCCTTTGTTGATATTTTTAATGTTTCGCACATTGTTGGTGGGTGACGGACCTACCGCGTTTGATCCGATTGCAGTCGTTATTTATGATTATTAGAATAGCGTGCCGATGGCGAATAATTAATTTTTACGTTCACTTCTATATTGTTGTCGTGAAATTGATGATGCTTAATTGCTGTTTTTTCGCAGTTCATCATAGCAGGAAGACGTTAGCGCTGTAATAAATACATCTATAAGGTACTTTTTATAATCATTTACGAATTAACACGTCACTACTAATGAATTAGCATTTTTATTCGTTAAAATTTAATTATTCCTTCCTTAAATTTTATTTACTATTTTTTGTGCGCAAGTCTACATTTTTCGTTAGAATTCAATTCAGTTTATTTTGTCTTTGTTTTAATCATCCAAGTATATAAAATATTTTAATTGAAGAAGAATTATTAAAATATTATAGAATTCTGGTTCAACTTTTTTCACTTGATTGATTAACTTTATTATAACTGACTTTGTTAATTACGGCACTAAATGAAATGATTAATTGATTTCTAGGCGAACTCTTTATTGCACGCCGATAATGAAGACGCCTTTATGTTTTATAACGCGATACGTTGTAGTGAACTCATTACGATTAATCTCAACTACTCGATCTCAATCTAAGGAATTTTAATTAAATTCAATATTCTCTAAATACAAAAAGGAAAAAAAGAGGCGTAATACCAGGTATCAGAAATAAACCTCGCCGGCACTTGATTGACGACTCAACAATACACCGAGCGCTCTAAAACGTAGAAAGACTGATTACAACCGCTCCAACATCTCAGAAACGTCAAAGTTTGATTGGTGATTCCCATGTGTAATACTAGTAGTCTTTCAACATATTCGAGAGCCTTTTCGCTCGAAATAATGAGTGACGGCGCTCGGAGATTCATCATTGTCCGAGCGAGGTCGCACAACGAAACAGTAAAAAAAAATCCAATTGATTACCTAAACTAAAGCAACTCTTGTCTATTTACAGCATCGGAAGCGAGACTATCGATTGAACACAGTTAAAATTAGTGTGATATAATTAGGCATATGACACGAATTCACCGCCTATCATAATGGAACAAACGAACCATAGAATTGTGATATGACGGCGTATCAGGCGCGTGTCGAGTTGTGTGGAGAAGATGTGACCGCTCAATCGTACCACTGCCGCTAAATACCTGGATCTAATCAACATTTCTACACTCATTTTTAACACTTAATTTTACACGTATCTTAGCGTACTACGAACGATTTTACGGGTGACCCGATCATGGTGCTTTGATGTAATAATTCAACTAAGTATTCAAAGACCGTACTAAATTATGTAAATAAGAGAAGATAAAGAACACTTTTAACATGCTTATACTTTATTACACTTTAAAAACTTAAATTTTTTTTAACGAATCTCAAAGTTTAAGAAATATATAGAGGTTTAGAGTAAGTATAAATCTTTACATAAAAGAAAAGTGCTTCTTTGATGCCTTATTTATCTACAAGTACCTAAATTAAATCAAATAAAAGTGCATAATAAAATGTAACAAAAGCCTTTGTTATAATCAACTTAGTTCAGAACGCTACGTATATGAAATGTTATTTATAGAACATTGTATAGGTTTTTCGCGGAAATTCTTGTCTTGTATAATCAGCTTTCATTATATTACTAACTTCTGCCAGCGGGTTCGCCCGCGCGAATAACGATTTTAATATAAACTCCGATTTATATCGAATCAACAGCAATAGATTTCAAGCTTTAAAAATGACGATACTTTCATACAGCTTTTCATGCCCATAGTAGCCTATGCCATGGAAATAGTAGCCTATATCCTTTCTCATTTAAATGGGATTTATTTATTTATTTATTGCGATAACAAACAATTGTACAAAAAGCTTATTATAACAAATTCTTACAGCTAAATATTAAGTATTTGTACAACCAACACCGTTATCCCCAAATTAAACATTTAAATGGTTTTCAGAGACAATCGCTTCCCATACCACAATTGCTAAACAAAACTACATCATAAATAACGTTTTAAGAGCGTCGAGTATCACTCTCAGTAACAAACGTTGGTATCCACTAGTAGTTGCAATACTAGTTTTTCAAAATTGTATGGTGCCACATGAAAAAAGTCAACGGTGGTGAACAAGTCATTATAAGCCTTCATTATTCGCCTAAGAGGCGCGCGTTCACCAGCTTTAGTTTTCGAAATATTTGGTAAAAACAAATGGTAAGCGAACGCGTTACAGCTACGTTGAGGACGGTTCGGTATTCTGATATATATTTGGTTTATTAATTGATTTCATTCAAATTTATTACGATAAATATTATATAATATAACTTGATCTAGCAGCAGTCTTCTATTTTTCAATGAAGGTAAAGAGAATTTGAGTAACAATTCGCTATATGAGGACTTAGAACGAAAGCAGTAGTTTCGGAGTGAAACAGACAGACAGACAGAGAGACAGAGTTTCTTTTGCATTTATAATATTAGTAAAGATTATCATACTCATTTGTATTCATCCACACATCGTGCTGGCAGCATTTGTACAGGCGTCGACTGAAAAGCAGCTGTAAGCTGAGCCGATGGCCACTTTCACGAGCTGTATTTAATGTTCTATATAATCTTATTTAACACATGTTTTTTTTTTGTTTATTTGGTTTAGAGGAATATAGATTTTTTTATCGTTTTATATCTTTTTTGAATTCTTCACAATTAAAGTTATGTAACATTGTTTTTCAGTGAAACTTCAATTTACTTTTTGTTTGCTTTGAAGTCGATACACACCTATATACTTATAATATGTATTTATAAAAGACAACGTTTTTATGTATGTCTCTGTCTGTTGTTTTTTTTAAGATGTTAATTGCTTACTAAAAGTAAAATCGAGCAACATTTTTAGTTCATATAAATAAATAATAAATAAACGCTACACACTCAACGGCCCCCATTAGGATAATTATATCCTGTGTCGGGGGTCCGGAAACATTCACAATGACAAGGACAAACACACCCAGACCGGAAAACATGCCTGTACGATTAATACAAACATCTGCTCCGAGCGGGAATCGAACCCTCAACCGTCGAGGCTTAAGGCAGACTCGCTACCCACAACGCCACAACGGTGTCAAATATTTATATAAAAAGGAAGCGGGGAAAAATTATCGCGCGGTGCGGGCGCATTGATCAATTTTGAAAAGCTTAGTATAAAACAATCATGACGAGCAAGCAGAAGACGCTAATAGCAAGTAAAATACAGAACTGTAATTAATTCCAGTGACTTAAGTAAACAGATGTGAAAATTAGACTGTAAATTTCAACCCATTATTTCGATATCCCCCAGCAAATTCTATAAAAGTCAGCCCCAAACCTATACCCCTTACAACGAGGCGTAACTGAATAGCGTTGCCATTACAAAGCCCCACTAAATAAATTCTCACCCCACATAAATATAAATCGCCAAGAGTAAATAGAACGCTGCCATTACTGCCCTGATTATTTGTTCGCCCTGACATGACGCGGGAACGCCATCTTGATTTTTATTTTTATTACCCTTACAAAAATTATGGCCAGTTTGAAATATTGCTTTTTATTCTTTATTTAAATAGGGGTTGTTGATATTTGATGGATATAAAAACTATTTTAATATAATATAATCACTTTTACAGTATAACATAGTTTAAAAAAAAAACAGAATTATATATAAACGCTACACACCCGACCGTCCCCATTAGGACAGTTACAACCTGTGTCGCGGGTCCGGAAACATACACAATAACAAGGACAAACAAACCCAGACCGGAAATCATGCCTGTATGGTCAATACAAACATCTGATGCGAGCGGGGAATCGAACGCGTGACCTGTTACGCTTAAGGCAGGTTTGCCACCACTGCGCCACAACTCGTCGATATATGTATGTATAAAAAATAAAATTAAAATGACTAACCGACAAACCTACAAAAAATAATTATACATATTTAAGTTGACTCAAATAATATCATTAACGCTCAAATTATTTTAAGTGGAATCACTTCTAATAATTCGATAGACCAAAGACAACAACATCCCACACAAAGATTTTAATGAGTCAAAATTCTTCCACCCCTCCTCCATCTGCAAGCCACCCTTGGCATTGACACCATTATTAAGGGAGACCAAAATCAATGCGACCTTGTCTCTGTACAGTTCCAACTTTGTTGGGTAAAGGTTTGTCGTTTAACATTCAAAGTAATGCTGGAAATATAATTATGGATTTAATTTTCAGTTGGTATAGAGTTTTACTCAAATAATTAGTTATACAATAATTTGAGAGGACAGTAAGGATTATTAACGTTCTATGTTATAATCCACAGTAGATCGATATCAACCTTCTTAGTCTTATAATTTTTAAATAATTTTCCATTTTTTTTTTTTTTTTTATGTTAGAAGTTGGCAAACAAGCATACGGCCCACCTGATGGTAAGTGGCTGCCGCAGCCTATGAGCGCTTGCAGCACCATTAGTAGGTGCCACTCGCGCGTTGCCAACCTCGAGATATTAGTTCTTAAATCTCGTTCGCCCAGTAATTTCACTAGCGTACAATGCCCTTCAAACCGGAACACAGTAGTGCCTAAGCACTACTATTTGGCGGCAGAATATTGGACACTGCGGTGGTACCTACCTAGCCGGCCTCTTGCAACAAAAGACCTACCACCAGTGTGACTGATTGCACTGGTGGAATAATCTCTGCTGTGACAGAGGTTATCCCAACAGCGGGCATAATTATCTTTTAACGCCACAAATGTTCTCTTAAGTAGTTAATTTAAGAAATGTGTTAAATTATCTATACAAATAAATAAAAATGAAGTTTGTGTTTGTAATTCTAAATTAACAGCAGCATTTCATTAAATGCATATGAAAGTCTATAAAGTACATACAATTTTTTAAAATATTTTTTTGTCTGTCTGTATGTTACGTTTTATCTCTGAAACTTGATGTTAACGGGACTTTCACTGGCATATAGCTGTTATAAGGAGTAACTTAATCTACTTATGTTTAAAAAAAGAATGTGCAGTAAAGAAAAATCGGTACAATACACGAGCGGAGCCGCGGACGCCGCTTGTTTTGTTTATGAATTATTCGTATTCATTAAGACAATAAAATGACTAACTTCGTTTCTTTCCGTTTATGTGTTGCATTGACCAAAGAGTAGCACCAAATGTTTGGATATTTTTTTCTATATGAAAAGGCCAGTCCTTAGTACTTATAACGTAAGTAAATGCTGTCTTCGTAATTTTGAAACTAGCCGCTTTAAACGGTAGGTTAAAACAATCATTGCATTTTAAACAAAATAACAAAACGCCACTAAATAAATTCTTTACACTAGATTTTTAACCTTTGATTTGCTTCATTAGTTTTTATCAGAACTAATTGCAACTCAGCTTTTGTATTATACAAGAACATTTGTCGCATGTCGCATATTTGTATTATATATGAAAAATAAAATGCATAATTTGATATTTGTCGCGTTTCAAATTATGCATTTCATTTTTCATTAACGACGCCTTAAATTCGTTGCTAAGTGTACACAATGTAATCGATAAGGTATTGGATAACTTCTATACAGTAGTAATAATTAGATCTGGTTTCCAATTACTGTATTTAACCAAATATAATTATATGCTATTATTTTGTTGATAATCATGAAAATTGCACTAACCAGAAATGTAATAAACAAAAACTCTCTCAATAATATACCATTATATAATATAATTACAATAAATGTTTTTGAAATACTTTTGCTTTAATATTTTACAGTGTTGTCAAGTGCTAATATAATACGAATTTGAAAATCGTATCTCCTCCTAGTTAGGGTCAGCAATCCATGTTCTACAGTTCAGACTTTTGCCCAGCAGGACTTGTGTACCGGAAATATAGGAAAGCAAAGGCTAAAAGTTCCCAAAAATAGTGATAAGTGTAGTGTTGTACTTTATAATAATATTTTATTTTATTTTATATATGAATATCATATCTACATAGTATAAAACAAAGTCGCTTTCTCTGTCCCTATATCCCTATGTATACTTAAATCTTTAAAACTACGCAACGGATTTTGATGTTTGTATTTTATCTATGGGCCTAGATGCTTAATAATAGAGAATTAAAAAATAAAAATAAAAAAATTATGTCAGGAACTAAACAAAACTCAATTTGAATAGATTTATTTATATAGGCATTAATCTAGAACCATAAGACTTATTATATATTGACAGGCCCTTCCATACAAACAAAATGTCCAAAGATTCGCTGGTGCTCCTCCGTAAATTAACAGTAAAGCAACGAAACGAAGTTAGTCACAAGCTTGCAACACAATCGAATAAAGTTAAGAAGTGAGTAACTTCTTTTCATTTGCAATGAAAAGAAGTTACTCACTTCTGTGAGGGCGGCCCTTTTATCACGCCTGAGTCTCTGTACTCGGCCCCCCCACTTGGTGACGCTGTCAAGGCCAGTAGGGCCAATAGCAATACGCATTCCGAAAAAAAAAATTTAGTTTATATTAAGTCAATAATAACATAGTCATGTTAGTATTAATATTAGTTATTTACTTTGTGTAGTAAGCGTACTTTCCTAACCGCGTGAATGTGCTTGCTTGAGTCAAAGTCTTAGAAATAAATCCATACGATACCACAGTCCACGATAAGTATGTTGAGTCTTTGATAAATTGATAAGTACACAACTTAGAGATGAAGGTTATGTGGTGGAAACATTCCAGCTGTACGAAGTTACGCCAAATATTCTGGGTCATTTACTGTTGTGTGTTAAATAGACCTGAAAAACATACTATAACCCTCTTTGAAACTCAGAATGTCCCATTCTGTTGCTATGCTAATATCGGTGAAATATTTTATATAATTGTTGCTATAAAGCTATTAAAAATATGTTCTTTATAGCACAATTATAATTTAATGTAAAATATTGTACATACATTTTGACGACGTTGTAGCGCAGCGGTAGCGAACTTGCCTTAAACGCCACAAGTTGCGGGTTTGATTCCCGCTCGGAGCAGATGTTTGTATTGACCATACAGGCATATTTTCCGGTCTGGTGTGTTTGACCTTGTCACACAGGATATAACTATCCTGATGGGGGCCGTTGAGTGTGTAGCGTTTATAAATGTTATCTGTGAAATTGAATTCAATGATTAAAACTAAGACAATTATGACAAAATATAAAGCCGGCCAATTAGGTGTCGGACTCGCATATAAAGGGCTTACAGAACCCACCTGGGAATAAAAAAATAAAGTTTCTTGTATATTGGGGTCCCCATTTTAATTGTATTTTATTTTTCGCATTTCTTATTGTAGAGGCAAGAGAAATAAATATTCTGTGAAAATTTCAACTCTATCTATTACGCTTCGTGAGATACTGCCCACTGGTACGGACGGTATCTTGACGAACAGACGGACAGACAACGGAGGCTTAGCAATAGTGTTCCTTTGGCACCTTTAGCACCTTTTAGGTATGGAACACTAAAAATGTACTTACGAATCATCCAAGTGAGCGAATGTAGATTCTAATAACAATTACCGTAAAAAGGTGTAGCGCTCATTAACTTTAATTAAACAAATTCTAAACATATGACACAGTTAAAAACTTAAAGGTTAAAGTTTACTTTATATTCTTTATGCCATCTCGGCTTGTATCTGCTTATTATTACTATTAGTTTCAGCAGATACAGATATGTATTTTTTATAAATATTTTTTTGTTAAGTTGTGCAAAACCTAACCGAATATCGAATGAAATCAGCATGTGACTAATTGGGTTGCCACCTTTTTTTCTTGAAATTAAAATATATTGGTGATTACAGGCAATAAAAAATAGTATATAGTGTCAAAATAAAGTATTATTGATTTATCTGTAGTATTGTATTTAAAACATATTTTTATTGGTTTTGGCAAGGGTTATAAAATATAACTAATTAATTTGCCGTCTCACCATTTTATCTAAGAAAAAGCTCTCTGTGATTGCAGATATCGCAGGAATAAACATTAAAAGTGTTATTATTACTTCAAATGAGTACAAGTATCGTCAGACTTAATGCCTCTATTTTTTTATAGCAAACATATTATTATTACAGGGATGCGAGGCATCGCAAGGGCCTGCATCCCTACATAGTGGATGTGCCCAAAACACGTACAAAATGCTTCGCTTCCTCGTTCCTAATACGCACCGCCAAGGTATGGAATACCCTGCCGACCTGGGTCTTCCCAACCACTATAAGGTACCTTCATATATTAATATAGGCATCTTCTAGGCAAGCGTGCTCCACCTTACACTGTATCACCACTACACATCAGGTATGATAATAGCCAAGCGCTGGCCTATACATTAAAAAAAAAAACAATTGAGAAAAACCCAGAAAAATCAAGTAAGCAAACTAAAGTATTTTCGCGTACTTTATAGTTCTTGTAAGGTATAGAGCACAATTGCCCGAAATAATGAACAATTTATTATTAAGTACGGGTGACAACCTTAGTGACCAACTTCGTTAATTTGCGTTAATGTGTTTACGAAGTGCCATCATCTTCAGTCTTTGAGATTTTCTGTATCGAAAGAATTGTTCATAGTACCGTCTATAGTATATAGGAAGTCTATACTCTATGCTATGAATATATTCTATATCTTATTAGTATATTCTTCTTATTCCTAGCATTATTTTCGGTATTTACCCAGGGTCTGCTTACTGCTTTTATCCGTATTTGACAGGCTACTAGTTTTTACTTAGAGCTATTGCTATCTGACCTCCGAAACCCTAAAGGTGAACCAGTAATCATCGGCTAAGAGCACCTATCAAGAATTATATAATATTAATACCTATCTAGAGTTAACGATTATTATAACCGGGACCGACAGTTTAAAGTGGGGAGACCCACAAAGACAAACGTCCTAACCGAAACCGATATTTGTAACATTTGCTACGAGTGGGAATCGAAACTAGCGACCGTTAAGGCTCAAAGCAGACTCGCTAGCACGACACAACGGTCGTCATTATTATGGCTAACTATATTAAATATAAGAAGTCCCTATATCGTTTGCAGACCTCCGAGATTCGCTCAAATACATGACATTTTAAACTGATAACAAATGAAACTGCACTTCACACCTATTACGTTACACCCGCTTCCATTCACGTCTTTGACGCCTCTACAATGACAGCGACATAAACGTCAATATGGCGGCTCTTTCATAAATCGAACGATCTTCATTTTCTTTCTTTTCGGCCAGTATTTGATGCATTAGCCACGAATTAGTCGGCCAGTCCTTTATACTTGTAAAATATATCTATGCTACATTCACAGAGTGACAAAGTAGGAACGCCCCTAACTTGTGTGGTAGCTCTTGGGTGGCTTCAAAATTAAATAATGGCAAATATCTTGCAGTAAAAAACTATATATAGTCTGAAAAATTATGAAAAATATAACGGTATACTTAATAATACAGAAATATTTTTACGGATTTTTGTCATAATTATTCATTTATTGTTATGTGATTAGAGATTGCTCTTACAAATAAGTATGGTATTGACTATATTTATTTAACCTTGTAACGTTCTGCTGCAGAGCTAAACCTTCCTGTGCTGTTAAAAAGAAAGATAATCGGATATACATGAATTTCAAGAACCAGTTTCTTTACCATATTTTCTTTCACCCCAAACAACACAAGACGAACTTAGGAAAATCTTCGTTGTTTTTAAGGAATTGAACCAAAAACGTAGTCGATCGATTAGGCCAATTATTAAACGATAAAAGTAGCCAAATAAGTCTTCATAATTTACAAGAACTTAATATTTAATATAGGAACCACAGTCCAAAATTGAAAAGAACTTTGAAAACAATTTCGTGTAAGCATAATTGTTCTATACAATTTCGAAATGAGGAAGCAATCAATTACATGTCGCAAAACTGTCATCAGGTATACGAAAATTGAAAGGATAACCACCCACCGGTAGCATTATAGATTGGTTAACAACAATATACTCTACTAAAGCATACTTTCGTTACGAGACAATAAAGTTAAGACGACGTCTTGAATAGAGTTGTTTGTGGTTTAAATTCAACAAGCAAGCGTCGCGGGGGTCGCGCATTGCTACTGGACAGTAGGCCTCTTTCCTTTGTTCTAAAGACAACATGATGTCTAAAATGTGGTTACCAATACATTAAGGAAACATCTATAACCACAAAGCTATATGCCGTGACGATTTGTTTTATAAGTTCTAAGAACTTTAAAACAATTAAGTTTTTACAATAATCTGCGGCTAAATACCAAAAAGTTACTTATTAGAAATATATTAACAAATCTGCCCTACGCCAGTTTCAAAATTAACGTGGATCCGCAGTTTCACCTGCAATATTTTAAGAAGTTTTCATGCCATGTCAAAATATGTAATACATTTTACTAGTATTCTATTGATAGTTGAATTTAGCGCAACTTAAAACCAAACCCCTTAGGCTTCTTTCCAAGTCCCATCGTAACATTTTGTGAGATTTTGCAGACATTTATTCCCAGTTTTATATCTATGTATATTCTTTGGCTTCGTCTGGAAGAAATCGTTTTTTAGCAATAAGATAGCGTACCTGTACTTACATACATAAAATAAGTGCTTGAATGTAAGTCATAATTTTTCTTTTATCACATTTGAAGCAGATATGCTAAGTGAAAAAAGATGTAATTATTATGAGTAGTAAAGACATGCTATATGCGACCGTTCAGAGAGTATGGTCGTTATTATCGGAAAAGTACTACCTTCATGTACCAGTCCAATAACAGTTTTGTACTATTACTTTTCGTTAGAGAAGTGTTAACGGCAAAGACCCAAAATGGCACTCCTCCTTCTCCTTCTCCTTTCCTCTTCCTCTCCCTATCATTCGCTTCCTCCCTCATCCTAGATCGCATTGTCAATATAGTTATCCCACTGGTGTGACTGTTAACATGAGCGATAACTGCTTGCCAACAGGCTTTATGCTTGTTTGCTAATGTTGTCATATAAAACTTCTGAAATAATGTAAACAAATAGAAACCAATAGAATTAAACCATTAAAGTGTCCAAGGTTTATGTTTCGTTTAAAATTCATATAGCTTTAGAGAATATAAATTTAATTAAAGCAGTATCCACTTCAATCAGGCGTTATCAACAGAAATATATATTACAAGCTCGTAAAAGTCTAAGAGCTCAGCATATAAGCTGAAAGCTTTATTATTTCTTTAACGACTATTGTTCTCGTGTTTTATTGAGGTTGAGGGAATATCTTTTGTGTGAACTCAGCTGTTAAATAATTAAAATCGGAAGTATATTATTAAATCAAGTATTTGACAATATAATTTAATGGCTGTTTTGACAAAATTAAAACCAAGGTTGACGACGTTGTGGCGCAGCGGTAGCGAACCTGCCTTAAACGTCATAGGTCGCGGGTTCGATTCCCGCTCGGATCATAATATGTTTGTATTGACCATGCAAGCATATTTTCCGGTCTGGATGTATTTGTCCTTGTCATTATGAATGTTTCCGGACCCCGACACAGGATATTAATATCCTAATGGGGGCCGTTGAGTGTGCAACGTTTATTATTTATTATTATTATAAGGTTGTTCACAACCTATTTAAAACAAATGAATCCAAAAGATATAAAAATCATCTATTTTTTTTAATCGAATAATTTTTTATTTGCTTTAAATTTTTAACAATAACAATACAATAAATTAATTACATATATTCACCAGCTCCGACAATAATAGATCTTCATAAATTACATACAAACATACAAACACAAACAATGACCTAGACTGAAACAAATATCTGTGTGAGGATCTGGAATTGATGATATGACCATCGGTATTTTAGGCAAACCGGCAATTGAAGTTATATAAGATTTTCTTTCACTTTAAAGTTTTAGCTTAATCTTATTAATCTACCTTTGCTAAGTAGCAATTTTTAAACAGATTATGAAGCTAACTTTACTAATAAATTTAAGTCTACCAAAATAAATTAATTGGCTCTTAAGATTAAAAAGAAAATTGAGAAAAAAATTATTTGATGAACGATGTACTTATAACGAAGACTCAATGGCTCGACGGCAGACGTCTAACCCGATAGTGATCTTGACCTCTCAGGCAATTGAGGTAGCCACTCCTAGCACAAAGAAACCCTTAGTTAGAGGGAGGGAATATTAGTTATGACTTCAAGACTTACTCGACTATTTGTATACAAATAACTTCAAAATGTAGGTATTTATGTTGATACTTCGAGATAGGTACCTATTCGGGAGTATATTTTATGTAACTACGTTACGCAATTTTCATGATTATATTATAATAAACAAGGTGTCCTTTGGAGTTGCATTCATACAAAGATGGTCGTGTGTAGTTGTCCTTTTTAAACTACTACACTTTCTAGTTATTTTAATCAAACTATTTAAAAACACGAGTAGTGTATATTTCAAATTTTATAACTCACATCACGAACTAATTCAATACGAACAATTGATTTTTACGCTTATAATGAAACAAAAAGAAATTTCAAATGGAAACATCGGTAGAAATGATTTGTACTTAGCGACAAATATTTACAAAGCGGGGTCCTGAATGCTGACTAAAAAGCGCTAAATAGGCACAATATCATCACCATTCCGGGAACGTCAGCGTTGTAAATCTATTTAATTGCCACTGCCTTTAAAACGTTTTTACACATTATTTAACGTCCAGCCTCCTGCCACGGGAGCTGAGCAGTAAAACAATAAATATTCTGTGTACTGTTATTCTCTTTGTAGGACCCTTGATGGACTCACTTCTATTGTTTCGAGTGATAAATTAAGTTGTTAAACAACACGTACGCTGATCTGCGTTCCGGCGTTCATATGTTATATCGTAAAAATATTATGCAATTTTAACATTTTTGCCTTATTTGCATATAAATGTAAATAATACGCCTAAATATTTTTACGTCGCAATGATTAATTATTTCATAAATTACTATATACAAATAAGCTTTATTTTCTCACTGGCATATCAACGCAGCTTCACCCACGTGTTTAATAATAATAAACTTTGCACACTCAATGGCCTCCATTAAGATAGTGATATCCTGTGTCGGGGGTCCGAAAACACATACAAGAACAAGGACCCCAGACCGGAAAATATGCTTGCATGGTCAATACAAACATATCATGCTCCGAGCGGGAATCGAACCTGCGACCTGTAGCGTTTAAGGCAGGTTCGCTTCTGCTACGCCACAACGTCGTCAAATTATATATCACAGCTATCATAAGCAAAAATTACATCATTCATTAATAAAAACTAAAAACAACCAGTCTATGTTACGAGGTTATATATAAAAAATCATAGGTCCTAGAATAGTTACTAAACAAGACCAATGGTCGATATTTTACACAAAATTAAAAAAGGTCTTTTTATATATTTTATACAGAGCAAATAAATTCTTAAGAATTAATAAAAGGTTTTTTTCTAAAATATAATGCGTACCATTTAGTCACAAATATGTTTTTTTATGTGACTTAAGTTGCCAAACAAGCATACGGCCCAACTGATGGTAAGTGGTTGCCTTAGCCTATGAGCGCTTGCAGCACCATTAGTTGGAGCCACTCACGCGTTGCCAACCTCGAGGTATTGGTTCTTAAATCTCCTCTGCCCGGTAATTTCACTAGCGTACAGTGCCCTTCAAACCGGAACACAGTAATGCCTAAGCACTACACCAGTGATGGGAAAGAGTCTATATAAGTACGAATAATTTTGCTAATCCCCTTTTACTTCAATGTTAAACGATGTTTTTAGCATCCCTGGACATACAAAACGAATTTAATAAGATGTAGATATTAGTTTCAAACCATGCTTTATCAAAATGAAAACCCCATAACAGACATTGAAAAATATCTTCAAGTTTATACATAAACATACTGATTAGTGCCTTCATTAATATAGACGCTATGTAGATATAATTCATAGTTATTTATACAACTATAATAGACTAAATCATTGTCAACACTCACAATGAATCCTACCTTCTAAAGAAGCCATTAAACATAACACCTTAATAAAATGTTTGTAAACAAGCAAAGCTATCCAACTGAGAGGACGCAGCCTACACGCAGCGAGCGCTAAAGATTTCATCTAAAGACAATACGCACGACTAATGGCTACCGATGACTCACATTCTATAAATAAATCATTGTTTCCATCAATCTAAGACGGTACTTACAGGAATTACTAGCGTTTGTTAAGTCTTCTATGTAAAACCAGACTAATAATTCGGTTCAAAACAAGTGAAGCTGAGCTCCAATGTAAAGGGTCACGGCATGAGGTCTAACTGAGCAAGGAAAGTCTGTGCTATTGTTGATTAGAAAACAAAACGGCGTGTCGACACCCTCGTTTCTTTTATTTGCTACAAAATTACAATTCTTCATAGATGTGAGACAAAAACACGGAACGAATGTTCTCTCTATTGAGAGATGACTGCAAACGATCATGAAGGCCGTTATTTTTAAATTAAATGTTCTATTTATTTTCAAATTGTTAGTGATATGAGATGTTTTTATAACTCACGTTATTGTAGGGTTCTGCATAAATGTCTTACAAGAGTTAGGATTGCTATATTTTATCTAAGTAGTTTCTGCCTACGTCTTCTCTTGCTTTATATTTGGGGTAACAAAGATCTTCTTTGACATATAAATTTGAAATGTTTCACACCTTCAGGGTTGGAATTTAAAGAAATGAAAAACATGTATTTCTTTATCTTTAAGTATTCTCCGAAAAAAAACCTTTATGTTTCTAGTTTCAAAAATGTCGGACTTTGAAAAATCCTTTCTTAGCTGGCGTTTACGTTTTAAAACCAACATCTGAAAAAAAAAATTAACGTTCTCCAAGGGTTTAGGCTGGGCGTTGATAAGTAAGTCAGGACTTCTTAGATAGATGGATAGCTGCGACACTTGACTTCGCCCGCTTAAATATCATAGGCAATCTTTAATGCAATATACGAATAATTGGTTCACCATAGCGAATTTCAACCCTCTCAAATTTTGTTTCCGCGACAAAAAAAGTAGTTTAAAACCGTTTCTATGGTCTTTTCTATATCTATACCAGAAATTCATCATTTTAGGTGGCAATCGCCAATCCGTTCAGCATTTTAGTCGTGAAAGCGTCAAAAATAAACAAATTAACTCACTTTCGCATTTATAATATTATACTTAGTTAGATTTACAACATTGTTTTTATTACATTAATATTTTAAGTCATGTTTCCTAATATAAAATATACATATTTCTAATGATCTTATAATAAGAATAGAAAAGATATGTGTAGTAACACGTCGTTGTTAAAAAAAGAGCATGTCGCTTTTGTCATGAATGGGTCTCAAATGAATCCTTACTGTTACATTTCTATCAATTAGTTAGGGTACCGAGGCCCAATCTCCCACTCCCTCTGTACCTAAAAATCTAGAAAAAGTTTCTAAACCCTTTTCTCCTGCCCCTGGGAATGCGACACACATGTGATACCTTAAGGTTGCGGTGACCACTTACTATCAAGTGGACCCTTGATGCTTATTTGGCAACCGTCATGAAATAAAGAAATCACCCATTTTCCGCCATTTCCTCTTTTACCTTCCTTCCTACCCGTACGATGACAACACGTGCGTGAAAGTATCACGTACGTGTTGTTGTTGTTGGCGTTACAGATATCATAGGCTACGCTAACCAGTTATGAATTGAGAGATACCCCTTTTTTTTTTTTTTTTTTAAACGCTACACACTCAACGGCCCCCATTAGGATAATTATATCCTGTATCGGGGTCCGGAAACATTCACAATGACAAAGACAAACACAACCAGACCGGAAAACATGCCTGTACGATTAATACAAACATCTGCTCCGAGCGGGAATAGAACCCGCAACCGTCGAGGCTTAAGGCAGACTCGCTACCCACAACGCCACAACGGTGTCGACAACCCAACAACCCTTGTTTGCCACCTTAGTATAAAAAGAAAATGAGTATAATAATGTACTCGATACGATACTATATAATAATGTACGTGATACTCGAGGGAGTTTTATGCAGAATTCTAATTAATATAAAAGTATAGATTTTACATAAAATGAACATCTAGTTCTATAAGCAACTATTAATAATAACCATTCTTCTGCTTAACTCTAAATTGGCAACATTTCAAAAGAAACTTAGTAGAGATTAACTTATTGCTGTATTGAAAAGAAAATTATTGATAACAAAAAAGTATATTATTCACGCATCGCTGAATTTGCAAATTTATATTTGCAAATTTATTTCTGTAATAAATGTAGTAATAATTTCAGTATCGAGCGATTACTCGTCAAAGTGTTTCTTATCGAAATAAATATAGTACTTAGTAAATCAATAAAAAGTCTAAAGCCGATCGGGTGTTAACTTAATACTTTTTTGGTCGAGTGGTCAACGGACATGCACGACTTTCGCATTTTACAAAGAATCTGTGGACATTCAGATGGAATGCCGCCGAATCATTTCTCGTGAGAACCGTTGATAGCTGACGCGATACCCGAGTCAAGTGCTTCAGTCAAATATCGTTGGGCGATTGTAAATTTTCGCCAAACAAATTCTTTCGTTACGCCGCCGACTTTCGGAAGCAATTTCTGTTATTCGAATCTTCCGTGAAACTTCCACATGAAAATTTCCAGGTCCTGAGAACTGTGTCAATACTGGTTTCCGTGAATTGTAATATTTTACACCTATCCGGTAAGCTATTACTGATCAGATGGTTGTTCGATACGCAATGTGATTCATTGGCATTTCATTTAGATGAAAGCATGTATAATCCATGCTTATATATTGCTCCCAGATTATACAATGATAAAAAGCCTTCCTATTTTTGGTACGAATTGGTTAAATAGACGGGAAAGTATGTACTACCCCTTACATAACATCGACGTAAATTATTAGTTCCACATTATTATCCTCAATCGATGTATCTCAATGTAAAGCTATTGAATTAACACTGTAGCTTGCCAGTAACCTACATGTAGATCACGGCCATTGTTTAAGTATTGCATCTACTCTTTGGACAATTAATGGGTTCATATGAACATAGGTTACCAATTTTATAGTTAGAATAAAATTGAAGCGCAGCATATACCAACGAAAGCAAACAAAGAAATGTGATTTGAGCAACATGAGTATATGTAAATTCAACAAGTACGTACGTGCCCATTAGGCTTTTCTTCTGGAAAGCTGTCAGCTACTATCGTTTACAGAGATTACTTCAGTTTTAATATCCAAGTTTCATAGTGTCAATTTAATCCGTATCCACTAGCCGGCACTCGATTGAATAGCAAACAATTTTAGCAGAATATACATGCGAACGATATTTTAGGCTCTATTTGCCATAACGGAGTAACTAAAAGGGGATCTTTTAGCTACCATAAATGCAATCAAAGGCTGAAAATTGTGGTTAGATAATCATTTATTAATTTTCTGTTATGGTGACAACATTTGAATACTTTTAGGACAGTCACAACTAGACACAAGTTAGACACACATTATGTTTATTTCGTTGTCATAGTTTTAAAAAACAAATAAGAACGTTAATCAATTAGGCGATAGCCAATTTAATAGTAAGCACGGTGAATCTAAAAGTGTAAAGCCATCGATATCGACAGTATGACGAAGGAGCATGGCATCGAAGGGACACGTGCGTGCACTATGCGCTGTGAAAATCGATCAAACAATTAGATTTTTCCGAAAAACTAAAAAGCCGATGACCGATTACCAAATTTTCGACGCCCCGAAATATCATCCGAAACCCACGATACAACCTGCTATCGCCACAACCCGCTATAACTGTCGCTGATATTCCGACTTTTAATTGCCGAACAGTTAGTTGTAATTCGATTTATTGTGATTGTCTTTCTCACGATGCGATGTGTGAGAACACGATATTTAAGTGATAGTCGCTAATCGTTAGCAAGCCATTGTCCGTTACGGAAATAGGATAATTTAATTTTTAGATAAATGTTTTTCATTCATAAACGCGTACCGAAGAAATTGAAATATTCGGCTGGTTTTGTTTTTAAACGAGACATTAGATTCGTCATCGGTTTTGGGCGATTGAATCGTTCATTTAGTTTGCTGTTATAGACATCCACTTAAGTTGAAATTACAATTACTTTAAGCAGAAAGTAAACAAATTATATTTTATGTATGTAGGTTTTTAATTTTTGTTTTTATAGACATCGGCAGTCATAGCAAGCAATCACAAATACAATTAAAGTATTAAGAAAAGATAAAATTATATCAGGCTATATATTATTTCAGGCTTTTTCAATATAATATTCAGCATGTTAAAACTTATCGCTATGCTTTTTATGTATCGTGAAAACGATAATTATAATTAACCGCTATCACTATAGATTCATTTTATTACTGTGTACCTAAATTTATTTTTGTCAATATGAATTATGAATATCCCAAAAATAAGAATCATCATGTGTGATAACAACAAGTACCTAAAGCAAAATATAAAATCCACATTTAAAGATTTGTTGTACCTCTTCATTTCACTATCTTCAGATCACGTTGTGCCTTTTTTTTATCAAAGATTAATACAATTGATAATTATGTCACTTGCTACATAAAATGTATATAATTCCAGATCGCTTAACATCAAATTAATTATACTAGTGTCATCTACCCGTAATGCACGGCCCACGCGAGAAGCAAAATGTCATCTAGTCAGCCGACGACAGCAAGACAAAAAATATAAACGATCTTGGCTTCACATCCGCCTCCGCGAATAGTCTCCGCCCAGTTTTTCCAACAACCATGATTCGTCATGATCAATTAAAATGGACGCACGACTTTTCTCACAGGCAACCTGAAGATCGTGCAATCACAGAAAAAATATTAAAGCAAATCAATAAGGTAACCAAATATGTTGTACTAGTGGTTGCCCGCAGTTACAACCACGTATTTTTTTGCATTTCAATACCAACTTTGTAAACCTTTTTTAATAGCTAAGTCTTAAATGTGACTGATATTTGACCTATAAAGCATATAACGTTCATTGTCAAACATGACGTGTTTTGAATTACACGATGACTTCACATCTTATAATTGTTATATTTTCGTTTACTGAACTATTATTTATATCTCAATTATAGTACTGGAGCTAATAATTTAAAACAATTGGTACGTGACACATAGGTGCACGTCAGAAACAAAACGATCTTATTTAAATCAACCTTCTGAACGATGACTAATTAAAACTAACTATTATAAAAGGAACTAAAGGTTTTTATTATATAACACGAAGAGAACAAGCATAAGGCCCTCCAATGTAATGCAGTAACGGTAGCCTATTTCTACATCACCGCGCAACTTAGGACGAGAGGAAGACAAAAAGGATATAGGATACGGAAAAGCGGAATTCAGGCCTTCAACGCTCCCATCGAACGAAATGCAATAGTACAGATACTGCTAATTAAAAATCGATATTCGTAAAAGTATATCAGCAGTCGAGCCAGTCTATTCAGTATTCACGTCATAAACAGAAAACTCCACAAATCGGAAAACTTTGTAGGTTTTGAAAGTAAATTAATAATTTTCTTCGCTAGACGCTTGGTTTTCTTTCAATGTTAGTAATTTTACTAAAGCACCTGTTTTGAAAAATTCACGAATAGATTTTAAATTATAAAGAGATAAAATAATATTTAGTATATTAGGGTTATAAATAAAAAAATATATGGCATATTATTTTGTTTTCATTGCTTCGTTGCATATTATCTTCGTAGATCATCGTAAAGTAATCAACTGAGAATAGACGTAAACTTTTTCTTATTTTAATAGTTGGTTGATTTTTGTTATTTTATTTTAGTTACAACGAGATAAAATCGACCAGCGATCTGTTATTCCCACGCGTGTGCCTTACTGGATACTTTTTGCGCTCAAACACCAGTTTTTATAATAAAAAACTCAATCACGTTTCTACTTCAACGCCTTCCGTGATTCTAATAAAATAAATGAATAAACTGACTTATTTTATGTATATTTTTAAAGCGAAAGCTTAAAATAGATAATTCTACTTAATCCATAAATATAAATGTACCTATTGAATTTTGTTTTTTTAGTTTCATTACTATATGTTACTATTAGTATAACATTATTTAACAAGAAGCACCACCTACCCTCTCTTTACTCATTTCTCCTAAATTCGAGGTTGTCTGGGAGAAATCGCTGATTAGCGATAAGACCGCCTACATGTACATTTATATATAGATTTTAAGTTCTTGAATGTAACTCGTTTTTAGTGGTGTACAATAAAGACTATTCTATCTATCTATCTATTATTCCCGATATTTACACAGGGTCTGCTTATACTCTTATCCTACTTTGACAGGTTACTAGTTTTTACAGAGCGATTGCCATCTGACCTCCGCAACCCAAAGGGTGAATCAAAAATCATTGGATAAAAGCATGCTACCTATCAAGGGTTAACTATTATTATCAGATGTTATGATAACAACCGGGACCGATATCTTACCGTGCTCTCCGAGGTACGGTCGGAAGACCCACAAAGACAATCGCCTAGGACGAAAAAGAGATTTATAACAAACATTTGCTCCGAGCGGGAATCGAACTCGCTACCAGCACGCGAGAAGGGTCGTATATATCTGCATATTATATTGCAGTTTAAACGTAAGCCTACATCGACAATAAACTAGAATCCTTCACAAACATGTTGTATAGATTATAGCGTGGCATGTATTTGACTGCTTTGAATGCCTAATTACACCCCATACTGCGCAGAGACATTCAATGCTATTGTCAAAATGTGAAGGGTAATCCCATCACTCTTGTTAAGGCAACTGTTTATAATACTAACGGAAAATAGTTTGTCTTTTATTATCAATGTCAAAGTACTGATTAACAAGAATATAACGTACATATATAATACATTCGTCACTCTGATTACTAATTTATGGATCTAAAAATTTTTCAACAAATTAATGTTTATATTCACGACTATAACAACAATTCGCAACCCAAACCTTTAATTTCCAGAGGATCTACCATGAACTCTTATTGCGATTAAATTGACGACCTACGAAATTGAGCCAACTCAATTTCGTAGTTCGTACCATGATATTCTACTAGCGATTCATTATTAATCAATATGTTAAGTTAACAGATAATTACGTTCAATTTTTATTTTAGAGCGTTACGTCACGCATTTACTCGTCGTTATTTGAAACGCAATAAGAGTTCATGGTAGACCACCAGGTCGCAATACACTGAAGTCTACGTGGTCGAACAAACTGTTGCTCTACTATATTAACGGGAGAAAGAAGAAGATAAAAAATTAATAAGAGATAAGAGAGGAAACAGACAAACTTATCGCAGTTTAGAAATGCTCAGTTTAATAAAAATGATAAAAATAACATACTTAATATATTAAAAATAGAATACTTTAAAGATGAATACCTAATGTACTGTCAGTAAAGGGAATGCCATAATAAATTATTTAGCCTCTGCACCTTCCTATCTGCCAACAACATACCTCATGTTAATTGCAATATAGAAAATCTAGTAAAAATGTAATACTAACTCATTAATCAATTAACTTTTTGAGTGACATTTTTTTGAAAAAGCATGATTTTGCATTTAGCTCAAATTGGCTTAGATATTTCTATGCTTTTTTTGTACAGTAGAAAATCGATAATCCGGATAGATCTTTTATAGTGAATAAAAAGTACTGCAGAATAAAATAATTTATTTTATATTTCCTAAATTTATTTTTACGTAGCCGTAACCAATTTTGGGTTAAAGAATATTGAGTGACTTTAAATTTTACAAGCTTCCGTTAATCTGTATCTAGTTGAGGACGTAGTTTAGTTGAAATAAAACATAACATAAATCATTATATTGAAATTTATTTTCGATAAACATTTTTGAAAATTGCTTAATATTCTTAATGATAACTATTCTAAATAAAACATAACTATAAAATAAATACAAATTTTTATTATAAAATCACAATTGCTTGAAGACTTTAAGAACAGTGAAACATGATATTATCTAATAACTTCAATATTGTAAATATAATACATCACTAACATATCTTACATTGAATTTACATACATTATATTACACCTTAATACAATAATAATAACTATCCTAAACTCATTGTTAATATCTATAGATCTACCAATATAATAGTTAGGAACGATTCTCTTAAATCCTATGAAAATAATGCAAATATTAATTTACTTAGTCTTCAAAATAATACTCAAGCAAGAAATTTTACAGCTTTTATAAAAGGTTATAAAATATATCATTTTAATTTTTTTAGAAAGGCACTCGTGACATGCTTATCTTGAACACTTTCATAAAGGAATTGACATTTTTTGAACTATTACTTTATTTCTTCTAACTTTTATATAATATTAGCATATATATTTAGTGAACTCTTCCCATATCCATACCACCCAGCTGTCCGATGTAGGGGTATCCTGATTTTGCTTCAGTGGGCGAATGGGCGTGCGATGCATAGTGAGTCGCATTTGTACCGAAGAAGGAACTGTAACAAAGAAAAAATATTATTAATATATAGCCTTGTTATAAAAGCGTTAATCACAAGTGCGACCAATTTTATTTGACAAATCGTTTTATTAATTTATACAAAGAGGAAGGTTATAGACCTTATACAACATCACGCTATGACTCCTACAAACATAGTAATATAGGTTATACTCTAAGCGGCATGGTGGCTAAGTTTTAACCTTAAAACTTACCTTACCTTAACTTAAAACTTACGAAATAGACTATCATTCTAATATGTATGTAAAGCAAAAGATAATTTAACAAATAAAGCACAATCAGTTTATAAGAAGTGTATTATGGGAATAGATCCAAAATATATAAAATATATGAATATTTTGCACAAGAACGCTTGAATATAAGATTCTCATATCACATTATATTAATCTGAAGAAAATAAAAAATGTTGAACTTATATGCCAATTCGGTGCAATCGCAAGCGATTATAGTATCGAAAACGATATAAATATAAACTTGTAATTCAAGTTTTTAAAGCGTGAGAACGAATGAGTGAATGACGTATAAAATACTAGTAATTGATCTACATTGATGTGGGACGGTATCTATCGGCATAATATCAAGAGTTAATAATCATAGAGCAATACCTCTAATACCTCTTGTAATTGTTACCCATTTTCGGTCTACCGGAGTGCGTAATTTAGGTGGTCGGGATGAAATTAAAGAAAACATATATAAATGACGTTTTATGGAAATAAATCGTGACTAAGCTTGCAATAAAATTATATATTCAATTGAATTCAGTGGCTAATACGTTATTAAGGCTTATTCATGTTCGTAGTAACACATAAACAATAATAGATTATTGTTACGTGTAGGTGGATAGGCTTTAAGATTAAAACCTTCACAATACTGATACATGCTCAGTAAATACATAGATATTAAACGAAAAGACGCTATTTACCGACGCAAAACGTGCTTCTATGCATCATGACGAATACGACACAACACTAAATAGAAGCATGTCGGTTTTTATAACCAACACTAATTACAAATATATAAGAAATAATATGTCGATCAATCAAAAACTCATTCAAATGCTAAAACATTTATGGAAATTGGAAACGAGCGTACGGTACACCTGTGAACTCCTATAACCAAACGTTAACTATGGATTTCTCACACGGCTTCTGCTGACCTAAGAGATAAAAACTTAACGAGTTGAAAGAGAAAAAGGTAGAAGAGAAACGGGATGACAGTTTAGGCTACTGATGTTTTCACTCATCGATGAACATAAACATAAGATAACGAAGGCCAAAACTAGCCTATTTATGGCGAAAACAGCAAAGCTGTACCACTATATGTAGAGATGACGGTATTTAAACAGCAGGTGAAAGAGAAATTTCATCAACGTAATTAACATACACAAGATATCATTTCGAAAAGCTGCAGTTAGTAAGTGGAACGGCGGCAGCACACGCAACCCAGTGAAATCCCTAATTTGTCTTACAGTAACACATTGGATAAATGCAGAAAAATTGAACACTGCACGTCACATAATATTTATACTGGTTCTGGTCAGTGGCCCACCTAATATCGGATTTGTTTCATATAGGCCCTTGATTTGACATATATCCCCATATTATACATTTACCATATAGAATGAACATAACAATATGTAAAGCAGATGTTTCTACTATTTAATAAAAAATATATTCAATGATTAATTAATTATTTTATACCGTTCAAAGGCCGTCGCCTTGATAATTGTATGTTGGTTTTTAATAACGATTATATGCAAATAAATATTCATTAATTATTCCTTGAATATTTAAACGAGCGTCGAAGGTCAATATCGGGTTCCCGCTGACGTATGACCAGATACCGTAAGCCGTATAAATTATCGAAAGCCTAGTATTTCAAACGTGGTGCAATTGAAAAGCAATTTTCGTTCACCTGCATCCATCAATCACGCGTACATTTTGAGCGAACAAACGGTTCGTCCGCTATATTGTCCAATAAAAGGCACAGAACCACGCTGTTTAGGAAGTTGAATGCAAATAGCTGCAGATAAGTTTTAATACCAGGTTCGAGTTAGGTTTAATGCACGGGTTCATCGCACTAATGTCACGTTCGGCCTCCCATTAATTGCCAACCGCTCGCTACAAAGCAACGTATGTTTATCTGTTTTCCGCAATGTAAGGCGACGATAATACCCGCTATGCATATTTTCATGCATTTGAGAAATAAGCTTATTGTATATTAGTAAGTACCAAATTGCTTTGTATCAATTTATGTCGCTTAGTGATGATAAAAAATAAATTGAACGATTCTCAAACAAAGTTATGAGAGGTCATATGTTTTCTGAAACTCAATTACATCATGGTTTCCTGTGTTATCAGCCTTTAACAGTTTTCTTTTAATTGAATATGAATAAGATTATCTGATATTATATCCACAGATGTTCAATGTTTATAATTTAATATTATATATTTACATAATAGGTTAAACAACATTATTAATAAACAATATGAAAAATAACCCTGTATTCATTTTAAAAATAGATAAGAAAATGTTATGTTAATTGATTTCTTACAATACCTTAATAAAAGTCGATTAACTAAAATATCGAAAAATTTAATAAAATACATAGCAACAGTTAAAATATATAAAATTCATTATTAACAATTGATATTGATAAATTATGTCTCACTCGATACTGTTTGAAAGTTACGTCAATCGAGGTTGTCTAAGGAACGAAATGAACTGATCACCATAGACGTGGCTAGCTCATATATTACTAGAATGTCTTTCATTGTACTACAAAATATATTGTGTGTGGTCCAATGTGAAG
The DNA here is from genome assembly GCA_023373885.1 of Hestina assimilis. NCBI lineage: Eukaryota > Metazoa > Arthropoda > Insecta > Lepidoptera > Nymphalidae > Hestina > Hestina assimilis. The sequence goes on from CM041754.1 coordinate 8,904,153, forward strand.
TTTATAGACTGGCTTTGTCTCGATAACACAGATAAACGATGCCGTCGTTGAAATACAATGACACAATGAATATGTGACATTCTTTTTCGACAAATCCATAGAAGTCACATGCGTGGAAAGCATTTACCCAAGAAAACATTTCGCAACTATTGATGAAAATAACAAGAACAACTAAATGTATACCCTAAATAAACGTAGATATAAACTTCAAAACCAATTAGTAATCGATCAAAAATATACATAAAATTCACAGCCCCATTGCATTCACGATCGCATCGGCGTATTACGAAGAGAGGCCTGTAATAACTACCCGCACGGCGTATAATGGCTGACTTCTTACACTCTTAATTGATTAGCGGCCGCTTCGGCTAATGATAAAGGAAGGCAAAAGAAAAAAAAAGCTTCTCAATTCGCAAGATCTACGGTTGGATAATGCTCTAAGAAACAAGCCACTGAATGAGGAATTATAGACTTGTAGTAGGTAATAGATAATAGGAAAAAAAAATTTAACGCAACATTAAGTTTTTTACGTAATTTATGTAATTATAATACTAAAATTCATAAATCATTTCATTATAATTGCGTATTCATTTCTTGAATCCAAAACTGAATATAAGTAGCCAAACATCAATAATTCATAAAGGCAATTGGTCGCCGCCAGGGCTTATTGAGATATTAAAGGCATTTAATATTTATTTATAGATTCATCATCATGAGTGGTATCTGAATAAGTTTTAAATGACTGACTTACCTGTAATTTTCTGGCCAAGCGCTGACTTCTGGTAATTTATTCTGAGGATGGCCACTCAGCTGTCTAGACGTCCAATGATTGTGGGCTGCCATATGTTCTTGCTTTGCATAATCCCCGTATCCATATGGATGCGGCACTGGCTCAGTTCCATTGGCATATGTGGGATGTTGATAAGTAATTCCACTGCTCTGATTTGCTGTAGGACTCGCTGCAATTGGGCTCGTGCTAGGAGGTGTTGCATCAGAAGATGCATGCATTGGCGTTGGCAATTCGGATGAATGAGATAGAGGAGTTAAATTTCCAGAAGGGAATGAACTCGAAGTAGGAGGATGCAATGACGAAGCTGCAAGAGCTGACTGACACACAGAGGGAGCAGTCAACGCTGATTGGTGTAGGGACGGAGCCAATGCAGAATTAAGAACAGAACTAGAACCTAAGGCAGATGAATATGACTGTTGCCATGATGCACATTGGGCATTAAAAGAAGATGGTGGTTCATATTGCTGATGAACGGACGGGAAGGCAGATTGTAGAGACATCGTATTAAAGGCACTCAATTGTTGTGAGTTTAGTTGTTTCCGAAGTCGTGCTCTTCGGTTTGAAAACCAAACCTAAAGACAAAAAAAATATTTTTTCTTATAAAATGAATTATAAAGTCATAGCTTGATATCTATTGAATATTCAGATGATCGATATGGATTTCTTTATTTAAATTTCTAATAAAGTCGTTATTATAAAGTTTATTAAGAGGATTACAGCTCACTTGAGCTCAACTATATTTTGGTTTATTACTATAATTATAAAACTCCATTAATTCAACACAAGTAGATGGACTATAGTAGTTAGTTGCAGCATATGGTAGCTCAATTTCAAGTTACAATTAATTATAATTTAATGACTATATTTTTTATACTCATTGGGGCGGAGAAGAAACAATATCTAACGTATGAATCCTTTATTTCATTTTTACAATTAGTATACTAATATAGGGTTAGTAATATAAAGGACACTAATTAATTACTTTTGATAATAAAGAAATATGGCGTGCATTTTACATACCTGAACTCTAGCCTCAGTAAGTTTTGTCTTCTGTGCTAATTCTTCTCTCGTGTACACATCAGGATATTGAGTTCTTGTAAATGCTCTTTCCAAAGCCTCAAGTTGATCTCCGGAAAACGTAGTTCTAGATCTTCGCTGTTTTCTCTTCAAGGTTATACCAGGTTCTGATTCCGTATCGGAGTCTTCACAGGATGATGGACCTATCAACAAACGAGTCTTTGTTGATTTTAAAAAGTAATTGACATAAGTATAGAATTACCAAGGAGCATATAACAGAGCAACAAATTCATATAAACTAACCAAGAAAAACGTCAGTTAAAGAAATTTACTTTCTATTTTCAAAACTATATTAAATCCACAATATAATTTTAATAGAGAAAATAAGATTGTACGCTATTTTGCACTTTACAAATAGTTATACTGATAATGATGTTGTTAAATCTCTAACGCATAAAATTTGTCACTGCAATGTGACTTTCTAGTTTCCTATCATTTTATTTCATTACTTTTATTATTATTGACTACTGCGACCACACGCGGTCTCGATTAAATTAAATGTAACCACATTGTGTATTAAGCTCAAAGAAGTATCTAATGAGTTTCTTGGGTTTTAATAAATATAACAAATCTTTGTCAGTTGATGTATTTTGTATTTTTAAACTACCGTATTTTGCTTAGTGCTTTCTCATTTTAATATAAAAAATACAAAGAATATACATTTTCGTCAATATCTTAAACGTTTTTGTTTTAATATTAAGGTTCATAAAATATTCATGCGGCAAATTACAGCTAATTGATCATTACATCAAAACTGCTACGTGTAATGCAAAGCGGTTCTCGGAAGAGAAATTCAAGTTCCACTTTATAAACAGTTATCCATCATCATAGACAAGCACGAAAACTTAAATTTTGAGTACGATAGCACGAGCGTAAAGGGACCCGCTTTTCCCGTGTAGACATTACTTTAGCCGTACACAACTTAATATGCATAATCTTATCGCGGCGCAGAATCTCTCAGGCAAAACCGCACCGTCGCTGAACCGGGATATTAGGAGCGCCATTTTATATTGGATAGCTATACGGCACAAGACGTGCAGTACGGACAGATTGTCGTAATGCAAGCCTCGCGGCCAAACGCGATGGGATAATAACAGCTTTGAGTACTAATTTCATTTTTATAACCTACAATTTCCGAAGCCGACACAAGGGGCGCTGCCGTGGCGTGCGCGCGCGCCTTGCTCGCTTCACTTTTACGTGGATTATTAACTTTATACGCCATTTTACTAAGTTTGCAAACGTTTCAGACAGTCTCATTATAGGAATAAATTCATAATAATAATGTACTTTAAAGTGAATTAAGTGATTATGGTCTTGAATCAGCGTTAAAGACTACGATGACATGGCACTTATATACGCATCATTATGTCGAAGGTTTCACCCAATACTATAATATGTAATATTTTTAGAATGATTTCGTAATGTTACTAAATGTGATATTAATTTACTCGATAACCTTGTACTTTAATAATAATAGAATACTTTTTGATGAATCGTATATGAAAATAGCCAAAGCGAACTTTAGTAATAAACTGTTTCAAACAAATGCTCTACACAATAGCTCTTTAAAGTAGGCATATTTGAAGTGAACCAACAAACTTTTTAAACCCACACGAACAAATTAAACGCAGACTAAGCCTATATTCGAAACATTTTTGTAGGTATGTAATTTAACATGTTTTAAATTTTCTAATATTAAAATTATAGTAAAAAGCATTTGTATAAAAATATTTTTAATCTAAGGTAAGTACCTACGACTTACCTAGAATACCATCAATACTGTGGTTTCTCCTAGGATCAGATTCATCCCTTTTGCCTCCTCTTATAAGTCGCGAAATCGAACTGACTGATGGTGCAGTGTTTTTATCACAAATGCCTTCTTTTATTAATTTATCTCTAATTTCCCAGGAAAATATACCTGGGTTTTGTCTCTTGAGCTCTTCGATCCTGTTTTCAACTTCGGGCGTCGCAACTCTCGGTTTCGATCCACCAATAACACCAGGACGTATAGAGCCGGTTTCCTAGGATAAAAAAAAAATATAATAACCCTATTCATTACCAAACACTAGTGATTTTTAATATTTTAAGATCAAATAGATACATCAGACAACCTATGCATTGTTTTTATAAGAGTTTTATAACAACTTTAGCAATCTATAACAACCTAACTCCTTACCTGGTATCTGTTAAGGATCTTTGAGACGCAGCCGTGCGAGACGCGGAGCTGACGTGAGATGACGCAAGGTCGCACGCCTGCCGCCGCCATCTCCACAATCTTCAGCCTAATGTGGTTAGGTAGTGGACGGCCGTTGATGAATACACCACCCAACTGGTTCATACGACCTTGTCCTGTAACAATAATACATTATATAATAACCTTTAATTAACAAAAATGCCAATGGTAAAAGTTAATTGGTAAAGATTTAAATAGTTATTACTCTTTCAATTAGTTTTTAAATTCAGATCGAAGTCTCAGTATTTCTTTATAAGAAAATAAATTAAAGCCTCACTTATTTTCATAGGCTTCAATTAAGTTCATACAAATTGTATTCTAAATTATTTTGTTCTAGATTTTAGTTAAAATTTTATTATGATCATTCTATTCTTACAGTGAAAGGTAAGTCATCAAAAAAATAATTAATATTTTATCGAGATGAGTATCGAGAGCGATAATTAAGTTTGTTCGAAAGTAATTGCAAATAAATTTTCTCGAGGTATAAAATATTTCTGGGACTATTAATGCATGTGTGAGTAAAGTGGCCATTATAATCACATCATGGGCAGTGGTTGGGACCACCTATCGTCAAAGAAAGCCGCCGATCAGCGATTTTTGCGACGCCTTTTGTATTCTCTCTGACTCCTTTAGAGCCGAAATACGTTATGAAAACATAAACTATGCTTCAATAACCAACCATTTACTTAATAAAATAAATCGGTATATTCTTTCTTACACACCTTTAGCCTTAAAGGTCTTAGAATCATATATCTTTTTTAATAAAAGCATTTTTTTTTACCAAACTGTACGTTTAAAATCATGTTATTATATTTTTAACGCAAAATAAAAAAAAATACCTTAAATATGCTTTCGAGCACATTCCAACATTCATTCCTAATTCCTGTCCACATTTGACAGTCACCTCTCATTTGTAAAGAAAAAAAATAACAGTGGCATATTCCACTTGTGGATGCATTTATAGTTTATCAATTTCAAATAATTCCTCAAAGATACCGCCACACGTAGGGCCCTAGACCCCTGCCGAGATGCACCGATCAATTAAACAACATGTCAACAAGTATGTCCTATAATAAGGCAAGAAACCAGACATAAAACGTTGTAAAATAAACCATAACGTAAACAACATATGGCTAAGAATTGTACTAACAAAAACAAAGAATCGCATAAACAACGATTATCTTTAGAACATAATGAACTCTATTTCCCACGAAATAAGATTGTATTTGACGGATGTTAAAGACTTAGGTTCTGCGAGCGATCCCCATATATTTTTTGTCGATACCCCGTAGACGTCGTGGTGCCTCAAAATCCCATGTTCCTTAGTGTTAATTTAACGTTCCCGAAATATTTATGACGCATTACGTGTCCATAATATCCTCCTCTATACAAATGTGGGTGGTTTGGTAATAATGTATCACTTCATTAAACTATTTCATTTATACGTTAGTTATATTATAGTTATATTATAGTATAATAAATGAAAAAGGTTTGAAACTAGTTGTTTTATGTTATGAGCACTAATAGGAGCTCTTACACAATTTGTAACTTATCACATATTTTATACAAATCACATCTATATATGAAAATTGTTTGGTAAAGCGTATAAACTTTGTAAAATCCATATATCATAATCCAATCCAATATGGCTACCTATGTTAAGCTAATAAGAATGATCAACCAATAAATGCATAATAAAATATTTCAATAGTGAGACAGGATAAATCATACGTACAATTGATAAAAGGACACAAAAGATATAAAAGAACTTGAAATTTACAATGCGTAATAGAATTGGTAAACATTATAACGCTATTAACGCAAAAGGAGGTGAAGTTAACAACAAATTTCAACATTCATTCGTAAAATCTAATCGTCCAGAAGCACAATTTGATCATGCACCATTTTACCAACACAATAGTAGCTACCAGGGTGGTATACAAATCGATCCAAAAGTAATATCAAAAAAGTGCAAAAAATACGAGTCAGCGGGTTTCGGAAGCCAAAAAGATTTTTTTTACTTACTCGACTTATTCATAGCTATTGCCAGTGACTTCTTTGAAGAATAATCACATACTAAATCCAAGATTCACAGTCCTATCGAAGGTATAAAAATTTTTCACAATAACATAATCGTGTACCGATTCGTTCAACCGCTACATTCGTGTAAGACGAAATTGAAACAGAGTCAATCATTTAATGCTAAACGTAAGAGGCAAAGCGTGACCGAATAAATGAAGATTTTCTATTCACAATTCGCATTTCTGTGTCAACTTTAATTAGCAATCACATTTTCATCAAAGTTCGCAGCGGCGTCGAGTTGTCATTGGCATTGTCGTTCAGTGATTGGATTTCTTAAGTACATTTTGCTTTACTAAATTTTATTTTCAATGTGACCTTCTCCGATTTCTTAATCCAGGGCTCATCTCCATTATGCTCCGAAACGTTTTTGAAACCTATCTGGCGTTTGGTAATTGATGTAGCAACTTAAATATTTCTTCAGCAATGTCTCGACAAAAAGTGGCATCCTCTGAATAGATGTTCAAACACTTCAACATTTAGTGCTTTAAATTTGATACGTCTTGTTGGTACGTGTCAATTGTTCAGGTCTTTATTTGCACGTTTTATGATTTCTTCGTATATTGGCTGTGACATTTAATGTCATAGGTTATTACGTCTGTACCGCTAGAGGCATACTACGGTGAAACGACCAATAAAAGTTACAAAGGCAATAGGCGTAAAGATATCCCGTGTACGTATTTGTTACAATACTTGCCCTAATAAATTTTTACAATCGTTATCTGATAACTTTATAGATAACACTGTCCAATTACTGAAATAAATACAAAAGTAATGTTCTCAAATAACGTAAAATAATTTTTAGAGACAATCAGTTATTTTTGTACTGTTAATAAATAAAATAAGTTCTGTTACCAATTGTGTTTATCGCGTCGATATTTTTATGATATATAGACAATTCGTTAGGAAATTTTTCACAGATACTTACAAGCAATGATAGTTTATAATGTTTTAAGTCGATATAGTATTGTGTAAATAAATCGTAAACCCCATTTTCACAATCATAATATGTTTCTGCTTGCAAATCAATTTCACGTAGCGACATTAATGTACCTATAGTAAAATTTATATGAGGCTTTACGTCACACATCGCTTTCCTTCACAAGAAATATGTTCACCGATAAGTGATATATACGAAGACTTATTACGTATTTAATTACTTATATATTTAATTGAATAAACCTAACATAACGATTATTTCTACATAGTATTTGTTATTATTTAAAACTTGCCATTGATAATTGGAACATACATAGAATTGCGCATTCTATTAAAATACTCTGTACCCATTTTATTTTCAATTTACTCGCGACATTTCAACTCACCCATGATCGCGTTACACGTTCAAATTTAAGGCAAATATTAAATTTCCAAAGGTTATCTTATATCGGAAATAAGTTATATTCAATAACAAAAGAGCATTTGTCAATAATTGAAAGTTATAAGTAAATTTCAATCGGGCCTTAAAGTGATTATCTTTTATTCCGATGCGTATAGATTTCCATTCGTAAACTGTTAAAATCATTTAATACACTAATAAAATAAGCTATTGCTGTCCAAAATCAAGCAACAAAGCGAAGAAATGCCATTTGAATAGGCATTAGAATTGGGCGGCACTCACAAAGGCTATGTCATTCCATTAAGCCTCCTTCAAGCTTTCGGAGATCTCTGTGTGGCCTCTTGGTCGCGTGGCTCGAGGTGTAGCAATCGGTTATCAAATCAGTTCCATTATACTTTCATAGGATATATTGTAATGCCGATACAATGTCGTGCTGTATGGGAAATTATACATCGAATATACCAATAATATCGATCTAAAGTTTTTTCGAAATATTTAAAAAGGAATTTAAAAAAGGATTTTATTTTAGTTCTACACCAATTTTACAAAAATATTCATGTTATAACTAGCCTAATATTTTTTTATATTAGATTATCGGAGTAAGCACCGTATGAAAACTTTATTGGTACCTATTCATCGCAATATGTCAGAAAGCGAGATGCGATTTGCACTCACTAGTTCCTTTGACCCGACTTGACCCGACATCTCGACGATTGTGGACTCCGTGCGGTGAAGTTTAATTTCCGTAACATGTTAACTTCAAAAATATTTTCGTTTAGTCTTAAATGGTTAGTTTTAACAGATATGTAGAATATATAGTGTTTTGTTGTTGTATTATGTACATAGCTGTGTACGAACGACGTCTTTAAATAATTAAATCTCATTTATATAATACGCTTTAAGGCTGGATTATTGCTATAATAAAACATAAGTACCTATTAGCTATAACGAAATTTCCCTCTATTGAACCGAATGCCAACTGTTCAAACTAGGCAACGCCTCTCGTCTCGTCAACGCCGAACATGTTGTACGTAGGTACTAGCAATGAATGGAACTGAATATTTTATTTCATTATAATAGTGTGTTTGAAAGTGCCCTGTTTGACCTCATTCCGTATTCATAACGCGTTATGTACTAATTTGACGGGTCTTTTCTTTTATTATAAGAAATGGACTCTTTGACGGCGCAACTTGCCGCTAAGTTTGACTCTTTCAAATTCATAAATATCCTTGTAACAAGAGTTATAATAAAATTATTTTAATGAAGATGTAATTGTATGTAATAGCTTACAAAACTTTTATATCAAAATAACTCATAGTTAATAAGATAAAAACAAACAATGTTATACATTATCAAGATTATTTCCACGATTATACAAATTATATAGTGAATGCCGCAATTAAATTCGTAATGAATAGAGGTAGAGAAAGGCGGCTAAGAAGCTGGCGTATGCGCCGCCCGAAGCTATCTTAATTTTGATCTCGAGTACATAACAAACATTATCCGATTATTACACAAAAAATGCTACAAAAATACTGAAAGATCTTACAATTAAATACAATTGTGTTTAATTATTAATTTACGTGTTTCAAAAGTGATTTTGTGTGTTTCAAAAGTGAATCTAGCTTACAACAATGTTTTTCTAATTAATTAAAATAGTTAAAATGTTCATCATATCAATAGATCAACAAAAATAATGGCAAGTAAGCGCCCTGGAGGTTCGGGCGAGGTATTTCGCGGGCGAGGGGACGAAGCGCGTCATATTATGCGGCTAAAAGAGCCTGTCGGTGCCTTTGATCCCAGCGAGGCTGTGTGCGTACGACGTGCACCGCTGTCCGTCTTGATATGAATGTGACTAAACCTTGATTATGGACCTGAACTTTTTATAGAGGTCATCATACACATTTTTGTTAAAAACATCGATGATATACGAAACAAATAACGTGTTTATCGAGATGTTCTCGTTGGTGAGAGGTTCGCTGATTCGCGTTTGAAATTACAAGGTGTCTGTCGATCGCTATCGATTCACGGGTCCGTCACCTAGCCCGCGGCGTATCGCGGACATCGACCGTCATCGTACTTATGCGAACTAATCGATATTAACTCACATATTAAAACACAAAATATTTTTTTTTCTCCACACAAACTTCTCAAGACTTGGCTTGAATAAAAAAACCAGTTACCATAAACAAAGTCGACTAGCAACACTAGATGTATGTATACCATGCTCTACTACCTATAATAACATGTAAGAAGATAGAAGGTAGGTCATAAAGGGAGTACTTAACGAACAAAACGCAACAGTACGAGGACTACTCCACGTCAAAATTCTTTATGATATGTACATTCCTAATACTGATAAAGAAAAAACAAAATAAAAAAAAAACATAGACTCAGAGAATTGAGTAAATTGGTTCTGTCGTTGTTTGTTGTTTACAGCTGTGACTTGACATAGTGAACAAAATGAAATAGAAAACCAAAGAGTCAATCAAAACGCTGAGAACTTTTTTAATTAAAGTTAGATTTTTACGCAACGATGGCTTACATCTAGGTAAGTAATTATCGTTCGTGAAAGCCGCAGATGACAACAAGTTTTGGAAATTACCTACCTACAACCATATCTAGTTTAATTGTGTATAAATATTACTATATTTCAGTATATTAATGAGAGATATATCAATAATCAAAGAATGTATATAATATATATCCATAACAATAAAACCATATATTATTCTAATTTTAAAACGACAAACTTCGTGAAAAATATATAAAGGAAATTAAGATATATTTTGTGCAAAATATTTCTCAATTTATATACGAAATTAAATATCTTGTATTTTTTTTACATTTTCGAATCACAAGATTTTTTGCAATCGCCGAGAGAACATCGCGTCTTGACACTAAGCCCGATTTATGTTTAATGTTACTTATATAATTTTATGTCGAATTAAGGATTAAATACATAATAAACTAAAAAGGAATCGTGTTTCTTGCGCAGACGCCTCACATAGTGAGTCATTAAAAATTAAATTACTTTTCTAATATACTGCAAAATATTTTTCAAAATAATATAATCAAACATGATTGACACACGTATTATTAATAACCACTATCTGTGTTACCTTAGTTTAATAGCCTGTGTCAACATAACGCTTAAGATAATCTACCGTGAGTATACCTATATACAATTCCCTTTCTTTTTGCCCTTCTTATTCCTTACCTCCTATTCTTTAGGTTGGCAACGCGTATGTGATACTTTAAGTATCGCTAACGTTCATTGGTTGCGGTTACTGCTCCCATTGTTAAAAAAATTCCCACCGATGCCTCATTTAAAAGTTCTTCCGAAAAAACAGACATACATGTATACTTGAAAAACTTTACCCACCTTCTAATGCACTCGGTTAAAATTTAAAGGACTCCTCGCCCGCATTTGTCGGCGTCTTTCATCATTTATCCCTTTTCGACTTAACCCTTTTATGTATTTCTGTCTCGTTTTAATTTTACTTAGACGAAACAGGTCATAAGTCGTGGTGACATTTTTAACAATGCGTTCGAAATGTTTTCGTATGGTAATGATTTATGCTTAAAGCCATCGCAAGAGCTTTTTGGAGCAACCAAAATGCATATGTTATTTATACTTGTGGAGACTAATAATTTTATTACCACCTAAAGCAACGACTGCACAGTAACGACGTTTAACATTGTTATGCGTATATAACATATCGAGGTACCTCGTACTTCATAATAGTAGTAAGTATAGTAACCATATTGACTAATCGAGCCTTTGAACTACTTTTCCGAAATGAAATGTAATAGATTACGTTCATTTATTTAGAGTTTTTATACATCTAATTGTAAGTAAAATGCGGAAAATAATTATAATCATTGCAAAACGAAAAGCAAATAGTTTACTGAGCAACTAATCTATTTTTATTAGTCCGACTATGTTATAGTTGTGGTTTAATTTATTCCATTAATTGTTACCTAATAAATATACTATCAGGTTACAATTAATTTATTCCATTAAAATAATTAATGAATAAGTGACATAAAAAAAACAGTAAGTCTATTCTCTGTTACGTATTTCGACATAAAATCAGGAACGTTAAAAAAAATCAACAGTTATTTATTTGTTTCTAATAACAATGTTTGATTATAAAGCAATAAATGAAACAAAGAGAACAAGTAACATTTTGACGGCCGTTGGTGTTAGTCGAAGGGACTGTCTCCAGCAATAAATGCCAAATAGAATCGTTTAAAACAAAGGTCGTACAGTGATTTTACGATGGGCAATAATTTCCTTTAACTAGATGAACAAAACTTTACAATGACTACAAAAAAAAATCCATACTATGACAATATTCGACATTTAATGTAGAAATTTCTGATATTAAATAAGTAGTTTTGCTAACTTTATATATTTTATATTTATAGATTACTCTTCAGTACTGTGCCTAGTCTAGACTAGTGTAACTTGGATCGAATAATGTGCAACCTAAATTTATCAATAGTGGTCCCTAATATTTGTGGAGATTTGAATATTTGACTTATTAAACCACCTTTAACCCATATAATTAAGTACTTAAAATAATATACAGATACATTATATATAAATAAAACTAAAATATCTGTCGAAATAATTTTTATAAACATTTTTAGTTTTCAAAGAATTAAGACAAGACTTTACTGATATATGTATTACCATTATACCATAACGGAAAATGAGAATGTGATGATAATATGAAGAACGCAGATGAAGCCGGAAACAGAAAATAGTATACTGCTTGCATTACATATGAAGATTCCAATGATTGGAGGTTTTATCCAATCATTAGAATATATTTATATTTAATTACATATTAAACTGCAAAAGATAATTAGGCGTTCAATGTTTTTTTTTTTCTAATTAATTTAACTTAGATATTTCGTTTTAGAATAAGATAAAATTCATTTTTAGAAATACAATAGTTGTGTCGTGACAGATTTTCATTATTGAAACGGCAGAGTCGACAAATCGCTTTCTACATTAAGAATCCTTGACAATTCCAGAAACATAAACTTAACAAGGTACTCTTATTACTAAAGAATATTTCTAACGCTTTTTTCAAAGCCGTATCCTGTCCCAAAGCGTTAGGATGAAATATTGTTATATGAGTGGCAATAAAATGCACTTTTAGCTTTATAATTTCTTCATGATTTTATCGTTTTATGGTCTATTTCGAACCTTTCGTAGCGAGAAAACCATTTGTAGGACTAATTATGTCATTTTATACTATATCGACGCTTATAATTGGCCACTAATCAGTTGCTAAGGTTTGATCATTTATTATGTTGTTAGATTTATTGTCATCGATTAGTATTTTATGATGAGACCGCATATTGATGAATAAATTATCAAGAAACGCTTCAAAATCAACCTTATAAAAGTTATAATTATGTGAAAAAATATGCAAAACATGTATTACCAATTAAAGACAAATATATATATATATATATATATATATATATATATATAAAACTAAATAAAAATACAATTAGGACAACAGTAAATAAACTGTTTCTTAATAAATCGACTGTACAATATGATTGAGCTAAAAATAAAAGTGAACTAAAACTGAAAATATTCATACACTAACCTTGGAATGAATATCCTGTAAAGTACGGAGTCATGTTCAATGTTGATACAGCCATTGACGCGGAAGCAAGACTTAACTTAGAGAACGCTACTCTAAACACCAAATCAGTCCTAGCACTTGCAAAAGTCCCGGAAAATCACAATATCAGTCTTGCACTACAATCACAGCTTGCACGCAGGCATGATTACGTAAAACGAAACGGCGTGTGTCTAATCCGTGTTACTTTGAAGACAGCTCAGTTGCCACTGACGTGTGATGTAAAGATGTATTTCGACTCTCAAGTGTAATCTTTCACAATCAGCGGTGCAACAAAAAATGGTCAAACCGCCTCCGCAGCCTTCGGCACCACTCCACCTGATTGTTTGTCTCTTTCATTTGCCCGATCAGATTTGTCGCTGAACTTATCACCGGTTCCAATAATCTCTCCTTTAACTCTATAAATCGATTATATCAATTCATTAGTCGTTAATTCAATTATTTCTCCACTTAAAACAAGTATTTTTAGTTAGTTATCTTAATTTTTTTGTAGGAATATCAGGCTGATAGCTTGGATGTTTTAGTACAGGTAATACGAAGTGTAAAAGGGACAGCACGAAGAGTATGATCCGGTATCTTCAAAGTGAAGCGCTTACTTTTAACAATGTGTGAGTCGCGCCTGAGTCGGTGCTCCGTGACGAAAAACATGAGGCGTGCGGCCACAACGATCTATGCCTACAACGATCGGTGATTGGTCAAAATTTGTTTAGGGCGGAGTTTGTATGCACACTATGAAAATTATTATAGTTTGTTTGTGTGAGTTAATTGCATTGTCGTTGGTTGTTCGTGTACGTTACAATTTATAATTTTTCAGAAACATTATTTTTATTACGTATTTATTATTTATTAAAACAGCTAACATTGGTCAGATCTTAATATTTTATTCACTTTAATAACATTTCTGATTGTATTAAAAATATAGGTAGTTATTAATTTTATATTAAGATATTGTTATTTGGTTTACTAACAAGGAAATGTACCTTAAAACTATGCATAGTAGTATTTTACAATAATTCTCCAGTCTATACTATAACAAGTATAAAAAATATTATTAATATAATTATACATTCAATGAATATTTTACAAAATAAAAATATTTTTCTTGTGTGCATTTACTTTTGATCTAGAAAAAATGAGAAAAAAAGGATAGAATAAAATATATGACAAACTGAAGAGATCGACTGTAAGTCTCTGAACAAAGATTTTTAGGCGTCGGGATGTGACGACCCCATCGCCCGCTGTTGGGATAACCTCTGTCACAACAGAGATTATTCCACCAGTACAATCAGTCACACTGGTGGTAGGTCTTTTGTTGCAAGAGGCCGGCTAGGTAGGTACCACCGCAGTGTCCAATATTCTACCGCCAAATAGTAGTGCTTAGGCACTACTGTGTTCCAGTTTGAAGGGCACTGTACGCTAGTGAAATTACTGGGCGAACGAGATTTAAGAACTAATATCTCGAGGTTGGCAACGCGCGAGTAGCACCTACTAATGGTGCTGCAAGCGCTCATAGGCTGCGGCAGCCACTTACCATCAGGTGGGCCGTATGCTTGTTTGCCAACTTCTAACATAAAAAAAAAAAAGATAGGTACAGTTTGTTCAACTGCAGAACAAAATTTCACAAAGGAAGTCACGGGAATAGACTGCTGAATACTGCTTTGAATCGCCTTATGAATAGTTAATTTATGTACCTATCTATCGATCTTCCCAAAATTAAACTTATAGGTACAGATCGAATTCTGTTGTTAATCATTTATATTTAACTTAAACAAAAAATAAAACCACACAAACACAAGCACAATCACCAAGACCGCGAATTATGCTTGTAGGGTCTATACTAGGTATCATCATCAACATCTGTTCTGAGCGGAAATCGAATCGGTGATTGTTTAAGGTAGGTTCAATACCACTGCGTGACAATGCTCGCCAAATAATATGAAAAATAATTTTCTAAAGCTGCTGATATCCGAGTCATAAGTACTTAATTAAATTTAGGTTAAACACACTCTTAGGTTTATGTCCGCGATTGTACTGAACCATTACAATACGAATATGTTCCCGATAGTACCTGCGGTAAGGCCATAACAGATTTTCTATTTATTCTGTAGAAAAATTACAAAATTTTCAATTAACTAAAACCCTAACTAATTAACATTACATTATACCTTCAATTTTATACCAAAAATTTTTTTTTAGATAAAGGTTAACTTAATTACTATTAAAACCTAATTAAGATAAGAACGCTTGACGATGATAATTAAATTAAGATTTAATAAATGATCCTTCTCTAAAATTCAGTTATAAACTGTCTGAGAGTTATCTACATAATTTGATTATTTTGTATATTTTCTTATGTTTCGATTTGAAAATGCCGACAAGTCTTCATATCTTTAAGTACCTATCATCAAAATTCTGTAACACTAATGTAACTAAAATAATATGTTCCCAAAACCATAGCAAACAACAGAGTTTATTAACAAGTTTAATTATTTCTGCTTTTTTATGTGTATTGCTGTTGGCCCCACTGGCTTTGACAGCGTCACCGGGTGGGAGAGCCGAGTACTGAGACCCAGTCGTGAAAAAGAGACAGCCCTCGTGGAGGTTCAAGTTTGATTCCGTCTTTACGGTGCCTCCTGCGAGGCCGAGCCACGGCTTAGGACGTCATCGGGAATTTCTGCCCATTTCTTAAAAGTGACACTGCAAGAGTAGTATGAATTAAACCTAGGTATAGTCCTTGTCAATTAACTCTTTCATCACTCATCTCATCATAGCCGGTTGCGCTCACTGGTCGGTAAACGATTGGTGGGTTAAACAAGTTTGGGCGCTGTCAGTAACTAGACAGGTGATTGAATAGTGGTATTTCAACAGTGTCTCCGTGATTCGGAGGCAAGATAGAGGCTCATACGGGCGACCTGAACAACTCTAACACTAGGTTGGTACTAACCGCTCTATAAGAAGAAGAACTCTAGACTCGGGAAAAAATTTAACTCTAGATCCGCGCTAGTATAATATCCACTAAAGGCTTACAATATTGATTTTATTATTAATTCATAAAAATCTGTATTTTTTCTAACAAGATGACAATGATTCTATTAAGACATTTATAGATCTAAAAGTGACATTGTCTATCCATCTGCTTGTTACCTACCGTAAAAGGCAAAATGGCTGAACAATTTTACTTAAATTTATTATAGAAATAACTTGAAGTTTTGAAAAGGCTTTTTATAATTGGAAAGAGAGAATTTATTCATTATGACTACAGTCTACGCAGACAAAGTCATGTGCAAAATCTAGTCCAATATAAAATACTAGTTACGTTAAATAAAAGAAAAATTAAATGTAAAAAATAACGGTTTTAAGATAAAGAAAGTGTTTTATTTTTAGAGGAAAAGATTCTGAGTTCGGTTATAGTCTCGATGTTTTATGAGCACGACCGAATCATTGAGCTGTAAGAAGTAACATCGAAAAAAAAGCTTAAGATACAAAAAACAGTCTTAAAATAAAAGACAAGCTTGTAACTAAAACAATGAGCTATCGAAATATAGCTGAAATCGACGACTCATTAGCTCGATAACCTTGAGCCGTTTGTAACATTTTAATTAAAAACCACGGAACGCTTCAACGAACCCGACGGTTACAAAACCCTAATTTGTTACCGACCTGTCCATAAGTCTATCAATATTATACTTAAAAATGGTTTTATGATTAATTCCTAGTACCGTATCCCTAGCATTATTCCCGGTATATTTATCTAGGTTCTGCATATAATGTTTATCCGGATTTGAGAGGTTACTAGTTTTTTCACAGAACGATTGCTATCTGACCTCCGTAACCCTAAGGGTGAACCAGTAACTATATAAGAGTAAATTACTTATCAAGAGTTAACGATTATAAAAATATAGTAAGTGATAACGACCGGGACTGACAGCTTATTAACGTGCTCTCCGAGGCAAGGTGGGAAGTCCCACGTAGACAGACGCCCAGTTCGTAACAGATATTTGTAGAACCAATACAAAATACCCGAGAGAACCGAACCCGCAACCGCGGAGGCCAAAGGCAGACTCGCTACCAACACGCCACCACAATCGAGAGGCAAAGTCCAAAGATAAATTCCTAATATTTTCTAACTAAACAAATAAATATAAATCCAATAGGAACTTTGGAAAGTGTTTTTTATATATTTTGTTGTTCTTACTTCCCGAATACGTTACTTGAATACGTTATTCAATGCATTTTTGCAATTCACACAAAAACAGAAACGATAAAACGATAAAAACCGAAGATAACTTTTATAATTATACAAAATGTATTATTGCCAAATAATTACCGCTGTATCTGACACTTCACGGTCTATAATAATCTTCATACAAGCGTTACTCAGGGTACAAAAAAAGGCGTGAAACTCGCGCTGAAATCGGTGTACACGCTTCAGGCTCCATTTCAGAGCAAAGACGCCGCTGAAACTATGCACTGATGGGCCGCACACGACGACAAAACGACATTAATCAACATACTGTCATTTAACCACAACAAATCATAAGTTTATTTCCTTGATATATTATGTGGATGGGAAGTGTTTTATACATTAAAAGATTTGTTTGATTCTTTTCAAAATTAAATATCAGATACATTCATTTCTTTTCAGATTACATTTTTTGGCATGAAGGCGCCACCTCCCACCCAAGTAGTACTACCCTAACCAAGAAAGATGAATTACCAAAATTATTACTGATTCCTTTTCTCCTTCGAATAGTTTGAGGTCAACCTAAACAATTGTGTTCAGGTCGCCCACACAGGGAACTGATTAGACTAGACAATAGTAGTCGATACTACTATTATATCGCAGTCACCAATCCAATGTCTGATCGCGCAGTAAGGCTGCTTAACCTACTGACCGCTTACCGACCAGTGAGCATTCGGTTTCATTCCAGGAACATCAGCGTGTGAGAGCCCAACTCTAACTATTCTGATTCCCTTTGACCTTTGACTTTTATATAAGGTCATCTTCTTTCCCCTATTTCAGGTAGCAACGAGTTTTCCATCTCGCTTGCCACCTTTAATAATATAATTAAGACAGAAATCAACGCAAATATTCCCTAAGGGAATATAAGGTATAATACTGTGTTCTTCAAGCTTATAATGAAAAAAAATAAGAAGTGTCTTATACTTGTTTGTGTAAGACGTAGTGGACAAAGACTCTACACTAGTCTACAGTAACATTTTTTGTAACACAGCTTTTATGATATCGTAAAGTTACAAATATGCCAATCATTATCTTGTTTTTAAATTATATATGCATATCTAGTTAAGCGTTGTATCGAATCGTGTATCAAATAAATCGAGATCGGGTGTGAGTCATAGCGCGAATGTAAAATTGGCGGGTTTTTATCGAAGCCACTAATGAGGGCGGCGCAGGCGCAGGCGCTGCCGATAAATTATAAGCATCCAAGCTTTGATGTTCATGCAAATGTCTATTCTTTGATATTTTGTAACATTACCAGTAGAAAATAATAAATCTTCTCCTTTTCTTTATCGACAAGAACTGAACTATTACTATGCCACCTATCCATAGACTAACCGCGCCTAAAGTTGCTTAACACAGATTGTTTACCAAGTGATTACACTCGGCTGATAGCGTCTCAAAATTAACTCTTATTTTGAGACGCAGTAGTGACTGACTTTTCTTAAAAGCCGGTAGCGGATTCGATTCCAGTTCATGGTATATGCTTTGTTTAGTCATAAAGACATTAGTTAGCTACTGAACGATTGTGCTTGTATTTGTGAATTTTTCTTTTGACATAGGATATTACTATACTAAAATGGGTCATTAAGTGTTTAGCGTTTATGTGTATGTAATGTTTCTTTCAAATAATTATATTTCAATATCATCATCATCAGCCTCTTCCTGTTCCCTGCTGGACATTAGCCTCTACGCCACTGAGCATGATCCTCGGCCTGTAAGAGCTGAATGAGAGTGGCCGAAGCTATTTGATTTAGTTACGAAAATATCAATTTTCATATTTAAGTCAAAAGTATCAAATACCTCATGCAACAAGTGCATGATACTTGCAAGTACTTAACACATAGTTTATTACCCTTCTAATAGATATTGATACTTTAAAAGATAATACTAATTAATAACACATTATAATAAAAATAAATTTACCTAATTCGAAAAGCCGCCCATTAATTCTAATACAAAAAACCAGGAGACAAATAGTTTATTTTGTGTTATGTTATATTTTGTCATTAAGGTGTGCTTCGCCACATGTCGTGGCAGGTCCGGGGCGCATAATTAGTCTAATTCGATATGCTTTGTGTGTTCCGGGGACCGTTTATGGGATATGTCGATTAATGAAGTTAATTTTAACTTTCTTTTGACTCAATGCATGTAAATTAAGAACAGATGTACTTAGCGTTTTGGTATAAATCTGTTATTATTTAACTCGCAGCAAATAAAAACTCACGGACGTTTACGAAAACAATTTATATTATAAGTATTTATAGCTTTTACTTCTCAAAAATAGCTTTCTTCTACTAAAATACTCAAGTATACAAACAAACAAATCATTTTTATTATATAATATTTATATACATTAAATATAAATAATTATAAATGAAACAAGGAATTATGAACTTTCTTACTTCAGACTAGGTTGCCCCTACTTTTTTCCCACTCAAAAATAAAATAAAATATATTTTTATAAGAAACAAAATACTTATTCCCACTTTCAATATAAGCATTCAAATAAAAAGTTTTTCACAGTTATAAGAATAAACAAAAATACTTTAAATGTTGCTAATATAAAACTGTAATAAAAACTAAGTTCCTACAAAAAACTTGTAACAGAATCGCCGCCCTGAAACATTCTAACCAATTTAACGGTTTGTAAAAGGGCCCGCCCAGTACGGAAAAACAAATACTCGTAAAAATTCAACCAAATGACATGTAAAATTTTTCTGTGTCACGATGAGATATTGTAATGATCCGTTACGAAAAATTATAATGTGGCTCATGCGAGCGCGGCATTACCGAGACATGTGTGACGTTGGATTAGAGTCCATTATAGTGAAGAAAATACCATTCACTCGCAGTGAATTGAATAACTTAATGGGTAATACAAAGATATAAAAACTATTGATATGATCTATGTTTACGAGAATGTATGTAGTTATGTAGAGGTATATAGGTAAGTTTCCTTGTTGCCAAGCTGATTTTAAAATTAAATTTGTCTATTTATCGGCAAATATAATTGAAGTATCTGTTTGTCCTGGCTGATCTCCACAACCTGGGGATATACTTTTTGACGCGTTTTAATTTAAATTTATAAATTTAAAAATCTTTAGTCTTTTTCTTTCGTCGTTTGATGAATAAATACGTGTTCTCAATTCGACAAATTTTTTTTGATACCACTCTTTGTTTTTAAATATCGAATAATAAAGTGCTCAAAACAATGTCTATTTATAAGAGACCGCTTCTGAATTCATTAGCAATTAAGTTAAAGGAACCAACAACCTTATAAATTATTTATTCCAAATTACATCTTTGTTCCGTTTGCAGTAGACATACTTGGGTTATGTAGCGATAGGTCTAAGCAATTTCTAAGAGATATTGTACTCCGACGTTGCCTCCACAGATGACAGGAGGGCTGGTACATTTTAGCCCAAAGAAATGCAGTCAGCAACTTTGCTACCATTCACCGTGACCATGACCATGTTTGTAATCATTTGTAAATGTAGTTAGTATCGAATTGTATATGTGTTGTAATATTGGTTGTAAAAAAAAACAACAACAGGAGTGTATAGCTTCATGCCGCCAACCTATCTCTTCCAGTCGAACGGATCTCAATGTACTTGGTCTACATTTAACACATTTAACTTGTTTCCACAAACAACGCTCGCGGCGGCGGCGCGATCACACATCTATTCTTTTCAACCAATTTTTTTTAAACAACATATCTTCTTGTCTTTTCTCTAATGACTTGAATTAACATTCTAATATTTTATTAATTTTTCACATTACTTAAGCTTGAGTAAGGTCTTAAGCGCAGACATAAAACAAAAATTACAGATAAAGTTGAGCAATGCTTGTTTTTCTGATGCTTTACAAAATAGAGTTTAAGAATATTCATTTTGTAAGTAGCAAATTGAATGAATATTATTAATAAATTTGAAAGCTGGCTAAGTTCGTGTCAGATTCATACATAGAGTTCCGTATCACCGCAGAATAAAAGTAACAAGTTTTTTGTATGGGGACCCTCTTTAATTTTGAAATAAAATATATTTTTAATATTTGTTATTATAATGACGATAGAAATACACAATCCACCAGAAAATTTCAACTAATCATCTATTACAATTCACGAGCTACACAAAACAATATCAACAATACCAAAATTCTTGAGAGTGTACCTATACTCTTTTATTTTTAAATTTTATTTCATTTATAAGTAGATATCGTTTGTTGTAACGGCTCTATTTGTTGTTGTAACGGCAACAGCAATACACATTCTGTGAAAATTTTAATCTCTACCTATGACGGTTCGTGAGATAGCCCGCTGAAAGAAGACCTGATAAACAGCTAAGGCTTACGGAACCCTAAAAATTAAATTTCGTAGTCTAGTTTTTAATTTTCCTGATACGATTGATGAATACTTTATTTTGTAATACATAATTTTTGTCATTTATATTTTCCTTATTTTATTTGTAATACGATATCGAAATGCAATTAATTATTATTAAAACAACTTTTACTTTCACAAGTTACTTCTTTAGATCAATAGTACATTTAAAGTAAATGTTTGTGTGACGTATATTTATATGTATCTCTTTGAGCTAACCTTCGTCAAGTTTTAAACGACTTAAAAAATATATTAATTGCTAAATAAACTCTTCATTAATCCATAGAATAGTGAGAGCGGTTAGAGTTGAGAGTTTAGTATACATAATAAATCTAAAGCAAACAAGCATACGGTCCGCCTGATGGTGTCCGCAACTTATGAACGCACTTTTAGTAACACATGCGCGCTGCCAACCCAGGGATAGGAGGGAAAGGCTGACAAGGGAAAAAGGAAGGGTGTAAAGGAGGTGGGTGACTGGGCCTCCGTGGGTCTGGGCGCCCTCGCTCGTTGTACGAAACGCAACAGCACTCTGTTACATAACGCCGAGTTCCTGTGAGAAAAGGGAAGTACTATCCCGGTAGAGCTTGCCCATTTTTACTGGGAAAAGCATAACATACTAAAAGGGCTCCTAAATTATTATATGATACCATATTTTATTATTTACCATATTTTTAAATGTTACTTTAATTGAAACATAATTACATTAATTGTTTTATTCAAATCACGTACGTAAAGATTTTTCTAAGCATTGTTGTATTCTAATGGACACTAAAAAGCCAAGCTGGCAATTCTATTTTTAATTAATCCAAGTTGCAAGAAGCAACTGCATATTCTTTATAAAATTATATCATAACTCTTAAGATTAATCGGCGGTTGCACTCAAAATAAATTAGTGATATCTTTGATGCATTGTGAGGCCAAAAATAAAAGTCTAATATTTTGATTTTAATACAAAAAAGTTTCATCGAAACTGATTCCGCCTTTACGGTTATATAAACGAACAGATAGATAAACACTTTTACATATGTATATAGACTAAAAACCCCTTAGCAATATTTCAAAAACAATTCTTTATAGGAAATTTTTTCTTTCAATTTCGATTTTTCAAATAAATTTCCACATTCCTAAGTCCAGATTTTAAACTAGTACGACTAATATAAGTACAGTTGAGTACACAAAGCGAGTGCAATCGGTCGGTGTGTCGGTAACGGGGTCCTATCCGATTATCGTGAGTCGGTGAAAGTGGCCAGCTTTCAAGAGTCTTTAACAACCACCTCGAACAGAACAATGGCGACTCATAGGTTCACTATATGCATATTGTGGCGAGTTAGGTAAGACGAATGTGCTTACAAAACCTTTTACACTTTGGTTGTATTACCTTACTGGCTATTGTTGTATGGAAAAAAATGTTTTGACCCGTATTGCGTCAGTTTTTTTTTTTTTGAATATGTATTGCTTTTGGCTCTACTGGCCTTGACCGCGTCACCAGGTGGGGGAGCCGGGTACTGATACCCAGCCGTGGAAAAGAGCCCTCGTGGGGCCTCAAATTTGATGCAGTCCTTACGATGCCTCCTGCAAGCCTGAGCCACGGCTAAGGATATCATCGGGAATGGAGGACACGCTTCGAATGCATTCTAGTCATTGGACTCACCCGACGGTGTGAGCGCGACGCGACGTATGAAACAAAGGACCAAATTGCGTAAGTGCCACAAATTTTAGTTATGTGTCATTAATGACTTTACAAGGAAAATAGCTTAAAAACTATCAGTATTGTCTGATTACTTTCAGATTTCTCCTATTTGTCTTACATTTATCGCATTAATTTTTATTGAATTTAATAAGTCGACCTCTACCAGCCATGACCTTTCCTATGAAAATATATTTTATGGATGAACCCAAATAAAATGTAACGAAGGATTTTATATAAATTGATTCGATAGTAAATTCTGTAAATAGCGTTTCCATTAAAGTATTTCATGGTCCTAAATAAACATCTTACCCAATGATCCCTCGCCGATTTAGTGGAATTGTTTCGGAAAAGTCCAACAGATAAGTACCTATAAAAATACAAAGTAATTTGAAGGATTTATTAAACTTTTGTCAATGTTTGGGTGTGTAAGTAGGTTGTTCATGTTTGAATATAAATCCGTTTCTGTTTTTGACACATTATGGAATAGCAATTATTTTTTCTGACATCTATTTTTGATCGACTTGATTATCGGCACTATGTTATATGAATAAGTTGGTAAGCAAGCATACGACCCACCTGATGGTGAGCGGTTGCCGTAGCCTATTAGCGCTTACAACACTTATACATTTGCAGGTGTCACGCACGCGTTACCAACCTTGAGATATTGGTTTTTACATATCTTTTTCCCAGTCCTTCAAACCGCAACACAGTATACTGCTTTGCGTTAGAATAACTGACACTGCGGTTTTTTTTATGTTAGAAGTTGGCAAACAGGCATACGGCCCACCTGATGGTAAGTGGCTGCCGCAGCCTATGAGCGCTTGCAGCACCATTAGTAGGTGCCACTCACGCGTTGCCAACCTCGAGATATTAGTTTTTAAATCTCGCTCGCCCAGTAATTTCACTACCGTACAATGCCCTTCATACCGGAACACAGTAGTGCCTAAACACTACTATTTGGCGGCAGAATATTCCAATATTGTGTCCACACTGCGGTGGTACCTACCTAGCCGGCCTCTTGCAACAAAAGACCTGCCACCAGTGTGACTGATTGCACTGGTGGAATAATCTCTGTTGTGACAGAGGTTATCCCAACAGCGGGCGATGGGGTCGTCACATCCCGACGCCTAAAACCCGGTGACAAAAGGCATACCACCAGTACATGTTGGATGTTCGATGTCAGATCGCTCTATATCTTCTACCGCATATACCTCGAGAGCTGTTCTGACGAATTGCTTAGAAAGATCCCCCTGAGAATTTACCATCGGACATTTCATGAAAACTCAAAATTCTACCCTACTCGATTTTAAATTATGTTTTATATTCGAAGTTTTAAGTTATGAGATATGTGTAATATTTTATCTTAATCGTGCCGATTGTGGCTTGACTTTTGTAACATTGAAATTTATTTAAAAATATTTATTATGTACAATTTTTGTATTAAATAAGCTACATTATTATTACGAATAGATAAACATTATTATGGTATTTATTGCTTTTGTAAATCAAACTTTATATTTGTTTAATCAAGGTTCTATTTATAATTATTAAAAAAGTTATATTTACTAATGAATTTCATAATTTGCCCAGATAAAGGTAAGTAAATAGTTAACATAAGACCTTGTAATCCTTTCAAAATATTAGAAAATGCTTAAACGTACTTACAATTTCATATGTTCATGCCTCATTTGGAATGGTGTACATGACACCAAATGACTTTATAACCGTTGTAACAGATTTCAAATAAGACTGACCTCAAGCATGAAATATCAAATAAGCACTGTAGAGATTTCATGCCGGAGATATGATCTCAGCTTCTGAATAGACTACGTCTTTCAGTATACCAGAATGTTTTTTTTAATAAATATATTTTTTTTTAATATTACACACTTAAGTTAGTTAGGATAGTAATATCCTGTGTCAGATAACCAACAAGAAAGAAGACGAAGGAACACTTATTGTATGGTCAAAATAAACAGGGTATATCCCTAAGCGCGAATCGAACCAATGTCACCTAAGGTTTGCCACCGCTGCGCCACAACGGTCATGAACGTTTTATATGGTTAATGTGGAAAGTGAGCTCATGGCCTGGTTGCAAAACCCATAGCCGGCGACAGTAAAATCACCGTGCATTGCCACATAATATGATTAGTAAGAGAAAAAGGTCCAGAGAAGGAAGTTTGGAACAACAGCACTCGCGTGAATCGAACGCAAAGCAGCAGTATGGTTATTAGTATTGAGTTTCAGTAAATAGTAATCCTTATACTGTTAAATATCGGACGAGCTACGGTATGTCGATTACAGCAAGGCTCTACTATTACTTTCATATATTACAAATGTTCATAGAATCATAGATATTTAAATACAAAGATCAGTTGAATGCTTTATTTAAACTTAAAAAGCCTTTTACGTTCCTGTCCGGTGACTGTATCAAGGCCAGTAGGGTCAACAGTAATGCACATTTAAAAAAAGCCTATTTACAAAAAGGCTAAATGTAATGTAAACAAAAAGTAATAGTGTTTATTTAACGTGTGTCTTAGTTATTTTTTATATGAAAACGTGAGTTAATAAATGACTATTTCAATACAATATGCAATGTCTCTTTGGTCTCTTGTCTCTCCTGCTTTAACAATCATGACTCAAGACTGTCTGCACGATTACTCAAGGCTTCGCTTTTTATAGTGAATTTCTATCAAAACCTTCCTATATTCATTCCGATATTTAACTTGAAGTTTCACAATATTGAATAACTAATAAATATAGAATGTACAAAGGAATTAAATAAAACGTAGTACTTGTTGTCTTGCAAAATTTAAGTATATTTATGAAACATTCAAATCAATATTCACTTACTATAATAAGTTTTGCACATCAATCAACTTTTTAATTGTATAGATTACAAATGGTTTAGTAGTAACTCGAGTGGGCTACTCAAACCATTGTACCAAGTGTATATATTCTTTGATTGTACTCTGTTGGTGATTTTCACCTTACGTGTAATCCCAAGACGCCACTCCATTTTGTTTTGACACACGCCGTCTTCTCACATTCGAGTTGCTACTGACGAATGACACATTCCTCACGGACATCATCGAGAGTGTCATTCATTTTTTTTTATTCAAAAGTATGAATGAAGAGACATAACTAAATATGAGTCAGCGTTTTAATACAATCTTACGAAATAATGACTATTTTATTCGTATCCAAATCAAAAATAAACGTGTTATCTAAATTATAATAACTTTTTTACCTGACGAGAAAAAATTGTAGACCTTTTTAAGCAAATTTCGCGAACGGAGGACAGTTAGCTTTTGGAAGATCTAAAATTAATATGAAGATGAGTGCACAAAATTAAAATGTATGTATAATAATGTTATCAATAGGTACATTCAATTTAATATAATTTTTTTTTTTACAATTTAAAATTGTATGTTGTGATTTTAGCTAATATTTTGTATTAATTTTTGTTGTGTACAATAAAATATAAAATAGATAAATTTAATTAAATAAAACATCGAAAGTCAACAACCATGCCATTGTTAATTTCAAACAGACTCACACAGTCATTTGAATCAATTCAATACTTTTGTACTAAAAGGCCAATTACACAATAATTACGTACTTAACCGTGTATTTTTGATATTGGGTATTAAAAAGATTGCTTCGTATTTTTACAAAGTAATTTCCTAAATAATAACTACACGTTATGGCGTAAACAGCTGTTTGAGGGAATTTACAAAGATTACCTACCAAAAAAATCAAACGCGAAGCGAATCGAGCTGTATCGCAGGACACTCGCATACGTTCCGATCGACAATACATCGATACAATAGTCTATAATTTGCATGACGATTTTTTATCGATACCTACTATTGTCGGCACCTCACTGGCAGCTGCTTTTTGAACTAAGGCCTTAGCTAAGTCATTCTAAAACTTGATTTAAAAATAACTTTCATTAGCTACGTTAAATTATTCCGGGAATATACTCGTATGATTAAAAATATTTATACTCTTAAATATGACTTATAATAATTACTTTATACCACAAAGGTGAAAGACAAGCGTTAGGACCTGTCTCCTCCTGCCTGGAAAGAACTTATCGACACCTAAGTTCACAGCAATACCGTCAGCCAGAAGCATTGATATTTTAATTTAAAAAAATCGTTGAATATTAATTATGATTGATTTAATTTAAATAAAACCTCTTTATAACTACTTATGATTGATGTTCCGTTGTAGTCTTTGTTGTTTTTTACTCATTTAAATGCTAGCATGAGTTTTGAAATGTTGTAACATATATTTTACACCCTTTTACAACGGGAGCGTCACTTATAATATATACGCGACTTTCCTGTGATTTACTATTATTACCAGTAAATAAAAAGTGGTAGGGGAGCAAAGAGGTGGAGCGAAATGCTATTGTAATGGGCTATGAGTAGGGTCCGAGAAATAATAGTGCCGCCTGCGACTTTGTAATTGATTCGCTTATATCATAGCTATACCACGCTGTGTGAAGCTAACGTAACACATACGAATCCATTTAGACTCGATTCAGTTTTAAAACAATAAAAAAAGTTAAACCATTTAGTTTTAAATGACGTGTTATTTAGAACTCATAACAGATGATCCGTGAATAAGTGAATAATACTGTGATGTGAAAGATAATAAAAATTGATCGCAATTAAACTCACAAAATGGATTACTCAACAGGAACAACGTCTTCCATGAACAATATGAGACCAATCTTCGGAGCATACGCTTTTCAAGGTGAGTCACAGATTATTATAGTCTTTAGACACGAATGGATCATAGAAGATGAGAAAAAAGGTCCGATATGGTTAATTACAATATTCCCAGGCACCAATAAAACAAGCAATAATACATCGGAATCAAAGACCCGAAATCAATATCGACTATTGCCTAAACAATAAAAAATTGGGCACAGAACATTACAATTACATTCCTTGAACGGTTCCGTGAAGAATTGCTGTAACATAGCAACGCAAATTTTCCAAATGTACGTAATATAACGCCTTAAAAATCATTAGTCATATCAAAAATATTCAAAATGTATAAATAGTTCAAAATATTAAAATTTCAAGAATCGAACCTTTCCAATAAATCTTAATTAACAAAAACCGAAATGGATATTTACAATAATATAACGATCACAACAATCCGATCTTACATATCGACTCATATTCCTATTATTGCCGCGGACTTCTAAAAAACGAAGATACCTTTCAAAAAGCCGCTTATTAACCTCTCATCGAGTCCGACCGTAAAATGTAAACTCGATAAAGCCACCAATTAAAACTAAATATGAGAATTTCGATAATCAAAGCTCGAGCCGCTACATCTGACACCGAAAAACATTTCTTCCGAAAAAATAAATCGCGTTTTTGTAACGAAAGCAAGGTCACAAACGCAGCATGATTTTCGCCTTCCGACTGCAGCGATTATAAGCTAACAATAAGCCCGTATACCGATACGAAACCGAGAAAGGCTATATTTTGAACCGTATATTACTGACGGAGCAAAAAAGTCCCGTTCTTGTACAACAAAATGCATTTTGGGAACGCATATAAGTCGGTGTAGGTGGTGATAATAACAATGCTTTATGAAAAGGTTTAGCCAACTAATTTGTTTTTTCTCGGCTACTGTCGATCTCGGTAGCGATGCAACCTTTTTTTGTTGGAAAAGATCAATCAGTCAAAATAACAGTGTGATACCGCCTTTGATGCGGTCCGGTCGGGCTGGTTTAATCTCGCCTGATACATGATTAGATGACCGATGATGCAGCAAAGCTGGTAACTGATCCAAAAATTGAACGAACACAGCGCTACTCCAGATTAGCTTAAGGGACTTAATAATAACAATAATAATAGATTTTGAAGCAAAGCTATTATTATGATTTCTTCGTAAAGGTCATCAAACCATTATTGTTTAAATAATATTATTTGCTATAGAAAGTAATATACGAGTTGGATTTTGTTATTCTTTATTTTATGACGTTTGGGAAACAAGCATACGGTGCGCAGTCACCGCAACCTATGAACGCTTGCGATACTTAAAGTATCACATGCGCGTTGCTAACCCAAGGGACAGGAGGGAGTGGATGAGAAAGGAAAAAAGGCAGTAAACAGAGATGGTGGGAGATTGGGCCTCCGGCGCTCTCACTTAACGCACGAAACGCAACATTACCTACTGATACTGTCATTTTATACCGATTTTCTATGAGAGGGTAGTACTTCCCTAGTTGACCCGGCCCATTTGTGCTGGAAGGAGCATGACTCTACTAACGCCAATAATGAATAAATATTGATTTAGGTTTATTTCGAGTGTTAAATTAATATCAAACGTCTTGATTCAAAACGTTCAGTAGCCGACCACAACAATGGCTGCGGCTTTTCAAGTAACACAAAGTAAATGAAGGCGGATGAAACAAATGATGTCAATGACATCGTAATGACTGTCCATCATTTTCAAGCCGTCAAAAGTGTCTCACCATACCTGCCAGGGTTGGCAACTTAACTAATAATGATCTTGAAATAAATGACCTGAAGAAAAATAATCTATTACCGGTACGAAGTCACTAATTAAATTCTCTTTCCCCTATTCCTTAACGACTGGTAGAGCATTGCCTTGATTAAACCCTGGATGGAAAAAATATTATTAAACGGTAACGCTTTTCTGCCTTAACTATCTGTCTCTCAATATAAAGTTGTTTTATTTATTTATACTCGTATAAGACTTAACTAATTCTAGCATAAGTAAAATACCTTCACAAACTTTATCTTAAAGACAAGTTTTGAAATACAAGTAAATATTTAACATAGGATGCTATGAACCATTTATAATTAGTTAAATTCAAATACATTTAAAAATATATTTATACAGTTGCAGTATCTATAAATGTTTAAAGCAAATTTACAATAAGAGCTTGTGTCCTAGTGTGAAAAAAATGTTGTACTTTTAAGCTTTATTTCTATCGTCACACAAGAATCCTCTGAAGTGCCATAATATAGTGATTGGTTAAGAATAATGTCGTTTAATATTTAACTTGGCTTTATTTAAGTCATTAAATGTTGTTAAAACTTTAAACACAGCGTCATCCCTTAAAAGACATCGTTCGTAAGGCTGTTAACGTCCACTTTTTTGCCGCATCTGATAAATTTCGCACTAATGTATGAAAAACACAAAGAGAAACCTCCCTTCTTATTATATGGAGCGATAAACTCAATCATACCAGCTATCTTTCCTAAATCATATTATATTTTTCCTCTTCATTGAGTCTTTCGTTACATCCAATTTCATATACCTAATTCGATTACAGTACGAACGTACGTTATAACTTTATTATAAGAGAGCTTTGTATGCTCAAAATTCAATTAGTTTGCTTTAAATGTCACTGAATAATCAATTTTATTCAACAGACTTATATTTCAGTATTAAAGTATCTTAGTTGAACCTTGCTATTGCATTATCCAGGGTTCCCGGATCTGCACTCTTTGCTTGAGAACCTAACAGATGTAACCTCTATGGAGGGAACTCTTTTTCATTCTCCTCCAACCTTCCCTCCTATACCTTGGGTCTGTGACATGCATTAATCATTAGTATTGTAAACGTCTCGATCTAGCCATACAGCTGACCGTACAATTCTTTGCAGTCGTCTTTATCCTAAGCATTGCATTAATGGCTTAATAAGAATGACCTTCAAAACTGTTATAGCATTTATTTTATTAACGACCAATATAACAACATGTTTACAATTTAAGTATATTTACAAATAATCACAACTGTACAAATCATGTCCACTGGAACTGGTGCCAAAAATGCTAGCTGCATTTCCCCGCTGAAAATTGTAATGAAAATGAAATGTAATAAAAAAATATTAAGTATATAAAAATTCAAAATTAGTTATATAAAGACTAATTTTATAATGTGAAATACGTTAGCGAATCGATCGAATCAATCATTCAATTATCGTTAATGAGAAAAACATACATCAAAGTAAAGAAATAACGAAGACTTCGAATCAAATCGGGAACCGCCGTCCAGCGTCCATTGAGAAATATAATAGTAATCAAGGGTACAAATCACATATCTCGTGATTAATTGCCAAGACGATTCTTCGTTCATTCCACTTTTCTGTTTAAATTACATCTATAATTATAGTTAAAGGACATTCGTAGACGAATAATATATATCTATGAAACATAATCGTGAGTGAATGATTGATTGACATTCAACGCACAACCTTAACTAGTACACTCTAAATCTACTAATTAAGGCTAGCTCTATAATGTCTCAATGAATGAATGAATGAATGAATAAAATTTGGAGGGAATGTTTCTTGAGTACCTGTGTGGGATTTTTTAAATTCCACCTCAAAGGCGGCGATTTGCTAATATTGGCTAATTCAACACTGCTATGACACTATTCGTAAATTAATAAGTCATATATTATCGATAAAAAATATTTTATAAAGAAATAATATCGAACATAAATCACAACACGAAATCCCTTTTCGATAGTAATGGCGGTCGTTATTTATAACCGTAATACAAAATCAAATTATTGCCTATAGAATAGTTTTATAGGTGGAAATGCGCGGAATTTTTCCCATTAAACATAATCTTCCATCATAATTTTATGGCGTTTGACGCTTGCTCGCTCAGTAATAGATGTTGACATATTTGTTAGGTAGGAACGCTGGTGAGAATGAAAAAAGTGTAAAATGCCTATCGTGCCTTGCCACCGTCGGGAGCAACTGATTGAGTTATAAGCTATAATGGCAATTCCATCTTGTTTTTGCACTGTTTTTCACCTGAATGCCATATGGTGAGGCATCCGCTCATATTTAATATACATTAGGCTCAGACTTCGATCTTTGATTTCAGCTTTCTTGCTGCGGCTACGGGAATGCGTGACTTGTTTATTTTGATTTGTCACCTTTGATATATGAATCCTTTTTGTTATTATCCGTAATATGTTATTATGGATGGACTGGAGAACTTGATTACATTGCTTTTGAACGTTCGATTCCATTTTCATTTTATATACGGGAGTGACATGTCAGTACATTCACAGTTGCAATAAGTTTAATTCTAGCTTAATCATTATTAGTTTGAATAGAAAACTTGTAATAAGTTGTGGCGAATTTAGAACCATATCTTATATAAAATAAACTGTTCATGAAATTTATATATCCGTAAAACTACATTAATTATGTCACAAATAATAATATACATTTTACGTTATTTAAAAAGTAAACTAAGACTGTCTTTTTATTACGCAAATGAGCGTACCTTTAGGGTACTGGTTTGTACTAGTAAGGCAATATCAAATGAATGGAAATGAAAAGAGATAACGGGAACGAAAATTAAGGAAAATTAATTTTGGGCCTCCTCACTCATCGAACTAAACACAACAGAACAACCGATAGTACATTATGTCGCGTCGCGTCAAAGTTGAACCGGCTGTCTCGATCGGGGAAGTATTAGGCTCTCACAGAAAATAGACGATGTCGTGCAATGAGCGAGAGTGCCGGAGGCCCAATCACCCACCCCTCTTTGTTCCCTTCCTTTTTTCCTTCTCAGCCCTTCCCTCCTATCCCTTAGGTTGGCGACACGTATGATAGATATATTTGAAGTATCGCAAGCGTTCATAAGTAGAGGTGCTTACCATCAGGCAGACCGTATGCTGGTTCGCCAACCGCCTTGAAAAAGAAATAAAAGAATTTAATATCAAAATAATTTCAATCTATATTCATTGTTAGTTTCCAACGAGATACTAAAGTGATAGATTTTCAAGGACGAGGCCTACAGAGATTCTTTAAAGCTATAAGCTACTATCACTACAGCATAAACACGATTAATTTTCGAAGGACGTTATCAAAGACGAGACAGCTAGTCGCCGGTTTTCATTAAGCACTCGATATTGGCTCTTATTACATGTTAATTAGGTTTAAAATTGCTTGTTAAAGGCTTTCAAAACTCGCAAGAAAGGCATTTCATATTAACCGGAATTTATCAGTACATTAACTCCTGCATACGCAAAAAAAATTATAATAATAAAATTTCAATATCGTAGTAAATGTAAGGAATTATTAAAATAATAAATTTTATTTTAAAACTTCTTTAAATAAATTTAAATTACAACCTAGATTAAAAACTGTTATTTTGTCAACAATTATATTTTAGATTTGCATTATTAATTATTATAATTAGTAATTGTAAGGAAATAAAAATCATGACGGATATCAATCTGTCACTTTAACAATCCAGTTATTATGAGAAGTGTATGAAGCAATCCAGGTATTCACAAAGCCGGGTAGCCGCTGTAATCGAAAAGGCTTTGATGCGATGTTTAATTAAAGAAGTGAATAACGTTGCCCGCAGTCCAAGTTCACCTGCAATCTTAACATTGAACCTTGAAGACAAATGAACTGATCGAACCTCTAGATTGGAAGACAATCTATCATCTTTAAATACGTTTCAAACTTAAAAATGATCATTGAGCATTTTATATTGTTTTAATTCAATATCAAGAAACGAAATTTAATCCACTGCTCCATTGCGGATTGATATATTTATGCATTCTCTATCCACTGAGCAGACACTATTATTATCTATTGTGCTTGTGTTTTCTTACCTAATAATCAACGTATAGATACAAAATTAAGTATTTTATTTTTTAAAAATCTAAAAGTAGTTACAATTACCCAGGATAAACAATTCTACAAAGCAACAATAGTCTTGCTTGTATCCGCATCCATGGGCATGCTTGACTGGAAAAGTACAATGTTCAAGTGAGGCAGTCGTATTCGTATTGGAGATTTTAAGGAATTTGGAAGTCGGAAGCCAACCATCTCGTATGACTCTCATCCGATTCCGCAACTCAAATGACAACCCACAGTGATGCCTTTGTTGTTGCTAATGAACATAATTTTCGTCTTTCCATCATCATCTCCATCAGGCAGCCCATATTATAAAACACATTATCACAATTGATAGTTATAAGAAATCAAAATTCACTTAAAATTCACAAGTAAAATGTAAATAAGAATTTGAAACTATGCGTGGTATATAATATGTATAAATATTTATATATCAAAGAAGGTGAGCCAAATAATTTGAGCCACCAGCTGAATTAATTAACCCGAGATGATTATTCTATAATTACGTAGTAAGTTCTTGCGCTTGCAGGAGTTTTGCTCCACTTAACAAATAAATTCATATTAAATATGTATGTAGTTTCGAAGATTTTTTTAGTTTTTTATAAAGTATCTTTGTTTTTTTATGTTTCTGATGCTAAGCAATTACAGCCGCCCATGAACATCTGCAACACCATAGGGCATGCAAATGCGTTGTCACCATTTATAATACAACTGGTTATGCGCTGGCTAACCTCGAAATGCGGTTGACGAGCAGCCACTTCACGAGTTTTTAACTAACGTACGGTGGTAGCTCACCAGGCGGTCCTTTCGAGCCCTACCACCAGCATATACATGTCTTATAATTTCTTCCACGACACTCAGGATTCCTCACGATGTTTTCCTTCACCATTAAGCACGAGATAAAATTAAATCAATTTAGCACTTGAAAACTCAGAGGTTTGAGCCTGGATTTGAAACCCCGACCTTCGGTTAAAGTCTACGTTTTCGATCCGCTCGGCTTTAATTTAAAAAAGTAAATACAATAAAAATTCTATATTATTTCATTGTCTTCGTAAACGAATTCCAGCTACGGATACGCAAATAGGTAATATTTGAAGCAATAAAACCGTTATCGGTAAAGTTATCGCCGCGCAACGGAGCGCATTTTGCACGCTTCTAATGAACGCCTTATGAAACAGGCAATTTATCACATGTGGCCTTATCACGAAACTGATAAATTTTATACGAAGAAACTTATTTAAACAATAGCCAGTACATGTGACTTCAAACTTGACATAAATTAGTATAATATACTTGAGAAAATAAATAGGTCCTCTATTGTATTTGTTTTCTAAATTCCTAAACCTTTAACAATTAGGTATTCAGTTTCACTAAAGCGGTACGTGCTTCGTTATTTTGTAACGTTACATACAAACTCTCATTAGGAATTCGAACAAGATGTATTTCAAAAAGAGCGTCTTTGTCGGCGCCTTGTATCTTCAGTGTGACCATGAATAAATCAATGAAAACAAATAGTATTCGGCTACCAGTGTTCCCAAAAGGCTTTTTTAAATGATGTATAATCATGCATTGTTTTAGCTCCCGTTTTGTTAAGAAATCCTAAAGTATGTTAATTTATTCAAAGAGAAATAATAGGTAGAGCATATTTTCCTGCCAAGATTTGAATGTTGTACATATAGATAGATCCGAAGCGTAATTTGGTAGACACCGAAACTAATTTATTTAACAAAGGACCGGCCGACCGATAGATAGAACACTTTTTATACGTATACAAACATGATGCCTGTAGCTACATGTAATTACTGATGCTCTGTATAATATTATGCTACCTTGCCTCAAACCTTCTTTACCTTAACAAAAAAGGAAAAACGAACTTGAATATTAAATATTAACAAAAAAAAACTATACATTTTATAATGTTAAATAAAAATTGTTTGTCCTCTATATGTTTCCAAGTCACAGATCTGATGAAAAGTATTCTCATGATAGGTAGGCCTTTTATTTGCAAGAGGCCGACTAGGTAGGTGCCACCGCAGTGACAGTTATTAGTAAAGCAGTATAATGTGTTTCGGTTTGAAGGACACTGTAGCTAGTGAAATTGCTAGGCAAAAGAGATTTGGACGCAAATAAGCAATACCATGTCAACCCACAAAATTTAAAAACTGAGTTATATATGCAGAAGTGTTGGTAAATGGCTGAAGAACACTTTTCTTTAATATTTGTAGGGTTTTAAGCTTCAAAGCTTCTAAAAAGCCATTTTTTAATCATGCAATTTATTTATTATTTTAAACCTTTTGGGTATATTATATACGAAATATGCAGTTTGTATACTTATTTTATGTGAAAATAAGTAAAATAACTTACATACATCTTGAAATTGCCAAAACCTTGACCAATACATAAAAAAATCATATAAAGCAAGTTGTTCAAAATTTTCAAACGCGTTTTTCTCGAAATGACATTCGTGTGGGTTGAAATGGTATTGCTTATTTGCGTCCATTTAAGAACCAATATCTCGAGGTTGGCAGCGCGGGAGTTACACCTATAAGGGAATGGTGTTGCAAGCGCTGGGGGTCGTTGTTTTTGCTTGTTAACTTAGTCTCATAAAAAACCTAGATTTCCTTATACAATGTCAAAACTAGATGAAAACAAAGAGTGTCTTAAACAAAATGGCAGATAAGTAGTATGTAATTACGTGTAACGTATACATAATATAAGTAAGTTTAGTTACAAACAAACAGTATAGTATCAAAACTAAAGTTACGAATACTTGCGTATGGTATATATTAAGTTTGGTAGAAATTAAGTAATGCCGCAGTTAGTTACGAACTGTTTCTAGTATATAAGTTGTGACTTCATCCTAGCATTACTCCCGGTATTTTTATGTACCCAGTGTCTGCTTATTACCCTTATCCGGATTTGACAGGTTACTAGTTTTTACACAGAGCAATTGCCATCTGACCTCCGCAACCTTAAGGGCGAACCAGTAACTACGATAAGAGCAATTAACTTATCAAGAGTTAACGATTATTATCAGATGTTATTGATAATAACCGGGACCGACAGCTTAACGTGCTCTCCGAGGCACGGTGGGGAGACCCACACGGACAAACGCCCAGACCGAGACAGAAATTTTAACAAACATCTGCCCGAGCGGGAATCGTACCCGCTACCGTCGAGACTAAAGGCAGACTCGCTACCCACAACGCCACAACGGTGTAGTATATAAGTTGTGTATGCATATAAATATCATATTGAAATTCATTGTGAGTCTTTGTTATACTTTGTTATTTAAATTGTTTTAAATTTTAGAATTACTTTTAATGATATCTTTTTAAGATTTTAAAAATAAACAAATTGTTACCTTTAAGGAAAATGATTTAACTTTTAGTTTCTGTCATTATATTAGATGCATTTTTATAGTATTGTATTGTAAAAAAATGTACGGTCTTTAAGCACTTCACTTCACTTTCTTTCTTATTTTTGTGAAAAGATACATCTGGACAGATCTATCTGGACTGCAGATCGATCTGGACCCTTTACGTCGCAAGGTCTACCCCTAAATTATTATATAAATCATAGCAAATTAAGAATAAAACCTCTATAATAAAAGTGAGTGTACACTTTTTTATATATCGCAATAATAATAATTAGACGGCCATTATTCTGAGAACGGAAATTAGAAATATCTTAACTGTTCTGATTTCCAAGTACAATCCAAGGATAAGTAAGATTTTTATTGCAATCTTTTTTTTTTTTTTTTTTTTTTTTTTTATGTTAGAAGTTGGCAAACAAGCATACGGCCCACCTGATGGTAAGTGGCTGCCGCAGCCTATGAGCGCTTGCAGCACCATTAGTAGGTGCCACTCGCGCGTTGCCAACCTCGAGATATTAGTTCTTAAATCTTGTTCGCCCAGTAATTTCACTAGCGTACAATGCCCTTCAAACCGGAACACAGTAGTGCCTAAACACTACTATTTGGCGGCAGAATATTGGACACTGCGGTGGTACCTACCTAGCCGGCCTCTTGCAACAAAAGACCTACCACCAGTGTGACAGTGTGTTTGTTCGGGTTGTTTGGTTAAAAAAACGAATTAGGGTTCCGTACAATAATTATATATACCACGGGAGTTGAGCTATATACATATATCATTATTAAAACATCTTCAAGTTATTTTGATGACACGATATGAGAGAGGACACTGATTTCTGTAATACAGGTCTTTGAGCCTAGCACAGACATCAGAGACTTCATTATAATTTGTTACTTTTTATGTGAATAAAGATTTTTATTATTTAAAAAAAAAATTTAAACTATAATGACGATACAATGAATTTATTAGACTTTAAACTTTATTTATATATAATCTAGGAATCGAAATCGCATGAAAATTTCTCAAAAATAATTTCACATAAATAACAAAAGTTATAAAACTCAGATATTTTTGATAGGTATCATATATAGAAGTGTGAATAAAATGATTAAATCTTTTATATAATTTTTATGTAGCAGTTATTCCAATTTAACATATTACGTGTAGCTCCAATAGTTTCATAAGAATTGAATAAGTTCGTTAAACCATATTATACTAAATTATTTTCTAGATAAATACTTTGCTGCAATATTAAAGCAAGTCATCGGTAAATTAACGCACTGTGAGAAAGATTTTAGTATTACTTAGAAAGGTGGTAAGTACTTGAAGGAAATGAGACAGGAATAAGAGGGTCGTAACGAGGTTGAGACGCTTCAGTGCTCACGGCGTTTCCGGTTGGCATTTACTGTGAAAATAGACCCCACCTGTTGATGAGATTTTTACTGAGAATCAAATGTTAATTATTGGTATATAAAGCTTTTGATAAAATAAATAAACACTACATACTCAATAGCATTATTTTTTTGTCATGACGGTTGTTAAAGAAAACGGTCGGCCTGATGATAGCTCAGACGACGATGATACTAGATGACGTTGTGGTGCAGCGGTAGCGAACCTGCCTTAAGCACCTCAGGTTAGATTCCCGCTTGGAGCAGATGTTTGAACTGATCGTACAGGCATGTTTCCGGTCTGGGTGTGTTTGTCACTGCATCCTACGATCGCGTGCCATGGTTGAAGTTTTACATGCGCGTGGCCAACCCACAGAACAAGAAAATACCCTGCGTGCCAGCCCAAGTGATAGGAGTTCAAGAGATGAGAAGGGAAACAAAAAGACGACGT
Organism: Hestina assimilis; assembly: GCA_023373885.1. Classification (NCBI taxonomy): domain Eukaryota; kingdom Metazoa; phylum Arthropoda; class Insecta; order Lepidoptera; family Nymphalidae; genus Hestina; species Hestina assimilis. Next base: position 8,943,548 of record CM041754.1, read on the forward strand.
TGTGGCGCAGGGGTAGCGAACCTGCCTTAAAACGCCACAGGTCGCGGGTTCGATCCCGCTCGGAGCATAATATGTTTGTATTGGCCATGCAACCATATTTTCCGGTCTGGGTGTATTTGTCCTTGTCATTGTAAATGTTTCCGGACCCCCGACACAGGATATTACTATCCTAATGGGGGCCGTTGAGTGTGTAGCGTTTTTTTATTTATTTATTTATTTAAAATAAAATAAATAAAATTAATTTAAAGGAAGCAGGAGGGGTAGAAGATTCGCTTTCACCCTTCGCACGAAACACAATACTACTGATACAATTACTTTACGCCTTCGCCTTTATTTTCTGTGAGACTGTCACTGGTGGTAGGTCTTTTGTTGCAAGAGGCCGGCTAGGTAGGTACCACCGCAGTGTCTAATATTCTGCCGCCAAATAGTAGTGTTTAGGCACTACTGTGTTCCGGTTTGAAGGGCATTGTACGCTAGTGAAATTACTGGGCGAACGAGATTTAAGAACTAATATCTCGAGGTTGGCAACGCGTGAGTGGCGCTTACTAATGGTGCTGCAAACGCTCATAGGCTGCGGCTGCCACTTACCATCAGGTGGGCCGTATGCTTGTTTGCCAACTTGTAACATAAAAAAAAAAAAAAAAAAAGACTATACTACTTTCCCAGTAGACCCGGCCCATTTATTCTGGGAGGTGCATGGCTGTACTACTACTAACTATAATAAAAATTTTAAAAGTTTTGTTTTAAACAAATTATAATAATAATTCTTCCACTTATCTGTAACGATTTTTTGATATCAGTCCTATTTTCGATACCTCCCTTTCATGTCTTTTTTGATCACGAATCCAAATAAGTCGTTTTGTAATATTTTAATAAAGTAGTCCTAAAAGAAAAATCGGAAAATGATTGACTCACGACTGAAAAAAATACGTTGAACGAAAAAAAAAAAACAATACAAAAACGCCGAATTAAAAAGGATATCTATTCAGGAATGCCTTAAAAGTAATCATAGTAAAAAAAGTCGGTCAGTCCTTATTTCTGACTCCTCACCACTTCCAAAAATTAGATCGCAGGATGATAAAAAATTCGGCGCTAAAAAGAATAACACCGTGGGTCTATTACTTGTACAGCATGTCATCGACGGTTCATTAAAATACGATGACTTAACACTAACACTATACTGGACTTCATTGATAGCCACTGACGTAGGTTTGACTGCATAAAAACACCATCAAACTGTCTCCAACGTAAATATAGCTCTTATTACCAAGGTATAAGGAGCACGGTTTTTTACTCATCAATTTTTCGTTTTGGGATGAAAGATCTCTTACAATAGCGTTTCATTCCGTGGAATCCATTGATAAGTTTGATGCTACCAGTGTTACAAGAAGCTCTCACGACCGTTCAGAAAGATAATTACTTCCGAATATAAGACGAAATTCCAGATGAAAATGAAAGTTTATACCAAATGACATCAAAGGTTCGATTTTCAAATTTATAAACAACTCATATATTTGATAAAAATTTAATATCAATGATTTAATCAAAATTTCAATAAGAAATAGTAGAACATTACCTTTATTTGATAGGCTAAACCAATATGTATATTGAAAGAGCTCCTTACACTACATTATTAATTATTGTTTGCCCATGATGTGGTACATAATTCTAATATCAAATTGCCCTTTCACGATATATAAAAATTTTCAATAATTTAAATATCAAAACGAGTACCTAAATATTATGATGAAAATAATTATTTCGTTGAAATAATATAATATTATGAAAATGTCAGCCAACTGTAAAATTTCGCAAATTAAAATCTAGACAGTCTTTGCCAATCAATTATAAAGATTTATATTCAGCCTCAAAATAGAAAGCTATACTATTTGCTTTCCAAAACCGTGAGAAAAGTTTTTCATCACGATCGACTGGCGGGCGGTAGGTACTTAGTAACTAAAAGTAAAAAAACATTGAACCGTTAAGGTACAGTTACGAACTACTGTGCCGTGGAAATAACCAATTTGATGCAAAATCGAAGACACTCTGTGAGGCCGATTTTGTTTGGAGTAAATTAATTAAATCGATTTGAGACGATTTTCCGTCTTCACTTGTCATATTCAGCGTTGAAATTACAATTTTCTACATTAAAATGTATCTATTGTGTCCTGAACAACGGTGTAAAGTTTAATTTCACTTAGAAACCTTCTCAATGTATCCTGCTAATATCATTGCGAAAGTTTGTATGTTTGAATGTTTTGCGACGGAATCTCGGAAATTTCGATTCGATTTGGAATTTGGCACAGAAATAATTTATTACCTGGTTAAATATATGGAACTATTGTCACGGAACTATTGTGACTGTTACTATTGTCACGGAAAAAGTTAAATACCTGTGGATCTAAAAACAGTCAGTCACTAAATCGGTGATTATATATAGTAGTGATATTGCAACTGAGCATCTCCGTGCTTCGGAGGGCACGTAAAACGTCGGTCCCGGCTACTATCAATTTAATAATAGTCGAAAAGTCAAGTCAGACGCCTATACGGGCGACCTGAATAACTCTGACACTAGGTAGGCCAGTAACCACTTGATAAGAAAAAGAAGCACCTAAAACCGAAGTGCAGGACTAATCCACTTAAAATATAGGTTGTCCAGCGTTCGCTACCGCTGCGTGCCTGCCTGCCTTAAATCTGATTTTAACGCCACAGGTCGTGGGTTCGATTCCCGCTTGAAGCGTAATATGTTTGTATTGACCATGCAAGTATATTTTCCGGTCTTGGTGTGTTTGTCCTTGTCATTGTATGTATTTCCGGACCCCTGACACAGAATATCACTACCCCAATGGGGGCCCCCATTTAGTGTGTAGCGTTTATTTATTTATTTGTAGTACATATATTGTGTTACAATCTTATGGAATATAAAAATTATATATCAAAAAAATAACATTTATGTTAAAGCGAGCGAATCCGCGGGCATTGGTCGTATATAAATAGATTTAATTCAAGTTTAATCGGACAAACGATTCAAATCAATAAACATAATAAGTTAATCTCGTACTACAAAGGTTTCATTTATAAATGCATTTAGGAATAGTGCAAAAAAGGCAATAACAATTCTAAATGAATATAAGTGATTGTAGTGAAAGTAATATTAGTGATATCTATAGGTGATGTAACGTTACAATAAGGGTTTAGATTTTACGTTTTTTATCGTCAAAATCTCTTAACTCGTTTAAGGTAAAAGTTACAGTTACCTTATATTTATGAAAGGAGGAAAACTGAATGGCATATCAACGCCCAGTCGAAACCCTTGGCTCTAGAAAGTTGATTTTTTTCACAGGTGTTAGTTTTTCAAACGTAAGCTCTATAGAAGGATTTTTCGAAATTCAGCCCTTAGGAGGAGAAAACAATTTTTTCGGATAGACGGAAAGAGTAAATGATTTAGGGTTGGAAGTTGGGCCTCAAGATAACTTATCGAAAAAACCAGAACAGTGTGAATACTTTTACTTGACGTTAATGTTCTGTGAGGGTAATACTCTCCGATTCCCGGTCGCCATTCGTATTCATAACAAGGTTTCACTTCTACTGGAAATGAGAATAAATAAACGCTACACATTCAACGGCCCCCATTAGGATAGTGATCTCCTGTGTCTTAGGTCCAGAAATATACAATGACAAGGAGAAACCCTCTCCAGAAAACTCTGACACTAGGTTCACCACTAACCAATCGATAAGAAGAAGAAGACCCCCAGAACGGAAAATTCATCTGCATGGTCAATACAAACATCTGCTCAGAGCTGGAATCGAACCCGCGACCTGTGGTGATTAAGACAGGTTCCCTACTGCTGCGCCATAACGACGTCAAGAATGAAAATGTTTCAGTTTCATGGAAGTACAATACCTACTGACGATACATTAATATATAACCGCCTTTGTGCTGATAAACATTTACGCTCCAATTCTACTTTGATAATTGAATATAAATGTTAATGCAATAAACATTTGTTTTAATACTTTCATACTTGTACATGTAACTAGCTTCTGTCAGCGGCTTCGCCGGTGTGAATAACGATTTTAACACTAACTTTGATCCTACTTTTCACACCTTCAGGGATGGAATTTTAGAAAATGTATAAAAACTTGTTTCATTATCTTTAATTGTCCACCAAAAAACATAGATTCAAACTTCTACTTTCAAAATTGACGGACATCCCGCACAAACTTTCACCCCCTTAAGATTTGAATTTCGAAAATTTTTTTTCTTAGTGCTGGTTTAGGTTTGGTAAGTCCAATGGTTAAAAAAAGTCAGATCTTCTCCTTTTATATAGGTTTTTTTCTGAATTCGTATTGCGTTTAGCTCTGCTGACTTAGGCAGCGAAACCAGGCGGATATATAAGGCTGGCCGCTTCCGACAAGCCAATGCGAAAGTCTATGTCTTATTTTATAGCATTTAGCTAGTCTATATGTAAGTGTAAAATTTGATGCCACCTGCTGTCATCGTTCGACGTCAACTCAAGAACATTTTGACCGCAGACAGAGCATCAGAATCCGGATAGCGATTCAGCGGGGACGTGCAAGTAACAGCATGTCCCGTGGAAATGATTTGTACAGTTATAATTATTACACTACATTACATTTTGGATCAGTACATATAAATTTCATCTGCTTTTTAAATTAATTTACTTTTGTTTTCTTTTCTTTGTTTTTGTAATAGAATAAGCAAGATCTCTGTTACATTTGTTTTAGTTTAATATTAAGAAATAAACAATATTTTACAATGTTATAGAAGAGCGGAGCCCTCTGGCACAGGCATTGTCATGCTTAAAAGGGACTTCAGCCACTAGTTTTTGTCTTATTTCTAACCGAAAATAAAGAATTTTTATTTATTTGTAAATATGGTTAATATTGAATTTTAAATTTGATTGAATGATAACTTGTCGCTTGTATCATTTAATGCTCAGTTTTCAGTCAATATATCAATAAAATATTTCTTGATTATTTCGCGAACACTGACAAAATGATAAATGCTTACATAAAAGAATGACGCCGCATTTTGTAACTATCGCTCCGTCTAGGTTTTTTCTCTGTATACGATTTTAACTAACACTATGCCCTAATTGACTTGTCATTCGAGAATTAAATTGATTGCTCGATCGCCGCACAACTCACAACATAGATGTCTAATTATCGCCAGTACTGTCAGTTAGGTTAGTTAGTGACATAGAAGTAGTATATAGAATTGAATTTTATCACGATCGTTGGTCGGTATGTTCTACGAATAATATTTTGACATTTAGCGAAATTAGACATTATGAAATATAGACGAATAGGTTTAGGATAAACGTGGCCTGTCCAGTAGTTATCACTGCATACATACTCATACATAACACCATTGACACCGTTGTGGCGTTGTGGGTAGCGTGTCTGCCTTAAGTTTCGACGGTTGCGGATTCGATTCCCGCTCGGGCAGATGTTTGTTAAAAATTTCTGTCTCGGTCTGGGCGTTTGTCTGTGGGTCTCCCCACCGTGCCTCGGAGAGCACGTTAAGCTGTCGGTCTCGGTTGTTATCACATAACATCTGATAATAATCGTTAACTCTTGATAAGTAAATTGCTCTTATCCAATGAGTTACTGGTTCGCCCTTAGGGTTGCGGAGGTCAGATGGCAATCGCTCCGTGTAAAACTAGTAACCTGTCAAATCCGGATAAGAGTAATAAGCAGACCCTGGTTAAAATAAAATACCGGGATAATGCTAGGACGAAGACATACTCATACATAAATACATACATACTCTGTCCCTATGTATGCTTAAATCTTTGCTTAAATCTTAAAAACTATGCAAAGGATTTTGATGCGGTTTTTTTAATAGATAGAGTGATTGAAGAGGAAGGTTGATATGTATAACAATAGTGGAAACAATAATTTTTGAGGTTTCTAATGTGATGTGATTATTCATTACTGCCCACACACGACTGTGTGGGCAGTAATGAATAAATCAAAACTACTGGATCGATTTTAATCATTTTTTCAGTGAATGACATAGACTATATATTTTATACCCGTGCAAACCCGGGCCGCTAGTATACCTATATTTTACTATGTTTTACATAAAAATATATTTTTTACAATTTTTTTATAAAGTGTAAACAAAAACATTGAGATCACAATGGATGTTCCTATAAGATTAGAAGAGTTTCCTCGAGTTTAAAAAAAACGGTGAACATACAAAACAGACGTACATGCAGGCGAGCATAGAACGTCTTTTTTTGAAGTCGTTTAAAAATAATCTTCTAAGGTGGTTAGACTTATACATAACAATCCTAATTTTCTTAAATTTTATTTATGTATAAATTGTATTAAAGATGCATTTTTAAAAGATTAAATTTAGATTGTGGGTTTCATGAAAGCTTAAAAAAGTTTTACTCCATTATTAGATTTCTTATGAAACGGTATGAAAATGTATTTTATAACGTAAAACGTAGGCGAATACTCAAAAGGATATATCTAATTAAGACCCTCAAAGAGCATCCTTTGAGGAAAATTCATATTAAAAATGTCTATAAATAATATTTAACTTCTGTAGCACCTATTCAATATGAAATTATTTTTTGCTTGTACACCGCTATTATTACTATACTAATAACAATAGCTGTAATATTTGTCAAGATCTCTTATCCGGATTTGACAGGTTACTAGTTTTTACAGCGTGCGATTGCCATCTGACCTCCGCAACCCTAAGGGCGAACCAGTAACTCATTGGATAAGAGCTATTTACTTATCAAGAGTTATCGATTATTATCAGATGTTATGTGATAACAACCGGGACCGACAGCTTAACGTGCTCTCTGAGGCACGGTGGGGAGACCCACAAGGACAAACGCCCAGGCCGAGACAGAAATTTTAACAAACATCTATCCGAGCGGGAATCGAACCCGCAGTCGTCAAGACTAAAGGCAGACTCGCTACCCACTAAGCCACAACGGTAAAATGTATCAAGATTTTTTAAATATCTTATTAATTTTGAAATTGAACAAAACTCACTGGCAAACACGTTTATGAACCTTTTTTTTTCGGAATGTGTATTGCTGTTGGCCTTACTGGCTTGACAGCGTCACCGGGCGGGACAGTTTATGAACCCCTAAATGGTAAATGGTCACAACAGTTTAAGGCTGAAGACCGTTGTGGCGTGTCGGTAGCGAGCCTTCCTTTAGCCTCGACAGTCGCGGGTTCGATTCCCGGTCGGGCAGATGTCAGTAATGATATGTTTCGGTCCTTGTGAGTCTGTCTTTATTAGAATAGAACTTTAGTTTGAACTTGAGGGGGTTGAAATAAGGGATGAAATTTTGCATGAGAAACCAATATTTCTATATTACATTAAAGATGCCCCATTAATAATCGTTAAACATGCGGGCGAAGCCGCGGCCAGAAACTAATATAGCTAGACAGTATGAACTCTCTTACAAAGTTGTGTCTCTACTTGGCCATTTAACAAAAGAACACTGTTTTATAAAAAAAAGCTACACTTTAATACAAATAAAATCTAAATTAGTGACTATTTTTTGTAGATAGCTTATTTTATTTATATTAAAAATATATAAATAATCTGTGAGATCAGTGATTAGCAAAGGTAATCAAAATAGTTATCAATAAAAATAAAAAGCTGCATTACATTTTGAAAACAGCAAAGGTTTTAGATTGATATGATATCAAACTTGAAACAATAATTTAGTAAACGTATGGTAAAATTTTATTCATATATTAATTAATTCTTTATATAAATCGATCCGGAATTTATTGTAACCACTCGTCAACACAAACATCTAATTTTATAAAATACCAAGTCATAATAAAATTAGCTATGCTTCTTATATTTATTCAAAAAATATATTATAATATATAGGAAGAAATAAATTGACAACTAAATGTTATGACTACACTTCCTTATGAAAAAAAGTTTGAATAAAAACATAAAATATATAAATGTTAAACGTTGTTTATATATTTGGACAAAATTAACATTATACTTACGAAGATTAAGAAGATAATACGTGTATTAAGAGAGTTAAAAAGAGACGTGTATATTTCTGACTGCACTCTTCACAATGAATGGGCAGAACTAATCCCCCTCCATTGCGCTAGAGTCTGTTTTGGTAAAGCACTCGGGTGACAAAAATTTTTACTCTTTATAAATATAATATGGACTTATTATAATATTCATTGACGCATTTCATACGTAAATTTTGCTTCTTCATAATATATATAACTCATATAAGCTGTATAAGCTGTTTGAACATTTTCCGTTTTTTGAATTATAACATATTTATGCTCGGTATGTACTACGAAAAGACGTCAAAGACATCAAAAATTTTAAATGTTTATTATTTTGAATCGGAGGAAAAGAATGTGAAGCTGTTTCGATATATAAAGACTTTATTTTAATCACTTACCAATTTAGTTTGTAGAAATAACTAAAATGATAAAAACTCCTATGTTAGAAATATTCGCCTTAAAATACATATCGTACACTAAGTGTAACTTATATTACAAAAACTTTACATAGACTCAAATCAATATAATAATTTATAAGGTCAATACTTTTATTACGTAAAGTATGAAGTCTATTTCCATATTCTTAACAATATCCTAAAAGTTTTTGGTTCTTCTACACGTCTCACACTTGTACAGGTGGGTGTGTTCCATGTGCACTCACTCACACAGAAACAACCCGACCTCACGCTAGCTAGAGGCCCCGGCAGCACGCACACCACCACGCTCCGTTCTATCTGTACGAACACAGTGGTACTCTCAGTTCTATACAACCTCCTCAACTGCACTCACGCGCAGAAAAAAAGATAACGCGATCTATCGATCTTTTTTCCAATAAAAAGATACCGCCGCCTGATAGACATCTTGGCTATAGTCGGGTAAAACTGACCTCTACTAACGAACGCGTCTCTATCGATCTTATTCAAATCCTATTCTTTACGACTGTTAATTAATTTAACATGTCGTTTTTTAGCATATAAATATGGGTGATAATGATTTTGTATTGTGTACGTTTCTCATTTTGATTTAATGTAAACACATTTATTATAGTTTGTGACATTTACAAGGTGCTAATGTTTTAATGTTCTAAAATTAATATATCGTAGTTGTGGTAATGTTTCTATATAAATAAGTGGATTTGTATGTGTTTCCGTAATTGTTGATGAAATTCATCCATCGGCTCATACCATTATGGAACGCCACCAAAATGGTATGGATGTGTGGGTAGGTAAGGGTATATAAGTAAATTTATTACTTTAATATAAAATCAAGGTTTGTTTCAACAGATGTTCAATAAAAGCTTAATAAATCCAAATAACTTGTAAGATGACTAAAACTATTTCATATAATATACATTACACTTGTTATAGTAAAAACTTGATTGTCTTTGTATTTTTACTTAGCAACACCTTTAAAAGTATGGTTATATCCAAGTTTCTTTGTTATATTTTATTCAACATCTTTTGAAATAGATTGTAGTAATAAAATACGATGAATTATATTTTCCTGTATATGTGATACCGGAAAATATAAAAATACAATTGTCAATTTTTAAATTGGAATGTTTTTAATCCCCGATATTTGTACCTTTTGTCGTGTAGGCGGATCGAGCTATAGTGAGTTGTCATATTAAAAATGACCATTAATTGATAAACGAATTTCAATGTAACAAAACTTATATGAACAACTATCATCACGTCTAAATACCTATTGTTGTTGAACATCTCAAAAACAATAGACTATTTACGTCATTTTTATGAAATATACCTTATAAGTCGTCATTTGTCAGTAATACCTAAATGTAATAATGTTTTCTAAATTTGTATTACATTGTCAATAATGAGTTCTTTTTAAATTCTAAGTTTGTTCTGCATAATTAAAGTGCAATATTATGCAAGAACTATGTTAAAACAAAATTATAATTATATCAAATATATTAAAAAAGCAAGTGACTCAATCGCCCAAACTCTACGACATAGACTTATACTTACACAAAAACAACTTGGATATAGGAAAGATGGCTCTTATACTTTGAAAGGTGCCGTTTTATATCCCGGAATCCTCCATCAAAATAAGGAAGGGAAGATAACTTATTTCTATACAATTCTATATTAAAAAATACTACCTACACACAGGCCGCTACGCGTGTTTAGTCTAGCAGTCTGACGTCACTACCATGTCAGTGACGCGAACTCAGTTTGGCTCCCACCAAAAACCGCTGAACGCAGCCAAAAAGGCTTAATATCAAAAATCAGTTTGCAATTTAGACGATCTGATTCAAAAAATTTTTGAAATCGGCTAACAATAAATAATATTTCGAATTTCAATAGAATTGAGAACATATTAAAATATTACTTTTCTTTAATATTTATGAGTCTCATTTGAAATTATTACTCTCTATAGAAACACACACAAAGAGCTTTCGTGGAGCTTTGAATCCTTCAAATATTGAAAGTTAATTCTTTCATATTTCTTTATTAAATTCGTGACCGTTAGGATGAGAAAATATTATAAAATATATTAAAAGTGAACATTTTCCAAGATTTTCATTATACTATACCGGATTTAGCTATCCAAGTAAATAAAACTGAAGTGTCTTTTGTCAATAGATTTTTTATTAAATGCGTATACAAGCAAAAGAATAATAGAAGTAGAAATAGTTTTTTTTTCTAGCTGTTTATCCATCACTTTGATCCAACCAATCCCCGAAGTGGTTAGACCCATTTTCACAAGACTTTCACCGGCATATAGCTGATATTACAAGGAGTAACTCAGCCTTCTTTTATTTTAGAAAACGGAGTAGACTTCTGGGCAAAAAAAAATCCAAAATGTTAACCACTCGTGCGAAGCCACGGGCCTAACTTGTTTAAAATAAATTAGCTTAAAATTACTTCGAAGGAAAATTATTATTACGTATCTATAGCTACACTCATTTACAATTGTTATTAATCAAATGTATTGCATATATTTCCTTATTATATTTTTTTATAGGGCAGGGTCGTGTAAATCAACTGGGAGGGCTGTTCATCAACGGTCGACCATTACCGAACCACATCAGGCTGAAGATAGTGGAGATGGCGGCGGCAGGCGTGCGACCTTGCGTCATCTCACGTCAGCTCCGCGTCTCGCACGGCTGCGTTTCAAAAATCCTCAATAGATACCAGGTTAGAACTAGACGGCATCTATGTGATATTGAGGACAATAGAATGCATCTCACGATATCTCTCAAAAGAAAATCGTTAATCGCTCACTTACAGAACACCTGAGTTTTAAGCGCAGGAGGTAAAGAATCAATCTCGAAACTTAAATGACTGTCATGCCCATTCTTAGCATTAGCTACTTAAAAAATAACTTAAAACATAAACTCAATTTAACTATCTACATGAATTAAAAATTAGCAGTAACAGAGCCATTTTCCTGCCAGCACAAATATGCTGGCTCGACTGGGGAAGTACTACATTTTTATAGAACATCGGCGTAAAGTAACAGTATCAGTAGGTGTTGCATTTCGTGCGATGATTGAATGCGCTGCAAACCCAATCTCTCAACCCCTCTGTTCCCTTCTTTTTTCCTTTCTTATTCCTTTCCTCTTTCTATTTCGGGTTCGCAAGGCGCAAGAGATATTTCAAGTATCGCAAGCGTCAATAGGTAGCGGTGACCATTGCATTACCATTATGATCGGGCAGGTCGTACGCTTGTTTTCCAACCGTCATGAAATTAATATAAAATTTTAACTTAAAACAAGTTTTATCAAAATCTCTCTAGTAATCTTTGATAGAAACTCGACCACACAAAGAAAAAATCATAAATCAAAAAGGATACTTTGGACATATCCCTAAGCACTACATCTTAGTCGCTTTTTGTGAATATATTTAGTGGACAAACAATCATCTATTTCAATTTAATAATAGAACAAATTATTGGAAACCGGATCGAGATCTATTCATCGATTTTCTCCATAAGCCTGTAATTGAGACCGAATAAACTATATAATTTGTTGATGTCTCAATGACATTTGATTAAATATATAACGTGTTTACTTCCAACAGATTAATCAATAGTTATAGAATGTTATAAATATGATATCATGCTTTACATAATTAATGTCAAGTTAAAGCCGTGGGGCGTACCCTGCGATATTTCACGAATAGTATGCGTAATTTTGTTCTGCTTAAAAGGCGTACGTTAAAAACGATATTAAACGCTACACACTCAACGGCCCCCATTAGGATAATTATATCCTGTGTCGGGGGTCCGGAAACATTCACAATGACAAGGACAAACACAACCAGACCGGAAAACATGCCTGTACGATTAATACAAACATCTACTCCGAGCGGGAATCGAACCCGCAACCGTCGAGGCTTAAGCCAGACTCGCTACCCACAACGCCACAACGGTGTGTACGTTACATAAAATAAATAAAAATATCACTTTTATTTAATATATTATGCCTGCCTATCCTGTGACTTTGATTCATTGGACCCTAGTCTACTTGGACATTTAAATGAAATTACATTATATAATATTAGGCGCGAAAAATCAAAATAAACCTCTTTATATATTATTCTATAATTATTGTATTTTTATATAGAAATATATAAAACATAAAAAATATAAAACGTAAAATAACATACCTGCTAAAAACGACTTGAAGGATTTATTTAATGAAATTAATATACAACTATTTTAAGGATTGAATATTACAACTTTAGAAATCCATTTGTTTAAGACCTACTAGTTTCCAAATCTGTAGTTGTAAAAGTTATCATTATTGTTGTAATAGTTGTATTACAGTCTGTTGATGTAATAGTGGTATTATAGTAGTATTCTATTGTTGCTTAAATATGCTCTTCGTTATAATTTTTGCAATTTTTTACAAAACCTCACCCTAAAACATACAACTCTAGAACTTGATGTAATATCATCACTACATAGTATAAAACAAAGTCGCTTTCTCAGTCCCTATATCCCTATGTATGCTTAAATCTACAAAACTAGGTAACGGATTTTAATGCGGTTTTTTTTAATAGATAAAATGATTGAAGAGGAAGGTTTATATGTATAATAACATCCATTAAATAGTGGAGAAATACTGTTATTTTTGAGGGTTCTAATGTGCCACAGGCAGTAATCAAAACTACTGGATCGATTTTAATAATTTTTTCAGTGAAAGACATAAGCTATATATTTTATACTCGTGCGAAGCCGGAGCGGGCAGCTAGTGATTTATAAAATGTCTAAATTATATATACGCATAAGACATTTAATATTTTTTCATACTTATTTTTATATACGAGTATGTATAATATATATCCAATAAGATCGTAAAATGATCTGTTAACAAATGATGTACATTCAACAAAAGGCAACTATTAACTAAAATTACATTTGGTTAATTGAAATAAAGCTAACCTTTTTTATTTACATTTCTTTAATTTAAAGTTTTTATTTTTCTTTCAAATAAGTAGATTTTTGAACAAAAATTTAAGGTTATCTCTTTAAAAGTGATATAACCCACCCAATCCTGTTGTAGTTTTAAACAATCGCTATTGACACCAGCGCAGCCAAGCCTGAAGGTTCATTTTCACTCCCGGCCAACCGCCACAATAATATTGATTGTTTCGGCCAGGAAGTCCTATTTCACGCACCATGGGAGGATCTGTGACCTCAAAGTACATGTTTTCAACCAATACAAAGCTGCTATTATGTAGTAATATAAACGTGTTGTAGATCTAAACAACTTTAGCTCTTAGAACAGAGAAGGAGACTTCAACAACAATTTACAAACATATACCTGTGTATTTCTAATTTTTTTTACCATAAAAATATGTTTATTTATTTACAACCAATATTACAACATATTAATAACATTTCAATAATAATTATCAATAATTACAACAGTGCAAATCACGTTCACGGGGAATGGTGGCAAGAATGCTAGCAACATTTCTCTGCTAAATCGAAATCTCTATTCTTTGGGCGAGAAAAGAATCAGCCCTCATTTCCCATTTTAATGTCATCAGAGGGTGTAAGTTCCTTTTTAATGATATCACGGCAGTGCCCCCGCAAAGTCGAGCAAAGAGCACGGCCGTAATATCATTTCTTGCAGCGACTCGAAGCACTTTTGACTCTCCATGTAACTTTGTTGTCAATAAAGCAAGAAGTTTGTTTATTCCTTTCTTGTCACACAAAATTTCATCACACGTCACATTATGAAATTGTAACGGTGTTTTATAAATACTTCTTTAAACATAACAAATATTAACAAGTCTAGTAGAGGATTGCTGTTTTCAGCATGATCGAGAAATACATCCCCTTTCCAACTGAATACCCTGTCATAAAATATCGTTGTAAAGTAATTGTTTTTTTTTTTTTTTTTTATGTTAGAAGTTGGCAAACAAGCATACGGCCCACCTGATGGTAAGTGGATGCCGTAGCCTATGAGCGCTTGCAGCACCATTAGTAGGTGCCACTCACGCGTTGCCAACCTCGAGATATTAGTTCTTAAATCTCGTTTGCCCTGTAATTTCACTAGCGTACAATGCCCTTCAAACCGGAACACAGTAGTGCCTAAGCACTACTATTTGGCGGCAGAATATTGGACACTGCGGTGGTACCTACCTAGCCGGCCTCTTGCAACAAAAGACCTACCACCAGTTGTATCCGTATTGTTAATTTAATCAGTTTGTATGTAGGAGACTTTTTTCCCTTCTCTCTCCTCTCCTTCTTCAGATCGACTGCGCTTATTCTACATCTGGTATTGCAAGTGTATGTATGCAGGCTACGGTGACCAATTATCGTTAGTCAGGCCAAACGTTTGTTGTCCAACTTCGTAGTATATACAAATATTTTTTGGAGATATCGTGAAGATTAATTTATTTAATATTTTTTTATTCATTGCAGCGAATGTAAGTAAAGGGTATATTCTATATCTAAAATTAACAGCATTGAAACCTACATGCCTTTGATTGCTAGGCATAAACTAACTAACAAAATAACCTAACAACTATTTAACGTTTTAAAAGAATACGGTAAATAATATCCAAATACTGATGTATTTTAACAATACTAAGCGATCTTCGCCTTACTCTTATTATAAAAGACCTTACGTCTATGCTTGCCGTGACCGAATGTAATAAATATAAACCACTTTTTCCAGAAATAATTTCAATATTGATTAATAACTAATACTTTCTTTACAAATTCAGTATTAAAAAGCTTTTACTGGACGATAATGACAATAAATCTTGTTAAAATTAATTAGGTATAAAAATAAAAAGGGATGTATTTTATTGTATCAGGCATCTAAATTATCATATGGGCTCACTTAAAACAGTATGATTTAACAGCAGAATTAAGCTATTCTGTTCGTGCAGGAAACAGGATCCATCAGACCAGGCGTTATTGGAGGTTCGAAACCAAGAGTTGCAACTCCCGAAGTTGAGGCAAGAATAGAAGAGCTTAAGAGACAAAACCCGGGAATATTCTCTTGGGAAATACGGGAAAAACTTATAAAGGTAAAAAAGTCAAATAGAATGTTATTAAAATGAATAAAAATGTGTCATAATAAAAGTAGTAGAGTTCTAGCTCAGGCTATTTCCCGTAATTTTTCTGACTAAAATTTCTCAAAACATTATTAGTATGAAACATTATAGCAATGAATATTCTAGGGATATTGCTATAAAGCAATTGATTTACCCTAATTTAAAGTTGTTATTCTAATAGAAGTATGTCGTTATTGAAATGTTGAGAAGTCATTCGGGTTATCTATAATATAATACAAAAATTTAAATTATTTTTCTTACAATTAAATGTTACATATTTAAATATATTTTTAATGTTATTAAATGGTTTTTAGCTCTCTAATACTGAAGGATTTTATTGGGTATTCCATGAGCTTACATTTTTTAAAAGTAATTAACTTATTGAAAGTAGAGCTTGTAAAGAAAATAAGATTTTACACAGTCATAAAAAATATGTTATAATATAATTAAACTATAACCTTAAATAAGTGTACATAAGCCCTTTATATTGAAAAGTTTGTAAATATAAAATAAATTTAAGCTTTCGGTATGATAACTCAACTGAAAAATTACCTTTTAATTTAAACAATTACTGGAATTAATTAGCGTAAGATCAACGTTAAAATTAAAGATTTGTATTTTTCTTACGATCAGTCACGGTAGGCGGTTTCTTATAATATTTTTATCAAATTTATTAAAAAAAAACTTTCTTAAGTTAATGTAAACTCAATGACCTTCTTGTAACTTAATTATATCTCTTACAAAATATCTAAGGAACTCCCTTTACTAAATCTTTTTTTAATAACTTTTGGAGTTAGTACCCCAAATCATATACATATAAATATTCAAGCTCCAAACAAATTTCGATAAAACAGTTTAAGCAGCTTCGCTGTGAAACTGTATCAAACACACAGACAGGGTCTTAGGCTTCCGCAAATATTAACGTTGTATAAAAAAAACTATTTGTATGATATACAAAATAAAAACAAAATTTCAGGAAGGCGTGTCGGACCCTCCCAGCATATCTTCGATCTCACGGCTACTGCGTGGCGGTGCCAGGGACCCGGACGGGAAGAAGGACTACACCATTGATGGCATACTTGGAGGTTAGCGATAAAAATATTCTATCTAACTAATATTACAAATGCGAAAGTAACTCTGTCTAGCTGTCTGTCACGCCTAAACTACTAAACGCATTGTGATGAAACTTACAGAGATAGACTGGACTTTGGGAAAGGAAATAGGTAACTTTTTATTACAGAGAAAGGCTTAAAAGGATTAAGATGGAATGAAAGATATTATGGGAACATAAACACATAAGCTTTATGCTATACCACTAAATTATCTATGTAAATAAAATCGTCAGTTTTGATTTTTGAAGAGACAAATATTTTTGCACACGATATTATCATTTGCCACGAAGCGCAGGGCTTTACATGAGGCATAATTACGGAGTTCAAAGTCAATCAAGCGCCAGCCTAGAGCCTCTATTTGAGACAAAAAAAAACCGGGCCACCATCAACTATATGAATTCAAATTTTATAGTATCGGTATCTTTTAATAAATATAGTTTCCTGTGCAACAATTACAACCACAATAAGGCTATCCTTTTTAATTGCAAAACAAAACCATTAAAGTATTGCACAATGACTCCTCAATTCGTGCGGCTATTTTTGGCAAAGCGGTGCACAACCTGTCAAAGCTTTCTCACGATTCAAAAAATCAATTTCCGCACACAAATCTTACACCGTCATTGTCGCCGGTTGATATATTGTAGATAGAGCCGAAGGGCGGTGTGTTTAGTGAACTATAGGTAGAAGTGTACCGACAAAGTTGCCGCGGTCGCCTGCAGAGCGACTCGATAGTGCTGAAAACGTTGACAATGTACGTAACATGTTTTGGTTGTAGTGTCATTGTTGCATTATTTTGCACTCGCTTTATATGACTTTGAATTCCACCGCTCCATATACCTGTTTGTATTTCCGCCTGTACATTCTCCGCTCTAATTTATTTAGCCTTTATATAAATCCTTTACATACGTTGCTTTTGTTAATTTGTTTCTTAGATATATTTTACTTAAAGTTCTCCCTCGATATTATTATATTTCAAACTAATACTATAGAAATAATAAACGAAACGCATCATTACGTATCACGTTTGATATTTTATAATTTTGTTTATATTATAATTCTATAATAAAAGATTATCAGTTGTAAAAAAATTCAATAACTTTTAAAACATACTAATTACTGAATGATTTGGACATCTAAATGAATGAACGAAATTGCGTAGACTTTTTTAAACTAAAAGTCTACGTAGATAATCATAAATCGTCCACTTTCACATACAAACAAAACAAAAGTGATAAAAATCTACCATTTGTATAACAACGGTCATTAGAATTAAATGATGTCACGGTGAAAGATAATGGAACCACCTAGAATACGTTATAAAAGTTGTTACATTTGGATTACACGCCTGATGCCGCACAGAGAGTTATATTATGTACTGAATTGTTGCATCAATTTATTACCGCCGTCCATCACGATGTTAAAAAAATGTATGAGGTACGACGGTAGAAAAATAACTTTTGAATATATAAAATTATACTTCTATTAGTAGAGCCCTGCTTCTTTCAGTAGAAATGGGCCGGCTCGACCGGGGAAGTACTACCCTTTCACAGAAAATCGGCCTAAAGTAACAGTATCAGTAGGTACTGTTGAGTGTCGTGCGATGAGTGAGAGTCAACCTCCCACCCCCTCTGTTCCCTTCCTTTTTCTCTTCTCATCCTTTCTTACCCTCCTAAACTTTGGTTTGGCAAAACGCGTGTGTTACTTCAAGTATCGCAAGCGTTCATAGGTTGCGGTGATTGCTTACGGTCGTATGTCGGATCGTATGGCTACCGTAAAAAATCCGATGTAGCTATACTACTAATTTACAGAAATCTTTCTGTACATGATTGTTATATACTTATTTTTAATTCATAAAATTAAAAATTTTTTGAAAAAGTGAAATACGCGTCGTTACCGCTTTTGATAGAGCCAACTTTAAGAATCGGTGATAACGCTCAACAATAAACAGATACTTCTACTTTTACGAATTTAAAAGTAAATTATTTAATTAAAACATAAGAAATCTGAACGCTTCCTTAATTTTCTTTCAAATAACATTTCAAATTCTTTAACACATTCCAGAAGCGTTCCAGAGATGGATTTAATTCCAGCAAGAACTCGAGAGCTACGCGGTATATTCTAACCAAGCGGTCTTGTTTTATTCGGCGTTGTAAATGTATTCAAGTTTTGTGTCATACAATAGCCCGCACACGAACACTCCGGAAATATTCTGAAATTAAATTAATAGAACTATTTGTCAATATATTAAATTAAAAAGTCGACCGACATAGTCACGATCTATATGTGTTCATTTTATGCTTTGCCTGCTATACATATGGCAAAGATCTTAAGATCTACGTGGTTGATGTTCTGGCTGCCTTAATAATTTTATCAACCAGTGCCTCAAAAATACGTCCAACCATGATTCCTTTATATAAAAATGCACCGTGACAGATACGACAGATGTGAATAGCAACCAGCTCTACTTTATATTAAGACTACCTCCCTCCTCTTTGGTGTATATTTTAACATGATAAATAAATGAAACTCCCACATATATTAATGTTCTTATTACTAGCAGGCCCAAAGCATAGTCGGGTCTGCTAGTAATGTTAATATTAACAAAGGTCACATAGTAGATTTGGTAATATGTGACAAAGGATAAATTAAATCAAATGAAAGACGTGTTTGGCATATTGGCAGTTTAAACGTAAATTCTATATTTTATTAATTTAATTTATTGTATTATTGTATTTATAACATAATTTTTAACATCCTGCACTTCTTCTCTTTAAACTTTAAGTATGTCAAAACTCACTCTCCTACGGTACGGGCGTAATATACTAAAAATGAAGTCCGAAGTTTTCTCTTCACGTACCTAGGTATATAGATAATTGAAATAAATATATTGTTGAAAAAAAGTTTTCCCGACTATTTCTAATTTACACCAACGAATAGCTTTTGTATTAAAATTGACTATTCCTATAAAATAACATTAACTCGTATATCTTACGTTACTAACTAAATCAAAGAGCAAAAATGCTTACAAACCATATATCGTAATTAATATAGCTCGTCAAGCGTAAGAAATGGCAAATAAAACACGCCCACAGACGTGCTAATCCTGCAACTCGGCCATCTGTTAACTTCAGAACAAACCGCTGAAACAAAGGCGTCCCGACCGCTTTAATGAACCCAGATTATGGAGGTGTTAAACCGCCGTCGCAGCTCTTTCAACTCTCAAATTATGACTTTTGAGACCCGCCGTCTTTGTGGGGTCACATTTCGGCAATCGCCAAACTACATCCCACTCACACCTATAACATTCGTGTAGCACCTTCCCTTTCGCCCAACTTAATCCTGTATAGTGTGTTCCCATTGAACTTTATTACCACGTGTTAAATATACATATAAGTGTCTAAGTCATTTAGGCCCATACATTATGATCAGAGTCGGAACAAAAAATGGCTAAATAATATTATCTCGACACCGCAATGGAATTTAAGCAAAGTAAATCATTTTATTGCAATATATTGTATTTTATTTTGTGTCGCAACCTTTGTGGTCAGCCTTGAAATGTTATATTTTATTTACAGTACTGAATGTATTTAAAGTATTTCAATAAAACACTGTGGTTTAGGAATACAAAACTGTAACCAATGTCTCTGAATGTATTTACAGAAGCGATTTAATCTTATTTAATTTTAATAAAAAATAAAAAAAAAATAAAAAGATTTAATCCATGCGTAGATCAAAATGTTCTAATACGAAAAATTCCTAGTGTGAGTTCGGAAGAATGGTGGCTAAATGAGCGCAAGCGCATTAAACCCGCGTTGTCGTTTTACGTGTCATAAATCCAGATCGCGACACCAAAATATTGAATAGTGCCAAAATGTCACCCGAACGGCAAAGGTGCCGACAAAGGAACCGCCGCGCTGGGTGTTCGTATTCTACCACACTGAGCCCCCATTTTTTCATTTCATTCAATTTTGACTTCTTTCAAAAGGCTATTAATATAAGCCGCATTTTTTAAAAATGGTTTTAAGGGCTCAGCCGCGTATTGTTAAGGCACTTTTTAATCTGTTTCCGTAGGATACCGCTACCGATTTATAAATGAGACGGACCGCGATACGACCGACCCTGACGTTTTTTTGATTTAGGCGAATTAAAATATGATGTGGGCTTTTATAAAAACTTTGCTAATAAATAACACGCGTTTGAAAAAACAGATGAAGACAAATTGGTACAATGTATTGTCAGATAAATTATAATATGGCTGTTTGATCCATGCATTTCTTGCACCATAATCCTTATATATAGGGAGATCTTCGTCAAAGAGGATTAGTTATTTTGCAAAAAGAATAATTGAACTGCTCAAATCACGACAATTGCCAACGAATTAGGTACACACACAAATAAATCATTTGGACGCATTTCGCAAGGTTAGTTATATAGTAGGGAATTTTTTGGTGTATCTAAAGAGTCTTATAATGAAATATGTAAAACACATATATCCTTCTTCTTCGTCCTAGCATTGTTCCCGGTATTTTATTTACCCAGGGTTTGCTCATTACTCTTATCCGGATTTGACATGTTACTAGTTTTTTATACAGAGCGATTGCCATCTGACCTCCACAATCCTAATCCAAACCAGTAACTCATTGGATAACAGCAAATTACCTATCATAAGTTAACGATTATTATCAGATGTTATGTGATAACAACCGAGACCGACAACTTAACGTACACTCCGAGGCACGGTAGGGAGACCCACAAGGTCAAACGCCCATACCGAAACAGATGTTTATAGAAAACGTCTGACAGAGATGGAATCGTAAACCCGCAACCATCGAGAATAACAACGCCACAACGGTGTCACACATAGGTGTGACACCGTTGTGGCGTTATCCTATCCAATGAAAATAGTATCGCTAGAAACCGTTTACTATTGGTGAATATATCGCGTATACACATGAATAATAACCAAATTGAGAGCTTGCTTACTTTTAAAGTCAATTAAAACAAAATTTAATTGACAACCAGCAAAATAATCAGTTGGTGTTATCTATTATTATAAATGATATTTGAAACGATTGATTAGAAATAGGAAAATCTATTGATTCACAACCATGAACTTGATGAAAAGCAGTTACTGGAAATCTACATAATATGTACAGTAACAACACTTTGAGCATCAGTATGCTTTACCAGGTGAATCAAGAAGTAAGAGGGGAGAGAGGAAAAAAGTGGGAAAAAAACTTGATTCTGAACCTCAAACGTTTTAATCTAAAGGGATAGTACTAGCCCGGTCGAGACAACCAAAACAGAATAGCTCTGCTAGTCATAAAATAATATTTCCAATTATTTATATAATATTACATGATAATTATAATGTTGACATACTTATATATATTCTTAGGGAGAGGATCAGATTCTTCAGACATAGAATCAGAGCCCGGATTAACCTTAAAGCGGAAACAGCGTCGATCTCGTACAACATTCACCGGAGAACAATTGGATGCATTGGAACGTGCTTTCCATAGAACGCAGTACCCAGATGTGTATACAAGAGAGGAGTTAGCCTTACAGACAGGACTTACTGAGGCTAGAATACAGGTAGGCTTCTCCTAAACTACCATTATAGAACTGCAATTGAAGCATTTTTAAATCTCCTCATTGATAATTATATAAAAAAAGATAAAGATATGTTTTAATGTCTGTAACTTAAAATCAACTTTTACTAAATTCTGTTTGAAAGGTTATATCGACAAAAAAGGTGCAATAAATATAATTATTTTTTCCTACCTTGACGTAAAGTTCGCTTCTACTCCCTGGTACGAGGGACAAAGTTGCCCTATTCTCACCCGGCAAGATGACACTAATTAACAACTCACTAGCCCTCCCGGTAACCTAGCAAACGTATGTTTATCCCTCGTACCAGGGACTAAATGCGAATTTTTCAATGTAGGAAAAAAATCTAGGGATCACGAAAGAAAAGTAGGACATTGCCAAAAACGATTGTCAATAATCGGTGGGTGGGTAAAAAGAATGTCCAACTTTTCTCGAACACATTACACTCGAGCAAAGAGCAAAAATTATTAGTTTAATACAATGGATATATAACAAAATATTTTTGAAATGTAAAATATATTTTATGTAATACAACTGATATTATTCTTATATTCACACATCATACAACATTCGTTGCTTTATCTTTCGAGACCATTTAAATATTGTAAAGTAAACAAAAATAAGTATATGTAAGCATAATATGTCTTTCGTGCTATTTTACTTTAGTTATACGTCAAATGTATATATAAATAATAAGTATTTGACATAAATAAAATTATTTATTACAGGTTTGGTTCTCTAATAGACGAGCTCGACTAAGAAAAAATACAGGTCCGAACTCGACTCCAACACTCGCAAGCTATTCCTCTCTACCCATGCCACAAATACCATGTCCCTATCCTCCAGGGGAAATACCTTCTCTATCTCAACACCATCCTCAGCACCCGGATCCTTGGCATCATCAGAAGTATGCCAATTATAATCAGTTAATGGCACAATCTCAACATCTGAATCAAGCGTTTCAAACTGCTGCTTTTCCCAGCTCATCTGGTGCTACTTTCAGTCATTTAGTGTCCGGTGCTAGCGCAGCTACTCATAGTCAGATATTGGACGCCAATGCAAGAAGTGATTACGCACGATATCCCCCTAATGAAGTCTATAATAAACCCATGAATTATTTGCCTAAAAATTCCGAAGGTGAGGATAAAATTGTTAACGACGAAGTCATGGATCAGAGAGATGATGCTTACGTTAAAGCAACTACTAATGAGTACAAAGATTTACAAAACAGTGACTATCCAAAAGTTCCTACTGATTACTCAAAACTTACTATAGATCCATCGTCTTCCAATTGGAGCCCATCCAATAATTCATTGAACATGGGTCTGAGTGGACTATCGAGTGACTATAAATACATGAGTGATCCTTACGCTTATCCTAATATTACTGCGGATCCTCTTAACCAACATAACTATACTAATCCAGGGAACGCTGCTAATAAATACTGGATTTGACAAAAATATAAGATATTTTTCTTTTAAGTTAGGTACCTGAGCATTAGTGGTATAAGTTCAATACCTACACATATGACAAGTACCTTATTTAGTATAGTAAGTTTTGTTTCAGTGTAAAAAGATCTTTAATTTTATTTAAATTATTTAAAGTATAATTGTATTACTATAAATGCAACATAATACATTGTTTGTGAAAATTACCTCTGTATGCATTCCATTAATAGATACCTATTTTAATACCAAATCTGTAAATTAAGTTATTAGAGAAGTCACTAGTAAATATAAAATCTAAATATTAGTTTGTTGTTTTATTATTTTAGTACATTAATATTAGCTCCTTTAAGTTTTTGAATATACATATAAATTTTGAATACTCATTTTTAAGCCCCTCTTATAGTTCAGTTAAATAAATACTTTTGTTCAATTTTATTATATTGATTTTTTTTTAAATAGCACATAAGGTGATAATATATATGTTAAAGAATATTGTACAACAATAATAAATGATAGTATTCAAGTCAACAGTAGGCGAGTACAATTTTGTTTGAACACCAATTAAAAAAATAGGCAAGGTGTTCGCATTTTATGAAATAAGACACAGTGATATGTTGTACTAAATTTATATTTCTCATTTCAATAACCCAATATTATTTATAAAATATTCAATTATAGAAACATTAGAATTAAATTAAATAAAAAAATTACATAATAAGTCACAGGATAAGTCTTTATAATAAAAAAATAACAAAATATAATTATGTATGCATCGTTTTATTTAGAATTACAATTGCTCAAATATTTCAACTACAGTCGCACCAGGTTCGGCAGGTATTGTAATTCCATCAGTGTTTTCAATTGGGGCTGGTAATTCAACAGGAACTTCTGTATTAACCATTCGTGGGCCTTGTTCTGATGGATTAAATAACGCTTCTAAAGATGGTTCTGTGATAGCATTATTGGAAGCTGTATTGACGTTGCTAATGGCTTCGTTCCCTGTAGTCGGAATATCAGAGCTAGTTACTATGGTCTCAGAATTTAACTGAGTTGATGTATCCAACCTAGATACTGCAACTTGTTCGATGACATTCTGAGCTGACGGTGCGTCAACAACCGTCGCTTCTGTATTTAAGTTGACATTCTCAATGACCGATAAAGTATCATTATTTGCAGTTTCTAATGCATTTGATTCTAAGGTTGCCGCTTCTATGTTTAAACTTGTAGTTTTATTTTTATCTACTGAAGGAGAATTAATATCTTCGGTATCCGCTATGACAACGGAAATATTGCTTGCTACCGGGCTGGCTTCCGTTGATAAAGAGGCTTTATCATTTTCACTTATTTGTGGTACATCTACAATTATTGGTGCAAGAAGTTCTGAAGTAGAAAGTTTATCTCCCGTGTATAAAACATTATCTGTAACACTTCTATCAGTAATAGTGGCAGAAGCTGTAACTAAATCACTGCTTCCATCTGGTACAGCAGAAGCTGAGTTGACAGATGATGAAGTTTGATTTGCTTCTATTAACTTGTCGTCGTCGATAGTAGAAATGCCTTTGGTTGCGTCATTGCTAGCTATAGTTATAACGCTATCACTAACTGAATCAACATTCCCGGATAATACTTCACTATTAATTTTCGTTGGATTGTTTTCAGTCTGTATATCAAAGATACTTGTAACAGCAGCCATTTCGTCACCAGAAACCGACATAGTATTTGTAAATGGAACATCCGTAGATACAGCATTGAGATTACTATTAATACTGGAAGGCGCATTCTTAGGTTCAATATTCACGTTGCTATTTAAGATTACTTGACTGCCTATAGAAACAAAATCTGTACTTAAGGATGTAGGACTTGAAGTTTCAATTTTCGAACCTGTATCTACATCAATATCACTTCTTCCAGTAGGAATATTAATATCATTTGAGAACGGTAAATTACTTGACTCAACATTTACATTATTACTTATAGGAGTCTCATTTTCTCCAGCATTGATAGAATCAATATTTGTTAATAAAGGACTAGTAGTGTCTATATTAA
The DNA here is from genome assembly GCA_023373885.1 of Hestina assimilis. Classification (NCBI taxonomy): domain Eukaryota; kingdom Metazoa; phylum Arthropoda; class Insecta; order Lepidoptera; family Nymphalidae; genus Hestina; species Hestina assimilis. The sequence continues at coordinate 8,969,360 of CM041754.1, forward strand.
CGTTGTTATTTAAAACAGGGTTACTACTTACAGCTGAGCCTGTATTTAAGGGCGGAATTGTAGACTCAATAAATCCATTGTCGCTTATGGTATTATCACTACCTCCAGAAGACGGAGCGCTAGCACTCTGCGATGGTACATTTGTAGACTCTACATTAGCATTATTATTTGAAGCAGTATCATCAACTCCCGAAGGAATAATTTCAGTATTTGTAGAGTCATCAATATATGTTTGCGCTATAATAGCATCAGTACTTCCAGAAGATTCCACGCTTAAAGACGGGGTCATAGACGGAACATTAGCATTGTTGTTTATAACATCATCACTACCTGCAGACGACGACGGAGACTTTGCACTTAAAGATATAGTATTTTCAGACTCAACATTTAATGCTGTATCTGAATTATGTAACTCTACATTAACTTTGCTTGGCATTGCATTATTACCTTCCACAGAAACAGAGGTCACACTTGAAGATGGATCATTCACAGATTCATCGTTTGTATTGCTGTTTTCAGCAGGAATGCTGTTAATACCTTTGTTGGCTTCCACAGTAACAGACGTCACACTTGAAGATGGAGCATTCACAGATTCATTGTTTGTATTGCTGTTTTCAACAGGTATGCTGTGTATGTCTGTGTTGGCTTCCACAGAAACAGACGTCGCACTTGAAGATGGTGCATTAACAGATTCATCATTTTTATTACTGTCTCCAGCAGGAATACTGTTTATGCCTTTGTTAGCTTCCACAAAATCAGACGTCACACTTGAAGATGGAGCATTCACAGATTCATCGTTTGTGTCACTGTTTCCAGCAGTAATGCTGTTTATGCCTTTATTGGATTCCACGGAAACAGACGTCACACTTGAAGATAGATTGTTAACAGATTTATCATTTGTATTGCTATTTCCAGCAGGAATGCTGTTTATACCTTCGTTGACTTCCACCGACACTGGCGTCACACTTAAAGTTGGAACATTAACAGTTTCATCATTTGTATTGCTATTTCCAGCAGGAATGCTGTTTATACCTTCGTTGGCTTCCACCGACACAGACGTCACACTTAAAGTTGGAGCATTAACAGTTTCATCATTTTTATTACTGTTTACATCAGAAATGCTATCTATTCCTTTGTTACCTTCCTCAGAAACAGAGATCACACTTGAAGTTGGATTACTTGCCGATTCAACATTTATGTTTTGATTTACAGCAGAAATTGTATTTATGTCTTTATTAGCTTCTACAGATAATGAGTTAGAATCACTTACAGACCCAACATTATTGCTGTTACTCATAGCAGTATCACTACTTCCGGTGGGGACAGAATTAGTACTTAAGGGCGGAACATTTCCAGAGCCAATAACCCCATTATTATTTAAAGTGACTTCAGTATCTTCCGATAAAACTGTATATTCAACATCATCAGTGAGAATATTGTTAATATTTTCATTTACGTTTATAGCTGCATTATTGTTGCTGGAAACATCTAAGTCACTATTGACTGCAGATGAAAATTTATCATTTGAAGATGATGAATGTGATGATCCAGCGTTAGTTTCAACGGCAATATTATTGTCCAAAGAAAGTGGAGTTGGACTTGAAGTATCACCGGACACTATTGTAGATCCCTCGACATTATTTTCACTAATTAAATCATTATTTGAATTATTGCTAGTATTTTCGGATTGGTTATGACCTGCAGTAGCCCAATTTGGCAGTATATTAGATAAAAACTGGGAAATAGTTTGAAGAAATGATCTCTGTTCTTTTATGTTCTCCTGCGCAACTACAGCCCATGGCAATGTTAAATTATTAAGTAATTCAGATTTATTATTTAATTTTTCGATATTTGTATCAAGGTCTGTGCGCAACTTATGTAAACTAACTGCATTAATATGACTTATCAGCACATTTTGTAAGGCATCTCGTGAGGCCGTGTCGTTTTGTAGTTTCGTTTGCATAAGCGTAACGATTGCTTGGCGGCGTTCTGTCGCTGTACTGTTTGAATTGAGGCCAAGCTCTTCTTGCATATATTTATTTATAGCCGCCCGCTTCTCAGCTTTGGTACTTAACAAGGTCAAACCATACTTAGTATAAATGTGATTTCTCCAAATGTCCCCTAGTTCTACAGAATTATCTTCTTCACTGTCTAATAAACCATCATCATGTGTTGATTCACCATCCAAAGTTTCTTTCTGTAATTTATGAATTTGTTTTTGTTGTTCCTCTTGTTTTTTCCGCTCTTCCTTCTCGCGTTTTTCTAAAATCTTCTTCGTCCTCTCCTCTTCTTTTCGTTTTTCTTTTTCTATTCTTTCAAGTCGCTTTCTTTCTTCTTTTTCACGCTTTTCCTCCTCTTTACGTTGCTGTTTAGCCTGCTTTTCTTCTAACTTTCTTTGTGCTTCTTCTTCTTTACGTCTTGCCTTTTCCTGGCGTTCTAACAATTTCTGTCGTTGTTTTTCCTCTTTTTCTTGATGTTTATTTTCAGATTCGCTTTCACTAGAATCATCGTCGTCTTCTTCTTCATTATCGCTTGAATCGTCGCGGTCAATAGATGGAACAGATTCGTCAGAATCGGACCTTCTACTTCTCAGTAATACACTTGAATCACTTGATTCATAAGGCAGGTACTTTGCGCTTACCAGGCATATGCTAATCTGAAACGCGTAAAATTAATTATGAGAAAAATTATAGTAAATTCAATACATTTGTAGTCTACCAATTAGGAACTTTAAATTTTTATTTAAAAAAGGAAAAATGTTTGTATTCTTATTCAAAAATTTTAAATATTTAAAATTTAAATTAATTAAAATTACCAGTAATGGATAAAGGGTAAAAATATGAAATAATTTCAATTCAACTCTAGTTGTATTTCATAAATATCAAATTATATTTTAAATAAAACGCAAGTACTCTTTACAACTAATTCAAATACGCAAAATATGTTAAATTGATAAACTTTGTTAGATATACAACCATTTGCAAAGTAGATTTACAGGTTAATGCTCACAAACATATAAAACGTTAATACGAATCTATATTAAGCCCTATTTTGAAAACGAATATTTTAATTTATAAAATTAACAAAACAAAAATCCAAAAATCAGATTAAGCATAAATGAAGTTATCTTAGAAACTTTTTATTTTGTGGTACGAAAATTATAATTAAAATAATATATACTATATATTAAAATAATATATACTATATATTATTTACTATAATATATACTATATATTATTTACGTATCACATTTTTTTTACTCACTTTATAATCTTTAAAATAAATTCATGATTATTTTTTTAAATAATTTTACTATTCAAGTGAAGTATAATGAAAAAAAATTTAAAAGCTCTGTGTAAAAATTATATAAAAATACGCACTCTATAAATACACACGTAATACAACTATATATTCTAAAGTACTTACAAGCAAAATTAAAATCGTTATCCTCATTTTGGAGAACTAGGTTTCGTGTCGTTCGTCACTCAACTAATAACTACTCTTCATTTGAACTCGTTCGTAACTGTGATACAAATCTCATAAGAGCAACCTTTTATACACGACCTAGCAATTAGTAGATAAGATAGATAATTCTCCTCAGAAGATAACTAACAGAGCCAAGAATAAACAAAATGTTTTCGCCAAACTGACTCACAGCAAACAATCATTAGTGTAATATCACTAATGAAAGTGTCTTAGGTACAAACAACCGGATGCTATCATAATATAATACAAATAATTGAGAGGAAATGAGAATCTTATGTAATTATTGATAAAAATAACCCATAAGCAGATTGTATTAACGTGTATGACTACTACAATAGCTATTAATGAAAGAATAATTAGGTATATTAAAAAAAATTTGAATGATGGTCATTTAATGGTGTTTCAAACATAAATACAGAATGTCTAGAGATTGTATAAAACTTTACATGCCATTGGGGAAATTATGAAAAATGATGTTAAGTAAAAGTCTGGTTTAAGAACTTTTTGATATGTTCGTAATTTAAAAAAATTAAAAATTTTGCTAAAAATTGTTGTTTAGGTTATTTTTTCTTTCAATAAAAATATAATGAAAGACACAAATTGTTTAATAAATTGTTTATTTAATAAAAATTACCAGTCAAGTGCGTTGTGGACCACGCACAGTTGAATCTAAAGGGTTCCGCAGCATGGTTATATAATAATAACTTTATTTCGACCAACAATGGATCATATGTTGTTAGTAATACAAGTATCTTACGCCTATTTGTTAGTAATTTCTAAAACTTATTTAACCTAAGACCGGATTAATTTGTCAGCACGTGAATCCGATAGCAGTGGTTCACATACAAACAACTTCTATTAACAAATGCTCTCAGGACGCCACTTGAGCTGGAAAGAATCCTGCGCAACAACGATGTGCACCGCTTTCGTATAATGGTATAAAAACAGTCCACATACGCCTCGGCAAAAATCCCCGATGCACTACAAAAACGAGGCATACCCATTAGCATCCTGAAAGCATTGTTATATTGTACACGCAGGGCGTTGTACTGTTTCCGCGTATAGTCTTCCCACAGGCTGCTAGGGTAAAATGTGGTGCAGTAAGCTCTGAAAAGCGTTATTTTGACTGGCATTGAGCAACGAGCAAACCTGCGAACAATCATATTTGCCCTAACAGAACAAAGCCCTACGTTCTCTCTCAATATCTGCATTGTCTTTCAAGTCATAGAATACTACATGGCCAAGATATTTAAAGCATTCAACTCTCATTAGTGGAACTCCGTGTAACTTGATAGCAGGTACAATAGATGGAATCGATTTTCCCCTGGCCTGAAAGACCATGCATTCGCTTTTCTTACAGTTATAGACTAAGCCATGACGTTTGAAATAGTTCTCACAAAGACTTAGCAGTTTTGCTAACCCACAGACAGATGCACTCAGCAGAGCCATGTCGTTTGCGTAACTAATGTTATTAAGACAGACTCCGTCAATATGACTTCCGACACGAGTGCTACTGGGCGTCTGTATTAGGGCATTCACATACAGATTAAACAACTTGGGTGAGGTCAGGCCACCCTGCCTCACCCCACATTCCAACCTGTAAGACCTTGAGTAGCTCTCTGACCAGCGCACAACAGTAACCTGATTTTTATACCAAAACTTAAAAATCCTGTTGATCTCTTCAGGCATGCCAGTGAGTTTTAATTTCTGCCATAAGATATCGTAATTAACCAGGTCAAATGCCTTGGATAAATCGAGAAAACAGGCGTAAATGGGTGATGGTAAAATTATGAAGAATCTTAACGAATTAAAACCGACCGCAAAAATAAGTTGGTAATTTCATAGTAATTATTAAAAGTAATATGAAAAACAAAGTTATGTGAAAAACTTATATATCTCTTAAATTTATAGACCTATCTTCTTCAAACTAAATGTGGATGAAAGTTCATGTGGTATTCTACAAGCTCAAATTTTTCCAGAATTTTAAATCCCATAGTTCAAAAGTTAGAGGGGGACACGATTTTTACGACTTTAGGAGCTAATATCTCAACAACTACTGGCTTAATGAAAAAACTCAAAATCAAACCTCGTTATCATTTTAAAAGAACTATCCAAAGATATCTTACACGTTGCCATACGTTGAAATTTTTTTTTCAATCGTCAGTTACATGTATGGACTGCTACCCTTAATTCATATATATATTAAGATTTTATTACAAAATCCTTGTGCGGTTCATGGAATACACCTAATTAGTAAATTTCGTATAGATAGAATCAATGGTCTCCGAGTAAAATGACTGTGACATACGGACGGACAGACGGACGGACGGACAGACGGACATGACGAAACTATAAGGGTTCCGTTTTAGCCATTTGGCTACGGAACCCTAAAAATGAAATAATTTATAAAAAAATAATAATTTTGTTAGTAAATATAATTATATTTATTGTAAATAATTAATTTTAAAAAAATCTTAACTATTTATTTAACTAATGGAAATTTAAAACAACGATTATATTAAGAATTTTTATAACAAATTTTTATAATTATTTTGCCATAATAATTAAATGGTAATTATTTTAAAGCTATTGGAATTATCGATATGTTTACTAACAATATTTATATTATATATATTTAGAAATTATATAAATTAATGTTATTGTAGTGCAAAACATTTAATTTTTGGTTCTTTGAAAAAAAATTTAATAAACTTTTATCGTGGGATTTTATTAAAAGATACAAAGAAGCGAGGCTTCCAAAATCAAAACAATTATAAGCTAATCATTTAAACTTTCATGTATCTATATTGCACTGGCATGACCCCGCCAAGTCGAGCAAAAAAGCGGCACGGCCGTACTGTATCCTTTTCTCGAAGCAATCCAGGGCATTTTCGACCCCTATAACTTCGCTGTGGATAAAACCAAAAGCCTAAATTTTCAATAACCAACCAAGCATTGTATTAACATTATTATATTTATTAAACATTATTATATTTTACAACATTGTATTTTAAAATTCATTCAAGTTGAACCATTAGAACTAGTCAAAATTCTTAAGTTTGTCACTTACTGACTGACCGATCATCAAAATTCTAAGGCCCATCTAGCAGAGTTAGAAGCTTCAAAATTAGAATAAAATTAGTATTTAGTATACTAACCAAGGAAAAATTTAAATATTTTATAACTACTCAAAATTCTTAAATTTGTCACTCACTGACTGTTCGATTATCAAAATTCTATGGCACTTCTAGCAGACATAGAAGCTTCAAATTTAGAATAAAATTAGTGTTTAGTGTATTAATCAAGGAAAAACGAAAATATTTTGTGATTTCGGTCCAGTTTTCTATATACACTAACTGCATACATAACTATGTAATATGATATAAATGTACAGTATTACAAACTTACATTTGCAGTTAATGAATCAGTGTACGTGTATAGTATATGTATAATATAATATAATGGAAAAATAGGTATAGATTGTAAACTGCTTATGCAATATAAAAAAAGGTTACGAAGGTAATTCACACATTCTCTACTAGTTTGTTGTGTACATATAATCACTATGGCAGTGTAACAGAAAATTCCATTGAAATAAAGTTGAAAAGAACGTACAAAACTTATACTTAAATAGCTCCCAACTAAACTATAAATAGAAGCATAAAACATTTTTATTACATTTTACAAATATTACAGACAGGAATGAACTTCAACTAATAAATAGTACACAAAACAAAAACAGCAAAAGCAATAATAAAAAGTAAATATGAGATTAAATATTAGACAAATTAAAATAAACATGTTATAATATTAAAATATGATGTAAGAGGTAAAACTAATCTAATAAGTTTATAAAATAAATTTGAACAAAAACATTTGGTCTTTCAACATAATTATATTTATTATTTATGTTACAAAGTTAACGCGCAGTAACTGGCTACAGAATCAATGTGAACTAGCAACACTAAAGGCATCAACGTGCATTATCAGCTAAAATGAGGGTGAAGGGAAAGGAATGGAAGAGAGGAAATAAGTACTTAGACCTGCCGAGATCCAAATACTAATTTTCGTTTAACATAACACTACAGTATGGATATTGTTACGTTACGTCGATTTTCTGGACTTCCACGAACGAGAATACTACTAGTCTACCATGAACGTTTCGTAACAATTCTTTTGCGATGCAATTCAATTCAGGTAGAAAAACGATTCAGATTTTATACGGTAACATGACTATATATAAAATATGAGTCTATATAAAATAAATAATTAAATTTAAAGACTTAAATTTAAAAGGAAATCGTATTTATTTATACTTACTTAATCTTTTGCAATTAGGACAATAGGGACAATAATAATAAAAGTACTGATTTATTTAAATATTTATACATTTTTTATTTAAAAATAAGTCATTTAAAATTTGAAAAATTTATAAAGAGGAAATAATTGTATATTAAAAACCCATCTTACCTATTTGTTATTGAAACCTGTAGGTGTTTTTCAAAGAAAGAAAAATAAAATTAAACAATAAATCCTTATTAAATTGATATCAACAATATAGGCAACAGTTCTTAAAGCAACAGAAAATATTTGAAGATTATTATTTGCTTATTTATTTTGGGAATTTTAATAAGCTGTTTCCGCTCTTCAAGTAACAATAGACGAAGTATGTCAACAATATTATCTGCTCGATAAGTTCTTAAACAGCCATTTCGTCTCATTACGTAATTTTTAAATGACCTTCGTGTTCAAAATATAGCAAATGTAAAATCACATTATGTATTAGTTTAGAAAAAAATATAATGAAACTGAACTCATTGAACGAAACACGAATTCTTATTAGTGCTTTTAGAGACTGTGAGACTGAGCATGGGTTTGAACCTACCACTCTGACACGTAACAATATGTATTGCTATAAATATGTAGCTATAATCAACCTAGAATCTGCGGTACCCCTGTACGCCACAAAGGACGAGAGGGTGGAAGAAGATTAAAAGTGGGAAGATGAAATTTGGGAAAGCGAAAATAAGGAGGAGGTGTTGACTGAGGAATTAAGAAATTTGGTCTGCGGCCATATTCAGGTATGTTATTTCCATTAGGGTTTTGAATGGGTCCTGTTTGATCATCAGAATCGTCTGGATTAACCAATTGTGGGTTTTGTCCTGGTTGTTTTAACCATCCATTGAAAGATGGTTGTGTGATAGCATTATTGGAAGCTGAATTGGCATTCATTATGTCTTCGTTTATCGTAGTCGGAAATTCAGAGTTAGTGACTGCAGTCTGAGAAATTAATTGAGTTGATGTATCAACCCTAGTAGCCGTAACTTGTTCAATAGTATTCTGTGCTGAAGTTGTATCAAAAGCTGTAGCTTCTGTACTTAATTTATTATTCTCTTCAACTGATGAAGGGTCATTACTTACAGTTTCTATAACTAGTGATTCTGTAGTAACTGCTCCTAATGTTGGTTTTATAGTTTTATTTTCATCTATTCCAGGAGTATTATTATCATCTTCAGTATTAATTGTGACAACGGTAGTGTCAGATACACTTACCACCGGATTTGATTCCGTTGATACAGAGTCTGTTTCATTTTTTTGGGCCATATCACTAGTCATAGCTCCGGTAAAAAAAGCATTATCTGTCACACTACTAGCAGTAACAATGTCCGAGGCTGAAACCAAATCGCTACTTCCATCTGATACAGCGGCAACGGTAGATGATAAATTTTCTTCTGCATTTGTAGAGAACATTATATTGCTTTTAGTAGTAAAAGTAGAGTCATTGCTAGTAGAAGATGTAATGCTATTATTATCTGAATCTGTACTTTGGGGTAAGGTTTTGCTTGTAGATGTAGGTCTAGTAATCTCTAAAATAATATTGCTGTTTTCAGTAGGGCCTGTATTTATGGGAAGAGTTGTAGACCCAAAAAAATTGTTATTGTTACTGCCTTCAGTGGTTGGTAATTTAGCACCTGGCACAAGTTCATTGACAGATTCAATATTAACATTGTTATTTGAAGCAATTCCATTACTTCCTGTAATAATAGTTTCCGTATTGATTTCACTATTTGCAACACTAGCAGTTGTAAAAGATTCCGTATATCCAGTAGATTCCGTGCTTAAAGAGGACATTGTAGATAAAACGTTACCTTTGTCGCTTATAAAATCGTCACCTCCCCCAAAATATGAAGGCGTTGTACTTTCAGGCCTAGCAGTTATAGCTGTTATAGTATTTGGCTGGTTTATATCAATTTTGTTTTGTATACCATTACTACCTTCAATAGATGTCGCAGTTGAAGATGGAACATTTATAGATTCATCATTAATAACTTTATTGCCTTCCACAGATACAGAATTAGAATTGTGTGCAGATCCGACTTTATTGTTGTTATTTATCGCGGCAGCACTGCTTTCGGAAGTTATAGAAACAGTACTTAAGGGAGGAATATTTACAGTTACAACATCATCATTATTATTTAATGGGACGTTAGTATCTCCCGACGAAACTACAGAATCATCATTTACAACAGCATCATTGGAAGGTGTAGCTGGATTAGAAATATTGCCATTAAGATTCATAGATCCATTATTGTTACCAGAACCATTAGAGCTAACTTCAGATAGAGGTTCGTCATTTGTAGATGATGAAAGTGGTGATGCAGAATTGTTTCCAGTAACAATATTACTGTTTAAAAATGGTGGAGTTGGACTTGATACGTCACTAAACATTATTGTAGATCCTTCCACTCCGTTTCCACTGTGGAATTCTGTATTTGAATCATAACTACTACTCCCAAATTTGTTATGGCCTCCAGTAGCCCAGTTTGGAAGCATGTTAGATAGAAATTGAGAAATAGTTTGAAAAATATATCTCTGTTCTTTTAAATTTTTCAGTGCAACAGTTGCCCATGGTAACCTAACATTATGAAGTAGTACGGATTCTTTATCTATTTTATCAATATTAGTATCAAGGTATGTACGCAGCTTGTGCAAACTTACTGGATTAATATCGTTGATGCCATGATTTTTCAAAGCATCGCGTGAAACTGTATTATTTTGAAACATCGATTCTATAAAGTTAACGGCTGCTTGGCGACGTTCTGTTCCTGTTGTGTTGGAACCAATACCAATTTCATCTTGCATATATTTATTTATAGCCACCTGCTTCTCAGCTCTAGTACTCAACAACGTCAAACCATACTTAAGATAAATGAGTTTTTTCCAAATATCACCCAAATCTACAGAATTGTCATCTGCAATATTTACCAAACTATCATTATGTGTTGATTCCTCTTTCAAAGTATCTTTTTGTAATTTCTCAGTTTTCTTTCGTTCTTCTTTTTGCTTTTTTCTTTCTGTCTTTTCGCGTTTCTCTAAAGTATTTTTCTTTGTCTCCTCGTTTTGTCTTTTGTCGTTTTCAATTCTTTCAAGCCTTTTTTGGTCTTCTTTTTCACGTTTTTTTTCTTCTTTGCGTTGCTCTTTTGCTTGCTTTTCTTTTAACTTTCTTAGTGCTTTTTCTTCTTTACGCCTTGACTTTTCTTGACGTTCTCCCAATTTTTGGTGTTGTTCTTCCTCTTTTTCCTGTCGTTTATTTTTTGATTTACTTTCATCATCATCGTCTTGTTTTCCAGTATCACTCAAATTTTCGTGAGTCATAGATTCAACAGATTTATCCGAATTGGATCTCTTACTTCTCAGGACTACACTATTATCACTTGATTTATAGGGAAAATCCTTTGTGCTTACCAGACATACACCAATCTGAAAAGTTAATAAATGTGTAATTATACTTAATGCCTCATATTAATTAGTGTGTATCTCGGTTCTAAAGATATCGAACAAATTTTGTATGTAGATAAAATTGTGTTTTAAGCTTATTTGTAGGAGTATCTTTTAAAAAAACCTTATCTATTTAAACTTATTATTATAGCGTCATCTCGTAATTAAATAAGATTTTTAATGTTTTTTGTTGGTGTTGTTGCTAATGGACTATAAATAATCTACTTAAATTATAACTGCTAAATTAAAGCTAAAACAAAACTTAAATTATTTTACCCAAATATAAAGACATAGCAGAAGCTTCTTTTAACTGTATTATATAATGGTAGGGCAAAATAAATAACCAAAATATGTTAATGGAATAAACCGTTAACATTAATACTGTCCCATACAAGTGATATTTTTAAAATATTAATTATTAAAAATTATAAATTTATAAAGAACATTACATTATTTAACAAATACTATTTTTACCGTTCGATGGTAACAATAAATATTATACTTTTAATAAAAAACATGTCAAATAGTAAACCTCTTTTAAACACATAGCTCACACTTTACAAAGTTAGTACACACTTATTATACAGAAGATAAATGTAATAAAATACTTACAAGTAAAATCAATGTTGTTATCCTCATTTTGTAGAATTATTTTTCTATCATTCGTCACACAAGAAATAACTACTCTTTACTTAAACTTCTTTGCAATTGTGAAGCGAATTTGATTTTAGCGACCTCTTTATACACGATCTTACAATTAGTTAATAGTATAAATAATGATCCCTTAGGTAACTAACAAAGATAGGAATTAACAAAATGCGTTTCGAAAAACTAATTCACAGCAAAGAATCATTTGCTTAATATCACAAATGAAAGTGTTTTAGGGACATTCATATACCTAATACAAAAATTCTGAGGAAATTGGATAATGTAATTAGTAAATTAATAATTAAGAATAAGCTATGTAATTAATTGTTTTCTAAGTACAACAATTGCTATTAGACCTTGATAACGTTGAGACGCAGCGGTAGCGAACCTACCATAAAAATCACAGATCGCAGGTTCCATCCCCGCTCAGGGCATGTTTCTATTAGCCATAAAGCCAGTCAGTCATTATTCCGGTGTGGGTATCTGTGAACGTAATATATGCCATGGTACAAAACAGCGATCCAGCTCTGTTTAGGTAGTCATTAGAATCGTAATAAGAGTTCATGGTTAGCGCCAAGTGAGTCGTATGCTTACTTACTAATTAGACACATAGAAATGGGAAATTAAATAAATTAATAAAAAGTTTAACAAAGCCGATACAAATACAAATACATTTATGTCGAATGAAATTGATTTAAGATTTGAGCCAGTATAAATTTCCACATATTGTTTAGGATCGAATTGAATATAATTCAAGCTACAAAGGCAATTTACAAATTCCGTAGCAAGTAATTCACTATATTGCCTTCATATGACGACGAAGGCAGAATAAAAAGACAATGGAAATGGTATTGAAAACTTTTATTTAATCAGAAGATTAAAAACTTGGCTTTTTAGTTACCGGCACCTACCTATGCTATCCCTAGCATAGGTAGGTGCTGGTACATTTTATACAGACAGAATGCCTAACTCGCCGGTGTTCCTTCATAAATTAATAATAATAATAAACACTATACTTAACGGCCCTTATTAGGAAACGAAGTTAGTCACACGCTTGCAACGTAATCGAAGGAAGATAACATGTGACTTAACTGCTTAACTAACTTATGGGAGCGCAACTCTAGTACAGTGACGCCATTTCTAAAGTTTTACGTCTAAGATTGCAGTTTACATAATAAGAATTCTTCCCAGTATATTATAAAAGCCGAGAATTCAAGATATTAAAGATGTAAGGGAAAACAAAAAAGTCGACTTGAAGACAGCTATCTCGCAGTAACTACATACCTACATTATATTTACTCTGTGTAGTTATTTTATTTTTATTATAAGAACTATAATATAAAAGTACCAAGTACCAACATAAACTATAACTATACGCTATACACTCATATATACTTTAATTTATTAAAACAACAATGTATATTTTTGATTAATGTGTTTTTAGTAGTAGAAAAGCCATGCTCCTCCAACCAAAAATGACTGGCTCGGCGTGGGAAGTACTACCCTCTCACAGAAAATCGGCGTAAAGTAACAGTATCAGTAGGTACTGTTGCGTTTCGTACGATGAGTGAGAGCGCCGGAGGCGGTTTGGCAATGGTCCTGAAACAAAAAACAGTCGTCGAGTAAAACAACTATGACATAAGGACGTACGGAAAAATTAATATATAAAAAAATATATTATTAAAAATTATAAACGAAGTGTGACGTAAATTGACTAAAAATTTATTTGTTTATTTATTTTGGCAATTTTAATACGCCGTTTCCATTCTTCAAGTAACATTAGAACGGAGTATGTAAACGATGTAATCTAGGTGATAAGTACTTAAACAATGCTATGATGTGTCTTATTACGTAATTTTTTAATGACCTTCACTATAAAAATATTGCCAATGTATAAATGCTTATTTTTTGTGTAAGTACTTGCCAAGTATAAACAATAACTCAAAACTCATACTCAAACTATTCTTTATTCAAATAGACTTTTAGGCACTTTTGAGTCGTCAAATATACTTACAGTCTGGTGTATTCCTTTAAGTGAAGCTAGCGCCGATTCGGAAGGTAAATTCTGTAGAGAAGTACCGAAAAGAAACTCTACAGTTACTCTTTTCAAATATACTCAATAACATATATCAAAATTTACAATTAAATATAGCCTGCATGAAATTCAACGTACACTAATTTCATGTCTCATGTGCAATATATTAATTTACGGAATAATAGGCTTTATTCAGTAAACAATGTTTAATATATGATTTAAATTTCAAAGGTGGCAGATTCAACACTGTCATCGAACGAAACGAAAACAATAAGACTACATCAGGGCAATTTTAATCTATCGGAAGCTGGTACTAATCCAATTGAGCTGGCCAATCTTCGCCGAAAACAGACCATACAAATTCGATAGTATAAAAGTAAAAACCTGCATATAAAAGTAAAAACTTTAACTTATCAACACTTCCTTTGCCATGGTCCAGCAAAGCATGAGTCCCCTAAGGACAAAATCAATTTTGAGCTTCTGTGGGGGCTGTACCTTTCTCACGGGCGGGTTTCAGTACTCAACAAACACCCCCACCCGGGACCGTGTCACTGTCAAGGCCAGTAAAGCCAACAGTTATACACATGCCGAACAAAAAAAGTTTTTCCATTTCAAATAGCCTTTGATTACTTTGCAACTTTATGACGTTTAACCATGGTTTTTCCCTACATTCGTGTTATAAAGAGATATTTATTTGACTGTATGTATGTTGTCTTAGAATTTCTGTATATTTGTTAATTACACTCTAGAATATTCAAGGCTCGTGCATGCGAAACTCGACCGTAAAACTTAGTATAAATTAATAATATTAACGTTGAGAAATCATAGTAGCTAATTTTTTTAAGTAGTATAATAAAGTTTAGAAGCCACGTGTTTAATTAATTAAGATATTCTAACACTTTATACACGTATTTATCTTATACATGTATGTATATTCACTATATATAAACAAACGTCATGTCAAAATGTATTAAAATGTTTACAGCCTGACGGGCTGTTATCACGATGTTTGTACGAACAAACAAACAGCTACACTAACAACCTTCATTGTGAAGTGATAATACGTAAATTGCTTTACATGTAATTATGTATGTAACAATCGATTTTATGCCCTAAATTAGAATTCTCTTCATGTTTCTCAAAGGCTTTCTTATTTTAACGGCGTCGGGATGTAACGACCCCATCGCCCGCTGTTGGGATAATCTCTGTCACAGCAGAGATTATTCCACCAGTGCAATCAGTCACACTGGTGTAAGGTCTTTTGTTGCAAGAGGCCGGCTAGGTAGGTACCACCGCAGGGTAAATATTCTGCCGCCAAATAGTAGTGCTTAGCCATTACTGTGTTCCGGTTTGAAGGGCACTGTACGCTAGTGACATTACTGGGCAGAGAAGATTTAAGAACTAATAATATCTCGAGGTTGGCAACGCGTGAGTGGCGCCTGCTTATGGTGCTGCAAGCGCTCATAGGCTACGGCAACCACTTACCATCAGGTGGGCCGTATGCTTGTTTGATAACTTGTAACATAAAAAAAAGAACAAAATTTACATTCAAATCAAACTGAGGCCTTGCATAACCTTTAAACGAGCATTTTTGTAATATACACAACGAAAAATAAATTACAAAGTTTAAAAAACACAACTGCAGTTGGTATCACTTTTTAGTCTTTTTTAAAAATATTTTTTTATTTTTTAAATTTTTCAAGCCTTTACTAATATTCCTGTTGCCCCTCCAAATAACCTCGAAGCTTGCGCTTGAAGTGGGTACGACAATAGCCCCAGGGGGTCAGAATCTAACCCGCTACTCTCGCGGTAACGGAGCGAAGTCGGCCTTTCTACCGTTGAGCTATTGACGTTGATACCCATATTATAATATGTGCTTAAATGCAAACAATTTGAAAATGGATCCTTACTATCTCATGTAAGGATTCTAATTAAACCATACCCATATATCCAAGTCTGGATTTAAAAGTTATGGTGGAATAAAGAATCCCTCTTATACGAGTATACATACATATATACATACATGAACTCTAAAAACATTACATTCCTTTTTTAAGCAGTCGTGTAAATAAGTACTAGTTACCGTTTTAGTTGGATAAGCTTACTTATATAAGTCCATGTTATCCCCGTCCTCACTGTAGACCTTTCATAAACGCTGGTACATATCCGGAATTTGAGTTTCTTAGCTAAGATACTAAACGGTGGCCAGATCAAATTCACGAACATCTGAATGCCAACATTGCACTCCATCATGCGATGGAACGTAGCCAATGGGGACAGCTCATCGAGAAACTTAAAAGGAGTCATCAGTCTCATCGAGAAAATAAAGAAGAAAAGCTAAGAAACTACGCTAAGAAAAAAAAACGAACCAAACTATACGAATACAACCGTAGTGGTAAACAGCTACAACTGTTTGATGCAAGCACTTACTACTCTACCCTATGTTCACAGTAATACCTGTGGCATCGTCATATTACCTGAGGTATGAGAGTGAAAGTATGGAATTCAGGCAGACAGAAGTGTAGAGGCTAGGTCTCTCTCGCTGTGAACGTTAGAACCTATCCACATTGAAAGAAACATAATTTCACGTCTTCCGGCCGGGTCTCGGTTATCATCCACCAGTGATGACCCGGTGACGCTGTCAAGGCCAGTAGGGCCAAACGCAATACACAATCAGAAAAAAAGTACTTTCGATTCTTTTCGTCGATGTTCCATGTGAGGGTAGTATTGTCGGAAAAAATTTTGATACTCATTATTTTAATGTTTTATTTCTGCACATTTACATATGAATTTTCCACTTATGTGGGTATATACGTTAAAAGATAAATAGACTTGTTAAAACAATATGCGGAGACTGTTTACTTTTTATAATCCATTGTAAATAATACGAATCCGAAATTTCCCGAACAGCAGCGTAAGATAATGTGATCGGGTAAGTTTTTTCGAGAAATCGCCAGTATTTTTAACAGAGTACAGTTGACACAAAAATTAGCACATATAAAATGTATTAAAATATTATGACGAATATAATATAACACTCTATCTTAGTGAACATTTTTTGAGAAAATACGCCTTTTTATTTGTATTTTTAAACCAATTTAAATAAAATTTGTCTACAAATATTCCATAATTGTTCATCGATTCAATATACCTATCATGAAATCTCAGCGAGATCCTCGGAACGCGGGTAAACTAATATTACACAACTAATACAAAATTGTATATTGTGGAGTTAAGCAACTCACCAGACAGGGTGTAATAGACATAATTTTTTTTTTATGTTACTAAGTTAGCAAGCAGGCATACGGCCTAACTGATAGTAAGCCTTTGCCGTAGCTTATGAGCGCTTGCAACAAGTAATGCCAAAGCCAATACTGATTTGCGGTAGAATATTCGATACTGTGGTGGTACGTACCTACTGGCCTCTTGTAACAAAAGACTTACTACCAGTATGACTGACTGCACTGGTGGAATAACCTCTGCTGTGACAGAGATTATCCCAACAGCGGTCGATGGGTTCGTCACGTCCCGACGCCTGGATTTCTGATTAATTTAGATTTTCTACTGTACTTCGTATGTAGGCAGACTCCTTAATGTATTGACATAACATACATTAAAGCATAGAGTAATAAAGTAATACAGTCCGCTGAGTGTTATGCAGTAAAATTAAAATATGACAAAACTAATTCATTTCCATATTAAATAATGCGGATAAAAAATAACGGATTATATCAAAAGGTGAACTTAGGGTCAATTTTAATGCTAACAGTACAAAACTAACGAACCCCCACGAGCAAACAATCATACAATAAACTATACGTTAAGCTTTTTATCTGTTATTAAATTAATATTCCATTGGAAAAACCACGATGTTTATGTCTTAGTTAGATTGTTTTAGTAATCCACAGTCAAATAGTGGATGGTATAAGAAGGCGTAGGAATAACAAGATAGCATCATTTCAACTTGCAACATTATCAAACATGAATACCAAAGTTGTTCTCGCTTTCTGCGTTATTGTAAGTATTATTTTAACTGATTATAAGTATTATTTTATTTGATTTTAATTTAATTTTTAATTAATAATAGCTCGCTTTTGTTTTTGAATACTATCCCTACTAATATTATAAATGCGATAGTAATTTTGTCTGTCTGTTATGCTTTTACGTCTAAACCACTAAACCGAAATGGAAATGTCGATAAAGAGATAAACTAGATCTTGGGAAAGGACATAAGCTATCTTTTTGCGAAAAAATCATGAAGGCGGTGAAATCTATATTGCATTAAAGATGACTGATTAAAAATCGTTATTCAAGCGGGTGAAGCCGCGGACAGAAGCTCGTATGTAATAAAATATGCTTTAATTTTGCAGATTGCAGTAGCAGCGGCAGTGCCTGCTCAACCTGGTGCGGCATGGGGTGGTTGGCCTGCAGCAGGTGGTGTTAACTCATGGATACCGCCTTGGCTCGCTTCTGCACCTTGGTATCCACAATGGACTCCATGTACTACCATCGGTTCGGCCTGTCTCGACTGCAATACTAAAGTTGTTTGCACTAAAATCGGAGGTATCCAAAGAGCCTGCAGTGACCCGACTCTGCCACACTGCAATCTTGGAGAATGCTCGGCCACGCCATCTGCTGAATGTGCTGTACCTGTCGCCCCCGCTGAGACGGCCTAGTTCCATTAAATCAATATCATAAACTATTTAATTACTTTTTATAAGCAAATATCAGCCTGCCATTCCTAAATATAGATTATACTATGTAAAATTATTAATATAATTATGCAATATTATTTGAAAGTTTTATTTAATTTTATTGTCTTCTCCTTATTTTTAGCATCAATATTACAAATATCTTTGGATATAAAAATCGAAAACCTTTTATTATAAACTTGTAAGTAGTCATTGCTAGACATTGCTGCCTTAATTTAAATAAACTTTAGCAAACAAAAAATACCCTAAATTAAAACATGGAAATATTTATATATATTTATATATCTATAGTTTATCTATCTGTCTCGCAGAATACGCATCACGTATCACACTGAAACTTCTCGAAGGATTTTGACAATAATTTGGCATCATAATAATTTATGTAATATTGTAATAATTGAAAATACTTTTACTTAACACAAGATATAAATAAACCAGATAAGATATATAATAAAATTGTATCAGTTAATATTTGTGTAAAAAAAATATGACATCATAATACTAATGACTAATTAACTCTTGGATAAAGAAATCTCACGTGTAGTAAACTAAACTAGCAGTTCACCTCGAACTGAGATCACAATGTGGTCTCAGTTCAGGTTTAAGGGATTTTAAAACTAAATAAATGGTCTAAAAGTCTTTGAACTTTTCTCAATTTTTCTCTAAAATAGCTTAATACTCAGCAGTGCCTGACTTTTAACTGATTTTTATAACTGGACTCTATAAAAAAATTTCCTCCTAAAGCTGAAGGCAGAAGTGCACAAAACCAGGTAAATGCCGACGGAATTATTTCTTGTTCTTTGAGGAGTTAGGTTCTATATCGCCGGAGTCTTTATTCATATAATCTCAAACGCAAATAAGATTATTATCTAAACAATTGTAAAAAAATATCATGTAATAAATAAGTAAATAAAATAAAAATAAGCAATTTGGGTAAACTGACTTTTTTCTTTGCTCTTTTCTTTGAACTGGGTCAAAAACTAATATTCAATTACGATTTATAAGGCAGCAAATAATTTATTTAATGCAATTTTTATATGTATTCGTAATTTAAACTTCAATAGGGATAAAGAAGATCGTTAGATTCGATTATTGTATTTACGCCACATTATTTAATACATAATATAATATAAGTGTATGCGTTTTAAATATACTGCAACAGAATTCAGTACAAAACAATAGATATAGTTTCGGTATTAACTGCTCTTAATAGTGTAGGAAAACGTGAATAATCGAATATGTTCGCACGTTCTAAGCGAATGACGCCTAGATTAGATAACCACTGGATTATAAAAGCAATGACTCATTATACGCTTTGTAAAAATCGAAAAATGTCCGGTCCTAAGAATATTGCCGTAATTGTATTTGCGGTGGTAATAATAAATATAAATATATTAGTAAATAAAACGAAAAACTCGACAAAAATTATATTATGTTTTATTTCTTTTCCCAATACTACAATACTGTACTAACTTTAAAGTAATATTTATAGAATATACTTTTTTACTCTCCTTCGGTAGTCTGCTAAAATAACCCTTTAACCGACTTCTGGACGGGTTAAAGTGTTTTTTTTATTTAAGAAAGGGTAAACTCTTGACCTCCAATCAGTGTAAAACGTAGATACAGAATAACAATGTCAATGTTAGAGGGGGCCAATGAGCAGCCGGCTCACCTGATGTTAAGCTATACCGCCGCCCAGGAACATCTACAACACCAGACAGCATGCCGACCTTTAAGATGCAACTGTTGTTTAAACAGCTGGCTGACCTCCAAATGTGGCTATCGAGCATCGACTCAATCAATAAAATATAAATTTACTTATTGGGAAAAACTGAAAATATGAAAGTAATAAAGAAATTCGTAAATATAATACAACATGAAACCCACATGAAAACTAAAAACAGCTTTCACATCTCATTCAAAGTATAGTAAATGAAGCTTTCAAACGTGTAAAATTTTCCTTTCAGCAACATTTTCGCGAGTGAAAATATGTAATCCTCTTTTATAAATTCACTACACGTCCGTTTTAATGTACTGTAAGCCTCCTTGCATAATACGAAACATGGGCCGGCTTTAAAATAAAGCTAGTACATAGAAATAAATAAAGTCTGCTGTCAAAATAACAGCTTTTTACTGAATGCGTATGAAAATAAAATGATACGGTATTTATAACAATCATTAGCAGTCAATCATTTATCGTTTATTCCGATCATAGAAAATAGGTGTTATTTATTTATTAATAAAATCCAAGTCTATTTCATAGTCTCGATAACAGTTAATAAATGACGTACAATTTTAGTGGAAAACAATAAACTTTCCATTGTTGACTGCACGTTGTAGGAAAACCCTATGTAGCGATTTCCTTGTTTGCGGGGGATAGTTTATTCAGATAACAACTGAAGTATAAAAGCTATGCCATCCGCACTGCATATACAGTATTTATTGAATCTGCGTAAAATGGCTGCGTTCAAGAATATTGTTATTTTTTTCATGCTGGTGAGAAATTACGTATAATAAATTTGTTATTATCATATTTAAAATTGCACTTTGCTTAAAATTATTTTACAAGTAAAAGTCATTTCTGCTTAAATAAGACATCAATCTCTTTCGTCTGTTTACATTTAATATTACCAAAATATTACCTTATTAAATGTATTCGTCGTGTATTTCTATATGTATCCTTTCCACATTTCAGATTGCCCTATTTAGTATTTGCTTGTGTCAAATATCCGAAGGTGGACCACATCAGGCTCAAGGAGGTCCGCACCAAAACCAAGGCAGAATTAGACGTCAGGTATCGGAAACTGACGACGATGTCGATCAGACCAACGCTAATAATGACCAAGCTGGCCCCAACGCACCACAAAACCCTCAAAACTGGACTACGTGTGACTTTACAGCTGTCCCCAAAATATCCTGCCAAGACTGCAAGACCCGTTTGATTTGTAAACCGATTGGTGGTCTTCTAAAAGCCTGCAACAATCCATACAAACCATATTGTAACTTTGGTATTTGTTCCGCAACACCGAGTGCTGATTGTGCTTAAAGGTCACGCAGCATCTTGACTTCATTTATGCATCATACACCCTTTTGCTAAATGTGAATTACATATTACAATCACTGTTAAAATGTACCATTAAATAAAGTGTTTTTTTTTTGTTGAATAAAATTTTCTTTCAACCCAGAATTAATTAACAAGTGTAATAGTAAACTACAACAAATATTAATTTCTATCTTGTGTTAGGGTTCCGAGAAATACACAAAAGCACAGACCCAACCTACCAGATTGAAACACCTCATCAGATCATCTACAAATTTGCCATTTTGCCATTTCATCTAGTCAAAACTAAATCGATAACATTAAGAAATTCACGATTTCGCAACTCGAAAAGAAAATACAATTAACATTCCGATCCAATACGTCTGTAACAATTCTCGGGAAAAGAATTCAATTAGACTAGAATTTGTAGAAGCAGGATAAATGTTGGTATTTAATGAAAATTCCTCGGCTCTGTTGCTTCAATGATATCTTGCGACCCATGTCAAACATATAAAAGCATTTAACACAAGAGGTGAAGGAATGTATTTTATGCTTAAATACCTGACATGCGTTGTATACAGCCGTATATTAGCACGTTTTGCCATATGAAATATTTCTCTTCATAGAATGCGTTACGTGTGGAATATTAAGAAAACATAATTTTTAGATTGCTTCAAGTAAATATATATTCCTCCACCAGTTAGAGCAACTAAGTCGAGTTCACGATTTCTAGCTATGTAAAGATTGGCTACATACTAATCAAATATTTGAAACAAATTGGGAAATTGTCAAAGTATATGAATAATTTCAAATATATGGCATGAATGTATACTTACTCAACATAATTACATCAACATTTAATATTTGCAATAATGATACCTGTTTTCAAGATTAAAAGATTTTAAAAATTTTATTTTTTATTTAGTTTTAAATAAATTCATAAGATTTACTTTTGTATTGGCAGCTTAAAGTTGAGTTCACGGCCCTTTAGATACATCGTACATACAGATCTTAGGTAATATTGTTAATTTATATTGTTTGTTAACTTATGTAATAGTATATTTTTAGTGAATAACGTTCTTTATTATTATATGAAGTTATACGTAAGTCTTCTGCTAGCTTGAAAAAATCCTATTGACTAAGATAAAGTTTAATTAAGGATTATTTGTTAAATTAAATTATTATCCACAACAATCTGCCGACTACTTCGTCTGAGTAGACTTCAGAATTTAGTTCAAGGATAAATGAAAAGTGTTTGAGTATTAACAAAATTTGGATTAAATGTTTCAGTCGTTACAACTATACAAATACATAAAATTGAAGTGTCTGTTTGTAATTCCAAATTAACAGCTTCTCACTAAATGCATGTAAATGTATATACGTTACTTAAATAAAAAAACGATTTTTAAATTATAGTCTATCTGTCTTGTTCTGTCT
The DNA here is from genome assembly GCA_023373885.1 of Hestina assimilis. Taxonomy (NCBI): domain Eukaryota; kingdom Metazoa; phylum Arthropoda; class Insecta; order Lepidoptera; family Nymphalidae; genus Hestina; species Hestina assimilis. The sequence continues at coordinate 8,992,497 of CM041754.1, forward strand.
TAACTCTGAAACGGCTGGACCGATTTTAGCGGGACTTTCACTTGCTGATATTATAAGGAATAACTAAATGAATTTTAGCTATCATATATTTCTTTCAAAATCGCAATCACATTCTAGTTTTAACATAAATTGATAACAGTCGTTAAGCCAAATCATTTATCTGAATAAAAAGTATCCAATGTCCAGACTAAAAACTGTGAGCCAGACTCTATTCAATACCGTTCTACTTTCTTGTGTGTTTTATCCATATTTATTTTGGTATACCAATATTAAAATTGAATATCTGATTTATTTAAGGGTGGGTAGGTAGGAATTATTTTGAAGGATTAGCTACATTTTAAAAATGTAATATTAATACAAGTTATTTGAGTTGATAATATTGGACCTCTCTAAGAAGATATTGTGAAACACCACTTATTATATAGGACACGACCCACCTAATGGTAAGTGGTTGTACATTTGAAGGTGTCACTTACGCGTTGCCAACCTCGAGATGTTGGTACTTAAACAACTTTTGCCTGGTCATTTCACTAGCTACACTACACTGCCTGACGAAGAATAACTGGCACTGCGTTGGTACCTACCTAGCCGGGATCTTGCAATAAAAAGCCTACCACCAGTTATATATTATAAGGGTGCAGAAGTTCCGTTTTACATCTTCGCTCTCCTTGATTATATCACAGAGTAGATCATAATAAATCCTCCATTTTGAAAGTATATCTTACTAACAAAACATAATACATTGTTATCAAAATCGGTTCAAAAACAACGATAATACCGTGACATACCCATAAAAATCAGTCGTACCTATTCCTTCTTACCCATTCTTAAATCGAATTGAAAAGGAGGACTTTTCAATTCGATTTAAAAATAAAGTATTAAAATGGTTCTAAAATATTCTATAACTCAATATATTTTATATCGTTTAGTCTATAAAATCTTTTTAAAAATTAGCTTTTTTATGTCATGACGGTTGGCAAACAAGCATACGGTCCGCCTGATGGTAAGCAGTCACCGAACCTATGAACCCTTGCTTGATACTTGAATATCACAAGCGCTTTGCCAACCCAAGGAACAGGAGGAACAGGGTGAGAAAGGAAAAAAGGAAGGGAACAGAAGGAGTGGGAGATTTGGCCTTCGGCGCTTTCACACATCGCACGAAACGCAACAGTACCTGATGATACTTGACGCCGATTTTCTGTAAGAGAGTATTACTTCCCCGGTCGAGCCGGCCCTTTTCTCCTGAGAGAAGCATGGCTCTACTACCGTACATATTAACTGATATCTTCAATACATCTTAAACATAAGTGGCATAAAACTTGAAAACAGTGACTAATAAACAAGATCACGTCAACATAAATAGATACCATTATCTGTGGCACATTATTGTTACTATTCGCTTTTATCAAGTTCTCTTTGTCGAAGCGAAGCATCACGAACTCACGAGTTGTTTTGCTCTTTTGTACATTGTACGTCCATATATGAAAACCGCTTTTACGGTGAAATTTTCAATTCAGAAATGTTTACATCGGGTTTAATATCTCAGTCAATGTCAGGGCTGGGATAAATTCGGTATGTTTATAATTCCGTAAATATTTGCCAATCTTCATCATGAATTACATAGTATAAATAAATAAATAAACACTACAAACTCAACGCCCCCATTAGGATATTGGTATCCTGTGTCGGGGGTCCGGAAACATACACAATGACAAGGACAAATACACCCAGACCGGAAAATATGCTTGCAAGGTCAATAGAAACATATTATGCTCCGAGCGGGAATCGAACCCGCGCCCTGTGGCGTTTAAGGCAGGTTCGCTACCGCTGCTCCACAACGTCGTCTTATGTCGTATGACCAGCCTGATTAGATATTTCGCAATAATTTACTAAAATTTGTAGGTAGTAGGTATGAATATATTTTCACATGCCAATGCCAGGAATACATCAGGTTAAAAATGATCCTGTCCTAGTTCACGATTTTATTCAGCGCATAGATTTTCCAAGACAATCTTTTAGTTTTACTTATACAAGCCTTGTGCCCGCGACTCTGTCAGCGTGAATTATAACAACTAAGAAATAATTAAATGTAATTGTACCTTCAGTTATACTGAGCGGGTTTCAAATTAAGTCTCAAGTAATTAAACGGCAAATATCCGCTCGTTAGCTACGAGTAACGTCTCTCAAAAAGTCATTTTTTTATGAGAAATATCTAAATATTCTGTTATTTAAAAATAAAATTGTAATCTATAGACATGGCACCATTACAGTTGATTAACCTATTCCCTGTCCTTAAAATATACACAAATTGAAATATCTTAATAAGGATAAACATATGATACGATGACTTACCTTCATATATAAATAAAAAATATATGCAATGTGATACTTTTTTCTCTCAGTAACTTCTTTTTAATGACTTACAGTAGTAAATAATCACATCAGCCTTAATCTCAACATACTTGGCCTTGGATAATTCTGGCAAAACGAAAACTAAGTAATGTTCTGTGTGATCATAGAATGCCTTTGAAGATATACTCCTGTTCTTGTAAAAAACACACAAAAGTACGAGACTAAATATAATCCTGTTTGGATTATATTTAGTCTGAACGTGCAAAAATTTCTTATCATTGGTATCAAAATTTGTAATGGATTTCTTCATTGAGCACATCTGTTGTAGAGTTAATATTCGTGACATAGTTGGTGATTTATAAGATAGAATCAAATATAAGTTACGTTTAAGATGTCTTAATATGATCGTAATATGCCTTAATATGATCATCCCTGGAGCAATAAATAAATAAACGATACACAGCCAACGGGTCTGAAATCTTCTTTCTTAGTCTTTTCGAGTGGTTAGTGGCCAACCTAGTGTCAAACTCAAACTCAAACTCAAACTCAAAACAACAGCCGGGAACGCCTTTTTACGTGCCCTCCGAAGCACGGAGACGCTCAGTTGAAATACCACTATGCGATCACCCATCTAGTGACTGACCGTGCCGAAATTTGCTTAACCTACCGATCGTTTACCGATTAGTGGGTGCACTCGGCTATGAGCGAAATAATACACAAGGACGAAGCTAAACAAACCCAGGCCGAAACACATGCCTACATGGTCAATACAAACATCTGCTCCGAGAGAGAATCGAACCCACGACCGCACGCACGCTAAATGCAGGTTCACTATAGTCGCGCCACAACGTCGTCAGAGAATAAGTTACGATAGGTCCAAAAGTACCGCGTTGACGTCATACATATAGATAAGCGAGCTATTGAAATGCCGAAAACAAAAGTGGAGGCAATTTAAAAGAAAAGTTAAGAAAATTTACAATATCTTAAGAAAGGAAGTAATAAACTAGCATCTGTCCGTGGCTACACTCGCGTGAATCGCGACTTTTAATGAGGTTCGTTTAATGCAATATAGAAATAATTGGTGGAATACAAACATTCATACCATATTTTACCCGCACCAAGTGCTGTTTTCGCGACAAATTATATTAATACCAAAATTAATATGGCATAGATGTGAAAGTATCAAAAACAAACAAACTCACTTTTACATTTTTTTAATATTAAAGTTAGTATTATAAAAAGTGAAAGAGTAATACTGAATCTGAAGATTATTGTTAAAATTATCTCCTTGCACGACTATATTTTAAGCCTAATTATAAGAAACTTTACTTATTTAAAAAATCTAACATCCCAGAATTATCTTAAGACTTGAATTTCATACAAATAGAAAAACCAATTAAAACACAGCCCTATTGCATTAAGATTTGCATAAATCTTATTATTTAACAGTAGTATATAAAGCCGGTTCACTTTCTTCTAAGCACATCGAACATCAGTACTTGGAATCATCTTCACTTCTTAATAACAAAATATAACTCCGAAATGGCGGTTGGCAACATTTATGTATTTGCCTTTTTGACAGCGCTGGTAAGTACATTTGTACATAGTTTACATCATTTTCAGATTTTTTTGTTATATGTGTCAATTACAAAAACTTTGGGCCTCCGGCTGATCGAGCTAATAGCAACAGTACACGTCGGTATTTTGAAAGAGGATACTGAAACCATCCCCGTCGAGCAAGCCCATTTGCGTCAAGAACATCAAAGCCTTACATTATTATAATATCAAAATCTGTAAATTTAATTAAAATACAATATCTACTAACTTCATAAATTGTTTTACGTGGATTAATTATTATTAACAATATATCTATCCTCTTTTATTCTTAACTAGTTACTGAATATCATTTTTATTTTCAGGTAGCTGTAAACTTGATTTTTGCTGAGGAAAACCCGCTGGAATCGAACTTCTTCGATCAGGTTGATGTTGGCGACGATGCTGACAGGGAAGAGAGGTCCCCAAATGATGGTGAAGAAGTACAGGACAGATTTTTCTTTAACTTATTCCCAACAATCACAACTTGCAACTATACCGCGCAGGTTTGAAATTTTTTTAATTACTAAGGAAGAACATAATTGAGTTGTAGAATCTGATACAATTTCGTATCGAAACACAGATAAAAAAAATATTTGGTCGTTGTAAGAAATTATTCGCCTAGCAGCTGAGCTTTTTTCCCTATGTTTTAAAGTCAAGGAAAATAAAAATTTAAGCCTATTTCTTATAGGCTTATATTTCAATGTTCAAAGATAAAACTTAAAATATTTTCATGATTACCACTATCACTCCCATTGTCAATAATTTGACGCAACCCGAACAAGTTTCACAAACGCTGCACCTTAATGTAAAGTAGTTGATTTGGAGCAAAAACGAATTAGATAAAGATATATTATCTTAGATTGCTTATCGGTAACATATTTATAAACTTTAAAGGACGATCTAAATCATTTTTATACGACGTCAAAAAAGTAGCAGGTATTGTTACTTCAGAACTTTCGACTGACTGAACCGATTATGGTGATTCTTTTTTTATTTGAAAGCTGGTGCTTACCGTGTGGTCCAATTTGGTTCAGTTCTGACTATCACATCCATGGGAAAACCATATAAGTCTTAAATTTGCATTAATCTATAAGTACTATCATTCGTAACTAAAAAGTATGCAATAAAATAATTTAGAAGTGGGTATTTTTTCTAAAAATTATTTTACATTGAATTAATCATTTATATTCGTATATATATGTAAGATCGAACAATTATTATTTGTAAGTAAAGTATTCCAATTCTTCAAATAATTACACTAATATACAAATTGTGAAAGAAACTCAGTTTTTCTTTTACCTATTGAGAAGTAAAGAAAGATAGGTTTATCACAACAAAAATATGCATTAACCATACACACATGTTGTGTTGTGTTGACTAGATGGTTGTGCTTTTATTGACTGAATGGTTGTGCTTATGTTTGTGTGTGACTCTCACTGGCCTCTTGCAACAAAACACCTACCAACAGTGTTACCGATTGCACTGGTGGAATAATCTCTGCTGTGACAGAGATTCCCCAACAGCGGGCGACGGGGTCATCATAAATAATAGTAAGTGTTGACGTATAGGAAATAGCTAGCCTTTAATTTTGAGTATGTAGTGCTTTTTGAAGTTATACTTCTTTTGGCGCGTTAGGGCAAAATGATGAGAGTAAATTTTTACGAAGCGCGCACACCGTCACAAAAACCGACACCCTCAAGCTAGCTATAGTAATTTTTTTTTTGTGATATTTAAATAAACTTTATTGATCTAGATAATGCGTTATAATAAAACTTTCAATGTATTAAATACCTTTTTCTATTGTTAGTGTCGTTTTTCTACAAACGTAGAATAAGGCGAAAGATAAAATTTTTGAAAAGATTTTTATCTTGTTACGCCAAAGAAGTATAACTTCTAACTCGCGTACATAAGTACACACACACTTTTTTTTTTATTTAAAACTAAAGTCTATAGTAGTCTTTTCTGAAGAAATTAAAATTTAATTCATCGTACAAAATATTATTTATAGGCTGGTGCTACTTGCCGTAGCTGCAGACAAGCTTTACGCTGCTTGCCCAGCAACGTAGGCATCCTGCGTGCCTGCCGTGGAATCACCTACTGTAACAATGGTTACTGCTCTTTGTTCCCCGGATCGGCATGCAACAGCACCGGTTAAATACGCCATATATTACCATCGCGAAACAGGTATCCAAAATTATTTTAATCAAATTTAATTATTTCTACCAACACACTATACATAGTGCCACTATATTATTCCGGTTTTAGTTACTTTAAAACTGCTAGTATTACAAAAGTGGCAAGCAAGGTCTGGGTGTGTTTATCCTAGTCTTTGTGTATCTCTCCGGACCCCCGACACACGATATAACTATCCTAGCTATGTAGTGTGTAGCGTTAATTTATTTATTTAACTGAACTTACTATTACAAAAGTATATAGAAAACTTAATAAAATAAATCAATTAATACGAGCACGCTAGTATGTCAAACATGATTTCTGATACTAAACTAAATCTATAATATAAGTAGCCATTTTAATCAATAACTCCTACCCACGGCCTTAATTTTATCCTTGTAGGCTTTCATCATTATAAGTCTGGCAGATTTATAATGATGATTATATGAGAGCCAGGGTTTTGTTCCTATCTAAAATCTCTCGATACTAAAAAGTTTTCATTTCGAAAAAAACAAAAATCAGTAGTACGACACTGGAGACCCATTTCTGTTACGGTTTTGTAATATCAAAGCAGAACGATAGATCATTTTAATTAACTGTCAAGAGTCTTGAAATAAATTATAATACGTAAATCATAAATTTATCTTTAAAATATTGTTAAGAATTCAGAAAGAAGACCTAAATAAGAAAACAGTTGACGATCATATTTAATATACCACAACAAGACTGGTTCCGTTTTAATTAACTTTATTATTAAATTACTTATTTTATTTTATATACAATACTACGCCTACAGCTTTTGTGGTGAACCGATTTTTCTTTATTATGTGGAACCATAATTATTTTTCTAAAATAAATATTTAGGTATTTATTTGTTTAGATAATATATTTTTTTTTTGGTTTCAGATAACTAAACTGCAATGAATTGAATAAAATAACTTGAATTTTGTCTTTTAAAATATTGTATTTACTAACTTTAAAATATAATAAATAAATATATTTTAGCTTCTGTATCTTGTTTTATTTGAATTCAAAGCCGAGATAACAATTACTTTATTAATATATCATTTCATATCTATATAATATACACAAAATATAAATGATGTTATAAAAAAATTAAAGAAACAAAAGTATAAAACAAGGTTCTTAAAAGGATTTTATTAAATCCTTACTAATGAATAATATTTAATGTTATATATCAATTATCAAAACAAATTTCTCAATAGGTACACTATAAATTGATTTTAAATTCGAAATTTATGTTTTAAGGAAAATAAAATAATAATATAATGATTGTATTGAATTTATTTACAATAAATAAGACTAATTGATTAAATAGATAACTACAATCTTAAAAATACGTCAATAAGATCTAAAAGACAATTGAAAGAAGACTACAGTATATTTTTTTCAAAATTATTATCATATTGTGGTCGAATGTTGCTCGTTTATTGTCAGAGACGTAGATATCGAGAAAGAAGTTTAATTTAAATCGCTTTATTTCAAAGCTCAAAGCGTGATATTTTTACAAAAGAATTCATTTATTTGTCAAACACAGCTAATTCTAGTCAGCAAAGAGACAACTCCTCGATATGTTAGATATGAATAAAAGATTTATCACAACTCGTAAAAATTACATGAATATTGTCAGTACCACTGACATTAAGAACGATTAAATTTTCAGATAAAATTCAAACACGTATCTAATATTTTATTTCCACTAACATTTATTAAATTTGTATTATATTTAATAGACAAGTTATTTGCGATTGGCAACATAACCTTTAAATATATCTATAATTATATCATTCGAATGATCTGTTAGTCATGATCGGGCCAATGTCGTCATCCTTAATCCGTAAGTTACCTTAACCGCTAGCTTAACAATTCATTAATTACATTTCCATACATTAATTATAAGGTTCTTACGTAAATATATGTTTAATAAATTTATTGTCTGAAATGCAAAGGTTATCTGTTCCCGCAATTTTTAAAAATAAACTTTTAAATTTTGGTTTTACTGACGTCGGTTTTGTAGAGTACGTAAAGCGGTCGCCATTAAAATTGAAAATACTTCCATAACTTTTCCTCAACATTACATTGTTACAATGAAAAGACAAAGTTTCAAAGAACCCTTAAAATTGGAAGTATTATCAATTCAATGTCGTTTAGCTTCGGCCGAGCTGAGTAACATTCCGTCACTCAGCTTGCACTGGCATAGCTATTGATTTTTACGACGGCTCGGTAGACTGCTGTTGCGGTAAGTCTTCCTGAGGAGAATGTTATCCACGGCCGGTAGCAGCAGGTACCTCTTTCCAGACGAATGGTAAGGGACCTTCGAGGATCTAAAGTAATAGAACTTCGGATTTTCTTTGCTCTGCCAGCGGTTTTTGGTATATGTGCCTGGATAGTTTAGGGATAAGGGAGACTGGGGAAGAGGCGTGTTTGGGAGATCATTGTTCAGCGGTCGGTGGAGGTGGCGCCCGGTCGGGTGCGAGTGAGCAAGTACTGGCGGCGACGGTAGGTCGGAGTCGTCTGGATCGACGGATGTGTCAGCTTCGGAATCAGCGATATATTGCCTAAGAAAAAATACATTTTATAAAGTATAGCTCTCACAGAAAATTATAAAAGCTTATTATAGAAAACTTATTAAAACACTGCTTTTATAATATAGATACTAGTAATTTAACGTACCGTACGTTAAATTACTAGTATCTATATTATTTTATATGTAAAAATAGTTAACACGTTACCTAATCCCGAAATTCTCGTCATGGGAATGCTTCCTGTAAAAATAACAATCATTAAAAAAAATCATATATAAATATAGAAGATTTAGAACATTTTATTATATACAACATTTACAATCAAAACTATTAAATCACATCAAAACAAAATTATTTTCAATTTTAGTATTTTCAGTCTATACATCGGCAACATGCTCTGTCGCAAATCCTGTTTAAGACGTAAGTTTTAGACGGGTATCGTCTTTCATTAAAAATTAAAAACAATGAAAGCCTAGAATAGACACTGATACTAAACATTTATAACGAGAACACCTCTAAAACACACATGCATCTAAGTGATGCGTAGCTCCAGATGAACCTATAATTCAGAAGCGCGAAGCACACCCTAATAAACTATCTACTTAAACATAAACTAAACATTTATATTCGATTTTTAACACCTGTATAATTCCTGACTAGGCAACAATAGTCTGGCTCGTCCTGACCTACTGTATCGCCCACCAGAAAATCTAAACGACGGCAATAAACCTAACCGGGCTAGTGACCCAATATGACGTTTTTCGAAATTGTCACGCGTTACATCATCCTCATTATCTGTAACAGATGTAATTTCTACAGCTATCAATGTTAGATATTATGCCTCTTAGAAAAATTAAACTTGTTACTCACCTACAGATCGTTTGTCTTCGTTTTCATTGTCATAATCTTCAGGAACATTAATATCATTATGGTCGAGTACATCGGGTAGAGAGTATATAGAACGTCTGTTCCTCTTATAGCCATTAGAATCAATATAAAAAGGCCTTAAGAGCCCTTGTGCAGGCATTCCAATAGTTCCTCGTTTGAGATACCAGTTACCGTTGTATTCCATTTTCCAATCTTGGTCAGAAGGAAATCCAACATCGCTCCGTTTGAAAACTTGTGAGAGCGGAGGGAGCATGTCTGGATTAATCGATTGTTGAAAATCGTACATTTCATTTTCATCAAAGGGACCTTCCATTTCTGATAGTGGAGGGACAGGGTTTTGATAGAATGGATAATAATATTCATCACCAACTATTTCATCTTTCTTATGAATGAGTCCATTTCGAGCTAAGGCTGCAATATTGCGTTTGTCATTAAGCTGATTGTATTGTGATCTTCCAAAACGAAAGCCATCTCTTGCCAATGCCTGTATATTTCTTTTCATGGCTGAGTAACTGCGAAGTCTGGCGATCGAAGCCAAGTTCCTTTTGTCGTGAGTCCCATCATCATCTTGTTCCTGTTTATCAGTTTCATCATATGGGGATCTAAATGTAGGAAGTTGGCCATTTTTAGCCAATGTGGAGATGCTTCTTTTGAAACTCGAAGCTGCACTTCTCAGGTATCCATCTCTAGCTAAGGCTGCTACATTTCGTCGTGGAAAAGTAGGCCATGAATTTGAAGAAGTATCAACAGGAAGCCCTACCACCTTTATTAAAAAAAGTTATCGTTAACTAGTAAAGGAGAAATCAGAAAAGAATCCTGATATAAAAGAAATAAGAAAACCCTTAACTCACCTTGTCGGTATAAACAGAGAATGCCAAAATCAATGTTGCGATGTTTATAATAAAACCGCTCCTGTGCCTTCTATAACTTAAACGCGTATCGCGCTTCATCTAAAAAAAAAAGACGATATAATTATTTTATTTTAATACTATTTTTAACAAAATTACGTAATTGTAAAGAAGTAAAACAATAATAAATATATTATATTTTAGCTGCCTTAAATGTTGTATAAATTTCTGTTGAAATTAATGAAAGTGCATAATTTGATTTGTCATATTTTATTCAATTTAATCAACAATATTCTTATTCTAAAACGCTCATCTACGGTTCTATATAAATTTGTTTTTTTTTTTTTAATAGAGGATAGAAAATAAAAAAAGGTTCAAGGTTCGAACCGCCCTATGATAAATATCGACAATAGTGGAAAGTGTTGACACAAACATGGCATATTCAATTACGAGCGCAGCATTCACCTGAGCTTCAAGTAAAATATGAATCTATTTTCACTCTCACAGCCCACAGCTTCTGACATTCGTAATCAAATGGAAAATTTAATATGGCTCGTACAAGTTACTAAATTTAGAATTTAAGCTTTTACCTTATGTGTTTTATAATAAAATAAATGAGAATGAAAAAGAAAATGTATTTTATATTAAGAAGAAATGTCTAAAATGATATTTTATACATTTCTTTTCAATATATTTTATAGAGATCTTTATAAAATCGAACTTTTAAAAATAATAATATAATTATGTTAATGTCGTCTGTATTTCGTCTGATTCGTCTTTTGTCTTTATATTAAGTATTTGCTAATTAATAGTTTTTAGATTTTCGGGATAAAAGTAGCAAAAACTATACTCTTATACTGTGTCTGTTTGTGGGTCCGTATATTTTAGCCATTTTACTCGGAGATTTAATAGCTTTTTATAAAAAAATTATTCTTACTGCCAATTATTAATATAATAAATGCCTAAAAATCTTATTATGAAATCTGAATTTATCCTTAAAATTTTTCTCAGAACCTTTCCCTGTGCATTTTAGACAAGAATCTTTTTTTAATAAAATTATTTGGATTTATAAATTTAGACCTTTAGAATCTATAAAATCGAGACCTTATTGAAATATAAAAGTTTATAATGTTAATTTATCAGGTTAAATTATATTTAAAAACGCAGATCATAGAAATCAAAACTTGAAAAATCCAAGGAATTTAATTATATTTTTATCACATACATAGGTATGTATTGATTTAAATATATATAATAAAAGCAATAATTTTCATATTGCCCTACCACGACTAAATGGCGGAACCGATTTTGATGAAATTTTAGTTTATCGTAGTCATTTATTATTATTAAAAATGACTAAAAAGTCATATAAAAAATCTATTTGACAACTGCATTGCATTAGAAAAAAATTGTGGAGACTATTTCTTATTAAAATAAAATATTACAACTACCAAAAACGGATTAATCTTCAAAGAAACGTCTCGAAAATATCATAAATATCTATTTTTTATTTAATTTCAAAAGTAATCCCATAAACGATCCCGTAAATATATAACAAAATATGTTTCATAACTATCTAGGATGAATTTAGAACCAAAAAAATTAAATAAAAAAATCTAATTATACTTACTTTGATTCTCAACTCTCTATCACTCACTTTAACGACTTTTCTCTGTAGAATCTGGAGTTGTTTTAATGTAAAGATCTTGGCGGGAATGGTGCCTGTTTCAGGGACTTAGCCCTTTTATACAGGAATACAGTTCCCAGGCGCATGCGCGTACGGTAGGCCAACTTACTAAAAATCTGTTAACTATAAAATATACCTTATTCATATATCAATAGAAACGAAAAGTTTTCACTTACCTTTGCAAATTGTACGCCGGGGAGGAGTTTTCAAGGTACTTACACACTGCACAAGGTGCACTTAAATTGATGGACACTCAGTTTGTACGGCTTTATTTAAATTGAGTGCAGGTGGGTATTGCTTTATAGAATGATGTTAATAAATAGCTGAAGGACCTTCTGGAGGTTGTTTTCTTGCGAAACAGATTGGATGGAAAATAGGTAGCCGACTTGAAATTGAATACGACATTGAATTTATTTCTAGGCTCAACCTCTGAAGCACTTCAATTTAAAAGAGATATTTACAATAAAATACTTTACTTTATTACTTTATTTTATAACCTTATTTTAAAAATAATATTTATATTATTCGATTCAAAAGGTATATAATACGATCTAGACGCAATACTAAGAAACGTGTTTTTTATTTATGTTAGGTTCCGTAGCCAAATGGCAAAAACGGAACCCTTATAATTTCGTCATGTCCGTCTGTCCGTCCGTCTGTCCGTATGTCATAGTCATTTTACTCGAAGACTATTTGCTCTATCTATACGAAATGAAGTAAATATCTGTATTATATGAACCGCTATACAATTTTGTACTGAAATCCTAAAATTTTTTAAAAATTAAGGTAAGCTACATACATATTTTAAAAATTAAGGTAAGGTCCATACATGTAACTGCGGCTTTTAATAATTACCATGAATTTACTAACTTATTTTTGTAGTCGATTTTAATTCTTTATTATTTTTAAAGTCCTTAAGATTCTTCCTCATCAAGCCGCGAAACCCTTTAGTTTCGACTGTGCTTGGTCCACAACGGACTTGACTGGCAATTATCATGTTTCAATTTTGGCCTTGATAGAGTCATCGGGTATGGAGACGAAGTACTGAGATCGTGCCGTGATAAAGAGACAGCCCTCTGTTGATTCTATGATGCTATGGGTATTAATTACGTGGGTGAATGTCACTTATGCACTTACCAGTATTAAAATGAAGATAATTTATTACTAGAATACTGTATATTTAAAATTTTGTACCTTTTACGCGTATGGAATTTTAATAAATCCGTCTATCTTTCATGGAAACTTGTAAAAATATGGAATCCGAATAATAATATAACACTTGGCTAAAAGAAGAGATGACCCAATCTGGTGCCAAAGACTCTGGATTGGGCCAGTAGATAGAAATGACCATGGCCCAATAGATAGAAAACGTAGACTTTAACCGAATGAACTTTCGTGTACGGGTCGAATTCCGGGCAAGCACGTCTTAATTTTCAAATGCTTAATTTGAGTTTCGAATTTGTATGGCGCTCAACATTGAAGGAAAACAATTCTAAGACATATGGTACTGCTGGTTGCAGTACGTTGATGAACAACTAATGAACTGAAAGCTCGCCAGCCGTGTTTCGAGGTCAGCCAGCTTATAACCAGTTGCATTTTGCGGGAGGGCAGGGCAAAAGCGGCTAGTGCAGTTCGTCTTCTGTAACTGTAGCCGCCTTCGCGTTTGGACTCGACTTCCACTTACCATCAGGCGGATTAGAGTCATCTACAAAGGCTGTATAAAAAAGGTATTATACGTTGCTCCTCAGATCCAAACTCCCAGCCAAACCTCAAACCCGATTGGTAGTGGCTGAAAAAAAAACATTCCTAAACTCGAATATTTGTATCCCCTTTTCCGAACAGTCGAAAAAAAATAAATTCAAAATATCGAAATTTTTCACGCAATTCACGTGTTCAAGGTTCACGTTTTCACGTGCAGGGTGGGTTATTGCGTCAATCCCGGGTTTCCTTACCTTATAAATAAAAAAAGATATTTGCGAAAGTTTAATGAAGCAATGACCAAGTATTAATTATCGCGTTTAGATTTCTATATATTTTTTATTATATTCATTATATTTTAAGCGAGTTTTATTATTAAACATGGCTTATTTACACTATGCTTATAAGCATAAAGTTATGACAAAATTGACTTTATTATTTACTCTATGCTTATAAGACAATATATGAGCAGTTAGCAGTATGTCAGCATATAAATGATATTCATTAGACTTTGAAAAAGAAGAGGTTACAATTATTTTAGTATTCCGTTGGAAAAATATTTATTTTATTTTTTCCAATGAACTTCTGTAATCATGTTATTTAATACCGACTTGAAAAATGAGATGTAAATTCGATTGTTTTTAGACTATAATTATGATATTTATATTGCCGTTTGGCAATTGATTTTGTTGACTTCAATTGTTAAATAAGCTACGTTTCGTGGTGATCGTATATAAATTTATCTGCACACTTGCAATCACGTAATCCAAATCCCATTTTTGTATACATTGACAGTTGAAGCCAGTGAGAAAATTACATGAAAGGTATTAAATTTTTTATTAGAGTATTGAAATGAGTCTTATCATATAGAATCTTTTCAATTACCTGTTCTCCAAAATGTAATGAAAAGATTTCTCATTCTAGGTTCAACATTAATAAAAATATTAAACATAAATAGCTCATACAAAATAGGAGGCAAAACAAAACATGTAACTAAACTCCACTCTATTGAATGAAACTTTGACACTCCATTATAGAGTTCGTATAAAGTTTCCATTAGCGCATCTCATTGTCTGAGCACTAGACAACTGAGTTACAAGAGAAACAGAACAGACTTCAGAAATTCTGTTCAAATTTAATTTATAGATACCATTAAAGTGTAATTAATAATGTTTTTGTAACACGAGATAATGTCTTTAGTAACTTTGAGAAAAATGGCACAGATGGCAGTTTTCTTTTAAACTAAATCTGTGTTTTTAATGTCTAACGATTGAGCTAAGCTTTCAAAAGAAAGTTTTGACATTTATATTGTAATTTTTCATTATTAAAAAAACAAAAAGAGAATTTTTATAAATTCCACCATTAGTCTGGATATCAATAAAGTGTGTGATGAAAATATTGTTTGGAACTTAGAGATGCACAGGATACTTTTTTTCACGTTTAACTACGTATTTTGTATTTCGTTAAAAACGCGGTTGAAATCGACCTCTTTATATAATAAAAGAACTTCTTAAAAATAGCTTCTTAAGCGTAAATCGGAATTCGGGGTCATTAATTTGGAACAATGATATTTTATTTTCGATTTACAACTTTTTCACAATTTCCTATTAATTTCCGACTAATATAAAGCATTGAAGCTTATAATTTATTTCCATAACTTTCACGGAATCGTTATAAAAGAACCTAAGATAAAATAAAAGATCGCCTATGCTTTTTAAAAATCAAACGACAAACCAGAAAAAAACGCTAGTGCTTCGAAATTGTTCTCATCTATCTCGCGTTTATATTTTTCTGATATTAGACTCTCTTCGTAAAGGATGCAATATCATATGCAGCTCATATAACGTTACTGATTTGACGCAGAGGGAGCACTTAGTTTCATTTTACTCGAATAATATCTACTAGAATATTTATGCTCGGAATATATTTGACTTTCAAGGCACATTTGAATATGTTTATAATTTGTTTAACGCCTAATCCTTATTGTTTATGATTCTTATTATTATCCTTTATAAAAAATGAGTTTTTTTAAGTATCAGTGTCGTTTTTCTAGCATTATTCCCAGTACTATACGAGTATTTACTCAGGGTCTGCTTATTACTCTTGTCCGGATTTGACAGGTTACAAGTTTTCACACAGAGCGATTGCCATCTGACCTCCGCAAACCTAACGGCGAACCAGCAACTCATTAGATAAGGGCAACTTACTTATCAAGAATTAAGTATTATTATCAGATATTATGTGATAATAACTGGGACCTAAGATGCTCTCCGAGGCACGGTGAAGGGACCCAGTGGAAAAACGACAAAACCGAAACAGATATTTTTAAGGTCAATGCAAACATCTATCCGAGCGGAAATCGAACCCGCAACCGTCGAGACTAAAGGCAGACTCGCTACCCACAACGCCACAACAGTGTTTTTAAATATTAATGTATCTATTCATATTATGCAGTTATGCACGTTCGCCCGTACTCATTATATAATAACGTAACGCGAGAACCGCCTGCAAAATCTATTTAGCCAAAAATAGACATGGGTGAATGTGGAATATAATTGTCCGCCTAATTAGTCGGTCGTGATATTTGTTAATTAATATGCTTTATTAATCCTTATTGCTCCTGCAAAAAGCCTTTAAAGGCAGTTCAGTCTTTACCATAAGGGATATATACCACAGGCTACATGGCCAGAGCCCATGAAAGGCCAGTATACACCAAGATCTCGTAATATAAACATCAGTTTCGTAATAAAAAAATCATAAAAATTAGAAAAACGTAACAAAATCGCGAGTGTTTTTGTATAGTGATTTGCAAGTGTGTGATTCAATGGGATTCGCGTTTGCAGACAGATACTTTAAGGGAGTATCAAGAAAATCAGAGGTGCTCCATAAGAACCAAATTGTGGTCGTCTTCGAGACGAAGCCGGGGAAAAAATTTACATCACGGTCGCTATAATATCAAGAAAGTTACGAGCTTTGAAAGTTAGGGAAAAAACGTGGTCACCGCGTGTTTATAACCTCTAAAGCATCGAAAGGCACCGATGGTCGTAAAAGGTACCTACAGTGAAAACTCAAAAGAACTCGAAGACTCTGCCCTAGCAACGACTTATTGGAGGACCAGCACCTGAAGTCTACAGTGAAGACCATCAGGTAAGCGCCGAGAGAACTCCTGAACCCCCCAACACAGAATCCCCGAGTTCAGGCTCATCCCACTCGAAATTTAAAGCCCGTCCCACACATCACATCAAGTGAGGGAACTCTTCTTTCTTCCCCTCCCTCCTCTGAACTGAAGGCAGAAATGTGCACCACCCGGAACAACATCACCGGGACTCTGGACGAGGCAAAGGCAATAAGAAAATGGCATGGCTACGAGACCTGGGAAATATGCCTTAATATGGTCCTGTTGTTATAGATTACTTTAGTTACAGCAATCGATAATCGTTTAAACCTTTTTTTCTATAATGCCAAAGGTGGCAAATAAAATATTTTTCCTACCTTTATGAAAAGTTCGCTTTTAATCCCTGGTACGAGGGAGAAAAGTGCCCATCAAGATGACACTAATTAAATGACCACCTCGCGGTAACCTATCAACCATATGTTTATCCCTCGTACTAGGTAATAAAAGCGAACTTTTCATCGTAGGAATAAAATCGTATACACACCACTTCACTTCAGATTATATTAATGTGGTAATAGATATACGGTATAAATAATAAAATAAACAATTTATTTTTAATAAAAGGTATTTATTTCCACCACCTTACAAAACTATACAAAAACACAATTTCGTAAACAAACGCACATAATTATATGTAGGACGGTTTAATTCAATTGATTTAATTAACTTATATATAAAGTATATTTTACACAAAAAAAATAAACATTTCTTTATATAAATTAATTCATTTATAATAATTACAGACTAGTTTCAAAATGACCAAACTTTAAATCGCTTAATTTACTTTCAACGAGATCTAAATCGTTTATTCGTTCGAGCGTATTTACGTCAGACGGTTGCGTAATATTCGACGTAGAAGCGCTATCGTTAACTCTTGATGTACTATTAACGCTTATATTCCAAATTCGTTTAAATTTCGAATCGTTATTTATAGCGAGTCTCAGAACATTGTTTCTCGTATCGTTATTTTTTAACGATTTATCAATGACAACCGTTGAGTTCAAAGGTTTTGTCGTGGACATATTGATAGTTAGATCGTTGATCTGATTCAGTACATCTGTAAGAGATAATAAATAAATAAATGCTACACAGAACGTCCCACATTGGAATAGTTGATCAGGTTGTGGCGCAGCGGTAGCGAACCTGCCTAAAGCGCCACTGGTCACGGGTTCGATTCCTACTCGGAGCAAATGTTTGTATTGACCATATAGGTGTGTATATAATATAATTGTGTATGTATAAATTTCTTTAATGGTGACCCCCTTTATTTTTTTATTTTTTGTGTTTGCTGTTATAACAAAAAAAAAAAGGCAACAGTATGGAACCCTGATAAATGAGTAGTTGGACTTGAGATACAAATACCCGGGGAGACTGCGACTGCTTCCCACCAAACAGTCTATATTATGTTTAGAGGCCGTATGCCCCCATACGGCATACACGTTGAATGAAACGACTTGTTGAATGATTTCTTTTTCTTTTTTATGTTGACAAACAAGTTGGCAAACAATCTTAAGGCTCACCTGATGGTAAGTGTTTGCCGTAGCCTATGAGCGCGCGCTACACCATTAATGGGTGCTACTCACGCGTACCTCGAGATATTGGTTAATAAATCTCTTTTGCCCAGTAATTTCACTAGTCTACAGTGCCCTTCAAACCGGAACACAGTAATGCCTAAACACTATTGTTTGACGGTAGATTATTTGACACTGTGATGGTACCTACCTAGCCGAACTCTTGCAATAAAAGACCTACATAGTAAATCAAAGAATCAAAGGTTGGTGAATGATCACACATTTGAGGACACATAAAATTAAAGTCATTCCCGGTCGCTATTAATTTCTTAATAATTGTCAATCATGCATGAGAGACCTGAACAACTCTGTCAGAGTTGTAGTTTAACATTAACTTGAATAGAGATAGCGTACCTGTGATTTGTAAGCTTGTATTATCATCCATAAAGCTTTCTCCCTCCGTCATAGCACTTTGTTCGGGATGTGATTTTCCATCTAAAATATCATTCGGTCCTGTACAGAGTCTACTCAAAACTGCCTTCCTTAATGAGAATCTCTTCATCGGAGAGTACAAAATGGACTGATTTTTCATTTTTATCTCCGACAAATTACACATTTCATCGAATTGTATTGAAAAACTTAATTCTTTAAGATTTTTTGTTTTTAAATGCTTCGTTAGCACAGCCAAGGGGAACTTTCCTGTTGAAGATGTAATGTTTGTTCTAGCGAAGATACTTCTAGTTATATTCATCTGTTTTCTTGGAGAATTAACATAAGTGTTGCCGTTTATTAAATTCAATGTTTGTGTTATATTTTTATTTTCTATTTGCTCTTCATAGAATACTTCGTCGTTTTCCTTAGGATTTAATAGGCTGTTTATTCTCTTAACCAAGGTATATAAGAGTTTTAGACGCTTTATAAGTTGGTCCATTGATGGTTTAGTATTTTGAGGTGTCTGTTTCAAGTCGTAGAGATCACCTGTAGAGCTTAGGAGATTGCTGACAATTTTACATTCCTTTTGAACTGAAACAAGAAAGCATTTTCAGAATATTAAGAAGAAGAAGTTTAGATTTCTTTCTTAGCATTATACTCGTATAATACGAGTATTTACCCAGGGTCTGCTTATTACTCTTATCCTGATTTGACAGATAGCTAGTTTTTACACAGAGCAATTGCCATCTGACCTCCGCAACCCTAAGGGCGAACTAGTAACTCATTGGATAAAATTTACTTATCAAGAGTTGACGATTATTATATTATCAGAGGTTATGTGATAACAACAGGGGCCGACAGTTAAACGTGCTCTCCGAGGTATGGTGGGGAAACCCACAAGGACATATGCCCAGACCAAAATAGAGATTTGTCAGATCAATGCAAATATCTGCCCGGGCGAGAATCGAACCCGTGACCTGTGGCGCTTAAGTTTGCTACCGCTGCACCGCGACGTCGTCAAATTAATCAATTCGTCAAATAAATAAAATTAATTCATTTATATTTGTATTACGTCATAATTTATATCTATTAACACATTCTTTGATTGTATAAAAAGCTTTGTCCAATAACAGTTCTTTTAAAAATAACAACTGATTCATATTGATTTTTAACATTAATTAACTAACAAGTGATTGATATTATTTGATTTTTAAAATTAATTAACTAACAACTGATTGAAATTATTTGATATTTTTGACGACGTTGTGGCGCAGCGGTAGCGAACCTGCCTTAAACGCCACAGGTCGCGGGTTCGATTCCCGCTCGGAGCATAATATGTTTGTATTGACCATGCAAGCATATTTTCCGGTCTGGGTGTATTTGTCCTTGTCATTGTGAATATTTCTGGACCTCCGACACAGGATATTACTATCCTAATGGGGGCCGTTGAGTGTGCCGCGTTTATTTATTTTATTTATTTATTTATTATTGTTGATTTTTAAAATTAATTACTAACAAGTGATTGATATTATTTGATTTTTAACATTAATTAACTAACAAGTGATTGATATTATTTGATTTTTAAAATTAATTAACTAACAAGTGAGTGATATTATTTGATTTTTAAAATTAATTAACTAACAAGTGGTTGATATTATTTGATATTCCTCACCCTTATTCAAATCCACCAACAGCGGCGCTAGTTGTTCCTTACAAGTCAACGCATCGGGCTCTAATCTTTCATATACGTTAAAGAAATCATACACAAGACAACCTATATTAATAACTGCACAGGTTCTACTGCTATCGTTTATACATTCCTTCGTTATTTCTAATAATTTCTGATGCATCTTTTGCCTTGCTTTCTGAAATAAAGATACAATTAATAGCTTTTACCGCCAGCGTGAATAACGATTTTAAAGCATGTTTAATGCAATATAGATATGGTTTCCAATACAAAACTTTCATCTCATATTTCACCCCCCTCAAGTTTTGATTTTATGCCAAAGGGGAGCTTATAACCGTCTCCATGGTAACATCTATTATTATTACTATTTTTTATAATCGGTTCAGCGCTTTAGGCATAAAAGCGTCACAAACAAACATTTATAATAATAGTTAATATTTTAAACTAATTTAACATTTAATATTTTTTTATACTAAGTATTTATTATTTGTTATTAAAGTAGACAATATTTGTTGGTATTGACAAGGACATATGCAGAAAATGCTATATATAACACTAAGCTCTATATAACGTAAAAAACAAAATCGTCAGATTCCTGAATCGCGCTATCAAAGTTTTCAATACAGATTTGCATGTATATACAAATCAACAATAACTGTTGGACCAATGCCTGACATGCGATATCACCCGCCATGTTGTAGGGACATCACACTTTAATCCCCCACTTCTTCCTAGTATTATTCCCGGTATTATATGAGTATTTACCCGGGGCCTGCTTATTACTCTTCTCATGATTTGATAGATTACTAGTTTTTATACAGAACGATTGCCATCTGACCTCAGCGACCTTATGGGCGGACCAGTAACTCATTGGATAAGAGCAATTTACTTATCAAGAGTTAACGATTATTATCAGATGTTATGTGGTAACAACCGGGACCGATAGCTTAACGTGCTCTCCGAGGCACGGTGGGGAGACCTACAAGGACAAATGCCCAGACCGAAACAGATATTTGTTAGATAAGTGAAAACATCTGCCCGAGTGGGAATCGAACCCGCGAATGTCGCGATGTCTTACAATTCTTGTATGGCATGCAGGCTTACTCAAGACGGTTCTCATTACCAATAAGTACGCGATAAATTTGAAACACAAATATTACGCTTTATTTGCTTTTAATAAAAGGATTTTTCATGCGGTTTTCACCATGATGGATTCATGAGAAAGGTTTAGGTGTTTAACTTTATAAAGGTTTTGACGATACTGGTTTAATATATTGGTAAAAGTCAATCCTTCGATACCACAGTGACAGGTGGTCGTCTCTGCTAGTGATTCTTATCCTAACTAATATTAATAATGCGATAGTGAATTTGTTAATTTGTGACATTTTCATACAAATAAATAAATAAATACACCTCAGTCGCTACACCACTTATAAAGAAATTTCAGTACAAGTAAAGTAAGTAGTAAGTGAGGCAAAGCCGAGGGCTGAAGCTAGTAATACATGGTGTGTTTCCCGCAACCTTCGTGGCTAAAAACGGTGTCATATTCCCCACATTATCTAACAGAAATATGAAAAGAATTACTTCAGTAAAAGCAGCGGGGTCCACTATCAAGAACACACTGTCCCTGATCTGGTTCACCTCATCATTCCAGATATCGATCAACATTGAGGTATGATGACTGCGTGAGGACAGCATTACCGCTGGTACAAGATGAGGATCCAATGCTTCTAAGCTTGCCAGACCACTACGGAGGCAGAGAACTCCTGGAAAAATTACTTACATCAATACAATAACGTAAAAATATTATAAAGCTGTCATATTATTTTCAAGACCGTTGTGCCAAAGTGATAGCAAACCTTAAGCGTAATTGGTCACGGGTTTGATTCTCGCTCGGGACAGATGGTTATATAGACCTATTAAGGCAGGTGTTCCTTGTTGAACCTGTGTTTGTGTGTAGCATTTTCATTTATGTTGTTTTTCATATTGTTACGGAGAACATTATTACCAAGGGCATTAGATTCGAAATCACTCTCAACTCTCCGTCTTTCTGCTTCGTAACGCGTACGTTCTAGAAAGTTATATTCAGGAAACATCTCCTGTATCACCTTCCATGGATGGAACGTTCCCAAAACTTTATATTAAAAAACTTAGTAACCTGTGATTTGGAATTTCTGTTCTGTAATCTTGAAGATCTTATTAAAGTCTCACTTAGCCATCAGGTGATTAAATCCAAATCTGCCCTTAACAATATTGTTACGGGCTGGGGTTCGGTGATTTGGAAACAAACACCTGATGGCTCTAAATAAGACTTTATTGAGGTCTAGATTACACACAGAACTTCACAAACAACAGGTCCAAATCACAGGTCAATCACAGTCCAAAAGAATAGCCGAGGTCACTAATTATCGCACTTGTTCACTGGTATCACTTGTAGTGTCTTTACTTGTTGCTCAGAACTGAATGAATCAGTCGACGCGCCGGGCCGGTTATATACGCGGACACGGGTTCGAGAGAGCTCCGTCCGCGGAACGCTATTCTACATGTTTCGAGAATACATCTTTCTCGAACCCGCGCGGCGGTCGTAGAAATAAACAAAAGGAGTAGCAAGCGATTTTGAACCTTATGCCCCTGTGATAAGGTTCCCCGTAACAATATTATTTACAGGGCTTGAAAGCTAGAAATAATAGAAGTTTACAAAAAAATCATTAATTACTTTTCTGATCTGATGAACACGACATGGCAAATGATCCAATTTGTAGCAATCTTTCACTGTACAAATCAAAGTCCCTTATGAAACTGCATTTTCCCACATCTTCACCAACTTCTTCACAAGAACATGCTCTTTTAGAATCACTTTCAAAATGGCTTCTTAGTATATCTGCCTGTGTCGCACTTTGACTGAAGCAATGTATGACCAATGCTAGTAAAGCAGTGTTAGTATTTGTCTCGAGGACATACATTACATCTTTTAAAACATTGATCAGTAAATTGACATTTGAAGGCATTATCGGTAACTTTAGATTCTCTATTGTAGGTTTGACAGAGTCCAGATCCCCTTCAATTAGGTCACTCAATAATAATTTCGTTTCTCTCAGTACCTGAAATGTATTTATTTATTAATATACTAGCTGGCCTGCCAGACATTGTTCTAATAACTTTCAACCCCTTTTTCACCTCTTTAAGGGTTGAATTTTGAAAAATTATTTCTTAGTGATCATTTTATGTTATAAAAACAACACTTGTCTGTCAGGTCTTTACCTTTTATATAAAAATATTAAAAATATAATTTAAAAAATAATAAAATAGGGGATGAATATTTTTGAAATGCTGAACATTAAGCAGTTTAAGCATTTTAAGTAATTGAAAATCTATCAAAGTTAATTTGTTATTAAAAAATTGTCAATCACAAAAACACACACCAATCACACCAATCAGCATTGTTAAAATCACCAATATTGCAGCAATGTCATTGTTAAAATCACCAATATTGCAGCAATGGCATTGTTAAAATCACAAATATTGCAGCAATGGTGTTGTCAAAATCACCAATATTGTAGCAATGGCATTGTTAAAATCACCAATATTGCAGCAATGGCATTGTTAAAATCACCAATATTGCAGCAATGGCATTGTTAAAATCACCAATATTTGGTTGTCGTTTTTACCATTCATTTTAATACAAAATGATTGACATTTTTATAAATAACAGTAACATTTTTAAAATTAGCAACTAAACACAGTAAACAAAGAAGTTTAATTATTATTTTCTTTATCTTTGATCCATCTTTGTGGTGCAGCAGTAGCGAATCTGCCTTCAACGCCACAGATCGCGGATTCGATTCCTGGTCGAAGCATAATAGGTTTATATTGACCATGCAAGCAGATTTTCCCACGTGGGTGTATTTGTCCTTGTCCTTGTATGTGTTTCCGGACCCCCGACAGAGGATATCACTATCATAATGGGGGCCGTTGAGTGTGGGGCGTTTATTTAATAAAATAAGAAGAATAAATAATTCAATTTTTTGAATGTCAAATGGTCACGTAGTATCTGCAATACATAAAGAAGAGTGATTGGTGCAGAGGAGAAAAAAATTTCTTGATCTTACCACTTGACACCTGGCTTTGACTGCAAGTTGATCATCCGGCAAACAATACCTGCATAATGTCATTGAAGACAATAGCAGCTCATCTATTGAAGTGTGTAATTCTTGCACACATGATACCAACTGAAAAGAGGATTTACAATTTTAAATTATAATTAGTTTTTATAAGTTTCAAAGTACTAACAACCTACAGTTTGTTGAGTAACTGTTAGCAACCCTTTATTGAGAGCCTCTGATAACGCCATAATGATTAAATTTGTATTGACCACACAAACCTCGTCCATGGCCCAACTTGCAACAAAAAAGTGTAATGCACTATTTATAAGTGGATCCTATAATGATTAGTCGTTTCTGGCATGGTCATGTCATGTTCTAACATGAACCTAACCTAACCAACAGATTATGGAATATTAAATTGTGGTTCCAGAAGAACTGTAATATCCCACTATCTCTTTTGTTTTACTCTTATCTGGGTTGTTCGGGGGTTGCAAAAATGAGATGGCATATACTCTGTATAAAAACTGGAAACCTGTCAACTCTAAATAAAAGTAGCAATTACCAATGCAATATTCTTACTTCATGTTTCCATTCAATGTGTGATTCTTCATTACTTTTGTAATTATTTCTATATATAACATCAGATAGTTTATTGAGTACTTCAAAAGTCTGATCAATCCAGTTAACAAAATACATAATTGGTACAAGTAAAGAATTATCTAAAGTATCTTCATTTATACCAGAATTTTCGAGAAGCTGCTCAATTGTTAGTAATTTCTGATAGCACCAAGATAGTCTTTCCAGCATACACTGTCGACTTTCCTAAAAAGAAGTTCTAATACCTTAAATTATATTTTTAAAAAAAGATGGTGGTTCAAAGTTTGTATTATATCATTTTAAGTTAATAGATAGCTTTGCTAATAACATATGCATTCTGGATTTCATTTTTATTTTACTGTGTGACACTTTGTATGATTTGATAAATTACTTTGGAGATACAGAGCTTTACTGCTCAAAAAATAAGAGCTAATTTATAATAACTTTTACATTTTATAATATAAATTTATTTTTAAAACATTAATGTTTTATAAAAGGCATAATTCCTTAGGAATTCTATGTAAGTAGATTGCAAAAAGTTAATACCTGCAAATAAACATTATTATGATATTCAAATTTGATGATGTCTAACATTGATAAGAAACATTTCCTTATTTGATCCGAGCACAAGGAGTAAACATTCCTTATTTGTTCAATATTTTCGAGCGTTATTTCGTTTTGACGTTTGTGATGTAAATTTTCACTAATCCTTTGCAATAAAGGATAAATATTATCAAGTAAAAAATCCTGAAAACAAATTTTACATAAAAAAACATATTTTATTATTATTTCTATATAAGCTGAGTGATTTTATCATTTACTAAATTATTATAACGGGTAACTAACCACAATAAATTTAATACTCTCTCGGGAATCTTTAGGAAATTCTGAATAGTTTAAAGCCTTTTCAATAGAAGAGTTGTTTATTAAAGGCATCGTATAAATCTAAAAATTTCCACCGGTTAATATTTTATAATAAGTAAATTAGATAACACTGTTTATGGGCTATTATTTAAATATATATGTATACAAAATATGCAAACGATGTTTCAGGTACTTCGAAACTCTTAGAAAGTTCGAATTAAGTTTCGAAATTTCAAATTTAAATTTTAACGTTTATAGAATATGTTCTAAATACAACATGAGTCAATGTCAAATTGACTTCGAAAGTTGAAAACTTGAAACTTGAAACAGATAATATTAAGAGCTATACTCTGTCCAATCCATAAATATAAAAAATATAGATTGACGATCTTATGTACTGAAATTGCTAACATTGATGTATAAACTAGCGCCACCAGTGTCCAATAAATTGGCCTAAAAAAATCTTTTTCAGCGCAGCTTTTCGATAATAAATAATATGACATGTTACCTCATCATCAACATCATAGAAGAAGAAAATAATTATTTTTATAGACCAGACTCGATATCATAGAGCTCAATAAACATGCTATTTAATGAAGTGCTTCCCTAATTTATCGCCTTATAGTCACAATAGCTAGAGGTGACTTGTATGCAAGCAAAGAATATTTTGGCATGAGTTAGTCAGCTTGACTGGGAAATTAATACCCTGACACAAAATACGATGTGAGCAGAAAAACAGTGTGGTAGTGTTTTGTTCTATGCTAAAAAAGAATAAAGATTTCACATGTTCTCACTCTGTCTAAACACAGCCCAGTTCAAATTATCTACAAAATACCTGTTATAACATTTTTATCTTTATCTACCTTAGTATGGAATCTTAAATCGTAAAATCACTTTATCAAAATACAAAATAATATTTTTTTTTGCACTGCTTCGAGTAGGATACAACTCTAGCCTTATCCTGCCAACATTTATTTGATCACATTTTTTACGTGCTACTGATTTATGAAGAATATAAATGAAAGGCATACTATCCGAATCCCGTGCATATGATGAATTCAGGTAAATTTTTTCCGTACCCCAAAACGTAAAAAAAAGAACCCGTATAAGATCTCTCAACTCTCATGTCAGTCTGTGCGTTTATTTAGGATTTATTGGTATTTCCTTCAACATTCATATTTGTGATGTTATTTTTTCAATATATACAATATAAATAAATTTTACAATATATATTTATAAATGATAAATGTCATAATCAACCTCATCGGCTAAAACTGACGTGGAGAGATTTGGAACTGTTATTTACTTCTTACAGCTGGACACTTTTGCAGCTGTTTATACTTGTGATAGTTGTCATTACATTTTATTCTCCATAAGTGTGCTTTGAGGCTTGATCATAGACATCCATCATGTATATCTATGCGCTTAATTTATAATTATCTGTTTCAGTTCATTTCGAACAATTTGTCATTTAGAATCATTTTACATTGAACTTGACTTCAAGTCCAAGATTTTGATAGATTCGCAAACTCTCTACTTTGTGTGTAATAAATAGAAATACCTAAGAAAGTACGTGAAAATGAGTGAATTAGTATGGGGCATTAAAAACGGCGACATAGATCAAGTAAAAGACATCGTGGAAAAAAACGTAAGATATCGTTAAAAGAATATTATTGCCAGTTTTTTTTTGATTCGTCATTAACATCATTTCATTCATAAGAAAACATAAATAGAAGTGTTATAGACTTAAATAATTGGATCGTATATAAAATTTATTTAATTAATAATTGAAAGACCACTTTTACATTTCTTCTGATAACATCACAATTGTTTTTTAGAAAATTGACGTAAATGCACTGATCGACGGTCGAGTACCTTTACATTATGCGGCAGATTATGGGCAAACTGCTGTTGTAAATTATTTACTGGATAAAGGTGCTGATCCAAATGTAAGTATAATACTATATTATGTAGAATTTCTATTTCAAGATTAACTAGCAAGCAAGCATTTATATTTTGTCTATACAAATAAATAAAATTTAAGTATCTGTCAGTAATTCCAAATAAACCTCTTTTATAAATAAGTGGTTCAAAAGTTTATACCACTGTATATACTTAAAAAAATCAATTATTCAAATTGTTGTTTCTGTCTGTTTGTTCAGGCTAATCTCTGAAATAGGTGGGCCAATTTTAATGGGGCTTTCACTGGTAGATAGCTGATGTTATAAGAAGTAACTACAACGAAGTAAGTTACAACATACAAAAACAGATTACAGCTACATCCAAATATACTGGCACATCACCTTATGGATGACATATTCCCCACTGCTCGAAGACTAAAAAAGAGAATCCCACAGGATTTGCTCTAGCTTCTCAATTATGAGGACATGTTATTGGACGTGTACCTCGCATATAATTAAGACAATTCAATAACAATTGCTGAATGTCCCTAGACAGATTGCAATGGAGAAAGGGAAAAAAAAAAAAAAAATAAGAAGTAACTAAGCCTGCTTTTATTTTAGAAAAAAAAATTAGTTTTCCAGACAATAACAAATGGAGCCACGGGTGAATCTATTATGAAATAAATTAATTAAAATTACTTCTTTTAGATGGTTGATAAACATGGAATATCTGTAATTCTCGCAGCTATTTGGGAAGGACATACGGAATGTGTGAAAGTATTATTAAAACATGTAAGTAATATTAGCTATCCTATCATTTAATGTTTTATGTGCTGGGCTTTTGGCTGCCTCATGCAACATAATAGGTCTTAATTGGAACGAAGTTCCTTAACTTGGCTTACAAGTAAAGAGATTTAGTAGAAATCGCCACCTAACAAAATTCTGTATGCTGTGTCTTTGTGCGTGTGTATCAACCCTATTACAAGCGAGTGCAATAAGAAAAGTAAAAGCCGGGTGCACAACTCTCTCTCTCTGTCCCTGTCTCTTTTTATCATATAATCTATTGAAATAATTATACAATTTAATTTCGAATTAGGTTCAGAGTTGAAGAAAAAACGTAAGGAACTTCGTTTCTGACGGGATTTCTCCAACTGACTCACATTTTCATATGAAATTTATAAATGTTTCGTTTATGCAATGTTATTTATAATTTAAAGTATTTTTTTTCACTAGGGAGCATCTAAAAATGGACAAACCCCAGATGGAACACCATACATTGATGCAGCGGAAAAGGAGGAGATCAAGGATCTGTTAACATAGATTGCATAATTTTATATTTATTTAAGTTATTTGCTCACATTCTAATTGTTTTAAAGCTACGATATTATTAGAATGTAAAAAATTAACTACCATTGAATATTTACATGCATTTATTTAGATCGCAATTATTTTTATAAGCTCAATGTGTGAAAAAAATCAAATTATGTATTATGACAGCGTCCATTTGAAGTATTGTGTTTATTACTAATATTATTATTATGAAATCAGGTAAACTAATAGTATGCAAATAAGATTTTGAAATGCTTTTCAGATTTTATTTTAGATGTCTATAGCATTTCATACTTCTAAAGGCCTATACTCTATGTGTAGCAAATAAATTATTTTATATTTAAGAGAAGGCAACATTAAATAGTATTTTTTATCGCTAAAATAAAAAAAAAACATAATATATAACATATTTTTTTATTTACAGATCACATTTCATAAATAATATGGTAAAACATTATATTGTATTATTAACAATTTTCGTACATAATACTATGTAATAAATTAGAAAAATACTATGACTATCACACACATAAATTACCTAATATTATTATATTACCAGGAAATAAATAGTCAGCTGTTGTATTATCTAATTTAAGCCTATACAATGAATAACACTTAATACAATTTACTTAAAAAAAAAACAATACTACAAAAGCTGTCAACAAGCTACATTTCCTTGCCATTAAAATTCATCTCTACCATTAGTATACTTTTTGTATTTATTCTTTGTAGGTGGACAGTAACAAGCATTCTTTTGTGCATCTAAATATGACTTACAACCTAATGTTAAGGTACCGGTAAACAGTAGTTTAGCTGCACCCTTGCAACCTGTAATCAAATTAAAAATGTTATTTACTAAATTATGAACATTTGTTCATTTCCTCAATTTTCCACACTTAGTCCTTAAGAACAAGATACATCAATGTTGTGCTATTTTGTAGTCTAAGTTAAAAGTGTATTATAACTTATATAAACATATAAAAGGAGACAATCTGAATGACATATCAACACCACACAAAAACCCTTCAATCCAGAAAGTTCATTTTATTCACAGGTTTTGTTTTTAAGCACTAAGAGGATTTATGAAAAATTTATATGGAAGTTTCATCTTTTTTGAAACTAGAAGCATAAAGCATTGCTATGAAACATTTGGCAAACAATTAAGAAAAACAAGCTTTAACATTTTCTAAAATTCCACCCATAAGGGGCTCAAATGGGACTTTAAAGTTTCCATTAAAAATGTTATTAATGGCCAAAGCTACTGGCCCATGCTAGTAAAATAATATCTTTGTTAAATTATTTAAAAACAATACCTTTAGTTATAGCATTTCCAGCAACATTGACCTTTTTATATGTGTCACAGTAATTATACAAACACCTCTGAAACTCTAAATCACAGACTTCTTTTCCACTATTGCAAGTGTCGTAACATATGTCGTGTGCATCACAACAATTTGTCATCTGCTCCAAAGGTAAGTATTCTGTTGAGATTTCAAATCCGAGTGAACCACAACCATCTGATTTGGGAATATGATTTCTATTACGTGCTGGTTTGTGACCTGTAATAATAAGTTCAAAATTCAGTATAACATCAAATCAATTATTTTAAATAATTCATATTTCAATAACATTGTAAGGTAATGTAAATTGTAATAAAAACCTTCAGGGCAAGTAAATATACATTCCTCTTCTACAGCAGCATCAAAGACTTCATGCAAAGATTTAAACTTTTCAGCTACAGTTATAACATTTTTAAAAACGTCTCCAAAAACTAATTCAGCTGATAGCACTGCATCTTTTAAATTTCGTAATATACTCGAACCAATGCCAGAATAAGTGTAAGCAGCAAATGTAAGGATATAAATAAATATTTTTTTATACGGAATCTCCATCTTTTAAAACTAATTAATATATACTTTTCGTATCATTTCATATAACCAATTTCAATCACTGACGTGTTCTTAAAGAGTTCTTTAATTAATCATCACATTTGCTATTTATATCTTAGAGTGGACACTAGTGAAATTTTATGTTATGACTTATCGTTTTCGTAACTTTTGTACTCCAAAACAATGACTGTCAAATGTCAATGTCAATTTGTCTAAGTCAAACTGTTTACGTCACACCACAGAGCAATGCTCTGGAGTAAAGAATTCATATTTCATTATTGTGAGACGTTACAATGTTTATGCCGTAAACAGAAAATACACGATAAAGAAAAATCATACAAAATCACGATTCGATTCCATTGATTTTATGAATTTGAGTAATTAATTCAATTTATCTGTTACTCTTCCTCAGAACAGACTAGCCGGCGGGGGTTGCTTACAAACCATATAAGAAGGCAATGACTAAAAACCTAAAGACAAAAATATAGTAGTTTGTATTTTTTTTGGATTACATTTATGTGTATATTACTCTTTAAGGAATAAATGAATATATTAAAAAAAAACGCAGCCACATTGACTGCTTTGTGAGAAGCAGTCATCAAGCCATCATGCCTGCAGGTGTCAGGACACGTATTCACGTTAAAAAAAAATTAGGTTAGTATCATCTGTAAATCTCAATCTGAAATTGTTGCCCTTACTTTAGTCCACCTGAGTTAAAAGTCTATTTAGGGATTTCCAGACTAGCCACAGTAGATTGTCTCCTCAGAAGGTGAAATACATGGTTTTGGCAGAGAAATTCAACTTGCTTTAGTTGGCTGCCGGTTGCCGGTAGATACAGTTATAGATAAAACGATATTAAAAAAAGGATATACACATTACAATATATCAATTATATACATATTGGACAATCAAATCTTCACAATTAATTTATTTATAGATTTATTTTAATCCATTTAAATTCAAATTAATAAATAATTCGTCAATTCAAGCTTTAGTTAAAATAACAAATTTTCAAACGCTATAGACAAAGCTAATTTCATAAATTTTTAGTCAATTTTATTGAAAATGGATATTCAAAGCTTTTATAGGTGTTTTTAATAAATTTGGAGAAGGTTCCGTGAAACAGAATTTTTTTTAGCTTTACTCTAATTTTTTTTTTTTGAACGCGACCTAACTACTTTTAGTATCCGGTAGCCATGTTAGTTTAAAAAGTTATCCTTTTCCGTTTTGTTGTCGAGAAAATGACGGGCTTTAGTAATAAGGTGAGATAAAAATTGGTAAATTTGTTAATTATAGAATCGATATAGTATTGGATTTTGTTTTATAACAGTGTAATAAAATTATGTTTTATTAATTCTGGTGTTAGCTATTGTAAAATGTGGATAAGCTATATAGCGGGATGTACACGTGCTGGCTTGTTGGTCTTCAGTGAAATTTACCATCAAATAACGTGGTAGTTTACTCACCTCACTGTTTATTTAGGTTTAATTTATTTCTTTTTACATATAATATGCTTCTATAATATAGTAATGAAATCATTAAAGTATGTGAACACATTGAGGTTAGAATTGTGGTAGTATAGTGTCGTCAAATAGTATGCTATAGTGAATTCATTATTTTCAGGCCATAGTTATCGATGGCCGTGGCCATCTGCTTGGCCGACTGGCCGCAGTGATTGCTAAGGTCCTTTTAGAAGGAAACAAAGTCGTTGTTGTGAGATGTGAACAACTTAACATCTCAGGAAACTTCTTCAGGTAAGATCGTAAAACTTTTAACATTAAATTTATGACTAAACAATCTAAGTGATGTTAATTTTTGGGTAATTTGCGACTGAAATATATCATGTTGTCAATAATAGCTTCTGATGTTTTATTTGATCATAATTTGTAATAAATATTATTATAAAACAAATTAACATGTGATTAATAATTTCAGGAACAAGCTGAAGTTCATGTCATTCTTGCGCAAACGCTGTAATGTGAACCCAGCCCGTGGACCATTCCACTTCAGAGCCCCTTCCAAAGTTTTGTGGAAGACTGTTAGAGGTATTACATATAATTTATTGAGTTTCAATGTAACTAAATTAAACTCTCGGCTTAAGCTTTTGGAAAATATTGGAAAAAAAATTGTCAGTTACCAAATTCAATTGCATTTCTATTAAGAACTAAAGTTATGATTATCTATCTTTATTACCTACATTATTTGATGTCTGTGATAGTACAAACTGTATGAAACTTCTTGAAACATAGAAAATAAACACCATTAATATTCAAATATTTTAATATGACTTATACTATGTATTCAGGTATGATCCCACACAAGACTGAGCGTGGAAAGGATGCTCTCAGAAGGCTCCGTGCTTATGATGGATGCCCTCCTCCTTATGACAATCGCCGTCGTGTGGTTGTACCCGCAGCTCTCAGGGTCTTTTGCTTGAGACCTGGACGCAAGGTAAAATATTCAGAAATAAATATTATAACATTTTTTAAATTCATACAATATAATTTTGCACATATAAAATTCAAAATATTTTTTAGAATTATAAGTAGGACTAACCACATGTTTTCAATTTAAAAAAAATGTCCATTGAAATATACAAAATTATAGTTCTGCTGTTTTCAAAGTTCTTAAAACAACATCTTGTGTCTTACCTTTATAGTGTGAAGCATTTGTGATTCAATTTTATTAATGCAAATGTTAGTTCAGAATCACAACAGATAAGAACCAAGACATAGCAGATGGTAAAAAGATCCTCATATTTACTACAGGATATTATTGAAAACCATTGCTTCAAAATTAGAATTATTTGTTGTTATCAAAACGTAATTTGTAACAAAAAATAATTACTTAAATAGAAAGTGAAAGTGAATTTGAATACCACATTCAAAAATTCAGTAAAGCTTAGGAGGAGCATATTTATAAATAATGTTTTATATTTTGACGAATTGTTATTATTATTCAAGTAACAAATAAATCAAATTCATACTGTACTCGAAAAGTAAAAAATATAATAATATGATGTTATTTATTGGGTAATTTGCGACTGAAAGCTACAACTAATGTTGAAATGATAAAAATTCTGATTCTGTTTTATAAATCATGTAATTTCATACCTTACCATATCCTTACTTATCTTATACGCCTTTTTCAGTACTGTCACGTGGGTCGCCTTTCTCACGAGGTTGGATGGAAATACCGTGACGTCGTCCGCAAACTTGAGGACAAGAGAAAGTTCAAGACTATCCACAAAGTTGCTTATGAGAAGAAGCTTCATGTTTGTATTCTATTTCGTATTAATTAGTAAAAAAACAAATGTGTATGACATTACTTCAATGAATTTTATCAGAATTTGGTACTGATTTAATTTTGTAAACATAGATGTATAACATGATGATTATTTTAACTTACCTACATTATTTGATGTTTATGAAAAGAAATTCTAACTGATTATATTATTATATTTTTATTTATTTATTTAAAAGCTACAGATGAACATACAATAATCATAATATTATTTTTGTTTGCAGAAAATCACCAAGGAAGCTGGCGAGAAAGTGTCGAAAGCGACAGCTCCATTCACTGCTGTCATGCAATCCTATGGATATAATTAGGACTAAGGAAATTATATAAAAAATAAACCTTTGGTTGCCCAAATATTTTTTTCTTTTAAATCTATGCAATTCCTTTGCCTTTGAATCCCTCATGTTCACTATTATAAAATTTTTATAGATGTGTTTACGTTTTAGAAATTTAAGACATTGACGCAAAATTTATAAATAATATGCCTTGAAGTTTTTACCAGTTTCATTCATGCCCATCCATGTCATTATGCTAATAATAATTATTGCTTAAGTACTTTAATTAAATAAGAAAATCGCAAAAATAAATAAACGCTGCACACTCAACGGCCTCCATTAGGATAGTGATATCCTGTGTCGGGGGTCCGGAAACATATACAAAGACAAGGACAAATACACCCAGACCGGAAAATATGCTTGCTTCAATACAAACATTATGCTCCGAGCGGGAATCGAACCCGTGACCTGTGGCGTTTAAGGCAGGTTCGCTACCGCTGCGCCACAACGTCAAATGCAACTGTATAAGATATAAAAGAAATATAGGGATTTAAGTAAACAAAAATGTGGTAAGTGGTTTATGAGACCGAGTTTGAGGACCTCTAATTTATCCTATCGTGTAACCTTTGAATGAGGTCTAATATTTTTTTTTCTAAATGTTATACACAACGAATGTCGAATACTTTCTGAATGCATCTTTCGAGTCAATCTATTAAATTTGTGTATTCAGTATTTTAAAATAAAATAAAAATAACATTAATATTTATCATGTGTCATTTCATTTGATGTGTCATTTGCAATAGAAAAATAAAGCATTTGCCCTCATCTTGCATCAAAATCACCATCTTATGTCTGTCTGTCTATCCCAGCTTATATGGAGGATTTCAAGCTGCATATAAGCTGCTTAAGGCAGACAGATATAACGAATGATACTAAAAGCCTTAAGGGTTCTGTTTTTCTTTGGACGAAGGAAACTAAAGGAGAGAAAGAACTGGACTATTATATTGGTATAGATAAGAAAGTGAAGTTCTAAATGCTATTGCTGCTGCATTTGGATAGTTTGGAACTCTGTTTTTCATAAACATTAAAGATTTTGACAGTATGCACTATGCATATCGTATTAAACGAGATAATTGTTATGGTATATGAAAACACGTATAAGAATTATATAACTGTCGCAGGGTTATTTGTAAAAACCCTATCTTTTCCAGTAAGATTGAGAAATGTTTGGACCATTATTAACAATGCGAAAATTATAAAATAATGAAATAACCAACCCAATTGCGACAAATATACTTATTTAAAAATTACCAACTAATTATCAAGTGCGTTGTGGACCACGCACAGTGGAAATTAAAGGGTTCCGCAGCTTGATGATGAAGAATCTTAAGGACTTAAAAAAAACTATACTATAATGTAACATATTTTTATGGCCTATAGGAGCTAAGATCTCAAAAACTACTGACATAATCAAAAATGTCAAAAACAAACCTTAGCATTTTAAATACCTATCAAAAGATACCTCACCAGTTGCTATAAGTTGAATTTTTTTTCAACCCTCAATAACATGTTCATACATGCTATCTTTAATTTTTATATATTTTAGGATTTTCCTACAAAATTGTGTAGCGGTTCATATAAAAGACCTATTTACTAAATTTCACATAGATAGAGCCAATAGTCTCAGAGTAAAATAACCTACGGACGGACAGAAGGTCATAACGAAATTAATAAGAAAAAATTATAATACTCAACGACCCCCAGTAGGATATGCGTATCTTGTTTCGGGGATCTGGAAAAATACACAAAGACAAGGACAAAAACACCCAGACCAGAACATGTATAATCAATAGAAATATCTGCTCCGATATATAGGGAATCGAACCCGCGTGACGCTGCGCCACAACGTCGTCAAATTATAAGGGTTCAGTTTTTGGCGTTTGAATTGTTATAACTCAATAAATCATCTTATAAAACAGAATTTAGAATTTTAATAATAGGTACTTGTAGTTATATTTTAACCAACTTCTAAAAAAGACTACGAGGTTCTCAATTGGGTCTTATTTTAATGTTTGTTTATAAACTGATTTGGGATTTTTTTTATATGTACCTACTTTATATAATATAAGTTTTAGACCCCTCTGGCTGCAATGATTTCAATATTGATTTTGATTTGATTTTGATTTCAATTTGATTTTTCAATGAGGTAGAATGGTGCGTCCTTTT
Source organism: Hestina assimilis (assembly GCA_023373885.1). Taxonomy (NCBI): domain Eukaryota; kingdom Metazoa; phylum Arthropoda; class Insecta; order Lepidoptera; family Nymphalidae; genus Hestina; species Hestina assimilis. Next base: position 9,029,573 of record CM041754.1, read on the forward strand.
CTCTAGTAACTTTTATTTCCTATTTTACGTCCAGATACACCTTTTTGTTTCTAGCGCCATTTATATTCACTTTTTACTTTCTCTCATTTTATATTAAATTATTATTCAACCAGACAAAGAACTTGGAAAACACATTCAAGAAACACTTATTGTTTTACAATGGGAATAACGTGGATAATAGTCAAACAAAAGCTAACAAAATCTTTCGGATCTTTTCACCTATTGGTCAATCAACCAAAATGTGCTAGCCACGTGCCACTACCCATGACATGACGGAGCAGCTAGTCCCCTCGTTTCGAGGTCAGTCAGCATATAACCAGTTGCATCTTGCGGGTAGACAGGGCAATGGCGGCTAGTGCAGTTTGCCATCTGCAACAGTTTTAAGCCTTTTTCACGTTTGGACGCTACTTCTGTTTACCATCAGGGGTTATCGGGGAAAAAAAAACTTGTTTGCTCTTATGAATCCGCATCTGTAAGAGCTTCGCATTAATTGATGCGGATGCGAATGAGGATGTCTGAATTAATGCGATTATCCTGGTTTTGCGGATACGGATGAGGATATCAGTAACAACCAGCAAGTTACTACCTACGTCGCCAGCTCCTACAGCAAGAAGGGACATCTGCTCTCCCCTAGATATTAAAAATGCTTAGCTAAATATAACAGCAATCAAAGCACACTTGACTAATCATTCCCGCACGCCAAAACTCGAATGAATCCACTAATTCCATTTCAAATTGTTAAGGGGAACGACTTTGTAGCTTCTTATACTTTTTAGTGTTCCGTAGCCAAATGCCAAAAACGGAACCCTTATAGTTTCGTCATGTCCGTCTGTCCGTCCGTCCGTCCGTATGTCACAGTAATTTTACTCGGAGACCATTGACTCTATCTATACGAAATTTAGTAAAAAGGTGTATTCCATGAACCGCACAACGGTTTTGTAATAAAATCTTAAAATATATACAAATTAAGGGTAGCAGTCCATACATTTAACTGATGATTGAAAAAAAAAATTTCAACGTATGGCAACGTGTGAGATATCTTTGGATATGTCTTTCAAAATGATAACAAGTTTTGATTCTGGCTTTTTCATTAAGTCAGTAGTTGTTGAGATATAAGCTCCTAAAGTCATAAAAATTGTGTCCCCCTCCTCTAACTTTTGAACTATAGGATTTAAAATTCTAGAAAAATTTGAGGTTGTAGAACATCAAATGAACTTTAAACCACATTTGGTTCAAGAAGGTAAGTCTATAAATTTAAGAGATATATAAGTTTTTCCCATAACTTTGTTTTTCATATTACTTTTAATAATTACTATGAAATTACCAACTTATTTTAGCAGTCGATATTAATTCGTTATTATTTTTAAAGCCGTTAAGATTATTCATAGCCATGCTGCCCTTTAGTTTCAACTGTGCATGATCCACAACTCACTTGACTGGTAATTATTCTAATTATAATCGTTGTAGAGGGAAGACTCGTACTAGTGTAAAAGTTCATACGTTCTTGACTGTATTGATTCTTCCTCATTCTGAATATATTACTTGCTCCCCCCACGAACATCGCCTGGCGACGCCGTTGACTACTACGACTACCTTCAGGCTTAATCTACCTAAATGCTAATTATAAGCTAAATCATCATGAGTTATAAACAATTCTCTTTGTTTTACTTAGTTCTCTATTATATAATTAATGTTACCGTTTTATAGCTACAGATATTTATGTAAAAAAATATTCTATAAAAAGCTACCCATTGACGTCATACAATTTCAATTTACGAGGTCCATATCCTGCTCCAGTGAATTTAATCAGATAATTATTTCGCGCGGCGACAAATTTTCTTGTGCAGCTGCGACCAAAGATAAAGCGAATGGGGTAGTTATAGTCAAACCACATATTCTTGATATTTACATTTTCAAACACTATTACACTTATAAGCAATTAACATCTAAATACATCCTTGTTGATATTAGTATATGTTTTGACTCTAATAAAACCAAAAATATATGTATATGCAAATAATGTAAGACTTAATTTAATAATGTCAGTTGCTTATTCTGGACATGAATGGGTCCCACGTGGACCAACGTTAGGTCGCAGCTCTCACGCATAATATCAATGTAACATAATTATCATATTTTTAATTGTAGTAAAAAATAATGTAGTATATATAATGATACGAAATTATGAAAAAGTATTTTTTATACAAATATATGTACTTTTTGAAAAATACTAAATGATTTTATGAAGAATACCGTCAGTCAGGATCTGTACAAATGCTGTACTAGGATGAATAGAAATTCACAAGTATCAAAACGATTGAAGCGCGCTTTGTTCCAACGTACCTAAAGGTTATTTGAAAATTGAATTCATTCTAGCGTTTAATAGCAGTTCAATCACAGTAGCCTTCTTTGCAGTATAAAAGGTGGTGTCGACTCTTCCAAAGCATCAGTACAGAAGCAGCCGTCTACAGTTAACATCAAGAAAATAATAAAAACAAATACAACAGCAGGTACTATGAATAAGTGGCGTTTACTGCTGTTCTCTGTTTTTGCCTTGCTACATATAACAACATCGGAACGCAATTTTATTGATGGAAGGTACGGGAGCTGCAATCGTTCTCCGCGGTATTCTTCTTCTGATACAAGAATCTCTACTTATGACAACTATCGTGTGAATAAATATTTTCCTGAAATACGTCAACTGAAAACACCGGACAAATATCGTGATTCTGAAGAGCGGGTCCCAGAATTGACTAAAGAAGCCCGAGAGCGTCAAATAGAATATCGAGAGCGCCGCTCCCGAGATTATACGCTACCAGATGACAATCGTCGAATTGTTACAAGGCAACGATCTAGAATTTTGCAAAGTAGCCCAGTAGATATTCATGGACGCCAATATTACAGAGAAAGAATTTACGAACGCAGTAATGATTTACGCACCGACGTCCGTCTTGAAAGATTCGTAAGGCAACTTGAAAGGGAATATGAAAATGATGCAAGGACATCATTTTTGTCTCGTAATGATAACAGGCATAATCATGCTACTATGAATCGCTTTGAAAGTAGAGATATGAACCGATATAATCATAATGATCGTGATACACGCAATATTCGCGACAGAAAAATAGAATCAGCACGTTACTTACTCGAGGGACATAAAGAAAAACGTTATTCAAATAGAAACGTAATAAGCAATGGTTTCGATAATATAAACGATTCAGAAGATAGGATTTTCTCACCAAAAGCCATTTTGATTATGAGGGTCGATCGTGAGCAACCTAAACGAAAAACAAGGTCTGATAGAATTCATATTATTGAAAAATTAGAAAATGAACGAAACTCTAGACTTAAGACACGTCATGGACTCTTTACTCATGATATCGAGGCAAGGATGGACTACGCGAGCAGTTACGTCAGAAACCAGGATAGAATAAATTTTAATAGAAATAAAGGACGTTTGGTTCGGGATAACCAATTCAACAAACATTTCCGTAATTTTGAAAATTCTAATACTTTGGATGAAAACCGACAAAGATCGACAGAAAGAGAGGTAGAACGAAGAGTTATAAATGAAATAAGAAATGACGCTCGCAATCACGAATTTCAAGCATTACGTAAAAGTTCTACACAACAAAAAGAATATAATGACCACAGATTTGAACGAGACATACGTACTTATAATGATCGGCGTCTCAGTTTTGATCAAAATCTTGAAATAAATAGCAAAAGAAACAATCATGAACGAAGTGTTTCAGATGAAGTCGAACTTTTACGAGGTATTCGAGTTGAATCTCGAATAAGTTTTGCAAGCACTTATGTCAGAAGACAGGAGAGAATAAATTACAATGAAAATAAACGATGTTTAGTTCAAAATAATCAACTCAACAGGCGTATTCGTAATGTTGAAGATTCTTTAACTGAAAATCGACAAAGATCAACAGAAAGAGATGTAGAAAGAAGAGCAATAAACGATATGAAAGGTGATCATCGCAGTTACGAATTTCAAGCGATACGTAAAAGCGCTACACAACAAAGACAGTATACTGACAACAGAATTGAAAGGCACGGACGTACACAAAATGATCGGCGTCACAGTTTTGAAAGAAATCCCGAGATGTATAGTACGAGGGAACGAAGTGTTTCGGGAGAAATTGATCTAGTACGAGTTGTTCGAGATGCAGACCGACTTAAATTAAATACAAGAAATGTAAGACACACTGTTAGAATAGACACTGAAAGAATTGAAAGAGATACCCGAGCGCGTAGGTCAGAAAGAATATCGAGAATCAGAGACGTACTACTTCTTATTGAGCGTGAAAGGAATTTTGAAAATATGAATTCTAGTCCATATATGGAAAGGAACAAACGCGTTTATGCATTCGAATCAAGATCAAATAATTACAGATATTCTGAAAGGGGGGACATTAGAAATATAAATCAGAATGAGAGAAGGACAGACACACGTCGTGATAATTTGGACCGCGCTTATGAAAAGGATAATAAAAGAACTGATCGGGCAAAGCGTAACTCTCCTGCAGCAGAATACACTGTTAGAGTCGAATTGCGACGTTCATATGATAATCGTAGAAATGCTTACGACGATTTGGATAGAGTATCCAGACGTACGCGCCAAACAATTACTGTATTACAAGAAATTCGGGAAAGCGATGTTTCTAGAAGAAATTCGAGAAGACTATCGAGAGATGTTCGATCGAGAGAAAGACTTGGTGTAGATGAAAATACCGAAAGGAAACGCTATGATGTGAGAGGAAACTCAATTAAAGATGATATTGTGAAAAATAATAGGCAGGAAAGGTTTGAAAATGTTCGACAAGATCAAAATCAGATTCAATCCAATAGAAACATTGTAACTACAAGAAATAGATTCATACATGCTAGGGACAATATTGAATCACGTAGCTTGACTAACGAAGAACGCTTAACAATTAGAAGGCAAAATATGCGGAATAGATTCATACATGCTAGGGACAACATTGAACCACGTAGCTTGACTAACGAAGAACGCTTAACAATTAGAAGGCAAAATATGCGGAATAGATTCATACATGCTAGGGACAACATTGAACCACGTAGCTTGACTAACGAAGAACGCTTAACAATTAGAAGGCAAAATATGCGGAATAGATTCATACATGCTAGGGACAACATTGAACCACGTAGCTTGACTAACGAAGAACGCTTAACAATTAGAAGGCAAAATATGCGGAATACCTGAGACGACGCAATACAACATATTAATCGAGACAGGCGTATTACTCTTATGGTAAATGAGAGAGATTCTTCTAGGACGGAATTTTTCGATTTAGAAAGATCTATTCCAACTCAAAAGGTACAATTTGAAAGTGATGTGTTCGGAATAAAATGGCAATACCTATTTTATGCACTGCAAGCTATCTATTTATGTAGACTACTAATGAAAATTCCTAATGATGAAGGCAAAAAGAAAATAAGGTATGAATAATTAATTCACAATACAGCTAAAACTTTAATGTTTGAAAAAATCTTAATTTACTCAAATAGTAAATAGTTAAAATAGATTTTTAATTTGATTTTTTTGACTTGATAAGGATAAAGGCATTTTATAATTATTGTGAAGTTTTTTGGTCAAAAGTTGGTTAAAAGTTTTCTTTATTTCAGGTTGAACAACTGGTTTGCACCTTCTGAATATTTGAAAATTGATTAAAAATGCAGCGACCGATATACCAATCCCTTAAACCAGACTTTAGGCAAAATGTACATGTATTTTAATGTTATATATTAAAAATGTTTAACTTCTATTTAATACAAATACAAAGAGTTATATCATAAATTGATTTTTATTTTCACCAATAACACCTACAACATCAATTAAGTAAAAATAATCTTACACAAAATAAAATATTCAATTTTTTAGAAATTACACTTAAGAACTACATGTAACATAGAAAATGGTACTTTAAGTATTAAATAATCAAAATGAGTAATGTTTACAGATCCATTGTGTCTGATTTTTTCTTTTGCTGTCCTTCGTACCAAGCTTTTGAAATCATCCTCTTCATTTCATCGTCACCAGTTTCATACCTAAAATTAAATTTTGAATAACATGAGAACTTGAGAATGTTTTGTAATAAATAAAAAAAGTACTTTTTCTATTTTATATTTAAGTTTTACTTAAACAGCTAGTCAAATATTTTCAGAGACATTCATATTTTTTTTCTTGCAAAAACATTTTAAAATTATTAATAGGAAAATATGAAATAGTCATGTAAAATAAATTTGTTCATGTAATATGCGAAAAGAATGACTAAGAATCATGTCATACAAGAAAGAAGCTCTTAGTATGGAAGGATAATTTAATGTGTTCAATATTTTATAAATTGAGCAGAGGCGTCTCTGTACCATGGCAATGTCATGGAATGGCATGGCAAACATTTTATTTGTCGTAAGGTGCAATAATAATTAAATACACTGGATCACAGTTAGCACTTACATATTCCTCATGAGGCTCATTATTGATTCCTGTGGATCTTTCTTCTCCATTTCATCTGTCTTGAACCTGTTGTTGCGCTGGTCTTCAAACTTCTTCTCAATCTCAGTCATGTGAGACCACTTGACATTTTGTTGAGATTTGGCCAAAAAGATAACAACCATATCTGCAAATTAACCAAATTAATACTGTATAAACTCTCAACAAAGAAACTCTTGTGAGTGATGTCTTTTTTTATAAATAGCATTACCTATATACTATTATTTATTGTCATTTAATTAATAAGTAAGCTTCTCACTTTAAAATACATCCACTTTTCTTCTATTATGTAAGTTTGGAATATTTTAGGCATGCAGAAGCATGCATAATATTTATAATCATATTAATATTCAGAACTAATTAGTATAAGGTTAATTACCTGTCTTCTGTTTCCAATGACTCTCCTCAACATTAATAGGATTGAGCAGTTTGTTAATGACGAGTAAGTAATCTTTGTTTTCCAAGTTGTCAACATGTAATTCCATAGATCTTTCTGTCAGTTTACAAAACACTTGTTCCTTTGGCACATTTTGCACATTCTTTAGTGTTACAAATACTTTGATATATTTATCAGACTGATCCCAACCTGAAATTATGAATTGGATTACATTATATATGATCTTTAAAAAATATCTAATAATACAGAAAAGATAAACCACAGTACAATCTACTTTTCTTTATCCTACCATTATTCCCGCTGTCTACCCAGGGTCTGCTAGTTACTTTTATCCAGATTTGACAAGCAGTACCCTGTACTAGTTTTTATACACAGTTATTGCCATCTGACCTCTACAAACCAATGACGACGTTGTGGCGCAGCGGTAGCGAACCTGCCTTAAGCGCCACAGGTCGTGGGTTCGATTCCCGCTCGGAGCATAATATGTTTGTATTGGCCATGCAAGCATATTTTCCGGTCTGGGTGTATTTGTCCTTGTCATTGTGTATGTTTCCGGACCCCGACACAGGATATCACTATCCTAATGGGGGCCGTTGAGTGTGTAGCGTTTATTTATTTATGGGCAAACCAGTAATTCATTGCATAAAAGCAAATTACTTATACTAGAGTTTACAATTATTATCAAATGTTTTGACAACAATGGGACCATAGTTGAACATGGTCACCGAGAATGGTCCCACAAGAACAAACACTCAAACCAAAACTAATGCTTGTAAGATGAATATAACAACAACCAACCCCAGCGGGAATCAAAGCCGCAACTGTTGAGGCTAAAGGCAGCCTCTCGAGCAACACGTCACAACAAATTTCCACAGTACAATATACTATACTATGTATGTAGTACTTATTTAGAAAGCATCTTTTAATATCTATGAAATTAATATCTTAAAGAATTTAAATCATATTACTCTATTGTTAATATTTCTCACACAAATATAATTTGCATTTTAAACAAAATTTGTACTTGTTTTGTAAAAATTATAATATAATAAATAAAATTGCTCAAAGAGTTCAGATTGGCTGTACCACCATGGCTCTTTAAAATCTAAATACTATATAAAAAATACAAAGCTAAATACTGTAAACGGCGTATTCATCATTTATTTAGCACTTCTAGTATAGGTTATCTAGCTTCCTATTGAAATAACTTTCTTACCATATCCATTTATTTTTATTTGATATCGTTTTTGTGACTGTGCTGATGTAGTTGGAACAGGGGAAACGTCCATCGGAGTTTCTTTTTTTTCGCTTTCCTTAAGAGCAGTCAACTCAGTTTCCAGTTTACGTATTTCTACTGATAGAATATCTCGAACTTTCTTGCGTATTGCTTGCTTGCAAAGCTGATTTAATTCTTCGATATCACTGCGTAGCTGAGAGATCCATTGATTATTGTAAGATTTATAGAGCATAAAACCAGTACATAATTTTTATTTATTTAATTAATAGAATTTCAGTTAATTAATAGAATTAATAGAATTACCTCGTTCATTTTCGCTTCTGCCATTATTATTCTGCAGTTGGTTTCGGTTTAACTTTTATTTTAGGGAAAATTGCTTATGAGATATAAAAAATATCCAAATAACATCTAATCTAGACAATTTCCAGTTAAGAAATTTTACAACATGCGTCTTAAGCTTCAAATTTGTGAATTGCGGTCTTCCGGCTATAGAATCAAGAATGACTGCATGACAGTAAATTGTTAAATAATAAATATACTCTGTGTAGTGTGTACTAAATAATCTAGAATAAAAGAGTTGATAGGCCTGCCGATTTGAGATCGATTAATTTAAGGTTCGATTATTCAGATCAAAAAATCGATTTTTAATACTAAAAGCAAAATCCTTAGACTAAGAACCTCATAGACGGAACCATACCCTTGTAGCCTGATTTCAAAGTTGCTGCTTCTCTAACTTTATTTCAAAGGAGACGACGACGTTGTGGCGCAGCGGTAGCGAACCTGCCTTAAACGCCACAGGTCGCGGGTTCGATTCCCGCTCGGAACATAATATGTTTGTATTGACCATGCAAGCATATTTTCCGGTCTGGGTGTATTTGTCCTTGTCATTGTGAATGTTTCCGGACCCCTGACACAGGATATCACTATCCTAATGGGGGCCGTTGAGTGTGTAGCGTTTATTTATTTATTTAAAGGAGATATTGCTATCTTAGTCTGTTGCTCGGAACACTAATATGAATACATAACATAGATTATATTATATAGGTTTGGCAACTTATTTTTTTATTTCTTAAATGGACATTGTAGCAGCATCACCTACGTGCAGTTATAGGAAATAATTGTACGCTACACATCTTTTATTTATCTTTATTTTCTACGTCATCGTTTGGAATAGATGAACGTAGATAGCTCTGAAAAGAACTGTTTTTATACGCCTTATAAGGCGTGGTTGGTATGCGAAACAGCGTCGCTCTGAAAAGAGCGTTTTTAAGATGCAGATCCGAAGATCTACAGTTTCTTCTTTCTTCAAGCTTCCAATAAGAATCTTCACACAATACTACTTCAAGCAATACGCGACGCGGGAACCGAACACGGACAAGACGACCTCGCTGCACTCGGCGCTCGACGATTCTAAGGCGACGCCGGGTCGCAGCGGTCAATTTTATTAATTCGCGCGCGTCCTCCGCGCGCCCTTCCCGCTTCAGACAGCGGCGTGCGGGGAGCAGGACGCCACCTATCAGAAGCCCGCGTACTAATGTAGACTTTTTAATTGGAATTTTATTTTATAATTTTATATTTTATTTTGTTTACTGTTTTCTCATTGGTTGTTTACATTTTGATTTTTGTATATATACTCGTGCATTTTTTCAATAAATTATTCCACTACATTCCACCGGAGAGTTTACTTATAACTACCGAGTCCTCAACAAATAATTATTAACCACATTGGTTTAAGTGGTTAAAGACATAAATAAGCAATACCATGTCAACCCCACAAAATTAAAAAAACTGAGTTATATATACAGAACTTAGTAAATTGCTGAAGAACATTTTTCTTTAATATTTGTAGGGTTTTAAGCTTTAAAACTTCTAAAAAAGCCATTTTTTCATCATGCAATTTATGTATTGTGTTAAGCGTTTTGGGTTATATTATAAACGAAATATGCAGTTTGTATACTTATTTTTGTGAAAATAAATAAAATAACTTACATAAATCTGAAATTGCCAAAAACTTGACCAATAATTTAAAAAAAGTTCATATAAAGCAAGTTGCTTAAAATTTACAAACGCGTTTTTCTCGAAATGACATTCGTGTGGGTTGACATGGTATTGCTTATTTGCGTCCAAATATCAGGACTGTCAATAGTATAAGTGCATACGTCTATTATGTAGGTAATTTAAATAGACACATACACACAGTGATAAAGGGACATAATATTACGCACACATAAAATACGTAAAATAATAATAGTAAGTAATTTTTTTTGCTAATGTTCCTTCTATCTTCTTTCTCTTTCTACTCCTAAATCTAAAAAAAGACCATTCTTTTGAGAGTGAATCGATTCACGGACTTGCGATTTGAATCGATCTTTTTTCGGATAGCATCGCCATCACTAGAGTAAAATGATGACAGTTGACACAGGTAAAACCTCTACGGCATAGAGTAAGAAAAACATATGGAGATGCCCTATTTGTCTGTAGAATATTCTAGTTATAGAAAACCTTAGACCATTTATCTGGACACGCCTTACTGACGTTCCCTTCTGGAAATGTAATGGATTAACAAATCTAACGCGTTCATAAAAACTGTTTTGGAATCGATTTTATCATGGTCAGCATCGCTTTGATTGTGAACGGAGCTCCGTGAAAATGCCGAATGAATGAAACTGTACAAAATAATGTAATTTACTCTCTATCTATAAAATTATGGAGTTAAGTTTAATTTAATTATTTTTGGCATAATTATCGCTCTAACCTTTCTATCAAAGGATAAAATTTAAAAGTATCGAGAACATAATCAATTGAAAAACCAAATGTGCAATGATCAAATAATTCGCTCATACAATTATATTTCTTATAATTATATAGCAAGAAAGTTCGAAGAAAGTAATCATATTATTGTATCAATGACAACTGCTTACTGCATTGATCCGTCAAAATTTTAGTTAGGTGATTTTAATAGTAGTAATACTTATTTGAAAATATTTTCTCGGCTTAAGGTTAAATTACGTTTTTATTAATTTTTTGCAATTTCAAATTATTTTCTTTATCGTTAAATAAACCACTATTTTGCAATTGTTTTCAAGTAATTTCATTCATCATAATTATTGTAATACATTCTATATCTAACTTCTTATTTAAAAATAATATTAGGGCTGACGAGAGACGTGAAAAGCTTAACTCATGAAGATTATTATTATATTGTAAATTAACTTTACTTTTTTATTTAAAAATTATATTTTTTATATGGAAATTACATGATTACTTGTTTAGTAGTAAAATTACTTTTCACTTTAATTTTTGTTTCATTTTAATTTATATGAAAGCATCTACATGACGTTCAGGCTGTAGTTTTGTAGCTCCTATGAATATAATATGAGAAATCAAATTCAAAAATTTGATTAAATTTGGATAAAAAGGAAAGGATTATATTTTGTGAATAAGAATTATTTTATTTTCATTACAAATGTTTATAGCGATTAACATTTTGCAGCTGATATAATTGATGTATCGATTGATGTTCATTGCTCAATAATTCATAGCAATACAATTATGTTTGAAACTGTCCCATATAGAAACAAACTATGAATTCTATTTGGATAAGAGTAAACACGTATAGTTTAATATTACATGTTTTTATAGACCAACATACATATTACTATATTTTCACTTTTTTCTTTAGCATTTAAACATTCATGCGTGTATAATTTCTATAATCAATCAAATATCGATAAAATGTGTCTTGTTCAGAATATAAGTAAAATAAAAATGAATCCTTGTCATTGTGTATGTTTCGGACACAGGTTATAACTATCCTAGTGGGGGCCGCTGAGTGTGTAGCATTTATTATTATTATTAAATATAAATCATCATTTGTTTTTTTGAAATGCTCTTTATGAGTCTAGTGAAACGCTTTAGTAAATTTACATTTTCTAAATTTTACTTTTTTTTTTTTTTTTTTTTTTTTTTTTTATTTAAAAATGGGTAAGCTCTTGACCTCCATCGAATTAAAACGAATGCTTTGTATAATTAAAAGTCGTAACAGTAGCATAGTTATTTCAGACAATCTTCTTTTAAATGCCGAAAACATAGATTATTTTACAATTTCTTTTCCTAATTACATTTTACACAAAGAATACAACAAGTGATCATTAAATCCTCTACTTCACTACGCCTACTACACTTTAATGACAATGAATAGGAAACTTGATAATACATCAAATGAGTAATTAATGGCTATTGTTTAAATGCTTTGTAGGTTTTAATAATTACCAAATTATAACAACACTCAGACCCATTATGTTTATAATCTATTTAAATATAAATGAAAAATTGGTGTGTTGGTAGTCACATCATAGCATGCTTTGTTTCATTTACACAAAAGATGTCATACATAAAAGTATATTTTTTTAAATATAAACATTGTTATCTGTTCATGTGAAAGTGAATACTGATATGCAATGAAATGTCCATTATACTAACTACATTACACAACATTACTACATTACTAAGCATTACTCCTACGCCTTAGTTATTGTTCTGAGAACCCTACCTTGATAACAGCAATATTAGAAATGTTAATCAGTTACTAGAAACGTTAAAAATCGCTTTTTACTTACGAAACACGTGTTGTCACATCAACGCTAGACTTCTCCCATTATGCGATCTCTAATATATACACAGAGCAATACGATATCGTAATTTACACATTACATTGCTGCGTGCGCTTGTACCATCCTGGATTATTGAATAGCGTACACAGCAAAGGTAAGCACAGTGAACAAACGACTACTCGTGGCTCATAAGTCACAATTACGGTGAAGGTCAAGCGGATATGCGATTTATAGTACATTTTATTATTAAGATGTCTAAGATCGCAATTTTTCACAAATAATGGCATTGTACTTATTTTAAAGTAAATAAGTTTATTATAATAGTTAAAATTAAAGAAACGAATATAAAATGGCGACGATAATCATTTCACCTCACATGAAGTGCATATAGCAGATAATTATATCAAAAACAATCCCGATTTCTTGTCACGGTCAGTTATGTAGAATTTATTTTCTCAATGACGTGTTTCTTATAAATTTTCCATATGTTATTGTGGAATTGTGTGATTACCAATTTGTATTTTAGTACATTAGTATTTTCTTGAAATCGACACAGCACTTTAAAATATAATTACTGACTAACTTGAAGTCGGTTTAATTTGAAATAGAAAGTCCGAAAATATTTTTTGCAGACGTTCGACTGAAATAAAAGCCGCTATTTTAGACTGGTTTCTTCGTTGACACCAGTTGACACGACTTGCTATATAAGAGTCAGTTCTTGCGATGTGCGCGGTTCCGACGCATGTTGGCCTGGCACTGAGGACAGTACCACTTGCCCTTCGGAGGCGCCGTTATCCCCACGCAGGGGTAGTGGAACCACTCGAATGGGCACTGAAAATTATATTAGATATCATTAATATTTTATGATCATTTAAAAAAGTAAGAGATAAATTGAAACGGTGGACACTCGTATATAAACACTCAGATCAGAACATATGCTTGTATGGTCAGTACAAACATCTGCTCCGAGCGGTTCGCCATAACATCGTCAAGTTTTGGATATATTTTTGGAAGAATTGATTATGAGATGTAATTTTTTTATTACTTTAACTATTTCATGACCCTCGACCGAGGATATAACTATCCTTATGGGGCTTGTTGAATGCCTACCGTTTGTTACAATTTTTATTTCCTTATAAGCTTTATAATATAATATCATAATATAATAATAACTTTATTTATTTACTATTACAAAATGTGTTTCACAATAATATCTTATACTTAATATTTTGATATTAAAGAAGATAGCTTGATGTGATTACACATGAACACTGTAGCTAGTAAAATTACTGGGCGAATAACAGTTAAAAACCATTATCTCGAGATTGGCAACGCTAACGTGATACCTACAAACGAAAGGTATTAAGGCAAGCGCTTATAGGCTACGAAAATTGCTTACCATCAGGTGGGTTGTATGCTTGCTTGCCAACTTAGTATACATAAAAATGAATGTATTTGAAATGGTACTCACGTCCTGGTTATCACAAGCAACCATGTCCCCGTAGGATACTTGGTTGCAGATGCAGTACCGCGGCTCGTTGGGGTCGTAGGTCCACTCCTCTTCCATGGGCTCTTCGATTGCTACAGTGTTCACCACCGTACTCATTGCACTGACAATATTATATATTATTATTAAATGCTACATATATACGCGTTAGTAATTTTATATCTTCAAAAACTATCTTGGAAAGTTAAATACGCTTCGTGAAGCCCAAAAAAAAGATAAAAAAATAGGACCAAGTGCAGACCAAGAGCCTGCGAGGAAAAAATAATACGTGTTGGTAAAAATTCAGACAACATGAAACGATTCTTTGTATGAAATGAGATGAGATGATTCTTTGTATAAACCTATGCAATCAAAAATATGCATATAATAAACAGAGCTCTATGCCACAATATAATTTAAATATCAAGTTTCTTGTATGAAGATTCCCATTAACTTATTTTTTGTTTTGTTTTTGGTATTTGTTGTTGTTGTGACAACATTTTCACAGAATGTGTTCTGTGTTCTTTGAAAATTTCAAATCTCTACTTATCATGGTTCATGACCGTTCATGAATGGTTTGCTAACAGACAGTTGGAAGGCAGAGGCTTAGTAATAAGGTTCTGTTGGTATTTACTTCAAAAAGAATTAAGTTCAATAATAAAATAAAAGTCTAGTAGTTCTTACCCAACAGTGGGAGACGAGGAGCGGCTAGCGGCAGCCGAGACCGATTGTTGGGAATGCAGCGATGACACGTTACTCGAAGAACTGTAGGTATTCTTCCTGTAAAATATTTAAAAACATTTTGTAGGAAACAAATACCGACGAGAAAATAAAAATAAATAATTCTACAACAGAAGGCCATGTATGGAACGGAAGTCGTTATCTTTTTTTATAAAAAATATTTTATTTTATACTTTTTAGTTACTAATGATGATAACTGGAGCAAATTAGGACCATAATGAAAAAAAAAACAGCTTTCAAATAAAAACGATTCATCAAAACCGGTTCACCGAGTCTAAAGTTATGAGGTAACACACATAAAAAAATACAGTCGACTCGCGAACTTCCTTCTTTTTTTGAAGTCGGTTAAAAAGTGAAAAAGAGTCAATGGACCACTCGAAAAAACAATATTTAATTTTAGTATGATTTCTTACTTTTGTTTCGTGTGTCGCTTATTGGTAGACGGAGTAGACGTGGAATGCGCGTGAGCGGCGCTCTGGCTGTGAGCCGTTGGGAGGGTTGTAACTGAAAATAGATGTATCTTTATATTTACATATATAATTCTTCTGTATGTGTGTTCGTCACTGACCTTAGTTGTTGAAATTAGAAGCTTAAACGGCTAGACCGATTTTGATAGTTTTTTCTAATTCAAGCAGCAGATTTTTTAAAGTGCAAGAGTTGGTGGACATTATATACATTAAATTAAAATTTAATTTTGGAAGCTTGTCGATAAAATATTTTTCCACAATAACAAAATTTCCACTATGTCTCGTTATCACATGTGTTAAATTGCTTCAGTCAGATTTAGGTTGTACTATATTTATTAGTTGTAGTATAGGCATGCTCCTCGGAGCACAAACGGGCTTGATCTGGAAAGTAATACCCATTTACAAAAAATCGGCGTAACAGTATCAGTACTGTTGCGTTTCGTGCGATGATTAAGAGCGCCGGAGACCAAATTTCCCACCCTCTCTGTTCCCTTCTTTTTCCCCTTGATACTTAAAGTATCGCAAGCGTTGTTGATTGAGATAACCGCTTACCACCAGACGGACCGTATGCTTCTTTGCCAACCATCATGAAATAAAATTAAAAGCATTACCGTGGTCGTGGTGGTGCGAGTGCGCCAGCTCGCCCGCCACCGCCTCGTAGGACGCCTTCAGCGACGCCGTGCGCCGCCCCTGCGCCATCTGAACAAACACATCCACTTTATACTATAAACACGAACACACACACACACACACACACACACACACACACACACACACTAGCACTATATCTTGCTAAATACAGACAATTGTACTAATATAACTAATAGCCTAATTATTTTACCGGCGTCGGAACGACCCCATCGCTCGCTGTTAGAATAATCTCTTTCATAGCAGAGATTATTTCACCAGTGCAATCAGTCAAACTGGTGGTAGGACTTTTGTTGCGAGAGGCCGGCTATGTAGGTACCAACGCATGTCAAATATTCTACCGCCCAATAGTAGTGTTTAAGCATTACTGTGTTCCGGTTTGAAGGGCACTGTAGGCTAGTGAAATTACTGGGCAAAGGAGATTCAAGAATCAATATCTCTCGTTGACAACGCGCGAGTGGCACCTACTAATGGTGCTACGCGCGCTCATAGGCTACGGCAACCGCTTACCATCAGGTAGGCTATATGCTTGCTTGCCAACTTGTAACATAAAAAAAAAGCTATTACAATTAGTAATTTTGCCCTACTCTGAACCAAATGCTGTACAGCCACGCATACGCCCATGGATGGATTTTACCACAAAATCCATGCATGCAAAAAACCAATACGACACGTGTATTTTTATTTGAATTGTTAAATAACTCTTCATTAGAGAGTTTATTTATAAAACTATGTAGAAACAGTAGTGTAACTGAAGAATATTAAAAAAAAAAAAAAAGAAAAAATGAATATTTCCCCCCTTGATTTTACTGTGATAATCTGTTAATATACATTTTTAATAATAAATGGTTTCGATATTTCAAGTACGTCATTCTTTGTGGTTAGAAATGTCTAGTAATTATTGTAGGAATGTTAGTGTAATCGCACCTGCTGCGTGGCGGCGATGGCCTGGCTGGCCGCCGCGGCGATGGCGCTGCCGGCGTGCCCCAGCGAGTACTGCTGCTGAGGAGGAAACACCATGTATTACTAGCTTCAGTTCGCGGCTTTGCCTCACTTATCACTTAATTGTACATACTGAAATTTCTTTATAATTGGTTCAGCGGCTGTGAAGTATGAAAATGTCACAAATAAACAAATTCACTATCGCATTTATAATATTAGTTAGGTTAATAATCACTAGCAGACTAGCCACCTGTTGCTGCTGCATCAAAGGATTGACTTTTACCAATATTTTAAGCAATTATGGTCATATTTGAATCGAATGTAAATAATCGAAACCTTCAAAGTTACACACCTAAACCTTCTTCATGAATCTTGGTGAAAACCGTATGAAAGTCTGTTTTCTCACTGCACTTTATTTGTGTTTCACATTTATCGCGTACTTAACGGTAATGAGAAACATCGTGAGCAGACCTGTATGCCATAGAAGAAATTTCAAGACATCGTGACATTCGCGGGTTCGATTCAGATTCGCACGGGGCAGATGGTTGTATTTATCTTATAAATATCTGTTTCAGTTTGGGCGTTTGTCCTTGTGGGTGCCACAGTGCCTCACAGAGCACGTTAAGCTGTCGGTCCCGGTTGTTATCATAGTAATTGCTCTTATACAATGCGCTACTGGTTCGCCCATAGAGTTGTCCTGAGATGACAATCGCTCTGGGTAAAAACCTGTCAAATCCGTGTAAGAGTAAAAGCAGACCCTAGGTAAATACCGGGAATAATGCTAGGATGGAGATAAAAAAAAGTATGTATGTTACCGGTATGGCGGGCTCGGGGCGCGCGGCGGCTCCGTTGGCGTGCAGCGCGCGGGAGTCGCGCGCCGCCCAGCTGTCGCGGCGCTTCTCCGCGCGGATGCGGTACCTGCTACGCGCATACCATGCACCTTAGTGGTAGCCAGGAGAGGGCTTTTGGGGGCAATCCCCCTTTCTTAATGTAAAATTATACGGCTAAAACTCTTCAATTGGTTTAGGTACCGACTAGTTCGGACCCATCGGAGGTCCTTGATCAAGTTAGCGGTGCAAGACGGGTCGCAACCGAAACAAGTCATACGTAACTAGTAGTAACTAACTATTTTATATTAATATTAATAACGTCTTAACATAGTTTTAATATTTTATTATACAATATATAAATGCTGGTTTCTCTATGCAAAAATTAATCATTAATTATGTCTTCATTTTGGTGTTATATGCTTTGCTTTATTTCCAGAGTATCTTTATGTAGCTGTGTTAGTATTCGATATATTTCACTTTCCCATAAGAGCTTCGGGATACAAAGATTTATAAAGAGGCAAACAAAAAATGTATTACTTTTCCCCTTTGCATATTCAAAGATTATCTTACTTCAAGAGTAAACATAGTTATGTCCAGTTGTGGGTGAGAACTGACACAATTTTTTTTGTTATTCATTGTTTTGAATTAATATTTAAATTATAATGTAATTTGTTATAGAAATAATATTTAATTATTTACCTGCTGTCTTTATAGTGGTTGTTGCTAGACGTGCTTGTGTGGTTAGTGTTTGTGTCGAGATCAAGTGACCGTTTTTCTAACAGCTCCGTTATTCCCTTGTTATCTGCTTCTAGCTCACATTTAAATTTGTGAAGTTCCGTGTCTGTTCAAATTTATATAATTAAATATTTTTAAAGACAAGAAATAAATTAATTTTGTCCTTAATTACAATAAAAAAAAAATTGTAATCTACAATTAATAAGAAAATTAGTGATAGTGATAATGTTAATAATAAGAATTCTAAAACTAAATGGGTCGATTTTGCTTTTACATAGCACAATTAGCTTCAAAACACAAACGCAACACAAACACACACACACACTCACACACACACTCACACACTCTCAAACTCTCATACATACTTATACCACATTAATATTTTATAGTTTTTGCCTTTTACATTTCTGTATTCCCTAATAGTTTTTGTTCTTCTTAATTATTGTACACTTTTATATCACTCACTATTTGTAGTTTAGTCTAAATAATTATAACGGAAGAGCGGAGTTTTCCTAGCACAAGCAAATTCTTTGCTTAAAAGGAAACTCCTACCACAACTATGTGTAGACTAAGTTTACGAAATAAAGATTATTTTTATTTTATTTTATTTATATTTTAACAAAAAAAAATCTGAAACATATACAAACCTAATCTTCGAAGATATCGGTCAACCAAGTCATACATTTGATTTGCTAGTGTAACTTTTTCATCAGCTTCTTCTAGTGTCTTTGTGTAGCCCCGTTTTATATCTGAAAATTCTGTATTGGCTTGATCCGTATTGATCTCACCACGTCTACACCCTCCAAATAATGTTCTAACACGCTTTTCCAATGTATCCATGTTATCTAAAAATATTTAAAAATTGTATGTCAGGTAAGGTGTATGTTAAGTTTTTTAGGCCATAACATAAGCTATAATATAAATGTAAAAATATATAAGCATTAAACAATAATGTCTATAAATGTACACCTAAAACCTAAGCTAAATAATTGCAGCTGTAAAAATAATATATACTTTATTGTACACCATATTCTTAGTACTGACTCAACCTAGCCATAATTCAGTACCCTAAGTAAAATACCTGTAACGGTGATTAGTCAATAACTTGATTGGTCTATACCATCCATCAGACGATAAAAATGTTGTAAAATTTAGTGAATAAGTAAATTATTGAGAAGTTGGCGAGACACAGCTTTTTTTCACGTATTATTCCTTCAGCTCATCATTAAATATTTTACAAATTATTTCAGTGATTGCCCCCCAAAACAAGGCAATTATTAAGATATAATGCTGATATATTCCGCCTGATCTATATACCTAGTTAGTTATTTTTACGCTACAATACTGTGTTTAAGACTATATTTTGAAGAAGTAATGCACACATGACAAATTTGCGGTTTCAAACTACTATGCGATCGAAACATTATTATGATACTTAAATTATTCTACTACTTAATTAAGAATATATAATGGTACTTACTTTGTACTGATAAGTCCATTTCCCGCATTTCTGTGAATCGATCTCTTAATTCTTGAGGAAGATGCTCAATCACTGTAAACATTAATATATTTTTATAAAGTGAATTTTTAATTTGTCATTTAGTAACTTTAATATATTTCAAATCTCGCGGCAATGTTTGCTCAGTGCAAGGTTGCCAACCGTAATGGCGTATGTATTTGGTACAAAGGGAGCGTAGAAGGACTTACTTTCTAAATAATCTTCGAGATACAACATTTTGGTGAGTTGAATTACTATTATCTTTTACTGAAACACTTATTTCACAATATTTAATATGTGACAATTAATTACAATAAATGCAACAAGCAAAATATGTTCAACGAAATGACGTGTACACTGAACAGCGCAATATTTAACAATGGCGTTGCGGCAATAGTGATGTGTTGTTCACAACGGTAATTTTTATATCATCGAAAAATATTTTAAATTATTATTTCGTTCCTTTGTTAAATGCAAATTTTGATATAATATGTATGTATTTAAATCTAAAAGTATGATTTAATTTAAATTAATATAAATGTTGAAAGCTTATATATGTTGGCTATAATAAGGATTTACAAAGAAATTTGAATGAACAATTAAAGTTATTATTTATCGGTATAAATAACACTTTATGCGAATGAATTTTAATTCCATAATATTTTTATTAGTTTTAAATTAACTGCAAACTAGAATATTAGACTTATTGTGCAAAAACTAAATAATTTCCCAAAAGTTTTATTTCTTAAAAAAAGTAAGAATTCATAGTTATCAAAAATCGTGTTACAACCTTGGTTGTATCTAATTAAGTTGTGCCATTGTGGGTAGCGAGTTTGCCTTTAGCCTCGACGGTTGCGGGTTCGATTCCCGCTCGGAGCAGATGTTTGTATTAATCATACAGGCATGTTTTCCGGTCTGAGTGTGTTTGTTCTTATCATTGTGAATTTTTCCGGACCCCGACACAGGATATAATTATCCTAATGGGGGCCGTTGAGTGGTGTGTAGTGTTTATTTATTTTATTTATCTCGTGAACAATTTTTTTTCTTATATTTTTACATTATATAATTAAATTCGTACTAGTAATTTAAAACACTAAAATTGTTTAGTAACTGAATATACATTACTTATACGTGATTTATAATATCGATAGTTTTGCATATTTGTGCGTCACTATATATTTTTATTACAGTGTGCCAACGTTTGAAACATAAACACTCCATGAAGCACTGACCTCTATAATAACTGGATTGAGGATTCTATGTATTGAAATTGGTATACATTAAAGAATTAATTAGCGTCACGAAATAAGTGGCTAGAATGTTCTGCAGCGCTGGGACTACTTCAATATTATACATAGTTTCATTTTACGCCATACAGATACTTAATCAGTTAATATAGAGATCAGTGACACTAATGCTACAGAATTACAGATTTGAAATACGTTCCTTGTAGATATTATGGATTGCAGATATTATATTTTTATATTCATTAATTAAAATTAAAATTTTACTAAATTTTCATATTAAGTGTAATAAAATAGAAAATAAAAAGGTGTGTGTGTGTGCGATTCACACACGACAGAAGTGATACTTTAGTAAATCGATAAAAGAATGAGATGAATATATATATATATATATATATATATATATGTAACAAGGTATAAAAATATTCACAAACACTATTAAATAATAACACACCACGCTGACTTCTTACTAAAAAGCTGTAATACGCAGCCGCATACATATATAATTATATACATACTAACCGACATTTGCTCTCTCGCTCTGACTCACTAAAGCATGGCGCAAAGAGGAGAGACCGAGATTATATAAAATAGTATGTATATTTCTGTCTCATTCATTCCTACACATTTTTGTATTTATGTCTCTTACCTGTCGTTTTTCCGTTGCACGATTTCAAATAACAACGATTCTATAGAAGTTTCACTTCAAAAATATTATTATAATTATTAATTTATGTCATCCGTTAAGGGTCACAAGGGGATAAGCGACATTTCCCACCAAAACGACTTATATATAATTATGTTTAGAGTATGTACTTACCTTGGTATTTATTGTTTTATATAAACAAAACTTTTTCAGTAACCGTAGTTTTTAATTTCAATGAGAAGGTATAAAGTTATTGTAAAAGTTATTTATTTTTTATTTACTTATGACAAATAATATAAATTATACTAAATATTGCACTCTAACGCTTCACTGGAGTCTTTTTAGAGTGTTGTATTTAATGCTTATTCATTTTTATTATTAAAATATATTAGTTCAATCAAATCGCATTATTAAATCCTAGTCGATTAAAACAAAATAAAAATTCATTGAAGCACTTACATCAATGTTTATTTCAGAAAAACTTCTTTACAGATATAAGATGATACGCAGACCGTTGACAGAAATAGCTTTGAAACTTGATGATTTACAAGAATATGAAGCCTATAGGCGAGATCAAGCTAATAATTCATCAGTAACCAACGAAATGCAGGAAGACACGCCAAAATCTCTGGCCGGAGGAACGAAAGCCATAGAAGAAATACATAATAGAATAGGCTATGCTCCGAAGAAAAAACCAAGTGGACCTAGTACTGTATAAATGAAACGATAAATTATAATGTAACTGCAAGCATTTATTAAACATCATAAAATATAGATTAATGCATTATTATTATATATAGATAACATTTAGTATTGTTCGAAACACTTAGGTATGTTTTTATCGGTGGCGCCACCCACCACAAACAATTTTAACTTGCTGAAAAAATAAAGTGCTACTTTAATTGCAAAATAATAATGATTTCATACATTTTTTTACTATAATTTGAAATAATTTTCTTAAACACCATATTAACATAAAGTAATAATGGAATGGTCAGGCACAGACTCAAAGACGAAAAAGCCAAAAAAGCAAGTCTGTGTGGTCAGGTTTTATTTGTTTCGAAATTTGTGACAAGTACAGATAAAACAAAAACAGCCGATATGCTGTTTTTGTTTAAACTATAACATTCTATTTGCATCCAGAAGCCATTTTTAATATAAAATTAGTGCATATACCTAGTTCAAAAGAACACTCAGAAAGATTAATAAGTACATTTAATTTTTACTTCATGTAAGCCAACATCGATAAATGAATTTAAACATTTTTGTATAATTTCCAGAAGCATAATTTAATTTTCTAAATAATGTTACATGTTAAGTAAAATATCACTTAATGAATGACACTGTTATCATTTATTTGTCTCTTAGAGACTGGCTGCCATAGAATTAATAGAATAATTACAATTTTAATAGAAGAATTATCGTTTAACCTGCGTGCAGATTGACATTATAGTATCAGCCCACACTACTTTCATACCTGCTCACGGCCCGGTGACAGTGATAAGGCCAGTAGGGCTAACAGCAATACACATTCCGAAAAAAAAGATATATATATCTGCTCAAAAAGCTTTTCACACATATAGTAAATGTTAAGTGCTCTACATAGCCGATCACAGGTAGTCAAAAGAAATGACGCCCTTGTTATTTTATAATAGTGTAGATATAGAGCGAGTGTTTAGTAAATATTCTTTGATGTACAAAATTACATTTTACACAAAGCTTAATAAATGTGTAGGTGATTTAGTTTTCCATTTGTCAAACTATGAGGAGTGTCCTCCAATAAACCACGTTTCTTTGCTTGAAATTTCCAAAGTAAACATACAAGTCTGCAAAAGAAAATATTGTTTAATTATTTACTTATTTTTATAGTATTCTAAGTAGATAATATTATGATATGAAAGTTACCGAAGTGTAAGGAAGTATATGATTTCAACGATACTGAGTATAGAAAAGCCCATGAACAGGCCGAGTAGACCTCCGCAGTTTGCGAGGAAATCTGTTTGGCCGTAGAGTTCAGATCGGCGCGATGTAATGAATTGAGCTTCTTTGAAGAAAATCATTATACGCGCATATAAAATGCTGCAAACAAAAAATATATAATAGATGCTATCAAATGTTACCTATAGGTATAAATACTCTCTTGTAGTTTTCGGCACGGATGGGACAGACACAATATTGACGTGCAGTAGGTTTTGAATATTTTTTATAATTTTTTTAAAGAATATTAGTAAGTATTACTTTTTCAAGACATTACTAATATTCCTATTGCCCGTCCAAATAACCTCGAAGCTTGTGCTAGGAGTAGGTATGACAATAGCCCAAGGAGATCATGATCGAACCCGCAACTCTCGCGTTAACGGAACGGAGTCGGCCCTTCTACCGTTGAGCTATTGAGGCTTCTCCTCTAGCCTTTCATCGCCTATTTCCATCTTTTTTCTTCTAACCTCCTCATTTCTCCCTCCTGTCTCTTACCGTGGGCGACACGCATGTGATATGCATAGAAAACTTTGCATAAGGTGCGGAAAACTTACCACAACATTGTATGCTTTAAACTTACTCTAATACTAATGTAATGAAAACATTATTTCTTATTTATAAAGTCAAAAATAAATCAAATTGTGGTATTTGATATTTGCTAAGATTTTTCAATTTGGGTTTACAACTAAATTCTTACTCTTTGTCATTGTCTTCTGTCGGTAAATTAAAAGCTCTGAAAAGTGCCTTCCAGTCGAAGTCAGCTTGTGAAGTTTCCGCTTCATATTCAATGGAAGTGCAAGCGGGTAAACATTGGCACTCTGCTGCTAAACGACGCGCTTCTCCTAGGGTATCGTTCACATTTGTTTCCTTCAAGCCAGTTTGAATTTCAAAGGTAACCAATTCGACTGAAAGGAATGTAAGTTTTTAGAAAAATGTTATATTATATGTTTGTTCTGTAATTATAAGTTTATGCGGATGGTATAGATATTTGTATATATGTAGTTGCCATTCTGACAAATGTATTTACCACTTATATACATTGTATATTATATACAAAATAAGACTTTTATTTCAAAGTTAAATCTTGATATTTGACATTTAGATGATTTTTTCCGATTAAATTTTTTGCAAAGATTGGTTTCAAAATAACATACTAAAATTGTATGAGTTATGAAAATATATGACATTATAGACTGATATTGGATTGAAAAAATCACTTACTTTGAGCTTGTTTTATGCACGCAATACTTCCTGCGTTGCACACTTTCATTTCAGGACCATCTGAAGTAAAAAAAAGATCGTATTAAATCTCGTTACAAGTTTAAATTAAATAATTTTTTGTTGTAAATATAATAAAATTAGGCAAAACCGGATTTACAAAGTAGTTCATTTTGGAAATAATAAGTATAGCACTTTTCAGCCCTTTTTGTTCAGACGTGTAAGTGTATTGTTGTGCCGTGTTCTTGTTGTCGTGTGAGTTATTGATTAAATATCAAATTTATAACCACCGGGACCGACTGCATGGCCGTGCCCAAAGCTGCTTAATCCATTGATCGTTTATTGACTATTGATTGCACCAGGCTGGGAGTGTTTTTCAAAATTAATATTAGCATATGAAGCAACAACGATCCTTTTTTGTCCATTACAGATTAACTTACGCGGCATGCCGAAGTGGACGCAGCCGCATCTCGCATTAGTGAAGTTAGTCAAACATTCCATTTCACAATTGGCTTGCGTGTACACTTTAAAATATTTTAAATAACGTTCACTCATAAAATAACATTGGCGCCTGTAAAAGGAAAAAAATATCCATTATTTGGCTTTCATTGATTGTAAAGATATGTAATTAATTAAGCTGAGTAAATGTAGTATACAACAATAAATATTTTGAAGTCGGTAAAAATAATGACTAGCAATGAAACTTGACAGAAGTGGTCCCTGACCCATCTTATGGTATCAAAGAAAATTCAAGCGCTCTCTAATCTGATATGAGGTCGAGGACTGACAAGCGACGCTGGGTCACCATGAAAATATTGTTAAAAATTGAAAAAAAATATCGTGTTTTGAATATTCTTTATTTTTTAGACTCAGAGATTCAGTCCCGGTTTTATTCAATTGGAGATTGGGTTAGAATTTTTATTTGAGTCTCAAGCTATCAAATGGTGAAAGCAGAACCATCAATCATCAATCATCATCTGTTCAGAAGTTTATTATAAGAAACAAATACAAATTAAATTATCAAAATAAAAAAAATAATAATATTGGTCCAGAGTTAAAAAAGCTGACATAGTTTCTTTAAAGTTTTATAATATTAATACAAAACCCGACAGACGTTGTCCTGCCACAGACTTTTTAACAAAAAATATTAATATAAAAAAATAATAATAACTCTGGAGTTTGATAACAGCGCTCTCTACCGGATTCTACCGATTAGAAACATCCCCATGGGGTCAAAAGGACATCCCGTAAGTAAAAGCCCTCCGATACTAGTGATATTGCATCTGTAGGCGCCTGTGGTGTGAAAATAAACTACCCTTGGAAGTTATGCTTACCTAAGTGGAGAGTAGGACTTAAGCCCTTCCGAAGTCGTCATCATTTTCGGTTTGACCGCGACGACGACTTCCTGAGATAACGGGGCTCTAAAATATTGCTGTGTTAATCGCGGTAATTCTGCTGGGTTATGTAATAATATCTGAAATTGAATTTAATTATATATTTCGTACAATAACAATAATAATAAAGTAAGTATAAAATCCATTAGGTTGTTATTAGCTTATTTACCTAATATTTTATTATTTAATAATTAACTTTATTCAGTTGTTGTCAATTAAAATTTCTAATACCTTAAAACCTTGTACCGGACCTCTACAAAGGTAATCTAGCTCCACTCCTTTAGCCCTCAATAAAAACACCAATCCACTTTTTGCACCATTACCCTGTAAATACGGAAAAGTTTGACCTTATTTATCGATTCATATTTTATTTAGTTTTTCTTTTTTACAAGGTACGTTGACGACTGTCCACAAAATTATAAATAATAGACTTAACCGTGGTATTCTCTTCAAGTGAATCGTCAGAAGAAACATTGAGGTTATTAGTATGGAAAATACCTAATACCCTAGTCTAAACATCGAACATTTACGTAATAAAGTCTACTTACGGATCCTCTATACGGATAAGTTTCAAGCGGTGTGTTTGGAGGGTAACCATATTCTAAAGTCCAACTTTGCTCTTTATTTGTGGATTCCAGATAATCATAGTCAGTGTTCAAACTAAAAAACACTCATTAATCAACACGATTAATTTAAATGAAATTAATTTAAAAATGTACATAAATAAAATATAATAGGTACTTGTCCACTCGGAATAGTTTTTCAGCGCTCATAGTGTTGAATGTGTAGCAAAGACCCTCTTCAGTCATGATGGGTGAAAATAGATCGGTGCAGCTATGATTGATGGAGTCCTTCCACTTACAACCAAAAAATACGTTGGTTATATTGGGCGATACCTAATAAGATAATGAAAAACATCAGATATATTAAGATTATCACAATATACAATAACGGCAAATTATTTATTGGGTGATGGATTTAACTCCTGAGTCATATAATGTATTTTAAAATTACAAGAAGAAAAATCTGAAAGCATTGATATATCTCTTAACTGAAGAAGAATTATAGCGTCGGCTATTATGTATATACATGTCTAAAATGTAGGTTTACAGGAGAAAAAATGATATTTTTTCACTAAAATGCTATAACAAATGGTAAAATTGGAGATGGTATTTGGCATTTTCAATATTATTTTGATTGTCTGTAAAAAACTGACTGATGATCGTTTCCACATTGAAAAATAAAATAATTCCTTGCAGATATGTCTAAGATATCGGTTTATATGTGGGACGCATCAATAGATATTTTGAATAAACATATAAAGTTTCGTGATTATTTAACGAAATAACCTTTGTTCTAAAGATAAAAAGCGTGATAAAAAATAAACGTGTTATTAGCTTGTTTCCCGCAGATGATGTTATGTTTAATAGGATTGTGTTCGAAGTGAGTGCGCGCATATTAAATCGCCGTACAAAACTATACGTCTGAATTATACGCATTTAAGGCATACATTTTTTAAAATCAGAATAGTTGTTCCCTTATGCGTATGAGGGTATGTACGTGTGTACAATCTAATGCAATAAAAGAAAATGAAATTTTTAGACATGTCTTTATGTACGGGATCGACGATAGATATTTCAAAACTTAATTTTAAAATAGTAAGTTAAGTAAGTTATTTTTATAAATCTTATATTTTACCTGTTTAATATTTTCAACAGTTTCATTTCCAAGTGAAAATTTTCTTCCTTCTGAAGGAGCCAGATGATCATCACATACCAAAGATACATCCTCAAATAAATTTCGCCTTAAATTTATGATAATCAGCTTAGTATTGAAAATCAAATAGTGAAATAGAAATTTTGTATTAGTAGAGCCATGTTCCTCCCAGGATAAATGGACCGGCTCGACCAGGGAAAAACTACCCTCTCACAGATAATCGGCGTAAAATAACAGTCCTGTTACGTTTCGTGCGATGAGTTTGAGTGTTGGAGGACCAATTTCCCACCGCGTCTATACCCTTCCTTTTTTCCTTTTATCCTCCCCTCCTATCCCTTGGGTCGGCAACGCGCATGTGATACTTCAAGTATCGCAAGCGTTCATAGGTTGCGGTGAATGCTTATCATCAGACGGACCGTATGCTTGTTTGGCAACCATCGTGATATAAAAAAAAATTGAAGTTTAAAAATCTTGTTTCATAGTTTGTAAATATTGTATCATATCAATCGGTATGAGTAATACTGTAATACAGAAAAATTTTAATTAAGGAATACAGTATAGTAAAATATATGTTATGTATGTAAATAAAATAATAAAATTGGCCATTATTCATGTTCAATATAGAGTAGGCATGTTCTATCAAAATCGGACATTGACCAATTTGTAATAATATTTTTAGTATAGTTTGGTATATTTAATAATAACAATTATAACTTATAACTGAACGTGTGTAGTGAAATTTATTTTATTGTACCTGTGGGATGAATAACACTATCACTATAAATAAAAGTCACTTACTGTTATAATGTTTATATTCGAGTCCACATTTTTATCAGAAGTATACAGATAATCACACAATAGTTCTACAGTATATTAGCATACAAGCATAAAGAATATAGCACAAGAAGGCACATTAATTTACGAAGAGGAGAAGAAAATATAGCAGGAAAATATGCAAAAACTCTTAAGCGTATATATATCGAATGTCATGCGTAAACAAAAGAATGCTCGCACCGGGCATGCGCTTTCGCACGGGGCCTAAGATGCTGCTGCCTGTGCCACTAAGAATGTGGGCGAGATTTTCCCACATCACTCCCCCGCTGAGACCGTTACTACGGGCGATAGTATTGTGGAAAGTGAACTCTTCTACCTGACCGTGTAGTTTTTATACTAGGTTGCTCGTCGTTAACTATATTGCTGTCTGACTTAATAGTGTAAGCTGGCTTGAGGCGATCAATAGATACAGTTATTTTCTTATTTTTAACTAATATCTGAAAAGTCTTTTGTCCTCTCTTAATAACTTGGTACGGTCCAGTGTAAGGAGGTTGCAAGCTTGTACGTAAAGCGTCATGACGTAAAAATACTTGGTTTGCGGTTTCTAAATCCTTGAAAATAAAATATTTTTTTGGAGTGTGGTGAGCTGCAGGTACGGGACTAATTTGAGCGGCGAATGACCTTAATCTCGAGATGTAATCGGATATATCCGTTACGCTGCTACGGTTATTGTCTTCAAAAATTGACCAGGTAAACGGAGAGGTTCACCGTAAAGCAATTCAGCAGCAGATGATTTAAGGTCTTCCTTATATGCACTGCGTATACCTAATAATACAAGAGGTAGATATTCAGTCCAGTATTGATTTGTGTGGCACATAATCGCTGCTTTAAGCTGTCTATGAAGTCGCTCAATTATTCCGTTAGCACTAGGATGATAAGCGGTGGTCATTTTGTGCTGAGATCCCGTCAGTAAAGCGAGTGACTTGAATAGGCTGGACTCAAATTGTCTACCACGGTCCGTGGTTATACTTAGTGGACAACCAAACCTCGAGATCCATCCTGTTAGAAGGGCTTTGGCCGTGGATTCTGCTGTTATATCAGTGAGAGGTATTGCTTCAGGCCATCGCGAAAATCTATCAATGGCTGTGAGGCAATACTTGTATCCGTTAGAGTAAGGCAAGGGGCCAATAAGATCTATATGTATGTGGAGAAACCTGGCAGTAGGTAGGGCGAATGAACATAATGGTGATGAAACATGCCTTGTCACTTTTGCTTGTTGACAAGAAAGGCACGCTCGGCTCCATTCGCGACAGTCTTTTTTGATTCCGGGCCAAACAAAACGCTGTGTTACCAACTTAATGGTTGCGTTAGCACTGGGATGACTGAGTGCATGCATTGATTCAAAAGCTTGCTGTCTCATTGATTTCACAATATAAGGTCTAGGTGATGAGGTACTTACATCGCAAAATATCTTTATTTTAGAACCGGGCATACGGATCTCTTTTAAATTTAGAGAGCTTCCCTCAGTTAATAAAGTATTTAATTCTGGGTCAGACTGCTGCTCTTTCGCTAAAGCTTCAAAATCTACTCCTGCTGAGATATCGTTAATCCTGGAGAGAGTGTCAGCCACCATGTTATCCTTACCGGAAATGTGACGGATATCCGTGGAAAACTGTGAGATATAATCCAGGTATCTAAATTGTCTGGGAGAACATTTATCGCGGTTGGTCTGGAAAGCGTGTGTTAGCGGTCGATGGTCTGTAAAGATTGTAAATACTCTAGCTTCCAGCATGTGACGGAAATATTGAATAGATTTGTAGATGGCCAAAAGTTCTCTATCGTAAGGACTGTACTTGATTTGCGTAGGCGATAGCTTACGAGAGAAGAATGCCAAAGGCTCCCAAAAATTACCACGCATCTGCTGTAATACTCCACCAATAGCGGTACTCGACGCATCGGTTACTAAGGCTAGTTTGGCATCAGGTCTGGATGCGCTAGCAAAGCTGCTTTCGCTAGTCCGTTCTTACAATTATCGAATGCCTGATGTTGTGTCTCGTCTAACAATATAGGCTGAGAACCTTTACTGGATCCTTTAAGCATCTCGTTCAATGGAGCTTGCAACTCTGCAGAGTGAGGTATAAAACGGTGGTAGAAATTGTACATACCGAGAAATCTTCGCAGCTCTTTGATAGTTTTCGGCTCGGGAAAATTCTTGATTACCTCTATTCTCTCGTCAAGAGGTCGGATTCCGTCTGCGGACACAGCGTAGCCAAGAAAGGTTACGTGGGATGCGCCGAGGACGCATTTTGAAATGTTCAGCAGCACTCCATACTGGTTAAGTCTTCTGAAAACTTCATGAAGGTGACGTTCATGCTCTTCTGGGTTGCGAGAGAAAATAAGAATATCGTCTAGATAACCGTAACAGAAATCTAAGCCCCTAATGACTTCGTCAATAAATCTTTGAAAGGTTTGGGCCGCGTTTCTGAGTCCGAATGTCATCATTGGGAATTCGTATAAACCAAATGGCGTTACTATGGCTGTTTTGCATATATCGCTTTCATAGACTGGTATTTGGTTATATGCTTTAACAAGGTCAAGTTTGGAGAAAACTGTACATCCAAAAAGGTTTAGATTGAAATCGTGTATATGTTTTATGGGGTACTTATCTGGTACTGTTCTTGCATTGAGAGCTCGATAATCGCCGCATGGCCGCCATCCGTTGTCCTTTTTTGGTGCCAGGTGAAGAGCTGACGACCAAGGGCTATCGGATGGGCGTGCTGTACCATTCTTGATCATCTCGTCAAACTCCTGTTTGGCGATCTGTAACTTATCAGGTGGTAGGCGGCGGGGTCTGCTAGAAATTGGAGGACCAGGAGTAGTTTTTATATAATGAACTGTATTGTGCATACAATCTCTAGGGTTACCAGCAGGTCTTATAATATTAGGATACATTTTTAATATAGCTTGATATTTATTGTCACTGTAGCAGCTAGTTTTGATAGACGAAACGCTTTCATTAGGCTTTACAGGAACAGCGTCAGTGACTAATGAAGTTGTGTTGTCTATAAGTTTATGGTGTCTACAATCAACTAAAATGTTATAGTGAGAAAGGAAGTCTATACCTATGATGGCTTTAGTAACATCAGCTATTACAAATCTCCATGAGAAATCTCGACGCAGACCGAGATCAAGAGATAAATGTGCGAAACCATATGTTGATATTTCCGAACCATTTGCTGCAAAGAGACTATACCCACTCTTGTGTCGTTTATCCTTAGCCGCGGAGCGTGGGAAGACGCACAGGTCCGATCCCGTATCTACGAGGAACTGCATTTTCGTCTTGCGGTCTGTTACGAAGAGGCGGCCAGAGGAGGTAGGACAGGCGCTGGCCGCTACTGACGGCTGTCCTCGGAGTTTACCGCGTTAAAACTACATGGGCTAGTACATTTATTAGATTTTGTGCCAAATCTCTTATGGTACCAGCAAATACGTGGACGAGAAGACGAACGCTGTCTGGATATGCTTCTGCGATGACTAAAAGATCGTGTTCGTGAACGTGATCTCGAGATGTTCGAAGTAAGTGCAGCAACTTGTCGTGTCAAATCCGCCATGCTCTTCATCATGGCTTCTAAAATTGTTGGACTAGTGGAATCTCGATAAGCCATGCTGGTACTAGCAACTTGCGGTGTATTTGTACAATTCTGCAGTTTCGTCGCTTTGTGACATTTTAGCGCTCTTCATTTGCTTTTGTGCGATCTTGTCAATGATTGTAAAATGTTCCGATTTTTAACGGCTTTATGGCTTGTATACGTTGTATGAATATGAATTGTCCTCGTCGTGGTCACCAATATGTGGGATGAATAACACTATCACTATAAATAAAAGTCACTTACTGTTATAATGTTTATATTCGAGTCCACATTTTTATCAGAAGTATACAGATAATCACACAATAGTTCTACAGTATATTAGCATACAAGCATAAAGAATATAGCACAAGAAGGCACATTAATTTACGAAGAGGAGAAGAAAATATAGCAGGAAAATATGCAAAACTCTTAAGCGTATATATATATCGAATGTCATGCGTAAACAAAAGAATGCTCGCACCGGGCATGCGCTTTCGCACGGGGCCTAAGATGCTGCTGCCTGTGCCACTAAGAATGTGGGCGAGATTTTCCCACATACCTATTAATGAATCGAAATTTATACAATGAGTTAACAAAATTGTAATGTCATTGGGTAAAATTATAATCTCTGCGTTTTTTAAATATTTTTTCTGGAATATATTAAAATATAATCTTTAAGCTTGATACGAACTATATTTTATGTCAAAAAAAGAAAAACAAAAATATCAACTTAAAAAAAAAGCAAAAATAAATATTTTTTATAATATAATCGATTCAAACATTGGTACATTTCAAATTTTTTTTTCGTAGGTTTCATTAATTTTAGCAAAATATACAATTTTATTTACTGGGGTGACTGTGGATCTGATGTAGGGTGGATATTCATCCAGATGTTTTGCTTTATAAACCAAATTACTGAACCGATTATGATGACATTTCTGTGAGACTAACCTGAAAATGTATCCTTTCATTATGTAAATTGTAGATACTTTATTAAGTACCTTTGTGTAGCTTTAGTAGATAAGCGCTAGAAGAGCGTCGCAAAAATATTGTAACTTGTGATGGGAGCTGCAATTAAAAATAGACTGGGAGACCCTGGCCTATACCATGTATTATAGACAGACACAAATTCTTACATTCTTTATATTAAGTAGGACGTTATTATACTCACTCCTCGTCTGTGATGTTGCTGTAGGCTGATGCGTTTTTATGAATATGATAAAATTTAGTAAAATTAAATTGCGTTTGTTGTGCTTTGGTTTCAAAACATACCGTTACAGCTGGATAGGGAATCTAAAAGGTTAATAGTTTTTTATTAATTTCTAAATCGTTAATGTTCCATTATCTGAGATAATTGTATTAATATAAATATAGCATCTGTCTGTGACTTCGTCCAAAGCGGCCTTAGAATTGGCTCATAGAGGAATGGATCATTTGTAAGTAAACAATGTTCCATAAGATTTATCTATGTATAGCGTATATCAATTAAATACCTGCTGTAGAATGTGTTTTGATAATTCCACAACAAGCAAACATTCCGCGATTAAAATAGATTCTATATGGTAATCCAGATAAAAAGCTATCTAACATTTTTCCGGGATAAAAATAATCCTATGTGCTAATCTAGGTAACAATCTATATGTGTGCAAAATTGCATCCTAATCCGTTCAGCCGTTTTTGCGTGATTGAGTAACAAACCTCCATACATCTAAACATACAAACTTACAAACTTTTGCATTTCTTATATTTTATAGAAGGATTAGTAGGATTAATTGGTCATCTACACAGGGAACTTAGTATTTAGAACACCTACCTGCCACACTGGTGTAGAATTTTCAGCAAAGCTGACAATTACCGGACTCTCGTCCCACTTTATCCACACTTTGCGTATTAATACACCACAGACTATAACGCAACAAGTGAACATGAAAAGCCAAAATATTCTGAAAATTAATATTTTTAAATGGTTTTTCTAAACAACTCTTTGTAGAACCCTATTTTTTAAATACTTACAAATATTATTACAGCAATGTTTCATGACATTTTTTTTACTTTTCTGTTTGTTTATATATTATTTTTGTTACAATATTTATTATATAATAGTAAAATAGTATATAAATATAACAGTGAACAACGAGATATTACTTACTTTTCAAGCGGAGTGCGTTCCTTCTCACCAATGTACTTTAGACCATGAAGATTAGAGTTCGCGGAATATTCAATCAGGTATTGTTTAATTAATGCTGTTTTTTCTCTTTTGACTTTTATGTTTTCAGCTGCAATGGGCTGGTCAATTTTTTCAACATCATTTTGAAAAATATTACCAACGCTTCCGGACCTAATATGATATAAAACAAAAACAATAAATTAAATTCTTTTAAAAATTTAACGACAACGAAACGAACGCATTTAACGAAAGTTAGAGTTATGTACGAATTAAGTTTCATATTTAAATGAAATTGACGTTTAAGTTAATTTTTAGAAAATTGTTACCTCGAGTGTCGCTTCATGTTGATCACGTATGACTGGTCGAAATAAAATTTTTGAAGAGTAGATACTACGGTCGCGGTCAAGCCTTACAATACAATATACCCATTACCGCCATCCCTTGGGCTTCCTTTATGAAATTAGAATTGTTACGACGAATTACACATTTGATAATGACATGAATTTTTCGTAAACAGAAAATACTATCAACTATATTAGTAAAATAATTAAAAGGGAGCGCCTATTACGTAATTGTGAATTAAGGGTCGGGTTATGTCAAATTATGAATAAGTAAAAAACTCGAACACGCATCGATTTCTGATGAATACATGCGTAGGTACACGAAATATAAAAAAATCAACCGATTTTTAGCTTTCAACTCTAAAGTTTAGATAAATAAAAAAGTATATAAAAGCCGAACAAGAGCGTGTTGGACTCGCACGTAGAAGGTTCACGATAGAATTAAATTATCAAGTTTCTGGTATCCATCTCCGATGACGTCCTTAGCCGTGGTTCGGCTTCGCAGGAAGCACCCTAAGGACGGAATCAAATTTGAGCCCCGTGAGGGCTGCCCCTTTATCACGGCTGAGTCTCTGTACTCGGCTCTCTCGCCAGTGACGCTGTCAAGGCCAGTAGAGCCAACAGCAATACACATTCCGAAAAAAAAAGTTTCTTGTATCGGGACCTTTAATTTTAAAATTAAATTTGTTTTTATTATTAATTGTTATTATAGCGGTCATAGAATTACACAATCTATGAAAATTCCAACTATTTATCTTTTAGAGCCTCCCTTTATTTTAAAATAAATTAATAGTTAAAAAAATAATTAAATAAGCCTTTGTTTAAATGCTCTAAAAATAAAAAATAAATTTTAAATTATATCAACTCATCAATTTATTACTAAAATATAAAATGGATACATTTTAATTATTGATACAATTTAATTTTTTTTTGCTTCTTAGAGCATTTAAATAAAAGCTTGTTTTTTTAATTTTTAGTTATCTCCGTGAATATTTAAGAATTGAGTCGTCGTCCACATTGGATTTAGAGCGAAGTAATTTTATTTTTTGTGCTGCTCTCGGGAAATCTTTTCATTAGATAACTCAAATATAGGAGTGGTTAAAAATAACTAGCCCATCATTATTATCAGACCTTGAATATCACTATCAAGATCGATTCATAGAGCCCAAACACGATAGGGTGATCTTTTTACTTTCATTAATTTCATCCATTTTAAAATTTTTCCAATTTCGACCTAATTATCAGGTCTTGAATATCGTCAAGGGATATAATACTTATCAAGACCATTCCAAAGAGCTCCAACACGAAGGGATTATTTTGTTGCGTTCAGAAGCTCTTAGGGCCTGTCATCATCGTCAGACATAGAATATCACCCACGAGTAAATTACTCATCAATATAATTTCAAATAGCCTAAACACGACAGGGTTATCTTCTTTCGTTCAATACTACCTATAGCCATCTTCCATCATTATCATCAGACTTCAAACTCCACCAAGAGGTAAAGTACTAACCAAGAAAATTCCAAAAAGCCCAATTACGATGGCGTTATATTTTGCGTTCAGTAATTCCTATGACTGCCTCCCGACTCCATCATCAAAAAAGTTCAATGGCACCATATTATTGCATGGTCATGCAAGTCACATAAGTGTTTCAAATTTCAACTCAATTTAACGCCGGGAAGTAGGTCAAATTAGGCTTGCAAGATTTGCTCTTAACATAGTACATACATCCTTGCAAGGTTAATATAAACTTTTAATAATATTGTCTCATGTTGTAGAAAGAGCAGATCAAATTTATTAGGTTCTTGTACCTGAAACGGTATGGGATACCCCATCCTTACTCTACATCATAGTATCAAACATTATTTGTCGTAGACATGATTCGTTACGAGTTAAGAATTCGAAGAAAATCAACTAGGGGTAGACACATTTTAGTCTTATGATGATCTGAACAAAGACTTTGGAGATATATCGTCATTTCTCAGAAATAGTGTTGTACATAGTGTTGTAGTAGTGTTGTAAAAATCTTTACTTTTTTATACATTTTAGTTAATTAAGTAATTAAGGTACGTAATTTCATAAACTTTCTTGTTAATAGCGCATTAAGACCTAATTTGAAAAGAAATGACAAATATTTAATTATTTTTCTGAATAGTGTCAAGTCAAGTTAAGCTAAGTCAAAGGGCCCCCAACCGCAGAGGTCAAACTCTGCGGTACCCTGGGCTTGTCGTGCCGGGGGCTCAGTAGCCGGGAGTCGATTGTGCAGGTGGCACCTTCGACTGCCCGGTGAAGCTAACAGGGTCGGACGGTTCGGGCGTGGGGCGTTTTACGCTAGACCGCGCCTAGGAGGGTGGTGTCGTATGGGTCGCTCCGGTACTTTTCTGCTTATCAGAATGGACTGCGAGCGGCTCCTGCGACACCGGAGGTGTGCTTAGCCGGGGCCTTTAGCCCCGGTCGGGCGGTAGAGGAAGAAAACCTCTTTAAAAAATAACGGCGGTCGGTCGTAGAAGGAAACAACCTCATTAAAAAGTTAGTCTCGGCGGGGGGAGCCCTAGGACCCAGGGCTTCCTTGGTTGGGTTTGCCGGGGCCTTCTGGTCCCGGTCGGCGGGGCGCGAAAGCGCCGTGGAGTATTTTATTTATGTATAGTATGTATTAGTATGTATATATGGCGGCAGTATGGTGCCGCCCAAGATGGAGGCCGAAAGGCCTGGCGCGTTCGCGCGCGGAGGTATGTATTGGTATATATGTATTAGTATGTAGTGTATGTATATATGGCGGCAGTAGGTTGCCGCCACCGGTGGGCCCCTCGGGGCAAGCGCCGGGGCGTCGCGGTTGTATACGCTAGATGGGACCTTGGAGTTT
Source organism: Hestina assimilis (assembly GCA_023373885.1). Taxonomy (NCBI): domain Eukaryota; kingdom Metazoa; phylum Arthropoda; class Insecta; order Lepidoptera; family Nymphalidae; genus Hestina; species Hestina assimilis. The sequence goes on from CM041754.1 coordinate 9,067,662, forward strand.
TAGTGGGTAGGGGAGCTCGGCTCCGAGTCCACACACCTCCTGCGCCATTGCACCCGTCCCGGCGCTCGAGTGCGTAACTGCATTTCTCCAAGTAAAAAAAAAAAAAAAAAAAAAAAAAAAAAAAGTCAAAAGGGTTCCAGTTTTTATTTTTTATAATTTTTAAATGAATATAATTCAGACAAAACCAAATGAAGGCTGAAAAAGAAATGATGGGAAATACTAAATGTATAAGTTATACAATTAGTATTTCCCACTTTTGTTCCCCACAGTTCTATTTTATTAAGAGTATTGTTAACAATAAAATAAAATAGAATAACAATAAAATAGAATAAACAATCTCTTTAGAGTAATCTGTGAAAGGATTTAATATAAAATTTAGTTATTTTTTGTTACATCAGTATTATCGGAAAAGCGAGGATATGTAGGACGGAACACCTCAAAATATACGAACTAATTACTGCAGGTAGGTTGAATTTTTAAAGTTGTTTTTATATTTTAAAACAGACCAATTATTTTAATTACTTTATTAAGGCTAATAATTTATGTTTTAATTAGTCAAATTATTACAAAAACATATTGTTAACGAGCGAAATTGTGACAATAAATTTGTGTTATTGTATACGTAACATTAAGTAGTGTGTGGGCTGTAATTTATATTTTTGTGGTTTGAGTTTGTCATAAATATAGGCGAAACATTAGTGAATAATAAAAGTTGATAAAAAACGTCCCAAATGAGGAAATTACTTGATATAAAAAAGAATGTGGGAAAATTATTGCATGACATCAATTATTAGACAAAGAATTAAGGCGTCTAAATTTCTACAATGAACTAAAAAATGTAATCATAACATTTTATTATAACACACATTCATTATATTACTATAGAGCATAAATAGCTACTTATGAACATGATAAGGCAAATTAGCTTTAGCTTACGATTTCGCCCGCGTGAATAACGACTTTTAACAAGGATTATTACAATAGAAACAAATTGTTGCTGATACAAAATTTCATCCCCTATTTCGGAATTTTCATTCGTGATAAAGATTCATCAAATTCAAGTCGGCAGTGCTAGGCGTGACAAGCTAACAAAATAGATTTCGTAAGACCTGTCTATATCGAAATTGAAGTTCTTTCGTTCGTTTTTCCTTAATCTTTTAAATTATTTTATTAGATTTTCTTATTTGACACATTTTTTTTCTTTTTAGGAGTAGTTATTTAGTCTTATCCAGAGTTTCCCTTTAATTTTATTTATATGCGTATTAAAAGCAGAAGGGAGCCATTAGCCCAGCAGTGGGAAGCAATAGGCTACATTAAATTAGAAGATGTGTCCCGCTACGCTGGATTTTTGCAATGACAGTCGATTTTTTTATGTACCAATAGTAGAAAGGGGCATTACCATATCTCTAATACACCTGAGACAATCTGAGGGTTCTTCATCAGAAAATTCAGACCTTCGATTTTTGACATCAAATAAAGAGGCAAACAAAGTTGAATATTTTTTGTAAAGCCGGTATGTCTTGAATACTTTGGTTGGGCTCTTGTGTTTTCAAATAAGGGTCACCAGGTACTCCAGATCTTCGATTATCCTAGTTTTTACAGTTTTACCTTTATGTGGCCATTAAACCCTAATTTTGTACCAAATTTCAGCTCTCCGAGTTTATGGGAAGTACTAGTTCTATGATCATCTATCATGAGTGACTGAGTGTCATAAATGCGAAACTTTGCTTTCGCATAACTTCGGAACTAAATGACTTATAGACTTGAAATTTTTATTTTAAGTGTGATTTTATAGCTTACTGGATGTTTCTGCGTTCTGGTCTTATCCAGAGGTTCTCAAATAGGGGCCTTAAAATGCGGTGAAATGGTTCCAGTAAAGGATGGTACGGCAGTGTTTGCTTCGTGCTCGACTTGGCGGGGGACTGCCGTGCCCTCCGATTCTGACGAAGTTAGTGGTGTTATCTCATTACGATCGTAAAATATATATTTAGTCAATATCTGCACATCATTTACCATATTAAGGAGATTAAGAAGAAATGCAGTGAAAAATAACCTAGCCGGAACTAAAACTAGAGAAGGTAGGTTATTCTAAAGAAACAAATAATTTGTGACAAAGTAAAAAACATTTATTAAATGTAATTGCTTACATCTATACATATGTATATTAAACATAGACAATTGTTACTATTATTATAATAATTATTTTATTATATAAAATATTAGAAAACGAGTGCTCTGAAGAAAAAGATAAAGATTTATTTACTTTTGTGAATACATTTTTTGTTAAAGATTTAAAAAAGTGGTAGCGATAAGAAAATAAGTTTAGATTTTTTCTATTTTAAGCTATACTATAAAAATACATAAAACTTATCTAATGTTCGAATAATTAATGTGAATTTAACTAGAGTAACCTTAATTGTTTATTGTAGATATTTCGAGTAACTAAGAGTGCTATTAAATGTTAGAGCCACCTGTAAAATAAAAAATTAAGATATGTATGAGCAATTTTATTTTTCATTAGAAGAAAGTGGAAGATCGTCATTCAATAAAAGTCTATTCTTCTTGTTATATTTCCACAGTAGACAAGATAGTCTGAAAACACACAAAAATTTAAGAACTTTTATGTATTCCTGATCCTGGCATTTATAAGATGTTTGGTAGTTTACGGAATACTTTTTTTAGAGACTTAATTTATAGTTCTTCTCTATATTTTTTCTAATAGCTTAAATGTACAGATAGAGCCGTTAAATGTTTACTAACTACGTATAGATTACCTGAGTGTGAAGAAATATATAATTTCTACAATGCTGAGTATAGAAAAACCCATGAACAGGCCGAGTACACCTCCGCAGTTTGCGAGGAAGTCAGTTTGACCGTAGAGTTCAGATCGGCGCGAAGTAATGAACTGAGGCTCTTTGAAGAAAATTTGTATCCGGGTATATACCGAACTGCAAAAATAATTTAAATTAAAATAATTTGTAGCTCATCCCGTTTTCGATTTATATTACAAAATAATTAAACTTTTGACTTCCACATTACTAAAATTTCGATTTGATTTGGAAATTTTGATTTAAACGCCATGCATCTTTTAGCATAAATGGGCCGGGGCGACCGGGTACGCTACTACGCTTTTACAGAAAATCGGCGTAACCCCGAAGGCCCAATCTCCCACCCGTTCAGATCCCTTCTCAGCCCTTCTCTTTTGTTCTTTGGGTTGACAACGCACTTGTGATGCTTCAAGTATCGCAAGCGTTCATAGGTTACGGTGATTGCCTACCATCAGGCGGACCGTTTGCTTGTTTACCAACCTTCATGAAAAAAAATATCTCTTAAATAAATTGAGCGTAGCTCCTACCTTATTCATTGAATTTTACAGCTGATATTTATTTCATTTCAAATACTTACTCCAACATGAAGTCGTCATCGTACGCTTTGAAAAGGCCGTGAATGTCGTAATCCGCTTGTGAAATTTCAGCTTCATACTCTATAGATGTACAGGCAGGTAGACATTTACATTCCGCCGCCACATCAAGAGTTTTGTTCGATGGACCGTTTGCGTTATTGTTTTTTAATTTTTCAGTTTCAACCTTTAGTGTTAACAACTCTACTGAAAGTGAAATAAGATTTTGTAAGTACATAATTGACATTATTAATTATACGCACAGATTATAAATACTGCTTCAGGTTAATATAAGGATTCCAGGGATAATACACTCATGGACAGATTAAGAAGATCGTAAAAAAAAGAGTCAAAATCTTAAGGCTCTAAAACGTCTGTATGTCGTACCCAGCCGTAGTCAGAGATCCGTTTTCTACGATGTGTAGCTCCGTACATACTCCTAAGCAAATTACGCCCCATACCATTACTGACCCTCCACCATAAAGCTTTCTTCCAATAATGTTACATAGAACATATATTTCTCCGGGTTGCCTCCCGTCTCCGTTTAAGACAAAATCTGGACTCATCAGTGAACAGCACTTTTCTCCAAGCTTCAGTATCCCATTCCAGTGCGAATGAGTAAACCCAGACCTAGCTACTCGATGACCTGCGGTGAGCAATGAGCCTAGGGCTGCCCGCCCTCTTATCTTCTCCCTAGCATTTTTTTTAAACCTATCAAGTATCTAGTCCCTAGCATTATTAACGGTATTATATGTATTTACCTAAGGTCTCCTCATTACTGTTATCTGGAATTTACATATCGATTGCCATCTGACCTCCGCAACCCTAATTGCGAACGAGTACCTCATTGGACAAGAGTAAATAACCTATCAAGAGTTAATTAACGTTTATTATCAGATTTTATGTGATAACCTGGACCGACAACTTAACGTGGTTTCCGAGACACGGCGGGGAGACCCAAAAGAACATACGCCCAGATCAAACCAGATATTTGTAAGATCAATACAACAACACCTGCCCGAGCGATAATCGAACCCGTGACCGTCGAGCCTACAGGCTGACTCGGTACCAACACGTCACGCAAGTAAGTATATAGTATAAAAATATTTATGATTATTATATAAAACCTATCACATTTACTTAGCATTTCAAGAAATTTTTATTATTGTTTGAATGATGCATGATAGAAAATGTATGTTTTGAAAATTGACATACTTAAGTTAAATATTACTTATGCACTATTTTATACTATTTCAATTTTTTTAGTATATTAGGTAACAAAGTCGCTTACTTTCGGCTTCTATTATGCATGGTGTACTTTTAGAGTTGCATATCTTCATTTCGGGACCGTCTATGAGAAAAAGAACATAATATAAAAATGGAACATAATCTACAACGTTTTCGTCGGCGCAGCGGTCTTTCCGTGCAGTATGTCATAGAGCTTCATAGAGCTTCGGTGCGGTATTTTCTCTAGTAGTCCATTGAAAAGTTACATTTGAGGTTCCGTTTTTTAGAGGACGCAATTTTATTTTTTTGATGTGTAGGGGGTCAGTGTAAAGCTAAAACCAAGTTTCTAAGGTTGCCATCCTTGTCCCACGGCCGCCATCTTGAAAATAGGGGTTGAAATGGTTTTTACGATATATCTCTTGAACTATTTATCTGATAAAAAAATGTTAATATTTTTGGTTGCTAATTAAATTCTCTACAGCTTTGGTCTAGTAACTTTTTGTCGTAGAGCTATAAATAATAAAGTTATAAGTAAAAATGTTCAGAAATTTGAGAAAAATATTTTTCAAAATAACTTTTTTTTTATCATTTTTGGAAAAAATAATATCAGACCATTTTTGTAGATCGTTTTTTGAGGAACAACTTTTTAAGCAACATTTTTTCATTAAGTCAATAGCTAAGGTTTTACAGCGCTCCGAAGTTAGTACTATTTTTCAGTACTCTTAACTATACTTATAATATACGTGTGTACTAATAATGCGCCATCATTTATTGGTTTTAGTTCTTATTTAGAAAATCACCGTGGATTATGCCTATTGGGGATACCACGTAAAAAAAACGCGCCTCCAGACTCTACCTCGTGGGTGGTAGGGAAAAGAGTCAATAATTAATTATTAATAATATTGCAAATTTAATAATTAAAAAATTATTATAACAAAATAAAAACACGTACGTAACACACTTGACTGGTAATTAATTATAATATTGTGTAACTTACGAGGTAGGCCGTAAGCAACGCAGTCGCATCTCGCATGAGTAAAGTTGGTCAAACATTCCATTTCGCAATTATTTTGCGTGTACTCCTGAAAATATTTTAAGGGACGTTCATTTGCGAAGTAGCACTTGCGTCTGTAATGAAATATATTTTTATTTTATTTTGTTATCCTATACTTTTAAAGGAATTTCATTGTAATTAGATTAATATTTTAATAAATAGAAAAAATCTTAGAATTCGACTTTCTTATCTTAGTCTTCACTATAGAAATAAATAAATAAATAAGTTTTAGCAATGTTGAAAGTAATCATTAATTATAAAACATATGCCACTATATTTCTGACCCACTCTGTCACCAAAATATACGCAGAGCACGACGATACCGTAAGTTTCAGTTTCAAATTCCGATAACTGAGTGCTTTGCAACAACTTTAGTTAGATCCTTGAAATGCTATAGTGCGCCTTAAGATGGAGCTCAAATCAAATGTTTAATTATAATAAAATCGAAAATTATATTTACAGGTTTGGATTGTAGCCATAATCAGGTTTGAGCTCATCTGAGGTTGTGATCATGTTTGGTTTTACAGCGTATATTATTTGATGTGACGTTGGACATCTATAATATTGATTTCTTGGACGCGGTAATTCTGCTGGATTGTGTAACATGATCTGTAAGTATTTTTATTGTTTAATTTAATAATTTATTTTATTTCAAACATTTAGTTATTCCGCTTAAATATAAAAATGGATAGATCATGTGTCCTCTGCCCTCACGCGTCTACTTGCTCGACAGTGGTTGTTAGCTTTAAATTGTTATAGGTAAATCCTGTGGGTTTTTATTTAAATATATATTAAGATTATCACCAATATAAATATATTAAGATTATCACCTTGAAACCTTCAACGGCTCCTGTGCAAAAATAATCGAAGGCCTCTTTTTTGGAAGATAATAATAAAAGCTCCAATCCAGCTTTGGAACCATAGCCCTGCCAACACGAAAATAATTAGTTATACATACTTTCAAGAAGTGGTAGAGCTAAAACCGTAATTATAAATTTTCAAATCTTTATAATTTTGTCACCACTTTGTCACATTACTATTTATTTATTTCATTGTTAACGTTTTTATTATTTATTAGTGAATATTTGTGGTGTTGATATTTCATAAATTCAGTATAAATTCATACACACTTTAGTCTGAATTACATATTATATCAGCATCAATCACCATTATTTCTATAGAAAATAGCTATTGCGTACGCATGCCCAAGCATGCTTATAAGTGTAACACTTGATATATCATGTTACAGCATTAAACAGTCTTTAAAGTGTGCTGAAAAATGCGTACGCATGCCCAAGCATGCTTATAAGTGTAACACTTTAGTAAGTTACAGCACTAAACAGCCTTTAAAGTGTGCTGAAGGATGCGTACGTATGCTGAAGCATGCTTAAGCTCATAAGTGTGTCCAAAACCATCCATCTAAATGCTGGTTGATGATGATAAATGTATTTCAGGCCTAAGTATACTTACAACTACTCTATGAGGATAAGCTTCAAGCGGTGCGTTTTCGTGATATCCAGTTTCTAAAGACCAACTTTGGTTTTTATCTTTAAATTCCAGATAATCATAATCAGTGTTTAAACTAAAAAAGAAGTTTAAAAATGTATATTTTTTGTAAGTATCATACATAAAACAAGAATAATTATGTACATTGTAATATGTACTTTTCTTTTCGAAAAAGTTTGTCTGGACTCAAAATGTTGAATGTATAGCATAGACCCTCTGATGTCAAGATAGGTGAGAAAAATTCAGAGCAATCCGAGATCTGTTCTCTCTGCCAGCTACACTTCCAAAATAAAGTATTCATATCTGGAGACACCTGCGTTAGTAGAAAGTAAGAAACAAATTAGATAATAATATTAATTAACATAATTTAAATTTAATTTTATACTATTTATATTTTCAACATTTCAAAATATTCATTTGTCGATTGATATAGATCGATTCTTCAGCATAATTATGTACATCCTTTATAAGCTACAAATTTCTATAAAAAGTAATCGAATTTCAGAAAGCAATTTTTTATACATTTAGGGAGGTCTACTCGTAACTATCCTGAGAAGCCTATTTTTTATTTACAATTTAATACTAACTACAAATAATTTAAACTGTACAAATCATATCCACGGGGGACGGTGGCAAGAGTGCTAGCTGTATTTCCGCTGAATCGAAATTCCGCCTCTTTGGGCGAAAAATTAACCAGCACTCCTGTCACCTGTGGAGGCAATGAGTCGGGGTGTAATATCTTAAGAAATTGTTTTGTACTAACGCTCCATGATCCAGGTGTTTCTACTGTAAACGGCACAAATCAAAAATTAAATTAAAAGGCAAATTAAAAATTACTATTTTTACCGCCGTTTTTAAAAGACAAAAAAATCAGGGCGTTTCAGGACATTAATTACAAGCTACATGACACTATATATGTTGTTTTTATTTTATTTTATTATTGAAATTTGTAGCTTCATACTCTTCTTTAAAAGTCTCTATACAAATAAAATATAAATAAAATGCAATGGAATGATAGTACAATCATTACCTTCTTAATATTTTTAACAGTTTCAGGCTTAACACTTCCTAGGACACGATCATCACAGAGTAAGTTCACAGCATCAAATACATCGCGCCTTAAATTTAATTATATATTATAATACGTGTAGTATTTAATGATTGATATTTTATTACAGTTTAGCTTTTTATCCTCAGTTTCACACTCGTCAAATTTATTCACCAATGAATTAATAAGGCGCCTTTTATATTTACACACACACATACACACACACACAGACACAAAAAGCATCTGGTTATATAATACTAATAAGAAAAAAAAAACAACAATTGACTTCAACCATCTAACCTCGATGCTTTCTGCGTTCCTATCACTTAAACTATCACGGCCAAAGGTTTATAACCAGGGCGTCGTGCTCTAAGGTTGTGGAGGTACAGGGGTCAACCTTGCGGATGATATAGAGGATAGCAGCTCGGGGGGCAATGTGCTGCCCGCCAGCAAGAGGATTCAAGAGAAGCCAATGTCATGAGAAAACACTGGGAAAGGGAAACACCATCAGCTCTCCCTGGAACGGGTTCCAGAAGTACGCTGTCTATGGTGTACTACAGATTGCACTTCCCAAGAATTATCATAGCCTCACGCACGAACTGAGGTCAAATTCTTTTATTTATCAAGAACATTATACCTCCGAGTAAGCTGGCCATGTATAATCTGTATTAATTCGCCTGTAGCGATTAAATACATACACAAATATAATATATATTTATTACTTTTTTTTTTCAATATATGTAATTATGATTGAACTGTTTAACTGGGCTTGGTATCTTCCAAAATAAGACAAAAATGCTATTGTTTTCTTATTAGTATCTATCAAATTGCTTAAGCAAAAGGTCTTTTAAAGTTAATAATATAATATCTAATACAGGTTATTCTAATTTCACTTACTCCTCCTGCGTTGCGTTTCTAAGACCTGTATTAAAGTAATCCTTAGTAATTTTGAATTTCTTTTTATCCACTTTCGATTCAGAGCATATTGTGACAGCTGGAAATGGTATCTATAAAATAAAAATATACATATAAATAAATAATACAAATAATCGACACCGTTATGGCGTTGTGGGTAGCGAGTCTGCAATTAGTGCAAAGCTAAAAACATTAATTGTATTTATTTGTATAGATTTAGCATATTGAAGATGTCAAAATAATTCATGATGGTGTAGGATCTTAGTACCTGCCAAACTGGTGTAGGGTTTTCAGCGAAGGTGACAATGACAGGGCTATCATTCCACTTTAACCAAACTTTGCGTATCACAAAGCTGCAAAGTACCACGCAACTTGTAAACATAAAAAGCCAGAAAACTCTGAAAGTGACAAATTTCAATTCTTTTGTAGTGTGACCACAAATGTATTTTTACAACAACGATTTACTTAACTTGTAATAGTTAGAATATTTACTAAGCTATCCTTACTATACATAGATTATAAATGCGAAACTAACTCTGTCTATCGCGCTTTCACGCCATAACTACTGAACAGATTTAAATGAATATGGTACACAGATAGACCTGAGGTAGGACATAGGTTACTTTTTGATGGGATAATGGGTTGTAAGGGGTTGAAAAGGGGGGATGAAAAGTTGTATGGAAGTATCGTATTTTTAGATCTAGAAGCATGAAACTTGTTATTTAAGTAAGCACTGAAAGCGTGTTATTTTTGAGGCTGTTGATTCGATATAAATAAATATCAAGAGGCAAAATATTAGAGCTACTTTGATTTAACATTTACAAAGATACTAGTCCTCGCGAACGAAGTCGCGGGCACAGCTAGTAATATTATATCTCGATATCCTATACCAAATATAATTGATACAAAAACCGGCCAAACGATTGTCTGACTATGCATAGTGATATTTGTAGCCGGTACGACTTGATTTCAGGTTTAAAAATATAATTATAAATAGACTTACTGGAGGATTTTACAAGCAGAGTGTTTTTGAAATTTGGCAACGGAACCTTAACAATGGAATTATACTCACTTTTCGACTGTAGTCCTTTCTCTTTCCCCGATATACTTCAAGCCATGTAGATTAGAGTTAGCAGAATATTCAACACAGTATTCTTTGATTAAGTTAATTTTGGAACTTTTGATTTTTATTTTATTTCCAGTATCACGCAGCTCAGTTTGTTGACTATCATTTTCCGGTATGTTTATTACGCTGTCGCACCTAAAAAATATTCTTTAAAAGGTAACTACATAATAATTAGTTATATTATTATATAGCTCAACGGTAGAAGGGCCGACTTCACTCTGTTAACGCGAGAGTCGAGGGTTCGATCCTGAACCCCTTGGGCTATTGTCGTACCCACACCTAACGCAAGCTTCGAGCTTATTTGGAGGGGCAATAGGAATTTTAGTAATACCTTGAAAAAGCATTGCTAATATTCTTAAAAAAAAATAGTTTTGAATGTATACCTATATACCAGTATTCATCTTTATTAACTATCAATTGTTTATTTCTATAGATATTTAAGTAATATATTTAAATCGAAAGACATTAATATTGTACATAAAAAAGATGAATACATTAGATATACATACATATTTAATTAATTGAATTAATATTAAATTCTTATTCAAACTTTTGAAGCTTATTTTAGTGCACAATTAATTTAGCAATAATTTTTATTCACCTCGAGTTCCGCTTCATGTTAACCTCCAATGACTGTTTGGGTAAGTTAGGATACGAATACTGTCTGGTTCGTGGATGAACACGTTATACAAGTTACGAGGCGGGTTTTAATTATTACACTTGATGACGTCAACTAAACATAATAAAAAATAAAAATAAATGTCTACATATAAAATTATAAAAAATCCGTCTATACATAAACGTGAGCTATTTCATGTAATCAATTGAACAATATATTTACTTTGTTTATATATATCTTACTTCACTTCATCATATATTGTTTTTTACTCATTTTTGGTGTAATTTTTGTTCACCCCAAATACAATGAACCTGCTTGGCAGTAGGCAGTTACCGTAAAGTATATATGAACTTGTATTTCGTTTTTCGATAATCATACAGGAACGTGTCATTGTTCCGAAATCCAAGTAATAAACTATCAGTGTGCCAAATTTCATCCAGATCCAGAAAATAAGTAAAAAAAATGTTTAATTGTAAGAAAACACTAATTTATTATAATAATGATGCAGATAGCCTATACTAAAAGCTAAAATTTAAAAATACATTTGAAATAATTTTCAGGGAAATTGTGTGAGAAGCCAAAAAGAAAACAAAAAGTTCGATAACAAGAATGGCATAGCGTTTCGCCGTCGAGTAGTTTTGTATTTGTTTCTAACATAATAAATTATCAGCCAAGCCTCAATTCAAGTGGATTTTAATGTATACAGGTTTGAAGGTCATGATGAGCATGCAAATAATAAGCACGCGTTGATGTCTTTTTAGAAAAGTAAAGAGGCTTTTCAGTCACTTTACCCTGTATAACGAGAGCACTAATACTATGATCTGCAGACTCACCATTACCTTTTAGTAAAAATTCTATTCAATGTTGACAGTAAATCCATTAAAAATTTTAACGTCCGTAACCTACTCCGTTTTTGCCATGTTTTTGATCGTAATAAGAGTTAATGGTAAGCAACCAGTACATTCCTAGTGTGACTTTGATGTACGGCTGATCACAACGCAGCTGTTGCTTTCTCCGAGAACCGTACTTTCTTCATAATTTTGGGAACTCGAATCTGTATTGAAATGATGCTGAATCTATTAGGAGATTATCTGTGTCTTGTGTACTCTATGAAAAAAATTATGCGTTTTTTCTTCTTTGCGTACATAAGTAAGTGCCAAGTCTATCTGTCAGATGTAGCGTTTTATGCGGTTAAGCTATAGACAGAATGTAAGATTTAAGATATGTTTTTTTCTTGAAAACCAGCAGAAATTCCGCTTTTGGCATGTTTCATTGAATTAATAATAGTACTTTTAAGAATATGGTCAGGGGTTATGCTAATCAATCGGTTTTGTGTATAACGTTGGCTTAAGAACTTAAAACAGGGTTATATTGTTCCAGACAGGTGAAATAATGGGGCAGAAGCTAGTGATTCCATACATAAATTCCTAACTAACAGGGAGCGTCTACCACTTAAATAAAGTGATACAATATAATTACTAAAAGTACAGTAAGTCTATAGGGACTCGAGTATGTATAATAAAATGCACAATAGTAAACTAATACGAATAATGACACAAATTTGTTAATACTTTATTTAGGAAAGAATATTATATTATATTCAGTAAAGCATGATGAACAGTATATTATATTACAGAAGAATTTGCAACTTTTATTAAATATGTAGATAAGTTTTCTCACCCTACTTTCAAGACGATTAATTTGAATTTTATAGTTAAGGTGTTTATCTATAGTTATGCCTAAGTATCGTATCAGATTCTATAAGACAACATTGGTAGGGTAGAGAGCATGGGCAATGTGTATTACAGGAGTGAGAACTTATATGAATTGGAAGTACGGGTTGTGATTTTGATGAGATGGAAGAGGTTATGAATTTGGTCTTAGATGTGTTTAATGTAAGGGTGTGTAAAAGAAGCCCGTAATAGGGTAAATTTAAACCATTTTACGCTATATAGTAAAGCTCTGTCAACGTGTTTGCAAATTGCAAAGAAGATTAGAGCAGTATCACTTTTGTACTTATTGTTCTTTTGTTGTATTAGTACTTTTACATTATCAATGTGCAAATTGCAGAAGGCTATAGACACTAAAAATAAGGTAGCCCCAATGATACTGCCTTGTGGTACGCCACAGCAAGTAGGGACTTCTGTACTTCTATAGACACTAAATGAGATTGCCCGTTTTGGGTCCACAGCGGCCATTACTGAACAAGTTAACGATGTTTGGCATTATTTTTATTACTGAAATATATGAATTTTCAAAATAATTAAACAGATGCCATGCCAAGAATTATATTTTTATGAAACACAAGACTTTAGCATGACTTAAACTGGAAATTAGTCAACAGTTAAGTAAATCATGTAAATTTTACTATTTGTGTCCGTTCTGTAATATAACTTCGGAATAGTTCTAACTGTAAACCCCTGATACCTAATCTGTCTAGTTTGTTCAGAAGTAAAGTGGTAGGATCGGTAACAAAGGCGTTGGGTCCAAGAAAAACTTTGAGAACTTTTTACCATTATTTTTCTTGCTAACAACAGAATTCGTTAGTTCCCGCACAAATACTTTCTTAAATAGTATATAGTATATACGTTCCATCATTATTTAAATATTTACATTAACAATGATAAGGAAGGCAGGCAGAGCTGGTGTCTAATCAAAAAATAAACAAAGGGTTACGAAGTTCGCTGCACCTTTTAGTTAATTTTTTTAAGGTTTCATTCCCAAAAGTGCCAACAGAACCCTATTACTAAGCCTCCGCTATCAGTCTACTCGTCTGTCAGCGTGCTCTATCTCACGAACCATATTTTTTTATACAACGATGGTGGCAATCAAGCTTACGGCCCGCCTGATGGTAAGCGGTCACCGCAGCCTATGAAAACCTGCAATACCAGAGGTATCGCTTGCGTGCTGCCGAACCCTTAAAAACCTTCATAGGATGACAGGCGAAATTTTCACAAAATGTGTATTACTGTTGCCGCTAAAACAACATTTAAACTAAAAAGAAAATTAAATTAAAAAAGGTGGTCCCGAAACCAGAATTCGATATTTTTGATGTTTTTATTGCATCTCATGAAGTGTAATAGAAAAATATTCGGAATTTTTCTAAATTGTGTATTTCTATGGCCACTATAATAAAAAAAGATAAAAATAAATCGAAATTAAAGCTAGTGAAATTACTGGACAGAGGAGATTTAAGAACTAATATCTCGAGGTTGGCAACGCGTGAGTGGCACCTACTAATGGTACTGCAAGCGCTCATATGCTGCGGCAACCACTTACCATCAGGTGGGCCGTATGCTTGTATGCCAACTTGTGACATAAAAAAAACCCTTTTAATTTATAACCCCATTTTTAATGTTTTTCTACAGTAGTACGGAATTCTTCATGTCCGAGTCCGACACTGACATGTCCGGTTTATTTTTAAATTACTTGAACTTAATTTAGAGCACACATTGAACATGGTGTCGTTTTCTACTGTTTGTAACTTAAGATCCCTAAAGCTCTATAATACCTATTTCATACATTGCTACGTATGTATAAATGGAACTGTCTCATCATCAGCAAATGTACCAATGTAATCAAATCAGCATTTTTGTTATTCATTTAAAAAAAATCACAGGATTTTTACGATTATTTAACTACGTCAGCTTCTTTTATAATTATTAGAATAAAAATCAATTATTATAATATTTTTATTTTCATGTGTTTTGTTTCTCGTTTGCCGTTTGATGTTATTACAAATAAAATGAGTGTTTATATCGTTGAGTCACTAAAATAACTAATACATATTTTCATCGTGTATTTTTCTCTTGTTAAGTATTTAAGTTATTTATAATCGTCATAATATCATGGTAATATTTTGTTATTACCCGACTCATATGACATTACACATATTTAGTACATATTGTCTATTTATTCCTCTGTAACATAAGCGGCTTAGTGGAATTGAAAAACGAGACGTAATTGTAAAAGTGACCTTAAAAAGCTAAATAGAAATGAGTGCGATTATTAATACGATAAGCGACAATCGGGTAAACCCATACTATATTTTGTAGTACATCACTGTATCAAAATATTCTTATCTTTCGTTTCAATTCAGGTTCAAAGTTCGGAGAGCTTCGTCTAGACTAGGTATATGGACTTTTAGACAAGACAGACTTATTTATGCAAATGGCAGAGGCATAATAAAAGATCCATGTTCAAAATAAGTAGCCTAATAATTGTCATGTATTTTATTGTAAGATAACTCGCGATTATTATTTATTATTTCATAAATATGCTAATTATGAATAATCATTAAAGAATAACGTAATTGCTGCAATGTTTTTGACTTCTATTAATAAACATATTATATTTTTTGGATTTTAAACATAAGCTTATTTGTTTGGTTTTCAGATACGGTCATCAATGTCAAACGCATATTTTCAGGGTTCGTGAAAAAAAAAGCGTAAATGAAAAATTTATTTGAAAACAAAAATACCAATTATTTCCACGGTCACATTTATGGAACTAATTGTTTTAATAATAAAAAACAATCTAGCGTAAAGTGGTGCAAATAAAAACGTCTTTTTTAGACCACTCACATACTGAACTACACTTCCGCATGACCATGACCTAGACCTTTACGCCATAAACTTTTATCGTCTTGATTTAATGTTTCTTAAGTTGAAATAGTTTCAAATACATTTGATTTAAACTTATCTCAATTGTTAATTATATTAAAATTTATTGCTGTAAGTCAAAAATAAATAGACACGATAAATTCTTGACAGGTATTAACATCGCGAGTTACCTCAAGGGCATTCTTATAGTGAAGGTTTATGACTTTAGTACTAGCTACTAGGCCTTATTTGTGTGTCGATAGCGGCAAGATTAGTTTGATCGTAGAATGAATGGTGCGCGGCACATTGCTGCGTCGATTCGTCCGTCCCCCGCGACTTGTGATACGCGGGAGAGTGCGGAGGACGGAGTGCGACGCACTGACTGTATGTTGACTGCGGAGTTCAGACCGGCCAAACCGCCAGACGCCAGTGCTTGTAAGGTCGTACGATTGCGAACAGTGTACGTACTTCGTGCGCAAATCACGTTCTCTCGATAAATCATATTTATTTTCTATTTTTTTTTCGCGCGCATACCTTTACAATGGCAGCTACCGAGGAACTCAGTGGCATTCTTATGAGGAGGCAAGCCATAAACGAAAAATTGGAAGAGGGTGTTGAGGTCAAACCGAAATATAAATTTGTGAACGTTTATACCGAATTTCACGAATTCTCGAGGAAGGAAATAAAAGAGTACGAAAAAACGTTCAACAAGTAAGTGTAAATAATGTTACTTAAATAATTTTAAGGTAAATTAACAATGCATGTTTGGTTCTAAGACAGGTTACAATCCTGGCAGGTGTTTGTCGTTGTTGTTTTGCTAAAGCGAGGTTGTTAATGACTCCTTTGATATAGATTATGTATATAGGCTTCATTGACAATAAAATATTATTTAAATACTTTTTTTAAATTAACATTTCGTGTGTATCAATATTATTACTTCTTTTGTAACGAATTTTAAAAATATTTCAATAGACAAATGTAAAGTTCATAATGTAATATTATTCAAAGAAGTTATAAGTACCTACATACCTCACACATCAGTTAAAATTATAATTTCCGCCTACCTTAAACCCAAACAAGTCGACCTATCCGTTACCAGTCACGTAGTACTTATTATCATAAACGTTAGAAACTTAACAATCCAATATACTTATTATTTAATTCAATTCATTATTTCAACACCGACAACCATAATTACTAGCAGAGAAAGCTGCTATAGCAAATAAAGTTATTTTAGCTTTATTAGATGTTATTTATTAAGTAATGTGACGACCCGTCGTGGGAGACTTTGGAGAATAGGTGCGGCACTGTTATGAGTTATTATAAACTCAATCGTAACTTTCATTTATCTTTTTTAAAAGGATTCACACGGTAATCACTTTACCCGCATTTTATGACTTGATTATAAAAAAAATACAATTAAAATTTAAGTCAATAATTAGATCTTTAACGGCCTGTGAAGTAAAATGAAATGTTTTAAAAAGTATGTTCTTAGTGCAAACCGTTGTTATATGAGGGTAATTATAAAATTATTAACATCGCATTTGAACTTACGTTAACTAAGTATTCGTACGTGACTCTTAAATATTAATATCCCCAGACGAAATTTTTATTTGTTACACCCATGGAATTTTTATGGGCGTTAATTTATCAAATGTCATAGACATTAGACACTATTAAGAAGCGACATTTGTTATTTGTACTTACATATTTGGTTACAACATTATAACCGACTCAAATTTAATGTTCAGGGTTGTGTATTCGTGTATGAGTAATAATACAAAAGCAACGTTAATACATAGTTAAGATCGAAAAAGCCGCAACCACAAAGCGCGTCATGCAACCCGCATGAACTGAGAACATTTTCGGCTGTGCTTTCGGTAAATCTATATTTACGTGCATCATGCACATTGCACACTGCCGAGCCCTAAGTAAGAAAGTCTCTTTTGATTCGTTTTAATAATTCTAGTAATTTAATTAAGATCAATATAGCTTTTTTACCGAAATGCCCCAAGAGGATGTTAAATTTAATAATCAAAAGACTGATATACTCGTATTAATGGTATTTATGTAGGTATACTGTATGTCTATTTTTTAAATTAAACAATTAATGAAATGTTTTAGATACGACCTAATGGTCGGATTGTTAGCACATTAAAAAGTTTAATTGCAAAAATTGGGGTGATAGTTGGATAGATTTTGTATTTGTGAAATCTTTTTTTTGTTACTTTTGAAGTATGGGATCAACGTTGTGTGTACTACTAATATTATAAATGTGTAAGTAACTCTGTCTGCCTGTCTATGACGCATTCACGCCTAAAACACTGAACCGATTTTTATGAAATTTGGTAGAGATATAGACTAGAGCTAGGGAAAGGAACAAAATCTTTTATTGCGAAAAAAGGCTTGAAGGGGTTGAAATAGGTGATGAAAGATTGTATGCGAAACCATTTATTTCTATAGCATTAAAAATTTATATTCGCGCGGATAAAACAGCGTACAGAATCTAGTTTATTGTATACTCTAAAATCTAATGAATTCAGATATTATATTTTAGTAGTCTTTATATACAAAAAAAATTGCTCTTATCATGTTTTACTCTTAATTATATATCTTTATTAATAATATACAGTGATATTTTGTAAACAATAAACATTGTAACAATATTGTGATTGAAGAGTATTGTGGACATTTCTTCTCTTATTTACTACTAATGATTTAGTTGTTAACCTATAGTATTTAGTTTTGCTTTTTTTTAGCTGATCTTAAAAGGAGGTTATCAAGTATGCTGATATTTTTTGTATGTTTTGCGACATCTTCGCATTTTTCGCATCATATTTTTGTGAATTTAGAATTAATTTTTTATATAAGCCATTTATAATTACATAGTCCGGTATTATTGTTTGTGACAACGTTGTGGCGTTGTGGGTAGCGAGTCTGCCTTTAACCTCGACGGTTACGGGTTTGATTCCCACTCGGGCAGATGTTTGCATTGATCTTACAAATACTGTTTCGTTCTGGGCGTTTGTCCTTGTGGATCTCCCCACCGTGCCTCGAAGACCAAGTTAAGTTGTCGATCCCGGTTGGTATAACATAACATCTGATAATAATCGTTATCTTTTGATACGTAGATTGCTCTTATCCAATGAGTTACTGGTTCGCCCTTTGGGTTGCGGAGGATAGCAATCGCTATTTGTAAGAACTAAAAAAACTAACCTTTCGGATCCGGACGAGAGTAATAAGCAAACCCTGGGTAAATACTGGTATAGTACCGGGAATAATGCTAGGACGAAGTCCGGTATTATTGTTTCTTAATGATTTTATGAGGGCTCCGGTATTATGCTTTAATAGTGTTTTCATATTATAGATTTTGTAAGTGGCTCGAGAATTACTGATCCAAATTATTTTTGAATATCTATACATAAAGCGTTTCTGTTTGGCTGTATTCTATATGTATTGCCATTTTTTCTCGATAGGTAATGGATCTTAGTTGTGCCAATTGAGCACAATTACTTCACAAAAAGTCACATGCTGTTTTAAAATAGTATTATTATTTGCTTAATGTTTCATACATATACATGGACGCAAACAAGCAATACCATGTCAATCCACAAAATTGGAAAAAACTGAGTTATATATATATATATGTAGAAGTGTTGGTAAATGGCTGAAGAACATTTTTCGTTAATATTTGTAAGTTTTAAGCTTTAAAACTTCTAAAAAGCCATTTTTAAGAATGCAATTTATGTATTATGTTAAAAGTTTTGGGTTATATTATATGCGAAATATGCAGTTTGTATACTTATTTTTGTGAAAATAAGTAAAATAACTTACATAAATCTGAAATTGCCAAAAGCTTGACCAATACATAAAAAAATCATATAAAGCAAGTTGTTCAAAATTTTCAAACGCGTTTTTCTCGAAATGACATTCGTGTTGGTTGACATGGTATTGCTTATTTGCGTCCACATATACTTTATATTCTTTGTATAATTAATATTACGTCTGATTCACGATTTTTATATAAATTCATTTTAAATTGCTCACTTTTAACCATAACGTAAAATACCTGACGTGTTTCTCAGATTGTCAACAATTAGTCATCGGTGTCTTATTCATACTTGCGGTTTTATTCATAAACGCGTTTGTTTGTATAAGTTGTAATTTCCAAAACCGTCTTGCGCGACTGAATTGTGCAACAGTAGCGAACCACACAGCCACCACAGGTCGCGGGTTCGATTCCCGCTTGAAGCAGATGGCTGTATTAACCAAACAGGCATGTGTTCCGATCTGGGTGTGTTTGTCTCTGTCCTTGTGTATGTTTCCGGACCCCTGACACAATATATCACTATATTAATGGGTTGAGTGTGTTAAACTTTACTCGTGAGTGTGGTAAAAAACAGCTTTTGTTTGTATTCATATGAAAGTGTATACGATGTATATAACAAAAAAATTTTTGTTAAATACATTTTTCTTTTTGTCTGTCTGTTTGCTCTGATTTCTGAGATAGCGTTTCGCTGGCAGATATATAATGTTATAACAAGGTGTAACTACTTTTATTTTAGGAAAAGAGTAAGTGTTCCACGCAATAAAATAATAATAACAATAATAACTTTTATTGGTCAATAATTTTCGTTGTGAATGGTGGCAATGGTAGGTATTTCGAAAAAACCCATATATTACGGCCACCAGCTTTCCATCTCTATATTAATACATATTTTAAATTTTAAAATAACATCCAATTCAAAATAGAGTTAAACAATAAAGCTGTAGACCACACGAGTGGAAACTACAATAGTGAAGATTGATTTTTACTACGGATGTAAAGTTATTATATTGTTTATCGTTGTTACGCATTTAATCGCAATTCAAAGAAGAATGACAACACTTCCTTGACCGGCTCATTAAAGTAGCAGTTGTTACTCATTAGTCGAAAGTTCAAAATTAATCAGCGTGGGTAAAAATTAAAAAGTGATCTTCTTCTTATCGAGTGGTTAGTGGCTAGCCTAGTGACAGAGTTGTTCAGGTCGCCCGTAGGCCTCTGACGTGACTTATCGACTGTTGTCAAGTTGTCAGCAGCCGGGACCGACTTTTTACGTGCTCTCCGAAGCACGGAAACTTTCGGTTGAAATATTCAAAAGTACTTTTTAAAAGTCTACTTGAATAAAAATAATTTTGATTTTAATACCACTATGCAATCACCCACCTACTGACTGACCGCGCCTTAAGTTGCTGAACCTACCAATCAGGGGATGCACTCAGATATGAGCGTCTCACTAAAACGTGATAGAGGACACTTTTAGATTGTACATTAGAGAGAGGCACTGTCGATTGATGTATTTCCTCCGCTTCACAAAAGCCTGCAGCCTATACTCCAAATAATTATGTGTATTGCGTTTCGGTATTAACGGGGATAACTATTTGATGTTTACAAAATATAATTATAAGATAGTAGAGCCATGCTTCTCCCAGCAAATGGGCTTGACCGGGGAAGTACTACCATCTCACAGAAAATCGGCGTCAAGTCACAGTATCATTAGGTATTGTTGCTTTTCGTGCGATGAGTGAGATCGCCAGAGGCCCAATCTCCTTCTCATCCCTTCCTACTTGTTCCTTAGATTGGCAATGCGCATGTGTACGGGTTGAATGTTTGCATTCATCATCAGTTTGCGTGCCTGGGCCTGGCAATAATAGACAAACAAGCCTGGGCGTTTGTCCTTGTGGGTCTCCCAACCTTGCCTCGGGGAGCAAGTTAAGCTGTCGGTCTTGGTTGAATCATTATTAATTTTTAATAGGTAATTTGCTCTTATCCAATGAGGTACACTTCGTCCTAAGGGTAATGGAGGTCAGATGGCAATCGCTCTGAGTAAAAACTAGTAGCCTGTCAAATCCGGATAAGAGTAATAAGCAGACACTGAGTAAATACCGGGAATAATGCTTAGAAGAAAAGCTCCGAAAATGAAACTAAAAAAAGACTTACTCTTTATAAAATTAGTTTTAAATTAGTTTGTACATTACTTGA
This sequence comes from Hestina assimilis, assembly GCA_023373885.1. NCBI lineage: Eukaryota > Metazoa > Arthropoda > Insecta > Lepidoptera > Nymphalidae > Hestina > Hestina assimilis. Next base: position 9,089,180 of record CM041754.1, read on the forward strand.
AGTTGTTCTCATTTTATTATAAACCTTTTAAATTAAACAGATACCTTGTTAAACAACTTGTGATCCCCCTCTGAAACTTCCTGTAATATTATTCTGCAATTTTTCACTTACGATCTTTTATTTTTAGATTAAATGACCTCTCTGAATCATTTTGTTTGGTTTAAATCTAAATTGTAAAATAAGATCACTTATCAGAATAATAAATAAACGCTACACACTCAACCCATTAGGATAGTTATATCCTGTGTCGGGAGAACACAGAAACATACACAACGACAAGGACTAACACAACCAGATCGAAAAACATGCCTGTATGATCCATGCAAACATCCGTTCCAAGCCGGAATCGAATCCGCGATCTGTGGCTTTTGAGGCAGATTCGATTCGAATGATATACGATGTGTCTTAATCCTCATAGCATTTAGATTATAAAATTGGTATGAATTTTATCGCATTATTTGTATTACGATAGTAAGATCCGGAGGTATAAACATTATTATTCTATTTCTCACGGGTTTTTTTATCGCCTGCCCTCAGCAGCAACAGTGGTATCAAAAGATTGTTTTCGGCCCAGAAAAAGAAATAGACAAACAATCCTATCGATGAATATGAGCGAAGTCTAAGCTGCCACCATTCTGTGCCATTTTTTCTCCTTTTTCGGTCTCCTCTTCTGACCATCATACTAAGTGTGACGCATGGTGATATGATGACCGCTAGTGCTATCAAGAGTATGGACTATGATATCTACTTTCTGTCAAACAGACTGCAATATTGTGGGAATGTTCTGAGGAATTGTTTGGATTGATCCCGCCGGCTGAATTTCACCATCGGACATCGCGACAAAATTCTAAATTCCATCCCTACCACCTCGATGTCTGGAAATCCACAACAGCGCGATTTAGAAGACATTTTCTTCCTCGCACAACCACTCTGTGGAATCAACTTCCGCCGGCGGTCTTCCCGAACCGATACGACTTGGGAACCTTCAAGAGAAGAGCGTATTCTTTCCTTAAAGGTCGGCAACGCGCCTGCATGCCTTCTGGTGTTGCAGATGTTCATGGGCGGCGGTGATTGCTTAACATCAGGTAAGCCTCCTGCCCGTTTGCCCCCTCTTAAATAAAAAAAAAAACATTTGACGACGTTGTGGCGCAGCGGTAGCGAACCTGCCTTAAACGCCACAGGTCACGGGTTCGATTCCCGCTCGGAGCATGATATGTTTGTATTAACCATGCAAGCATATTTTCCGGTCCTTGTCATTGTGTATGTTTCCGGACCCCGACACAGGATATCACTATCCTAATGGGGGCCGTTGAGTGTGTAGTGTTTATTTTATTTATTATTTATAAAAATATACCTATAAATGAAATGGGTTTAAATATTTATTCTCCTCCTTAACGAATATTGGTATAGTCAAATATGGTTATATAAAATAATAATCTTCGTAAAATACATTTAAACTATATAAATGTATTTTATTGGTGAAAATATTTTTCCCCTTCCTATTAGCGTCATATTAAGTGATTGTGATACTTCCTGTAAGAGTGAGTCACACGATAAACTAATGTTTAAATAACTAAATTACGTTATTTATTTAATTATGTGAACGAAACGTTATTTTATAAATGATACAATAATATGCACAATGCCCTATGCACAGCTCAGACACGCATACAACATTACCGTCTTTCGTCGAGGACGGAGACCGTTATTTCGCACGTCGCGACGCGTTCATACCATCGGTTGAGTCCCTGGACTAGAATGCGCTCTGAGTGCTGCCTCCATTCCTCATGACGTTCTATCTTATGGTCTTGCAGAAGGCACCCTAAATATGGAATCAATTTTGAAACTTTCACACCTGGGTCCTTTTTCACACCTGGGTCACAGTACTTGGGCTTCATCCTGCCCGGTGACGCTGTCAAGACCAGTAGGGCCAACAGCAATACACATACCGGAAAAAATACCCTAATTTTTTCTACAACGGTTCACTCATATGTACTTATTTAACACAGAAATAATATACATATACCCGAACTAAATGAATTGCTAATCTTATATACGATTTTGAGAACAACATCGCCGTTATCCTAAATCACGTTATAAAAGTTTTCAACGTGGCGTAGGATAAATGTAAGCTGTTTGGCCGTGGCCCGCCAGGCAATATTACCAGCTTGATTGGTGGATCATCCCTTTGAAGTTTGGAGGGACATCACACGTCGTACCTTCACTATGGTCAACATTAGTTAACCTAGCCTAGTTATCTAGTTCTTCGAAATTTACGTTGTGCACGATAAAATCTGAGTCTCACTCACAATTTCCATTGTATATTTATGTTATTATTTTTTAATAACATACACATTGTCACTAATGGATGATTCATAAAAGACAATTCATGTTGAACATTTATATTATAAACTTGCGTTACTAATATGTGTTTACATCAATGAAAATTTGTAATGTGTCATTGTTAATACGTCAAATCATTGACTGATGACCTTTCGAATGCTACTATAAGTTCTTATTTTACATTGATTCATGAATAGTAGATAGCTTATGGCTTATTTATACGTAAAACGTTATTTAGTTTCAATATACCTGACTTAAACTTGAAAGTTTAGTAACGACCTCTGCAAGTTCATTCCATTTTGGAAATGTTAATTGTACTTGTTATATTTATTGTATTGGATGTTTTATTGAAAACTCTATACGACATATAAATTTAATATTTAAGAAACTACATTTATTATCTTCAATATCAATCTTCAAACTTGAAAGAAAATCTAAAAATAAACTAAATCAAAATCAGTTCCGCCGTTTGGGAGATACCTACAATGCAACCACCTTTTGACGGACACACAAATATACACGTTAAACTTATAAGACCTCTTATTGGGTCGGGGGATAAAAAAATTACACCAATTAATCTCCTTAACATTACTGGTATTATGTACCTATAATATTAAATTATATTTATATGCAATTTTTACCTAAAATACATTATTGACGAGAGTCTCACGTCCAGGTCATTGAACTTTATTATCAAATAGAAAGGAAATGCATTTTGTATATTACATATTTATACATCAACGTCCTCTGAATTGCAGTGATAATAATAAAAGTTTAAACGCTTATCAAATAGCGACACAACAGCCTTACTAGACTAGAGCAGTAAATAGTATATGTTAAAAATTATATGATTGACATGTTTTGCAGACTTGATACAAAGTATAAGAATGATTTAAAGTCAGTTTTGCAGTTTACGAAATCGTTCTAAATGGTATCGGGGTCGACAGAGCTATTAAAAAAATAGGAAATTAAATGCAGCCAGGTAGGAAATAAACAATAATAGTTTGTTGGGAAATCGTTTCGTTTCATGGTTAGTTGTTTTCGTTCAAGCGCTTATATTTTAAACATAAGTATATATTACATTATAACGAGTTAATATTTATACATAATGAAGAACATTCTTATGTTTAAGTTCCACCTGAAGAATTATTATCAATTATTTAAAATCCTAACTTAATACTTTTAATTCGAATGTGAGTTTGTCACGCCATGCCTTAATAATTAAATTCTGATCGTGATGAAATATTGTCAAGATGTCAGGGGTACAGAAAAGAACTTTTTTTTTTTTATAAAGAAGTGCCGTGCTCCCGAATGGACACAGAAATACATAGACGATCGTCTGGCACACCAACTACATTAACGCGAGCGATGTCTCAGGCCCAATCTAGTATTATTATACATATAATGTGGAAAAACTATTGTTAGAAAAATATATGTGACTGTACTTAAATTTAATCAATTGGTATATAGATAGTGCTGCTAATTATCTTTATTATATTATAATATGGTTAAATATAGTTGTCATTTAGTCTATACGGCTTGTATTTTAAAGAAGAGACAACTTTTAGCGAATATAATTATTATTATCTAAGTGTACAAGCGTTCATTTTATGCGGAATTAATTTACATATGAATTATATCAGTCTTATGTTCGGATATGGTATAAATTATAATTCTAAAATAATTTCCTATTACGTAATTTCAAGTTTCGTTTAGTATTCAGAAATATCAATCACACCTTTCAAATGGTAGCCGAATTGACAAAGTTATGAATGTTACTTACGCAACGGATTCAAATTGCTACAAATATCAAAAAATAAATGATAACGTCAAATCGATTAAATAACTTTTATGTAATACCTCATTGCTATCATTTTTATGTCGTGGTTTAAGTTAATAACATAATATTTTTGTCTGTTTGCTACATATACCTACAATTTCGTTTCAGGGTTCCAGATTATAGAATTAATAACATAGGTATAACTCCCTCAATATAAGATGATCTATGCGCAGTAACACATTTTTGAGTCTCAACGAATGCGGAATGAAGGGGGTGCGTAACTATAGAAACGCGGTGACGCTCGACCCGTATGGTACACTCGCTCACGGTTGTTTTAGTTGTTAAAAATAAATTGTTAAAAATTAAATTATTTTTTATATTTCGAGATTGATTGATTGATTGATTGATTTTGAATTTATAATTCGAGATTCTGACAATAGCGATTCTAAATTGGTTTCCTCAACTGGCATAAAAGATCTCACACACAAGTCACAATTCACAAGTCAAGTCACAACTCCTGGCCCAAGTTTTGGGTGCCATACCACGCGAAAATTATGTAGAAAGTGTCTTCCCAATAAGTGACAGTGATTAAAAATGTACATCAACATTTTTTTAATATTTTTGTATACTATTTATTTGTTTTATTCTATGTAAGTAATTAATAATGATAATCAATAAATAAGGAATTGAATTTAGAAGATGCAATAATAATCATATACTTAATTCCGTTTTCCCACTTTATAAAAAATCTATTTAAATAAGGCGATAACATTTTTGTCTAACATTTTTGTCCATGATTGTACCTGCGCAGAAGTCACCATTTTGGTTCAACTTAAATTGAGGAAACTATACCTACTAATAACACAATATCTCAAGCAATTGTATCAGACTCTTGCTGTTCGGCATCAAGGAACAGCAGATGGGAGGACTATCAGAGCCTCTCAGATAATTTTGAAGTGAAATATTTGTATCCGAATCGTTACTTTTCTTTCCACGAAGTTGCTAGTAACTATTCATATCGCCTTTGTCTCTCACCGAATCCATACTTACTTGAAACAAACATTCAAATAGTTAGTAATTAGTTTTTAATTACAGTTTCATTAGACTATAGTCCGCTAAAATATCGATTTCTCTGTATGTTATTGTAGATTTATTGTTTTTAATTGTTCCTGTGATAACGGAGCGCTGCTTGGCGACGAACGATGCGCAGTTCGTTATTCTAGATAGTAGGACGATTCCATTTCATTATCTCTGACCTCGTTTGGTGCCGAACCATTACTTATAGGTTTTTTATGACAAGACTAACCTAATTGTGCGAAATTTGATCTATTTATCAACCCAGCTATCGATTGCTATTTTAACGTCTATCTAAGATTTATTTGAAGAAATAAAAATATTTTTTTCTGGTTTAAATCTCTAATCTATAAATTATTATTGGCTTTTATTTTGCCAAAATATTAAAAAAAGTGTGTGTGTTCTTTGGTGTAACAAGATAAAAATCTTTTCAAAAATTTTATCTTTCGCCTTATTCTACGTTTGTAGAAAAACGACACTAACAATAGAAAAAAGGTACTTAATACATTGAAAGTTTTATTATAACGCATTATCGAGTTAAATAAAGTTTATTTCAATATCACAAAAACTAAAATGTTGACTATAGCTAACTTCAGTTTGTCGGTTTTTGTGACGGTGTGCGCGCGCATTGTAAAAATTTACTCTCATCATTTTTACCTAACGCGCCAAAAGAAGTATAACTTCAAAAAAAAACTGTTTAAACACTATGAAATAACACTAAATATGGATACAATCCTTCAATGACATTCTACCTCTAACTCCCAAGCATACCTTCCATTTACATTTATTGTTGCAAATGACTCCCGCAAAGATTTCCTCTAATAATAAATTCATGAGTAACTACGTTTGGGGTATTATTTATAAATACAAGGTTTACGTCATTCTTACATTGTTTCTTAATTAATTCAATAAAAATAACAAAAAAAATTGTTTATACATAGACACTATTAATGTAATTGTGGAGGTGATATAAGCAAAGATATTCGAAAAGGATACAAGTTATTATAACAAATTTATAAATGTAAATATATCTGTCTAAGATTACTTGTGATACCTACCTATCTACACAACTTTTTTATGTAAAGGTTCCTAAAATCGACGATAACTACATCATCGGGTAAAAGCAGTACCTTTACATTTTAGACGAATAGGTATGAATTAATTCGGTCTAGCTTTATAAAATGATAAATATTTGTTGTTGTGAATATAAATCCACAATTTTAGAACAACTTTTTCTATTACATTATAATACAAAAAGGAACGCTGCCCGTGTGGTGGAATGATAATGATATGAAATGCTATAAAATTATTAGAGATTGTAAATCCTTGGTGTTTTACACATTTCATTAACGGCATGCATATCGCCGTACTTGTTTGTAACCTTTAAGATAAAAAAAAAAGTAACAAATATTTGTGGGTGTGCTTTCAAGGTACCTACTACCTGCGTGCTTTATCGTGGTTTGCCTCGAGACAATGCAATTTGTAATCCGCATCTAGCGTTACGTTTTGCCAGTGAATGCATTTCAATAGCTCAGATATGGCGTATACCATGTCATGGCGTACGTGTATCTTTTGTTTAGGTTGTTGACATCAAATTCTTCATTGTGTACTGTATATATATGAATAGATTAAGTATGAAAGAAAACAAAAAAAGCAACTTTATGGTTGAAAATTCAAAAGTTGGACATATGAAAAGTCTTTTGTTATGTTTATGCCCGCAAATCGGTCAAGTGCGCAGTTAAGATGTATATTTTTAGACGCCTAGGTTGTTATTATTGCGATGTTAAAGTTGCACAAGGACTAACTACTTGACCAACTGCAGTGTGTTGTTCTGAGTTATTTAGTAAATGGCTGTCGTTTCGTAGATACATACCAACCACAGCAATATTACATAAAATATGTTATTTGTATTCGTGTAAATATTTAGTTCATGGCAATAAGACATTGACATCAGTAACTCTCATAATAAGTCTTGTTAGACTTAACGAGATTCGAAAAAAATGATAACGTTTTTAAACGTTATTAAATAAATATGATGTCAAATTCATAATCAATTTTTATTTATTACAAAATTTATTAATGAACCTTTAAATCTCAATACTTTAATATAGATATTTGGCAGAAAAAAAGAGCCGACCGTCTTGATAGGACACGTTTTATGATTTTTTTGATAATACATTATAAATTATTATCATACTTATCATACATAGTATTTCGATTACACTAAAGTGATTAATATCAGCAAAGTTGTATTTCTTACATCATATCTAGTTTAGATTAAATGTCTCAATTAAAACGAAAATGTTTACTCGTGTCAGAACAAATAATAATTCTTCGAAGTTTTTGAATAAAAGTTTCTAGGAATCGAAGACCTACGTTAGTGAGTTATATTTGATGACGTTGTGGTAAAGCGGTAGCGAACCTGCCTTAAACGCCACAGGTCGCGGGGTCGATTCCCGCTCGGAGCAGATGTAGATATTGACTATACGGGCATTTTCTTCGATCTGTGTGTGTTTGTCCTTGTCATTGTGTATGTTTCCGGACACACAGGAAATAACTATCCTAATAGAGGCCGTTGAATGTGTAGCGTTTATTTATTATTATTCATATACTCTTATTAGTATAAAGGTTTTTTGTATATAATATTATTATATAATATATATATTATTTCTATATTATATAAATGTTATTAAAATGGTACCTCAAACTTTACATTTTGATACGCAACCGCATAAGAAGTTGAATCCATAATTTTGTTACCGAAACATTCGTAGCATTCAAATATATTTCATCAACATGCAGAGCACGCGTATAACACTTTCTTCATCAAATAACTTGCCTCATAGTGGTAACAACGGTCCTTATTCCATCATGGAAACCTGGGCACTCTATTACGCACTGAGTTTATAATACTTATGATCATATAGATTATAGTATAATAATAACGAACGAAGGCACGTAGCTTAATGTAAATGTGATTACATGATAATTTACTTAGACGTTCACAAGATGAGGCTATTATTAGATATTTTCCTCATATAGAATAATTAGCAAGGTAATCTTCTGAATCACAAAAAATAAGAGATTTGTAGAATCGTTAACATAAAACAAACATTCTTTATAAAAATATTTATTTAATCCAATATCAGAACGTATAGAAGTGTTTGGAAGATCATATAATATTATTTGGTTACAAATTACTTATTGGTACTTTGTTTTAGGAACGTTACTACGTAATGGATAGTCATATTTTTAATTAAAAGCTTTTTTTCTAGTTTTTATTCCTCTTTTAACCAATTTTTATTTATTTTCAGATTTGATGAAGGTCAAGACGGCTTTCTAGATATTACTGAAGTCAAACGTATGATGGAGCGTCTCGGTGCTCCACAAACACATCTAGGCTTAAAAGCAATGATCGCTGAAGTCGACGAAGATGGTGACCATAAAATTAGTTTTCGGGAATTCTTGCTGATTTATCGGTTTGTTATTTAAAATACTAAAATGTAGTGTATACAAAAATGTATGTATATAGACGATTTAACAGTCTATTAGCATTAATTTATAGACTGAAAACCTTAAAAAGCTCATATGAGTTACGTATTTGAAAACCCAAATAGTCTACCGCTAATAGCCTTTAAATGGTTCTGTCTGCGAGCGTTTCTCTCAACTGGACCGAATGGAAAAGTTATTGATTAAAGATTCAGGGACGTATATGGCTACATAACTTAATAAATAAGTACACTTTTTGTTCTTTGTTAATATGGGTTTCTCGGTTATCTGTTGAATTAGTCTTAGAGATTAAATCTTTAGTAGAAGTAATATTTGTTATATTACGTGAAATACCGTATATAAAAAATAAAAAACAATAAAAACTGATAACATTTGGAATGCCTACAATTGAATAACCAAATATTTTGATTACAACCCATACAAACGATAAGGCTATCTGTGGAGATACAAAATCCTAACTTACGAAATAGTGTACATACATGGACGCAAATAAGTAATACCATGTCAAACCCACACAATTGAAAAAACTGAGTTATATATGCAGAAGTGTTGGTAAATGGCTGAAGAACATTTTTCTTTTATATTTGTAGGGTTTTAAGCTTTAAAACTTCTAAAAAGCCATTTTTAATCATGCAATTTATGTATTATTTTAAACTTTTTGGGTTATATTATATACGAAATATGCAGTTTGTATACTTATTTTATGTGAAAATAAGTAAAATAACTTACATACATCTTGAAATTGCTAAAAACTTGACCAATACATAAAAAAAATCATATATAGCAAGTTGTTTAAAATTTTCAAACGCGTTTTTATCGAAATGACATTCGTGTGGGTTGACATGGTATTGCTTATTTGCGTCCACATATACAGTATCCTAATTATTGTTTTTTTAATTTTGGCTGATATATTTTTTCTAATTATTTTTAGTAAAGCTCGAGCGGGTGAACTTGAATCAGATTCTGGTTTAGAAGCTTTCGCAAGGTTAACAGAAATAAACGTTGATCAAGTCGGAGTGAACGGGGCTAAGAATTTCTTCGAAGCAAAGATTGAAGAGCTCGCAAAAACGAACAAATTTCACGACGAAATCATCCAAGAGCAAGAAGAAAAGCGCCGCGAGGCTGAAGAGAAGGCCATGCGGAGACAAAGGTTCAAAGAAAAATCAGCTGTATTTCAACAGTGAATAAATATAGAAATAGGTTGTTGTCTATCTAGTCTGTAAGCTGTTACCACATGGCTTTAGAAATATAATCTAAATGTTATATTATATATGGCAATAGACGGGAAAAAACGCAAAATCCGTATTGTTATGTACTTCTTAATATTTTAGCATTAATTTAGGGATTCGTTTTTATAAACTAAGTTTGTTTCAGATTTTGCATGTTAGTTTATTGGTAAATGTTTAAGGTTCGACAACACAATACCAACTTATGTTTTTATCAGGTGCAGTAACTATTGAATCATATTTACTGCTTTTGGGAGCAAAAAAATTGCCTGTTATTTGTAATAGTTTATAAATATAAAATATGAGTAATCATGTTGATTGCATGTTTAACATGTTTGAATATTTTTATTAAGGTTAATGTGATGTAAATTGTAATATTACTTTTTAAATATATGTATTAAAATAAACATTTTTTTAATAAAATATTTTTTTATTGAATGAGTATTACAAAAGATGTTTTGGTAACAAACGAAAGTCATGTCTCAATTACTTAATGGAATAAGTGTCCAGTTACTTTTCATAAACATGAGGCATTCTTGAAATATATTACTAACATGTGCAAAAGGAAATATAATTTTTTGACACTACGTAGAGATGTTGGATTGCTCTCTTCTACCACATCTATCATGGGGAATGTTCTGTTGAATTGTTTAGACTTTAGACTGACCCCACTGGTAGAGTTTCACGGAAATCACGTCTAAATGCAAAATTGCACGAGCACTACATCAATGACAGGAAATTTAGTAAGGCTTTCGCTGGCGGTCTTTCCAAATCAATACGACTTGGGAATCTTTAAGAGCCTATTCTTTCCTAAAAGGCCGGCCGTTCACCTGCATTCCCTTCAGTGTTGCAGATGTTCATTGGCAAAGATAATGTGGTGAATTAACTTAGCCATTCCCTTAAAGCGGCCAACCCAACAAATAAAAAATACACTGAATCAATTATGATGAAATTTGGTCTACTATTGTTAGAGACATTTATAGCCTACTTTTTTGCTGTAAAAACATAACATGAAGCAGGCGAAAAAGGGGATGTAAGATTGTATGTATAACCAATTATTTCTATATTGCAATCAAGTTGCCTCATTTAAAATAATGTTTTAAGCATGTTAAGTCAGCTATTGTAATATAAAAAGAATACAAGCATTAGGTACAGCACAAACTAAAGCAAACATTACTTTAAACATGTTGTCTCGCAAAATTGTAACTTAATTTCATACTTGCAATGTTACTGCTTACGAGTTATATGCACATTAAAAATTTGCCAATCATTTCTTCATTTCTTTAATGGATAGCATAATCCATTATATATATACAGCTTATTACTATATATTTTATCAACAAACTTTATTAACAATGGTACTACTTTTGGGATCAGAACAAATGTGTCCCTCACTTTAACACTATATAAAAAACTAAAAAGTACCTAATACTAAATTTATGTATTTGCATAAATTATTAACACTAATGAGATTCTTCCATACTTTCCCTTATGCTATCAGGTTGTTCACGTGAGATATTTTGTGTTGTTTCATTGTTCGTATTTAAAACTAGTCGTTCCATTGGAGGAAGGTTTGTTATGTCTATTTTTTGCAACTTTGCAAGACTTGTAATTGTTGATACATTCTGAAAATTTACATTTAATTTTTTATACAAATTACAACTAATTATAAATAAGAATACTTGTTATACTGAATGTGGTATTACATACTTGTTTAATATTTGCTTCGAACTCTCCACCTGGGTTAGTGAAGTTTTTAATTTTCTGCATCTCTATTGATCTAGAGAAAGAGTTTCTGAAGTTTAGTTTTGCGATATCTTTCTAATTATTTAAATAATAATAAAGAAATAAAAGACTTACATCAGACGCAAAAGCTGATTTGCAGTAGTCAGCTCATTTTGTAAATCTTGTTGTAATTGCTGAACGTTTCCAGCTGTTGACATATTTGTTTTGAATAATTATTTCCTAAGTAAAAACAGTTTATTTGCTTCGTAATAAACTTTAGTTATATAATATTCTTTAGTAAAAAAATAACATAAAATTTTCGGTTATAAATTCAAATTTCAAAATAAATTTTGACATTTGACTATTTGTGTTGCTATAATATTTTACATTCGGATACTTTTACCAAATATCGTACAGCCAAGAAAAGATTTGAAATATAAGAATAATATATGGACGCAAATAAGCAATACCATGTCAACCCACAAAATTGGAAAAAACTGAGTTATATATGCAGAAGTGTTGGTAAATGGCTGAAGAACATTTTTCTTTAATATTTGTATGGTTTTAAGCTTTAAAACTTATATTCAAAAAAGCCGTTTAAAATAATACATATTATATAGCAATATAATATGTATTATTTTAAACGTTTTGGGGTATATTATATACGAAATATGCAGTTTGTATAGTTATTTTATGTGAAAATAAGTAAAATAACTTACATATATCTTGAAATTGCCAAAAGCTTCACTAATACAAAAAAACATCATATAAAGCAAGTTGTTAAAAATTTTCAAACGCGTTTTTCTCGAAATTACATTCGTGTGGGTTGACATGATATTAATTATTTGCGTCCGTATACCTATATATTTTATATTATTAATAAAAAAAAAATTAGTGCAAATTAAACTTTAGGTAACAAGTAAAAATTATCAAAGATTCAAGCTACAATGAAAAAACTACACCACGGTCCATAACTGCATAAATTTGTCTATGGAAAAAGTTGTTGTTAATAATTGATAATGTCATTATGTCATTTGTCAATTATTGTTAGACTGTTAGTTGACAATTTCCTTGGACAATTTACATTTACAGTTTACTTGACAGATATAAAGATGGAGGAAGGTATATCCGTTAAAAACGAAGGGAAAAGTATCGATATTAAACAGGAAACTGAAGAAAATGTGGATAATTTTAAATGCGACTTTGAATCTGGAAGTCAAGACAGTAGCAAAAGTGGTAGCGGAGGATATCAACGATGGGCGCCTAATTTAAATGGAGTCCGAAAGAGCGCATTTACACCTTACAAGTCTGTCCAGTGCACGGCTTTGACTAATTTACAAAGAGGTAACGTTTTTTTACCAATTTCTAATCGAGCATATTAGGTCTTCTATCGATTATCCTTTGTGAGGACGTGTATTAGTTTTGAAGAGTTCAAGGTCGCGTTTTTAGGTAATACGCAGGCGCGCGTCCCCGAATTGCCCCAGCCCGATTGTAGCTTTCACGCGAAAGCTGGTCGCGGAGAAGTTACCCGTGAGGACGTGAAGCTGGAGCAATATGTTGATATCACCGACGAGCACGGTCTCACGGCGCTGCATTGGGCAGCAAGCTATGGACAGCTAAACAGCTGTCAGGACCTTGTTTGGTGAGTATGCCCACTTCCATTGTTTGATGAATAGTAGGTCGTGTGGGTGTTAATCAATTATAATAATATATAGTTTGAGCTTAAACTTTATATTTTAGTAAACAATATTAAATATATATAGTATTGTGCCATATAAATGAGAATATAACATATTCCATGAATCAATATCAAACAAAGGACAAATATTAATTTCAAACGTTTAAAATAATGTAGCATTTTGAATCTGAAATACATTTTAACATGCTTTACATATTAAAGGAGTGGTGCCAATGTTAACATACGAGGTCCTGAAGGTGAGACTGCACTCCATCTAGCTGCTGCAGGGGGGCACCACGAGGTTGTGAAATTTCTTTTGAATGAAGGAGCCGATGCTGATATTCAGGATGATGTAAGGAACATTCATTCCATTTGACTAGCTGACTGGTGAATTAAGCCATAAAATATATTGTTGATATTCATAAATGGTGGTGGCATATTATTCAAATTCTAAATATTACTTTAGTTAAATTTTTAATTTCACCTTGTTGACTAGGTGAACAGTTGGACTTAAAGTTTGTTATAGTTTTTAACAAAGGCATACATGTAAGAAAAATCATGCCATAACACTAAAGATCCGGGGACTTTATCATATCAATTCACTCCAAGATAGAGTGCTACTGTTACTATTATCCTAAATTGAATCTTTCATTTATTTAATGATGGTTTAAAAGTGAGTAACTTAACTTTATGTACCACTTTCTGTATTAAAGTGCTACACAAATACTACTATTATTAAACTTATTATTAACATATTAAACTTTTCAATTTAAATTTAATGGAAAATATCTAAAAAAATTCCTTGCTTTTTATGCATATATTTTTGATTTTTCAGTCTGGTAGTACAGCATTAATGTATGCAGCAGCTGCAGATTTTCCCTACACTTGCAATGAACTCCTTATCCGAGGCGCTGATCTAACTCTCACTAATGACTATGATCAAGATGCCTACACTCTGACTACAACCAATAACTGCAAACTGGGTATGTATTCTTTTTACTTTTGTCATCAGCTTTTTTGTAAATTTAGCTAGAGTTAAAAAAAAATTGATTTGATGTCCAGTGTTAAGAATACATATTCTGTAACTAATATTTTATTTAATGTAGAGGTATCTATTTGCCATAGTGCATTATATTTTTTGTAACTTTTATTGTATATTTTTCCAGCTCAAACTGTGATAGAAAACTTTTTGATTGGCTGCCTCAGCAAGATGTAAAATATAACCCATTCATGTTCAGTTGCCACAAACAACCAACACAATGGATTCATTTGCTTACAGCAGTTAAAAATGATAATACAGGGATTTAGTTTATAATATAAAATGTATTTAATATATATTTTAAGTTCAACTTATACAAACATGTGATGTGATGTGACTCAATAGACAGACAATATATGAAATAAACCATAATCATTGTTACTCATTTACCTTTCCCCTTATATAATTTAAAAAATATATATTAATTCTATCAAAAAATACATTTTTTATTTCAATATCATCTTTAATATCATTTTTATTTCATAAAAAATTCAAATATTTAATATATAAAAACTAGTAACAAACAAATAATAATAATTTCCATTTAAATTATAATTTAAAGTATCAAATTGATATTGATTTTTACCAGTTCTAATGATATGTACCAGTCAAAGTAAAAATACTATTTTAAGAGTTCCATACACCATGTAAACTATTTAAGTATTTATTAAAAATATCACCCTAAGCAATCCCGGCATAAACTCATTTTAATATCTTCACCAATTAAACAAATTACAAGTTAAACTTGTTTTTAAATAGAATTTAAAAAAATAACAGACTAGATAATAATAAAAAGCAAGCCATAATCGATATCTAAAAGAAATTGTTCCCTTCATAATTATTTTGAGAAAATTTTTAATTAACATTAAAAAGTTTTCAAAGTTTTGATTCGGTGAGCCAGTTGAATGTTTGCGGTTTTCTGTTAGCTTGTGGGTTTATTAGAATGTTTATTATACTGGGTCTATCTTTGATGGCGACGGCGGCTTTAACGGCTGTTTCTATTTCTTCAACGGTACGACAAAGATGGCCGGTCGCTCCGAACATTTCCATCATCTTCTCGTATCGAACTTCAACCGATAGCGCTGTAGGAGGTGTACTGAAATATAAAAAAAATATTTAATAAGAAATGTGAATAACATCTCGGATTCGGGCATTTTGGTTTTTTTATTGTTGCATCATATTTTCAAAAAGTATACATTTTTGTGAATATTTCATACAATAACTTTGCGTTTATAATTTCTGAAATCTTCTCATTTCTATTTTTAAATTATTGAGTGTTTCTGTACCTATTTTGTTTGTTCATTTTTTATGCGCGATACTTTATCTTATAAATAATAATTTACTTTTCAATGAAATAAAATATAACATTTATTTACAAGTTTCAATTTTACTATGACTACGTATGATTTCGACATAAAAGTTTTTTTAAGAAAAATAAAATCACTCACGAATTACCCACGATAGAATACTATTTTTATTATGAACTTACGACTGAGCGATATCCCCACTGGATTGTATGTCGTTCATCATTTCTTTATCAAATCCACTGTAAATACCATTGTTATTCACTATAACGATTATTACTGGCAGTTTGTAACGGAACATAGTCTCGATTTCCATTCCTGAAAAAACAAAGACAAAAATACTGCATAATTTTGTTTCTTACTTGTCATCCAGCTGTGCATCATTTGTAATGACGTCTTTGTGGCGCAGCGGTAAGGAACCTGCCTTTAGCGCCGTAGGTCAGGTCGCGGGTTTGATTCTCGCTCGGAGTAGATGTTTGTATTGACCATACAGACATGTTTTCCGGTCTTAGTGTATTTGTCCTTGTCCTTGTATTTGTTTTCGAACCCCCGACACAGGATATCACTATCCTAATGGGGCCGTTGAGTGTGCAGCGTTTATTAAAAAAAAATGTGCGGTAGTCATAGATTGAATGATATAAAAGTATTTAATTATAAATCATTTGAGTACCCGAGAAACCAAAAGCAGAGTCTCCTTCGACGCAAATGACTCTTTTTTCGGGAGCGTAGTCCCGACACCACATGGCCGCTGCTACTGCGAACCCGGGACCTACCTGAAATCATGTATTTTTAATTGAGCCCTAAAGCGGTCCCCCGGACCTATAACCTTACTCCACCTGATGGCAAGTGGAAATAGAGTCCAAACGCGAAGGTTTTGAGCTAAATTGTTAATTACCTCATTTTCGAAGATAATAATAAAAATTAATTTTAAAATATTACAAAAATGGTAATTTTTGTGTAACTTTTGTCTTTATGTAGGAGAATCCGTAACGAATTTAGTTGAGAAAGCTTAATAGAGATAAGAAATCCGTAACATACGAGGAAAAATAGTTTTTAGTGTTTTTACAGAAATGTTTGTATTGAATAGGAATAAATACGTCATTAATTTAAATCAATTTCACTACATAAATGTGATAACCCAGAAGTGTTACACGCTTTGTAGTGAATGGACTCAAGTGTTTCAAGTGTTCAAAGTGATTTCAAGTATTCGATTCATGTTACGTCACAAAAGCGATAAATATTAGATATCTAAAATGGTTTCGATGATTTAAAAAATATATTGATGAGAAACCTTTATATACCAATACTGTTGGTTGAATTTATTTGTCAACCTCGAAATGATGTAATGCCTATTGTCACCAGTTTTATATTAATTTTTAAAAGATAAAGAGACATTATAAAAATGTTGGTTTACATTAAAAATAACATACTCCCATAGTTCCAAATGTTCCAGCATCGAGTCTGTGCCTCGGCTTGTTGTTATTGAGCAGTCCTCGTCCAATGTCCATTGTGTTGGCACCTTCGCTCACTATGATAGAGTCCTTCGGTATGTTTGCCTGCACCGTCTTGAATACTGCATAGTAGTTCAATGGCACGGATTTGTCGTTTGACTGCGCCTAAAATAACTGATAATTAATTCTGAACAAATACAACTTTGTAGGGTTCCATACTCAAGGCCAACTAAACCCTATTTCTAAACCTCCGCTTTCCGTCTGTCAGTCTGTTAGCGCGGGACACCGTTGCGGCGTTGTGGGTAGCGAGTGACTTTAGTCTCGACGGTTGTGGGTTCGATTCCCGCTCGGGCAGATGTTTGTTAAAATTTCGGTCTCGGCCTGGGCGTTTGTCCGTGTGGGGAGAGCACGTTAAGCTGTCGGTCCCGGTTATTATCAATAACATCTGATAATAATCGTTAACTCTTGATAAGTAAATTGCTCTTAAACGCTGCACACTCAAATAAAATATATATTTTTATATATTTTAATTTATTTTAATTGCTCTTATCCAATGAGGTACTGGTTCGCCCTTAGGGTTGCGGAGGTCAGATGGCAATCGCTCTGTGTAAAAACTAGTGACCTGTCAAATCCGGATAACAGTAATAAGCAGACCCTGGGTACATAAAAATACCGGGAATAATGCTAGGATGAAGAAGAAGTCTGTTAGCGGGCTGTATACCACGAACCGTAATAGGTAGAGTTGAAATTGTCACACAATGCGTATTTCTGTTGCCACTCCAAAAAATATAAAATAATGGGGATCGCTACACAAAAACATTTGATATTTTAATCTACAGTAACACAGGACTCATTATTAGCTAGCTTAGAGAAGGTTTTATTTGCATATACATGGTAGTTTTAAAAATATATAAAATGAATTTGATCAGAGCTTCCTATAAGAACAAAATGGTCTAAAATACGATTTTTGTTTTACGACAAAAATAGACTGTTGAATGTTCAAGGAGAACGGTCCGTGTGACGTAAAATAAAATGTGCTATAAAATCTCCGTATGATTGAAAATGGACCGATTTCGATGATTTAAAATTATATTGATGGTTTTTAATTGATTTATCGACCTCGAGACGATCCTTATAGGTGAAGTTGGAAATTTAGATTATCATTATGAAATATACCAACAATCAATTTAAATATTTGGAGATACCTCAACAAATTCAGTATTTTTCTTCTGTTTCTCTCTCAATGTCTGCCACCAGGTACTAGTCGGCTGCAGGGAAAACTTTCTATCCGTCAGTTTTCTTGATAGCGCTTCAACAAATGGCTTTATATCAGAGTGAACGGCCACTTCGGACTTGATGCTGTTGTGAAACTCCTCTGGAGATATATCCACCTGTTATAGTAATAAATAAATCTGTTAAGTTTAATAGATATAAAAGATCTATAATTTATATATAAAAAAAAATATTTTAGACTACCGAATTTTTTTAACCTGTGCCTAACCCATGATATTAAAATAATGACAATGATTTATTTATTAGATATAGTTTAGCTATATTTTTTTAATTTCTGTTATAAAAAAGAAATTCAAATATTTATTTATAACTTTGTAGGACGTAACCGGACGAGGTTCTTCGAAAGCTGTTGAAGTTTCATTCGATATTCGGTTATGATTTGGGCAACATGCCCGAATGAAGTTTGCAAATAGCATGTATTAGTGTTCAATTTACTAAAGGGCCTATGGTATATAGTAAGACTGTTTATAAAGGATTAACTTCTTGGGCTTGACACCGGTGTGGTGTTGTGGGTAGCGAGTCTGCCTTTGCCTTGACGGTTCCGGGTTAAGTTCCCGCTCAGGCAGATTTTTGCAATGATCTTACAAATATCTGTTTCGGTCTGGGCGTTTGTCCTTGTGGGTCTCCCCAGTGCCTCGGTGAGCACGTTAAGCTGTCGGTCCCGATTGTTATTATTAATATTAACTCTTGATAGGTAATTGAGTCTTATCTAATGAGTTACTGGTTCGCCCCTACGGAGGTCAGATGGCAAACGTTCTTAGTAAAAACTAGTAACCTGTCAAATCTGGGCACATACTTGTATAATAGTGGGAATAATGATAGACGAAGCAGAAAAAGAACTTCTTGGGCCTTGACTTAGTTTAATCTGGCGACTATACCTGTATAACTTTAACGTCTGGAGCGTATCTCGGCGTCTGTCCGAAGTGTAGCATCCAGTTAAGTCTGGCCCCCAGCAGTAAGATGACGTCAGCTTTGAGTAAAGCTTGAGTGCGGGCTGTGGACACGCAGTACTGAGACTCGTCAGGTACCACTCCTTTACCTGGATTTATTTTTATATTAATATAACTAATAATATAAATATTAATTGTATATCAATAACATTTGACTTTTTAATTTATTTTAAAGAAGCCTCAATAGCTCAACGGTAGAAGGGCCGACTTCGCTCCGTTGACGCGAGAGTCGAGGGTTCGATCCTGACCTCCTTGGGCTATTATCGTACCCACTCCTAGCGCAAGCTTCGAGCTTATTTGGAGGGCAATAGGAATATTAGTAATGCCTTGAAAAAGCATTGCTAATATTCTTAAAAAAAAAATATATAAGTTTCACCAGAGGCATGCTCCTCCCAGCAAAAATGCGCCAGAAGCCCAATCTACCCCTGTCCTCTTCCTTTTTCATCTCATCCCTTTCCTCCTATCCCTCGGGTTGGCAACGTGCATGTAATAGATTGCGGTGACTCCTTACTATCAGGCGGACGTTATGCTTGTTTTTTAACCGTCATGACATAAAAAAATTTAATTCTTACCCATCGGCGTTGGTAAGAATGGCACTTTCGTAGTTTCAACAAGTCTGCACAAGGAATCTTCCGCTTTAGCATAAGCAGCGCCTTTACCCACTATAATGAGAGGGCGTTCTGCTTTCGCAAGTAAATCGGCAGCTTGAGCCACCAACTGGGGATCAGGATGGGCCAACCTTAGCGGCCCTGCCGAGTAGTAGTCCAATGGCACCTTGTCTTCGTCCACTTCAGCCTAAAAGTGATATGAATATAGAATCATATACGGTATATAAAACAAAAAAATATATAATTTATTTTGGTTGTGGTGGACGACGTTGTGGCGTAGAAGTAGCGAACCTGCCTTAAACGCCACGGGTCGCGGGTTCGATTCCCGCTCGGAGCATATATGTTTTATTGACCATGCAAACATATTTTCCGGTCTGAGCGTATTTGTCCTTGTCCTTGTATGTGTTTCCAGACCCCCGACACAGGATATCACTATCCTAATGAGGGGCGTTGAGTGTACAGTGTTTAATTAGGGGTTTTAAGATTACAATATGACAATGCACGCCCCATGCACGTGTGCATTGTTTATTATTATTATTTATTTATTATCTCTGAAACGACTAGTCCTACTTAACAGGACTTTCACTGGCAGATAGCTGGTGTTATAAAGAGTAACTTAGGTCTTTTTATTTTAGAAAAATAATGCAAACAGTAAAAAATATCTATATAGCTCGGGAGTGGGACAGCGGGAACATACAGTTATCTTATACATATATACGTGTACAGTTCAACTGTGTTTGTCTAACTAAGTTTCTACTCGACTGAACCAATTTTGATGATATTTTTGTGCGTGTTTGGGTGGATCCCTAGATGGCTTAGATTTACGATTAGACCCGGTAAGAAGATCTAAAAACCAATATCTCGAGGTGGGCTACGTAAGTGATACCTACAAATGTATGGTGTTGGAAGCGCTCAAAGGCTATGACAATCGCCTACATCGGTGGGTCGTATGCCTACCAACTTAGTAATATAAAAAATACCGTAAGTAAAGTAGCAGGCATGTCCAGATAGGAGACGCCGGGGCGGCCGGCGCTCGCGTAGCGCACCGCCTTCTCCACGTGCAGTGGTATGAGGCGCGGCGACGGCGGTCGGGCCGCGTACTTGCAGTACATGCGACTCGACTCTATCTGCGGAACGACAGCTCAGCTTTTATATAACAGAGGGTTTTATTTACTTATTTTAGTTTATTGAGTATATATACCAGTAAAGGTAAATAAAGTAAATTTATTATAGCGAAAAAAATAGCCCCACCTAAAAGAAACATTATGCTCAAAAACAACCATGGGATGAAACCTGTCCGTAGAATATTATATGATTATATTACATGATTATATTATATAGATAAATATAATACCATGTCAACACACAAAATTAAAAAAAATAAGTTATATATGCAAAAGTGTTGGTAAATGGCTGAAGAACATTTTTCTTTAATATTTGTAGGGTTTTAAGTTTTAAAACTTCTAAAAAAGCCTCATCATTTAATCATGCAATTTATGTATTATGTTAAACGTTTTGGGTTATATTATAAACGAAAAATTCAGTTTGTATACTTATTTTTGTGAAAATAAGTAAAATAACTTACATAAATCTGGAAAATGCCAAAACTTGACTAATACATAAAAGAATCATATAAAGCAAGTTGTTAAAAATTTTCAAACGCGTTTTTCTCGAAATGACATTCGTGTGGGTTGACATGGTATTGCTTATTTGCGTCCATATATGCATAAGGGCACGTTGTGGCGTAGGAGTAGCGAATCTGCCGTAAGCGCCATAGGGCTTTGATTGCTGCTACTTACTAACCATACAGGCGTATGTTACGATTGTGTTGTGATCCCCGACACAGAATAGTATCCTAATGGGGAGCCCTTCAGTGTGTAGCGTTTATAATTGTTCTTCATTGTGTAAAATTTAAAGTTTTACAGCTATTCAATCAGCAATTATTAGAGCAATGGGTTTTGAAGTGAAACTTCTTAGTTATCGATTCGATATCTAGATGACACTTAAGAGTGATATTTTAAGGCGTGTCACATTTCTATTTTTTATTATATATGAGAGACAGTTTTGTTTTTCGATTGTAGATTTTTATATCATTAAATGTTTCGAGATGGAAAACATTGAGTAAGCCATAACATGTTATTAACAAAAACCATTTTTGTAAGCATCGTGAGGATTTTTTAATTTGGTCGTGATATGTGAAGAAATACTACAAAACATGATAGCACATTAGTGCTGTTTTTTTATTGTATTGAACTTAATAGGTAGACCTATTATATTAAAGCTCATATAGTCATGTTAGGTTATAAAAGATATATATTAAAGAAGAATTTTTGAATAAAGAATAAGAGTTGAATGAATTTGACACATTGCTTCTTGCTCGATGACGACGTCGTGGCGTAGCGGTAGCGAACCTGCCTTAAGCGCCAAAGGTCGCGCGTTCGATTCCCGCTCGGAGCGGATGCTTGTACATACCATACAGGCATGTTTTCCGGTCTACGTGTATTTGTCCTTGGCATTGTGTATGTTTCCAGACCCCGACACAGGATATAACTAGTCTAATGGGAGCCGTTGAGTGTGTAGTGTTTATTTATTATTTATTTATATGTCTCATGGAATAGAAAGAAATATTTTTTTGATTGTCATCCGTCTTAATAACTACATACCGCGAAAGAAGCCACATGCTCTGTTAGACTATAAATATTTTCTTATAATTGTTACAAGATACTTTCCAAAGTTTATTATGCTGTAATCAACATTATTGGATAATCTTTTCATATCTTTTATCTTATCTCACTTTAATCACATTTTATAATGATATCTATAAGAATATAATTAAATAATTGATATGCTACCTCTATTATACTGTACCTGTAACCATTCTTGGAAGCCTCCTATACCTTCATGGTCTTCTGGGCATGAACCAGCAATGACCAGAAGCGGCCAGCAATTAACCTGTGCATTGGCCATGCCTCCTATACAGTGAAGGAGACCAGGTCCTGATACAACTAAACATACTCCAGGTTTACCTAAAAATGGAGTATATTAAGTTAATAATTAAACATACCTATTTTTTTTGTCAAAGAATTGAACTTGCAATCATTAGCATTTAGGCACGCTTACTACCATCACACCGGTCATATTTAATTAGATTTCAAAGGATGTAACATTGCAGCCTAAATTCATGTGAGATGGACTTTGAGACAAAAAACTACAACCTTGATTCGCACGAAGAGGCCATTAAAATGAAAACAATAGGAAAATTAATGTATCTGATAAATCATGAACTGAAGAATTATATTAATGATTATGATTTTATGCATCATGACTATTAGAACCTGGTTTTA
Source organism: Hestina assimilis (assembly GCA_023373885.1). NCBI lineage: Eukaryota > Metazoa > Arthropoda > Insecta > Lepidoptera > Nymphalidae > Hestina > Hestina assimilis. Next base: position 9,112,505 of record CM041754.1, read on the forward strand.
TAAATGCTATTATTACTATTATTCAATGATGATGATGATTTTTTTAACAATTTTAAATTAAATAAAAATGCATATAGAATTATAGATATATATTATTAATAATTCTATATCTAATATATGTACTATCCCAATAAGGTATGAATGTGAAAATTTGCTTGCGACACAAACGGAGGTTCGGATAACAATTTTTACTGTTTCACAGAGAAATATTGGACAGATGTGGATGAAATTTTACACACATAATTTACTACCTGGATTAATAATTAGGGCACTCTTCTCCTGGAAAAATGTTGAATTTTAATGAAATCATCTAAAAAGTACATAACGCGAGCAGCAGGAACAACTATTAAATAGTATTAGTATTGTAAAAGGTTTATGATGAGAGACCAATGTAATGATATGAAATTAATTGAAAGAAATTGAGATATTAATAATAATTAAAAATGTTACCACTCTTTGAAGTTTGTAGTATTAAATCTGATTTCCTGGGCTATTAATTCTGTGCAAATTTTAATTATTTCTCAGAAACTATGATCTAGTTGAAAAAATTAATAAATTTTTAATATAGCATATTTTATATACATAACATATTTGAAAAACATAAATTCACAATTGATTAAATCCTTGTGTATTTTTATAACTACACACTTTAGCGTGTTTTATAATTTTTGATTAAATAAGATCAGATGGTGTTTACCGATAATCATACAATAAATTATCACTTATAAATTATACATTTAATTGATTTTAGCCGCATAATAGATTTCATTTTAGTACATATGAAAATTTATATAAATACCTGTTAAATAGCCGATAGCTTGAGCTGCATAGCATGCAGCCTGTTCATTTCTCATGCCTACATATTTAATTCCCAGCAGATTGGAAAGCAAGTGAAGTCTCAATTACCGGAATACCAACAATCCCAAATACATATTCAATACCCTGCAAATATTAGATTTTAAAATTTCATATGATCAAAAAATTTAATTACATAAGTATAGAATAGAATTCTAGAATAATTAGAAAAATTGTCAATTACAATAATTATTTGATTAAACTTTCAGTACAAGTTAAAGTACACTTTAGTATCAAGGGTTAAAGTTCATTTTCGTAAAAACACAAAAGCTTCGGATCCCCACCATAAAAAATGCCCAAGAGAATGCCATACCTGTTTTTTCAAGCTTTCAGCCAGTATATTGTTTCCATCGATCCCCATTGCTTGGTTTAATTTTGGTGATAGGTGAAAAGACCTTCGAATTAACGGTTGTGCTAGTCGCGATAATCGTCCTAACAACATTTTAAACGTTAAAATAGAATATTACAGTGATAACAATTATTACGAAAAACGATTAAAACAAAAAAAACAATGATCCCGTTCGCTTTAGTGATAAACTTACTGAGAACTTTACAAATGATTATTAAACTTGCAGCAAAAAAGTTATTTCTTTTTATCTTAAAAGCAATAAAGACAAGAGGTAGGTAAACTCTTAATAAGGTAAATTTTAAGATATCAAAACTAATTCGATCAGTGTTCTACTGCCTCTACTAGTAATTGTTATCTGCTAATGTCTAAAGATTAACAATCACAGTATCACCAAATTATTCATGGAAACTTTGATATATTTTTAATTCACATGAACTTTGGAGTTAACAATTATCAATTCAAGATTTCTTATTTGTTGACAACGCAAGTTTTCATTCAGTCGAAGTAATCCGACATTTGTCACGTTGACAGTGTCACTTGACAATATGTCAGTAAGAAATGTACATTAGCCGTCATCGTGTCTGACCATAGACATATTGTAAGAATAGACTACGCCCTACGCGTGTGAATAGACACGTTCTACGAAGAGTAATGAGACTATCACTATCGAGTAACTTGTATACTGTAGACGAAATAAAGAGAACGAATAATAACGATTCTTCTATCCTTTCGAATTCTAGCGCGCTAGATGAGGCGTGGCGGACTTGAAACCAGTACAGCGCTTGCTCTTCACGCTTGGGTCCGCGCTCACTTCTTTGCGCAATCGTGGCCAAAAAGAGAAACAAGGAGCATTATAACTCGTTCTCTTTTTAGCGAGTTAACGTATTTAGATATAAGCACATCAACAAAACATAGAGTCGTAGAAGAATATACTCTTTAGCGGTGATAAAGTGACAATGAATATTTTAGCGGGAAATTTAAAATTGTATTATTTTACTGAATTTATCACAGATAATTATCAGTCAAGTGCGTTGTGGATCATGCACAGTTAAATCTAAAAGGTTGCGCAGATTGGTTATGAAGAATCTCAAGGGGTTTCATAGTAATTATTAAAAGTTATATGAAGAACAATGTTATGGGAAAAACTTATATATCTCTTCAATTTGTAGACCTATCTTCTTCAAACCAAATGTGGTTAAAATTTTGTTGGATGTCCTACAAGCTCAAATTTATCCAAAATTTTAAATCCCATAGTTCAAAAGTTAGAGGGAGGGGACACAAATTTTATGACTTTAGGAGCTAATATCTCAACAACTACTGACTTAATGAAAAAAGTCGAAATCAAACCTCTTTATAAATTGAAAGACCTATCCAAAGATATCTCACACGTTGACATACGTTGAAATTTTTTTTTGGATCACTCAGTTACATGTATGGACTGCTACCCTTAGTTCTTAAATATTTTAAGATTTCATTACAGAATCGTTGTGCGGTTTATAGAATACACCTATATACTAAATTTCGTATAGATAGAGCCAATGGTCTTCGAGTAAAATGACTGTGACATACTGACGGACGGACAGACAGACAGACCGAAAGACGGAAAGACGGACAGACGGACAGATGGACAGACGGACAGACGGACAGACGGACAGATGGACAGACGGACGGACGGAGAGACGGATATGACGAAAATATAAGGGTTCCGTTTTTGACATTTAGCTGCGGAACCCGAAAAATGATCATTTTTACTTTGAGCTTTAAGGTGACTGGTAAGTTACCTTTCAAATATAAGTAGATACTATATTAAATAATTCATAATGGTCAGAACCATATATGACATGTACTTATTTTACAGCCAAGTTTTTTTGTGTAACAAATTGATTATTATTTATGCTCGATTCAAATTGGTATAACGCAATAATATTTGTTATTACAATATTTCAATATTTATTTACGGCGACACATATATTATTATTATTGAAAAAAAAACAACGTCTTAAAACATTTACTTTAGCAAATAAAATAAATTCAACCAGACATCGTAAATTTAGTTTCGATAGCAGAATCTTATATACACGTATAATTATGTTGTATGTTAACAACTATGAAATAGTATTTATTAATTAATTCTTAAAATCATTGAATCTGTTTGTCATCGTGCGATCGTTACAGCGGATATTTTTTTAAATTAAACGTTGACAAGCATACCTGATAGGTAAGTGGTTGCCGTAGCATATGAGCGCTTGCAGCACCATTAGTAGGTGCCACTCACGGGTTGCCAACCTCGAGATATTGGTTCCTTAAGTCTTATCTGCCCAGTAATTTCACTACCATACAATGCCCTTCAAACCAGAACACAATAATGCCTAAGCACCACTGTTTGGCTGCAGAATATTTAACACTGCGGTGGTACCTACCTAGCTGGCCTCTTGCAACAATATTATATACTCTTCGGGGTATGGCATTGAATAATGTGCGTCAACCGTTTGCTCTGTTACCTAAACGTTAACTTATTTACAGTTTGATTTAGTAAGTTATAAAGTGTAAATTAATCATATAATAAGTATAAATTACGGACTAATTTCTACTATTCAATACGAAGTCGTCGGAATATTCTCATTATAAAAATAATGATGTTATAAATATAAGTGAAACCTGTTTTCTATTTTTGTTAATATTATGCGTGGAAGGCCTGATGAAATATTTAAATAATTATTTCGTTTGTAGGTACGACAATTTTTTTTTATCTTTTAGGTACCTATTATCTGTATCGGATTTTTCTATGACGTTGTTATGTTTGTACTTCTTAATAGACTAACTAATTTCGTGCTTTGTTGAGCTTTCCCATACTTTTACTTAAGCCTACAGTTCTAAGCTAGGGGTCATTGCACTTCTTCATTGGCAATCAATATCAAATTAAAATAAATAAATAATAGGTAATCAAAAAAGGGGGTAAAATAGAAAACAACTTGATTACAGTGATTAAGGATAATTCGATCTTTACTTCCTGAGTCCTTAGCAAAATATCAATAAAATTTTGTGGTATAACTATTGTATCTATATTATTTTATTCTTTTTTTTTTTTTTTTTTTTTTTTTATGTTAGAAGTTGGCAAACAAGCATACGGCCCACCTGATGGAAAGTGGGTGCCGCAGCCTATGAGCGCTAGCAGCACCATTAGTAGGTGCCACTCACGCGTTGCCAACCTCGAGATATTAGTTCTTAAATCTCGTTCGCCCAGTAATTTCACTAGCGTACAGTGCCCTTCAAACCGGAACACAGTAGTGCCTAAGCACTACTATTTGGCAACAGAATATTGGACACTGCGGTGGTACCTACCTAGCCGGCCTCTTGCAATAAAAGACCTACCACCAGTGTGACATTCTGTTATTATTGTTCGATTATTATTCTTTTGGACATTAAACATTTAATCTTAACAATTAATTAATTAACACCCGGCAAAAATGTATAGAACTCGTAAATAATATGCCTACGCAAATAAATAAAATGAATGTGTCCGTTTGCAGTATTCAAATAACGGTTTTTTACTAAATGTATATATTGTAATAATAATAAATGCTACACAATCAACGGCCCCATTATAATATTGATATGCTGTGCCCGGGTCCGAAAACATACACAATGGCAAGGACAAACACACCTAGACACATGTGTCCCGGACACATACCATACATGTAGTATAGTAAATACAAGCATGTGCTCCGAGCGGGAATCGAACCCGCGACCGGTATTAAGGTAGGTTCGTTACTGCTGCACCACAATATCGTCATTTAAAATATGAAAGTATAAGACTGTATACCTACTTATTTATAAAAAAAAGTGTTCCAGCTAATTTAGAAAAGGTGCCCCAATTTTGAAGAGACTTGCATTGGCCGATAGTTAGTGTTACAAGAAACAGCTTAGGCTAGTTTAATTTTAGAAAAAAATTAGGGTTCTTTGGAATGAAAAAAAAATCTTTATCCACCCGAGCGGAGACGCGGGCACAAAAATTATGTAAAATATACTCTATAATACATAATATAACAGTGGACTTATTATTTGTAGGGAATGCTTTCTTTTTGCGTTAATTACAGATACTTTTAAATCTTTTAAAAAAAGTCGAAATATGGTAAGAATAATATTACGTTTTAAGCGATTTCATTGACTAAAAACGGCGTAGAAGTAGTATAAATGTCAAGTTCAATGAAATCATGCACGCTACAATTTGGTACGTAGAACTAGAACCGTGGAATAATCAGTTTTGCGACAATCTTGCGACTCGTTAGTTTTGTGTATACGCCGCCAACGTTCCAACGCTGGTTGCTGGGATTGCGTTTAGCAGACTTGGCACTCGCCTGTGAGCAGTCTGCGCGGCTAACAGTCCTAACCTAAAATATTCGCAACTATGAACCAACTCTAAAAAAAGTTGATTTAATTTCGTAAATTAAGTTTATTTTTGGATCACAATGGCTGTGATAAATTTGAAGATTTTTGGTAAGTTTTTTTTTATTTTTAAAATAATCTACCCTCATTGAAAAATATGTAATATACATGTGCTTAAAAATATTTTTGTAAAAAATATTTTTTATCTGGGTTTATTTTTGTAAAAAAATATTTTTATAAAAAAATATTTTTAAATTATATTTCAATAATAAAAATTTAAATAGTTAAATAGTAATTAAACATCAGCTTTTCTTATTTTATTCCTAAAATTACTTAGTAAATTCTTTTAACTTTGTGTTAAAGTAGTTTATAACGTTTCTAGATTTTAAAATGGTTTAATATATAAATAGGCTACACATTTGAAACTTATTTAGTTCGAAATGACAAAAAATGTAATATCTTGCAGAACTCGTGAAAAACATTATCTGTAGAATTGCATGACGATTGAAGTATTAATTAATTTTAACGATTAATAAATGACAGTTATTTATTCCAAATGTGCAATAATACAAACTCGTATATGTGAAATTACTTACTCCCGATGACGTCCCAAACCTAGGCTGGACCTCGCCGGAGGCTCTTGGGACGGATTCAACTTGAGCCCGCGGGGGCTGTCCATCTCTTACCGGCTGAGGTCTCCAGACCCGGCCCCCTCCACCGGTGACGCTGTCATGGCCACTAGGGCCAACAGTAATAGACACACCGAAAAAAAAAAGAAATTACTAATGTTCGTTTTCCCAACTAGTGGTTAATAATAAGTAACTTTATATATTACCTTAAGCTATGTGTTCGTTACACATAAGAGTAAGTTCTCATGTTAGGTAGACACGTTTTACGAATTATAATGCCTGTAATCGAAAACAAGCTTGTAATTTAAATTTAAGTACTTATAAATTAATCAAGCACTTGCTGATAATGAGTAATATGTAAATAAATATACCGTTCTAACAAAACACTGTTTATACATTAAGGAACACCGCAGTATTTTTAATTGAAGTTTACGATTTTGAGTTTGAACGATCCACGAACTTTTGTAAGAATTACGAAGTAAAACTAAGTAATTTTAAGATCTGGGTTTCTTTTTGGTTACGAAACTTAATAGGTTTTGCCGCAAAGGCCGAAATCCTTGTCGTAATTTCGCCTTTAAAAATATATATTTATAAAGAGTATATTGTATAATAGGAAAATGTATTACTATACATAAATAAATAATATACTATACATAAAAAAATACATGCCTTTATAGTCCCGATATCTGCCTCGAGCGGGAATCTATCCCGCGACGTATGGCGCTTAAGGGTGGTTCACTATCGTTTGGTAAAATTGTCTGCATTTCTGATAGATGATGCGAATTTAAGTAATATAATTAAAATAAGGTAAATATGGTTATAAAATAACATATGCGAAAGTCCATCTATGTAAAGACGTCTTTAAGTTGTAATTTTCTTGTAATTTTCCAGGAAAAGTTAATTTAATAGGTATATAATATTATTTTCATCTTACTAATATGTCGAATAAGCATAGGTACGCTACGCAGCAGTTTAATAAAAATCAGTTACCATAGTACTATAATTACTATATGTGTCTCATTACAACCTGAGTTAAGGGTTTGAAGGATGGGGAGAAGAAGAGAGAAAGGCAGAGAACTAAGGAGAGAGAGGAGAGGAGTTTGAGCCCTGTGGCTTTACACTCTTAAACGTAGCATACTACTACTCTTTCACTGCAATATTCTGCCAAAGGGTAGTACTTCCTCTGTATGTAAATGGAAAATTTATTTCGAAAACAACAAGGCATTTATGCTCGTGACAAGATTATTTATAATTATTTGTGATGCAATATTTATTATATTTTTTGTTTTATATATAAGTGAATTCATAGATAATAATAAAATTAATTTTACATTGTAGTTCTTAAAAAGTAATTAAATATTTATGGTAATATTATACTTCTAAAATAACTTAATGCGTCACGCATTAAGTTATAATAAAATATAAGCACGTGATATTCATTTTTATATTGGAGATGTAATAGGTTTAATTTTTTTATACAGATGTTGTATTGTTATGTATTTATATGTTGATATCATGTAAATAAGCGCAGAGCAGTCTCCTTATATTATAATTATCGTTTCATAAAAACAGTGCTCGGAGCACTTTCTCCATTCCTGAAGTCTCTTTTTCGGGGCCGTGTCTCATATCAGGGCAATCATTGCAGAGACGCTGTCAAGACCTGTAAGGCTAACAGTAATACACTTAGAAAAATCCATAAAAAGTTTCACGACTTGTATAAAACAGACTGTGTTATTAAAACATTTAAAAGGAAAAGATTCGCGTGTATTACATAAACACTATTGTAACCATGTAATGATATTATGGAAGACGATGATATATACTATAATAATTTGAAAATATTTGTCATAATGTTTTAAAATTTTCGCACGCCGTGTGTACTTTTACTCGCGTCGGACATGTTTTGAATAACAATAAACGTTTTCTTGAATGAAACAAAACAATTTTAGTTTGTAACTGTAAAATACAATGTAAATAACTTTTACTTGCACTTAGAAATGTATTTTTATGTTTAACATATTTCAAATAATATATTAACGATATCGATGCTTTGAATAGAATGAAACATAAATATGTAATTGAATGAAATATGTATCTGTTGTTAGGTGCTTGGCTTGACAGATAAAATTGAAGTAAAATTACTTTCAACTATTTGTTAACTAAATTAGAAAAAAGGATGTTTTCAATTAGATTGTATGTTTTTTTCCATATATATTTGATTTTCTAGTCGTGAATCCTGCGTTGGGTATGTTAAATATCAACAGTTGGATTTCTCGTTTTCAGTTTCCCGGTCGGTGTTATCAAATACCAGCGCGTTGTTGACGCTAAGGAATGCTAACGATAAAACAAAATTTCAATTATGCGTTTTGCGGACGTGATTTTATTGGATTTTTATCAAAGACCAATCTAAGACGATGCGATTGGTTTACTGTTAATTAATTACTAGAAATATTATTTCTTATATATTAAAAGAATAACCTTTTTACATTCGATCCTACTATATAATAAATGGGAAAGTTTGTATGTTGGGATGTTTGATATACAACCACGCATAAATCCCTGTGGGATTATCAAAAAACATGTTTCAGGACTTATTTAATTGAATTTTCTTAAAGATGTGTCTTATGTAACATTATTTACATAGAAATGATTCCATTGTCTCTGGAGCTGGAAATCTAAGGCGGATGAAGTCGCGGGCAGATGCTAAAACACTTTAAAGCTAATTTGAAACAACGTAAAATGTTTAATAATCTCATGTAATATTTTATAACTTAAACCTAATCGCCTAAAAGATAAATGAAAATTCATTCGTTAACCTAAATACCGACTTGAATATCTTACGCTCTAAGGACTAGGTGAATAAAAATTGTTATAGAAGTGATAACGGCTAATTAGCTTCTGTACTTTGACCGTTGTGGCGTCTGCCTTTACCCAAAACGGTCGTGGGTTCGATTCCTTCTCGATGGGTATGTTTGTATTCATCTGACAAACATCTGTTTCAATCTGGACGCTTGTCCTTGTGGGTTTACCCACGGTGCCTCGGAGAGCACGTTAAGTTGTAGGTCTTAGTTTTTATCACATAATATCTTATAATAATCGTTAGCTTTAGATATATAACTTGCTCTCATCCAATGATACACTTGTTGACTCATAGAATTACGGAGGTCGGATGGCAATCGGTCTGTTTAAAAGTGAAATGAGGATAAGAGTAAAAAGCAAAGCAAAGCAATCAGTGGGTAAATACCGGACACAATGCTAGCTCTTTATATTATTTTAACATGATAAAATGCATGTGTCACTTAAAGTGAAGTTAGTAGTGTTAAATTATCGAAAACAAAGTAGCAGTTGGGTGCGGTAATATTGAAAAACTGCAGTAATTGATTATAGTTTTTAATAATTACTGTTCACTTCAACGGTCGGTATAGGAATGAATTCAAATAAGACGAACTGTCACTAAACAAGTGTCTTGTTATGAGGTGACAGTGACAGTGACAGTTGTTAAGCTTCTTGTTTAATCAAAGCAGTCAATTGACTTCATTCCTATACTCACAAAATATAAATTATTATAAGTAAGATTATATTTAATTATTTATTACACATGAATTCATATACATTAATAATCAAGCAATATTAGAACATTATATTTTAACAATATAACACATGATATCTTCGAATCTTAACTACGAAACATATTATGATAAAACTTCCACTGGGTCAAACAGATTCACTAATTTTATTAAGATAAACTAGCAATGCTCCACCAGGTTTCATTCGCGTGGTCTACGTAATGAATGTTGAGTGTTTTTTTATTGCATGGACCCAACTATATTTCTTAAAAAAACAAGTCTAAATTACTGCCAATAATATCAAATATCGATCTAAGCGTATTGTAGATTAGCTGGAACAAGCATTCAGACAGACAGGAATTTTTAATATTGGTTATTTTGACGTCACCAAAAGAATATCAGTGTTTTTTTTATTTATGCCAACTTATAAATTAGTAATATTGAGATCAGTACTGAAAATATATAAAATAAAAGTAACTGTCAGTACTGGAAATATATAAAATAAATAAAATAGGTATTTTTGTAATTTTTTATCATAATTAACATATGTGTAATTTTAATTCCACTTACAAAAACGTTTCTAAAAAAACATGGAGGCACTATAATTATTTCGCATTAAAAATATTACAAAAAACCTTTGGAAAACTAGTATATATTTTATAATCGTAATATATTATTCTATTATATGTATATTTCGTTGAGGAACGATAATCATTTATGTTTTTTTTGTTATTCGAATAAATGATTACTACCGCCAAGGTCACCACATAAATCGTCATCGTATTCAGTGTGCGATTTTATGGGTGTTGCCTGAAAACGTTCCGGACAATTTGATGACTTAAAATTTTACGTTTAGATTCCGGATTTAATGGATCGGCTCGACTGGTTGGACACACGAGATATAAATAAATAAATAAACGCTACACACTCAACGGCCCCTATTAGGATAGTTATATCGTGTGTCGGAGGTCCGGAAACATACATAATAACAAGGATAAACACACCCAGAGCGGAAACCATGCCTGTATATAAACATCCTGCTCCGAGCGGGAATCGAACCCGCGACCTGTGGGCGCTTAAGGCAGGTTCGCTACCGCTGCTCCACAACATCTTCAAATATCAATATAATGCAGCAGTATTCATACTGTTGCGTTTCGTTCGTGTGTCGCTGGAATTCCAGATATCCATCCCTCTTCGTCTTCTTCCTCCCCACCCCTTTTCTCGCTGGAGGGGAATAGATAGGTATACCTTAGGTGTTGTTACCGTGACCATAGGCGATGGTAACGGTTTTCATTAAAGTAGGCCGTATGGTTGTTTTCTAACTTTGTCATAAAAAACAACAATAAATAAACCGTTTGTTTCTTAATAACATTTAATGGCATATAGCATTCAGGCCTTAAAAAAACTTCATAGTTTTTAAGCAGGTCGATGGAATATTTATTAACAAATTATTCAGCTTCAATTTTGAATATTAATTAATATAACAAACAAGTTCTATTACAGATTAACGAGTCATTGAATAAGAGAAAATTTATATTTTATTTCATTATAAAATATAAGATAATAATAACATCCTCTTCCGAGTTTAATAATTTGCATGAAAATCGAATAAATGTTTAAGTTTGTAATAAGTCTGTAATAATATTTAACATATAAATATTTTCTATAAAAAGTCTTACATCTATACAAATACTTATATCAAGGAATTACGAGTACTTTTTCTTTAGAATAATAAATATAATACCCGTTAATAATTTTTTAATTCGTGAAATTCACTAATTATACACATAATTATATATATTTAAAATAATCTAAAGTAAATAAATAATCTAAGAGGACTAAATTTTTTAATAATAAAATGAAATGTTGAATTTTCGTTTCCTCATTTTAATAATATTTAAAACTAGTTAATATTTATTTCACAAAAAGCCATTCACAGACAGACGATTTTTGCGATGTATTTTTAAATTACAATTTAATATCATATTATTATTTTAATTCCCAATGTCTTATTTACCTAAATTTAGATAATAATTTATAATTTTGATAATCTACATTTTGTTAAATAAGTGGAAATGAACTTGATATTTGACACCGTTGTGGCGTTGTGGGTAGCGAGTCTGCCTTTAGTCTCGACGGTTGCGGGTTCGATTCCCGCTCGGGCAGATGTTTGTTAAAATTTCTGTTTCGGTCTGGGCGTTTGTCCGTGTGGGTCTCCCCATCGCGCCTCGGAGAGCACGTTAAGCTGTCGGCCCCGGTTGTTATCACATAGCATCTGATAATAATCGTTAACTCTTGATAAGTAAATTGCTCTTATCCAATGAGTTACTGGTTCGCCCTTAGGGTTGCGGAGGTCAGATGGCAATCGCTCCGTGTAAAAACTAGTAACCTGTCAAATCCGGATAAGAGTAATAAGCAGACCCTGGGTAAATAAAATACCGGGAATAGCCTCACTCTTTCGCGTTAACGGCCTGGAGTTGGCCCTTCTCCCGTTGAGCTTTTGAGGCTTCAATGTTTACTATTTAAGTACAATAAATTCAATAGTAATTTGTCATGCTGTTTGTAAAGTAATGGGCCAACTCGACTAGAGAAGATCAACTCTTTTATAAAATTTCAACGTGATGTAGAAGCAGGTTTCTGTCAGATGACTGTAAGCGCTGGAGGTTCAAACTCTCTCATCGTCAATTTGTATATGTACAACAATATACATAGTTCAGTGGCTGTTTTACATATTTTCTTTTCAGTTTCGTTTTCGTTTCTAGTTCATATTCGCAATTCAGAAATTAATTTGAAATGGTATAAAAACTTCTTTTTGCAACTCATGACAAATTCTAGTATACGTTACAAATTTAAAACTACAATGAGAAAATTAAAAGTACATTAGTTTTCGAGTTGTTACAAGCGTAAGTAATAAACATAATATTGTCCCCAATTTGGGTATTTTCCCCAATTGTCTTAAAATTGCACCTAGTTAGCTTGTAAATCCGAAGTAGATGTAAATTAAAAATTCGTTATTGAAATAAAATGCGTGCATTTTGTGCACTTACTGTTACTTATTCTTATGTACATGAGGGTATTGCTGAACTAGACCGATAAATACTATAAGGTAAGGAATTTTTGTAACATCCCTTGTTACAGAAAAAAATAATTATTCGAGAATATTTGAAATAGATAATTAAATTAGATAATAATAGTATTACATTACATCGAAGATTATTGTAAATAAGGTACCTACATAATATTAACAAAGTGGAATTAGCTGAGATGTTTAACCAAATATTAACTTATCCTTGAATCTCGAATACGTGTAAAGAGTACACTTCTGGTGCTAAAAAATTATATAAACATTATAACTTGTATATATATTATGTCATATTGTAAAAATTTTATAAGCTTGTGACAAATAAGTACTTGTGATGTTATCAAGAACGATTAGGCTCGGTTGGACGATCGACATAATGTCATCTTATAATGTTTCTAAAATCGTATTGTATAGTCTTATTGCGTGAGGTTGCATTCTGTGAAGTACAAATCAAGATCTTTTTCTTTATTTGCTAATTGTAATCATACTATATGAAATAAATTGTATATGGACTTACAACTCATCAGATCCATTTTTTTTAATAACTAATATTAAAATTGTTTAAAAAACCAACTGTTTGGCTTTACTACTGCTTTGGCTAAATATTAATTTAAGATGTACTATAGGTTAAGGGTATGATGGGGCGTGCATTGTCATATTTTAATCTTAAAACCCCTAATTAAACACTGCACACTCAACGCCCCCATTAGGATAATGATGTCCTGTGTCGGGGGTCCGGAAACACTTACTGGGACAAGGACAAATACACACAGACCGGAAAATATGCTTGCTTGGTCACTACAAACATATTACGCTCCGAGCGGGAATCGACCGCGACCCTGTGGCGTTTAAGGTAGGTTCGCTACTGCTTCGCCACAACATCGTCATTAATTAACTAATTCTTTTGGGTAGTAAAAAAAAGCATTTAAAAATTAAACTCTAAAGTTTTGTTTTAACTCAACAATGATATCAATGATAATAGTATTTTAACGTTATCATTTCCTTTTTATTATAAACTTCACTACGTCAGCACAGTCAAGGCACAAAAAATTACAACATAAATTATACAAATTATAATTATGGCTATTTATATAACGACCAATAGTAACAATTTTTTTGTGGGAAGTTAAACAAATTTAACGCTAACAAAAACGTTAATGGATTTGAAAAAGTAACGTAGAAAAATCATCGTGCTGAATTGTAATTGGGTTTCCCAACACTTTTGTCATTCGTTAAATTAGAAGTACCAAACTAATTTACCTATCGCCATTTATAAAAACGTTTCTGCGAAACTGTCTATTTATTTATTTAGTTCTTTAAACGTACGCTAATGTATTGCCGGTCAAAATGTTTACGAATATTATTTGCTTAGCTTACCATGTTTGTATTAGGGTCCGACCGAAACTGGTTTTTCAGCCGAAACCGAAACAGAAACCGAACTTTCGGCCTTCCTCTCAGTTTCGGCCGAAACCGAAACCGAAACCGAAACTTTTTAAAAAATATTTAAAATTACGTTTTTTTTACTGAAATTTAAATTTCAAGTTTTTTTTTACATTATTTGCATGTATACATTCGTAGTCAACTAATTAAGAACGGAAAATAATTTGGTTAAATATTTTAAAAATTTAATTTTATGAGATACAAAAAAATATTACTTAAACATGGGTCACTTATTTAAGTTCTGAAACGACCAAGCGAAAACAATTTTATCTCAACGTTAATGGCCATACCGTAAAATAGCTTATCATTTGGTTTGCTCCAAAAGTATGGTTTACAACGCTTTGCAATATTTTCAAACCTATAAAACTACTGAAATTAATAAATATTAAAAGAGATTAATAACTAATTATTAAAAGAGAAATATTTGGACTAGAACTTAGTGGCGAAGTTACATGGGCGCTTTAACACGAAAACGATTCAAAATATATTTCACTGTTTATTAAATGATTTCTAGCTGGTGAACTACTATCAGTTTTAAATTGGCCTGCCAAAGCCTGACATGAATTCTTTGGAACATTTGTGGTACAACAAACTGGAAATTTAAACCAACTCTAGTAGTTCCAAAGACGCCTGGAAGAACTTCACTAACGAAACTTGTTATTATTTGATCGAGTCGATGCCGCGCCGATGTCGCATATGGCTATAGCTAATAATGGTAATCGTTTAATGTTAATTTTGAATAGAAAACGTTTCTTTTTAGATGAATTTAATAATAAATGTACATTTTTCCCTTCCATTGCATTCTCCGTACATTATTTCTAATGTTTTCTTAAGTGTCCCTAATTACTTGTCCAGAGTTATATTAGCACGAAGGAGAAGTAAAGTTGAGTTTTAATTGTTGTTATTTTTAATTACAATCCATTCCAATAATTAATAATTCTATTAAGAAAACATTGGTTAAAGGATCAAGATCAGATCAACATTAAAAAACGTAATAAAGACTTCATGTAAACTGAAATTACGGAAAATATAAATAAATGTTACTCTTATAATACCAATGTCTTAATTAGTTGACAGCACTGTATATAATATAGACAAGTAAATAGAGTTAAATAAAATAAAAACTAAAAATTCATTACAGTCATAACTATTTTATTGTCACGAGTATACAGGACTAAACTTAAAAAAACAAACAATTTGTAGTTAGATATACTAGGTACATAACTAACTAGTAATACGTTATGTGCACAATATTTTAAAGATCAATCTAATACTTATTTCTGGAGATTTTTTAGCCGCGTCAGAGAGCGGTCACGAGTTAGCTGCGAAGTTTACCGAACAACGCACGAAAACTCACGAACACTCGAGTTTCGGCGAGGCCGAAAGTTTCGGCTATATTTTGGCCGAAACCGAAACTAAAGCCGAAACTAGATTTTTGGCCGAAACTGGCCGAAACCGAAACCGAAACCGAAATTTCGGTCGGTCACTAGTTTGTATTGAAATCAATAAATCTACACAACTAAAATTGAAGTGTTTATTTGTAATTCCAAATTAACAGCTTTTCACTAAATTCATATAAAAGTATATACGGTACTTACATACAAAAATCTATTTTAAAAATGATTGTCTGTCTGTTTTGGCTAATCTTAGAAACGACTGGACGACTGGACTGATTTTAACGGGACTTTAACTGGCTGATAGCTGAGGTTATAAAGAGTAGCTTAGGGTACTTTTATTTTAGAAAAAAAATTAGGGTTCCTTGCAATAGAAAAACTCGACATCGCGATCGGAGTCATGGACCCAGCTAGTATAATATATATAAAAGAAAAATATCATTATATAATCCAAAAATGTTACCCACAATTTTTTCAGAGATTTTTAATTACCGCACATATGCCTCCAATTTTTTTTATATCGTATTTGATTTTTCAAACGTTTTTGTAAATTTTGTTTTACGTACCATTTATTGAACTATTGTTTATATATAATCGAAGACTATATAATAAATGTTATATAATTAAATTACATACTAAATAAAATATATAATAGTAAATAAAACATAAATCTTAAATAGTATTGTAATTAAAACGTTATTATATACTTCGTTTTTGTAATCACATGCGTGCCTTTTGTGCTGTTATAAAATATATATTACGTAAACGTAACAATATTAAAACTATTTTTATATAAAGGACTAGCTGTGCCTACAGCTCCGCTTGCGTTATGTAGTTTCTAGATGATTCCACGGGAACCCAGCATTTTCATATAAGGATAAAAAGGATAAAAAGTATCCTATATGTTAATCCAGATATAGCTTTGTGTGTACCCAATTTCATCCAAATATGCAATGTAGTTTTTGCGTGAAAGTGTAACAAACATCCTTCAATACAATGCAATGTAATGACACATTTTTTTTGAATGTGTATTGCTGTTGGCCTTACTGGTATTGATAGCGTCACCGGGTGGGGAAGCTGAACCCAGTCGTCAAAAAAATAGCCCTCATGGGGGCTCAAATCAATTGGTGCCTCTTGTGAGGTAGAACCACGGCTAAAGACGTCATGAAACGCTCCGAGAGCATTTTAGTCGATGGACTCACCCGACGGTTTAAGCATGTCCGTGTCGCCGGCGAGGACGTAAGGAGCTATGTCTAACGCGATCTTATCGTCAGAGTCTTGGAGGACGTGTTAAGGACGTCTCACTTTAGTCGGTTTGTCATCTCTGTCTGTATAATAATAATAATAATAAACGCTACACACTCAACGGCCCCCATTAGGATAATTATATCCTGTGTCGGGGATCCGGAAACATTCACAATGACAAGGACAAATACAACCAGACCGGAAAACATGCCTGAATATATATACGATGAATACAAACATCTGCTCCGAGCGGGAATCGAACCCGCAACCGTCGAGGCTTAAGGCAGACTCGCTACCCACAACGCCACAACGGTGTCAAGTATAGTATAGATACTAGCCTGTCTAATCAGGGGATTTGAGTGGGAGATAGTTTGATCAAAATTGCTTTGCGATAAGTGCTTCAAATGTTTAGGGATCGAATCGATTTCAAAATCTCTATGAAGATCTACGTTGCGCATATACCATGGACAGACCGAAGCCATGCGTAACGAAACTTTGACGTGTATAATATTAATAGGAAATAATAGGATAGTAAACTGTACGAAATTATTACCAACACGAAATAATTACCTAATTCCAGTGTCTAAACTAATCCATATTATGTTACATAAATTAAACTCTGCACGCCCAATGGCTCGGGGATTATTATACTTACATGTACATTACAATCATATACCTTCACTACATAGTATAAAACAAAGTCGCTTTCTCTGTCCCTATATCCCTATGTATGCTTAAATCTTTAAAACTACGCAACGGATTTTGAGGTTTTTTTAATAGATAGATTGATTGAAGGGGAATGTTTATATGTATAATAACATCCATTAAATTGTGGAGAAATAGTGTTATTTTTGAGGTTTCTAATGTGATGTCGTAAATAATTACATTTAACGTATGCGAGCCACGGGCAGTAATGAATAAATCAAAACTACTGGACCGATTTTAATAATTTTTTATTGAATGACATAGGCTATGTATTTTATACCCGTGCGAAGCTGGGTCGCTAGTTAATAATAAAACGAAATAAGATTTTTGTGTGTTTGTGTCTATATTGCTTTGTGTTATTATGTAGAGCATTTTAACGGAAATTGTATTGCCCTACTGGCCTTGACCGGTGACACTTCGCTGGGCAGGACATTATAATCCGATTAAGAATATTGATAGATATTTGATTTTGAGGAAGGTATGATTTTTTCTCATCTTTTTTCTCTACTTTGTCTTTAATAATATTATCTTGACCGTTCTACAGATTTTGATAATTATATACATAGTGTCTACTGTCTGGGCTGTATAAATATGTCTATATCCAGATATCTAATTGCGATTACATAAGCTACATAGTATAGTAGATTTATTAAATTTAATAGTAGAAAACTGAGAAAACTCTAAAATAAAGTAATTATTTAATTTAGTCTTTGCGACGAAGTCATGAGCAGAACATAGTTACCATATAAAACCTTTTTCTTTTTTTACGGTACTAAAAACGGTAATATTCTTGCAGGTATTATTTATCTGTAAAGATTATAATATTGACATATTGGACATTAATTGACAATCTGTTATTGATCACCTGGTATCGTATATATTATTTGATTAATAAAATTAAAATAATTAGTTACTTTTTTGTATTAAAATATTTATTTATATTTTTTGTTTCTCTTTTACTATACTAATATGATTTGAATACACGATATTTCATGATGGAAACTTTTTCTAAGAAGATAAATTATTTATTAAGTATTCGATTAAAATGTGCAGGTAATAATAATATGTATAATACTATGACCATGGACTTATTATTTATGGACAATGGACATGACCTTCCATGAAGCAAAATATCAAAGACTCGCTGGTACTCCTTAGTAAATTCAACATCGAAATAACGAAACGAAGTTAGTCATAAGCTTGCAACATAATAGAACGAAGTTAGCGTCACACGCTTGCAACATAAACGACATCGTTGTGGCGTTGTGAGTAGCAAGTCTGCCTATAGCCTCGTCGGTTGCGGGTTCGATTCCAGCTCGGGTAGATATTATATTGATCTTACAAATATCTGATTCGGTCTGGGCATTTGTCCTGTTGGGTCTCCTCAACTTGCTTTGGAGAGACAATTAAGCTTATCCCGGTTAGTATCATATAACTTCTGATAATAATCGTGCAATAATTCACCCTTCGGGTTGCGGAGGTCAGATGGCAAATCGCACTGTGTAAAATCTAGGAACCTGTCAAATCCGAATAAGAGTAATAAGCAGACCCTGGGTAAATACTCGTATATCGGGAATAATGCTAGGAAGAAGAGGAACCTTGTAATATAAACGAATAAAGTTGAATTTACAAAGGAGCACCAACAAATTTGAAAGTTTCTTTGTATGAAAGGTCCGATACTAAATTTATACTAAGTTAATGACTATGACGTATATTTGTCCTAGAAGGAAAGACTTAAACGGGTGCACGTTCCTATTTATCATCGTATCATTAGTATATTTATAAACAAGTTATTGACCTCTAGGTGAAATGGATGTTTCATGTTACAATATTACGATGCTTTCACTATTTTAATATGGAATTACCATAGACCTACTATACACTAGAGGCAGGCCCTTACGGCCAAAATGTCAAAGAAGTTAGTCACAAGCTTGTAACATAACCAAATCAAGTTAGCGTGTAACTGTTGGGTTGAAGTTGAATTTACGAAGGAGCACCAGCGATTGATTGACATTTTGTCTGTATGAAAGAACCTGTCCATATTATATAGTAAGTCTATGGGTGTCACTGTTTTTATTCGTATGAAAAGGACTTATACTTTTTAGTATTATCATAAATAAAATTAATATAGAATAGAAATGATTATTTTTTCTATTTATGACAACATTGTGAAGCAGCGGTAGCGAACCTGCCTTAAGTGTCACAGGTCGCAGGTTTGATTCCCGCTCGGAACAGATGTTTGTATTGACCATACAGGCATGTTTCGCATTGTGTCACTGTGAATGTGTCCGGACCCCTGACACGGGACATAACTATCTTAATAAGGGCCGTTGAGTGTGTAGCGTTTATTTATTTACATCTAACTAAAATATTATATTTATTATTTAAGATGTCATCCCGGTGAGGGTCAATCTCTGGATAATGATATTCACAAGCTGCTGGGTAGCTTACATGCTCCGTGTCAACATGAGTCTAAACCTGATCGCCATGGTGCCTCAGCCAGCTAAAAATAGCACGTAAGTAGCCAGTTATTATAGTATGCTATTTATAGTATGTTAGTTATCATTAGTTGACAGTCTTTTTATAGTGCACCTAGGACTCGTTTGCGCCGTTAAAATCTACTTTTAGCAGTGCATATTAGAAAGTTGAATCCTTCTTATGCATGTACTTAAGCTAGTAAAACGATCATAAAATTTATGTTAATAGAAAATCGTTTGTGGGGATTTATTCGTAGTCTAGATAAACATAATAACAACTTTCTTTTACATCAGCTTAGTCTTTATTTGTGTAAATGTATTTTATCCTCCTACTTTATTATTATAAATTTGAAAGCTTGTATGTTTGGGTGTTTCTTAATCAATCACGCAAAAACGTGTGAACGGATTTCGATAAAATTAGCAGCAGTTAGGTTACTATTTGGTTCCCGTAGGGTTATCAAAAAAACGTATTATAGGATGTATTCATTGAGATATGTATTTCATATTGCATTGTTATTAGATAGTAATTGTTTTCAATATTTGTAGCGTTCCTATTGTTATATAATATTTCTTAAGTTAAGTTCTTAAGTTAGTAAAAGATTATTATTTGAATGAAAATAACTAAGACGACGTTATTATATAACTATATTTATTTAATTATATATATTAGTTTATGTTATATATTTATTACATATAAGTATATGTATATATTATGTTCATGTATTATTGTGTAGTTATTTGTATGTATGTTTATGTATAATTATTTACACCACACCACGGCATACCCTCTCTTCTATCTCTTTCCTAGCCCATGGTTGTCTGGAAGAGATCGCTATTAAGCGATAAGACCGCCAATTGTACATTCGATTATTAAATTATAGTTTGTATTACTTTTTGTTGTGGTGTACAATGAAGTATGAAAATAAAAAATAAAAATAAATTTCTCGACATTTTCGACTTCAGTTGGACCGATTTTAATTTCACTGACAGATAGCTGTTATTAGAAGGTTATTTAGGTTACTTTTATTTTAGAAAAAAATTAGGGGTCCGGACCCAAAAAAGCAATATTTAACATAAATACTATAGATCACGCGAACGGAGCCGCGAGCACGGCAAGTTACGATATAAAGCTTTCAAAGTGTTAAGGATAAAGAAATGTATGATGCAGAATTACGAGAAGAATCCGGTCATTACCACAATGCTATATACGTGTAATTAAACTAGTTTATCCAGTTTAAGTTAAGTGCAAATAGCAATGCCCGATGAGAACTTTCATTAGACTGATGCACCTTTTAATTCGCTTTCCTTTTATTGTAATCTTTTTCATACCTATGTATCTACGAATATTGTATTAGTAGCAGTGCCCGCGGTTCCGCTTGCTGTGTAATATAGTTTTTGTTAAGCTCACGAGAACCCATTTTTCCGGGATAACAAGTACTCTATGTGTTAATCCAGGAAATAGGCTATGTGTGTAAATATAAATCCGTCCGTCCGTCCGCCCGTCCGCCCGTCCATCCATCCATCCATCCGTCCGTCCATCCATCCATCCATCCATCCATCCATCCATCATCCATCCATCCATACATCTATCAAACTTTCATAATATATTATTAAGATGCAGTAATAACTACATACATATATTACGAACTTCTTGCTGTTTTGTTTTTTATTATTTAAATTTAATTAAAGTAAATTAGTTAATAACAGCTTCTTAATGAATCACATCTGAATAACGGTCTCCGTTACAGTTATGGAGAAGACTTAGGAGCTTAAGCCTATTCCTATTCCTAGGCGGATTATAAAAGTATTAAAATGTATTTCTAGCCAATCAGGTGTCTTCACAATATTTTCCTTCATAAATCACAAATTAGACATTACTCAGAATCGCTAAAAACATCGTTTTGAGTATATTCGTTTTCTATTTACTGAGCTATTTTGTCTTTCGTCTTTGCGAGTGTTTGCGAGCGTATTATATCATGAGCAAATGTCAGCGATTACTGACAGTAAATAAATAAAAATTCTATTAATAACGTATTGTTCTACTATGTCGTTATCGATTATATGTCTCGATACTTCAGCAGATTTTTTACTTACAATTTATTTATCTAATTAGTAATTACTTTTTCAAAACTGTGTTAAGCCACCTCAGAGCCATATTACTGTTGTATGGTGGATGCATGCCTTATACAATACAAAAATGTGAATAGCTTCACACACAGTTAGTTTCTTAGTAGAATAAGTAGGTAATAAGAATTTATCGCAGTCATTCTTTGCCATAATTAATTTATTTTACCAGTAACTAAGCAAATGACTTAAATATACTATGTCATAGATAATTTATATTTATCCGGTCGGATAATGAAACTTGTAATAACCGAATATTGATTTTTGTCTATGCTATTCAGTTGGCAAGTAAGCATACGGTCCACCTGATGATAAGCGGTTATCGTAGCCTATGAGCGCAAACCATTCAATTGATTGTGTAACTCAGGCATTGCCAACCACGAGATATTGATTCTTAAATCAGCTTTGCCCAGTAAATTCATTAGCTAAAGTGTCCTTCGAAGAAACGAAGCACAATCTGACACTGCGGTCGTACCTATCTCATCGGCCTATTGCAATATAAGGCCTACATTCTTATGTTACAAGTTGGCAAGTAAGTATACGGTCCACCTGATGGTAAGCGGTTGCCGTAGCCTATAATAATCTCTGTCATGACAGAGATTATCCCGTCAGCGGGCGATGGGGTCGTCACGGCCCAACGCTACGGGTTATGTATATTGTTAATTTTTTATTTTGAATTTTCTTTTTTATACAGAATGCGAACTCAATGCGGTCCTGAACCAGATGCGCTCAATACATCTTTCCGGCACGTCGATATCACTGATGTCAGACAGGCTCCAAGACAGGTAACGGTATTAAAAAAACTTACCTACGAAATTTAACCATATGACATTCGCATCAACTTCTCGGAAATATATTATTGATTTGCACTAGAAACCGCGAAATATACTTCAATATTTATGTTTGTACTTTTGATAGCAAATAGAATTTATTTCCACAGTTTTGTTTTTTATTACGTACCGATATATTTTATGGCGTTTTCAATATTTCATAACCGCTTCCATTTTGTGGTTTGCTAGTGCAAAATATAACGAATACATCTAACTATTACTTTATGACGTAGTTAATATAAACTGTTATGAATAAAGCAACACAAAAATCTATAATCTGGTGCTCCTGTAAATTAAAGGGAGCTAAGTTTACTAAGTTAGTCACACGTTTAATTTATTTAATTATATTACAAATTTGTTACTAACTTCGTTTCGTTGTGCTAGTCCGAATTCGTGAAGGAGCAACAGCGAATCTTTGGACATTTTTTGTGTATGGAAGGGCAAGTCCTTACTTTATAGTGGGTCAATGTTTTCAATATTTAAGTATAGATACTTTTTATTTTATTTAACTGTTCAGAAAATAAATTTAGAAAACAATATGATATAATATGTTATATTATATAAAACAATAATATCGCATAAGGATTATCCTGATATGATAGTTGGAAGATGATGTAAAAAAATAAATAAATAAAATTTGTCTGAAAGAAATATCTAATACACGATAAGTTTCACTTAATCCGGTAATAATTTTTCCGTTTGCATGGTTTGTAATAAAAGAGTACAAATTAATATATTTTTTAAATGACTTTATTTTTATGTAAATAGTTTTCGTAAAACCAAAGATTCATTAAATGCTCAAGGCTTTCTTAAACAAGCATAATAGTTAAAGTTATTACCTCTGCTCTGTAGCATTTATAGGTATCTGTAATATGTTTTCTACTGAAACTCTATTTTCTCCCTAGAACTGTGAGTCAAAAGATGAATCCTTATTTTAACACATGTTCCCTCCTTTCTATAATCTGGACTCTTTCAAACGAGGCGTGAATAGGCATTTTGCGGGTAGGCAGGGAGAGGGACTTTATTTCCACTTACCATCAGGTGGAGTAGAGTCATCTGCCCTACTTTTCAAATAAAAAAATAATATATTATAGACCTCTGCAAAATAGGGACCCAAACTGAAATATTATTACGTTTTCCTTACTACCTATACTTAGTATGATGTATATTAGATATTAAAAGAGTGCTGTGACCTTGTTGATTCTAAACAATGAAATATATTGATAAATGATTATTGGATGTAAAAATTATATTGCGATTGTTTTGTTATAAAGAGTGTATAGTTATTTAAAAATATATATGTGTCGGTACTCATCATATCTCACTACATAATAAAAAAGGTTTATTGTAATACAACAACAACCCTTTCTAAACTTCAACAACTTCTTTCTAAAGTCATCAAAAAATTAACAAGTATTCCCTTTTTTTTTTAAAATATAAAACCTATCGAAAGCCAAAAAGAGCAGTCGAGAGTTGACTGTAGACTGTAGAACTGTTTAAAGAACGCAGAAAAGAACGTTCGGCTAAGTGAGAAAAAAATCTACAGGCCACCATCAAAAGCCTGGTGGAAAGCATGCCAAGACGATTACATGTCATAATCGCAGCAAGGAGAGGTCATGCTCGTTATTAACTTTTACTTTTTAATATCTTTTTTATTAAAATACCACAAAAAATACTTGTAGTCTTAATTTCATTATACTCATTAATTTCATTTATGGTAAAACCGAGAGACGTTAAAATGGACATTCATTTTAACGTCTCTCGGTTTTACATTGACTAAAACACCAACTTCAGGATTAAAGTGTAAAAAAAACTATATTCTAATTAATATAAAGAAATGTCTACTCATTTATGCTAATGAAATACTCAAAATATTAATATTATCCATACAAAAGCCTATGACTAAGGTGGCCGTTTTTTTGCAAAGAAGTGTATATTGAATATTTAGTTAATTTGTTATTTATATATTTAATAGTTGTATAGATCTTCATTTATATTGTATTTTTCTTTGTATTATTGTTTCTTCCTTTATAATAAATAGTATCAATATAAAAATTTACATTCTTTATTTGCAGATTGAAGGTGGTTCATTCGATTGGTCTAAAGATCAACAGGCGACAATTCTTGGAGCTTACTTCTGGTGCTATCCTGTAACTTCTTTGGTCGGTGGAATGGTAGCTGAGAGATGGGGCCCGAGATATGTGGTGCTGGCAACATCTTTATTTAGTGCACTGCTAACTGCATTAAGTCCAGCCGCCGCTAGACTCGACTACGTGGCCCTCGTTGTTGTAAGATTCTTCCTTGGATTTGCTGGGGTACGAAAAAAAAAATTAAATAATACTTTTTTGTACTTCTTCCGATGTTTAATTTTATGATTTCTTTGCAGGGTTTCATGTATCCTGCACTTCATGCTTTGGTAGCGCGATGGGCACCGCCAGCAGAGAAAGGAAAATTCATAAGCGCTCTAATGGGTGGAACTTTGGGGACAGTTGCCACTTGGTCCCTTACTGGTCCATTGTTGGAGAAATACGGATGGGCTTCTGCATTTTACGTTCCTGCGGGACTAACGTTTATTTGGTGCGGATTCTGGTGGTATCTTGTAGCAGATACACCTTCGGACCATCCTAGAATAACAATAACGGAAAGAAAATATATATTAGATGCGCTGGGTGATAATATTAAGAAGTCAAAGGTTGGTTTAAAAGTTTTTAAGTTGTAAAGATAAATTTTAGTTTTTTATTTAGTTAAATAATGAGTACTTAAAACATATAGCATTGCTCTTTGTACGTTTGTCTGATTATTTTATATCATTTTAAATTATTGTATGTTGTTGTTTCAGGGTCTCCCACCATTCAAGAGTATCTGCACGTCATTTCCGTTCTTAGCTATGATTGTTTTACATTTTGGAAATTTATGGGGCTTGTATTTCATTATGACAGTTGGACCTAAATTCGTATCCAGTGTTCTAGGTTTTGAGTTAGCAGCGGCTGGTATTGTATCTGCACTTCCATATCTGGCTAGGCTCTTTATGGCAGCCATATTTGGATCTATAGGGGATTGTATACTTGCGAAGAAACTTATGCCAACAACTGTTATTAGGAAATTCTTTTGTTTATTCTCACATATTATCCCTGGAATTCTTCTTGTGTTGCTCATGTATACTGGATGTTCAACAGCCCTATCTGTAGCACTAATCACTTTGTCGATGGGTTTTAACGGCGCCGCTACATTGACAAATCTCCAAAATCATCAAGATCTGGCTCCTAATTACGCAGGGACTTTGTATGGAATTGCCAACTTTATTGGAAGCACTGCTGGCTTTTTTACACCTATGATAACTGCGTATTTCACAAAATCTGGGGTAAATATGATTCATAGTTCCATGTTTATTTCATTACCGAATTTATACAGATTATTTTATGATATATTGAACTTTTTTGTGTATAATTCTTATGACAATATTTTGGTATTTGCAGGACAGCTTCGAAAACTGGAGTCCAGTATTTTTTGTAGGAGCTTCCGTTTATGTAGTTTCTGCTATTTTCTTCATTTTGTTTGGTACTAGCAACATTCAGAGTTGGAATTTTACTGAAACAGATAAAACCGATGGAAAAGACACTAAGAAACCGAATGACTCTAGTGATATGAACGATTCTTCGAAGAATGGGTATTCAGGAGATTTGAAGGACAATCCTACAAGTGTTACTACTCGTACCTAAAATATAAGAGAACGTTTCAAATGGTCGACAACTTAGAAGAAATTATTTATTACATTCCTCTTAGAATATGATTAAAGGGAATAAGATCTGACTTATAAACATTCCATAGTATTATGTTAATATTACGTCATATATTGAACTGAATATTTTGCTATAAAAATGTGTATGTAAGTAGATAATTATATTATGTAGACACCATTAATTTTAAAAGTTAATTATTTTATAGGACTTAGTGATAAAAATTATATATAAAAATAAATATAATATTTTCATTGACTTACTATAAACTAAGGACCGGCCCTACCATAAACAAAATGTCTAAAGTATTGCTGGTGCTCTTTCGTAAATTCTCACTAACACAACAAAACAAAGTTAATCAGACGGTAACTGTATTCGATTCTATTGCAAGCTTGTGACTGTGCTAACTTCATTCTATTATGTTGCAAGCTTGAAACTAACTTCGTATCGTTAAGTTGATGTTGAATTTAGTCTTCAACATTTTGTTTGTATGGAAGGGCCTGGCCATAATACATATTAAGTCTTATGAATATTTTTGAATTTTTGATATCAATTATAAATTTTATGATATTCCAAAATGTGCCTAATGAATATTGATTATTTATATAAAGCTGCGACTGTGATGTTTAGTACCAAAAATATGATGTATATTAGTATTTGTTTCAGTTTATATTATTATCAATATTTATTATGTAGGTAACGATTAGGAGTTAAAAGACATTTTAACAAATATGACATTTAGTTTTTTTTTAATAAAGAATTTATGCATTTGTATATTTTATGTAAATTATTTTAATGTGACGCGCTGCACTGTACTTAATCATGAAATATAATTTTAATTGAACATAATTTGCCTATTATTTTGTAATATTTAATTGGTAATTAAAAATATTACAATGGGTTCTTTCAAAAACAAAATAATTTCGATTAAATGACATAGGTAGAGAGATATTTTTCAATATAAATCTTACATAATCTATATTATATTATGCTCAATATTCAAGATGGCTTTGTAACTTGTGATACATAAAAGACATATCGTTTGATCAATTTGGTTACTAATTTTGTATTTGCTTCTTGTAATGTTTAAAATTCGAGTAAGAGCCATTGTAAGTAATGTTCAATCATAATTATAATCTCAAGATGAGCTTCAAATTGATATTCAGTTATGGTTTGTAGGTGGGGTTGATGATATTTATTGGATATTTTATGATCTACATAGTGCGATACCATCTTAGTGTGCATATCGTCGATATGGTGGAAATGCCTAAACGTTTTATGAATGTATATTACAATGGTACCGAGTCGCTCCGTGCAGTATTAACTACACGTTCTGGGGTTTGTTTGATTAGTTATTTTTTATAAAATTCCTATAACCCTTATCTACGAATTATGATCACAGAAGAAAGACTGGTATTACATACGCAATTAAGTCTCACATCCCAATGATTAGACTTAGCTCAATTCACCCAGATTTCACGGATGTCAGAGCAATTGAAAAGTCTATATTAGGTAGCTAGTACTAATGGTAGGTCTTTTGTTGCAAAAGGCCGGCTAGGTAGGTATAACCTCATTTTGAAATTGTCTACCGCAAATCAGTAGTTTCTTAGGCATTACTGTATTCCGGTTTGAAGGGCACTGTAGGCTAGTGAAATTACTGGGCAAAGGAGATTTAAGAACCAATATCTCAAGGTTGGCAACGCGTGAGTGACACCTACTAATGGAGCTCATAGGCTATGGCAACCGCTTATACCATCAGATGGGCCGCATACTCGCTTGCCAACCTATGACCATAAAAAACGTAGGTAAGTGTTGCGCCAACGCCAGTGTGCTCTAACGCTAACGTGATTCTTTAAATTGCTTGTTGCTTGCTTTTAAGTGCCATTTTAAAGTCACTCAGTACACAAACAAACGAATAGCTAAATATTGGATGACTTCACGAACAAAACAAAGTATACCTATTGGTACTACCTATTTTGTATTTGATTTTTTGATACAGTATCGAGTTTTTTCTGTGGCATAATATAGTATGCCAGATGAGTTTTTAATTCCAGGGATTTATAGATATCTTACATTGGAATGAAATGAAAATTGCGTTACTATTGGCAGCATATTATATAGGATATTGTGTCTGCTTTCCACTATTTCACAATATTGGAGACACGTAAGTTTTGTTATGTATTGTTCATTGTTATTAAGTTAGCTAGAGCTACAAAATGAAGCATTATTTTATTTTGATGCATGAAATTTTATAATCAAAATTCAGTAGGATATATTTTTTAAAGTAATTTATGATCTCAATTTTTATCATCATTGATGTAAGGATCGTATAACTCCGAAAACTTTCTATCTGCCATCTATGATCAAATTTAATCCTGAAAAATTCAATAGCTTGTAGGACTCACACATAGAGGGCTCCTTACCATCGTAAAATTTAAATATTAAGTTTCTTGTATTTATTTACCCCTTTAATTTTGAAATTAAATTTCGGTTATTAGTTCGGTTATTATTTCAGTTCATAGGATACAGCCGAAAACATTAAAAATATATAGTTTGTTGCAAAGGCACTTTATTTTTACAATTTAATTTCAACTCTCAACACACACAGACCAAAAGACGGACAACAGAGGTTTAGTTATAGGGCTTCCGTATGCATCCTTTTCGCAACCACCGAAAAAAAAACAAATTTGGTTGATGTAGATTGAAGTATCGTTATGGTTTTAAATTAAGGCATTCTGAACGATTTTTTACATATGTTTTTGGATATATCTTGAATGAACACTAGTGTCGATCGATATTACTTGCGTTGTTGGAGATTGCGTAACATACACAATGACAAGGAAAAACACAACCAGACCGGAAAATGCCTGTATGGTCAATCCGCGACCTGTGCAGCTTAAGGCAGGTTCACTGCCGCTGCGCCACAACGTCGTCACTATATTTTTTAGTAATCATTTTGCAGATTTGGACCAATGTGGGTTGTCGGCACAGCTGGTTTGACATCAGGTGTATTAAATTGTCTAACCCCAGCATCCGCTTACTATAACTTCTGGATGGTTTTTATTATACGAATTTTAATTGGATTCTGTGCGGTTAGTTGATGTTGACAGTAAAGGATATTATTTGTTATTAACGATGATAAATAGAAATGTATTTTTATAGGGTGCTATGTTACCTAATATGGTTCAAGTACTTAGATATTGGGTCCCACCTACTGAAAGACATCATTTTATGTGGGCATATTGTGGTAAGATCTATAATGGAAACTAAAAAAACGTTATATTCTCAGTGATTTTATTGCTTGCTCGTCGCGTCGTTTCGTTAGTACTTTAGTTAGTGGCTGTGCGGTGTTAGTTTTAGTCGTTAGTGGTTGTGGTATTGTAGTTACAAGGATAGTTCATAAAGAACTCTGACATCATTTATTTTAGAAACAACCAAAAACAGTCGGGATTTTGGCCTCCCGAATCACAAAAAATCTCAGTCGAATATCAGTGTGTGGTCACCATTCCATAGAGTATAATATAATATATTATGATTGCGACAGTGAGCAAGCAAAGAAGCGCTATTATAAATATAACTAATCGTAGTTGAATCCTATCAGGTATTACAACAGGAACTTGTTCTACATTTCTTATATGTGCCGCAGTACAATATTACTTTAAATGGTCTATCGGATTTTATATTTCTGGAATAGTACAAATATTTTGGGCGGGCACTTGGGTTTTTATAGTAACTGATAGCCCAGCGAAACATTCGTTCATATCTAAAGAAGAATTAGGATATTTAACGACATCTATCGGAACAGTTTTTAATATAAAGGTATTGATATATTTTCAAATTAATTCAAAATATTGCTACTTGTAATTCAATGACTAAAGGAGAAGTTTCTGATTTCTTATATATATGTATATATTTTTGTCTTTGAGCTTCGATATATCTTAAGCCGATTTAGACATTTTTATTTCCAGCTCTGATAAAAGATTTCCACTAATATTATAAATGTGAAAGTATTGGATGGATGTTTGTTACTCTTTCACGTTAAAACTATTTTACGGATTTAGATGAAATGCTAATAATATGCTACACACATAGCTTTTTACCTGGATTAACACATACCATACTTTTTATCCCGGAAAAATATTGGGTTCCTGTGGGATTATCAAAAAACTATTTTAACGCGAGCGGCGCCGTGGGCACTATTGAGTAATATATTACCAAACGCAAATAAGGCAATCATTTTGTACTTGTTCATTTGTGCCTCTGGCGGTTGAAATAGTTTTCTTTAAAATAATTTTAATTTACAGTTAACAAACTCTCAAGCCCCGTGGAAGCTGATATTGAAATCTATACCATTTTGGGCTCTTTGCGCTCTTAATTTTGGATACGCTTGGATGATCATTTCTGTTTGTTTACACGGACCACTCTATTATACTATTATCCTTAACTACAGCGTTTATGAAGTAATCTATGTTAATTTCCTCTTAATGTACTTAAATCGTTTCGATTGATAGATCAATAGTTCTATTTAAATTTCAGGCATCAGCTTTGGCAGCTTTACCTTTCCTTTTAAGGTTGATATTCGGTACAATAATCATTCAAACGTATCATTGGTACAAACACAACGTAAAAATTAAGAGAATTAAACACATTCGGAAATATTTTATAGTTGTTTGTAAGTATTTTATTAAATTAATATCTTTTACTGTAATTGCATCAATAATCCTTTTCGACCATTACTATGTTAAATGGTGTAAGTATAGGCTAGTAATGGAAGTCATTACTAGCCTATACTTACACCAGGTTTAAACAAATGTACCAAAAAAGGGTACTGTTTTTAGTTTATGTATGACTGGTCCTTTGGCTGTAGCACAAATGGTTACGTTGATTTTAACTATTAGATTACATTCGACTCCATTTAATCTTGAATCCATCACCGGGTTGGCGACGCCATGGGTTAATAAGTTTAGAGTTACAAAGCATTCATTGGGATTGTTTATAGGTATTTTTTAGTATCCTATTAAAATGTTGTTATCCTTAGAAGTTTTGAGCTTCTTGCTTTTTATATATAAATAATAAAACGCTGCACACTCAACTGCGCCCTATAGAATAGTAATATTCTGTATCGAGAATCAGAAAACACATACAAAGACAAGGACAGATCCACCCAGACCAGAAAATATGCTTGCATGGTCAATACAAACATATTATGCTCCGAGCTGGAATCGAACCCGAGAACTGTGCCGTTGAAGGCACGTTCGCTGCCGCTGCGCCACAACGTCGTCAGAAATAAATTAATCTTAAAATAGAGCACAAATAAGCAAGTATTATTTCAAATAGTTTTATATAGCTCACGTATTACCGGGACTATTGCTGTCGATGGTGTGGTTCGTACCTATCAACCCTGGCCCAGTTCTGCTGACCACAGCTATCGCCCTCACCGCAGCGGGAATGGATCTCACTTTAGACATTTGTTACGTAATTATCGTTTTATATTTTACTCTTTTATGTAAATTTAATTAAAAATCACACCTTAAATCCATACCAACAAGATAAAAAACAAAACGATCTTTTAAAGGATGGAATATATATAAAATTAGGAAACAACTGTTTTAGGAATTATCTTCTAATTATGTTAACGCAATCAACACCGTTATTAAAATAATTGGTAACATACCTGGAATTATAATTTCAATATGTGTTGGAGAAGTGACTTATAAATATAAGGTTAGTATATTTTAGTACAAAATAACTTTTTGCCTAAAATATTAAGAATCAATAAAGAATTGATATTAGTAAGATTAACATTACTTAATAACATATACACTGTTTATAATCTACTATATAACCCATAATGAAAAAATCTGTGGCACAGATTCGAATTAAAATAAAAATAAAAGACAATATACCAGATTTTAAAAAAATCTTAAGTAGTATTAGTGCGTAAAAGACACAATCTAATACGCTCTAATACGGCCTACCTGCATGGGCGTAGCCAAGATTTGGCCCAAGGAGACTAAAATCATAATTTAATGCCTAGAGGGACGCAAAATGACCATTCTCACCAACAGCTATTGGTTAAAATTAAACAGTTCAAAATGTATTATATTCATCAATTTCTTAGTATTTTACAAGGCCCAAGGTGGAGCAGCTGCCCCCTTACTACTACTACATCGCTACGCCCATGCCTACCTGAAGGCAAGCGGTTGTCATAGCCACCATTCATTATTGGAGGTGTCACTTACGCATTGGTACTGCGACAAACTACCTTACTATTACTTAAACGTACATATAAGTTAGGTAGGTAGGTAGGTAGGTAGGTATATTTATAAGTTAGGTAGGTAGGTATATTTAAAGCCAGCGCATTGGAGTCGCATGCATCTAATACGCATAGAAAATTTATTCTTTGATTTTTTATAGAATTCTGCTCTAGTTTGGCAACATGTTTGGAGCTTTCATGGAACAATATTGTTGTTAAGTGGGCTCATATTCTTGATTTGGGGTGATACCCACACTCAAGAGTGGAATAACATAAGAAGGTTATAAATTACATAAAATGTTTGTGCAATAATAACTAATAAGTAAATATACTAATTACGTCCCAAAAACAGTTAAACTGTCTGATATTAACTCATTACTCTAATTAAGACAAATAGCCTTATGTAAAATTTTATTGGTTTACACATTGGTTTTTTGGATATTAAAGGGGTTGAATGTGTGTATGGAAGTCCATAATTTTTTAAACTAGAAGCATGGAAAATTTGTTTTTCTTAAATTCCAACCTTTATAATATAAAACGTTTCAAACTTGATATGAAAGGTCTACCCTACCCCAAATTTAACGCGATCGCTGCCGTGGGCAGAAGTTAGTTTTTAAATATGCATAACAAGGTTCTCCTTTAATTAGAACTCTAAACTAAAAGGTACTTATTATTATATGATTGTAAAGGCCACTGCGGAAAAGACGCCTCGTTATAAGACCCTCTGCTATGTCAAACATTGTCGAAGTTGATGAAGACGATAGTTCGTAAGTTAAATTATGTTTCTTAATTCTGTTAATATTGCGTGTATATTGGTGTGGCACTTGTGAATAGTGTATTAAGTGCAAAAATAGTATTTTCGGAAAAAAGCATTAGAAAGTTTGTAATATTTCACTTTTCACAAGATTAACTTCAGTTAACTTAAGTAATCATTTCGTTATAGAGTCAAGAGATGATATCGGACAACAGAAAATATATATGTAAAAAATGTCTTTCATTAACTAGTTTTACTTTATAATTTCAGGTATCGCGCTTCTTTAGCGAAACAGCCAAGAAAACTTCAATCTTTGATGCTTCTATCGACTTAATTGACTTGACTTTGATAAAAAAAAATATAGCAAAATAATGAATAAAAATTTATTAATGGAAAGATATCTTTCTTGTTTCTTTTTTTCTGTGAGAGCTCAAAATCTTTAGATTGAAGTCATAAGTAGTTTTTTTTTACCGAAAAACACTTTACAAGCATTAAGAACTTGAAGGAATGATTTCATTCATAAAAACAAAAATTATTGGCAATAAACTTTAAAATTTATACATCATTTTACTAAAGACGTAGGCACCTTCATCTAAAATTACTTTTCCTCATACTCGTAGAAAGTAAAGGCTCTTTAAAATAAATTAAACGGGCTCTTAAAGTATTTTTAAAATACATCTAGTTTCAGGTTTATGGTACATAATTATTTTGTAACATTGCTTCACAGTAAGTAACTATTATTAAACAGTAATGACTATTATGGACTGTAGGTACTATTGTACGCAGTTCTTACCTATTACTTCCTTGTAAGTAGTTTCAAGAAAAATTTCTACGGTAACATGTAGGAGTATCATGTACTAGTAACTAGACCTAGAAATTTATCCTTCGATTTAAAAAAATTGGGTGGATCCAATAAATACACGATATTTAATTAATGACTACCCTACATATATTTATTTATAATTGAATAGAACAAAAACTCAAAAAGCCAAAATCATTTTTCACTGTTTTTTTTTTAAATAATAAAGAGGCTTTACTCGCATTCAAACCGATTTAATTTTAGTCCTTGAGTTTATAGATTTTGCCAGATGATATTGTACTTTTAGGAATCTGAAGTGAGGAGACTTTTTAAAAGTAACAATTTTAATATTTGTTCATTACAAATAATCGTAATACAAATAAATCGGTAAGCGTATATAATTACTGGTTTTTCTAACACATAACTAGTAAATAACAAAAATAAATGAATACTTAAATGGTTCACGACCCAACCGAGATCCGCACGTCGCGTCGCGCTCACACGGTCGGGTGAGTCTATCGTATAGAATGCGTTCGGAGCGCTGCCTCCATCTCCGATGACGTCCTTAGCCGTGGTTCGGCTTCGCAGGAGGCACCCTAAGGACGGAATCAAATTTGAGTCCCCTTGAAGGCTGCCCCTTTATCACGGCTGAGTCACTGTACTGCAATACACATTCCGAAAAAAAAAAGACAACCGAGTATATAAAGACTGACATTTTGGTTTTCCCGCCAAATTAATGTAGTACAAACATCCCTTTATTTGGAAGCCACTAAGGAAGAAGAAGAAGAAGAACATCCCTTTTTTTTTTTTAAAAAAAAAGGCCATGGAATAAATTAAGAGGCTTATTTCTTTCTATTGTACGGAATTCTATGCATTTTCCATGATTTTTCAACGTTGACGTTAGTGTCAACTGTCAAGTGTCAAATATCAAATTGTCAGTATTGTGCGATCCTTTGTCATAGACCGATAGTAGTATATCTTAATATATTACAGGGAAATATATTAGTATACTATTATTTCTTAGTTACATAAAAATGATGCAACGTAGTATAATTGAATATTATGCTGAACATGATGGTTACAAGTGCGGTTACTGTAAAAAACCAGACTCAAATTATAGTCATGGTAAGACTCTTAATATTTTTTTATTGTTTTGTCCTTCAAATCATTTGCAATTAATTTTTAAAAATCATATAGGAATGTGGGCTCATAGAATGACTGTCACAGACTATCAGGATCTAATAGATAGGGGGTGGAGGCGGTCCGGAAAATATTGTTATAAACCAAGTTTGGATGTCATCTGTTGTCCCATGTATACAATTCGGTTTGTATTAATTTGTATTCAATTTGCCTTTAAAATAGGACTCACAGTATACTATAATTTTTTTTAATATACAGATGTAGAGCATTAGAATTCAAATCATCTAAGTCACAGAAAAAAGTACTGAAAAGGTTTAACAAGTTCCTTATGGGCCAAGATGAAATTCATAGTATGATAATAAAATCCACAAGCAGGGAGGATATGGTAGTTGACAATGTTGAGGCTAGAGAACAGTTTGTAGAAACCACGAGACCTCCTCAAGAAGGAATTGTTACTGATATAAATATTCCTTTTATCGAAGATGAAAGTGATCCAAGAAATGAAAGCTCGGGTGAGTAATCATTGTGCATTGATATTATATTACATTCTTTATTTATTGATATTTTATTAGTATTAATCTAAAATGGAATTTGTCATTATTTTATAAATTGTGTAATAATTTGAATTAGTCATTCCTTGGTTTCAGAAATAATGCAATCACAAAGACCAACTACTAGTAAAACAATTCTAGTTGAAGGTAATAAATTTATATTTAGCAATAACCAAAGTCTTTGTGTTTAACAAAACTACTAATAAATTTGAAATGTTGTATGATTAGATGTTAATTACTCACTCAAAAACTACTGAACATACCTATTTAAATAAATACTTTTTATCTGAGAAAAATATTTTGTATCTGTGGGATTAGCTAGAAACAAAGTAAATGAAATTGGGTTTAGGTATGTCTTATGGAATATTATCTAGACCAATTTCTAAAGTTAATATAATAATATAAAAACTGCTGAGACTAATTTCAAATATTTTGTGTAACATTGTTTTCTGTTACAGGAAAACCAGCAGAACAAATAGAAACAGTTGTAGATAAAAGTATAACAGTCAATCAAAGTAAGGGTAAGTGTCTTTTAAATTTGTGCTAAGGCAATGTCTAGATATACTACTGTAAAATCTGACATAAATCAAATCCAGACATGACAATCAAATGAATCAATGAAATGAAGATTGAAATTAATAGAGACATACATAAAAGATATAACATAAATTGTACAAGTATTGAGGGTATTGTTTCAGAGTTATCAACAATATAAATATTTTTCAGTTGCTGGTCCGGATCCAACAAAAGCTCCTTGCAAGAAAGCAAAACAAATAAGGCGAGAGAGAATGTTAGAAAAACTTAAAAATAAAGGTGTTGACATAAACAATATAGATTCCAGAAATAAAAATAAAGAGAAACAAATTGAAGATTTTATAAATGAATTGCCTTGTCAAGTTAAAAAGAATCTTGTGGTATGAATTTAATTATATTATATTAAGTAGAATTATAATATGGTATATATGTTTATTGCATCTGACTGTATTTCCACTACATCCTAAACCACGCAACAGTTTTTGATGAAGTTTGCACCATCAGTTAGATAAAATTTATCAACTAAGGTTCATATATATATAATACTAGAGGGCCCGCAGACATTGTCCTACCCCAGAAAAAAATTGAAATCGAATTGTGAACAGAAGTGACACAGGTGAAAATTATGAAATTATTAATATTGCTATTAAAAATAATAGGGGTTGATGGTACAAGGGTGAAATTTTTTTTTAATGCCACATAATAATAATAAAAGTAAAAATTTTGTCCAAAAATTAACCTGGTCCACCACCTTCTAGGGGTACAAAAATAGATGGTTCCCAATTCTCAGATCTACCGGTCGAGCCATTACGGAGGAGTTTGTAACAAACACCGCATTACGAGAATTTAATATATTAGATAATGGTACTCAGAGAAAAGCGAGTGAGGGTTTTAGTTACATAATAGTTTCCTGTTTATAGCTATTGATGAAGTGTTCTTGTTTCCTTCTTTCAGATAAAATTAGTGAGAACATCACCACCAAGTCCTGAATGGTTTGCAACATCCAAAGAGACTCATGAAGTTTATGTGAAGTATCAGACAATAATCCACGGAGATAGGCCTGAGAAATGCACTGAACCTAAATTTCATGACTTTTTAGTTCATAGCCCGTTATTGGTAATAATATTTTATATTTATTCACCACTAAATAAT
Source organism: Hestina assimilis (assembly GCA_023373885.1). NCBI lineage: Eukaryota > Metazoa > Arthropoda > Insecta > Lepidoptera > Nymphalidae > Hestina > Hestina assimilis. The sequence goes on from CM041754.1 coordinate 9,150,510, forward strand.
TTAAAGATTAAATTTATTAACTATTTACCTAACTTTGAAAATACATTATCTTTGATGGACAATAACAATCAAATACTGTGTAAATAATTCTATTTCATACCTTAAAAACCGAATATTAATACGAAATTATATTGATTTATTTATAATACAATAAAAATTAGGGACCGTGCATCGGAGAGCATATTGAGCTGTCTGTCCCGATCGTGGCTATGGGCATACTCGTTACCCACAACGGTGTCAACGGCTCCCCATTAAGTGGCGCTGTCAAGGCCAGTAAGACCAACAGCAATACACATTTAAGAAAATAAAATAGTTCTCTGTTTACCGAGTCAACGCATATCACCACTTAGGGTCTATTCTTATATGTCTATAGCACCACTATAGACATTATGAGAATAGACCCTTTCATTCATTCACTCTTTCATTCATTCATTTCGTTCATGAATTTTTTATTTCATAAAATCAATATTAATTTTTATAATATTATTATTTAATTTACAGGAAGAATACTCAGAGTTTGGCCCTCCCAGTGGTTATGGGTCATTTCATCAACAATACTGGTTGGATGGAAAAATAATAGCGGTGGGAGTTGTGGATATCTTGCCAAAGTGTGTCTCTTCCGTTTACTTCTTCTATGATCCGACGTATAGGCATTTAACCATGGGGACATACGGTGCTCTTAGGTAAGGATTTATATCTTGGATTTTTTTGAAAAACTACTTAAGAATCTTTAAGTTTTTTTTGCAAGGCAAATGTGTAAATAAGAGTATGGTTTGCTTAATATACTGAAGTTAGTCATAAGCTTCATTGCTGCTGATGTAGCTTACTATATCTATGACTGGAGTATCAACGAATACACCGGCCGATGTTTTATTTCTATTACTAAGCTGGCAAGCTGCATATGGCCCACCTTATGGTAAGCGGTTGCCTTAGCCTATGAGAGCCCGCAACACCATTTGTAGGTGCAACTCACGCTTTGCCAACACCGAGATATTGGTTCATAAATCTCCTTTGTCCAGTAATTTCACTAGCCTACAGAGCCTACACCAAAACACAGTAATGGCAAAGACCGATGCGATGGTGCCTACCTAGCCGGCCTCTTGCAACAAAAAACCTACAACTAGTGTGACTAATAGCGCTGGTGGAATAATCTCTGCTGCGACAGCGATTATCCCAACAGCGGGAGATGGGGTCGTCACGTCCCGATGTAGATCGACGTCTTCAATTGATTGTCAAAATCTACGTGGCAAAAAGCATTGATAAAGTTTTGTAAGCCAGTTGATGTATGATTTTGAAGTATGACTGCTGTAAAAAGTATTTTCTCTTAATTTCAGAGAGATTGAATTCACCAGACATTTGCATACCCTGTGTCCTGATCTAAAATACTATTATATGGGATTTTATATACATTCTTGTCAAAAGATGAGGTATAAGGGTAATTATCATCCATCGGACTTGCTCTGTCCGGAGTCGTACAAATGGTTCCCTATCAAAGACTGTATAGAGAAACTAGAAACCGTGCCATATTCGAGATTCGATCCTGACATAGATAGTGTTGATGAAAATTTCCCAAAAGATAATGATATTAATTATATACCAGTTTTATGGAAAGGGGAATTAATGCGTTACAAGATGTATAAACGAAAAGCCGGCAGGAGTACTGATGATATAGAGGAGATACAAGAATATGCTCGGCTTGTCGGTTCTAAGTTAGCTACAAGTTTGGTACTCGTCAGATAACTTACTGTTGATAATAAGGGTAGTTTTAGGGCCTTCATTCTTCTCTTCTCTTCTTATCGAGTGGTTACTGGTCAACCTAGTGTCAGAGTTGTTCAGGTCGCCCGTAGGCCTCTGACTTGACTTATCGACTGTTGTCAAATTGTCAACTGCTGGGACCGACTTTTTACGTGCCCTCCGAAGCACGGAGACGCTCTGTTGTAATACCACTACGCGATCACCCATTTAGTGACTGACCACGCCTAAAGTTGCTTAACCTACCGATCGTATACCGATCAGTGGATGCACCCGGCTATGAGCGTCTCGGTCTTCATTGACCATGTTTTACGTCTTTCATAGCTTTAGTAATAGCATAATATAACATTTTATTTATGTATAATTTATTTTAACAGGATTTGTACAAAGTACAAATGTTTGAACTACTATCGAAAACTTCGAAATCCAATATGAAAATTGATTGTATGTGTATAATTATTATTTCGTACAAATTCTTTAGAAATGTTTAATTTGTAATTCCTTGTTAATTCATTAACATTAATTAATATATCGTACTTAATTTAGTTTAATAACTGTCATTGCATTTTAATACCCACCTGCCGTTTCACCTAAAATAGTATTTCCATTTTAATGTAGTTACTAAGTTATATTAGAATAATTGTGTACAATAATAAAATTATCTGTACAGTATACGGTTTTAATAAAATGTTTGAAACATTAATGTTTTTTATTTATTTTCTACACTTTTTAAAAGTTAGTTTATAGTCTTCTTCTAAGTCGAATCCTCATGACTGAGGGTCGTGTCTGCCTGGAGCCAGCGCACAGGTGTTGATCAAATTTCTCCATTTGTCCCGGTCTTGAGCCTGTCTTAAAGCAATGTTAAACGACACTCCGGATAGTTCCCGAATTTGGTCAGACCACCGTGTTGGAGAGCGTCCTCGCGGTCTTTTGCCTTGTACTTGGCCAGCTATCACAAGCTTCTCGAGGCAGTCTCCCTCTCTCCTAGCTATGTGGCCAAAGTACTCGAGTATTCGTTGAAGGCAAGTGGTGGATAAGCGGGTATCGATCTTCAACTCGTTCAGGATGGACACGTTTATAGGATGGACAAGTTTATAGTATACAAACAATAATTGTTAGTTTCACACCTATACCTAGTAACCATAGAACTAGTTATACTTCTATGATCATAACCTTATAGTTGATTAAACTAGCATAAAAATATCGTAAGCCTAGATGTATGGTTTTTTGACATTATGATCTAGTTTCAATAGATAAAAATATCTTAATTTTTCTCCTGAAAAACTCCATTCTGCAGTCCCATCCATTTCTGATCTGTCTGCATGGAAAGTAGCATCATGTTAACAATTACTTCGAATACAATTATAAAAGGAAAGGTCTACTTACATTTAAGAGTTAGATACCGTTGATAAAAAATAGTTATTCTGGTGTTCCCGCCGAGAGATTACTGCAGTTACTGTATGTGAATAAGAACTTGCGATAAATATATAATAAATACTTGAATCTTTTGTTCCGAAGTGTACTCCTTCACTACAGTCACCGAACAGCGAGCTTTTTAAACTTCATTATTATATTTTTCGTCTAAACTAATTCGGAATTGGACCTGCACAAATCAACATGTTGAGGAGCCCAATCATTAGCGTCCGAGGCCCTTGGCAAATTCTTCTAATTCGTCACTTGTTTATTATGCACGATAATAACTAAGAAGGGATATTTTTTATATGCTGGAATTTGAGTGATTATTGTCTTAAAATGCTTTAATAACGAGCGCCTTTGTTTTTTCCTGTGATCACTGCCTCTCGTCTACAGCAGAAAGGGATGTTTGTAACCTGTGTTTCAAACGGCCGCTGCCAAATGCGTCTACGGTATTAAATACGGCATCTAAATAGCTGGTGAAACACTATAATATAGTATGGAGAATAATTACGATAAAAAGCCACGGTATCCAAGCCAATCGAAGAGAAAAATAATTATAGTATTGATAGTTGTTTTGCGGTTTTCACTATTAATAGCCCTGCTCGTCTGGAGAAGTACGTTAAGTAAGAGTACAAGTATACTGTTGAGTGTTAAACGTACGATGAGACCGGATCACATGTTTGTGTGGTCAATAAATCTATCTATCCTCAGCGGGAATCGATTCCGCGTCCAGTTGTGCTTAATGCAGAGTTATCGCTGTATCACAACGGTCAGCTATGGTAGGTAATATCTTTTCATCAGATAAGATATGTTTGTCTACTTTTGGCGGCAAGTATAAAAAAAATCATTGGCAAAATCGATTGTGTAAACTAAATAATAAAACTTTGATGGGTACTACAAAATATAAAACCTCCTTTTCATTAATGCTATTAATGTTACATAAAACAGAGTTTACAGTTATTACTTTTATATTTCATATTAATAACTTTTATATTATAACGTGAGATATGTTTTTAATAACCACATAAAAATCAGTATAAGAAATTATCGAATTCTTCTTCATTCATTCATTCTTCATTGGAGAAGAGCAATTTACTTATCAGGAGTTAACGATTATTATCAAATGTTTTGTGATGGCAACCAAGACCAACAGCTTAACGTGATCTTCGAGGCACGGTGGGAAGAACCCCAAACAAACGCCCAGACCGAAACAGATATTAGTAAGATTAATACAAACATCTACCCGAGCGGGAATCGAACCCGCAACCGTCGAGGTTAAAGGCAAACTCGCTACCCACAACACCAAAACGATGTCTAGATTTCTTATCGAGTTGTACAATGTACATTGCACATGGCTTAATTAGGTACACTTATAGCATTAATAAGAAAAATGTGGAACTTGTGAATATAATGTGCTATATATTCGTATATACGTTGTTAAAATTAATTTATTATACGGGTGATCAATTTGTTAGTATAGAGATGTAAAAGAAACCAGAAATGCGAGCGAAGCTATTAACGTAATAAATAAAGTATAGAAATTGTCTTACCTGAACCACTTATGATCGCATAAGACAGATTGTAAAGAGGAACATTTTCGTTTGCATTCTTTAACTTGGTAACTTGTAAAAACATTATATTATTAAATATGTTTTTGAATTGTATATGTGTGAGTAGAAAACCTAAAATTTATTATAGGACCAACATAATACTATTTACAAGACTGTAGGTACTGCTGGGAAACCAGGCCAGTTTGTTAGTCATGTAAAAGTATAATCTAATTGAACTTATAATGAAATAAAGTCTTCGTTTGCAATAAAAGTAGTTAGGTACTTAAGAAACTGGTCTTAGCCGCCACTCTGCCGCGAGCCGGGATGTTTGTTTCAGATCCTACATAAATCAGGCGTCGCCAGAGATTCTGTAATAAAAAAAGTCTTTATCAACAACTAAGTAACTCCACTATTTTATAATTTTCCTTGCTATAAGACGACTTACAGTACACACGATTTGTAATGGTTTTTTTATCATCTCCATAGTATTTGAACAAAGAACAGTACTCAAATCACGGGGAAAGAAACAGTTATTTTAGCCTTCTTGTATGTACAAATAATGAGATTCTCAAATAATTACAAAGTCGTATTAACGGTACCTAATCGAGTTCCACGACGAACGTTAATAAATACTTAAAGACTGGTGTTAGGCGCAGCTTAGCATTTAGGTCTCTAAAGACCCATTGTGTTATATTCTAAAGGAGTAGTAGCGACGAACAATGTAGTAATTTTCTAGAAACGTATTATAGAAAATGTTGTAAAATGATTACACGACAGTGGTGTTGACGTAAAATTAAGCGTAACATATAAGTAATTTTTCGGTAATTGCTAAAATATAAAAGTAAAGAAAGGCAACAATCTATCAAAGCACATGACTAAACAAGACTAAGACTTCGACAAAAATAGCAGTTTATTGCTATTTTTTTCATTAACTTGTTGCAAAAGCAGGTTTATTCTAATAAGACGATATTTATTTAGCATTATCACCTGAATCAATAAAACCTATACAATATACAAAAACACACGTCGATATGCAGTGAATGGACCAACCATCACCTCTAGAGGAGTTTGATGTTATCGTTTATGTGGGTTGTTTTAAGTTGCAATGTTCATTGACGATTGAATGGTTGAGTGGGACGCGTGTTTGAGAGGCTTTTACCATTGCGAATAGCAGTCTCATAAAGACAAGCGTTGGTGCTGCTCGCCGCAACCTTATATCCGTGCGTTGGGTCTAGATGCTTAACGTTAGTGTGTTATCAGTTTGAAAAAAAAGTGCGGCATCCTTCAAAATGAAATTCATTATAAAAATTTTTGGTAAGTTTTCCAATTTTTATTTGTTTTTTAATACTATAATCATTTTAATACAATTAACAATACGTAAGTAATACAGAATTGAATTTTATTATACTAATGCTATAACATAGACACCACTTTAAATAGTTTTAAAAATTAGAAAATTTTTTTCTACTTAAACCTTCTAAGTCCAGGATAAAATTACTTAATAGTGGGACACAGGTCGTAAAAGGCATTTTAGTACAGCCATAAACTTGATTTGTTTTATAGAACTTCCCTGACACTAGCAAACGGAATTCGTTATTACAACAACTATTATGATGGCCTTGAGTTAGTCTGTTTAAAAATAATTTACCGTCTCACAAAAAAAAGAAATAATTATGAATATACAATAAGCTGCAATTTAGATCTGATATCTCAGGATTGAATTATACAAAACAGAACGTAATTAATACTTACTTCATAATTAACTATCTTTAATAAATTATTTTACCCTTCCATATTTTTTGTCATTTTTCTTAATCAAACATAAAAAATATATACGTAAAAGTTTGAATGAAGTTTTTAGATATGAGCGATTTAGACGCTTGTCATTGAAAATTATTTATATCATTCTCTTTCTAATGGTATCAGGAACAATATAACATTACGGTACGGTATTTATAATTACAATTGCATATAAAGTCATATCGAAATTACATTTAAAATAATATTATAGGCTTTATAAAAATAGATAATTTCTATAAAAGTTATTTTATTATATAATGGACACGGAAACTCTTATAGAGTTTAGTTTCTATAATAATTATCACAATTACATCGCAAATTATGATGTCACAAAATATTACATAATTCATTCTCATTCATTCATAACTTGTTTTTGCCGCGGCTTCGTCCACGTCAGTAACGCTTTTTAAAGAAACACCTTTGCATGCAATACTGACATAATGCACCATCAAAAAATTTTCATCTACTATTTCAACCTCTTCAAGTTTTGCTTTCGCTACAAAAAGTAGCCTTTAAGCGTCTGCATGGTTCCATCTATATCAATTCCAAAATTAATTATAATTCCAAAATTAATACAACTATATATAAGGTTAATAACTTGCGGTTTATGTGTGAAATCTTCACAAAACTTACCTTCGCATTTATAATATAAGATAGAACATGATAAAAAGTTGCAAGTGTCATTATGTATTAATAATTGTAGAAGTTATAATCGAATCTTTGGTGGAGACGAAGGGAATGAATAAAATAATATAATAGTACCCACTATTATATTATTTTATCCTATCCATGCCCATAAACTAAACACAATTTGTAAAAAAAATGTTCATATGTAATTCATGAGACTGGGAACCTTTCAATAATATGAAATCGTAATTTAAAAACAAGCTTAACAAGTTATTGGATATAAACAACGAGCGATTTACTTAAAAAAAGAAAGTATTTATAATAATAATCGGTAAGCTCCTCTACTAATTTGACGAGTTATATTTTGTATCTCTAATCTCCTTGGTTTTAATCATCAGGTCATCATGTTCATATAAGTTGAAAATATAAAACCATTTCACGCTTATCAAGTCAGGTCAAATTATTGTAAAAGTACTACTGCCATAATAGTAACAGAAATAATTTATGAATGTTTGGTAGGTTATGATAGGGCTTAAAATGCCCGCCTGGTTAGCTACCACTCGTGAAGTAACTGCTCGGCCGTCCCATTTCGAGCTCAGAAAGCCTATAACCAGCTATATCCTAAAAGGGCGGTAAAGCACCTACATGCCATCGGGTGTTGCAGATGTTCATGGGCGGCAGTGATCGCTTAACATCAGATGAGCCTCATGCTCGTTTGCCTCTCTGACATTAAAAAATCAAAATATTTAAAATATTTAATAACAATCAAAAGTTTGATCTATTTTCAAGATAACTATTTAAAAATCCGGCTTAATAAAGCTTTCTTTATAATTAAAGCAAAGATATTTTAATGAGCAATCTTTTAAAAATATATGTGGTTGGAAGTTTAATTAGATTGTTATAGGAGTTGAGGAAAAACTATTTTCTTGAGAAAATTAAGATATAAAAAATTTAAATGAAAGATTTAAATTTTGATACATAATTGATCCATACTATACTCTCTCGCTCTCTCTCTTATGGAATCCAGATTTATTATTATTATTAATATTCAATTAATATTATAAACTTTTACTTTCACAAAGTAGCTTTATCTGTCCTGTATACTTTACACACCTAAATCGCTGAACCAATTTGAATGAATTTAATAGATAACCATGAGCCTAGTATCCATGGTAACGTAGACCACTTTTGGTAGCAAAAAAAAACGTGAAATAGGGAAGGAAAGTTTATACCCGGGAGCCATTTCGTTGTATTGCAATAAAGGTCACCAGGTTCCTCTTTACAAAACATTATGCACCCGGACGAGGGCTAGTATATAATGCCGCGGGCAGATGCTACTATTTAATATAGATACAAAATAAACTACTAATTTCTAGAAATGGGCGTTTAAATCCATTTTGTGAGCTCATGAAGTCTATTCTTTATCCGTACCTATTGTTTTTCATACATTAATAATTAGTAGTATTTTTTAAAATAATAAATACTAGCAATCACTTAACTATTTTTTTATCTATTTCCTTTTACATATACTATTTAAACCGTTAGTTTTACGATAAGCTAACGTAAACAGCCTACTTATAAATCATCTTAAAATTATATTTTAGTTAGCTGCCTTCGAACTTCTAAGAAGTGTACACCAAAAATGTATTGACTAAATTCATATTTAACTAAATGTGGATTCTTGGATTTATAATATTTCCGACATTGTTAAAAATCTTTTCTTTTCATTTTATAAATTTTGGTAGGTATAAAAAATAATATGATCTTTTAAAGATCCATACTATATGTGATAGATATGTATATTACGGAGACGAATTTCAAGTTATTGATGTTGTTTTGTTATTGACTCTTTAGAAACCTAAGGTTCGTGTAACTTCGCGTGGTTCATCGCTCGCCTTGAGATTTGAACTCGGATTTCTTGAAATTGACGATGCATGACAAAATATATTACGTATTGCATGTAGTTTATCGAGAAGTTATAATATATATAAGTATAATTATATTATATATAAGTATAATTATATTATATATAAGTATAATTATATTATATATACTTAATTGAAAATTATATTGTTTAAGTTTTGACATTTTACACTACATAGTTTAAAATTGAGACCCTCAAAGCCAGATGCACGATGCTCGGTAAACGATAAGCAACGTTAAATCAGGTCAGCCTATAGATGGGTGAACGCGTTGTATTATTTTAATGTTTCGGAAGGCACGTAAAAACTCGGTGTGGCTAATATCAAGTTCATTATAGTCAATAAGTCAAGTCAGAGGCCATTTCGGGCGACCTTAAAAAATCTGACACCTAGTTGACAAATCAAGAGCCCAAAGTTAAAAAATAAATTTAAATCTGATAAATCTTCACAAATATTTATTAGATTTGGTGAATATGCAAATGTACTATTCAAATGTTCTAATAAAACATTTTTTCATTCCTTTGAAATAATAAAAAATGATAATGATATTACACGATTTACCTACGTGATGATTCCGTTTTCTATTTATCAAAATATATTACGCAATCGTTTAGAAATCCGTAATTAAAGATGATATTACTTACTATACTATGCCATATTTCAAAGCCCAGACTATTTGGTTTGTAAGCATGTTATATAAAATGAAATTATTTATTTTGTTAAATTAATATATCATCATAGGGCAAAATATTTACTCAAATCTTAATACCTCAAATATATTTAAATGTATGAAACATTGTTTATATTAAAAGCAAAGCAAATATTTTTCTATTATATATAAAGAGAGCTCAAATTCAGTAAAGCCGGGGCTTGTTACTAGTCAAATACATAAAAATTTATATCGTTTTTTCAACTTAAACTAAAGAGGTTAGTGCGTACATATACTAATTTTCCTCGAACATAACATATTGCGTCGTGTGGAACTAAAGTTCCATTCATTCTATTACGCCCTTGACAAATCGCATAAAATGCATGGTTACGATTCAACGAATCTGTAACAAATAGATAACACAAACTCATACACATAGGTTGTAGTAACTTGGCGGTATTGAAGTTGTTATTGTATTATAGGTACTAGCGTTGTCCGCCTGTCCGTTCGCGCTACCAATTTTTGCACATGTTTCTTTTACATTTGTCCATTTTAATGCCGATTATCTTTTCGGCATGTGTGGGCCGAATAGACTAGAGTACTTCCCTGGTACCTTGATCTTTTCTCCGGATGTCAATGTAACTAAGCCTTACTATACGTAAGTTTGCGACTCAATAAATGTATTTTCCGGTTCAATAATTACATTTTATTAATGATTGTTCATATATTTTTCCATTGTGTTGAAATACTATATCTAGACAGTCTACATGAAGTCTTTAGCCAATCGTAGGTACATACAGGATATAGTTTTTGCGGGTAAAGTTTTTTGCCACAAAATTGACTGCCCCCGGCTTCTGGGCCTGTTTAAGTTGCGTGTACCCCTTAGATTACCTCGCAGCTCAATCACACCACTCTGTCCACCTCTGAGAAGGACTGTGTTAGGGGCAAACTCTCCTTATTCGAGATTGTGTAAAGTTATTAATACATATAGTGATCAAATCGATCTATATTTTGATTCCCTCACAAAATTAAAATTAACAAGTAATGCCTTAGCTTGCTTTGATTAGAAAAATAATAACTTTTGAAAGGCTCTTTGCAACATATACATGTTTTTTGTTAAATCTTTTTTTTTTTATTGTTTGTTTTTATTTTTCTTGTTTTGGATACTACTTTTGTATTTTTTCAGTCATGTTTAATTCTCCTGGTGTAATTAGATTTCAGTATTATTAAATTTAGTGTTAGATGAATTTGCTGTAGCTACTTTTTCTCGACTTTTTATGTTTAATTACAAGTGGTGTTTACCTTTAATTAATTGTTATGCTATTGAGAGTGTTTTTTTTAAAGTGTATTATGTGTTGTTTTTAGTATATACAATTGTTGGTAAACCTAATAAAATAAATAAAAAATAAATAGACTAATAACTAGTTTCAATTGTAATAAAACAAAATAACAAGCGAGGTCATTTTTGAAAAGTATATCTCGTGTAACATTGAACGTTGACGTGACACTTTGATAATATCCATTCTTATTATTTTTCAATCATTCACACTATTTCCCTCAAAACTTAAATACAGTTTGATATTGAAACTTGTATTGTTAAAATGATGTTAGAATTTGTTATCATACAACGAATAAGAATGTAGCACACCTCTATATATTTAGCTGACCTGCATACACGGAGCGAAAAAAAACCTCCGTACCCTGTTATGCAAATAATACCAATATGAATCAATATTTTGTATATACGAATGTAGGTCTTGCCGTTAATACTTTTTGTTATTGAAAGTCGTGTTCGATATCTGTCAGTCAGATATTTATATTGTTAAGGCAGAAAAAGATATAGTAACTTGGTAGCGCCGCGACGACGCCACACTGCGGCGTCGAGGTGACGATATCTTAGGCCGTGCATTCTTACACTTTCACCGTAACATGGAACAAAAATCAAACACTTTCCAGAAGGACAAGCTTTGAGAACATTCCAATAATCATTTTAGCGGTCATTTGATTCATGAATAAATCATAAATTATTTTGTATTAGCTATAATGATGTATATTATTCATAAGACGTTCAATCACGTCAGACTTGAGACGGTCACTTTAAGGTTTCATTTTCCAAAGTAAATGACGTACGAAAAATACCAAGGAAAAGTAAGACATCTAATACATTATGTAAACCAGTAGAGTGTATTTTATATTAATAAGATGAGCGAAGTGCGAATTGATAAAACATTACACTGTACTGTACTTACAACCAACAGACAAGAATCTGAAAGAAGAAGAAGAAAATATGATTTTAATTATAGGATTTTAATTTAGTTTCATAAGTAGAAAATAAGAACATAATTACGATACCATTTAGAAATCGAAGTGTGCCAAATAACATTTATCTTTTGTGCTATTGTTTTTAATGCTAATTTTCTATCCTATTTTTAATGCGTACATTAGCTTCACGTTTACGTTAAGATTCGTAATATCACAAGCTCACCTCAAAATAACAGTAAGTTGTCTTCGATTCTTCTTGCGAATATTTATTTTTCATAATATATATATATATTTATGCAAATAACGCTTTCACTTTAGTCAGAAGACGTATCGCAGTGTAAAATGTTATTCGATAATTCTATAAGTCAAGGTTTTTGCTTATTGGAAACATATAATACTTCGTTGCGGACATAGTACATTATACCCAGTATGATTTATGTTTGATATTGTGTAAATTAAAAAAAAAATTTTTTTAATTAATTTTACTAATAAAGGCTCATCTAATTTACTTAGTAGAGCCTTTTTATTTCTGTGATTTTTTCCCTCGCACACGATCGAAGTTAAATAGCGATATTTGTACTTGAACAAGGCCAACAAGGCCATCAGAGGCCAACACCCCCAACCCTTATCATCATTATCTAAGCTGTGAACACCTAGTAATGGCTCTGGTATAGGGTAGCTAGTGAATATAGAGCATATGAACTGCTTTCTAAGGGATAGTTCGTATGCTTGTCACCGTTAGTGGTGTAAAAATAAGGGACTTTATTTATGTTCAACATACATTTAGTTAGTGCTTTGTCATATAATTTATTGACGATGATAATTTTAAAGCAATTATTTAATTGTTTATCAGGCACTTGTCGTTTGCAGCCAATTGTAGGTATATTATGATCGTACAATGAATAATTTGAAAATAATTGAATCGCATACAATGTTCACTTATAATGCAAGCTGTATTTCATAATGAATCTTCATTTATTAATCACTCTAAAATAAGTAACAATAAGGAATATAAAGTAACAAGAAATTCCGTTTATGAAAGGGCACTTGTAAGTCGTATGCGGCAAAAACTTGAATCATGAATGTATATATATAATTTTATTCAAATGTATTTGACGATCGTTACGTCGTGCTTGATTATAAGATTACTATATACCACATATACATGCAATCTACTCAAATATTTTCGGCATAAACAACTTAATTTTCTGGTTTTCGCAATGTGGTGATAAATTAGTTTTTTACGTAAATCAAGTTTCGAATGAATAAAAATCCATGATAAGTTAACAAGCTATTCACTAAACTCTTCGAGAAAGATAATAATTGCAATTATGCTGTACATTATATTTTATATTATAAATAGATTCGCCATCTTGTTCAAGGCGTCTGTGTTAAATGAATTGAAATATTTGTAAAAAAACAAAACTGACGTCGACCAAAGAATCATTCCATACTACCAGGTTTAATATAACAAATAATATTAACCATGTATAACGTCTACTCGCTAGACAGGTGATAATCTGTGGTTCCGGAACAATTACTCGTTTACACAAGTTGTTCTTTGTGAACATTAGAACATATATATGCATACACATACCTATGTATATCTATGACAAGAGCATTATCATTTGAGTATTATTATTATTCATTTATAAAAGAGTACATAGCTTTACAAATTGTTCTTTTTTTATAAAAGAACCTGTCAAATAACATATTTCAGTTTCCTAAGTAATTATTTCGAAACTTAATCTACTTCTGGCGATCATTGTCAGCTTTCGCTTTCGCTTGTCACGATTTATTTAATTGCAATATTGATATTTCGACGTGCCAATTCTAAGCGATCTGTTGTCACTGTCCATCTGTTATTGACATTGTATTTGAAAGTTACTCGTATCTTCCGCGAACTCGCTTTCAGGTTTTGTTCGAGGTTGCGCACTTGTCTACGATTGCGAATAATTTAGTAAAGTCGAAGATTTGATTTCCGTACATCTTAGCAATGAATTTGGCATTGGATATTTGCCAAACCCATACATAATGACCGTGACTAAGTAATTTATTCACAACTTCTCATGTTTTTGCTAATTTGATTGTTTGAAAACTACCAAAAATATAATTTAATTACCTCGAGCCTAATATTAAGTGGTTTTATCAAATAATTTATATCAGAGTACAAAATACTTAATTTCTTTGAATATTTTTATAAAACCCGTTCATCTAGTTATGTGCTTTGAATAATTACATGAGAGATGAGTATATTTTTAGTGTTTTTTATCTTTTAAGATATTAAAACTTTAATGAGCTACCTCAAACGGGGAAGTACAGTGTTCTCTGTTAACAACCTCATTCGATTATGTGTCAAGCTTGTGACCAATTTCGTTTCGTAGCGTTATTGCGAATTTACGAACCAGCGCTATGGCTATGTCTATGGTATCCATTAAAATTGTGTGTTGTTGAAACAGAGATAGAAACAGAGCCGGTAGCTCAAATGCCCCTTCTATCTTTTCATTTCCCCTCACCATCTTCCCCTTTCTTCTCCTCCTCCACTTTTTAGTTTAGGTTACATCCAAATATTGTCTATATTAGCGGAGCCGACGTTACAACCGTCCATCATGTAACCGTATGCTCGTTAGCCATCTTCATCTTTTAAAAAAATATAAAAGAGATAATTATCTCCGATTATTTATGATTTTATTTTTCAGATGCCATCCCGGCGCGGTTCAACGTGGCCATAATGATGTTTTTTGCTTGCTGGGTTAACTACATGCTACGAGTCAATATGAGCGTCAACATCATCGCGATGGTGCCGGATGATACCGAAGTTAAATCGTGAGTAATTTTGCTTTGTTATTAGAAGTGTATGAAAGTGGCTTTAATTTTTAACGCATGTATATTTAAATGCTATGATTTGTTCTTAAAATTCTGGCTTCACAATCATATTCATGTGATATTACGTCAGATTTCTTATACAGTAATCGAATTATATTATCAGTAGTAAACCACTCATATCATATCCTTTAGATGCATCTTTCCAATGGTAAACTTATAAGAAATGTGTGCAAAAGTAAAACAGACATTATCGTCTTGCGACTTTACAAAACGATCATTTGCATATTTATACAGGTTCCGCTACGCCCCACGTTTTTGTTTTTTGAGAGTTGTGTGACGACTGGTACCTGGTACCTACCGAATTATTTTTTTGTTTTTAAACTGTTTAATTTAAAAAGAAAACTTATTTTCCCCAAGTTTGGTTTTATGTCCTGTATGGAATAGATTTCGAGTAGCTTCAATTATTCCATCAACGTGATTGATAACGTTAAGTTTACTATCTATTTTAACTTCTAGGTCTAACTTTGTAAAAAAGAAGAGTATTTTTGAAAGATTAAGTTTGTATTTCAATACCACTACAACCTACTAAATAACACTAAGCAGTAAGTAGGCACAAGCGCTAATCCACCTGTGGGCACGATGGGCATGCCCACAATTCTTACTCTTTCACCTTCTATTGAGGTCGATAGGCTATAAGCTAGTTATATAGTTATATAATGATGATATTATATCCAATTTTTACTCACAATATGGAATCAACTATTATAAATGAATATTGACTCTGGAGAGCGAAATGGAAAAAATTATGTGATAACAATGCAATATATCAGATTTGGTAGTTCATTTCCTTGAAGTATGCATGTAAGTCAAATCTAACTTGTACACTGACATAAAAATTTTAATTGCAAATACTAGTAACTGTGACTGATGCCAGTATTGCCCTCCAGTTGCCCAATGGCAAGGGCAGCTGGTCCCTTTGGGCACTAGACTACTAAAAAAATAGTGGTTTTACCCCCCCCTGGACAAAATACTGGCTACACCCATGTAACTGTCCTAATATGGCGCATATTACTAGAGTGCAGAGTTTAGAGATATCGATTCTCAGAAAAAAATCTTGGTTGCATGCTTCAATGGTGCTGGAAAGATTATCTGGGCTATCCTAAATATACAAAAAGATGTGAACCTGTCGATGTAGCTATCGATGGATTTGTAAGAATCTCTTTTGATGAATTGCACTATCATAATTGAGTTCACACTTCGACTCGCACTTGGCCATTTTATGGGTGGCTGTAGCTGAAGCGGTAGACCACTTTTTTAAGGGACACACTTTTCTTTAAGGCTGGATCCACACTTGAGCAGGCAAACGTTTTTATGTTATAGAAAACAACGAATTTTCGACATTGTTGTTCTATCGATAATAGTAAATCTTTGCATTCTAGCATCTCAATAGTTTTTTTTTTTTTTTTTATGTAAGAAGGGGCAAACGGGCAGAAGGCTCACCTGATGTTAAGTGATCACCGCCGCCCATGAACATCTGCAACACCAACATAAACCAACCAACATGCAGGCGCGTTGCCGACCTTTAAGGAAAGAATACGCTCTTCTCTTGAAGGTTCCCAAGTCGTATCGGTTCGGAAAGACCGCCGGCGGAAGCTGATTCCACAGAGTGGTTGTGCGAGGAAGAAAATGTCTTCTAAATCGCGCTGTTGTGGATTTCCAGACATCGAGGTGGTATGGATGGAATTTAGAGTTTTGTCGCGATGTCCGATGGTGAAATTCAACCGGCGGGATCAATCCAAACAATTCCTCAGAACATTCCCCGTGATATATGCGATAGAAGATGCAGAGTGATCCGACATCTCTACGCAATGCCAAAGGATCAAGCCGATCGGAAAGGGCTTGATCGTCGATAATTCGAGCCGCTCTACGTTGGATGCGGTCAATTGGAAGTAGCTGGTTCAATAATAGTTCAGAAGTGACTTCATTTTTCCTTTAAAGTTTTTCGCCTGTATGATTCTATTATTTATTTTGGAATATATATATATATATATATATATATATATATATATATATATATATATAATGTAATGTTATTGTAAAGTCATCCATCCTGTCATTTGTTTTCTCTTTAATAGCTATTCGAACGTTATCGAGGATTACGTACACGGGTTTTTTGAGTTTTCTGTTGATTTTTTTGTCTTGTTTACGCCTAACGGTGATATTGATATTGTTATCTTTAACGCCTACTCTTATTGATATGAATGTATTATCTATGCTGAAGAGCATCGATTACATGGGATAAAACCATCTAGATTTAAAGTCTTTAGAGAGATCTTTAGGCTGTCAAATCGTATTAGTATTTATTCTTCAATGATTTGCATTTCAGCATCCGTTGAATTGTTTAGATCATAGCAGTATTCAAAATTTTTTCGTTTCTCATTTTTCATTCAATTTTAAATCCACTTAATACAAAGATTCTAAATAATGTCATTACGACGTTTTAATTTCTGCATTATTACCCGCAATTTATTATTTTTTAGAAGCCTCAATAGCTCAACGATAGAAGGGCCGACTTCACTCCGTTAACGCGAGAGTCGAGGGTTCGATCCTGACCCCTTGGACTATTGTCGTACCCACTCCTAGCGCAAGCTTCGAGCTTATTTGGAGGGCAATAGGAATATTAGTAATGGCTTGAAAAAAGCATTGCTAATATTCTTTAAAAAAAAATTGTTATTACTTGTTTTCTAATGATGATTTAATTTATGTTTGACTTCCATTTAGTTTTCTTTAGGTTATCATTCTGTTATGTAGCCGTTTTATTACGTAATGTAATAACCCATGTTGAGATTATCTCTCACTATTATTTTGATTCCTCTTATCGATCAAAACAATGACGTGAGAAAATATTATCTTCAACGTATCGATCGATTGTCCAAAGTGGTTGTTTTATCTAGTATTCAGATTATTTTTTAAGCATTTTACACGGAAGAAAGTCTTAGTGATGAATCTCCAAGATAGACGGAAAACACGTAAACACAAATGATGTAATTTCGTGAGCATAATATGGAGAATTCACGTGTTACGAAAGATACATCACTTGAGATAAAGATTTAATAGTAACTACAACTCTCAACAAGTACCGTGACATAAACGACCGTCAAGTTGGTTTTTTGCCCGATTATTTGTACTACGTCGAACTATAACTTCACCTAGCCAAGTTATAACTTATGTATGTTGCTACAAAATCTTCTACTAGCCAAGTTATAACTTATGTATGTTGCTACAAAATCTTTTGTTATAGTTATTATAGTTCTAAGTTACCGTGTAAGTTATAATGTACCCACATAAATAAATAAAAAAATAAAAAAATAAATAAATTAACCTATTACGAAAATAAAAACGAGACAATCAAGGCCGGTAAGCATCTTCACATTTAATATGTAAATGAAATAGTTAAAACGCAAATCTATGTACAAATATTTTAGATGAACCCTACGGTTGGTAATGCGTATACAACTTCGAGCGTAGTCTGTTGGAATCTCTACGAGATTCCCTACCTTCAAGAAAAGTCTACTTTCATCAAATACTGGCAACACACCTACCAGACCAGTGTTGTTGATGCTCATGGATGGCCTTTCTAGCAGCGAAGCCTGTTCGAATATTATTTTTATTCAATGACAAAAGATATAGTACAAAAAATGTTCATGATCTTTTCTTAAAAAAAACCATCTCATATGCCATCTCATAGGAATTTTATAAAATGCTTCAACAATATTTGGACGTAAATAAGCAATACCATGTCAACCCACAAAATTGAAAAACTGAGTTATATATGCAGAAGTGTTTGCAAATGGCTGAAGAATATTTTTCTTTAATATTTGTAGGGCTTTTAAGCTTTAAAACTTCTAAAAAAGCCATTTTTTAATCAAACAATTTATTTCTTATGTTAAACGTTTTGGGTTATATTATATACGAAATACGAAGTTTGTATACTTATTTTTTTGTGAAAATAAGTAAAATAACTTAAATAAATCTGAAATTGCCAAAAACTTGACCAATACATAAAAATAAATTCATATAATGCAAGTTGTTGAAAATTTTAAAACGCGTTTTTCTTGAAATGACATTCGTGTGGGTTGACATGGTATTGCTTATTTCAAATCTTAATTCCGCCATTTCGTTGTCTATCTGTCAGTGAAATGTCATGTCATGAAGTATTGTTTAATCCTATAGATATATCATCTTTATATATTATTAAAGAAGCGATTTAAAATTATCATGTCCTCTCAGGATGATATTACTATCTATTTACGTCCTTATTTTATCAAATAGCCATACACGGCTTCTGTTTCACTAAAATTACAGTTCAAACATTTTTTGAATGTATCTCGGCAATCGTCACTTTTTCGAATACAAATGAATGCTAATTTCCAAGTCCATCAATTATTATTAGATTCAATGTTTTTCATTATTTGAATTTTTAACTGAGTATTTTATTATTGTTTTGTTTTTAGCCGACTTAAAATGGAGAGAAAAGGAGAGAAGGAACAGGACCCCTACTACGGAAATTTATAAAAATATAAACAAAATAAAATACTTCTTCAAACGACTTCCAAAAAGGTTCCTTGTTATTACATATTTATCCGGTTATTTATATATCCGGTCCTTTTCAATTCCCATACCAAATTTCTTCAACTGATGTAAAAAATACAAGTACATATGGTCTCTACAAGTACTGGTCTCAACAGAGCAGCTATTCGTTTTATTACACTTATTCATACCTATTTAAAAGTGTCGTTCAGTCGCATCAAATCAATTCGTCATTCGCCCAGTACATACCGTATACATACGCGTTCTTTGTACCGTAACGTTTATTTCTAACCAATAAAGACCGCGAAGTTTTCATAAATTTTTGGAATTGGAAAATGGGATGCCTGCATTGGCGAAAAGGATTCTAATGAAAATAAAATATGTTTTTCGTGAAATAATTGGTTTTTTTCTTAACAGCAACAGAGAAAAAATTGAAAGGAATTGTGTTCCCGATACAAACTTTCAACCCCTATTTTACCCTCTTGTAGTTCGTCTTTGTTTATCCCACGGGAACTAACATTTTTCCGGGATAAAAAGTATCCTATATGTAAAATCAAGATCAATAATCTATGTATGTGCCAGATTTCATCCAAATTCGCTTAGCCGTTCTTGGGTGATTGAGTAACAAACATCTAAACATAATACCTTTCCATTCCTCTTCTTTTTATTCAAAATCTTTTACAGTAGAATCCATACGACTGTGGAACTCTCTTCCAGAAAACATAAAAGTGCCAAAACTGTGTCTATTTTTAAAAAATTACTTAAAAGTCACTACTTATCCTTATAACTTTATTTGTCCTATCTGTCGTTTTTATGTCTATTTATGTATGTATAAAAGTATATAGGTATTTGTTATTTATATAAAACATATACATTTGTATTTATAATAATAAGACCGCCTTTTGTGCATAATTTTTGTTTCCTATATTTTCATGTCAGTATGTTTTTGTATGTGGTGTGCAATAAAGTATTATTATTATTATTAAACATACGAACTTTCACATAAATTATATTAGTAGTATAATATAATGCCATTTTGATTTACAATTATATTTATTTTTAGGTCTTAAATTTCTATGTTTATCGGCTTTACTCGTAATTTAATACACGTTCTATTAAACAAGGGTTATATTTTTCTTTTGTTCACAGGGTGAAAAGCGAATGCGAGGCCATCGCAAATGATGATAGATCATTATATAATGACACCATAGCTATGGTTACGAAGCGGGTCCTACGTCAGGTAATCATACAAAATTATAATGACAGTCAATATAAATAAACACAGAATAATTAATATTGAGTTTTGGAAATACCGTGTGGATATACTATATACTTAGAGTTTTAATTTGGGTATTCGTATTTTTTAAAGACGTCCCCGGCTAAAGTTATTTGCCAATGTAATCTGTCAATTTTTTACATTACCACGATACATTTAATTTTTATGAATTTTTTTAAAGATAAAGTTTGATTAAATTTTCTTTCGAGATAGTTTAAAAGAAGGACATAGAAGTCTCGGACGTCATCTAGTTTATATTATAGATGTTGTTAATACTTATTCTATTAAATATGAAAACTTTATTTTGATCCTTGGTATCTAAATTAATCAATTCTTCAATATAATATTCCACTGTGTTGTTGTTTATTAATAACACTATTTGAAAATATTATAAGTCGAATGTAACGTAAAAGTATGAGAAGCATAATTTTTTAACAGCTAAGTGACGCATTAATTTTTATTACATTATTTATTGTACGGTTCTTTGCGTGTTTGATAAAGAATGTAACGCTACTAAAATTTTTTTCAATGCCATGATTGGACTATTTATAATAACCATTAAGATTTTGATCGTCATAATAAAAGCAATAGTACCTCAGGTACATGCATATTATTCACAACTGACGAGGATGAATTTGACAGTTTAATGCTGAAGTAATAACACAAATTATGTATAATTCTTGTAACATTATATCCGTTCATGATGACAGCCGCCCATCCAGACACAATAGAAAAACGATTCTCTATGAAACGGGTAACAAACAGATCAAAATTAATCCACGTTAAGAAAATAAAAAATATTTTTCACAGCCTGACGGTGTCGTTACATTTAACTGGACAGCTCAGCAACAAGCTTATGTACTATCTGGGTACTTTTGGGGTTACGCCATTACTTCCTTCGTCAGTGGCACTGCGGCTGAACTATGGGGTCCAAGAAAAGTCGTAGCCCTGACAATGTTGATAAGTGCCGTACTAACGGCTATATCACCGGAAGCAGCTAAATTGCATTATATGTTACTCGTGGCTGTGCGATTTGTCATCGGTCTTGCGGCGGTAAATATAACTCATTATTTGCTTTCAAAACAGAGTAGGGTTTTAATTCTGATGATATTTTTGTATACTTACGAATAACCATGATGTGTATTGCTCTTGGCCTTACTGGTCATGACAGCGTCACCTGATTGTACTGAGACTCGGGGGAGAATAAGGGATAGCCTTCGCGGGGGTCAAAGTTAATTTCGTCCATAGGTGCTTCTTGTGAGGCTGAACGACGGTTAAGGACGTCATCGGGAGTGAAGGTAGCGCTCCAAAGGTTTTCTAATCAATGGAATTATCCGACGCCGTGAACGCGTCGTGTTGTGCAAAACAATGGAACTCGTCTTCGCCGGCGAAATTGTGTGCATGTCTGTGCTGTGTATGGGATATTGTCTAAGATGATCTTATCATCGGGGCCTTGCAGGGCGGGCTTATAACGACTGACTTAGTTGGTGTGAGCTCTGTCTGAATAAATATATATTTCGAAGTCTCTGAGGAGATCTACATTGAGCACGTTCCACGTGCTAAGTATAGAATGTTTCTGAAAGATTTAAAACTGAATTTTAGCAGTAAACAAATTAATAATCTTGAGAACGTGCTTATAGAATATTTGTCGTGTTTTACAGGGTTTTCTCTTCCCAGCATTGCATGCTCTCGTAGCTCACTGGGCACCTCCAGCTGAGAAGGGAAAATTTGTGAGCGCATTGCTCGGCGGTGCTATCGGAACAGTGGTAACATGGTCTCTCACCGGCCCTTTGATTGAAAACTTCGGTTGGACCTATGCTTTCTATGTGCCTGGTAGGTGATATCAATTAAAAAACAAAAGTTAACATAATAAGAAAGCAACTAAAGAAGACCTTTGCAATCTTTTGGAAGCTTATAGCATGAGAAAATTAATAAAAATATTCTAGAATTCGAAAGATAATTTCATGATTAGCACGATGCTTATCGTCACGAATATCGCATCGCGTTGTGCATACTTAAAAAGATATTAAATAATACGAGTGTAATTGAATTTAGTATGCATTTAGGAGGATCTAGGTTGCTTTTCACTCCAGTTATTACTTTCATTGTATTTAAATTCCATACGAATGGAACTGTTTTCTAACTTCACATGCTCGTGCTATGGTTGTAGATGGTGTTCATTCGCACATTTTTTGCTATTTATAAGTAAAATGCCTATTTATTAATTGCAGGATTTATTGGGGTTATATGGTGTGCGGCGTGGTTGCTACTTATATATGATTCTCCCACACAACATCCCCGTATCTCTGTCGCTGAGCGAGAATATATTACACAAGCTATCGGTGATAAAGTAAATACTTCCAGTAAAAATAAGGTTTGTTTATTTTATAAATTACTAGTTGTGTAAGTTAGAAATTCGTTCAGTATCTTAAGCTTTGTAGGGTGTCAGCTCAACTTATTTGTTGTAAAAGGTGTATAATAGTACCTATCCGTACTTCTTCATATGATAACCGGTATGTTTATTTAGCAAACATGTACACACATAAAAATATCTACTGACTTTCTACTCAGATAAAATTATCAAACAATTTAACTTCTCTTACAGATTGTACCTCCTTTCAAGAAAATACTTACATCATTTCCTTTCTTGGCAATGGTGATCCTTCACTTCGGTAGCAATTGGGGTTTGTATTTCGCTATGACAGCTGCACCGAAGTTCGTCTCCAGCGCTCTTGGCTTCGATCTAACATCAACTGGAACATTATCCTCTTTGCCATATTTAGCCAGGATGATATTCTCATTGATCTTTGGAGCAATCGGAGACAGGTGAGAAAGTTGTTATTTGATCGAATAATTTAGACTAGGTCACAAGAATGTTTTTGCTGCAGTGAAGGTAGCTTGTATTGAATTTGGGTCACTAGTTCGGAAGTGGACGAAACGACATTCTTTTCCAATTTTCCAATCCAATACACAATTTGATGTATGTATCTAAATATATTTAAGTTTTTATTTTTATTTTTAATTCAGTTAAATTACTAAGCTTAGAAATTATAAAATAGTATTAAATATTGTAACACAAAATAAGATACTTTAGATTTCATAAGAACGCTGTCCGGATCTCTGTTTGTCTCAACTTACCATTGTTTTTATTTCTAGAATCATGAAACAGAAGGTAGTTTCTACGACATTTATGAGGAAGTTCTTCTGCCTATTCTCCCATATTGTGCCTGGCATGCTCCTTATTGGTCTTGGATATACTGGTTGTGCGCCCATACTCTCCGTGGCTCTAATAACATTCTCCATGGGATCTAATGGCGCGGCCACATTGACCAATCTTGTTAACCATCAAGACCTTGCACCAAACTTTGCGGGCACGATGTACGGAATAGCAAATGGTATTGGAAACACTGCTGGTTTTATTACTCCCTTGGTTACCGCTCATTTTACTAAGAATGGGGTAAGTACATTTTTTATTTCCTTTTATATGGGTATTTGAAATATCAAAAGAATGTATTGTTAGTTTACTCTTAAACAATAAACAACTACAGCCTCCATTAGGATATTTATGTTATGAGCTGCAATCGAACCCGCGACCTGTGGTGTTTAAGGCAGGTTCGCTAAGTTAACCCCGAATACACACATATTCGGGCATAGCACACACAAAATAAATATCCGAATTGACCTACCTAAGTGTTTTTAAAGTTGGTAAAACGTTATCGTAATAACATTGTTGTTATGCGGTACTATTTATTATATGATTGGAACTACAAGAATTTTTGACATACGAGGATCTAGTTAATAAGAAAAATAAAATAATTGTTCACGCTATTACTTACGTAATATTAATGCCATATTAAAACGATAAAAATATCTTCTATAAATGTTGACAAGAATTCATATTTCTAATGTACATGTAATCATTCTAATATTTATTTATGATAAATATTCTCAGTACAAGCCTTTGATAATAAGAAAAATATTATATAAGGCATCAACATTTACTTATTTATATAATTGTTTTATAACGATTGCTTAGATTTCAGGCTTCATATGAACACTATTTCTTTTGTAATCCTAAATAATATTAACACAAACAGTAGATATTTTCATATTAATACATATAATTATAATAACAATTTTTAAAAACAATATGATAAAGTATTACTATCGTTTTCAGAATGGTTTTGCTGAATGGCGACCGGTCTTCTTGACAGGGGCCTCCCTATACATAGCCTCAGCAATTTATTTCATGTTCTTTGGTACGGGAGAAACTCAGTCATGGAATTACGTCGCTCCCGTAGAAGATGAAGAAAGAAATAAAAGGCCAAGTACAAACTCTACAGACACCACCATTACTATTCCTGTTAAAACATAATACCTTTTTTGTTAGAATTTTAAATCCTGTTTTGTACGACACGGATAAAAAAGTTTATACGTCGATGGTAATTCCACTTTAAGTGCATATAAAAACATTATTTTTTTATTGTAAGAATGTTCTTCGTTGAGTACGTATAATGGCGTACTAATATATATGTATTTAAGTGATTTTGCGAATTTTAATGAATGACTTTTTGTTGGATGATTGTTTTTTATTTATAGAGGCTTGATTGTGATTTCAATATTTTTTTTAAACAATTTCAATTGACTTTAATTTCTTATAGAAATTTTCCAGATTGCTTATTTTGAGATTAACAATTTATTTGTCTATGCAAAATTGTATTCAGATTCTAATTTTTTTTAATATTTTCAATTATTTATTGATGTTGTAAAAATAGCTGTGTTAAAAATAATTGATTCGTGGTACAAATTGTCTTCGTAGTTCTGTTTTCTATCACTAGTGCAAATAAGAAACAGTAAACTGTCATAGACAGCATTTAATCCGTATTAAAATACGCGGACATACTTAAGAAAGTCTATAATTATGATAAAAATTTGTCAATAAGAGCAAATTCCGTAATTTATTTTGTATTTTAAATTAAGGTTAATATTAAATTATGATAAGTAATAATCAATTAAATAGCGTTTGGTTGACTGTGATTTAATATGAGAGATAAACAATTAATCATTAAATGATTTCAAATTTATATTATGGTTTTTGTTGATGATCGATGACTCCTTGACCTAAATTTTAGGTGTAGAAATCTTTCAGTATTTAGTATGATGTGTTCATGAACTTACTATCGTAGGTTAGCTCCGCGTGCAAATAATTTAATGTATAATCTCTTTAGATAAGTACGAGCCAATGAGCTTTATGACGTCATTGCAATATTGATTAAAATGGCACAGTAAAGTAAATAAATAATGTAAATGGTGTATAATGAATAATTTAATAACATTTATAGACTTCCTAGTGCCAGTTACCATAAGAACATTCAATATACCAGTTTATTAACATCACCTTCAACAATCACGTTTCTTATTAAAGTCCATGTTTGTTTGTTTCGACGACGTTGTGGCGCAGCGGTAGCGAACCTGCCTTAAACGCCACAGGTCGCGGGTTCGATTCTCGCTCGGAGCATAATATGTTTGTATTGACCATGCAAGCATATTTTCCGGTCTGGGTGTATTTGTCCATGTCATTGTGAATGTTTCCGGACCCCCGACACAGGATATTACTATCCTAATGGGGGCCGTTGAGTGTGCAGCGTTTATTTATTTATTTATACCTTATTCTATTTAGAAAGTCTATAATGAAAAAATGAACAGTCAAGTGCGTGTCGGACTCGCACATAAAAGGTTCCGTACCTTCGTAGAGCAAAAATATCAAGTTTTTTGTATGGCGTATCCAATTTATTTGGAAAATAAATTTGTTTTTGCTGTTATCCGTTCTGCCGAATGGTAAGCAGTCACCGCAACCCATAACGCGTGCCATAGTTGTAGTATGGCATGCTGCTTTGCCGATCCAAGGGAGTAGGAGGAAGTGATGAGAAGGGTACAAAGGAACAGAGGGGACGGGAGTTTAGGCCTCTGGCATCCTCACTCATCGTACCTACTCATACAGATACTTTACGCTGATTTTGTACTACTCTGGGCGAGCCGGCCCATTAATGATGGAAAGAAGCAAGGCTCTGCTACTACAGGCCCTATAACTACAAGTTCTCAATAAATATTACAGTAGATATGTAACTAGGCGACAGTTATTTATGAACTTAATGGACAAATTAATATACATATGTAACATTGAAATTAATGAGACGCTCATAGCCGAGTGCACCCGCTGATCGGTAAACGATCGGTAGGTTAAGCAACTTTAGGCGCGGTCAGTCACTAGATGGGTGATCGCATAGTGGTATTTGAACCGAGCGTCTCCGTGCTTCGCAGGGCACGTAAAAAGTCGGTCCCGGCTGTTGACAATTAGACAACAGTCGATAAGTCAAGTCAGAGGCCTACGGGCGACCTGAACAACTCTGACACTAGGTTTACCACTAACCAATCGATAATAATAATAAAATTGAAATTAATATGTAAGTTCGCAATAAGTTATTGTTAAAATAAAACACAGATATAATATCAATTCATATGTATTTTAATATTTCAGTAGGTGTATTAGGTACACTATCATACATTATGTACACATCTATTTGTTTTATATTATATTTTAAAACTCTAACACATACATGACACAATAGATTCTAACTTTACGTATATTCCAATACACAACAATTAAATAAGTAGATTTTTAAAAGTGGCTGTTATCTATTCTACATACTCTACTAAACTAAAATAAAATTACGATTTTATCAGAATCTTATTTGAAAAGATCATCTGTATATAATACAATGTTTGCAAACTATTCTTACGTCTTTGGAATTACATCACCAAAACAGCTCAGGTTATGGTCACATATATAGAAAATTTAAGGCGGGATTCACACGATAAATATTAAATAGAAGTACTATAATATCATCTAGAGTATAGATGTAAATAGAACTATACACAAAGATTTACTGGTGGAAAGAATTTTTAATTTTATATCTTGAATATGTGCAAGTTACTCATGAGTATTACAGTACTACTATTGCACCCTTAAAATATGTTAAAATTAATTTCGTGTCTGTGTAGCGTTTACACGTATGATTCCGATTCCGTGTCAGATTCGGAACAGCCGAGAGCTACAACTTTCTTGCCATTTTTCTCGGTACCATTAGGCGGATCTCTGTATAAAGGAGGCACGGACTTCGATCGAGATGACTTATCGTCTTTATTTACGTGCACTGGTTGAAATTTTTTCAGAACCCTCTGGTAAACCATTTTTCTAGGTGGCACGGGTGGAGGCATATGCGGCGGCTTCTTATTATTGTTATTCTGTTCTTTTCCAGAAGAATAATCAGGCTGAACGGATGTTGGTGTAGCCTTGTAAATATCCGACGGGAACATATTATTCTTGTCTTCGTGGAAGATATCCCTTCTTCGATTGTAAACGGATGTGTACAAGGGTTCATTGTACTGGGTCGGGTAGCAATTTTCAAAGGAGTTTTCGCTGGCTGTCGATTCTGTTGAACGGCTGTTAAAAGAATTTTGCGGCTGGTACAATGTATCACTGCTACTTGAATCGCTCTGTAAAATAATATTTGCCAAAGATTTCGACTGATTCAGTTTTGCGTTGTTATAATTGCGAATTCTTAATTTTTTATTCTCTTCGCAATTGTTGCCGTGAATGTCGTCAACATAAGCATAAGTATTTTGCGAGTTAGCCGTATGCTTCTCTTTCTCTCTGCTATTGATCATCGAAAGCGTTATGCAGTTTTTTGTGCACATATGAGCAGGATCAAATCGTCTTTTCCGGCAACAATTTACGATGTTTATTTCGTAATTACCATTACGAGTTTTATCGGCGACATTACTATGCCCATCTTCATTAACCTCTAAGCTCTTCGTCCTCGCTGCTTGACGAGACCAGTCATTTCTAATAAAAATGGTGGCTGCCGGTGTTGTTTTTCCATCTATATTGTTTTGCGAGGACTCCCCAGAATTCTTACTCATTTGGCCGTATATTTTTTCGTTCGAACAACTGTTTAATTGACTGTTATAGTTTGCACTCTTTTTCTCCCAATCAGTGTAAACGCGAGAATAGTTCATATTAGACATCATTTCCGCATGTGACTGATAATGGTTTTGCCGTTGAAGGTTTTCAGTAAACATGGCAAGATCATGAATATTGCTGTACACTATATTCTCTTGACTTGAAACCAAATCGCGTTTACTGTCGACAGTCTCCTGCTTAGATTCCAATAAATTATCTGAACTTTTAGCACGGTTGAAATTTTTATTCGCTACATTCTGATCGGCTTCCTGGGTTTCTGCATACATACTGTATACTTTAGATGTTCTAGCTGCCTTTGAAACATTGCTTCTCGGTGGTTTTTGTGGCTCCAAGCCTGTTATATACTTCGCTGGGCTCTGTGCATAGATATCAGCTGTTGAACGTTGCACTGCAGTTTTTGAGATATAATTTCTTTCGTCAATACCATTCGCAATACCAATGTTAATCGAATTATGTACATATCTATCCCCCATATATGGCATGTTATAAAGTTCCTCATTCACAGTACTATACAATTCAGCTTTATTGGAGTATATATTTTGTTGTCGCTGCATTACTTGCGGGAGTCCATTGACATTGTGGTTATCTGTATTGTATCGTGATAACAATTTGGGGTCTTGTTGTAGATTACATGTAGTGGCAGAGAGACTATGTAAAATATTTCTAGGGGCTGGACTGTTTCCTCCATTACTATTTGAATCGTCTTCTGAAAGTGTTAGTCCTGAGTCCCGGCTTAGGGATAATTTTTCTTTTCTAGGTGTTGATAATTCCATTGAATCTAGAGATATTCCAACGGAATGGAGACTGTCACTTTCCTCTGCTCCAGAGTCTAGAAGTGCGTTAGAGGAGTCAGGGCTACCGTTTCCGAGAAGACCTGAGATTTGTGGTCCGAACAAAGCCTCAGCTTTAACAATAAGTAGTTCGACAACCATTGGCACTGCTTTGGGAGCTTTGTCACAAGGAACGTTCGGCCACAAAAGACTTGGGCCAACACAAACACCTAAGTTCATTGGGCACATGAGGTTTATATTGGATTTTTTAGCAATAGCTTGCAAGAGGCATACGAAGTATGTTAACATGTTGTAATGAGACTTTGGTAGTTTCAAGAGTAAAGAGCGTACGGCCGCTACTTTTTCAGCTTGAGGTAAACCTGAAACAAATATAAATACTTTATAACGTCATTTTTGAATTAGCTATTATTTTAAAAGAGTAACGATGTTTTAAACCATCTGTATTAATATCAGTTAACTGTAAATAATACAAAGTAAATAAGCTTACCAAGAACTTGCAGCCAAGCGGGGTATAAGTCGGCAGCAAGTAGAGGTTGTGGTAATGCGCGAAAAAACTCTTTCACGAGTGCCGCTAATAGCAGCACAGGCGCTCGTTCCAGTTCCGCACATCCCTCTGCCCATGGACCTAATGTGTCCAGCTGTAATAAATAAGGAATTAAGGCATTGTTATAGGCAAATAAGGCCATATTTATAATAAATAAAATATGATAAAAATAATTTTTGGTAGATATCAGATGGGCAAACTGCTCGTCAATGTGGTCATTAAATAAGAATTGAGTTGTAAAATTTACCTTATCTCTAAGCAATCGGAGGGCTTTCGCATTGGCGCTCCGACGGAAGACGCCATGTGTGAGAGGTGCAGTGACACGGAGACGACGTAGCGCTTGCAAAAGTGCAGGAGGAGGAGTTCCGTTGCAAAGGCGAGTTAGCGCCACACCGAACAGTCTTCCCCCACGACGAAGTAGACGTAGACCACGTCCAGGTGTCGCATTGGTACTGTAAAAGAAACACGATTCATTAGGCACACTTGTATAAAGATTTCAAGAACATTTGGAAACTAAATATAATATATTCTTACTATTTTATATACCTTTTTAATCCTTGATTTTTCTTTCGTAACTCAAAGACCAAGCCGCATGGATTATTTTTAGCGTTAACGTGCTCCAAATCAAAACCGTCCTCGCTCGATAGGGTTTGCCTGATTCGTGACATCTGAAATACATTATTAATTATTAGTCAACACATTGAAAAGCATCAACATGCTTATTAATCATTCAAAATTTACCATTTGGCCATACACTTTAATTATGGACATTGTTCCACGTATCAAATAAAACGATTTCTTTTATCATTCCATCAATACCCAAAAATAACTGCAGTAAATATTATCTAATCAATCACCTGAACAGCATGCGGTCGCTCTATACCCTGTAACGGGGCAAGAGGGGCATCTCGTCCTGCGCGTACGCAGAGCGTGAAGTCTCCCGCTGCTCCCCACCTCCCTTCGTCCCCTTCGCCCTCCGCCTCATGGTCACCATCGCCGTTCTGTAGAACGTGCAGTGCTTGGCGGACCACACAGCGGGCACTCATTTCAGGACTTATTGACACGGTTTTACACTGAAATAATAATAGTAACATGTTAAGATATAGAATGATAATGATAAATAAATAATTCATTATGTAAAGTTTATATAATTTAAACACTGAAAGAGTAAAAACCTTTAAAAGGAGGTAAAAGTTTGGAATTTGTAATTCTATACGACTTAATTGTGACTTGCATACTAATTAGTTTTGATTTCAATTTCTTTATTTGATCTGTTAAATATTGCTTAACTTTCGCAAATACATTCACTTTAGAGGACAGAGACATACGTGATACGACTAATAATAAACTATCTCAGGATATGTGGATGGGAATATCCGTGAAAGCGAAACGAATGAAAGTTTAAGTTTTCCAAAATGACGATGCGAATGCAATGGCCGTCGAGATTGACGAGACTTTTACTTGATACTTACGAATTCTATTGAGTTTGATATATCCTTGTAGAAAATCTGTATGTTCGTTGACTTTGGTTCTGAAGCTAGTTGGACACTTAGGGCGTTTTGTATTTTCCTGTAAGAAATATACAGAACATATTTTTAGTCCACATTTAAACATTTTATTACATAGTTTCTTAGTTTTAATGTAGATATAACATACCTGTGCCAAGTATCTCTGGCAGCTTGAGTGGGGTAAGTAGCGAGGTAGTTCGTAACACCGGTGATAGTCGGCCATCCAATGAGGAAACCCGTATCGTCACCTTCAGGCAATGATAGCCATAACTCTGCCAGCCTTACGCTCTCCTTCAGTTTGAAGCAATTAGTGCCTCTAGACTTGCCCACGAGAAGAAGGTCGCTAAACAGAAACAGATGGCGGTCCAACGGTGGGGAGGTAGACCCAAGTGGGCATAGCTGTACCGGAGCTTCCATAATGAATGTGCGTGGCGACAACGAGCTAGTGTTGCCGGTAACTGTACCGCCGATATCCAAACTTGGCCTTTTTCGCAGACTTTTCGACTTCTGAAATAAAAAAAGAAAAATTCCCTTAAAATGATACTGTTTGCGACAAATCTAGAAATTGAGTTCGTTTTTTGAAATATTAAGTACGATTTGAATGAATTTTGTTTTGTATTCACAAGTAATTATACTAGAACTACATTTATGAAACTGTTTATTATTGACTATATTAGAATTGTAGTTGTATAATATATCCTATTGACATGACATATGTGAATGTGTGTTTGTTTGGTTACTGTATCATGCAAACCAGCTGATTTTTTTGTAATGAAGCAGAGTATGTCCAGATAGATTTCTTACTTAGATTAACACATACGTATACCGGGAAAGTATTAGGTTCCCGTGGGATTAACAAAAAACGCTTTACGAGACTTGAACTTCTGTATAGATAGGTCTTAGGGAATCGAGAATAATTACTATTAATATTACAGACTATTAAATGTGACAGCAACTTTGTCAGTCTGTTACCTTTTCAAGATTTTGAAGTATTTTTGTCGCGAGGAAAAATTTGAAGGGGATGAAATAGGTAATAAAAATTTTCTATTGCGAATCATATATTTTTATTTCAATAAAGATGTCTTAGTAAAAATCACAATCAGGTGGACGTAGCCACGGGCAAAGCTATATTTAAATAAATTTGAAATGTTACCTGCGCATGGTGCGAGGCCAGCGCGGCGGGTGCGTCAGCATCGTGCAGCGCGAGGTAGTCGTGCGGAAAGAGGTCTTGCACGCGCTCCAGGTCAGAGAGGCGAGCTGCGCGTCTTCTCGCGCAACCGCCGCCTACCAAGCGCTCATACTGCGCCAGACGCTCAATCTGAGAAAGAGAAAATAATTTCATTAAAATTTTTAAATTTAGTTTCACTCGGAAGTCGGAAGGAACACATAAGGTTGAAATTAATGAAGCTTTATTCTAAAAAACACACAAAAGAATAACATTATAATTTACTAATGGTCGCCACGTAGATATGTAGGTACTAAAGTTGAGGGAATAAGATATTCTTACATTCTTAAATAAACTTTTAAAAATTTGTTATATTAGGTTAGTAATGATTTTTCGAATTATAAATGTGACCCGTGTAAAAAGACATTTATATCGCACAGAAATTATTTATATTAAAATTATGTTTTCTTGTTTGAGTGTAGAGATGTATCATGTAAGTATTAGAAAAGAGTACACAATTAAAAATCCTTGTTTAAAAGGTTTGATTGTTTAAATTCAAGATAATTTGCTTAGTTTACTTGCAGTAGGAAATATGTACGTTCTAGTATTATAGAGTTAGCGGCTCAGTTTGATGTATAGTGATATTTCAACTATGCAGCCGCCTGAGGCATTTGACCATTACTTCGAATTATGAGCCACTTCTTACGCTCGCTTGATAAATAAATTATAGTAGCCATTTGAAGTAACAGATATAAAGCGATAAGAGTTTGAATGAGAAACTTAATTTCCGTTTAGGCTTTATGCTTCATTAGCGAGCAGTATTGTAAGTTAACGATACTAATCTATATTCTAATAGCATACGGAGTCCTGAGGGAGACTTTCCGAGCGCACGACGCCCTCTCTAGCGTGTCCGCGACAAAGCCACTGTATTATAACATCGACCAGACCGTGAGACTTTTTACTATTCATTGTATGCACCTACAATTTTAAATTATCTAGCAATGCTTCTTTAAAGGGCGCCTTACCATTTATAAAAAGATATTGAATAAGAGAATTTATTTTTATAGTAGGTACCTATATAATATTCAACACGATTTGCCTTTTACTTTTTAAAATAATTTATAAAATGCCATGTATAGATTGTCAGCCAAACAAACATAATTCTTTTGCAATATTATTAGTGTTATAAAAATTTTACGGTTCATAGAAAATAAGTACAGTAAATTTTAACGACATTACCCAAAATCAATTAAGATAAATCGAAAACTTATTGCGGGAAAAACTACCTAGCTCTATACTTGTAGGATATCTAAAATCTTGAATGACATTATAAAATTTATATGCAATATTATAATATTTATATGCATAATAAATCTAACAAACTAATTTTTTTTCTGATAATTTGAGAACTTCATCTTTTTTAAAGTCTTTTTGAAAGAATCGATCCAAATGAATATTTACATATAGTCAAAAACATTTTAAAATGTTAAGCTATTTTTCAGTGAAGATTTTAATAAGTTTTAACATAATTAATATATATTTAAATCTAGTAAGCAACGTAACCAATAAAAACTGATAAGAGTTTTAGAGACGAGTATTCAATGAAAAGACTAAATTATGGAAAGAACCAATCATTAAGATGTGCGATTTGTGAACATAATAAAAAACTAAATCCACATTATTCTGCTTATTGAATCGCGAAATAGCTGACGCTGACCTGTGACTAATGAAAGACATCAACGAGTTTACCGACGTTATTATTCGTTCTGAGAACTCTAAACATTCCGCTTATCATCGTCGTAATAAATTATAGTACTCCAGAGATGATTTGTTAATATTTTGATAATTTAGAATATCTTCACGAGAATAGATTAGGGTCGACTTACTTGGTAGTTTAAAGAGAACTTAACGGTCTTAATTCTATAGAACTTCGTTTTAGCTCTTTTTGTACGAATGCGACAAATAATTAACTAACTTATGAACTATGAATATTTGCCACTAGCTAAAACGGTAACGATTATTTGAAAAGATTATTTTATGTAGGTAGGTTAAGAACCACTTAATAAATGGACGGCATTCAATCAAAATTCTGCGCTTAATACCATACCATTTTTCCAATGGATTGACTTTTGACAGCTTGCAAAAAAAAATTAAAAGCATTATTGGTAAGGATAAAGTGCGGGCACATGACACGGAGTTATTGTGTTGTAAGTAATTGCACACAAGTTGAGTATAACAATCAAAACATGCAACCTTAATTGTTTTATCGTTAAGGTTCAAAATAAAGTCATATTCCTATTCGTGCTGTTGCCCACCGTACGACCGCGATCATACGTTCTACGTCTTATGCGAACGGACAAGCCCGTTACATGATCCAATTTGTGGTGATTACATCAACACACATGATAAGTATGTTAGTTTTTTTTGATAACGACTAATTTACGATCATTATCGATGTAGGGCTCTGTTTGCTTAGTATATTAAAATTGACGTAGAACCTGTGCGCTGTCTTTGAAGTAATCATATTTTATTTTCATTTATTTAGTTTTTCTGGATAGTTGATAAAATAACTGTAACTGTAGTTTAAATATGTAGACTGAAAATTACTAATGTTATTTCGGTATCAATGGGCCGACTCGATCAGGAAAATCCTTCATATAAAATTGAGGTAAGGTAGCAGAATTTCATACTGTTTCTTTTCGGTCAGTTATTAGAAGCGGAGGAGAGTACCCGTAGCATCTTTTGTCAAATAAACTTAAGGCACTTTTAACTACCCCTGTAACCTTGTTGTGGATAAACCAAGAAATTTGAATTAGTGATCAAGAAAACTCAATAAAACTAACTACATTGGCAATGTAGCTAATAATTATACCTTATAGTTTATGAATTAAGCCTCAATAATTGCGTTAATGCGAAAGTCACGGGTTCGATCCTGAACCCCTTGGGCCATTGAGGCCAATAGGAATATTAATAATTGAAGGGCAATAGGAATATTAATAATGCCTTCAAAAGCATTGCTAATATTCTAAAAAAAATATTATCACTGAATTTTGTCACTCGCTCATAGATCATCAAAATTAAAAGGTATTATAGCAGTCTCAAAAGCTTCAAATTTCGAATTTAGTACACTCTTACATATCTAACAATTGTTCTCAATATATCTCAGTTTTTTAAAAATGTTGTTAAAATACCAAAACGATGAAAGCTACAATGGTATGCCGTTTTTATCTTCCATAAGCCACTTTAAACGAAAGAAGAAAAGAAGAGATAAGTGTTTTGTTTTAAAATCAACAACTTAAGATTAGGATTAAAGCTGACAAACAGAATGTTGGACGTTGATAAAAATTGTCTATTATATTGTACCTGTTTGTAAGGCTTAAACATTTTTCCGATTAGGTTTGTTTACACCCTAATCGACACCTGAATCTGGTTGACTATCGGGAATTCGGAGCATCACAAATAGCCACGTAAAGCTTATCTTGGACGTAACACGAAACTGCACTTTCTAAGTCAAATGTTTACTTCGGAGTAAGTGGAGACGGTAACGTTAGTTTTTTAGATAACGAGCCAACTGTCCTAAAAACATGCGCGTGCGCTGCCCGAGCTTTATGGCTTTCTGCTTTTTACAAATGAGCTTTATCTAACTTTACCATTTCCTTATTTACTGGACACACCTTAATTAATTTAAAATGTTATACAAAAACAAAACATCGATTCAATAGGAAAAAGCTTCTGATACAAATTAATCAATTCATTGTATACTATCTAAAATATATTGCGTATCTGATTATTCATATGTGCGTTCAGAATACCTTTCCTTAATGGAAACCCAGATCAATGTAAGAATTCTAAGAATTTTACTATATAAGTTTCTATAACCCATTCTGTTTCTTAGAATCAGCAAGTTATTACTGACAAGATAATGTTGATCGGAAACTGTGAAGGTTTGCCGGCTGGGCAGGTAATATAATAATTTACTTAGACTAGCGTTACCTTTCACTTTCGTACACGTAACACGCATTTGAACGCGCCCTTCGAGGGACAAGATTTCATAGATATTTTTGGTTTTGTTGACACTATTATATGATACACCCGAAATGAGTGGAAAGTTGAAGCGTTCTGAGACATCACGTAATGTTCGTTTATTCAAGCGAAACTAATGTTTGTTATATTATGCAACTTTGCTTTGTCATCTTAAGTAATAAAATGAATCAATAATGAGTTTTTAAGTGGCACATTCTACTTAATTACTATGGAAAGAGATTCCATTCTCAATGGCATAAATTGCCATTTACCACACATCTTAACGATAATTAGCAATCTAATATGTTTTATTTCATGACGGTTGGCAAACAAGCATACGGTCCGCCTGATGGTAAGCAATCACTACCACCTATGAACGCTAGTGATACTTGAAGTATCACATGCGCAATGCCAACCCGAGGGATAGGAGGTAAGGGTGGCAGAGGGAGTGGGAGATTGGGCCTCCGGCGCTCTCACTCATCACACGAAACTCCGCAGTACTCTGTTACTTTACGCCGTTTTTTTTAAAGAGAGAGTACTACTTCCCCGTTCAAGTCAAATGTTAAAAATGTTGTTTAATATCTAAAGATGTGCCTTAATTATTGGAAGGTCGATAAACAAAATGGCTTAATTAAAGCAAAGTTATTGCTTTAAGTGAATTTAATGTTTGATGGTTATTAACTGTTAGCAGCTCGGAGTACAGAGCTTAACTGTTACAGGTTCGCAGAAAGCAGTAATTAGGGCGTGATTCACTTGGAATGTAAGACGGCCGGCGGCGGCTGCTGTCGAATTCAAACGTGGCCTACGAAGGAATTCAGTAAAATTGTTTAGATACAAGCATTACCAGATTATGAAATAAATAACCTAGAACGCGAATTTTATATAAATACGTTTTTTATCGATTATATTGAATATTGACTAGTTGGCCTGATAGACGTTAAGTCAGACTGGTAGGTAGATCCGAACATCTTATGAATCATTGCTACAAAAAGCAATTATATTGTATGAATATGACCTTAATCGATGAATTCGTACAGAGGTTATACGATTGCTATCAGCCAACCAACCAACCAAGGAGTATTAAGTCAAAATTTACCTCATCTAAATATATACATTTTATCGGACGGTAAGATTTTTTAAGCTTTTATCAGAATGACATCGCGAAAGGTCGGGGCACGACGGGTCGCCGCGGCATATATTTTCGCCATTGTTGTTGATACCAATAAACTGTAAACTTGCCAATTCATCTCCGGTGAAAACAAGCCTTTTGAGATCGTCGAATGATAAAATTTCTTTTAAATGGCATATTAAACAAATAAAAACAACGTAGTGAGAATAATTCCTAATGTTCACGAAAAGAATATATAAATATAGGTCAATAATTACTAACAAAGTGTACAGTATGTAATTGGTTCTGTCGTTAATCATGCAAACAAGTAATTTAAATTTACCAAAATATGCTTTATCTGTTTGACGTAAATAAATATCGAAAACATAAAACTTCTTGAAGAGTAATTACGACTGGAAGCGATCATAAATCATAAAGAAAGTTATGATATTACCAAAGAAGACATCAAGCGTGGAATTCTCGATAGGGAATGATGTAGGGCTGCGGTGAATCGAAATAATGCATTCGGGCCGAATCACGCCGAGATCGAGGCCATTGACCTTCTTACTGCACCCTCCTGACCACCGCGACAATCGTTTCAAAACAGATAATATAAGAAATTAAAAAGGACCTTCCTTGCAATTCGTAACTTTGCATTCCATACAATAATTTTATATATGTGTATGGTTCTTATTTTAAATATTTTTGGATTTTGGTACAATAAAGGGAATCAAAACAGTTTCAAGAATAATCTTGATTATATAAATTTTAATTATCGTTTGGAATTAAAGAATAACAAAAGAACTCCATTGCATTGTTTGATAGCTTTGTTAACTTAACTACTTACACAATAGACGCCTCTTTGGATGCGCTAGAACTAAGCTATCAGCAGGCACATGTTAATTTAGCCCACATATAACCCCACTTTGTACTACAAACGTGTATATACAACATAATTTCATGGGCTATAGTTTTTAATCGACTGCTTAAGATAATGTTTTAAAAGTGTATTTATGTATGACCTTGATTTTTGGTGAAATTTAATAAATATGTGTTCACCGCCTTTCATGGTCGGCAGACACGGTATGACATGCCGTTTTTGCGACAAAGGATTTACGGAAAAGGCTGAAACTGGACTTTTCTTCCTTTTTCAAAAGCCCTTCTTAAATCGTAGAACTGGCGTAGGCCATTAAAAAATAAGTTACAACGAAAGCAGATCTTAATATAATGATTGGCAATAGGATAAGATTTTATCATAAACCCCGTAACTAAATATTTAATTAATGTTTACTAATGAATTGCGAAAGAAACTTCTATACCAAATCTGAGACTCTAAAATATTGATCAAAGCAATACGATTAGCTAATACCCCCCGGGATATGACGGCTTGGATAGCCTAAATCTTATCTATCGATAAAGCTTTTAATTCGATATCATCTTTAGCAACTATTTGTACATAGGTTAAACGGACACATCTATTGCTTAACATACAAATGGCAAGCGCATAGAATACGCGTCAATACACATTAACAAAACAAAATGTTTTCAAAATATTCGTTTGAGTGACGGCACATCAAATCTGGTTATGTAATGATTAGGGTAACAATAGATTGTACGTCAATCATGCCTTGGAGACGTTTTTAAATAAGTTCAAGGGAGAAAGCACATTGGTTTTGGGCGACGTAGAGGTGCGTGACGCAATGGTTAGATAGCTTGGTTAATTGAGGTGGCACGGGAACGTGCCCTCGGACCCGGGTCATTGATGTTACGGCGATACTAGTAATAATAAGCTCGTTGTTAAAAGTACTCAGTACTATGTAGATATAAATGGGTTGTATGATCTGCAGACATAAATTCCTGGACAATAAAAAAATGTAAGGCTTAAAGAAATTTGTGCATGCAATACAATGCGGAATATTAAAGTTTGTCTGTTTGTCGCAAACATACGTAATAATAATAATACATATAAAATATGTGTTTGTATCGATTTATAATTTATTTTTTCTTTTTGAAGTAAAACCTCTTTAGAATCATTGTGATTTCAAACCGGATGCAACGGAAAAAACGACAGGTAAGAGACACAAATACAAAAATGTGAATAGGAATGAATGAGACAAATATACATACTATTTTATATTATATATATTCATCTCATTCTTTTGTCGATTTACACACCGACCGACCGACCGACCAACCGACCGACCGACAGACCGACCGGACGGACGGACGGACAGACAGAAAGATTAACTTTTACTCGCTGACTAATTTCAGCTAAAGAAGTTTTGCTTCA
Source organism: Hestina assimilis (assembly GCA_023373885.1). Taxonomy (NCBI): domain Eukaryota; kingdom Metazoa; phylum Arthropoda; class Insecta; order Lepidoptera; family Nymphalidae; genus Hestina; species Hestina assimilis. Next base: position 9,190,653 of record CM041754.1, read on the forward strand.
ATCGTCTGGTCTAAAGCACACTGTATTTTTTTAAGCATTTAAATAAAGGCGTGTTTCTAATCATGATTTTTTTTATTGAAGGCCTATTTTTATTGCACAATTGATATGATCTCAGGCAATGACAATCCTACTCTATTCATAGGATACATGTTGCACATATTAATCCGCTTAACATATTAAGTTTATCAGCGGTTATGTAACCATCTACATTGATAGCCATTGATAGCCTAAAATCGATTATATATTGCGATCGTTATGTATTTTATGACGTGACTATTAACGATACATTTGAAAAATGTCAACTTTTATGGTTTTAGTTAGTTATGCAATAATCGTATTACTTAGATGGAAATAATTTATCTCCCGAAACCCGAATGAGCTCTTAAGAATGAAATCCCAATACCGTTAAAAAATTTTGAGCGGATTTATGTCAACTGGTGATACATTGGTCCGATACCCCGACAGTAAATTTACTGTCTGTCAGTATAAATTTAAAAAGCATTATAATGGAAGGTATTTTAAACTAAAGAAGTTGTTAAGCTTCTAATAATTAAGAAGCTATGCTATATATTTTAAGTTTAAAACTGTGGATTAGGCAATTTTTATGATCTTAATGATTCATAGACGACGTTACAATACTAATAAATAATTCAAGATTTGTTTAATTTATACTAAGCGTTGAAAATGAGTGAGTAGTCACCAAGAAGTAGTAAAACGGCAATAAACTATCAGTAACTTACTGTTTCCCGCTTTCTCCTTGCGCAACGCTGTTTTTCAATAATTTACTGTACATTACCGTCAAGCATACGTGATACTAAAATATCATTTGCCTCGCTTACTATTCTCATAAATGGATAAATCCCAGTAAATTTTGTAAATATCCTATACTTTTGAAATATTTACCAATTACGTAACACACAGAGCACATGTAAAATAAAATATAATTCGCATAGCCAAACAAGACTTGATAACTAACTTAGTTTATAGCGTTGCCCCATCTTTAAGCGCATTATCTGCTTAAAAACAAGTAACTTTATGTAAATATCACAAGTAGCTTGTATACAGGTGTTAAAAACGAGAAAGCTACAAAATTATTATAGATAAGGAAATTTATTTTGCATGCAACATCTATTGTCCCACTTTACGTGGTTACGTAATTTTTTATCGCAGATGTATTGGACATGTGAGATATGTGGATGTCGACGACTCTAATTGCGTGTAGGATGAATGATTGGTCACTTTATTACGAAATAAAATATATATCATGCTTTAGAGTACTTAGGATATATATTACAGTACTTTTTTTAGCCGGCGTCTTGGTTCGTGTTTATGTCATTGTTTAACAGATTTTTTTTCTTTAACGAGTGGCTAAGACGTGAAAGTGCAAAAACAAACAAACTTACATTACAATTGTAATGAGGCTATGTCTGTTTTTAAATATATTTTTGAAAAGCTATTAAATGAAAACAATTGGTTTTATTGAATATTTTTCTGTCTGTAGGTTCATCCAAAACAGAAGTTTCCGTTCAATATAACTGGAAAAATTATTTTGATTTATGTAGGCTAGTTATATACCTATATTATTCTAGATCAAGCAAAGATATTCAATTATTCAAGTGATGATAGACTCTTATAAAAATCACGTTTACGCTTGACAAAATATACTGAATTATATTTAGCCAAGGTTATATTTATCCGTATTTCATGTTTTTCTTTAAGATTTTCAATGTTTTAAAAACTATATTTTATTACACTACATCAAGGTTAGGGTTAACAAAAAGTGTGCTATTCATAAAGGGATTCCCTTAGTGTCCGAGGACATGACTCTTTAATTTCTACCAAAATAATTATATAGTACAAGAATATATAAATAATAGAGCTTGTGTTTTGTATGTTTGTTTGTCCTCTATGCATTTCTAAAACATTAATTCGATTATGTTCCAAGCATGGAAAAATTGTTTTGCATACATCCACGAAGATTCGCCTACAAAAATAGAATTTTCAATACTTTACGTAGCATTGCAGAAGCGAACCGGGTGCAGCTAATATATGCATGTATAATGTATGTAAATAAACATTAAACATAATTTAAAGACGTTTTGCAGCCAAATGTACAGAAAAGGACAAGGTCTTCGCCTCGAAATATAAAATCATTTAATTTGCTCAAATTATAATAACGTTCTACATAACAGGCGAACCGGTTTCCATTCAAGCCCAACGTATCAAAGGTGATCTTGACTATGTTGTAATGTTTCTGGGAATACGAAAGATTACCTAATTGTTTAAAAATAAACACGTTACAGAGAAAACATTTACTTGTCTCCCTGAGCGACAGTTGTGAGACAGGTGTAATAAAATAGCAAAGAAATATAGAACTAAAAATAACGAACGTTTTTGTTTTAATTATTTCATCCAGGTGCAAAACGTAGTTGCAAGGACTATAATATACTAAGCAGAACTGCATGTTGCATCAATAAACGGATGTGCTAACAAACAGATAACAGCAATTGCACCTTTAAGAGTAAATATATACAAAGTTATTCCAGAGTCTAAAAATAAACAAAGTGTTAAAGCATTAGTAAGATCATCTGGAAATTGTTTCGTAGGGAAGCTAACGCAGTGCCCGTGTTTCCCGGAACACGATCCAAACACTGCGTTCATATAATGCCAGTATATAAATATAGATGCATCAATTCGCTCTTATTGCAGTGAATATAAGAATAATAATCGGACGAAATGTTTCTAGTTTGTCTACATGTGGTTGATTGTATAGTAAAGAGTGACACCCACCAAATTAGCCCGCTTTGTGTAGAGACGTTGTCATTACGTCATTATGCTTTGGGGTTATTTTTTGTTGCTCTTTTGTTTATTACAAATAGTAGGCATGAAAAACTAATTATTACTCATATGTATATTTTTTGTAGTGAGATATTCTGAGAAATTTAGAAATGATTGATTAGTCGTTTTCTAGGTTGTTATTATGGTATTAGTGACAATGAAGATTTACTACAGGCGTAGTTTTTTACCAACAAACAAAAAAATAATGTTTAGTAGAAACACTAGAACGTTTGGTATCTGAAAATTGTAGGAGAGAAAGAAATGGTTTCGAACGAAAAGCAACAAACAAGGCTCTGCTACTAAAACAGTTTGACCCTATCACTAAGTCAATTTACCAAAAACATTTTTGAATTACTTCAACCTAATAACTTAAATGAAAGCACCCGCAGCATTCGTGTTGAACATCAAATTACATTTGGTTAATTTAAATTATTAGATTAATTTATCTCGTTTTAATCGACATTGTGTTTGTGACTCACTGGCTCTTGATCTCATTGAAGACTTAGTCAGAAGTTTAACATAAGAATGTGTTTATGCATAACAAATTAACATCACACGAATCATAAAGCAAAGTATTATGTGTTTGAAAGCATTCAATCCATATTTTAATCTTAGAACTAAAACTAATGATAATCGTTAATATTATTGTAACGATTTTAAATATGCCTAATGGAAACTAATCTTCTTTAAAATCTAAATTCAAAAGACAATTTGGGGACAAAAAACAAAGATTTATAAAATTGGTCACGTACGCAACTTTAAATTTCAACATCCTTTCCGGAACTTCAAAAAGTTTATACAGGATTTGAAATAATTGTAAAGAATTCCTATTGACTTTTGTGAGGTCTCTATTGAATATTACTGGGCACAATTGAAATATATCAAAGAGATCCTGCGGAAAACACAAAGAGTTCGTCACCGCTGGACATCAATTAATGACTTTGGTACGTGATTAAAAGTTTTATTTTAATGACTTTTCTCGGCGCGTATTCCTTGTTAAAATATCAGGATACTACAGTGACACTTCTTACTTTTCAAAATAACATTAATAAAATGTAGTCTAATTATCTAGTCGATTGAAATATCACGAACTAATCTTTCAATTGAAATCTTTACTTTTCAAAAGCAACGCATCGTCGATTTCGTGCTTTATCGTAGGATAATTCTGTATTAGTACTAGCAGATTAAGATAAGAAAAAAGATTTCAAGTATATCAATGGAAGTGTGATATAAGATTATATTGGCAGAGATATAGTTGCAATTCCGCTAAGCGTCGTGCGTTTTCAGTAACGTTACTTCCTACGTGATTTCATTATATTTTTGCGTTGTGTGGGAACCTACTAAGATGCACAATGACGTCGAGTCTATTAGAACTCGTCGATCGAGAATGCACCGAGGAACTGTGTTCCGTGAACGAAGAACAATGGTTGGTAATTTTGTAATGTCTTCTTATTACTTGCCACGCATGCGCATGACGCAAGCTAGAACGTACACATTATTGCCATGTTCCTACTTCTAAGCTCATTATTCATACAAAGCCAGGCAATATTAAATAAGTAATCTTGTACGCGCTTGAATTCGCTAAATGACTATATTGTTTTAACAGACGTCCCATTTAAATATAATGGCATTTATATACAGACGTGGTATTGATTTGTTATAAGGCAATTGTTTGACTATTGAAATTAACAAAATAGTATATATTAAAGCTTTGATGTGTTTTAAAATCTAATATATTGAACGTGGTAGTAATAATTAAAAGTTAATGGCTTAAAATGATAGATTTTAAAGGTTTCCTGTTATTAAAAATCAATATCGAAAGCAATTAAAACGCCTTGCCGTTTAGGATAGGGTAAGTCGTTATAGTCGTCGTTTATAACAGGAATTTATCGTTTGTAATGTATGTAGGCACTGGATTTTATTATATACTAACTTTTGCTCGCGGCTTTATTCTCGTGAATAACGAATTTAATGAGGCATTTTTAAAATAGTACCAATTAGTTCTCCATTCAAACTTTCTATAACATTCTCTTTCAAGTCTCGTTTGTATTGTCCCCATGGTCTATATCTATACCAAAATAATCAATCGGTTTAGTTGTTCAGGCGTAAAAGATATAAACAAACTCACTTTAGCATTTATAATATTACTAGCTGACCCGGCGAACTTTGTTCCGCCTTAAAGGCAATAAATAAGCTTTTTTTTTAATTGGAAAAAATACTAAAAAAATTAAATACCTACATTAATCATTCATAATTATTTCTGTATTTTAGTACATAGGTTGCTCTTCATTTAAGTACCTTGTGTACACGACATTTTTTGTTTTATTATCAGGCGCAAAAACAAACAACGCAGATGGTCTTCTGACCCGTGAACATGCCACGTTACATTATAATTGTTAATTATTTCTTTAATAGAAATAGTTTTATTAATGATTTCTTACAAATATCATTACATTGCTGTCATTTGCATTTTGTTATTCCAAGTCTGATTCTTTTTTGTTATACCACTTTTTATAATGACTGACGTTTCATGTCAAGTCACACGGGAATGCTGTCGAACGGGATAAAAAGTATCCTATTTCCTTCTCCTGGCTCTAAACTACCTCCCTGCCAATTTTCAGCTAAATCGGTTCAGCCGTTCTTGAGTTATAAGTGGAGTAACTAACACGACTTTCTTTTATATATATAGATAATTAACTATTAAGATTACCTTATCAATAAATGTTAATTAATAATAATATAAATATAAAATAAATTTAAAATAAGTTAATTAACTTTGTGATGGGCCTGATAAAACCAAAGGACCTTCGGTAAAAGTCAAAAATCGTAGTACCATGTAGTTACCATTCTTTATCAGTGTTGGGATCCCAAGTTTCATAGTGGAGAGGTAAGTCTGAAGAATTCTGTCTGACTAATAGTATGATTCTAAACAAGAAATATCTATAATATTTCCACCTATATTTAAAAAATAAATAAATAATGTGCGTTCAGACTATTGATATCAAATGTACATTGTAGGTAGTACATAATATTAAGTCAATGGTTCGAGCAGCATATTAATTGCCCAGAATGACTTCATGACCAACATGTATAAGAGTTACTTAAACAATTTAATATCCTTTACAAATCTAAAGGACCAAATTCGGATTAAAAGAGTAGTATTGTATTGTAAATAACAATCCGAATGATGAAAATTTTTAAATAAAACTTAAAAAGGCAAATATTATATTGATAAGACGTTGAAGGAGTTAAAATTATCAGTTTTAAGTATAAATATAGTAACTTATTTGATAACCTATGCTAGTGTTTGATAATTTGTACAACGCAATGCGCTTATAATTGATTTAAAAAAAAAACAATTTAACGACGTACTCGTTTTAACCTAACATTCTTACGTATAACAATTATCAAAAATGTGTAATTATGTTGTACACAATAATTGTAAACCAACCATGATAATTAGACCATTGGATTACGATAGATCTAGTTTGGTGTAATTACGAAGCAATTAGAAAAGTAAAATCAATCAATCGAATCTTCCGAAACGAGACTTCGTGTTGTGTAACATGTACATGTTACTACACCATAAAAACCTATTGTTGTTAAACATGCAGCCCAACTATTATCCCATTTCGTCCCTGTATTCTCCATTCGGTCTATTCATTAAGCAATTACGTGTTCGGGAATCAGGTAAAAGCGGATGTTTTGTTTATAGTGGCGCCTTCGTATTGTAAACTGTATTGTTTATAAAAACAAACTTATCTAACCTTCAGAGGTTATAAGTTTTCTTAAAATCACTCAGAACTTTCGAGAACGGAATTCAGATAACTGTTTCCAGGTCGTCTGTTTTAGTAGGTACAATTTAGTTTTGTATCAAATTTAAGCTTTTTTTTCCCAAATGACCATTTTAATACTTTGCGAGTTTTAATTCGTCTTCCTAGAATAATAATTATAAGTACAAAATAAAACTTGGCGCCATTTTTTACAATGTTATATTTTTTTAAAACACAGGGATAGCATCTTACTTTACATACCGAAACAGAAGGGTTTACTAGCGTGGGGAAATCCACTAGAACTATACATAAACCAAACAAATAAAATATCTCAATACATTATATAATAATCACAAAATTCAGACATCAAAACTAATTATTACTGTCATTAAGACTTTATAAATTGTCAAACATAACTTAACTCGTCATTAAAAGTGACGTCCGTTATGACATCAACGGGATAAATCTAATCATATTACATTCTGTAACAGTAGATTATAATGCTTAGCTGGTAATGTGAGCGAAGAACTTTGCACTTCAGCATGTACCTGTACACATTAGTTCGGGAACCTGAAGCCGATGTGTTCAGTTTTATAAACTGAACATGATTCCAACCATGATATAAAAAAAGAAGATAACGCTTGTAATATCCTATACATAGGCGGACTCCGATGATATATTTCTATATTCTCCGATGATTTATTTTTGATATAATTTGTTGTAAAGGTTTTTAATAAGGGATACAAGATCAAGATGTAAGCGAAATGACTTATTTACTTCAGTTATTTGCAAATTATTTACGTTTTCGCATCTAAAACTTAAACTCTTAAATGAATGTAAAAATATTTCTGAATTTAAACATTAATAGTAAAGTACCTCTTGGAAGGTTATATTGCCGTATCTATATACGTATCAAGGTAGACAAGAATGTAGCTAACGCAAGCTTATTCAATATTATAATTAAGATCAGTCGATGAAGTTCTAAAACAAATTAATTCTATGCTAAAATATTTAATTATCATAAAATTAAATAAAAGTTAATTATTTTATTTATGAGCTAAATTAAAAAAAAACTTACATGCATCATAGAAATCGATCACGTATGTAGGTAGTCCAAAATTAATTCACTAACACAACATCGTAGTGTGGGTCCAAGCCCTACGCTTGTTTACACCGGCTAATGTTCAAGTACGATAGTCGTAGTCGTGCGTCTACACGCGCCGCGCGATCAGGACTGAACGGGGCTCCGTGGAACTGGCGCTCGCGCACGCACTCCACAACATATGCTCTTGGCCTCTTGCATGTGCAACTAGCTACCATAACAATGGTACTAATAAACGACATTTATAAATACTTTGGATTATTTAAGCCTATTTTTATAACACATGTAGCTCGATTTTATTGATGATCCTGTCGGGACAAAAAATGTACATGTCCACAATGCAACCGTCGTCCTTGTCATTTAAGTTTTTGTAGACAGTATGACTTGTATCAACATATATAGTAACTTAATTATTTATTTTTAGTTCCATTTCTATAATTAATACCAATTATTTGATGTAAACGTATTCTTGTTACTAAGAAGCTTTTTTTGTTATCTATATCCACTTATCTCTTAGCTTTATCATAAAACCTTTATAAAAAATATTGAAAGGCCACTCTTTAAACTATTTTCAAAAAGCTATTAAAATTTGACTGCACCGATTGTACAGATAAACATAAAGTGGGTCATAGAAAATGATTTTTACGATTCAAAAGTAAAAGCACATTCCTTAAAATTTATACCCTACGTTATTTATGATAGTTATTAAAATGCTTGTAAAATGTTGACTATTGTAACGTTCTCTGACACGGAGATTGCAGAAATAGTATATCTAAATCTATTTTATAATCGACGTCCTCCCAGTGCGGAGTGACAAAACCCATATAAATCATTGTTGTAATATATCAGTGGGGTAATAAATGTAAGAGGTATTATTTATAACGAAAGCTTCGTGAGTGGAGATTGCGGCGGGCGGGCGGTTGGGTGGCACGCGCAATCCAATTTAAGGCATCTACAGACGTACGACGATGTGTATTATTAGATATACATACATATGTATTATGATAATGAATTATTAAATATTTTTATTTATTAATGTTAATAGTGTACTGTATATTCTTTTATATAAAATATTAGCAATGCTTTTTCAAATCGTTACTAATTGCTTGTTTGCGCTAGGAGTGGGTAGGGTACCACAATAGCTCAAGGGGCGGGAATCGAGACTAAAATCTGGCGTTAACGAAGTCCGTCTACCTTTGAGCTCTTGACGCTATTGAGGCTTAATTTTTATTAGATTTTCTGAATAATTTTGTGCCCTGTTTAGTTTATAAAATACTAGCGGCTCGCTCCGGCTTCGCACGGGTATAAAATATATAGCCTATGTCATTCACTGAAAAAATGATTAAAATCGATCCAGTAGTTTCGATTTATTTATTACTGTCCGTGGCCCTCACGCGTTAAATGTAATTATTTACGACATCACATTAGAAACCTCAAAAATGTTTTTTTTTCTCCACTATTTAATGGATGTTATTATACATATAAACCTTCCTCTTCAATCACTCTATCTATTAAAAAAACGCATCAAAATCCGTTGCGTAGTTTTAAAGATTTAAGCATACATAGGGACAGAGAAAGCGACTTTGTTTTATACTATGTAGTGATTTTGTGAATAAATAACATCATAATTTTTGATCTAGTAAAGAACATTTTGCGTGCCGTCTAACCATTAGCAAAACACGCGTTAGTGTTTTATTATTTTACGGAAGTGTAATCGTCCGTGTGCGGAAGCCTAAACGGTACGTAATGTGAAGTAGAGTATGTCACACAACTTATCAATCACAGCTTCACGTTCGTAGCCATCACGCTAGCGAGATCTGATACGGGTTACAAAACAATCGTTGTCCGATATTATCGGATATGAAACTCTAGGAAATAATATCTTCACTTCTACATAAATTAAGAGTTAGATGTCTAGTCCAAAGGCCATATTGAGTTCATTAATTTACATAATATGGGTGACCATAATCTGACTACCAGCCGGTGTCGAAACTTCCGATTGCTTGCGACAGACTTCTAATAAGCATCAGGGGCTTATTTGGTTGTCAACTGTGTCAGTTGAATAACGATTTTATTGCGTAATAATCTTATAAGTATATAATAATCCCATACAGTGTCAAAATTGTTTAAAATATGAGTATATTAACATTGAATATGATAGCGAAGAACATTTACAATTTACAGGGTATTGGAAATGAAATGACTATTATATATGGAATTAAATTAATCACCAGTTCCACCAGCCACCAGCTCGCCTCGAAAGTCTTCGCTATTTATCTTGTTTAGAAATATACGTTTTTTAGTCCCAAACTTTATGTTTGATTATAAATCAAATTTTAAGCTTTAAATAATTATTATGCAAGCGCTTAGTAGTTCCTTTTTTCTAATGGCTCGTTAAGATCTCATAACCTTTTTAAATATAAACTATCGTCTTAGCAGGTTTTAACAGGATAGGAAAATTCAGCATTTATTGTTAAGAATAATATAAATACATGCCGGAATGGTCAACTTTAAGTTTCGAGGCAAACAATTCCAATTCAGTCTTGTAGTGTTTTTTTTCTGTGACTATATTGGCAAACAAGCATACGACCTACTTGATGGTAAGTGGTTGTCGTAGCCAACGAGTACTTGCAACACCATACATTTGTAGACCGTGTCTCTCACGTCAGTATTCAAGCTGTTATAAACTAAATGAAGGAGTTGAAGCTCCTTCGAAGTCGTAACCCAAATTCGTCGACCCCAAGCTATGTCCGATTCAATTAAACCAGTTAAACTATATCATTGGTCATCTTACGGCATTAATTCGATTATCAACCGCACGACACGCTCCACCGCGGAATACCACAACGCCCGATCTTTGTAATGTGCTTTTATGACCCTTTAAAATTAATTCGACAGACAGTTATCAATTTTTTATTGGTCCAGTTTGCTACTAAAACATTTATCGAATTATAAATCTGATATTCAATATGTATCGTTTACACCAACGGATTAGACACGCTACACAAAACTAGCCTTTCAATTTCTGTTTTTTCTTCCAAGTTACAAAAGTTAAAGCATAAGCAGTATGTATGTAGGTATGTATTTTGTATGTATAATATGTATGTATGAGTTCTACGTGTGTATTAGTTGTGTATTTTAAGATGCGATTATAAACCTGTCGTCTCTCGACGTTGCGTATTAAATCATTAAACTCGCACTGTGTTTTATATTCCGCGCGCGTCTATTTTCACTAACACAGTCACACATGCGTCTTAACATGTGTCATAACCAAACTGATCGTACGAAGTAGGCACCGATACAAAATGCAATGAATCGACAATAGTCTATTAATGCAAATTTGTGGTATTATTATTTTAAAACTGAACTTTACTTTTTACGGCATCGCGACTTTAATAGATAATTTTTGGGTCAAATTTTTTATAAGAATATTAGCAGTGCTTTTTTAAGTGATTACTAATATTTTTATTTCGTCTTCAAATAAGCATGTAAGCGCTTGTGTCAGCAGTGGGTACATGCTGTGTCTGTCTGTCTGTTTTATCCACATTCTCTTATAAAAACAATTTCGTTTGCAAGCTCAATTGTAATGTATAAAAATAATATAATTAGAGGGTTATTTTTATAATTAATTTGAAATATGTAGTTTTGTGATCATAGTATTTTTTTTCTAAGACATATTATAAATTTTAAATTAAGTATTGAGATCATGTTTAATTGCGTAAAAGTATAGAATAAATACTAGTTGTAGAGCAAACTTATATCGGGTATTTTTTAGTCTCAAGGTTGATTGGTAAATTAAAATGTGGACCGCCACTCTGCAACTTTGAAAGCGTTTTTTGTAAATATCCCAAGTTTCAACAGTGCAACCAGTTGTTAAACGTAATGAATTTGAGCTGTGAAATATTGCGGTTGACACGATAGTTAGGAAACGTAGCCGCTGAAAACATTGAAGATGCAATAAAGAAATGTTTGTAACCATTGTATAAAATAATAAAAAACATAAAGCAATGTTTTAAACTCTAGTAGCATGTCAAAGCCAGACGTGCAATACAATAAAATAATACTGGAAACCAAATAAATAGGTCGGTAGGTTTGTTAGGCAGTTATTTGTGATGATATTATCCAATTTTCTATTCTAAGTGTATTATATGAATGGAGAAACGTGGAGTTGCGTGATCTGAAACGCTAACGACGCACGCGATTCCCCATAATATACACATGATTATATTCTTTATATTATCTGTTCAAAATAATATATAAAATAAATAAGGTTCTAACTATATTGTAGAATAGCCCGTAATATATAAATTTAACTGTAATTTTCATAATGTTAAAACAGTTTTTATGTGATTAAGTTGGCAAGCATGCATATGGCAAGCGGGCATATATTTGATGGTAAGCGGGCCGTCGCATATGAGCGCTTGCAACACCACTCATTTGTAGGTGTCACTAACGCGCTGCCAACCTCGAAATATTAGTTATAAAATCTCTTTTGCCCAGTAATTTCAGTTACGGTCATTTTAGTTAATTAGTGAAAATTCAGTTCTAAATATAATTTAATTACATATTAAATTGAGCCAATATTAGTCGGACTTTATCGTGGTTCTATTTAAATTCTTGTAATTGCGAGGTTTCGTTTATTTCATTTTAAGTTTATACAATTGCAAGGTATGATATTAACATCTATTGCGTTGATTAAATATTGTTTCATAATAAAGATATTCTTCCCAAGATATTTGAGACTTTTACTTTTTATTATTGTGTTTTGAATATTTTGAAACTCGGTTTAGTGAATATTATCCATCTTATTCACATCTTAGTATTTATCTTCTTATAAGAATAGATGTATCTAGGCAAATATTAGCAAGTCATCGTATTTAATTTCAATACGCGTAGGCATGTTCTTACATTAATAGAATCAGCCAATCTCTAATATTTGTTCCACTGACCCTATTGTAACTATTGGGCATGGTTTTGTCTTCCATAATAAAATAAACCAGCTTTAAAAGAGTAAGAGTTCACTTGTGTTAGGAGATAAGATTACGGCTAATCACTCTTTGAATACGGTTTAAAAGATTAGTATGGAACGTGTAGTTGCGATACAATAGACACAGTGTGTTTGTATTATATTCCGGTTAGTAAATATTTTAGTTTAAAGTAAGTAGTTCCTTTATTATCATTACTATCTATATAACTAGTGTCGTAGCTTCCTAATAGATTACAAAAATATTAACGTTAATATGTTTTACAATGACAAAACACATTGTATTTTATATAAGTAATAAGTGAAAGTATTAATATACATAAGTACACCAGTTAAATTACCTTATATCATTTTTTAAACATACTTGAACAGAAGCTTTTATACATAATTTTTATTTCTGTCAATAAAACAATAAAATTGTTAATACTTTTCGTTGTCTACTTAATCGTCTGGTTCATTATTTACGTCGCCACAACTCTCTGCTCTCAGGGTAATGACATCGCTTTCTCCAATAAATACGTATTACTTGATTTGGAAACAAATAACGTGTACAACAATCGAAATCAGAATCTATGCGAGTTTAAAACTTTAACTTAACTAATACCATAAGACACGTAAGTAGATGTTTACGATAACTTCAAGGTTCTTCAAGCTATATCTATATAAACACTTTGGTATTTGTCAAGGAAGTATTGAATACAAATTAGGTAATAAATTACATGGACGAATAAAATTTGATAGTGGTGGAGGTTTAGATTTGTATTAACGCTGTCCGTGCTCATCGCAATGCTGCATGCTTGCGCGAACGCATTAGCCATGCGGGTGGGGTTACGATGTTCGCAGCGGCACTATCGATTGTTGACAGACCTACACGTTTATTTGTAACTAGTCAAGGTCGAGTTTATTGGATTTTTTACCTTATAACCATCGATATAAAAGCGCTGTTCTTGTTTATAAGGCGTATAAAGATTCTCCTCGTGGCCACACGGACGACATCGATATGACCATTTCAGGAGTTTAGTCACGAACTTACGCACTCTAGCATGCCACTTTAGAAGGGGATATCGACGTTGACCGATGGTTATGACGTTGGAATAACTTTGAATAGACTAATTAAGTCATGAATACACAAGGCGAATGAAAGTTACCCGAAGAAATTATTAATATGTAATAATATCTATTGTTTACTTGGTATTAGTATTTAATGGCTGTTTTATAACTTTCTCATGCTAAGGGCGGTATATCTTTATTGATATCTCTTCCCTTTAGTCTCGATCGGCTTTTGAATGGTAATAGTTTATTTCAATGATAATTACAAAGTGAACGTGATCTTTTTATTTTTTGTCGGCTTCTGCTTGTCAGGTGCTAAAATATTATACATGAATTAAGAGATGCTTCTTACTGAACGAACAGGTTTCAAATCTTATCTTACAACTAGGCGGCAGCGCTAGTTATATGGGCACCATGCCACAAATAATGATTACTAATTATTAATAATTATATTAAAAAGAAAATCTATGGATAATTATTTAGTTAATTTGTTTTTATTTTTGTTTTTAATTTCTATACAAAAACACGATATCTGGGGGCACGGCAGTGCACCCATCAAGTCTAGCAAAAAGCAGCACGGCTGTACTATCCTTTTCTCGAAGCAACTCAGGCCATTTTCGACCCCCTATAACTTCGTTGTGGATAAAACTAAAAGCCTGAAACTTCTTCTTCTCCTACAAAAAGTGGTGAGATCTCATGTATAACTACGCCTAAAACTTGGCAGTTTTACGACACTAAAGTATTTGAATGAGTAGAATGTGTTAGTTACCGTACAACTACTAAGTTTCAGGCGTAGTTATACATGAGATCTCACCACTTTTTGTAGGAGAAGAACTGCTTTGCGATACTTGGACTTTTTCCCATTTTATGTTTTTGATGGGATCTATATATATATATATAAAAGGAGAAGACCTGACTGACATATCAACGCCCAGCCTAAAAGGGGTGATAAAAGGGTTGGATTTTTGTATGGGATGAGCGTTATTTTAGAAACTAGAGGCATTAAACTTTGTTTTTGGCGAACAATTAAAAATAAAGAAACACGTGTTTTAACATTTTCTGAAATTCCATCAAATTTACTAGTAACATAATATTATCTTAAGATAAATAAAAAAATAAGCCCTTATTTGATTTTGATTATATAAATATCAGTGTAAAATTTAGTTTTTATTTTAAGTTTTGAGATTAAAGCTTAAAGTATATCCTAAAATAGTAATATGAACACGCTACTTACGTATTTATAAAAGTCATATGAATTATTAATGTTATCTTCGTTGCCAACTGTACATCGTACGTAAAATCTTGATAGTCACCGCACGCGCTCACCCTTCTACTGGATATTACATAACACCATAGAGAATACTAAATCATTTTTCGTTGTAACCAACCAGTACAATGGTCAATAATATTCATCCGATAAAAATGAAGTTTTTACAAACACTGTCAATTAAAAAACATTACTTTATCTTGAAACCAGTTAATCATTCATGTTTCGTTTTAAATTGATTATTTCATCTTTTAATCATTGTAATTTTTTATTATTTTAAATATCATTACTAAACATGATTTTCACTTATTTTCCATTAACAACAGAACGAGACTGTTATGGGATCAGAAAAGGTAATCGTTAAGATGTTTGATTAAGCTTGAAGTATGAAATTATTATATCGAAACTCCGAGATGATAGTCATAATTCATATAAAAAAGATTGCTGCAATCAATCCTATAATGGTGTATCTCAAAAAAACGTCGGACGTCACTGGACGTTCCAGAAATAACGCCGGGGGCGCACGAACGTCGTTTATCCGACCTATCTTCGGTAACGAATGATGATTTCACGTTTCTTAATGAGCTGCATAAATCTCGGTGATTTCAAAAGGGATCACTTTCACTCTGTAACGAGCATAGGACGAAATCGAGATAAGTTGGCTTAATTTCACTGCACATTGTATTATCGTCAGCATGCAGCGTAGGCAACTGATAGATATGTGTGCGTTCTTGGCTATTCAATCGAATGAATGAATTGATTCAGAACTGACAGTTGCTATTATTAAATCAATAAAACATGTTCGTCTTGTTGAAGCTTAGTAAGAAAAATTCTAAATACTATCGTTTGCGTATTGTTATGTAACAATTTAAATACGCCGAATCAATGAATTATTTCCACCGAAACCCGAAAATATTTTGTATCGTTAATTAGTAGTGACGTAATCAACGTTAATTTATTATGGTACGCTAGTGAAATGAAAAAAGAACTCAATAATATATCATGCGATAATAATACTGATTGACTGTGGTAAAGAAATTTTATTTTTGAATTTTGACTACCGAACTTGATTGGCGATATTCGATTTCAAGTTTGGCGGCTTTTTAACCCACTTTATAAAAGAGCAAAGGGCCGATGCAACTTTTCATGTTACGTAAGAATGTGTTGACATATAGATAAAGTCGAAATTTAATTGGACACAAAATTACTCTTATATACTTTGTATTGACTTATTAATAGAATCAGGTTTTGAAACGTCCTTATTTAATTAATCCTTTTTCGTTGATGCAGGTAAGCAAATTCAAAAAAAAAAACTTATGTATTGGTATGAGTTAAGACTCCATAAGTAATAGGCCTTAGGGTATCATGATCCTCACGCTTGTTATGTAACACTCGCAATAATGGATAAGACTAATGACAAACGATATTTAAAATGTATTAGTGGCCGCACGAGTGCCACTATAAGATCGAGCGAGACTAATAAGATAAGAACGTACGATTAAAGCTTAACTTTCACTAGAGATTTAACTCCCTACGTTTATTTAAGCACGTCAATTATATATAATAAAATATGAAATATGACGTCAAATGACGGCTCGGCTGCGTTATGCGTAGCTTTTTATAATTTCGTCAGTAAAGACAGTTTGTTGTTAATTCGAGTAATTAGCGGCGTGGTAGTGCAAGCGCATGTCACAGAGCGAGATGTTTCGCGCTCAGAGTCGTACGCAAAAACCTTACACGTCGCATTCGACGGATTCCCTCTGGTTACGTTACCCTTGTCGTAATGACGCAGTTTAATCTCGTAAATGTTAAATACTTTAGTTTTAATCGCAATTAATTAGATCGGATGACGTGCAATGACAATATCTACTTTTATTATAAAAGTGATTTCCAAAACATTATCTAAAAACTTGGTCAGTAATTAAGAGTATTTTATCGACTCCAAAGGTTTCTCCAAAAAGATTCTGTATTCCTTTATTTTGTTTCATTTCTAGATATTAGACAGAAAACGCGATTACTGTTAAGAGTACGTTTTCTCTACCTATGGTATGTTTGAAGTCGATTATAATTTTTTAAACAGTTAACTAAATTACGACATGATTTGTACAGTTGTAATTATTTGTAAATATAACTGTACTGAACTGTAACTAGCTGTGCCCGTGGCTTTGCTCGCGCGGTCTTCATAGTTATTGTTTGGTTAAACAAACAAGCGAACAATTCTTTCGTTTCATTATTATATTGCAGCTCCACCAACTCACAGTATCGCATCGTATCGTGATGTTATAATATAGCGTATGTACTTCCTCAAGAAATCTGCTATCAAATGCAAGCAGATTTTTTTTAAATCCTACCAATAGTTCCAGCTACTACTGACTAGCGCGTTACACCAGCAAAGAAACTCTTCAGCTTAATAAGAATGGTAGGTAGGTCAGTAGGTATAGATATTTGTTGTTAATAAATTATTATTTTAAGCTTTTATAAAATTAAAATTATATCGGCGCGACGCGATGTTAGAAACCAATACCTACGTCACTTAAAAGCGGCTAAGAGCCGATATCAAAAACCGTTTTCTCGGGTGGAGTTCCTATCATGAATTCCTTGTTTAGGGAGAACTTTCTCTGATAATGGTATGGGATTTGAGTGTTGTAACTACTATCTTTACATTGACCGCCGCTTCGGTATCGAAATAATTACCTCTCTCGATATTAATTACGTCCTAGAACTTTCTAATGCGAGAGATAAATAGCACCGTGGTTGGTAATCGGTGGTGGGTAATGAGACGGCTATGGGTATTTCTCAGACGGGTGGCAGTCGACGTCATTAAACATATCTTGCGTTACCACTTACGATGTTTATTTAAACTAGTTTATGGCACGGCACCGTCTGCGCGGTATTGCTTCACTCGGACTTGGCTTGAGTTTTTTTCCCAGACTTGTTGCTTAATTGGATGAAATCGCCTTTATTAGCAAATCCTTATATGATTATGTCAAGTAGTGTAGTTATCTAACTTGTTATAAAAATCCGACAGTTGCCGATTTACGCAAATTTCATACTTGTTTCTAAGTAAGACGAGTTACAATAAATTTTTGTTTTAAATTCAATACTGTAGTAGGTACTTAAATGATGACACTTGGAACAATTTTATGCCGACTGCATCCGGTGGCTTCTACGGCCTACCATCTCTTACCACCACCTGTCCTACGATATTATATATTTATTTGTAAAGTTTTCAAAAATAAAACTTTTCGTATTTTTTGACTATTTATAAATTTATTAAAAAAAAATTGTTTACATAACATTCAACCGAGGCCATTTAACAGGTCACACCTAGTTATATAATTATAATGTTACATGATCGTTCGTGTTGTAATTTACATATGTGCTGTAAAGATGATTTATTAACTATTATTATAAACTAGTGTCGTAAACGAAAAAGTCTTAGGTCTTATACTTTACGCACTATTGTTCCAATTATATAACAATTGTGACAACATTGCACTTACCTGAAAAAGAGAAAAATCATGATTAACAAAGGTTATTACTGTTTAAAGAAATCAAAATAGAATTAAATAAAAAAAATACAAAATAAAGTTAAATTAATGCTAATTTAAAATATATTTCAGAAACTGATTTTTAATCCACAAACATCGCGTAACACAAAAATGACATTGTGGCTCAGCGGTAGGGAACCTACTTTAAGTGCCACATGTCGCGGGTTCGATTTCCGCTCGGAGCAGGTGTATGCTAACCATACAGTTATGTTTTCCAGGTGTTGGTCCTTGTCATCGTGTATGTTTCCAGACCCCCGACACAAGACATAACTATCTTAATAGAGGCCGTTGAGTTTGTAGCGTTTATTTATTTAAAAGAAACAGAAAGAAAACTTATGTTTAAAAAATGTATAGTGTCGCGTGCTAATATGATAAATATATCAGTTAATGAATAAAAATGATCTTAATTTGTTAATCAGCGTCGTCACGTGTACGGGTACAAAATGTTTTTCCGCGAGTCATTTTCTCAACACCTGTGCAGTATAGCCGGTTACATCCGTCGATCGCCACGTGACACATTGCACATGCACGTGCAGATTGCATTTTATAGCGTGTTTTTGTTTTACCATATAAAACAATGTACGGAAGCTGAACTTAAAAATAATATTGATATATTTTGAAACATAATTCTAGGAAATGCGTGTCAAGCCACGCGGATTTTAATCTCACCTAGAGTCTGTTTTGAAGTATTTTTATATATATTAGCAATGCTTGTTTAAATTGTATATAATATTCTTATTTCCTCCAACTAAGTGTAAAGTAAATAAAAACACTCAACAAAACAAATGGTCTCCATTGGGATAGTTATATTCTGTGTCGGGGTCCGGAAACACAAAAATTGACAAGATCAATCGCACCCCAACACATGCATGACATTTGTGTGGTCAATACAATACAAATATCTGCCTTGGTCGGGAATCGAACCCACGACCTGTGGCTAAGCCAGGTTCGCTACCGCTGCGCCACAACGTCGGCATTATAGACAATAGCCTAATTAGGGTCAGGATCGAACCGTTAATTCTACCGCTGACAAAGTCGGTTCTTCTACTGTTGAGCGATAGATTTTATTTCATAAAATAACTCTAAATGTACATAACGTAGTTTATAGTTTGAATAAGAATACTGTAAGGTAATTAAATATAATTGATATTACATTTTAATTAATTACAATATTTTATTACGATAAATAAATTATTTATAACAGGTATTCGACTTTTGTAATCTCTTTAATTACTTTTACTCTAATTAAATAGTTGCGGGTTTGCTTGATTAGTCAATTTAGAACTTTCAAGATAGAATTATAAATGAAGAAATACACTGCGACTTCCGTGGATTGCTGACACATCGTCTGATAGTTGATGTCAGTACGTAACAGCTTTTTCTCATAAACTCACAGGTTTTTTATAAGTTACACACATGCATAATGTAAGTGAAAGAGAACTTCCGTCTGTCCATTCTAGTCTTCGTTTGACCATATCAAAGTCTAAGTTATAAAGATAATTTTATATAATAAATTCTTGTTTTTGTAAGATGTTTTAAATTTTATGCAAAAATAATGATACAAAACTGCATTTACAAACGACTGATTCATAGGATATTAAGCATGATCTTGAAATGACTTTGTCCTTTAGGATGTCTAAAAAAACATGTAAAGCAGAAGTCCCCAAACTGTCCGTCGTGAGGCCCTTGGGAGTCGTGAAGACGTCCTCAGGGCGCCGACAAGCGAAATGCTCATGTTCCTTACACGCGACGTAAGGACAAGTGTGTGATTAGCAATTTGAAGTAGGTACTTAAACCCGCTTCTATAATAGCTTGTAGCTTAATAATGTCATCTAATATTAAAAATAATATTTATTTTATCTGCTAAAGCTGTATAAGATACTTTGTGTAAGTAGATAAGCAGGACTGGGGTGTTGTGAATTGTTGCAAAACGTGTAGGGGCCACATTTAAAAAAAGATTGGGAACCAGTGATATAAAGCATAATGAGGTTGTTCGACATCATTTTATACAAGGGAATAATGTTTCCGCGCATGAATAAACAACGAGTTTTAGAGATAAATCAACTGGTCATATAAAAATAGAGAAAGTATAGAACATTTCGTGATGTAATAAAATGTTTTATGCATCTGAACTAAATCTTCAACAAATATCCAACTGCATAACAACTGGTCATTCGTCGTAATTCACATGTTGTCGTAAAAATATATTATTTTCGTCTATAAATGTGTACAAGGCTGAACGACTCTGTTACAGTCGATCTATTTTAAAGAGAAAGTTATACTGTGTCATGTTTTTACTTTTAAATTGTGTCGGAAATGGAAAAAGGTTCACTTTCTTTATATAAAAAAATCTTTAGTAAAGTAATGCTATCCACAAAAGAGGAACGTTCATCACTTCATTGAAGAGATATTGATAGATACTTTATTTTTATTGTACTGTTTCAAATCTCTTAATAGGTATTTTTTTTTTTAAATTGGAGATTTTGTTATATTATATTCTTCAATGGTTGCTGTATCTTAGAATAGCGTTTTATTAATAAGTTAAATGGAAAATTTCATCAGTTTTATGGTATTTTTTATTGCAAATGTACGTGAATTCATTTAAAACCTCTCATAAAGTTTCTACAAAAGTTTATGAACGGGTTTACACTAGCCAAGAATCACAAAAACTTCACATAGAGGCCAATTATAAGATTTATTTATAAAGATTTTTATGGCATATTTTTAACGCTTTGTTATAATCAACTTCAGCTGTAGATCCTTATATCGTCATAGACATCATTCCAATATAATAATGATATATTATTATTGAAAATTACATTCAAATCTGGACAGAAATAGTTCATAAAAATATTGGGGCACGTGCTTTTGGATGTTTAGATTGTTGGGGTGTGTATGTTTTTTCTCAATCACGCAAAAAAAGCTGAGCGGATTTGGAAATTTGGCACAGATATAGATTTGTTACCCGGATTAACACATAAGATACTTTTTATCCCTGAAAATGCTCGATTCCTGTAGGTTTATCAAAATATACTGCACGACGGACAAATTCAATTGAAATTCGATATAAGTCGATGTGTCTAAAATAAATAGGTATATTTAAAGAGAAAACGTACCAGTCATTTTAGGTAAGAAATTTAGTATCAGTCTAATTTTCCCTTATTGCGACTCGTTTGCCTGTCAGATATGGACATATACACCTATATATTATAAACAGGTTTAAATAACTTAGGTTAGTTCACTTTTCATTTATATCTATAGTAATGTACTTAAATAGAAATCCACTCTCACTTGTTTAGCGAAAGTTTACATACAAGTGATTATCCATACATTGGTAAAGCTGTGAAGATGAGTGACATGGTGTCTCTATTCGAAGGAAACACGTGATTGCTATGTTTAAAATTATGTACTATTTTGAATAATGACGTATGTTGATGACAATAGATAATGTGAAGTTATTTACTTTCATTGATTCGAGTGAGTATATGAGACGCTCATAGTCGGGTGCACTCGCAGATCGGTAAGCGATCGGTAGGGTAAGCAACTTTGGGCGCGGTCATTCAACAGATGAGTGACCGCATAATGGTATTTCAACTGAGCGTCTCCGTGCTTCAGAGAGCTCCTAAAAAGTCGGTCCCGGCTGTTATCAATTTGAAAATGGTCGAAAACACAAGTGAGAGCCTTATTTGGGCGACCTGAACAACGCTGACAGGAGGTTGGCCACCAATCAATCGATAAGAAGAAGAAGAATTGTCGAGTTGATAGTTACATATGTAAGTTAGATATTTGTAAAAACCGTATTTAGTTTTAAAATAAATTAAGTAGTATTAGAGCTTTTTTGGTTTCAGTAAAGGTCGGGGAACTGCTAACGTCTCTCAAAATATCGACGTGACGAAACGAAATGCGTACTGTTGCATTTTATAAAATTACCTCTTCTTTTCTATTTCTTCCTTCTTTGTCTTTCTCCTCTTCTTCGGGTTCAATCACAGTGATTCCTCCGGCGTTATTAGTGAAGATAAACTACGGCGACCGCTAATCACAAGGCTTACGCTTATTTGTCAATGTCGTTTTGTTACTAATGTGTTGGCTGCTGGCCCTATTGAGTTTGACAGCGTACCGGATGTAGCAAATGTCTTGATAATAAGCCACACTAACAAGTCCAGTCATCATCAAATAAGGACTTTTTAATATATTGTTGTAGTAGAGCCATGCTGCTCCCAAATTACAATCGGGGAAGTACTACCCTCTCACAGAAAATCGGCTTAGATTAACAGAGTACTATTGCGTTTCGTGCGATGAGTAAGAGTGCCGGAGGCCGGAAGATCCATCCCCACTGCTCCCTGCCTTTTCCCCATTTCGTGACTTCCTTTCAATGCATTGGGTTAGCAACGGGCATGTTCCAAGATCGCAAGCGTTCATAGGTTGCGGTGATTGCTTACTGGACTGGTGGACTGTGTGCCTGTTTGCCAACCATCATGAGAAAAAGTAACAATAACTGAAATGCTTTAAAATAGCCTAATGCATAGGTATATATTCAAAATAATGTATACACATTATTTTTATATAGCTTATTGTGTTGAAGACTTTAAAAGTTCTTTATCTCTAAACTTCTTGAACAGATAATGTCAAAATGAAATGGATTGTGTCATACTATTAAATACTTTTAAACATATTTTTTATATTTTAGTGATATTGATAAATAATTTTATTTAAATTATTACTATCCCGATACTGTATGTTTCGTACGTGTACATATTATGACATTGGAACAAAAACATTGAATATCGATTCGAACAAGGTGAGAATAATTCATGTAAAATATTAATATCTATCTTAACATTGAATGTTATAACTAAAATACAAGGCTGAGAATCTAAAAGATAAAACGATAACACACTAAAATATTGATGCAAATGACTTGCATTTAATTGCAACAAGATATTAGCATTTATTTTTTTTTGGTGTCGGGGAGGAAATCTACTACCATATACCTGGCGTCCTGGGGAGGACAACCGGCTTATGTGGGTTTCCAGGACAAGGTTGAAACGTCATGGGGACCCACTAAAACCGCATCGGTGGCCGACCTCAGTGTGTTTGTCAGGTTACGAGAACTCTCGCAGAACAAACCAACGCGACCTGTCAGAATCACAGTGCATGCAGTGAATCACAGTGCTCCGATTGGTAGCGGAGCTCGGTCCCGGGGTGCGAGATGGTAAGTCCCCAGCACTTCTCATGCAAGCGCATACGGCAGTCTAGACCACACCGACTGCCGTCCTCCTTAGAAGATATTAGTATAGCTCAATCCAGCGTTCCTAATTTAACAATTAAGGTAACACAAGAATAGACACTCATCTTTTTACATGTGCAATTGACTAAGTGTTAAATTAAATGCATGTTAATAGATATTACATAATAGTTATTTACGACTGACTTTGCCCGCGGCTCTTTAATAAGACATCTTTAATTCAAATAAACAATTGGTGCCTCAAACAATCTTTCGTCTATATCTACCACTTCAAGTTTCGTTTTCGGGACAAAAAGTAGCTTATAACCGTCTTTATAGTCTCTTCTATATCTTTACCGAAACTCATCACGATGGAACCAGCGATATAAGTGTGAAAGCGTCATAAATAAACAAACAAACTTTCGCAATTATAATATTAGTTGGGATATTTTCTCTCGAGAATATGCGTTCAGTTGTTCCACTGAAACAAAATTGCGACACCTACTTTTGTAGGAAATTATAAATGTGTTTATTGCCGGTTGTTGGTAGGAAACTCGAGAAATGGCATGGTATTATGTAGTCTACTTTCAATCTCAGGCACACTTAGCTGGGATCTAGAGCTTCGTACTGCTGTGTAATCCGAATTGTATTGATTATAATACGTGACTAGCAGGAGTGGGTCGGCGGTTGGCGGTTTCATTTGAGAGCCGATATATAGGGAAGTGATCGTTTGACGTCTGCACATAAACCGGACGCATCTAATGCAGTTTTCTCTTCGGTAGCGGGGCCCGGTCAGTTACCGCGAGCTAAAGATAGAGAAATTAGCCGCGCAGGAGTGCGAGTGAATGCACTCGAGCGTTGCGTCTGCACAGCCCCGCCCCTACCATATACGAACGAGCGTAAACAGCGAGATCGATTACCACTAATTACTGCCCTTCGCGCGAAGGCTCTCCCTGAAATATTACTGGTCTATACTCGAGATTGATTATCCGTTTCTTCTGATGATAACACTTCTACTATAATCATTCCATTTAATAATACATTGAGAATATATTATTAATTTCATTATTAAATACTACCTTCTGTCCGCTGCTTCGACCGCGTAAATAAAGGTTTTTAATAAGGCACCTTTAATGCAGTATATAAATACAAACAATCTTCCCTGATTTCAGGTCCTTCAATATTTTTCGCGACAAAAAATCTATATAATAATAGTCTATAACCCTCTCCATGGACCCTTCTTTATCTATACCAAAATTGGTCATAATCGGTGCAGCGGTTAAGTCGTGAAAGCGTCACAAACAAACACACTCACTTTCGCATTTGTAAAATTAATAATTATTAATAATTAATATATTATTAATAATTAATATAATTAGTATAACATCAATATCTTAAATTTAAAAAAGTCTGATTGATTTATACAATAATCCATAGAAGAAATTCAGTCTACTTATCTATCCACCTTAGCATATACAATATGTAATTATTGTGAATCAGGTATTGCGTGCATCATGCACGCTCTGAGTTTCCGCAATGTGATGCCTGCTTCTATCAATTATACCTTTAAGCAAACTGTCAAGAGTGTTAATCACTAAGTAAGCCGCCCTTACATCGTGAAAGCAGACATATGTAAAGACCTGGGTATTTATCTTTCACGGTAAACGCGATATTCAATTGCAATTTGATCGCTTTCTACCAGTTATCCGATGTATTATTACACGGCTGACATGCGGTTATGATTCTATACTTATAAACAAATAGGTCCCACCCGCGACTTTGTAGATGTAGACTAGAATATTGTCATAAAATTATTGTTATGAACTTCTAAAAGGTTCACATTATCTCTATATCAATTATAAAAAATCATGGTATCCGGTACGTCGTGAAAAGATTACATGACTAATTTCGCATTTCGGTAACTAAGAAGTACTAAAATTTATCATTAGTTCATATTCATGATTTTCCAATACAGAAATAGGAAACAGTTAAAATAAAGTTACAACTTATATCGATAACGAGTTATTATATTACTTATTCTACAACAATTAAATATTTTTAAATTTCTATCAACATTGTATTTCCATATAATAATTTTAATGATTTTGTATTGATAATAATTATTATTATATGAAATTAATAAAACCAATCAAGTGCATCATGCATGTCATAAATGCAATCAATTCGGCCGTCACGGCACGGACAAAACTAATTGATTTGTTGGTATGTTCTAAGATTTACATATGTATAAATATTCTATTCCTATGAACTGTTTAAAGATTTTTTGATGATTGTTAATTTTTCAAAGAGTCCGAGGAAGGATTCATATTTGTAAATACTAAAAGCTTACCCGCTTCTACATTATCATTAATTGCTTTCGTCACAATTAGACTTTAGAGCGCTTAGTGAGTACAGTGTGGCGGAAGAATGTATAATCATCAGTATACGTGGATTATTATAATGTATTTAAATTAATAATCTCTAACATATAACATGAAAACTGAATTCAACGAGTTTTGCAACGAAATCTAATTATTCAATTAAAGAAAAACTCGACAGCATGGTGCTACTTAATAAAAAGCAATATAACCTTAATAATTATTAGTAATGGTATAGCAGACGGGGACAAGCTAACCGTTGAATTGTTGGTGCTTAAATAGAAACATTGAAATTACACACATTAATATGTTCTGTTTCTTTGTTTATACATAAAGTGTTTGGTTTTTACCAAGTTGGCTTTTACCAGTCGGTTTTACAAGTCGGTTTTTACCAAATTGACAATTAAAAGGCTTTAAGTGTCCAATACCTTAATTTAAAAAAGATTAGAATGTTGTATATTTGTAGATAATAATTAGATGGAAAACACATACAAATCTTAATTGCAATGCATTAAGCATGGTAAATAAATCATTTAATTCATACGCTTATCGCATTAAACTACTAAGAAAATCCGTTTAGCACTTCTGAGTTAACAAGCGAACAGGCAATAAGACGGCTACTGCAGTACATTGACCGTCCATTTAAACAGTAAGCACAGTCAATGAATCTGATAGTGAAAACGATGTTCTAGATCAAGAATAAAAAAATATTAGAAGCAATTGCAATTTTAAAGGTGTTCCTAACTAAATAGATCTTAGATCGAGCTGTCCGAAAACTAATAAATAAACGCTACACACTCTTCGGCCCCCATTAGGATAGTTATATACTGTGTCAGGTGTCCGGAAGCATACACGATGACAAAAACAAACACACCTAGACCGGAACACATAATGCATGGTCAATACAAACATCTGCTCCGAGCGGGAATCGAACCCACAATCTGTGGAACTTAAGGCAGGTTCGCCACCGCTGCGGTAAAACGAACTCATATAAATTATGATAGTCGTTAGACGATATGTTTTGAACTTAGCATGAGTTACTGTACCATAAGTTACGTGTAAACGAGTTGTAAGAATTTCATAAAACGCAGTATTATTCGAGACAAGTTTTAAAAAACGTATAGTTAGTACCTGCGTAATCAGAAAGTGGAAGCTTCGATGCAAAGGTTATAATTGGCGCGGCACATTTCCCGTTATATTAGCCGCATTCAATGACAATTTTCTACGAGACCGCCCCATAATAACTGAACGACACTAATGAAACAACACTCTGCTATGTACTTCCTCCATAATAAGAAGCAACCTGCACGATCTCTGAACATTATTTCCGCCGCAATTGAAACGTCGAAGCCAAACCGCAAAGTTGACTTAAGTTTTAAAGAGAGCCTTTGAAGATTCATAAGTCAACACGATTTAGATAATTCACTGAGCCAGGTGGTATCATACTAGTGTTACCAGTTCAGAAAAAGTTATTTCTGATTGTAAATCAAGATTAATAGTAAACAGGATCATAAGTGTGATTTTAAATTACAATTTTCCATTCATACATGGATTGTATAATATATTTATTGAATGTAGAATTTATAATACTCGCTCAGCGTTTATCTCGCAAAGTTTCCGCTTCAAGCAATTTGCTATTGATGCGTTAGATTACATAAAAACGTTACAGCGGAAAAAGAAATGCAACTGCACTAGCAGGGCCATATAGCGGTTAAGGCTATTAGTGTTGCAATCTGCGGTCCTAAGGCACACCTGTATTCGAGGATGAGCCTTTCACTAGCGCACATCGAAAGTGCAGATTTGATGCAACCTGAGCGACCTGCGACCTCAAACGCGATGCAATATTTTAGTTGGCCCTTCATTCCATAGACATCTACTGCGATTACAGCATATAAATGCATGCAACTTCAAATCATTTGGTATTAAAAAATAAAAAGTTTTCAGAGAGCACGGTAGCATTATTCACTCAATAAAATAATTGTAAATACAATATCGCAATTGTAGTAGTAATATAATTCAACCGTCTCCGGTATATATAAATTGATGCAGAAGTATGCCTGGACAAGAATCAGAATAAGGATTAATGATATACCAAGTTTCTTCAGCTAATGATATTCGAGTAACCACCTGTCATATGATTACCATTTCGCTGGACAAATCGCTGGGACCACCAACTGTGAGATACTCGTAAACATGCAAATACATAACTTATAAGATGATGTTTGCCAATGATAAAATATCGGTAAGTCTCTGCAACAAAGGTTTGAGACAAACATAAAAAAACGATGACAAATATTGATTAACATGCGCTTATACGTAGAAATAAAACGGTAAGTATAAAATTACGCGTATCATATTATTGG
Source organism: Hestina assimilis (assembly GCA_023373885.1). Taxonomy (NCBI): domain Eukaryota; kingdom Metazoa; phylum Arthropoda; class Insecta; order Lepidoptera; family Nymphalidae; genus Hestina; species Hestina assimilis. The sequence goes on from CM041754.1 coordinate 9,219,183, forward strand.
TATTACATTTTATGTTAATAAAATATTTTTCTGTATTCTACCTCTGTAGAAAAGTTCTGGTTAAACCAGAGAATAGCGTATGAGAAATAAATTTGAAAATATTTTTGTAAGGCAATAATAAACTTCAAAACGAATTACACGTATAGAAACGTGTCTTCAGATATCTTGTCGGATTGAAAGGCTTAAAGATTGAACATCAATTTAAATTGACATACAGTTTATGAGAAAAAAATATTGTTAGCTGTAAATCATGCAGATATAAATAAGAGGAATGCCAGTCCCGTTGCCGAGGAAGCGTTGCGATCTCAGCATCCCGCAATCTCCGGGATTATAACACTATGCCGAGATTCCGATGATGTAATGAATTAACTCTTAATTCTAATAATTCAACTACTCTCAGTACTTACAGTAAGGTATTGAACGTCTGGTTTATAGGTCATTAAAATTAATCGAAAATTCGCTATTATACATAGATACTTTTGTCGATTTAAAAGCTAATATCGATGTTGATGTTGATAGGGTCTTACGTTGTATTAGATGAGATCTGTAGATTATATCATAAAGTTTAAAATCGTACATTTAATTAATGATTATTATTTCCTCATTTTCAATTTTGCAATGATATTAGTCTCCGGACAAGAATAATTTTAGTTTTTCTGTATTTATATACGGTTGGGTACTGCCTAACCAGGGGATTCGGATGGAAGACAGTTTGAGATTTTTGTATTAAAATCATGTTTTTATCGGCTTTGTGAAAGCATTGCTTCTTTTCATTAGACGGCAAAGAAGGATGCAGCCAGTAAGGTATGAATTATGCTGATGCTACCAAGGTACCAGTTGTTTTGAAGACACCTTCTTATTATTGATATGATCAAGACCTAGAAATTTGTTTCATCTAACCTTTGAAAAAATACTTATAATTCGTTTAAAAGGTTAGACAGGGGCCTAAATTCCCTATATCTTTCATTTACTTACTTCTCTTCTACCCCTAAGGTTAGTAACGTATTTGTACTATTAGTGTTGCAAGCTTCTTTAGGCAACGTTAACCGCTTACCATCAGATGCGCAGGGACTTTGTTTCATGTTTGCCACCATTGTTGCATAAAATATGTAATTTATAATAGCGTAAAATGGGTACCGAAATAAATCTTACAAGATATCGAATAATCTTAGAGAATGCATATAACCAATAAACACACATATACAATGAGTTTTATAACATGTAAAGATAAAGATTCTATGCTTACGTTACTACAATTTGGACATGCCGTAAAAGTCTACGGCATGGCTAGACCACTGTTTTTTTCCACCAGTTACCATATTGCTTCATATGCGTTGTTAATGTTTGTAATGTCATGTAAGAGGAGATAGACGTGAGATAAAGTTTTATAACACTTTCACTGCGTAATTGGGCATAGTTTTGGCTATTATGGAGACCATACTACAGTAGGCGTAGAACTGCAGGTGTTGCTTTTATACTAATTGAGTGACGTAACAAAATGTCATTCACATTAATTATCTATTTATTTAATCTGTCAGCTTAATAGACACAATAGCTTATCCATTGTGTCTGATCTGCCTGCAACCTCACGCCACTCAATGGCTCTCTAAGTAATAACTTTTTCTGTATATTAGCAACAGTTCTGGCGCAGTTTTTTTTATTGTTAAATCATAATTTTATTTATCCTAATAGGAGTTGTGATTACAGTGTCTTTTTTAAATAATAATAAAGTATTAATATCGGTTTTATTATTATATTCGGCTGATCAACATCAATTTTATTTTCTAAAACATAAACAAAAACAAAAAATTAACACTTTTATATAAAGACTAAATTATTCTAAGTATAAATTAAAAGAAGTAACAAAAAAACGAGAAAACAGTCCTTCAATATATAAAAACAAATCATAAAACTGTAACACACTTTCTCCAATACAACGGTATCACATATTCTATTCGTAAGGTAAAATGAAATTAATGGAATGTTAATCACTATTAACAGAACCAATGGCTTTAGCGTTCTGTTTAATAATGATACATGCGTAATGTAACGTGAAGTAATAATGTAAACTTTTTACGCTATCGTAGGACACGTTAAGTGATCGCGTACACGGCGAGGGTGGCATTACAGAACAACTTTACATTTGTGTGTCGCAACGCGATCCTAAATTAAATGTACGCACGTGTTCGGGAACACATATAGGGTTAAATGAAATTTGACATAATTATATTATATTAGATTATAGAATAAAGTTAAAATAGGGTCCATAGCCTCTGAGTGAAATGACAGTGACCTACGGACGGACAGACGGACATGATGAAATAAACCCTTATAGGGTTCCGTTTTTGCCATTTGGCTATGGAACCTTAAAATCGCCATCAATTTAAGTACCTACTGCAGATACACTTTACAATTTACTAATGTTTTATTTAAAAAACTTTAGTTAACTTTTAGAATTACTGACTGACGTACGTTTATATAAATAAGACTGTCCGTATTCCACCTTTTTATATAAAAGCAAACAGAAAGTTTTAGTGAAACATTAATGGTTAGGACCATAACCGTTACTCGCCATAAAATGACAAGATCTTAATATAGAAAATATGCTAATTTATACACAAAATTATTTATAATAAAGCCCTTAAAGAATCATTAATTTTGACAAAAACAAACTACGAAATTCAAACCTTTAAAAACAACTTACGCAACGGATTTTCCCGCTGTCTCGTTGTGCAATTATGAATATTAAAATTGACTTCCAATAAACTGAGAAGTTTTTCTGTTCTCCGAAATCAAAGTTATAAAACAAAATGACCATATAATAAAGTACGTCGACAAAATTGACCGTTGTCGAGAATGAGTCAGACTCAGCAGGATAAACCGCTCGTGTACAAAATACGATCATGTAAATACCTGAACGGGTATTGAAAAGTCGATATAAATTACATTAGCGATCGAATTCGCGTCGCTGAAAGACCGAAATAAATATATCATGGCGAGCAACGACTCCAACAATCTATTGTACTTTTATGAATGTTTAGGTAACATTATGGGAGAAATATAACTTGAAATCTTCCATAAAATTGAAATGCACGACGACAAACATTAGTTTACATTACCACTGCCGGATTTAGGAGACGGCAGCCGGGGCGACAGCCCGGGGCCTCCACAAAGAGGGGCCCAAACAATAGAGACTTTGAAAAAACATCTTTCAAATTCGAACTACTAAACTCTAGTAAACTTGATTTTTTTTTCGCTCTTTGTAACTTTACCTATTAAATTTAAGTTTAGATAACTCCTATTTCCGATTATAGTTATATAATTGGAAAGTTAAGAATCTATTTGGTTACACAGTAAATTATGTATTGAAAAACTCGACTGAATAAAAATTGTATATTTTATTTGGAAAACAATTTGGGAACAGGGCCCCCTGTTCCCAAATCCACTTCTTTGCTGACCCGAGGCATCCAGACCTCTATGCGGCGGGTATAGACACACTACACATATACTATACACATTACACACGAAAGAAGCAGAGAAGCTGAACTGTAGTTGCATGATTCTACTAAGTTTTTTTTTAAATTTCTATTAATATCTAATAACGTAATAGTAAAACATATAAAATTAATGTAATTGATACCTGCGTTTCCAGCTGTCGTTGTAAGCCGTTATCAAGACACACTATCATTGCGTCATCCATTCACTGGGCACTTACCATCGATTATTTATACTACTATTATTTCATTTAAATTATAAAAAACCATTTCTCATGTGAGATTTTAAATATAATAGAATAAAAAGTGCACTTATGTTTAATAGCTAACACTTTTTTACTTGAGTGCCTGAAATTATGATAGATGATAGCTAAAAATAATATTGTAACGTAATGACGCTAGAAAATAAAAGAAGATACATTAAATGTTAAAGTGGTTAACTTTAACAGTTAGAAATGTAATATATGCCATCAGAAGTGTACTTTTAAGCTCTTGTCAGGTGTCAAAGAGCACGTTAGTTTGAACTTGGCTATGTCAGCATTGTCAGCAAACAATGAGGTGCGTACCGTAGCGTTGGTACGCATACTCATGTGAGATGGATCGCGGGTGCCGGGTGGAATAACCTCAGTATGCACATCGCGTGCGCGGGGAGGCAACGAGGAGGGGAGGGGAGCCCGGGTACGAGTGCGAATTCCACGGCCTGCCAAGGAGGACGGGTCTCGTGCAAGACATCGCGCCATTAACACTACGTTTACCAGTCTTACCGGAGTACGCTGAGGTATTTCGAAGATACATGAAAAAATGGCGCCATTTTAAAGACCGTTTACTTGTTAAGTTCGTATAAATAAGTATTTCAAAGTGCAGTAGGTTTCCATTAAATAAACCTTTTATTTTTTTTGGTTGTTTATCGTTTCTTAAGTTCAAGTTTTACAAATATGCATACGATCCGTACGTGACTTAAAGGTTTACGTAAAATACAAAATATTTGTAAACGGTCCTAAATAAATATGGACATGATCGATCATCAAAAAAAATATTCGTTTATTTACATATTTGACATATATAAGACTTTGGTACTTATATAAACTTCATTTTGATAAAAAACGTATTTCAAAAGAGTTGTACAGCTTGTACATAAAATAGGTATGTGTAACTTTATATCACGTAAAATTTATTCTATCTGTTCAAAGTTGCACATCTCATTGACCTGTTCTATGCTAAAGACTTCAATTAAGTCTGAGCTCTCTCGGTGCATACCAAACAGACCATTATATTGTATACTATATTCAGTCTGCGGCTCCGCCTGCATTATAATAACTGCTTTTGAACAACATGCTTAGGTGCGGCGTTGCTTTGGATTAGACTATCATGAAAACCATATTCTTTATACTGATATACTAATAATGTGCCATATTCAAAATCTTCGTCTTTATATATTTTCGACTATAATAGTATGCCTTATATTGTAGGAGCCTATGGGTGGAACTACAAAACTAACAAAATTAACTGGATGGTTTTGGACGCACTTATGGGTATCGTATACTTAAGCATCTGTAAGCACGCGTAAGCAATTAAGCATGCTTCAGCATCCGTAAGCATGCGTATGCATCCTTCAGCACGGTTTGACGGCAGTTTAGTACTGTAACGTGTTTTATCGAGTGCTACACATATAAACATTTAAAACAGAAAATTGCGAAATCTGAATCGATGCTGAAATGAAATTTCATGCGTACGCATCATCATACATGATAGCTATTTTCTATAGAGGTAATGCTAACCGATGCTGATATGTAATTCAGGCCTTATACCTACTTATATCAATCATTAAACACAAAAAAAAACGTTAAGTTGCTCATTAATGTACGTTACATGTAGTAGACACAATTTAATGTACTAATTATTCATTTTAGTCCTATCACATTTAGACATAAAGGCAGCTGTATCAATCAAATGGCAGATAAGTGTCTACTAGCCAGGTGTAACACACCATACACTCAACTGGTTTGGCTACTAGTTAAGTGTAACTTGAGATAAAAACAACAGAATATCAATGGATTCGTCAATTTATTGTGGGTGATGATAACGACGTGGAAACAGCGGTTAATAGATGTTCTATTGAAAGTTATATATCAATTACGTGATTGTATTTTTTCGTCATTAATCTCGATTGAAAGAATATTAAACATCAATTTATATTATTTGTTTAGAAAACAATCAGTAAAAATTGCTTAAATATGACAAACATAACTCCTGACTATAGTTTCCATGTTTTCGGATATAAAAAGTAAAATATTGTTTTAATATAAAAACATATATGGGGAAGGAGTTTACGCTATGTAACCTTTAATTGTAAGTAAAGAAATAAGATCTTAGCGGGTTAGGGGCTTCAGTAGGACACCAGGAATCAGAGTTTATTCCTCTGGCATTGTCACTGTTCGCTGATACTAAAAACTGGCTGGCTACGCGTGACACTTACAAATGTATGGTGTTGCAAGCGCTCATAGGCTACTAAAAACGCTTACCATCTAATGGGTCGAATGCTTGCTTTCCAACTTAGTGTCATAAAAAAGACCTTAAAAGTGACTCCTAACTAGTCTTTACTAGGCGGTTTAAGTTTCAATTTTACATCAGTATTTATGAAATAAAAACTATTATGAAAGTAACAAGTATATTTACGCACAGCCGTATACAAAAAATAATTTTGTAAAGCTCGATCGAGATTAGATATGGTAAAATTAATCTTAAATCGATTTCATCTTTAATTGTTAGTTATTGCCAAACAGCGAGTCGAAAACAAACAAAACCAATGGCATTTGTAGCTAGGGTTGCCAATGGTACTGTAATATATAGCATTGTACTATATTTCGGGTCAGTGTACTTTGAAAAAATATATTGTACTCAAGAATACTACACACCAAAATAAAAACGTAATCTAATACATAAATCCTTGATTTTAAAAATTTACAAGCCTGCTTTTATTTTAAACTTTGACTCATTGACTTCTACGAAAGTGTGTATCCGAAAGCACTTAGGCATTTAGGACATTTTTAAATATGAACACGATATGGCGAGAAGTGTGTAATAAAAGTAGTCTCTCATTATAAAAAATACAGCTTTTGGATTAATTTAAAAAATTTGTTTTTTTTTTTATATAAAATACTATATTTTATTGCTTCTTTAGGAAAATACTATACATATTTTGGCGAAGAATTGTTAGCAGCCCTATTTGTAGCTAAGGTTACCGTAAGTAGGACGTTGTACAGCGTTATTAATTATCGACATACAATTGAAACAAGTTTTGGTACGAGATCTCGAACGAACTCATCTATACAATTCAATCTTATATCAATCAACTAAGAAAATTTTTTGTTGCTTTCGATCGGATTTACTTAACAACTACTGTGTTAAAAATTGCCTTTTTCTATTTATAAAAGAAAGTATAAAAAGAAGAAAGTGAGATAACGGTAAGAAATACATAAGTTAATATGTATGACGCAGAATGTCACCTCAATGTCTGGAAATCCACAACAGCGCGATTTAGAAGACATTTTCTTCCTCGCACAACCACTCTGTGGAATCAACTTCTGACGGCGGTCTTTCCGAACCGATACGACTTGGGAACCTTGAAGAGAAGAGCCTATTCTTTCCTTAAAAGTCGGCAACGCGCCTGCATGCCTTCTGGTGTTGCAGATGTTCATGGGCGGCGGTGATCACTTAACATCAGGTGATCCTCCTGCCCGTTTGCCCCCTCTAACATAAAAAAAAAGAATAGTATAAAAAATATTAATATACGCGACATATATGTATGCCTACTGCTATATCTATCTAATAACTTTAAACGAGCAATTCTTGTATATATGTATATAATCGGGATCTCGGGCACGGCTCTAACGATTTTCATAAATTTTAATATGCTGGGAGTTACGGGGGCGATAAATCGATCTAGCTAGGATTCATTTTAAGAAAATGTCGTTTTATCCGTGTTTGCAGACAATGAAAACTCCAGTTCCAAAATGTATGACTCTTCCTGACATCTATTGGCGGGTAATAATACTATTATTGCTTTTAACGACCTAGCAAGTAAATTAGCAAGCTAAACTAAAGCTAATGCAGTGTATGGCGATGTAAAATATTATTCAAATTTCATCATTATGTAATTCGTATCTAAATAATTATAATTTCCAAAAAAAACACGATTAACCAAACAATAAAAAATATATCGAGCAAAGCTCCATCATCCGGGTACTAAAACTGACACTGGTATCCTAAAATAGAATGTAAGTTTTTATTAACGAAGAAAAAATATTTTACAGTTTTCGTTACATTGTGAATATTTATTATTTCCTTATTGAACTAAAAGTAAAATGTCTGTAAATAAAACTCTATAATGTAACAAAATAATTTACATAGCAACATTATTTTAACTACAAGTTGAGAATGTGTGAAAAATGCCTTTAAGAATCCGTCTCTTATCTCGAAGGTTGCTTAGCTTATTATGAAATCTAAAATAAGGTCACATACATATTCATTGACTGGTGATTGATCACTCTTCAATAAACACTTTATCACGGGCTTAGCCAGGGGTGAGTTTCGGGGTTTAGCACCCCCTCCCCATTTCACCTTTGTGATATAAAACATTATATACATTTTTGAGCATAAATGCCGCTCCCTCCGCCTTAACGCTGTCGAGGCCACTAGGACCATCAGCAATAAACAATCCGCTAAAAAAAAGTTGGTAAGCCCTAGGAACTTATACCTGTCTACGCCCGTGAGTTAAGTTAGCATAATTATATCAATATGTAATATATTACATAATTGTACACAAATCACTGTTGAACATAAGTAGGTTCTGAATTTTTAAACAATTACATTTTGAACTTTATAGTAAATACCATAAGGAGCACTAAACTTTATACTATTACCATTACGTTTTTCACGATAAATATGATTTATGGGCCAAATCATTTAACGTTATCGTAACATTAAACGTTTTCGATAATCTTTATTGTAATTTAAAAGCCGCCTCTTAATTTTAGATTATCCACGCGTAGTTCATATTGAAGGATTATAATCAAATGTTTATGTATTTTCTTGGTTAGTATAACACTAGGAAGATTTTTATAAAACTTACTTGTGTTAATTATTTAAAAGAAATAAATTTCTGTTATAATAAATAAATAAATAAATAAATGCTACACATTCAACGGCCCCCTTTATATCCTGTGTCGCAGGTCCGGAAACATTCACAATGACAAAGACAAACACACCCAGACCGGAAAACATGTTTGCAATACAAACATCCCTTCCGAGCGGGAATCGAACCTGCGACCTGTGGCGCTTAAGACAGGTTCGCTACCGCTGGGCCACAAGGTCATAGATATTTAAAAAGAACACAGCAACATCGTTATGAAATTATCTTAAATTAATAAAATAAATTATCTTACGCGTCCAATACAATAATAATTATATTCAGAACTCTTTTGAGACAGTGTCGTTAATATTGCAGTGTATCTGAGATTTTCGTATTTAACCGAATGGGCCTCAGTTCACATTTCAAACGAAAAAAACTTGTAAATCATTATCCGGTCAGCCATTCGGGAGCTTTCATTTTACAGACAGACATACACGTGTAACGTTAAACACACTTTCTTCCTTTTTAGGTCGGAGGTTAACACATTCACAGTTCAGACATTAGACATAATAGTTAAATAATAATTGCTATGTACCTCATTCGGTACACTCAAACCAAATCAAATTTATTTTTATTCAAATAGACTTTTAAAAACATAACCCTCCTTCAACAGTCGGGTAAATAGTACATCGCGTAACAAGTACAAAGCACAGTTTTGAATCGTCAAACGCCAGCGACGGTTCGGAAGGATGTTTCTACCTTGAACGACGGACAAGAAACGCGATGGTTACTCTTTGTTTATAATTGTATATGATTTGTTATAAAATTAGGTTCCTTTATGAGATCCAGCAATATTAAGTGTCTCAAGCATTTTATCGGAAAAATACTCATGTAACAAATAATATGCTTTATTTATAAGTTTATTTGACTGGACTGATAACGAGTTAAAAACAAAAAAAATCTCGACCAATAATAATAATTTTATAGATATATTTTTAATACTACTAATTTTTATCGTTATTATATAACTTATTACCGAAAATGCTCTTGAAATCACACAATGGTTTAATTTATTTATCTTATTTTGATGACGACACCGTGTACCGTTTCTCGAACTTGCACAAATTACTGCCAGGTAAATGACTTGCTTGACTTGCAAAAAAATACGTTGTAGCTTTCGTAATGAAATTGGTAATGCCTATAAAATTATCTATTAAATAGTTCATTTAACCTTAATGATCTTTATTGAAGAAACAATCTGTGATCATTATTGAAATTGTTTTATACGGACAGTATGTTTTCTAGATTTTCTTGTTCATCTTCCACAGTCCTCCAAGGTAGGTACATATAATACAACCTTAAGGGAAATTGTTGTGCATATTTGCGTTAGTGGGCGGGTCTTTATCTCCAAAACAGCATTTTTTTTCAGTGATATAAGAGATAAACTGGAACTAACATTTATTGTTTTATTTTATTTAATAAGTTTACAGATAAAAAAGGATTCCTCAAAAATTAAAGCAACAAAACATAATATTATTCAAACTGTAATTATAATAATAGCAGATGAAACTGTACGCAAAAAACAGGCTAATGACCGAATCAATAATATTTAATATTAATTTTCTTTTACATTTATTCGACGTAGCGATTACGTAAAGCATAGTCTTGTATAACACTATGTTTTACACATATTGAATACTAACTTTATAACCTTTTACGTAATCGTAAGAAAGAGACACACAATATTTTATTGTAACTATGTTGTTCATAACGACAGGTAAATTCACTGCTCAATCGACATTTTAAAAAAACATAAGTCTTGTTTTAAGACAGTTACACATGCTTGAATTATTGAAACATTTGTAGAGTATTACGCAAAAGGCTTGTCAAATTGATATCCGTCAAAATATGCTAAACAATAAAGAGCGTCTAGGATGTCTCTCAATAACCAGTCGAACCGTATACGGGTATAAATTTAATAAGAGCTTCTTTAAGAGCAGATGTTCCTATTCGTTGCGACAGACAAAAGGCGTTAACGCGTTGAGATGGTTCACAAAGCGGCAAACAGATGCGCAGCTTGACGTGGCATTTGTCTGTAAATCACATGGGCAAATAGCACGCACACTCCGCTTGCAGCTCGTGGCCACACCGCGGCGCGCGTGGGTGTGTGAGTACCTCCAGTCAAGGCTAAGCGTACCTGTCCCTACCTGCCTATCGCATTCTTGCACTATCTGCGGAATATCGGAGGTTCGCGTGTGTCGTAACGGTTCAAACTTCACGAGATCGTTTCGAATCAAACATCGACGGTTTTCAATCATCAATGATTGACAACATAATTACAAATTTAAAAACTTTATAGGTACTTTGTATAAGTTGGACATGTATCGTTGTTATGAAATATATGTATTTAAAGCGGAATGGTACATTTTGTTTGCTTATGACAGACGCACTAGCCCAAACCATATAGATGATTTGGATCTTATTTAGTATTTACTTAATACATTATTTTTAAAAACTAGGATAGTGAAAATTATATCAAGAGAACCGTTTAAAAATGTTCTAACACAGTTGTGTTTGACTTTATAAGATTCTACGATTTTCTTTACTAATACATGAGATACTTAACGACCACTGGGATAATCATTCTACTTATATTATAAATGTCAAAGTTTGTATGTTTCGATGTTTGTTTCTCAAAAAGGCATAGAAAGGTAAACGGAAATTTAAAAATGTTTCTGTAAGATTTTTAAAAAACAGGTCGTATTCACTGTATAGAACTTTATAGAAAATTATTTTCTTGACAAATATTTCATTTCTCTCTGGTGCCAATTAAAATAAGGCCATCGCGGACAAAGTTGCGGGCTAATCTAGTACTAAAATACATATCGGCTCTATAGGCACTGGTAATGGTTTCATAATCATCGCTTGGGGATTAATTCTTTGTATACATCAACTTTTAATAAGCATTTGTCAATAGTTTGTAGGTAAATGATATCAGGTTTTTATACCAATCCATAAGCTTATGAATATTTTAATCTACAAATAGATGTTCTATATTTTAACTTCAAAGCGTCGAAAGAAATTTTAAAAGTAAATTAAGAATATGTGTAAGAAAATGAAAGTAATATTTTCAAATATCATCAGTATATATTTAAATGCTTAGTGTGGCATCGCTAAAAATGTGTTTATCGTATTATAACACGTAATATGTAGGTCACGGACTATTCAATCTGCAACATCGCTCAATCCTTCCTAGGAAATGGAGATCAAAATTAACAATGCAAATTTTATGTTTCCGATTTCATTTCATGTTACTACTTTTTATGATTTCAACAGTGAATTTAGAGTTTAGATACTCTATTGTTTGCTGTTCAACCAAATTGGTGTCCATTTTTAAAAACTCTTTTTTACTTCAGGAAGGGATTGTAATTATTACGCTGACTCATCAAAATTTCAGGTACTTACTACCTACTTCCCGTTGAATTTTTATGAAATTAACCAAGAACTTAGGACAGGTAAAGAATTAAAAAAAAAACTGTAGTTATACACTTTAAAAAATATTTTACCGATACAAAAGTTGTATTGCAATTGACATTCTCGAAGATCGAAAAAAAATTCGAGACGCTCGGTCCAGAGGTAGATGAAGTATATATTATAATGAAGTCTGTATTGAACCCTCAGGCGCGATTAGGTACGTACTAGTCGTACTTATTGGGTCTAAGCCGACTGACACGTTCTGAAAATCTTTTCACAAATGATAGCCTTTGATAGAATTTTTATGCTCCGGAGAACAAATTTGCTTATAGTCTTATATATAATATTCACGATGTTTTTATCTGCCTAGGCTCAGTTTTAGGTAATCTAATTCCCATAAGACACAAAAGCTTTTGTTGTTATCTACATATAAATGTTAAAATGGGATTTATGTAGATACATTATTAAACACACTTATTTATACAATATAAACCAACTATGACCGTGCACCTTGAATCTGAATATCAGATTGCATTATGTTTCAGCCGTGTCAGAAATTCCACAAGTCACGCCGTCGAATGTCGATTCCCTTGTATCGTTTGTATTATCTACAAATTACAACCTAATGTGATGTCATAGTTCAATCAAACGCCCTACACTGATCCTATTTCGCAACTTAATGTACATTATTAAAGACTGGTTAATAGAAACTTGAGTTACAATAAAACAAGTTTTCAATGTGCTATGATAATAGTTACAAAATACGATGATGAACGATTGATGCATGGACGGATTAAGCAAAAGCAATCTCCTAAGAATTTTCGTTTAGCAGAAATAAAATATATTATACACGTGACTTAAATTTGTTTGTCGTTAAATATAGATACTACTTTGGAACTTTGCCACAAGCGTTCTAAAGATAAACATCATTAATAGCAACACTCACCTCTTTAAGACCGTCGAGTCTTCCAAGAGATTTTGACTGTCGTAAAGGCAGGAAGGCTTTAAGCGCATCCATGCGCGAAGTTCTCTCCGGTTCGCCATTTGTGGCGGTTGTGAGATCAGCACAGGAGAGACGAGCCTTGCGTCGCTTGTCCAGGAGTTGTTTTGCAGCCCTTGAGCGTCTTTGAACGGGCACTGCCTCCTCTTCCGGTTCGCTACATACTTCCCGTGCTGCGTGCACCGTGTGCCGCCGCCGAGATACTGGCGGCGACGTCAGCCGCGACACCAAAGATTCAAACATTTCACTTAGCCGCTGTGATACTTCGATGACCAATCTCGCGGGATGCTCACATCACCTTCACTAAAACCCATTTTTCGTTGCTCGATCTATCCCGTATCTCCGAACGCCTACAACCAAATAATACTATTTCACAATTAGATCGATATCAAACTCGAAGTGGTGAATCTCGAAGCCTCAAAACCGATAATTCGATGCAAATATCTTTGCATCGAACCATCTATATAGATGAGATTGTTGACCGCAATGTTGACGCTTTTGTCATTGAACTAATTTGTTTTGAGTTCACTCGATATGGTTTGTTTGGGATTTATTCACACAGAGTGTTCACCGTGACGGACAATACGCAATTCCGGAAACGACGAGTACTAAAGCTGCACGTTTTCATAAAAAAATCACTAACTAGATATATGTTGTTGAAACAATTAAGACGAAATTTTCACACGTTTTACGTATGATGCACTATAGGTTTGTTAACCTGGTTACCGCGTTTCGTAATTAAGAGAGACTGGGACTGGTCACCGGGTCCAAATGCGAGCATCTCACGGCGCGGGCCGGGCTTATTCTCCGAAAGTGTGCCGTCGCCGAACACAAAATATTGCGATGGCACCTTGCCACACACAAGCCGTCGCAATAGAATAACACAAGGTCAATCATTGATAGTGAAAATAGAAACAATTTCGATAGTGATTCCTAGAAAATACCTGTTAAGACTTAATAATATGCTAAGCATAAGAACTTTGTGTACCAAACGTACAGATTCCCTAGATGTTACATATATTTAAAAAACGTATGACCTCATAAATTTAAAACTCTAGACTAGTAAAACTCATATTGTATATAAATTCTGTAAATGAAATTACCTACCTACTTATAAAGTTAAGTAAGGACTATTCAATATACTTTATTTCTTCGTTTAAAATAAAAACTTTCGGAAACGGAAATAATTTTGGGGTCGTCATAATAAGCCTGATTAAAAACTTCTTGCTGGTGTAAATTTGAAAGTTAGAATCTATATAAGTAATCTATATAAGTAATCTATATAAGACAGACGAAGTGACAGATTTTTGTCAAATATTTACTTCTTATCATAATACGAATAGCTTCTTACCCTGCAAATAGCATGAAAATTGGTTCACACGATTTCAATAAAGACTTCATAAGCAAAACTATAGTATTTCGTAATTTGCACCTGTGTCAAGACAATTGTTTGTTTTATAAGAGACGTTTGCTGACTGCTTTTAGCAAGGTTAATGAAGATAGAATGTCATAATTTTTGCGCTATTTTTAATCTATAGCTTGAAACAAGAATAACATTTAATACATAATATATTGTGAAGAATATTTATTGTATATATGATAAACGATAAGATTGAAAGTAATAGCTTACAGCGTGTTTCACTAGTTATAGCGTGTGCAATGATTCATACTTCATAGATGACGATTGCCTCCTGTACAAGGTGTTGTGGGCGCGGCGCCTGAGGGCTGTTGGCTCCAGTCGGTGGCGATCGTTTGTGGAGTATAGCTCAGCTAATAAAACGGTTAGTCCTAAGCCAGCCCGCGAACGTCGAAGCAAACCGGTACGGGGACCGGTATACCGCCCCCCGCGCACGTTTCTACCCCGCACACTTCTAAAATACACGCATCCACATCACCTTATCAAGAGAGCCATTGCGGCTAAGCTTGTTATTTGTCCGCTCTCCTATTTCACAGCCCGCTCGAACTTGAGATAGCTCGTATCAAATTCATCGTTGGGAGCGAACTCCGGCTAAACTGGCAATATGATATGCGACTGGTGATCCGACTAACCGCAGCAGTTTAGATTATATTTAATAATAGAAGTAGCGAGAATTGTTTCGAATTGATCGTGAGTTTTAAGGGTGGGATGTTAATAATTATAATCGATTTGTTATGGCGTGCATTGTTATGATGCAACCGCGACTAAAATAGCGATTATTTGTAAGCGAGAAGACCGAAAAGATACCTAATGTAGCGTGAAAACAATTGGCGAAAGTCTGGTATAACAAGTTAGCCAATAGGCGAGTAGTGACAAAGGCGCAGATTAGAAAGTGTGTTGTGTTGTGTATCAGAAAGCCTGCGATACGGTGTGCGCACACGCTCTGATTGACGTCCTATCTGTATATCTGTCACAGCCACGACCATAGCACACGGTACACCATGCCGGCGTAGCAAGTAGCATCGACGTGCTAAGATCTAGCTTTAACTTTAACGCAGCACTCAACAAGAAATCGCTGACAACGAGACTTGGATTTCTTTCAAATAACAAGAAAACTAAAACCACTTTTGGCAATAACAATGTTTAAAAATTTTACAGCTACTTCGGTTCAATTTGACACTAAATTAAAATCGAATAGAATTCTGTATTGAAATAAACATGATAGCACGATATAAAAAAGTATTTTTATGAGGCCGTTTGATTTTTATTTTCTAAGATGTCAAGGCAACTGAAAATATGTCACAACATGAGATGGTATTTTGACAGCGACGTGAGTACATTACTGAGGCAGTGATGTATTGTTGCTCTTAACCTGGCTGGATGACCCAATGTACGACGATACGGAAATAGAGAGATTAGGAGGTCAGACAGTGACCTTGGTTGAAAGTAGGTCGGTCGTGAGATGGGATATCGGGTGTCACTGAAGCAGACGTCACGCTTCAAACACCAGCTCGTGCCTACGCCGTTTCAATCATTGATCAGGGACAAAGTTTTAACAGGTATTAACGGTTTAGCTACCAGAGTTTTAGACTACAGTAGAAAATCTTCTTTATTACTTTGCAACAGAAACAAAAAGCCTTTTGTACAGTTGAAACAAATTTTTACTGCCAAAATTTGTTCTAATGCATATTTATTTTTAACTGTTAAACCGTACATTTCAAAAAAGCAAGCGAATAATCAGAGAAATGTTATCTTTAAAAAAGGGTCTACAGATTCATTCAGATTTCACTATCAAAAATCTAGTATCATAGTATAACAATAATTGACACTACTTGAAGTGGTTACTTTTTTCATCTTTGTTTTTATCTTAGTTTTAGTTTAATAAAATTTATGGAACGGAAGTCCTGCTAAAATACAAGTTTTCAATTTGAACTAGAAAAACATAATTGCAATACGGTATATATTACATTACAAGAATTTATAAAATATAATTTATCACCGATGTTTTTGAGGTACGTTCATTCACAGCGATCACGTGGATTCTTGTTCTGTGATAGTTAATCGTCAAAGAGAATTAACAGTATTAAAAATACCTAACCGCTGAGCACGAATCGTTTAATCTAACGACAAGACGTGAGTGAAAGCCAAGGCCCTTGCCGCTTATCTTATTTCATATTAAAATATGCCAGATAAACCTTATAATAGGCAAGTAAGGTCTACATCACACTTGCTTTTAGGCTTGGACATAAATAATTTATCAAAATATCAATATTTTTTCATATAATTGCCAAAAAATATGGTCGATATTTTTTTCTCCGTCAATCGATAATAATTAATGATTATTTTTGAATATCGAATTCGATATATTTTTAGTAGGAAATACAAATCCTCGGTCTGGGTAAGGTTTGAAGAAAAAGGGTTACTAGACATGCTTATACCGATGCTGTATCAGTACAAGCACAAGTGGAGCAGCTTTTGAAAAAAAAATAGTTTATCAAGAAACGCTAATCCCGAAAATCATATTATATCGACATTTTTTTCGATAATAATCAATACCGATACCGTTATCGATTATGGACTTCCTTCATTTCCACATTCCTATTTTATATACCTTGTTTTAAATATATTTTTAAAGAAGTCTTTGACATGTTTATAATTATTATATTTACATTTTAATTTGTATAATTAACGATTATTTACTCTTATAATTTATGTCAAATTAACATATTACTTAATTATATTAATTTTAAAATGATTGTTCTAAATGTATTTTTAATTAAATTTCTTCTTAGTAACTCAAGGTTTTAAGCTCATAATAATAATAATAATATATAATTTTTTTATTGTAATTTGTATTTGTAAGTTATGACAAACAAACAAAATTAATCTTGATACCTCTTTCATTCGAATGCAATATGAATATAACTATACACTAGTAAAGATATTTAATCTGTAACTGGAAACGATCTATTTTAGTACCTCGAAATGACAGAAACCGCTCGCTGGGCAGCTTTCTGAAGTATGTTTATGTTCGCTTCAGTTATGTAAACTTCTCTTCCAATCGGTTTATCTAGTGTCAGACGAATTTGTGTCAATTGAGTCTCGGGTTCTAGCTTTTTAATTTTTTTGTGAAGGGTGTATGCCGTTATATGGCCCTTATGTTATAAACGAATGGGTATATGGAGATGTGGCGTGACAAGGTTATTTAAACGTCTCTAACTGTTGTCTCTCGGTGCGAAGTAACACGGTCGTTGCGTCGCGGGTGCATTCGACCACTTTAAAGAAGATGAACTATTACTAGCGTCACGTAATTATTTATGTCTCGTCAAGGTCTAACGTTACTCGTTTAAGCTTATTCAAAATATGAAAACGAAAATAATATTTCATAAAATATGAAATTGTTGAAGAAACTAATCAGTTTAATGTTCTTAAGTTAATGAAATCCCTATAACATACAAAGGGATTAATATCTGTGGAACTTGTGTACAAACGACAGCTTACGTTAACTGCAGGAAGCTATGATCAATACGTTGACCGCGGGTTCGGATCCCGCTCGGAGCAGATGCTTGTTTTGACCATGGAGCCATGTGTTCCGGTCTGGGTGTGTTTGTCCTTGTTTTTGTATATGTTTCCAGACCCCCGACACAAGATATAACTATCCTAATTTAATGTGTAGCGTTTATTATTATTATGAATGATCGCAGGCAATTAGCGTTTTTAAAGATTTTATATTTATAACACGATCAGTTTTAGCGTAGCGATTCTTATAAACTAAAAATTAATGTAGGTTTTCTACCGTTTCTATAATATTCAATTCTATATTTAAAAACAAATAACATACAACAAATATTCTACATATGTGCTGTTAGCGCTTTACGCATTTTATGTAAATAATAGACATCTTAAAAATGTGTTATTCAAATAAAAAACAAAATATTTGTAGATTTTCCGGTCATGGCCTTAAAAAGTGTATTTACCTCAGTACTTGTGAAATCGTTTCGTTTTAAAAGTGTTAATGATTAGCATACGTTTATTATATAACAAAAAATATTGACATGATAAATCGTACATAATAAATTTACTATCTCATAAAGGCATGCACATTTTAAGTATATAACCGCATGGATTAATTACATTATGATTTTGAAATTCAATTAAATATTATGCATAACGCCAAATATTGTGTTACTTTTAGTAGCAATAGTTCAAACATTCAAGCCGTCCTTGATTAAATCGATTTAAAAAAACACGTTTATCTTTAAAAACGCTTGCTTGAATAACTATGTCATCTAACCGTTTAACCAATACTGCCAACCTTTAAATTAATAAAGTTCAGGTAAAGATTAATTATTAATATTTTTTTTTTTTTTTTTTTTTTTTTTTTTTTTTTTTTATGTTAGAAGTTGGCAAACAAGCATACGGCCCACCTGATGGTAAGTGGATGCCGTAGCCTATGAGCGCTTGCAGCACCATTAGTAGGTACCACTCACGCGTTGCCAACCTCGAGATATTAGTTCTTAAATCTCGTTCGCCCAGTAATTTCACTAGCGTACAATGCCCTTCAAACTGGAACACAGTAGTGCCTAAGCACTACTATTTGGCGGCAGAATATTGGACACTGCGGTGGTACCTACCTAGCCGGCCTCCTGCAATATAATATGTAATAGAGTTTAAGCCTATACTCTAGCGTCTTGGTTTGTATAAAATATGAGGTATCGGGAGAAATCCTAAAAATGAATGATTTTATATTATTTAAGGGCGCGTTTACGTATTTGACGAAAAATAGATGTATTTCGATCTAATTTCCGACAAAATCAAAGTAAATTAAATGGAACTTTTAATTACTATGAATAGATCAGGCCTTTATCTTTAATAACGCTGTAAAAAATATGAAATTTTCTTATTATTTTTATAGTAAAACCGATTTTCCGGAGCCTCTTCACACCAAATTAACGATATCGAGCTGAGTTTAGGTAGCCTTTTAAGCTATTTCTTACGTGATATCAATTTAAAAAAAATACCTCTAATAGTAAGACATGTTCAACTCAAACCCTAGGAAGAGATATTTATAATAATACGACACATTAGCTCAGAAAAAAATAAATATCAAATGTAATTTTTTCACATATTTTGCTTCTAAAGTTGTACCTTAAGCTGTTGCATTAAGGCCTATTTTGTTTGATGACTGCCATGATTTATTGTTAAAAATTTTCTAGTAAAATATTAGTCGGCGCTGAGACGCCTTCGTGAGTGGACGCTATGTCGCTTGTAAGCAGGAGGTTATATTAAATAAGATCGCTAAAATATAATATTATATAGAAAAAATTGACTATAACTACAACTCTTGATACTTTATTTTAAGGATAATTTGATAAATATTTTCTTTTTTTTTTTAGAGATTAAAAATTCTAATTCGTCTTATACTTATTGCTCAGACCTTAAGGTATACATCCCTGACTGCTAGTGGAAGTCTCGGATGATTGTAGTTTTTTTTGCCGTGTTTGGGCTCGTTACTATGAGACCTTAACACCGAACTTGTTGGAGTGACCTGAAGGTCTATTCCGATGACTGATACAGGATCTGCAGCATGAGTAGGGTTATGTGTGCCGTGTTTGGGCTCTATTTGTTAGGTACGTAGAGACCTTACGTCCGAACTTGTTGGAGTGATCTAAAGATCTACTTCGATGACTGATACAGGATCTGCAGCATGAGTAGGGTTATGTGCGCCGTGTTTGGGCTCTATTTGTTAGGTACGGTGAGACCTTACCTCCGAACTTGTTGGAGTAACCTGAAGGTGTACTCCGATGACTGATACAGGATCTGCAGCACGAGTAGGGTTATGTGTGCCGTGTTTGGGTTCTATTTGTTAGGTACGGTGAGACCTTACGTCCGACTTTGTTGGAGTGATCTGAAGGTCTACTTCGATGACTACTACTGGATCTGCACCATGAGTAGGGTTATGTGTACCGTGTTTGGGCTCTATTTGTTAGGTATGGTGAGACCTTACGTCCGAACTTGTTGGAGTGATCTAAAGGTCTACTTCGATGACTGATACAGGATCTGCAGCATAAGTAGGGTTATGTGTGCCGTGTTTGGGCTCTATTTGTTAGGTACGGTGAGACCTTACCTCCGAACTTGTTGGAGTAACCTACAGTTGTACTCCGATGACTGATACAGGATCTGCAGCATGAGTAGGGTTATGTGTGCCGTGTTTGGGCTCTATTTGTTAGGTACGTAGAGACCTTACCTCCGAACTTGTTGGAGTAACCTGAAGGTGTACTCCGATGACTGATACAGGATCTGCAGCACGAGTAGGGTTATGTGTGCCGTGTTTGGGTTCTATTTGTTAGGTACGGTGAGACCTTACGTCCAACTTTGTTGGAGTGATCTGAAGGTCTACTTCGATGACTACTACTGGATCTGCACCATGGTAGGGTTATGTGTGCCGTGTTTGGGCTCTATTTGTTAGGTACGGTGAGACCTTACCTCCGAACTTGTTGGAGTGACCTGAAGGTGTGCTGCAGATCCTGTATCGGTCATCGAAGTCGACCTTCAGATCATTCCAACTAGTTCGAACGTAGGTCTCACCATACTAACAAATAGAGCCCAAACACCTTTCTTCTCATGCTGCTGAATCCTGTATCAATCATAAGTAGACCTTCAGAATCACTCAATAATTCGGATGGTAAGGTCTCATTGTATTTTCTAAACGATCACAAGCACGGCACACATAGCCCTACTCATCTTTGCATTACAGTAGCAGTCGTCGAAAAAAATCATCAGGTAACTCCATCATGCTCAGGGGTAGTATCTTATTAATATTTTTTATTGACGACAATAAAAAAATATTCATATAAAACATTTATTATTACCTATAAATAACCTTTAAATAAAATACAAATAAGGAAAAAAAAATAGTTTTACAATGTATACAAAACAAATATGACTATTTATTACTTACTAACATTACAACGTATAAAATATACCCACAAAAAAATTAAACATTTAAAGTCTCAAAATTAGTTTACCGTTCATTATTCCCGCCGATCACAGTCGTGCGCTTGTGTGATCGTTTCGTGTGAATGTAGTGGTGCGATTCGCTACCTATCTATTTTGCAAACGCGTCCTTAATTAGTGTATTTAATCCTCTTTTCTCATCAAACACATAAGCAAGTATAAAAGAGTTATTTAAATAAAACAATATTACAAGACATTGATATGTTCTTATGAGATTTTTTACACAATAATTTAGAATAGTATACTACATCAGCATCACTCATATTTGTAATTATCTTAGTTCACCTGGTTTGCCATTTTATTCTTAAAGATCCATTTATCTTTCACTATACAAGGCATAATGTTTTAATGTATTATAAAACTTTTAAAGTAGAAGTCTTGGAAGAAAGGTTATAAAATGTTAGTACCGACTGTGACTACAAGATTTTTGTTCAGTTAGTTTATTATTTTACAAGCTTCTGACAGCGGCTTCACCCGCGTGAATAACGATTTTGATACAAACTCACAACAGTGCCATACTTATTTACATCGAATCAACAACCTAAAAAATAAGTTTCAAGCTTCTAGCTGTAAAGATGACGATACTTCCATACAACTTTCCATCCACCCCTTCTAACCCGTTACAACACTTTTATCGAGTTAAAAAGTAGCCTATGTATTTTCACAGGGTTTAAACCATCTGTGTACCAAATTACATCTAAATTCAGTAGCTTTTGCATGAAAGCGCGACAGAGTTACTTTCGCATTTATAATATTATTAAGGAAAAAGAAATCCTCGTAATTTGTTTCGGGTTTAACGGTATATGATTAAAAGTATATTTAATTGTAGTTACACCCCGAGTCATTGCCTCCACAGATGACAGGAGGGATGGTTGATTTTCGCCTCAAGAATTGAGATTGCGATTCAGCGGGGAAATGCAGCTAGCATTCTTGCCGCCATTACCCGTGGACATGATTTGTACAGTTGTAATTATTTATAAATATAGTTAGTATGGAATTGGAAATATGTTGTAACTTTGTTGTATGATATTTATCTCGCTTCGGTGATGGAAGCCGGAGATAAAAAAAAAAACTATAATAAATAAATCGTAATTATTTTACAACCTCGTACAATTGTTAAATTATCCTTCTTTACTCGAAGGTAGGTAATATTATTATTCTTACGATAAATAAATATGAAAACATATTTCTAACACAATGACTTTAAACATTTTTCGCGGTTATACGCCAAGAAAATACGACCAGAAATTGTTATTGTATTCATTGTTGATTATATTCTATTAAAATATCTATTGCTTTCTCCGTGTCAATAGTTTTCGCCCAAGTATTTATAACGGTCAGTTAACTCGTTCTGTCGGTCAGATACATTGAGGTACTTGAACATTTAGTGGTTGCCAGAATCGTAAGAGACGCATAGTTTGAATATTTATATTTCAGTTTGTTATGACAGTAATTTAAAATAATTTATGTTCATAATTACTCTTGTCATTTGGCAGAGCATCAACAAAAGATATAATGAGCTGTGTGTTTATATTTAATAGTAAACTAAAAAGAAAAAGAAAAGTTCAAACGTTATTTATAATCCAGTGGCCATTAGCTGTCCTGTCTTTCTCCCCAAAAATAATAAAGTTTTATGTCCCCTTTTGGAAGGCAATAAAAATTCTTTCTATTCGTTTTTAAAAGCGCTAGCGACCCAGCGAACTCCGTAACGAGATGTTAATCCGTTTGAAGTCACCAGAACACCATAAACAATGGTTGAACCTTTTTAAAAAAATCTTTAAATAGCCAGTTTGATGTTTAATATTCCCATTCACACGTTACACAGGTTTCCAAACATGAGGTAGTGAAGTTCAGTTACGAAACAATGTACGTTGTAAATGATAAAATCGGGCTAACAATATTTACTTTAAGATAAGTAGCGAGAGACGCGTTAAATTTGATAATTACTTCGAGCAATTATCTTATCTTGCACCATTAGCTCCACCCACTTACACCGGTTAGAGCATTTGGGTCAATTTTTAAGTGTCTCGTTAAAAACGACACAACTAGAAAAATAAATCTTTCTTAAAGCACGAGAAACGTGAAAAGCATGACGTATCGAGATAAAACAAATATTCGAAGCTAGTGGCGAAGATTGTTTGTCAAAAAGTAAAAGAATTTAACTAAAGAGCTAACATGAATATGAAGTCTTGGTCTCTATAGAGAACGTGCTAAAATCGCAAATCCTAATTTTTGCATCGCAAAAGTGGCAAACAAGTCTACAGCGGTCACTAGTAACCGTTGTAAAAATATATAATTATTTTCTTTTTACTCACTTTAATTCTTAAAATAAACCTTGACTCGTTGATCTTATGTAGTAGTATTTAGCTTCTTCCAGCACAAATGGTTCGGCTACGCCAGGGAAGTATTACCCACTCACAGAAAATCGGCGTCTAGTAACAGAATAGTGTTACGTTTCGTGCAATGAGTGAGAGCGCCGGAGGCCCAAACCTCCACCCCCTCTGCTCCCATCCTCTTTTCACTTCTCATCCCTTCCATCCTATCTCCGTAAGTACCAACTACCTACGAGCCATACTAAGTACGTACTAATAGAGCTCAATGGCGTTTATCAGGTAAGTGAGACGCTCATAGCCGAGTGCACCCACTGATCGGTAAACGATCGGTAGGTTAAGCAACTTTAGGCGCGGTCAGTCACTAGATGGGTGATCGCATAGTGGTATTTCAACCGAGTGTCTTCGTGCTTCGGAGAGCACGTAAAAAGTCGGTCCCGGCTGTTGACAATTTGACAACAGTCAATAAGTCAAGTCAGAGGCCTACGGGCGACTTGAACAGCTCTGACACCAGGTTGACAACTAACCACTCTAAACTAAACTAAACAATGAAAGCAATTGATTTAATATGAATCACTACGGCCACCAACTAACCTAACTTTGAAACACAAAAGCAATGTATACACATGTAAAGATTACACGTAATTAGCCCTTATACTTTAAAGAGTTTCACTCTATCTCTCTCATGAGTTCTTTATCAAAACAGCATAAAATTCATATGCAAAATTTGTAAACCATCAAAATCTGTGCGAAAATTATGAATATTATTGCGTAGCAAACACATTTTTTTTAAATCGTTGTAAACGTATTTCAATAGTTCTTGCATTATTGGCAGCTATTTGGTACTAATCACCGTTTTTAGCAAAGTGTCAGCTTTAGTAATTTATGTATTTTAAAATTTTTAAAGCGACATATTTTAAAAATTTTAATATTTCCGTCATTATTAACCGAGCGAAGCGAGGCCTCAAAGATGACTTGGACAGTTTGGTAATTGCCTGTGTCACATTCACATCTGGCAAACCGTTGATCCGATCCTTGTGATACTTGGTAACTGTAGTTACTCTATTATCTCTATCTTAATTGAGCCCTGGAGGCCCAAATCTTACATTCTCTGCCTTCTAATTCTAACCTCTTACACCACTTCTATTAGGTGGCAACGTACGATGATACCATGATAGCTATGCCACTGTGACCAAAACCTACGGTACCTGCTTTTCATTCAGGAAGTCGCGACCTATGCTTTTGGTTGTAAAAAGTACCTTATACAAATAGTTTTATTATATTATAGGCATATTTTCAGAGAGTCATATTCTTAACAAACATAAGTTTTTGTGCCAAATGCCAATGCAACCATGCCAGCTTGCGACAGCTAAAACAACTGATACTTGAACTTACACTACCATTGAAAGAGACTTGAAAGGCTTGCTATGTATATTCCAAATGCTCTTTACTCTGTCACCAATTTATAGGCTTATTTGAAAATATCAAAATAGATATAAGTTATTAAGACTGTAGGATAATACAAATGACCTCACTCCTCGGAAATTTCTCTTACTCATTTTGTCATTTCTGCTCTTATAATCCGATTTATGTATATATTTTTGGGATGGAGATACGCTACCCGGTAAGCTTTAAGTACACATTTCTGCAATGAGTAGCGTAGGGTAACAGGTAGGGTAACAAATTTAATAAAATTTTAACTCGATGCGGGTGTTGATTGCTTTAAAAATCGAATGTATTTTCTTCTTTTTCTAATTTAGTAAATGGAAGGAATTAAAAGGAAATTCTAGTATACAATATAGAAATATAATATGGTTGTACTTTTTCATAATAAGGTTTTTTAATAAATATGTTTGGAAAACGAATGTAGTTATTGTTCGCATAGATTGTGGGATTTTATTTTTCTTACAATGGACGTTACATCTTAAGAAAGTCATGTGATTATATGTCGATTTTTGTATGTGATGTAAAAATGGAAATTAAATTACATAGATACATTGTGATATCGTTTCATTATGGAAATAATTAAGTAGCGTTAAATCTATTGCTTCATTCTCACCTTCTTCTTCTTATCAAGTGGTTAGTGGCCAACCTAGTGTCAGAGTTGTTCAGGTCGCCCGTGGGCCTCTGACTTGACTTTTCGACTGTCGTCAAATTGATAGCAGCCGGGACCGACTTTTAACGTGCCCGCCAAAGCACGGAGACGCTCTGTTGAATTACCACTATGCGATCACCCATCTAGTGCCTAACCGCGCCTAAAGTTACTTAACCCACCAATCGTTTACCGATCACTGGATGCACTCGGCTATGAGTGTCACCACGAATTATTGGTAATTAATTTTATTAACTTATGTAATTTGTGAGCTCCGTGATTGTTAAAATGATACTTCATATAATATGTATATAATGAAATAATTAAAATTGAAAATGATGATGTAATTAAGTTTAGTCTGAAGATGTGTCCAATTAGTGCATTAATTAAGCGCTAGTACACATCCATAAGTAGACTTGCTGTCGATAAACTATTTAAAGTTTGATATCAGAAGGCATATTGTATATAAACGTGTACTTTATTCAATAAAATAAAAAGTCGAGGTGGTTTACTCTTATTATATGCAGCAATAATGTAGCTATTAGAAAAGTCTCTTTTACTTGAGTGTTTGTTTCAGGATCGTAGGCGTTGTTTTTGTGACACGTAGTCGTTTCTTATAAAAGTATATTAATAGTAGATATTCGACGCTGTTCATCTAGACAGGTTCTATGACTCATCATCTTAAAAATCGTGGAACAAAGCTCTAAATGTTACAATGTTACACTAAAGGGAAAATGAAAGCGAAACGAAGTTAGTGCAACAAGTGTCAAGTTGGTAATGAGGTTATAATCAGCCTTTCCGGCGTCGCATCCGGCGCTTGCTTATGTAGAAAGCGTTCGCGTTAAGGCTTTAAGTCTATGAGTAACATAATTAACTTATGTACTTAACTGCTTGAGTTACACGAATTAGATCTGTGTGTAATAAAATTTAAGCACTGTTTTGCGATTGCGTTTTTTAATTATTTTTGCAGCTTTATTGGTGTTTCTTAAATAAAGAATTCCACATAACTTTTTTTCTCAATTAATTTGGAATAAGGTCAAAATTGTTATTTCTTTGATCGTAATTAAATCTTATTTTATGGCTTTTTCATTACTGTGCATTTCAATCGATAAATACTGACGAAATATTTACGAATAACCTTTTGATACCGGTTTTTAAAGTCGTCCTGACTTGCGCTATGGAGTCGCATATTTTCGAATTATTATCTATAACGACGGTTGACTAGAAACCTGTCTAATATATCACGTAAAGTGTGTTCCTGATGATGTTGATACTTTATTCATCGTTTCAAGCATAAATTTCGAATAAAAAATATTGCCAGTTTTAATAGGTTCTCTATCATGATGAATTCCTAAGCTATGTGGATTAATCAGAGTTTTCTAATAAATTAAAATGGTTTGATAGCGAGCTCTATATTGGGTTTTATTGATTAATATTATATTGTATGCATTAGTGTTCTTCATATCTTTTTATCTATTTTTATAGAAAATAGATATACTATATTTTTATTGCAGTTACGGTAAAATTTGTTTATATTTAATAATGTTATATATGCTGTTGCATCGACGTTTTTCTCATTCAAATCAGAACAAAAATGTACATGGACGTTTAGTAGTGACGATTATTGTATTATCGCACTTTAATGAATTTTAATAAATTGTTTTTCTAGATACATGTTAATGGTAAAGCCTCCTTTTCATTGTTACTTACAGATGATTTATCCTTATATGAAAAATAGTGTAAGATTTACTGCATATATCATTTTATAGGCACAACTGGAAGCCATTAACCTGAGAATTGACTTGAATTATTTTATAAGTGAGTCGTAAAATTGAGGTTATCATGACGAAATAAACGGCTTCTATTTCAAAGTAAATTCTATCACCCAATAAATAGAGATATATATAGATCTTACACTGTCGGTCTGTTTATTTCTTACTTTTTACTAAATTTGGCTGCAAAACGTTTAACTTAAATAACAGTCTAACAACGTAAGAACTCAGTATGAAATCGCGGGAAAACGCTTATAATATTTTCGCAACTTCGATTCGAGGCGGTAATTTAGTATGCAAACCAGTTTCATATTTATTTCCTTAAATTTACCAATTGACAGTTACAATGTTGATCAAGATTAATATTTATTGACAAAAATATAATTAATCGTCATGTAACAATATAATACAAACGCAACGTGGTTTATTAATTTGGGCACTAAATTGGACTTACCAAGTATTCCATTGTCTTTTTCAGTATATATAATTAAAAGTCAAAGTATCAAACCTATAATGTCTTTAATTTTGTTAATAAGAGAACTTTAAAATACCATATCGAGTGACTCTTAGGGTTGTTTGTAACAGCTCTACTTATAGAGCGTTCAAATCTTTATTTAGAAATTATTGTGATATTTGAATTAACGGATCGCGCAAAACTTAGATTATTGAGGCCACAGACTCACCACCCGCTGAGCAACCGCAAAATTATGTTCTTAATTACCAGGTTACTATTTACCGTGAATTATAGGACATCGCCAACATCCGGAGATATCGTAGAGCAACTTCATGCAATTCAATTTTTCACAACCAAAATATAGTCACTACACACGATCGCGGCTATTGCAAGCGAAGCACGCAATCCAAAACAAAAAATAACACGGTTTCTGCACTGAGTCAATGTTGTATAAATTACAAGTTCCCTTTATGGGTCACACACACATAACAATCAAAGTAGTTAATTTTTAAAGTAAAACACTAAAAAGTTACCACATTGGTTATTTTCGATACGGAAAAGTTTGTTGACAGATAGCTTGCGCAGACAAACAAACTAGACGTTCATGCCGCTCTCGCGCATACTTCGGTGTGAAGTCGGCCGCGGATAGCGCGGTGCTCGGATCACATCGGCAACAGTCGGGGACGTTCGGTTGGAATGTTCAGCACGCAAGCTGAGCCAGCGAGCCTACAAGTTATGCCGGTACGTACTGATTTCGATCTACGTGGCGTCCACTTCATATCAGATACTTAAAATATAATTAAATTGCAACGATCGCTATATCAGCGCTATAATGTACACTTGCCTAAGAGCAGGTTCCGACCAAAGTCGGCATTAAGTCAACGGGAAAGTACAGTTAGATGCAAGCGCGGGAATGCGTGAGCGAGGTCACGGAACTAGTTGTAAAATCACAAGTCTTCTGAAGAAAAAAAAATTAGCTATACACAAATTACTCATTTAAAAACATGCCCAAATAGTCTTAACCACTAACTTGAAACTTAAAGTTATAATTAAGTCCAAAAAAAAAATCCAAAAAAACTAATAAAAACTTCTAAAATCCAAAATTGTATTTTTCAAAATCTTTTTTTGTTTAATTAACTAAACTCAAATTATAATACCAGTTAGTCGCTGAATGCGGATCCGCGTCTTTTGCGGGTCATTGACGCATCTCCGCCCACGCAATTCTCGATCAAAGAACCTTTTAAACAGCCTAAATTCCAGCCTTGCTTAAAATCGATTGGCAGTAGATCGAGTTCCATATTAATGACAATACAACGAGAATACCTATACAAATGAAGTTGTGAACTGCGCGTTTTCTGAACGTACAAGCCCAAGTAATAATAACGAACCTAACCGAAATAACGACCTTATTCTTTTACAAACACAGCCCTAAAACATTTGTGGACACGTGTGCCAGTCGTTCTTCATTTCTTGTGTATTCAAGTCTCAACTTTAAAGGCTCCGCTGTATACATAAAAACATAGCTGTTTGCAGAGGCGAGTGTTTTTTCTAATATTTTTAATAGCATTCATAAATCAAAGTAACACGTGCGATTGTGTTTTTTTTTGCAATTCTTCATACGCCTACATTATCTTTGGCCTCATAATTATGACATGCCCCAAAAATATGCGTTCTTAGAACTCCATCAGAGGATATTATACCAGTGCATCAGAATAGCTTTGCAATGGGATTAAATTCGTACAAAAGACCGGATGTTGCGTGGACAGAACAACTGAGTGTAATCGCACCAGGCGAACTTCCGTTGTACCTTATTGTAATACCCATATTATAGTTCCCATCAGCACTGTAACTGCGTTTGAGTAATTGAACTTAATAGTTTCCGTTATAAAATCTATCGGCTAAGGAAAATCATTATATAAATATAAAACCACGCATGTGGTTTTATCAGTATTCATTTTGAATCAAACTAAGCTAAGGATAGCCTTGAGGCGTTTATCAATTTCATCAAATTAGGTTCACATTATGAACAACTTAATGTTACCAACAATGCTTTTAATCCCTTAGTTAACACAATAAATTGCACAGCACTGTAACTACTAAGTCAAATTTCAACGATTCGTCCTTTTATATGTGGTACGACAATAATTTTCTGTATGGTGAAATATTGAAGTAACCATCAATGTGACGCTTCGTTGGAATGACAACTTTTCAAATATTGTCTTTCTTATCCAACGAATTAAAAAAATTGGTTCTATACTTCGCCACGCGTCAGCAAATATATTATATCGTCCAGTATGTATATGAAAAAAAAGTCTGTCTGAATTAGGTAAGTAGGGCTATTTTCTATAACATGGAAAGTAAAAAGAACGGATACTCCGTTCTCTTACCTCATACCTATCAGCAGTCTTACTCTTTCTTCTATTCCTACCTTATCCCAAATTGCAAAATGATGATACCAGTTTGTTACTGTAAAAATTCGTAGACGAATTTTTTTAGATATATATGATTTACATGTCATCTTCTTAGCATTTCAATACTTACAATTTACTTAATAATTATTATAATTTAATAATAATTTAACCTTATTTCGTCAATTTATAATAACTCTGACATTGTTGAAACTTAATAAATAAATATTAAATTAAATATGTATGAAAATGCAATTCAATTAAATGGTTTAAAATACGCGAGGTCGAGACTTACAACAAGTTTACCATAATAGCATTTGATGATTCCAATAACGTGACTGCTTTGCCCGTAACCTGTTCAGAGACCTTCGTGTTACCTACTTATGTATTTGTACTATGGGAATGGCTTTAACCTCCAACTATTGCGTTACATGTATTTTGTGTGACATTTGCTTTCTATCTTCATAAATAGGTGTTAAGAGTGAAACCTTAAGACGAGTGAGTTTGTGAGTTCTTTCAATAATTACAACACGCAATAAATTTGAATAAGTGAGAACATTGATAAAATATTACATGTTAGTTTTTATGGCGATTACTGAAACTATTCAAATATGTGGACGCAAATAAGCAATACCATGTCCACATAATACATGTTTAACATAATACATAAATTGCATGATAAAAAATGGGTTTTTAGAAGTTTTAAAGCTTAAAGCCCTACAAATATTAAAGAAAAATGTTCTTCAGCCATTTACCAACACTTCTGCATATATAACTCAGTTTTTAAATTTTGTGGGTTGACATGGTATTGCCTATTTGCGTCCATGTATGTCCATTTTGTTGTAAGCCTTTCATGGCTCAACGGTGAAAATCAAAACGACCCTTTTATTATATTCGTCTAAATTTTTACTTGAATTATAATTAGATAACTTTATCACACACACCGCCACAAATATATAAATACAAACACAAATGAAAAAAAAACTGTGGTGCAAAGGCAGCCTTTTCACTACTTAATAAATTCTTGTTTACAAAGATTTTTTTTAAACAAAGCAATCTCTCTTTTATAACGCGCCTATTATGCCTTAGTTGCTTGCTTATACGGAATGTTGCAGAATTTTTAATTGGGTAGTAAATTTATAATATACATAGAAGTCAAGATGCCAGCCAGAGCTTCGGGGTTTTGGTTCTGACTCAAACGTGAGTCATAAGCGCTTGCACAGCAAAGTAAGGTTCTATAGCCGGCATTCTTACGTACATTGAAATAGTTGAAGAATCCTATTGTGATCACCGAACAATTTAGTAAGCTACTATAGTATAAACAAAGATTTCTATTGTTACAATCATGAGTCATGAATCATTTCACAAAAATTACCAAATATTTTTGTAATTGAAACCAACCCAATTTTTATTTACGGGTCTAATTTGAAACTTTAAAGGGATATGTGGAAAGTCACTTCAGAAGTCATCAATGAAAAAAAATGTGTATTCAACAATCAAAGCCTGGAAGCAAGACATTACTGCCTTTTGGAGAGCAAAAAGGAATAACAGGTAAACAGAGAGATATGTTGGGAATAATTACGTGTTAAAATGGTAGACATTCGTGAAA
This sequence comes from Hestina assimilis, assembly GCA_023373885.1. Classification (NCBI taxonomy): domain Eukaryota; kingdom Metazoa; phylum Arthropoda; class Insecta; order Lepidoptera; family Nymphalidae; genus Hestina; species Hestina assimilis. The sequence continues at coordinate 9,251,381 of CM041754.1, forward strand.
AATCGCGTGTGGCGTATAAAAAGCGAGTCGACGCGAGCGCCTCCGTCAGTGAAATCGCGCGTAGAAAGCAGAACTTAGGAGGGGACAGTATCACGCACTGTTGATTCTTTAATATAATGCCTATTATTGTTCCATCGTTGGGTATTTGAATTCGATTTATTATAAAAATGAAATAAAGTTTATATTTATTAATAAACACAATTATTATTAAAACATTTAGTAAAATGTATGTTATTTTTGTTGCTATAAAATTGTCTATAATGTTATATTTTATTTATAAGAAAAACGTTTAACCTTATTTACTAAGCGAACGTGACATTCAACCTTATTTCATATTGCAAGTATACGTGAGTGAAACTTTTAATTTGACATTGTATAAAAATAACTTCCTCGGATGTAAACAATTTAACAAATAAAAACACTGATTTATTTTACGATTAAAAATATGACTTGGCCTTTATAGATACTGAAATTTTATACACTTATTTGTAGAAACGAATTCTGATTGCTAAAACAATTATATTGATAATTACATTTCTTCATATTAAATTTACATTCTACATAGTGAAATATCAGTCAACCAATTTTCATTTACATACCAGAATAATGCTTATGAAAGTCTTTTATTGTATGAAAATATTTGCAAATGTAATGATATTGCAGAAATGTTTGAAATCGTGCTCTATCAAGCGCTCTACGACTTGTGTAACAGCGTAACAAACAATTTTGCGTAAACATACTATCCGAGTTCCACATGACATGAATAAATTACTTCTGGTTTTACGAGAAAAAAGCCTCAACTGTCCGTACTAAAAAGACACAATTATTACTTATTAATATTTTTGATTCGAGTGCAAGAAACAAAGAGGTATGTATTATATATATATATTTTTTTTTTCGGAATGTGTATTGCTGTTGGCCCTACTGGCCTTGACAGCGTCACCGGGGGGGGCCGAGTACTGAGACTCAGCCGTGGTGTATTATATATGGATTATGTATTACATATGGAGTTAACAGATTCAACTGTAATGCCAAAAGAATGATAAAATGAATGCAGGTGGAAGCAGAGACACTAATAAATATCGCCTATCGCCGTTTGTTTAATTGATATCGAATAATAGCCAGGTAGCCATTTTAGTAAAGTTAACATCGATTATCTAACTACTACCGACTTTAGTATTAGAAACAAGTATATTATAAAGATTAACATATATTTAGGCAAGTCACATCCAGTCAAAGATTTCCGTAAATGGGAATGTCGCGCCATATTGGTAAAGACAAGACTCTCGGTTGCAGAAAAATGCGAATAAAAAGTCAACCACGTCTTATATTGGAAACTTTATTGGCGAAATACACGTGAATGTGTCGAGTCGAATATTTCATCCAATTTAGAGAGTTGTTATGGATATACTGCTTGATTCGATGTCTATTTTCACTAAAGTGTAAACTAATATGGCATTTTACTTTTCTCATATCAACTATTTTTACTAGATTCAAAAGTAGTATTAAATAATCGAAAACATTATTTAGGAATCTATACTATGCCAATATTATAAATCTGAAGAGTTTGTTTGTTTGATTGAACTCGCTAATCTCTAGAACTATTGATCGGATTTGAAAAATTCGCATTTGATTGTACATTTCTTGAGGAGACTATAAGCTATATTGTGTCAACACGATACGATATATTGAAGCCAAGCAATAAGAAAGAAAGCGCGGGCGGACGATGCGATACGGTAAGTTGGTAAAACTAATGAAGCGAAAAAATTTTTCATTTATTTATTGAACTAAATAATAACTATGTAGACCACGCGAGCGAAGCCGCAGGGCACAACTAGTTAAGAAATACATACGTTAAAGAGTTGCGTCAGTCGCAAGGAAAACCTTATGTACGGTGCTACATAACAAACACGGGATAGCTATTTTTCAATGTACGGCCTCTTATACTCTTTATTAACATACTAGCATCTGCCTGCGACTTCACCGATAGTGATTACATAACAGCGATTACCTAAGAAAGTTAGAACTGCCTCCAGAAAAAAATTAAAGTTTGTAGCTAAAAATTTTTCTAAAAAAAACATCTTTACAAATTATCAAGTGAATACGTCATGTAGCACCTTTTTGATAACTATAATAAACGATAGGTCTGCAGGAACCTAAAACTTTTTAGGGATAAAAGTATTTTTTTGTTAATCCAGACAATAAGCTACAATCTGCGCGTTAAATTTCATCCAAATCCTTTTACCCGTTAATTCTAGATAATAAGATATGTAGCCTATTTATGTCCTAAATTGCACTCAAATCCGTATTAATTTCAAAACATCCAAAGATACATACTCTCACATAATATTAGTATGATTATATATTTTATGTACTGAAAAAGATACTCTTATAGCAATAGTTAAGTGTATTCTCATGGTTTTTACATTATCACTTTTTGTACTAAAAACTGATCTACAAAATCCCATAACAAAGAGAAAGTGTGTGAATCTAATTGCTATATTTACGATAGTAATTATAACTGCCGTTGTTATTGAAGTGTAAATAGTGCAACATAGGTGTAATGAAATAGATACATGCCTAAATTAGATTGTCTCTGTCAGCTAAGTGATTTGATAAAAGTAATACGATACATCAGTTTGTATTACTCTGCATATGTAGAAGTTGCAAAACAAGCTCTAACCGTTGACGTACGCTGTATACAATGTAACACTGTCAGCTACTCTTTCTTATGTAAGCAATACAATGTATGTTAAAAAATTTTAAATGTCATTTCTATGAGTATAATGTACTGTATTATTTTTTTAAATGTAATGATCTTTTAGAGCCTGCGCCTATTGGCGGCACGGCACGGTATTTTTATTTGACAAATAGAAATATAATTTGAAAGCATGACAATAAATTTGAAATTTTTGATGCGGTATGCCTAAAGCTGTCGTACCTCAATCAATCGTCATCTTTAAAATTTCAAATTCATTGTTGTAGTTTAAAGTTATATTGAAGTTATACTTCTTTTGGCGCGTTAAAAATGATGAGAGTAAATTTTTACGATGCGCGTGCACACCGTCACAAAAAACCGACACCCTGAAGTTAGCTATAGTCAACATTTTAGTTTTTTTTTATGTAAGCACCGTATTTACTTTCATATTCATTTAGTGAATAGCTTGTTAATTTGGAATTATAAACAGACATCAATTTTATTTATTTGTTTGTATATATATATATATATATATATATATATATATATATATATATATATGTATAAAAATAAAAATCCGTAATAATAAGTACTAGGATTTCAGAACAATTAAAGAGATTCGCCCCGCATTTCACCCGCTAGCGACGTCAATATGTCTAGGCCCTGCCCCTAAGGCACTTTTCTATAAGAATGCAAAGTCCTATAACTGTATGCCCTCCTGGTACTTTTGGAGCGTCGAGCGGTCAATTTTTTTTTTTTTTGACACCATAGAATTACTTTTACTTTGTTACTACCATAGAGACGTATAACTTCTTACGTGCGTACGTAAGTACACACACACAATTTTTTTTTATACATCCAAAATTCTCTGCCGTGCTGTGCTATCAATGGACGCAATTCCTTATTGTATAATTTTACTAAATGTAATTATACAAAGCTGTAAAAATAAATTACAAGACAATATATCAAAACGGTTTTCTATTTCTTTTTCACATTTCAATAATGAGTTCAATAAAATAAATTGATAAAAGAAGCATTTAGAAATAGTTAAAAATCGTAATTTATAATATTTCTTCTTCTATATCGCTGTTATATAATATTAAAGTAAAGAATAAAATAGACATATTGCTTAGAACGTTTGGAATTTCCGTTTCGGAAGTGAGGGGATTCGTGTGATTTAAAGCCATCATTGATTGTCTTATGTAATATATGTGATGCGATGAAAAGAAACGTAACTATGAATAATCAATCTTTTTACAATTTGTAGTTTTAGTAATGTTTGTTATATGCACAACTAAGCTAAAAAATTTTGTTTGATTGCTCTAAGCTCAGTTTATAATTTTGTAATACCTATGTGTGTAACTGTTTTATTACATAATCAACCGTGAGCGTACATAGGCATACGCCAAACTGACAAAAACTGCTCATCAATATAATATTGAATTTCAATTTCAAAACTGGTTTTTATTTTATAATCTTAATAACTGGTGGGTATAAATACAAGTAATATAATTTTTTTAACTTTTCACTTATAGTCAATTGAATCGGCCACTGCATAGGATCTCTCATCTCTTCCTGAAAGATATACTCAGAAGCATAACATGTAAGTAAATCATTGTAAAATTTTATAATGGTTTAAAAATATTTAACAATATAATTATTAATGATTTTTTAAAGAATTTACTTTTAAGGACATTAAATTACCAGAACGATTACTTTAAAAAAAAACAAAGGATTGAATCATCGCCTTCTCATACCTGAAGGCAGGTTTAGAATATGAAGTGAGTCACGTCCGCATCCTAAATCCTAATGTCCTCAATCAAACTAATTTGCAAATCTGTGGCAATCTTAACAATCAAATGACTTTTTATGGCACACGAATAAGTCTAAAGTCTAGACGATAAAGAATTCCTTTCTAGACTAGACATTCATTTGTCATTCTAGTCACAAAATGTATGGTCATAATTCACACTACATAAGTATTATGCTTCTTAATTTATTTTAGGGAATATTTTAAAAGTAAATTTAATTATTTTACTTTAGAGCCAAAATTTCTAATATAGTAATTTTAATTTCTTATGACAAATTAAAAATTTAAAGTATTCCTGAAAACTTTTATGACGTTTAAAACTTTTCGCCTATTGAAATTAAATGAAATTAGAAACGAAGTCATGAAGAAGGCAACATTTAGGAGAGGCTTATGTCCAGCAATGGATGTTTATTATAGGTTGACGACGAAGACTACTTAATAACCTACTTACTTTAAAAAAAATATTGAGCGAAATTGACGACCTCCTCATTTATTAAAATGAATGGTTCCAAATTAAAATCGACTGTATGTGGCTGCCTTCCATCCTGCAGATATGCTTCATATACTTGGTTGCAACCTTTGTGGTATACGATAAGCCTGAGTTGCCCAAAAAAATCGAAGTATAAATTGACAGCTGTAGAGTCGGGGTGACAACATTCAGTACAGTCTTCTTCTTCATCCTAGCATTATTCTCGGGATTTTATGTACCCACCGTCTGCTTATTACTCTTATCCGGATTTGACAGATTACTAGTCTTTACACGGAGCCATTTGACCTCCGCAACCCTAAGGGCGAACCAGTAACTCATTGGATAAGAGCAATTAACTTATCAAGAGTTAATGATTTTTATCAGATGTTATTGATAATAACCGGGACCGACAGCTTAACGTGCTCTTCAAGGCACGGTGGGGAGAACCACACGGACAAGCGCCCAGACCGAGACAGGAATTTTAACAAACATCTACCTGAGCGGTAATCGAGCCCGCAACCGTCGAGACTAAAGGCAGACTCGCTACCCACATCGCCATAACGGTGTCGACAACATTGAGTACAGTAATATCAAAAATGAGTAAACCTGTCACTGCTGTCAAATTCTAAATTCCCTTTGACTTACAATAGTCTACTTCTTTAATCTTTAACTTTAATCAAACAAGAAACTACATTTAAAACTCAAAGCTCTTAAGTGTTCTTGCTTATCGATATTCAGCCCTACATGAATTATTTACAATAAAAGTGAGTTCCAAATCACCTTTGTGTATTCAGAATGCATTGAATTCGCTAACATCACAAAAATTTAAATAAACGTGCCTGTTATTATGTTTATTAATATTTACCGTAATGCATTATGCAAAGCTTATCATACATTTTATTATCGTTTTAGTATAATTATAATAATCTAAGAAATAGTCTTCAATTTCTTTATAACAGTAACTTATATTGTTTTTGAATAGAGTAATATAAATGATTACAACACTAGCTGTGCCCCGCGGCTCCACATTTTTTTGGGATATAAAGTATCTTATATGTTAATCCAGGTAATAAACTATGTGTGTACCAAATTTCATCCAAATCTGTCCAGTAGTTTTTGCGTGAAAGAATAACAAATACCCATCCATCCATACAAACTTTCACATTTATAATATTAGTTAGATTTATAATATTACTTTAATTTGTTAGATTAGGCATATCATCTATTCAGAAACAACTCAACAACTCAGTTTTAAGAGTTACTTGCTTCTCAGTTAGACGTGTATCGTACGGTATCGCTGATCTTGTAAAGTGTAAGTTACAATGATGACATTATTATTTTAAATAAAATAAAATTTATACTAATATCATACAGCTGAGTTTGTTTGTGTTCTACTTTAATTCGTTTGAAAGGGTTTTTAACCTATAAGCTAATCTAGGAACGACTAGTCCGATTTAGAAAAAATGTTTTGCTTTGAGTAGCTTGTTTTTTGAAGGTATAGCCTTTATGTTATTTCACTATGTTGTAATAGACCCTTTTCGACATAAGAGCGGAGCCGTTAACATAATGTCATTATACTAATGTGTTTGAAATACGCATATAACATTTTAAAGCGTGATTGCAGGTAAAAGGTAATATTAATATTTTTAAAGTTAAAATCCAATCCATCAAAACACATGAACAGTATTATACAGAACACATGCGTTTCAAGATTTAACAGAATATACATATATCATTATCAAACACTTTATTCAATGGAACGTGAGTACTCGTTCCGTATACAAGTCAATCGATTGTATACATATATTGTATCGATCTGTATGTGCGTGCATGAATACAATACAAGGCAATATTCTATTTCTAAATCAATACCTCACTCATATTAAATGCTTGATCAACTATTTAGGGTTCCGTTTGAACACTTTCAAATTACATATTTGACTGGTTAAAAAAATAATGGAATAAAAATGCCTAAATATTTTTTATATCTACAAAAAAAATTGGATGCAGTAATTATTGCATGTAATTAGCTCATAGCATCATCATCTATCATACTACCCAGACTCTCACCAGATTATCTTATTTTTTATACTTTTATATTGTGTTCCAATAGTTTAGCTAGAGACTAGATAAAAAAAGAGAGTATGACAAAATTATCTTGAATAAAATGTATATTTTAATGAAATGAACCACATTTATTAGTAATTTATTAAAAGAATTTTATTAATATATTAAAAATAAAAGAAAATTCCTAAATAGTAAAAAATACACCTCAAAGTCGGCTCACATGCCGTTCATCAGAAAATGTATAATTGGCTACCTTTCTAATTAATAAAATAACCATCAAACGCAGCTGACTCAGCTCAAAACCGGTGACTAACCATAGGTTTTCAGCAAATACTAAGCTGCTTGTACTGTGGTGAAATTATTCGACAATCTTAATTTCTTTGTTAGATTTTAATATGAATCTTTCAGAAAGATAATGTACATTCCTTGTTCAAAATAGATATTCATAGTATCAACATTACAATTCGTATAAAATTACTATTCCTATACACTTGAACTCGTTAGGTCATCCCTCTCTTAATTATAAAGTAAGATATGATGCTTTTGTCTCAACTTTAAAAAAATTGTAATCATTTTTCCTTTCATCTCTTATGGAACTCGCAATAATCAATTCTTATAAAAACTAATTGCTACTTACGATTGTATGACAATAGGGGTTTGGCAATATAGCGTTAGTAACCTTCACAGTCAAATTTTGATTTGGCATTTTAAGTAATTACCTATGATTCGATGACAATAACGCGTGGGCGATACGGCAAATTATCGTGGGCGGACCGGGCAGCTAGGGCACTTGTTTTGCGATTACGTCATACAGTCGTGAGACAGCAGTCATAAAAATTTATAACTGTAACGTAGTAAAATAAAAGGCGTATTTATAACTCATTTAGATTTTTACAAACAAAATTGAATATTACCTCATTGACAAGAATAGTAAATGCATATATAAAAATAAGTCTTAGCTTTTATTTTCAAATTTGAGCCCCCGTGAGGGCTGCGCTATCACGGCCAAGGGGCCGGGCGGGAGCCAGTACAGAGACTCGGCCCCCCCGCCCGGTGACGCTGTCAGGGCCAGTAGGGCCAACAGCAATACACATTTCGAAAAAAAAAAAAGCTTTTATTTCATAATCTGCAAATGTACACACTGAACAACACACTTTATAATTTTTTTATTACAGAGACGAATAGCGACATGAAAAATTACGTAACATTTTTAACTGCAGTGTCATCAATCCTAATCTCATAATATTCGCTGAATACTCAAGTAACGTTGATACAATCTGCATCACGAATACTCGTATAAAAGAACCATATAGACGTAGGTATAACTGTAAAAGGTCAAAAGTTAACCGCACGCGTCCTGTTACAACCGCAAAGTCTGAAAATTATGTAGCCTATGTAAAAGGATATTATCTCGTCAATATTTAATATCCCTCAACAATGATTTTAGTTATGATTTTCATCATAAGTTTTAAGAATAAGAATTTTAATCCATATAAGATCTAGAACCTGAAACAGCGGAGAAGTGGAGGAAAAACAATACTTGTAACAACTGAGAGAGAGTTACACGAGCACTCTTCCGGCCCATTAGCATTGAATAGCGGCGCGTGCGCATGACGCGCGTATCATTGTCGCGCGGCCGCCATCAAGCCCACACTGAATCAATCCGCCAAGCGTTGCTCTCCATATAATATATTGTTCTCGATTAAACATAATGACCACCATTATATATAAACTTTTGTCCAGCATCGATACAGGCCCTCGTCTTAAGGTCAAAGGCGTGAAAGAAACGATTACATCTCATTACATGTTTGAATGCTTCATCTTTTCCTGTGACGAAATTAAATCAGATACGCATGAAGGACCTTTGTTGATGCTATTTTACATATAACATAACATACGTTTTAAATTTAGATACCTACATAATTCAAAAAGTCATATTTTATACCAAATTGGATTAATAATAAAGTTTCAGTACTCACCGGTAGCTCCAAGTAGTCGCTAATGGTGTATTTTGCAGCGCCTCGTCTTATTTCAGTTAATGCTGCGAAATGTTCGTCACGACGTGTCTTCCGCCGCAACAGTGCCCTTGCGTATGGGTATGCAGACAAATATTCTCCATATGCATCTAAGAGTTCACCCATAAATAGTTGTCTAAGCAAAATATTACTTTCGTTAAATTCACCTTCTGCTGGTGGAGGTGGTAGCTCACGACATTTTATTACTTCTGGTATATTTTTTGGAATAAAGGAACTAACACCGCTTGTTGATTCGCAAGAAGTATATGCACCAGTTGAATCGCTTGAACCACATTTTGAAAAAGGAAACGCAGATGAAGTTCCACTTTTATCGCTACTAGCAGAACTTTGCCGAGTAGCACTTGACTTCTCGAAGTAGTCCGGATATTGTGGTTCTAAACCACATTCTGTGGAAGGAGATGATTCTTCTGATGCCATATTATTATATACGGTATTTTTTATGCAGTCATAAAGATCTTCTATTGACTCATAAGGTGTCATACTTCCACAAGATTCGCCCTCATCATCGCGTAAGGATTCATAAATTTCTTCGTTACGTCTTGTGGCGACAGGCGTAAGAGCAGAATCAGATCGACTTCTTTTTACATTAGGTACTTGATCATATCCAAAATCAGAAGGATTGAGAAAGTCCCACCTAACATTAGACCAAACATTATCTGTAATATCTGCTGATATTCTATGATCAGCACAACATTGGCCACCACTTTTTATTGTGACAGTCGTGATATTGTCATTGGTTTCTACAATAGAACCGTCAGCATTTGAATGATAATTATCTACTGGTATATCAACTGTTATTTTACGCTGCGATGAACAAATTGATGAATTAAAGGATCGATTATCATCTTCTAATTTACGATTCGTGATAAGGTCTTCATTACATTCTGATTCTGTTATGACCGATGATAAGTCAATATCATGCTGTGAAATTATGCCTTCTTCAACAAGTTCATTTAATATACTTTTAGGTTGCTCTTCATTTTCATTATTATTTTCATTCAGAGTTTTTTCATCATCTTCCGATTCTTTTTTATTTTTAAGTAAACCAGAATCTATATATTTTCGCATTCTTTGTGTAAGGGCGTCACTTGCTTCAGATACAGATTCTAGATAGTAGAAAAGTAAATGATATTCTTCTTTGGTAATCACAGCAGCTCGTAAAAGAGGTTTTCCGTAAAATTCAAGCGCTGAGAAAAGCGTCGAAGCTGCAAAAGAAATAGATTTGTTAATAGTTTACAAACGTAAAGACGACTCGATGAATAACAAGTTTAAAAGTAGGCTAATGATTTAAAAATATATGTGACTAACTATGTTTTAAAAAAATTATAGTAAAATTTATGCTAAAATAAAACTAATTCATATGAGAAAAATCTATTTGCTTTCACAAATTACCGAGTTAATTAATAATAAAATGTTATGTTTTTTATTCATTCTCATCGAGCTTATTATCTTTTTTACTTTCATAAATCATATTTCTATCTCGACCTTTCACAAACAATTAGTTTTTCTGTATTCTTTGATCCATGACCCGGAGTTAATTAAGACACTATTAAAACTTAAGCTTTGTTTTTATGTAGGGTAAACTAACTCACTGTAATAATAATTAACGTATTTATTTGCTCAGCTTATAATTTAATAAATTTTATAAATCCTTTTACTATGCCCAATAGATGATAGTATGCCCAGTAGATATTATTAATAATTAATTCGGACGATTTGATACATAGTTCCATCAGATATTCAAAAATTATTATTGAATTGCCTGATCATTTCCGAAATTATTTATACTAATTATTTAATATGATAATATTATTTAATATGATAATATTATCGGCGTCGGGATGTGACGACCCCATCGCCCGCTGTTGGGATAACCTCTGTCACAGCAGAGATTATTCCACCAGTGCAATCAGTCACACTGGTGGTAGGTCTTTTGTTGCAAGAGGCCGGCTAGGTAGGTACCACCGCAGTGTCCAATATTCTGCCGCCAAATAGTAGTGCTTAGGCATTACTGTGTTCCGGTTTGAAGGGCACTGTACGCTAGTGAAATTACTGGGCAGAGGAGATTTAAGAACTAATATCTCGAGGTTGGCAACGCGTGAGTGGCGCCTACTAATGGTGCTGCAAGCGCTCATAGGCTACGGCAACCACTTACCATCAGGTGGGCCGTATGCTTGTTTGCCAACTTGTAACATTAAAAAAAAAAAAAAAAATGTATATTATAGACAAATAATATAAAACTAATAATTTCTATTTATTCCGTTATTTTTAAAAAAAACAAAATACTCCCATTTGATTTGCAGAATTAAATTTGAAGAAAAGGCCTTTAAAATGAATTATTATAATCGATACGTACAATATAATAAAATATATTTTTACGTAGCTTTATAACATACATACGATCTTTACTACGAAAGCTACATAGCAAAGCGACCAGCCCTAATCAATATGATGGTCACGGTAGCTGCATTAGGTTTGCATACAAGTCGTTTCTGCGAAAGATTACTGGACAATGGCGCGCGTTTCGTTATTGCTACACAGCTTTCTACAAACATTGCTCAGTTGCCAGTAGAATACTCAATACGTAACTGAGATAATCCCGATAACGAAGTAAAACAAATAACGGTTAAATTTATATCTACTTATGTTTTTTTTATGTCACTAAGTTTGCAAGGAAGCACACGGCCTCATGGTTGGCGGTTATCATGGACTATAAGCGCTTGGAATACCATTAGGTGTCACTCAAGCATTTACAACTTTGAGATATTGGTTCTTAAATATCATTTAGCCAGTAATCTCATTAGCTGCAGTGTCAAAACGAAACACAACAATGCAAAATACACCAATGCTTTGCGGTAGAATATCTGATGCTACCTACTTAACCGGCCTCTTGCAAGAAAAGGCCTACCGCTAATAATATAAATTCTTTCATGTGGGATGATGCGATCTTTATAATTTAATTTTAATGTTGACAAGTGTTAAACTTACCATAAATCTTCTCCCACGAGAGAAATACTTCCAGGTCTTTACCATCCCACGGTGGTGGTTCATACTCGACAACTAGTACTTCTCCTTCTAAAGACATGGCTGAAGCCCGTGGTTCGACTGGAGCTTTAGATCCACCAAAGAATAGTAGAGCAGTAGGTGGTGCAGTGGTCACGGATGGTGGTGGTAATGGTTCAGATAGCGGTAGAGCCAAAGGTGCGGATAGGGGTCCTGTTGGCAATCCAGCCAAAGCTAATCCTACTTCATGTAATGTTTCGCATACAACTTCTGCTACCGTGCTGCCACCCCATACAGTCACCTGGAAAAATGAAAAAGATTTAAAAATTATATACGAGTTACTTGTTTATACAAATTAATAAAAATGACAGTTTATATGTTTGTCCTCTATGCGTTTATAAACCATTGATCTGATTACATTACAAACACCCGCGAAAGTTCCTTTTTTTGGCTGAGAAATGCATTTACGCACACCATTGCACGTAATGCACTCTTCAAGTACACTAGGCAGTGGTAGTGTGGGACTCGATCGCCTGGTAGTCTAGCGGCAATACCTTGTGAAGGTGACGACGTGTGGAATGTCCCTCCAACACTACTAAAACTTAGCGGAACGTCATGGGGTCGCTTGAGTTTACAGCCATAACGCAAATACGCGAATGTTCCTGGCCTAACATAATAACATTTTCAATTTTTTTCCGTAGCATTACAAAGTATGCAGGTTTCAGCGACTATCAACATCATACCTTTAATTATTAATTATTAATATTAAATTATTAATAGTATACTTAAACTGGACGTAAATGGCAAACAAGCCATAAATTAAGTCAATAAAGTCAACACATAAAAAATTTGGAGGAAATATTCATGTAGTTTTATGTTATGTGTGCAATTAAAAGGAAAATTTATGAAATTTAATCTCATAATGGGTGAAATAATTAATAAGATTTGAGCGTTTTTTGGAGCATTATAATGTCTAGGTCAAGAAGTTATGGCACGGCTCACGCGTGGTTGGCAGCCTACATGACACAAATACATAATCCTAAATTACGACTTGATACAGTCAGCAAAGAAATAAATAATGAAATATAATAAGAAAAATCATCAATGCTATGGCTAAATTATAATTTACCCTTCGGTACCTATATTGAGGAAAATTCCTTTGCTATACGCCTGTATTGAGTGTATAATTTATATGCATTAATTTTATACTTCTTGTTTTTTCCAGCAATGCAAAGCTGAACGTTAGTTGTAAATAAAAACTTGAATGCCTTAACCGTGATTTAGCATTATACCCGCAGGTTTTATAATGATATTAAAGAAAGTTTTAAATTGCCAGATTTTAAAGAGCCACTCTTATAAATGTTCTAAAATTATTTTATATTTAAAATTACCATAAGCTGATAAAATCTTAAGTAGAAAAGTGATTCCTTAAAGTCGCATAATGCTGTCGTTACACAGACAAATCATGCAGACATCAAATTTATTTCATTGGTTTAAGAATATAATATACTTGATTATGCGACTAGACAAAATTTATCTACGTTACTGTGACGTGTCTGTGTTCTCTTTAAGATTTCTCGAAACTAATCTGGTCCGGGCATCAGCAGCGACACAAAAAACAAAAGTGCGGCCGCAGGAGATATCTTTAATTTTTTCTCCGAAACGTAAACCGTTAAATTGTTTTAACTTCCCTGCAATGTTAATATTTAATTTATAACAAGTTATTAGAAAACATTTTAGCTGTAAATTAATTATTAAAAAGTTAATAATAATATTTCTTTTAAATAAACGAAGTCTTTGGCGGGTCCCTACATATTATATATATATATATATATATTAGGTTAACGGAGCGAACGGAGCCCTTCTACCGTTGAGCTATTTAGGCTTCAATATAAATACATATAATAAATATATAGGTCAAATGGCAATCGCTCCTTGTAAAAACTAGTAACCAATCCAATAATAATAAAGTCTCTAAGAGTATAAACGGATCCTGGATATAACGCTAGGACATTTAGGCAAGAACTTCAACTAAACATTTTTTCTTCTTGCAAAGAAATTAGAAGATTCGCGAAATTGTAATGCCACTAGTGAAATTATAGTTTTGATTTTACAATAGCTGCGACATCTACATATGATGACTTGTTTTCGCAAAGGATCTCTATCTCTCTTTTTTATCATATATTTGAAAGGGTTTCATCATAATTTGATCATGCCACCCTTGTAAAGATTTCCTGGTACTTATGAGTGACATCCTCTATTACATCACATACACTACGGTTGGGAGGAGTAACTTTAGCCATCAAAAAACCAAACTTATTCAATGGGATGTGGCCTGATCGAAGTCTTAAGGCTATGACAATAATATTCCTTATTATATCGGCTTTGTCTATCCAATAGGTGCGACACAGATCAGATTGAATTGTACTATATGCTCATAATATTATCTCTATCTCTATCAAAAATATAGAGAAAAAGACTTGTAACGTAATTAGTGTTTCAGCAAAGACATATAGATATCGCGTTATATTGCTGCATGATATTGCTGGGCATATAAATCCAATGTCCACTTTTTATTCCACCACACTAATAAGTTGAACATTTATTGCAGGTCCTCTGTATCCTTAAAAAAACAAACATCGGACAACAAAAGATAAACTTCTCGGCATGCAATGCTGTTCTCCGATATAGCTAATAAATGCGAAGAAATCGTATAACATGTTTGTATATAACAACATGTAAATGCAAATCTCGGAGGCCTTGACTGCTCGGGTTCATGGAGTTTTTTACCGTCCCTCGTGACGTCACGCCGGAGTTATGCGCACGCGCTCCTCCCCGCGCTCACATCTACCGCCGCGCCCAAAACGAACCTACAGGATAATACGTTGATATATCTTCCACAAGGAAAAAAATGAAACAAGCCCAATCCAACAAGAAGTAGTCAGTTTTACACGGACAACGCGTTTTGATATTAAGGAACGTGAAGATGGTCACGTTGTTTTGTTTTAAAGGTTAAGCCGGCGTGAAATTATATCCTACTACAATTTTTCCAGACGTTCATCGTCTTTGCTTATAAAAATTAATATACTTATTACAAATTTTTGGAACGAAGTTCGTCATGTAACGATTTGCCGTATGCTTTGTGTGCGCGTATGTGTATCGAGCCTAGTACTAGCAAATGAGCACACGAGTTAGTGAGTGCGTAGCCGGGTGCGCAACTCTCTCTCTCTATCTGTCCTGGTCACTTTTTATCATAATTACAACCTATTGAAAATTACAGATTTCATTGCGAATTACATTTGGAGTTGAAGAAATAACGTAAGAAACTTCGTTCCTGAGGGGGCCCTCCGACCGCACATTTTTTTAAATACTAAAGATTATTTTAGCTTGTTGACAAATTTTGTCATACAAAAAAAAATACTAAAAATATTTCAATTTACGCACGTTCGAACAAATGGATACTAACTTTCAATCTAATTGGCAGATGGCCAATATAAATGAAGATAAATATAGACAATTTGAGAAATGAATAAGATTTCAAGAAGAACCAGAATCTCTAATAGACAAGTTCTAAATCGGCTAATTAAGTCCTTAAAAAAAACTAATTACAATAGAAAATTTTAGAATATTTTAAAACTTTTAAAATTTATGTAGATATTGTTCCTTCATTGAAAGTGCCAGCGCGCGATGGCTCTTTCTATTGTATCGTACGCATCAGGGGAAACAATTATTAATAGTTCTATGTATGTAATCGTAGTAGTTAGTAGTAGTACGGTATTTTTGCTTTCACGCTTTTTATAGTAAGCGTTCATAGTTTGCGGTGACTGTTTATCATATTTAAAAAAAATCAAAATTATATATACCTATTTTAATTTTTGTACTCCGGATACTCGAACTAAACAATGAATATTTTAATATAATAACAAATTTAATATCAAAATTAAAAGGGGCTACCATACAATAAACTTGATATTTTTGTTTTAGAGTGGTACGGAACTCTTTATGAGCAAGTCTTGCACGCACTTGGTCGGTTTTTTTACATAATTATATACATATCTTATGTCAGAGATGATAGAAGTATTCTATATCTTTTTTATACATGGTTATTAATATTATAAAATATCAGGTACCTACAACTGAGTAATCCGGAAAATGGATACTCACGCTACAAAAACTTAATATTAATAAGGAAGGCCATCTTTTTCCGCCTGGCATCAAGAAACTACATGACTGCCACATTAAATAGTGTTTTCAGAAGATAAGCTAAGAAGACGGGTGCTTAGTAGGTACGTGAAATTATGGCCGCTTGGCGTAAATAACGAGATGGCGCGCAAAAGTTAATCCATAAAATGGATACTCACGCTACCTATATGTAATAACGGAAGCCATTTTCTTTCCGCTTGGGATATTACATGACCCTCACAGAAAACAGTGTTTTTCAGTATATAAGCTAAGAAGATAAGTGCACGTGAAATTATGGTCTGTCGTCGTAAACGGCGATATGGCGTATGGAAACCTTTGGGAATAGTACATAAAAGTTACAATGTGACGTCAAAAACCTTATCTCACTCTATTTATCAAAGGGTGGTCCAATGCCGGGATGTAAAAATATGATCGGCGTCCCTGGTGGTTCCTTTTGATTTAAGTGAATGACCCGACAATTTTCGTGTCGCAGGAATTTGCTTTAATAAAAAAATAGCCTTTGTATAATGTTTTTATTATAATTTGAAAACATACAACGTTATCAAAACATTTTGTGTTTTTGCATAGCTCTAGCACAAAGTATTTATCTTTGAACTGTGACTCCATTAAACTTTGAATGTATTATAGTATATAATCAGCCTTTTAGCTGTAAAAAGGTAGGATATAAATGGACGCAAATAAGCAATACCATGTCAACCCACACGAATGTCATTTCGAGAAAAACGCGTTTGAAAATTTTGAACAACTTGCTTTATATGATTTTTATGTATTGGTCAAGTTTTTTGCAATTTCAAGATGTACGTAAGTTATTTTACTTATTTTTACATAAAATAAGCATACAGACTGCATATTTCGTATATAATATAACCCAATACGTTTAAAATAATACATAAATTGCATGATTTAAAAATGGCTTTTTTAAAAGTTTTAAAGCTTAAACCCTACAAATATTAAAGAAAATTGTTCTTCAGCCATTTACCAACACTTCTGCATATATAACTCAGTTTTTTCGATTTTGTGGGTTGACATGGTATTGCTTATTTGCGTCCAAATAAAGTTGCTCGTTTTTATTATTAAAATAAAAACTTGTACAATTAAAATATAATATATACACGCCATCTAGTATAAAAACTTGGTACTACTTAGATAATGACAGCGCCATCTTACATAATAAATTCCTTCTGTTCACTGCATAATATTATCTCCCTGACAAGCTAATGGTACTTTCTACACTCACATGTAGATGGCGCTGCTTAATTATTTTATATGGTTGCTTTGCTAATAATATTTTAATTATATTACAATATTAATAACATTAACTGTATTTTCTGTGTTTGGTATGGTTTAAATGAATTTGACAGCCGTACGAAAAATCCGGGGTAACGAATGGCTACTTTTGCGTAAATAAAAAAAAAGTTAACGTTTTCTCATTACAATACAGAATCCGCTCAGCGTAGCGATATAAAATATTTGAAGTATATAATAATTGTAGTCTATTGAGCATACAATTGTTACATATAATTCTTTGTCTAAACGATTTTAAATGTGTTTAATCCTAACCTATTTATTTATTCGTGACGATGGAAGAAATAAACAAACGGAAACAAAACAATTTTAAAAAGCAAAGTAACTATATAAATAATAAGAAGCACAATTTCAAAATCTCTTTTGATTTCAAGAGTTCTACAATATACCTAATCTATGAATAACTTTTTTTTTTTTTTTTTTATTTGGAAAAGTAAGGCAGATGACTCTACTCCACCTGATGGTAAGTAGAAATAAAGTCCAAACGCGAAGGCGGCTAACAGAGTTGCGGAATGCAACCGTGTTAGCCACCCTTGCCCTGCCTACCCGCAAGATGCCTCTTCACGCCTCGTTTGAAGGAGCCCAGATCGTAAGAAGGAGGGAACACGTGAGCCGGCAATGAGTTCCACTTTTTGGAAGTACGACAAAGAAAAGAATTGGCAAACTTCTTTGTTCGCGAAGGAATTGATTCCACAGTTAGACGGTGACATCGGAGACCGGCACGCGTAGTTCTTGTAAGGAAAGGAGAGGAGGTATGATGGAGAATAATTCCTCTGAACACTCGCCGTGATACATTCGGTAGAAGACGCTTAAAGCGGCAATCTCACGACGCAGTTGAAGAGATTCGAGGGTGTTGGAGACCTCTTCATCGCCAATGATGCGAATCGCTCATAAAAAATATTAATAATATTCAAATTATATATAAAAAAACTACTAAGACACTTGAAAGTACTTACTTGAAAAACTAGTGCTACCTAAATTAACGAAAGTCAAGGTGAGGTTGTAAAACTATCGTCACATAAATATATCAATCTTAGAAGCTGATTTATAATTTTATTTCTCTCATGACAAGGCCAAGAAAAATTTTGAATTATCAAACCCCTACTGGTTTTATTACTTACAACTAGACGGAAGCTGCAAGATTTTGTATGTTTGTTTGTTTTTCAGGAAGTTAGTTTTTTCTTACTTTTACAACTGAAGGACTGTGGTGAAGTGCTTGACATATAAGATAATTTTTAGAAAAAAATGCTGACTACAAAACTAAAAAGAGAATAATAAACATTTTCTAAAACAAAAGTCGGAGTGGTGATGTTTTACTTAACATACTCCATAACTATGCCGGACTACACCCACGAAATGTATTTTTGTTATAAAACCGTATTTAACCTTCGAATATTTTATAGGTAAATCATCATTTTATACGTAAATTTACTATCAGGTGGACTCACCCTCAAAAGGGTTAGAATGTCTGTCTACGGACGTGTTTTTAAAAATCATTTTTAAATATATAATATTAAGGATGACAGGTTCAATTTGAAATATTAATCTAACAAGCATTTATTCTTTAGTATATTAGTATTTAAAAAAAATTTAACTGTTGAAAAAAGCTCTGAAAACCTGAAATTTTGTTCGTTAACAGTACAGCATCGTCTTTAAAATATAGGTAAAAACGAGGCTGTGAAAAAAATCTTTAAAATATTTTCAAAAATTGACAAAGTTATTAAAATTCGTTGTGATATTGTATAGGCTGAAAAATCTGACTAAAAAGCCGCCGGCAATGACTAGTAATTAATAAAATAAAATAAAACGTAATAAAACGAGTCCTTATCAGCGGGAAAATACGTGTTCGAAGTTGTGACCCGTGTGACTTATGCTGAGTTCACTGATGTTAAATTACTTTGATAATAACATCACTTCAATAAATGCTCGAGGACAGTTCACGCATAAAAGGAACTATTTTATTTTGTATAATGTTTTTAACTAAATTATTCATGTGTCTGCTAGCACTCTACAGCTGTGATGCTTTTAGGAGTGAGTATTATTTTTATGATATATTTATTTTAACATAATACTAGTAAATCGCTGTTTCTTAATATATATAAAAATTTAACTATTAAGGTAATAAGTTCATGTTGTGTCTCTTTTTGACAGATTAAAATGTTTACACGAATGATAAAATACAAGTATTTCTTTTTATGGATACGACAATCTACAGCTCAAAATAAACTTTTTGTTTTTATTTCATGACAGTTGGTAAACAAGCATACAGTCTGTCAGATAGTAAGCAGTCACCACAACCTATGAACGCTTGCGATACTTGAATTATAACATGCGCGTTGCCAACGCAAGGGATAGGGGGGAATGAATGAGAAGGAAAAAAGGAAGGGAACAAGGGCGGCAGAGGATTGGGCCTACTGATACTGTTACTTTACGCCTATTTTCTATGAGAGGGTAACACTTCTCCGGTCGAGCCGGTCCTCCTTTTCTAGGAGGAGTTTGGCTCTATTACCTTCTACAACAATATAAAATACTTTTTATACGAAACATGCTCATATATATTACAATATTATTATTTATATATTATAGATGGTAATTTTCTTTTATACGTTTTTATATTTTAAATAGTTTGAAATAAGTTCAGTAATAAATATTTTATATTCATTAGGAACTTGCGAAGATTGTAGTTTTATACGTTCCTGTCCGGCAGCTCGAAGAGCAGCTTTGAAGATTGACAATTACACGAGACATTTGTTCATGAACGCTTTCTGCGGATTGGCTACCATAAACCGTAGACGTATACCTAAGGTTAAGTATTATAAAATAAAAAAATTTAAACAATTTACAGTGTCAAATTCTTATGCCATAAACTTATATGCAGTTTTAAAAAATCGTAATTGTTTTTATATATTATTTTAAATATAAGAAATACGTTTTGGTTCTTAATTCAGAACAACTATGACCTACGAAATACAAAGAGTAAGAATAACTAAGTAAGCATAATTAAATAGATATGCTGTTCCGACTTCGTTGATGTACAAGACAGAAACAACGACAATGTGGAGACAGATGATGAAATCGAAAAACATAAGAAAATCGCACTATTACCGGAAGCATGTGGGAAAATTAATGGTGACCGTATCATCGGCGGTATGGTGGCAAAACTTAATGAGTTTCCATGGATGACACTTATCTCCTATCAAGCTAAAACAAGAGACGGTAACTTACAATTTTATAAAAAATTGAGGATCTCGGAGTAAGCGTTTAACATAATAAATAATAGTGGTTGGAGTTTATTGTGACCGGTAAAATATTAAATAAGATGTTACCTTTTACCCTCTCTGAAGCCGGCCCAGATAAATCCTGTAACTATGCATAGCGTTACATTAAAGTAGTATTTATTTTTTAATAGCATAAGGTGGTTTCAGTCAACCGTTTTTTTCAAACGTATAAAATACAGTTATTTCATCATAAGCGCTTACACGCGGGCAACATTCGAAATCAATTACGTGCGTATAAGCGAGCTTATAAGCGCGTCAACACTCGTCAGCGATAATACGCACTTCGAAAAACGGGCCAAAATGCTCGTGTAGAACACTCGTCTAAAACCGCGGTTAGCTTTTAACAAACATGTTTTAGGAAAACGAAAATTTCAATTCCGATGTGGAGGAACTATTATAAATTCTAAATATATTTTGACTGCTGCACACTGTGTCAAAAATCAGACAATCGCTGGAGTACGCGTAGGCGAATTCGATATGGCATCAAAAATCGATTGTCAAGAGGAATATCCACATGCCATTTGTAATAATAAACTTCAGGTAAATTTAAAAATATCTTTTTTTTATAAATGGACGCAAATAAGCAATACCATGTCAACCCACACGAATGTAATTACGAGAAAAACGCGTTTAAAAATTTTTAACAACTTGCTTTATATGAATTTTGTTTATGTATTGGTCAAGTTTTTGGCAATTTCAGATTTATGTAAGTTATTTTACTTATTTTCACAAAAATAAGTATAAAAACTGCATATTTCGTATATAAAATAACCCAAAACGTTTAACATAATACATAAATTGCATGATTATAAAATGGCTTTTTAGAAGTTTTAAAGCTTAAAACCCTACAAATATTAAAGAAAACTGTTCTTCAGCCATTTGCCAACACTTCTACATATATAACTCAATTTTCTCTATTTTGTGGGTTGACATGGTATTGCTTATTTGCGTCCAAATATTCTACGTGACATTGGCGAAGTAATCTGTGCTCAATTGGCACAACTGAAAGCCATTAACCTAAGAATTGAATTGAACTTAAATAAATACCTCAAAATGCATTTAATTTGTAATAATATGTTATAATTTTAGGATATAAGAGTTGAGAAAACTATTCCTCACTCGGACTACCTCAAGTATCCAAACATCCAAAATGACATCGCTTTAATTCGTCTTAGAAAACCCGTAGACTTTTCATTTCGTAAGTTTAGTAATTGGCTTTAAGTAAACAAAATTATCTCAAAAATATTAAATAATTATAATGGTACGTGCGTCAGCATCAGATTTTTATGACCAATTTCCTCTCTAATAACTCGTACAATGATGCAGAGAGTTGTATCATTAGCCTTTAGTCTATACCGGCTAATCCGATGATGGGTTTAAGCAGTAGCCCATCAAACATGTCAGGAGAAAATAAAAATGTGTGTCAGTCCTAACGCACGACTGGAGTTTACTCCTTATCCTACCGTAGGTAGTCTTTGAAAATGCAATAGGCAAAGAGGGTAAAAATATATAAATAAATATAAAAAAGAAATTAAGATAAAACAGACAAGCAAACATGCATGCGAATAAACATACAAACCAACATACATACATAAAAATACCAAAAAGTAAAATATTAATAATGAAAAATAATTATGAAAAACTCCAAAAAATCATTATATTTAACCATTTCCTCCTGATTGGGAATTTATCAAACCCAATATCTTTGAGGAAAAAAGTACAGAAATTAATTTATCTGTTATTTTCTGTCAATTGACAATTTATTATTACCAAAATATAAAAACTTGTCGCGAGATCTATTTCAGTATATTTATTTATGTAAAGCATGGCTTTTATTAGATTTTAGTTACATATTCATAGGATTAATTCAATTTAAACTTTATTTTCTTGGATTTATTTAAATACTCTAAGTATTTAAACTAGTTTTGAAAAATGTTTTTACTATTCATTTATTTATATCAACTATTATGAATACATTAATTTATTTAAAAATTAAGTTACAAGATTTAATCCGAACAATTCGACCTTTGGGGTCAAAATCATAGTCCGTGATTCTAAAAACGCCAAGATAGCAAAATTTCAGACCAATTGGAGCAAATAAGTTTTTGAGCGCCATCTTAGATCTGCTTGACCGGTATTTTAATTTTTTTACCCCCAGTAAAAGTTGGCACTCGTTATATATGTATATAAGCATAATTACTTTGTTCGAGCACCACCAGACTATTCCTAAAACTTCCAAACTAAATACAAATTGTTATTACTTTTTAAGAAAACGCAGCTCCCATATGTCTTCCGGTACATAAATCACTAAGAAAATCAACTCTTAGTGGAAGGATAGCAACAATCGCCGGCTGGGGATTAACGGAGTCAGACAGAGAATCTAAAGTCCTTTTGAAGGTGGACTTACCCATACTAGATGATACAACATGCACTCAATTTTATGCTAAGTAAGAAATAGTTTTTAACCAGTTAACTGTCTTGTATGAAAAGATGGTTTTTATTCTGGATAAATGTTAGATTCTTGTGATATTATCAAAAAAAAGAACAACAGGACAGGTATTCACTTGTGGTATAGAAGTTTTTTTATGGAATAGAAAAATAACTTTTAGACAGTCGTACGTCATAACAACTGCATTAACGCGAATGGAGCCACGGGCACAGCTAGTATGCTAAACATCAATTTATGCAAATTTCTTTTTAATTTTTAATAATTTTTAAATAAAATATTTTATAAATATGTATATATAATTTTAGACTGGATAAAAAATTCTGCGCTGGTGCAAACGGGAAAGACTCGTGTAAGGGTGATTCTGGAGGACCTTTAATGATGGAACAGGAATATGATGATATGTACCGAATGTATCAATATGGAATCGTGTCATATGGTCCATCAAGATGTGGGTCGCCTATTCCAGGAGTATATACTGACGTCTCAGAATATATCAAGTGGATATTAGACAATATTGAAGAGTAAATAAACGAATATGAGTATAGGTATTACTTGCGATAAAAACAGCAAAATCTTCTTTTTATTAAAATTGTTTTTACCTACGACTTTGTCTGCGTGGACTAATAATTATTTCCCTAAATTCTCCATACCAAATTTAATTATGAAAATTTTATTCTCCTAAAAATTATTGTAATTAATTGAAAACTTTTTCCGTACTTATAAGTGTAGGTCTAGTTTAGAATACTATCTAGTCTACTCTACACTCATAGACATATTTGGACGCAAATAAGCAATACAATGTCAACCCACACGAATGTCATTTCGTTGCGTTTTCGTTGCGTCGTCAGATGCGTTTGAAAATTTTGAACAACTTGCTTTATATGATTTTTTTATGTATTGGTCAAGTTTTTGACAATTTCAAGATGTATGTAAGTTATTTTACTTATTTTCACATAAAATAAGCATACAAACTGCATATTTCGTGTATAATATAACCCAAAACAAATAGTACATAAATTTCATGATTAAAAAATGGCTTTTTAGAAGTTTTAAAGCTTAAAACCCTACAAATATTGAAGAAAAATGTTCATCAGCCATTTACCAACACTTCTGCATATATAACACAGTTTTTTCAATTTTGTGGGTTGACATGGTATTGCTTATTTGCGTCCATTTAGAGGAACACAAGAAAAGGTAGAATGTCATGAAATAATTTATTATTTTCTACTGTCTATCTATACCATATTTTGTAATTTGAAAAAAAAAGAATTTGAATAGAATTTTAGTTGCAACTTTAATTTTTATTTTTTTTTGGATATACGTTTATTTCTTGGATACGTGGTTTATGTAATTATGCAAGTTTTGAAGTTTTTACCAAATTTAATATTATCTCTGTTTCTTATTGCCATCACATTGAAATTATTGAGTGAAGAGAGATTTTTTAATAAGTTTGAGTAATAATGCCAGATCTCAGCGTAGCTCAGGTGTCTAATGCCGTAACTTTAATTGGAAATGGTTACACTTACAATGAAGTTTTCTAGTCTGTGAGTTTTCGCAATGCGCTACCGGAAAACTGAAGAGTATACCAGACGTACAGGATAACAAACACAACAACGACAACAAGGTCGCAAAAGAGAAACAACAGAGAAAGACGACACATTTATTGTAAGCAGTGTTCAGCGACTGCACTTCGACTCCTTCCGAGGTACGAAACAAACTACAGGAAATGCAGGTGACAGTTGGCACTAAAACGATAAGGAGAAGACTTAAGGCAGCTGGTATAGGGGCGTACTTGCCTGCCCGAGGCACATTGCTCACCGCAGGTCATCGAGTAGTTTGCTCTGGGTTTGCTCGTTCGAATTGGGATACTGAAGCTTAAGGAAAAGTACTGTTCACAGATGAGTCCAGATTCAGAGTCTTAAACCAGAAGATGGAAGAACCAAAATATAGAGACAACCCGGAGAAAGATGTGCTCAATGCAATATTATTGGAAGAGAGCCTTATGGTGGAGGGTCAGTAATGGTATGGAACGGAATTTATTTAGGAGCATGCACGGAGCTACACATCGTAGAAAACAGTTCTCTGACTGCGGCAAGCTGACACGTACGGCAGACGTTTTAGAGCAGATTGTGATGCCTTTTGCCTCATTCATTGGGAATAATTTTCCGTTGATGCACGACAACGCTCGACCTCATATTGCAGCGGTAGTTTTAAAGCAACTTACCGAGGTCGGAATCCAGGTTTTGGGGTAGCCAGCACGCTCCACAAACCTAAATCCTACATTTGGGTTAAACTGGTCAAACTAATTAAACAAAAAAATTCAGCACCAGCTAACCTGAGGGACCTCAAAACTGCATTCTTCAAATGGGACTTAATACCACTAAGTTTCATTGACAATTTAATAAACAGTATGCCTGTCTAGGTATCCAGATGGATGCATGAAGTTTTTACAGCAAAAGTAGGCAACTAATAATATGTCAACCACCTTGAAAAAAAAAAGATAATGATTTCAACAATATTCATTTTACATTCTGGTAGGTCAAAACGCCTCTCAATTAAGGCACTTTCTTTTCTAATTTACTAATTTGCTTTTTCTTGTTAAGTGTATTTTGTATGTTCAAAAGTGTTGTTGTTTTTGTTTTTGATGAATGTAACATTGTATTCAATAAATTTAAAACCTTCCATTCTACAAATATATGTGTTATCATATTAATTTGACCGCTAATTTTGCGTTCCTCTAAATTTGTCCATGAGTGTATCATTATGTTGCGCTATATTAAAAAAACTTTTAATATAATTTTGTACTTAAATTTTATTTGTTTTTCATTGACTTCAGAAATTCTAATATTATAGATATTTTTATCGATTTGTAAGCGACTTGCTTTTCCGGCATTATTTAGCCAATTCGACAGGGAAAGTGTTACCGTCTCACAGAATATCAACGAGAAGTAACAATATCCAAAGTGTTGCATTGCGATAGATATCCTAAATTTAACACTTTTGTCGCAACGACTTGTTTTCTCTTTTATCTGCTTTCTTTCATTTCACTTGTGATACTACTAGTCTTGAACATCAGGCGGGTCTTGATTTTTCTACTAAAAAATCAAAATACATGTCCTACTTAAACCAATAAGCAAACAAGGGGACAGGCTATTAATATGTAGAGAAAATAACGAAGACAATAGTCTAAAGATTTCAGAATTTTTACAGAGTTTACGACATAGAGACGCTTTTGGAAAGATGCTTTCACTGTCGGATAAAAGATGATCAAGATAGCTACATTAATTTATTTTGTGCTTGGTCTGTCTATAGATATGTGGCAGAATAGTGGTATTTAAACTAAACGTCTCTGTGCATCAGAGGGCATGTAAAAAGTAGACCACGGCTGTTATCAACTTGATAATATTCGATAGGTCAAGTCAAAGGACTAAGTGATTGACCTAATTAGTATGACTAACTGAAAAAATATTTTATAAACACTGTGTTAAGAATTTGTACGCTGAACTAAACCAAATATAAATTCAAATATCACAAAGAGGTTAAAGAAATTTAATCCGAACTATATCTAAAGAAAAAAAGTTTTTTCTTCAGTGTTGTATTTGTGCCAATTTATAATAAACCAAGTGAAGATTACGCAATGAAAAACGGGGTAATGAGTGAAATAAGTGAGTGACCGATTTTCATATCTCCGGATGTGAAAATACCTTTCCAAGAAATTATATAAACTTTTTATAGCTCATTTAACGTCTCAATTTAATTGATATTGAAATAAATTTAATACATGTGCCGCAGCGAAGTTTTACATACCATGATATTATCGTTTCACCAAATTCTTTTAGCTTTTCATTTCTTTGTACAATATCGCGGGTCGATTTCAGTTAAGTTGTTATTTCACTGGACACGATCATTGTCATTATGATAGATAAACAAAATTATTATCATCACTTGTGATCATCCAATCTGATGAACTTCTCCAAATTGGACGCAGTTATGACTACGCTCAATATGTTTTACAAGTATTTAACTTAATTGTGATAAAAAGTATCTCTTATTCTATAATTATTTATTTATTTATTTATTTATTACATGGAAAAAATTGGGTTTCAACGAATTTCATCAAATTGGGTTCAATCGTTTGATCGTAACTTAAAATACGTATTCAGTAGATCAGCTGATTTGATTTATACATATGTTTTTTTTAGCAACTGGCGTGACATTACAAAGTGGGATAAAACTTTCGTTTATTAATATGTCTCTTTCACTTATGTCGCAGTTATCAACTAAACGAATGATGACGGGCCCGACTGACATACTTTCCACAGCTCCGCGATGTTATAATAATAATTTATCGATATAATACACACATGACCGAGCGCTCGAATTTCTTACGCCCGTATTATATTGGAATGCTGTTTACATATTTTCTCTTTAAAAAAAATCTGCAAAATTATTTCTCGGATTGACCTACTTAATACTTTGGGTTTGTAATTTCTAAGGTGAGATTATTATATGGAATGACAATTTGATCGATATCGATCGATGACCGATATTTTAAGTTGGGCCTCATCATCATCATCATGATCCGAAGCCTCACTTGACCTACTGGATATAGGCTTCTCATTGCTGCACTGTGTATTTCACGCGGTCCTTTGCCCTTCTAGTCTAGGTTCTTATATTTGAGCTTATACGATAATAAATGATAATTAGACTATTTTAAAAAATCATGTGAATCTAGCTAGCTAAGGCTTTACACAAAAACAATTAAGAAAATAATCAGATCGTCAGTAAAAAAATAATTAAATATTTATCGTAACACAAATCATGAACACATATACAAACTTAGATATTTTTCTATAACACTAAGGTAGCAAACAAACTTGCTCACCACCCGATGGCGAACGATCAGAGACATTTACAACACCAGAGAGAAACAAGAAATAAAGCATAACTATGGGACATAAGGAGTAGGTTATGTATATCTGACACATGCGTATGCAAGAGTATAATTGAGAGTATAAAAAAACAGCAAAATGATTACACTATTAATTATAAAATTATAACACATAGTGTGTTATTACATTCCAATTGTGAAAGTGAGATATTTCAAATTATTAGCAAATGTATGAAACTTCATTGATCATTTCAAAACTGCTGAAAGAAAATTCTATTTGGAACCGTCAAGGGTCGTTAATCACTAGACGCTGGTAAATCGTTTCCGACCTTTGTCAACTTCACTTTCTAATAGTGTGGCACACTGCACGAATTTTAGCAATAGCGATCCGCTCTCATTCCGCTTTTAAATCTACAAGACCCCTTGTAAAAAACGAGTATTTATACACCTGTAAACTCCGAGACAATAAGTTCTGTAATTTATTTTACAAATCATAGAAAGAATTGCCTAATAATTTCTGTATCTATCTATCTATGAACGCTGCATTATGTTGCTAGCAAATAATGCAGAACTTTCAAACAAAATTTTCTTCGTGACCATGGCCATGTCAAAATTATAATTTACCAATTTCGACCAGTTATGCGATATTTTCGTTGGCGTTTTGGGGTGTGTCAATATGTGGGAGTCACGAAGGACAACAGTTTGCAATAGTCTTCACCGAGACTAAGAATCTTTATTCTCTGTCGACGAATTTTCATGACTTCTTTTGGTTGAAATGTCTGCCAGTAATATTAGACAATTGCTTCCGTCAAAAATATGCATAAGATATTAAATTCTCGTAAGAATATAGAATACAGTATTATGTTTATAACAAAATTAATAATTTGTTTATTAGCACTTAAGAGCAGCGAAGCTCGTAGTAAGTGTAAATTTAATTATTGTTATTTATTGATAATTCTTTAGGGAGGAAAAACAAAACGAAATCACAAACAGACTATGTGATAGAGATCAGATTTTATTAATGAAATATTTTAATGTCTATGGGAGATTGCAAACAATGTATTTCAATATACTCTTGCTCTATCTTAATGCGACAAGATTTAACGAAAGAAGACAAAGCGATGAAAAATAAGTTGAAAGTTTATTATTGTGGTACTGAAATGATAAATAAATTATGGGTACCAAAAGTAAGTATTTAACATCTATAAAATTTGTATAATTTACAAATATTTCTATGAATGAACACAAGCACTACCACACAGACCGGGACACAAGCCTGTACTGTAAATATAAACATAAGCCCCGAGAAGAAACCGAACACGCGACCGATGGCATTCAAGGAAGGTACACTACAGCTGCGCCACAACGGTATTCAAATAAAGCCTCAATAGCTCGGTTAGTGGACCGACTTCACTCCGTCCACTCCGCGAGAGTTGCCCACTTCTAGCGCAAGCTTACAGCTTATTTGGAGGGGTAATAGGAGTATTAGTATTGACTTGAAGAAGCATTGCTAGTATTAGCTGGTGCCCTTTCTGCGGATCCTACTCTTCATTGCTTTCTATATTCTTCCTTTTTCATGGCCGAGCCTCAGTACCATGATACTGTCAAGGCCAGCAGGACCTACAGCAATACACATACAGAAAAACAAACGACAACAATTTTTATTTTTCCTTAAAATGAATGGTAATTGCTTTCAAGCAAGCCAACTTTGATGGTGTTAAAAATACATAGCTATAACTCCGGAGAGTTAACATGAGGCCTGGCTTGGTAACGTTTATGAAACGAACGACATGCAAAAAAGTTTTCATTGTTGTTCCTAAAATATTAATACCTAATCTTATAACTTTTTTAAAGTTATCTTAAATTTTATGCAGTTTTCATGCAGTAGTAATATATTATTACGTAGCATAATAATTAATGTTACCTATGAGACGAATTATTTTTTATGAAAATAGTATCTATGATACAGGCTCGGCCTAGTCTATATTATTAGTAAAAAAATGAGTAGGTACCTATTATAATTACTTTATTATACCACAAATTTAAAATATGCATATATTAAAATTTGAATTATTAATATACATGTAATAGATTAATTTTGTATTTTAATTTTATGAATAAACGCTATTATAATAATTATGATTATTGTTAAATAGGTTTGTTGTTCTGATTATATCTATGACGCCCATGACAAAATTAAAATGCACAAGAATATCGGTCTGTTACCAAAATCTTGTGGAAGGATCAAAAAGGATAATGACAGTATAATCCCCAGTGGATACGCTAACATATTCCATAGCGACTTGTCAAGTTTCTTTGGTAGGGTAGTTGTTATTGAGTTAATAGCTCCTGCAAAAATAAGAATCCCAAAAGTAATTAAAAATTCTGGAAATAATTGAGGTATAATAAAAATTTTATATTTTGACGTAAAAATATAGAATTTTGCCTGTTTGTTTGTTATTACATTGGTTCTCTTTTTAAACGCGATTTTTTAGGAGAACAAATAGTAAAATTTCAATGTTGGGGATCTATTATTAATTCTAAATATATATTGACTTCTGCCCACTGCATCAAAGATCAGAATATTGCTAAAATACGCATAGGCGAATATGATTTGAATTCCAGAATTGATTGTCAAGAAGAACAACCTTTCAAAGTCTGTGAAGACCACCTTCAGGTAAACAAACAGCCTTATTTAAATATATGATATTAATACACGTGGTAACTTTTGCCCGCGGCGTCGTCCTCATGATTTTGCGATGATTCCTCTGAGACATGTTTATTGCAATAGAAATAAATGGTTCTCGATTCATACCGAATAATTCAATTCCTGTAGTGTATCTTTTGTTAATCCCGCGCACATTTTTCCGGAAATAAAAAGTATCTTTTATGTTCCGGAAAAAATCTATGAGTACCAAATTTAATGAAATCCGTTCAGCCATTTTTGCATGATTGAGTAACAAACATCTAAACATACAAACTGTTAAATTTATAATATAAATAGGATATGTTTCTTAAGTAATATATCAATATCTTTTTAGGATATAAATAAAATCAAAATTATTGTCCATCCACATTCCACGGCCTACACAATTATAAAAATTACCAGTCAAGTGCGTTGTGGACCACGCACAGTTGAATCTAAAGGGTTCCGCAGCATGGTTATATAATAATATGTATAATAATAACTTTATTTTGACCAACAATGGATCATATGTTGTTAGTGATACAAGTATCTTACGCCTATTTGTTAGTAATTTCTAAAACTTATTCAACCTAAGACAGGATTAATTTGTCAGCACGTGAATCCGATAGCAGTGGTTTACATACAAACAACTTCTATTAACAAATGCTCTCAGGACGCCACTTGAGCTGGAAAGAATCCTGCGTAACAATGATGTGCACCGCTTTCGCATAATGGTATAAAAACAGTCCACATACGCCTCGGCAAACATCCCCGATGCACTACAAAAATGAGGCATACCCATTAGCATCCTGAAAGCATTGTTATATTGTACACGCAGGGCGTTGTACTGCTTCCGCGTATAGTCTGCCCACAGGCTGCTAGGGTAAAATGTGGTGCAGTAAGCTCTGAAAAGCGTTATTTTGACTGGCATTGAGCAACGAGCAAACCTGCGAACAATCATATTTGCCCTAACAGAACAAAGCCCTACGTTCTCTCTCAATATCTGCATTGTCTTTCAAGTCATAGAATACTACATGGCCAAGATATTTAAAGCATTCAACTCTCTTTAGTGGAACCCCGTGTAACTTGATAGCAGGTACAATAGATGGAATCGATTTTCCCCTGGCCTGAAAGACCATGCATTCGCTTTTCTTACAGTTATAGACTAAGCCATGACGTTTGAAATAGTTCTCACAAAGACTTAGCAGTTTTGCTAACCCACAGACAGATGCACTCAGCAGAGCCATGTCGTTTGCGTAACTAATGTTATTAAGACAGACTCCGTCAATATGACATCCGACAAGAGTGCTACTGAGCGTCTGTATTAGGGCATTCACATACAGATTAAACAACTTGGGTGAGGTCAGGCCACCCTGCCTCACCCCACATTCCAACCTGTAAGACCTTGAGTAGCTCTCTGACCATCGCACAACAGTAACCTGATTTTTATACCAAAACTTAAAAATCCTGTTGATCTCTTCAGGCATGCCAGTGAGTTTTAATTTCTGCCATAAGATATCGTAATTAACCAGGTCAAATGCCTTGGATAAATCGAGAAAACAGGCGTAAATGGGTGATGGTAAGATTATGAAGAATCTTAACGGTTTTAAAAATAATAACGAATTAAAACCGACCGCAAAAATAAGTTGGTAATTTCATAGTAATTATTAAAAGTAATATGAAAAACAAAGTTATGGGAAAAACTTATATATCTCTTAAATTTATAGACCTATCTTCTTCAAACTAAATGTGGATGAAAGTTCATGTGGTATTCTACAAGCTCAAATTTTTCCAGAATTTTAAATCCCATAGTTCAAAAGTTAGAGGGGGACACGATTTTTACGACTTTAGGAGGAAATATCTCAACAACTACTGGCTTAATGAAAAAACTCAAAATCAAACCTCCTTATCATTTTTAAAGAACTATCCAAAGATATCTCACACGTTGCCATACGTTGAAATTTTTTTCAATCGTCAGTTACATGTATGGACTGCTACCCTTAATTCATATATATATTAAGATTTTATTACAAAACCCTTGTGCGGTTCATGGAATACACATAGTTATTAAATTTCGTATAGATAGAGTCAATGGTCTCCGAGTAAAATGACTGTGACATACGGACGGACAGACGGACAGACGGACGGACGGACAGACGGACATGACGAAACTATAAGGGTTCCGTTTTAGCCATTTGGCTACGGAACCCTAAAAACGATATCGCTCTAATTCGACTCATGGATCCAATTGACTTTTCTTATGGTAAGAAATTTTAATATCCAATTTACAAACTACGTTTTAGACTTTTGTAGTAGTACAGACTTGATGTTTTTAGACTGGATCGCCTCTTAGTGTTCTTATCTTAGTACTGTTGCTTTTCATTAGGTCCTTTTCCTACTTCTTCTCTCTCTCTCCTCTTAATCCTCGTCTCAAGGTAGCATTAAGGGATAATAATCATAGACTTACTATATCCTATAGATAGGCCCTTCCATACATACAGAAAGTCAGTATCGCTGTCAGCTCAGGTCTTGGACTAACTACGTTTCGTTGCATTGCTATTTACGAAAGAGCACCAGCCAGTCTTTGAACATTTTATCAGTATGGGAGCAACTGACTGCAGTATATAGCAAAACTATACTTATAATATCATAACCAGTGAAAGCGCGGGCACATCTAATTAAATATAAAAAGACTAATAAGTAAGGTTGCACTGTAAAATAAGCTTTTACTGTTTCAGAAAACGCAGCAACCATTTGCCTCCCCGTTTCTAAATCACTTAAAAACTTAAATCTTAGTACAAAGGATGCAATAATTGCCGGTTGGGAAATTATTGATACTCATAACGGGTCTTCTATTCTTCGCTGGATTGATTTGCCAATACTGACTAATGCTTTATGTCGTGAATATTTTGACAGGTAAGAAATATTTTTTTTTATAAAGAATACTAGCAATGCTTTTGCAAGCATTACTAATATTCCTATTGACCCTCCAAATAGGCTCGAAGCTTGCGCCAGGAGTGGGTACGACAATAGCCCAAGGGGGTCAGAATCGAATCCTGGACTCTCGCGTTAACGGAGCGAAGTCGGCCCGTCTAGCGTTGACCTATTGAGGCTATTAAAATGCTATTGTCTCCGATTTTTTCGCGTTAATTAGCTGGAGGAGATGTTTGTATTGACCATACAGGCATGTGTTTCGTGTGGGTGTGTTTGTTCTTGTTCTTGTGTGCCTTTCCGACCGCCGACACATGATACTCAATTAATAAAAACCCTAATGGAGGCCGTTGATTGTGTAACTTCTATTAAAAATATGTTAAAAAAACTGTAATAATCAGTAACTATGTATTGAATAAATAAGTTCATATTGAGTTATTTTAATGATTATGTTCACGATTTAAGATACACGAAAACAAATGGAAAACAGAACGTTTATAATAAAATATGCGCTGGTGAAGTAGGTAAAGACAACTGCCGGGGCAACCATGGAGGTCCCTTGGTCTTAAAACAGAATTACAATGATAATACTCGTATGGTTCAGTATGGGATTGTAAGCTATGGACCGAAACACTGCGGCCGATCTTATCCAGGAGTATATACTGATGTTACAAAATATATTACATGGATATTGGA
Organism: Hestina assimilis; assembly: GCA_023373885.1. Classification (NCBI taxonomy): domain Eukaryota; kingdom Metazoa; phylum Arthropoda; class Insecta; order Lepidoptera; family Nymphalidae; genus Hestina; species Hestina assimilis. The sequence continues at coordinate 9,285,903 of CM041754.1, forward strand.
CAATCTTAAAGCCTAATAAAATATAATGAAGCGAACTTCTTTTTAATTCAATTACATTAATTACAAAGAACCATGGGCGTAGCCAGGCTTTGCCAGTCTTCCATGGGAGGGCAATATTTGAATTTAGCGCTTAAGCCTAGGGGCAAAATGAACATTCTCACCACCAGTTATTGGTTAAACAGTTTAAAATGTATTATACACCTCGCTACGCTCATGCAAAGAACTACATACTGTAGGAATGATTATTATATTTAAGTTACGTAATTTTGTATTCAAACGAAGTATTTTTCGTTTTAATCTAAAAATCAGATATAGACTAGATATAGACACCCCACGCAATTATTAGTATTTGCCTATGCAATTAAATTTATGAAGTTAAATAACCAATAAGTTAGCTCTTTATTTTATGTTATTACTTATATAATATGATATATTAAGTATGTACGGTTTTATTCCTCAGAAATGTACCTCATTTTTTTAAGATTTTAGAAGTACATACTTTTAAAAGCACTTAAGATTATGAAGGTTATATTAACGTCAATTAAATAAAAAAACTATGTTTATTTTTGAAAACTTAAATTAGAACCTTATATCCCAAGTAACTAATCATTTTAAAATTTTGACATCACCTACTGGCTACTGCCGACTTAACACTATAGATTTGAATTAAATCGATTGTCATTGTTGACACACATGTGTTTGACATTAGTTTGCCATTATTTAATTTGTGTACTCTTATATCATTACTATAAAGATACTTTTAGCTTTCTCCGTTACTCTTGCTTATAAAACTTAAGTATGTCAATCCCACACTCCTCTGTGCGAAACATGCTTAGAAATCTTTTAATAAGGAATACAAAGATCTTTTTTCACGTATTAAGATATTGACGATTTAATATATTGAAACTCCAAAACTGTAAAACAAAAACATAATTGCCTAAACGTAACTACAAGCAAATAGCAATAGAAGATAATCATAAAGTCATTAGTAGCGTTAAAAAAGCCGTATCTATTTTTAAATAAAAGACTTTTTCTATAAATTGAAAAAATGGCTAATGACTTATTATTGTCATGGGGAATTGGGAACTAACGAAGGTGTATACTAACCATAGGGTGTCTACGAAACCTATTACTATGCCTTCGTTGTCCGTCCATTTGTCCGTTCGTTTGTCAATGAGCTGTATCTCAAGGACCGTTATAGGTAGATACTAAAAATGAAATAAACTTTAAAAATAACGCGATGTAATACTGTCATGATGACTGTATTTTACCGAGTTAAAGTTATGTTTATTTATTTTAATTATTTTACATGTATTACATTTAAATTTTATAGTTTATACTCGTATCATTGTTTTATGGACACATGGTAAGTATTTACTGCAATATTGTTTACTAAAAAGTTCACAATTATGCTCGATTAACTTAAAATCTTTATCTCTACAAATAACTTGTTAGAGGAGCTATCTATAAACTATAATAAAACAAATATAAATTTGATAACGGACAGAGATATTTCCATATTATAATACGGTGATATTAATAAAATGAAAATATAACTAGTAGGTACAATCATAATTCACGGTCAACATTTGATCGTTTTATTTAAATATTACGCATAATGAAACCGGTTTACTTGTTTATGCGATAGGCAAGTTTAAAAAACAATACAATAGACATTTTTCTATGTAGTTCTTCAACTTCATAAAGTTATCTTTAGTTTTACTTTTTGATAGCAACCGTTGATTGTTAGCAGTCACCAAAGAAAGATCGAAAAAATAGAGAGGAAGAGATACAAGGAGGAGAATTAAGGGTAGGAGTTTCAGCTCCCGACTCTCCTAAAAGCGTACACTTTAAGGAACGTCTTATAATTATTTTGTGTTGAATACACTGGAAACCGGTTAATCATTTCCGACTTTTGTCAACTGCACTTTCTAATAGTGTAAATAACTGCACGAATAGCATTTCACTCTCTTTTCAAATCTGCAATAACTAAAGTAAACAACCTTTTTTAAAAAAATCTAACATTGTTCATTCTAAATCAAATAGAGAGATTGCCCAATGGATAGAAAACGTAGACCAATAAATATTTAATCGAAGGTGACGGGTTTAAATCCGTGTAAGATCCACTGAGTTTTCATGTTCTTAATTTACATATCAAATTGCCTCTGCCATGAAAAAATGTCTGGTGAAGACATCAGAAATAATGCTAACCTCTTAATGTTTTAGTGAATTTCTTAATTCCTATCTATACATACATTTTGACTGTTTATTTACTAGATAGTAACACATGTCATAAATATTAAAGTCAACTCGTTTTATTTTTAAATTTAAATTAAATTTGTTTATCAAAGCCCACAACTCAAAAATATCTTGGATCTTGTTCTAAAAGTAAGTCTATTAATAATTTGATGGCTTAAGCCAAGCCCACTAGTTTATAGGTACAAGTATAGATGCAGTGGCGGATTTAGCAATAGGCAAAATAGGCACGTTTCCGAGGCGGATTAGTTCCCTAATTTGTTATGAAGAAATATTAGTTATTAGTTTATAAGAAACCGGCCAATGCACGTCGGACTCGCACATGAAGGGTTTCGTACCACCTTAGAATAAAAATCTCAAGTTTCTTATTGTTGTTTGTTACAACAAACTCTTTAATTTTGAAATTAAATTTGTTTTTATTATTTGTTATAAACAGCCACAAAATACATAATATATGAAAAATTTCAACTATTTATGTGTTTCTTATATATTTATGTTCCCAAGATACAGTAAAAAGGTCATAAATATCTCGTTTCTTGTATGGGGACCCTTTTAGTTTAAATTTTATTTTATTTTTAGATATTTTTGTTATATTAACTTCATTTAATTTAATTAATTGTATACTATACAATTATAATAGCCTACAAATTCTATTCCAAGACTAATAAATATTTAATATTATTGTTGGATATGGAACGTAGCGAAATCGTTATTGACATGGACTTGCCTAAATATAAAAAATGGCAACACTTTAATTAGCCTCAGCAAAGCCATTGAATTATGTTAATACATTGTATACACAAATACTTAAGAAAAAAAATCAAGCCACTCTCTACAAAGTCTTAAATCGCATAGTATGCGTTGATTTTATATTATGTAATCTTCTACTACTTCCTTGTATTATTACCAGCATTTATTTAGTTCTGCCTATTACTCTTATTCGGATTTGACAGGCTACTAGTTTTTATACACAGCGATTACCATCTAACATCCGCAACCATAAGGACAAACTAGAAACTTAATGGATAGGAGCGATTTACCTATCAAGAGTTAACGATTATTATCATATGCTATGTGATTAAATCCGGGACCGACAGCTAAACTTGCTCTCCGAGGCACAGTGGGGAGACTACCAAGGATAAACGCCCTGAACAAAACAGATGTTTATAAGATCAATACAAACATCGGCCCCGAGTGGGTACCGAATCTGAGACCGCTGAGGCTAAAGGCAGGCTCGCTTCCAACATGCCACAACGTTCATATTTTATTTTATATAATAAAGTTGAAATATAAATCTATTTCAAACGAGAAAATTGCTACGTTTTTTTCATTTTAAGCCTGTTACGATCGTGAAGTTTCTACCTCATATAACAGCTAATCATCTCGGCTTGTTTTATAACATTATTATGTTATACATAATCAAGTCCTATTTATGCTTACCCGTTTTACCTGTATCACGCTTTTCATAATCTCGTTTCTGCAGGAATTTTATTAATCACTTCATAATCATGATGATAATCAACAAGTTGAACGACTAAGAATGTAAGACAATTCATCAAGTTTTTGAGATAGTAACTATTATTCAATTAGAATTGGATTAAAGCATATAACAGGTTTCAACTTTATAAGGCATTTAAGGTGAACCAAAATTAATAAACTAAAAAACTTTTATATGCAAAATTAGCTCTTAAAGCTACTTTAAAGAATCCCGTTCTTTATCTTCAGATAAATTGATCATAACAAAATTTATAGAAGACATAAACAAATCATCTTCTCCTACAAAACTGAATAAAATATACCAAACTTTATTTACTGTACAGTATAATAAATATTATTTTTCAAGTCGGTTAAAAATAGTTCAAATCGTTTATTGTGCCCCTAGTATAAATAATAAAGTTAAGTTTTAGGATTTTTCATTATAAAACAATACGTAATAAACAGTAGACATGAATGTCATAATAACTTTTTTTCTGATAAAACCGTTATTTTTAAACAATATAAAAAACCTATAAAACTATTTGAATCGTAAAACAAAATAAATCTGAATATTATCCTCATTCTATCCTGCTCTTCTTTTGTAACGTATTAAAGTTTAATTTGCGAATACATTTTCACTACCTAATGATAGAATTTATTCTTGAAAAATCATTAAGCTAGTGATACTAGTTATGAAGCTAAGTGTTTTTCGTTCATTAAACGAAATAGAATCAAGTAGCCTAGAGGCCGAAGTCTTAAACGGTGGTCAAATTCCTGAACATCTGGACATGTCTGTTAGTGTCGCACTTCACCAGACGAAGACACCAGACGACACCGATGGAGACTCATCTCATCATCGAACGTGATAGGATTCATGATACTCAGTAATAAGGGAGTGACTAAGAAGAAGAATTAGTAACCATTTAAAATAAAGGAAATTATTATTGATTAATATAAACATCCTTTTTAATATTCAATAATAATTTTAAGTGTTATTATTACGTTATACTAAAGGACATAATACTCAATCAGAAAAAAAATTTAATGTGTATTTTTGTAGAACCTAGTGGCAGCGTCACCGGATAGGAATGTTAAAGGTTTTATCTTACGACTTTATAATATCCTACATTTTCCAGACTGGACTTTCGTGTCATAATACTAAGAAATACTAAGGTCAGGATATTCCTTGTTATTATTTCTTATATTTTCTGCCTGATGCTATTACAATGTATCATATTACCAATTATTATTGTAAGCAAAAAGTGTACACTCTCTGACTTTGAGTGATGATGACTTCACATCAAGCAACATCGTAGCATTTAATCTAAATCATTAACGACTATATATACATTGTTTAAAGATTTTATCATTACGAAGTGCAAGTCACCAAAATAGGTGTCATACAGCAAAACATATAGTTTGAACGCGATTTAACGATCGATTTCTTTTATATATCGTTTAAGGCACGACACGATTTTCTTTATGCGTCGTTGCTAATAAGTATTCAAGGCGTATATCACCTTCAATGGAATGGAAAAAGTTGAGTAACATCGGCTATCCTTATAAGTATCAAATAAATTTTTGGTGAAATGTGTGGGTTAGTAATTTTATATTTGGAATAGTTGCATTAAAAATTGCGAAATAAAATAAAGCTTATTCTATAATATACAATTTCAATATATACATAACATTATATGTACGCAAATAAACAATACCATGTCAACCCACACGAATGTCATTTCGAGAAAAACGCGTTTCAAAATTTTGAACAACTTGCTTTATATGATTTTTTTAATGTATTGGTCAAGTTTTTCGCAATTTTAGATTTATGTAAGTTATTTTACTTATTTTCACAAAAAAAGGCATACAACCTGCTTATTTCGTATATAATATAACCCAAAACGTTTCATAATACATAAATTGCATGATTAAAAAATGTCTTACTTAGACGTTTTTAAAGCTTTAAACCCTACAAATATTAAAGAAAAATGTTCTTCAGCCTTTTACCAACATTTCTGCTTATATAACTCAGTTTTTTTTTTTCAATTTTGTGTGTTGACATGGTATTGCTTATTTGGGTCCATATACAATAACATTAATAGAACTCGGATCATTTACCCCACAGAATACAATAGCCGGAAAAATTCTTTCGTCGCACGGAGGATGTATCTAAATGAAGAAGATACGAAAATCCTATTAAAATTTACGACTTAAATAATATCCTTTTAGGTTTTATTATTAAGTATAAATAATGTTAATTTTAACTTGGATTTACTGGACATTTATTAATTAAAGTACATAATAAAAACTTGCGAATAAATGAAACATTATTCATTTATTAGTGTTCTTTTGATTAATAAATTTAAAATCAAATATAATGAAAAGCTTAGCGTTAGATTTTATTCCTACGAATAATTATTTTAACGATAACTTTATCTTTTGCTATTTACAATTATTTCATTTCATTAGGTAATTTTATTTTCTCAAACTCAAAATATTCTTTATTCAAATAGGCTTTTAACCGCTTTTGATATTGTAATTACAATATACTATACTTTTCTGATATTGTAATTATTCGTATGAAACTCTACATTTTATCATTTATTAGAAAATCATCATAATTGTACTTCTGCTCCTGCCTCATATACTATATTCAGATTGCTTTATTTTATTAGTTACAAGCTCCGGCTTCGCACGGGTATAAAATATATAGCCTATGTCATTCACTGAAAAAATGATTAAAAACGATCCAGTAGTTTTAATTTATTCATTACTGCCCGTGGCCCGCACGTGTTAAATGCAATGATTTACGAAATCACATTAGAAACCTCAAAAAAATATTTTTTTTTCTCGCTATCATATAAACCTTCCTCTTCGATCACTCTATCAATTAAAAAAAACGCATCAAAATCCGTAGCGTAGTTTTAAAGATTTAAGCATACATAGAGACAGAGAAAGCGACATTGTTTTATACTATGTAGTGATGAAGCATCTGTATATCACATACTCGCTTCTGCCCATGACTTCGCCCGCGTCAATAACGATTTTTAATGAGGCGCCTTAATGCAACATAAAAATAATTGTTCCCCATACAATCTTTCATCTCGTATGTATGTAGTTATATACTACCTACAACCTATGAACCTATCCAGCTATAACTATACCAAAGTTCATCATAATCTGTTTAGCTGCTTAGGCGTGAAAGTGTCACGAAGAAACAAACAAACTCACTTTCGCTTTTATATGATTAGTTAGAATAGTAATCATAATGGTGGTTACTGAAATACAATTATTGTTTAAATTGTTTCATATTTTTAGCCAACTTCAAAATGGAGGTGTTTTTATGTTCGACTGCATGTATGTTTTTGGTACAAATAATAAGTTAAAACACAGATCAAACAACAGACAATTATTTGTCTGATCTATGTGATTAAATAATTAATTACAACCGTATAAATACGAATTAAATATTAAAGTTGTAATCATGTTTAGATTCTTGCAACCCTATTTGTCTATCAATTAGACGCCAGACCGTATCGGTTTCGGCAACCTCCCACGTCGGCATAATTCTACAATAAAAAGTTCGAATCGAGGTCTCGTTTCATTTAGTAAACAATAATTGAAGTTTATTGTAATAGTTAATCATGAACAAACTTATTTACAGAATTGTTGAGAAATAATCTTCAATCAACAGAACGTTGTCTTCTTTATTAAACAACTAGCTTTTGCTGGTAGCTACGCCCGCGTGAATTCGTTTTTTTAGTGAGGCATCTTCACTGAAATACTTCAGTTTCGTAAAGTTTTTTTAAAAAAGTTGTAAAGCGGGTCATTTATAATAATAGTCTGTATAGATTATATATTACCGAAATTCTATTGTGTTACTGTATTTGTTGTTAGTCCCACTAGAACCTAACACTTTTTCCGTATAAAATGTATCTAATGTTTTAATCCACGTAACAATCTATCTGTGTGCCAAATCTCATCCAAATCCATTCGGCCGCTTTAGCGTGATAGAGTAACAAGCATCCAAAAATACAAACTTTCACATGTTAATATTTATAGGATATGTGTGTATAATTATATATCAATTCAATAAAGAGTAAAGAAAATATGCATAATTATCCACATATAAGATGTGTGAAATGTATGTATTCTATAAAATAACTTGTTTTGACTGATTAATAAAAGCCGAGGTGAAATCTCTGAAAGATTTGAATATTAGGTTAGTTCTGTGACATTAAAAATACGTTAAATTTCACATTTTTAAGATAACAAGGAGTGGCATGCTGGTTGCAAGCCTGCTTTGAGCCTCGACGGTCGTGGTTTCGAATCCCGCTCGGAGCAGTTGTTTGTTATAAATATCTTGGTCGGTCGGTCTTTCGGTCTGGGCGTTTTGTCCTTCGTGTCTCTCCCCACCGTGCCTCGTAGAGCACATTAAGCAGTCTGTCCCGGTTGTTATCATAACATCTGCTAAGAATCGTTAACATTTGATAGGTAATTTGCTCTTATCTAACCATTAGGGTTTACTGGTTCCTCTTTTGGGTACAAAAAATAAAAAAGGAGACCCTGGGTAAATACCGGGAATAATGCTACGAATAAAAAGTGGTTAAAGACATATCAAATATTTATTCTAAAGAATAAGAAATTTCGCTAGTTTTCATACAAACTAGCATTTATCATTTTAATTCATACTACATACCTATTTTATAAGACAGCGCTACGGCATACAGATGCAATTACTTTTTAATCATTGTATTATTATTTATAATTAAAAAATCTAATTGAAATTGTTTCTAAATTTTAATATCGAAGTTTTTTTTTTTGTCTGAGCCATATTAGCAATGCTTTTTCAAGGCATTACTCATATTATTATTGCCCCGCCAAATGAGCTCGAATCTTGCTCTACGAATGGTTACGACAATAGCCCAAGCAGGTCAGGATCGAACCCGCGAATCTCGCGTTAACGAAGCGGAGTCGGCCCTTCTACCGTTGAGCTATTCAGACTTAAATTGAAGTTAATTATTTAAAGACGAATTAGCAATAAAAGAAGTCTTATTATTAATGTATCGTTGAAATTACACGCGTAACTAACCAATTCCACGGTATCGCATGCAACAGTTATTACTGTTATGGTAATTTACTAGATATCGCGTGGTCCCGATCGACCAGGGTCCGGACAAACTTACAACGCGATATGTTCGCGTGTTTTTATATTGTTATATAAATTTTAGATAACATTTTAGTTTGAAAAATATACTACTATATCATAATAAATGTCAAAATTCGTATGTTTGGATTTTTAAATGTTTTTTTTTTAAATAAATAAATAAACGCTACACACAATGGCCCCCATTAGGATAATAAATTCAAATACAAATTCAAATATTTTTATTCAACGTAAAAAGCATTACACTTATTACTTGAAAGTCAGATTCTACCACCGGCTCCAAATTTAAACCTCTACCCGAGAAGAGCCGGCGAAACAAACTCGAGGATAATATCCTGTGTCAGGGGTCCGGAAACATATACAAGGACAAAGACAAACACAACCAGACCAGAAAAATATGACTGCATGGTCTCCATACAAACATAATGCTCCGAGCGGAATAGAACTCACGACCTGTGGCTGTGCCTTAAGGCAGGATCGGAATTTAGATGAAATTTGGTACAGATACCAATCTATACCTGGATTTGCACTATTGTGAGATTATGATAAATGATACTGTTGTGGCGTTGTGGGCAGCGAGTCTGCCTTTAATCTCGACTGTTGCGAGTTCGATTCGGGTTTGTCCGTGTGGGTCTCCCCACCGGGCCTCGGAGAGCACGTTAAGCTGTCGGTCCCGGTTGTTATCACATTACATCTGATAATAATCGTTAACACTTGATAAGTAAATTGCTCTTATCCAATGAGTTACTGGTTCGCCCTCAGGGTTGCGGAGGTCAGATGGCAATCGCTCCGTGTAAAAACTAGTACCCTGTCAAATCCGGATAAAAGTAATAAGCAGACCCTGGGTACATAAAATACCGGGAATAATGCTAGGACGAACAAGAAGTGGGATTATGATAAAAATTACTGAAGGGCGACTCACTTGTAATTATGTTTGGATGTTTGTTACTCAATCACGCATAATGGGCTTAACGGATTGGGATGAAATTCAGCACACAAATAGCATACATATTATCAGGATTATCAAAACACATGCTGTAGGAAGCATTCTATTGAAATTTGGTATAGATGTGTTTTGCGGAGCATTATTTATTTATAAATGACCAATTTCTCTCTGAAGCCAATTCTAAAGTCACCGCGGACGAAGCAACGCGCAGATTCTAGTGAATTATAGAGAGAATGCAAAAACTACGTGCATGTATAAATTTCTTAGCATTAATAGCCAATTTCTCATGAAAAGTTTTCTTTTTATACGTAATGTTATGTAGTGTTGGTAACCTAATTAATTGACCTTCATAGTTTTTGTCACATTCAAAATATTTTTTAACTAAAATCCACGTAATCCAACCGGTAACCGTGTGCTTCCGCGTTGCGCAACCGCTTTCGGTAAACAGCGAAAATTATTGAAGCAGATCAGAGAAAACGAGGTTTTGCTTGACTTATTATGATGCACATTAAAAAGAAGAAATAATGAAGAACCATAATTATAAAATTGCCAGTTATACATTTTAATTTTAAAATTAAACATGTGCAATGCTATGTAACTTTCTACCTAGAATTTATAATACCCACGTTGTGATAATAACAATAAAAATAATTGTACATCAAGTTTTCCGGAGCACTATGAACTAGCCTACTGAAATATATATCTTTAATACCACTACTCGCAATGCTTGATCAACTTTTAACTCTACATTTATAAATGAGTCATCAGGATATCATTCTACATGATATCTCGATAGATTCCTAGAATTGTCGGTTGAGTGATTATAAAGGTGAGAACAGACTTTTCAATCCTTATTAATATTGCTCCTGTAGCGGAGCTGAGGTTAAGACTATCTTAAGAATAAATTTTATTATTATGTACTCTTCTGTCTTATACAAAAGTGACAAATACAGTTGCAAAAGGGAAACTGCACTAGCCACTTTCTTTTCTGCATATTCTGCTTAGCTGACAAAGAACGTAGTGACGTTAAGCCCACCCTATGTACATTTAGTACACTAAGTAATAATAATATAATAAACAATAAATAAACACCTCTTTATAAAGTTTCGCGGCGTTTCGTCCTTCTTCGAGTTTAGCTTTATCAACTCTATGACACAGACATAAAAAATCACAACACAATCACTTAGAACGATCTAAGAAGGTTACTTTTATAAAAAGGTTTTATTTAATCGCTATCTGATATAATGTAACGGTAATTGCCATACGTAGTCGGAACATACAAGTCTGTCAATATGAAATAACGACGACTCTTCCATTTAAGTGTTAACACATTATACAAATTGAATACGGACACTGATCTCACTGTCACAAAACGTAAACAATCAAAACTACAACAAAGCAAAATGTAAATTTTTCTGTCATGAACGATGCATAAAAACTTGTCGCACTTTAAATGTCACTTCCTTATCGCTATAAATCTATGGAGAAGTTAATCAAGGATTTCGACAAAGATTTGGGTAGACCTTTTAGATATTATAAATACATTTTCATTTCAATACTTAAGGTAATTGTAAAACAAAATAATCTAGTCTTAAATTATGGAAAGAGCACTGTTAACGTACTCGTAAATACATTATTCTTTATTTCATGACGGTTGGCAAACAACCTAACGGTCCCCTTAATGGTAAGCAGTCATCGCAAACTATGACCGCTTGAGAAACTAGAAGTATCACATGCGTGTAGCCGACTTAAAGGATAGGAGGAAAGTGATGAGAAAGGAAAAAGGAAGGATACAGAGAGGGTGGGAGATTGGGCCTGTCGCTCTCATTCATCGCACGAAACGCAACAGTAACTACTGTTACTTGACGCCGGTGAGAGGGTAATACATACCCGGTCGATCTGGCCTATTTGTGCTGCAGGAAGCACAAATAAGCAAGTAAATAGCATATTACTACCACATATACTTTTCAACACAACAATGATAGAGGCCAATTTCTTTCCATTGATATCGGAAACAAACATTTACAAAATGCATTAATGCTTTTTTTTTGGATTTTTAACCGCGTTAAAGTTGTTCTACTTCCCTGACTGGTTTTACATGAAAGGAGAATTAGCATTTAGGTAACCTATACACGTAGGCGTGAAACAAGTATCGCTTTGAGTATATGACATTGAAATTAACATCGCCTACAGAAACTACTACTAAGGTATTGCTATTAAAACAACAGACAAATAATTAATGTATTTCAATTTGTAAAGACTTTTGAAGTTACTAATAACCTTATGATAAGGTATTGTGATGTATAGGTAAGGGATCGACCATTAATTACGTGAGGCTTGATAGGGGAGGTGGTTTAGCAAAATCACAAAACATCACGAGGGGAGGGGATGTAGTAAGATAAAACGTGTATTTATTTTTTCGTCGACGCGCGATTTCTAAACCGAAAAGCGCCGTGCAGTGTGGGGCGGCTTGATGAAATCAACGTTGATCTTCAACGAAGCAGTGCCAACAAGGCAACAACTGACTTACAAGATGCATATTCAGTTATTAATCTTGAAAAAAGTCTTGCCAATCCGTGGTCCGAGGGCTTCTTTGTGGGTAATAAAAATAAATGTGATTTTTTTGTCTTAAACCTCACCACTTATCAAGTACTAACTACCAACGGGGGGTACCAACGTGGAGGGGGTGATTTAAAAATGCTAGTAAAAATATCACGTGATTAATGGACGGCCCTTAAACTCATAATAACGTAATTTCAATTCTTATTTGTGTTAGAATGATTTATTGCCAAATTTATAAGCTATTACAGAAGGCGATAAATATACATGTAATAAATATTATAAATTTTTTTAAACATGTTTGGCATATTTAACGAAAATCATAATTTAAACTCTAGACTCTAAGCATTCATATTTTAATGACTATATTTCCATATTTCGAGTTCCATTCATTTATTATTATTTAACAAATTAATACAATTGATTGAATTTTTTTTTATCTAAATGATTAGTATGATGATTTTTTTTTAATTTTTAGCTAGTTTAACTCATTTTAAAAAGAAATAATATATTAATTTATTTGTAGTTACTCTTAGTTATTTGTATAATTACCAAAAACAGTGTTGACCCCGATTGTGAAATTTGGAGCGAAACGAATGTTCGAACACTTTATCATTATCACTTTACATCAATTCACACATTTGTATTTTTTTTTGGTTCTATATTTGAAATATATGAAATGGACAGATTAAATGCCGGAGATATGAGAAAACAGAGCTTAAATACAGACGTACTAAAAAAAAATCATCATAAAGTTGCCTAGAAATGTAATTAATTAAATTATTAACTAATTATAACGGTTCTCTACAGTAAACTTAAAATATTTGTAAGCTATGTTTTTATTGTTAACATAGAAGGAAGAAATTTATCTATTCTCTTAACATTTTTGTACATAATCACGAAAACCAGAATGGAAAAATTCACGTAAAACTAAAAATAGAAATGACCTGAATTCCTTAATGAAGTCGACTTAAAATTCTCTCTTTTACATGAATCTGAAATTCCAGCCGAGAGTCAACACAAAAGCTTTTAATGATGCCTCCGGCTGCTACCCGGAGACTGAATAGAAAATATCATTTTTAATCTCCGCAAATGAGCAACCCTGGCTTGATTAAAAAGCATTCATATCATTTACTAGGGCAGAGTTACTGAGCCGTGACCTCAGTCGCAAATGTACATTTTTTTGCAACAAATAAGAATATTAATGTGAAATTTTAAAGAGTGTTTTTTAGAGTTTGGCTTAGTAATTCTTATGAAATTTTTAAATAACATAGTTTAAAACAGTGGTCTCTCTTAAAATGTTTAATCTAAAATTTATATCAATTATTATTGGAATATAAAATTTTACTTACTTTACAGTTGGAAACTTTTCTAGTATCTTTCAAATTGGCGCTGTCTCACAACCATATTTCATTGAAAGCGGTTCTATACCTTACACAAGAAAATGTACAAAGCTTGATGGACAGGTTTTTATAGTTTATTAAACAGGAATAAGCATATTATGAAACATAAAATAGCAAAGCAAAACAATAAAATAATATACTATAATCGTAACAGTTTGTTTGCAGCACGTGAAGAACAGAACAGATATTAATAAAACAGATCAAACAATTACAATAACTATTGTATTAATAATTTATGTAAATATCATTTACTCATATTTTATTTTAAATTAGCTTTTGTTTCTAAAAGTAAACACTAAAGACATCCTAGGTGGGATATGTAAACAGAAGTACGTCATGGCAGGATACCCAATTGTCTCCGAAACTCAGTAGTCAGTACTATAGGCGCGAAATGTATCGGACATCAGATTGATGTCAGAAACAGCCAGCTACTAATTTTATAAAGCAATAAGCTATAGTCTTTGTTTTATAGACAGGAAATGTAAGATAAAAAATTTAATTTATTTGGCATTAGAAATAACGTAAGCGGAAAGAAATCTAGGTATCAAAGGAAATAGAAAATTGACACATTAAAAGTATTGCATTGGACTGCTTCAAATAAAACTGAAAATACTTGCCTATGGTTACAGAAAAACAGTTTTAATAAGCTGATTTTTTTTTTTTTTTTGATCCTGAGTTTTCAGCTCTTTAATTTTGTGTATTTTCTTTAAATGTTTTCAAATGATTAAGGCCATACATTTGACAAAGGACACTTATAACATAATAATTTTTATTGGGGACCAAAATGAAAGCTAGTCTTCTACAAAATATGTGCTATTTAACTTCAAATTTGATCTATTTTTCATTTTTTTTGGGAACTCGAGAATGATAGCTTAGGTAAATTAGTTTTCAGATAACGGATATATAAAGAAAAAAACTTGCGCATTATTATAAGTTATGCTAAATTTCATAATATCAGTATATAATATAAACAAAAACGGCAATCCATTATATTACTCTACTAACACAGAACAAGAACAAAGCAGTTGTATAATGAGTAATATTGTATTCATAATTTCATCGGAATCCACATCCACATGTGTTTGATCGTACAAATAGCGAATCCAACTTTAACAGTAACCTACTTAAAATTTGTTTTGTTTTTAATCACATTTACATTGGTGGTAGGTCTTTTTATTGCAAGAGGCCGGCTAGGTAGGTACCACCGCAGTGTCCAATATTCTGCCGCCAAATAGTAGTGCTTAGGCACTACTGTGTTCCGGTTTGAAGGGCACTGTACGCTAGTGAAATTACTGGGCGAACGAGATTTAAGAACTAATATCTCGAGGTTGGCAACGCGCGAGTGGCACCTACTAATGGTGCTGCAAGCACTCATAGGCTGCGGCACCCACTTACC
Organism: Hestina assimilis; assembly: GCA_023373885.1. Lineage (NCBI taxonomy): Eukaryota > Metazoa > Arthropoda > Insecta > Lepidoptera > Nymphalidae > Hestina > Hestina assimilis. The sequence continues at coordinate 9,301,106 of CM041754.1, forward strand.
ATTAATTGGGCCGTATGCTTGTTTGCCAACTTCTAACATAAAAAAAAAAAAAACATTTCTTTAACAAGGCACGAGCACAGACTTACTACAGTCTATAGACAGGTAATGCCATATAACCAAAATGTAAACGTCTCACTGGCGCTTCTTCGTAAATAGAACATGAACGTAACGAAATGAAGCTAATCATATGCTTGAACATAATCGAATGAAGTTAGCGTCACAAGCTAGCAACATAATCGGATAAAGTTCTGTCTGTAAGAAAAGGCCTGTCTACAGTATTTGTAAGTCTATGGGCATGCGCTAATTAACTATATTGTGCTCTTTATTTTGAGTCAAAACATAAGGCTTGAAATACAAACAGTTTCTTTGGGTATCGGTAAAATGGATCGGTTTGTTTAAGTTTACATTATAATTACACATTTATTACCAGTTCTTTATATAAGCTTCCATCCCCTATGGCACCCTTTTTAGGTTTTTTCGCCACTAAAAATCATCAAAGTTGGTATGTACCAACATTAGAGTTGAGAAGGAAAATTGGTCTAAATAACACTCATTAATCTGGATTCCATAAGATCCATCATTAGCAAAATTCAAGTCTTGTAGTTCGGTGTTTCGGTCGGTACCCAGGTAACCATCTATTTGTGTGCCAAATTCCACCAAAATCGAATCAGCCGTTTTTACGTGACTAAGAAACAAACATACAAACTTTCTCATTTATAATATTTGTAGGATTTTACAATTTGGAAGATTTTATAAATTTTAAGAAACAACAATAGCCTGAGGGGTCAGGATCGAACCTGCAACTCTCGTGTCGATGGTATCAGCCATTCTTATTTCTATTGTTGTGTTGAATGCTTGGGGCTGAATAGTTATCAAATTTTAAGCCTAATTTACTTAAATCGTAAGAGGTCCAATTGCCAATTTTTTCTATGTAATTTCTAATGTTAATATTCTTAATTGAATAATTTTGTTTCTTCGTTTAACCTAGTTAAACCTAAGCTTATGGTGTAAACGTTTATCATCTGTTCAATTACTTTATTTATCACTAAACAGTACCATTATAAACATTATCCAGTGCCAAAACCTCAAATTTCCGCCACGAATACAATGGACATTTTTACGAGTTAGGTACGACTATTATTTTACGACTATTTACAAGAAATCGTTATTTGTTCCTAGTAATATTAATGATTAGAATAAATCAATCAGAATTATTTTTTAAAAATATATTCATTATAGGCTTATATTGTAAGCGCAAATTAATTTATGTAGTATTTTTTTATGTTACTAAGTTAGCAAGCAAGCATACAGCCTGTCTGATGGTAAGCGGTTGCCGTAGCCTATGAGCGTTTGTGACACAATTTTTAGGTGTCTCTGATGTGTGTGTGTGTGTGTCTTAATTTTCTTTTTGCCCAGTAAATTCACCTACAGTGCCCTTCAATACGAAACACATTAATGCCAAAGACACTACTGCTTTGCGGTAGCATATTTGACACTGCGGTAGTACCTACCTAGCCGGCCTCTTGCAACGAAAGACCTACCACCAGTGATACTACTATACTAAATACCACATATAAATATAACAAAAATTAAATACAGTATTTATAAATATACTTGCTGTTAATGAAGGAAGGAAGAACATTGAAGCAACAAAAATAAAATTCATATACATTGTGACACATATTACAATATCAAGTTGATATTGTTTAGGAAATACAATTTTGCAAAGATTCTCGTTATCGCGGAAATTGTTTGCAAAGTGTTTAGTTGACCAATGTGTCGACTAAAAACTTTGTTGTTAACCAATCTGGCTAAATATCGTTAATTTTTGCTGTCGTTTCCGGACAAATATTTACTTACCTTTTGACAACGTGGTAAACTATAAAAAGCAATATGACCCCGCAACAGCGAACAAAACTATGATTCATCAATAAGAATCACTTAAAAACTAATGATTATTATGAACTGTATTTATAAGAGCGATGTTTGGACCAGTAAAAATATATATTCCGAGTTATAGAGCACAATGTTTGGCTTAATTAAAATAATGGCTTTTGTATATGTCCACTCGAAATTCAGACAATCAAAGCGAATGCAATAAGTTACAGCTATATTAGCCCTTTATTTTTTGAGTTAATATTTTACGAAATTTAAATAATTTAAATAAGACCACGTCCTTGACGTCAGCCTGCACAGGATTTTGGTTTCTTATAAGAAAAGGCCACAAGAAATGCCAAAATGTCACAAGAACTTGGGTACGATCGATCTATGGCTGCTTGGATCCAGCGACTCCCATTGACTTTTCAATGACATCTGGCTACCAAGTAGTAGGCCAGCTAAACACATCACCTACATTTAACATTGATAAATACATATATTTATAACAAGAAAATGGTGACATAATTCGGTTTTTATTTTATTTCGTTTCTTTAAAACTAGGCCGACCAATACCCTATTCTTTAGTTCTATTTTCACTGTATACAATCCTTAAGCCGTTTGGTTTACTTCATTGAATAATTGCAATGACCCGATTCAGTCGAGATAAAAAATAGCTCGTATTTTCTCAACTCCGATTTCCACTTAACTCTTTAATAACAAAAAGTATAGTCTCTAGTATTGATATTAAAAGTAAATTTCATCAAAATTTGATTGGTAGGTCTATCGTTTTTTTAATGTAAAAAATATAAAATAAGGCTTAATATTTTATAAATTAATTATTTACTTACAAGATTATTATCTCTTCTATTTTTAAATAATAAGCCTTCATGCTGTGAGCACAATAACAAAAAATAAATTACAATTTAATTTTAAAAGGTCAAAAGTAATATAAAATTTAAGTAAAATGTAATATGCTGATAATATTCAATAATCCTAAATACTATAGTATGTTAGAACAGTTTTGTTCTCAATAAACGTTAAAAGAGCCTAAATGGAAAGTATTTTATTATAACATCATGACGCAAAGGTAGTCGGTACCTCCAATACCATTGTTCATTCATTTATCCGTCGACTACGTAACCTTCGGTCCGCTACTAAGTACGACATACAATGAATTTTATCATTTACTTTTTACTAAACTATTGTTTTTGTTTAAGAATTAATCAAAACTACAAACCACTATAGTCTTTTGTCTTTACAATGAAATTTGAATATTTGAATGAATGATGAATTTGAATGATTTATAAAAAGTAATTTTTCCGTCTTCCTCCAGTTTTTTATTCAGTTCAGTTCAGTTTCAGTATCTTGTTTTAAAACATATCAAAACCAAAATTAGCAGGGACAGGGACGGTTACTTTCACCTTAATAATGCAAGGGCTTATCGAACTCGCACACAAACAATTCTGTACCACCATAGAATAATTTTAAATTTTTTTTTTTTTATTATTTGTCATTAAAAGCGGCCATAAAAATACACAAAATATGAAATTTCCAATTATTTAACAAGTTGTATGGGGAGCCCGAAATGGAAAATTGTTATAAATGAAATTTATTTTTATTTTATTAGTATGTGTTGTAGCGGCAAAAGAAACACGCATTCTGTGAAAACTTCAACTCTACCTATTACGGTTCTTGAGATACAGCCCTCTGAGAGACGAAGGAACTTACAGGGAGAGAGGAGGTTTAGTAATAGGGTTCCGTTGGCACCCTTTAGGTTTCGGACCCTAACAAGTGTAAATATACTGATATTCTCAGAAATTATCCAATCCTGATTTTCATATTCCTTTATATAAGAAATCATTTTATTTTTCTCAATCCTACTTACTGCTGTCGCTACATTAAGTTTCTGTTTAAATTAAATACAGCCACGAAACTGCACAAGAAGAGAAACAATGCAGCTATTTACCTATGATGTAGTAAATTTCTACAGAGTTTTGTGAGAACTTGAGTGGTAATCGACAAAAAAGATAACTTTCCAGTGAACGACCTTCCTCTGTACAACAGTGGCAAGATTTTGAAATTCCTTTCGAAAAATCATGTCTTTTTCTATATTTAAAGTAAATAAATAAATAAATAAACGCTACACAATCAACGGCCCCCATTAGGATAGTGATATCCTGTGTCGGGGGTCCGGAAACATAGACATGGACAAGGACAAATACACCCAGACCGGAAAATATGCTTGCATGGTCAATACAAACATATTATGCTCCGAGCGGGAATCGAACCCGCGACCTGTGGCGTTTAAGGCAGGTTCGCTACCGCTGCGCCACAACGTCCTCAAAGTATAAAATATTTTTTCTCATTTGTTTATAGTATCTATTAAACTAATAGCCTTATTAAAAGAATAATGTATACACATGAGCGGGTATAGTTTGTTTATTTTTATTGAAATTTGGCAAACGTAACAATTCTATATATTAGTACCCGAGGCTTTACCCGCGTGATTAACGATTTTTAACTAGGCACCTTTATTACAATAGAAATAAATCGTTCCCAATACAAACTTTCATTGCCTATTTCAATCCCTTCATACCTTTTTTGCGACAAAAGGTAGTCTATATCCATTCCTAAGGTCTAGTCTATCTGTGAACTAAATTTCATCAAAACAGTTCAGTAGTTGAAGCGTGAAAATGTGTCAGACAGACAGAAAAGTACATAATATTATAATATTAATTTGTCACTGCCCGACACACGTAATGGCTACCATAGAAAATCAGTGTTAGGTATGTCTACCTCACAAATGCTGAATGGTAGCCACAGGTAGGAACACAGCACTGTAGTATTTTATTTTTAATAGCTTATGTTTACTTTTTTTAAACTTTTGTTTTATTGTTCATTTTTATTATTATTTGTTTTTTTTATATATATTTGTATTTTTTTGTTTTAAATTGTACTCAGCTGTGTTTCCAATAAACTTGTTCTTTCTTTCTTTCTTTCAGACAGAGCTACTTTCTCATTTATAATATTAGTAGGGATCACTGGATTTTACCAATACACATATTAGTGACCATGAACCCGCTATTGCTATTTTTATTTGAAATACATCTACGAATGATACCCACGGTCTTTTGTGTGAATCAAATTGTTAAAATATCATTGTGTAACAACCAAATTCACATCCGCAATTTTTGCCAATTTATATCTCAAAGTTCGTTACACTTTTATGTAAAATTTAAAACCTGTTATATATATATTGATAGTAAATTTTATGAATAAATTGAAATTTTATATTATTAAAGTAGCTGCTTTGCTTATCACAAACTTGCTATTTTGGCATGAGTGTAGCTTTTATATAATTTCATGACCGTTGGCAAACGAGCATACGGTTTCCCTGATGGTAAGAAGTCACCGCAAACTAGTAGAAGTATCACTTGCGATTTGCCACACCCAAAGATAGGAGGGAAGGGATAAGAAGGGTAAAAAAGAAGGGAACAGAGTGGATGGGAGATTGGGCCTCCAGCACTCTCACTCATCGCACGAAACGCAACAGTACTCTGTTACTTTACGCCGATTTTCTGTGAGAGGGTAATACTTCATCGGTCGAGCCAGTCTCATTGTGGTGGGAGAAGCATTTAAAGGCGTCGGGATGTGACGATCCCATCGCCCGCTGTTGGGATAACCTCTGTCACAACAGAGATTATTCCACCAGTGCAATCAGTCACACTGGTGGTAGGTCTTTTGTTCCAAGAGGCCGGCTAGGTAGGTACCACCGCATTGTCCAATATTCTGCCGCCAAATAGTAGTGCTTAGGCACTACTGTGTTCCAGTTTGAAGGGCATTGTACGCTAGTGAAATTACTGGGCGAACGATATTTAAGAACTAATATCTCGAGGTTGGCAACGCGCGAGTGGCACCTACTAATGGTGCTACAAGCGCTCATAGGCTGCGGCAGCCACTTACCATCAGGTGGGCCGTATGCTTGTTTGACAACTTCCAAAAAAATAAAAATAAATAAAAGCATGGCTCTTCTACTATAACTACTAGAATAATATAATAGTAGTAATAATATAATAGAAGTACTTACAAAACCAATATTGACCTAACCATCATGCAGGCCATATATATAAAAAAGTACCACTTGATATACATGATATTTGAGAAAGAATTCTAAAAGTACTATAATTAAATCCATCTCCATACACTATCTGTTATAGACTCTATCTCAGGTACTTATCATAGACTCTCAAATGACAAAATTGCGTTAAATCACGTTCTTTATTAACAGAACGTGTTGACGATGTTAAAAGTGAAACTATTTATGAAGTGGTAATGTTTAAAATACATAATATTGCAATAGACACATAGGCAAGTTTTAAGGTGCCCATTTAACTGCATATTAATATGATCTATCGTATGAAATAAATCGTATATACATCGTATCGTATAAAAAATTTATAAGTAAACGATATAAAGAATTGTATTGGTTATTGCGTATGTTTCCGGATCCCCGACACAGGATATTGAGGGTCGTTGAGTGTGTAGCGTTTATTTATTTATGCAAAACAAACTGAGAGAAATTTAGCAACGATCATCTGACGACAAATCTGGCAGCTTAGCACATAATTATTATATCGTTCAGTAATAACTTAAATGAATAATAGGTGCGATATTTAGTTATGTGTGTCGCTGCCTTACAAGTAATATCAGTAAGACTCGCCCACTTCCTTTGGCAGATATAAGATTACCTACTTACACATAATATGTATGTCGGTTGAAGCGAATGTATTATCATAACATGATGATATAAAAGGCATTTACAAAGCTAACAAAATGATTATGGTAAAGATAGATAGCTTAATGATTGAATTTAAATGAAAGAAAGTTCAGTATCAATTTTACTTTTAATTTATAATTACTGTTTTATAATGAAGATTTTTTTTATATTAAACAAGGTTGCGAACCATACTGCCTACTAAAACCAGAGGCGCCACCTTATATGAAGTATAGAGAAAAAGAAACTGGAACTTCAGGCCCTCTCGCTCTCTCAATCATCGAACAAAACGCAACAGTACGAATACTATTACATCACGTCAAAATCTACACGCTGCTTTTGATCTTAGTTACTATACTGTACCCACTCAAATTTTTATATAAAAAAATAAGGAAGCCTTAGGAAAATGATAGTTATGAAATATAATTAACAGTGATTTATCACTTGACATTCATTGTCAAGAAACAAAGTGGTATAATAATCTCGTGCTCATTTCATGGCATGAAACGCAACTCCTACAGTGATAATGCAAGGTTATGCAGCTATTTTATAACTGCATATACTAAGTTATGCGATATCCTCGTACGTATTACGTTACTTCATGCGAACTTCCAACTGACGGAGAAGCCATAGAAATAAATCCAATATATTTTTTAATTAATTGACATAATATTTATAGTTAATCAACATGATTGTTTTATTGGAAAGAATTTTAAATAATCGATATCTCAAATCATGTTCAGATGTAAACCTAAAAGATTATTTTGTAATTGATACATACTCATAATTTAAATGCAAAATGTAGTACTATCTGATTTATATAATGAAGATGGTTTGAACCTTTCAAAAGGACATAACAGTTTTTCGGGATATACCGTTTTAATAATTTAAAAAAAAATGTGTAAAATGTTACTGACATAATATGTAGATGCCGACTTGGGTTATGTCGGAATTATCAGTGGATAGTAGCACTTATAATTCCGACATACTAATATATATTTCATCAAAATCAGCCTAGCTATTGTAGTGAAAAACGAACTCAAACTCATATGTATACAATGATTCGTGATATTTATTCAACCATCCTACTATTCTAAGCTAAATAGTAATAGAAAGTACCAAAGTTGGTCATAGCCGATATAACACGAACGGTTAACGCCACGCTAAATCGCGAAATGCATTCAAAATAGTAAATGCTAAGAACCAAATGAATAGCATACCGTTAACAACCGCATAAACCTTCAACTACACCAAAAATACGATAAAAACCGTTACATTGCATATAAATATATTAGATTCATCATCGAAGTATGAAATAATATATGAAAATATTTGTGATAACGACTAGATTTTATATTATTAAAATTGGTCAAATGAGACATTACAATACAATTAATAGTTATGAAACTCTGTGAGAGGATTCTATGATTTTTAAGTAAATGTTAATATTGATCTGACTGTATTGCATAATTTTAATTTCTTCCTTATATTTTGTAGTAATTAAATTTCCATATTGTAAATAAAATAAAAAATATTAATGTAAATATTTAAACATTCACAAACATTCTTAATGAATGTAATTTAACCTGCATAGCATTAAAATAAAATTTTATTTTGTAATAGAAATAAAACACTATACGGATAGAGTATAAAATTTAATGAATTTGGTAATTATACATATATATTTTCCGGAATGTAAAATATTATAAGTAATTTAATTTTATAATTTCTAAAGAAACTTGTGTATATCATCTGTACCAGTAAAGTAAACAATTGCTAAAAATTTTGTTTGTTTGACTGTGGCTATAAATTAATTAATGCTAAACGGGAACTGAACAGTGGATTATAGTAAATGTCAAATAACCTTATAGTACAAGGGCATCAAAAAGTAAAATGAAAGTATTGGCATTATGAGGCTCATTTGAATGGCGTATAAGTTTTTTATTTAGATTTATTCTTCTGGTTTGCCTACTTGAGTAGGCAAATCAGAAGGAAGGGAAGTTCCTCAATACGTCTAAATTATTTTATGAATATTTTACGTGATATCTCTTTAATCTAGACTTTTTTCTAGGTATGCCTTAGTGATTTTCTTGTACTGCTACCGAGCAGACGACCATACGGCCTGATGGAAAGCTACCGTAGCCAATGAGATCACTATGCTTTTCATCTGTTATAAAGTAGGAGAAAAGGAAGGGGGTGGGAAATTAAATAAATAACGTAGAAGTCCCAAATCCTACCACTTTGGGACATGCAACAGTAGATATGAAATATACTTATATTTCAAGTTGATACTCAGAGGGTAGTACTTTCCCAGTCAATTCGAACATGGCTCTACTATTTTTTTTTTCGGAATGTGTATTGCTGTTGGCCCTACTGGCCTTGACAGCATCACCGGGCGGAGGGGGTCGAGTACAGACACTCTGCCGTGAGGCTCTACTGCACACCGACACAAACTACCCAACTCTCTCACTCACTCAATCTAAAAAAAAACTTCTAATTTCTTTTTCTTATCATGTACAACTTCATTATATATTCCTATTTATCTTGTGAAAGTAGTTATATCCTTGATACTTAAAGTGCTTAAAATAAACTTTATATACAATTCATATGCAAACAAGTAGAGTTCACGACGTTGATGACCCTGGGAATACTTTGCATCCGCAACAGCTTCGCATTTCACTTTCTTATAATAAAGCTTTTATATTACATCTACACATAGTGTTCTCATTATTTACCTTATTTATCAGTGAATCATATCTACTACTATATTTTCAAATAAATTTAGATTTTTTAATTTAAATTGTCACACGTCTACAGATATTTTTTAATGTACCTTGGATTATAATTATGCTAGTAAACTGACTACTGATGTCAGCCACCAAGGAGGTTTTCGTGGGTGCTCGTCACCGAACACCTGTCATGGAACCCCACAAAACTCGGTCCGCCTCCCCAGGACGCAATGTATCTCTTTGCAGATTTCCTCCCCGGCAACAAAAAAAGGGATAGAAAAGGATATTAAATAAACTTTAAAAATTTGGCAAGGTATCACCCCATTTTTCATCAAGGCCCCTTAATATATAGTCATTTTTTTTTCAAACAAATCCTTTTCTGAAGTAATATAATTAATAGACAAAATAAAACCCAACCACGAAGTAATAGGCAGATACATACACATAGTTTTAAATTATGCACAGGTATAAAAGCTATATTTTTGTTTTAAGTTACGGAAACGCTTTATCGGAATTAAGATAATAATTAATGAATTAACTATGGCCTTATTACCGATCCTTGTCGAAGTAAATTACGGTTGGGTAATCAGGTTTATGCAAATTCCGAAATAAGTGCTACAGTCAGCCTGTTGACCGAGAAGGACATTCCATTCTCCACGCTAATTGCATAACTGTGCCATCCTTTTTATGTACCAACTGTGTACTTACCGTAAATGCTCTCGCACGAGCTACACTGTACAAGTATGTTTATAACCTTTCATCCAACTTAACTTTATAGTAGTGACATAAAAAGAAGATAAGATATTAGTTAAGATAGTTTCTATTTATTTTTTTCATTGATACTCGTTTATCCTATTTTATTCGCATGTTTAGATGATTATAAATCGATGTTTTTAGATAAATTTAGGACAAATAAGCTTATTATCTAAATTAACACATAATGTTTTATCCTCTAAAAATGTTTTACCTTATTAATATTTACCTACCACAAATGTTTAATTTCTCTTTCAAAAAGTCCAAAAAGTCGCTGGTGTGCCAAATTCCACACAACGAAATGAAGATATTCAGAAGCTCGCAAGATAATGGAATGAAGTTAGCGTCACAAGCTTGCAATATAACCCAGTTAAAGCGTAAGACTAACTTCGTTTCGTTGCATTTGTATTAAATTTGCGAAGGACACCAGCGAGTCTTGGACACTTTATCTGTATTGAAGGGCCGGTCATTAGTTTATAGTTAGTCAATGACCTACAACATATTTTTAAAATTGTAATGATTGATTACAGCATCAAGTATTACAGTAATAATAATTATTGACACAAGCATTGGATATACAAAGAAATCAATCGTCACTCCCATTCTTATGCTATGAGTATAGATTAAAAACTTATCACTTGATAAGGCTACAGATAAACAACCTTTCGTAATTGTAATCATACCTAATCAGTATAATAATTATATTCCGTATTCACTATTAACAGATTCTCAATATCTCAATCCTTCTGATAAATAGTACTAGTATTTAAAATAAGTAGAGTATACGCAATTAGATATATTTTTAAACGTTAATTTATGAGATTTTTAGATGAAAGATACGACTCACTTAATTTTTAGAAAAATCTGGAGCACGGTTGTACTAACGTCATGTACATGAAACACGAGAAAATGGATGTTGCATTCTTCGCCTGCCATCATATTAATATACTCATTCCACTTAACATCTTTCACCTGACATCAGACAACGTTCCGTTGATTAGTAAATTATGACATACCAAGGAAACGTAATTATATAAATATTTTTGTGAACGTTTAAAAAAAAATATTCGGGAATATTACGCGTGACCTAAAACTGCCGGGATGCCTCCGTTTGTGTCAAATAGCGTCCGTCACACGTGTTACTTTCTCCGTCAGTCTATTTTTGTAAAACGATATTGGAGTTCGTTGCAAAAATAAAAAAAAACGTTAATCGATTTCATAAGTAAGACAGATTTGTCTTAATTATTTATTCATTCAAAATACTAAATTTAATACAAGTTGTATAACTATCAAAAATGGTATAAGAACATTTAAGTAGAAAGTTAATAATTAACGACAATAATTATTATAATACATTCTTCCATATGTATTGTATTTTTTAAACATTTATATACATAATATGTATATATAACAGTTGCTCTATATATTTGTGAATCATTTAAATAATTATGTAAGATGTTTCCGGTAATTTTAGCGATATTCTTAAGTATACGTTACGACACTATTATAAATGCATACAAAACACAGAAACAAAGATGTAACAACGTGGTAGATCTGGAACAGTTCAATTTTAGACTATTAACGTAAACAACCACCAGCTGGAGCGACACTATTGTTTCTTAATATAACCTATTACATCACTAGACAAAATACAATTAAAATTGGGGAAATTTCCAGGGACCTATAAAAGCTTATCCAGTGAAACGATGTCAATGTTTTAATGAAGTAATTCTATGTGAGATGATGAAGTAGTTTTTCTGTTAAGATATGATAATCCGTATACAGAAAAAAATCAGACGATGTGATACCCTTCTTTTTTTAACTTGGCTAAAAATGAAGTACCTTCTAAGTACTTTAAAATGGTAAAATTTGATATATTCTATGTACAAAAATCGGCAAAGTTTTATTAAAGACGACGTTGTGGCGCTGCGATAATGATCCTGCCTCAAGCGCCACAGGTCACTGGTTCGATTCCCGCTCAGAGCACATGTTTGTATTGGCCATACAGGCATGTTTGCTTGTCGTAATGTGACCGTTGCATGTGTATCGTGTATTTATTATTATTATTTATTATATCTTTCTCTATTATAGTAACACTGTGATGCAACGAAAATTAAATTTAAGTAAATTTAACAATTTATTTGTGAGAACCAACCAATAAACGCAACATAGTTGCATATACTTGGGTGCCCCTGAAAAACTTTGAATAGATATTGTCACGGCTCGTTGGACATCAAAGCGGTTTTCGCTCCATTGGTCAATTTCATGTCATTCTATTATATTTCTACAATTACGTCATAATCTCCAGCGTGGGTAAAAACCTACATGAAGCATTCAATATCATCAAAACACATTAGGATAATGAGTTGAAGACTGATGTGCTCGTGATTTACTTCAATTACGATATTTTTACCTATACATATTTTATTATAACGATATGCACATAATAATAAACTTTTTAGCTTCTATAATAACATGTATACTTAAAATCAATATTTTCTTATAGAGAGGTCTATAGACTCTTTGGTCGGTATGTGACGTCCCCATCGCCCGCTGTTGGGATAACCTCTGTCACAGCAGAGACCTACCACCAGTGCCATCAGTAACACTGGTGGTAGGTCTTTTGTTGCAAGAGGCCGGCTAGGTAGGTACCACCTAACTATTATATCGAGGTTGGCAAACTAATGGCTATTAGGCTACGGCTTACCATCAAGTGGGCCGTTAGCTTGTTTGACAAATTGTAACAAAAAAATACATACATACATGGTATACAGCATATACCATGGACCAGCCCTTTCATATAGACAAAATGTGCTTGCTGGTGCCCAACGTGACGATAAGCAATACCAATGCAGCGGAACGAAGATACTCACAAGCTAACTACTGACGACATTGTGACGCAGCGGTAGCGAACCTGCCTTAAGCGCCACAGATCGCGGGTTCTTGTATTGACAGCCGTTCTTTCTGGTCTCGGGGTTTTTTCCTGACCTCCGACACAGTATATAACTATCATAATGGAGGCCGTTGAGTGTGTAGCGTTTATTTATTTATTGTGCACAAGATAACCGTATTGACGAAGGGGAAACAGCTTGTCTTTGACATTGTCTCTATGAAAAGCTCAGTCCATAGTTAAATAGTAACTATGTTTTTCTATGATCTATAAACCCACCAACCTCCTGTGAAAACAGGCAGTAAAAAGGTAATAAAAATGTATATCCTAGAAGCCGTTATGTATAAAAATATAAATTTCAGAATTTCCAATAGGCTATATTAAAGTTAATTTTAAGGTGCTAATTTAATAAAGATCTAAATAAAGAAATATAAGAACATACATAAAGTAAACCCAGAAACCACAATGTGTAACAGCTCTTCATATACCTAGTACCTTCACGTTTCCTACAAATTACGTAAAACATTTCATAACATTATCGGTTTAATTAGAAAGTGAAACATGGACTTATTATACTAAGATTTTAGTCAAATGAATTGCGTTTTTCATATTATAGATATTTCGGATTTTATTTTAATCCTGTTATAGTCTGTTAAATGTAAGTTGAACCATGCGCAGTAACACGTTTTTGGGTCTCAACCGTATGCGGTATGAAGGGGGCCGCGTTTAGTACACACGGTTGTTTTAGTTCTTTAATAATAGATTATTAAAAATTAAATTAAAATATAAATTAGTTTTGTCAAGTGTGTTAACATTTATTTCAAGATAATGCCTCGACCACAGTCAAATTTAAGGAGACGGGAGAGAAGGATGGTATTTGACGTTTATAGTTATTTTTTAAAGAAAATAAAATAACTAATTCTCTGAATAATACTGCGGAAGATACGAAGAAGTCTGTCTCAATATTAAGAATGCACATTAACTTTTTTTTTTATATATAGGTACCTTTTTTCTATACTATTTATTTGTTTTATTCTATTTAAGTAATTAATAACTATAATAAATAAATAATTGAATTAAGAAGAAATAATAACTATATTATATACTTAATTCCGTTTTCCCACTTTATAAAGAATCGATTTAAATAGGACGAAACCGATATTTTTGTCTAACATTTTTGTCCATTATTGTACCTGCGCAGAAGCGGCCATTTTGGTTGAAGTTACATTTAAGGAACTATACCTTACTTTTAATTTTCGAGTACTACCTAAATGAGGGGAAAGTTTTTAAAAATAATAGGTTTCTTTTTTATGTCAAGAAGATACTGAAAACAATACTTGTCTATTTTTAGATTTTCCTGCAACAAAGTGAATCATCGCGAGGCCTACATTTTATGAAGGTAGGTTAAGAGCTCTTGACTTAACAAGAAAGCCCTCAGTCGCGATGCAGCGGATTTACAAAAAAATAATTATCACCGTATGATGTAACTACATAAAAACTATAAGTATAAAATAAGTATTATATTTATTTAAAATATACAATTTGTTACTATAATTTCAATACAGCGAAACATATTTTTATATTCATTTTAAAATATATGTAATATTTTAAAACAATCGATCCTATCATAGAACAGTAATTCTTCTGTATGGGTACATTGAAAACATTCACGGAACATTCATTGTTTTCATCACTACTGTTTACTAATCACCAATCTATATAGGTTTAGATAACTATCATACTTAATTATTTTCCTTAGTTATTAAGTTTTATTGCAGTAAATAGGCACATTCCATCCATCGATATAGATTGGTGACTTTGTATTTTATTCTTTAAAAAATGTACGTATCCCACGAGAGTAATACTACGGGACGCAGCTACTAATTAATAAATCGTCTATATTATTATAAAACAGCAACAGCACTTCATCCGCTGATAATTAGAAAAATGTATTGTTATAATGTTATACCTCAGACTCCCATCTTAGCGAGATAATATATACCAGATAACATCAGGTTTTAAAACCAATTACATGCATCAAACTTGGTTTAGTTTCTAAAGAGATTAGATAAGGTGAATAAACTGACAAACATACACTTCAATTTCAGTTATATAGGTATGGATACAACATATAACATGGTACTTACGGTTAAAAAAAAAAAAACTTATTATTAATCTAGTTAATGTGATGATAGTACATGAATATCCTTCTAATATAAAAATAATAATAAATAATCTAATAAGTTTGTACTCAATCAAGCAAAAACAGCTAAACGGATTTGGATGAAAATAGGCATAGAAATAAATTGCTACCTGGATTAACATATAGAGTACTTTTATTCCCGACAAATGTTCGGTTCCTGTGGTGTTAACAAACAACATGCTAGAAGAAGAATTTAACTGAAATTCTATATAGATGTGTTTAATGTAACAATATACAAGTGATTCATTCCTCTTTGGAGACAAACCTTTGGTCACCACGAACGTAGTTGCAAGCAGATGCTAGTCATTAATATTTCTATTAAAATATGGTTGACGAATATATAAGAGAGGTAGTTGAGTAATTGACTATCATAAAATATATTACAACATGCGATCAGCCACCTAATAAGACTACTTTCGCAAGACTCGTATTGCTACATTTAGTTAGATGACTGTATCCAGTTAATATATTTTTCAAGAAATTAATTAGTTAGTATCCAAATAGGTAAATACAAGACGTGTTATATGGTGGTAGAGTTTTTCTCCTTTTGGGAGATTAATAAGCCAGATTAAACGGGGAAAGTGCTATCGAGTTTCATTCGACGAATATAAGCCATAGAGCCAACGCGTCTGCCTCTCTGTCTCCATGTCCCCTACTCCTCTCTTATCTCTTATATCTCATCTCTATAATAAATAAATATACGGTACACACTCAACGGTCCCCATTAGGATAGCTATATCCTTTGTCGGGGTCCGGTAACATACACAATCACAAGAACAAACACACCCAGACGGGAAAACATGCCTGTAAGGTCAATACAGACATCTGCTCCGGGTGGGAATCGAACCCGCGATCTGTTGCGCATAAGGCAGGTTCGCTACCGCTGCGCCACAACGTCGTCATGTCTCCTTGACAGTAGTTTTTCAACAAAGTAAAATTTATAAAATATCATATTTCTAAAAATATTTATACGCAAAACAAACTTCATATCGAGTCACGTCACGTAAACGCAACAAAGGCAGTTTTGTACGGATCATTGCTAACGCGAAAATCCGTTGTCTCCATGTTAATTGGGAACGGCTATGATAATGCAAAAGTGTTCGCAAAATACAAAGGTCTTTATACGATTCTGTACTAATCTTTACACATTTATCTCGTACCATAACCGCTTTTGAAATACTTCAAAAATATTGTGAATACATTGACAGTTATTATTTTAACTACAAACAACTTTACCTTATACCTACATATGTAGTAGATCCTTGTTTATTTTTTACTAGCGGCCCGCTCCAGCTTCGCATGGATATAAAATATATAGCCCATGTCAATCTCTGAAAAATGATTAAATTCGATCCAGTAGTTTTAATTTATTCATTGCTGCCCGTGGCTCGTACGATTATTTAGGAAATCACATTAAAAACCTCAAAACTAACAGTATTTCTCCACTATTTAATGGATGTTATTATACATATAAGCATTCCTCTTGAATCACTCTATCTATTTAAAAACCGCATCAAAATCCGTTGCGTAGTTTTAAAGATTTAAGCATACACAGGGACTGAGAAAGCGACTTTGTTTTATACTATGTAGAGGTCGGCTCGACCAAGAACCAAAAACGTAATGTAGGGGTATCCGTACTATTGAGTTTTATTTCTTTTGTCTCTCTTTCTTTTTCTGTTCTTCCCTCCTCTTTATTACAATTACAAAGAATATAGAAATGTAAGTGAAGTGATATACGTATTTTTCAATAAGACGCTTAAGACGCTAATAACTATCGGTAATTTAGGCAGCAGCGCTTACAAAATATCGCTATATCGAATCGTTATAATTGAAGAAAACATATCGGTTATTTGGCAATCACTTTATAAGTCAATATATATATTGCATATAAGTTATGTGTAAATATTTAACTTGAAAGGAAAAAAGTACATCTTCATATTAAAAGTATCAATATCATTTAAAAATAATATAGAAGTAGGTTAATAGTGTTTTAATCGTTACAAATGATGATTAATACTATAAATAAAGCGACACCAATTTATATATTTTTATAATATTTGTATAGTTATACTCACATAGAATATATTACTATTTCTTAGGTCAGAAGGTAGAGTTCTAGAGCCGGAAAACAGACGTCTGAAAGGCACTCTGGAACTGTAGATAGGTAACCTATGTCTTTTTCTGTACTCCTGACAAAGTGTATAACAAATTTCATGATGATCGGTTGAGTAATTATAGCGTAAAAACGTAAGACATAACAAAGAAAATAAACATACAAATTCTTATTCCCATATTTTTCAAAACGCCTCTCTCGAACATAATATTTATGCATAACGAGAGATCGGTTTTAACCCTTCAAGTGAACGTTATAATTTTAATTTCAATCTTTTTTTACAAATGATGCATGAGTGTAAACAACCATTAAAGTAAGATTGCATTGAATTATATATTGCTGATATTTGTGATCGATGCCCTGAGGATAGTCTGCGAGGTCCAGTTTTGTATTTACACCTATGAGACCGGTTCGCTCCCGATACAGAAAAGTGATAGTTATCTCGCCTCGAAACCTAACCTTGTTTTTATATACTTACTTATAAATATGCCCATTTCTTATTACTAGGTATCGGATATTGTTTTATTATCTTTTAATTTCTATATAGGAACCTAAGAATAATTTAAGCCCCCATAGCGTTGAGCTATGTAGAAGCGTTGACTTCGCTGCGTACGCGATAATTGCGGATTCAATCCTGACTCTTTGAGCTATTGTAGAAGCCACTCCTAGCGCATGCCTTGAAAAAGTATTGCTAATATTCTTAAAAAAAAAACTAAGAATACGAAGAATATAGAAAAATTTATTATAACGTATATAAAGGCTATCGTTTTTCTCTTTCACAGCTGTAATAAGAGCAAAAAAAAATGTTGGTTGTAATTTTTTTTTCTCCTATAAAAAATACGTAATCATAATCACCATTAGCATCCATCCATCCAATATGTTATTATTACATGATTTTAATTCAAAGAATGTTAAATCAATGTTATAATTTTATTTATTTTCATATTCAGAATATGTGAGTAGTAAAATCTATGCAAATCCTCACTAATTTTAATGTAAATATACGAAAGGTCTAAAATATCATTGATAAATGTAAATGGCAGTATTCCAAACAAAACGATACACTGTTTACAAACACTAAACGAAGCTTAAGAAAATAATCAAACAAATGTCGAAACGTTTCATATGAACAATGATTTAAATCATGCTTCCTACTTTATTGCATTTCTTATTCGAAGATATTTATAAATCGTTTAAAGAGTGTTTCAATGTTAAACTCATTTTTATTAAGTTGACGCGTTTTCCTTAAATCTTTACGTATGTTGGTTAGTGTCACAATATAAATATATTTTCTTTACAGTGAAACAATACGTCTTCAATTTAATAACAATATCATTTGAAAATTATATATAAAATAAATTTATTGGTGGTAGGCCTTTTATTGTACCACCGCAGTATCAGTTACTTTGCCGTAGAGCAGTATACTGTGTATAGGTTTGAAGGACACTGTAATTAGTGTAATTACTGCGCAAAGTAGATTTAAGAACCAATATCTCAAGGCTGGCAACGCGTTATGGCAACAAACGTATGGTGTTGCAAACGCTCATAGGCTACGACAACCGTTTATAATGGTAGGTGGATCGTTTACTCGCTTGCCAAATTATTACATAAAAAATACTGTTTTAATATAGTGATTCATATGATGATTCAACTGATAGATACAGCTAATTATAGTTAAAAGGTCATAATAATTAAATATAAATTAATTAATTAAAATAAATTATTTAAAAAAATCACCTTATATTGCTGTTTTCAGCACCAAAGGCTGGCTAAACGCGGGAATTATTATCCTCTATCATGACGTAGCAGTATCCATACTAATACGGTTCGTATGCTGAGTGGAAGTGCAAGAGTAAGCCCCCGACTACACTGTCCTCTTTTATCTTCATTTTTCAATCATTCTCATTCTACACGTTGGGTCAAAATGTTTATATAACGCTATTGTTGCAAATGTCCATAGACTGCATGATCGCTTACAACAAACCTACATTTTCCAACATTGTAGTATAAACAGGAATATCAAAATGAGTACTTATTGATATTTCAATACAACATTTTACTAAACAACAAAAAAATTCTGGCCGCGTCGTCAATCTTCAATTTTTCCAATAGTTAAATGTCGTTCAAACAAACCAGCACAAATACGAAAACTTTATCTTCACCCTGTTCTATAAGATTACTTAGATATATTTCTTAGTGAATATCCTCCGTTAAATAAATACGATTGAAATAAAATCGACAAACGACACGTCTATAAAATAATATTACCGGGTGTTAATCATTGCCAAATATTTATCTGTCATCATCGGACAGTGCGCAGTATCTATAAATGCAAAGCAAATTATCGGACGTGACTTTGGAAGGTGCATATTTGTGCTAATATTTCTGGTTATCATGACACGAACGTCACGAATAAGTCTATCTAATTAAGTTGACTACCAAAGGCCCGCATGCAAGCACGCAACTTACACTTGATTGCGACATCACTTTCACTCATAAAGCAACGCCAATTGTTTCTACCTATATTCTATTACCAAGGAATTTATAATAAACCTATTCTGATTTAGATTTTGCAGTTACTTATATGCATAGGTCGTCATTGCAGAACTTTAAGTCTTGTTGAATTAAAAGTGAATCAACGAGACTATAGACCGTATCAATTACATAAAAAGTATTTGTAGCTTTTTTCAAATTTTCCTTCTATTAAATAAACTATAAAGCAGCCCCGAACGATTAATTTTAACTGTCGATTTTTTGAAACGGTTTGAATTGAAGTATGATTACTTGAATTTTAACCTGAAAAAGTATTTTCATTCATATCAGCCTTTTTGGTGCCAGAAACTTTCAATTTGCGTATCAATCAACATTTTTATCATTTGCTAGAAAGCGATCATTTAATCACGTTATAATTGTCAATTGGAATTGTTCGTCTTGGGGTCACTTTAGTGATGTGATGCGTTATTTCCTGTCTACTTATTGCTACAATGTTCATAATATATTGTTAAAGTATGGCTAAACTGCAAGACGTAGGCGTTCTTCCTCATTCTGGGTAAATGCATCTTTAACAGATGTTTTACTTTATTGTCTGAAAGTTGTAGTCAGGTCAATAATAAAGTAGGTTTCTTAAAAAACATTTAGTCTAAATACTGTTTTTATAAGGTCGTTTAATATTAACCTCTATATTAATTTGATTCAAATAATCTTATTGTTACCTTGAAAAATCTTATTGTTACCTTGTTCAAAAAGTCAGGGTGCATAAAAACTGTTGAAAATGTTAAGAGTATCTTATTTCGTTTTTATGTATAAAGAATTCATAAATATCAGGTTTTTTTTCAGGATAAGTCCACCATGACAAAATATATTTATATTTTGAAGTAAAAAATGGTATTGAATATTTTTGGTAGACACCCAAACACACAACGCATTATATATACACAATGGGAATCAAATTCCACCCTGAACATTAGAACAGGAAGACTTTTTAGAGTTCCTTGTTATAAGCCTTTTCAACATTATATTATTAGGATAATATTTGTTTAAGAAAACCTTGATTTTTCACGCAAGAAGGAACACATTAACACCAGCTATCAAACACTTAATTAATTTACACTAATTAAATTAATTTATCGCTTACCGGAATCACTTATCCTTTACTTTTGTCAGGAAATAGTCATTGTTTAAAAATATTTCTTTAAGAAATATCAAAAAACACGGAACTTGAAGATGCTTCAACGCATTTTTTACTCCTCATAAATCAGTGTGCATATCAATATAATTGAACTATTAGTCAATAACCCATTAATACTTAGTTATAATATACCTATACATTTTGAATAGGCTGAATCTATCCATTCGGTTAAAGAACGAATATTTTTCTTAACACGTCCACATTTTGATTACCTATAAATTTTATGTTTGACTTTTATTTATATAACA
The DNA here is from genome assembly GCA_023373885.1 of Hestina assimilis. Taxonomy (NCBI): domain Eukaryota; kingdom Metazoa; phylum Arthropoda; class Insecta; order Lepidoptera; family Nymphalidae; genus Hestina; species Hestina assimilis. The sequence continues at coordinate 9,322,382 of CM041754.1, forward strand.
ATATTAACACAACGGATTAACCTATGAGATTTAAGAAAACATTCATCGGACGAATATTGATCTTCGTTTTAAACATTTTTGTCTTATATAATATAAAAAATCAATATGTAAAATGGCTAAAATTAACTTTAAACAATACTTATTATAGTGAATCTGGTAGCCAATTGGCCGACAGTCAAACAATCGCTAAAGCGCGCAATTCTCCGGTTCAATGACAAACTCAAACAATGCATGACGAGTTCGAACGGCCGCAATTGCGGCTTTTTAATATATCAATGGAGAAATCCACAGTGTGGGCGACAGTGACGAAACCAAAGTATTAGCATGAACCAAACGCACGCATTTGAATGCGTCCCATACGTTGTCTCCGCGCGTGTGACTTTAAGTAAACATAGATTATTATCAACTGGGATAGCGATAGTTTTTATCAGATAATTTAATAAAGTATTACACTATAAGAACCTATAAAGAAATCACATTTTTTACAATGTTCTAATTTGTATGCGTTAAAGTGGATGCTGAAAACATTTCGAAATACAAATTTATATACCTACAAGTAAATTAATTGATTGCTCCAATTGCAAATATTTTAGCTTTAAATTGGTTCATTATCAAAAGTAATAACAGTCGTTTTTGAAAACTATAAACAAGATTGTTTTCGATGATGTAATGTCATAACATTGTAGTGTTTTATAAAATAAAACATTGTAATTGTAAATGTTATTACCTGTCTTTGTGTCTTATCCGGAAGTATAAGAGACAGTTCAAAGGATCTATTCTTTTTGTCTCTGCTGCCAGATCGCATCAGTTTCGAAGAACTGCGTGTTATGCTTTGCGCCTTCTCCGGAAGCTTCAGTGCTACGATGGACATGCTGCGCGAAAGGCGCCGACCCAACTTGCGCGTGCGCAGCGACATTGATCCGCTCAACCCTCGTCTACGGGTTTCCTGCGCGGGCGCATTATCCTCAACACTCACACCCTCCTCACTAGCACCAGCCATTGCACTAATTTTTAACGTAAAAAATAATCAAAAACAGTTACATCTCCAGACGGCAACAAGTCACGAAACTGACACCAAAACACACGAGAAAGTCCTCCGTTAGCACTGAGTCATCATCCTCGTATCCGTCTCATACAATTGAACTTTAATGGTTAATCCGCATTATAACTCTGCGCCGATATTCGAGAGGGTCGCACAGTTCGAGCGGGTCCAGTGCAGATCATATGGTCACGGAGCCGGTTTAGAGATTGCGCACCGACCTATCTTACTATTAGATATACTAAGAAAATATCAGTGTTATTATTATTATAACCGGTGAACACGTAACTTAAGTTTGAATAAAGCGGTTTACTCGAGAGCGAGTGTTGTGTTTAAATAGGGCGCGTTATCGTGCAGCGTGTTGTGAGACAAAGTGAGGCGCGACGTGCGCGCGGGTGTTCGCGATCGGACCGACTAGAGGTAGACGGTAGAGCCGGTAGAGCGGCCGAGAGACCAAGCGCTCGCCGCCCCCGCCGCCTGACATCGCACAACAGAACAGCTAGACCGAAATCTAATTAGTTATAGAATCATATTGTATCATTAAATACTGCGACACTAAACAAATGATCTTTTTCTTCATAACAATGAAGCCGAATATTTCTCTCACGAGATATTTGACTCTGAATTGGAACAGTCATAGTACTCACAGTTTATTTAACGGGACATATTTAATTCTTGATATAATACCTAGCCTTAATTCCTATAGGCAAAATAATTAATTAATTATCAATTATAAATAAATAATAATTAAATAATCTTATATTGAAAAATTATTGAACTTAACAATACCTTACAATGAAATCTAAGTCTATTTACAGGTCTTTTAATTTCAAGGCAAACTTGTTACTATACGTATATATAATAAGGCGACGTTCACAATATATAAAACTTGGCATGAAATCGTATTTCCTTTAGTAACGCCGACAACGTCTTTAAAAACGTGATTTAAAACTATTTGGTCATTGTAGGTCTCTACCACCGTATTATAATCGTTCTTCACGTTCTCAATTATTAAGAGATAGATTTAGTATTGTATTACATAGTGTTATATAATCCTTCAAATATAATAATGACAAATATACAGGTATAAAGTTATACAATGTTAACTAATGTCTGTAGCCCTAAATTCTGGTAATATTTATTCTCATATTTACATTTATATTTTGAGCCATAGATGTTTATTCTTAGACCACAATATGCCTTTGATTATAAAGGTAATATCATTCTAATTATTACGTTATTGCTATTACTTATATGTGTTGATCTTTAAAGTTACAGTTGAAACAATTTTCATTATTAAAAACTCCTTGCTTTTCCTATCATATAGGTTTCAAACTGCAAAGGATCAAACATAATCTATTTAAACTGACGTCAAAATCATATGTAAAGCCTGGTAACCTCAAATATGTTGTGTTCTCAATTTATTTGTTATAGGACGAATTCAAAAAATTGCAAAAAGTAACTTGAATATGGAAACGCTGTAAGTATGGATTTCTATCTCACAAAACTATTAATTATTCCATTTATTTAAACATGTCCATCCGCATATATCAGAAAAATTCACATACGGTGACAATGAAAATATAAAAAATAAAAATAGTTTTAGTAACTACATTAATTTAAATTACTATAAATATTGCTATTTTACATTTTACTATTTCTGTCTAAATAAATCTTAAAAACTTACGTTACTAAGAGTTACAAATACAATAACTATTTTTTTATCATCTGAAGATGTTAATAAGCAGTAGAAATTTTTCATCATATTCAAAATGTGAACAAAAATAACCGATATAGGGGGGCGTCAACAGCTGGACTTATTTATTACAAACCGTGTTTAGATTTCAACATACAATAGTTAATCGTAATATTTTAAAAGGCGGACTGTATGGCTAGTGTCACCGCGCTTATGACCTTCGACTCCATTCTAGAGACTTTCAAACTATTGAGATAACCAACGCATATGAATTGGCTCTATAAATTATAAGCTATGATATATCGGTCTCTCATTTAATTTTATTAGGTAAATAACAAAAGTTATTGTCTTTTCATGTTATAGAAGACAATTTCTTTTAATCTTTCATATAACCCTTTATCGCAGTTTTTCTATTGTTTCTACTGCCTACCGTAAATCAAGGGACAATAATAGTATTTAAAAAATATTTTTTGATATAATTTCTATTTTAACGTAGAATTTTTATATCCTATACGTTCTTGAATAGTTACATCACTCTTCATGAACGTGTAATTACTTACATATATTATGTACTAAGTATAAAGTACTCATACAAAAGCAAAATTATATTATTGGATGTTGTATAGAGGGCATAAAGTTAGTATCACTACATAGTATAAAACAAAGTCACTTTCTCTGTCCCTTTATCCCTATATATGCTTAAATCTTTAAAACTACGCAACGGATTTTGATGCGGTTTTTTTAATACATAGAGTGATTGAAGAGGAAGGTTTATATGTGTAATAACATCCATTAAATAGTGGAGAAATTCTGTTATTTTTGAGGTTTCTAATGTGATGTCGTAAATAATCGTGCGGGCCACGGGCAGTAATGGATAAATCAAAACTATTGGATAGATTTTAATCATTTTTTCAGTGAATGACATAGGCTATATTATTTTATACCCGTGCGAAGACGGAGTGGGCCGCTAGTAATATATTTCATGACAATTTAAAACAAATAATTCCCGTAAATAAATAATTGAAAAGTATTTTATTTTGCTATGTCTCTACCATTTGTATTATTTCGTTGCAATTATTATTTTTTAGTAAAACCGAAACAGCATGGCGCAGAAACGGAGATTGGAAAGCTCGTTATTCAAAATTATATTCATCTCGAGGCATTTCAATGTAAGTGACCGTTTGGCCTAATTTTTACATTTCACTATTTAGTCAAAGCAACACGTGTGACTTAAAATATTATAAAACACGTCAATGTTAAAATGCTATCATGTGGTGAATATAAATAAACTTATTTGTCTGTTCCGATAATTCGAACGACTGTGCCTGCAGATTAGTCGAGATAAAGCGAGTAAAACATCATTCATTTCCGCCACACACTAAACATTTTGTGTAAATAGCTATTTAATTGGTACTCAATATGCTAGTATTGGAAAACAGTATGTATTTTAACGATATCCAGTAATGTCAAATCTAAACGGCTCACACTCACTTTTAATCGGTGTAAGTACCGACTAGTTTCGGACTCATCGGAGGTCCTTCATAAGTGCGAGACAGGTCGCGACCGCAGACGTACCCCACTCACCCTTTAGATTTTACATGAAGTTAATAATGTCTCAAGATAGTTTTAATGATATCCAGTAAAACTTTCGTAATATAAATTACCTATGTAGTACACCAAGGCCTACTATGTTGCCTTTATAGGTAAGTAGCCTAACCCTTAGTTAGTCATCGCGTGACTCACGAATTGAGAAAAACTCAATACAGCATCACTGCAGGCAACATTGGTCGATCGTTAATATTGTATTTGTCGTAAAACCGCAAATGAAACAATTTAGTTTTTTGAATTCAGCGAATTCTGGATCTTCGGTGAAATCGCAATTAAGCGTGTAAACTGAAATTGTTTAGTGTTTTCAAGCAACAACATTAATGATTTCATAGCTTATTTAGTTTATAAAAAAATATTCTTTTACCATAATATACAAACAAAATCGTAAAGCAAAATTTAACTATGTAAGTACATAAATGTTTGCTCAATAGAAAACTTGGTAAGTAGGTAAGTTATCTTAATTGGCTTAGGAAATGTCGATCCATCGAGGCTAGTTCTAATAATTTTCTCTGCTCGAGACGAACGGCTAACTACTGTACGATACTATATAAATACTATATATTAAAAGTATAACTATAAAATAATGAAAATAACATATAATTTATATTTTTAGACCTAAAAAAGAGGAACCACATCGTATATCTTTTTTAAGCAACCATACTACACCGTACGCCTCACTTCTGATGAAACTACGAGCGAACCAAAGAGACAATTACGTAGAATCCGATGAATCTGTGCCCGAATACCTCACATCCTTGATGTCACAACGAAGCGTGAGCTATGGCACTAAGCTAAGCAGTCAAGAGTAAGTAATATAAAGTAGAACCATCTTTCTAAGGACAAAAGGGCCGGCTCGACCGGGGAAGTACTACCCTCTCGCAGAAAATCGGCGTCAAGTAACAGTATCATTAGGTACTGTTGCGTTACGTGCGATGAGTGAGAGCGCCGGTGGCCCAATCTGCCACCCCCTCTGTTCACTTCCTTTTCTTCCCTTCTCATCACGTCGCTCCTGTTCCTTGGGTTGGCAACGCCCTTGTGATACTTCTAGTAACGCACGCGTTTATAGGTTGCGGTGATTGATTACCATCAGGCGGACCGTATGCTTGTTTACCAACCGTCATGACATAAAAAAAATATCTTCCTTAGTAATTCAACCTCAACTGCCTCAATTCTAAGCTGTAAGGTACGCAACATGTGGATACAGTGATCCTGGGTAATTTATAGCTGTTATATTTATATACCAGATCATAACAACAAAAAAATTGACAATTGTTGTGACTTGTGGCGCAGCGGGAGCGATCATAAATTAAGCGCTATTGGTCGTAGATATGATTCCCGCTCGGGGTGTATATTTATATTGACTACACAAGCATGTTTTCCTGTCTTGGTTGTACTTATATTTTTGCACGTGTTTCCAGACTCCCAACACAGGATATAACTATCCTAATGAGGCCGTTGAGTATGGAGTATTAATTTATTTTAATATTTTTTAAAGCCGGTTAAAAATAAAAATTATTTTAAAGGTTAAATATTCTATTACCGATAAATAAATATTGGAGTTGCATCATACTCGTGACTTTATAAAGTAAATAGTTATAATTCATATTATTTACTCCACTTCTAAACATCGCTCTATATAATCTTCTAGCATATATTTGTACGTAAACAATTAACACGTGTTACTTTGTTCAAAGATAAAATACAATACTCAAATATTATTACCGTAAAATATAAAAATTAAGTCAGATATTTATTAAAGCTAATATAAAATTTACGAAAAATTCACTCGTAATCTACATAGAAGTTAAAGGAAGCTGGCGTGCGAGTTTACTATAAGAAAATTAGCTAAATAAAATAAATTTTGTCATTCATCCCATATTTTAATTATTTGTATTGAATACAGACGTACAAAAACATGGATAATTCATAAATAGATTGATCTAGCAAAATATCATGTTACATATTTTGAACTCTAACTTATTTATTATTTATTTACTTTAGAGAAAGTGAGGTCCCATTATTAAAATTGACTTGACAGGGCGGATTGGTTTGAAAGGGTCGGATAGTGCCACCAGTTTGTTACTAAGCGAAAATTGAATATTAATATTTTTACTAGGTCAGAAAATCTAGGTGGAAACGATACTCTCCTTTTAGACATGGTACGTTCAAGGAGTCGTGAAGTTGAAGACGAGCTGCGTGATCAGCCGCTTATGTTACCACGTGAAGAGAATGTTGAAGAGTAAATAATTTTCTTATTTATCTACATTGTTTTACCAAAGTTGCAAACAAGTATACAGCATGTACAATAGAAAACTACCCTAGGCTAAATTTGCTGGCAACCCCAGAAGTATATGTCGCTATCTGAAATGGGCAATAGGAGAGGGGAGAAATAAAGGAAGGAAGGATGAAGAGGAAAAAAGGAAAAAAGAGAAAAGTGGTAGGGTGCGTGCCTCTCGCTCTCACATAAATCGAACGAACGCAACATTGTGATTTATACTACTTGTAGTCTGCAGAAAAATCAATGAAAATCTATTTAATACTTTCTTCTTGTGTTCTATAATAATTCTAAATAAATTGCGGGCAGCCATATAAAATAACATAAATATAACATTTACTTGTTAACACTGCTATACTACGATATTCTGTTCCAGTGAGAGGTGTATCTAAACATAATTGTCAAGAAGTTGGATCCGCCTCATAGTGCTCAGCCCCTATGAATCTACTGTTGGACAGAGAACCCTCCTACCTACATTGCGCTATGTTACTCGATCTTCAGATTTCTCATCCAATCTATGCCAGCCGCTTCTTTCAAATCGTTATTCCTTCTGTTAGGTGGATTTGCCTATAGGCCCTAAAACCCTGATGAGCGTGAACCATTCAATTTTTATTTTTTTCTATGAACGTACCGTTACAATTATCAATCAAAATCAAAAAGACTTGACGTATACAATGACTCTTTTTTTCCTCAACTTTCACTCGATAGACATCACACACTACTTTCTTATGCGACATATTAGTTAATGTGTACTTATAACATGATACAGCAATAAATAATTAATTCTTATACACGTGAGAGTCGATACCGTTGTGGCATTGGGTAGCGAATTTGCCTTTAGTCTCGACGGTTGCGGGTTCGATTCGCGCTCTTTCAGATGTTTGTTATAAATAACTGTTTCGATCTAGGCGTTTGTCCCTGTGAAACTTCCCACCGTGGCTCGGAGAGCACGTTAAGCGACCGGTCCCGGTTGCTACCACATTACATCTGATAACAAGTGTTAACTCTTGATAGGTAATTGTACTGGTTATTATTCCCGGTATTTATCTGGGTGGGTCTGCTTATTACTCTTATCTGGACTAGTTTTTACAAGGCACGATTGCCATTTGACCTCTGCGTCCCTTAATTACCAACCGGTGGGTGAACCAGTACCACATTGGAAAAGAGCCCAGCAAGAGCTACTTCGCGATTACTATCAAATGTTATGTGATAACAAACCGGGAGGTGTAGAGCTTGTCTTACACTCCTACCCACGTTGAGAAGACCAACTAGAACAAACGCCCAGAATAAAGTAAATATTTTGTAAAATCAATACAAATATTCGTCCTGTGTGCGAATCAAACCCGCGACCAAGGTAGGCTCACTACCAAAACGCAACAATGGATATAATTTCCTAGTACTTAGTGCTATTTATAATTACATCGTACCTTCTAAGAATACGAGGCTTTACTTTTATGAATAATGGTTCTGTGACAATAAAGAATTCTTTGCCTTTTACCGAGCTACATTATTTATAGCACGTGAATCACATTTAATTGTAATTCAAGACAAACAATCATGGCTATGAAAATATTTAATATGATTTTTATCATCTCCAAGTCATATTCTGAGGTCATGGGCTTTCTTTTGTAATTAAAATTAATGAGTGCATAATTATTATACTAACATCATTCAATAAAAAGATTATCTTAGTAGTACAGCTTGAATCGGCCAGCTACATGAATGGTTGCGTTTCGTTGAATGAATGAGAGGCCCAGATTCCCACTCATTTCTCCTACCTTCTCCTCTTTCTAACCATTACGTCTGTAACACGCATGTGTTGCAAACTTCCATATTAAAAATGGAAAGTATTTACAGATTTTAGTTTAATCTAAAACACAATTTGTTTTTTGTCTTATAATAAATAATTTTAATAAAGTTTTAATTTTAATAAAGTTTTAATTTTAGTCAAAACCATAATGATGTATGCATGCACACTGCGAACATTCGGATGACAGAGCGAAGCGCGTCACGTTCACGCGTCTCCCGTATATCAACACGTCGTGATATGGATATACCATCGATTCTCGCATTTACTGCGACGATACCAGATCCGGTGAGATTACAAGTCTTCAATGAGACTTTTATATGATAATTAAGAGACAAGTTCACTTTTTTTTTCATATTATAGTACTTTATTTGCGAGAGAGACTTAAAAATGGTTAATCTCAACTCTCATCTACGTAAAGCCCATAATTATAAATGTTAATGGTATTATATTAACAATATATAGAATTTAATGAATATAAACAGGTTCACCTAGAAATTCCAGCTTTTCAAAAAATAGAGCCAAAACGTGAGGAAATACCACGATGGTCAATACGACGCTCGGTGTGTCCCGTGTGTTCTCAAAAATGGAAAGATAAAAGCTCTATAAAGAATATTAAATATTCCGGTAAGATGTGGAACGTGTACTTCTTCTTCCACAAAAATTATTGCCATGAAATGCTTCAATAACCAATTCTACAGAAGTAGATTGTCACTGATTAGTGGAAAATATTATTGAACTGAGACCGACGTGTGATTTCGTATGATGAAACAACGATAAAATATAGTTTAATAAATACAGTGTCTTAGCTAATAGCGGCGCAAACCTCAAGGTGGTGCACTCGTGGCCGTGACAGCCTTCAGGCCGCAATGACACGGACGTATTATATTATATCGACGTTATGGTGCAGCGGTAGTGAACCTGCACTAAGCGCCATAGGCCGCGGGTTCGATTCCCGCTCGGAGCATACATTTGTATTGACGATACAGGCATGTATCGTCAATACAAATGTATGCTCCGAGCTAGGTCTTCCGGTCTAGGTGTGTTTGTTCTTGTCCATGTATAATGTGTATGTTTCCGGACCCCTGACACAGGATATAACTATCCCATTGGGGGTTGTTGAGTGTGTAATGTTTATTTATTTTTATTAAGAAATTTCCAAAGTTAAAATTAATTACGTTTAAGTATCACTAAGCATTAACGAAAATTCTAAAAATAACAAAAACTTCGTTTAAATTTGTTACAATTGTCGTTTTAGAGGACGATACAATCATTCTCTGAGGACATATACCCTTAGCTATGACACTGGACATATTATATAACACGAAACCATTGTAATTTTAAAAGTAAATGCTTTAATCAATAAGAAATATGCAATGTTAACATTTATTCAAGGGCTTATTACAGGACTGAAGAAAAATTTATCAAACGACTTTCCATCTGTCATAGCACCAGCTCGCTTGCGGACATTAAGTACAATAGGATAGTAAGTATAGGTTTTTATAATTTAAATAGCAAAAAAATTGGTAAAACTATTATGTCTTGATTAGACAAAACATAGCAAACCACAACATATTTTTTTTAAGCAGTCTTATTCTTTCAGATATAGTTTAATAATGGACCCAGAGTTCTTAATAATAAATTAATTAAAATTTTTGTAGGCATAATATTTGCGACAACAAAAATTCAAAGTATATGTTTGATGTAGAGTTTTCTCGAAATCAGATTGGCCGGGCCAACATCAATACACTCCTATTTTTTTCATTGCGATACAAACCATTCATAAATATAGCAATTTGCAATTTGTAACTTAGAAAACTGTTTGTTTGTATTAACCTATCTATAGGTTTGAATTCTGAATCTAGCCGCAGTCCGTCGGTCTATTTTTTGTTTTTAGATTGTCCTGAAAAACAACGCCGTGGCTTGCTGTGGCTTAACGCTTAGTGGGAAACCTATATTTGGTTTAAAAACTTATTTTCTTTCTTTTTTTTTTAAATAATTGTTTCATTTTAAGTGCTCCCCGACCGGTGCCTGTAGCGGAGGACAAAGAGTCAGGTGTGACACGTGGTGGTCTTCGTAACAGGAGTAATTCCTGGCAATTGACAAGAGCACGACGCTTTAGAGCACCGAAGCCTCAACTACCCCCTCCTGAAGCAACAGCACCACCCAGTTGTAATGCACCAATGGCAAGAAAAGATTTAGACCTTCGCGTTTCTCGTTTCCTTTCGCATGATTTTCAATAATGAAAATAATTTTAATTTTTTTACACTTCATTTATATGTCTACTTTACAAAATAATATATAAATGTTGCACAAAGAATATTACATATTTTATATAAATAAAATAGAATGATTGTTCAAATTAATTTTTTAAATTTTCAAATATATCAAAATATATTTTATTTAAAGGTATTTCGAGGTAATTTTGATCCCTTGGTCAGCAAGCCTATCACGGACAGCAAATCTTTAGCTTTAAAACTTCTATTAGTATTTATTTATGTAGAATTCTTATTTATCTTGGACACAGTGTAATATTCATTACTATTCAATCATTGAACGCGGGTGCAGTTTCTTATGTTTCTGCCAGTTAAATTCCCGTGGTATCTAGAAAAAACGTATTTCATACGCAAAAGACGGTGGAATAATTTACTAAAAAAAAAAATTTATATCATTTTACGCCATATAGACCAGCACTCCATATAGAGTTTAATAGAGACGCAAAGAATTACTATAAGTTATATACTCTGTGGTTTGACTTTGAAGTTTGACAAGTGACAACAAGTCAACAACTAATAAAACCAGTCTACTGAAAGATCAACGAGAAAAAATGAGCGATTGCTATTGGTCCTTGCCTAAGGAAAGTCGTAATGACTTCTACTTTTTCTTTCGTTTCACTCTTTACGCTATCTGTCTCGCCCTTTCGGCTCTTTTATTATGAGTAAATATTTATTTTATCTCCAATTCTCCATCTTGTTTTGCTAATTTTTTTGTACAAATTGTGTCCTACTAGTTTGCGATATAATAACGAAGTTATTATCCTCATTTATTATTTATAGTTTATATATATCGTCTAATATATATTATTAACCATGCATTGTAAAATAAACAATCATGGCTAGTAGAAAGTGTAAAGAGAAACAAAATGTGTTTGGGCTTGTGACGAAAAGATTTTCAAGAAGTGATTGTAAAGGAAATTTTGATAATTTTCCATATTCATTGAAGAAAATCTCGGTAAGTTTGTCGTATACAAATTTCGTTATGACCTAACCTATTTTTAAAACAATTCATATAACTTTGTTACTGAAAGCAATTAACTAGCTCTATCCATATTTCATTATTATTTAATTACAATAAATAGCACATTATTATGTAACTAAAAATTTACTCATTTTATTATAAGAGAAATTTAAATATTTTAGGGTCCTACGTTACATTATACCTAATACAAAAATATTACTTTTGCATTAAATTTTTGAGCTAGCATTTGAAATTATTCCCTGAATTCAAAGGTTTATTAATAACTTAAATTTAAAATGAAAGAGTAAATAAAATCCCTTGTTTTATTTTCTACATATTCATCATAATGTCTGGATAACATAATACAGAAATTTTAAATAGTTTTATTATTCTTACAATCATTGTACTGAACTAATGTATTTTAAGACATAAAATACTTTAGAATTTCAATGGTGATAGAAGTTTATTATATTATGGTAGGTGTCAGTTTATATAGCAGATGATTATCTAATAAAACCAACATCTTTTTAGAAAAATGCATAACCATACAATATAATGTTATAAAATAATTTTGAGTGTGTACTGTTTTTTTATTTATTTATGTAATTGTATCAATACATAACTTAACATTTGTTTACACCCAATATAACATTTTACAATTTAATACTAACAATATTTACAAATAATTAAAACTACAAATTTTGTCCACAGCGAATGGTGGCAAAAATGCTAGCTCACAAGCTGCATGACATTAACAGTATATACTATTGTTTCCAGGTGCAGAGAGTGGGTAAAAGTAACAGGAAAAGAACATTTGGCACACTTACCAACTGAGAGATTACACAAAAATAAGTTTATGATTGGTAAACATTTTAAGGACTGATTTAAAAAAAGAATGCTATACCATTTCTGTTGCTCAATGCTCCACCCTAATCAGATGAGATGAAATTATAAAACAGTTATATCTATTAAAATATTTTACCAATTCTATTTGAATAAAATTTTGGTTTGATTCGATTTGATTTATTTCTCAACATAACTATATCTCAATTTATTACTGATTTTGTTTTAGTGGTAAATTGAAATTAAAATAATGACTTAATTTCTTATTAAACATTAACCACTACAACAAAATCAGTAATAAATCCCAAAAAAAAGAAAAGGCTAAGCGCACATCACTATCGATGGAATATTCATCGATATCGATAATTTTTTATCGACAGCACGTCACTAATCACTATGATTTATTGTAATGTTGGTAGAATTGATTGTATTTTTGATAGTTGGTAAGAGAGCGATTCTTTAGGCTGACTATTTACGATGGTCATATTGAATCTATGGGACTCCAGTCTCTTACTTATTTGCTCTGTGAATAAAACTATGTTCAATTTCTATAAGTCCTATTTTTTTACGAAAATAATAATTATTTAATAATATAAACATTTTATTTTCAAATTAATACAATGTCGGTAATACAACACACCCGAAAGATGTTATTTGCCGCAAAAGGCAGTAAATTATCAGGCCGCTTAAGTTTTTACATCATATCAAGAAACCTTATTTCGAAAAGTTTATTTTATAGTGAATTCGGTGATCCTCTCCAAGTTGTTAAATTCAGGGAAATGGAGGTACCACCTCTTAAGAACCAAGAAGTTCTTGTTCGTATGTTAGCGGCTCCAATTAACCCGGCGGACATAAATACTATTCAAGGTACAATATAATTTTAAGTACTGCAGATAATTTCTTCGAATCAATTGCCCAAAGTGAAAACGTTAAAAGTTTACTTTGATTTTATTATTTTCTGAAGATTCATTCAATAATAAGGTATTTTATTTTAATTATTTTATTTTTATGTTTTAATAAAAATGAGGGACTTTTATTAGAATATTCATTTGTTTACAGGTAAATATCCAGTTAAGATTAAATTACCTATTATACCAGGGAATGAAGGTGTAGGTGTTGTTGAAGAAATTGGTAAAGAAATATCAGGTATACGTCCTGGTAACAAGGTAATTATTACTACACCCTCAAAAGGTACTTGGAGGAACGTTGCAGTTTTCGAAAAAGATGCTTTGAGAGTAATACCAGAAGATTTAGGATTAGTTGAAGCTGCTACACTAACAGTCAACCCTTGCACTGCTTACAGAATGCTATCAGATTTTAAACCTGTAAAGGATGGCCTTGTTGTGATACAAAATGGTGCAAACAGTGCCTGTGGACAAAATGTTATACAAATTTGCAAAGTCTGGGGAGTTAAAAATATTAACATTGTCCGAAATAGGCCTGAAATCCAAGAACTTAAGAAGTATCTTGAATGCTTAGGCGCAACACATGTACTCACGGAAGAAGAACTACGTACAACCAATATATTTAAGGATAATGTTATTAATAGGCCATCATTGGCATTAAATTGTGTAGGTGGCAAAAGTGCCTTAGAACTAACAAGAACTTTGGAGAAATCTGGTATTATGGTAACTTATGGAGCTATGTCAAAAGAACCAGTCAGCATTCCAAACTCTGCACTTATTTTTAAAAACATCTCATTCCATGGATTTTGGATGACAGCATGGAGAGAGAAAGCCTGTGCTGAAGAAAAGGAGAAAATGATGGAAGATATAATAACTTTAATGTGCGAGAAGAAGTTGAAGGGCCCTGTTAGTAAAATGATTAAATTTGAAGACTATCAAGATGCTCTCAAAAAATCACTTACGTCACAAGGCTTTACGGGCTGCAAATATATTTTAGATTTTACCAACTGAACAGTGTCACATATTCTTTGTAAATATATACCTGTGTAATAAAGTGTAGCTTGGCAATATAGTTTCTAATTCACATTATCTGTTGTGTTTCATTTTAAACTTTAAAAATTATTAATTGTACTTAATTATTATTCTTAATTATTTCATGGTAATCTTTTTTGAATATGCTTGTACAATCTTTTTTGTATTACAGGTAGAAATTATTGCTTGCCAAAATTACCTCGTGTACCTGGTGATGAGGGTGTTGGACAAGTTGTCGAAATTGGTAGTCAAGTTTGCACTGTGGAAACTGGTGAAAGAGTTGTCCTTACTTCAAGACTACTTGGATCCTGGCAATATTATGGCATATATCATGAAAGAGATATCCATGTTATATCCCCTAACATCCCCCTTCCTGAAGCATCCATGTTGACCATATCTCCCTGTACTGCCTATAGAATGCTCAAAGATTTTAGAAAGCTCCAACCAGGCCAAACTGTTATACAAAATGCTGCCAACAGTGCTTGTGGGCAGTGTGTTATACAGCTCTGTAAGGCTTGGGACATAAATACCTTTAATATTGTTGCTAATCATTGTGGCTATGATTCTGTAAAAAAACATCTTTTGAGCTTAGGTGCGACAGCAGTACACACTCTAGAAGAAGCAGAGGAATTTACAAGTTTTACTACAGCATTAACTAGACCTATTTTAGCTTTGAACTGCATGGGTGGTAGGTTTGAAGATGTGATGTTAAAACTTCTTGAAAAGAAGGGCAGTATAGTTTACTACGGATCTGCTTTCAATTTACCAATTTGTAAACATGTTTTACGTCCTGATGTACCTTTTCACAAGTTCGATCTTGGTGCATGGGATGCTTATGCAGCTACACTCCAAAAAGATGTCATGATGAATGATATTATTAAATTAATGGTAATTGGAAAATTCAGAGCACCTGCATATCAACCATTAGAACTTAAAGATTATATTTATGCTCTTAAACATACTATATGTTGTGATGCTTTCTCTATTAATAATTATATATTCGATTTTACTTTACCATAGCATAATTAATTTAAATATATTAATCACACAAGTCTGGCTATGTCATATATTTAAAATAAATAAAGAATATTTGATTATAGTGTTTTATTACATTTATCAATTAGGACTAGAAATCTCCAAGACTCCTAGACTCCAATATCAGCATTTAGTTAACTGGATATTAGCTGGACAATTGCTTGTCCGAATTAATCATTGGTGGCAACGCAAAGTTTGTTAAATAGGTACCTACATGTTACACGTTGAAAACTTTGTAAAAAAAGGCCTTGCGATACAGGATTTTGGCAATCTTGTCCTCAATACAACGCAAAAATATTGAGAAATGATGATCTTGGTTTGTGGTTTATGTAGCGATGCTACCTACAAGTATTATAGTGAGTCGGAGTGAGGCTGGTTGCTGCGTGAAACAGGAGAGAATAGCCCTGCTAGATGATCGGCCGAAGTGCAGTGTGCTGTCCCTATAGCTGATTTACCTACAGGTGTCGATCAAGCCTGCGCCCACGCTGAAATAAGTACATACGTGGTCAACCACACAAATCATCATCAATGCGTTTATTTAAAATTATTTTAGAAAAGTATCATTCTGTTCGGGTGCTTCATATATATAAGATTTAAAGTACAGATTTTTTTATCATTATAACACAATAATATAGTTATCAATTTCGATGGTTCATACATTTTGTCTTAACTTTAAAAAGTACTAATTGCTGTAATTTGTATTATTCTATTCTATATCTATGGATGGTTATTATACTCTTTTTTTGGTTTATGGTTATCAACATTGATAAGCTGACAGTGACAATGACAACTGACAATACAATTTTATAAATTACAGTGTTCCCAACGTAGGAGTTTTACTCTTAAATTTAGGAGGGAAATAAGTGCGTTGGGATTTTTAGGGGCCATATTAGGAATAAATCTAGAAGTATTATGATTTTAAAAAGTAAGAAACTAATTAACATTTTAATATAAGATAGTTTCGTTTTAAGTTAATATTATCAAACCTTATGTATTTATCTGAATGGTTTTGGACACAATTATTGGCATAGTATAATAAAAATGGTTGCACAAGCTTTTAGTTACTATAGTCTGCACTTTCCTCTCCTTCATTTGCCAACTATTAACATAGTCTTATCTTTGTCCACCGTCATGTGCATTTCGTATGTACACTTAATCATACTGTAAAAGCCCTTAAAACCGAAAAATGCGAAATTTGAATAAATAGTAAAATGAGAATTGATGCTTACGTATCTTCAAACGAAGATACGATAGATAAATGTAATTAAGTCCTAATTGTTTTTATTTTTTTTAAAGAAGACTTCCGATTAATTGCAACGATTTTAAGGGTTTTCGACAGCAGTGTAGGGGTAAATATTTTTCGAAGTTGGTAGCATTGTTAAAAAATCAATACTCGAGTATAACTTTCAGTCATTCAAGAATTCAATTATTTTGAATTTTTCAGTGTAACTAATACATATTAATTATTATGTTGCAGAAGTAAAAATTATTGAAAACAAAACTGAATAGTCAAACAATTAAAATTTGCATTTGAATATATAATGAACTATATTTTATTGTTTACAAGGAATACATAAGTCAGGTTAGGTAAATATATATTAACTTTTCTATGCTTTCATTATAATCTTCCTCTTTTTGCGAGCATATTAAAGAAATCATATGTTTTTAGAATGGATAAAAGCAACTATGAGACTTACGAGTTCTTACCAGTTAACACTGCAGATACTGAAAGTGACCAGTTCTTTGTTGTAAACGACGATGGAACAGTTTCAACTGGTAAGAAATACATACTTATTAATTTATAACATAAACTCGAAATAAGCCAACTTTTTAATTATACTGAGATATGATCGTATTATAGTATAAATATAACCTCAAAATTCAATTCATAAAAATTAGTACTCTTAACGCCAGTTAACATGACGGACGACGAAAAAAATTTCTCCAAAAAGGTTTTTCGCAATCCAAATATTTATAGTCATCAATATATAAAAATCTAGTATTAAGAAATATTGATCATTATTATCAAATATGATGTTGTAATTGTATTAGAGTTCGGGATCATCAAACAGTTTTGATAGTGTATTTTTTGGAAATCTAGGGACATAGGTCAGGTGATAAAAAGCTGAATGCAGTGAAAGAAAAGCTGACATAAATTTATTATTTTTAACTCGAATCATCAGTACTGAAGTTAATTTGTTTTGTTATAATTATATCCATACTAATATAATAAATGGGAAAGCAACACTGCCACAGTTACAGGCCTAAGTCACTGAACCGATTCTGATGAAATTTGTCACACCACCTTGGGAAAAAAAAACAGACTTTTTGCTGCCGAAAAAGGCTCAAAGGGGGTGAAAGATTTTGTGGGAAGATGTTGTGCTGCATTAAAAAGTTATTCACATGGGTGAAGCTGTGGGCAAGAGCTAGTTTTTCTATAATTTAACTATTGTTTATAATTTTAGTTAATAGGCCTGTTCAGTATGTAGGTTAATTTCGAGATCATAAAGAAGATGAATCCCAGTCTGTGGTGTATGATGTCCCCTCTCAAAACTTTTGTATGTTGATGTGGATAACTCTGCTGAGCCCATATCTGTGTCTGGTATATAGTTATGAAATTTTATTGATAAATGTTTTTAATATTCTATCAATATGGTATTGGTCAGGTTTATTAATAGTGTAACTGCCTTTAATGCAGATGATTCTAACTCAGGATAGTTATTTGTATTGACTATTTAATTGTATATGTGCTTCAGGAAGTATAACATACTGTGATAGTTCAAGTAGTTATCAAAATTATTTTCTTATCTTTTTATCCTGTTTACAACTTAGTAACATGGTAAACTAAGCCTAAATGTTTAATAATATGTAGGGATTATATTAAGTTTTATGTAAAAGCATTTCATGGTAATCATAAATAATTTTTTTTAGACCAGTTCATATTACCAGAGGGTGACAGTAACATGTATGCAAACAGTTACTTGTTACAGGTGGAAAACGAGAAACAGGAGCAGGTATGACTTTTTAAACCACTTAATCACATTAATAATGATAATAATATATTATCTGAACTTCAAATAACTTAATTGTTTAATTAAAAAAATACCATATAGATGGGTACATGAGTATCTCCTTTGTATTTGGGTCATCATGGAATTGTATAGACAGACAATGCTTAAAATATTGACACCGTTGTGGCGTTGTAGGTAGCGAGTCTGCCTTAAACGCCACAGGTCGCGGGTTCGATTCCCGCTCGGAGCATAATATGTTTGTATTGACCACGCAAGCATATTTTCTGGTCTGGGTGCATTTGTCCTTGTCATTATGAATGTTTCCGGACCCCGACACAGGATATTACTATCCTAATGGGGGCCGTTGAGTGTGGAACGCTTATTTATTTTATTTATTTATTAAGTCTCGACGGTTGCGGCTTCGATTCCCGCTCGGGCAGGTGTTTGTTAAAATTTCTGTCTTGGTCTAGACGTTTGTCCGTGTGGGTCTCCCCACCGTGCCTCGGAGAGCACGTTAAGCTGTCTGTCCCGGTTATTATCATCATCTGATAATAATCGTTAACTCTTGATAAGTAAATTACTCTTATCCAATGAGTTATTGGTTCGCCCTTAGGGTTGCGGAGGTCAGATGGCAATCGCTCCGTGTAAAAACTAGTAACCGGTCAAATCCGGATAAGAGTAATAAGCAGACCCTGGGTACATAAAATACCAGGAATAATGTTATGATGAAGAAGACAAAGCTTAATATAATTAGGTGTTGCCTACGTAAAGATGGGAGCACTTTCCGCATTGGGTCATTTTAAAGCAAACACTGCATATATAGTGCTCATGCACCAATTATAATAAGAATATAAAAGTGCGTAACAACATTTAGATTTATTTTGGCAGATGGAACAGGATAATGTTGATCAATATGAGGAAACAACAGAGGTTACCAAAGTTTTGCCCGTTGAGGATGTTAATATAGAAAATGCTGAGAACAAAAATGAGGATTGTACTGAGGTTTTAATTTTTTGATTATTTTGAAATTGTCATTGATATTATAGTATAGGATGAACTTATAAATTAAGAACCTTTTTTTATGTTACTAAGTTTGCAAGCAAGCATACGGCCCACCTGATGTTAAGCGGGTGCTGTAGCTTAGTGCCCCGAACACAGTAATGCCATGGATAGTACTGCTTTACGGTAAAATATTTGACACTGCCGTACCTAGCCGGCCTCTTACAGCAAAAGACCAACAAAAGTCCGTTCAAACCAGTGTGCAACTCGTACTAGCGCTTACGTAGTATGCGCCCTTAATATTGTTGCCTGCTGAGGTTCGAAGATTTGAGACATAGGTTCGAGAAAGTCCGTTGTACTGAATGCACTGAATGGCACTTTTCGAGAACACGTCTTTCTAGAACCTACGCGTTGAGAAGTTGAGACAGAGTAAGAGTCGCGAGCGATTCTGAACGTTATGTCCCTGGTAATCTTAAAATGGTAGGTTCTCCGTAACAATATTTAATTATGCTATTGACACTCGCCACCATCGGTTCGAGCATACACATTCGGCGCGCGTGTGAAACTACAGTATACGGTCGAATAAAAAAACGCTGGCCTGTAACCGCCCTAAGACTACCGAAATAATCATAGTAGACCATATTGTTAATCTTTATAGTATTATTTTTTCTAGATAACTCTAAGCGATGAGCAGTATCAATTGTTAGAGAAAAACGGCTGGATTTTGTTAGAAATAAGTGAAAAAATATATTTATTGGACACTTTGGGGCTACATGACATCACAGAGGATGAAAGTATGTATAGTTTTAATTTAAAAAAAAATATACTAATAATCTTTTTATATTGAATATTATGTAATATGCTTAATGTTTGAAAATTTAATATATCATTTCAGAATTAATTGATAAATTGAAAAATGAAATACAAGGAAATAGTACTGATGAAGTCGTTTTAAGGTAAGTCCAATATGTGTATTGGAATTTTTTACATATTGTAAAATACTCGCGATACATTTTTCCAGAAGTCGTTACGAATTTAATGAGCCATCGTTCATATTTTTAGGAACTTTATTTCTAAAATTCTTTTTAACAATATATTAAAATGGTCTGGTCTTGTCGTTGAGCGTGTATCGTTATATAATAATATCGTCTGTGTCGAAGGTCTTGAAAGACAGACAAACACTAGAACAACCACCCAGACCGGCACACAAACTTGTATAGTCGAAACAAAATTACCCTCCTAGCGGAAATGGAACCCGCGCCCATCGACGGGTGGAGGTTTTAAATATCAACACACACACATACACACACACAAACACACACACACACAAACACACACACACACACACACACACAACGATCCAAAGGTAAGCAGTAAAGATACTAGACTTATTCTGTGAGTATTAATCCATGGACGAGTTGTCTCGTTTTTAAAATATTATTTTCTACTTAATGTATAGCTTAGGCTAAACTCACCCTGTTGAGGGACCTTTGATGGGTCCGAAAGTAGTCGGTACCTAAACCGATTGAATTTCAGTTTTAGCCGTTACATTTTACATAATAAATTATGTCTCACTATAGTTTTAACTTTTAATAATTTATAATTTTCTATTACAGTTCTATAAAAGAAGAAAACTTGGAAGGCAATTATGAAGAAATACAGAATGAGCAAAATCCTGAAGAAATTATTAAAGTTATAGTGACAGAAGATGATTTTGCTAATCAAAATTCAAAGAAAACTTCGAAATTATGTAAAATTGAACCAGGTTATTATCTGTCAAAATCCCTCAAATATAAATGGAAATTGTATGTTTGGATGTATGATACAGTGTTACATGAATTATAAAATTTAGGTTCACTTATCCCAGAAAAATGTTAAGCTACTGTGGGATAGACAGAAAACGAACTATAAGATTTAAATGTTAACGCGAGAGTCGCAGGTTCGATCCTGACCCCCTTGGGCTATTATCGTACCCACTCCTAGCGCAAGCTTCGAGCTTATTTGGAAGGACAATAGGAATATTAGTAATGTCTTGAAAAAAGCATTGCTAATATTCTTTATAAAAAAAAAAATTGATGTTAATTATTAAGGAATCAAAGATAATACGAAATAAGTCATATGTCCTAAACATTTTAGATGTTTTGTAATATACTTGGAAACCTATATAATACTTTATTATGTTGTTTTTAGGTAGTTCAAAAATGAAACAGTTTATGAAGAGACAAAGAATGAAAACCTGACTTTCAGTCAAACGGGGCATGATTATGTTATACTGAATTCTGTCAAAGAAACTTCTTATAAAAGGGAAAAGGATGCTCTTAGAATAAAAACTAATTTTTCATTTAGGGGTAAGATACATGTATTTATTTTTTATACTAATAATAAAACGGTAACTTATTAATCTCTGTAGACATAAGTGACCGCAATTTAAATATTTGTCTGTTTGTCTGGGCGTTTGTGGATGTTAATCACAGGAACTGCTTGACCAATTTGGCACACGAATAGCTTGTTACATAGTATACCATAACGAAATCTTTTTGGAAGAAAAAATTTGGTTTTCGGGCATTTATCAAAAAACTACTTTAAACCAGCGCAGGAACGGCTAGTTTTATAGTATTATATATAAAAAATTAAAAGTCTTATCTGAATTAGTGAAATTTTCCTATAACTAGATTCTGTACTATGAGATGGCAAACCCATACACATAAGAACAGACCAAGAAAATAGTCATGATATGCGCAGTAAAAAGAGAACGATTTACAACACTCCTTGCTTCTCTTTCTAGCTGCGACCAAGCACTTCACGCTCGGCATACGCTCGGGTGGTTTTGTGTCCCCTCGCTAAACTTCATCCGCGCTAGAAAAGACAAGCATTATCATTCGCTCTCTTTTTATCGAGTCGTAATGTTCCCTTACACAATAACCCTATTAGCGTAGTCTATTCTTATATGTCTATGTGCAGACTACTTTAAATGCTTATTTGGCACTTTACATACATAGTTAAAAAAATTATATAACAAAATTTATTTTTCAGACATTCCACCTCAAATAGTATTAGGAAAAAGTATAAATGGTAAGAAACTAGTGGCAAGTGTGAGGACGGAAAAGTCGTATTGTAGGAATGGGAAAGGTTTGAAAACGATGCCTGAACAGGAATCATGTAAGTGTACTTATTATTATTGCTATTATTTTTCAAACTAACCTTTATTCTTCTTCTTCCTAGCATTATTCCCGCTATTTTTTACCCAGGGTCTGCTTATTAGTCTTACGGATTGGACAGGTTACAAGTTTCTATAGTGTGATTGCCATTTGTCCTCCACAACCAGTAACTCATTAGATAGGAGAAAATTACCCATCATGAGTTAACGATTATTATTAGATGATAATAATTGGCTGCTTAATGTGCTCTCCGAGGCACGGTGGGGAGACCCATATTGACAGACGCCAGGAAAGGAATGGATATTCGTTCTAACTTTCATTTATTTAAATCCTTAACCTAACTAACCTTAGTTTATAATTATGAAATAGTTCTCATTTTAATAATACTTTTATTTCAGTGTTTATAATTATATTCAGTATTTAACTTTTTATTGTGTACAGAACTTAACCATACTTTAAAAAAATAGAAATAAATTATTTATCTATTTTTAATTACATTTTAAATACTAACAATTATATACTCAGGTAATGTGGGCCTTGATGAAGCCATGTTTGATAATTTGATACAAGAAGTACTGTGGGGCACCGCTGAGAAATGCTCTGTAAAAGATGTGACTGCCGCTGAAATTGTTGTGGAGCAACTACTCCGGGTGCCAGCATTCAGACCAACAGTTTTAGAGAAACGTTTGATAATTACAAAGGTGATGACAATTTATTAACATTTATTATTAGAAATATTATTATTATATATAATTATCATTAGTATTCTTCATGGACACACATGTACTTGAAAATTAAACAGACAAGGTTTTATTAATTTTAATAATTTAATTAAATTTCGAAGCCTCAATAGTTCAACGGTAGAAGGGCCGACTTCGCTCCGTTAACGCGAGAGTCGAGGGTTCGATCCTGACCCCCTTAGGCTGTTGTCGTACCCACTCCTAGCGCAAGCCTCGAGCTTATTTGGAAGGGCAATAGGAATATTAGTAATGCCTTGAAAAAGCATTGCTAATACCCTAAAAAAAAGGCATTTATAAGATTATATAAATAAATTTTAACTATCCCTAAGCACACATTTGTTCCAATTGAATATGAAAATTGTATGACCTAGAAGAAACTTATTTTTAGGCTGATGATACGATATAAATAAATATGACATTGAAAGTTTGAAAAAGTTTTACGCACAAGGGTGTAAAGTAATAATATGTATATGGGAATGGTTTTACACGCGGGCGAAGCCGCTGGC
Source organism: Hestina assimilis (assembly GCA_023373885.1). Taxonomy (NCBI): domain Eukaryota; kingdom Metazoa; phylum Arthropoda; class Insecta; order Lepidoptera; family Nymphalidae; genus Hestina; species Hestina assimilis. The sequence continues at coordinate 9,346,273 of CM041754.1, forward strand.
GGAAGCTAGTAAATAAATAAATGCTATACACACAACGGCTCCTTTAGGATAGTAATATCTTGTGTTGGGAGTCTGGAAACACACACACAATAACAAGCACAAACACACCCATACCGGAACACATGCCTGTAATGGTCAACACACACATCGGCCCCGTGCAGGAATCGTATGCTCGATCTGTGTGTCTTAGTATTATAAGTTCTGTTTTAGCATATTTTCTACTATTAGAGTTTTTAAAATTGTTAATTAAAGATCACAAGATATTCATAAAATATTTAATTTCCAGGTTATAACACAAGAATTTGACGAACCACATTATGCTTACACTGAAACAATCCCTACACTGGTAACGGGTAAAGTTACAAAAAATGATGGGAAAATGAGTTTCATGTATTTACCTGAAATGCTTCAAATGGCTGTTGAAGGTATTTTTTTAGTATTAAAATAAACACGGGAAGTTTTCAGAAAAATTGAAGTACATCAAATATGTGTACACAATATCATAAACATCAGAATTGTTTAAATAATTGTAAGCTTATTAATTTTCGTTATTAAATACACATGTATAGGTAAGCAGCCAGGGTCTCTCTCTCTCTCTCTCTATCTACCCCCTTCTCTCGGTTGGATAGATGGATATTTGTTACTCTTTGACCCAAAAAAGTAGAGCAGAAAAATTGTTACATAATTTGTATGTAAGATTGTTTTACTATTTCAGATGATGATGACGATGATCTGAACCAAAGAAAAGACGCCGTAGAAGGTGATAATTACTTGCACATACATATAAAAGAAATGAAAGGAGCCGATGGTATCACAAGAATTTCCATTACACTTAATAAACGTCGTAAGTATATATAAATATATTCAACATGTCTAATTACAAGCACGACGACCATTGTGGCGTGCTGGTAGCGAGCCTCGGCGATCGCGGGTTCGATTTACGCTCGAAACAGATGTTTGTTAAAAAAAACTGCTTCGTTCTGGGCGTTTATACTTGTGAGTCACACAGTGCTTCGGAGAACATTTAAGCTTTCGGTCCCGGTTGTTATCATAACATCTGATAATAATCATTAACTCTTGTTAGGTAACTTGCTCTTATCCAATGAGTTCTGGTTCGCTGTTATGGTTCTGGAGGAAAGATGAAAATCGCTCTGTATAAAAATTTTGTAATGATATCTTAAAATATATAAAAATTAAGGGTAGCAGTCCATACATGTAACTTACTGTTGAAAAAAAAAATTGAAACCTATGACAATGTGTGAGATATCTTTGGATAGGTCTTTCAAAATGATAAGGAGGTTTGATTTTAACTTTTTTCATTACGTCAGTGTTTGTTGAGATATTCGCTCTTAAAGTCATAAAAATTGTGTGTAAAGACAAGCCCCATCTAACTTTTGAACTTGACTCATAATTATTTTTACTTTATCGGTATCTCTACTTTGTCAAAAGTTATAACGCAGTGTCATGCTTGGAATCCGACGAACATGCTACGGAAAATTATAATTATTATCAACGGGGCCTTACACTTGTTTGCCATTATCATGGTTTTACAATTTAAAAATTATATTTAAGAAAAAATTTCATTTTCATTTCAGATATTTCGTTAAAAGATGCCAATAAAATGAAGAATGGACAAAATATGGTATATGCATGTAGCGCTTGTGCTGCGGTGTACAAAACTGAAGAAGGGCTGAGATTGCATCAAGAGGTAATTTAGGAATTTAAATTTTCTCTTATTGATTCGCTGAAAATGGCAACACATAGCAAATCTGTAAAAAAAAATGTTGGTCGAAGGACGCGCGGTAACGAAGCTATTTGATTTTATTTCATATTCCAACCCATACCACCCACATCTTTCTATCCCACCACATACAAATCCTTGCTACCTCACTTCATGGCACCCCTTGCCATCCCTGCGATAACACACTTTGTCACCCCTTCCTACACCACCCCAAAAACAAGACAGTGCGAGTTAACGCTTTCCTTTCGATAATAAATCGAATAACGCTTTTTTGGCGCATCGTTTTGTTCCGCCACCCTGTGATAAGAAACCAAAAAGGAACAAAAATGTCTTACATTTATTTTAGTATCATGTTAGTTTATCTGTTTGATGCAGCAATAAATATAGTCTATAACCTTAAACGACTATGGTCGCAGGTTCAATTAAGGCTCGTGGTTGTTTATATTTCCGGACGTATCAGATTCAAACACACAAGCCTTTCTATACCTTCTGATTGTAAGACCTATGTACCTATAACTTGTGACAATTTGAACATATTAAAATATTTAATATTAATTTTTTTTTATGTTACAAGTTGGCAAACAAGCATACGGCCCACCTGATGGTAAGTGGTAGCCGTAGCCTATGAGCGCTTGCAGCACCATTAGTAGGCGCCACTCACGCGTTGCCAACCTCGAGATATTAGTTCTTAAATCTCCTCTGCCCAGTAATTTCACTAGAGTAGTGCCCTTCAAACTGGAACACAGTAATGCCTAAGCACTACTATTTGGCGGCAGAATATTGGACACTGCGGTGGTACCTACCTAGCCGGCATCTTGCAACAAAAGACCTGCCACCAGTGTGACTGATTGCACTGGTGGAATAATCTCTGCTGTGACAGAGGTTATCCATTTATTTCGATTTTACATATTTATACTTTTATTCACAGACTGAATGCATGGAAATAGACAATAATTTAACAATTGAAGAAGAAAACTCAAATGATACATTCACCATAATCAATACTGATAAAGGCAAACAGTTTATGTGTAATCAATGTCATGTAAGTATATGATGATGATGATGATGATGATGATGGTGAAATTGATGTTGATAGAAGCGAAATATCACTTACTCATCATCACTGTGATCTCTAAAACGATTTATTATGTAATAATTAATTTCACCTACAATAAATATTATTATATTTCAGGTTGTATTTCCAAAATTAGCAAATTGCCAGCAGCATATTAAGACACATCCTAAACAGGATCTAGAAAATAATAAGGAGACTCCTAGTCATAGCAAAACGGATGAAGTGAAGAGATCAAAAGGTGCATTTAAATGTAAAATGTGTCCTAGCTCATATTTCCATGCGGCAACACTGTCGAAACACATTGTATCCAAACATATTAAATTAAGAAAATTTTAAATAAATAATTCAAATGGAAAATTTGACTTTTATTAACAATTATTATAAAATATTAGATAAACTTTTCACAATTAAACTATAGGTCAGTTAATTGATACATAAATGATCGATCAGAATCCGCAATTGATCAACTACTGCGATTACTAAATTATTAATAATTAATTTCTTAAAATATCCAGATTCAAAAAGTATTGTTTCTATAATATGAAAAATATAAACTTTCAGATAATTTTTACGTAAATGCTCAACCAGAATCCAGTCCAGAATCATAGAAAGATCACTTGTCGGTCGTAGTGTCGTTAGCTCGTAACTCGAAACTGAGAATCATTTGATTTTTTTTTTTTTTCCGGAGTGTCCATTGCTGTTGGCCCTAGTGGCCTTGACAGCGTCACCGGTGGGGAGAATCATTTGACTCGCCGGCCAGCTTATATAGCTCGGAACAAGGGTTCGAGAAAGTTCCACCTTTCCAGTACGTACGTGTTACGAAGGAAAGAGACAAAAAGTAGAGAGCGATTTCGAATCTTATGCTCCTGGTAATAACTTTCTCTGTTACAATATGTTACAACATATAAATCTACTTATTTAGAAGATAAATATTTAAATAGTTTGTAGATATCAATGTGAAACAAGAATATTTTCTGTTAGCATACTATTCTAAGAGCATTTTTAACGAATTTCCTCTGGCTAGTGCATATTATCTATAAAGTCTATGGTAGTTAAAAATATTTTTTTTTTAACGTTTATAACCATTGCATTGTACATACCTACAGAAACTCTTTATTTCTGTTTTATCGTAGCCTTTTTTATCAATAAACTACACAATTTTCAGAAATATATACTAACTCTTTTATAAATCTCCGTAAGCGGTTAAAATATGGGTCAAAATGACTGGAACGTCATTTGCCAACAGCTTTGATTTTTTATTATACACCTGATTTTTTTTTAAATTTTATAAATAATGGCTGTATTTGATATTTTTAATCCATTAGCAAATATAACCCCACGTTTTACCGAAGAACAGTTATCTGAAATCATCGAATGGTTCGACAATAATGCGAAGCCTCTCTTAGCTATTAACGGCCAACCCACTAACGTAATAACCGTTGACCAATTGAAAGAATTTTATGCATTGAAAAAGTACAATTTCGTTAAAGTGATAAAAATAAATAATAAAAGATAATGATGATAAAGCAAAATACGGTTTTTGCTTCTAGGTACCATAGAAGACATTATCATTATCCAAGTTATGCAGAAATTATGACTGAAGTAGAAAAACTAAAAGCAGGAGTAACGAGAATGATAACTAAAGATCAACTCATTTACATAATGGATAAATGGATTCTATTCCCTGATATTAAACATGAATTACTATTAGCTTTCAAAGTTTGTATTTAAAATAATTTATTTTTATTAATTATTTATAACTAACGGTACTCAAGTATTCAAATTGTAGGTTTTTGATACTGAAAAACGTAACTTTTTGGAAATAGATGATATTAAAGTAATAGCTACAAATTACGCAAATGCTTTTAACGAAGATGAAACACGAGAACTGCTACGTGATGCAAATGTACGAGGGGATGGCAATGTTTTCTATGAAGACTTTATAGAAAGCTTATTTAGTGTTGCCCCAGAACTTTACCAAATGAAGGTTTCTTTTAAAACTATTTCTTAAGTTTTTTTTTATCTTACTAATATAATAAATGTGAAAGTTTGTGTGTACGGATGTTTGTTGCTCACTCACACACAAAAAACGGCTGAACGGATTTAGATGAGGCACAGATACATATTGTTACCTGAAGATGGGTCTTATTGAATCCAGACTAATTATTTTTATTAGCAAATCTAATATCATTGAAATTAAGGATGAACAGTTTTGAAAGAATTTTGGTGTAGAAAATAGATGTAGGAAGAGGGTGAAATAGGCGATGAAGTTTTTTTATCAGGAACCATTCAGTTGTATTGCAATTTAAGTACCTCATTAAAAAACGTTATTCACGCGGTTGTAGCTGCAGACAGATACTAGTAGTTTTATAATTTTGTTTATTCAAAAGGCTGAATTTTTGTACGATGACCCCGATGAAGATCCCTCTGTTTTGCCTGAGCCTGTTGAAGAAGAAGAATCTGCCCTTCCTCCTCCTCCGCCAGCTACATAATTACACCAAGCAATGTAAAAAAATAAAATAATGCTTTTCATTAAAAAAATCTTTTATTCTATTTCTTAACTGAGCATTATGCATTGAAAAACTTATGGAGGAAAACTCTATATTCGGGATCCCAGTGTTGAAATTGGTGAAAATTTAAGGATTAACTGACGCCAGTAACAAAGTGTCTAGAATAAAAAAAAATAAACGGTGCATATGCGAAGTTTGAATGAATCTGGAAAATTTTCTTTTGAGGTGTTTAATTATTTAGTTCGTTTCCTTTGTTTGACAGCGCATCAATATATGACACCCATTCATTCATTTACATTTTTCACCATATAGACCACAGAGCGTATAACCTATAGACAAATATTCCATATCTTAGAGTTCAGTGTTACTACCTCAGTATTGCCAGAAAGTTAAAATTTACAAGTGACATGTCACGCATGACATGTTAACTTCTGTCTTCTGTAATTCTGTTACCCAGATAATGTGTAGGCATTTTACAAAAGAAAACATTTATAACATACCGCTTTTCCCGTTATTCTTTTTGTGTTAATTTTTGTTCATAAGTACATTTATGTAGAGTTACGTATATAATATTTTATACTTATCAATTATATTGCTTAAATCTTACAAAAAGTTCAAAGCAATGGATCTAGAAGACAATGCAATGGGGTTGACCCAAGAACAGACTGATAAAATGCTGCAATTTCAAGATTTAACTGGCATCGAGGATATGTCAATATGCAGAGATGTATTACAAAGACATCAATGGGATTTAGAGGTAAACAACTTACTATTTTCGATTCGATTCGAAGCGTGAATTTTAAGCGGACTTTTAAGTTTTTAGAGCTGTTTATGTATTGTAAATAATTTTATTTTAAAATAATATACTTAATTTTATCTTATATGCATTAAGGACTTGAATAATTTTTAGGTTGCCATTCAGGAGCAGCTTAACATAAGAGAAGGTCGACCTTCGGTCTTTGCGACTGAGGCGAGAGCACCTCCAGTAGTGCATGACCACATAGCACAGCAAGTATTTACAGACGAAGCCCCAGAAGGGCCAGTAGGAGTGAGAGGAATACTACGCTATGTTGTGAATTTAGTTGTATCAATGTGTTATAGTACAATATCTTCTGTATTAAATTTGTTGTTAAGTTTTGTAAGAAATGATGAAAGAAGATGTAAGTACAGCCACATCTTTGCAGAAAAGTTCTTTTAAACTTTCAGTTCATGTTTCACACTTCTTTATTTATATCTGAGTTTTAGTCAAAAATTTATTTCTGAATTCGTTATAAAAGCCTCTGTTTTCCCCTTAGGCAGGCAATATGGGGAAGTACTGTCTCATAAAATATTGACGGAGAATATCATTCCTGTTGTGATTATCAGGAAAAAGGACAACAGTTATATTCTTGTTGTTTATATTTAATTTACTTCAAATATCAATACAATTAGAGACAAAAAGACAGATTTTCTATTAATTTTATCTGACAGCTGCCTTCCTTAAATTAACATTCAAATTGGATTACTAAACTAAGGCTTGACTTCTTATATCTTAAAGAACCACACAAATATGTATACTTTTTCAAAAAACACTAGAGTAAATGTATTAACAAGAAAATGTTTCGCCTTCTTAGTAATATTAACAATACTTTTCCAGTGGTGACAGATCCTCTGGGTGATGTGATGGGCTTTATTAATAACTACACAACACGATACAATCCACACCCAGTGTTCTACCAGGGGACATATGCACAAGCCCTGAATGATGCTAAAAATGAGCTAAGATTTCTAATTGTATATCTACATTCAGAATCAGCTACGGAAACACAAAATTTTTGCAGGTATCTATAAATATAAGTAACATTATATCATAATGATATGAATTAGTTTTCTATTAGAAGGAAAAATCCTCTGTAATTTTAGTGTATATGATTTCATTTCATGTGAATCAGTTGGCAACTAAGCATATTACTCACCTGATAGTAAATGGTTGTTGTAGCCTAATGGTGCTTGCAAGACCATAGATTTATAGGTGTCCCTCACAAGTTGCTAACCTCGAGATATATTTTCTTAAATCACCTTTTCCCAGTAATTTCACTAGTTACAGTGTCCTTCAAACTGCAACACAGTATATTGCTTTACGGTAGAATAACTGACACTGCAATGGCCGACCTCTTGTAATAAAGGGCTACCAATAAATTATCACTTCCTTTTAAATTTCGGAACCGTTAATATTTGTGTTCTATATTTACCCAGTCACAAAGTATATCAAGGTTAAAGTTTGATATCATGACTTATTCATTGTTATTGTTACACAAAAATAAAAGTTCAGTATATGTCTAAAACACATGTGATTTAAATAATGGATGAATAAAAGATAGTAATTTTATGTGTCAATCAAGATTTCCTGTTTTTGTTATTGTAGATCTGACTTTACTGGAAAGTAAAATACACTGACAAACTAATGAAAGTAGTGGGTTATGTTTTTTTTTTTTCGATTTAATCCAACTCTTAAATATTCAATTATTATAATATTTGTGTTTATAAACAGTGAAATTCTTCTTATATCTTTTTTAAAAACAATGCTAATAAAAACAGTAGTGTAAAATTATGATATGATATTGAATACATTAGAATTAGGGTTAGTTATAATTTTGGTAATATCAAATCAGTTACCTACAAAAAACTTTTTAGTTTATCGTTTAGCATCATTAATAATGCCATATCAAAAGGCTGCATCTGTTTTAATGTGAAATTATCGCAATAATTAACGCGCTAAGGCGCAGGTGGCGCAAAGTGGTAATAATAGGAACATAAGAAACTATATAATAGAAAACATTTGTGGAGTGCAGGCGTCTCGTTACAGTTTACACTTTACTATGTATAAACAACCAATGCCGGATTAACTATAGTAGCAAAAGTAGCAATTGCTACGGGCCCCGCAAGAAAAAGGCCCCGGGTATCCAAGCCCGTCAACGTATCATAAGTATATTAACACAGTTTCGGAAAAAAAATTAAATACGTCCTTTTTTTAATGGCACAGTGTGCAAATAAACCTATTAAGTAGTGATTGTTCATACCCATATTACTAAGATCCAGACCCATAGCGGATCAAGGACCCGGGGATAAAATTGCTACGGGCCCCACGCTTGCTTAATTCGGCAGTGTAAACAACATATAGAGACACAATTAATTTAAGAATGAATACAATCATTATAATCTTCATTACAGGACAACACTGTCAAATCCAGAAGTGATCCAATACATAAACACACATGGTCTATTCTGGGGCTGTTCTATTGACACGTCGGAAGGCTGGCGAGTGGCGCAGTCTGTCGGGGGGCGACGGTACCCGTTGTTGTGTGTGGTGTGCGTAAGGGAGCATCGCATGACGGTGGTCGCTCGGAGCGAGGGCGCCTGCGCTCCCCAGCAGCTACTGGTCAGGCTCCAGAGGGTAGTGACGGAGAATGAACCTCATCTTGCTGCAGCAAGAGCTGATAGGTAATATTATATATGGTTTTATTAATGCTTAATAATATATATTTTCAACGTGGGTTTGATTCTTTTTGGAATGTGTTGCGTGTTGCTGGGTGGCTGCCTGTTTTAATAAGTGATTCCCAAACCTTGATACAGGATGATTAATCTTTTGGAGCAGTTGAGTGTGTTGTTGTTGAACTCGAATGGGAATTGGAAAAAATTATAAAATATCACTATCGTATGAGGCTGCACATCAGCAAACAGCCTCAAGTGCGTTGTTAAAGTTTTTGCATCACGTAATCATCTTGCTATCCTCCTCCGGTAGAGTCGAGCGCGAGGTGACGGCGCGGCTGCGCGCGGCGCAGGACGAGGCGTACGCGGAGTCGCTGGCGGCGGACCAGGAGAAGGAGCGCCGGCGCGCCGCCGACCGCGCCGCGCGCGACCAGCTGCAGCGCGACCACCTGCACAAGCAGATGCTCGAGGAGCAGCGCAAGAAGGACGTACGTACTGATACGACTTACCATCTAGCTGATGATTAGCACATTATTACCCGGTTTTTAAAAAGTTTTTGAAGTGAACTTCTTCAGAATCGTGATTTCAAATCGGGCAACGGAAAAAACGACACGTAAGAGACACAAATACAAAAATCTGCAGGAAAAATGAGATAGAAATATACATATTACTTTATATTATCGGTCTCTCCTTTTTGCGCCATGCTTTAGTGAGCCAGAGTGAGAGAGCAAATGTCGGTGTGTATGTATATATATATGTATGCGGCTACGTATTACAGCTTTTTAGTAAGAAGTCAGCGTGGTATCTTATTATTTAACAGTGTTTGTGAATATTTTTATATCTTGTTACATGTATTCATCTCATTCTTTTGTCGATTTACTAAAGATTCACTTCTATCGTGTGTGAATCGCACACACACCTTTTTTAAAAATATTTTTGGGTTTTGTGACCGTATAACTCAAATCGATCAACGATCAACTGAACTAGAAGCGTACCCAAAGTGTGTGAGCAGGCTGTGTATTTTGCTGCTACAACAAAAAATACTAGAAGTAAAAAAAAATAATAAAGGTGTATGGGGTTATACAAGAAACTTGATATTTTGAGGTTATATGCTGGATCATATGAACTATAATAGATAAATAGTTGGAATTTTTATTTCAAAGTATTTATGATATTTACATAAAATCTTCTTTAAGTAACTTCAAATTCACTTATCCAAAGTTACTTTTTAAGGTTACTTTAAAATTACAATATTGAGATTTTTGTAAATACGATATTCTATCTGAATATAATTTTATAGATGTTGTTTAAATAAAATTAATTATTATTGTTATAGGTAATAGCAGCTCGGGAAGCAATGGTCGCCAAGTTGCCCATTGAACCGTCACCAGGAACAGGCGCGGTCGCACTGCTCATACGACTCCCCGGAGGAGAAAGGCTTACACGACGTTTCCTTCTGACACATACGACACAGGTATTAGTTTATGCCTACAGAATCTCTTGAAATCAGACAACCTGTCTTTAGCCTTGACGGTCGCAAGTTCGATTCCTGCTCGGGGCGAATATTTGCATTGATCTTACAAAGGTTTGTTTTGGTCTGGGCGTTTGTCCTTTTAGGTCTCCCCACTGTGACTCGGAGAGCACGTTAAACTGTCGGTCCCGTTTGTTGTAAAAATAAGATCTGACAATTAATCGTTAACTCTTGATAGGTAATTTGTTCTTATCCAATTAGTAAGTGGTTCGCCCTTAGGGTTGCGGAGGTCAGATGGCAATCGCTCTGTATAAAAAGTAGTAACCTGTCAAATACGGATAAGAGTAATAAACAGACCCTGGGAACCCTGGGACCTGGGAAGTTTAAAAAACAGCATGTACTAACTGCAACCACATATTTTAGTTAGTGGTATATAAAATAAAAAAGCGTAATTAAAATTTTTCTTTCAGGATTTATATGATTTCGTATTCAGCAATTTACAAGCTCCAGAGGAATTCGAAATCACGACCAATTTCCCTAAACGTATTATAAGTCGAGGTAGCTCGAAATTACAAGATGTCGGACTTAAAGATCGCGATGTTCTATTCGTCAATGACATTAACGCATAGAGGTTTTATTGATTTTTGATCCGTCGAAATATTGATAACAAAATAGTCGCAACATGTCTGTCATAACTATTGTTACGTGCTGAAGTTCGCAGATTTGGATTAAACCACCCGATCTAAGTGAGACTTTAATGAGATCTTCAAAGCTATAGAACAGAATTTCCAAATCGCAGGCCAATAATCCAGAATGAAAGCCGAGGTCACAAGGTTTCTTACTTGATCACTTGTATCGCGTGTTTCTTTGCTCGTCGCTCAGAATCGAATGACTCAGTCGACTTGCCGACCCGCTTATATATAGCGCGGAACAAGGGCTCGAGAAAGTTCCATCCACGGAATGTTATATGGTATTTTTCGAGAATACAACTTTCTAGAACGTACGCGTTACGAAGGAAAGAGACAGAGAGACTAAAGAGCGATTTCGAACTTTATGCCACCGATAATAAAGTTCTCCGCAACATAATTTTTGCTGTTTTAATTCGTTTAATTCGTATAAATATGTGATTGAAGTTTTTAGTTTATAAAAAAAATATATTTATTCATCCATTTCTTCATTCTTAAAAGGCTGTCTATAACTATTATGAAGCGACCACTTGTGCTTATATTTAATGTTTTATTATAATTATATACCACCAATGGGAATGTATTCTTGACAAAGTTGTCTCAACATTTTAAAACTGTAAGACAAATGTTGGCAAAACGAAATGTAAAAAAAACCTCACTACCGAGTATGTCGAAAAGATAAAATCTCACTACTTGAAGACTTTTAAATTGATTATAAAAAGTCGGATAGCCTTGTAGATAAATGTAAAAAAAAATGTTAGTCATCACTAAAAAAGTGCAAAAACACATTTCACATTTATATATAACTATAACTTTGGTGTAAATAAGTAGGAACGCCTTATTAATTGAATGACTTTCATGACTGAGAAAATAAAGTAAATAAAACTGTACTCAATGTTATTATAAATAAAAAAGCTTTTATTGTTCGTAGATTAATGACGTATAAGATTTATATTACTTAAATTTGTAACATGCTGTTATTGTTTTTATACCATAAAGCAAACAAGTGTATGACCCATGAATACTTACAATATCAGTAAAAGTAGTACACTGCTACAATACGTTATGTACTATAATACTTACCACGTGTGTAATAAAGAGGAGTTAGATCAAGGAAAGAGTCTTGATCGTGGGAGTTTGGGCTTACAATCATCGAACGAAACGAAATCTACACTGAATACTTCTAGTATATATAAACTACGATAACATGGCGCGCCCCTGCAAATTACTCTTTCAATGTGTGCAGTCATCGTTACGAAGGAGTTTGTATGTAGTTGTAAGTATTCGTCTTCAGTAGCAGGGCGGCAGAATTGTTGGTCAACTAATCATAACTAGATCGCGCCAGATTACGCTCTTTTCATTTTCTTATTTCAGTCCAGCGCCATGCACATACATACATATAAAAGTCGAGTAACAAATGCATGGAATTATCAGTATGCACACGTGCGTTGTGAGACTTTCACAAATACATTCAAACGTTTTTAGATTTTGGAGGGCGCGCCATGTTGTCGTAGTGTATCTATAGCTGTATATGTGGCTGATAGTTGTTATTTTGTCAGAGTTTAGTAATACTAAGGTCTAGCCAGCTAAATTTTACATTTGCTACAACATTATTGCTAAAAATATCAGAGCATTACTTATGTTTTTAATTAGAAAACGAGATCTTCCACGATATTTTTTTTGGAAACAAGATGTGCGGTACAGTAATATCTTATTTATGTTTGCCAGAAAAATCAAAAATTCATTTAATAGCCGTTTGTTTCGAGAATGCCCTTACCTCCCGCCGCGCATCCTGTACCACGCAACCTACACCCGTTTAGTACTGATAGCATTACTAGCAAGTAAATTCATTTGATTTATGTAGTTTTTACCGTATGTTTGTGTTTTACCATACATTATTCAGAGTAAGTTAAACCACATAATGGTTTATTCAAGAGATTACGTTAACCTTTAGATTCTGCCAAACATCAAATTTTAAATAATCGGGCAATACATTTTTTGCCATCAGTACAAGTTTTTGTCACTATGACGTAATTTTGTAACGGTCAGCTAGGGCATTCTCGAAACAAATGGCGTATAGTTACATCTATATTCGACTAATAAAAATGCCTTTGAATATGATACATGCTAGTTAGAAGAATCATTTCATAAATTGTTAAGTGAACATAATTATTATGCATAATATAATTACTTTATAAGATATCCTTTTAGTTATTAATTAGTAAATATTTTATTGAAAATTTTAGCTGTGCCTTTATTCAAATTAGTTGTGATATTTTGGTTATTATATAAAGATTATTTTATGTCATGTTTTTTTCTCAAGACAATCGCTTCATGTCAATTTCAAGTACGAATTGTCTTCAAGAGTATACGAAACTTGTTTATGAAGATTTTTGTTTTTATTCCTGTGTAAAAATCCAGATCATAAATTATAAAAAATGTTATTGTTCTGAAAATAATAATCCCTTGTTTTAAATTTTAAATTAATAGTTTTAATGGTTACAAAAATAATACAACACAAATATACATATAAATTTATTATAAGTGTATAAAAATTAAAATATTAGTTATGTAACGCGTGACCTTAAGCTTAGAATTTTCTAAATGTATTCTATGCAGATAAAGCATCTATAGAACAATTATGTTATTTCGACAAAAGTTGTTTTTTTAATGATTGGTTATGCACGTTTAGAGATTTAATTTCTATGAAAAAGTTAAAACATATCAACAAAATACTTAATTTTTATGACAGACATATTTTTGTATAATTTTAAAACACTTGCGCTGGTGAATATTTAAATATTACGCAACTCAATATTTCGTTTGTTAAGTTTGGAATATATTATTTGTAGCGAAATTACGTAGATTTTACCCAAAGCAGCATAAACAAATAATCGTTTAGGACCACAGTTACTATATACTATAGACAGGTCCTTCCATACAGAAAAAATGTCCAGACTCGCTGGTGCTCCTTCTTAAATGCAATATCAACACAAGGAAAGGAAGTTAGTCACACGCTTACTTTATTCGATTACCTTGCAAGCTTGTGACTTACTTCGATACTATAAGGAGCACCAGCGAGTGTCATTATGCCTGTATGGAAGGGCTTGTCTATAGTATATAAGTATGTTTAGGAATACTTCTCTGCATTTTAATTTGCTTTTGCTTGATACTGTACTTTTTGTGATATGTGGTGTGTACTGTGTTTGTGTAGGTCAGTGGTACCAAAGGTGCTGATGGATAATGACAAGCATTTACTTGTAATGGATTGTGTAATATATTAACTTTTGTTGTAATATAATGTTCCTTATGATTCTGTCGTTTTATTTACTTGACCAAATTCTCGATAATATTAAATTATTTAATCAAAATATAATATCTGCTTAAATCATGGTAACATGTCTTCAATATATAAATGTACGAATTTTATGCAAGTCTAAGCTAATGGGACACATGGTGACATGACTCACTCATTGAGGAAATAGTGTGCCCTACCCCGACTTCTTGTTACACACTTCCATCCCTATTAATAAAATCACTCCTACTGATTGCAGGAAAGCGAGAGGAAGGGAAGGAGAGGAAAATAGGTATGTTTGCTTTTCCGACTTCTCGGGATTAAGATATCTTTTGTAAAATACATATTAAAACAATACGATAACCTTCTTTGGGGAAAGGCTGCTTACATTAATACAATTTTTATTTTTCAAAAAAGGGTAATTCGGGCTATTTATAATTTAGGAGCGCGAGCAAAGAGATGTTTTTAAGGATATAGCTATAATGATTGTGGTGTCACAACTTATTTATTCTAACCTCTTTTATTTTAGGAATAATTTAAAGTCTTATAGCAAAAATAGTGATATACGTTCAGTTAATACCAGAAACCAAAATAAACTTTGTAATCCTAGCTTTCGTCTGTGTAAAGTCAGTAATTCTTTTAAGGGGCTAAGTATTCGCATCTTTAACAGAATTCCATATTGCTTATTGGAACTGCCAATAAACAAGTTCCAAATCTACATAAAAATAAACTTATAAATAAAGCATATTCGTTCCATGAATATTTTTCCAAAAAAATGATCAGGACTCTTACTATTACTGGATCTCATTCAAGAACCAAAATTTTACAACAAATAATACAATTGTAAACATATATTTGAAAAGTAACTATCGAGTTTCTTATTGGTTGTTCTCCGTAGAATCAACCTTCTGAACCGTCGGTAGCGTTCTACTATTCGATAGTACTTTTAAAAAGTCTACGTGAATAAAAATAATTTTGATTTTGTTTTTTATACTAATTATATTTACAATTGATAATTACAACACTAAAAATCATGTCGACGGAGACTGTTAGTAAGAATGCTAGCTGCATTTCTCCGCTGAATCGCAATAACGATTCTATGGGCGAAAAATGGAGCAGACCTCCTGTCACTTAAGGAGGTAATGAATCGGGATGTAATATCTTTTAAGAATTGTTTAGAACTAACGCTCCATGACTTAAGTGTTTCTACTGTAAACGGAACAAAGATGTAATTTGGAATAAGTTACGAATACTGACACAGTTTCCTAAATTCAGATTTCCGCAGCAGCTCCCACCCGTAACTCCGTCTCCCTTACATGAGAAGATAAAATGTATCAACCCACGTTGCGTCACACAAAAGAACCAGTCCCGTCTCCTTTCCCTAGGAACCAGCGTTAATCCATCAGGTCTCTTATCATCATCTCGACTAATGCCATATGGAATTTCGATGGTGGCAAGAGCTATAATAAATTATAATGGGTATGGAACTAGCGAATATATCAACCGGTATACCTACGTTAATTCTTGTTTATTTAGGACGGCATTCGCCTTTACCTGTAACACAAACACAAACGTCGCTCCACGAATCTCTGAAATGAAGTCTTGAATAAACAATTTAATTACATGTTACTTTAGTGAATTAGGATTCGTATCTACATTTTGAACGAATTAATTATAACGAGATACGTACATTTACATTTTAATTTCTTATCGTGTATAAGATCGTGTGTAGAAGTACACAAAGCAAGAAAACAGGTATGTACTTTTTACACTACAGAGATCTATACAGAAACGCCAAATAAAATGTTAAATGAGCAACAAAATGCCCAATCTGATAGGCTGGAGGGTAAGCTATTGCAAGATAAGACTTATTTTGCATAGAGCTTAACATAGGTTATCATTTTGCAAAATGCATACAAGAAAAGTTTCAAATAGAAAAAAGTAACTATTTATTTTTAGCCCTTTCACCGGATTTTCATTGTGTGAGCAAATATTGAATAAGTTCGGTTGGTAAAGACAGTTCTATAAACCGGTTGGGCAGTGGCGCATTAATTTGACTGGAAATTGCCGTCCCGGTGGTTCTGAATGGAATCCCTATCTATTACACCCCTTCAGGCTACAAGTAACACTGTTCACGCATCCGCTCGGCCTTTCCTTGCGGCGGCTGTGTGTATCTACAGTAGTCAGTTAATATCCGGACGTTCGTTCGGGCTATGTAAGCTTATATCAATGTAAGATTTTCTTACTTATTTGTTGGATGGTATAGGAATAACCGTTATTTTTCTTGCTTGAAAATTAACTTTCAATCAGCACATGAGCTTCATTCTACAAAATAATAGAAAAGGCTACTTATTAATATTTTTAACTTGAATTATGGAATACATATTCCCAAAAATAGCTTTAAATGATTAATAAACACTTAAACATTATGCAGCATATAATATAAATATAACATTAGATAAGAAAAATAGGCGTAGGGATATATGAGAAAAGTATACGTAAAATTTTATCCATACCACTATATTATGATAAGGATCCCCTCCATAGCGGTTCTTATAAAAGAGTGTTATATGTTATACGATAGTTCACGGTTGTTTGCCTCTATATATCTCCGGAAAATGTCGAAGTTCAAACGTTTTCCGCTAATACTAAGTCTTTATAAAATGAAAAAAGTCTTTATAAATTCAATCGAATAAAAAAAAAAAAACTAAACTATAAATAAGTAAATAGACAAAAGGTGTTTTATGAAACATTTTAAAGGTAATTTTTTTCGGGTCCACATAAATGGATCGATAAAGTAAACGCCTCTTAATAATAATGAATTGTTAATAATGACAACAATTTCTCGCGATTTTTATATTTATGATGAACTGTCTTGAAATATGTTAATAAAATTAATTAGCATCTAGTTGTAAGGGGTTGAAAGTGGGGGTATAAAGAGATGTATGAAGGTATTGTAATATTTAGAGCCAGAAGCATACAAGCAAGATGGATACAAATCTTTTAGGCTGTTGATTCGATATAAATAAATATGTCATTCAAAGTTTGTAAAAGGGGGGTTTAGATTGTATTAAAATCATTATTCACGCGGGCGGAGCTGCTGGCATAAGCTAGTATGAAATATATTGGAGATGGGACTTTTTATTTATCCAATTTTCCACGAAAAAATTGGTTGTGAGATGGAAGTAAGTGAAGCGTCATATTGCATATAACTCGATACGAAACTTATCAAATATCAAGAACGTAATTTTCAACGTTCAGAATCCATTTCAAACTCCAATAAAATAATAATTAGGTGTGACTCTTGTAAGATGAGTCAGTTTCGGTGGAAATGCAAGTGTTTTGAGAAATTTGGGTATTCATTAAAATCAATAAATAAGGTCTTTAGACGGTGGTAGGTACTTATAACTGTTTTTATTGATATTGTAATTGAAACTGCTTTATATTAAGTGATAAAATATATTAGAGTTTCCGAGGCGAATAAATAATTTATTTACTTTTTATATAATTTAAATTTTCAGAGTAAGTCAATCGAGGTAGGTGCTCGGAAGTGCTCAAGTGAATAAAATTGGATGGAATTTCTTCTTGCGTTTCTTTCGATTTGTTTTGAGCACCTCGATTTGTTTTGAGCACCTGGACCCATCGCTATCCTTTTCTTAGAACGTAGCTTTCTACACAGCTAAGTTTTAAGTGAATTTTCGAATTTAAGAAAGCTACTTAGTACGTACCTACTATAATGAAAACGGTGCCGAAGCGCGACGCCATGTCTGAATGCTCATACTGACAAGTTACAACGATATTAGTATTTATGCTTGTTACTTATTAACTAATAAAATTATATAAATTATTAATATTTAAAACATTCATTAATACTTTGTAAGTAAAAAGATAAACTAAGGTGTATTATATACGAAGGTTGGTGTGAGCGGCGTCTTACGTATCGTATTAAGCCCTTACTAAATTAGGAACGTGCTTACGGTTGCGAGGACGAAATACCGTCGAGGTCATGAATTATGAGATAGAACTTTATTAAATTAGTTGTTCTTATCGATAGAATATATATTTTATAATATATTTCTTATCATAATATAGTAATAAATTTTATTTAATTAAGATTTTCATAAAAAGCAAATGTACTTACTATAAATATAATATATTTGTTATTATTATTATTAGCAATGCTTTTTAAACTTTTTACTAATACTCATATTTCCTCTATAAGTAAGCTCGTATCTTGCGCTAGGAGTGGGTACGACAACAGCCCAAGGGGTCAGGATCGAACCCGCAACTCTCGCGTTAACGGAGCGGAGTCGACTCTATAACCGTTGATCTATTGAGGCTTTATTTACTATAATGTTTTAGCCATCCATTTAATAATTGAGCTATGTACTATAATTATTAGATTAGTCTTAACGCATCTTAAATGTTTCGTTCGTGCATTTTAATTACCAAGATCTCATTTTGTATTGTGATCTGCCGCTCGGAGTGTAAAATTGTTGTCTTAATAAGTGACCCGGCAACAAATCTATAATGTTCTGCATTTTCTAATTTTTACATAAATATTAAATACTCAAGGTATTGGATAAATTTTTTGGGCGTCCCTTCGCAATTTGGCATGGCATGTGTAATCTTTCCGTTGCAACTATTTTTAGTGAAAGCAGCTTTCGTATGAGAAGTTATAATTAGAACAATATTTTATAAATATTAATACTATATACGTACTAATAATTGTGGGGGATGTGATAGGGTCGTGCGGTATGGGGTGGGATGACATGGGGTGGATTGAGGAGTGGGAAACGAAACGAAATGAAACGAAAAAAGGTTTTCACTTCATTCGGCATTCCACATGACTGCTTACTTTTTTATTTGTTTATCTATGGTTATGATATACCAGGTATGTTATAACGGCTACATAAATGACAAGGATTATATGGACGCAGCAATACCATGTCAACCCACACGAATGTCATTTCGAGAAAAACGCATTTGAAAATTTTGAACAACATGCTTTATATGAATTTTTTTTATATATTGGTCAAGTTATTGGCAATTTCAAGATATATGTAAGTTATTTTACTTATTTTCACATAATTTAAGCATACAAACTGCAAATTTCGTAAATAATATAACCCAAAACGTTTAAAATAATACATAAAAGGCATGATTAAAAATGGCTTTTTAGAAGTTTTAAAGCTTTAAACCCTACAAATATTAAAGAAAAATGTTCTTTAGTCATTTACCAACTCTTCTGCATATATAACTCAGTTTTTTCTATTTTGTGGGTTGACATGGTATTGCTTATTTGCGTCCATTATATACTATTTATCTTAATTATTTCCATGTTTTGCAAAGTAACTTAATCTATTAATAAGTATCTATTTTGTATTTAAATATCTGACGAGAGTGGCGCCGAATGCTGAAATACAAGTTTTTACTTAGTTTAGCAACGGATGCTATCTTCAATTGCATTTGTCATTGTTGTATTGTAACTTGTCTTTGCATACACTATAATGTACTTTTGGTCAATAGAATTTTATTATTATTATTTATCATTTAAATAATAACGTTATGTTTTGTCCGTTTATTTTATTGTATATAAATAATGTTTAAACAAAGAGTTCGTTTACATTACCTGGGGGGCTTACCATGAACTTTTAATAAAAATTCTATTTCGATCCAATTCAATTCTGATAGTAAATCGATTAAGATTCTACATGAGAAACTGAGAAATATACGAATATAATGTATTTTGAACGATTTAACTACTAATTATTGAAGAAAATAGTCATTTGCCCTTCTCCGGACCTTAAATTAAGATGTTGCCCTCCTCTAGGCCAAACGCTGGCTGCGCCCATGATGACTTATAAATATCTAATATCTTTAAACGAGCAATTCTTGTATATATATAATCGGGATCTCGAAAACGGCTTTAACGATTTTTATGAAATTTAGTATTCAGTTCGGGAAAATATAACTCTTCCTTACATCTATTAGCGATTAATAATACTTTAAAGAACCAGCAAGTAAATTAACAAGCTAAACTAAAGCTAATGCAGTATATGACTATATAAAATATTATTTATATTTCATCATTGCGTAATTCTAATTAATTATAATTTCCAAAAAAACAATATTTAACAAAAGATATCGAAAGTCATTCAGATACTATATATAAATATGTCATGATATGAAATAGCGAATTTAAAGGCGTCGGGATGTGACGACCCCATCGCCCGCTGTTGGGATAAGCTCTGTCACAACAGAGATTATTCCACCAGTGCAATCAGTCACACTGGTGGTAGGTCTTTTGTTGCAAGAGGCCGGCTAGGTAGGTACCACCGCAGGGTCCAATATTCTGCCGCCAAATAGTAGTGCTTAGGCACTACTGTGTTCCGGTTTGAAGGGCATTGTACGCTAGTGAAATTACTGGGCGAACGAGATTTAAGAACTAATACCTCGAGGTTGGCAACGCGTGAGTAGCACCTACTAAAGGTGCTGCAAGCGCTTATAGGCTGCGGCAGCCACTTACCATCAGGTGGGCCGTATGCTTGTTTGCCAACTTCTAACATAAAAAAAAAGCAATGTAACTCAGTTTTGGTATGTAACGATTCTAACTTACTTCCGTAGCCGGGGTAAAAATAGCGCCGAAACTTCAGGTGAATTTGAATTATAAATAAAACGTTGATAACCTAAATTCTTGCCGCTTCTGTCCCATTCCAACGAACTTCCATTTACTTGTAAGTACCAATTATTTAAATTGGCTATTCATGTTGTAATTTATTATTTCGCAGGTATTTTTTGCTATAAAAATTCACGTCGTTTTTTCACGAGAGTTCATTTACCTTTATCTGAAAATTGTGTGCTCAATAAATATTTTATAACATAAAAGTATTAACTGCTCCCGTGGTATAGAAATACCGACCAAGTTTGTGTCGAACTCGGACATAAAGGGTTACATACCACTATGGAATAAAAATATCAATTTTTTTGTATGGGGACCGCAAATTTTGAAATATTAAGTATTATTTTATTTTTATTGTAACGGCAAATTTCTACCTATTACGGCTCGTGACATACAGCCCGCTGACAGACGGATACACGGATGGACCGAGGAGGCTTGGTAATAGGGTTCCGTTGCTAACTTGCTACCTTTATGCTATGGAACTCTAAAATGATTTTACGTAATAACTCTGCCTACTGCCATGATTATACTGTCACAATATGCTTGGACCAAAAAATAATTCTGAGGTCCACGCAGACGAGGTTGCGGGCAGAAACTAGTAATGTAATAATTATACTGTGAAGACCATCGTGGACGTAACGTTTCAGTTTATGACGTGTTTGCTTTTCATGAAGTGTGTCAATAGATAAAGCCTGGTGGGAGAAGTGTGTACATCTCCATCAAAAGAAAAGAATAACGACACTTTCATATACTTAAAGTCGGATTGTATAAAGAAATCTTTATAACGTTTCTAACCTTCAATTTCTTAGATTTGCACTGTAAGTTAGGTAGGTAGTTAGGTAAGCGGGTATTTTTTAGTAATATTTTATATTAGAAATTGTTAAAAAGAAAGTTATGTATTTATTTTGTAATATATAATAATTAAATTAAACTATTTTTTCATTTCATGTGTTTCGTACAATAAGGCTAAGCGCTGGAGACTGAAACTTCGTTTTCCTCTATCTCGAGGGTTAGAGATATTCGGAATAAATAAATAATAAATAAGGTCGCTACCTATTCCCCAAATAGAGTTAAAGGAGCTTAGCTAACGGATTCCATTATACTACTTGTCGTCTCGTAAAAGCTTTGGATTATTTTATATATTCGCAATAAATGTTCGGAAAAATCTTTGATAAGTATTGTGATAAATAGAATAATCTTATATTATAATATTGAAGACATAAATATTACTTACAGATTAAGGCACATTACAATGTACCTATGTCAGAAAATGTCTAATATGTGCCGGTCGATCTAACGTACAATGCAAAATCGGATTTGCCAACCGGCATTCTGAAAATGCGATGCTCAACACTGATGCGAATTTATGATGTTTTTTTTTTTTCGGAATGTGTATTGCTGTTGGTTATGATGTTGTGTGGATCTAAATGTATGCAGAGCGCGCCTTCAGATATTTAGAAGCGCACGATTTGTCCGCAATCTTCCAGCGTGAGGTAGATATTTTACAGAGAAAATTTTCAGATAATGTGTATCCATCCTAATTATGAATGAATCTTAAATAATGAGGCCAGTTCTTTGGGAAAAGGGACGGACCTTGGCACAATGGCCCCGTCTCGCTGGGAGCCGCTAAAAAAAAGCTGAATTCAGTAAGCGACGTAAGTATTGGTCACTTTTACAAATTATATCTTTGTGCCATTTGATTTAGACCATTTGCGCCATAGAGCGTAAGAGTTGGCAAATTTAAAGATTTTTCGCTCAAAGAATCGAAATTCCGTTTCATCGAAGAAATTCTTGCTACCATTTTCCGTGGACATAATTATTAAAATTGTATTTGTTGGTCTATTAATATAGTTACTTTTGTATTATAAATTATGTTGTAATATGTGTGGTACGTATTAATTTTTAAAATAATAAATGATATTTAAACAATAAATCACATTGAAAATGAAGTCAATGATACTTAATATTGAGGACTATTGATTAAAATTATTATTCTTGGTATAATATGTATATTGAAAATGGCCTCCATACATTTTATTTACATATTATACAATTTTACGACTCAATTCACTTACGCTATATTAGCCTTAGTTATTCCACGTAGTTACCCTAATAAATTGAATTGATGACTTTCAACTTTGATTTCCCTAAGGGAAAATTTATTACCGCTGACTCACGTGTTAGACGTTATTGCGATACGTAATATACCTACGAGTATACTAATATCATAAGCAGATATTTTTTATCTGTGAAATTATAAATCATTCATTGGTGTTTATGTACTTATTATATTATATACATATTAAAATGATATTAGTACATTTATAGCAAAAAGTGTTCTTTTATATATTACCAAAAACATGCAGTGGCAAACCAGATAACGGCAAAGGCTACGAAACCTGTATGCGTTATCGTAGCCTATGTTCCTTTGCAATTTCAGAAGCATCACCCTGCGGTGGTGGTGGTGGTTTCTGAGATGGTGGCTATCAGAAGGAGAAGAAAAAGAGCAGGAAAAGCTCAATTCTGCCTACATTAGATCTTACTTGCATGTTGGGATTCTAGACCCGGGTGGCAATTTAAGTGGAGGCCAAATTTAAGAGTGTAAAAAATTCTTACTATACCCAATAAATAGGTGTTTTGGGCGCTAATGTGAAGTTCTTGCCTCGGCTAAGAAGAGTCATAAATCCGAGACTGCTCCGAAGTTCTTTATCATTCATTCATTCCGGAAGTACATATTATCCAAAAATTCACATAATTTTGTTGAAAAAAAAAAACATACAAACAAAAAAAAAAGTTTTGTAAAAATAAAATTATAATGCTGATATTTTCGCAATATATCTATTTGTTTTCACAAACACACACACTTATGCTTCAATATATCGGCTAACGACCAAAGACTTATACCAGAGCATTACATAAATATAAACCTTTTTGTCAGTCTATTTCCTCATAAATATTTAGAATTAAATCGAGCGTGTGTCCTACTTCAGGTCACCGGGTATCTTAGTACCTACTGGTTTTATTATGATTGCTTTCGAGAATTAGTCGTGAAAAAGTAATAAATAGTTAAAGCTACTTTTGCAATTACACCAATATTCCCGCTAGTGTGTGCTTGGCAGACTTTGTCCTGCCCCGAAAATGAAAATATCTAGGACCCGATAGCAGCGCCCTCTACTGGGTCTAATTGTTAATCTAAATCATTCTCGAATCCTCTGGAACACATATAAAAAATTTCATCAAAATCGTATGCCGTATGTAATTGACATACGGACAGAAGAATTATATACATTAAAATTTATAGTGGAAATATTAATACTGGCCATACATACATTTACATTTTAAAGATATCTGTCCATATATGCTCGCTTAGGATTGAGATGGGGGTGGATCTTTGAAGTATATATGAAACTTAACTAAATTAAAGCTTTCTAATAGTCTACTCTAAGTAAGACTTACTTAGTACTCGACTTACTCTAAGTAAACTAAATATCAATCAAGCCACAATCTTGACAGTCATTAGAAAAATAATTTTCGTAATTTTAATGCCAAAACATAAGTACACTGATTACTTATTTTTACGTAAAGAACGAAATTTTGTGTTATATGAATAAATAGTAAAAAGAATTATTGTGAGTTGTAACCTGTTTTTACGGTCCAGGGATTTAAGGCATAAAATTTCATTTTTGGAGACACCTGCAATGACGTTATTTCCGCGACTTTTGCCATTTACGTCGAAACGATGGCTCTTTTTGTCAGGTAATTTATTTTTTAATAAAAAAATTACAACTTTTTATGCGATAAAGTTTTACCTGCCCTGTTGTTAAGCCTCAATTAAGGAGACTCATTACGCGTCTCCACAATACGTTTATACCAATATTACGTAAAGCGGAAATTGAAATTTACGAGCAATTTCATCGATCGATTAGGGCGAGCTACAAAACAAGTATAAGTTGTTATTAAATTAATTACCGCTTTAGTGTAACTACTTAATATACGACGTAAAAAAATATTTTGGAATATTAGTGTATTGTATATTATTGTATATATAGTCTTGTATATAGTCTCTCTCTTTTATATATTTTTAAAGGAGAATCATAGACCATCACAGATTGATGGGTCATGATTCTCTTTTAAAAATATATAAAAATGAAAATTCCTTGTACATATATCATGCCCATAAGTGAAAATTTCAATAAGAATTCATACATCTTATTAAAATAATATTATTTGGAAATCAAGACTCAATTTCAGTATATTTCAATAGAATTATGTAAATCAAACGTGGGCTGCGAGAAGTAAATGCAGAGTAGATTACATTATCCGGGGTGAACAATGAAGGCAATTGTTCGAGGAGCTTCCATCAACTTATTCATCTCAAGAATCTACTGCCTATTGCTTGCTACTGCCTACTGAAAACGTTTGCAGATTTAGAATGTCTAGAACAAAAGAATAGCTATTTATAGACACAGATTTTGAGTTTTGAAAACAGAGTTCGCGTCAATATGCCATGTCGCTCTTTTTTCATATGACGACTCACCTAATGGTAAGCGGTTGTCGTAACCTATAAGCGCAACATTATAGAATGAACCTCGAGATATTGGTTCTTAAATCTCCTTTGTCCAGCAATTTTACTACCTAAAGTGTCCTTCAAAAGGAAAAAGAGTATACTGCTGTACGGTAAAATAACTGATACTGCAGTGGTACTTTCCAAGCAGGCCTTGCGTAATAAAAGTCTTACCAGTCAATAAAAGTCTTATCTAGCCTTTTTCATTCCTATCTTTGCAGCCAACAAGTTACCATCAAAGACATTTTTTATATTGAGAATAATACATTCAATCAACAGATATATCTAAACATTACATTTTACTTGGAAAATGTAATGATGCCTTTCTTCTAGTAAGAACGCAACAAAAACACCTACTTTTTGTATTCTACGTGTTCAATACATTGTCTCAAAAAGAAACTCTCGTGCGAAGAATGTGTAAAACACTTCATTGTGGTAACATAATAAAAGAAAAGTTGTAAAAGCCTCCATCTTAAAAGGAAATCCTTTTAACCAATCTTCTATTTTGTAGCTTAGGCCACTTTTCTTTTTGATGGGTCCATTGTTGTTAGATGGGTATGCTTTCATATAAATTTTGATCTGATTACGGAGATATAGATCAAAATTTCTTAAATGTTAGTGAAGAATAAAATCTAAATATATAATAAATAAATAAAATATACATTTTCGGAAAATCTGTATTTATTACGGTTCGTGAGATACAGATCAGTAAAAGACGAACGGACGGACGGACTCCGAAAGCTTAGTAATAGGGTTCCGTTGGTATCCTTCAAAATCACTGTCTACCATTGACGACAAGACACAAAGGAAAGCTAGTCATGGATATTGATAAATGACCTAGTTTCAATGAAACAACATCTCGCCCGTAAGTTCTATTGGAACAATCAATAGCATATGTAAAAACAACTTGTAGCAATAACAACTTTGATTCCGTTTGTTTGTCTTTGTTACTACAGACATAATGACGTAGGTCATAGCTACTTACATACATACATGCATACTATTAATATATACTTGTAATATTTTAATTGTATTTGTTACGGCTATTGAACTTTCGTAGGCTGGTATTGGAGAATGATTTTGTTTTTTTACCACTAATAATATTTAAGATTTTTAATTCAAAAATTTTACTGAATTAGTTAAAATAAGAAAATTATTAAAATTCTAAAGTTTAAGGTTGCTGGACAATGATAAATAATGCTTAGGTCGTTTTCGGTTTATTTATAATTTTTAATACAAATTGTATTTTTATGGAAAAAGTGATTAGCCTCTTAGGTAAACTCTTAAGCTTTATCTTCAGCTGATATGAGTTTTAACGATCATTAAAAAATATAACTAATTGTATAGAAAATATGCCCACATAAATGTTCGAGGTAACTAACTTTATAAACCGCCCGCCGTTACATTGGTTTACGTCGGAGCCTACTTGTTTACATAAAGTACTTATTACGCGGAGTTTTAAAGTTATATATCTTTCAGAAATATATTCATAACATGGCTTACAATTACTTTTTTTTTAACTTTGCTCTAAATTTCATTAAACATTTAGGAGCAATAATTTGGGCTTCATGTTTGTTTCTATGTATTTTTTTAACTTAACATATTTTTGTCACATAGCCGCTTATTATTATTCTTAAAATCATTGTGATTATAAACATAAAGATTTTTGATACTGATAAGGTTGGCAACGCATCTGTACGCGGCGGTAATCGCTTCACATCAGGTGGGCTTCCTGCCCGTCTATCCCCTATAGGATAAAAAATAAATCTTTGATGAAAAAAACCATTCAATTTTAAATATTTTTTTTTATTAAAAATAAATTTTTGACTTGAAATATTTTTACAAAATCAGTCTATAATTTTTTTTTGTCATAAAATTTTAAAGTATAAGTTTAATTTTATTATAAATACATAGGATTATTTTAAATAAACGCGGATAAGTTAATGCCTAGTGAAATATCTCATCCGGCGCGAACAATAACGAAGGCATTTATACAATACGATTCCATCCCAACTTAATTTTGAATATTTCAACTAAGTCTATTGTATGCGAAAAGTATTGTGAATAAACCAGCTTATTAGGTGGTCTACCATAAACTTTTAGTAACAGTTCTGTTGGGATGTAATTCAATTCCGGTGGTAAAATGATTCAGGTTTTATATGGCACCAAGACCTCTATATATATGCCATGGTACGAAATAGCGATCCAGCTCAGTTTAGGTCGTCATTTGAATCGCAACAAGAGTACATGGTAGACCCCCTGAAAGTATATAACTGTACTCTTTGCGAATATATATTTTTTAAATAAATAATTACAGACTTAATGGCCCCCATTAAGATAGAAATACCCATTATTCTGAGATGTAACCTGGCCTAGAAACACAAACAAAAGCACATTCACCCAAACCGTTTCTCGATTTGATCAATGCATTTCTGTGTGGTCAATACAAAGATATCTATGTCCCGAGCGGTAATCGAACCCACGACCAATGGTGTTTAAGGCAGGTTCGCTACAGCTGTGGTGTAACGGTCTTTGCTAATTATTTTTAAACGAAACATGTGTGCAAAAAATAGTGACCGCTACACACTCAACGGCCCAAATTAGGATAGTTATATCCTGTGTCGGGGGTCCGGAAACATACACAACGACAAGGAAAAACGCACCCAGACCGGAAAACACGCCTGTAGGGTCAATACAAACATCTGCTCAAGCGGGAATCGATCCCGCGACCTATACCGCTTAAGGCAGGTTATAAAAATACATATACAAATTCACAGCTGTACGCTTTTATTTACTAGACGCTTTAAGTTCTGGCCGACCTTATAATTAATATGTTCGGTCAGAGGCAAATAGATCAATATTGAAGGCATTTTAATTACAACGTTTGTAATTAATCGAGTAATTTATTTGATCGACTTCGATACTTATTAGTCTATTTTAATCTTTATAGTCATCTTATCTCAATATTATTTTCTATGTTTATGATACATTTTTTTTTAATTTTGCCTTAAAACTAGACGAAATAAGGAGATATTGTAACATTTATAAATATTGTATTATTTTACTATGTCAGTAGGTACTTAAATATGAGTGTTTTTTAACATTCATACCTCAGATTTTAGAACAATAACACCGTAGTCAGTCAGGGTGATCCACAGCTTTAATAGGGTTCAGGTACGTGAATCGAGGTGTCCCTCATAATCCGAGCATCTTCTAAGGGAGCACTAATCCCTGGTCAATCGGAAAAATCGCTAAACGGCGAAGCCGTTAACAATTTTGGCAAATGAGTTTGTTCATAGAGACAGTTAGCTTCTGACGTCGGATGTTTGTGTTGACACTAGTAAGAGCTCACTCGAGGCGGCCGAGGGTGGAAAATATAACAAGAGTATTCATTTATGATTAGAAAAAAACTACTGCTTTCGGCCTTAATGAGTACGCCCGATTAACGAAGTGTTATCCCTGTGAGTAATTTCTGTAGCGTTCAATATCCTAAAGTCTTATTGTAACAAAATCTTCTTAACATTATCCCAGTATTTTGGCCAGGGTTTGCTTATTAATCCTATCCAGATTTGTCAGGTTTGTATACAGTGCGATTGCCATCTGATCTCCACAATCCAAAGGGCGAACCAGTAACTCATTGGATAAGGGAAAATTCCCTATCTCTTGATAGGATTAATAAATTAGGAGCGATTATTTTGCGTAACGCGCTATCCGAGACCCTCAAGGATGAACGTCCAGACCGAAATAGATATTTATAACAAACATCTGCTCCTAGCGGGATTCGAACCCACGACCGTCGAGGCTTTAAAAAGGCTCGCTACCAGCACACCACAACTGAAACCATTAACATTAAAATATCAGTTGGTCAATTATTACCTACGCTATATTACGTACGTAAACAATTTTATGGTCGAATTTACTTGAAATGGAGTCCATTATTCTAAAGAGTAACCCCAATAAATTCATGAGTTTTAACACTTCATTTTCGCTGAGGGGATTGTTACATCTGTATTTGTTTCAGAGCTATGTTCTTCGTAACTTATTATCAAAACAAAATGTGATCTAAGCGTTTCGACATCTAAGACTGACAAATTTCATTGCTCACAGTTTTATTTTACTTACGTTATATATGTTTATTATTTAGTTATTAGTAAATTCGGGAAGAAATAAAAAACAGTTATTTTGTGATTATTTATTTATTTCAGATAAATTTGAAACCATACCAAAACCATTTTACTAAAATTAATACTTTTACACTTACTTGGAATGTAGGCACTTTAAAATTGTTATTTTACAAAAAAAAAAATGTAACCTACAAAGGTATGAATATTTATGAAAATATTTTTTATTATATTTTATAATTAAAAAGTTAATTAAAATAATTACGAGTATTGGTAACTTCACAAATATTAATCACTTAAAAGTAGTTTTGTTGCTATATTTTACAACAAAATTTTGAATTGCGTATCAAATTTGAGAATATAATGGCAGCAATATTTATATCTCTAAAGGTGGCAAACAAATACAGATGGATGTTAGATGATGATGATGATGATGGACAGGGCTTTTATTCCCCCGCGTGCCCCCAAAAGAAATTTGTCCTGAGTGGAAACGGAGCTGGCGATCATTATCTTTAAAGACAATTTCATTACCACTCCAACAGTCGTGCCCCTTTATGTTAAGTGATATCTTTGCCTGACGATCTGGACTACGCATAGCAACGGTTTGTATTGTATAAAAATTATGAACTTACAACTTCCGAGAATTAGCGTGCCCTCAAAAAACAAGTTACAAAAGAAGGCCTGATGATTGATGACGATAATGACGGATAAAGATTATAATGATGATGATGTTGATGATGATGTGTGAGTTGTGTGTCTCCGGGGCTTACAATCCTCATACGAGACGTAAAAGTACGAATACTACTGTTCTGGGCTAATATTGTCGCGGACAAGTCACCCCATTCATGCTGTGTACAGGCTCTACTATTTTAAAGCCTTAAAACCTAAAATATGAAAATGTCAAAACTGTCATCGTTAATAGAATTTAAAATAAAAACGTTTTATGATGATGCAATAAAATATGCATTATAATATATTATGTGATAAATTAAAAGTTGATATTTTGATTATAAAAAATTACAATTTCATTAGATATCACTATTATTCTAAAAAAGTATGAAAAAATTAATAAAAATTAAATTAAATTAAATACACATCATTAATTAATAGGAAAATATTTGGAAATGTGGATGGACTTAATTAGTAACTTCTACGCATTTTCTAAAGCTCCTATATTAAATCTAAATACATCTAAGCCGTTCCTACTCAATGTACAAACTTAAAGTATATTTATTATCCTATTAATTTTCTAATTTAAGTATTTTATCACACTTTGAATTAACATCTAAATATACTTTGGACATTTTAATTTTTAATGTGGTAAATAAACAAGAAAGATGCGTCTATGTTAACGAAATTATAAAACGATATTATATTACTTACATTTACTTATAAAGATACTATGGACAGGCCTTCCATGCACGCAAAATGTCAGACTCGCTGGTGCCCCTATGTAAATTCAACACGAACGCAACGAAACGAAGTTAGTCGCAAGCTAACTTCAGTGTGCAAAATAACCGAATCACTTTTGTTCGTATGGACAGGCCTGTCCATGGTATGTAATAAGTATATGATTATATATAATTTTGTACCTATAAATGATAGACACATAAGAAGAAGCTACGGTAAATTAGTTATACAGATTAAAAAACATTCTATACAATATTGAATACTTTTAAAAAATGCACAAAATATAAAAAAGAGTAACGAAAAATGTATAAAAAATTTGAAGTTTGAAATCTAAATAAAGTATCAATTTAAATACTTTTTTATGTTTTAATTGTTATTAGTTGAATACCTACTATTATTTAGATATTTATTATTATTTTAGATTTCTTCTAAATTAGAATACAATTTAGAAGAAATCTATATTAATGAATTTTACTATAAATTGAATTGTATAAGGCCCTTTTAAATATTTGAGTATTAATTTAATTATTGCTTTTATAAATCTTTCTTACTATTAAATTACATTAATTAAAACATCAATGAGATATTATTGTTACGACAAGTTTTAATATTAACAATATGAAAAAGAAAATACTAAAAAACGTTACTTATTTTATTTGGTGTTATTTAGCGTAGTTTATTATAAAAAAAATTGAACTACAATAATGATTTCTCACTCCCGGGACGAGATTAAATTACGTGCATTATACAAATTTGTCTTTCTTATAATTTATTATTACATTACCATTAATATATACCATTTGTTTTTAGTAATACTTATCTAAATATACTATCATATAACTAGTATTATTTGTACTCAGTGGATGATTAAAAATATATTCTAGTCCATTGACTTACTATAAACTAAGTGCCGGGCATTCCATACAGACCAATGTCGAAAGATTCGTTTGTCCGTTTGTCCGTAAAATCAACTAGACTTAGCTAAGATGAGAGAGTATTGTACCCTAACTTTATTTATTGTAAGCTTGTGGGGAACTTGATTATTTAAATGTGTACTGATCTTGGCCCTACTGGCCTTGACAGCGTCACCGGGTGTGAAAAGGATAGCATAAAGTGCCGCTTTTTTGCTCGACTTGGCGGACTTGCAGATTGGACGACATTTGATTCGAAATAAGCCCGCTGGTCGGTGATATTGCCTGACGGGCCGAAGTCAATGAGGAACTTAGTTTTGTTGGGTTAGTTAGTTAGTAGTTCGAATTTACGAAGGAGCACCAGCGATTTTTTTACAGTTTGATTATGGGCATTTTGTTAGTATGGAAGGACATGTCAAAGTGTCCATATATGTATAATAAGTCTATGCTCTGGTCTTATCTTTTCAATTTTGACAATAAACAATATTGGTACATTTTAAAATATGTCAGTTCCTCAAAATGGAGCCTTTACAATTTTATCGTCTCCCGCTGTCCGTAAGTAAATGAGAGAAATTTTACTCAGAGACATATTGAAACCATGTCTACGAAATTTGAAAGATAGTACTATAATATTATTATGAAATTATGAAGAAAAGGGTGGCAATTCATACATGTTATTGAGATATTAGACATGTGAGTATTCAAAAATAGAAAAGAGGTTCATCATTTTAACTACTTTAATATTATTTTCTATGAAAGTAAGTATCACTTGTGGGCTTAAAATAAAAGTCTTATGATATTTATTCTCAATATTCTCATTAAAGAGTGCTCTCGATAATTACGTATTCAGTTTTTCAAAAATATTAGCAACGTAATAAGATAATAAATAGTAAATATATAATAATAATGGATTATTTGTGTTTTAACGTAAAAATAGCAATCGACTTCAAATGCTTTAAACATTCTTAATTTCCGGGGTCCATAAATTGATATGGGACCAAAAGGGAAGCATATCCTATCCAACAAAAAAAAATCATCAAAATCTTTCACAAAACAAATTGAGGAGGTCATTTTAAGTTAAAAAATAAAACACGCTTGATCTTCACACAATAGTTATCAACTAAAAACTAAGTAAACATAAACTACGATAACATGGCATAACCCTCCAAATTAGTGTTTCATACAGTGCAGAAGGATTTTGTATGTACTTTGGAAGTATACGGTTTCAGTAGAAGGCTGGCAGTTTGTTGGTCAACTAACCATAACTAGCCACCCGTGCAAGACAACCCATGTGTCATTTTCATAAAGTACGCCAGTACAGCGTTTCTTTTTCTTCTTATCGAGTGGTTAGTGGCCAACCTAGTGTCAGTGTTGTTCAGGTCACCCGTAGGCATCTGACTTGACTTATCGGCTGTTGTCAAATTGTCAACAGCCGGGACCGACTTTTTACGTGCCCTCCGAAGCACGGGGACGCTAAGTTGAAATACCACTATGCAATCACCCATCTAGTGACTGACCGCGCCTAAAATTGCTTAACCTACCGATCGTTTACCGATCAGTGAGTGCACTCGGCTATGGACGTCTCAGTACAGCGTGGTAAGCGCTGACAAATCTTAAATTTTTTTTTTTTGACCGCCGTATGCACACATGTGTTGTGAGGATTTTACAAATATGGTACATTAAAGCGTTTTGAATTTTGGAGGTGCGCGCCATGTTATCGTAATTTATCTATACTTAGTTTAATATATAAAAACATTATCCTATAAAAGCATGTACATTGTTCTCTTTCATTCCTAGTTTCTTTAAAAAGTCTAAACCAGTGTGCGTAAACTCTGTAGGCCCACACAAACATGCAAAATGTTTTTCTGACGAAAGTTCTTTGTCTAGTAACTCTGCGAGGATTTCTCTGCTTATCCGACCCTTGTGTCCCGTCCAAGATGTACTGGCATTTGACAAAACGTGTGTTGTTTTTAACCTGGAGAAGATTTAACATATCAAAACTATGTTAATTCTGAATGGTGAATTTTAGGAAAATATAATATTTTTTTTAATGTAATTTCGTGATTACTGATTATAAGTATTACACTAGTTTCAATTTGATATTTAAAATATTAAACTGCTGAGGGTTGTGACAAAAAATTTCATAGTTTTTTGATTCATAAAAAAATGATAAACCTATATGAAAACATACTGAAATATCTACACAAATTGCACTCTTACGTATTTTTTTCTTTATTAGTTTTTGTGAAAGGCAGTTCTAGCACTCTCGACATTAAGTAAATGACTAAAGATGTGACACAATATAATATTATACCTAATTTTTAGTTTATAATTTAAAGTATTTAATATTTATGAATATTTATAACTTTCAATTAATTAATTTGAATTGTATGTCAGAGAACAGTAAAGATTATCTTCTTGGCATTATTTATATTTAAAAAGTAAATAAATGAAGCAAAAAATTGTTTACCTCTCATCTTGCTTTGCTATTTCTTCGAAGCTTTCTTTGAACAGAATGTCTTCTTCCGTCTTGTTGAAGAAAATTAAATAGACGCGTTCACTAAAATTAAAAAAGGCTCATTTGGCTATAGACTTAAATAAAGAAAAATTAATGCTTAATTATTAAGCAAGCTATAAGCATTATTTTTTCCTATGGTGATTTTAATCTATAGTAACATATTATACGGTTGGTAGCATTGATATTGATCTTCTTTTAAACTTCATCTTCTTCCTAGCATTTTACCAGATATTTTATCCAACCAGGGTTTGCTTATTACTCTCATCCGGATTTGACCGGTTACAAGTTTTTAAGCAGAGTGTTTGCCATCTGAACTCGGCAACTCTAAGGGCGAACCAGTAACTCATTGGATATGAACAAATTACTTATAAAGAGTTAACGATTATTATCAGTTGTTATGTGATAAAAACTGAAACCGATAGCTTAATGTGCTCTACGAGACACGATGGGGAGGACCCGCAAGGGCAAACGCCCAGATCGAAACTGTATATAGATTTTTTTATGTTAGAAGTTGGCAAACAAGCATACGGCCCACCTGATGGTAAGTGGTTGCCGTAGCCTATGAGCGCTTGCAGCACCATTAGTAGGTGCCACTCACGCGTTGCCAACCTCGAGATATTAGTTCTTAAATCTCGTTCACCCAGTAATTTCACTAGCGTACAATGCCCTTCAAACCGGAACACAGTAGTGCCTAAGCACTACTATTTGGCGGCAGAATATTGGACACTGCGGTGGTACCTACCTAGCCGGCCTCTTGCAACAAAAGACCTACCACCAGTGTGACTATATATAGAAATTTGTAAAATCAATACAAACATCTGCTCGAGCGGGAATCGAACCCGCTAATGGCGGACTCGCTACCAATACGCCACTACGGTGTCAAACTTCTTTTAAATTTCATGTATATCGTTTTATGACGTTGAGATTTCATTGTTAGAATTTAAAAATAACAAAATATGTGAATATATTAAATAAGATATTTTAAAGTCAATAAAGTCTATAGAATAATACATATTATATAGACAATGTTATTCGATTCACCTGGTCGTAATGTAGACAGGTTTACATAATTAATGGGAGAAATACCTTGTTATTTTAGGTTGTCAGAATAATAAATGTACTTTGAATTTTCGACATTTACTCGCAGATTAGATCAGGTAGCCTAAATTAAATCTCTCAACTAGAGTATATTTATGGATGGGTATTTAAAATATGGACGTTATGAAAATTTGTTTATTATAAAAGTGGGAGCCTGAATTTAATGTCTATTGAATAAATTTAACTTCAATTTATTAATGACTGATTACTTTGAAAAGTTTTTCAATAAGAGAACGAAAAAAAGTTTAACAATGTAAACTTTCTCTTACAAACAACTTTCTGTATTTATAATATATATTATATATTTCTGTATGTATAATTTAATTTTCGTTCTAAAAAGAAAATATACAATTTTTGAGAATAAATAAATAAACGCTACACACTCAACGGCCCCCATTACGATAGTTATATCCTGTGTCCGGAAACATAGACAAAAACAAGGACAAATACCCAGACCGAAATACATGCATGTATGGTCAATACAAACATCTGCTCCGAGCGGGAATCGAACCCGCGACCTGTGTGTCATCTAAAGGAAAAAGTTTGTACTCACCATCTCGGATTCGATCTTGTTAACATAAATCTTAATAATCCTAACATTGGTGTGATACCCGTACCGGC
This sequence comes from Hestina assimilis, assembly GCA_023373885.1. Lineage (NCBI taxonomy): Eukaryota > Metazoa > Arthropoda > Insecta > Lepidoptera > Nymphalidae > Hestina > Hestina assimilis. The sequence continues at coordinate 9,382,444 of CM041754.1, forward strand.
TGCTATTAAAAATAAAGTTTTCACTTGCTTTAACTGAAAAAAAAAACAATTATTTAGCTTAACTTGAGAAGCTGTGGTGATTGATCGGTAAACCCGAGTAGCTTTAGGTGCGGTCAGTCTATAGACAAAGGCGCCGCCAGGGGAGACAGGGAGGGGCAGCTACCCTCCCTAGATATTAAAAATGTAGCCAAATATAAAGACGTGCTGCTTGACTGACAATTTCCACTCGCTGAAACTTGAATAAATACATTAATTCGGTTTCAAACTATACAGTGGAGCCAATTTGTACCTTTTTTAACTTCTTCCAATTATAAAGCTTGCCGTAAAAAGGTTGTTTATGAGTGATTTCAAGTACTTTGACAATAGATTGGCAACTAACCACAGGACAAGAAGACTTAAAAATAATATCGAATACGATATTTACTTATTGTTCTTTTCCGGATTTTACAGATTACTCGATTTTACACAGAGCGATTACCATCTGACCTCCACGACCCTAACAGCCAACCAGTAAGTAGTAACTCATTGGATTATTATCAGATATTATTATAACAATCGGGACCGACAACTTAACGTGCTCACCAAGGCACGGAGGGGACACACAAGGACAAACGCCCAGACCGAAACAGATATTTGTAAGATCAATACACACGTCTGTCCCGATCGGGAATCGAACCCGTGACCGTTGAGGCTAAACTATCAACACGCCACAATGGTCGTCAATATACAACCATCAAATTTAATAGTAGCTTCGTTGCTACTACTACACTATCTATATATGTATATATATCTACTATCTATAATATAATATTTAAGATTAACGCTGGTATTTTATAAAGTATTTCTTCATTTTACAAGAAGAAAGCGGATCCTTAAAATATTCCCTTAAGAGACAAGTAATACGTCAAATCGACAGGAACATTAAAATGTACTCGTATGTTTTCGGGATGAGATGATAGATTCAATATCGATAGATAAGGTTGACTTGAAAATTATTTGGTTACTTTCAATATTTATAAGCAGTTATAGAAACAAAAACGAATCGTTTTTTTGCTTAGAAAGTTTGGCATCAAATCGATTAAAGTAAACTATTTATATACTTATGCAAATAAACATAACTTATGTAAATAAAAAAGAAGCTTGGAGGTGCTTCTATTACTCTATAACGCGCATTTTTAGATTGTTGCGTCTGTTTGGTTAATTGTTTGAGTACTATTGGACGTATTTTGAAACTTTTCTTTAATTAAAATAGGCTACAATAAAAAACGGTATGAAGATCGGCGTCTGAGATGTAATAGCAGCATATATACTGTTTTTATTTCCAGCGGATGAAGCCGCGATACAATTTAGTTTAACTTACCTTTTGTAATGGAAAGTTTCCATAGGGTCCTGACAGTTTTACTAGGTCTCCTATTTTGAGTGAAGTGAGATGCGGAGAGAGAACACCCGTATCATAACGTTTTACTGCTAACTTCAGAGCACTGAGTTCATTCCCAAAGTGGTCCCAACTGTCGCCCACGGGCGTATAGGACCGGATACATTCCTTATCTGTGTGATAGTAAAAATAAACTCGGAGATATTTATTTACATAAGATATCAAAGCATACTATTGCTGATTTTAAAAATGTCCAAGATCTACTCCTTATTCTAGACCATATTTCACGGGTCACTAGTTTTAATAGTGCCGTTGCCGTTTTATCTCCGCAATATTTTAGCCCTCGGCGGACCATTTCGTAGTCTAACAAGAGATAACGATTCTTACGGGTATTAGACGCGATGTCATAACAAACGGGGCGGAAACGACAGCTTAACATGTACTTCTACCGAAGAACACTGCGGAGACGCGGATTACGAACAGATCGAGACATATTTGTCAACAATGTAAGCATTAGTTTGAAGAGCTATGATCCTCCCAGCAGAAATAGGCTGAATCGACCGGGGAACTGCTACCCTCTCAAAGAAAATTGGTGTAAAGTAAGAGTATCTTTGCATTTCGTGCTATGAGGGAGAGCGACGGAGGCCCAAATTCCCTCTAATCCCTTCCCTCCTATTGTTGGCAGGGTTGGTTAGGGTTGGCAACGTGCATATGATAATTCATCTTTCGTATCGCAAGCGTTCATGGTTGCGCTGACTGATTCAGGTGGACTGTATGCTTGTTTACCAATCTTAATGAAATAAAAGAAAACTTTTGTCGAGTCAACGTCGACAAAGGCAACTGACTTAAGGGGTAGGTGCTTTCTCTCCGACACAAAAGAAATACTACAATTTACTACTTTGAATATTTGTCATATATCTCTAACTATACTTTAAGCAAGCAATATTGGTATATAATGTAGTTCTCATAAGCCTTGGGATTTTATTTGCTTACCATTAATTTTATGGTGTACCCTTACATGTTGTCCTAAAGGTACAACAACGGGTCCAGTTTTAGGCACCAGAGCGAGGAGAGATGTGTCGTGTGAGACACGTTCTATGTGCACCACTCGACATTCAAGTGTTCGAGGTGATGAGATTTGTGTAGCTGAAGAGAATGTTGTCTCGCCTACGTTCTTCCATACTTTATTCGCAACCTTCAACGCGATAACCTAAGAAATATTAATCTCTTAGTAGAATAAGTTTGAAAGAACACGAGCAGCATTTTCAATTCAATACTTACTTCTATTTTACCACTTTCAGAAAACACGCGTATCTGCAAAGGTTCCTTGATTGCTTCATCTGGTACTAACTTCACTGTTCTAAGCCATCCATTAGTCGCCACGTCTATGTACAAAGCACCTTCGGAAATCCTCGCACAAACACCGGGATTTACTAAGAGTCCAGTATATACAGATATAGTAAGCTTTGTAGACGTTTGGATCCAATCAAAGCGTAATGGAGGCGGCGAGTCTTCAGACTTGTCCGCAGATTTCAACGGACTCGACGCCGCTCTACGGCTTATAGATACGGGCAAATCACTCGACTGTATTAAACTCTGCATTATTTTGCTCGGGGGACTTCCTTTGACATTTTCTTCGCTCTTAGCTGTTATTTTCTTTCTAACCGGTGTTATGCAATTGGCTAAGTTTTCCATCGACTTTCTTACTAATTCTTGTGCTTTAGATGGTTCTCTGAGTCGGTCGGATTTTGGGGATGGATTTGTAATATCAAAGAGTTCGTCAGCGTCCGGTCTGTCGAAACGAAGTGGTCCTACTAAACATTTAGCTAAAAGTGAATCGTAATTAACCCACGGATGGATTTTATCAAAAAGTTCAGTAGCGTCTAAACCAGCACCCCGCATTAGTTCTTCTGGACCTGAAATTTATATACTGTTCTATTATATTCATTCTTAATTTTAAACAAATATTTATATAAGTTTTATAATTATACCTCCAGGATGATAAGGCAAATAATGTGTTATGTTATAAACCCGTCCTCGTATCGCTAGCCACGCATCTTCTGTAAACATAAGATAATTTATTTACGCTGATCATTAATAATTATTTTTATATACATATGATTATACGTTTAACGTTGCATTACTTATTTTACTGGAAAAAATATATATATTAATATTCGTGATGAAGTTAGCCGAATACACAGTCTTATATATAATATTATAAATTGAGAGATTTTGCGATTAATATACGTATTATATTAGTAAGTAGATGCTATTCTTTACTTTCTGAGTTGTGTGCAGCAAGCTCGGTGGGTGTTACAGGCCTGATCCGGCCTCCAACGCCTGAGAGATCCTTTCCAGAGTTGCCCAGTCGGATCCAGTCCATAAGACTGTGGCCAGGTTGGAGAGCACATTTGTTTCGTGGGTTGCCTGTTACAAAAAAAATAACCAACAGATAACACCATGTGGTGGCACGAAACGCTCTTTAATGTCATATTAATTAGTACGAAATGTGTGTTGCGGTTTTATTGTAAAACCAATTTAAATTAAGCGAAAATTCAACATTGTGGTAAATGTACACGCGGCTTTCACCCGCCGGTCCGCCCACGTAATTTGAATTTTCTCCGATTAAATTCGAGAGCCATTAATTATGCCTATATCTCTATAATTATATCAAATATCGAAATTTACGTTTTTTCTGCGACTGAATAATTATTCGTTTTTTTTGGTAGTAATAGCCTGGGCCGAGGGCCTGGAAACATAAAGTAATACATCAGAGCCATCTAGACTACACAAACATTTTTCCTGCGCAGAAATCGAACTTGCAACTATTGGTTTTAAGGCAGGTCCCTACCACTGCTCCACGACGGTTGCCATAATTTTAAAAAATATGGAAGCACCAGCGAACTCTTTCTAATTTATAATTACTTCAGAATTTCTTAATAAATAAAAAGATTTCCAATTTCATCTAACATTTCTCTATCCGTCCTTTGGAATAAATTTAATAATCTATTAAGAGTATCAATAGGCTGTTCGTAATTAAAATTGGAAAATTTAAATTAAAATCAGAAGGCCGTAACTTTAATTACATTTCGACGACAGCTCAGAGTTATAACAAGGGTTTATTGGGAAAACTTGAATTATTATTATTATTATTATGATTTCTGATGCTTCAAAATTTTATGTAAAATTATTCAAAATATTACCTAAGAAATAAGTTTATTGAATTAAGTATTCAAATTTAACAAAAGATTTATAAAATGTATATGATTTATGATATTTTAATTTGTGGCACATAATCATATAAAAATGGTTATGTTTTCATTCGTCTTTAATGCGTAAAGTCATTAATTTTATTTAAAAAAAAAAATTAAATCCTATGATTTTTAGCATAATAAGTTTTTTATTTTTTCTGAACTATTTTAATTTTCAGATACCTGCCTTTTTCGAAATTGCATATTCAATTAATTATCGATATTGGCAAACTAAATTTAGTTTATTATTTAAAACTATTAATTAATGTATAGCCAGCGCAAATTATACAAGTTAAGTCATACATACTAAACTTTACGATTTCGGTTATGTACTCGTGGTCTATGTTATGTAGTTTAAGCTTTACTCTGAGCTTCTATTAGTTTAATTATTTCAGGTGGCATCGCTTTAATTACAGTTATAGGAAAACTTGACCGCACATATATGTATGGCGACGTGAAATTCCAAAATCGAGAATATGTGCAAATTTCACTATGTATATTACAATTGTAAATCGTTTATGCATGAAATAATATCATGGGCAGTTGTGGCGTGATGGTAACGAGCCTGGTTTGGGTCTTGACGGTCGCGGGTTCGATTTACGCTCGGACCAGATGCTTGTTATAAATATCTCTTTCGGCCTAGGCGTATGTCCTTATCGGTCTCCGTGCCTCGGAGAGCACGTTAAGCTACCGATCCCGGTTGTTATCATAACATCTGTCATGATAACAACAATCGTTAAATCTCGATAAGTAATTTGCTCTTATCCAATGAGTTAGTGGTTCACCCTTTGTGTTGTGGAGATCAGGTGGCAATCAATCTGTGTAAAATGTAACAACCCGTCCAATGAGGATAAGAGTATAAGCAGACCTTGAGAATGGTATAATATCACTAGACACGATTAGTTATACTATGAATTATTATTATTATTAATAGTAACAAAATATAGTATAACACATCGTATTTGGTTGATTCTTCAACAGTGATTTACAAAACAAATACTAATAATAAATAATAAATAAACGCTACACACTCAACGGCCCCCATTAAGATTATTATATGCTATGTCGGGAATCCGGAAACCAACACAATGACAAGGGCAAACGGACACCCAGACCGGAAAACATGTCTGTATGATCAATACAAACCATTGCCAATGGCCAAATAACAGGGCCCTCGTTTAGATTCGATTTTATATAACTTTATTTAGCATTGTTAAAAGAACAAAGAAATGGTTATTCACTACTGTAACAGTTCATTGTGGTTTGCTATAACGGCTGAGGTGACAATGGCGCCATTAAATAGGACGAGTCGAACTAAAATCTACACCTGATTCATGTCATACCTTTGTAATGACAGCAATGTACGTCACACATATTTTTGAGCGATTGCAAGAGATAAGTACTGATGTATTATTGTACAAAATTCTTCATTTCCCGCGACTCAGCTATATTGCAATTCCCATTCCGTACAGTATTACTAACATCGTGATGTTTATAGGATATATAGAGAGGATATAGGAATAACGTTTTTAATACAAACTCTGAACAGCCTTTACAAACTGTTAATGTCATATTTATTTATATAGAATCAACAGCCTAAGAAAATACGTTTTAAGCTTCTAGCTTTGAAAATTTTCATCTCCCCTTTCAACCTTTTTTTCGCATTAAAAAGTAGCCTATGTCTTTTCAGGCTGTAGACTATCTATGTACCAAATTCAATTAAATCGGTTCAGTAGTTTTGGCGTAAAAATTGCGACAGACAGACAAACAGACAGAGAGACCGTTACTTTCACATTTATTTATAGTATTGCTTTTAATCATCCCTAAATGTTATAACAATCTATGAAAAAGAATTTAAATGTGAAAATTTTATGAGCTGGAATCTATATTAGATACATAAGTATGTTAAAGAACATTTCCACCACTTTAACAGAAGAATATGTATTTATAGTCGTTAAAAATAAATAGTATTTTAAATAGCTTTCAAAGAGATTTCTAATATAAACTTATACGAGTGAAACAAACTAAATCCATACAAAGAGAAACGCAGCAACAAAGAACGTGTGTACTTGTACAGTCTTTATAGTTAATTCATTCAGAATATATAGCGTTTTAAAGTTATATTGTTTGTATTCAGGCTTTTAACTCGTTTCAAAGAATTTAGTAATATTTAAATCGCTTATGAAATGAAACAGCCAATTTTAGATTTTGCGGCAGCATCGATGCTACATCGCGTTTTGGCGACTCCCTGCGGTGAAATAATCACATTGGATAAGAATATGATTATGCAGTCATCGCTTGTAATTGCAGGTAGTTAGGTTTTCCCGGCGTCAGGATATGACGACCCTATAGCCCGCTGTTGAGATAGCCTCTGTCACAGCAGATATTACTCCACCAGTGCAATCAGTCACACTGGTGGTAGGTCTTTTGTTGCAAGAGGCCGGCTAGGTACCACCGTTGTCAAATATTCTGCCGCCAAATAGTAGTGCTTAGGCATTACTGTGATCCGGTTTGAAAGGCACTGTAGGCTAGTGAAATTACTGGGCAGAGGAGATTTAAGAACTAATATCTCGAGGTTGGCAACGCGTGAGTGGCACCTACTAATGGTGCTGCAAGCGCTCATGGGCTATGGCGTCCACTTACCATCTGGTGGATCGTATGCTTGTTTGCCAACTTGTAACATAAAAAAAAACTTTGCCAAGATCATCACAAAATGTTTATATAACCGTAAGTAGAAAAAACAACCATATTGAGAACTACGTCTATTTTGAACATTTTTTTAAACTAATAGTTACAAACAAGAACTCAGTTTGTATAAGAATACAATTTAAGTTTCAAGAGAAAGCATCGAAAATTAATAAATTTACGATCTTAGAACAATTAATTATTTATTAATTAGTTTCATTATAATATTAAGTAGCTTTCGGATTGCTTTATTCATTTGTTTTATTATAAAAATATTGACGGCTAGAAATTATATTACCATACAACTATACATATAACTAAGTATCGGGACAAATATTTAGAGAGTAGTTCGAACCAACATATAGCCCGCCTGAAGTGCATCAGTTTAATTGCATCTTAAACACAATAGTAACACTAGAGTAAAACCATGATTTGACTCATATGGTTCGAGGTTCAACGGTTCGAGTCATAGAAGGAGGAAAATTTGTATGGTTTTTATGGTATTTTAAATGACCACAGTAAAACTCTAGCGAAGTCATTACTTTACAGGCTGATTTGCTTAAAAGGAGAATCCAATACAAATTTGTATTAAGTTTTTCTTTTTTTTTTATGTTAGAAGTTGGCAAACAAGCATACGGCCCACCTGATGGTAAGAGGCTGCCGCAGCCTATGAGCGCTTGCAGCACCATTAGTAGGTGCCACTCGCGCGTTGCCAACCTCGAGATATTAGTTCTTAAATCTCGTTCGCCCAGTAATTTCACTAGCGTACAATGCCCTTCAAACCGGAACACAGTAGTACCTAAGCACTACTATTTGGCGGCAGAATATTGGACACTGCGGTGGTACCTACTTAGCCGGCCTCTTGCAATAAAGACCTACCACCAGTGTGACTGATTGCACTGGTGGAATAATCTCTGTTGTGACAGAGGTTATCCCAACAGCGGGCGATGGGGTCGTCACATCCCGACGCCTACAGATATATGTATTTTTATATAGATAATTATATAATAATAATAAATGCTACACACTCAACGACCCCTACTAGGATAGATATATCCTATGTCGGGGTACGTAAACATACACAAAGACAAGGACAAACACCCAGACCGGAACACATACTTGTATGGTTAATACAAGCACCTGCTCCGAGCGGGAATCGAAACCGCGTCCTGTGGCGTCTAAGGCAGGTTAGCTACCGCTGCGCCACAACGCCGTTACATGTTGTTTATATTTAATATTATATGTTATATATCCAAAACTTTCAATATGTACTATTATACATTTCGCTATTTGAATATTCCTTAAAAAATTGCTATTAACTTAAATACCTTAATATTCACAAAATATATACTTTAAAAAAAAATATATTATTTTTATTTAAAATCTTTAATTAAGACAGACAATCTATCTTTTAGAAGTTTATTGGACTCTATTAAAAATGGTAAATAAAAGTATTATTTAATGGAAAATCTCTTAAGATGTTCTTAAAATAAAGCTTTCTGTTTTTCGATAAAAGTAATTTTGCCCGTAAAAGCCCTAAGAGTATCTTAAACTATAAAAGTTATGAACAAGTAAATTTCAGTTCAAACTTTCTAAGTTCTTAATTAATAATATTCCTCAACTAAATAATAATAACATAGTTTAATATTTAAAGACAAATCATTGCGATATTTAGTAGCATTCGAATCGGCCCCAGCACCTTTAAATAGCCTTGAAAAAGTCATATTTAAATTTTTACTGACGTGAGCATTGACGTCTGTACTGACTGCATTTTTGTACAAATAAAATTATGATAATGTATTTAGCAAAATAAAGTAAACGATTTGTTATGTACAAGGACAGAGTAAGAATCATATTAATAACAATTAAGCTTAGGGTGTAAATTTGCAATATAGATAATAAAATATACAAAAACGTCAAAAAATATATAAAAATATAATTAGGATAACTTTTTCATGTCCGAAAATGTCCGTCCAATTTAGTAATACTCTAGGAGAGCCATGCCCTTCAAAACACAAATCAGCCTTGTCGACCGGGGATGGCCATTCCCTCCAATCCAATCTCCCACTCCCTCTTTTCCCTTCTCATCCCTTTCCTTCTATCATCTTCAGCGTCCGGCTTCTGGTGCTCTTACTCATCGCACGAAACATACTGATTCTGTTACTTTATGCCAATTTTCTGTGAGAGATGTATTACTTCCCCTATAGAGCCGGCTCATTGTGCTGGGAGAAGCATGGCTACTACTACTAAATTTGCAAGAGGCTGATTTAATAGAGGATATAGAAATACTATATTATTATATAACTACTATATACTAAATACATTGTTGATAAAAAAAAAAAAAAAAAAATAACTGTACGTATAAGAAAATGCAAACAGAGAGAACAAAATGGTCAAATGAGACAAGATTTGGTATTATACTTCAAATTTGAAACAACATGTATTGATCTCTCTACGAGCATTTATTCCAGCAGAGCTTACGTCAGTCTGCTGAACTAAAACTGTATCATCATTTCTACGATAGTAACCTATTTTTTATAATCACTACATAGTATAAAACAAAGTCGCTTTCTCTGTCTTGTCTGTTTAAATCTTTAAAATTACGCAACGGATTTTGATGCGGTTTTTTTAATAGATATAGTGATTTAGGAGGAAGGTTTATATATTTAATAACATCCATTAAATAGTGGAGAGGAAAAAAATAATTTTTGAGGTTTCTAATGTGATGTCGTAAATAATTACATTTAACGCGTGCGGACAAGAGGCAGTAAAGAATAAATCAAAACTACTGGATCGATTGTAATCATTTTTTCAGTGAATGACATAGGTTGTAATATATTTTATACCCGTGCGAAGCCGGAGCGGGCCGCTAGTACCTAATAATTTACAAATTATGTATATAATCACAAGATCTTTATGGGTCATCCATTATTTATGTGACTTTTTAAGCAAATTAACACATCCCAGGGAGATAATTGTGTGGTGATGTTTTGTTTAACCTCAAACCAAAATGCCTAAGAATCCCCTAAAATCTTTGTATCCCACAAAGATTTCGTTTCACGTTTTAATATAAGTACAGCTTATTTGTTAAACTATCGTATGTTAATTTTAGTTGGGTTGTTGTTTAAATTAGGGGTTGTAAATTTCTCTTGCGGTTCATATTTAATTTATAGGGTAACTACGTGGAATATTGGTAGCCATATTGCGTAATTTATTCAACAATAAAGAACACAACAACAAAATTTACAATTTACTTCGAATATTTTTCGATTTACAAAGTTTTATTGGGAGAATAATAAAATAAACAAGCTAGTTTTTATGAAAGCAAAATAAAAATATTTTCAGATAAATCTATTATTGTTACGTAACAAAATGTTATAAGTTGATTTTGGCTCGGGGCAGAATTTTTATTGGCCACACATGTATTTTCGGAATAGGTTTATGAAGAGTGAAGTGTATTCCAATTTTCTGTGACCAATACTTAAAAAAGTTGATGTCGGCCACAAACCTTCAAAGCTAACATTCCAATTCTAGTAAAATATTGTATTCAAAAATTACTGAATATTGACTGATTGACTGAACCATTACAGTACTTTGGTCATGAAATACGAAATGACAAATACGATTTACTCAATACTTAACTAATAATAATTTTATGCTACCAAACGTACACAGTACCTCAAAAGATCTTAATTTCAAATTCAATTTGAAGATTGTCTGAAAATGTCATCAAAATCGGTCCAGCCGTTTTGGAACAAACACAAATACAGTATATATGTTTGCGGTGTCCTTATAATTGGATGCAGAGATAAATGAATCATGTATAAGTAAATAATGTTCCATAAAACACATCTAAGATACCAAATTTCAATAGAATTCGCACTGTAGTATGGTTTTAGATAATCCCAAATGAACCTTACATTTTTTAGGGATAAACAGTATCCTATGTGTTTATCCATATAAGCTATCTATGTACTAAATTTCATCTAAATCCGTTCATCCGTTTATGCATAATTGAGTAACAAATATCCAAATTCTTCTTCTTTCTTTCTCAACTAAACTTTAACGGGCCTTACTTTTGTTTCGGGTAATTATAGCATAATAAGCCTTTTTTCTTTTATCTAGTTCAAAGAGCAGATGATTCTACTCCACCTTTTGGTGTGTGGAAGTAGAGTCCAAACGCGAAGGCACATAGCCCCGTTGAAGAACAGCACTTGCCCTGCCCATCCGCAAGATGCATCTGGTTATACGCGGCTGACGAGTTGTCACCAACATGCGGTGGTATCCTCAATAGCTCAACGGTACAAGGGTCAACTTCGCTCCATTAACGCGAGAGTCGCTTGGGCTATTGTCGTACACACTCCTAGCGCAAGCTTCGAGCTTATTTCGGAGGGGTAACGAGAATATTAGTTATGCCCTGAAAAAGCATTGCTAATATTCTTTAATATATAGTATGCGGTATAAGTTTGTGTAAAATAAAAAGTTACCGACCAAAAATTACTAGAACGCATTATGAATAATCTGTAACAATTTTACTGTAGTGATACTTTAATTATTTTGGTACATACGATGAATGAAACATAAATAAACCCAGACTATGCAAACAATTAAAATGTCAAAAAAGTTTTCCATAACTCAATCTATTGTTTATTTGTCTACCTGTCTTCTAACTTCGATTCGAGAAAACAATTTTTCTTTTATTTCATTTCGTTTCTGTCGAAGTTAGCAGTTTTGATTCGAATATCAGTATGTATTGAATAAGCAGACTTTTTTTTACGTCATGACGTTTGGCAAACAAGCATACGGTACGCCTGCTGGTAAACAGTTACTATAGGCCTATTAAAATTTGCGATACTTGAAGTATCGAATGAGCGTTGCCAACTCAAGGGATAGGAAAGAAGAGATGAGAAGGTAACAGAGGGTGAGACATAACATCAGATAGAGTGTATGCTTGTTTGCCAAACGTCTTGAGATAAAAAAATATGTATAAAACAATCAAAAACTAAAAACCTCTCTGCTTGTGAATTTCAAAAGAAGACTTAAAACAAAGTAGACAAACTTTTCCACTTTATGTTAAGAGTACAGAATAAACAAAAATATAGTACAAAATTTTAAGGAAATGTTTCAATAAAATTTTCGGTAAAACAAACGTTGTGGCGACCCTCGTTATTCGTATTGCTAGTAAAACTTCACAGAACTAGGTCGTCGTATAATTTTATCGTTATCATAGTTAACATAGTTTTCTTTCATAGAAAAACTTCCACTATAATAGGAAAAAATTCTGTTGACAAAATCAAGAGTTTTTAGTTTGTTTTATTATTTTCTTATCTCAATTTATAATGAGACTTTTAAAAAATTATCAATTGACTATTCAAATAATTTTTGAAGCAGTGAACACAATTACTTTTTAATTTTTAAGGACTTCCCTTCAAATCATCGTTATTTTTACGAGAGTTCACCGAGTTTTTAAATGTTGAAGTGATATTCAATAATATCTGTTTAGATATTATTATATAACATCATTCTATTTCAACAAAGATAAAATGCAGCTGGTTTTCGAATTTTGTGATAGAAAAATAAAGTGAACTCTGGTGCAAATTAAAGTATCATTCGACGCCAGAAATACAAAAAAAAAACAATACTACATTAATAAAGTTTTGACAGCTGATGATAAATGGCCTAAACCAAAGGAAGGTTAAAAAGAAAGAAAAAAGGCGCGGTATTGATTTCACGCCACCTTAAATCTTCTTCTTTTTCTTTAAACCTTCCACCAGTGTGACAGTGTATTGAATTCGTGTTTGTTTAAAATTAACCTAACCAAACGAGGGTATACTAGTGTGAGTGCATGAGGCCCAAGCTCCTGCTCCTATATATTCCACATCCTATTCTTCGATCTCAATTTACCCGTGATAGAAGTGACCCTTCTCTCATCTCTCAATTCTCGTCAAATCACCGAATTATCGCTTTAAAAGTTTCACTTTAAAATGTTAATAAATTAATTTCTTTACATGAGTATGAGTTATATTTATGTACCTAAGATAAGAGAAAAGTATTGGCGCTCCTCGCTACACAATGGTTTAACTCTTGTGTACTTACATAATATATATCAGTACGCTAACCTTCAGGTGACCCGTTTCACAAATTTATTCATAGCACGTCTAAGAATTACTTTATGTACACTTTGATATTTTCTTTTCATAAATATTTATTTTAACCCTTTCTCTGTCCATAAAAAGACGCAATTGGTAAACAATTGAAATATTCTCATGATTCATAGGACAGGAAAATTGTTAAGGTGTATTTCAGGTTAAGTAATCTGCAATTCAGTATGTAGGTTTTGTAGGTCTTCTTGTATATTATGGTAACTTAAATAATATTAAAAATATAGAAGCGGGGGTTATAAGAAAGGCCACAAAAGCAAGATGGCGAAAACAACAGTGCTCTACTAAATATAAATACACAGGTTTAAATGTAAAGACTACTTATTGTATTGAAAGTAGCAATTTAAGTAAATATGCATTTAAAGTGATTTGTGGTTATTAAATCATAAGAAATCAAAACTTACTAGAAAATTACAGTACCTAGTACATATTTTTTTTCGTTCTGTTTTTAAAGTTTGAGGTGTGAAGTGCCATAACTCAATTCGCTTAAATTGAACTATGTAAGAAACGATTACTTAACATGAATTTAAATAACAAAATAATTTTTATCTACATGCTTTAATGAGGCCTATGCAATTTCTTAAACGTTTTAAGGACGGAGGGGAAGACTGTTTCAATTAACCTATTATAAAAGCCGGCGTCAAGAGCCGACGGAGTTCATGTCATGTCGTGTTTGAAAACTAATTAGTACAAGGATGAATTGATATTTTAACTTCATAAGTAAACATCAAAATGGATAGGATATTAAGAAAATTACTAATTATTTGCTCAATGATTTGTATTATTTCGTTTTACGTTTGTAACAATAGTGGTGCCTACATGTATGTTGCCGACCCACGGAACAGGGAAGTAGCATAATGTATGACCACAACGGTCGTCTAATAGGCAGAAATTCACGCCTAATACGGAATAAGGTTAGTATAAGCTTTTTTATAAGTAAGGAATCAATAAACGAATCTGTATATTCAGACACTTGTATCTATATTTTTTTGGGTTCCGTAGCCAAACGGCAAAAACGGAACCCTTATAATTTCGTCATGTTTATCTTTAATTACTACCAGATTCTAACTGTCCTGGTAACCTGGGAACCTTTAAGAGAAGAACGTATTCTTTCCTTAAAGGTCGGCAAGCACCTGCATGCCTTCTGGTGTTGCAATGTTCATGAGCGGCGGTGATCGCTCAACATCAGGTGAGCCTCCTGCCCGTTTGTCGCCTCTCACATAAAAAAAAATCCAGTTCGATATTTTCATTACTTATACTTCTAGCCGTAGTCACTGTATAAACACAATTACCACACGTTACAACTTGAACAAACGGTTTCATTAATGAAAAATAAGTGAATATTTTATATGAAAATTGAGGAGAGTAATCGTTACAAGCGGAAGAGGCGCTTGAAGCGGAAATATTATTAACGAGCAATTACATATTACAAGTGGACGGAAAAATACAGGAGTTTCAAACATTTTTAGAATTAATGTAAAAAGGAACAGAAGATATTATAATAGACGGAAATATACCTCATTTTCGTTTCATACAACAAATAAACTTGCCTTATGTTACATTTTTTAAGTGACAAAGTTTGTAAGCAAATACACGGCCAACCTGATGGTAAGAGGTTGTCGTAGCCTATAAGCGCTTGCAACACCATTCATTAGTGTGTAGTGTCATTCAGGCGTTCCCAACCATGAGATTTTAGTTCTTAAGTTTCATTTGCCCAGTTTTCACTAGCTACAGAGTCCTTCAAACCGAAACACAGTGATGCAAAACACACTAATGCTTTTCGGTACAATACCTGACACTGCGGTGGTACCTAGCCGTCCTTTTGCAATAAAAGGTTAAAACCAGAACAAATAATATTTGTAGATCAACTTTGAATTAATACATAATGCAAACAGTAGCGAACAATTCATGATAAAACTAAGGTGGAGTGGTTCACAAAACTCTAACTAAATATTACCTCCTATTATTATTTGTAGATCAACTTTGAATTAATACATAATGCAAAAAGTAGCGAATAATCTATATATAAAAAAATGAATCCCTATATCCCTTGGTCACGCCATCACGCGTGAACCACTGGACCGATTTCACTTTTTTTGTTGTTGTGTTTGTTATTGTCAGGAGAAGGTTCTTATGACAGAAAAAAATTAATAAATCACGTGTGACGTTGTTTGTCCGCGATGGACTCCTAAACTACTGAGCCAATTTTAATAAAATCTTGCACACTGTGTGCAGTTTCATCCAACTTGAAAGATAGGATAATTTATATCTCAATTTATAATCGAAATATTATTTTATTGCATATTATTTGTTTATTAACAAAAGGTCATGATTATCTCTGTTAGTTTAATAAGATTCTAAGAGATGGCGGTATAAGGTAATTCGTTGACTGGGTTGAGTAAGTATCCAATATATGGCGCCACGTTAAAAGTACATGATAAATAAATTCAGAAGGCCTGTACCAAATCAGATTTTTATTGTTTCGTTTGTAATTGTCAAAACAAGGTTTGTATGGAATTGACGGGTAGGGAAGTTCGTATTGAAAAAATTGTAATACTTAATGTTTGTATACAGGTAGATAGTTTATAAGTGGAAGAACAAAGAACGGAATTAAAACTCCCATGGTATCGCGATATACGGAACAATTTACGGATTGCTAGTTCACGATAAAACTCTAGCTACAGAGTGGTTCATAAAACTCTAACTAGATATTGCCTATTGTTCGTAAAAAAGCTTTCGGTACTTGCTTATTACACGAATGTATTCAACTTGATATTTATAGATTTAAAAGTGGAAAATACGTACTTTATAAGACTGTACAATGTAAATGTATTAAATTATATCTGAAATAGTCGAAATTCAAATAGATATGCTAAACAAAGCACTTTAAGTACATATGAATGTCACAAAAGCATTAGGAATCAGTCATTAGTTGTTTGAGGTAATAATAACATTTGCAAAGAATTATACACTTAGGTTTATGCCAAATATAATAATTATTTTGACGATAGAGATTGATTAATGAGAACTTTATTTAATTGAGAAATAGCGTCCTTAAATTAATTTTTCTACGCAAATGCAGAGGTAAAGTTCAAAAGTCTCGATTTAAAGTTGTCACAGATGGCGACATGATATTACATTGAGATATTTTCTTTGTTGTTACTCTTGCTACTGCAAAATATTTTTAATTAAAAACATTAAAGAATTTCAAAATATAACTAATATGAAACAAAAACAAATATCTTCAGTGATGTTCCCTCATTAGACGCCTCATTAAAATGCGACCTGAGAATGAAATCGTGGGGAAGGGCTTTAATAAAAATAATGAAAGAAAAAGTAGTTTCTAAAATAAAAAAAATATCTTCAATTTAAAATATATGTTTATATTTTTTTATTAAAGAAACTCATAGCCGAGTGCACCCGCTGATCGGTAAACGATCGGTAGGTTAAGCAACTTTAGGCGCGGTCAGTTACTAGATGGGTGATCGCATAGTGGTATTTCAACCGAGCATCTTTGTGCTTCGGAGGGCACGTAAAAAGTCGGTCCCGGCTGTTGACAAATAGACAACAGTCGATAAGTCAAGTCAGAGGCCTACGGGCGACCTGAACAACTCTGACACTAGGTTGACCACTAACCAATCGATAAGAATATTAAAGAAACTTAAGAAAATGTCAATTAGGCCACGATGTAAAATAACGGTTTTTTAGTGAAACTGACCCAATAGTATAGTACCTTTTATTTATATAGCTATTACTTAATGATTGAAACTTATATTGCTATAAATTAATTTTTCAAGTAAGTAGTTCAGCAATTAAAAGGCGGGCGCGGTCGCCTAGAATATAAGTCCGTACCTAGTTTAGGGACAGAAGGTTTAAATAAATATTACACATTGTTTTTAAGCTATTGCATAGCTTTTATTATTTTTTGTATTTACTTCAATGTACTATAATTATGTGATACTTATATTTTGGATAAATAATTTTATTATATGTATAGTAAGATTCTCTACTAGCAATTTCCTGCTGACCCTGCTTAATACGATCTCTCAGCGGATAATTCAATCGAATCGACGTCCTTACAAATGTTAAGTAAGTAAGGATTTGGACGTCCTTATGTCCCATGAAGGTCGTTCCTCCTCTACTCTATAACTAAATTTGATCGTTATCAAAAATCAATTTTGATAATTTATTATTACTATTTTAACCATAAATTGCGCGTTCTTGTCTTATAAAGGCATTCATTTGCATTATAACAGAAATGTTTATAAATAGACTTTGTTTCGACGATTATTTACTGGCATTAAGTATGATTTTTGACTTTTAACAAATAAGTCATAAGCCACAAAAATATTTCATTTCATATAGAGACAAATTACTATGTGATGTAGATCGCTTCGCTTTAGAGGTATGATAAAGTTAAAGTCTCAGAGAGAAGACTCGCACGTAGCTGTTGAAACAAGCTTTCGTATTCGTAGAGAAATCAATACACGTAGTATCAAATCTGAAGCAATTGCAATGGACAATTTTTTTGATTTTGCGGTTTGTTCCGACATACTTTTTCTTTAATAAAAAAATAACTCCTAGTTTGTGGATTTTGAACTTCAAAATAAACATATCTATTAATATTATATTACGTAATTTTAAAACAAACGTTGAAGAGTGACGATCCTCATTTGCTATTGCTAGTAAAACCTCACCGAGCCAGGTCATAATATAAATTTTTCATTTTCTTCTAGCATTTATCCCGGTTTTTTCCAAGGGTCTACTTGACTACAGAGCTATTGCCGCCTGACCTTCACAACCCTAAAGGCGAACCACTAATTCATTGGACCAGAGCAATTTACCTATCAAGAATTGAAGATTATTATCAAAGTTCAGATAAAAACCCGAACCGATAGCTTAACCTGCTCTCCCAGGCACAGTGGGGGGACAAACGCCCAGGCCGAAACGGATATTTACAACAAACATCTACTCTGAGCGGGAATCGAACCCGCAACCGTCGATGATCAAAACAGGCTTACTACCAGCACGCTACAGCGGTTGTCAACTGCTACCCTGCGGTGATAGAGATAAATATATTAGCTGTATATGTCAGGGGAATAAATGCTTGATGTAAATAAGCAGTACCAATATTTAAATAGTACACGTAAGCAAAGTCGCAAACAGCGGTAGAATTTAAAAACATAATTAGTGTAATTCTTTTGTTTACTTAAGTACAATAAAGACCACAAAGAACAATAAACTGAATTGAGATGAAAAATTATGGTTTCATTCCACTAAATTACCGTTTGGGGCCAGAAATATGAAAATCAACGTCGTATATTAATAAAGTTTTGACAGTTTAAGAATTCCTTTAATCAAACGAAGATGAAATAAATTTCATATTCAAGAAACCAACAGTCGAAAGTATTGATTTCACGTAAATTACGAGTGCTTGGAGTTGGACAAGACAGTTATATAAGTAATTATATTAAACTAATTTAAAAACTTCTTTGAGTTCTCAATTCAAATAAGATTGATCCGGTCCACCCTTAGACCATTTAACAACGATCCACTACGCACTTGGACGGTATATATTTTATTATCAAGCATACTGTCCGCCTGATGATAAGCAGTTACCGCAACCTATGATGATACTTGAAGTATCACATGCGCGTTGCCAACCCAACGGAGAGAGTTCCTTTCTAGGGAAGGGATGAAAAGGCAAAAAAAGAAGGGTACTGAGGGGGTCGGATATTGGGCCTCCGGCGCTCTCAAGCAGCACACGTAACGCAACAGCGCCTACTGATACTGTTAGTTTACACAAATTATCTCTGAGACGATAGTACTTCCCCGGTTACTCTGTCCGTTTGTCACGCTTCACGCCGATTTTGATGAATTTAGGTTTTGTTACAGAATGTTGTCCTAAGGAGATTGTTATAAGCTACTTTTTGTCGCGAATACAAATCTTGAAGGCGGTAAAATAGGGGATGAAACTTTTTACGGAATACTAATTATTTCCTCAATATTGCCTTATTAAAAATCTTTATTCACGCGGGCGAAGACGCGGACCGAAGCTAGTATTTTATATGTATTAAAGTGACATGAAGAGTAATTGTTACTTGCACGAGTGGCGCTGGAAGCGGAAATAATATTAACAAGCAATTTCATCTAACAAGTAGAACGGGATGCTGTAAAATTGAATTAAAGAAAACCTTTTATTGAAATATTACTTAAGCCAGGTTCCGTACATAGCAAAAGGTTAATATTATTACGTATAGAAATAAGTTATTGTTTTATTTAAATATTTTTATTGGGGTTATTCTATTCAGGTAAAGTAGCACAGGTTAACGACCAAGTTTTGAGCAACAGTCTCGGTTCTCGTGTTAAGGATTCGGAGCTTCAGGGTGCTTTGTTAGGGGTTTAGCGCAAAGATGACTACATATCTTTGAAATTCTTCCAAGTTATTCAGGTTTAATGCACGAAAACCACGAAATACATTCTAAAGTTTATGAGGTTCAAAGCCTAAGATTTAATATTGCCTTAACCTTTTAAGACACTTTTTATCTATTTTTTTTTATTATTAATATATTTTGTTTAAAAGACTATTAATTTATGTCTGATTCTTTAAACAGTATCCATAAATTACTTTTCACCGGATAAGCAAATTAGTCGAAGGACGCTTTGAATTCTGGTCTTACAATATTAGGTTACAGATTCAGGTCATAAACGCAGATATCTTGAAAATGCTTGGAAGTTTTAGTTTAATCTTAAATAATTCTATTTTTATAATAAATCGGTAAAAAAGATTGATCGTTTTTTTAGCTAGTAAGATGGTGCGTAAATCTTGCGTATTTTTTACAATGAATGTTAGAATACGAATTCAGAAGTGATTTCAAGTTTTTATTGGGGCGAGGGTGTGCTAATCTTACGTCAAAGTAATAAAAACACTAAAGAACAAGAAAGAAACTTGTAACAGAAGCAAAAACTTTACCTAATATATAGAGTTCTAGAGGAATCTTTACTATGCGCTACAATGTTGTGTTCGTTCGTTCTAAATAATATAAATATAATATAATTGTAAATAATTTAGCATTTTGATTTCTCGAGCATTCCATAAAATCTGTGTGAAAATTTAAAACTGATACAATCCCCATACGTAGCTACTCTACATTATTTATAAATATTTTAGCATATCAAAGTTTTTTGGGCAACAAAAAAATACCGGTTTCAAAAATTAAAAACAAAAAAAACATTCTACAAAAAGTCATTGCTAAGTAAAACATCGGGACACAAGCCGACATCTTATTGTATTATAAGAGAAGACCAGTAGAAAATTTAAAAATATGAAATAAGTAAACCAATAAATAGACGTCTGTTATTCAAAGCCCAATTAGGATACTTATATTCCGGAAAAAACACACAAACAAACAAAAAGAATTGTACAATATTATGTCAGTTTTTTCCAATTTATTTCTTATTTTCTATAGAAAATAAGTCGCAATATATGTATAATAGTATGACAAAAATACAGCTTCTAATATCCAAACATTAATATTCAAAAATCGGCTTTGGCTTAAAATTGGCTTGAAAATCTCTTTTTCATAATATTTGCTCTATAAAAGGTAACGAGGCCGTTCAAAAAGCCATTAATTAGTTTTCCAATCTAGGAGCAGTTTGTTTTAACAAAATTCGAAACAGTGACGCAATTTATATTCTGAAAAGATTTTCCTGAGTACATTTTCGTCTATAGGTATAAAAATAGTGTTATCAGTTCTTGGTTATCTTAAATAAAAAAATGAAATGAATTTTTTTTCATTTCATTTCACCGTAGATACTCTCCTGAGTCTCTACATGAATACGATAGATATCTATACTATTATAATAAAGCGAAAGAGTTTGTTCGTCGTACGCTCTAATCGCTGGACCTTTCGGTCGGATTTAATTTTTTTTTGCATTTGATAGGTCATTTTTTGAGGAAGGTTATAGGCAATTTAAAATCACGATAAAAACTTAGAAGCAAAAATAATGAAAGTGCGGGCGGACGATGCGAGAAGTTCGGCTCTCCTATACCTATAAAGCGAAAGCGGAATAATTAATTATTAATTATGTAGACCATGCGAGCGAAGCCGCGAGCACAGCTAGTGATATTATATATGATACTGAATACTCCATTCTGTTTACATAATAACGGAAAAGGTATTACGAGCAATAAAATGCCCGGTTTTATAAAGTAATCCTTATTACGGTCTCGGCTCTTGATTTCGTCGTTTTTAATGTATATAGAAACGAGATGTTTACTTCCCGCAATATAAAAAGCACCCATTTTTATGATATAAAAAGGCAAATATACGAAGTTCTCCGTATATCTGGAGAAACATAATTCTGAATAGGGTTTTCGAGTTATTTGAGTTATTATTTAGTATGTGTGTCTGGATGTTTATGTTTATAACCAATTATTGGAATATATTTAATTAATTTTTTTGGATTTGTAATTCAAAAGGGAAAGTTTCAGATAAAATTCGTGAAAAGTTAAAAACACTTAAAATTTCGTCCGTCTGTAGCGTCGTCTTACGCTACACAATGGATTAAAACTAATTGCCATTTTGTAATGAATATTATTTTCACTGCGTAAGTTCCATATTTACTCGACTTCAAAATGAATGATGTTATTAATTTATCTGAATTTCTTCTAATGTTTTAACAACAGATTTGGTTACGGTGTAATATAAGTTTTTTGATAATCTGATGCAGGACATCGAAAGCATAGATCAAAAATTAAAGATTCGAAATCCTCATAAGATAAACGCCCTAAATCGCTGCGCCTACATTGTTTTGGTATACGGACCTATGCCTTCGAACTAAAATTATTGGTTCTTTTTAATAAGCAGAATTTTTAATAATTTTCTATCCGTCTAAAAGCGCTTAACTTAAACTATTTAAGCGGTATTATATTCTTGCATTTTTGACTATTAAACAAGGCCGCGAGGGGGGTTCAGCCTCTCCTTCTGCTCCTACCTTGCTACGACCATGGTGTATACTAAACTTCAAATCATTTAAGTACAATAATTAATTATTATAATTTGATGTTTTTGATTAATTTTTTTTATAAGTATGAATGTTATTTCTTCGGCACGTTCTGTAGACTAAACAACTTGATAAATTAGGTGTTAAATTAGTTAAATCAGTCTTTAACCGTGTGTGTGATGTATAATATGAAAACGTTCAGTAACACATTGCGATTATAAATAAAATGTTTGGAAGTCGGGTGTATCGAGTTTAAGTACGTAAAATCGGAAAAATAAAATATATATTTTTGTGACACAAAAAAATTTTAAGAAGTTCTACACAAAACAAGTAAAAAAATATTATAAAATGGTAAGGGCACTCATGTAAAGAAATCAATGGGTACTATAGAGAATCTCTATTTGAGTGAGTGACAAGAGAGCGGTGAGTAATAACTCTTTATATGAGCTTGAGCGAAGCCGTGATTGGGATAGAGATCTCATTTAGCTCTGTCCCAAATTTATTAGTAACGAAACTTTCGAGTAAATTAAAAGGCTTAGAACCTGACACTGTCCTCATTGTACCTTGAATATAATTAATAGTCTATTGTCGTAAAAGTCTTGATATATATTATAAGATGTTAAATTAATCCGAACAAAGGCATCTCGTATAAAGACATCAATGGTTACAATAGAGAATCCCTATTTGAGTGAGTGACCAGAGAGCGGTGAGTGATAACTCTATCTCTGAGCTTGAGCGAAGCCGTAATTGAGAAAGAGATCTCATTTAGCTCTGTCCCAAATTTATCAGTAACGAAACCTTCGAGTAAATTAAAAGGCTTAGAGCCTTACACTGTCCTCATTGTTCCTGGAATATAATTAATAGTCTATTGTCGTGAAAGTTTTGATGTATATTATAAAATGTTAAATTAATCCGAAGAAAGGCCTCTCGTATAAAGACATCAATGGTTACAATAGATAATCTCTATTTGAGTGAGTGACCAGTGAGCGGTGAGTGATAACTCTATCTCTGAGCTTGAGCGAAGCCGTAATTGGGAAAGAGATCTCATTTAGCTCTGTCCCAAATTTATCAGTAACGAAACCTTCGAGTAAATTAAAAGGCTTAGAGCCTTACACTGTCCTCATTGTTCCTGGAATATAATTAATAGTCTATTGTCTTAATATTCTTGATGTTTGCAGAATGGATGACCCGATCCGACTGGATACTGATGGTGTGTGAAACATAAGATACAGGCGTAAAATGCAGTATAGTTTTTATTCGTTTTTACTGAGTCTTGTTCGGTGAACGGAAGAGCCAACACCCATTCCGATTATCTCTTCTTTCTTAACTCCTAACTCTCTATTGAGATCACAATGCATGTTTGTATTCAGGCAAATCGTGTGCTTGTTTGTTACATTTGCTGTTACAAAGAAAAAAGACGAAATCTTCTCATTTTCATAACTCTCATCTACTCATATTTTGCATTACTAAAATAATTAATTAAATATTAGAAACCAATAACCGACTCTGAAGACCGACGACAACCTAAAAATCAATAAAAATAATAACTGCGACCACCGCGTACTATCAGGTGGACCGTATGATTACTGGCCAACTTAGTCGCTTGAAAAAAAAAGTTATGTAATACTTTAAAAATTGGCTTATAAAATTCACGAACAACTACTTAGTCCAGACTTCAGAGTAAGCTAAGTAATATAGAAAAGCTCTTAAACCGGCTTATTTACCAGAACGTTAAGCCTACAGGCTGACGATAATGGTTCAATAATAGTAGGGGAGCCCAAGCGGGGATTTCGGGATTTACTAAAGCGCGTCAGATTAATATACAGGGGATACCTTGTACCCGGTTAAGTACCTCCACAAAACATGAGGCCCATATATAAGGCCGCCCGTAAAGGATACAGGATCAGATTAGTAAAAAAATTGACCATCAGAAATTCTCGAGCGCGTCAGATTAAGGTAGGGTGAGTTAATTACATCCTAAAAAGTGTATATTCCACTAATCTGACAATTTGAGAGTGACGTAAAAAGGGAGGCCAAAAGTTGTAAAAAAACGTCATCTCGACATTCTCGAGCGTAGCTAAATTTTTTTATTTTGAAGGAAATAATTCAAGAATAATGAAAAATATATAATCTGACGATTTCCGCAAGCCGAAATAACAAAAATTCGTCGATAAAGTTAAATGCGTGCAGTTGCGTGATGCCTACATTTCCTTCTCCGCGTTTCTATTCCTCTCTCACTCTTTCTCTATCTATTACTCTCTCACTCCGTCCCCACTCTGGTTTCTGCTGCCATGACGCCATCACAGCTGATCATAAAGACACGTGGTATAGTCTGTTAAATGTAAATTGAACCCTGCGCAGTAACACGTTTTTGGGTCTCAACCGTATGCGGTATGAAGGGGGCAGGGTTTAGTACACTCGCTCACGGTTGTTTTAGCTCTTTAATAATAAATTATTAAAAATAAATTAAAATATAAATTAGTTTTGTCAAGTGTGTTAACATTTATTTCGAGATAATGCCTCGGATGAAGATGATGATTAATTAATCAAATAAATATAAAATATTAAACTATTTTAAGCTTTTTTTCAAGTAATTTTTTTATAAATACATTTATTCTACTAAAAAAGCATACACTTATTTAACTGCATGCTATTTCCTGATCTTTTCAATTAATTAAGTTTAATGATTTAAAAGAATAGAAGAAAAAATTTTTGACTTCCCGCTAAGAAAAATTAAAAATTTTAATATTAGTTCTTTGAACTCAGGGAGCTCAAAATATCACATAAATTATATTTTGAGCTCAAAAATATCATAAGTACAATTTTAAGCGCCCAGGAATGGAATTAGCGGGAAGTTGCAGGGATGGCCTTTAAGGTGAACCGTTTTTCTAATTTTTTTGTCAGATCAGCCGAATCCCTCTAGATAATCGTCAGATTATGAGACAGTATGTTTAGAACATAAAAATGAACCACATATATCTTAATCTGACGCGCTTGAGTATTTCAAAATGGCGATTTTTTTGCACATTATGAAAATGACCGCCAGTTTGCGTCCCATCGAAATCGTCAGATTAGTGAATGAGAGCTTTTTTTGGTGCACTTAACACTCCCTTAGAAAATCTGACGCGCTTGATTAATTTTTTTTTTTTTTCATTTTCAACCCTTTAATACAACCACCCGCATCATGCAAACGATCAGATTAACATACGTACATTATTAAAAATACGTAGGGCATTGATGCTATCAATATCTGACGCGCTCGAGGATGTCCATGCAACAGTTTTTTTTACATATTTAAAAATCTATAGCCGCTTCCCCCACCGATGTAAAGGTATATATCATATAACATTTTTTCTTCTTATCATCTAAGCTTTGCATCCCAATAGGTCTCTACAACGCTCGAGTAAATCCCCATTTAGCATCGTGGGCTCCTCTACCATAAACGTCTTTGACATTGTTTCATTTGAATTTACTTTATAAATATGGACTAATAGTACCATAGACAAATATGTAAATTCAATGAAAATTCTAACTCCCGGTTAGGAACAATGCAAACAGCGAAGAAGGATTTTCGAAAATCCTACTTTTAAAGATGTAAAATGGTGATGAAAAGTTTTTATTATAACATTTTATCACTATTGTAAATATAATAAATATGATGTTTCTTCGTTACATCGTTCCAACCGCTCAACGGATCCTTATATTCTACACCTTTTTTTTTCAGGACATGATTAGCATATTGGAAATATGTTGGCTATAAGTATTTACTTGAAATTTATCAAATATACTCTTCGATCATTCAGCTTAGTTTTTGAAGAGTGAAAATATAATGTATGGAAGAATTCTTCTACAAAACTGGTTTTTATAATAATTTCAGTTATATTTAAGTTCTATCGTTGTTGTTGGACTAAAGTATAACAATTTTCACAGTGCGATTTTTGTGAATGTGTGTGTATGTTAGGGTAATATTTGGAACTGCAATTTTTCCCCGTTTAGTCAAAGTTTTATTTGAAAGATACATTATTTTACATGGACATAGGATAGACTGAAAAAGTTTCTGTTCAAATGTGTATGAATGCGTAATTAATACGAATAGGAGCAAAAATGATTTCATCTATAAAAAAACTTCCTAGCAATAGTTATAGCTCAATTACTTGGTTATCCATTCACTGCAGGAGAATAGAAAACGGCTTTATTTAACTTAGAAAACAGTTTCCCGGAGTTTGTCCATTAGCTTAAATGTTTGAAACTTGGCAAAAGGATATTAACGAAATGGGGCAAACAATAAAGCAAAACGAGAGGCGTTTTAATCATTCAAAATGTCTACGTATATAATTAAGTACTAATAGTTGTTGTATATAGTTCAGAGGTAAGTAATTAACAGTATTTTGTATCCTTGGCTTTGAATTCGCCTTATGGTCACCACGCCCCTGTAGTTTAAATTTTTTTTTGCTAACCGACCTTCTCCATTGCTGGCTTACGCCTTTGTTCAGAGTGTTCTTACGATGGCGAAAGACTGCCACGAAGCCTAGCGCGATGCGTTATGCGTCAATCTTCGCCGATCGGTTGTGTCACATGAGTCACATGCGTTAAATAATTTCAATTAATCAATGTCGGTCAATTTCATAGATCAATTTTCCATCGCCATTCTTACTCTTACCTTCGCACAAACGCCATTTTAACTTTTTTAGTTTTGCCAATTTACATTATATCTATAATCAAGTCAGTCTTGATTAACGAGTTGTAGGATATTTTATATATTATGAAACAATAGTAATTTGTAATTGTTTTCTTACATACGTATTTCAATTAAAACATTTTTCATTTTTATTTCAGTATGCTGCAATCATTTTATTATTTTTGATGGGTTCTTAGCAAAATTTCTACGAAATCTTTTCAACATTTTATACAAAAGGGACGGTAATGAGGAAACCAAAAATAGGCCATTGAAAGAGTTTGACGCTATTCAAATGAATTCATAACCAGTTTATATTATCAAAAAGGTAGTTTTTTCATTTTTTTTTTATCGGATACATAGAGTATGGAGTACTTCTATATTTACCGGAAGCCTTGTGAGGAATCAGTATTATTCTGACTTAGCCAAAACCTTTTTTGTGTGGTCTTAAATTTAGTTATAACAATTGTGAAAAGCTAACACACAGCTAGGGTTCTTGCTTTTACATATTGCAAAAAGGACATCTTTCCGACCCAAAACGTAAGAGGTAGGAAAGAGGACACTATAATTTGATTTATTCTGCGCCTCATGCTGAAAAAACAAAGCTTTATTACAAATAAAATTATAATTGTATCTATTATTCTTTATCTGCCTCAACTTGTTATCGAAAAATTTGTTAAAAAAAGTGTTATTTATTAACTTATAGATCAATTTTATTTATAGAGTAGCTTTTAATAGACTTCGTTCAAGAGTATCGCTTAATCGTTTCGGAGGTGAGAGTGGAGGTTATTTCAATTAACCCATTATAGAGTGGCGTCAACAGCCGACTGAGTAATCATGTTTGGAAACTAGTTTCTAACATAAACTATATTGATGTTCTAACTTTAACTAAACGTCACAACTTTAATGGGTTTGCTATCCAGATAAATGAATTATCTTTTAACTATCATGTGCCCGCGACTTCGTTCGCGATGAAGTACAAATGAATTGCCTCCAGAGAGAAATGAATCATTTGGAAGTAAATAATGTTCCATGAGATACATCTATACTTTTTAACTGAATACGTCCTAAACTTTTTGATAATCAAACTGGAACTTAAATTGTTTTCGGGATCAAAATTATCCTATATGTTATAAGCATATATCCAGGTAATATCCAGGTAATCTGTATGCCATTTGCCATGCCATGCCATCCAAATCCGTTCTGCCGTTTTCTCGATATTGAGTAAAAGAACATTCCAACATCCAACTATATGTACAAACTTTCACATTGATAATATTAGTACGATTAACTAAAAAATTCTTGGTGCTATATTGTCACGTGCAACTGAGCGTTGCTCTTTTTACCCGACTGCCGGAGGGTAATGTTTTTCGAGCGTATGTATGTATGTATGTATGTATGTATGTATGTATGTATGTCTATTTCTTTGTGACGCTCTACAGGCTAAACCCTTGGACGTACATCGACTTATGGGGTATCATTAGATTCGTCTCAGTTGTGAGAGTGACATAGGCTACATTATTTTAACATGGGTTCCGCGGAAGCAAAGATATTCAAAGCGGAATATCACAATTCACT
Source organism: Hestina assimilis (assembly GCA_023373885.1). Classification (NCBI taxonomy): domain Eukaryota; kingdom Metazoa; phylum Arthropoda; class Insecta; order Lepidoptera; family Nymphalidae; genus Hestina; species Hestina assimilis. Next base: position 9,411,178 of record CM041754.1, read on the forward strand.
CAGAGCTAAAATCTGATAATGTTTCCTTGTAGAACTTGATAAAATAAGACGAAAAGTAAAAATAAAATTTTTCGATATATTGCTTAGTTTTCGAGATATCGATGAATGAAGTTTGATTTTTTTTTGGCCTGTAATTGCCAATTCCACTACCAATATCTAATAATTAATTAAAGCATTTTCTATAAATAAAAAATACGGCATAGTTATATAAATAGGTAGATTAATAAAATAATTAAACTTCTAAAACGCAAACTATTATATATAATGCTATTCAATGTATTGTACAATTAGGTACAAAAATTTTGCTAGTAAAATATAGGAATAAGCACAATATATTATAATAAAAGTATTATTCGATTCCTAGTCATGTAATTTGTTTAATGTAAGAAAAATATAAATTTTAAGTCTCTGTACCTATATCTCAGATTCTTATAAAAAATGTTACTCGGAACTAAAAATAAATGATGAAATATCATATATTTATATTTTTGCAAATGTCTGCCTGTTTTTCGGCTCTCCGCACTCCTTATCCTCTCACGCAATGCTGCAAAACTACAATTTTCAACTTCAAAGTCAGCAAAGAAATGATAAAGCATATTTTCGAGTAACCTTCAGTTTTGTTTCGTAAAAGTGCGTTTACTCCATCAATAGTTATTGCAATCTTGATGACAACGTGAGCCAAGTGTGAGAGAAGAGTAAGAAAGTCGTTTAGCCTTTTCACGCAAACGCTGCTGATCGAATTTGGATAAAATTTAGTACACAGTGAGCTTATATTGAATTAACTCACCCTGAATTAACACATTTGATACCAGAAAAATGGTAGGTTCCCTCGGCATTATCAAAAAACGTACTGCAAAAATGTTTAGATGCTTGCTACTCAATCACACATCGCATCAACGATTTAACGGATTGGAATAATAAATAATCAATAATTAAACGGATCAATGACCTCTCAAAACGTTTAGTTTATATAAACCGAAAAACGAAAAACCGTTTTGTCAACCCCAGGAAAGGAGTTTGAGTGTTCGGCACTCGAAGAAATGAACCAGTATAAATTCTGATATTTCACGTGTTGCTATTCAGTGTTTTTGTAAATAAAATAAATTATTAAATGAAACAAAAAACCCAACTGCATTAATAATAATTCATAAAAAGCTAAAAACAAGGTCTACAATGACTACTATAATATAAATATTACTTTAATGTTAGTAAAGGTACTGCAGACGGGGACAAGCATTGAAATAAAACATAATAATTATATTTTTCCGTAATTTAAGCACTTCCCTTTAAACTCCATCATCAATTTACAAATTGATTGATCAGCTTGTCCCCGTCTGCAGTACCTTTACTAACATTAAAGTAATATTTATATTATAGTAGTCATTGTAGACCTTGTTTTTAGCTTTTTATGAATTATTATTAATGCAGTTGGGTTTTTTGTTTCATTTAATAATTTATTTTATTTACAAAAACACTGAATAGCAACACGTGAAATATCAGAATTTATACTGGTTCATTTCTTCGAGTGCCGAACACTCAAACTCCTTTCCTGGGGTTGACAAAACGGTTTTTCGTTTTTCGGTTTATATAAACTAAACGTTTTGAGAGGTCATTGATCCGTTTAATTATTGATTATTTATTATATGATTCATATTCAGAAAACATGTTTTGTGTAATTCTCCGATGTTTAACGAAAAACAGATCAAAGCGTTTAGTTTATTTTAACGAATAATAATGATTACGTTGAGTCAGATGAATTTAAATACATTTACTAAACGAATACCTACTTTGTCTATATATATAGAATAAAAATATGTATTAGTCATAATAAATAAATAAAATAAATAAACGCTACACACTAAACGACCCCGTTAGGATAGTTATATCCTATGTTGGGGTCGAAAATATACACAAGGATAAGGACAAACAAACCCAGACCGGAAAACATGCTTTTATAGTCAATACATACTGCTCTGCATATATAACAATATCTGCTCCGAGCGGGAATTGAACCCGCGACCTGTGGCATTTAAGGCAAGTTCGCTACCGCTGCGCCAGTGTCGTTAATTAATTCATTTATTAGTCGTCAAAATATTGTATATTAAATCACCATAATGACTGCACCTATATAGATCCGAAAAGATTTTAATTCGGCAATGGTTTGTAAGAATCGTTACAAGGGATATGATGTCACGTCATGAACGAGGCGATTAACGAAATCACAAGATTGACATCAATCGTATCAACGATCTTTTTTCCATTCGTCAAATCGTTAAATTCAAACGATGTGATAGAATGATTTCTTGCTTCTCACTTTTCATAATAATCTGTGCGTAAGATAACCGTATTGGTGTTAATTTTGTAGACAAATCTTTGCTTATTTTTTTTTTAATATTACAAGTTGGCAAGCAAACATACGGCCCACCTGATGGTAAGCGGTTGCCGAAGCAAACGAGCGCGCCCAAGCCGCCCCTTCAAACCGAAACACAGTAATGTAAAAGAGACTACCGCTTTGCAGTAGATTATTTGACACTGCGGTGGTACCTACCTAGCCGGCCTCTTGCAACAAGAACCTACCACCAGTGTGACTGATTGCACTGGTGGAATAATCCCTGCTGTGACAGAGATTATCCCAACAGCGGGCGATGGGGTCGTCACGTCCCGACGCCGGTTATTATTGCCATTTTGCGAATAAACAATATACGTTTCTCGTTAAAAAGCCTTCTTCTCTCTTCGAGAAGAAGAGAAGAGAAGAAGATTAAAAAGCCACCAGTAAATTGAAACTCTAAACAACTACACGCGTGTAAAAATATCGGATGATATTGTGATCACGTACAATATTTTTGGGATTTACCGAGGCAATATAATTGCCTCGTGTATTAGCAGCATTATATTATATCCACATTATGCTGTATCGTGTTTTATATAATATAGGCTATTATATAATTAGGATTAAATATAATTTTACATTATATTTAAGTAATATTGATAATATCTTAAATTGTAGAAAGCAAATTACGTTTAAATTGTGACAGCTGAGAAGCTTTACACTTTAGAGATAATCTCAGTAACTATAAGGATTCCCAGAGTATAATTACGCGTATAAATTGGGTCCCAGTTCTAAAATAAAGGGTCTATTGTAAAATTTAGTTATAAATATGGAAGTGGTGGCGGTTTTGGTTTTACATCATAATGTTTTTAACTCGAGTTTATTTTATTATGTTAATTTTTTACTTGACCTTTTTTTATTAAAAAAAGGGGTGGTAGTTCTACTTTGGTTAGCGGGAAAACGGGGATGACGTTTTAAGCCATATATTCAGTTGGGTCGTTAGTCATTTATTATTGTTATTTACTAGGTATGCGTTAGAAAGCCCAGTAATTATATCTGCTCACCGACTTATTTGTATTACGATTATTTGTAATGAAGAAATATTATAAATTGTTACTTTAAAAAGTCACTTATGATCTAAAAATATTATAAAATAGAATAATTTGACGACGTTGTGGCGCAGCGGTAGCGAACCTACCTTAAACGCCACAGGTCACGGGTTCGATTCCCGCTCGGAGCATAATATGTTTGTATTCACCATGCAAGCATATTTTCCGGTCTGGGTGTATTTGTCCTTGTCATTGTGAATGTTTCCGGACCCCGACACAGGATATTACTATCCTAATGGGGGCCGTTGAGTGTGCAGCGTTTATTTATTTATTTATTTAATTATTTAAACAGTAAGCTAACACAGTTGATTATTTCCATAGCTGCGATCAATAACGAAGGCAATTGTATGATGAAATAGAGTTTCAACAAGGCTTTAGAGCTTACGAGCATTCAAAGTACCTGCTATTGTTTGAAAACAGCTTTGTGATCAACTGTGGATGGGATTATACGAACGAAAAATTAATTAACTTATTACTTTTCCACGTACAGATAATAAATAAATAAGTTTTCATCTTTAAGTTTGTCTGACAGATTATAGTCAAAAGTCACTGCTCTAAAAATAATAGATTGTGTCATACATTTTATTACGCTAAGTATATAGATAGAAGCAATCACAATTTTGGTTTTTCTTTTAGACACTTTTTCTAATTGTGAAAATTATTATTGCAAAGTTGTAGGTACATTATTTGATATTGCAGTATTTAAAATTCCTCCACAACAACCATAAGTTGGCATGCAAATGTACATATTATTAAAATAAATGAAATAATTACATTTATATAAAATATTTTAAAACTTTTAACATCTTATCCACAATTTCGCTCTTATCGTGGACGTCTCTAGCCTCAATATCACTTACGATCTTTTATTTTCGTGAACTTTTTAAGCTAACTCCCTACCGTTCCCAACAGTCAACTACACACACGTTAGTATGTACTTCATACTAAGTCTATGCATCCACACTACATATGGAGCTCTGAGGACATGAGAGCAGTGTAGGTATTTGGCCATTATCTTACGTAAGGTCCAGTCAAACTGATCCAAATTCTAGCTAGATATATTCCGCTGTGTCCTACATCTGTCTATTCGATAATCCATATGCACATGATATTTTCCATGCCTCTTTTATACGTATACTTCGCTGCGACATTCTATAAAATATTAGGAATAATATGTTTGAAATAATTTTATATTTATTATCAAAATTAAATTTATTTTTTTATTATACTAAATACAATTTTTTATTAAATTCACGAGCAAGCTTGAAATATATTCAGCAATCAGCTTGACATAAAAAAGGACCAATACATACATTTGCAATGGAATAATATGTTTGAAATAATTTTATATTTATTATCAAAATTAAATTTATATTTTTATTATACTAAATACAATTAATAAAAAATATATAAAATTAATTAATTAAGCGACTGGCCAAAACAAAAATTTGCGAAATTCTTATTGGAGGATACACCAAAGATGCACGTGTGTGCACTTTATAGCATCTCCTGTTCCAATATAGAGTGGATTTCAGAACACATTATGCATTAATCATAGACAAAAGCACTTTCATCAAACCGCCCTTTGTAACACGTCGAGTCATTAGTTTCATCGATTTTAGTCAACCATATTAGGTTACTTATTTTTGAGTAGGTACTATTATTACATTAAGCGTCTTATTTAAAATTGTTTATTCTTCAAATGAACGTTTGGAAAGCTTTCCCATATAATATCTTCTATAATTTATTTGACATCGTTGCGGCGTGTTGTTAGCGAGTCTGCCTTCAGCCTTCGATGGCTGAGGGTTCGATTCCCGCTTGGGCGGACGTTTGTATTAATTTTTCAAATATCTGTTTCGCTCTGGGCGTTTGTCCTTGTGGGTTTATCCACCGTGCCTCGGAGAGCACGTTAAGCTGTCGTTCCCGGTGTTTATCAGATCTGATAATAATCGTTAACTCTTGATAGGTAATTTGCTGTTATCCAATGAGCTACTGGTCCGCCCATAGGGTGGTGGATGTCTGATGGCAATCGCTCTGTGTAAAAACTAGTAACCTGTGAAATCCAGATAAGAATAATAAAAAAACCTGTGTAAATATAATACCGAGAATAATGCTAGGAAGAAAAATATTCTATAATTTATTTGAAGACTTCTATAATTTATTTAAAAGTTATTTGAGGATTGTATTTTGAAATGTGTAGAGTATTTTAATAAGTTTATTACAATTTGGGCTAAATTGGCACAAATAGAAGCCAGAAACCTAAGAATTGAATTAAACTTAATCATAATATTTCTAGTCAAGGCAAAAATTATATAATAAAAAGTTAATATATAATTTAATTGTATGTACATCAAAATTGTATGTCGTAGTTCGTAGCCTCCGAAAAAAAAAATGGAATTGAGTTTTTATTGAAATTCTTGTCATAACTTCGGAATCATACATAATTTTTGTTGAAGGAACTTTCTTGACTACGCCTTTTCTTATTCATTGAGTTTATTCGATTTGTCGTAAACACAATATTATTCATTTGGAAAATATTTTTTTCCGAGAGTCTGTTCTTTTTCTTATCGAGTGGTTAGTGGTCAACTTAGTGTCAGAGTTATTCAAGTCGCCCGTATAGGAATCTGACTTGACTTATCGACTGTTGTCAAATTGTCAATAGTTGGGACCGACTTCTTACGCTCAGTTGAAATACCACTATGCGGTCACCCTTGTAGTGACTGACCGCGCCTAAAGTTCCTTAACTTACCGATGAGTGGGTGCACTCGGCTATGAGCGTCTGTTCTATCTATATATATATCCTGTCTATTCCATAATCTTCCATGCCTCTTTTATACGTATACTTCGCTGCGACATTCTATAAAATATTAGAAAATATTTGACGCAGCAATTTGGTCTGGTATTATTTATTAATTTGACGAGCAAGTTTGAAATATATTCAGCAATCAGCTTGACATAAAAAAGGACCAATACATACATTTGCAATGGAATAATATGTTTGAAATAATTTTATATTTATTATTAAAATGTAATATAATATAAAAGATAGAAGATCTAATTTATAGATATTGTTTTTGTTTGTGTTATTTTTTTGTTTATCTTATTCCATCGTTCCTTTCTTCATAACTTAATCTCAGAGTTGTTTATGTTATAACTCTTACCCTATTTAATCTTCTTCTTTCTAGCATTATTCCCGGTACTATTCGAGTATTTACCCAGGGTCTGCTTATTACTCTTATCCGGATACGACAGGTCACTAGTTTTTGCACGGAGCGATTGCCATCTGACCCCCATAACCCTCATTGGACAAGAGCAATTTACTTATCAAGAGTTCACTATTATTATCAGATGTTATGTGATAACAACCGGGACCGACAGCTTAACGTGCTCTCTGAGGCACGGTGGGGAGACCCGCAAGGACAAACGCCAAGACCGAAACCGATATTTGTAAGATCAATGCAAACATCTGCCCGAGCGGGAATCGAACCCACAACCGTCGAGGCTAACTCGCTACCCGCAACGCCACAACGGTGTCAACTTACCCTATTTAATCTAATATTTTACTAAATTCAGTTGGGTCGCTAGTAACATATTTTACCTTTTACAATTAGGTACATAAAGGTGTTTCAATAATGATTGGTTCATGTAATTGCTTGGAAGGACTTATTCATGGGAAGTCCTTCAATTAAGGTAACGATGTCGTCTAAAAAGCCATTAATTAGTTTTCCAATCTTCTCGAAAGACGTGGGACGCCAGGTTTAACTGAACTAGATACAGTAAACAATTTATTTCGCGCTAAAATCTATATAAAAGTATACAGACTCATTTATTAAGAGACTTAATTCGATTTTTTTTAAGAATGTGTAACCTACAGTTACTTCTTTGTTGGATACGTAACATAAAATGTAACTTTATCCTTATCCTCACTAATATTATAAATGCGAAAGTAACTCTGTCTCTCTGTCTGTCTGCCGCGCTTTCACGCCAAAACTACTGAACTGAAGCTTCAAGCTTGCGCTGGGAGTGAGTACGACAATAGTCCTAGGGGGTCAGGATCGAACCCGCGATTCTCGCATTAACAGAGTGGAGTCGACCCTTCTACCGTTGAGCTATTGAGACTTGAAGATTCGAGAGACAAGAAGTGACGAAAAAAGGAATCATATTGGGTCAAAAAATATTCAAATTGTCGATAAAAAAATAAAAGTGTAGTGCAAAACTAGTAAAGATAAAATGATAAAAGCTTTTCATAAGATTTGATTAAAAGTACAGGATATCATGGCTAACGAGGGTTGAAGCTTAAGCTGTCACTTTACCTTACCACGGGTCGTATATACACGTCTTGAATCTATACATTTCTCGGAAGATTGAGGAAATGGGATAAGACATGCAAGATTCCGTGAGCTCTTATCTTTTTTCTTTTATTATATACTTAGCTACGCGACGCGTGTTTGCAGATATTATTGATAAGTAGAGTGCTCTCGTGTAGGCTTTTTAACGTAAATACCTTAATACGAAATACGTTCTGTGTGTAACATGCCCGCGTCGCGTATTTTCAAAATTAAGATAACTTTTTCTGTAAGATACCCATTGTAAGTAAATATATATGTAGCAAAGCTTAGTCCAAAACCTTATTAACCTAATAAAATAGACAAAAAAGAGAGATTATATTTTATAAAATACTAGCGGGCCCGGCGGACGTTGTCCTGTCAAGAAAATGAAAAAAAAAAGTGAAAGCCGATAGCAGCGCCGCCTTCTGGGTCCAATTGTTAATCTAAACTATTCTCGAATCCACCGAAATACACACAAAAAAACCATCAAAATCGGTCCAGCCGTATAGGAGGAGTTCAGTGACATACACACTTACAGTAGAGTTATGTATATAAAGATTAGGTTATGTTAGAGTCAATTGCAATCTTAAAACTACATTCTTAGTATTTTTTTACGTGACTAAGTTGCCAAGCAAGCATACGAAGTACCTCACGGTAAGCGATTATCATAGCCTATGAGCGCTTGTAATACCATGCATTTGTACATGTCACTCACGCCCATTAACTACAACAACAATTTCACTAGCTACAGTGTCCTTTAAACCGAAACCCAGTGTATTGCTTTACGGTAGAATAAACTACCTACCTAGCCGGATTCTTGCAACAATAAAAGTAAATCTTAAAATTACACTTTGATAAAATAAGAAATAATATTTTTTTAACAATCAAATTATAAACAACATAATATCTAACAATTAAAATTATCATTTAAGAGTCAGAAAAAGTATCGCGGTATAAGTTAATAATATGATAACTTAATTTTAGGGCTCACTTGATAAACTGTGGTTAGATGATGACGGATCACTATCCCGCTTTCCCCTCGAGAAAACGCAACAAAACATGACTGGTATATAATAATTCACCACTGTAATGACAGTATAACAGGGTACTGCTATTGTTCCGTAGGCACTGCCTAATGGGTATGAATCATCATTCAATCAATAGACCTATTATAAATTCACGCTGTCATATAACCAACTATATAAGGACCAAGTTAAATTGTTATATACTGCATACAATTTTATTAGGAAAGCTAAGGACGATGTTCACGGTTGCAATTCTCACAAGGTGCAGTTATTTATATTGACCATAGAAATTTATTAACAGGTTTGTCTGTGTGGGAGACTCCATGGTGCCTCAGAGAGCACGTTAAGCTCGGTAGCAGTTGCTATCTTAAAACGTTTGATAAGATTCATAAACTTTTTAGTATGGCGGATTCATTCATTTAGAGTTGAAACGGGCAATTCCACCGTATAAAAAATTCTAATTTGTCAAATCTATAAAACCTTGGTATAAGTGCTGGGAAAACTGCCAAGGAGGTACATTATATTTACAAGGCTAAATAAAAACTCTTGGCGTTCACTCCAAAAAGGGAAAATAAATTTTTATACCGTAGTTAGGAAAAATTCAAATGGATATTGTATTCAACAATGTGCACTGTACATTAATAATTAATACAAATTCGTGTGTGATTACAAAACATCTATATTTTAACTTAAGATGACAAATCCCCAAAAAATGTTCTAGATTAGTTCACCTCATGCATTTAAGTTAAAGTAAATATTGTAACGAAACCATAACTTAGAGATCTCTAAGATATAACGTATATCGGTAAACCCACAGCAGATCAGCGTGTGTGATTACGGATTGTTTAAAAAGGAGGAAGCCTATAGGCAGCTATGGGACATTATAACTATCGAGCTTTTCCTAGTCTGTTACAAGATAATGTAATACTACGATGCCATTTTTGTTTAAAACACTGAGTGGGATTTACTATGACAAAGAATATCTTGCGGGAAAACATAACCCAATAATAACAATAATTAATTTTGTGTCAGCGAAGTAATAGGACATAAAGATTACACAAGAGAATAGAAAGTACTATCAGTAAATACTAATAAGTAAGAAAGACCCTTAATAAGTTTTATATTATTAAAAGATGGCAAACATAAATAATGACCACTAACAATATCGAACCTTAAACATTAGGTTTCGGTGATCTGCTGTTTTCACCGTGAATATACATGACCGGGGAAGTAACATCGTAGTAGTAGTAGAACTTACCTGTGCTGTTGCATTAGATTCATATGTGAGAACGCGGTAGGTCGCTAATGTATGATATCACAAAATAAATGGAACGCATATAAGAAACAGTTGCGGAGGGCTTAATCTTAAGGTGGTGTGGTAATTGTTATCAACTGTAATACTGTAACATAATAGGTAAATTAAGTATTAAGTATATAAGTATATTACTGAAATTATTATATTGTGAAATTTTTTAAGCAGCCCAATAAATAAATTAAAAAAGTAAGAAATAGAATAAGAATAAGTTTCGAAAGGAACGCACAAATAAGTCTGTGGTGTTGTACATAACTATAATAAAAAAGTGTATGTATATAAATATAAAATATACAAAAAGTAGGTAAGTTTACCATCCAAAAAGCAACTTGTTAGTAAAAATTTTTTTCAGAAATGTACCGCAAATTAAATAAGAGTGCGCGGTTTTCATGCTTTTCAATTATTAATTAAGTACACAGGTAAAAAGTGGGCTGTTGGGGAAAATTCATTAATAAAAATGAGCATAAAATTTTTGAACTTTCATTTTTCATACTCATTAATTACTTTTATATTTTGTATTAAAAATTTTGTTTGTTTCGGTTTTGTTTTAATCTTCTTTTATTTAATGAAATAAAGTTTTAACGGCATTTCTTTTTAAAAGTTATTATGGAATTGTAAAAAGAAATGTATTTCGGCTATTATTACTTATAATTTTGAGAGACGCATTCTAAAATATCGTTGCAAAAGACCTTTATTTTAATAAATTTTCTACTAAAACAACAAATTTAATATTATAGTATAAGACTTACACTGTTACTTAAATTCTTTTTACTAAATCAATAAAGATTAAATTAAATGCAATGTTGGCTTTGGAAGTTGGGATTATAAATGACACTACCTATTTACCTATTCACCAATTGAATTTTTTATAAGTATAATTAATGTAAATACCATTGGAACACATTATTTACCCCTATTAACGCACATATACAACGAAGATGGAGGAGATATTGAAACTTTTGTAATAATCTAACTTAATCTATAGTCTGTTGATTGAACATTTTACCAATGTTAGAACTTTCGGAGATTAAATTAGAAACTTTAGCCAAGATCGAAGAAAGTTTGCACGTAGAATTTTAATCAAATTACCAGCGTAAATAAAAACATTTATATAAAAGTTTCTTTAAATAATATGTATCATGTATCTAATGTGAGTTTAGAAAGACCTGCAGTACTATGTTGCGGGCGATGTCTCTGTCTGCCGTTCCACCAGCAACCACAACACGGCATAACTTACAATTTTTCACATTACATATTCAACTATATGTACTTTAACACAAGTTACAACACAAGCTCCAGCATCCTAGCATTCAAAGTTTTTGATTGAGTTGCAAGATTAGTTTCTTTTAAGTGGTAAAGTATTTCATCAGACGCACACCCAACATTTTGATTTTATTATGTATCAGGAAGAAAGAAGGTCTCATTATTTAATTGAGTCATAAAAGCTCTACTACTCTTTACGCAGCTAATAAAACTGTAGTGTTGTGAAAACATTTTCAAAGGCTAAAGCAACGGCACGCCCGCCGCCGGCCGCGCTCTGCGCTCGACTGCGGCCTCCCGATGAGGATTTCACATTTTCAGAATCCTTATTATTTTTTAGGAATAGCAAAGAAATTGGCTGTTTAAGAAATTTTACTTCGATTTTGCGGATTAAAAAAATGTTATTTTTCTATATTCTTAATTTTATGAGCCGTTAAGAAATATTAAAAACTTTGGACTAGGAAGTAGGTTTACATGAATCATCTAGTTTTCTGTTAAAGAGCTAAAATGCTTCCAGTTACCAACCAAAATAATGACTTTGGCCTCGTTTCTCTATCTCTTTAGGTTTGCTGTTGTACTTCCAAACTTTTAATTAAATTTATAGCTTTAATTTATAAACTTACATTTAAAAAATTAATTATAATAAAATTTCTTTTTTAATTTACATTGAATAATTGCTATCAGACAACCTACAGAATATTTTTAAAGATTTATCGCATAAAAAGAAAACATAACACCGACAGTGCGTTATTTAAGTTTGTGTATTTTTTTTTGGCAAATATCTAAGTATAAAAGTTAGTCTAGACTTACCAGTTGCCGATCCTGGGTTGATTAAAGGTTTGTTCATAGTGCTAGAATATTTCTCTGAAGGTTTTTGTGATGGTTCATCTAAGGACTTGTTGGAGCGTGTTTGAAGCGGTGATTTACTGAACGGTGATGGCGATGTAGGCAATGACAAAGGTGATGTTAGTCTTAACGGTGAAGTAGGTGTTTCAAAACTAGAAGGAAGTGATAGTTTTGATTCGGAAGACACAAACGAATTTGTATCGGGTAAAGGAGGGCATTCGGTGGTGTCTGTACAAAGGACGGTAGGTAAGGATATCTTAAGACAATTACTTCGTGGCGTCGTTTCTTCGTCTTGAAGCGTCTCCGACATTTCGACCTGAAAACAAAAAAAAATCAGCTCCTTTTACTGTAACTGATTGAACAGTACGATAGAAAAAAATATCTAGTGTGTTTTACGGTGAGATGAGAGATGCTAGTACATTATCTTGCATCGGGAACGAAAAGAGATCTATATCTCTATGTCAAAAACGTAGCTGACAGCTCTTTAGCAGTAGATCCATCTACTGGTTGTAAAAAGTAGTCAGATTTAATTGCAGGTTTTTTTTTTTGGTTTATTTATCGTTGACTGGTATCCAATATGAGGTGATTTCAGGGATTTGGTAATTTAGAAAAACATTTTTAAACACAATATATTAGTCACAATAAAATACTTTATATTCTTATCAGACTTCAAAAACGTTATCGATTCGTATTTTTTTCGTATAAATGCTATTTTATTGAAATGGGTGTGTGGGTCTTTAAGTTGGTCTTAAATATATTTGTTATGATCTGGTTCAGAGATATACCTAAAATACAAAGCGTAAAGGCAAAGTACCAGCGAACACATTGGTTTTGCATACCTTAAAGCTTAGGCATAAAGGTCGGTGAGTTGTTTTATTTTAATATTTTTGAAAGTTATAGAAAGTCTAAAATAAAATAAAGATGCTTCGTAATACTCCAATATAATTTTATCTTCATTTATTAAAATTTTAAAGTCATAAGGCGGCAAATAAAAGTCATTAAAAGGAATAACACTTCTCATTTATTTTCTTCCTTAAAGTTCTTCCTTCGGGTGTTTTAACCCTTATGCTCATAGATTTTGACAGTTACACTGCCGTTTACTCGGAGGCTTTCGAACGGAAAATGGCCGAAATCTACCAATGTCTAGTAAATTTAAAATTTCTTCAAAAATAATTGTCTATTTCATTTCAAATAAAAAATATTTAATTGGGAATAAATATTTAATTTTTATAAGCCAATAAATATCTAATGTATGTTTTCAAATATGTTCATATTTTGTTTTGAAAATCAGTAAAAAGAAAGTTTCTTCGTCGTAAGAAAAATAAACATATTTCTAACAATGTAAATGATTCTGTACAAATATAACTATCCATGTCAGTAATTGAATAAACCTATAATCGATCAAAACTGCTCTGAATTTGGGTAACTTATAAAAAATACAAGAAATTGAAAGTTTTATATATAAACAAATCTAATTCAAATGTTTTCTTTCTTTATATCCATAAGGAGTAATAACATTCTAATAAAGATGTGAATTATAAATAAAACTGCATAAAATGTTCAAATATATGTTTATATTGTATAAAAACATAGAAACTTACAATAATTATGAAGATGCATATAAATATACCACCAAAAACACACAAGCTATCAAAAAACTAGTAATAAATTTAACTTGTCAAGTAATTCTATGACCCCTTCCAGATACGTAAAGAATTCACGAAATTGAAATATAATTCTCTAACTTTTCGCCACGTATTCCTATACAATTATTTATTTGAAAAATAATATAATAAAGTCAAAGTAAAATATACCAATGTATATTGAAAAATTTCATACATAATAAACACCTGTTTGCATCATCACAGACTATAGTACCGAAAATAACGAATATATCAAATATCGATATTGTCGTATCGATTGTTAGCGAATAACTATTTTTATAAAATGGTCAATCCTTACCTCTAAACAATCAATATTTTTATAACAATAGTATTCATATTCAATATTGTTTTTTGAAATTAAAAATATATTTTTTTGTTTGTATGTGTGTACGTTTGTACGAATGAATGTTTCGAGTGTTTTCCGTCTCTTACTTTTATATGTATATATTTGATTATTTCTTAATATTTTTTTAAATGAATTGAAATTTTTATTATCTATATTTTTTATGAAACGTTTATTACATCGCTTTAAATTTTTTCGTTTATCTTTATCATGAATGTCGCATTACAGTCGCCCGTGGAGTGGTAAAGACTGAAATGTTTGTTTGTTTGATCGTATGCATGTTGCGTGTCTGTTTTGTCTTCATTTATTTTGTTTCTTTTTTTATTTATTAATCTATTTTTTTATTTTATTATTTTTCTTAAAAAAAAATTTGATAGTGAACGCAATTTTGATATCCTAAATCAAATAATTTTCTGATTTTTATTTGTTAAATGCCTAAAAGATTCCTTGCTTTGCTTCGTGGTTTAAAAAAATAACTAAGTTAATTTTATACCAAGTTTAGTTTGCTTTTTTACTTTTTTTAAACGCTGCACACTCAACTCAATCAATTATGTTGTTGCATGGATTTATGGATGGATTGATGGATGGTTGGATGAATGGATGTATAGTTCCTGTAGACTTATCAAAAGACGAATTGAAGAATCATCATCATCATCATCGTTCACTTCGGAGCCTGGGGTCCACTTTCTTACTTTTCCTCTCCACTTTTTACAGTCCTCGGCATTCCTAATTGTAAGTCCATTCATTGTCATCCCGCATGACGTAAAGCCACCATTTCATGAGCCTACCTCTTCTACCTGGATCTGGCGTAAGTAGCATGGTAAGACATTTGATCTTCACGTAGATAACCGGTTTTCGTAGTGTGCCCGTACCAATGTAGGCGACTCTTTTGTAGCTTATTCTATGTCACGGACATGAAGGCTGCCGCGGATGTACGTGTTTCTAATGTAAACTTTTTCGCGTAGCTCAACACATCCACCGCAGCATCTCCGTGACACGCAGTTCTCCCTTATGTCGCTTAGGTATGGACCGCGCTTCACTGCCATACAAAAAGACAGGCCTATTCATGGATTTATAGACTGGTCCCTTCAGCTTAACCAGCAACCTAACCCCAGTCACCTCACGCCATTTGGCCCAGGCTGTTGCGATCCGGGCTTTGACTTCGTGATCGATATCCCCAGTCATGTGAAGTACAGAACCCAAGTATTTAAACTGGTCCATGTGCTCGATCATCGATCATCATCGCCTGTGCGCGTTGGTGGGTGATCCATAACATTGCAGGCCGAATACTTCGCTACATTTAACTTTAGGCCACCGTTCTCAAGATACTCCTTCTACTTATTCTCACATCTCACCAGGCGTCCCCTACCCGCGTCTGTCAGAGCAATGTCGTCCGCATACACGGAGAAAGCTCATGTGCATCTCTGATGCTGGCGGGCAGTTCGTCCAATATGGCACTAAACAGAAGTGGACTAAAGACAGAACTCTGGTGCACACCAACTGTGACTTGGAAAAGTTTTGTGTAGCCAACAGCGTCTGAACCATAGAATCCGAATCGCGGTACATGTTTTGGATAATCTTAAGTTTCGGTAACCTCTTTGGACCTAAGTGCCCACCAGATCATCACGCGAGGAACACAGTCCATACGAGGACCCATCCCCTTCCAGGCTTTGATTGGGACTCTATCGGCACTGACAGATTTCCGATTTCTCATGCGGCGAAGATCACCATGGATTTTTTCAGGCGTAATCAGTGGTATTAGTCCCTGATTCAGAGGAAGGTCCGGTGGCTGCACCTCTTTATGCCACTTATTTAGCAGCTCATGGAAAATGCGCACAATCTGCCTTTTATCGCGAGGACGCATGCGTCATAGAAGGTTGCCTCGAGGACCTTTTACACAGTGGCACTTGGTGATGTCCTGTGCTGCTTTGACCCTAGAACGTGCCATCTTGTAGATGAGCTTCTGCACCTAAAATGATTGCAACTTATCAGTGGTTGTAAGTGGTCGCGCCTAGTCCTGACTACAGCTCTTTTGGTACCACGTTTCGTGGTCTTGTATGCATCACGGTTTTCAGGTGATCTGGACACTTGCCATTTTTTAAGAGAGCTACCAAATTTCCTGTCACACTTACGTCCACCCTTAGGTACCTCAACAACTGCCTTCGCCGTCTCAGTGATGGCTGTCCAAATCTTGTCACATTGACTATGGACTGGTTTGCTGTCAGCACAGACGCACTTGTCGACAAAAGCTAATCTTCCATCTGATTTGGCGTTGTCAATGGTCAACGGGTATGTGTTTCGGCTTCATTCAGAGGTCCATGACAAGTAAACGGTGTTGTCCAATGCAAGTGGCAAAAGATTTTTACCGTTGTCAAATATAAGAAGAGATGTATATGTTCTGTTGTGGCTATATACACTCGATTACTCGTATTATGTTTTTAATGTAAGAGGGGCAAACGGGCAGGATGCTCATCTGATGTTAAGTGATTACCGGTGTCCATAAGCATCTATAATACCAGAGGCCATGCAGGGGCGTTGCTGACCTCTAAGAAAAGAATAGTCTCTTCTCTTGAAGGTTCCCAAGTCGTATCAGTACGGAAAGACCTCAGATGTAAGTTGATTCTACAAAGTGGTTATGCGAACAATGAAATATCTTCTAAATCGCGCTGTTGTTGATTTCCAGAAAACGAGGTGGTTAGGGTGGAATATCGAGTTTTGTCCGATAGTGAAATTCCACCGGCGGGATCAACCCAAGCAATTCCTCTGAACATTCCCCGTAATAGATGTGATAGAAGATGCAAAGTAATCCAACGTCTCAATGCAAAAGTCTGCCAAAGGATCAAGCCGGAAAGGGCTCGATCGTCGACAATTCATGTCACTGTACATTGGATTCGGTTTATTGGAAGTAGGTCCCACCCAGAGATGAGAGTAGTACTCCACGTGCGGTCGAATTTGCACCTTATACAACTGTAGGCGATGAGCCGACGTGAAGTAGTGCCTTGCCTTGCTAAGCACACCAAGCTTTTTAGAAGCACCAATTTGACCTTTCCTTCTTACTGTCTGCGGAACTGAACGACACTCGGAATATCAAAACCAAGTATTCCAATACTAGCTGTGGCAACCAGGGGAGTATTCTCAAAACGAGGAGATACGATAAATGGTGATTTTTTAGTTAGCGATTATCGCAAAGCAGTCTCGACTTCAGACACAAGTTTTTTCCGGCACTAGGTGACGTTTCCCCGAAAGATATTACCGAGGCCGGTGTATAAAGCATCCACCGTACTGTCTTCTGCATAGCAATAAATGTTAGCATGTAAAATTTCCAACATGTCATTTATATGCAGAAGAAAGTACAGTAAGAGCAGGGGACAGTACACAGCTTTGTGGTACACCAGCATTGAGGGATTTTAAGTTGGAACATGCGGCATCGACAACGACCTTGCTGCTACGATCTGCAACAAGATAATTTCTCGCGAAGCCTATAGGTAGGCAGCTTCGAAAGAAGAGCCTTGTGCCATACCCGATCAAAGGCCCTCGCTATGTCCAGACTGGCTGCTTATGTCTTCCTCTTGGACTCACCTGCTGAACAACCCCGAAAAAAATAGTGCTAGCAGTCGCTAATCAGCTGGTTCTCCTCTAGATACCTCTGCTGGCATTAGATAAAGTGCTGATAGTTAATAAAGGGCTTTATTATCTTAGATAACAAGGACTTAATGGCAATCGGCTTATAATTAGTCAGATCCGAGCGATTGCGCTTTTTAGGGATCGAGTGCACTAAAGCACTCTTCCATGCGTTTGGAATGACCTATGTAGGATTACCTGCATATGTCCGCAATATGATCGGAGGATTCCATCGGGCCCACTCGACTTATGAATATCCAAGGAAAGTAGAGCTATGCGAACTACACTTTGCCAGAATTCAACCTCCGGCATCGTGGTATCACACCGCTGGATTGTCGGTGGTGACATTCCTTGGTCATCCACAGTAGAGTTAGGTGCGAAGAGAGAGCACAAAAGATCAGCTTTCTCTTTCGCGGCACGCGCCAACGATGTTGACGATGATGATTATGAGGACTATAACTAGGTCGAATACCCATTATTCGCAAGTAACAAAAATATTGCAACAACAAAAAAAGCATTGTTTTTTACAAAAAATAAATATTTTCTACAGAATATTTTATTTAGAAGTCGGTGTTTACTAAAAATACAGAAGGGAACGACTTCTGTAGAAAATATTTGTTTTTTGTATTGAAGTTTTAAAATCGGCATTTTTTATATTTTATTTTATACTTGTTATATATGAGCCAGACAAACGTAATAGTGTATTTGTGTAAGTACTTAATTTTATCGTAGAAAGTGTAAACCTTCAAATAAGTTATATACATTTTCAAAACCCATTTGCAAATGAGTTATACACAAAAAATATATAAGCATCAGAATTAAGAACTTACTCTTTTTTGAAGTCGGTTAAATTTAATAATATATAAAAACAAATTTTAAAATGTTTTCAAATTGTATAAAGTATAAATTAAAATAAAAAGGTATAAGCAGAAATACTATTATTTCAATGTCACAATAAAATTTCTAAAACAAAATATGCAAAAACTTGAACATTTATAAATTATGTCAAAGAAAAATAGAATCCTTATAAATAAATAAATATAAGTAAATTCTATAGAAATACAGTAAAAATACTTTTTTTTTAAAAACAAGTCAACAAATAAAAATTACGAATCGATTATATTCACACTTTTTATTCGTGAAAAAATCGATATCAAAATCGATTACGAATTTAAAAAATCAAAGTCGCGGGAAAATGAATACCGTATATATGTATTTATAATTTTGGTTTTTGTGTTTTATGTTATCATTGTGGAAAATAAATATAGTGAAATACACAAAGCTTATGATATTTCCTATCAATAAAATAATATCACTGAGACCAATAAACTCATTTCAATAAACAAAAAAGAAAATATTTTCCGTAAGCACGCGTTAAAATTATGTCGGCATTATAAAATCAACTTTTATAAGCATTTCCAGTTCATAAAGTGGCTATTTTATATTTCTAAATCATTTTATTATACGCTTTTACTAAACGCAGTGAATAAAAGACCTCAAGAGATATCCTAATAAACGTGAATAAATACGGCTAATGTTCGTCAGACAACATCAACAACTAAGGTAATTTTCTAATTAAAATATTTTCAATTCTTCTCTAGAAGTGTTAGTTTTTGCATTTCCAAAATAGAGATAATTTTATATACTTTTACTTTGCCAAACAAACCTTAGGCCTATAATAACTATTTAAGCGTCCGGGTCGATTTTTAATGGACGTTTGTATCGAGCACAATATTGTGCTGGGGTTGAGCCTAGTAGTATTCATGTATGCGCACAACCTTGTGCAAGATGAGAGCTTAAGGGTTAAGGCTATTCGGGAACTAACACTAAGCCACAATGGCAACAAATATCATAAATATGTTATTAAAGATGATATTGAATCAATGTGTGCAAGGTTTTTAATTTTTAATTCGATTACATTTAATATGGTATACGTACAATTTTGATTGAGTTAATCCCTCAACACTGAAAATCTCTATTAAAGCGTTGACGGACAGCCAATTCCTATTAAATAAACATTCAATTTTGTAAGTTAAACATCTTGGAGAAATTCTACGGAGAAAATCGTCTCCGACAGAGACAAAAGGACATCACGTAATTCGGTCTTTAAACTTTGTTACCTCTAAGGAAACTCCAATATTGTAAGATTGACTTGGTGACTTAGTGAAGATAAACCGAGAATTAGGTCAGCACATTTAATTATGTATTGTAACATCAACAGTTTTCCAACCAACCCAAATATAACAGGAAATTGCAAAGTATAAAAACTAGTGACCGACCGAAATTTCGGTTTCGGTTTCGGTTTCGGCCAGTTTCGGCCAAAAACCTAGTTTCGGCTTTAGTTTCGGTTTCGGCCAAAATATAGCCGAAACTTTCGGCCCCGCCGAAACTAGATTGTTCGTGAGTTTTCGTGCGTAGTTCGGTAAACATCGCAGCCAACTCGTGACCGCTCGCTGACGCGGCCAAAAATCTCCAGAAATAAGTATTAGATTGATCTTTAAAATATTGTGAACACAACGTATTACTAGTTACTTATTTACCTAGTATATCTAACTACAAGTTGTTTCATTTTTAAGTTTACTCCCAATAGTATGTCCTGTATGTTCACGACAATAATGGTTATGACTTTAATGAATTTTTAGTATTTATTTTATTTAACTCTATTTAAATGTCTATATTATATACAGTGGTGGTCAACTATTTAGGGACATTGGTATAATAAGAGTAACATTTATTTATATTTTCCGTAATTTCAGTTTACATTAAGTCTTCATTCTGTTTTTTTATGTTAATCTGATCTTGATCATTTAACCAATGTTTTCTTAATAGAATTATTAAATTTTGGAATGGATTGTAATTAAAAATAACAACAATTACAATTCAACTTTACTTCTCCTTCGTGCTAATATAACTCTGGACAAGTAATTAGAGACACTTAAGAAAACATTACAAATAATGAACGCAGAATGTAATGGAAGAGAAAAATATACATTTATTATCAAAATTCATCTAAAAAGCAACGTTTTCTATTAAAAATTAACATGATTGTCATTATTAGCTATAGCCATATCGACATCGGCGCGGCATCGACTCGATCAAAATAATGCCAAGTTTCGTTAGTGAAGTTCTTCCAGGCGTCTTTGGAACTGCTATAGAGTTGGTTTAAATTTCCAGTTTGTTGTACCACAAATATTCCAAAGAATTCACCTCTAGGCTATTGGCAGGCCAATCTAAAATTATAGCCTTTGTATTTCAGGTTTATTTTTTTAAAATCGAAAATAAAACAATAACTCTTGCTGTCCCTAATTAGATGGTCAGCCAGTAAATGAACAATTGCGATGCGAGAGATTTTTTTTTAAACCACCATTAAATATTCTTAGCTTTAAAAAAGTACACACCATTCAACAGTATACTTTATAACAAACAGTATCTCATAAAATTAAACTTTTGAAATATTTAACCAAATTATTTTCCGTTCCTAATTAGTTGGTTACGAATATATACATGCAAATAAATGTTAAAAAACTTGAAATTCAAATTTCAGTAAAAAAAAACGCAATTTTAAATATTTTTTTCAAAAGTTTCGGTTTCGGTTTCGGTTTCGGCCGAAACTGAGGGGCAGGCCGAAAGTTCGGTTTCGGTTTCGGTTTCGGCTGAAAAACCAGTTTCGGTCGGACCCTAATAAAAACCGACACATTATTTTACCTTGACATTCACACGAAATTTGATAATAATGGCCTTGGAACCTTAGAGATATTGATTGATCGTCTCTGATACGGTTGGTCGTGACAGAAGGACATTTAAGAAGTATTATGTTGAATGTGACAAAGTAGGATCATTTATGTAGATATTTATTCATCAATTGAACTTAAGAACACCGTAGAATAGTGCGTGTGCCGATAATACTATGCGTCACCGCTCGTCACGCGTTTGAACTAAACGAGTCTGAGCGAGACAACTATACTAATGCGTACTTATGTTTGAAACCACGCTCGTTTTATGACTTCACATTTACAATGAAGTCGACTATCAACCGTGGAAGAAACGGTTGTGTCGCTTCGCAGCGTTCGTGTGATAAAATAATAACAGTGAAGTGCTGTTTAAATACAGCTTCATAATAAAGTTGATATATTAATTTATAGTGTTGAAACAAATAAGACTTGTAAATCGCAAAAAATGACTACAACGGAGATAAAAAGCAGACGGATTCCGTTTAAATTACGCGTATTAAGTATATTACGAGCAATTATAGATTCGATTACTGGTGTTTTCTTCAAATTATATTTTGGAACCGAAGGGAAAAAGTTACCACCGATAGCAGACGATATTCTTAAGCAACCGGCTTTAGAAGTTGCTAGAAAAATAAGGACAAAACAGGTTCGTGAGTCATTTTGTTATGAGCCTAAAAATTTGTTACAAATAGTTGATTGTGAAAGAATTACTCATAAAATGTATCTTCCTCGCTGGGTTTTTCATAAATCCACAAGGTTAATGCCGTTAAATCGATAGCGTTCTCATAATTTTTATGATAATTACCACTTTATCCTTCGCAAACCTAAGTGGTATTATTATAGTGATGATTCAATCATAACTATTATAATGAAAACAAATCATCACAATTTTTATATTACATGAAAAAAACTGAACTGTACTTTTCAAACTGAAAAAGGTTTCATTAATAAATGTTAAAATAATGAAGTTTATTTACTAGGTACCTAATTAGCCTGTAATATTGTTTGTTTACGGCATTTTTTTAAGTTTTTTTGGCTAGATTGTTGCGTATTAATTTTGTGCTAATAGCTCATTTACCTACCTCGATCACTCAATTAAAGGCTTTATACCTACTTGTATAACTGCCACTGGTTATTAAGGTAAGTCAGTAGGTACTTCGCTCAAGCATGTTGATTTTTATATATTGTTCTTTAGACGTCACCAAGTATATATGAATAAAAAATTAAACTTTAAAAAAACCCACTACTAAGTTTGTTGATTTTTCTCGTAAATAAAACGTAGTCACTTTTACTTATAATTTATTACAGCATAACTTAAGTTGTATTGTATTTTACTCAAATAATGACAAATATAACAAATATAGTTGATTTTTTTGTGAACTTCGGGGTTAATTTTCCTAGCTCATCGATTCTCCTCCTTTATTCTCTCTTAAATCTTAAGTTGCAATGTGAGATGCCGCTGTTATTTGTGATTATAGACATAATACTGCGCTTAATGGTATAAAAACAAAAACAAAAGCTAGAGATAAGTATGTTTTGTATCAATATCAATATAAATTTACGACCACTGGAGAGAAGCAATATCGTTTTAGGTTCGAACGAATCATACTTAAATAGATTTTATTGCTAAATAAAAAAAACAAGCCGTGGAAAAATATTATGTCTTTTCCGTTATTATCATAATTACTGTTTCATTAATTTATATTTAGGGAGGTTACAAACTAGCATTTTTTTTAGCGTATACGGTCGGTTAGACATACGCGCTTATACGCGTGCTTTATTTCGCGCTTTAAAAACTGAACGCTAATAAACGCTCTTATAACTCCGGCGAGTACGCTCGAACCGCTCGGTGCTTGAACCAGAGTCCTACGAGCTTTTATTTCAACGCTCGTATGACTTGCGCGTGTGATAAAAGGCACGTCTAAGCGCTCTTTCGGTTCTAAAAACGAGCTTTATACGCTCATATAAAACGCCGGTTGGTTTGTAACCGCTCTTAATAGCTGTAATAAATCTTTAATAAAAATCTTTGTAATAACGTTTATGGCAGCAATATTGCACGTTTACCTATATAGATTATTATAGAGCTTATATTTAATTACTTTTAATACCTTAGAATTATCATATTAATTCAAAAAAAGTATGCATAGGTACTTACTTATTTATGGATTTTTACCTGTATACAATAGTTTTGACATAAGTATAGAGGGTTGAGAGTACTTCTCTCTCGAGATACATGTTTGTTTGGGTCATACCACATATTACACATTAAAAACTTGTGTGTGTGTGTGTGTTTGAATCTCCTGAACTCAACACAGTTTTTGATCAAGAAATGTCATGGCCAAGACATTTTGTTCAATATGATTTGACACCGTTGTGGCGTTGTGGGTAGCGAGTCTGCCTTAAGCCTCGACGGTTGCGGGTTCGATTCCCGCTCGGAGCAGATGTTTGTATTATTCGTACAGGCATGTTTTCCGGTCTGGTTGTGTTTGTCCTTGTCATTGTGAATGTTTCCGGACCCCGACACAGGATATAATTATCCTAATGGGGGCCGTTGAGTGTGTAGCGTTTATTTATTTATGATGACAACAATTTGTTTGTTTGCGTTTCTAAACTCCGATACAGGAAAATTAATTGCATGGAAACATGTCTGAATAAAACTTTAGTTTCGTAACCGGTTTTAATTGTTTTCTGGTTCCAAAATCTGTTGACGTCTTGATTATTATTTTTGATGCAAATACAAGTTTTCCGGTTACCAATATTTTTGGTTTAATTAATAACTTTTTAGTAAAAATAAACTCTTTAATCAGGTATTTAATATAAGTATTATATAACTACATTTGAAGCTTGCATAAACTGATTAAGTATACTCGTAGACATAAACAATAGACCTTGCATAGTAACAAACTGTAAAGATTTACAAATTTACGAAATTGCATCATCTTATCTTTGAATATTTTTCTGTATGGAAGGGCCTAGAAGGGAAGCTTGCTATTTCTTTTTTTGTACATAAATTACAAACAAAAATAAAAATTACTTTTTAATGTAATGTTCATTAATATCATGCTATCTTATGCTACACTTAGTGATAAGATATTGATGATTATGACGTTGTAATCTATTTTTTGTTGTAATAATTGTTGACCTTATGAAGGAAAACATTTTAAATAATGAATGGGTTTATGCATCATTATCTTGAAGTAAATCGTCAAGGTTTTTAATGTCTGTAACATTAAAAACCTAAATGTAAATTAAAACTTGTAGTTAGGTACCTACTTTAAACATGAAGAAATTTAGAATTTTGGAATAAGCATTTTATTCTAATGTAATTATTGTTATCATAATTTTTGTAAATGTCTGTGAAAGTTTTACTCTTGTAGTTCCTGTGAAAACTAAAAAAAATGCTTTAATATATAACAACTAACAATGGTATATAAAATTAGTATTTTTAACTTTTTCTGTTATTCCTAATCTACGTTATTATTTATAATGAGATTCAGATTAAATTATTTCGATATCAGTTTTAATTAAGTACGAATTTTGCATGTATGTTATTAAATCTGGTTTTTACAACAATGGCCGCGAGGAAAATTCCATTGCAAATAAATATATAATCATCGGTCTTAGCAATATCTACCTATTATGATTTGAGTATTTGTAGTCGTTACTTAGTAGGTACATATATTCGTAAATAAACTAGGGTTGCCGACTGATTTTAAACGATATTAAAGTTTAGTGATTAATATTGAAATAATAAAACCATTTTTCTTAAAAAAAAAGCTGGAAGTACTATAAACAAAAATAAAGTATATCATACTTTATTATAAACTAGGTCTGCCTGTGGTTTCACACGCGTAATTAACAATTTTTAATGCAGCACCTAGAAGTATATTGCAATAAAGAAATAATAGGTTCCCCATTCAATCTTTCATCCCTTATTTCAAACTCGTCAAGCCTAATATAAAATACTCTTGTTCAAAGTCTAGTCTATCTCTGTGGCAATTTGTCTCTGTTTCATCAAAACGGGTTCAGTGGTTTAGACGTGAAATCGCGACAGACAGAATTACTTTCGAATTTGTAATATTATAGTAGGGATATAGGGATTATGGTTGGCATCAATACATGTAACACATCCAATTTTACATTTCAGGTAACAAGTGTCGAGGTCGTTGAAGCCTGTATAAGAAGAATAAAAGATATCAATCCAATACTGAACTGTTTAGTAGAAAATCGCTTCGAATTAGCATTACAAGAAGCAAAAAGTGCCGATGAGTATATCCGAAGCAGTTCCAAAACAGTAGATCAATTGCTGAAAGAGAAACCCCTTTTAGGGGTTCCATTTACAACTAAGGATTGTATTGGCGTAAAAGGTATATAGTATACAAATTCTGTGAATTTGGTTGAGTACATTACCCATACTCATTCCAAGAAATAAATAAAAAAATTAAATTTTGATTTAATAGTTATTAGTTAAATAGTTCAAAATATATTATAATCGTATATTATTATTAATATTTAGCAAGGTCACCACGCTCATGTTAAAATCATAATACTATAACCTCGATAAGTTAAAGTCTAAGGGGCACTAATAGTTTTAAGTTATACAATTTTATATTACCGACGATTTATGTTAAGTTTTTAAAATATATGTATTCTTTTGATTGGTTCGTTATCGTTCTTATTCAAATTTGAAGGGCTAGACCGTGGGCGTGCCGAGGTTCCTACTTCAAGGGGGTGCAGCTGCCCCAGCCTGGAACATGTTAAACATCATAAATGGAAGAATATAATACATTTTGAACTATTTAATCAATTACTATTGGAGAGAATAGGCATTTTGTCTCCCTCTATTTAGGCCCTAAATTAAGATTTTCCCTTCCCCAGATCCAAATTCTGGCTACGCCCATGAGCTAGACTATACTTTATTTCAGACCTAGACATAAAAAAAAAAAAAAATAAAATAAAAAAAAAAAAAAAAAAAAAAAAAAGACAGTCAGAGTAATATTATTTAGCCCCACTTAAGTGACTTAAACTACAGATTTGTCGAAAATGGACTTAAATGTCGTCAAAAGTTTTTAAATTGTGTGCACGTTCTTAAATAAAAAAAATTATGTTCTTATTTACCATTACGGGTCTCATGAACACGAGGACTAAGTGTAAACATGATGTAAACAAAATAAATGATTTCTGCGAACTAAACCTGACACTACAGTCAAAACACTACCTACCTTTGAATCATTGAAAGCTAATGCTCAAATTATTCATACACGTACGTAGTAAAAAGGAGGTTTATAGAGTGAAGGGAAGGAACTCAAAAGCTTATTAGCGTTTTTTTTTATTATTAAACCTCTAGTACGCAGACGGTGTTAAAGATTAACAGTGTTAAAAGGTTAACGGTGTTAAATAAACAGGCCTTTTATTTGGTAACAAACAGTCCGCAAGATTTTTTTAGATTACATCGTCATTAATTTATTCAAACAACAGATACAAACGACTTCATAAAAAAACTACATTTTCTATATTAGTTATAATTCTTCTTGTGTAAATTTAATATCTAACTTTCTATGTAAATTCGTATAATATTAATCGTCGAGTCAGACAGGCATTTTTAAAGTATTCTGACGGAGTCATTAACGCCTACACTGACCCGCTGAATATAGAGCCAAGTCATTAATTATAAGCACAAAGAGTTCTTTGTATAAAAATCTATTGACCAAATTTAAAGAATCCTTAAAAATATAAACGAAATTTAGTAGACGCCTACATTAAATTTATGAAACGATTCTAATTTCTACCTCGAGTTAAGATAATAATACAGCTAAACAAACTGTCTGCTAGGGTCATATATCTCAGGAAATGGTAATCCGATTTAAATAGGAAATTCTATAGGCTATTTAAGGCGATACTTTGAGTAATCAAAAATCTAGCAATCTGTAGACCAGTACAAAAAGCGTCTTAAATATGGCACATGGTGTCTCGATGGAGTAGGTACAAAACAGGCATGTCATGACGTCACGTCCTAAGTTAACGCGGTTAAACCCGCTGGCCAAAGCTAGTGTATAAAAGTAAAATAGATATTCTAAACGTTAAAATCGGTTTTGTGAGTGTTAAAATAATAATTGTTTTGAAAATAAAATATTTTGGAGGTTCTCCTAATGTTCTTTTAATATAATTAATACATTAAAAAGAAAAAATATATTTCAGGCCTCCATCAAACTGCTGGTGTTGTCATGCGAAAAGACTTTATGGCTGAAGAAGATGCTGAGACAATTAAATTGATAAGGGATAATGGCGCTATAATTATTGGTCTAACGAATGTTCCAGAGCTTTGCATGTGGTAAGATGAATACTGAAACCAGTATACTGTTATTTATCAATTATATCATCAGTAGTTTGTTTATTTAATTCTCGCTAAATAGTAAATTGTTTATTATAAACTGTATGTATTACAAAGTAAAAAATTGATGCTAAGTGTTTTTGTAATTTTAACTAGGTGGGAAACATACAACAACATACATGGCAGAACTAATAACCCGTACAACACCACACGGATAGTTGGTGGATCATCAGGAGGTGAAGGATGCATTCAAGCCGCGGCGGGAAGTTGTTTTGGGATAGGTAACTTTACTCACAAAATCAATACCAATCTATTATAATAAAATTTGAACCAATGTTAATCAAATTCCAACTATATTCTAAGGACAGACCCTTCCGTATAGACAAAATGTCAGACTCACTGGTGCTTCTTCGTAAATTTAACACCAGTGCAAAGGAACGAAGTTAAAATATTGCCAGCTTGTGACTAATTGCGTTTCGTTGCGTTGGTGTTGAATTTACGAAAGAGCACCAGCGAGTCATTGATTTTGTCTGAATGGAATGGCCTGTCTATAGTATAATGTATTAAATCTATGTAAAAATCATTTTTATTAACGTAAATCTGCAATGAAATAGTATTCAAATATGCCTCCAATGCAATGTTAACACAATATCACACATAAATACCAGAATTAACTATTTCTTTTTCATACCCAATTCTTTAGGTTCGGACATAGGTGGGTCGATTCGTATGCCTGCTTATTTCAATGGAATATTTGGGCATAAGCCATCAAAAAAGGTAGTTTCAAATCATGGACAATATCCTACTTCTAATACGGAACTTCAAGATGACTTTTTATGTAAGTTCAAAATTTATAAACCATTACTTTTATAGATATTAAGTCCTTAAAAAAGTTCCAAAATTAATTAATTAATTTAATCGTTAAAATTTCTTATTAATTATTAAAAGTAAAATTAACAGACACTTTTCCCCTTGTTAACATCTCTAATTTTAAATTAATTTTTAGGTATCGGACCTATGACGAGATATGCTGGCGATTTAAAACCTATTCTCAAAATTATATCTGGAGAAAATAGCAAAATTCTTGATTTAGATCAGCCTGTTGATGTTGGAAAATTAAAAATTTCGTATCAGATCAACAACAACGCTGCAATGGTGAGCAAAGTCGATCCCGAAATAGAAAAAGCAATAGAAAAGGTGATTGAATACTTTAATGTAAAATATAAAATAACCGGCGAGAAGAAAAAGATTGCATTGCTTGAAAAATCGTCCCCCATTTGGTTTGCCACAATGAAAAGTAACACACCATTTGGAAAATATATAATAAAAGATTACACTTATTGCAAAATCTTCATTGAAATTATAAAAAGCGTGCTAGGTCTTTCTGGAAACACTTTGATTGGTTTATTTACTGCTTTAGTTGACTATGAAGTGGTAGATCTAGAATGTGAAAAATATAAAAACTATCGGAGACTTCGTGATAACTTGGAAAATACTTTCAAAGAGATTTTAGGTGATAATGGGATATTCATATACCCTGTTCATCCAACAGCTGCTCCTTATCACAACCAACCGTTGATGAGACCCATGAATTTTATGTACACATCAATAATAAACAGTCTCGGTTTCCCAGCAACAACTGTTCCTTTAGGATTGAACAGTGAAGGTCTGCCTATTGGAATTCAAGTAATAGCTAATCATAATAATGACAGACTCTGTTTAGCAGTCGCTGAAGAATTAGAGAAAGCATTTGGAGGATGGGTGGAACCACAAAGTGGTGATAACACAAATTAAATTATTATTATTTTATAGTGGTTAAGGTTTTGTGATATGAATTCAATACAAAAATATTTTAATAATCAATTGTATTTACTAATAAAAAATCCATGTTTATCTTTAATTTTTATATTTAAGTCAAGAGTATTATAAAGATATTGTTAGATTAAAAAAAATACTGACTGGTATTTTGTTTTCTAATAAATATTTTATTTTAGTTACAAATAAAAGTTAAGCAACCTCATTAAAATAAATAATTGTATTGCAAGTGGTGATATATTTACTACTATCATATTGTTTTGGTGGTTTATCAGGACATCTTCAAATGGAACTTTTCTAGAGCAAATAGGCTATTTAATTTTAAAAAGTTCCAAAACCTATAAATTTTGAAGTTTCCTTTACATTAGGACATTAGGTCCTGACCAAATTACAGTCTCGAAATAATAAAACACATTAAAAAAGCCTCTTCCTTTTTCTTAAGTTGGTTAAAAAAGTGTACAACTTTTTCTAAAAAATAAAGCCATAGAAAAAATATTATATACAATCAATTAAAAAAAAAATTGTTTCAAATAATTTAAAAAACAGTCAACAAAACAAAATTGTTACTATAAATTTTTATTTAAAAAATATAACATTTATTAAAGACAAAAACCAACAACAAAACTGAGTATTATATTACAGTAATTAATTATCATTACAGCTACATTCCAGAAATGGTAAAAATGAATATATAGCTTAGTCTGTACAAAATAATTTACATAAATAATAAAATACAACATTGGCAACAACTCTTATTTTGATTTTGATAGATTTAGAATAATTGAAAGAATTTCTTTTCTCTTGATATTAGGATTTAATTTGATTGACATATCACAAGAGTTGATTTCTTTATGGCACTGAGCATGCTTCGCCAGTCTCTCGGTGTTGCAAATGACATGTACTCCACAGTCATATCCATTACTTTGTTGCATGCATTCCTTATCAACAAAATTAATTGTGCCTGTAAACAATCAGTTTTAAATAATTATGATCTAATCTAATGTTGAATATATATGTATTTATATATATTTTAATAAGTAATATTATTTTGTTTAAATCGAAATGTAAAAAAGTATCTTACCTGTTCTACTTAAGTAGGTCATTAAATGACTTGCAAAATCCCATGCAACATCGTGATTGCTACCAGACGATGAATCAAAGTGGTAAAAGCAATTTTCACATCTGGAGTAAACAAGTAGACTCCAATGTGATCCTCCTGCCTTATCAGGCGAATTATTGTCATTTAGAGCAAAGAACACAAATTTCTTGCTATCTATTTTAAGAGGCTCCAAGAAAATACTTATCTCACTAGCTTGGACCATTTTTATACATTGTGTTACTTCAGGTGAAATAAACAGAATTTCTTTTGCATCACTAAATATCACTTTTTCTAAGTATTCGAAATAAAAAGATATAATAGTATCATTCAGCCAATGTGGCCCGCATAGAAGTTCAACATCAGAATTGTGAAGTAAAATCTCATGAAAACTTAAAACAACCGAGGATTTTGCCATGTTTTATTAGTTTTCGCAAATAATCTTCTAATGCACTTGTCAATTATCTTAGACACGTTCTCACAGTCATCTGCTAATTAAGAGAACAGTAAATACTACAACACTTGAAATATAAAATACAACTTTTAGTCTTAACTATTTTTGTGACTTACCTTCTCACGCTGATGATAGAATCATTAGAATGGTCTCTCAGTAATCGTCTATCCCTCTAATATGAAACAGTTCGTAAGTAATTATTATATCACTTGCACAAATACGACTTGTTTTTTGCGTGTAATTAAAAGTGTTTTATTTATTAAATTGTCCTTTTATGTGCACGTTTATCTCAAACTTCTATATGGTCCCCAATCACATAGAAAATAATTTCAAAATAAGTTAAAAAATCAGAAAAAAATTGCCGTCAATTTTCGCTTTTCGAGGATCACTTCTCCTTCGAGTTAATTGACATTTGTTTGGCATATGACAAGTGACAATCACAGAGACACAGACTATACTATAGTTTTAGTCTATAAATGAACATAATTGGATGACCCATTTCAAGAAGTCCCTAAGTCCACTTAGGGACTTTATGCACTAATAACACCAAAATGAACAGAATCTCATTATCTATCGTTCAGTCTAATCGGTTAATTTCTAACTTATTTCTAAGTCGTACTTTTTTAAAGATGTTTGTGCTCAAGTTTCAAGAAGTACCTAAGTCCACAAGTCTAGTCTAGCCTCATCGGTCTCGTAAGTAAATCCATTGTCGCCATCAAAGAATATAAAAGATATGGAGATGCTATATACGTCTACAGAAAATTTTAGTCAACAAATATTACATAAAAAGACGAAGAAGTAATAAACATAAGGTTGCGTTATTCATCGTGTGGTTGTGGGAGAAACTCCAATCATTTCCCAGGTCTTGCGACCCGGTTGTAAGTTTAAGGAGACCTCCTTTCTCATATGCATCAACGCTCACCTTGCACTGCCTGCATTCCTCCTCCTCTCTAGCAAAATTTAAAAAGAGCCCGTCAGAGCTGCTTTAGATGCTCATTCTTAAATAGAACTCACTGCAGCCTACTTAACTATTTCATTTTATTTTCTTTACTTGAGCTATTTACTGGGCAGCACTAACAATATAAATAAGTCATTTAATAAACATTAAATATATATTATGGAAAATATAATAAAATACTTTGTTTGGAATTAGTAATAATGATTATATTTTAAATTGTTTTATAAATATATAAGACTCGATTAATAGAAACTATATGCATTTAACCGATTTTCAGAACATTTTTAATTTCTTTCCAGCCATTTCGAGTCAAATTTTTGCGTTGACCTTGATACCCATTATTTCGAGTTAGTTATCATTTCCGTAGTTTTAATCTCTATGATCCCCATAGTTTTTATACAACATAGAATTATGAATTCAATCAAAGAATAGAATTCAGTAGAACTCGTCAACTCTCACAACCGTCATGAACGTCTTTCTCAAAAACCGCAGTCTGTCAGCACGTTTCAGTCGATGGTTGTCTCCGTTAAAATAATATTTTTATAAAGTAATATCTATATGTATCTATATACACGTATAATGAATTGAGTAGGCTATCCCGTAGCTATTATTATTTAATGTAAGCATGATAATATTTAGGTGCCCTTTTTTAATCTTTATGAATAAATATAATTAATTTATCATATCATAATAAATATTGTACATTATTTATTATGATAGTTGATGCTTAAAAACAAGCTATGCACTCTCTAGGTACAGCGGACTTCATTACTTTATAGCTCTATGTAGTTCAAAATGTTAAATCAATGTTCAAAAACCAGTGTTCCCAGCTCAGGTGTTTCTCCTAAATTTAGGAGTTCGGATTTTAGGGACTTTATATTTTTAGGTATATTTTTCAATCAAATTAAATCTAATATTTTTATTCAACATAAAAAGCATAACACTTATTTGTAGAAAGTCAGATAATACCAAGTAAGGAATATACATATAAAGCCTTATGGTCTGAATTATATTTATCAGCATTGATAAGTAATTATCTGATTCAGGAGACACTTATAGACATCCTATGTTAAAAGACGCTTTCATATTATTTCAGCAGCTTTATGCTATAATATATGCCTAATTGTTGTATTTTGTTTTAGGTATGTCCAATTAGTTGAGCAGGTAAATATTTTTTTCCGAGTTGGTATCATCATATCTGTCATGTTTACCTCCCGACGCAAAAAACGTTGCTTGTGTGTACAATCCATGTCTATGTAGTTGTGCCTACCTGTTTTGCAAACCCTAGCCTATAAAGTCCCTAAGTCCATCTATTTTTTAAGAAAGTCACTAAGTCCATCATAAAGTCCCTAAGTCCACGTTTTTTTCGCAACATTTTTGCGATTTTCTTCAACAGATTTGAAAAAGACATATTTATTTTAAGACTATGGGAAAATAGACTTTAGGACCTACATTTGGATATCACAAATTTATTTCAAAGGCAAAAAAGGCGAAGTAAAACATATTAATGCACTTTTCTCAAAAGGGAAAAAACGGACTTAGAGACTTCTTGAACTGGACCATTGATATTGACATGCTTATTCAATACAAAATTATAAGATGCGGCCTCCTGTAACAAACTGATGTTTGTTTTCACTTTTCAGCAACAAATCAAATCCAAGAACACGTCACTTCTGTTTTTCATCCTGAGGATAAAATTTTAACCATTATTATTTTAAGCGGCAAAAATTTCAAAATTAAATTTAAGTAATTTATTTATTTATATAATAATACATGTACTATAATAATACATGTATGATTGCTTCGTTTATCATTATCCTCTATATAACGCCAGCATCTTTTAATAACTCTGTCGCCGATGTGATACTCCAGGGCATGGAACTTTTTGTTCCGGCTTCTACAGTGCCCATCGGAGGCAAGTCTCAGCCTTGGTTTGGTCACTCCTGTAAAACGGCGTTTCGCCGAAAACGGGAATGCTACCAAGCCTGGGCTAAGGCGTCGACGTCTCGTGATGTAAATACCAGCGCACTTAGAAAGGAGTACAACTCTGCCTTCAGGTCCTTCAAAAGAGTTATTGCCAAAGCAAAGTCGGAGCACATCGGCAGAATTGGCGAGAGACTAGTGCGTCTTCTTTCGGGTACACGTGCATTCTGGTCCCTCACCAAATCTGTCTTAGGGAATTTCTGTAAGCCATCATTTCCACCTCTGCATAGGGACGATGATTCGGTGGCCCATGCCGCGAAAGAGAAAGCTGATCTTCTGTGCTCTCTCTTCGCGTCCAACTCGACTGTGGATGACCAAAGAAAGTCACCACCGGCAATCCAGCGGTGTGTTTCCACGATGCCGGAGGTTAAATTCCGGCAAAGTGTTGTTCGCAGAGCACTTCTTTCCTTGGACATTCATAAGTCGAGTGGGCCCGATGGAATCCCCCGATCGTGTTGCGGACATGTGCTTCTGAGTTGGCGCCGGTTTTAACGCGCCTTTTCCGGTACTCCTACTCATCAAACGTCGTCCCGAACTCATGGAAGACGGCTTTAGTGCACCCGATCCCTAAAAAGGCAACCGCTCGGATCCGTCCAATTATAGGCCAATTGCCATTACCTCCTTGTTTTCAAAGATAATGGAGTCCATTATCAACTGCCAGCTCCTGCGGTATCTAGAGGAGCACCAGCTGATTAGCGACCACCAGTACGGTTTTCGTCGTGGTCGTTCAGCTGGTGATCTTCTAGTTTACCTGACACATAGGTGGGCGGAAGCAGTTGAGTCCAAGAGGGAGGCATTAGCGGCCAGTCTGGACATAGCGAAGGCCTTCGATCGGGTAGTGCACAAGGCGCTTCTATCGAAGCTTCCTTC
This sequence comes from Hestina assimilis, assembly GCA_023373885.1. Classification (NCBI taxonomy): domain Eukaryota; kingdom Metazoa; phylum Arthropoda; class Insecta; order Lepidoptera; family Nymphalidae; genus Hestina; species Hestina assimilis. The sequence goes on from CM041754.1 coordinate 9,446,253, forward strand.
CTATGGGCTTCCTGAGAAATTATGCGAGTGGGTCACCAGCTTTTTGGGCAGATCGGAGCATCAAGATCGTTGTCGACGGTGCATGCTCTGACTTAAAACCTATTAATGCTGGTGTCCCGCAAGGCTGCGTATTGTCCCCTACTTTCTTTCTTCTGCATATCAATGACATGTTGGAAATTTCCAACATTCATTGCTATGCGGACGACACCACTGTAGACGCTTTATACACCGGCCGCGCTAATATTTCTCGGGAAAACGTCATTGAGTGCCGGAACAAACTTGTGTCTGAAGTCGAGACTACATTGACCAAAGTCTTGGACTGGGGCCGACTAAATTTAGTCCAATTCAACCCCAAGAAGACACAAGTTTGCGCGTTAACCGCTAAAAATCACCATTTGTCGTATCTCCTCGTTTTGAGAATACTCCCCTGGCTGCCACAGCTAGTATCGGAATACTTGGTGTCGACATTTCGAGCGTCGTTCAGTTCCGCGGTCAATTGGAAGGAAAGGTCAAATTGGCCTCAAAAAAGCTTGGTGTGCTCAGCAAGGCGAGGCACTACTTCACGTCGGCTCATCGCCTAAAGCTCTACAAGGCACAAATTCGACCACACGTGGAGTACTGCTCTCACCTCTGGGCTGGAGCTCCCCAGTACCAGCTACTTCCAATTGACCGCATCCAACGTAGAGCGGCTCGAATTGTCGACGATCAAGCCCTTTCCGATCGGCTTGATCCTTTGGCATTGCGTAGAGATGTCGGATCACTCTGCATCTTCTATCGCATATATCACGGAGAGTGTTCTGAGGAATTGTTTGGATTGATCCCGCCGGTAGAATTTCACCAACGGACATCGCGACAAAACTCTAAGTTCCATCCATACTACCTCGATGCCTGGAAATCCACAACACCGCGATTTAGAAGACATTTTCTTCCTCGCACAACCACTCTGTGGAATCAACTTCCGCCGGCGGTTTTCCGAACCGATACGACTTGGGAACCTTCAAGAGAAGAGCCTATTCTTTCCTTAAAGGTCGGCAACGCGCCTGCATGCCTTCTGGTGTTGCAGATGTTCGTGGGCGGCGGTGATCACTTAACATCAGGTGAGCCTCCTGCCTGTTTGCCCCTATTACATAAAAAAAATAATGGAATGAATGCATTATTTTTTTTATAACAAAGTAACTGTGAAAATATTTTTTGACTGTTGTTGTGATTGGTTCCTACAACGTTTAGGTAAGTAGGCGCTACAATATTCTTGCCCGATGTCGGGAGTGTCAGTGTCAGGCTTTACACCGGCACTCGGCACTGACCGGAGGCGTAAATTCGCAACCTTTCGGTCACTGGGGTGCGGGCAGATTGATTAGTTAAAATTATTTCCCTTTTAAAATTTGGTTCTAATTCTTTTTTAGAGCCAGAAAATCCAAATTAGTCCATGGCCTTAAGCGGAGATTTGGATGGCAATATTCGACCCTAACGACTCTGGTAGCAAGGCTTGACAGGAAATTATTGTAATTTTTTTTGTCGCATCTTGAATTACCGATGCATAAATAATAGGAAACTGAAAATTCCTGATTACGATATCCCCAACGAAGTTGCTAAATAAAAACTTTGGAATACTTAAATTTGATTTAAAATCTTACAAGTGACATAAATTAGCCAACACAGAGTTAGCCATGCTATACTTTTAGCTTCATCAGGTAAAGAAACACGTCACTGGTTAAACGCATTAACGTCTTGAGATCTTGCCGTCATTAACATTCCTGCTCTTATTGAGCCATATGGAATGTGGAATTATCCGAGATAATCGTAAGTACTGGCGGTAGGCTTTTCATTGCAAAAGGCCGGGTTACTAGTTACCACCGGAGTGTCAGTTATTCTACCGCAAAGCAGTATGCTGTTTCGGTTTGTTTATATAATGAAATTACTGCGCAAAGGCGATTTAAGAACCATATAACAATGTTGGCAACGCGTGAGTGCCATCTACAAATGTATGGTGATCCAAACGCTCATAGACTATGACAACCGCTCACCATCGGGTGGGTTGACCGGTCGAATGATTGCTAGCCAACATAATCAAATACTAAAGACCCTTTATTGACGGATACCTCATGGTTTGATGCTAGTTACCTAGGAACCCTGTATTTGTGGCACGCCAAATGTGTCAATTTAATACATTGACTTATGTCAGGAAGACGGTATTATGGGTGCCACTTGGGAGCCGCTGTGTAAAAATCCGATTAATGCAATAAAATTATTACCATAATTTTAAATTACATCTTTATTGCACTAATTTCAAAGTAACAAAACTTGCACTGCAGTTTTTTTTAAGAAATTTTTAATTAATGCGATTTTAGTTACGTACCAATATCAAAAGCAATCAAAAATTTTTTCTATAGTGCAAGCGAAATATACTATTTTTCCAATTTCTATCAGCTCACTGCTTAGCTGTTACTTTATTTAAGAGTTTGGCAGTTGAAATCGCGACAAACAAATGCGAAATGTGTTTCTTTTAAAAATAAATTGGACGAGCCGAGAATTTACGTAATACGTTATTTTGATATTTTCGATTGTCTGATTTCTGTTAGACTAAAAACAAAACAGCTCATAGTATACCTACTACTACTATTGTACACGTGGTACTGTCACCTTGAGTCTTGACTTTATCTAAGTATAAATATCTTCGTTGTATTTCCTAAATGACGTCACCCCATTGAAATATCCGGACGAGTTACGTAAATTTTTTTCGATACTTAATATAATTTTATCGTCAGTCATTCATCATTTTTTATCGGAAGTCGTAGTTATGACTGTTATCACAGTAAATAGGGTGAATCAAGGAAGAAGTCTATTGCCGATGACGTCCTCGGCCTCGCGAGAGTAACCCTTTTGACGAAATCAACTTTGAACCTCCGTTGAAGCTGTCCCTTTTTCTTGGCCAAGTCCTTACTCTCGGTACTGGGTTACCCCCACCCAGCGACGTTGTCAAGGCCGGCAAGGTCAATAGCAATGCATAATCACCAAAAGTGCTGATCGCAAACGTTATATCGGCATATACTTTGAGCAGCAGTCTTCGTACTGTTGAGTTTCGTTTGACGCGTTTGAGGTCTGAAGACCCAAGCTCACGTCCTTGGCCTCGATGTGTTGACAGTAAACAGGCTATGGTAACTTCTTTCCATATTATACATTTTTCTAAATGTAGTAATATAATAAAATGACATTAAAACTATTGAAATAAAAAAAAGAAGAAATTATTGTTAATAATAAAATGTCATAAAAAATAGGATAATAAAAAAAAAATAAACAGAAAAAATAAAATAAAATTTATTACTCTAAAATTATTTACAACTATGAATTGGTAACATTGATGAGTAATTATTTTCTATTTCAAAATTTGTTAGGGATGACACTCCTACAAATCAAAAGCTATTGTTTGTCTATTAATAATTTAATAACATTAAGAACTCCTCACAACATTGTTATGCTCGGCATAGTTTTTTTTTGTCATACATTTTAACATTACATTCAATACACACATCACAACTATGAATATGAAGATGAGTAGCAACATAGCAGCTCTGTTATCTCAAAATAAATATTAATAATAATGGGTATACTGATTGCTCTAATAAAATAGAAGAATTTTCCATATAATGGAATGTTCTTCTTATTTTAAGTTAATTTCCCTAAAGTCATTTAAAATTACTTAGTGGCTTCCTTCAGGTACGCAATTAGATCCGCACGCTCATTGGCTTTCTTCAAACCAGCGAACACCATTTTGGTGCCAGGGATGTACTTCTTAGGGTTTTCCAAGTACTCAAAGAGTGTGTCCTCACCCCAGGTAATACCTGGTAACAAGAAGATGAAGTTACTAAAAAATATATTGAAAACATTTTGTATTATGTTTAGGATTATTTAATAGTTAAATTCTGTGTCTTTAGCTTTTAAGAATGATAATTCTTATCTAAAAGATTATAGATGATGTAATGATTTTTTTAGATAATGGCACTGGTATGTGTTAATATTGATTGATATTTAGGAATGAATTTCAGAAAATTTAATAGCCCATGATTTCATAAAATTTTCAGAGTCCACATGCAGATAATATGTTTTAACTTAACATAATATGTTTTAACTTATACATTTTTCTATGCAACTAAATTGGCAAGCAGGCATATGACTCACCTGATGGGAAGTGTTTGTCGTAGTATGTGAGCCCTTTCACACCATTCATTTTAGGTGGCCTCTCATTCATTACAAACCCCAAGATATTGATTCTTAAATTTCCTTTGCCGGTAATGTCACTAGTTACATTAGTCCTAGTCCTTCATACCACAATACAGTAATGCAAAACACACTAATGCTTGTTAGCAAGACAATGGTAATAAGTGAACCAGCCCCTTGCAATAAAATGCTTACCACCGGTGAATACTATAACTTTCTCACACAACTGATGAGATTACTTGGCATGCAAAAAACAAAAAGAGAAAAATTTTACCTTTGGCTTTGTTGGCTTCTGAGTAAGAGAAGCCAGGAGCTTGACCAGTTTTGCGTCCAAAGAACCCGTGCAGGTTAGGTCCTACTTTGTGTTTGCCGCCAGCTTCAACCTATGGATTTATTATGTAATTACAAGATCATGTTATATATACTGGCGGGTTCTTATCAGTAATTAACTTTCCATTAGATTTGTATTACAACACATACATTATTGTATTTAAATATTAGCTTTTAAGCATCAGGTGAGCCTCCTGCCCGTTTGCCCCTCTCACATAAAAAAATCTCTGATTTAAATGGCAAATGCATACCCAGTGATGGATTCATAATAAGGCTCATTCAGCACTGGCTTAGGGAATAACCACAGAGAGTGAACCAGTTATTAAATTTCTGATTAAACTTGAACCTAAAATAAACCTAATTCGTAATAAAAAGTTTCTGAAATTAATTTTGAAAATGCTATCAGGGAATTCATTATTAAAATCAAGAAAATATTATTTCAGCCACTAAAGTATAACTTAAAATTTTTAACTATTTTACTTTAAATAAAAGGAATTATAATGAAAAACAATTGCACCACTTAGGGCAACAAAAAGATTCAATCCGGTACTGTATACAGCCTTAATATTTATAATATGAATGATAAAATAATTAAATTAACTTTTTTACTTACAGTGTGGCATTGAGCACATCTTTGCACAAAGATTTTCTTTCCATTTTCAGAGTTACCAGCAGGGACACCCATGTTGTTTCTGTGAATTTTTTAAATTCAATTTAAGGTCAATTGAAAATAAAATAATAAAGAACATAAAAATGTTTAATCCTGCATGACTATTTATTCAAATATTGATTTATTATGTAACAGGTAACAATGTAGAAACTGATGAAATAGGGGGAAAACCCACTTATTTAAATTACAATTAGTCACGGCTATTTAACTAAAAGTAAACTATTCCCAATAGTTATAGGCCTTCAAACACAGTCTTCTAAATCGGGTCAGTATGAAATGGATCAATGCCACCCGAGAATTGCCAAGAGCGTGATAATGACATTGTTACGTAAGCTTTTGAAATCTACGTAATATTATTAAATCAAATGAAATTATGAGTAATTTAATTATAAAACCTGTTCAATTGGTACGTCTAAAAGTGCAAAGTTATTTAAAAAACCATAATCATGAAATTTGACTGTTTTAGGTTAAGTCTTTGTAAGGGTGTAATAAGTCATAAAATTAAAGTTGCGATGAATTTATCAAATATTACATTAAATCCTTTCAAATAGTATTAGTGACTTACTTGTTTCAACTAAATAATTTTGTAATTGACTGAAGTTCAATATTCTTTAAAACCAAACGAGTGAACACAACTCGTTCAACGAATTTGAATCACACGACTGACGGACTGACGACTGATTCTGTCAGTCTGTTGAAATTTCACCGAGAAAAACGATCTATTGAGACATGGGCTTTTCTAATGGCGTCTGACACTTCTTCCTTCGTTTCACTCTTTACGCTATCTGTCTCGCTCTCTTAATATAAATAATATTTTAATTTTTATCTTCAGTACTCAGTAATCACAATCAGTTCAATTCTCCATCTTGTTTTTGCTGACTTGCTGTTGTTATGAAATATAAATTGTGTTCTACTAGTTTGTGATAAAAATAAGAAGTTATTATGTGTCCATATGTGTCTTTTAATTGCTATTTATTTATTATATAATATATTATTACGTTTGTAATGTAAAATAAACAAACATGGTTAATGGAAAATGTGAAACATGTAGGCTTGAGACGTAAAGAAAAGATTTTTAAGAAGGTATTTTATGAAATAATGTGATTAATGATTATTTCACATTTTAATTGAAAAAAGTTCGGTAAGTTTTCTGTATACAAAATATCATTATGTCCTAACCTAACCTATCTAAGAAAATAATTAAGTAGCTCTATTACATATTTCATTATTATTTAATTCATTGAAGATTTTATTATTTAACGAAAATCACAAAACTCATAATAACTTAATTTTTATATAGGTATTAGACATCTTAAATTTGTGACCTGGCATTATGAATTATTAATTAAATTCAAAGGCTTATCAAAAACATAAATTTAAAAGTTATCTTAAATAAAATCCTTTGCTTTGTTTTATACATATTGAACATCATCTCTGGATAACATATAAGTTTCAAATAGTTCTAATATTACATTAATTACTTACATTAATTTTACTGAACTAATATTATTAAAACATAAAATACTTATAAATTGTAATAGTAATTTATTATATTATGATATATGTGTCTGTATAGTAGATGATTTTTAATAAAAACAACATCTTTTTAGGAAAACGCTGCAACCGTAGAAAAAAGGTTTAACTATAAAAATACAATAATCAATGCTTTTTTTCCAGATGCAGAGAGTGCACCAAAATAAGTTAATGTGTATTAAACATTTTAAAGACTGATTTTAAAAAAGAGTGCTAAACCATATCTGTTACTCAATGCTCCACCATAATCAGATATCAAAGGGTTACAGATGAGATTATGGCAGAATTGCCAATTTATATTATACCTAAATCTCTTTGAATTAAACATATAGTTTCTTGAATTTAAAGAAAGGCTATATATAACAAAAAGGTGAACATTTATTTGAAAATACCTTCTATACTTTGATATAACTTTCATATTAAACATTTATAATTAAATAATTTCCCTTTTGATATGTAACCAAATTTGACAAATAAAGATATAATAAGAATATGTAAGATATATAATAAGCAAATTATGATACAACTGTTCGACTTTTTTTCTGTTAATTTTGTTAGTCTTCACTCCAGTCATGATAAAAAAGAAGAGGTATCAAAGGCTTACAGAGAAAAATATATAATAATGTATCATATGTAGTTCCTCTTTTTTATTATTTACAGTAAGGTGTTTTATTACATTTTTCCCTTTTCTTTCAGATTCCAGAAATCAATGGATAAAAGAGAGTTTCAATTAGATCTCATGATATATACACATTTGTATAAATATAATCGCAAAATATTTTGTTGTAATCCATATCAATTCTTAGTTATCTTGAGACTATTGTTACATTTTCGTCTAATTCTATTTTAATAAAATTATGGTTTGATTCGATTCGATTTATTTATCAACATAACAATTTGTTACTGATTTTGGTTTAGTGGTAAATTGAAAACAAAATAACAACCTAAATTTTTATACACATTAACCACTACCAAAAATCAGTAATAAATAATCCAGAAACCCTAAAATACAATAACAGCGGAGGGGACATCACTATCGATGTATTATTTATCGATATATTTTATCGACATAGCACGTCACTAGTCTGCTATGTTATAATGTTGGTAGAATTGAATGTTTTTTTTAATAGTTGGTAAGAGAGCATTCCACAAGAATTTATATTTTACTATGGTCACCTCAATCTATGGGAGTTAAGTCTCTTACTTATATGCTCTGTGGATTCTGTGAATTGTGATCTCATGAGCTGACAGCGTTTTTCACAGATCTCTATAAGACTGGATTGTGGATCTGTATGGTATGAAATTATAAATTCTTGGGCCAATAACTGTAAGGTTAATCTTGTATGACAACGATATTAATATTATGTACTTTTCGCTTATCTTTTAGGATAAAGCAAAAAAATCTCCCAATTTTTTTACAAAACCTAAACTACATAAAGTTAAAATGTTCTAGTTTTAATAATTTTTATTATGCGACCAACAATAAAAATAGCTTCTACAAGGCAGTAAATAATAAATTAATCTTGTATTGAAATATTTAAATATAAGTTTAGGCATTTTGAACTTTATCATTCATTTTATCCGAATATCCGTCGACGTAGCCAGTATTTGGCCAGTTTAGGGCTATCCAAATTATGGGCCTATAAAATAAATATTTTTCATAGTTATTACAAAAATAGTTCAAAATGTATTATATTTCTGCATTTCTCAATATTCAACAATGTTTAGGGAGGGGGCCGCTGCCCCACCTCGCTCCTATCTCGCTATGCATATGTAAATATACCTACCGTACCCGTATAAACTTACTACTGTGGACAGGCCCTGCCATATAGACAATATGTAAAACTCGCTGGTGTTTCTTTTTAAATTCAACATCACCAAATCCAACAATAGAATATTTTGATATGGAGCTTTAGACGAGAATTGAAATAATAACTTTACTTTTAATGACATCTAGTTAGGTATTCTTGAATTTCTTTGTATAGTACTATTGCTTTCAAAAAACTTTTAGTATTTGACAATAGATGGCATAATTTTTGAATTATAAATTAATTAAATAATTTATAATAAATTAAATTTGGTATATTTAAGCTGAAAAATAAAAAGGTGTTTAAATTGTATTACTTGAAAATTTAATTTATATAACGGATATAGGTACTTACTATCTGTTATTTTGATTTATTGGTTCGAATCTTCGGAATAATCTACTACTAACTACATCTAGATAAGTACCTTCTCAATTAGGAACAGTCTGTGGAATTTATGTAAAAATACTATTATTATTATAGGTACCGGAGATAGTTTAATACTAACACTATACCTTGATATCACTAGGCGATTCTGGTACCTCATAATATTAATATTACTGGCCTTATTGACCCATTCCGTTGCAGATTCAGTCGCAACCATGCTCTGTCGTAAGCGTAGCTTTTGGAAGCCTTGGATCGAGTCTGCTATGTATCGGTAAAAACTTGAAAGCAGGCATGAATGAAACAGTTTTTCCCATTAACAATGAATATTTGAACTAAAATTAAATTTAGTTTTTAAGATAACAAAAAGATATTATTACATAGTTACGATACCTATACAACGTAGAGAGAATAATATATTATGTATTTCTATAATTTAAGTTTTAATTCATACGAGCGAAGTTATAGACACGTTATTATGTGTCATGTCTATAGAATAATACTACCAGTTAAGTACATAGTGTTTTATCACGCACAGTGGAAACTAAAGGCTTTCGCAGCTTGTGGATGAAGAATTTTAAGAACGTAAAATACTAATAAATTCAAATCGAATTTATTACCAAATTTCGTATAGATAAAGCCAACAAACAGTCTCCGTATAACACGACTGTGATATACGGATTGGCAGACGGACAGACGGACAGAGGAACGGACGGACATGACGAAATTATAAGAGTTCCGTTTTTGCCATTTGGCTACGGAATCCCAAAAAAGTAAAAATACACGTGTATATTGTTTTTAATACTATTACAATTTTAACATAATATTGTATACTTAATAAGCCATACGATGTAAACACTCGAAATATAAGGATTTATTTTTATTGCAATTCTATCAACCGATATCACTCAACAGTAATCTTAGCTGATGGAGCGCATTTGATAGAAACAATAGACGTTACAGCAAATTGATTTTCCTTTCTTCACGAAATTCCTTTACACAACTTTTCGATTCGATCCTTTATTATATAATTCCGTACGGAAAAAATACATTCTTAACAAACAATTTTTTATCATAGAATTCTTTGGATTTAGATAAAAAAGAGAGAAGCAATAAAATTCGTGTATCGCGTTTGTATTTAATTTCTATCGTTTGGCAATCGGTAGTGACAGGTGTCAGTAACATGGAAACGTGTAAGTCGAAAGATTATCTTTTTTTTGTTACAAGTTGACAAGCAAGCATACGGCCCAGCCGATGGTAAGCGATTGCCGTAGCCTATGCGCGGTTGCAGCACCAGTTTTCCACTCACACGCCAACCTCGAGAATTTGGTTGTTAAATCCTATGCCCTGTAATTTCACTAGCAAACAGTGCCCCTCAAACCAGTACACGGTGATAAAGCCTAAACACTACTGTTCCTACCCAGCCGACCTCTTTCAAGAAAAGATCTACCACTAGCGTGGCTGATTGCACTAGTGGAATAATCTCTGGTGTAACAGAGGTTATCCGGACAACAGCGGACGATGGGTCGTTACGTCCCGACGCCGGAAAAAAATGGCAAATATATTTACAATCTACCGTATCAATGGTATTAAGGTTTATTTTGTAACACGTAAATATAAATGTAAAAATGTTATTAAATTGTTAATAATTTATCTTATTTACCGGGTTTGTATAAAATTTGGAGATTTTGTGATTTAATGTGAAAATTCCCTTGGCTCTTCTTATATTAGCATTTAACTCAAATTACATTATGGAGGCAAATATGCTAGCAAGGATGAGTTTTAGCAAATTAATTTAGCAAAGGCGGGACTAATTGTCACTCAACGTAATTGGACGTGCGTTTTATTATTATAATAGAATAAATGTTAAGGCCGCCTTTCTGCTTCTAAAATGTTAAATTATTGACTGTGGCTTCGCCCGGGGACTTTTATTTTCTTTAGAATCTTTACCGATTTGTGCTTGCCAAACACGGTGAGTGTTAAAATGAAGAAATATGAAATCATTTAAACACAATACTTTATATTTCTCCCGACCTCGTTTTGCGTGGAGTATATTGTTCGCGTTCAAACTATCAGTTCACCAGCAGTTCAGCGGTTTCCCCCCTTCTCCTCTTACTTTTTACCTCACACATAGCACGGAGATGTTTATAATTTGAATATGATATAAGAAGTGTTGACAACGAACACCGTTGTACGGATAAACCCAATGGGGTTTTTGTTACATCGTTCTTTGTAAAATAGAATAAGGAGGAAAATGTATGTTACCTTAAATAAATTAAATAAATAAATAAATGTCTTTTATGTTGGTACAAAACAGAGTTTATGGTAGCTGCGTGCTATAAAGCAGGAAGTTTGGTTCTTTGCCACTAATGTTGGAAAAATACTTAGCCAGTCAGAGCCTCAGAAGTGTTGACATTTTTTTTTGGGCGACATAGTTGCCAGGCAAGCATCCGAACCACCTATGAGCGCTTGCAAGACTATTCACCTGAAAGGGTAAATCACGTCTTGCCAATCTCGAGATATTGGTTCTCTAATTCTTTTTGCCCAGTAATTTCACTAGCTACAACGAAGCATTTTAATGATAAACACTACTGCTCTACGGTACAATATCTGACTCTGCGTTGGTACATAACTAGCCGCTCTTTTACAATAAAAGGCCTATCACTATTTGTACGTCACTACTATATTGCCAGAGTACTTACTACATGCTATACGTTGCCAGAGTAATGTACCCTTGGTAGTGATATCTATTATCTATATTTAAATGGCCGTGAACGCAACCTTAACTAATTTATTTGGCGTGATATCAATGCAAGTGTATTCCTATTGTGAAATTTATCTATTTTAGTTTTGTATAGTTACAGTATTCTTATTTAGAATAATAATTTTAATGTACATAAATGTAAATTTCTTGTGCTTATTAAATTATTTTATTGGCAGCATAAAGATAGAAAAGACATATATTAAGGTTATTTTCATTATGTACGCTTTATAAGCGAAATGAATAATCATAATCCCTAAAGCAGCCTTAGGGCCGTTACAGTCTAGCGGTTTATACACCCGTACAATGTATATAAACTCGTTTTTCGAAGCTCGTATAGGTCTGTTTAAGCTTGTCTTTTGCGATACGTGCAACTCATTTGAACGTCGACATAATCGACGTCGTAATAATATAAAGCACAATGTGAAAGTTTGAATGTTTGTTACCCAGTCACACAAAAGCGGCTGGAGGGATTTGTATGAAATTTGGCACAGATATAAATTGTTACCAACATCAACACACAGGTTACTTTTTATTCCTGAAAAATGTTATGATTTTGATGAATTTTGGTTTAGCAATAGATGGGACCTTGGACAAAAAGTATGTCACTTTTTGTCGTGAAATAGGGGCTGAAAGTTTATATCGGTAGCGTATAGTTGTATTGCAATAAAAGTACTTCATTTCAAAAGTCTATTCGCAATTCGGAGAAACCGCGAGCAGGTGCTACATGCTATATATATGCATAATCGCCAATATCGGTCCGATCGTATACGCCAGAATAAGCCCGTGTATGCGCGTTACGTACGCGAAATGGCAAAACGCTTGTCTAAAACCACCTTTAAAATATACTTTTATCCACTTAGTGCTAAATCCTGTAAATGCATTCCTTTTATAGCAGAAACAAAGAGTAATCTACTTAATTTCTGCCATCTCATCTTTCTGGCTCAAATGAAAATCTCAAAATAATGAAGCATTAGCGTTGGAAAAAAATAATAAAAATATAAAGAACATTATAATTTTGTCCATCCATATGTCCAACATTCTTTTCACAGAGACCATCAGTAGACTACGCTGATGCTGTCAAACGCGCTACTCTACGACACAGTGATGCTGTCAAAGTCAGTAGGGTAGTACAAAACAGCGGTACGTATTCATTCAAAAACTTGGAGACTACGAGTACTGTAAAGATGAAATTTATAAGGTACTTCTTCATGCTGAAAAGAAACTAAGAAAATGTAATAATAAAATTCTATTTTAATTTTATACGATATATAAAATTACTTTAGAAGAAACTTAGAAGAAACTACCATGATTATAAAACTTTGAAATTAGAACGAATGCGCTCAGCCATTCCAGAGATTTAAGCATAATGTAGTAATGCGGTTAATACGGACAGTGAAACAGGATTAAATATAATTCTATGGGTCTACCGTTTCATTAATTTAACAGTCATCAATTATTAAACCCACGTATAGCCTTTTAATTACATAATATTATAAGTATTTATTATTTGTTTCAGTTTTAAAAGCGGTCCTTTTAAGGAGCTTCTGTATGTGCAGATCACCAAGTTCCAATTAAAAAAATGTTTTTTTCTAAACGGATGCTTAGATACAAAACTTGAATTTTAGGATAAGATAGAGTAAGATACGCGATTTTTTTAAGCAATCAAACTTTATGCATTAAGTAGTAGTATTGAGGGCTTTATTTTCCTAAAAATAACTAAAATACTTGAAAATCCATTAAGAAATTCGCAAGATACTATTTTTCTATAACTGCATTGTGAAATTATTAGTATTTATTAATATATATATTATACATAATTATTAGTATTTTCCCAATATGCAATCCTTTAATTAAATCTCTTTACAAACTGTACGACATTCATTTACAAAATCACTTAGGAACTTGTGTAAACATGAGTTAGCAGTGCTGCGGCTGCGTCTAACATTGTTATTTCATGTCAAGATTTGATTAACAGTCGAGACACACAAATTAAATCCCTTGCTTCAGTTTTAAGGCCAAAGTTCGTGAAAATCCCGCATGTACTGAATGTAACGATAAAAACTTTGTAAGCGCTTGTTTCGTTTTCCGAATCTAGTGAACAAAGAATGGTTGAGAGAAAGATTACCAGTTAATTAAAAGTGAGGTTGAGCGTATATCCGTAGTCTTAAGTTTTTGCTTTGAATAATTAATTTAACTTTAATATTAGTTGTGTTTTTTATCGTTGTATTTTTGTCGGTCAGTCTTTCTGTTTGTTTGTTCTGACTGAGCTCCGAAACAGCGGAAACCAATTTTAACACGAGTTTCACTGTGAAGTACCTGATGTCATAAGAATAGCTTGGATACCTAGTTTTATTTTATTTTAAAAGTGATGTAACTAGTTATGTTATAATTTCGTTGACTTATTGGGAATCGTTTGCGAATATATATGCGAATTTCAAACTTTTCCCAGACAAATTTAAATCCTGAAGTACTCAATTGTTTCGAAAACTAATCAGATATTTCTGTGAAGAATGTTATATACGGCCTTATGTGAGTCTTTTTATGAATTCATACAAGGGCGGTTTCAGACCAGCGTTTTATACGGGCGTACAAGCTCGTTTTTCGAAGCGCGTATAGACATGCTTTTTTACATATGCGAGCTTTGACTCGCTTACAAGCTTGTATAGGTGCGTACAACGTGCTACAATATACTACTGACCCGCCACCACCGTTTCCCGTCGGAATAAGCCCGTGTATGCACGTATGCCTAAACCGCCCTTACAGTAATAAATACCCACAGAAATAAATTATATTAAAATCAAATTTTACGAATTAAATGCTTGTAGATGGTTATCTGCCAAAAAATCCCGGCTGTAGTAATGTACGGCACGCGTGCCATATTTTGGCACGATTTTGTCTGGGTTTTCACGAAGCAATGAAGCAGACGAAACGATGAGGAAAGTTCCGGCCTCCGTACCGACAGCAAGATAAGTCGCTCTGTAATATCACCTACTTCCTGCGAGGTTGCTTCAAGACTACTATAACTTGTGTATATTATTCTTATAGCAAAATGAAACGAAAAATAAACCAACAATTTTTGGAATATTTTTTAATTTATTTAGTTCCCAAAAGATTTGTTTTAGAAAATAATAAGGTATGGAATTGTTGCTAATTAAAACATTGCTACATATGGCACATACTTCTGTTGTGAAAAATATATATCATTTTGCATTTTAGTTTTGAAGTCGTTATTTTTTATAGATATTTACCAACATAAATTTATATTAAAGATAAACTAAGCTCATAGCATTATAAAAAACGGCAAATTAAATTAGTTTCGTAACTATAACCATTATTCCAATATCGTAATTCTTTGTTAGCCTTAATTGAAAAAGGTTTCGGAACGGTTCCAGGGGAATTTTATTACAATGGTTTATGTTATTCATTTAATTATGTATACCCTTGTTTTTGCTAATATCTAAAACTTTTCCATCGGTAAAAGTTTTACTACGCTGTCGAATAGGTATAGTAATTTTATATTTCATGAAATAGAGAGTTTTCTAACCAGAACCTATGTGTAAATAACACAACGTCTTGTAATCCAAAACTGTACATTGCTCTTACCATAATTAACTTTATTCACAACTCTATATCAAATAGCAGAGAAACAAAATTCCTAGAAGTATATCCAAGCGATTACTTCACAGGAATACAAAAAAAAAAAGATTGTCTTACATGAACATACCATGATATCATGCATATTGCATTTTTCAATAAACCAATTGGTATAAGCTTGATAAGTGTAAAAAAAAACGTTCCTATCCAAAATAAGTCATTTACAATAATAATTATGCTATATTAATCAAAGATTCGAAAATTTAAGTAAAGGAATTGTTGGTTCGTTATTCATGTTAAAACAATAAAATTTTAATCAAAATAGAAATCAAACACTGGTGAAGGTTTGATGGAAAATGTGGCACAAGATATATAGAACGGCAGAAGCCGCGAGCAAGTTGGAGCAGACCGAGATCTGTAGTGGCAGTAGGTTAATGCGGCTACACGTCGCAACACTACACTCTCTTTTAGATAAAAGGAGGTTATTTGTTATTTCTAAAAGCATTCTATCATAATCATGTGGATGAGGTTACTATTTTTCGTATAGACATACATGTACCCTTATAATTTATAATATTGAGAATATAGTGTCTTTTTTTGTCTTAGTGTGCAAACGAGTCTCACCTGATGTTAAGCGATTACTGTCGCCCATGAACATCTGCAACACCAGAGGGCATGCAGATGCGTTGGTGCAAAATAAATATAGAATATCCTTTGCAAGAAAGTACTATTATTATTTTTTGGATTATATTTTGTTTTAACTGTTATATTGATAAGATACGAATAAAGCTTAGATAAATCCAGAGAAGCCGTAGGCGAAAACTACTAATGAAGCGACCGAGTCGGAAAATTAATTGCGGATCTGAACAATAGCTGTTTGGTTGTGAAATATTAACGGCAATTATTTCAGTCGACTTGGTAACATAAAATGTTAAAATTTTATTCATTGACAAAAGTTATGAAGTTACATTTTTTTGTTGTTATATACATAATTATATTTACAAAAATTAATATTCAGTAATAAATAGATGTGTTTTAAAGGAACTTAGATTGAGCATGGAATGAAATACGGACCCCGAAACAGCATGCCATAGATCAAAATCATAAAAAAGAACGCGAAACGTTCTTAAACATACACAAATAAAAGATCGATAGACAGACGACATTGCGTAGCTGAGAAAGTTACTTTTCGTTACGTTAATTTTCAACAATTATTCGCGCGCGTCACGCATCTAATATCATATTGATACAGCGATCATAATAATTATCGCTTCAAGTACTTGATGCTGGACCAATTTTTACCCGATTAAGTGTCAGGTGCTTCTGAAAATTTTGTGTTGGAAAAAAAGCTTTTGTTACTACCCTCTACTTTAGTAAAAGTCCTTCTTATTTGAACTTACAAAAAAATATATACTAACTATAGCGAACAAAATTGTCTTAGTCAAATCATATTTTAATTTTATCTTTGTTTTAATTTGTATAAATTACGACTGGACTCATAAAAAAGGTCATTTTAATAAATTATCGTATTTTATGACTATCATCAGGTGGTTTTGCTGACCGTTTGCCCCGTGTAACATAAACAAAAATATAAAGTACTAGCTTTTGCCAGCGGCTTTAATACAAACTCTGAACCCATTTTACAAAATATTAATTTATATCAAATCAACAGCCTAAAAATATGTTCCAAGCTTCTAGCTCTAAAAATGATGTTACTTCCATACAACTTTTCACCGCTCCTTTTAACCCCTTACAGCCATTTTTTTTCGTATTAAAAAGTAGTCTATGCCCTCTCTCAGGGTCTAGACTATCTGTGTATCAAATTTTATTTAAATGGGTTCTCTAGTTGTAGCGTGAAAGCACGACAGACAGACAGACAGAGGTTACTTTCGCATTTATAATATTAATAAGGATGTTCACTCAAGCATTAATTTCTTATATATTTCAATGCGTTAACGAACAAACAAAGCGTCTTCATACCAAACAAAGCCTCATATTTACACGCCTCGAAATCTCGGTATGGTTATAATAGTTATGCGATGGATCGCTCAAACTTTAGCTTGTGCCTTAGTAGCCTTAGTAACTTGTGCCTCATTACAGCGTCACTACAGCGAACTGTGCTCATTCCAATGTGGGTGGGAGAGACAATTCATAGTATCGGGGCTGGTACCTAATGTCAATATATATCATATAAAATACTATTTTATTTTTTATTTTAACGTCCTATACAATTTCATATAAAGGTATAACAAGTTATAAATTATAATATGCAACAACATGGATATACAACATGGAACCTTTGCTTACGAATTAATTTCTCCGCCAATG
This sequence comes from Hestina assimilis, assembly GCA_023373885.1. Lineage (NCBI taxonomy): Eukaryota > Metazoa > Arthropoda > Insecta > Lepidoptera > Nymphalidae > Hestina > Hestina assimilis. The sequence continues at coordinate 9,463,876 of CM041754.1, forward strand.
GATCTTGACTTGACATAAGAAATGTGAAAAAACTTATGTAACATCACTACATAGTATAAAACAAAGTCGCTTTCTCTGTCCCTATGTATGCTTAAATCTTTAAAACTACGCAACGGATTTTGATGCGGTTTTTAAATAGATAGAGTGATTGAAGAGGAAGGTTTTTATGTATAATAGCATCCATTAAATAGTGGAGAAATTTTTTTTTTTTAAAGTTTCTAATGTGATGTCGTAAATAATTACATTTAACGCGTGCGTGCCACGGGCAGTCATGAATAAATCAAAACTACTGTATAGACTTTAATAATTTTTTTAGTGAATGACATAGGCTATATATTTTATACCCGTGCGATGCCGGAGCGGGCCGCTAGTTGTAGATAAAACTATGGAAATTATTTTATAACATATAAATATTCTACATAATATTACGATAATTATTGTCCAAATAATGCATGATTGTGTTCACTTGTAAAGCTTACTTGGACAGTGCTGCCCGTAGAAGCCATTTCGCAATAACTATCTAATTAACGAAACGGCGTAGCTAGAAATTGTTGAAGCTAACTTCTAATCCTTGAGCAAATAATTACTTTAGAAATGAATTGTGCAGCGGTGCGATAGTAAAACCTTATTTACGGTACTAAAACCTTGATTTACGATCAGAGTGAGGTTCTGTTTTCGGGGCAAATATTCCGGCTCGACTGGGGAAATAGATCACAGAATATCACGTTCCCGTTCGTTTCATGTGTGTATGCGTCAAAGACCCAAGCTCCAATTTTTCTATCCCTTTCGTTCCTGTTACCTTTTTTTCACTATTTTAAAACTATAGCCAATAAAGCGATCAAAAAAGAAAAAAATAGGAAAAACAAATTTAAACCTATGCTTAACAAATATAGTACAATTATAACCCGAAATGACTTCGAAATTAAAATGTATGATGGATGCTGTATGTCGTTTTATTCCGGACTTTCATGTACAGTTATAGAACCTATTTAATACGTTGGATTAGAAAGACAATAATTGAAAAGCTGGCATTTTAACGATGCGTCACATTGATGGTATCAAGACAGTTACATTAATATTGCATGTATTGCATTATGCACAAAATCATCATGGTACCACATAAAAGACGAATCGTTGAAATCCGACACAGTAGTAGTGCTGTGTAATTTAATATGGTAAAGTAATTTAATGTATTGTTGATTTTTTTTTACGTTACAAATTGGCAAACAAGCATACGGCCTACCTGATGGTAAGTGGGCGCCGCAGCCTATGAGCGCTTGCAGCAGCATTAGTAGGTGCCACTCACGCGTTGCCAACCTCGAGATATTAGTTCTTAAATCCCCTCTGCCCAGTAATTTGATTATAATAAGTTGTTCATAAAGCTAACCTACTTAAACCTTCAGAAATGGCTGATCAATGCTATCTAAGCGTGAATCATTACATTTTTAATATTTTCAATATGTCTCAGAAGAATGTAGTCTAACTTTTGTAACTTTATCTTTGGGGTAGTATTTTTCTTTTATCTTGCAAAATCATTTAACTTTCAAAAACATCACCGTTTAAAGTCGAAGAAGAAAGTCTTGGTTAAGAAAAACAGATTTTGTGAAAAGTTTTTGAATTGATAATTTTCAATCATAGTTTTTTTTTTTCAACTTTCATTTAACAATTACCATTACTTGAGATTGAAACAAACTAAATATTACTATCGATACCGTTGCTATGGCGTTGGGGGTAGCGAGTCTGCCTTTAGCCTCGACGATTGCGGGTTCGATTCCCGTTCGATGCACCGCAGATGTTTGCATTGATCTTCCAATCGACAATCCCGGTTGTTATCACATAACATCTGATCATAATCGCTCACTCTTGATAAGTAAATTGTTCTTATCCAATGAGTTACTGGTTCGCCCTTAGGGTTGCGGACGTCAGATGGCAATCGCTCTGTGTAAAAACTAGTATAAAATAAAATATGGTAATGGTATGGGTAAATAATAATAAGTCATTTCTAAAAATGGGGCTTGTCAGATTAATTATGGCCGCAAAATCGATATTGATTTTTTATCAATTGTATTGAGGATTACTTATAAAAAGGGTCCGTCCAGTAGGAATCCCGTACGTGAATCCAGTAGAGGATTAATTTGGATTTTTAGCCCTCGTGGATCCACTAAGAATTTTTAAAATAAGAATTTAAAAAATCCCCGTTTACTCATACTTAAATATGGATAGTTACATAATACACACAAAAGTAGTTTAGATCGTTTTTAGTTTGAGAAACAAGTGACTGAATGTAATTATGGGGTTTCAATCCCGACTCTCAAATTTTACATTGCTTTGAGTCAAGAGACATCCGACAAACTAAGGTAATATCCATAAACTTAAAAATGTATGGATTTACCTGTCCCTTTATGTGACCTTTGGGTACAATATTTTTGTTTTTACAACGTTTTTACGTTTTAATGCAAGGTAATCTGTACGTAAAAAAGTTGCGCAAGATATGAACCGAAAAAAATAAAGAGGCTATTATTATATTATTAAGTTAATTAGTAGAGCCTTGCTGTTTTTAGCATGAATTAATTTTTGCTCGACCGGGGAAATACGATATTGGGTTAGCCGCTACGAGTAAAGTGGCTTCCTCGGATTACTTTTGTTCATTTTGCTTCATTCCTGAAAGGAAATTACCGAAATGAAGTAGCAGTGCTTGTACTGTTACGTTTTGTTCGATGATTGCGAACGCCAGACCTCCAAAGAAATTTTGGGAAATTATTACAACTTGTCAGTCTAAAGTCAAATATCAATTTTATAACACGACGAATATTTGCTATTGCTTTTGCCGAACTGAAGAAAGAAAATATATTTTGGCACTGATAACCGTACCCTGACAAGGAAATAGGGTAGATGGGAACTACATCAAGGAGCAGATTTCGATTGAGTCTATTTGGTCTCGGAAATGGGAAGCAGGCTTCAATAAAAGTGGTTGCTCGTTGGCGTTCGCAATACATGTCGTGAATTACGCCTATTGGAGCTCCTTTCCTGTTGGTTTATAGAACTAATAAAAATACCGTCGTAAAAATATTAAGTTCTAAATTTTTGTGACAATTCCATAGTAACATAAATCTGACTATCTGTTAGAGCAGAACCCAGCGTTACTCGGGTCAAAACACGCTCTTTTTTAATATAATAAATAAACTTTCACCCAGTACGATCGTTAAATATTCTGTGCCGAGGGTCTCTCTTACTTAAAGTCTCTTAATTTAAATTGAGACTATGACCGCTCAGCACGATGTTTACAAAAGAAAAAAGAACAGAACTCGTCGCACGGTGCATACTTTCGTACTGCCGCTGTTTTTAGGGTTCCGTAGCCAAATGGCAAAAACGGAACCCTTATAGTTTCGTCATGTCCGTCTGTCCGTCTGTCTGTCTGTCCGTCTGTCCGTCTGTCCGTCTGTCCGTCTGTCCGTCTGTCCGTCTGTCCGTCTGTCCGTCTGTCCGTCTGTCCGTCTGTCCGTCTGTCCGCCTGTCCGTCTGTCCGTCTGTCCGTCTGTCCGTCTGTCCGTCTGTCCGTCTGTCCGTCTGTCCGTCTGTCCGTCTGTCCGTCTGTCCGTCTGTCCGTCTGTCCGTCTGTCCGTCTGTCCGTCTGTCCGTCTGTCCGTCTGTCCGTCTGTCCGTCTGTCCGTCTGTCCGTCCGTCCATATGTCACAGTCATTTTACTCGGAGACCATTGACTCTATCTATACGAAATTTACTAAATAGGTGTATTCCATGAACCGCACAAGGATTTTGTAATAAAATCTTAATATATATAAGAGTTAAGGGTAGCAGTCCATACATGTAACTGAGGATTGAAAAAATAAATTTCAACGTATGGCAACGTGTGAGATATCTTTGGATAGGTCTTTTAAAATGATAAGGAGGTTTGATTTTGAGTTTTTCATTAAGCCAGTAGTTGTTGAGATATTAGCTCCTAAAGTCGTACAAATCATGTCCCCCTCTAACTTTTGAACTACGGGATTTAAAATTCTGGAAAAATTTGAGCTTGTAGAATACCACATGAACTTTCATCCACATTTAGTTTGAAGAAGATAGGTCTATAAATTTAACAGATATATAACTTTGTTTTTCATATTACTTTTAATAATTACTATGAAATTACCAACTTATTTTTGCGGTCGGTTTTAATTCGTTATTATTTTTAAAACTTTTAAGATTCTTCATAACCTTACCATTACCCATTTACGCCTGTTTTCTCGATTTATCCAAGGCATTTGAACTGGTTAATTACGATATCTTATGGCAGAAATTAAAACTCACTGGCACGCCTGAAGAGATCATCGGATTTTTAAGTTTTGGTATAAAAATCAGGTTAATGTTGTGCGATGGTCAGAGAGCTACTCAAGGTGTGGACTCGGAGCCGAACTCTCCTGTACCCACTAAAACTCTAAGGTCCCATCTAGCGCCATAGTGGGACGTCGTGGGGTCGCCGAAGCACACAACCGCGACGCCCCGCGCTTTCCTGAGGGCCCACCGGTGGCGGCAACTTACTGCCGCCATACATACATAATAAAAATATATAAAAATACATACCGCCGCGTGCGAACGCACCAGGACTTTCGGCCTCCACCTTAGGCAGGGCGGCCTGACCTCACCCAAGTTGTTTAATCTGTATGTAAATGCCCTAATAGAGACGCTCACTAGCACTCGTGCCGGATGTCATATTGACGGAGTCTGTCTTAATAACATTAGTTACGCAGACGACATGGTTCTGCTGAGTGCATCTGTCTGTGGGTTAGCAAAACTGCTAAGTCTTTGTGAGAACTATTCCAAACTAGGCTTAGTCATGGCTTAGTCTATAACTGTAAGAAAAGCGAATGCATGGTCATTCAGGCCAAGGGAAAATCGATTCCATCTATTGTACCTGCTATCAAGTTACACGGGGTTCCACTAAAGAAAGTTGAATGCTTTAAATATCTTGGGCATATAGTATTCTATGACTTGAAAGACAATGCAGATATGGAGAGAGAACGCAGGGCTTTGTCTGTTAGGGCAAATATGATTGTTCGCAGGTTTGCTCGTTGCTCAATACCACTCAAAATAACGCTTTTTAGAGCTTACTGCACCAAATTTTAACCTAGCAGCCTGTGGGCAGACTATACGCGGAAACAGTACAACGCCCTGCGTGTACAATATAACAATGCTAATGGGTATGCCTCGTTTTTGTAGTGCATCGGGGATGTTTGCCGAGGCGTATGTGGACTGTTTTTATAGTGGCGTCCTGAGAGCATTTGTTAATAGATTCGATTGTTTGTATGTCAACCACTGCTTTCGGATTCACGTGCTGACAAATTAATCTTGTCTTATGTTAAATAAGTTTTAGAAATTACTAACAAATAGGCGTAAGATACTTGTATTACTAACAACATATGATCCATTGTTGGTCGAAATAAAGTTATTATTATATAACCATGCTGCGGAACCCTTTAGTTTCAACTGTGCGCAGTCCACAACGCACTTGACTGGTAATTTTTTGCATTTTAAGCCAACTTTATTTCTGACAATATGAATTGATTTTAAACCCAGATCAAAATCTAGTAGGGAATAATATGCAGTAATTTGTATGAATATTTCCACAAATATCTGTAAACTAATTAGTTATGTTGATTTAATTAATATATTCACTGTATTTATCAAAAAATGTGTTTTTAATTTTATTTTAATTTCTAATTAAGTCGATGGTTGTCTGGAAGAAATCGGTACTTTGCTATAATATCGTACAGATATGAGTACATTTTAATTTTCAGTTCCACTTATCCTTGCATTTTTGTTATTGGTATACAATGAAGTACATTCTAGAATTACCTATAAGTTTTTATAACTTTGTGCGATTTTGATATTAGAATTTCTAATATCAGACTCGTTGCAGTAGCAAAAACTTGTGTATTCCATTTCAATCGCTTGTTAGCGACAGCTGCCAGCAAGCGGTTTTGCTTTATAGAAAATATTAAATTTTGCCAACTACAGATTCGATCAATACAAGTTAACAGATTTGCTTTATTCGTTCTCGTTTTGGTGAAGAAAGTTACTTAAAGATTGACTAATTATTATTGCAAAATTTACTTCAAATAATGTGTCTTTTTTAATACACTTGCATGTATGTAAACTAGGTCTATTATAATTTTTAGTATTCTTTAACGAGGAAGAGCTTATCTTTTGGTCTGGAATTTTATTGTGTATAAATTGTGATACTTTTGCTAATTGTGAAATGATTTCAATTGTTTTTTTCTAGGTAAGTGATGATTCTGGTTTTTATTGTATTTCGTTTTGAATTTATTAAATAATCTCAAACACTTTATATTATAACAGCTTAGTACCCGACATCTACACTATATTAAAAGGAACGTTATAAACAGATAAGATCGTCTTAATCCTGAATCGCGCTATAGACATTTTCAACGCGGATTACCTTATATACAAATTCCAACGTTAACCATGGTGCCGCTGGTCCGCTTATGGCACTTGGATCGAGGATAGCTTTTGTGTTGGAGGGAGTTGCTACACTGTTCCACCACACTCTCAAATATCGACGTAAAATACCAATATTCGTACTGTTATTTTTTGTTCTAAGAGTATGAGTGCCCCATAAACTTTAACCTCTACCTTTCACTCTTTTTCTTCGTTCTTTCCTATTTCTTAATCCTTCGTCATTCCAGATAACAATTTCAGTGATACTTCACTACTATCGCTAGCAACGCAGGCTACATTAAGTACTTATCATTAGACGGGCCGAATGCTTAGCCACCTTTAGTAATAAAAAACATTGTCCTCTGAGGTAGAAGAAAGATCATTTATCTTGGTTGTCAGGAAATGTGTAAAGTGGGCCATTATAAAGGGGGAACAAACGACCGACCGACCATTAACCGTGTTCTTTGTGAGTTGGCTGTAATTCCCTACAATTTATATAGACTAAAGTTAGGTTAAATGGCAGTATTAAAAAGGTTATTTCTGAAACACAAAAATGAAAGTGTAAAATAGAATTAATGTACAAATGAAATATCATAAGTGAACGTAATTGTATACGGTTGCAAATGTGCATGGAAAATATTTATAAATGCCTTCATATAATTCATTATTTAGCTTAACGTTGTTTAGGCTGCTGGAATCTGCTTAGAAGAACCGTCACGGAACTCGGTAGTTTTCATATGTATTAATAACGTAAAGTATTATAAAGTTACCCGTCTTCGGCGACCTCGTTCTCCAGCCACAAGTTGATCACAGTGCTTAGCAGGTCGCATTTGGAAGCTCTGCGAGAGTTCCCGTAACCTTTTACACGCACCGAGGTCGACCTTGTCGTAGCGACCCACATAACACAATGGGTATCTGATAGTCGATATCCTCCCCGTCAAAAAAAGTTATTATTTATAGTTTATTTTTTTATACTGCCTAAATCTAAAATATATTATTTCCAATCTTCATTATATTCAATATAGTCTTTTACAGATTTTTTAACGGTAGTAGAGCCATACTTCTTTCAGCAGAAATGTACCGGCTCGACCGAGGAAGTACTAACCCCTACCCTATCAACAGAAAATCGCCGTTAAATAACAGTATCAGTTGGTACTGTTGCGTTTCGTGCGATGAGTGAAAGTGAGAGCCACACAGGTTCAATATCCCATTCCCACTGTTGCCTTCCTTTCCTTCCCTTTTCACCCCTTCCTGTCCCTTGGGCTGGCAACTCGCTTGTGATACTTCTAGTATTGCAAGCGTTCCTAAGTTGCGGTGACCTCTTATCATCAGGCGGACCGTATGCTTGTTTCCTAACCGTCATGAAAAAAAGAATATGTAAGTTACATTTCGGTGGTGACTAAATCAAATAGCGTTTACCTTGTAACGAACAAGATATTTTGTTTTCAATGTAAAATGAAATTTAGTTCAAAATGTATTTCCTAACTTAAGAAAACAGTTTACTGCGGTAAAAGCAATATGAAACCGTAGTTCCGTTCAAATTGTAACTGAAGTGCTTATCGCTATCTGAGGTGTATTTTCTTGAAAATGCATTATCGTAGGATCAACTTTCTTCTTACTTGAATACTCCATTATACTATAGTATAATGGAGTTTCCATATATGTAGGGTCAATAGTCTTCAAGCAAAACGGCAGTGACATATGGACGGATAAAGAGACTGACATGACGAAATTATGAAGGTTTTCCCATTTGGGCTCCGAAACCCTAAAAAGACGTTGAAAAATCACGTTTCTTGTTTGGGGATCTCGTCGAAAGGAAAATAAGCCTTTCATATCATTTATGTAAGTGAAGGTTGGCGTCCGTATTTTTTATTCTTTCTCTTTATCTAAGTTTTTTTCTTTTTCAAATGTTTTTCGCATATTAGGATCGTAGTGGGAAATAATTGATTGTAAAGTGAGTGAGTCAAATCATTCTTCCCAATATTTCAAAGGTACAAAAATCGACTGCTGACCCGACACTTGTAGATTCGATCTTGACCTTCTTTGGCTATTATCGTTTTATAATATGTTAGAGGGGATCAACGGGTAAGAGGCTCGCCTGATTTAAAGTGATTACTGACGCCCATGAACATCTGCTCCACCAGAAGACAGACCGGTGTGTTGCTGACCTTTAAGGTAACAAAAGGCTCGCTCTAGTGTTATATTGTTTAGTAGCACGGGTTACAAGTTAACTTAGAGTGGATGTAGGAGTATTATTAATTAACGACTTCTTATTTCAAAATAATGAGTACGAATCACTACATTTCTTAAGACCATCGTTGAGACACTTGGTCTCTTGGTCACTAATGTTAGAAGATTTTTAATTTAAGCGATTGTTTTTAAATAAAAATGGTTAGGTGTTGCTATATTATTCATTATGACAGTTAGTTCATAACAATAATAATAAAGTGTGAGTTCGATGTTACAAATTGTTTGAAATCACTGCTTGGTTCTTAGCGTATGTGCTCAACATTATTTCTTTTGATTTAACAAGTAAGTTTTTTTAGTACCTATACATATATTAGACAGAGCTTAGTATGATTTCTAGAATAAAACATTCATCAATCCTCATTTCAGCTCATTCTCCGACGGATATGAAAATCGTGACTTGTCTTTTCCATCGTAAATTGGTAAATTTGGATGCATGTTTTGTAATGAAATTATTTACAGTAACATTAGTAGTGTAAATTTTTTTTAAATACTTTTGAACATTTCTGTGTAAATAAAATCCTAGTATTTTATTAAACCTGCCATTGGTTTATTTTTAGTGTTCCGTAGCCAAATGGTAATAATGAAACCTTATAATTTCATCACGTCTGTCCGTCCGTATTTACTTTTGTAATAATTTTATATTTTATTATAAATAAATGTTAAATCTTAGTGATAATATTACAGTTCTGTCTCTATGAACTTTATTAGTTAATGTATCTTCTTTGCTATCGGACAAGTACCAGTTAAGTTGTAAATTAACTTTTGCAAGAGAATTATTTCGTAAATAAAATAAAGCCTGTTCATTTAGTATTAATATTCGAGATGTGTTTATTTGAAATGAAATTATATTTTTTTAGCGAGACGTATAAAAGTATCTTTCATCACTACATAGTATAAAACAAAGTCGCTTTCTCTGTCCCTATGTATGCTTAAATGTTTAAAACTACGCAACGAATTTTGATGCAGTTTTTTTAATAGATAGAGTGATTGAAGAGGAAGGTTTATATGTATGATAACACCCATTAAATAGTGGAGAAAAAAATTATTTTTTTGAGGTTTCTAATGTGATGTCGTAAATAATTACATTTAACGCGTGCGGGCCACGGGCAGTAATGAATAAATCAAAACTACTGGATCGACTTTAATAATTTTTCAGTGAATGACATAGGCTATATATTTTATACCCGTGCGAAGCCGGAGCGGGCCGCTAGTTTGGAATATAACAAACAACATACAAAAAACATTAACGATTAACAAACAACAATTTTGGCGCTCGAAAAAGGTTTCGCAAATATTCCCTGTCGCTAAAACTTCGGAATACGTCAGGTCGACCTTAATCCGTAGTTAGCCGCTGAGACTTGGCAGGAAATCACCTCGGGCGCCCTCGTTTCCTGATCTCAGGTGTATAGACGGTTCGTTGTTAGCACTGTGTAACTTAAGCATTCTATATGAATGCTTATATGTTTGTGATAAAAAACGTTATTACGTAAGAATCGAGCTTTAAAATCGTTAAGTTATTATTGTTGTACCTACAAAATTGAACGTTAGTGTTTCTAGTTAATATTAATTTAAAAAAAAGGTTTTGTTTTTGCATTTTTTTGTAACTGAGTTTATGGGATGGAAAAGGTTGTATGGAAGAACATCGATTTTTATTTTATGATACTTACGACTTACTAACATATTCACTATCTCGGCAGTAGAGGTAATATTTCAACAATTGCTTTGTTTTAAGTACACTGAACCGCTAAAGTGTTAAGTTACATGACACAAATTTTTGTTGCTATCAGTATCTTTTTTATACATCCAAAAGTGGGAAACCATAGGTTCGGTCCGATGATCTGTTATCGCGAAGGAGGAAGAAAAGTAAGTGGACAGACGGATGAGAAAACTTTAAAAGACGTATGTATCTACTTAGCTTCGATATTCTATGAGAAAGTAACTCATAACGAAAACATGAGAGCTCTACTGCTTTATCTGTTTTGCAGTAAATCACTTGTTCTGTGTATTTCGCGACTATTATCCCTCAAGCTTTACGGTAATCTTGTGATGGGTCAAAATAAACCTCGGTTAAAAGGTGCTTTGTAGTTTAGCAGACAAATGATTCCTACGATTTAATGGATGCGAAAATTAATTAAATGTGTAAGTAACCGTACTCTCGATGGCCCTTTCTTATTACTTGTTTTTTCCTAATAGATTCAGAAAGAACAGACAAGACATTTTTTGTACAATAATTTGATGAAACAATATTAGTGGTGTTTTATTGCAAGAGGCCGGCTAGATAAGTAGGTACCAGTATCAGATAATCTACAACACAGTAGTACCTAGTGTGTTTCGCATTTCTGTGTTTCGGTTTGAAGAACACTGTAGCTAAATTACTGAGCAAAGATTTAAAACCAATATCTCGAGTTTGACAACGCGTGAGTGGTAATTACAAATTAACGGCGGTTAATTATTCTTGTGCTCATAGGCTAAGACAACCTCATAACTTTGTAGTAAAAAAAGCTAAAATTGATAAGGAACATTATTATATAATTTATATCAACAAAAATTAAAATTATAATCCTAATAATCCTAATAAAATAATAATAATAAAAACATTAATCCCATATTGACCGTGAAACAAACATGATGTTGGTGCACAGTACTGGTGACGCTAATCGGCGTAGACTACAGATACTACTTTCTATGAGTCAAATCATAGACTTGGTAACCATTATTGACGAAAAAATTAAGCATGAGTTGAAGCCTCAATAGCTCAACGGTAGAAGGGCTGACTTCGCTACGTTAACGCGAGAGTCGAGGGTTCCATCCTGACCTCTTTGGGCTACAGTCGTACCCACTCCTAGCGCAAGCTTCGAGCTTATTTTGAGGGGCAATAGGAATATTAGTAATGCATTGAAAAAGTATTGCTAATATTCTTTAAACAATAAATAAATTAAAAAAAAATGTGAATATATACCCAGGCGAAATTCAAGAGCTAAGAAAAGAAAAACCATTCTTCTACTATAGGTTGGAAACAAAATATTATAGATATCTCTTACAGTAATTTTATTACATTAACAGTATACAAATAAAGATGAGTTGAGTATTTGAATCACAGATAGTCTCGAGTTTTGGAATACCGCCAACCGCTTCAAAGAGTAACTTAACTATTTGTTTCCTGTGCCCCATATTTCTTTCAAGTTATTGTTCTTGGACAATATTCTTCTGACCAAAACTAAACAAAGTCGTTGTTTAGTTGAGGACAAGTTTGTGCACTTTTAATGAAACTTTCGCAATCCTCACAACTAGCCATTGTTCTAAGTGTTATGGAAATAAGTTGCTGCATAAATTAGTCAAGTTCCAGTTATAATAAAACTCTTATTTTATTATTTTGGCTTGAACTTAGACTTTGATGCACTAGTGAAATAAATTTGTCTGCCTTTGGAGTTCCACGAAAATAAATTAAGCAAGCTTAGCAAGCAAGCAATAGCTTTTCACTCGTAGCTTCGTCAGCTTGAGAAATTGAAATATATTTATGGTTACAATGTCGTGAATACCTTTCTTTTCCTCTTTGTCGCCTTTGTCCTCTTCCTCCTCATACCCTCATCTCAGGGGGAAATACACGACAACGCCTTAAGACTTAAAAAATCCTTCAAAACCCCCATGTGGGTCAAATAACTGCTTAGCCCTTATACGGTTTAAATATCATTTAATAGAATTTATGTAAAAATGATAAAAAAATCAGTATTTTTAAAACTCAATTACGGAGGACAATTTTGCGGATAAAAGTCTTTCGTATTTCATCCATTTTTTAAGTCATAAATATTAAAAGCAATATTAAAATATGTAGAAGACCTTTTAAACCAGAAAGTAAATAACTTTTAGGAGACTTTATTTCTAAGGGTCGGGTTGAAAAAATAAATTTAAAGGTTCATTTTATAAGAGAATGTTAAATTGATAAGAAATATAGCATTATTAATATAAAAGTAATTTTATATTTTAAAAGAATCATATAACTCGTAATTATTATCAAACCATATTGAAGGTAGAAAATAATACTCAATTTTAAATGTATGGAGAGAGAAAAGGTTTATTTTAATCAAGTTCTTTTTTTATGTAAGATAGGGCAATCGCGCAGTTGGTTCGTCTGATATTAAGCGATCACCGCCGCCCATGAACCAGAGGGCATGCAGTTGCGTTGCCGACCTGAAAGGAAAAAGTATGCTCTTCTCTTGAAGGTTCCCGGGTCTTAACAGTTCGGAAAGACCGCCGGTTGAAGTTGGTTCTACAGAGTGGTTGTGTGTAAATTGCTACAATGTGTGGTAATATGGCTACAATCTATAAAACTGCTATGTGGTAGAGCAACTTATAACAAGTTGTAAGCATACATTATATTTTTACGTCAAGTTATGCCAGTAAATTATGCGTTTTGCTTACAACCAACAAGAAACTCGATTTTTACTTGCATAGATATAAGCAAAACTTTTTGATTTAAAAATAACAACCTGTACGTATCATATTTCGCTGTCAAAACTTTGGTACTAAATAACATCTGAAGTATTTGATTCTTGCAATAACACAAAATTTCGTGTATCATAAAATCGCAGTCATAACTATAATACATTCTTAAATCAGTTGATAAAAATTATTAAGTACCATCGTCAGTAATAGTGAGTAATTTTTTATTTATTAAAGTTGGCTACCAAGCATACGGCTCACCTGATGGTAAGCGGTTACCGTAGCCTATGAGCGCGCGCTACACTATTAGTAAGTGCCACTGACGCGTTGCCAACCTCGAGATATTGGTTCTTGAATCTCTTTTGCCCAGTAATTTTACTAGCCTACAGTGCCCTTCAAACCAGAACACAGTAATGCCTACAGTACACGAATATTATTATATAAAGCAACTATCACAGGTTCCTAGATTTTGAGAAGTACCATTCTGTATCTTCGTAGTCCTTGATCTAATCATTAAAAATTTTATAACATCAAGCAGATCCAGTCAAGCAAAAAAAGTATCAAAATTCATGTTCATTGACGCCGAAGTTATTACTTACAAACACAAGAAAAATCAGACAAATTGTTAACCGTTCTTAAGTCTCTTAAAAATTTAAAATTAACTTAAATAACACAAGCATTTATAATTTACTTGTAAGTTTATCTCGGAAGTTATACAACTTAAATAGGTACACATGTTTTCGTGATTTGCGAAGCTCCTCGGAGTCTGAATATACAGTTGAGTGGATCCTTCATTTCCGTTAAATTTTCTTGTTTAACAAACATACATATCTCTAAATATTAAACGCTACTGAAAGTCTAATTAATATTTATACATGATTTTATTATAAATCAAACACACATTGATGACAGGTTTGAAATTAAATAACTAAGGAAAAACGCAGATAGTGGCACAGATATAAAAATCTTTAAATATGTTTACGTGAGCTACCACGAACTTATCAGTTGTTTTTGTAGAGGCCGATCAATATGGCTATCCTATTTTCGATAGGATTGGCCGGTCAATAGTGGAACTTCGATGTTTTCAGTATAAATAGGCTGGTTCGACCGATGTAGAAATACCTTCTCACTATCGACGTGGACTAGCAGTATTAATATTGTTGTGTGTCGTTCAAAGAATGGGAGCGGCGGAAGCCCATACACCCACTGTTTCCTTTCTATTCTTCTCTCTCTTTCTCTTTCTTTTTACCATTCATTTCAGTATACCATGATGATCCCTTACCACCAGGAAGGCAGTACGTTCGTTTGCTAATGAGTCATTTATAAACCCTCAAATGATAGGACCAATCAACAGTCACCAAAACCAATATAAAACAGAAAATAAAAATTCCAATTTCTTATAAAAGGTATTTTTATATTTATTTATTTATGTGAATAACGATTTTCATATAAAATTTGGAACCCATTTTTAACCCTTCAGGTGTGGAATTTTGAAAAAAGTCAAAACATGTTTTTTTTATCCGTAAGTGTCGTGTTGCCGAATTTCGAAAAATCCTTTCTTAGTGCTCGTTTACGTTTTACCAACAATACCGTGAAAAAAATTTGCTTTCTAGGGCCAAGGGATTACGCTAGGCCTAAATATTTTAGTGAGTCAGGTCTTTCTGTGTTCATTATATAATATTATTATAGAATCTATATGTATATTATAAATATATAGATTCTGTTATAATATTTCAAACAGTTACTGACAATTCTACTAAACTAACAGAAATGTTTACTTATTCCGCGCCCTCGATGTGTATCATGTTTCTCTAGGGTGAAGTGTGTATACTCGTTTATATCTATTTTAACGTCGATTTTATTTTGTTTTCGATTTTATTATATTTATTTTATTGGAATGCCACAAGTGCTGCATATGTTTACGTATTAGCATTTGTAGTAGAAAGATAACAATCGGACTGTTTTAAGTTGTAGAAGTTCCGACCAATATCTTTGGAATCAACGATAAGATAATCAAACAAAATGTATGTGTAACAAAAAAAAGAGTCAACAAATTCACAACAAAATGGATCAGATTTGTAACCTTTTAGAATTACTAACCTTATTATTACCTTGAAAGAATTGTTTAAAATTATAGCAATGGCTTTACAAGTTGCTGTTTGATTTCGTTACAACAATGATTTATACAAGATAAAATACCGGGGAAAATGCTAGGAAGAAGAATGTTTTATACAAGTTATAGAACTCTTTTTGTAGCCTTGCAGGAAGTAGCTGATATCACAGACCGATCTTCCTGTTGGCTCAGAGACGAGAACTTTACTTTTCGTTTTATTTGATGTAGTGTCCGACATTGTGAAAATCGAGACAACATTCCAATATATATTGTCGTGAAAAATTTTACGTCTTTTAAATAAAATTGTC
The DNA here is from genome assembly GCA_023373885.1 of Hestina assimilis. NCBI lineage: Eukaryota > Metazoa > Arthropoda > Insecta > Lepidoptera > Nymphalidae > Hestina > Hestina assimilis. The sequence continues at coordinate 9,479,440 of CM041754.1, forward strand.
AAGTTTCATGTTTTACAGAAAAGCCTGTATTTCGTTACAACTTTGTTTTTAATAAACAAAGTATTGACAAAGTAATCTAAATAATCATTACAACAATTCTCGAGATCCTTTTTAACTTTAAATTACTTTCCAGATATTAAAATTGTATCTTCATTTTTATAAGCACCGTCTCTTTAGGGGTCACAATGATTTGCGAGTAAAATGCCTCATTGTGGCCTTCTCTGATAAAGGATTTATAAAACCTAGTAGAAACCGTGCTGAATAAAATGTGTCAGTATCGTGTAAGGCAAAAATTCCATCAACGTTATTTGTAAAATGTCTGTCTTTTAAAGATATTTGGTAAGAATACACCGTCTCAATCGGGATATTACTACAGATCTCATACTTTAATAATGAATTCTATGAATATAAGCAGCAGAAACCTACACTGCCACTTTTTTCTGACTCCCACCTTTGTGTTAACAACATGCTTGTGGGCTTACGGATGTTGCCAATTTTCATAACTTTGGGTGACCGCTAACTATCAGACGGACTTATAATGTCAACTATGTTTTTCTTAAAATAGCGTAATAGATTTGTGTGGTCTTTATTTAATACAGAGATTAACTAGTTAGTATATGTACACAAAATATCAGGACTCTTACCACGTACATTTAATAATAAAACTCGCTATGGGATTAAGGTAAGCACGCCACTTGAATTAAAATACCTCCCTAAAACCGGTTCACTGGCCCATATTAAGCTAGTTAAAACATCATACTTAACTCTCTAGAATGTTTAAACTCATCCCACAGGATTCTATTTACGTTGTACATAAATTACACTTTCAATTTAAAATTGCTCATTTAGTTTTACTTAAACATCTGCTAAATAATATTTAATTATTCTTAAATTTTAAGAAGTTAATAAGTTTAAGACGTTTTTTTTGTAATTATTAAAATTTTTATGTTTAATTTTATAACAGTTAAAAATACGCACATTCGCACATAAGTCAAGACTAACTAAAATTTAAATGCTGCAATTTAATTTATATTCTACATGTTACAAATTGTTTATCTTGTTTCTTTATTTATTGTATTTGATTTGTCAAACTTTTCCTTTGTGTGGACATAATAATTAAATTTATTATTATTATCCTTATGTTTGATTTTATAACGGTTAAAAATACGCACGTTTGCCTTTAAGTCAAGACTATACTAAAATTGATATAAAAAAAGTTTGGTAGTAGAGTGGATACTAAGGCAAGGTAGTCTTTCGTATAATATGAGTTATGTGTAATGGAACTAAGGCTGCGGTTCCATCACTAACAAAGCTGTGAAACAATATGACCGTTTTCACCAGAGATGTGCTAGGCAGGTGAGCGGTACAAGGATGCGTAGCAGAATCTACCTCTAATAAACGCCGTCTAGTTACTGCTAGCAGATTCTCGGTCTCGGCTATCTGTATCACACATCCCTCACACCCATCTCACGCACACACATACACCAACCTCACACAATACAATACATGTTCAAACTGCTTGAGGAAATCTTTCACCGTACATGCTGCCCGTCTGTGGAATTCGCTGCCAAAACACATTTTCCACATGAACCCTAACCTCACTACATTTAAGCGCAGATTAAAAGATTATTACCTATGTCTATCGATATAACATAGTATATGTAATTATTAATTTGTAAGTTCGATTTATTATATGTGTAATTATATTATTAATATATATGTAAGGTATTTGTTTTTATTTCATATTATATATATAAATAATCTAAATTTTTCCCAGGATTTCTGGTAGAGTCATCTTTTATACCATCATTATGGGTGTCCCTTGTTTCTAACTGTATTTTCTTTTTGGTGCATAAATAAATAAATAAATAAATACATTCAATGGCGAGCGAGGCTTCAAAATGAGGTGATTCTATTGGTTCTTAACAAACACATCTCTCGCTACGCATCCTCGCACAACTCTAGTAGAAACACGGCCTCACACGACAGTAACAAATGGATAGTGGTCGCTTCTTTCACCCTCTTATTAATGAATCACTTTGCACATTTCCGGCTGTCCTGAATAATGTTCATCCTCTCTTACCAGATGTTCTTTATTTTTCTTTTTAAGGGATATTTTTAGTGTCGGTAATAATGGTTAGGAATAAGTAAATAAGTACTAAAATAAAGTTTTTAATATGTAACTTTATTGAGCGGATACTGGTAGCTGGTAGTAAGTTTCTCTTTTTAAAATTGGATTTATTTTTAACAAATTTTTGCAACTTCATATTTAAAAGCCAACATATCAGATTGGAGCCTATCTTATTATTACGGCAATATGTGTCTTTGTCACTCTTACAATTAATATAAGTCTAATGGCACGTTATTACAATACAAAAAGACTGTTTAGGGCAGTTTCAGACCAGTATTTAATACTAGCCTATAAGCTCGTTTTTCGCAAACCACATGCGCATGCGCAAACACAAACTCGTATGAGCATTCAGCATTGACGTGCTCAAAAGCAAGTTTCAGCGCGTAATATTTTTTGAATAAGGTGCTACTGACACTCTGGCTCGAACGTACACGCCGGAATAAGTCCGTGTACGCGCGTTCGGCTTTTTGATTCGCGAAATGAAGCGCGCGTCTAAGCGCGTATGCCGAAACAAACAACCGTATACACTAGAAAAAAACGCTAGTCTGCAGCCCACCTTAGTATACTAAATATGCCAAATATAATTATATAAATAAGCAAATCCTTTTACCTAGTTGGCACTCATGACATACATTGGGGCAGTCGGACAAAAACACTTTCATATTTTGCATAAAAATTCAAACATGCAAATGTTTTCACAGTTCGTTAATTCAGACTTTCGGTAGCCTTTTTCACAATATCAGTACGACTATTAAAATACAACATTTTATATTTTGAAATTGTGAATAACAATTAAAGTTCGCAAAAATGTTATTTTTAGGTTTCCGTAAACAAAAGGTACCAATCGAATCTATGACTAAGACTTCGCTGCCCGTCCATCTGTTCGTCCGTCCATCTGTCTGTCAGTGGACTGTATCTCACGAACTTTAATAGGTAGAAGAGTTGAAATTTTGACACAATCTGTATTTTTGATGCCACTATAAAAAAATACATAAAAATAAAATTGAAAATAAAAATAAAGGGATAAAAATAAAGGGATACAAGAAACTTGATATTTTGACGTTTTTTGCTGTATCTCATGAATAAGTTGTAGATGGAATTTCCATAGATTGCGTATTTTAACTCAAAATATTGTTTATTATACAGCCATATATAGTATGCTGTGTCTGTCAAAGTGAAGCTATTGCTGAAACGGAAGGTAGATTCTGCAGAGGAGAACCACCAAGAAACTCTACAGTTACCCTTTTAGAATCAATAACATTGGTCTTTCAGCTTGTACTAGCCATTTACCGAAGATCATATTTATAAATACAAACGTAGCATCGTGAATTTTACAACGGTGGGAAACATTGTTTTCAGTAATAGGCAAGACTACTTATTAAATTTAAAAAAATAATGAATTTAAGAAACTATTTCATAATCAATTACTAAAATCTGAAATTACATGTACATGCATTCAGTAACATATTATATAAATTATACACACACACACATATAATTGAATTCTTTCAATAAAGTTAGATTTTTACCAGCAGTTGACTCGCGTACTCATTTACACCCAGAAGTCCCAACCTTAGAGTACTTCTGTTTTAGGAATAATAAAATTGTTAGTATAATACAATCACAATAATTTTACTTTTACAAATTTTCTCTGTTTATGCTTACACGAAGATGAGTAGGCAAAGAATTCACAGACATTCTTTGTTTCATCGTTAAATTGAATTACGCCAGTTCTTTCTTTTGGTAGTATACATTTTTAAGATCTCTTTATGATTTACGATTTCTTTCATTTCGCTACTTGTTAAATGTTCATAAAAAATGTTTTTCTTAAATGTTAATTTTGTCTTTGTTTTCGTTTTCTTTTACAGTATTGAAGAATGCTTTTTGAGATTTAAATTAGGAAATTCTTTTTAAATATAGTAAACGTGTGTCAAAAGACATACAAATATTCTAATATATAAAATTCTTGTGTCACAATGTTCGTTCCCATACTCCCCCGAAACGGCTTGACCGATTCTTATAAATTTTATTATGCATATTCAGTAAGTCTGAGAATCGGCTACTATCTATTTTTCAAGCCCCTAAGTGATAAGGGGTGTCCACCCCAAATTTTTTATTTATATTTTTTGAATAATTTTTTTTTTAAATATTTCTTTATATGTTGCATTGAAAAATGCATACGACCCTAAATTTTCACCCTTGTACCGTCAACCCCCATTTTTTTAATAGCGATATTAGTAAATCAACAACTTTCACCGGTGTCACTTCTAGACTCGGGTAGAGGGCGCTGCTATCGGGTCCCAGATTTTTTCGGGGCAGGACAACGTCTGCCGGGCCAGCTAGTATTTCATTAAAAAACTCGAGAAATGTTTAACTCACAACTACTAGCTGTGCCTCCGTTATGTAGTTCTTTGATGATCTCACAAGAAACAAACATTTTCCGGGATGAAATGTGATGAATTGTGTGTGCATATAAAACAATATGTTTTATAATTAAAAGTCTCTATATTTGTATTCAATTCTTTTATTTATTAGGCACCAAATTACTTCCTAATTACAATAATACTCATCACCTCATTTACGCACTTATTCAGTATGAAGTTCGCACCTAGTCCTCTGACAGCATAGATAATACAAAGTTAGTTTTATCTGTATCATAGACCAAAACTCACAACACCTATATGTTAATCAAGGTAATAAGCTATGTGTGCACCAAAGTTCATTCAAATCTGTCCAGCAGTTTTTGCGTGAAAGAGTAACAAACATCCATCCATCCAAACCTTTATGTATATAGTATTAGTGAGATTGAAGATATTTAAATATTTCGATAGTCTTTTTAAATTCGTTCTACACTTTTTTCAACAAATATAAATCGGCTTTTGTTAATGCATAAAAATCTAAGCCTTGTGAAATGTATTTTAAAGCCACGTAGTAAATTTTTGAGTGCTACGTCGCGTCGGGCAAACGTAACATTCGGCTAGAATTGTTAACGTAACTCCAATTACATTGATTGACACTTCGAATCTGCCATTTTAAAAATAATATACCTTACATTTATTATTTTTCCAGTTTTATAAGTTGAAACGCGAACTATCTGTATTATTAAGATGATGTCTTTATGAGATCATATTATGATAAGTCAGGGCTGCGTAAATTTTTTTAAATGAAAATGACGATAAAATTTATTACATAGAGCTTATTTCCACGAGTTTGCATTTTCCTTAAGAGTTTCTGATAATAAACTAAAAAAAGATGACGGACTTCAAGCTTCTTCATCTTCTTCTTCTTGCCCTTATCCCACCTAAGTGGGGTCGGCACAGCACGTCTTCTTCTTACATTCTTTTCTATCATTCGTCATCTCTGCACCCACTCCCTTTCTACGCATATCCTCTTCCTCACATTTCATCCACGTCTTTTTCGGGCGTCCTTTTTACACACTACCTTTCACTTTCAAATCCATCGCTCTTTTGGTCAAATGACTTTCGTCTCTTCGCATAACATGCCCATACCAGGATAGTCTTCCACTCCTTAATTTTTCAATCACTGGCGCTACTTTCAAACTTCCCCTTATAGACTCATTTCGAATTTTGTTCTTTCTTGTTACCCCACACATCCATCTCAACTTTCGCATCTCTGCTACATGCATTCTTCTCTTATCTACTGCTTTCATAGCCCAGCACTCCGATCCATACAATACGACAGGTCTTATCACGGTCTTATAAATTCTTACTTCAAACTAAAAAGTAAAATATAAAAATCTTCTACATTAGAAGTCGGTTCTTAGTTGAACATCTCGACACATAATCGGTGGCTAACAACGAAAATATGTCAAAGTAATAAATATAATTATTATGGCCCGATTGGTGGAAAATAATAAGGTACTAACAAGGATGGAAGGAGAGAACATGAGAGATTGCGTATCCTTCACTCTTAGCATCAAATAAAACCTAACAGTATTGGTAATGCTACTTGATGCTGATATTCTGCAATAGTCGAGTAGTAGAGTTGGTTTCACACATGCAAACATTAAGACTGATTAAATATTTTTCGAAAATGCGGCATGCCGACATGCACAATCACCACTTTTTTATTTGTTTGTTTTATATAAAACAGCAAATTAATAATTATATCATTAAACGTTTTAATGATTATTATTTTGATAATTCACAAAATTCATCTAAAACATCCTCCCATATTTTATTAGTATTCCAATATATTTTTATGAAAATGAAATTAAATGCAACAAAAGCTACTGGCGCAAATACTAATGGAACGGAAAATTAAAACAAAATAGTTTCCATTTCAATATAGGTAATATTGAATAGTTATTACAGACTACATTGTTATTAATATCATCATATTGATTAATCATTTCAAATAGTATAGTTCCGTAGGCTATGGTTACATCTGTCCTATCAGGCCGTCACGTCAGGCGTACTGTAATTTATGTGACTCTACCGTGGTAGATAAAGTTTTTGCTTACATTTTACAAACATCATTAACTCAATTAAGGCATATTGAAATACATTATACATAGTGCTTGTCCCTATTATCGTTTTTATAATAGTCAATAAAAAGACTAGTAGAGAAAATAAATAAATTTAACGAGCTAGTTAACCATTTTATTGTTCACAAGAGAGCTCTCCTGAAGCGATTCGACTTCGTAAAGAATATGGTATTTCTCATTCCGTTAATTCCCGTAACTAAGTACCCAACTGATAGTGACAAAGTAAGTATCTGAACAGTAGTATTTTTTATTTTTTACTATTTGAACAATAATATGTTTTTTTTTACTATTTAAACAATAGCATTTTTTACTATTTGAACAATAGCATTTTTTATTTTTTGACTATTTGAATAATAGTATTTATTGTGTTTTTACTAGAAATTTGAACAACATCATGAATGAATAAGTTAATATGTGAATGTGTTTTAATATTTTCTGTAGATATGATGAACTAATAGAAAAAGTAATGTCTATAATAAAAAGACGATTCCCGGTTCGAATGATTTTCTACTGTAGATGGTGTTGTGGGGACGTTCTGAATCAAACCACATATAAATTAACAAACGTATAATGTTCATATGAATTACATTTACATGTGTAACAACAAATATGGCGGTTATCTAATTTGGCTAAGGGTGCGCGCGCGGCCTCCCGGCGTCGGAGCATCGGGACGACTCTCAGGCGAGGGAAAACCGACGCCGTACGAAGCGCGACGATGATCACCGAGCAACGCGGTACACGCACACCCACAGTGTCTTTGTCAAAAATATTTTTGGTTAGTTTTGTGATGATTTTTAATATCTCTAGATGTAGTGGCCAAACTTCTTAATCGAACTAGTTTTGTGTCTTTATGCTACGGTGGTGGACGGCTGAGATTTTCTCGTTCACATTATTATATCAGATTAAAATATTTTCAGGTTGACTTTTAATACTAAAACATATTATGTATTATTTATGACAATTTGCTTTGAATAATCTCAATGAATACTTAAATTTACATACCAAATTGTCTTTAGCTGTATCGAAAGATCTGCATTGTCGTGAATTGAGTCGTGAATTTCGCATTGATAGCTGAGCCGATGACCTATTTAACTACCACACTGCAAATGACAGCTACTAGTCATATACTCAATTTTGGTATATAACAATCTATTGAGTCAGGAGTATTTCGATATTCGACGTGAACTTCACCAAAACGGCGGTATTTGGATATTATTAGAGCTCAGCTAGACGAATGGCGGTAGTAAGATATTGGATAGTCTTTCTGCTCCCACCTACATTTAATCTCAGTACCTGGCTATTAATAACAATGTATAGGTATCGGTACGCCCCTCCCGATGACGTCACAAGCCTAGGCTCGAACTTGCAGGAGGAGTCCTTGGGGGCGGATTCAACTTGAGCCCCGCGCGGGCTGCCTATCTTTTCCCGGCTGAGGTCTCCTGAGCTGGCCCCCCTGACGTTGTCAAAGCCACTAGGGCAAACAGTAATAGACGAAAAAAAAAATCGGTACGCATTTCTAACGATTGCGTCTTGGTGTAGGGACCGTCGGCTCTTGCTAAACGGTGCGCCTACCTATCTTGATTGTCATAATTTTGGCATTATAGTTGTATACCAGACCATTTGTAAATTATATAATGAATAGAGTTATCTACCTTACATATAGTTCATGATTTCATATGAAGAGAAATAGCTATGTCCGCTTCTGATGTTTGAGAGTGACGTTCCGAGAGATATTTAACTTTATTTTTATATGTCTGTCTCTCATGTCTCTCAATTGTATCCGCGATTTCAACTGTGTAGGACTCCTACCTACACTATATGTAGATTAGTAGATACATAGGTATTTACGAAAGATCCTTTTCTCTACTTATTTTCGTCAAATATACAAAAGTATCAAAATCGTACCTTCAATAAAACAATCCTAAAAAATAATGTGCTCCGGTAAACTGTATTTTCTACTACTACTACTACTAGCCACTGTGTTCTTTACACCAAAACACAATAATCCTAAACACCGTATTGCTTTGCCGTAAGATATCTGTCACTGCGGTGGTACCTACCTAGCTGGCCTCTTGTAATATAAGGCCTACGACCAGGAAGTTCATCTGTAGGGGTAGAATTTCAAGAAATTGCTACCTTAATAGTACCTATACTACTAAAGTGCCTAGTAGCCTAGGACAGGATAATTTCATCAGCTTAATATTCTGAAAGTCTTATTCAGGAAATGAAAGTCTTATTTTGTAGATTAACAAATATTAATAGCACATGCGAAATTAAGTTAGTTTAATTACGTAGCGATGCAGCTTTGTCGGGTAAGTCTAGTTATGAACAAAGAGAAGTTGGGTAGAAGTTTATAAAATATGGGGTTGTTTCCCGATTCTCGTGTAGATTGAGTTTGTCACTATGATAATTACGTTACTAAGAGCCATAGGCTGTACCTAGTGGCTACAACTCTTAATAAGGAATGACAAATTCATTTATATATCTCCTTGCAAAAGTTAGTATTATAGAACAAGGGTCAAATTACGATATACATACAAAATACCTACATAATTATATTTTGTTTGTAATATTAAGGCTCTTTTCCATGCTTAAATATGCATTATTAATTTGAAAGCAATTATACCATCTTTACCTATTAGTGTATTTTTATTTTAAATCAATGACGTGTACGGGTATTTTTTAACAAAATAAAAAAACGGTAACACATTAAAATGTATGTTTAGATCAATTTAAGTTGCTACATTGTAGCTCACCCAAGGGATGGGAGCGTTAACGTTCGAGTGCGCCAGAATTTTTATCCACAGTAACTACAAACGTTAAGTGAATTGAAAATCGATTTTAACTTTCAAGAAAAGAGCTTTGATATAAATTTATTTATAAAACTCCTTCTTTAACGCGCTTTTGCAATATTAATTTCTTATAACAGCTATAATCTCATAGTATAAAAAGAGCTTATAGTTTTTTTTAATTTAAAAACTTCTACAAACTTCAAATTTCTTGTTTAGAAACCAATATTATTTATTTTTTTAATCATAAAATGGTTTTGTATACAATAAAATCATACGTCAAAGCACATCTAATTAATCTATATTAAAAACTTTTTAATTTATTTCAATTTCAAAATGATACTTATATCTATATCTAAATAGGTAAAAACTTTAAAAGAATCCGTAGTTCATACAATTTAATATTTGAAATAAAAGAAGGCTGTTCTTAGCATTCATTTGTTTTTCCTTTGTCTAAAATCACCGTGACACTTATCTGTCGTGATGGAAATGGCTTGCGGCTTATATCGTACTTTCATGATAAATAACTAACGTAGGGGGTGTCTCCTCTTGGGTTGAACTTTCTCCAGAGATATTGGGTAATGTTGATTATTTTATTTACTAATTATCCATTCAGTACAAAAAAATTGTTCCGATTAAAAAGATAGGTAACAAAAAAAAATATCTTACTGCATTGTGTTAAAATCAAAATTCCAAACGACATATTTTAATTACTTTTCTCAATCGGTTGCAAGTTTTTGTAGGGATATCTACAGATTGCGTTATACAGTACGATTAAAGATCGTTACATTCCTGCATCGCGGTTTCAAAGTTTTAAAAAACAATTTAACACAGATTAACACAATAAAAGCTACTCACTCAACGGCCAACATAAGGATAGTGATATCCTATGTCGGAGATCCGGAAACATAGACAAAGACAAGAACAAACACACCTAGACTGGAACACGTGCCTGTATGGTCAATACAAACATCCACTCCGAGCGGGAATCGAACCCGCGACTTGTGGCGCTTAAAACAGGTTTTAGAACCTGCGCCACAAAGTCGTCGAACAATATAAATAACATTAAACATACAAACATAATGTAATGTTTTAACGTAAACCGTTAGACTTCGGTCCGTCAAGCCTAATCAGATGGTGTTGAAAAAACATGGTACGATAACATCAAATTAATTTTGAAGTTATAAAAATGTAGTAACGAAAATATTGTACAATTTACCATACTGACAAGTTTGTGGTTATACCACAGTTATATTGATTGTAACCACAGAAATCATCTTAAAGGACTAGATATGTTAACAGTACTTACAAAACATGTATCACAACATACACCACTAGTACATACGCAGGGCACGGCGTATCATGAATTTTACGTTACATTGCTACGTGTAATTATAAGAAAAGTTAATTAACGATAGTAATGTATTGTAGAACAACTCATGGCTCATAAGTCACAATTGCGGCAACAAGGTCAAGCGGATTTGCAACTTTTAGTACATAATTATTACGATTTCTATGATTGTGACACTTAGTTTGTTTGTCCACTGTTCTTTATGTGACAGCAAGTCCACATAACTTTAATTGGGATATAGTTTAAAACTATAGTTGTGGCGTTGTGAGTCGCGAGTCTGCCTTTAGTCTCGACGGTTGAGGGTTCGATTCCGTCTCGGGCAGATGTTTGTTAAAATTTCTGTCTCGGTCTGGGCGTTTTTCCGTGTGGGTCTCACCCCCACCGTGCCTCGGAGAGGACGTTAAGCTGTCGCTCCCGGTTATTATCAATAACATCTGATAAAAATCGTGAACTCTTGATAAGTAAATTGCTCTTATCCAATGAGTTACTGGTTCACCCTTAGGGTTGCGGAGGTCAGATGGCAATCGCTCCGTGTAAAAACTAGTAACCTATCAAATCCGGATAAGAGTAATAAGCAGACCCTGGGTACATAAAATACCGAGAATAATGCTAGGATGAAGATAGTTTAAAACTATAGCTTAGTAGCTTTTCGAACCATAAAAAAAATCTCGTTAAATATTAATGAGACCTCTGTTTTGCCACAGAATAAGGATTGTACAAATAGGCTGTTTTACTATATAAAATAGACAAATTTTCCATATACGTTTTAGTTTATGGATATTGCTTTAGTTTTACGATCTTTGTTAGATATCACTTGATCCAAACCAATATAAAGTTAGGAGGGGACGTGACGCCCCATAACAAGTCGATTTCCGCTTAGATCCGGATATTAAAATTCGCATGTACCTGAAGTAATGCTCAATGTCCCTTGTTTAATATGTGTCTAATATAATAAAACTGGCTTTCGTATTCTAGCCTAAAGTAAATTAAAGTACCTGGATGAGGTACTCTTTTTTTGCTAAATCATGTTTTATGGAAATTATTTAGATACGAATTACATAATCATGAAAAAGAAATAATATTTTACAAGCCCATCTACTGAAGTAGTTTAAGTGTTGCCGTGTCTTTAAAGCAATCATAGTATTATTCACCAATAGATGTCACGATGAGTCATATTGTCACGAGCCGGGGCTTTCATTGTCTGAAAACATGGATAAAACTACATTTTACAAAAAATAATTCTAGCCAAATCGTTTTATCGCCCTCGAAACCCACTGCATACTTAATTTCATGAAAATCGTTGAATCCGTTTTCAATATTCAAATTATATATATAAGTCCGAGACCGGAAAGGTCCATTTGTCCTGTAGCACTTCCTGACAACATTAAAATTATAGTTTGTATACGAGGTATTTTTCATAATATTTGTTCAGCGCATTTATTATTTATAACATTAATAATTACTGAAATCAAAGTACACCAAATTTTTAAATCGACTACATAAAAGCCTCAAAAATAACTAAAAATAACACATAAGACTTTAACAGCCTACAAAGCCTACAAAAGCCACAGCTTTTCCTGAAATCCTAAATACTTGAATAATTGGCAATTTTTCCATCACCACTTTAATCTTTCTTTAAAAATAAATCTCATATTTTAATTAAGTTAGGTATTTGACAATTTTTTGGAGGGTTATGTATTATGAGGGATTCATTCAAAAATGGTCACGTTATATCACGATTAAAAGGCTTTATTGTGGCTTTCACTGACAAAGGTTTCCTGCGACATAACGACGTATTTACGTGCCGAATTAAATGTATCCCGGCGGATTACCCTCTTTTAAGAGTCGAAATTAAAGTTGATGAAAGGGTTCTTTGATTGCTTTGTTAATTTTCGAGAAAAATAAGAATCTATATACAAAATATCTATAAATATATGTCGAAGCTGGTCATGGATAATAATAATACGGATGTGAAACGAAAATTGCGCCATTGCATCCAACCCGCCCTTCCGACAAAGTCGATGTCAACACTCGAATTGGTTGGAGACACATTCTTTAATAGACAGCCGAAGGGTGAAGACTTTGTATGATTGCTTACTATACGCCCACGAAATTTCTGACGGTAGAACAAGCGCCTCTTACACATACATACCTATAATAAAATATATAAATGAAATATTTGTTACCTTAATATAACAAAACCCCATTTACTAGCAGTAAACTTGCAAATACTTTAAAAGATTTAGAATGTAATAAGTTACACAACATGTACATAGTATACTTCACTGTGTTATTCTAATATGACTTTTATAAATGTACATTTCGTAAGTATAAAACTTTGATAAATAAACTTCTATGGGAAGTCAGCAGAAGCTTGGTGTTAAAATCACAGATTACGAGATTTGTAGGACCGCCAAATGCCTTAACAAGTAACTTTACTTTTAGTTTTAACACGACATATTTACTTTAAAATTAACGTTTTTGGACAGGTTTATCCCAACACTGAGATGTTTTAAACAATGTTATATATAAAAAAAATTTTAGTCATTTCTAATATCCCTCGCTAACTAAGCGTGTAAAGTCAAAGAGGGTCAGGATCGACCTTGCAATTCTCCCATTACAAGTCAGCTCTTCTCCATTGTGCTATTAAAAATGACAAAGTGCTCCACACGAAAAGAAAGGAGAAAAATATAAAATAAATAAATAAATAAAGAAATAAATAAACGCTGCACACTCAACGGCCTCCATTAGGATAGTAATATCCTGTGTCGGGGTCCGGAAACATTCACAATGACAAGGACAAATACACCCAGACCGGAAAATATGCTTGCATGGTCAATACAAACATATTGTGCTCCGAGCGGGTATCGAACCCGCGACCTGTGGCGTTTAAGGCAGGTTCGCTACCGCTGCGCCAAAAGAACAAACAGGACGGTTTGTGTTGAGACTTCGGTGATTAGTCTCATCGACGAACGGCTACAGAATGGTTACTATTATACCTTCTTTTTCCTAGCGTTATTCCCGGTATTATACAATTATTTACGAGACCCAGGGTCAGCTTATTACTCTAGTCCGGATGTGACAGGTTACGAGTTTTTACACAGAGCGATAGCCATTTGACCTCCGCAACTCACTACGGTTACTATATACGGTTACTATTATTCCTTCCTCTTCATCCTAGCATTATTCCCGGTATGTTATGTATGCATGTTACTATTTTTTTACACGGAGCGATTGCCATCTGACCTCCGCAACCCTAAGGGCGGACCAGTAACTCATTGGATAAGAGCAATTTACTTATCAAGAGTTAACGATTATTATCAGATGTTATTGATAATAACCGGGGCCACAGCTTAACGTGCTCTCCGAGGCACGGTGGGGAAACCCACACGAACAAACGCCCAGACCGAGACAGAAATTTTTAACAAACATCTGCCCGAGCGGGAATCGAACCCGCAACCGTCGAGACTAAAGGCAGACACGCTACCCAAAACGCCACAACGGTGTCACGGTTACTATTATTCCTGTCGTATCGAAACAAACAAAGTTACTACTATCAATACGTTTTCTTTAACTAGAGTTTGTTATTTACTATGATTGAAATAATTAAATGTTATGTTTCATTTGTTATAAAACATTCTTAAATATAAAGCAGATTAATTGTGACAACAAAAGATTTTCTTAGTGAATGTTCACAATGTGCTTTTAGAATAATACTTAACTCACAAAGGTATAAGTTAATCAAGTTTCAACCAACTGTTGTTCAGGTAAATAGATTAACCTGGTACAAGAGAATGCTTTATCTTGCATTGTACAATTTAATTACTTACTCTACTTACTCTACTTATTAGAATGTGTTGTCTTTACTAAGTAAATTCTTTGTTGCATACACATACGATCGATACATCGACGCAATAAAGGGTGATTTATTTTTATTTTTGATCATTAGAGATAATTTGATTGTATTTTAATTTGCTCGATATGCAAACATGTTAATAACAATAAATAAACTAAAATAAAAAATAAATGATGATTAATGTATGTACATCATACACTAATTATATACAATACATTACTAAAAAGTCCTTAATTGCAAGAGGCCGGTTGCGGCAGGTACCACCGCAAAACAGTATAACAAACAAGCATACGGCCCACCTGATGGTAAGTGGCTGCCGCAGCCTATGAGCGCTTGCAGCACCATTAGTAGGTGCCACTCACGCGTTGCCAACCTCGAGATATTAGTTCTTCTTTCTCGTTCGCCCAGTAATTTCACTAGCGTACAATGCCCTTCAAACCGGAACACAGTAGTGCCTAAGCACTACTATTTGGCGGCAGAATATTGGACACTGCGGTGGTACCTACCTAGCTGGCCTCTTGCAACAAAAGACCTACCACCAGTGTGACTGATTGCACTGGTGGAATAATCTCTGTTGTGACAGAGGTTATCCCAACAGCGGGCGATGGGGTCGTCACATCCCGACGCCTTTAGAATTTACACGTTTGTACGTGATTACATAACTTTAACTGATTTATTTTTTCTAACTGTAATATTAATTCCTTTGGAATAAATTTTCTGGATATATGTATCAAATATTTATAGATTTTGGAGAAAATATGAAAAAAAAACAAATGTTCGTATTTCGGATTCCGAGAGTATATATAAAAGTACTCTTTATGTTAATCTAAGATATGGTCTATCTGTTTGCTAAATTTAATTCAAATATCAGTACAGTAATTAGCGTGCACAAGCTCATATAAGAAAATTGTAAATATAAAATATTTTGCTCTCGTCAGCGTTTTCCATATTCAGCTAAGCGGCAGAGACACGGACTCTGAACAAGGCAGACTGAGACCGATGCTTTTGAGATGTGGTGCTGGAGAAAAATGCAACGGATACCTTGAACTGCCTTAATATAAAAATCAGACTATCCCCAGTTTGCCTCCGTAGAGTGCTTGAGTTCTTCGGTAATATTTGTATCTGGTGGGCAGACCACTCGTCTGCTGGTTCGACCAAATACGCTCCGTGCTGTACTCTAAATTCCATGATGCGCTCTACGTGGCTTTGGCTAAATATCGCAAGTAGCTCAGTATCATTTAGGACATTATATTCCATCGAGAAGTCACAACCATCAGAATTAAGGACTACGACTTGAGATAAATCCTTCTCGACTTAAGATAGATGAAAAAATGCTCACCATAAAATGACACTTGAAAGTAATAATAAAACGTAATAATACTAAAAATATACGTAATGTAATAAAATATACTTTGCTTTTACTTGTTATGTTGTTCTGGTATAAAGTGCATTCAGCTACAAGTTGATTTTAGGAGAGTGTGTTTTCCGGAAGAAAAATTTGCGGAGACGCTCAACATTTTATTTACAATTGGAAGATAAATGATCGTGTTATTTCTTACTCGCTGTAAAACCGAATACTTAAAATAAAAGATGTTTAAAAAAAATATAAGCTTCCTTGTTCTGGTCACCTGGATTTTGTTAGTGATTCATATTTAACGTCTCCAACACGACACGGACAAATGTGTAGCTCTCGCTTTTTCGTCTCTTACTAATGATTCAATTTTGAATATTTCTGAGTGCTCTGAATAATGTTGGCTCATTACAACAATCTCTTTATGTTTATTGTTTGATTCCTTCAAGTTATTTTCAAATGATAGCTTTGACTTACAAACTAAGGTATGTTAATATGCAATGTATACTCATTATATGTGTAATATCACGTATTTGTACTCAGCGCTTCAGTAAATGGAGGCAAAATTAATTTTGTATTATTTACTAACATAGCAAGTAAGAATAAATATTGTGCTACATTATAACATAACAATTGGTCTCCAGTGTCACCGACTAACTGTGGCATAAATTCCTTCGCGAACAAAGAAGTTGGTAATTCTTTTCTTTGTCGTACTTCTAAAAAGTGGAACTCATTGCCGGCTCACGTGTTCCCCCGTCGTATAATCTGGGCTCCTTCAAACGAGGCGTGAAGAGGCATCTTGCGGGTAGGCAGGGTGGGGGTGGCTAGCGCGATTGCATTCCGCAACCGTGTTAGACGCCTTCGCGTTTGGACTTTACTTCCACTTACCATCAGGTGGAGTAGAGTCATCTGTCCTACTTTTCAAATAAAAATTAAATAAATAAATAACACCTATGGGCCATTTTGTCTGAATTAAAAATAATTTTACTTTTTTATTTATTGTATGTCATGTACAACGCTTCTAGATTATTGATGGGTTTTTGAGCAGTTATTTGTATAAGTGGACTTTTATGTTAGTATGTGTTATATTATTTTATGGGGATTTTAGTTCCTTAGCTAGTACAACTAATAAGAGCAATGCCTGTTAGTAACTCTAATTAATCAATGAACACGATATTATGGAACCCCACACAACCTCTTCCAAGAAGTCCTCTACAGGAAGGAATGATTGTAAAAGTAGGATTTGTGAAAGAAATAAAAAGTCATAACTTTAGCAAGCTATATTCAGTGATGCGTAGAAGTGAACTTAGTTATGAAGAATCTTAAGAACTTTAAAAATAATAAGGAATATAAAAATCGATCGCAAAAATAAGTTGGTAATATTCATAGTAATCATTAAAAGTAATATGAAAAACAAAGTTATGGGAAAAACTTATGTATCTCTTAAATTTATAGACTTATCTTCTTCAAACCAAATGAGGATGAAAATTCGTGCGGTATTCTGCAAGCTTTAATTTTTCCAGAATTTTAAATCCCATAGTTCAAAAGTTAGAGGGGGGGACAATTTTTACGACTTTAGGAGCTAATATCTCATCAACTACTGGCTTATTGAAAAAAGCCAAAATCAAATCTCCTTATCATTTTGAAAGACCTATCCAAAGATACCTCACACATTGCCATACGTTGAATTTTTTTTTTCAATCGTCAGTTACATGTATGGACTTCTACCCTTAATTCTTATATATTTTAAGATTTTATTACAAAATCGTGGTGCGGTTCATAGAATACACTTATTTAGTAAATTTTATAAATGACTGTGACATACGGACGGACGGACAGACGGACATGACGAAACTATAAGGGTTCCCTTTTTGCCATTGGGCTACGGAACCCTAAAAACTGATAACAAAGGCTTTACTTGCGTAAAATATTAAATGTTTTTGTTTAGCTTTAATAAAATTTGTTAATAATTTTGAATATTTAACAGAACCTTTGATACAATAACATATTTGATTGGAAACTGTTAAAAGCTGACTCAAATAATTAAGAACTACAAGAAATTTAAGTTTTATAATGTAAATTATAAACGATACATTCAAAAACGTTTTTCCGTTTGTTTAAAGAAGTCTTTTAATGATTTAAATTCGTAACTACTAAAACTTCTGTCCGAACTCTATTTGAGAGACAGTCTTGTTAACTGTCTGTTACTAGTACCAGAGTAGTATTAGTACAGAATACAACTATATTTTGTGCCTATACAAAGAATCAATTTCAATGCTTACACATTTTAAAAATATGCATTAACACTTGATTAAAGTTTGCAATTATTATTAATTATTGTATAAAATGTACGTTATATACGTAACAATACAGCTAACAAAATAAATTTAATAAAAAACTGTACAAACAATTGAAAATTAAATAAATATTGGGTGCTAAAACTCATTGTTAACAATTTCACAATTCGTTAGTTTACAATTTACGCCGTGGTTTTTAATATTAATTAGATCACAAAAACACAATTTAAATTTTGAATTGCAAACAAAGGCATATAAATGAAAACTACAATTTAAAATATTTATTTGCCTACTCTATATTACCGATATAGAAAATAATATCCGAACATACTTCGGGTTCTTGAAATTGTGAAACGGATGGCCGCTTTGAGCTTCGACGTTAGGAGCAGATATTTGTTATAAATATCTGTTTCTGTCTGGGCGGTTGTCCTTGTGGGTCTTCCACCGTGCCTCGAAGAGCACGTTAAGCTGTCGGTCCCAATTGTTGTCATAACATCTGACAATAATCGTTTACTCTTGATAGGTAATTTGTTCTTATCCAATGAGCTGGTTCGCCCTTAAGGTTGCAGAATGGCAATCGCTCTGTGTAAAAACAAGTAACTCCGGATACGAGTAACAGACCCTGCGCAAATTACTTGGTTCTTTAAATGATGTTACAAATCGAATTTAGGAAATGTAAATCATCTTAGATATAAGCGTAGAAAATATCGGCACGATATCTTTGTTATATGGAATTCTGTAATTGACTAAATGAGAGAAGGTGCTGTAAAAGTTTGAAATTTCATTTATCCGATTGCTGTCACATATAAATTAAGATGAAAGTGTTGTAATATATTTGTGACGCGAAAATAGCTCTAGAAATAAATTTGTAAAATCGCATTGTTCGAGCTCAACCCTTTTAAGTAAGTATGGATGTATATCAGAAACAGCCCGAAGCAAGATGTTAAAGCGAAGCACTTCGAAACAATAAAAATACTTTTGTGGAACGTCTATTGTTTCCGTCAAATATTTTCCGCTAAGCAAGATTACAATAGGGTGATATTGGATGACGGACTTGCAATAAAAAATAAAACCATATTTTTATATTATACACAGAGGACTACGTGCATTTTATTATTTTAAAATTAAATTTAAATTGAAAACGCCCTGTAGCATGTTTGCTATTAATCCCACAGGAACCAAAAAAAGATCTGATATAAAAGATTTCTATGTGCTAATCCCGATAATAATGTTCTTGTTGGTTATGATAGTAATGATTTCTGTATCAGCTGACAGTTGTAACTAAATGTATCTTCGTGACGCTGTGTTTTACTTCATCTCAAAATTATTAAATACATAATAGTGGCGACGAACGATAAACTTGATTTTAGGAGTTATAATAATAATAATAATAATAATAATAGCCTTTATTAACGATTACTTTACAAGGTTAATTCAGCAAAAGCATCTCGTATTTCAATTCTTGGTTCTGAGTTATAATCATTTCAAACAATTTTCTTTATATTACAAGACACAATTGCAATAAATACATTTACAAAATAAACAATTGGCATATGTGTTGTAAGCTTAACTAAAATTATCTTCATACCCAACAATTTTATAGTATTATAAAAGTGTTAATATTATAAAAAACAATTTATGTACATGTTTATTAATTTATAATAAATATATTTTAACTTTTGATTTTAATTATGTTACATGCAATATTTCTTACATGCAATATTTTGATTTTTTGTCACTATATTCATTGAAATTTTAATTGTATGGTAGAAGCCTGAAATAAATGAAATTTAATTTAGATAAAAATAAAAATTGATATATAAATGATTGAGTATTATTAGTATTGCATTGCTTATAAATTAATATTAAGAATTAGAGATAAATTAATTAAAATAATTGTGTAAC
Organism: Hestina assimilis; assembly: GCA_023373885.1. Classification (NCBI taxonomy): domain Eukaryota; kingdom Metazoa; phylum Arthropoda; class Insecta; order Lepidoptera; family Nymphalidae; genus Hestina; species Hestina assimilis. Next base: position 9,499,627 of record CM041754.1, read on the forward strand.
ATTGATATTAGTAATTAAAAAATAAATTAATTAAAATAATTGTGTAACATTAATATCAATAATTAAACAATAAATTAATTAAAATAATTGTATACATAAAATTATTTAATTTTGGCATAATGTTAGAATAACATAAATAAATTAGTTGCTATTTGATAACGATATGATACTGATAATTAATTTATAAATATATTTATTATTTAGCATATGTAATTACTGGCAGTTGTAATCGTCTCGCCATCCGGCGTAGGCCTCCTCTAGACTAGACCACAAAGTTCTATCTAGTGCTTTCCTCTTCCATGTGGCTCCTACAATTGCTCTGATGTCATCATCCCATCTTTTAAGTTGTCTTCCCCTCTTCCTTTTTCCGTCCCTGGGATACCACTCAGTGACATCTTTGGACCACTTATCCTTCTTGCTCCTTACCAGGTGACCTGCCCATCTCCATTTGTGTTTTTTAATTGTATATGTTACATCTAATAGTTTTGTGCGCTTTCTTATATTAGTAAGTTTGACTTTGTCTTTTCTCTTAATATTTAACATACTTCTTTCCATACTATGCTGGCATGTTTCTAGATTTTTTATTTGGTTCACATTTAGTGACCACGTTTGGCATCCGTATGTTAAGACGGGTAGTAGGCATGAATTGAATAATTTTCCCTTATATTTTATTGGTATGTCTGGGTTTTTCATTACTTCCTTTAATGACCAATATTTTCTCCATGTAATAGCTACTCTCCTCTCTATTTCTTTAGTTGTCTGCATTTTGGGGGATATTGTTTGGCCTAGGTAGATGTATTCGTCGACATATTCAATTGGTTTGTTGTCAACTAGTATTTCCTGTTTTTCGCCGTTGGTCATAAGCTTGGTTTTTTCAGTGTTCATTGTTAGACCAACTTTGTTGCTTTCAATTGATAGTTGTTGAATCATGTTTTGAAGGGTGCCTGGGTCCTTGGTTATGAGAATTAGATCGTCTGCAAATCTAAGGTGGTTTAGAAGTTTTCCGTTAATGTTTAACCCATACATGCTCCAGTCAAGTGTTCTAAATATATGCTCTAGGACAGCAGAAAATAGTTTCGGTGATAATGGGTCTCCTTGTCTTACCCCTCTCATTATTTTGAATTCCTCTCCCACAGATTCTAACTTTATTTTTGCCGTGGTATCTTTATAAACATTTTTAATTATCCTTATGTATTTTTTGTGTATACCTTGATCTTTTAATGCTTGCCATATAAAGTTATGTTTTAGGGAGTCAAAGGCTTTATTGTAGTCTATAAAAGCGAGATAATATGTCTTTCCGTATTCATGGCATTTTTCAGTTACTTGTTTTATTGTGTGTATATGATCTATTGTACTAAAGTCTTTTCTAAAACCGGCTTGCTCCCGTGGTTGGTTTTCATCGAGAGTCTTTTCCATTCTATGTAGTAATATTTTTGAAAATATTTTATAGACATTAGACATCAAACTTATTGGTCTGTAGTTGCTTATGTTCTTCCTGTCTCCCTTCTTAAAAATGAGTGTAATTGTGGAAGATGTCCATTGTTTTGGGATTTCTTCTTTTTCTATAATTTCATTGAACACATCTTTAAGGGCTGTTATAGTAGCTGTTGAAGTGGTTTTTAGAAGTTCATTGGTTATAGAGTCTTCTCCAGGAGATTTATCGTTTTTTTGGGTTTTTATTGCCCATGCGATTTCACTTTCTAACAATGGGGGAATTTTTTCATCACTTTGTTCATCTGTAAGATTCACTTCAAAGGTAGTGCTTGTTTCGATATCACTATAGAGCTCTTGGTAGTAATTCGTAGCTAATTTTAGCATATCTTTTCTATTAGAAGTCATTTTGTTATTTTGTTTATCATTTATTTGAGGAATCCATGTACTTTTGTTTACTAATTCTTTTAATGCTTTTTTAACACCTCCGCTTTTTTCTATGTAATACTTAATTATATTTAAACGCTGCTTTTCCTTATGTTTTCTAATACATTTATTAATTAATTTACTAACATTTGATATTTCGTTTCTTTTAGTTGTTTTATCTTTTAATAATTTTTTCCTGTATTCCATTAGCCTTCTCGCTTCTTGACCTATTTTATCCTTGGGCTGTTTGTCTATGCTAATTTTATTGCCTATACCTAATAAAATCTTTTCCAGTAAGTTGTATTTGTTTTGTATATTTACTTCATTGTTGAGTTTTTGTAGAGCCATTAATAAATATATATTCATACTGCTCGAAAGTTGTTTGGGTAAATTGGTTGTGTTAGTTTTGGGTATTCTTCTTGATTTCTTTGGGTTGTAATTATATATTTTACTTCGTACCATCCTGTGGTTTGTATTAAAATTTAACTGATTTACAGTATCGACATCTGCAAACAGGCGTGGTTGATTTGAAATAATGAAATCTATTTCATTTTTGAATATTCCATTGGGTGATATCCATGTCCATTTTCGGTTGTTTTTCTTTTTAAAAAAAGTATTCATGATATGTAAATTATGTTCTAAAGCAAATTTAATTAATCTCTGTCCATTTTGATTTCTATTTCCTGTACTATATTCACCCAAGATATACTCATTATGTGTTTTTCTTTGACCTACTTTGCTGTTGAAGTCACCCATTACAATAATATTTTTATGAGCTTGCGAGATTGTTGTGTTAAGATTCTCATAGAATGCATCTTTTTTCTCTTCTGGTGATACATCTGTTGGTGCGTAAACTTGTATTATTGATGTTGGTTTGTCTTGACCGGGAAATTTTATATTTAGCATTATTGTTCTTTCAGAAGTAGCTATAAATTTTTCTATGTATTTTTTTAGATAATTTTTAACAAGAAAGCCAACTCCATATTGTCCAGGAGTTTGTCCATAGTAGTAAAATAAGTAACTTTTGTGGTCTTCGATGCCTTCACCCTGTCTTCTAACTTCGCTTAGTCCTATAATGTCCCACTTAATTGTTTTTAACGATTCTTCTAATTCTAGTAATGATTCTGTTGTTCTTAGTGTCCTTGTATTCAATGTAGCTATGTACATATGTTGATTTTCTTTTGATTTTGTCTTTTGCTCAGATATTGTTGTTTCTATTTTCGAGGGTCTTAGTAAGATTTTAGGAGTTACGTGACTGTAAATAAATGAAAAGTAATAACATTTTGAAAATTATTGATGATCGATAAAATATCGGATTCGGTTACCAAAAATACTTTTACACGTAACTAAATGTAATTTTGGGAAAGAAAAATGGGGATAGAATTCACGGAATTTATCGATAATGGCAAGGACCGCTTCTATTCACGCTTGCTCCCCATTTCCGTTACAGGTAAAATTCAATCGAAGCCTGCTACTTGATGTAGTTCGATCCTATTTTCTTTTGAGTATCGCGCTATCAGAGCCTGAATATATTTTATTATAGAGCCGTAGAAAAGGAGTAGGTTTTTATATTGTTTAAAAATACATGCCTATTAAGTATTTTTTGTAGGAAACTATCGAAGAACCATCGCTTGTCACGAAGATAAATAAACCGCCTTTTTGTAGGGTTTCTTTTAACAGAATTCTATACTGAGTATGTTGGTGAAAAACTCAGCCAAGTTATGAGAAAATACTCAATTGGAAGACAAAATAATTTTATGTTCTTTGGCAAAGATTCTGGTTTTACGAAATAATTGAATGATTTGTTTGAAGTTTATATTATTAAGAGATTTATAAAAAAATCACAAACCACTGATTTATAAAAAAATCACAAACCACTATCTGGAATTACCCTTTTTTATGTAAGAGGGGTAAACGGGCCCGAGGCATGCAGGTGCGTTGCCGACAGGTTACTAGGTTTTACACAGTGATTGCTATCTAACCTTCGCAACCCTAAGAGCTAACCAGTAACAAGAAGTCAAGACGGATCGTCTATACTGAAATCAGTAGAGCTATACGAATATATGTATTATTGTAACGTTGCATCTGCCATAATTATGTATTCCTTCCTAAATTTTGACAAGGGTATATAGTTTATAAGTACCTAAACTATCAATCAACGTTCGGTAAACATCTTCAAGAGTCAATGTTGCTTATCAAAGGTTAAACAAAGCTATGTTTACAGTCCATACTACATGTTGTAACTACTATTTAACATGTGTAGTTTAAAACTCACAAATATAATATATAAAGCCTAATTTTTTTATCTTTATGCAACGCTTAATTAGGTACAAATTTACTACTTTTACTAAATATAAATAATTGTCTAAAAATCCTACCTGATAATGAAAGTGACTTCAAAAACCTTCGCCGTTTTTACGGAGATAATTCTGTTCTAATTTCCTCTCACACTTATTTACTTTGTATAGTAATTAAAACCAAGGGAAACTTAGCTTCGAAAAATTATTGACAAAAACAATAGTATTTTTCTCATGAAAGTTTTCTTATCTATAGCTATTTTTGAATCAATAACGGTTCGAGACCTTAAATATTCACTCTCATTTCTGTGATTTTATTGGTACCCTAATAGAGTACTACTACAGATAAAAAAAATGTACATTGTTACCCAAATGGGAAAAAAGCTTTTGTTTGTTATATAAATTTTCCGGCTTAGCTGGGGCAGCACTATAAATATTACATTGCAGACAAAAAATACATATAAACAACTTAAGGTTTGCTGTATTTATTATGATCACAATATGTAGTTAACGAAAATCCTTTAAATATTGCAGATAATTTGAATAGCTTTAACGTTGTGATGCATAAATATCGATGACGAAGCTACGCGACAGTGCGGCGAGAAGTTTTTATCGTTAAAATAGCTTTCCGCTTCCCAATATTATTTAAAATATTATAAAGAATAAAATAATAAGTATAAATTTACATTTTTCCCGACTGCTTTGATGGTAAGGAGGACGGGCGATACTTTGGTATTTTAAATTTTTGTTGATAAAATTTATATTCACCTTGACTTCCACTGCGTGAATAACGATTTTAAACATTTCAACCATTCAGAAGTGGAATCTAAAGAAATGGTAATACATGTGTTTCTTTATCTTGTTCGCCAAAAAACAAAGTTTTAAAAATTACGGACAACCCATACAAACTTTCAAAACACATAAATATAAACTAAATAAACGTGGCACACTCAACGGCCCCATTAAGATAGTAATATCTTGTGTCGCATTGTGTTGCATTCACAATGACAAGGACAAATACACCCAGACCGGAAAATATGCTTGCATGGTCAACACAAACATATTATGCTCCGAGCGGGAATCGAACCCGCGACCTGTGGCGTTTAAGGCAGGTTTGCTACCGCTGCGCCACAACGTCGTCACATGTTTCTTTATCTGTAATTGTTTGCGCAAAACTAAGTTACATGCTTCTAGTTTCAGAAATGACGGACTTGCATACAAACTTTCAACCACTTTTTCACCCCTTTATGGGTTGAATATCGAAAAATCAGTTTTTTAGAGCTTGTTTGCGTTTTAAAAACAATACCTGTGGAAAAAATCTGCTCCGTAGGTCCAACGGTTTAGGCGGCGTTGGTAAGCCAGTCACGGTTTCTTCTTGCATATATATATTTTAATAAAAATTAAAGAAGTCTTCCTCTTTTAAGTTTATTTTGTTTATTTATAGAAACAAAGTTCTGTACACAAGACGATATTTGTATTTTTGTTGAAGACTTTTAAAAAGGTTTTACAAAGATTTTTATTATTTCATAATAATGGATTTAATTCAAATACGACTTCTGCAACGTCAAGTAGCCAGTTCTATATGTGCAGAATATATTTTGACGACGTTGTGGCGCAGCGGTAGCGAACCTGCCTTAAGCGCCACAGGTCGTAGTTTTGATTCCCGCTCGGTGAAAATGTCTGTATTACCGACAATACGGCCATGTTTTCCGGACCGGTGAGTGTGTTGCATTTATTATTATATTATGTGCCGAATCCAAAAATATTTATATATATGTAAGGTATAGTAGCTTTCTCGAAGACTCGTCACATACATTTGTGACTAGAAACTTTGGTCACTTGGGAAATCAGGCAACTCGATCTTTCGGTTTTGCTAAAAGTTGAAGTATCTTTCCTTGCCTCAAAACGTTATAACGTATTATAATTAACCAACTTATAAAAATAAGAGGCTATTTGTCTAATTTTGTGGGTGCTGCTATTGTTTAATTTAAGTACATACAAGTTTAATTTTAATCGAGAGCTTAAATATACGTGTTATGACATATACGAGTATTTACTGTTTACAAATATGTTCTTTTTTTTAAATGTCCAATGTCAGTTGAAAAGTTTTGATGCAATATTCGACGCTATTGACAATCAAAATGCATAGTGGTAGGAATGATGCAGCTGACAATAGGAAACGAGCACACACGAGGCCGCTAAGGATTAAGGTCGACATTTGGTATTTTGCAGTGTTATAGAGCATTGTATTCCCACTATTTTATGTTCAAAGTAAATGTCGTTAAAATTTTGCAAAATGTACTTGTATGTCGTAAATGTAATTGTCATTGTCAAAATGTAATTGTATGTCGTTAAAATTTTGTAAAATTTGCAAAAAACATTTGTTTTGTGAATTACTGCATCATGCGAAAAACTAAATATTTTCCATAAGCATTTAACGTTCGAATTTATTAAAAAAATAATTTATTACTCAAAACATGAAAGTATTAATTGCGCGTTTAAGATGACCTTGATTTGAGTTTGACAACGGTTGTAGATACAACCGTTTGTACCGGGAGATCCCGGTCTCTGTTGAAGCATTAAGCTGGACAGAATTTGCGCTTTCAAAACTAATAAAATATTATGGTCCATGCGAAGTAACAACCCTGAATCGTTTATAAATTTTATCGACATTGACTTTAGTTTTAGTAAACCGTTCTTTAACGCCACATAAAAATATGGTTTTCTAGTAAATGTGGCACAAGCGAAATAGGACGGCAAAAGCCGTGAGCGACTTGGCGCAGACCGGATTCTGAAGTAGCAGTAGGTTAATGCGGCTACACGTCGCAACACTACTGTTTACGTTAGAAGAGTAGTGATAAAGCTGAAAGGAAAAATGACTTACTGATGACTTGAGGGAATTGTTGTTTACGTTCTTTTATAGTACCATTTACGAGTAAGTTTGTTTGTTACAAAAATCTTTGTAGAATATAACATATGACATCGAAATATAGGCCCTATTTTTCTAGGCAAATTAAATAGAAATCAAATTCGAACCAAATGTGGCTGAAATTTTATTTGATGTCCTACAAGCTCAAATTTTTCCAGAATTTGAAATCCCATAGTTCAAAAGTTAGAGGGGGTTCAAAAGTCTCAACAACTACTGACTTAATGAAAAAAGTAAAAATCAAACCTCCTTATCATTTTGAAAGACCTAGCCAAAGATATCCCACACGTTGACATACGTTGAAATTTTTTTTTCAACACTCAGTTACATGTATGGACTGGCCTTAACTAGGGACTACTCGGAGCATGTTTGTATTGACCATACCATACCATACCATATAGGCATTATTTCCAGTCTGGTTGTATTTGTCCTTGTCATTGTGAATGTTTCCGGACCCCCAACTCAGGATATAATTATCTTAATGGTGGACGTTGACTGTGTAGCGCTTACTTATTTAAAAAGAAAATCCCGAATTTAGTGGGAGCATTAAATTAAAATATTTAAGAATAGTAGTAATGAACATAATAATAAACGCAACATAATAATAAACTCAACGGCCTCATTAGGATAGTTAGGAGTATATACTGTTAACTAAAATGGAATAATAAAAAAGCGTCGAAATGTTTTCTAGGTCCCATTCTTTAGACACTGTAAGCTGTTGCTATTAATATTTCAGTAGGGTTATTTGGTCTACCCCATTGAAGTACCATTAATGTGGGGTTCGAAAAGCCTTCAAGTAAGTTAATGCTGGTAAAGCTTCCAACGCATTATCTTTTAATTATTAGCGTTGTTAATTCGGAAAATAAATTGGTAATGTACGGTAAAAATGTTCTCTTTCTGTTATTATAGCTTCATACATATTATTGTAGTTTAAGAAGGAAATTCAAGATAAGTTTTTAGAAAGGCAACGGACGATCAACTTCTCCTGTATCGTTGATACCATAAATATATAAATATGCTATTATTTATAAACTTTGAATGATAGCCCTAAAGTTTTCCCATTCATGAAACTCTTACATTGTGCGTGATCAAATATCATATAAAAAGTTATATTATGCAGGAAGTAGCTAAATTTAAAATTACGAATAAATAGAAGTTAGGTAGAAGTTACGAAGAATTGTGTTTTTATAAGTTCTCTACTCGTAAATTTTAAAAATGGCCGCTTTAATTCGATAATTTCATTCCGCTCTTCTAAAACGAACAGCTTTTGAATTTACGTTGTAACGACTAAGTGGTTTAGAATTCCAATCTCGGTAAAATTCAAGGTTGTACAAAACATATCTAGTTACAGAAATTAATATATTAATAATTTAATTTATTTATAAACGGCTTTTTCAGGACTTATTAAATCGTGCAAAACGACACGTCACACTAGTGCCTCCATATCAACACTAGTTGCACTTAGAAAAAAATTCTAAGTATGTCATACCTACATACTAATTCATACCTACATATCTACATTAAGTCGTTCTTCAGATTACAGCTATTGGTGCTGAAGAAGATGATGTACTCGCGATTTTTATCCTTCAATTATAACTTTAAAATACAACTCGAGATCATTCTAATTTCAAAATATCTAATAGATGATGATGATGATGATGATGATGAAAAATCTCATGTATTTATTTGGGTGTAAAATAAATGAATATCGTCATAATATTTTCGATTTCTATCAATTCTGTATAGAAATATTTTACGGTAAATAATGAGGACTATCTGTTTGTGACAACAAAAGTTGATACCTTCTAATAATATTGGCAAGTAAAATTTTGAAAAGATTCTAAGCCCCTTTTATATATAATTCAGTATCTGAAGGTTGAGGAAGGTTGGCGTCGGTGTTTTCTATATTTTTCTTTTTGTCTCAAATCATTGTGACATTTATCTTTAGTATTGAAAAAGGTTGCGCTTATATCACACATTCATTATAAATAAGTAGCTAAAAGGGATTCAATGTACGAAAGGTTGTGTATTTTACTGAAATATTATTTTTTCTATGCTATATTTTAGTTAAAATGTATTGGTTATCAAACTAGTAGGGATTAAAGTTTGTTTCATGGCTTAAGATTTATCCTTTTAAGCATAATAAATGTTATAGTTTATTATGTAAGAAACCATAAGCCCCTCGATTTATAAAGAAACACACCAAACATTACAGCCTCTAAGATGGAATGGACGCTAGCTTCATTCGGTTATAATGTGTACAATATATTCGAATGAAGTTAGCTTGGAAATATCGAGAACCTTAATCTACCATTAAGGTTCTCGATATTACCAATCGATTACTTTCATATTTTTATTTATTATTAGTCTTTTAAATTATTATATTATTATATTAAATTATTATGTTAGGTATTGTAGAGTGAAGACGCTTAGCCATATAAGCCTAAGGTATTCGAAGTGGCAGCTCTTGATCTCGGCAAGCCGCTTGCGGCTTTTTTACCCGACTGCCGGAGGGTAATGTTTTTCGAGCGTATGTATGTATGTATGTATGTATGTATGTATGTATGTATGTATGTATGTATGTCTATTTCTTTGTGACGCTCTACAGGCTAAACCCTTGGACGTACATCGACTTATATGGTATCATTAGATTCGTCTCAGTTGTGAGAGTGACATAGGCTACATTATTTTAACATGAGTTCCACCAGAAGCAAAGATATTCAAAGCGGAATATCACAGTTCGCTCAGAGCTAAAATATGATGATGTTTCCTTGTAGAACTCGATAAAATAAGACGAAAAGTATAAATAAAATTTTTCGATATATTGCTTAGTTTTCGAGATATCGATGATTGAAGTTTGATTTTTTTTGGCCAGTGATTGCCAATTCCACTCCCAATGTCTAGAATAATTAATTAAAGCATTTTCTTTAAATAAAAAAATACAGCATAGTTATATAAATAGGTAGATTAATAAAATAATTAAACTTCTAAAACGCAAACTATTATAATATATGATGTTATTCAATGTATTGTACAATTAATAAATAATTAAGTAATAAAATATAGGAATAAGCATAATATATTATAATAAAAGTATTTTTCGATTCCTAGTCATGTAATTTGTTTAATGTAAGAAAAATATAAATTTTAAGTGTCTGTACCTACATCTCAGATTCTTATAAAAATGTTACTCGGAACTAAAAACTAAATGATGAAATATCATATATTTATATTTTTTGCAAATGTCTGCCTGTTTGTCGGCTCTCCGCACTCCTTAACCTCTGACGCAATGCTGCAAAACTGCAATTTTCAACTTCAAAGTCAGCAAAGAAATGATAAAGCGTATTTTCGAGTAACATTCAGTTTTGTTTCGTAAAAATGCGTTCACTCCATCAATAGTTATTGCAATCTTGATGACAACGTGAGCCAAGTATGAGAGAGGAGTAAGAAAGTAGTTTAGCCTTTTCACGCAAAAGCTGCTGATCGAATTGGGATGAAATTTAGCACACAGAGAGCTTATATTGAATTAACACACCCTGAATTAACACATTTCATAACAGAAAAAATGTTAGGTTCCCATCGGCATTATCAAAAAACGTACTGCAAAAATGTTTAGATGTTTGTTACTCAATCACATATCACATTAACGATTTGACGGATTGGAATGTAACTTAGCACATACAACGATTGTAACCTGGATTAAGACATAAAATACTTTTTATTCCTAAAAAAATGTTAGGTTCTCATGGGATTATCAAAAAACACTCTACAGAAACTTTTTATCTTTGTCTTATGAAATATTAGCGGCCCGCTCCGGCTTCGCATGGGTATAAAATATATAGCCTATGTCATTCACTAAAAAATTGATTAAAATCGATCCAGTAGTTTTGATTTATTCATTACTGTCCGTGGCTCGCACGCGTTAAATGTAATTATTTACGACATCACATTAGAAACCTCAAAAACAACACTTTTTTCTCCACTATTTAATGGATGTTATAATACATATAAACCTTCCTCTTCAATCACTCTATCTATTAAAAACCGCATCAAAATCCGTTGGGTAGTTTTAAAGATTTAAGCATACATAGGGACAGAGAGAGCGAATTTGTTTTATACTATATAGTGATTATTTACTTACAAATGGTTAATTTGTCTCTAGAGCCAATTCTAAAGTCACCGCGGACGAAGTCACAGGCAGATGCCAGCTCGAAATAAGTTACAAGCTTGTGGGATAGAACCGTCCAAAAATATAATCGACAGTCTAGTTAGACCTGCATAGTGCAGAGAGTTAAGTTATATTACTTATAACTAGCTTCTGCCCACGGCTTCGCTGCGTTAAATTTGGAGGAACAAATCCTTTCTTTTTCAAATAAAGCTTTACACCTTCAGGGACAGGATTGAAGGAAATGTGTTAATAGTTCCCCAAAAAAACAATGTTACATGATTTTAATTTCAAAAATGATGAACTTCCAACAAAACTTTTAACTCCTTTTTAACCCCTTGAGGCTTACATTTCAAAAAAATACTTTCTTAGTGCCCGTTTACGTTTTAAAAGCAACACCAAAAAATAGCTTTTAGGGTGAAGGGCTTAGGATTCGCGTTTATAAGTAATTCAGGTCTTCTCCTTGTATATATATATATACCTAATCAATTATTAATTATATAACTAAAAAGTTTGAAATAAAATAAATTATTAAATGAAACAAAAAACCCTACTGCATTAATAATAATTCCTAAAAAGCTAAAAACAAGCTCTATAATGACTACTATAATATAAATATTTCTTTAATGTTAGTAAAGGTACTGCAGACGGGACAAGCTGATCAATCAATTTGTAAATTGATGATGGAGTTTAAAGGGAAGTGCTTAAATTACGGAAAAATATAATATGTAAATAAAAATTATGTTTTATTTCAATGCTTGTCCCCGTCTGCAGTACCTTTACTAACATTAAAGAAATATTTATATTATAGTAGTCATTATAGAGCTTGTTTTTAGCTTTTTAGGAATTATTATTAATGCAGTAGGGTTTTTTGTTTCATTTAATAATTTATTTTATTCGATTTATGCTCCTATATTGCTTGTACTATAAATTCTAAAGAACGCTATTTTTTTTCTCTTATGTATAATTAATATGACAAATTAAAATTCTATTCTATGTAAATTAGAGAAAATATTTTATTGTATGTTAAACTTCATTTATCAAAATATATTATTACATTTAATTGTATCGCCAACATCAAACCATATTTAATATATAAATATTCTTCAATCCTTTATCATCAGTGGAATTCACAATGCTAGATTATTTTATATTAAAAAAAATAACTTGCTCAAAGTATTCTCATAAGATAAATCAGATTATAAATCTCCAAAATATAAAGTAGCAAGATTTACCGAAAATATTTTTCATAATATTATTTGAATATCTTTAAGCCAAAGACTTTTGTTTCATTAAAATATATGAACAAAAGATTTTCTGCTAGCTTATTTGAAGTTTTATGAAAATTATGTTTTACGATACAAGAAAGGTTTAGAACGTTATTGTGTTGTATTTAAAATTAAACATAATGTCCCATAGTCCCTTAGTTATATTAAAAAACAAAACACTATTCAAATGTTTTCAGAGAATATGTAAACGTATGAAAAAGTGGTCACTGATACAATAAGTTTAATTCAATAGTGTTAAAAAAAGTTTCAAATTATCACGAAATATTTTGTATTTTTTTTCAAAAATATTGCTAATATTTGAACTTCATGATTACTTTAAATATAATCTTAACATTTAAATACTTACCCGTAGACGCAATTTCAGCACCGACTTTCCATATACAATGAAGTTTACTTTCTAAGATTTTGAGAAAACACTCTGCTTTTTCATTTCCTCACTACGGATTTTTACATTAACTTGTCTTTTCTTATTTAAGAGTTGTTCCAATCTGGGCGTTCCATAGAAGTATACAAATTATTTCTATGGGGCCGTTATGGTTATGTTTGTCCGTGTTTGACCTTGACACAAAATAAAAATCTCCCCTGTGTTTGTAGCGTTTTTCTTTCAAATGTTATAAGGCTTAGTTGATTAAATATTATTTAACATATCTTCTTAATAAAGTAGAAGTGAAACGCGAAATGGTTTTACAGGATTTAAGTAAGCGAATATCTTGTCCCAAAATAAAAGCATTTATTTTACGATGCTGGAAAATTGGTTTTGAAGAATTTTTCTTCATTTTTATGCTAATATATCTTTTTCATTATTTATTGTTGATATTGAAGGATTTATTGTTTTTATAGATGTAAAGAAAAAAATTATAAATAAATTCTTATACAAAAGTCATTCTAACAACCTTATTGATAATAATAATTGTAATCGGTAATTATGAGTTATAGTAGAGCGCATATAACTATATTATTGTAATAATAAATCTATATTTAAATCAAATATACTATTAAAAAGTAATAAGCTTTATCTAAAAATTAAACAGCCCCCCAATATTACATGTGCCGGACTCAGGCAAAATATAAGCAAAATCCAGTCCGTAACAAATGTTTATATGGTCAATACAAATATCTAATCCGAGCACGAAGCGAACTTGAGACGATCAACTATCTCCAATTTATCTACAGCCAGAATGATCTTGAATTTTACAATATTATATAAGAATATGCGGCAACTAAAGGAATTAATTGTTGGAGATTGAAGTAAAATTAAATGAAAACAAAAATAAATATAAGAAAAAACAGATATACGAGTACAAATATTTTTTTCTTTCATCATCATCATTTCAACCTTTGTCTATCCACTGCTGGACATAGGTCTCTCCCAAGGTGTGCCACAACATTCTGTCCTTTGCTGTTCTCATCCAGCCAACACCACCCACCTTCTTAAAGTCATCAGCCCACCGGGCCGGAGGGCGTCCTACGCTACGCTTACAGATATGCGGTCTCCATCCTACAACTCGTCTGCTCCAACGACCATCGGTTGTACGACAAAGGTGACCAGCCCACTGCCATTCAACATTCAACATTCTGATTTTTTCTTGTGATACCCAAAATGGAAATGAATAAAAATACTATGCGAAGAAGTATAAAACAGGCTGTCCATCGTCATAACTTTTAAATAAATGTAAAACTCAAATATGGAGTTGTATTTTTGTGCAACCGTGTGTATATGATGTGTTTGGCAAGCGTAAAGGTGTGATAAATATAATAGCTTTTATATTTTGTACGGAAAAATATTAAATAGATCGGCATTTTATTTGCATTTTGTTTTGATATATTTTTCATAAAAATAATATATTTTTCTTCTTCTATTCTATCCACTTTGCATTACATTTAGTCAGGTTGAGTATTAATTTCCGGTAATATAAAACCCAATTTACATGAACCCAAATTCCTAACCCACCTCTTTTTTCTGTTTCTTCCGTATCGCCTTCTATCGAACAAGAAAATGTCTAAAAACAACCAAAAAAAAAAATTTGTAAACAAAAAAAAATCTGAAAATCAGTTGAAATTGGTAATTTTCTTCTTAGCACATAAAATCCGTCTTAGGTGTTTGATTATCTCCATTTTCATCGTGTAAAAGATTACACCTTTAATCACAAAGATTATGGTAAAATATTTATATTGTTACGTTCTTTGAATATTAATTTATAAACACATTTGGATCGCGCTTCATATGGCTTAATTAGCAAAGATACAGCTAAGATTATAATTAATTTTGATTAACCTATAATCTTGTCAAAGTAATATTCTAATTATCCGAGATCAAATAAATATATAAAATATTACATTTTCCACGATTTTTTGTGACGATGACGTCTAATTTCAATATAAGAATAATATAGCAAGATCATAGCAGTCTTATACAGTAGCGTAGGAAGAAGCTGATATTAAGGAGCGGATTATCCCCTTTTTAGATGGGAGAACGTCTCGTCATCTCGTCTACTTCATAGCTATGCTTTGTGACTTGGGAGACGATATTTGATATATATGGAGATTATTAAGTATTTTTCTTTATTAAAAACAGTTGATCGTTATTTATTAAAATAAAGTTGACAGTATTTAACTTTCGCATGCTGATTTTATTTACTCTTTCTTTATTTTCGTTCTAGCTTTTCTATTTATCAACTGTAGTGTATATCATATACATATACAGTAGCTACTACAGCAGTGTATTTTTGTGTGAAGCCTGTGTTAATCCAGCAGTTCATTATTTCGGTAAGTGCCGTCATTATTGCTATAATCCCTTAAGCAAACCTATATAAAGGACCACGAATATGGATTAGCTCAGGATTTTGCAGAGACAATTAATGTAAATATATCATTGTCTTATGTCTGTGGTGTGAGTTTTATTATATATTAATGATTAATTTTTTGATTGTTAAACTACTTTGTTAGTTAAATATTTATCCAGGTATAAAGTAATCAGTTGAATTAAAAGCGATTGACGTGAATAATAGAAAAACTTAAAGTAAAGTATATAGTATAGAAAAATATTACAAAAATGTATTGAAATCTCGTATACAATCGAGAGTAACTATTCAATTTTTTTTCTAGTTGTATCACGAAGGGTTAAGTCGTGGTGGGTCATGATAAATAACGGTTAAAGGGTTTCATTGTGGCCTTCACTGACAAAGGATTCGTATAACGTACGTGAGGATTAAATGTATCCTAGGCAGATTAAATTGTCAAGACGTGAGATTTTTAATAATAAAAGATTTTTTTAACATTTACTAATGAATTGTAATTATTTACCTATAAGATTCTCAATGAACAAAAGCAAGTTAATGATAAAATTACTGAGATTATTGAGAACTAATGATATAGAATAGAGCTGTTTTATCATTATACTAGCGGCCCGCTCCGGCTTCGCGCGCGTATAAAATGTATAGATAGGCTATTCATTCTCTGAAAAATTGGTTAAAATCGATCCAGTATCCAGTTTTGATTTATTCATTACTGCCCGTGGCCCGCAAGCGTTAAATGTAATTATTTACGACATCACATTCAAAACCTCAAAAATATTTTTTTTTCTCCACTATTTAACGACATCACATTCAAAACCTCAAAAATATTTTTTTTTTCTCCACTATTTAACGACATCACATTCAAAACCTCAAAAATATTTTTTTTTTCTCCACTATTTAATGGATGTTATTATACATATAAACCTTCCTCTTCAATCACTCTATCTGTTTAAAAAACCGCATAGTTTTAAAGATTTAAGCATACATAGGGACAGAGAAAGCGACTTTGTTTTATACTATGTAGTGATAATCTGGATTCAAATCCTAAGTGCGGTGGGAACAAGTGTTTTTAGGGTTCCGTAGCCAAATGGCTAAAACGGAACCCTTATAGTTTCGTCATGTCCGTCTGTCCGTCCGTCCGTCTGTCCGTCTGTCCGTCCGTATGTCACAGTCATTTTACTCGGAGACCATTGACTCTATCTATACGAAATTTACTAATTAGGTGTATTCCATGAACCGCACAAGGATTCTGTAATAAAATCTTAATATATATATGAATTAAGGGTAGCAGTCCATACATGTAACTGAGGATTGAAAAAAAAATTTCAACGTATGGCAACGTGTAAGATATCTTTGGATAGTTCTTTTAAAATGATAAGGAGGTTTTATTTTGAGTTTTTTTATTAAGCCAGTAGTTATTGATATATTAGCTCCTAAAGTCGTAAAAATTGTGTCCCCCTCTAACTTTTGAACTATGGAATTTAAAATTCTGGAAAAATTTGAGCTTGTAGAATACCACATGAACTTTCATCCACATTTAGTTTGAAGAAGATAGGTCTATAAATTTAAGAGATATATAAGTTTTTCCCATAACTTTGTTTTTCATATTATTACTTTTAATAATTACTATGAAATTACCAACTTATTTTTGCGGTCGGTTTTAATTCGTTATTATTTTTAAAACCGTTAAGATTCTTCATAACCTTACCATCACCCATTTACGCCTGTTTTCTCGATTTATCCAAGGCATTTTAATTACGATATCCTATGGCAGAAATTAAAACTCACTGGCATGCCTGAAGAGATCAACAGGATTTTTAAGTTTTGGTATAAGAATCAGGTTACTGTTGTGCGATGGTCAGAGAGCTACTCAAGGTCTTACAGGTTGGAATGTGGGGTGAGGCAGGGTGGCCTGATCTCACCCAAGTTGTTTAATCTGTATGTGAATGCTCTAATACAGACGCTCAGTAGCACTCGTGTCGGATGTCATATTGACGGAGTCTGTTTTAATAACATTAGTTACGCAAACGACATGATTCTGCTGAGTGCATCTGTCTGTGGGTTAGCAAAACTGCTAAGTCTTTGTGAGAACTATTTCAAATGTCATGGCTTAGTCTATAACTGTAAGAAAAGCGAATGCATGGTCTTTCAGGCCAAGGGAAAATCGATTCCATCTATTGTACCTGCTATCAAGTTACACGGGGTTCCACTAAAGAAAGTTGAATGCTTTAAATATCTTGGCCATGTAGTATTCTATGACTTGAAAGACAATGCAGATATTGAGAGAGAACGCAGGGCTTTGTCTGTTAGGGCAAATATGATTGTTCGCAGGTTTGCTCGTTGCTCAATGCCAGTCAAAATAACGCTTTTCAGAGCTTACTGCACCACATTTTACCCTAGCAGCGTGTGGGCAGACTATACGCGGAAACAGTACAACGCCCTGCGTGTACTATATAACAATGCTTTCAGGATGCTAATGGGTATGCCTCGTTTTTGTAGTGCATCGGGGATGTTTGCCGAGGCGTATGTGGACTGTTTTTATACCATTATGCGAAAGCGGTGCACATCGTTGTTGCGCAGGATTCGTTCCAGCTCAAGTGGCGTCCTGAGAGCATTTGTTAATAGATTCGATTGTTTGTATGTGAACCACTGCTGTCGAATTCACGTGCTGACAAATTAATCCTTAAATTAAGTCTTAGGTTAAATAAGTTTTAGAAATTACTAATAAATAGGCGTAAGATACTTGTATTACTAACAACATATGATCCATTGTTGACCGAAATAAAGTTATTATTATATATATTATTATATAACCATGCTGCGGAACCCTTTAGTTTCAACTGTGCGTGGTCCACAACGCACTTGACTGCTAATTATTTACTATTAGCTGGCACTTTTGTGGAAGAGGCTAAGTACCATCGCAGCTTCAGATATTCTATCGGAAAGCAGTATTGTATTTGGTATAACATTTATTCGATTTTGTTGCGAGGTTTTGACGCTAACTCTATTAGATAGCCAGCTTTATTTTGTTGCATTGATGTTGAATTTATGAAGGAGCACCAGTGAGTCGTTGACATTTTGTCTATACAGAAGGGCTTGTCTATAAGTCTATGGTGTACCATTAGTCTATGCTACATGTATGGTATGGTACATGGTAAATACAGCCTCTATTTAACACGTTGCTTCACTTCAGTAGTGTATACGTTATCTTATAATTCTTTCTTTACGGTAAAGCACGGGACAAGTTAAAACATCAAATTAAGCTGTAGGTAACGTAGGGTTTTTCCTATTTAAACTCCATTTATGATTGCAGATTTTGACGGTAAAAGGAAAACCCTGTATCATGTTATATCTTAAATGTATTTTTCATGTTTTCGGTTCAACATTTATGCAATAAATATTCAATATCTTTTAAGTTTACCATGTTATAAAATATTCGCGACAAACGAGTCAATAGCTGTTAGAATGTTGTTTGGTGTATTTAATTCTTTTTTCATATGGCAAATAATTTTCTGGTACACAAAGCTCCAGTTAGTAATAAATTATGCAAATATTTCTTTACATTTTTAGATCTAAAGTCATCAATCATCCGTGATGTTTGGCGTAGCATTTCAAAGGCAGTATTTCTTGCCTTTGAATCGAATCTTTGTGACGTAAATATTTATTCAGATAATATGTTTGTACTCATTATACGAGTTTTGTAAATAAAATGTATAAATGTTTTTCTTTGAACTATCCTTACTTTGAAATATATATATATATATATATATTTCTAGAGCTCTTTTATACAAAACGAAAGGTAATGGGCAAAATAATTAATTATCTAAAGATGCAAATAAAGCCTTTATTTTCACACCTTATACTTATTTTGCTCCTATACATTTAAATTTATTTGATAAAAATTTGTATTAGTTTTTATTTTTTTATCGTATTATTTGACGTAGAAAAATTTATGAAAACTCAATATGCCAATTTTTCCTTTAAAATATTAAACAGATTAGCAAAGAACTTGATTTTAAATTTATTGGACACAACTCATTCTACATAATTCCTCTAGAGAAAAGATAAAAAATTACATATTTATTATTTAAAAACCAAAAACGCCAAAACGCCAAAAAAACCCGGTAACATTTTCGACCGCGTACGAAGGCTAATACTAATACTGTCAAGGCCAGTGGGACTAACAATTTTGTTTTCTGAAAAAATAGGTAAAAAAACTATTTATTTTAACATTCATTATAATTATTGTATGTATTTTGTAATCAAAACCATGTTTAAATTATAATCTCGTAATTTACCTATAAATTACCTATAAGTTATGAAATTATTACTTTTATAATGCAAAAATTACTATGTATAACTTTTACACTGCTTATTACGCCTTGGGCTGTATATTGTCTTGTATCAATTTAATTTTGTAAGTTATAAAGAAATAAGAGCAAGTTCTACATTCGGTCCGCAGACATTCTCGAAGTTTGGAATATCGCCAAAATCTTCAATGTTTGTCTTACTTTTAGTTACACAGAAGTACATATTTCTAGTGAACTATTTCTTACATCTTGAGTAAAGCTTGAAGTTTAATTCATTTGTCTCTTCCTTAATAGACTAGATCTTCTAGTTAACAGCAAGCTGACTTTTAATACAACTTTCTTAATCCTCAACTGAACTCACCATTGTTCATTGTATTATGAAAAAAGTATGTACATAAATTGTTAAACTTTCAACGCTTCCAAAGTTTTTTTATCGCTGTATTCAGCACCTGCGGGTCTTAAACTTTGACTCTCAAATTGAAGCATTAGAGGATTTAATTAATTTATCTTGATAGCAAGAAAGAAGTTTATTTTGCCATACGACAAGTCTGATCGTGGATAAACTCACTCAAGCTGATGGTATGGCTTAAATGCCCGCCTGGTTCCTACCACCGTACGTTGGTGAAAAACTCTTAAAGTTACTTCTCGATAGCCACGTTTCGAGGTCAATCAGGTTTTACCAGTTACATCTTTAAGGTCGGCAACACACGGTTGGCATGGCCTCTGGTGTTCACAGCACATCCTTGAGGTGTGCCCCGCGTGGAACGCGGAGCGTAGAGTCCTGGTCGAAGAGATTAGAAGGAACCTCTCCCTGCCAGCAGCCGTATCGGCGATGTTAGGCAGGGAATTGGCATGGGAGGCCGTTGTCTTCTTCTGTGAGACCGTTATGATCCGGAAGGAGACGGCCAAGCGGGATCGAGAGAGGGCCGATCCTGCTAGACCCCAACGGCGGCGAAGGCGTCGACCACCTGATGCCGCTAGCCATCCCGGCCCCTCAGCACCGTTACCTGGGGCTATATAAATAGGGCTCACCCTCGGGCCGTGGACGTGCAGAGTGGGGTATCTGTGCGTCCGTGATGAGCGGCCCTAAGGAGGACGGCAGTCGGTGTGGTCCCCGACTGCCGTGTGCGCTTGCATGGGAAGCGCTGGGGGCTTACCATCTCGCCCCCCCGGGACCGAGCTCCGCTACCAATCGGAGCCATGTCAGGTCGCGTTGGTTTGTTCTCCAAGAGTTCCGTAACCTGACAAAAACACTGAGGTCGGCCACCGAGGAGGTTTTAGTGGGTCCCCATGACGTTTCCACCTTGTCATGGAACCCCACATAAGCCGGTTGTTCCGCCCCAGGACGCCGGGTATCTGGCAGTAGATTTCTTCCCCGACAACAAAAAAAAAGGCCTCTGGTGTTGGAGATGTTCATGTTAGGCGATAATCGTTTGACATCAGGTGAGAATGACCCCTAGGCCCCTAACGATAAAAAAATACAGTCACATGTTCGTTAGTTCATTTCTATGGCTTTTTATACCCTGGCGGTAGTATGCAAGCACATTGAAGATCATGGTATTACCACAATATGCCTGTTGCCAATTTAATGGTAGGAATGGACAGAGAAGCAGAAATTTGTTTGTAAACAGTTAATTGACCCTATGAAAACTTATTTTGTACTTGCTTATTAACTTTCTTATTAAGCAAGTTTATAAATGTTGTACAAAAAGTTCCACTGCAAGATTTTGACATAGCTAAGATACATCCCTACTAGTGTTGTGACGTATTTGTGTTGTAGCTCAACTACCGTCTGTAACTATACGGTGACTTTTCTAATTTCTGCGACTACAATTTGCCGTCACGTATGTTAATATTTATCTTTGTTTTTGAATTTTTATTTTATTTACATTTATTATCATCTAGCCATTCCTGTTGTCTTTATTTGTTATCCGATAACAAAACTAGAAGAAATCAATTAATAATCGTGCGGATCACCCTGAAAATAACACATATCAATGTGTTATTCGAATATTAACTTTTCAGGGTTCTTTACCCAAAGGGTAAAACGGGACCCTGCTACTAAGACTCCGCTGTCCGTCTGTCACCAGGATATATATCAGCAATCGTCATAGTTAGACAGTTGAAATTTTCACAGATGATGTATTTCTGTTGCTGCTGTAACAACGAATACAAAAACTGAATAAAAATTAAAAAAATTGTATGGGACCTTTCGTGCGAGAGCCCGATTCGCACATAGACGGTTTTTATATTACACAAGTATACGGTTTTTATCTTATTAATTAATAAGACGACTATTTATGGTGATAATAAAGGTGAAAACACAACCTTACTAATAACAGTACACAGACATTATAATTGCTACTACAAAACATCTTAGAGAATATTCACAATTTTGTTATACAATAATTCCATAATCAAGAACAGGTACAATTAATTAAGATTTGAATAACAGTTGTTCACTTAAATGGGTTAACCGACACAACTGAGCAATGCTTTCACATCACATTAAATTAATAGATTTGTTGTGTTTAGTCAGCATTATAATTGTTGTGTTTGTTTGAGGTTGTTCAATTCAATTCAATTCTCGGATTAATAGCTTTTATTTGGTGGTAATGGAGCGAGGTTGTTATAAGATTCTTAATAGCGATATATTGAATGCAATAATTAGTAATAGTGTAGCCAAATAGCAAAAACACTCTATAGTTACATTATCCTCAATGCTTAATTCATCACAGCTCTACTACTACAAAACTTTGCCTGTAACTATGTGTTTGTGTTACTACACAACATAAACACAAGATATAAGAAATAATATATATAATTATTATTTTATTCAAGTAAAAATAATTTTTAAGCTAAATAATAAATGTACATATCTCTACACAATATGTAGCATTACTTAGGACGTCAAAAATACATTCAATAGGAGAATTTGTGGTTCTCAATCATAACAAGAATCCTTTGTCAGTACACTTCACAGCACATAACACAACAATGCTTACCTGAGTATTTGGAAATGAGGGCACGTAGAGACTTTCCACAGAGAATATTCGTCGAATATGAGAAAGTTCAAAATACATATTGTAAGTTTTGCATGTATTTCAAACGAATGTTGTATGTACTTGCACACTTATGTATGTATAATGAAAAATTAATTAATATATATGTAGTATTCAATGATGAGACTTGTGGCGTTCTGGTAGTGAGGCTGCTTTGAACCACGACGGTCGCGTGTTCACTCGGAACAGATGTTTGTTATAAATATCTGTTTCGGTCTGGGGAGACTCACAAGGACAAACTTGTGAGCCTCCTCAGCGTGCCTTGTAGAGCACGTTAAGCTGTCGGTCGCGGTTATTATCATAACATCTTATATGTAATAATCGTTGACTCATGATAGGTAATTAGCTCTCATCCAAGGAGTTACTGGTTCGCCCATAGGTTTTTGGAGGTTAAATGGCATTCACTCTGTGTAAAAATTAGTAACCTGTAAAATTAGGATAAGAGTATAAACAGACCCCGGGTAAATACTGGTAATAATTCTAGGAAGAAGAAAATAGTATTTGCTTGACGTAGCTGGGGTGATATTAATAATAAAATAATTTATAAATATTAAATTCTTTGAAAAAGCTAAAAAAACATTTATAACGAATCGAGGACCTCCTACATTTTTGAAACCAATTAAAAAGTACGAGTTGAGATAACGAGAAGAGGATATGAAAATTGTAAGTAGACAGTTACAAAATCATTCTCTGCATTCAATTATTTTTCCCATATACATTTCTAACTATTGTTAACACTAGGAATTTTTACAGAAA
Source organism: Hestina assimilis (assembly GCA_023373885.1). Taxonomy (NCBI): domain Eukaryota; kingdom Metazoa; phylum Arthropoda; class Insecta; order Lepidoptera; family Nymphalidae; genus Hestina; species Hestina assimilis. Next base: position 9,523,084 of record CM041754.1, read on the forward strand.
AATTTTACTCACGTAGTTTCAATTTTATAGTGGCTGAGCGACAAGTGCAGTCGTCTGTCAGTTACTTCTACTGCAGTTAATGTAACGAATTTGCTCTCAAATAAATGTAAAAAAATAAGATTGTTGTTTTGTTTATTTTGCCTATACATGCTCATTATATAATAATAATCTTTTTATTGTTTAAAACTGTGTTTGTACATAAGTTGTTACATTTCTAATTTGAATCAACAGTTTTACCCTTTTCTGGGCGTACAATATTATTAATTGATATAAATTTTAAATGATTAATACATTCAATTTAAGTAATTATAAATTAAGAAAAACATGCATACAAGAAAAGAGCCATAAAATGTCGATTAGACGTCAATTATTCAAATTAAATATATTGGTAAGAAACATTTAAACGAATATTTAGGAAATCAAATAGTATATGAATAATTTCAGATTTTGTACAAAATATAATGCTCGTTAAGGATTTCACAGTTTGTTAGTTAAAAAATTTTGAACACGTTTCATACAATCCGCTAAATTTCATTTTATATTTTAGAATTGTGAGGAACAATTACGGATGAAAATTAAAAATGGGAAGAAAAAATATTACTTTTCAAAAATAATTTTTATTTCAACTTTAATAATGACAAATCCTTCCTAGAATTAATCCCGATATCCAGGGTATGCTTATACTCTTATCAGGAAAAACTAGTAACCTATCAAAGGTTACTAGTTTTTTCACAGAGCGACTGCCATCTGACCTCCGCAACCCTAAGGGCGAATCAGTAACTCATTGGATAAGACCCAATTAAACTTTAATAATGACAGCATTATATTAAAATCACATCTCTCGAAATGTTATTTCAGAAATAAGAACTGATAAAACTTTATTGAGTGCCGCTAAAACTTTAACAAACAAAATTATTTCGAAATTTTATAATTATCATCTTGAAAATGAGACGTTAAATAAATAAAGTAAATTATTTTATATATTTTGTTGTATAAAAATGAATAATAATGTGTTAATTAACAAAGTTTTTGTACGATGTTCTGTTCAGCTCAGGCACACAGACTTTCATTTTGCGAGTATTTATGTAATTTCATGCTTCACTGAATGAATTAGATTTTTAGGATTCCACGTCTAAAGAGTAACCAATATACACATATACTTTTTAACTTTTTTTTGTTGCTTTATAATATTATTTACGTAGTATATAACACTTTCTTGGACGCCGCAAATATATGAAGTTAGCAAAAAAATGTTTGCAGCAACAGGGTCTATTCGAAGACTCCGTAATCTTTTACCGATTCCCACCAAAATTGCGCTAGCACACAGCATCCTTTTACCGATTCTTGATTATGCTGACGTTTGCTATCTCGATCTGAGGGAAGACCAATTAAATAAACTTGAGCGCATTCAAAATCTTTGTATAAGGTATATATTTGGGCTTCGCAAATATGACCACGTCTCTGAGTTTCGCAATAAGCTTAAGTGGCTTCTGATCCGCCTTCGCAGGAATAGTCACATTCTTTCTCTACTCTACTGTATACTGTTCAACTCAAATACTCCATTCTATCTTAAACAACGGTTTGAATTTTTAACGGACACGCATGGCCGAAACCTTCGGTCAAAAGACACTCTTTTGCTTAAAATACCTCCGCACTCCTCTTCTTTCTACTCCGAATCTTTCACGTTTCATGCAGCTCGTCTGTGGAATTCCTTGCCGCTGGACATAAGACATGCTAAATCTGTTTTTACTTTTAAAAAACTATTGAAATCGTATTACTTGTCTTTATAATTATGTAATTCTTTTTTCCACCTGTCGTTTTTATATATTTTGTATTTGTTTTATATATTTAAGTATGTATTTGTATCTAATTGTTTTCTATTTCTCCCTGTACATGGTGCATATATGTATGTATTGAGTATATTATGTAATTTTATTTATGTATAATATATGTATATATTTATGTAATTATGTATATTATTATTATTTATATCATTATTCAATTTCAGCTTGTTAGTGCCACTGTACACCTCCTCCACCGCTTGTTATTCATTATCATGTCCTCTATCCAAAGGTTGTCTGGAAGAGATCGCTGCCTTAGCGATAAGACCGCCTTTTGTGCTACCGTTTTATTTCTTGTTAAATTATATGTGTCGGTTATATTGGTGTGCAAATAAAGTGTATTATTATTATTATATACTGACGTGACGTAGTATATACTACAGGTCCTTCCATACAAATGGCCAGACTCGCTGGAGCTCCTTCATAAATTCTATATCAACGCAACGAAACGAAGTTAGTCACATGCTAACTTTACTCGATTAAGTTGCAAACTTGCATGCGCTTCGGACTTTATGTAATTTTTTTATTAACCATTTACAATTTAATTTCTCAGGTACTTCTGTTATATTTTTATTTCTTATAAAACATCAACATTTTTTATAGTAATCAAGAGATTAATTTTGCAAAATCTACAACTATCAATATAATCAAAATAATGATAATGACGACGTTGTGGCGCAGCGGTAGCGAACGTGCCTTAAACGCCACAGGTCGCGGGTTCGATTCCTGCTCGGTGCATAATATGTTTGTATTGACCATGCAAGCATATTTTCCGGTCTGGGTGTATTTATCCTTGTCAATGTGAATGTTTCCGGACACCCGACACAGGATATTACTATCCTAATGGAGGCCGTTGAGTGTGCAGTGTGCAGCGTTTAAAACAAAAATGAATATATTATTGCCAGATTTCAATAAAACTTCCACATCACTCGAAAATCTTTTCCGCTTTGAAGATAAAAGCAATGCTTTATTTTCTGCACTTATAAAGTTTTTCCACGCTTAAACCACCTGAGAAACAATTTATCGCTTGGTAGATTATTTGACGGGAATGGTGAATTTTTAGAAAATATTTTTTTTTTGAAATAATAACGGGTTCCATATACGCTGAAGCACATATGGCTCAGTTTATTTGGTTAATTATGGTGTCTACTGTCTGGACTGTGAATGGGTTAAAAAATAAATAATGAATCTAAATTTTTTTATTGAAAATATTATTATTTTTTAATTGTTTAAGTTTAAATGAGATAATAAAATATTTTTATGAATAATATAAGGAATAATTTATAAATAATAAAGGAGTAAATTACTGGCACTGAGGAGCTTTATCTTAAATTATCGTGACAATAAATTATACGGGGGTTTTAGTTTTCCTCTCACATACAATACAATTAAACCTTAAACAACTATCAAAACAAAGGGCAATTTACTTTAATGAAGCGGTGCATAAATTAATAGTTTAACAATGACACAGAGCACAAATTAACATAATTATTCAAAGCAGTAAAGAGACAAGCAATATAAAAACTAAAAAGAAAAAATGTATATTTTCTACAACAAAAGTCGGAGCCATATGTGGCAATGTTTTATTTTTCTTTTACAAAATATATTTTTTTCGTTTTAGTTTTGAAGTTGGTCTATTTTCTTAAAGTTTTTAGTTACGTATGTAAGAAATGTACTTAAGATACCATTGTTAGTACTGGACCTAATTAAAATGGAACCACACGCATTAGCTTTCAAATAAAAAAGAATCATCAAAATCGGTTAACTCAGTGGAAAGTTATGAGGTAACAAACATAAAAAAATACAGTCGAATTGAGAATCTCCTCCTTTTTTTGTCGGTCAGTTATAATATTAAAATAGTACGGACAAATACTCGCTAGAGACTTTAAGAATAACGATAAAAAATATCGATTATTGCGGTCGACTGAGCATGAAAGTGGCGAGACAAAAGAAAACTTAAAATCCCCTTAATTCTTTTAAATCGACTCACCCCAACGTAGCCCAATTTTCTCGAGCTAAAGAAGAACCTTTTTTGTCGATCATCTTCATCTCTTTATACATTTTTGTCGGCATCATGCATTTAAATTACTGTTAGTTTGATTATTTTAACGAAATTTACTTTTTGTGACAAGTATATCGGATTGATAGTATTTGGCTTCCAACTTGACCTTTTCAAAAGCTTTTTTTTATGATTTTTCGCCGTATATAATGAATATGTGTAGTCTAATATTATGGTTTTCGATATTTATATTAAGTGAAATAGACAGTTAATATAAGTATATAAATATAAAACCACGCCTGTTGTTTTATCAGTATTCATTTTGAATCAAACTAAGCTTAGGATAGCCTTTATGAATTCATCCAAGTAGGTTAACATTATGAACAACTTATTGTAAGCAACAATACTTTGAATCCCTTTACTATATAACACAATATATTGCACAGCACTGTAACTACTACATCGGATTTCAACGATTCATCCTTTTATATGCGGGACGACAATAATTTTCTGAACCATAAAATATTGAAGTAACCATGAATATGACGTTTCGCTAGAATGACATGTTTTCAAATATTGTCTTTCAACGTTGTCCAACGTATTGAATAGGTTCTATACTTCGTCATGCGCCAACAGATATTAATTACAATGTAGTTTAAGCAATCACACAAAGATACTACTGATACTGTTACTTTACGCCGATTTACTGTAAGATATAGGGTAGTACTTCCTCGGTCGAGCCGGGCCATTTGAGCTGAGAAAAGCATGGCTCTACTACTAAACTTGTGTTTTTTTTTGTTTTAAACAAATCAATGTTTTTCTCACTTAGCTACGTTTTATTCAGTGGGTTGTGAGCGTAATTTACAATAGGCAAACGATATTAAATTGCGTTGCCAAATTCATCGGAAACTTCTGGCTTTCAATTCAGCAGCCCAATCGTTCTGCAGAATAAGCTTTTCTATTTTACATTGAATTCGTGACGTAATTCAGTAGGGTTGAAAATTGGTGCTTACTCGACCATCCGATTAAATTTACAGAAATAACAACCAGTTTTAGTAACATTTTATCTAAAATAAATTCTTATAAGTTTTCAGTTTGCCTGGATTTATATGTATTTAAAAATGAATTTTCTGGTGTAATATTTGTATTCAATCTTTTTAGAAGAAAAATAATCAATTGAAAATAGTTTTATTTAATGATATGCCGGGACTAGACTCTCATTTAGCATTATATTTTCCTTTGTTTTTGTATATATTAAGGAAGTGCTTTGTAAGTATAAAAATAATATATAAAAAAAGGAAAAAACAAGTACTCATACAATTATTATGAACAGATATTAGCAATAAAAATGATTTTACTATTTTGGTTAATTTTATTTAATTTCAATTCATAATTACCAATTATTTGGAATATTAATTTACCTCGATATAAATAGTCTTACTTTATTTATTAGCGAAATAAAAAATAGCGCAATGACTAATAAAATTATGTGTAAACGAAAATGCATTTTTTTTTAATGTTGTTCAGCTTGTATTACCTAATTATTATTTTGCCATATTAAAATGGTTCATTTAAAAGTAAAATATATTTGCAACTGTCAAGAAAAATAATTCAAGTTGTAAAAAGTCAGAGTATATTCAGTAATAATAATAATAATAATAATTTATTTTCTCGCCACAATATTGCACAAATGTTTAATATTGTGGGAGACTGGTGCCTAAACTAAGCACTAGGCCTGTATTTCAGGACACCAGGTCTCCCTCCTTATGTTTAATTTACATTTAATAATTTAGGATTGATACAAACACAATATAATCCTTATAAAAATAAAAAATAAAAATAACAATAAATGAGTGACTCGAACTTAGGCTTAATTAATTAATCAATTACGTAGTGTTAGTAAAGTTAGTAGTTGTTTATTTATGTCGTGTATCTGATCTGTATAGCAGTTGTGTTGATGTTGGTGTATGTGTTGTGTGTTGCGTGTGCATGTGGATGTGGAGTGTTAAACGTTTCATTGCTAATTTATTTGTATATAATGTACTTGTGCTGTTACAGTTACGATACTATATTAGGGCAAAAGTAGTTTTTCAGTATCATCATAGTTAAGTTCTTGCAGGAAGGCATTAAGTTTCTTTTTGCACGTAATCTTGTTAAGGTGGAATATAGATAACTTCCTGTTTATTTTGTTATATAAAAAGCCTCCCAGATGACAGAAGAATCGATTTGAGAATTTTGTGTGGTGGATGTGGAGACGTTCCACAGGGTTGTATCGTCTTTTAGCATGTGATGTCAAGGTGTAGTAAGGCAAAAGAGAATGTTGTTTCAAGACGATGTGACTGATAAAAAGTTGGCGCACTGTCAGAACCTTTGCTTCCTTGTAAAGGAGGACTGTTGGGTAGCGGTAAGGAAGAAAAGACGATACTTTCAGTATAGCTCTCTGTGTTCTCTCAAGCTGGATCATGATGGTTTTGAAGCTCCTCCCAGACAGAAATACAGTACGTTAGGAGGGACTGTGCGAGAGCGAAATATACTGATTTCTTTAAATTCTCAGCGGCTACTCGCCTCAAAGTTTTAAAAACGTAAATCAGTTTCCGTAATCTATTGTTGATTGCTTCAATGTGTTCCTGGAACCTAAGGTTTCTGTCTATGACTACCCCCAGGTATTTTACGTGATTAACACTACGAATATGTATGCAACTACATGTATTTTGTCGTTGTTGGCAGGTGTGTGACACAAGAGAATAAGGTGCTAATGTATGTGGAACATTACTGTTTTTTTAAGAGAAAAGGTTAGGTAGTTTGTTTTTTCCACGTTTAGTGTAAGAACGTTGCTACGTAGCCAATGTGACACAGTGTTTAGGCCCAACTGAAATTCAGTAATTCTCGTTTTCGGTATTCGAAAGACAAACGAGAGAATAAATTAAATATTAAATTTAACGAGCTCACGCCAGCCATTTTGTTGCTCATAAAAAGGTTTCCTCTAGCGGTCCTTCATAAGAAGTAATTATTATTTGTTTAGTACATTTTAGTTAAAAGAGAGTTCGTACGTCTTATTATTTTTCAAATGATTTTTATTAACAAATGTTCCATCGTTTGAAGCAAAATTTAAAATAACTACTAAAACCAACCCACAGTAATAATTATCATCATACATAATAAATAAATAAAACTGTATACCGAATTATTCGTTTTCTTAAAATAAGTAATGTAAGTAATTTAGTGATATTTTTAACTAAAATTACATAAAATACTGTTTACGATTCAAGTAAATAATAAAGTGATGATTCGAAAATAAAATCAAAACTAAACAGCAAAGTATTCTATATTAATGACTGTGGTATTTTTGTAGAGTACTCTAACTATCTGTAATTATCATTAATGACTAAAAATTTTTACGCAACTTTAAAAAAAGAGATTCTACATATATTTTACGCATGTGTGATTATATGATTATTGATTTCTCGGCTTTGCAAAATTTTAAACTGTTAATATTTATAGATAAATTCACATATGTTTTTTTATGATCATCGAACTGAAAATATTATTGATAACTAAACTAAGTCGCTACTAGTTGAAGTCAGTTTTTTTACAGTCAAATATAAAAGATTATATTTTTTTTTACGCATATTCAGTATTTTGAATAAGTCATATGTATAATTGCTTTAATGTCGTTTCAACTTTGTCACACAAGTCACTCATCCTTTGAAAGTCTGCATGACAAATTTTACATGGTGTTGTGAGTCACGGGATATGTGACGCTTCACGGTATCTGAGCTTTAGGGTGTGCCGATGTCGGGTCAGCCTTATTTAGCTATGTTTTGGCTTTGCTAAAATTTTGTGTAATTTTTGTACTTTTAGTTAAAAAGTTTGAAGCTACACAAGTATTTTCATTTAGGAATGAAACATATTATAGCATTTGTGATATTGGTTTCATTTTATCACAGGATCAAACAAGCAGGGATAAAATTTGATTTGTAAATATAATATAACTTTACTATGTTTTAATATGCTTTAACAGTTTCGTCGTCCTCGCCGGCGAGAACGAGGTCCTTTGTTTCGCACGTCGCGTCACGTCGGGTGAGTCTATCGTATAGAATGCGCTCCGAGCGCTGCCTCCATCTCCGATGACGTCCTTAGCCGTGGTTCGGCTTCGCAGGAGGCACCCTAAGGACGGAATCAAATTTGAGCCCCGTGAGGGCTGTCCCTTTATCACGGCTGAGTCTCAGTACTCGGCGCCCCCGCCCGGTGACGCTGTCAAGGCCAGTAGGGCCAACAGCAATACACATTCCGAAAAAAAAAAAAAAAAAACAGTTTCGTGTTTTGGTAGTCTCAGAGTTATCAGTGTTGTAATTTTCTGAATGAATGTACAAAAACTATCCATACTGTTGTGTTTCATTCCATAAATAAGAACGTCTGAGGTCAATGCTCATAACTTCCTTTGTTTCTTTAGTTTTCTCATATTCTTCCCTTCCTACTCTTGGGGTCAGCAATGATACTCTTAGAGTTGTAAACTTTTAAAGATTGCGGTAACGATTATAGAGGTTAAATTCTAGTTTGCCGCTATTATGGTGTACCTTTATATTAAAGATATATACACACATAGACAGTATTGCATCCTCAAGATCGTTTAAGCGAAGCTAAAGGATAAACTCGACCCGAATGCTCGGGACCCGTGAAACATCTTACATTAGGAAACCATGCACTAATCTAGTCAGAGAAAGTTTCAAAGATACGGATGTACGAGTATATAGTATACTTTACTTTTAAAATGTATATCATTTCTTAGATCTTAGTGAAATTTAAGATTTAAGCATTGAGTATACGATTTTCCTCGACTTAAGACTCTTCCATGCGCGATCATTTCACGCCAACTTTTACCAATGCTTTCACCTCTAACCTTGTAAATAAAAATTAACTATTAATAAATACATATATAATAAACTGTTTTTTTATGAATGTGTATTGCTTTTGGCCCTACTGGCATTGACAGCGTCACCGGGTGGGGAGCCGAATACAGAGACCCAGCCGAGAAAATGAGACCGCTTTCACAGGGGCTCAAATTTGATTCCGTCCTTACGGTGCGTCATGCGAGGTTGAGTCACGGCTAAGGACGTCATCGGAAATGGAGGAAACGCTCCGAGCGCATTCTAGCCGATGGACTCATTCAACGGTGTAAGCGCTTCGTGACGTGTGGAACAAGGGACCTCGTCTTCGCCAGCGAAAATAATAAATCAAAGCTTCAGATTCACTATAACAAAAAATTAATAGCAAAACGTGAGCAAAACATTCCGTAATTTTATTTTTATGCCAAATAGTACAAACTAATTAAAATCTTATCTGTGAATAAATACATTTTATCAGTTAATTGAAGCAATTTATCATGCTTTCAATATTCCACAACCAAGCTGGAATTATTTTGTTACACAAACAATTTTCCAACACCGTTATTTCATTACAAATTTTGTCTAAGAATTATATGATTAACAAAGAGTAATATGTAGTGTGTCATTATAGCATTGATATACAAAATTATTTAATAAAACAGTAGTTTGAATGTTTGAAAAGCAAAAAAACAACAACCAAATTTGACACAGGAAATTTAAATTCTCGTATAGTAGTAGGGGCTAATTAGGTTTTATCTTTTGAAAAGTTCTGTTCTTTAAGTTCATTATCTTTTTTATCTTTTTCGACGTAGATTCTATGAAATCGGTTTGTTCAAAAACATTGTTCATATCGCATAGTATAAGAAATCAGCAGAATTGAGAAACATTCCCTTTTGAAGCCGCCTGTATTTAAACACATAGCATTCTTGCTGAACTGCGAATAATTATGAAATGTGCAGTGTGCATTAAAACTATATTAAACGAATTTCTAAAGGGACTTTATTTGTAATTATTATAAAGACCTGTTAACAGTATGAAGAGAATTATCACCAGTTTTCATTCCAAAGTAAATTGTTAGTAGGTGTTGCGACGTGTAGCCGCATTAACCTAACACTACTTCAAATCTCTCTTTGCGCCAGGTCGCTTGCGGCTTGCACTACATTTGCTATGAAACACATACGGGATGTGTTATATAAGAATGTTGGCTATCAATTTAAAGTAAGTAATAAATAAATAAAATTGAAATCAAAATGTGTGGTTAAAACTATTTCAAAATGCAGTTTCGTATTTAAGCATTGTTATTCATTCGCCAAGATGGTAAGAAAGCGTTCAAATCCTGGCAAGCACCTCTGACTTTTAAAGTTGTTTCAAATTTATCTCGTGTTTGGCGGTGAAGATACCTGCATGTTGCAGAACAAATTTTACGATATGAACATCAACCAATCCTAGACGTGTTAGGTCTTAAATGCAAATGAAGCAATGGTATTAGCCTTTGCGCTTGGACTCTACTTCCACTTACCGTGACGAGTATTGTAATTTACCCCAGATCTAGCTAAAAAGGCCTTTTCTGTGAATAAGTAAGTGTAATGCTTGATATTTATATCACAAAATTTTTAAATATTAAAATATTTCCAATAAAATATAGTTGCGTAGTAAAGTGGAATCTCAACGAAACGAAAACGTTCCTTTAAATTTTAAATAAATATAAACATTACGCGTTAGTCTACATATATTATTGTTACATGTTTTCGTTTTCAGTCCATTAGTAATATACATTTTGTATTACTCTGTTTTGGAATAAAGGTAATGAAAAATTCTTAGAACGCAAAATAGGAGTTCAAACAAGGAGCAAATTAAAATATACTGAGAAATAGAACTTATTCATATATTCTATTACCCTTAGGCAATGTGGACTTGCCTCATAAACAATTTTACCATCATGTCTCATTGGTTACTATTATAAAATATGTAATAATGTTATAAATGCGAAAGTAATGCCTAAGCCTACCTTTTTACGAAAAGAAGACTTGAATGGATTCGACAATGTCGATGACAAAATCCATGAAACCTTATATTTAGACACTTGATTCTTAGATAAATAAATATTTATTCTACCGTTTTTAAACTTTAGAATCCCTGTAGGGTTGTGAAGAAGGTGATAAAAGTTTGTATGGAAATTCAAACAATATTCAGTCAATATTTTCTATACGAATATTTATCGGAAAGTTTTGTTTGATTAGTTAAAATGCAATCTTAATATTATTTTGATTTCACTTTGAACCTAATTCTGAAGGTAAGAGCTTCTAGGAATTTATAAGATTTTTGTGGAAAAGGATATTACGTGAACGTGTGGCGATTCCGTGGCTCATTAATCGAATAATTATCCTTCTGGGGCTGTCGGATAAAAAGTGCTGCCATTTTCGCTATCTAAATCTCTTAAGCTAACTGAGTGACCACAAATTAAAGATCGCTTAACTTCGTTTAAAGCTTGAAGGATTTTCTACAAAGAAGTACAAAGTGTTGACCATTATTTATTATTAGCTTAGTTAAGGGGTATTTTAATCGTTTGAAAATTTATACACTTTTATGTTTAACGTATTATTTTATAAGATGTATTTAGTTATTTGATTATGTATTTTATTTCTTCTTATCCTGATATGACGGGTTACTAGTTTTTACATAGAGCGATTGCCATCTTACCAACGCAATCCTAAGGTCAAACCACCCAATCATTGGATAAGAGCCAAATACCAATCTCATACGAATCTTGATAGGTAAGGTATTATTATCAGATGTTATGATAGCAACCAGGACATACTGCTTAACGTGCTCTCCGAGGCATGGTGGAGAAACCTACAAGAACAAATGCCCAGACTGAAACAGCAGATATTCTGTTCCGAGCGGGAATCGAAACCGCGATCGTCGAGGCTCAAAGCAGAATTGCTGCCAGAACTTCACAACTGTCGTCAGATTCTGTATAATATTTATTTAAATAAACAATGAGTTTATTGATTTTTTTTTCAATCAAATAGCAATGGTAAATTTTTAATTTATATTTCGTTTCTATAAACAACGCTTTATATTATTATATATGTATTATTGCATTTAAAAATATAACCTTTTTAAAGTGTGCATTATTAACTGACTTAAAAAAAGAAGAAGGTTCTCAATTGTACTATATTTTTATTATAATTCGATTTGTATTAAAACTTTTTCGATGAGTCTGAACGAGATGGATAATACTTACTCCGTTACTTTGACATACTTTTTGAAGAGATTGCAAGTTCTAAGAGGCGGCTTTATGTCGGAGCAACGTAAGAATGTTGCTATATATTGATTATTTAGATTATGAGAATACGAAATTCAATCTAAGTTATAAACATAACAAAGGGGATAGGTCACATCAAATCACGGCTTAAAAGGCTACTTGCTACCATCACTGACAATGGATTTACTGTAATAAAACGTAAATGTAGGTACGTGCAGAATTTAACATTTTATCGGTTTAATCAAGTACCTAATATTTCACGTAAAATCATAAGTCTCGTATAAAACCAATTTACCGATTTTGAAAAAACCATCGATCGAATAATAGCTAATGGTGGTGGATTTATTGCAAAATCTTCTTCTTATTTTTTATCTTTCCTGGATTTTAAGGCTTCGTTTTAGGTTATATATTTTATAAAAAAAAAAATAATTAAAAAAAAAATAATAATATACAATTTCATCATGTGCGTCTGCCCATTTGTAAGAGTTATTTTACACGGAGACTATCTTTTAGCTACTCTGTGCTCTATTGGCACAACTGGCCTTTAACCTAAGTGGCTCTATTTAAACGAAATTTAGTAAATAGGTTCATGCTATGAACCAAATGTAACGGTGTTTAAAACAATTGTAGCGTATGGCATTGTTAGAGGCATCTTTGGGTATATCTCTAAAAGTGATAATGAGGTTTTTTGATTAAGTCAATATTTGTTGAGATATAAGTTCCTAAAGTCATAAAAATTTTGCCTTACAGGGGGTAAGTTCTGTAAAATTGATGGTAGCAAAACGGCAAAAGAACTTACAACGAAAAATTTTTTTAAGAAGATTTTTCTATAACTTGTTTTCTTTGTTATATTATTATTATTAATTACTATGAAATTATCAACTTATTTTCGATGTTCACTTCTCATTGGTATTACGGAAATACTAAAAAATAAAATTTTCGTTTCGAGATACGAGTGCTGGAAATTCGATTGAATCTTTCTTATCTTTTGTCTTGTGTTACAATGTAGTCTCAGGTGTGTGTTGGACGCGTTATTAAACTCGCTGAAGTAAACCATTGTTCACATAATACTGTAATCACTTTGTGACAATGTTTTTATGTTCAGTTGCATTTTATCGTGATTCAAATATTTTTTTGATGTACGAGGCAAATATGGACATAGATAATATACTAAAATTGTAAATTTCACAATTTTAGTAGTCTTCAAATTTCAGATTCTTATGATGTAAATATTTTCTCCTCATCTGAGGTGCAAAACACCTGTGGAAACTGCTTTATATCATGTTGGCTTGAAACTTGTTTGCTACCGTGATTATAAACAAAAAAAATATTGTAGGCACCAGTGGAGTGTGGGGACTGACCGAGAGAGAACATTCAACAGTGGATTGACAAAGGCTGTGTGGCGTTTGGATTTGAATGCATATTTATAGATACGCGTTTTCGAACGCAGTCGGGCTACTTTGTCATAAATCGAACAAAAAAGATCTCTATTGTGAATTGTGAGACCTTAGAACCTAGGCCTAATAGATTGATAAGAATTTAAATTATAAAAATTATTATTATTATTGAATTGTAAGATATTTGGAAGAGGTAAATAAAGATATTAAACCACTTCAGTTGAAATGGTGATGTAAAATTTTTTATAGCCAATAGTCTTTTATTTCGTAATCGAAATCTGCAAATTAATACGTGGGTATAAAATTAATATAACAATTGTTAGAATAATTATCGAAGTGTTTCAGTAATTCCATTAGATGAAATCATAATCCGTTGGGATGGTGAAGACGATGAATATGGAGATTGAGTTCAACGCTTAATGACGTAGTTGAGATGTGATAGCGACAACCACTAATGACCAATATATAATAGACGCAGTCTATAGAGTGTAATCATAACCTGTAATAGATAAGATAAATATATGAATGTAACCTTTACTATTGTTAATTAGAGATACAGACGATAGAAATTTTACTCTGATTTCTTTGAATAATATAATTTATATATAAAACAAAAATTGTTTCTATGTCCGGTTTAGACTTTGAAACCATCTTGGTGTGCCTCAAACGGTTCCATCAAATAATGCGAAGATGATTTTCTACTACTAAAATAATTGATTCGGCATATTCGGTCCATTCATGAAGTCCATTTTCCTTATAATTTTTAAAGGTTTGATGTTTATAGTATTCCATAAATAAATAAAGAAGAGTAGAAATACCATAATTTTCGCAATGTTAGTTAGTATGTTAATACGGACGAGTGAACAGGCGGACTGTTCTTTTTAACGGCCTTTTTAACATCATGGGATGAGGAGGAAAGAACAACACAGAGCTAGAACAGCATAGGGTTTGGATCTTTGACGCTTTCACATCGAACAAAATGTAACAGTACTTACAGATATTGCTACTTCACAACGTGAAGTAGTGTCCGAGAGCGTAATACCTCTCCGATCGAGCCGACTCCTTGAATTAAAATGTAATAAAAATCATGATTTCTTTTTAAATGATATACTAAGTTTCTAGTCAATCAAAGTGAAAAAAAATGTAAAAGTTTCATGTTCGCTCTCAAATAAAATACTTTGAATTTTTTTATTGAAATCTGATCAATAATGCAACAAATAAATTATTATTTAAGCTATTAATAATAATTAACTTAATGGCATCTACAGCTGCTGGATTGTTAAATACTTTGATAACATTTAAAATATATATACCAATATTAATATTTTATTTATAAACATCACACTCACATACATTACCCTACAAACATTTTTAATAACTCTTCAAACCATTTGTAATAGTGCATTATAAATTCAATAGTTCATTGAAACGAGCCAGATATCAAAATGATATGCAGTATTTTATTCAAATGGTAGGCAGATAGTGGGTTGGACAAAGGGTCCCGGACCCGGTGGTAGTAATATGAATGTCATCGTGTCGGATGTAAGACTCATTAAGTAAATGATGCACAATCAAATGAACGATATTTAATATTTATTAACATAGTAATAATGCGTTTCATTAATCCTGCTAATATTATAAATGTGAAAGTTTATAACAATGGATTTGGTACACAGATAGGCTATTTATATTACCTGGATTAAAATACGGTACTTTTGTCCCAAAAAATTTAATTTCCGCGGGTTTTCAATAAACGAACTAAATGACCTGAAGTTGGGTATAGATGCGTTTCTTCAAATGAAAAAAAGAAGTTTAATACGATCGTCCGGTATATCAACTACATTAACGCGAGTGAAGCTACGGGCATTGCTAGTATTATCATAGATGTAATAAACTAGAGTGCAGTACTACAGCGTACATACGTATTCCTATCCATGTTTTTACTCTGTGGCAGTATTGCTATTCTAATTTAAAACGCATTCGTTTACGAAATAAATCAATATGTAATCCATTACGCCGGTTTCAAACTAGCGTTTTTTACGAGCGTATAAGTTCGGTTTTTGAAGTCCGTGTAGGTACATATAGGTGCGTTTTTTTATGTGTATTGCTGGCCTTACTGGCCTTGACTGTATCGCCGAATGAGGGAGCCGAGTACTGAGACTCAGTCGGGGAAAAAAAAACTGCGCTGGTGGTGGCTCAATTTTGATTTCGTCCTTGTGGTGCCTGCTGCGCGGCTGAACTATGGCAGGACGTCATCTGGTGGTTATAATGTGATATAAGAGACCGCGCCTTTGATAGCGAGGATATAGGTGCGAGTTTCACACCACGCGCAACGCGTACGATCGCCGAGGCACTTATAATCGCGTAATTATTTTGGTACTCGCTGGAATAGGTCGATGTACACGAGTTCGGTTTTTTGAAGCGCCAATTGAGTTGCACGTGTAAGCGCGTACACCGAAACTACCATGTATGCTAGAAAAAAACATTAGTGTGAAACTGCCCCTATGTTTGAAATATAAATAATTCTTATGCATTTTAGATGATTTGCTTATGGATGAGTCACTATTTATAGATTTTTCAGGAAAAATATCATAAAAGACGCAACAATATTATAATATTATAGCGTCAAGTATACTCACTATTGCCTGAAATATACAGAAGTTTCTGATTTTCAAAAGCTTCTCATCGTGGAATAAATTAACACTCAAACTAACTCAAACATGTTTTGAACTAAGTTGGTTCAAAATAATTAAATCTACTACCTGATTATAACTTACAAGCTGTTCTTAAATGTTGGATTTGATTTGTAAAAATATACAATCACACACATCAGGATTCAAAAGTGAGTGAGAGTCATTCATCATCATTTTACCAAACAATAGTTGATATCTATATTTCACTATTATCATTACTTCGTTCTTCTTTATCATGTGTGATGTTTAAAAAAAATACCTTAGATAGATTTATTTGTGTTTTTTGCACTTGTTCCTAACCTTTCTCTCAGACTAATATATATAATATATTAATTATATATAATATAATTTTTTTTTTTTTTTTCGCGGGTAGATGTGAGTGCAGCCGGTCTAACAAAATTTTCGCTGCTTTGTTTTTTATTTAAAATAATAGTTTTAAAGTTTAGTTTCTACTAAGATGAAGTATAATCATTAAAATAACATCACCAGCTGTTAAAACATATATTTAAACATATTTTGAAATAAAGTTAACAAAGGTTTATAACCTATAGTGTGTGCACATAATGGACCCATACTCAGAGCTAAAACGCAATATGGATGACTTGTCTCATATGTTTTCAACAAGAATGAAGGAATTTGAAGCAACTATCACCACACCAAAATCTGATGCTTCTACTTTGACGAGTGAATTTAATACTTTCAAATCCCTTATCTGGAAAACAGTGTCCAATTTAAAACTTCAACTGGAATTTGTTTTTAAGTGTCTTGATGGCTATGAAATGAAGTCTAGAGCGCAAATTCTTCTTCTTCATGGTGTGCCAGAGCATGAGAACGAGGATATCACCAAGCGCGTCATCAGCATTTGTCACGAGAATCTTAACATTCCCAATATGGACAAAGAATCCTTGATTTCATGCAGGCGACTCGGTAAGCTTGTTAATAAAAATAAACCACGGCCAATACTACTTGATTTCTGTGACTTACAGACCCGCCTTCAAGTTTGGTCTAGCAAAAGCAGGCTAAAAAGCAGTGGGTTAATGCTATCTGAGTTTTTGACCAGCACTCGACACTCTGTGTTTATAGAAGCAAGAAAAATATATGGGGTTAAAGGTTGTTGGACGAGCAATGGCAAAATTGTTGTTGTTTGTTCTTGATGGATCTCGCCGCAAGATTGTTTCTATGGACGAATTACGTTCACTTCAACAATGTGATTCAGAAGACACCAGCTCTGGGACTGCAAGTACCAATGACTCCAGTGTCACTGTTGGAAATAAAACCCAGGTGCAAAGGGTCAGCTCGGTCAAGCTTTCCCATCCCGACGCAGGCAATAGTTTTCATTTTTATGTATATTTTTTATTTTCTTTTCATTTTACATAAATACTTATTTTATTTTTGAATTGAATTATAATTTGTTTTTTCTTACCTGGTCATATTCATTAATAGAATTAATATAGAAAAAATATTTCCTTTTGTATTGTTTGACATATCTATTATATAACATTATTAACATAAAAATACACAATTTCATTATGTTAACATTGGAACTTTATAGTTTTATGTTAATCTATATTTTATCTATATTTTATCATTATATTATATAATGATAAATGCCATAGTCAACTGAACTCTCTTTATAAATAGTTCAATAACATTTTACTTATAAACTTAAGGTAGTAGTTAAGTAATTATTAAGTAGTACAATATTCTAAAACAAGAATTCCCTAATTGTTTTATAACTTATATGTATAAAATTGATTTATAATTTACCTTTTGTTGATTTTAAAAAAAAAAGACTACTATATCAATGTTCTTCTGCTTTTTACTTTGATGTTTTGCTAGCAATTTTTAAGCATTTTCGCCATAGTTACTTTATTTATATTTTATGGCTCTTGTATTTTTTTCTTTTTTTAATTTTTTTTTATTTCATATCTTTACTTAATTCTTACGTTGGTTACTTTTGTAAAACTTGCATACATGTATACTTAATGTGTAGTTAATATCATTTACTTATTTTCATGCAAGAGAGTTATTATAATTTTAATTGTTATTTGTCACGGTATAAAGTTAGTTACGGTATAAGTAATGTTATAAGTTTCATTTGCTGACACCCAGGCTTAAGTAGCTGTCAAATGTCAGTTGTCATTGTTATGCTATGACATTATGTGTTTTTGCGTTCGGATACTGCTCTATCCTTTAATATAATAGGTATTAATATCTCTTGTTTGAGCCTTTTTTTTTTAAATTTTTTTTTTTTTTTTTACTGCTTGTTTACAATTATTTTTGTTTCCTTTTTTTTTAATATAATTATTTAGTTTGTATCCTTGATAACTTATAGGTTAGAAAGTTTAATTTTGTACTTCATTATAATGAGGCTTTATTTCTATATTTCCTGTAAATTTAACAGCTGGCGAGTTACTAAAGTAATACAGTTTACTTAGTTTGTTCTTTTGTGAAAGTTATTTATAATTATTATCATATTATACATATAATTGCATATATATTTTTTTACATACAATACATATATTCTGATAAATTTATATACATTTATTGATATATCGAGTTTTCTGTTAATTTTATAACTTAATATATATTATTATTTATTTTTATTTTGATAAACAATGTTAGATTTCTCAAACTCCTCTACTGATTGTGAATATTTTTCACTTAGCTCATCTTCGGAATCCCTCCATAGTGCTGAAAGTGACGGTGATTTGCCCTTGGGAGATAAATTGCACAATACCTTTAACCCTTTATCTAAAAATTTTAATGTAGTTCATATTAATGCCCAAAGTATAGCCGCACATTACTCTGATTTCTTAGTTTCATTCACTACAAAAAACATTCATGCCATACTGATATCGGAATCTTTTCTTAAACCGACCCTTCCGTCAACCCATTTTGCCTTACCGGGTTATTGCTTAATTAGAAACGATAGAGTATATCCTGCTGCTGGTTCTTCTGGGAGGATTGTAGGTGGTGGTGGTGTAGCAATTTATCTTAGAAGCGACATTGCTCATAGTATCGTGGTTCAATCTTCTTCTGCTCTTAATTGTCCTGAATATTTGTTTATCGAGGCGACGTTGCATTTCAAAAAGATATTAGTTGGTGTATTTTACAGCCCTAATTCAAATATTAATTATTTTGATAGTCTTGAAACTGCCCTTGTCAATCTTAGACCACAGTACGAACACATTTTGATCATGGGTGATTTTAATACCTGTCTTCTAAAGGACGATCATCGTGCTAACAAACTTATCTCTCTACTAAAGTCACTCAATCTCATTTCTTTATCTTTAAATCCTACACATTTTCCTCATAATGGACCTCCTTCTCTATTGGATCTCATTATTACATCGTGCGAAAATTTAGTAGACACATATGGCCAATTTAATGCTTGTGCCTTTTCACGTCATGATTTGATATATATATCGTTTAAGCTTAGACCTCCTAAACACAAACGTAGAACAATTTTAATGCGAAACTATCGTAACATTGATCACGAAGCTCTTCTAAATGATGTTCGTAACACTGAGTGGGATTTAATTCTAACTGCTACTGACATAGATAGTAAAGTACAGATACTGAATAGTCTAATTCTATCCTTGTTTGACAAGTACGCTCCTTTGAAATGGGTCCGTGTTAAGCACTATCCTGCACCATGGCTTACACTTGACCTTAAAAAGTTAATGGATAAGAGAAATAGGGCTCATATTAAGTTTCGGCATAACCCTAATGATGAAAATGAAAAGACCTTTAAATCATTAAAATCGATGTGTAACAAGCAGTGTCGTGCCGCTAAACGTAGGTATATCCACAATAAAATTGACGAAATACCTGCTTCCAAATTATGGAATTTTTTAAATTCTCTCCGATCTGGTATTAATTCTTCCTGTCAATCCTCGGTTGATTTAGATGCTCTTAATGCACATTTTAGTAGTTGCCCAATTTCTCCTAATCTTTTAAGTAAGCTACATACTTTGAATTCTATACGTTGTAAATAAAAGGCAAGATATTCCCGAATTTAATTTTACGACTATTTCCCCAACTGAAGTTTTACGTATAATACAGTCAATTAAGTCTAAAGCAGCTGGTAATGACGGTATTTGTCTGGACATGGTATTACCTATTAAACATTATATCTCACCTTTTATCTCTCACATTCTTAATTTCTCTCTTTCGACCGGTACTTTTCCATCTTGCTGGAAGTATGCCTATGTCATTCCTCTGCAGAAAAAAATAATCCTACTGCCTTCTCTGATTTTCGTCCCATCTCTATTCTTTCTGTACTTTCTAAAGTCTTGGAACATTTTGTTCATGATAAATTATCTGAGCATATTCGTCGTTATGATGTCCTCAGCCCTTTTCAATCTGGTTTTCTGCCCAGGGCACAGTACTGCCACGGCTCTCCTGAAAGTTTCAGGTGACATCTGAGAAAATATAAAAGGGAAAAAATTAACTGTACTGGTGTTACTTGATTTTAGCAGTGCCTTCAATTCTGTTGATTTAGATTTTCTGTTGGGCATCCTGGAAGGGCTGAACTTATCTAAGATTGCCATCAACTGGTTTCACTAGCACCTTTTGATAGAAAACAAGCTGTGAAAATCGAACAAAATTGTTCTCAATGGTGCAGTTTATCTGCAGGGGTGCCGCAAGGAGGAGTTCTATCACCGCTTTTATTTGGTATTTTTATTAATCACATTATTCCTGTCTTAACTACTGCGTATCATCTTTATGCAGACGACCTGCAAATTTACTCAGCTGCATCTTATGATCGTATTGATGATGCCATCATGCAAATCAATCATGACTTATCATCTATTAATGAGTGGGCTAAATCGTATGGTCTTTTGGTCAATCCTTTAAAATCCCAGGCTATTATCATCGGAAGTTCGTTCTTGGTTAATAAACTAAATCACTCTATAATACCTAATATTATATTTGATGGCACTGTCATACCCTTTCGAGTCAGGTCAAAACTTAGGCGTTATTTTCGACCAAACTCTGAGCTGGGCACCGCATATTGATAACATAAGTCGGAAGCTCTTTTTCACCCTACATTCTTTAAAACGCCTTCAAAACTTCTTGCCAATTAAGACTAAGATTTTGCTTGCTCAGTCTTTATTACTACCGCTGTTAGATTACTGTGATGTTGTATACACTGATCCTTCGGAGGAGCTTCTTATGAAGTTGGAACGCCTTCAAAACACCGCTATTAGATTTATTTTTAATCTACGAAAATATGATCACGTCACTGAATCTCGGAATATGTTAAAATGGTTTCCAATTAGACTAAGGAGAAATATTCACACTCTGTGTTTACTATACAATATTTTATTCAATCCTCTTACTCCTTCTTATTTAAAAAATCGCTTTTGCTACATGTCTATTGCTAGTGGTGATCGACTGAGATCGAGCAACAATCGTAAATTGTCACTACCGACATGTTCTACAAGAATCTGTTCAAAATCTTTCGATGTGAAGGCTGTTCAGCTCTGGAATGATCTTCCTCTTACAGTTCGTAATTCACCTTCTTTGGCTAATTTCAAGAATAATGTGATTAAGCACTTTGGGGGTTTCTGATTTTTAGTGTATGATATTGTATATATATATAGTATTAATACGTAGATATTTATACGTATGTATTATGCATTATTAATATATATTTTTTCTCTTCATCTCTTTATTTAAATATATATATTTTTTTAATTTATTTGTTACTTTCTGCTATTTCTACCCTTGGTATACATATTCCTTTAGTAACTCAAAGGTTGGCTGGAAGAGATCCCTTATTGGGATAAGCCCGCCTTTGTACAAATGATATTTCTTTGAAAAAATTTTGTAATTTTTTAAAATACTTGTACAATAAAGTTATATACAACAACAACAACAACTAATTACTAGACTGCATAAAATTAGTAACCCTTTTAAATGTCACTCTACGGTTTTACAATAGGATCTCAGAAAGGTCACGGAACGTTTTTTTTTTGGTAAAGGTTATTATTATTAGCGTTACATTAAATTAAAAATAGAGCCATTTGGGAGGACCGACTAGTTCTGTAGCTAGCGTCAGAAGAATTTTGAGTGGTTAAAATTCGTAGCTCATCATAAAAATATCTACTTAATAAATTTAATAAAAACAATTTTAAAGCTTTATTTTAAAAAAAACTAAATCACGTATTTATAATCTAGATTGACGGACAGCTGTACATGAAGAAATTATAAGGGTTCTGTCCATGCCATTAGGTTTCGGAATCCTAATTGGTAGGCAAATCGTACTCTTCATTTTATAATATTATACTATACAGTATAATTAAATATTGAAATGGGAGAACAAGGGTTGATTAATGTCATAAATTTCGAAAACCCATTTCACCGGCTTGTCTCAATCTGATTATTTCATTTACTTAATTTAATTATTGCTTTAATTATGGATTCTAATGAACCAGTCAATGAAATAAAGCGATTATGGAACATTCTAATGCCATTATAAAATAAAGGCCTATATACACACTTGGAAAACGTGATATAAAAAGTTTTGTTAGTAGTAATACATTATTTATCGTTATATCTAAGTAGTATTTAAATTCTAGCCGCTACACTCTCAGTGGTACATAGTAGTGTAATATGTCGTGGTTCTGGAAACACACACAAACACAAGCACAGTCACCAAAACAAATGCCCGAATGCACTGTTTGAAAAAATCTGCCCAGAGCAAGAATCGAACCCATAATCATTGACCAAAATGGCACAACGGTTATCAAAATTATTGTCTGTGCTTTAAAAGGTTTCCGGTTTCTTTACCATTAATTTTGGCAGAGCGGTAATAAATACAACCTATATTTTTTGTATATATAAAGAATATTAGCAAAACTTTTTCAAAGCATTACTAATATTCCTATTGTATGTCCAAATAAGCCGCTTGTAAGTAAGTAGCTTGTGCTTGGAGTGGGTACGACAACAGCCCATAGGGGTCCAGATCGGACCTGAAACTCTGGCGTTAACGGAGCCCTTATACGGTTGAGATATTGAATCAATAATATTTTTTAATTTGCAAGAATTCATTAAAGTTAAATTTTCTTGTCGGTTTTGTGTAATGTATGTACGTCAGCTATTAGACGCGAAGTTGAGAAAATTTCATAAACGTCAATTAGGAAAACGTTTACACGGGTAGCGGTGTTTACTGCTTACGTAATATCCGAGAGGAAATATGAAAGTAATTAATCTTTTTAACCAACTTCAAAAACTGAGGTTTTGTGTTCGACTGTAAATTATATGTTTCTTTAAATCTATGTTCAAGTCAGGATCCCAGAGAAATCGAGGGAACTCATCCAATTTTATAGGCACATATATTGCGATGTCCGGTAGTTTTTAAATGTAATTTCTGCATTTTCTATGGAAAAGCACCAATTTGTAAAGTGGAGCTGCCGATAATGAATAGAAATGACCACTGAAACTACTCAATACTAATAAATATTTCCGAGGTTGCGATACATTTAGGTGCTTTAATATGGTTACTGAACTAACTTGTGTATTCCTAACTATGGTGTATTTCAAAAAGTAGAAAAAACTACCGACTCCATAACTAAAAAGGAAAAAATAAATATTTTCTAAAAGAGAAGTTGGTCGCTTGTATGTCTATATTTTTCTTATCATCGACTGTAGATTTTTATAGAATTCTGTATTCTTTTTCAAAAAAGTGAATGTTATAAATAAATCAATATTTTTGAATAGCATATTTGTATATATTATATCTCTTTGATTCTTTTAGCTTAATAGGTTTTCTTTATCAACGTTATTTCTATGTAAAGTTTCTGAAATCGAAATAAAAAATATGAATTGATAGTTCAGTTAATATACGTTACAATTTGATTTTCATAATATTATAAATTATATTCAGATTAAGTTAAGCACTTTAACATGAATTATAGATATTTAATTTTTTCCGTTACAAAATAAGGGTCGCTGCGTAAACATATTGGGTACTAAAACAGAGGATAAGCCGAGCTTGAAAACTTACAATATAGAAACCAAAGGCTTCCGAATTTGGCGTTTATTATTATATTATTATTAATTTTTCGGATTTTTGACCATATCGTTTTAAGAAAAAAATAGACATAAAATTTTTGTTTTTTTTTCATCCATTTTTATTTCATTGCTGTAAGTGTGACAACACAGGTTGTGTTTTTTTTTTCGTATCAATTTATTTTTGGATTTATCCTTCTATTTACCAGGCTCACATCACAGCTCACGTGGATGAAACAAAGTAAATTTCAAAGTTCATTAGTATTGTGTATTTCTGTTGTATCAATCTGTCTTTAAAACAACTCGTTGAATGAAATGAACGAATGAAGGAGTTAAGCAACAAGACTTGAATTGAGCCGATAATTAAAAAAGTTTGGACTTGCGGTCAAATCGTTTCGCCAACGAAATAGAGGTTAGCCTAATTTGCGATATCTCGTAGCTATTTTGTTAAATTAAAGCAGATTCATTAATGTTTTAAAATGAAAAAAAAAACTCTAGTGAACAATCATCTAGTGACCATGAGAGTAATAGGCTTTTATTCCTCAACTACTACGGTCCACGGCACCACTCGCGTGGACTACATACTTATTAAAATAATATAAGATTTGCATAGTATAGCGTATGCGTAGCGCGTAACGGGCGCATCAACGATGCTTTCCGATATAAACAAAAATTATATAGATATGTTCTTCTTAATACCCTGAGTTTACTATTGCCACCAAAATTTATTGAAACGTGGATAACCTATCTTCGTACTTAAAAAGGAATGTCTCGATTTGACCATATACTATTTATAAATTCGTCATATTATTTCACTTACAAAGACATTTTAAAACCTGATTCATTTATACTAGGCCAATTCCTTTACATGAGCAAAAAAATGATTTCTCATAATTATTGAAATTATTTCTTTGCAGTTTTTTTATAATAGCTTTTTCCGGTTTCATAGGTTCAGCTTAGGGTTTACAGGGTAACTGACTAAGTTGGTTCGTGACAAGGACGCGGAAAGCGGGGCGCTCGCCCGGGGCGGCTGGGCCAGTGCCGCGTTAGCCACCACAGTGTGAACGTCGCAGCCCATCCTATCTATTCGCGCGCACTCATGACAATTTTCCCGATCTCTTTATTGAAATACGCAGTTTCAAACGTTCATTCGCCTGAAAATTTTTGATCGATTCGTGAGTGTTGTGATCTACCGGGTGTTGATAATCGTGAAAATAAATAGGTAAGCGTTTTGTATTTTTGTTCAATGAAAGTGTACATAATTATGTATTATATTTTAGTACTAAATTAAAAGAAAAATATAATTAATTTATTAATAGAGATTTATACTTTTTATTTATTTATTTATATTGAATAATATTTTACACTACAACACAGTTTTAAGTATCCGGCTTTCCCTTTTTCATCTTTTGTTAATAAAAAAATGAAACAAAGCTTTTTCATTCATTGAATTACATATAAGAAAAACCACAGAAAAAACTAATTAGACTAACGCTGCTAACGATTATAAAGCACTAAGTTAACGTTTAAAAAGGAAAAGTCAGGCAGGAGTACTCTTTAATTAAAGACAAGTAAAGCATGAAAGACCAACCCTTGTTTAAATCTTTCTAGAAAATAGTACTTTCAATTAAAAAAATAACCCCTGAGTTTGTTCCGCCGGTTTAAGCTCTATCTTAAGTTTTAGTTTAATTTTAAGTTTAAGTTTAATTTTGGAAATGGTAGAAACGTTTTTCAGTAACTGTAAATGTACACATGTATGTATATATACATATCAACAACTATATATAATCCAGGGCAATTTGTACGTCTTTCGCATATCAAGCATCCTTGATTAATCGCCTGTGTTCCTTCACAGTTAATCAATTCACGTTCTGAGTATTGGATTACGAATTAATTATTAATATCGCGTTTCAATTAAAATAGCGCAATTCGCTTTTGAACTAAAACATTTGGCATATTTTTTTAAATATTATTTTATAACTTTATTTCGAATTTCACTTGTATAAATGTATTTATTATATGTTTAGTAATCTCGGAAAAAACGGCTGAATGCATTTAAATATTGAATAACACACACAAACAGTTTATATCTTGAATAAAGAGATAGGATACTTTTATCACATAAATTAGCATAGTAGTAGTTATGAAAAAGTTAATGACTGTTATCAATTTACGTTAAAATTTATCATTTATCTCTGGACCCAATTCAAGTTCACACAGACGTTGTCCTGGGCAGATGGTAGGTACATATAGCTATAAAATTATCAAGCTATTTTTAATTCTATCCGCATGAAACCCAAAAGTATAGGTAGTTTTTATTAAAAGCTTTGACCCTCGAGGGAATCCTTTCATAATATTGTTTCTATGAGGCAAAGAGCGTTGATTTTTCTATGTAACACTTTAATTACTTTAGCGTAAAAATGGGTCGTGCATATAAAATGTCCAATTAACTAGTAATAATCAAATTAAATATTTTTACAATTTTATATGAAAATATGATATTATTAATTATGCATATTTCATTAACTCAGCCATGCACTTCACAACACAAATAGGTCGGCTCTACTGTTTCATTTCGTGCGATGAGTGAGAGCGCCGGAGGCTCAATCTCCCACCCTCTCTTTTCGCTTCGTTTTTTCCGTTCTCATTCCTTCTCTCTTATCCCTTGGGTTGCCAACGTGTATGCGATACTTCAAGTATCGCAAGAGTTCATAGGTTGCGGTGACGGCTTACCATCAGGCGGACCGTATGCCTGTTTCCCAAACGTTATGATATATATGTATATTTTAAAAAAATTCAGGTAATATTGTAGTGATTTAATACTAGTGGTTGAACCTATCCGTTTATTATATATACTGGCTTATGTATTGTGCGTAGACATTCATCACCCTATTCACTATCAGAAAAGATTTATAGATTTATAGAAGCTCATTGTAAACAAAATTATTTTTGAT
This sequence comes from Hestina assimilis, assembly GCA_023373885.1. Taxonomy (NCBI): domain Eukaryota; kingdom Metazoa; phylum Arthropoda; class Insecta; order Lepidoptera; family Nymphalidae; genus Hestina; species Hestina assimilis. The sequence goes on from CM041754.1 coordinate 9,550,144, forward strand.
CAAGTAAGGAATTGCAATCTGCGAAAGTTGACCCACAGTTTAAGCCTCAATAGCTCAATGATTACAGGGCCGACTCCGCTCGGCTAACGTGAGAGTTGCGGTTTCGATCCTGACCCCTTTCGGCTATTGTCTAAACGCTCTAAGCGCAAGCAACGAGCTTATTTGGAGAGGCAATAGGAGTGTTGTTAATGACTTGAAAAAAGCATTGTCTTTAAGCAAAAAATCTATTATTAGTTATCTGTACTTTCAAGGGTGACGTAATCGCTTGATAAACCCCTTCTTAATTAAATAAGGAGACGCTCATAGCCGAGTTCACCCGCTGATCGGTAAATGATCGGTAGGTTAAGCAACTTTAGGCGCGGTCAGTCACTAGATGGGTGATCGCATAGTGGTATTTCTACCGAGCGTTTCCGTGCTTCGGAGGGTACGTAAAAAGTCGGTCCCGGCTGTTGACAATTAGACAACAGTCGATAAGTCAAGTCAGAGGCCTACGGGCGACCTGAACAACTCTGACACTAGGTTGACCACTAACCAATCGATAAGAAATAAATAAAGAATAGCTTTATTTGGTCATACTATTCCGCAACAAACATCAAACTTAAAAAAATTAGGTATATATATATAATATGTTTTATACATTTGAGCGTGTTACGAACGGTAGTTACGAACTTTGGAAGAAAATTTTAATGAATATAATTATTATCATCAATAGTAGCCGTATATTACTGAGCCAGGGAGTTTTGAGAGCCAATATCTCCAGGTTGGCACCGCGTGAGTGACATATTTTTTTTTTATTTTTTATGTTACAAGTTGGCAAACAAGTGTACGGCCCACCTGATGGTAAGTGGTTGCCGTAGCCTATGAGCGCTTGCAGCACCATTAGTAGGCGCAACTCGCGCGTTGCCAACCTCGAGATATTAGTTCTTAAATCTCAACACACACACAACTACAAGTACAGGAACACAGTAATGCCTAAGCACTATTTGGCGGCAGAATATTCGACACTGCGGTGGTACCTACCTAGCCGGCCTCTTGCAACAAAAGACCCACCACCAGTGTGATTGCACTGGTGGAATAATCTCTGTTGTGACAGAGATTATCCTAACAGCGGGCGATGGGGTCGTCACATCCTGACGCCGATACAAATGTATGGTGTTGCAAGCACTTCTAGACTAGGACAACCACTTACTATCAGGTGGGTCGTATTGTTGCTTGACAACTTATTCACTTTAAAAAATTGTGGTGCACTTATTTATCTTATCATAACGTTTTATAGGCAATACCGTTGTGGCGTTGTGGTGAGCGAGTCTACCTTTAATCTCGACGGGTGCGGGTTCGTAAAAACTAGTAACCTGTCAAATCCGGATAAGAGTAATAAGCAGACCCTGGGTAAAAAAATACTGGGAATAATGCTAGGACGAAGAAGAATGTTTTATATGGAAATGTACTGTGAAACTAAACTTTGTATAAATACAGTTGGAATGTACAATGTGATAATTATAGAGCATTACTATTTTATAAATAAAGCGTGTCCTAGATTATAAATATAGTCGACGTCCGCTGATAGTAATAATCAAAGTATTTTATTGTGTACGAACAGTTTATGTCATTAAAGTCGTTATTAAACGAATGTTTTCTATTAAAATGATGTTTAAGACCTTGCCTTGGCCCTGATATCTATTTCAAGATCTTTTATGTATTCATTCTATTTTAAAGAAGAAAAAGCTCTTTTGTTATTTATTTACTAACTTTATTTCATATTCACATTATAGATTCACATTATAGATATTTCTTACCCTTTATTAAAAGGTACTAAAAATTAAGTACATTTATTTAATAGAGCCGACGGTGTGAGGCAGCGGTAGCAAACCTGCCTTAAGCACCACAGGTCACGGGTTCGATTCCCGTCCAGAGCATATGTTTGTATAGACCATAGAGGCGTGTTCCGGTCTGGGTGTGTTTGTCCATGTCCGTGTTTGTTTCTGGAACCCCGACACAGGATATTACTATCCTTATGGATGCCGTTGAATGTGTAATGTTTAGTATTTTCAAGGATATATTTGGGTTATTGTATTGAAAATGAGATTCTTTTAAAATATTACCTGTGCAAAATCTCAATGCTAGTTATAAAGATAGGGGTTGAAGTTTTATTAAAAGTAAATGAAATGTTGAAAATATACTAATTAACTTACCTTACTTAGCTTACTTAACCTTAGCGGGAGAGGAGGCTTTGCTCAGCAGTAGTACATTAGCAGATTGTTACTTTGCTTTTTTTGTTTGAGGTTAAGTTAAGATATTCATTTGTAAAATAAAAAAAGATGTCTCTTTATACTATATTCAGATTTATATTTGACTAGCTGCGCCCGCGACTTTACTCGCGTAGTTCACCGATTTTTCTTTGTGGCACTGAACCCTAATTCTTTTATTAAAAGTAAGCCTAAGTTACTCCTTATAACATTAGCTATCTGCCAGTGAAAGTCCCGTTAAAAACGGCCCTGCCGTTTTTGATATTAGACGGAACAAACAGAGAGACAACAATTTTAAAAATTGTTTTATTTATCTAAGTACCATATTTATTGAAAAGCTGTTAATTTTAAATTACAAATAGACACATCAATTTTATTTATTTCTGTAGATTTAAAAAAATCCTGCTGAATTCCTATATGAATCTTTCAATCTAAAAAAGTTTAACATAAAAATGTACATTACAAACATTTACAGCCCTATTTAACGGTGTCATTAAAAACCGAGGCTTTTAAGTTTACTGTTTTAATTAAGCGATATTTAAATGTTCAGTGCATTTTTATTCTTTCTCGTTTGGCTTAAGAAATAAATACTTACTATTCATAAATTTTAATTAAATAGAAAGGAAATCAAATACGTTTAAACACAAAATAAGGAATAAGTTAGAGGTTTTTGGAATCCAGTATATGTTTATAATAGTTTAGAAATCACTACATAGTATAAAACAAAGTCGCTTTCTAACTACGCCACGGATTTTGATGCGGTTTTTTTTAATAGATAGAGTAATCGAAGAGGAAGGTTTATATGTATCATAACATCCATTAAATAGTGGAGAAAAAATAAATTTAATTTTGGAGGTTTTTAATGTGATGTCGTAAATAATTACATTTAACGCGTGCGGGCCACGAGCAGTAATGAATAAATCAAAACTACTGGATCGATTTTAATCATTTTTTCAGTTAATGATATAGGATATATTTTATATCCGTGCGAAGCCGGAGCGGGCCGCTAGTAAACTAATAAACTACAGGACTCTATGAAAGTGATTTATATTCGATTCCCACTCGGAGCAGATGTTTGTATTGCCCACACAGGCATGTTTTCCGGTCTAGGTGTGTTTGGCTTGTCATTGTGTATTTTTCCGGACCCCCGACACAGGATATAACTATCCGGATGGGGCTGTTGAGTGTGTAGCGTTTATTTATTTATAACATAATAAACGCTACAAACATAACTCTATCATCGCGGGTCTCCTCGTGGAGAAACAGAAATACAAGCACACATTTGCGTCAAAGGGAACAAACCTGTGACCATCTATGATGTCAAGATCGTTAAATCAGGACAGATGTCATTTGAAAGGATTATAATAGATTACTGTGCCATGTAAAGTGAGATATGGTCATATGGATGTGACGTGACCTGTAAAAATGTAATTATATGGGTTGAAGCATAATATTAATTTATTATATTCGGGTAAAGTCACATGTGTTTGATATTTACGAGGGACCTTTCCGTAATATTATAAATACATTTTTATTAATTTTGACATTAATAGCTTTGTTACACCATAATGTACTCACTCATACATTCTTCATACTCATACATTAAGAATTCTATTTTTGGAATAATAATCCATAGGTAGGTGCCATATATGGCGTTATACTTAACACACTCTTTTATTGTACTTTTTGCTTTTTAGTTTTGAAGTCGGTATTTTGTTTCTTTTTTTTTTAATTATGTCCTACATTAAATAGTAGTATTATTATTATTTTTTTCCTCTTTATTTATTTAGGGGCTTCTAGCCATTGAACTATGTCAGCCCCATCATACCTTATGCTAATATCGCCAAAATTAACTAAAATTGTTTCTTAAATTAAAAATTTTACATACAAACTTAATGAAAATAATTCTAAAGAAAAATTCTAAAATCTATAATTCTCATTTTGGGGTGTACTTAATAAACTAAATACTAAGCCTACGTCTAATATATTAACATTTAAATTATTAAATACGTCAGTTCTTAGTGAATCGAAAATAGTAGTATTATTAAAAAGCAAGAAATTCTGTGTAAAATCCGTAATTAAAGATAAAAATAAACTTTATTTGAAAGGAAAATGCAAAAGGAAATAAATCGTAAAATCAGGAAAGGCTTTATACATTTTTCATATTCGGAGAATGTCCGGGATTTCCCTGACGTATTACGTATGCGTTTCCACATTACGATACAATATTTATTTTACAAATTTTATTTACTTTGAGAAACTTTCTGATTCGAAACTTTATTGAAATAGCATGCTGAATATATAAAATTCTTATAACATTATATAAATGTTGGACTATTTTTTTTTAATGTGAAAATGTGAAAATAAAAATTGATATTTGGCAAGCAAGTTTATGGACCACCTGATTGTAAACGGTTGCTGCATTCTATGAGCGCTTGTAATCTCATTCGTCTGTAAGTGTCACTCACGTGTTGTCAACGTCGAGATATTGATTATTAGATTTCCTTTGCTCAGTGATTTCATTAGCTACAGCTACCTACAAAAAGAAACACAGTAAATCAAAATACACTACTGCTTTTTGGTAGATTATGTATCTGATACTGCGGTAATCCCTACTTAGCCAGCCTCTTGGAATAAAGACCTGTACTGTCAGGAACAGAGCTCCTCAGCAAATGTTATGAGACAACAACTGAAATTGATACAGCTATAATGAATTCACAAAATATTTTCATAGACAGATAAGGCATCCTTTTAACGGTTAAAGCTTCTGAAGTTATTACCTTTTATTCTTAGAAAAACGGTCACAGAGAAATAAAATAGACAAAGGGAACCCGTTATGTATTATTTATTAACCTAATGCTACCCTATTTTGTATAATAATAATATATAAATTTTAAATATTAATAACAAAATAATTCTTTAATCTAATATTTTGCTGAGTTACTAAATATGTTTTAAAGGCAGTAATAGTAGGTTTTTTGTAGAACATAAATTGAAAGTATATATTGGTAAATTAAAGCCTAATCGATAATCGAAAATCGAAAAAAAGTACATGTTTTAATTATATTATGCTAAGCGTTATTTCTTAACGGTCGATGTGTAGTGGATTCGATTCCCACTTGGGGTAGATGTGTATTGCACTAAATCGTTGAAACGCGGGGTGAGGCTCCCCGCCATGCCACGGCGAGTTTCAATTTTTAGTCCCGGTTTATATCATGTAGCAAGTGAAAATAAGTTAATGACAACGACACGTAATTTGCTCTCATCAAATCCGGATAAGAATAATAAATAGAATCTGTGAAAATCTAGAAAAAAAAGCGCTAAAAAGAAAATCCTTATATATTTTCTCAATCTTTGCTTCCCGTTGTTGTCAAGTAGATAAGATATATCCACTTAAATCTCAAAGTGCTACGTCTAATATATAATACTGTCCTTTTGATGTCAAACTGTTATATAAGAAAGGGTGAAAGCATGAGATCTAAGAATATCTCATGCAAGTGAAATGGGAAAGGATTTATCCTCTACATTGTGACAAGTCTGAACACGTTATAACTTTAAGTAAATTTATACCTTCGAACAGAAATAGTAAATGTGCACTACATAGTATAAAACAAAGTCGCTTTCTCTGTCCCTATGTATGCTTAAATCTTTAAAACTACGCAACGGATTTTGATGCGGTTTTTAAATAGATAGAGTGATTGAAGAGGAAGGTTTATATGTATAATAGTGGAGAAAAAAAATTTTGTTTTTGAGGTTTCTAATGTGGTGTCGTAAATCATTCAATGAACGACATAGGCTATATATTTTATACCCGTGCAAAGCCGGAGCGGCCCGCTAGTAATATATAAGTCGGTTTACTTTATGTCAATAATTGTGTTGGTATATTTATCTTTTTAGTCAACCAACAATAACATTTCTTAATTCAAACGTAACGATGTGATCTGAACGTCTTGATCTATGGAAGTGGTTTTAAACTGAAGAAACAGTCGAAAAAATTGATGAATTAAAGTTAAATAAGAAGAAAATATAATAATGAATAATAAATATTATAAAAAGGCTAAAAGTCATTGCGATTTTAGTTTTACAATAAAATCACTTATTTTTAAATATGCTGCGAACCTTTTCATGCGAACTTGTAGTTTTAATAAATGTGGAAAGCTTTTTCATATTATACTACATAAGATATGCGTTCACTTTACTTGTTGGTTTTTATATCTTGAAGGCAGTAAGGCTTAAAGTCAAACCATACTTTTTTATCATAAAGAGGGCAAACGGTCAGGCTCACCTGATGATAAGCAATTACCACCTCCCATGAGCGTTTGCAACACCAGAGAACATGCAGGTGCGTTACTGCCCTTTAAGATGCAACTGGTTATACGCTGACTAAACTTCAAACGCGACTTACGAGAGACTTCCCCAGGTTTTTACCATAGTACGTTGGTATTTATCCAGGCTAAATCTTTACCAATGTTGGAAACCACATTAATTGACGACGAAGTTGTGGGGCAGCGGAAGCGGACCTGCCTTAAACGCCATAGGTCGCGGGTTCGATTCCCGCTCGGAGCATAATATGTTTGTATTGACCATGCAAGCATATTTTCCGGTCTGGGTGTGTTTGTCCTTGTCCATGTGTATGTTTCCGGACCGATACAGGATATAGCTATCCTAATGGAGGCCGTTGAGTGTGTACCGTTTATTATTATATTAATCCATTTACGTTTTTTTGTAATAAAATACTGAAACGATATTTTTGGGTCTACAAATATTATTACATAAAACGATATACTTTAGGCGACCCTAAACAGACAAATAAGGTAGTCGATTTAAACTCGGATCGGTAGTGCTATCAGAATTATATTATACCCAATGGACAACAGGTTGATATTGAATGGATATTGCCTAAAGGCGGAGAAATACGTCGACCTACGTATTATTGGGTCGGTTTATACAGGTATTTAATTATTTTTCCCTTGTCGACAGCTTGTCGAAAGGTAGTATAGGGAGTCTTTTCTATACAACTTATTAGCTGTAACATTAGCTATTATTATTAAACTGCGGAGAAAGAACAATTAATTAATATATATGAAGAAACTTTGGTATTAATAAAATTCATTTTCACAAATTTTCATTACTTAAATTTCTTGACTGCTATCAAGTTTAGTATCGATACACGGAAACTGGTTTTCTAATCAAGACTGTAGCGACATTTATACGCTACGTAACCCAACGCATTCTAAAAAAAATAACGAACATCGAAATTTCCCGAGAAAATAGTAGCTATGCCAGTTCCGCCATCAGCCGTTAGGTCACCAGGTTATACTAGGATCCTTCTTTTATGTTGAAAAGAAATCATTTCTTGTCTTTCCATAGTACGTGGTACGAGACTACAAAAGATTTGAACCTTTGCCGCTTTAATTTATTTGGAAAAAACAAAATTTACACAATCTCTATAAGCCACAATAGCTCAACGCTAGAACGGCCGACTTCGCTCCGTTAATGCGAGAGTTGCGGGTTCGATGCTAACCCCTTTGGGCTATTGTCGTTCCTAGCGCAAGCTTCGTGCTTATTTTTACTAGTCATACCTTGAAAAGGCATTGCTTTGCTTGCTTTGCTTTATAAAAAAAAACTTAACTTCTTTAGGAAAAACTTATGAGTCATTAATTTTCTATTTACTGCTTTATCAATACTATATCTATAGAATCGATCTGATAACTGCGTATTTATTCTGTGTTATGTTTATCAGAATTCAATTATTTATCTTCGTTTGAGGATATTATTTGAGAAAAGTTTTCAATTGTTGTTGGACAGGGACACGAGATATCCTTAGAACGATGGTACTTACAAGTTGAATTTGAACTGGACCGTTGTTCAATTGGCTTTTATCTTTTTATTGAAGAGAGCGCTTATTTGTTGTAGTATTGTTTTTGTTTGTTTGCTCATAAAAGAGACAAAAATACAGGGGATCAAAAGACCATTGAGTCATTGAGGAAAGATGATCCGGCATTGGCGGAGACTCTGGCGTGACTCCTGTCATACATACATATATCATTTGATGGATTTTAACAAAAGAGGTGATTTTATAACAAGCTGTAGTCGTGAAAATGGCATTTACTATTCAAAAATAAAATATGTAGCACTGATTGTGAATATATTTTTGTCGGATATTATGAGATTTTTAAGCAACAAAGATTGCTTACATTAAATAAACGCTAAATAAACGCTACACACTCAACGGCCCCATTAGGATAATTATATCCTGTGTCAGGGGTCCGGAAATATTCACAATGACAAGGACAAATACAACCAGACCGGAAAACATGCCTGTACGATTAATACAAACATCTGCTCCGAACGGGAATCGAACCCGCAACCGTCGAGACTTAAGGCAAACTCGCTACCCACAACGCCACAACGGTGTCATTATCACTTTTTTATTAATCTAACGGATAAGCGCAAACGAAATTACGTGAGTTTTTATTTGTATTGAAGAAAGACAAATCATGATTAAATGAATTAAGCACTGTTATGTGTGTATGAATTGAATTGTGTATGAATGCTTTATTTTGCTTTATTTTCTTGCTTAGCGATGTGGTGAGAATAAAGAATACCTAATTACTAATAAATTTGATTGAGATAATAATTATAGAATTAATATTATTAAAGACTGAAGAAGTATGCTTGTGGCTACAATTATTTGGATTGATATTTGAAAAAGCGAAATGAATACTTTCCAATAACTACACTTCGCAATAAAGTTTTATGGCGTTTATTTTTACGAATAAATAAAACACGAATTGAATATGTTATCAGCAGTATTATTTGTCTTACTTTATTGTCCAATTTGTATCTAATATAATTTACATAGGAATAGGAAGTTCATATATTATTATTTAATTCTGTCAAGATAGTCTTATTTTACGTTTGGGCTTTCAGAAGTCAAGAAGACCTAGTTATATATTATTTTTTTTTTATAAGTATGGCGATACATTATTTAAATAAATTTTAGTGAACACTGATTTATCGTAAGATCTTATAGGGCCATTAGCAATACCAATTTTAGTTTATCGTAGCAAGGCGTGGACACGCTACGCGTATCAATAAAACTAAATGTAAATAAAAATTACCAATAAGTGGTCCGACGGAGTGATTTATGCATGTTTATATTCTACTTTAAATTATTTTAGAACGATCTTGTTAATCGAGTCCCAAATACATGACCGCATGGCATATTTCCCGCGATATCTGGATAAATGGGTTGCCTGTCGTTTGAATCTCAACATGACTATAAAGAAGCGGTCTCTTTGACTAGGTTATTCCGATTTATTTGATGCCTAATACATCTCATTTTGTAGTATTTTCGCTCCCGCCTTTTCTATTTAGGTCGAAAATGCCATCTTCAATAAAAATAAAACTTTGTAATAACTGTCTGAATAATATCAACGGAGTTCCGCTGAATGATATGAATCATTTCGTAGCCTTGGGCTATAGCGATAACATTTATGAAGCTTGCAATGGTTTTGGTATGGATTTTGTTTGTATATAATGTAAGACTTAATTGGAAACTTAAAGTATCAAGCAACGCTGACAGCCCAGAGGCTCTAAAAGCCTTTATTAATTACATTTAATATGTATTTAGAGTAATTACACTTTAAGATTGTCAATCATTCATACCTCGGTTGCTTAGGTTGATATTTATTATCTATCCAATTACATCTATTAGTTTGTCATCTACAAATATTGTAAATCAAATATAAGTGAATATAATATACAAGCTTTCGCTCATGGTTTCATCTGTCTAAATTTATATTAAAATACATAAATACAGTTAATAAAAGACAGACTTTTCTTTGTTTCTATCATACACAAAATTTATGATCTACAAAAATATTATATTACGAAAGTGTATTTCTTCAAAATAAGAATAAAAAAAAAAAACAATACAACTGTGTTATTCTCGTTTGTGATTTAGAGGTGAAATTTTAAAGATCTCTCTTTAGATTAATCGTAGCAAAATATAACATCCAAATTTTAAATCTCTATGTCTTCTGTTTCAGACAGCTTTGTCTGTCAAGCAGTCAGGGTACTATCTTGTAGATTTCGTACCCGTGAGCAAATGAATGTTTCATTTGAAATGGAGTGGAATTTAACGATATCATTAAAATTTGTGACTGTCAAGTAACACAAATTGTGAATAGGGCTTAGATTTTTTTATGAAACAGTCCTAATGTGCTTATTATGCTAACTTTTGTAAAATGGTGATTCCATTATATAGAAACATGAATATAAAGATACAGTTAATAACTTTTGAAAGCGTAAAGACCTGTCTAGACAATTTAATTTGTTTTTTTAATGCCTAAATGGAAGGTAATAAGAAGTCGCGTGGCTTTGAAATTCAAATATTAAGAGTTCGTCATTTACAGACATTGTTCGCTGATTTAAAGCGACGTAACCGCAGATTTAGAGTAGGCTAGATACCCCAAGCCTTTTGAGCAAGCATGCCCGAGGTTTGTGCTAATATTGACATAAACTTAACCCTCTATTACTTTTCGATATTCATAGCCGTAGTTCAGTTCCGCGAAGGCTGTACCTTTTTCTTGGCTGTGTCTCAGTACTCGGCCACTCCCACCCGGTGACGCTGTTAAGACCAGTTATTCCAATAGCAATACACAATCAGAAAAAACTATCGATACATCAACAATCCTTACAGTCTTACTGACGCTTAGCGATTGAAACGATTGCTTATGTTGAAAGCATATCTAAATGGCTTGGTTCACGTCATCGTCGGCATAAAAAAGAAGCCACGGTCGGTTCTATCTAATAAACATGTGGTATCTAGCCTTTTCTAAATTAGTGGACTTATCGTTGTGAGCTCTACTTTCATTAGCACGGCTTCACGTTCTTGTAAAATAAAATTTAATCAAAAGCAGCTCAACGATAATGGGTTGAAGCAAGAATTGTAATTTAATATTCGAATTTTATTAGTTTATAAAAATAATGCAAAAATTTGGTAGTCTCGAGACTAAAGAGCTCTATACAGAACGAAGCTCGTAAGTGGCTGAAATGGCATGTTGCATTTAGATTGCATTTATGGTAATGGATATTTTGCATTGTTCTTTTCCCTCAATGGGGAAATTCACTCGCTATATGAAAGCTTTTCTAGTTCACGATATTACTCGTAAATTATGTTAACAGTTTCAAAACTAATTTAGATCTTAGAAAGATGTTATCATATCAGTGTACATAGCCGAGGAACGGGACTGACTTCACGACGGCTCAAAGTTGATTCCGGTTTTAGGGACTACCGTCTTCGAGATCAGAAGCAGCGTACCCAGCGTATCTAGGCGATAGATTCTTCTGACAGTGTGACCGTAACGGACATGACGACGATGTACAGCAAGAGGCTTCTTTTACACTGGTTTTGTATGGTTATCCAAACACTGTATTGTGTATTTTATAACGTGATTTTTTCATTAAGGTCTTGCAAGACGTGCGTATGACGCCTAAATATAGCTGGTTGGTCGAAAATTATGTAACGGAATTTGTTAGTCAAAAATGTTAAAAACTTGACACACATGTTGACAAATCGAAACGCGTGTGATAAAATAACTAATATGTCAAACGTTTCATCGGATAACGATAAGTGCTACATCCAATAAGTTTCCATAGTTGTAAAACGTTATTACCGCACGTTTCTGTTCCAATGCTTTTTTAACGTATCCAATCGGATACCACGTCGTAATATTTGACTTCTTAATGCTCTTATATTTGTTTTACACTTATCAAAAAATCACGAACCTATTGGTGAGACTTAAAATTTTCACAGAATGTGTATTTCTGATACTGCTGCAACAATAAGTAAAATCTAAACTAAAAATATAAGTGTCTACTACAAAACTTGATATTTTTGACGTTTCTTGTTGTGTCGATAAAGATATCAATTAAATCGACTTAATTTTTTACTCTATGATTGTGTCTCATGGACTGTAATAGATAAAAATAAATGTTTTATAATAATATAGTAATACATAAAAATAAATGTTTTTAGTAAATGGACGCAAATAAGCAATACCATGTCAAACCTCCAAAATTGAAAAAACTGAGTTATATATGCAGAAGTGTTGGTAAATGGCTGAAGAACATTTTTCTTTAATATTTGTAGGGTAAAGGGCTAAGCTTTAAAACTTCTAAAAAGCCATTTTTAATCATGCAATTTATGTATTATTTTAAACGTTTTGGGTTATATTATATACAAAATATGGAGTTTGTATACTTGTTTTATGTGAAAATAAGTAAAATAACTTACATACATCTTGAAATTTCCAAAAACTTGACCAATACATAAAAAAAGTCATATAAAGTAAGTTGTTCAAAATTTTCAAACGCGTTTTTCTCGAAATGACATTCGTGTGGGTTGACAAGATATTGCTTATTTGCGTCCAAATAATGTTATAGGTGGAATTTTCGTTAATTGTGTATTTATATGGTCGCTGTAGTAACAAATAATACAAGCAAATTTAATCATTTTTACATTATTCCGACACGCACTCTTTGTAGTTCTATCTTTATGAACAATCTTTTTCAACTTTCTCCTTTATTAATAGGCTTAATTCAATAAATATCTGACTATAAACAATAATTAAAGTTGTTTTGTCACTTTATCGATTACGATCTTTGTCTTACTGTAATTACTGTTTTAGATAAAGACAGATTGAAATACAGTTAAAACATTAAACCAAAGACCAAATCTGTAAAATAATGTATATCGTTATATTCTTCTTATCGAGTGGTTAGTGTCAGGCCACCCAAGTGTCAAGTGTCAAGTCAAGTGTCAAGAGTTGTTCAGGTCGCCCGTAGGTCTCTGACTTGACTTTTCGACTGTTGTCAAGTTGTCAACACCCGGGACCGACTTTTCACGTGCCCTCCGAAGCACGGAGACGTTCGGCTGAAGTACCACTATGCGATCACCCATCTAGAGACTGACCGCGCCTAAAGTTGATTTACCCGCCGATCGTTTACCGATCAGTGAGTGCACCCGGCTATGAGCGTCTCCTCTGTATCGTTCTATGAAAAGTAAATTACATTGACCAGCTTCAATATTATTAATAGCTCTGTGAAGCCTACTGATCACGTCGTTGTGACCTGCCTTAAGCGCCACAGGTCGCGGGTTAGGTTGGGTTAGGTTAGAGCAGATGTTTGTATTGACCATACAGGCGTGTTTTCTGGTCTGGTTGTGTTTGTCCTTGTCATTGTGTATGGACACAGGATATAATTATCCTAATGGGTGCCCCATTGTTAAGTGTGTAGCGTTTACTTAATTTGGGGAATAAATTCGACGCTTTCATTTGACCTATTGAATACTTAATTACCGACCTTAATATATATATATATATAGTATAGAAATCCTATACTTTTTGAATCGAATGAAATGAAAGGCAATCAGAGCCCTCGATGTACTAGTTTATTGGCAATTACTGTACGTGAGTGATTGACATATACACTATTTGCCTCGAGCAGCTGTGAAATTGATGTTTAAATTAAACAAAACAATATAAAAATGTAGATATAATTTATTTTTAGATTGAGTAAATAAATATTAAGCTGATTTCGAAAAGGAGAAATGCTCAATTCAAATGAACTTTTTCTCCGTTATGCGATGTCTTCAATGTCTGAACCGATTTTGATGATATTTTATTGGATAGTGTTCGCACTGCATTGCATTTTATTTAAATTTTGCGAATTAACTTCTGTTCAATGCATCCAGATCGTTTGTGTGTCGCAATGCTTTAAAAATAATGAGTTGATTTAAAAAAACATTCTGCAGATAAAGTCTGTGTAATTTAATTAAAAATAAGTTATGTTATGAATATCTGACAGTGTATGTCATATGAAAATAGGAATAAAAATAACAGTTAAACATTGTTATGTGTTTTTGTTGTACAAGCTTGAATCAAATATTAACAATGAACGAGCATTGTATCTCATGTTGCAAAAGCTTATCTTAATCGCTTGAAGCAATGCGGTACAATCTACAATATCTTTTCATCTCTGTTAACGCTCGATAGTCAGCTATAAATCGCCTATTTTTGCGGAAAACGGAATTACTGGCCTAGATAGTGTGGGTGGAGATGACAAACTGAATAGAATTTAGGTAACCTACTGCACATAGAGACGGCTGTCTTCGAGATACCATAAAATTGCGATTACATCGTCTCTCAGATTGGAAGTTTGCCCGGAGCGCTAATCTATAGCTAGTCTGACCTAAAGACTTAAACCTGCATACAGTAGATATAAGTTGATGTAATAATGACTTCTTGATGATGACGGTGTTTATTATGTTGCTCGTATATAGTGATTATGTATATCTAAGGCGACAAATAAGCATACGAACTGTCCGATGGAAACATTAAAATATGCTTTGAAATAGTTTTCGTTTGAAGAGTTAAAACGCCTGTGACCCAAACTCTTGCAGTCTCTTTCTTCTTTTCTTATCTTCTTACGCAATGCACGATGATGCCACTGGTGTTATAGTAAAGCCATTACCATCTTATCGAAGCCGCGTACCTGGTAGTCAATCTCCTCCCCGTTTCCTCGTATACTTTCCATCGAGCAGTTTACTGGTTTGCCACATCATAGTAAAAAAAATCTTGCAAATATAAGTCTATTTTATCACACGAAAGGAAACAGCCTACGTATACATTTTACTCGCATTTTATGTTACTCCTATTTTATATTCCCGTCACGGCTTCCTTCCGACCTTAATAAGTAGAATCAAACATATACAGCTAAAATATTGCCGAGTAAAAAGCATCACTTCATGTCAAATCTTTAACGACCTGAAGGAATTTTGTTTGTAAAAAGGTTTTTGTGTAGAACGTGATTTGCCGATTTAGAATCCATGTTAAAAAATATATGAAAACAAAAATTCAGGCGAAGTTCTTAAGGATAAGTAATTCAATTTTCTCTTTTAATTGAAATTCTCAGAATAATTTAAGGACGTGAAATGGAAAAAATCTTTTATTTTTATTTAAATTGCTTCGGATCTTTTTTGAATATTCTTTTTCGTTAGATTTGGTGAATTCCAGATGTATAAGGCACTCAGTATTTATTTTTTACAAGGGTTTTTTTTAATGTTTAAATGAGTTGTTTTATGAACTTGTGGCGCAGCGGCAGCGAAACTGACTGAATCGCCATAAGTCACGGGTTCAATTCCCGCTGGGAGCAGATGTTTGTATTGACCATACTAGCATTTGTTCTGGTCTGGCTGTGTTTGTCCTTGTCATTGTGAATGTTTCCGGACCCCGACACAGGATATAACTATCCTAATGGGAGCCGTTTATTGTGTAGCGTTTATTTAGTTTAGTTTAGTTTAGTTTGACTTCGAAGAAAAATAGGCTTGGTTATTAAAAATACAAGTATCTATTTCAAGTAAAAGGTAAATGTGTTGGATCAACGATACGTTTTCCTGACTCATTTATTCAATTTCTCTTACGTCCGCATTACGTGCTTTGAATACACTATTCGTATGTATACACTATTTGAATATTATCCTATACTATATCCCGCTCCCGGGAATAGGGATCGGGATTAAATAGTATTTCTTGTGATAATCCAGAATATGAACTATATGTGTCCTAATTCAAATACAAATATGTCCAGCTAATTTTGAGATTAGTTTCAACTGTGTCATATACAAGATTCCTTCTCCAATTTTGTTTTAATTTTTAGTATCTATGTATGTATAGACAGCTTTTACAAATTAATATTTCAACATAGTATAGTACAATTTTTGTTTTAAATTCTTTGGTAAATTAATATGCACTTTAAAAAGGAAATATCGTTTGCTAATTTTTTTAAATGTTTATTTTACTCTTTTGATTGATCTTTTAAAAGCCTAAAACAAGTTTTCCGGCTTCATAATATTTCTTCATAAGATATTGCTTTAATAATAATGAGCGCTTCTCGATGTTGGTTTAATGTGTAACTTTTCGATCACGTTCACCGCAGATTACGTTCGGGAGATGAGAAATGATAAATATATTCATCGTGAAAACACGTCAATATTATAGATAACCTAAGGACCATACTTAGCTATTATTTATACTTATGGCATGAATAAGAAATAATTTATTAATGAGCAAAAGTATACAGTATCTTATTAAACAAAACGTTGATTGTGCTGTGTTATTCAAGAATGCTTTATAAGACATTTAAATCTTAACCCATTCCTAGTCCATAAAATAAACACTATTGGCAAGTTATTAAAATGTTCATATTTGATCCATGGAACCGGGAAATCGTTATCACTAATACTAATAAACTGCTACAAATATTTGGATAGGTAGTATGTGAATGTTTGTGTATGTCTGTATGCGCTAGGTGCGCATATGTTTATATATATTTGTTCGCTGTTAAGTTGGAATTGAATGTTTTTACAACATGATTCAAAAGAATATTATTCAAAAGGCGTATTGATATGACTTCACATACATAAAGGACAGGTATACATTGGTACAAAACAGAACTCATATAAATGAATCTGAATTTATTCCGCGGTATATTAAGAGTCTTTTATGTTTTGAAACGCGAAATAAAAATGATTGATCATTTGTAAGCATACTTCAAAAGCAATAAAAAATAACGTGAACCATCGCCGCCGGTTTTTAGAACCATTAGATGTTGTATTTTATTTGAAATCATTCAGCTGTTAAGGCTAGTGAATAATTGAATCAGAAATGAAAGCTTCCATACAATACGCTACTTTTATCTCGCGCACTTTCAAGAGCGCCGACATACTCGTCAGTAAAGTTTTTATGAACACTTTTAAAGAGCTTAAATAAAACTAGTTTTAATCCAGAAATGATGAGATTATTTGTTTTTTGATATTGAAATGAGTCTGCTATAATGTAGGCGAAAAGCCATTTACAAATATGCTATCCTCTACAAATTGTGATATCATGAATACTATGAATACGGTCATATAATACTCGTAACTAACTGCACCCGGCATGCTTTGCGAAGAGCTTCTGCGGGTATATGCAGATCAGTTTTTAAATTTTCAACATAATCGAATCAGTGATTTAGAAAACAAACACGCAAACCTTTATTTTTATTTATATAGATTACATAATTATACTTAAGCAAAATTACTTATTACAGTAATTTTGTTTAAAACACATTTTATGAATAGTTTTATACCTTCATTGTCGTTGTCAATCTATGGACAGCGACCGGAAACGGTATTGGCCAGCTTGTATTCAGCGGCTCTCTCTTTTAATGTCGTAAACAAGTGGAGGCCTTCAAACGTCGCTTCTTCCCGTGTAGTCGCCATTCTAACACAATTGAACTCCAACGTCTATTAGCCGTCCAGCTATGTACCCCGCTCATTGTCACTACAGCTTCGCAACCTTTTGAGATCTATGTGTATGATTTTTGTTCTTTTATGGATCTTCTCTCAGAGCATACTTAGGGCAAAGTTATCACCATTTATTTTGTTTAGTTGTAACTTTGAAATTGCTATCGGATTGTGTTGGATGTTATGACACCCATTTCTAAGATTCTCTGCTTGCGAAATATTTATTGAGACATGGTAGAAAAACATTGAAAAATGCAACTATTTCACATAGCTGTAGCCTTGGTGACACGTTAAGATTTCGATGTTGACCAATGAAATCATTGTAATTTACTCTTTAATGAATGGTTTGCCATAGTTTGATGGTCAGGATCCATCGTATTTATGACAATTGCTCTATGAAAAATAAAAAACGTGTCAAGAGAAAGCAATATACTTATACATAGAATGTTTTCCATTATATTATCAATGATATCATCAATTTCGGTTTGTGAACTGATCGACGTAGATACAATTCAGATTTCAAGGGCCCTTGATACGGAGTCTCAAGATTGGATATTACGACGAAACGCTTGCACAAGCAGCTATTCAAAAACTTCTCAAGAAAGAGGTCACTGCTACATATTCACCTTATAGAGTTTCATACTCGGTTAGACGTATTACTTACGAACTATTGTGTGATCTTTTTTTTTTTATGTTAGAAGTTGGCAAACAAGCATACGGCCCACCTGATGGTAAGTGATGACTATGAGCGCTTGCAGCGCCATAAGTCGGTGTCACTCGCGTGTTGCCAACCTCGAGATATTAGTTCTTAAATCTCGTTCGCCCAGTAATTTCACTAGCGTACAATGCCCTTCAAACCGGAACACAGTAATGCCTAAGCACTACTATTTGGCGGCAGAATATTGGACACTGCGGTGGTACCTACCTAGCCGGCCTCTTGCAACAAAAGACCTACCACCAGTGTGACTGATTGCACTGGTGGAATAATCTCTGTTGTGACAGAGGTTATCCCAACAGTAAAAGACACATAAGTATGGATGTATATCGTTAAAATATACATCCATACTTATGTGTCTTTGTGTGTAAGATAAGAGAAAAAAATGTGTGTCTGTTTATCGAAAGCTGTGTCGTTTGTTTATAGTAAAAAAACTTAGAAGAATAGGAAACAAACAAATACACAACATGAGCACATACTCTTATACTTTTAATTCATTCAGATTCATATGAGATTGATATCGTTGGATTAGACACAATAGGAAAACTGTTGTATAAAAGGACCAGTTCAGTGATTTTCGATGATTCTCATACTGATGATGATGCGATGTTCATATTTTTGTTTAAAAGCATAAGTATATAATTATATACATAGTTAAAGGCGAATCAGCAGATTGAATTAAGTTTTAAACCATGTTTTTTAGTCTATGTATGTAAATCCTGTGTTTTGTTGGAGACCCTTAAATATTGCTCTGAGAGAATTAAGTAGAATAAAATAAATTAATTTAAGGGAATGTGATGCGTCTGCTTTATATCAAGATATTTGTGATGACAAAGCTTTTCTTTTATATTATAACACTAACTGTGCCCGCGGCTTTGCTCCCGTCGGGTGAGACTGTCCTGTTCCACCAATTAACCACATCTTATCACCCGTCCGCACTTTCTTATTGTATAGTATCGTGATGTTATATAGCACATAGCCTTCCTAAAGAAATGTGCTATAAAATGAAAAAATACTTTTTGAAACCCGATTAGTATTTCCAGAGATTATTGCGTAAGCCAAACAAACCAAAAAACAAACAATTTCTTCAGCTTTATAACATTCATATAGATTTTGAATGCTTATATTTATATCAATCATTTTATCTATTTTCTAAGCATTTGAGGATTAAGATTGATATTTTTTTTCTCTTTATTTATTTCTTTTTTTATTTGAGAAGAACATGAGATATTTATTTATGTTTTTAACTAGTTAAAGACTGAAGAAGCTGTCTAGAAATGTAGTCGTATTTAAGTATTTTCTAATTTTCATTAGATTCTATCCCTATTGTGCAATGAACTGGTAACGTTTTTTTTTACTTTAGTTCACGTGTCGATAACTTGATCAAACGACGTTAGGTAGTAAACTGTACGGGTTTACGGGTCGAATAGCACTGGAGGCGTAATTTAATTTATGCCTCTAGACTTATATAGTGCGAAACATTTATCATAATAATGTGACACAGCGTTTTAGGTTATTTTTGTAATATGGAAACAAATGAAATTTTGTAAAATATAGTATTTAGACAGTAAAAATTGCATTATTTTGATCGTGAGGCTCGTTAGTATTTCTAGTACTTGTTAAATATGCAAGCAATAATAAATAAATAAATAAAATTTCGTTTACTGCGCAGTTATTGTTCATATTAAGTCGTTTTCAAAAATATTTTTTGAAGGATAAATAAAATATAAAAAAAAATTCAAGTTCCTTTTTTCGTTAATAAAATAACCATCTCGCTTCACTGATTATTTTTAAATATTTTCATTTAATTAAATATTGACAATAATAAGTATTATGTTGTTATCACAGCTAATATTTTAGTCTATTACGAGACTATTGGCTTTAGTATAACCTCAATTTAATTTAAATTTAGCTTGTAAGTTTGTTTACGATAAAAGGGCAATTTTCTCCAGAGTATTCCTCAAATATTGATTTTGAAATATTTGAGCCTAGCCACAACTTCAACGAAGTTTCACTTCAAAGTTAAGGAGTTCAGGATTTATAATCTTTAGCTTATACGATATCTTTAGTTTAAACGAACATTCAACCACAACAATTTTTGAACTTTTCGAATACTGTCTTCAGATAGCACAAAGAACAACAACAAACAAACAATTGTCGACGATCAAGCCCTTTCCGATCGGCTTGATCCTTTGGCATTGCGTAGAGATGTCGGATCACTCTGCATCTTCTATCGCATATATCACGGGGAATGTTCTGAGGAATTGTTTGGATTGATCCCACTGGTAGAATTTCACCATCGGACATCGCGACTAAACTCTAAATTCCATCCATACCACCTTGATGTCTGGAAATCCACAACAGCGCGATTTAAAAGACATTTTCTTCCTCGCACAACCACTCTGTGGAATCAGCTTCCGCCGGCGGTCTTTCCGAACCGATACAACTTGGGAACCTTCAAGAGAAGAGCGTATTCTTTCCTTAAAGGTCAGCATCTGCAACACCAGAAGGCATGCAGGTGCGCTGCATGCCTTCTGGTGTTGCAGATGTTCATGGGCGGCGGTGATCGCTTAACATCAGGTGAGACTCCTGCCCGTTTGCATCCTCTTACATAAAAAAAAAAAAATTTATGATTACGATATTTACGGTCAAAAGCGGCACCCTAAAGACGGAATCAAATTTGAGACCCCGTGAGGGCTCTCTCTTTTTGACGACTGGGTCATAGTATACGTCTCCCCCACTCAGTAATGCTGTCAGGGCCAGTAGGGCTAACAGCCATACATATTTAAAAGCAGGCTTGTCTGGCAAAATTCTACCCTCTCATAAAAGATCTTTTTGTAAGAGCAGCATCATAGCATCATTCTAATGTGTGTTGATAAATGTTAGCACTGGAAACACAAAGTTTTAGACCTTACATTTGCTTTGATCTTTCAAAGAAACACTGAATGATTTAAAGTCGGTCTTCTTAAAGTTTTAATTGCGGCGTAGAAAACGAAATTACTTGACTAGGCTGCCCAATCCCCTTTAACCAAACTTTATTTTTAATTGGTTCATCTTTTGAACTTTTTTGTAAGTAATAAAAGTTCACAAATTACTTATATCTCAATCCCATCTCTCAAAGAAAGGGCTAAGAACTAAGAACACTAATGATAAGAGCGATGCGTTAAAAGATTCTAACTAATAATAACAACTATAATATATATAAATAATAACTGTATTGCTTTTTAATGTTTATGATTAGTTTCTTTCTGTTGTGTCCCAATAAATGAATTCTTTCTTTCTTTCTAAATAAGGCACTAATGCATGTTCGCACTTCTCGTGGCTTATAAGTCATATTCGTGGCGACAGGGTGCCGCGGACATGCAACTCTAGTACCTTATAGTAACATTTCTATAGTTTTAATTACTACTAAATTTTCGCATCAATATGTGCTCTAAAACCTCAAGCGAAATGTATTATTATATATTCATCGTTACTGTTATCATCTTTCCCAGCCCTTTAACGTTTAAGAAAAAAATCTGAGATACAATGTCTTCCTGTCTCACGCCTCAACACAGGGGAATATTTCACTGAAATTTTTCTTCATAGCAATAACACATTTATCATTTTATTATCATATACGAAATAAGCACAACAACGTGAATCAGTATCGTACACTTCATAAATGTTTATAATTCTGACTCAAAGCTCTACAAATAAGATAATCTAATTCAGTCGTCGCTTTCAAGGCTTTAATATGCGTGGGAAATGGAATTACTGGCCCAGATAGTAAAAGAAGGGCGGAAAGGAATGAGTGATGTGTATTGCGTAATATAAATATGGATTTAATATTCACACTTACACCTTTTGTAATAACTTTTCTAATATTTATTACAAAAATAATCAGATAAAATGCTGCTAAAATTGTATTTTTTATAATTTACTATAAATGCTACATAACGTGTGATTATTATAAATGTTTGCTTGGTTTTACCTCTATTACGAGTAGACGAGGGCTTTTCTTTGCGAACGAGTGAAATTATTTGCGTGTGAGTGAATCGCTAAACTATTTTGTTACAAAAGTGTAAGTAATTAAATATGAGCTATTTAATTATATCAATGTGGTGTGATAAAAACATAGAACCACTAATCATGTTAGATTATACTATTCGGAGTCTAATTTATGCTGTCAAAATCGATCACGCCTTGCCCAAAAATGTTAACAGTCCTTGGTTGAAAAATTCATATAACAGATAAAAGTATGCATTCCTTAGTATACTAGGTAAAGATTATGTTACGGTTCCATTTTGAAATGCAATAGAAACTGTTTTATTTCACTTTATAGCAAAACTGCAATGCATGCAACCTCAACTATTTTTAGGTACCAAAATGTTAAATAAAATATTAAAACCTTTTTGTATTTGGTTTATTTATCTTTCTTTTTATTTCATGACGGTTGGCAAACGAGTGTACAGTCCACCTGATAAGTAGTTTGGTATGGATAGTATGGTAAGCAGTCACCGCAAACTATGAACACTTGCGATACTTGTAGTACCACAAGCGCGTTGTGAACCAAGGGATAGGATCCATCTTATGAGATTAGGGATGAGATGGGAAAAAGGATGGGAACACAGGGGATGAGAGATTGGGCCTCCGGCGCTATCACTCTTCGCACGAATCGCAACAGTACCTACTGATATTGTTACTTTACATCGATTTTAGGTGAGAGGGTAATAGTTCCACTATCGAGCCGACCCATTTGTGTAAATACAAGTATTACTGTCGTCAAAGTTATCACATTTGGACGCAAATAAGCAATACCATCTCAACCCACAAAATTGAAAAAACTGAGTTATATATGCAGAAGTGTTGGCAAATGGCTGAAGAACATTTTTTTTTAAATATTTGTAGGGTTTTAAGCTTTAAAACTGCTAAAAAAGCCATATTTTAATCATGCAATCATATGTATTATGTTAAACGTTTTGGGTTATATTAAATACGAAATATGCAGTTTGTATACTTATTTTTTGTGAAATTAACTAAAATAACTTACATAAATCTGAAATTGCCAAAAACTTGACCAATACATAAAAGAAATTCATTTAAAGCAAGTTGTTCAAAATTTTCAAACCTGTTTTTCTCGAAATGACATTCATGTGAGTTGACATGGTATTGCTTATTTGCGTCCATTTACTATCATCTATAAATGCTACTTACATTGCAATCGTTAAAGAAATATAACCATTCGCTAGAACATCTATAAACCAGATCCCTCTACTTAACCCATATCTGGCTTAATAATCATAAATCTGAACCATAAAGTTTCTCATTAGATGGTCGAGGTGCGTGTTCATTATTCGGTACAGAGGCCCAAATTCCATGCTATATTTACATCCGACAAAACAAACACAAATAAGATATTCACTACAGAACCCATTAATCTAACGGAGTTTTATTAGAACTGATTATTATTTTTTCGAGATAATATTCTAAAAGTCGCCTTGTATTTATTTTTCTAAAGACTATAATTATGTTAATAGTATAAGTAGAAATAAATATATAATTGTAGATACGCAACTTTGACAATCTATAAAGTCGGTAGATTTTTTCAGTCAGTATTACTAGGTCACATTTAATTAGATAACAAAATAAAATAGCATTTATTACATGAAAAAAAAATCATAATAATTACGCTAGCTTAAAGTGTAGTGTGTATTTTTTGGATTTAGACGGATTGAGGCCCTTAAAAGTTTCTAATTTTCTGTAAATTATAATTATCTTCATAGTTTTAAATACTCTTGCATCTGTTTAAAAATCGGTGTCAGTTGTTAAAAGATATGTTTTGAAAGCAAATAAAAAGCGCTGTTTGTATGCTACCAACTTGATCGTTTGTGTAAGTTCTTAACCTCATTTAAACTAAAATTTTTGAATATCTAATTTTTCAAGAGAACACCTTCACCGTTAAAGCCACTTAAAATATGCGACTAAATATGTAAGATTAAGCATTTAAGTGTTTGTTAAAGTACTAGAAAATATATTCATAAGTAGCGTTTAACTAAATAATTATAAGCAATATATTTTCATACGGTAATCGTTTTGAAGATAAATGCAAATTCATATTTTGTAGATTTCAATAATGACGTTGCAAATAAGGAACATCATATAATGTAAAAGTACCATTTCCATAAAAATATAAATTCTGTCGGCAGCTTATGTGAGGTTTGATGATTTTTTTTCTACCTCAAATTTACCTGATATTGTATTAGAGAAATATGAGTATCCCAATTGAATAAAAATTATACTACTTTTAGCATATTTTGGTTAAATCCTTACTTTTATTTGAAAATATTTATAGCTGCTGTTTTGAACTTACATTGTATTACTTTAGATAAGATAGAAATCGTTCCAATATTATTTGTCGATTGTGTGTATAAAAACAACAATAATTTAAGTTTTGTTTCACAGGTAGTTATACAAAATGACAGCGGTGTACGTGCTTAGAAACTGAAGTGTAGTGAAGTGTTCTTGTTGGGTTGAGACGTGAGGCGAGGATGCGGAAACCGCGTGTGTGACGACAAAATCGACTCGAATGCGTCGAGGCAGCGTGTACAGTGTGAGCGAGGGCGTAGAGCGGTGCACCTGCACTAGGTAACGTGAAATAAAATTTTATGATATATTAACCTAATTTAAAATTAAAATGAAACAATTTTATGGTAGTAGAGCCATGCTTCTCCTAGCACAAAAGGGTTGACCGGGAAAGTACTACACACACAGAAAATGGGCGTAAAGTAACATTACTGTTGCGTTTTGTGCGATGAGTCAGAGCGCCAGAGTCTCAATCTCCCACCCCCTCTGGTCCCTTTCTTTTTTCCCTTCTCATCTTGTGATACTTCGATTAGCGCAGGCGTTCATAATTTGCGGTGACTGCTTACCCTCAGACAGACCGTATGCTTGTTTGCCAACCATCCTGAAATAAAATTTAAAAAAAAACAAACAAATAGAATTCTTTGGTAAATTTTTAAGTGAATGGTTTTGTTATCAGGTAGCGCGGGTGCGGGCGCGGGTGCGGGTGCGAGTGCAGCCATGGCGGGCTGATGGAAGCGGGCTGGTGGTCACCGTCACCGTCGGCTTCGCCGCCGCCGCCGCCCCGCGCCCCGCCGCCGCGTTGCCGCTGCAGACCACTATCTAATAGCTACAACTGCTTACCGCACTATGGTAGGTCAAAATTAATTATATGAATAACAGGCTAAAATACTGAAGTAAATATAATGAATAATTTGCTTAAAGATTTTATTACAATCTAATGTAATGCTAATTACTGTGCTTTAACATTTTTTTTTACATTGCATATAAATGACGAAAAGGTTTTGGATATAAAGCTGAGTTACGAGTTATATTTTTTGTGTCTGCTTGTTTATTCGAGCACCAAACTGAATTTACTGAATGGATTGATAGTTGTATTTATAGTAGTCTCGGTCACACATAGATGTGACAACAAAGTATTCGAGTTGACTTTTTCTGACATTTTACCCAATTATCGTCACAGTTTTATTTTTATTTATTTTATTTTATTAGGGAAACAAACAGTACAAGTTAATACAATATAAAAATGAACATAAAACTAAAACATCGACCAACAAAGTTTCCACGAGTAAATCATTCATATAGTGCGAGCTATAAAAGTTAAAATTATATAACACTAAGAAAACAGTTCAACTAATTGACAGAAAACCTAAACAAATTAATCACCTCTTTTTCTTTTTCATGAATCACTTTGTAAAATGGTTCGACGACGTTGTGGCGCAGCGTTAGGGAACCTGCCTTCAACGCCACAGGTCGCGGGTTCGATTCCCGCTCGGAACATAATATGTTTGTCTTGGCCATGGAAGCATATTTTCCGGTCTGGGTGTATTTGTCCTTGTTCTTATATGTGTTTCCGGACCCCGACACAGGATATCACTATCCTAATGGGCCCTTGAGTATGTAGCGTTTCGTTAGTTTTTGAGTTTATCAAAAACAGACAGACGGGGTGGACGTCTCTATTTAATAATATATAGCGGTAATAAAACTGCTTGTCACAGTAATTAATGGCGGAAAGAACTGCGGGTTGAAGCTAGTATTAAATGTTTCTATAGATGGATGGCCAGACCTCGAGGACGAGTCAACAGGCGGTGCTCTGCGGGAGCGGGAGCTACGATCTCTCCACCGCACCGTACCCGCACTGCGACGTCGTGAGCTCGACACTCGCGCTATCAAACATCACTTCTATCCTGAAGGCGGATGGGGGTAAGATTGCAATAAACCACTGAGCTCTATTATATGGATTGCTGGTCTATGTAGCGTAAAATGTACAGTTCAATATGATGCCAAACTGGTTAAGAACTAATTAATACCATCATACTCATGTGCTTAATATTCAATCGGTCTCATCCCTAATCTTGCTCTGGCCTTCCCTTGTAGCGCACAAGGGAAGCTTTTACTGTATTAGTTCTAACCACTTTGGTGGCGTTAATTTAACCTTCGACAATACTAATTTCAATACATATAATCCTCAATCTATATTTTCTTTATCTATGTGATATAGATTTTAGCCTCCTTCGTTCAAGATAGTTGGTAGTAAATAAAGTTATGTAATAATATGCTTAATTAATCAGAAAGATTATAAGTAAATACTTCAAAATATTATAATATAATATAATAAATTTATATAAGAAAAATTCAAAGTAAATAGATCAAGATGTACGTGTAACATATTAAAGTATTTTATTTGATATGTCATAGGTTATAGAAAGAGAAAATAAAGAAAACATTGTATTTTTCAATGTTTAAATAACATAGCGCTGGCGAAAAAATAAGATAAACATAATCTTTTATAAGTTGGTATAAGATCTTCTATAAGTACTCCACGTCACGATTTATATTAACGTTTTTGTACGCATGGTATTGACCGATTGTAGAGATAAATACTCTTAATACTATAAGCTTTATTTACTTTGTCACGTACGTGACAATAACTAATTGACTCAGCAAAGCGAGGTCATAGTCTACTTGGATAGTCCAGCGCTTGTTCAATAATAACAACCAAGTCTTAATCTAATCCTTATGAAAGTCGTTGAGAAGCTAAATTATATCAAGACTTTTTAGGGCGATTACAGACAAGCATTGTGTTGCGTGTTCGGGCGTTTCGTCATATGCTCTTTCACGCGCGTTTCATAAACTCACGAGCCGTTGGTGGCAATATTTTTGGCGCTTTATTTTAGGTGCTTATATGAGCTTATAAGTCTGGTAACTAACGCTATACGCACCTATACGCGCTTCGAGATTAAGCTTGTACGTTTGTATAAAACACTGGGCTGTAACCGTACTTACTTGAAATGTGATATATCAGAAGATATTGCAGGCAAATGTGTTAAGCCCATCTTTTGTTCCTTTTGTCGTTCAATAAATGTTGAATAAATAAAATAAATAAATGCTGGCAGCGTTTCTACGTAATCCTAACTGTTCTAGGTGAATTACTTGACCTGTATAACATTATTTATCTTAATTTATAAAAACGAAGAAATAATAATAAGATCTTTAAGAAAATTTTGTCTAAAGGTCTTCATCATGACCTCATGGTCATACCGGATAATTCGTAACTAACCACAATTTACGCTATCACAATACCATAGTACAGCTTAAGTTATATATTCAGGTGGATCGTCTGCGGTGCCGCGTTTCTTGCTCATCTGTTATCAACTGGACTGCAGCTAGCCTACGGCGCGCTACACGTGTACGCACTTCGTCACCTCGGTCCGGCAGCCGACCACGCTGGTAAGTAACTGTCGTCATGATATATATTTTACTACAGTTCAATGTCACTTTGATAAATAAACTAGAGTAAACTAGAGTAGTTTAAACCTCTATAGTTCAACAGTAGAAGACCCGATTCCGCTCCGTTAACGCAAGAGTTACGGGTTCGATACTGACCCCCTTGGGCTATTGTCGTACCCACTCCTAACGCAAGCTTGGAGCTTATTTGGAGGGGCAATAGGAATATTAGTAATGCTTGAAAAATTTAAGTAACAAAAGCAGTTAATTACTTATTTTACTTTAATAAAGTCGCGTTAAAGAAGAAATTTATTTCGATAAAAGTAAAGTAATAAAAGCTCTTTGATAAGTACTTCAGAAGATTTAATATATTATTAGTATCGTGGAACCAAAAACCAATTATTCTCGTATTCAACACACTCATTTTAACGAATCCAATAATGGTTTATAATTTAATAATGTTTGACGTTAAACGACTCCTCGTTTCATATACTCATTTTGTCAGTTTTGTGGCTTTTATTATTGAATTGCTGGGAAACGTTTTTTTCCTTCGGAATGTTGGATTTATTTTTATCCTAGTAATTACATAATTCAGTCTTTACGGTGCTTCTTGCAAGGACCACGAAGGCGTCGGAGCGCTACGAACGCGTACTAACAGACATTAACCGTGACAGGCAGACAGTGTGATGACATAGTGATGAGTATATATTGCACCGAAGACTATCAGCTTACGTTACTATCAGCTTATGTTTCAGCTTAAACCGAATAATTCGTAAGAAGCGTCGACATATTCTTGAGCACACAAACCATGTCGACAACACAAAAACTAAATATTTTCAATCAAAAATGTCAAGACTGTATTTATAAACATTGTTAATTTATTCATTATTCAAATACAATATTGTGTATAACTCTAAAAATAATGGGTGCCAAATATTATAGAAATATTTATGATCAAACATTAATTAAATGTCACGTTCCGTTTTTCAAGATTAGCTTTGACTTATTTAATTAAATTTATAATACTCTGCCTTTAATTAAAATAGGTTTAAAGTAATTAATTATTTTATAAAATCGTATAAAATTTGATCTGCTTATTTTAGATTACGAACAAAGTAAGAAAGAAGATTTCATTTAATTTCCCACCATCATTATAATTCATATAAAACACCATTCATGCTACCCCACCTCTTTCCACCCCATTTTTATCCGATATTATATGTATATTTTTATTTTATTTATTTATTCTTTATAGACTTAGACATTATACAATATATTTCTCGTACCCTAGTTTGGGCCGGTGCTCTCTGTGTTGGAGTCTCGCGGGCTGCTGGCGCGCTTGTGGCGGCGAGACGCAAATCGCCAAGGCTAGCTGCGCTAATCGGAGGGTTGCTCCTGCCACTAGCTTGCCTTTTTACTTCTTTTGCAACGCAGCTCCATCAAATTCTATTAAGCTATGGTATGGCATTATTATTATTTGAAGTGAAAACTTGAATGTTTTTAATTAAGTTATTCTGTTAATAATATTACGCAGAAATATATGAAACTCAATTTTTTTCAGGTGTAGTTTTAGGGGTAGGTTGTGGGTTAGTACGAGAAGCTGCTGGGCTTGTGCTGGGAACTTATTTCAGGCGTCGAAGACAGTTTGTGGAATTAGTGGCACATGCTGGCGCAGGTGTTGGAATCGCCCTTTTTAGTGTCGCTTACAAGGAAGCCGTGGGGTAAACATTTCAGTGTTAAATATTTATGTAAAAAATTAAAACATGTTATTACAAAACTTGTTTGTAGCTTTAATTATATTATTACAACTTGCTTCTCTTCAGTTATTTCTTTATGGTAATGTAATATGAGAAACAGAATAAATAGCTTTTCAAGAGAACTAAATTTAATTCAATTCTTTGATTGATGGTTTTGAATTATGCCGGCTAGGCACAGATTCACCAATGTCACATTCAATGGAGATTAAATTATGTATGTATTTGACAGGAAACTAGGTTGGAGGTTGGGATTACAAGCGGTGACTGGTGTTCTTGTGCTGGCATTTTTTCTTAGCGCCGTGTACCGTAGCGCTTCCCTCTACCATCCACAACGCAGAGCAATATTGCACCTCAAAAACCAACGCCGAAAGGTGAGACAGAATTGTTCAATCGTTTATTTATTTTCATCATTATTTAAATTACGCCATACTATAAATTAAATATGATAAATGGCTCAAGTTCTGTTTGCTAAATAATACATATTACAATCCTCATTTTACGAGTAAATTTACTTATGATTCAGCAATTTTTCCCTAAGATTTGAACTTAACTTTCTGCTGACTCTACTTTTATTGGCAGGTTAAGGAAAAGAAAGGCCTAAAATCGCCTCCTTTCATTGATTTAAGCCCTCTTCACTCGCGATCCGCTAAAGTACTATTATTATCTGCTGGGTTAGCAGCGTTTGGCCTTTATACTCCAGTATTTTTCTTGGTAAGTGAATAAATTATATAAGATCGCAGTAATAAGTTCTATATTTGAGATTATTTGAATAGAATATTTCGTTTACAGGCATTGCAAGGATTTCAAGAAGGCTTAGAAGAAAGTGCATTAGTGTTGTTGCAAACATTTCTTGGGTTTGCCGCAGTTCTAGGTTGTGCTGGCTTTGGGCTTGTGCTGGTTCGGCCATCGGCACAGTGCCTTGTTTCAAAACAATATCTGTGTCAAACAGCTATGCTGGGCATAGGTATGATACTTTGAATTCCATATATAATGCGATTTAGACTTTGATTTGAATTCCATATATAATGCGATTTAGACTTTGATTTGATTTTCTTTGATTAAAAAAAAATTATATGTATTTCAGGAATTTCCATGCTTGCTCTGAGTAGCGTCGAAGGATATCATGGATATGTTCTATTTGCTTGGATGTACGGATTATGTTTGGGAGGATTTTTATATTCAATGAAGATGCTAACAATGGAAAGGGTTCGGGGAAGACATTTTACTAAAGTTTGGAGTAAGTAGTAGAACCAGTATTCTACTTATTTTGTAATACAAAAACATAAATTTTATTCAATTTTATTTTGTTAGGTTTCGTCCAGGGAGCTGAAGCAATTCCTGTAATGGTTGGTGTTCCAATGACCGGTTACATGAATCAGCAAGCACCAAGGGCTGGTTTCTATTTTTCCACAGCCGCCACGTTAGCTGGCGCTCTTATGCTATTTTTTGTGGGTTTTTCAAAAAGGGACCCGGAACCACCCCCTCCAGCTCCGGCACCGACGATATCAGAAGCCTGTTTGTGTGTTACACCGCCTCCAAGATGCGAACCAGCCTGGTGTGCTTGCAGTGCTGGAGGTGCGACAGCGTATTGTGCGTGGCCGGGTTCGACTTGCACTACCCGCTTACCGAAATCTCTTTCATATGCAGCACCACTTAACCGAACTTGTTGTACACCACACTATCCCGAATGCTGTCGACGGGCAGCGATTTTACGACCATCACGTAGCGTACCTGAAGGTCTCGCACGACGTGGTAGTGCTTTCAGCCGTTCTGGGTCTTGTAAGATTCCTTGTCACCGTCGTGAACATCATCTCATAGAACAGATCACTACATCTGTATGATAAATCAATTTCACTTGTATACATTTTTCGAGTGATATGTTTAATGTATGTGTGTACTAAAAATTGTGTAAAATATAAACTGTAAATATTTTGGTCGGTAGTTAATTATAAATAAAGTTGACGTGATAGATCCGTAAAGCAATAAAAAAGTAATAAAGAACTAAAATGCGAAGGATGTCTCGCCTCCGCAACGACTTTGAAAACATATTCTAATTATAAAATTTATTGGTGGTTATAGGTGGTGGTTTATTTTAAAAAATATTTAACCTCCTTTTTTTTGGTCTTTTTCTGACCAATCTATCACTCATTTACGTTAATTTATTATAATCAAATTAGCAAGTTTTACTCATGAACATGAATGAGTCTGAACTGTCGTTATTATATTTATTGATACTTTGGAAATAACCTAAAAAGTTAATAAATTTAGTTATTTATTTATAAAGAAAATTTGTTGAATTAAAATATCAATTTAAAATATGATTGGCTTAATGTAATAAATATAAAACTATAAAACCATTGATGGTAGGCTAAATTAAAACATTAAATGAAATAGAATGTCGTAGAATACTCTAGAACATTTTCCTAACTCTTTAAATAAATGTGGGACCTTTAATATAGTAATTTTAACTTCTATTCAATAAAATAACATTTTAAATCACCTTCTAACTCGTTTCCTATTAAAATTCTATATAATTATTTTAAATAATATCATAAATTAACAAACGTTTCCAATAATTATATATCTAATAAAAGTGTATGCACATAATCATAAAAAGAAGTGTATGTACCAAATATATAGATATAAAAAGTCAATTTTAGTAAAATATAATTAATTATAATTAAATATTATTGTTGTTTTTTATTTTGTTATTGTTACAATTTATTGTATTTATAATATACGTCGGTGTTTCTAAAGTTACAACTATTTGTTGTTTTGTGCTGAATGTCAGTTACTATTTTATTGATGAAAAAACAAAATAAATATAGTTATAAGCAAGTGTATTTTATAGTTTTTCATTTGCCTGATGTTCATATATTTCTTTTTTGAAGTGCTTAAAAATTACCAATTTACGTACAAGGATTGTCTGTTTTTTGTCGGCTTATGAGTTATTATGGCTATTCTGGCCTACATTTCCACCAGTGATATGAGAGATTGCTAAGAGGTACGAGAATTAACAACGAAGCTGTGAAACGATGTGTTTTCGCCGGATAGTAGGCAGTTGGGCATTGTGTAGTAGACTCTTTTCATACATACATTTAGATGTATGTAAAACGCCGTTTAGTGACTGAAAGCAGTTTCTCGCTTCGGTCAATTCCTAGCCATGTTTTTTGTACGTACAATAACCTCGTTCCACTAAGCCATCCACTGCTGAACGAGGCAAGGTGAATGAAGCGATTGTATTGGTTCTTAATAAACATATGTTTGTTGTATTCCGTAAATCGGACGAGTAACGAGGACATCTATATTTATTATACATATGTATTTAGTTTATTTTATGACAATATCGTATGTGGTTTATTTGGTTTTTAAGGTATTTATGTATTATATATTTATATATAATATATACAGCTACACCAACTAACTTTTCTTCAGTCATTCCCAATATATCGTAGGTTGTCTGGAAGAAATCGCTACCTAGCGATAAGACCGCCTATTTGTATTACCTAAATTTATATCTAATTTGTCTGTTTCTTTTTATTTATGTGGTGTACAATAAAGAATATTCTATTTATCTATCTATCTATCCATCTATCTATCTATCTATCTATCTATCTATCTATCTATCTATCTATATGCCTCGCTACGCATCCTGCCACAGCACTGATGGAAACACAGCCTTATATGTCTTAAGGGTAGAGATATATCCCCTGTTCTGTTTCAGGTCCACTCTTCGGACTTGATAAAATCACGAGAATTCATAATTAAATAGGACCGCCCTCTAAATTTTTTTATTTCTGAGATATTATCCCTTCGAACTCAAACTTGAATAATAATAGAGCAGTTATTATTAGATCTAATAGTCTCGGCAGCCATAATTTCACAGATGTTTGAATCTAATATTGCAAGTTTGTTTGAACGGAATTCGTAGTGAGCTTCCGCAAACTTTTAGTTTGAATAGAGATTAAATTCACGTAATAGATGTTGTGGCGTGTTGATATCATTCATTATTAAATATAATATTCATCTTATATTAGTAAATAACATGATATATTAATAATTAAGTAATAAAATATTGGCTTGTTTAACGTACCAAATTTTTGACAGAAGTCAAACCCTTGAATAATATTTTTGATTCTTCGGAAAAATACAAAAACCGTTTTATCCATTACTAAACCCGTTTTTTTTAAATCATTTATTTATTATAGAGGGTTTTATCTACATAAGATAATGCCACCCTCGAAGTAAACTAACCAATATCAACTTATAATTTGCGACTTAAGCTATACCTAACTTAACGAATTTATATAGCATTCTGGCTGCTCGTGATACATACCTATATCATACTTGTTATAATTAAATTTTAATTAAAATAAGCATCTTTCCAGCTCATTCTGGACACATTCCGTTTAAATGTACTAAACCTGTTATAGGGTGATAAATGCACAGAATTCAATGCCAATAAGCAAGTTCCAAATGTACATAAAAAATAACCTAATCAATAAAGCCTATTATTCTTTAGAGGAATATTTTTCTGATAAAAATGCTTGGGACTCTTAATATTGCTAGATCTCATTCAAGAACCAAATTTTATATTAAAGAATACAATTGTAAAAACATATATTTGAAAAGAGTAACTGTCGAGTTTCTTGTCGGTTCTTCTCGATACAATCAACCTTCTGAACCGTCGGTAGCGTTTGACTATTCAAAAGTACTTTTTAAAAATCTACTTGAATAAAAATAATTTTGATTTTGATTTTGATAATGACAATAGAAAAATCTAAATCTTTTCACACACACACACTAACTCGGCGAAGCTTTTGGTTTAAGTTGAAGCGAACTCGTTGTTGCTGTAAGTACTAAGTAAATACACGATACAAGCACAGCAACAAAAAAGTAGTAGTGGACGCAAACAAGCAATACCGTGTCAAATCAAATCAAATCAAATCAAATATTTTTATTCAACATAAAAAGCATTACACTTATTTGTTGAAAGTCAGATTCTACCACCGGCTCCAAAATTAAACCTCTACCTGAGAAGAACCGGCGAAACAAACTCAGGGGTTTTATCTTTTTTTTTTATATGTATTTTTTTTTTTTTGTCAACCCACACGAATGTCATTTCGAGAAAAACGCGTTTGAAAATTTTGAACAACTTGCTTTATATGATTTTTTTGTATTGGTCAAGTTTTTGGCAATTTCAGATTTATGTAAGTTATTTTACTTATTTTCACAAAAAATAAGCATACAAACTGCATATTTCGTATATAATATAACCCAAAACATTTAACATAATGCATAAATTGCATGATTTAAAAATGGCTTTAATAGAAGTTTTAAAGCTTAAAACCCTACAAATATTAAAGAAAAATGTTCTTCAGCCATTTACCAACACTTCTGCATATATAAATCAGTTTTTTAATTTTGTGGGTTGACGTGGTTTATTTGCGTCCATTTAGTAGTTCTTTAATATGGTAATAGTCAAATGTAATATTTTTAGTAAAACGTTTAAAATATTTGAAAGCATTCTTAAAGCATAGTAAAATCAAGAATTAGCAGACTTTTTAATTTTAGCACAGATAATTATTTATGATTTTTATTTAAAATTAACGTTGATTGTGTCATGATCAATTTTCATTTCCATCTCTAATTCAGAAGCACTCAATTACGTAATAAATTAAAGGCTGTTGATTATAATGAATAAAATATGAGTTGAAAACGCTTTAAGAGAGTATTAGACTAGCTTAACATCTTTTCTTGTAAGAAAGATTGTGACGACATTGTGGCGCAACGGTAGCGAAACTTGCCTTAAACACCACAGGTCGCGGATTTGATTCCCGCTCGGAGCATAATATGTTTGTATTGACCATGAAAGCATATTTTCCGGTCTGGGTGTATTTGTCCTTGTCCTGGTATGTGATTCCGGACCCCCGACACAGTATATAACTAGACTAATGGGTTGAGTGTGCAGCATTTTAAAGATACAATTAACTTCAGTTGCAATTACCGCTTGACTTAGTAACTTTATTTAGTTAACTGTAAACTGTATAGATGTGTGCCTGTGTGGTTCCAGACCCCGAAACGGGATTTAATTATGCTAATGGGGGGATAAGCGTGTTCCGTTAAGTGTGCGTGTCCTCATTGATTGGTAAACGATTAATAGGCAGTTAAGTTTGAGGTACATGTCAGCTACAGACTGCTTTAGAGGGCACATACAAAGTCAGTATCGGCTGTTATTATCTTGATATTAGTCGATTAGTCG
The DNA here is from genome assembly GCA_023373885.1 of Hestina assimilis. NCBI lineage: Eukaryota > Metazoa > Arthropoda > Insecta > Lepidoptera > Nymphalidae > Hestina > Hestina assimilis. Next base: position 9,586,265 of record CM041754.1, read on the forward strand.
AATCGGTTATATTCTGCATTTAGGAAATCATGTGAAATACAGTGGTGTGAAAAAATATAGACTCATAACTAATTATCTACTTTATTAAAAAACAAATGGATATATATTACAATCATTATTATAGATGAATAATGCAAAGAAAGTGTATTCTTATTAGATAAAACGTTTCATATTTTTTTACTTTTAAGGAAATAATTAAGAAATTTCCTATCCCAATGAACAAAAGCTGCGAAAAATTATAAACTCAGAGTCGATTATTTATTCAATATTGTGTCCATTTACCCTTATTTTTAATCACTTCAATTAGTCTATCAGGTATACTATCAACCAACTTTTTAGGACAGCAGGTGAAATTTCAGCCCACGATGATTGAATTCTTTGTTTAAGTTGTGGAGTATTATTAATTGGCGGTTTCTCTGGGTCATAAACTTTTCTTGCTAAGATTCCCCAAACATTTTCAATCGGGTTTAGATCTGGACTACACGCTGGCCATTGTATTACTGAAACACCGAAGTCGTGAAACCATTGTTTTGTAGACGCGGCACCATGAATTGGAGCATTGTCTTGTTGAAATACTATATTTTCGTCTTCAGTCAAAGTTATGAATGGTAAAAGATAATCGTATAATAGGCTCTGATAATTAGCAGCATTCATACGACCTTTACAAAATGCTAATTCTGTTTTTAAACGTCCAGTCGTACCGGCCCAGATCATGACTGATCCACCACCATGAGCTTTATGTGACATTATTTTTCTGTCAAATCTTAAATCATGCCAATAATATTTACATCCATCAGGACCATCAAAATTGAACTTTTTTTCATCACTGAAAATAACATGTTGCCATAAATCAACTTTTTTAATATATTTTTCTGCAAAATTAAGTCTGTTTACGATATGGTGTGGTTTTAAAACTGGTTTAGGAAGTAGTTTTTGATATTTAAACCGTCCGGAATCGGCTGCCCATTTTCTTACGAGACTAGAATCACAGTCTAAATTAAATCTGCGTACCAATGTCGATGACGATGCTCCGGTCACCGATAGTTCTCTTAAAACAGCGCGTTTTACGGTGGGAGGAAATTTTGCTGGTCGGCCGGGACGCTTCTTTTTACCATAATTTTCAACACCCAACTTTAAAAAGTTTTTCACTACACTTTGTGATATACAAATAGTATCTGTTATTTGTCTTTGAGTTTTACCGCAGCTTCTTAAATCGATAATTCGCTGTTTTTCAATATCAGTTAGCTGTTTACCACGAGGCATATTAAATAAATATAATAGTTAACCAAATTAACTTCAATTACTCGTCACGTATTACGTACGTCGTGAACTTCAAAAATAAATATTAGAATAACGATATCTCTCAGTTAGCACGCTTTGAACGCAACTGAGTTTATAATTATTCACAACTGAATGGACTGACTTCGTTCGTCAACGTCACGCATCTTTATGCGGATTGGTCGGCAGGCGAAACTTCAGGGACATATAACTACGCTTACGTGGTGCTAACAATTGACTATTTTGGAAATAAGTTTGTTTATTTAAATTGCTGAAAAGATGAAATAATACTTTGAGTCTATATTTTTTCACACCACTGTAGTACATTACGCACCTAGGGAGAAAAGTAGAACATTCTCACTCTCTGATTCTCACCCGAGCAGAATACGAGCGTGACAATCGCGACAATCGCGAGTGGCAATGTCCTACTTTTGTCACGAGGTGCGTATACTCTTTTTTTATCCTACGATGAAACGTTCGTAGTACGAGGGATAAACATTCGGTTGCTAGGATCACCGGGAAGTGAAGTGAGTTAATAAGTGTCATCTTGCCTGGAGAGAATTGGAATTATATATTTTTTTTTTGTTAAAAACAATATTAGCAATCCATTTTCAAGGGATTACTAATATTCCTATTGCCCCACCAAATAAGCTCGAAGCTTGCGCTAGGAGTGGGTGCGACAATAGCCCAAGGGGGTCAGGATCGAACCCGCAACTCTCGTGTTAACGGAGCGGAGTCGGCATTCTACCGTTGAGCTATTAAGGCTTCGAATGTGTAATTAGACTATTTTAAAAAACAATAAACCGACAAATATGCCTTTTTCAATTTGATAAAAAAAAGCAAATTGTACTTAAAATGTAAATATAATCAACGAAATGATTTTCATCTCTAACCAAGTTTCGCAGTACGCATGCAAGGATTTAGCATACGTAATACAAATTTGAAAACAGGATATACGATTTATGGAAATGTAGCAAAAGGCGTCCCGGTGTGAGCTTTCAGGCTTTATGAAAACAATTTGTATGATAACTAAGGGGTAATGATACGAATATTATTCTCGTCAAATAACTTGTGTCTTGTTTATTATTTATGAATATAAGATGATGAAATTTTATATGTATTTTAATGCTATATTTAGAACCATATTGAATCTTCTTAATGTTATATGAGATGATAGATTACAGATAATATTGGTGGGGTTCGAAGATTTGGATTAAAACACCTGATGAGACTTTAACGAGATCTTCAAGATCACAGAACAGAACTTCACAAATCACCGGTCGAAATCACATGTCAATCGTAGTCCAGAAGAATAGCCGAGGTCAATAGTTTTCGCACTTGATCACTTGTATCTCTTGTAATTTCTTCGCTCGTTGTTCAGAACTCAATGAATCGTCGTTTTTTTTTTCGTAGTGGTTATTACTGCTGGCCCTAGAGGCCTTGACAGCGTCACCTTTGGGAGGCCGGGTCGGAAGATACCTCAGGGGTAAAGATTGACAACCCGCGCGGGGTCAAGTTGAATCCGTCCGTGCGAGATCGAGCATAGGCTTGGGACGTAATCGGGAGGCCACGCGGTGAGCCGCTTATATAGCGTGGAACACGGGTTCGAAAAAGTTCCGTTCACGGAATGTTATACGGCACTTTTCACAAACATATCTTCCTACACATTACGAAGGAAATAAATAAATAAATAATAAATAAACGCTACACACTCTACGGCCCCCATTATGATAGTTTTCTCCCGTGTCGGGGGTAAGAAACATACATACTGACACAGACAAATAAGCCCAGACCACTGACACAGACTGAAAACATGACTGTATACAAACCTCTGCTCCGAGCGGGAATCAAACCTGCAACCTGTGACGTTCAAGGCAGGTTCGCTATCGCTGCGCCACAACGTCGTCAGATATACAGAGGAAATAGTGAGATTTCTAACCTTATACCCAGATAATAAGGTTTTTCATAACAAAATAAAAAGAGATAAAAAAATGTATTAAAAATTCTAAGCTTCATACTGTTTCTACCAAATTTCAGATTAAAATAATTATAATACTTTTAATACTACGTTAAAGTGTGTACAAAATTTGCTTAAAAAATATTTTCGCTTAATGCTGTTGTTTAACTTCCATAGAATTCTTTTAAAAAAAAAATTAATTTAGCAGGCTTCAAACTTGCTTCATGAAATACGGATGGAATTTTTGAGTAGTGGCTCCTAGACACGGAACAGTTTGAATGTAGGCAACATTCAAACTATGTTCTGTAATCCGCAATACACAGAACCAAGCGCATACTATTAAGCTTTTGACCTATTTAAGTTGGTTACTAGTTAGGGAATGCATTTAATGCAAATTACATGTACAGTCAGATTAGTTTAAATTATGGCCACGGGTTGCCCATGATACATCGATATAGAACTTCCGACTCGCTTCCAAAATATCTTATCATAAGCGGTCTAAGAGCTTGTTCGTGAAAGCCCTTTTTTGACGGGGAAGAAATCTACTTAGAGAGAGGCACCGGGGTCTCTTGGAGAACCCGAATACCAGGATATCTCGAGCACTGTGCTTTGCACATAAGGTAGATCCCAGCTGGCGAAATATTATTTATTTATTTATTTTCATACTTTATTGTACACCACAACAAAAAGTAATACAAACTAAAATTTAATAATCAAATGTACAATTGGCGGTCTTATCGCTTAATAGCGATCTCTTCCAGACAACCATGGGCTAGGAAAGAGATAGAAGAGAGGGTATGCCGTGGTGTGGGGTAAATAATTATACATAAACATACATACAAATAACTACACAATAATACATGAACATTATATATATATATATATATATATATATATATATATATATTAGAATTAAATAAATATAGTTATATAATAACACATAACGAAATATCACATTCTTCCGCTTCCCTCGCAAGCGACCTCGACAGTCTGGGACTTCGATTGCTATACTTCTCTAGGTTTCTCAATACGGACGCAACGGAAAAGACTTGGGCGTCTCAAATGGGTCTTGCAAGACCCTGACGAAAGTTTCACAGATGACGTCGCAAGCTTAGATACCTCGCAGTAGAGGACCTTGCAATGGATTCAGCCCCACATGGGCTGTCGCTCTTTCACGGTCGGTCTTTATCTATCTATTATTTTATTAAACTCCTTGTTAAAAATTATCAAAGATTATATCGAACTTGCCGTAAACGCTGGAGGTCTCAGGTGTTATTCCAGCTCGGAGCAGATGTTTATATCGACCTTACAAGCATGTATTTTGGTCTGAGTGATTATACTAGTGTCTGTGGGTTTCCGGACACAGGATATAACTATCCTTTTTTTTTTTTTTGTTTTCGCAGAGAAATGCATTTACGCACACCACTCGCCTAGCGTGTTCCGAAGAGCACGCTAGCGAGTGGTAGTGTGGGGACTCGACCACCTGTGAAGCAGGTGGTAATACCCACTAAAACTCTGCGTTCCGTCTTCGCCATATTGGGACGCCATGGGATCGCTCTCGCATGCAACCACGGCAGGATATAACTATCCTAATGTGAGAGGTGAGCGTGTGGCGTTTATTTCATTATATTATATCATTTAACTATTAAATGTATTTACATAGGTAATATTCAATGTTAACTATAACATTGTAATAGCTAAAAATTTCATTAGTTCGTAGTATATTTGATCAGTAAATAATAAATAAATAAACTCTACACACTCAACGACCCCCATTAGCATATTCTATGTTGTTGGTAGGGAAACACACACAATGACAAGGACAAAAATACTCATATCGAAACACATGCCTATATGGTCAATACAAACATCTGCTCCGAGCAGGAATCAAACCCGCGACATGTGGAGCATAAGGCAGTTAGTGGTTCGCTGCTGGGCCACAACGTCGTCAGTCAGTTTGTTTTAATTGTCAGTTGTTGGTTTTTAAAGTAATTTTGTAAATATTACATTAGAAAAAGCTGCTTCTAGTTGCTTATAAAAATAAATTATTAAGATAATTAAAGATGTCGTTATACTTTCCATTGAGTCATAGCAAGAAAAGTATTTCCGGACAAAAATTTCGGTCCCTATAAATAAAGGATGACTAGATACTATCTCACAATATAGCGAACCATTATATTGTGATTCAGCGGAAAACTTATTATTGAGGATGAGAAATGAGAATTTAGATTATGCAATTTACAAGATTAACGAAAGGCTAGAAATCTTAATCAAACTGCGTGGTTTTATCATATAACTTCAGAAGTTCAGAGAAAAATATTTTCAAATCGATAGCATCTAATCAGCCGCGTTTCCTATTGGATTGTTTTAATTTAAATATTTTATGTATATAATTTACGATCACTGTGGTGTTTTGGTAGCGAGACTGCTTTTAGCGTATTTGGTCGCAAGTTCAACTCCCGCGTGGGGCGGATGATTGTATTCATCTTAAAAACATCTGTTTCGGTCAGGGTATTTTCCTTTAGGTTCTCTCCATCATTCTCGAAGTGTACGTTTAGCTGTCGATCCCTGTTGCTTTCACATATGATCTCATAATCGTTAACTCTGTAATGTGAACAATGAGTTTTTGATTCCTATGTTGAATGGCAATCGCTCTATCTGAAAACTGGTAGCCTTGACAAATACCGGAAATAATGCTAGGATGAAGAAGAATTATATATAATTTGATTTCTTATGATAATAATGATTCAAATTAAAACTGTGGTTGTAACGAAGTTCCAGTTAACGAAGTTCGAACGAAGTGCATGTATTACGCAGTAATATCTAATCTTCAGAGCGGGTATCAAAAGGGCCCTTGGGGCTTCAATGGTAAGTAGCATTAGAAGCCGAAATGGCTTACATGGATAGATAAACAAATATTAATATGCATGACGTCATCAGGTGATATTTTACATTTATATATAGAGCATTAAATAAAACAGAAGCATCAAAAATTTATTACGAATTGTATTTGCATACGAGACTGAACGGTTTTTATAAGCGAGAAAATTTGATTTCACTTAAACAATGTTATTAATTTATGAAACTGGAACATCATAATCCTACAGTTTTAGGCCTAAAACCAAAATATAAAAAATATATTCCATGTTACTATTCACGTGAGTGAAAAATCACAAATATATGTGGACGTAAGATATTGGACTATTTTAGGAGCCTGACTAATATATGATATATGTAATTAACACGAATGCTAATGCAATAATCCTGTTGATACCTATAATATAAATTGTTGCTTAAAAGATTGTTTAAAAATAACAACTCTATACACATATTATTTTGAAATAAATTTACTGCATTCTTTTAAATAATTAACTTAACTTCTAATTTTAGACTTAATACAAATTCACTAACTGAGCTTTCGCAAACATTCCTTACATTATACAAATTAAGAAAATTAATTTTTTAAATTGAACCCAAATTGGAGAAAACAGTCCTTTAGAGACATCCGAAAATCCGTTAATTGAGCGAAATAGAATACATCAATAAAAAGGGCGCGCCACATTTAATTTGCCCTTAAATTAAGGGCAATGGTTTAAATTTCTTAAATTACAAATTAATTGGATTTATATAAAGATAGTAGTGTCAGTTTCCCATGAAACTTACATTACTTATTTCAAATTGCGTTTTTTTTATGTTAGAAGTTGGCAAACAAGCATGACAACGGCCCACCTGATGGTAAGTGCTTGCCGTAGCCTATGAGCGCTTGCAGCACGATTAGTAGGTGCCACTTGCGCCTAGGGTAGACCACTTACGCCTAACCTACCTAGCCGGCCTCTTGCAACAAAAGACCTACCACCAGTGTCACAGATTGCACTGGTGGAATAATCTCTGCTGTGAAAGAGGTTATCCCAACAGCCGGCGATGGGGTGGTCACATCCCGACGCCGAAAAATATATACATTATATCTATAATAAAATTCTTCATAATCGATTCAGCGTAGGTGTGAAAGCGTCACAAATAATAAAATTACTTGCTTTAAGCGCCACAGGTCGCGGGTTCTATTTCTGCTCGGAGCAGCTGTTTGTATTGACCATAAAAGCTTGTTTTCCGGTCTGGGTGTGTTTGTCCTTGTGATTGTTTTAGCCGTTGAGTGTGTAGCGTTTATTTATTTATAATGTTTTGTTATATATTTGTCAGAAAAATTGTTCCTGGTGTATTCCGTGCTCATTAAAAAAATTAACAAGCAAGTATTCCATTGAAGCTTCTTCTTAGATAAAGACTTAACATAACTAAAATAACTCAATAATCATACTAAAAACAGACCAGTGATTCACGAGTTATACGAGCACACTTAGTAACTAAGTATCAACAATTTCATTTTAGTAATTCCTGAAAACTAGTTGAACTAAATCAGAAGATTAACCCTCGTTGTATTGTTTGTATTTTAATTGCGATGCTTTAATTCGGGTTTAAAATTTCCATTTTGTATAAACCTTGGGAAAATACTCGTATTTCCACTGACAATGCCGCTTGTTAGTTCGCAAGAAATGTTACAATACATTTCTCGTTTCTATTTTTCTTAGAGTTAAGTTATAGATTTATTATTATCTCTGATACTTTAGTATTTTTGAGAAATATTGAATCTTTATTAAATTATGATGCGTAAAGCTTTTTGGGGCTTTAAAGAAATGAATTGAAATAAGTTTTCATTTCTGTCAGCAGTTATTTTTTGATTTTGATTGCTTACTTATTATAAATGAGTGTACTTTATATTATATATTAGTACTTAGTTGATTAGTTTACTTCATTAGTTACGCCACAGTTTCATCTGTGAGATATATTAAAAACTGACTATTATAAAATGGTAGAGTAATATTTTCTCTGTTGGGCATTTTCTTAAAAAAAAAACCTTTATACGTCCCTTTCATTATATACGTGCGTGACGAAATAGGGAATCCAGCGAGATTCACAAAACTATAAAACAGCCATCCTTACGTGCTTTGAGATAACCCTTTCTATTTATTCAGTATGCAATAGATCTCGTTTTCTCGCCTTTCCGCCTTCTCTTTATATTCTGGGCCGGTAATCCCATTTACCCGCAAAATAAAAGGCTTCAAGCCTACGACTGAGTTATATCTACAAAGTTTGAATGCCACCATTAACGTATCTGTGAACATGAATGTCTGTCTAAATGAACTATTTTGAAATAGATTCAATACAAAAAAGGGAGCAAATTTCTGGTGTTGCTGATGTTCATGGGTTATCGCTTAACATCAAGTGAGCCTCCTGCCCGTTTGCCGCTACACAATGGTGTGACTTTTTCCTGGTTCGGTGTCCTTAGCCGTGGTTCGGCCTCGCAGGAGCTCAGAGGAGTTTTCACGGCTGAGTCTCAGTACTCGGCTCCCAGACGCGGTGACTAGTTCAAGGCCAGTAGGGCTAGCGGTAATACAGTAGTGAAGCAAGTAATGAAGTAAAATACTTTTATTTATACATATTATTATGGATTTGAAAATTAACTTTTACGAGAAAAAGAATACGGAATACCGTGCCAATAACCGGGAATTCTTGGCGTGTGATGAATGTTCAGTCGTTTGAGTTGAGTTGGAGCACCTCTGTTAACGAAGACGGATCGTCTTTGCTCATTTGCGACCGGTGTACATTTCTTGTTCATCAAACATCATTATTTACCTTATCTGGTAGATAATATGGTTTGTATGATGAGAAGCTTTCTTTTAGATTTAACGTTGTTTATAACAAAATATTGCGATACTGTGCAAAATTTTTTTGTTCTTTTAATTTTTTTTTAGAAATTTTTATTCGAAAAGAACATGTACTGTATTTAAATTACACATTTAACAAACACATACAAAAGAAAAAATAATTATAATCTACATATAAAAGACTTAATAAAACAGCTTTTTTGATGTTGTTTTTTGGTGAAGAATCGTCTGCACCAGAACGACATCAAAAATATTCAAATTAAGGTTTTTAAACAGTGATTCTCTCTGTTTTCGATTCTTGACACATTCCATCAACAAATGTTGGACGTTTTCTGCTCTGTTACTTGAAATGCAATTTGGTAAACTTACCATTTTCATCATATATGCAAACTTGTTTGATGGAAAGTGTCCTTATGTGAAAATTTTAAATCATTACATATTGTAACGCTTATATTGAGCGTTTTTATATCGCAAACTCTTTTGCCTTACTTATTCCGTTCTAGACCATTCTACGTGAGACAGAGGAGTGGGGGCGGCCAGCTCAGCCAACCCATCTCCCGCAAGAAAACGAAAAAGCAAATCCGCTGATAATTTATACTGAAGTGGAATAAACCAAATTCAATAGAACCAAAAGCTATTAAGAACCGGAAGTAATAAATTTAAACAGTATCGGTTTTAAGTGAAGACATCATTTATTAAAGACTCAGATTCAATTATTAGTTATACTGTAATTTATTAGTGTTTACAACACTAATATAAATTATAACATACTATCTTCAATGAAAATGTAGCCTAAATTTACATTAAAACTTGCCTTTGCCCGTGGCACCAATTTAGTGATTGCTGCCTAAATGCACGCATCACTTTGTACCCAATTACGTATAATGGAGTATCGCTTTCGCTCACATACTGCTAGTATTAAGTATATATTACATATAGTGACCATATTCACTACTGTGTTTTACAGCATTAGTATACATACCTACTAATGCTAAGTGTAACTGTATATCCTTGTAGTAGAAATCAAAATTGACAACGTTGTGGCTTTGTGGGTAGCGAGTCTGTCTTTAGTCTCGACGGTTGCGGGTTCGATTCCCGCTCAGGCAGATGTTTGTTGTAAATATATTTTTCGGTGTGGGCGTTTATCCTTGTGGGTCTCCCCACCGTGCCTCGGAGAAGCACGTTAAGCTGTCGGTCCCGGTTGTTATCACATAACATCTGATAATAATCATTAAGTCTTCAGAAGTAAATTGTTCTTATCCAAAGAGTTACTGGTTCACCCTTAGTGTCATGGAGGTTAGATGGCAATCGCTCCGTGTAAAAACTAGTAACCTGTCAAATTCGGATAGGAGTAATAAGCAGACCCTGAGTAAATAAAATACCGTGAATAGTGCCAGGACGAAGATCCTTTTAGTAGAAATCAATTCCTAAGCGAACGTATTTTAAGTTGTATATCCGCAGTTATTGCTGCGACTTTCTGTCAAAAACTGCGAAATGCAATTGCCGTTATCATGCGGTAGATATTATATCTTGCTTATCACATGAAGGGTCCTTACTAAGTCCTTCGTTCTGCCAAGATACTAACATAGATATTGGCGCTCCAAAATATTCCGTTTGTCACAATAGTGTATAATACATTAAATTACAAAGCGACGAAGCATTGTCAGCTTCATATAATTTGATCAAAAGTATAATTTCATAGTAAATTTGAGTTCTAAGTTAATTGTTTAATGTAAGGTAAATTATGTGATATTGATGTACACCTTCACTTTTTTTTTTCTAAACGTCACAAGTGTCTAACTAATATTATAAATATGAAAGTTGGGATGGATGAATGGATGGATGGATGTTTGTTACTTTTTCATGCAAAAAACTACTACATTGGGTTAAATTTGGTTACACTTAGCTTATTACTTATAAATGAGTAATTCAAATGCATTTTTTTTGTCTTATAATTATGTATGTGTGAGAGAAATTAAGGTATACCGTGTTAACAGTCTGTCAGAACGTCACTCTCAAACATCAGAAGCGGACACGGGTATTTCTCTTAATATGAAACCATGAACTATACCTAGGGTAGATAATTATAACTCTATTAATTATGTCGATTACAAATGAGCTGGGCGGTATACAACTATAACACACAGATGTAAGGAGCAAAAACTTTAGATGTATGTCACATTGAAAATCGTGCCCACGCTCATATTTTCAATATCTGAAGGTCACAGCTGAATTCAGCAGCATAATATGTAAATCGTGTTTACTTCAAGCTTATATTCAAATATAGGGTAGGATTTGGGGGCGATTCTCCATATTTATCCAACTAGATCCGGGATTTTAGACTACCATTTATTGTCAGTCGCTTGAAGCTCGTGCGCAGGCAAACTTGTTATACATAATATAATTTTTGTTCTATATTTCGGACGTTTAAAGACATTATAGCTGTTAATGATAATAAAAAATTATCATAATATTACTTAAACCAAAACCAGTCTTCTATTTGTGTGGATAACAGACGCCGTCGAATGAGAACTAAATATGCACTAAATTTAATAACTTAATCATATTAATATTATAATTGTAAAAGTTTTGTATGATGATTAATGTTTGTTACTCTAAGCTATTATTAGCTTAGGTTTTTTCTTGATAAATAAAAAAAAAATAGCTCAGGTAATTTGGATATACATTTATGCTTGAGGTCAAGATAAGATAGAAAATGAAAATAGAAGAGGTAGGGAACTGATATAAATAAAAATATATGCAAATATATCATGCAGTACTAACTTAACAACTTCCGTCGTTTTAAATATTTTCTAATCGATAACTCTATTACGTTATAGTTTTACACCAACATTAAATATGTGGCCATTCTAATTCGTTGTTAAATTATATTGTTCAAGTTCGAGGAATATTCCAGCTTGAATCACCACTGAATGAATTCCACCACTTTATATTCTGAACTGGTCGAGAATCTTATAAAATAAATGTAATATCCCAACTCTATTCACTATTGACCTTAGCCATTGACTTTATCTTTAATGAATAAGTTATGGTAAATTTTCTTTCTTAGATTTGAAAAGGCTTTAAATAAAAAAACTAAATTTTATAAATGAACTAAATTAAAAGACTACAAATTCCTAAATTCCAGTCGTGATTTCTTTAAATTTTGAAATAAAACATAACACATTATCAACATAATGAGATTGACCACTGCTAGAGAAAAATCTTAAAATTATTAGAAATTCATACACCTGCATTTCTGCCTTGATTGAGTTATAATGAATCCTATAAATATAATATCAATACGCTTTGGACTTTTTCAGTTTGTCAGTTAGTCAGCCATTAGTAAAGATTGCTCTTGAGACTTTTATATTTATGTTTTGATTAACTTTTAAAACAACAATACATTTAATTATGTTACGTTTCTTACAGTCAAATGTAACTATATAGTTATCTAACTGTTGCCATTGTCTTGAAAGTCTGGCGCCACATAGCAAAAAATTCGTGGACAATCGTGATGTTTGTGAACAACTAATTCCATTTAAATGCACAATCCCGTACTGATAAGGCAGAATAACAACTGGCTGTCGACACGACCTCGATACGTAGAACACAGCTGTTTAGCTTAGGAGTTGTCACCAAGTTTTATTTTAACTAATCCATTAATAAATATATCATAAATCAAAAAAGTAAATATGTTATTGATATATGAAATATGTATATTATTTCCATTTTTTTATAACGTATTCCTTCAGTGAGGCAATACCAAGAGCTTTATTGAAATCTTCTTATTCTTATCGAGTGGTTAGGTTAAGTTAGGTTAGATCTTATCACCCTTTTAGTGACTGTCCGCGACTAAAGTTGCTTAACCCACCGATCGTTTACCGTTTAGCGAGCGCAACCGGCTAATCTAAGATAAAGTGTTTGTAGTAGTTAAAACATCTTGTATATTAATTAATGCTACTACGAAATTTGCATTGTAACATGAACATACATGTAACTAGTAGAATAACAATTACTCAGATACATGTAATACATATACCTTACGTATACCAATAGCGTATCATGACAAATGTGGACTTAGCTTGATTGATTTCCAGAACCATTGAACAATTGACATGATTATTATAATGGTTTCACTTTGTATAAGTGCATAGCACAAACGTAACATTTTATTACCATTATTTTGAAACCATATACAAATTCAGATTGAGAAGCCTCAATAGCTCAACGGTAGAAGGGTCGACACCCTTAACTGATTCGATCCTGATCACCTTGGGCTATTGTCATACCCTTTCTTAGCACAAGGTACACGCTTATTTGGAGAGACAGGTTATTAATGACTAGAAAAACATTGCTAATGTTCTTTTAAAAAAAAAAAACTAGTGTAGGCTTTTTACTGCTAGAGGCCGGCTAAGTAAGTACCACCGCAGTGTTGGCTTTACTCTAGTGAAATTACCGGGTAAGGGAGATTTAAGAGCCAATATTTCGAGGTTGGTAAAGCAGAGGCTATCATCACTTATTATCTGATGTGCCGTATGCTGGCTTGCCAACTTAGTAACGAAAAAAAAATAAGCAGTTCATTACTTTCTTAAGAGTAACCGATAAACATTATTTGTACCAAAATTTTACTGACGCAGCTATTGAATTACTTACTATTACACCCTAAGCAATTGTTCGGCCTCACAGGATGCCACTTTGACGCTCCGTCTCTTTGTCACGGGTCTAAGTACTCGGTCCATTGCCCGGTCACGCTGTCAAGGATAGTTAGGCCAATTACAGCCAAAAGCATATAACTATGGTACAAAAGTACTTACTATTACAACAAAATAAAGATTTTGATTAAGTAGATAATTCTAAATATATTTATTTTAAAAGTAAAAATTTATTTTAAAACCAACTGACTTTTAGCTTTCTCAATTAGCTTTCTTAACAACGATGAATCATGACGATGGACAAAGATTAATACGTCCATTGTACTTACATATCGTATGAAAACATCAAAATATTAAATAAATTTAATATAATCTATATATATAAATGAATCCCTATATCCCTTTGAACGGCTGAACCGATTTCACTATTATTCTTTTTTTGTGTTTGTTATTGTCAGGAGAAGGTAGTTATGTCCCGTAGGACCCCATTTTTGCAAACAAAGTAATTCCTCCGAATGTCGGTTGCGACATGTTCTTAGAACATAAGTGCTGAATTGTTATTTTCATTGTTCGACATTTTGCATTAAATAAATTCACAATATTCTTAGCATCCAATTCTGCTAGTTGTTGTCTTTAATTTTAATTCCTTTATTTTATTAGTTTTAAATTTAAATAAAATTAATTATTTTTAAAAACACAAGTTGAAGCTCCCGAAACTTGACTAGGTTCTTATGATAGAAAAAATTAATTAATCACGTGTCACGTTATTTGTCCGCGATGGACTCTTAAACTACTGAGCCAATTTTAATAAAATCTTCCACACTGTGTGCAGTTTTATCCAACTTGAAAGAAGGATAATTTATATCTCAATTTATAATCGAAATATTATTATTATTATAAGTGGAAGAACCAATAACGGAATTAAAACTCCCACGATATCGGGATAAACGAAACAATTTACTATGCATGCGGACGAAGTCGGGGCGTATCGCTAGTATATTATAATTCTTTATTAACAAAAACACAACCTTAACATGTGTCGTGTGACAAAAATGTAACTATAAAACAGCCTTACATACTTATTGATATTTATTTAGTACACAATTATATTATATCCCATAATTGTATTATATGCCTCTTTTTTTTCTAGACCAGTGATTCTATTCTTGCGAAAATTAAAGCCTTGCAACTGACACCCAAATTCTATTGTAAGCGAAGTTTGAATACCCGACAATATGCGTGTTGGACGGCATATAAAGGGTTCCGTACAGTTGTAGAATAAAAATATCAAAATCTTTGTGTGAGGACTATTTAATTTTAAAATTAAATTTGTTTTTAAAATTAGTCATAATAGGGACCATAGACACAATCTATGAAAATCCCAACTATTTATCTGTTACGATTCATGAGATACAGCCAAAGACGCCAAAAATATCAAGTGTTTTGTATTGTGACCATGGTGGTATTTTAAGTTTATTTTTTAGTATTTTTTATAACCGCAACAAAATACACGTAATATAAAGTTTCAACTCTGTACCTATTATCCTTTTACGTAAGTACTTGGAACTCTAAAACGTACTACGGAACCCTAAAACGTAACTCATTCGTATGGCCTTAAGCCAAACAGATAAGCAAGTGCGTAACAATGATACGCGTTATATGGTTTATATTACTCAAATCATAAATATCTGCTTGAGAGAATCACAATCACAAAACAAGATTTGTGTGGGGAGAATTGACAAGAGTGTTATTATAGGAAGTTTAATTTTCTATGGAAAATAACACATGAGTTTGGTATTTAAATTACAGCTGATCAAGCGCAACACTACAAGATTACCCATTATAATATGTTTTAAGTGTTTTTTGCTGAAATCTTTCTTATTCTTATTAATCATTTATACCTATATATAATAAGTATAATTTTATTCTTACGAGAAGTGAAACAAAAAATCATGCCATAATGACCCGACTTTCCTTATGCCGACTTACTCTTAAATGTCATAATAATTAGCGGAAACAGACACCACAGATCCCCCTAAGCTCTCTCGCTCCAATTATGGGTTTTGAGGATTCTGGAAAAATTCGAAGCAGTAGAACTTCTGAAACACTTTATTTACTCTTTCAAAAATGTTTGGTAATTTAATTTTTAGTAAAAGAAGTTGGTTTTGTTGTTAAATTAAAGTAACAAAATAAGGCAATATTATAAAAGAACATTTATAAGCAAAAAATTCCAAACTTAAATATTTATATTTAACTTTTTGTAAAAATAGGTAAAAACAAAAATGATAAAATTTAAGGCTTACATTTTCGTTCGGGCCTCATTTCATCAAGCTATTTATAGGTGAAAGTTATGTGAACTTATTGGGTTTGTTCGGAATTAGGTTTCGTATCTTTGTTTACGTGTTGTAGAGAAATTACGTTTTTAATGTATATTTGTTACTAACTTCGCAAAAAGGAGGAGATTCTCAATTCATCTCAATATCTTTTATCTATTTTATTCAATATGATATAATTTGTATAACAAATAAATTTTAAACCCTGTAACATTACCATGTTACTGCCTTCTCATCATATTTACCTAAATTACCTAAATATTGAATATATACTTCGAAAAGTTATCTATAAACTATTATTGTATGAGATGATTTAATCTTATAACAAAATCTGATTATTCAAACAGACTCGTGTATCTTCTCAAGTAAGTTAAGCCTCTTACAACACACTCTTAAGAGAGATTACTTAGACTCATACGCGAATTACATAACATCTTACTTACGGAAATAATTTACCTACGCGAGGTTTATGCGGATACACTATAGACTTTAATTTTATTACCTGTAAATAGGAATTTGTATATAATGCGTTCACGCTCGTCTTTGGAACCAAAAAATATAATAATCCTACTCATATAGTAAATGCGAAAGTTTATATGTTTTGATGTTTGTTCCTAACGCAAAACAACTAAACGGATTTCGATGAAATTGAGCACAGGTATAGATTGTTACCTGGATTAAGACATAGGATAGTTTTGATCCCAGACAAATGTTATGTTTCCGCGGGGTTATTTTTATTTTATTTTATTTTATTTTAGGATAACCAACAGTAGATACATTAATTAGAAATTTCAATAAAGAGCAGAAGTTATTCGATAAATGTTCTACTAATTATAGGTCATCACATCATTCATTAGAAAGCATCACATTATAAAATATAGTCAGTTATTACAAGTCAATAAAAATAAAAATATATAATAATCATTAAAAATTATTAACAAATTATAAAATTATAAAATTTTAATTTCATTATAATATAAAGATTTACATAATTTTAAAGAAAAACGTACTGTAATTATGCTTAGTTATTTGTTACATAATCACGCATAAATTAAAACATAAGCTTAACGAATTAGGACGAAATTTAGCTATAGATAGCTTATTGTCCAGATTTATACATAGAGTACGGCTTATCACGGAAAAATGTTTGATTCCTGTGTGATTATCCAAAAATATGCTATGGGAATTCTCAATTGAAATTCGGTACAAATATTGTTTATTATGGAACATTATTTTCTTAAAAATTAATGTTTTCTTCTAGAAGCTAATTCTTAGGTCACCACTGACGAAATCGCGGGCAGCGGGCGGACTAGTAAAAGAAAAATAAAAAAAACTTGAATTAATGTTACATACACTACATTATTAAAATCATTCAACTTCATCTTATAACACAATTATTAATCATAAATTATAATTAAAAGCTAATATGAACTACCCAAAAATGTTATATTAGTTAAAATGTAAAGAAACATAGGATTAAAGCAAAATATATTTTTACTGTGTATCTAACAGATGCAGGCTTAGATCTTTAGGTCAGACTGGTTATAGATTACTGGCTCCGGGCACACTTCCAATCTGAGAGTCGACATAATCGCAATTTTATGGTATCTCTTAGATAACAGTCTCTATTTGCAGTACCTTATTCGATTTATTTTGTCGTCTTCACCCATACTATCTAGGCCATTCACTCCGTTTTCTGTAAGAATAAGTGATTCGTAACTAGATCGAAATTTATCAACAGAAAATAAAATATATTAAATCTCGTGCCTAATGCATTTGAGCTATTATCGCAAAATGTATTATTACATTGGGTTCCATGGTATTTAAATTATCATTTTTAATGTTATGAAAAATTTATTTAGTGATTTTAGAATTACTAAGTAAGTTTGATATTTAACTTCATAATCAAAAGCTATTATTAAAATTTTACAACTTTATAACTCTTTAAAAATCTTATTATGTTATGCCTAGTATAAATAATTAATTAATATAAGAATAATTTATAATTTTTTTTTTATATAAACTCTTCTTCTCGTGACATGACTGCTGAGGATAGTGACTACGTATAATTTAGCTTCCATTGAGGGCTTTCACAAAATGAGGGCACTGTGTCGGGAGACTATGGATGGAGAGACTACCAGAGAGCAACCTTCTCTATTGTGTAAAAAATAAAGATTAAAAAGCAAACTATTTATGTTTTCTTATTTAATATCAACGAATTGTATTGACGTTTTATATAAATTTATAGCGTTGGTAATAGCACTTTACAGGATTTGTAGAGCAATCGCCTGTTGTAAGCCGAATGTAATTCGTGAAACAATCAATTGTCACATGTGGATTGGGATAAACGACTCATGCTCTTTAAGGTACTCTGTTATAAACCCTTTCGAATGATGTGTCTGAATAAACTAAGATTTTGATAGAAATATAGAAAGGACCTTTTTTGACACGAAATAAAACATGATAGGGGTGGTATATGGTATTAAAAGAATGATAATATATCAAAACCTCATTAACAATAGCTTTTCACTCAAGCAAAGATACGCGTAAAACCTAGTATTCTTTAAGAAAAAAACACACTAAAATTGTTTTCTAAAGAGTACCCAACTCAATTAATTGTATTTCAGTTTTACCGCTTCAAATATTCATGAAGACTTTTGTAAATTCAGACAACACTGAGATATTAAAAAAAAAAATATTTCATGAATGTAAATTACACAGACATAGATGTATAAATGATGAAAATTAATATTAAATTTGTTGTTGAACGTGTCATTTATTTTTGGCAGAATCATGTTTAGTATCGTTCAAAAACATTTTTAAAAGTATCTATAACTGTTTACACTATATATGGACGCAAATAAGCAATACCATGTCTACCCACAAAATTGAAAACACTGAGTTATATATGCAGAAGTGTTGGTAAATGGCTGAAGAACATTTTTCTTTAATGTTTGTAGGGTTTTAAGCTTAAAAACTTCTAAAAAAGCCATTTAATCATGCAATTTATGTATTATGTTAAACATTTTGGGTTATATTATATACGAAATATTATGCAGTGTGTATACTTATTTTTTATGAAAATAAGTATAAATAACTTATATAAAACTAAAATTTGCCAAAAACTTGACCAATACATAAAAAAAATCATATAAAGCTAGTTGTTCAATATTTTCAAACGTGTTTTTCTCGAAATGACATTCGTGTGGGTTGACATGGTATTACTTATTTGCGTCTATATACGGTTTTAAGTAATCATACCAATCCATTTAGTCTTATCTAGTTTAAAAACATTGAACATCAGTCATGAATACATTGCGAACTGGAATATCGACAGAGATAGATTTCATAAAGCGAGTGAGTTTCTCGTTCAGGTTGAACCCTGCAAAATAAGCGGTTGCATCAGCGAGAACGCAATTTAAATGCAACAAGCAATTTAATCCACTTACGAGCTTCATACTTTATGAACGCTCAATGGAAAACTTGTTTACCGTGATACCAACGAAATTACTCCATCATTCAATATATAGACCAATGAAATATGAAATCAAGAAAAAGTTTAATTTTCCTATCGATAAAAGAGTCATGGGACAGATGCCGACAGAAGTGTAAACTAAACTTTGGAGGTCTAATTTTAAATTAAATTCATTCTTAGTAATAGCATGAATAATTAAAATTTATTTTTTTACTAGCTGGCTTCGTCCGCATGAATAACGTTAAATACAAACACTAAACACGCAACCCGCCTCTTCACCCCACCTTTTAAAAACTATGAATGTCATGTTGATTTATATCGAATCAACTGCATAAAAATATGTTTCATACTTGTAGCTCTAAAAATGACAATACTTCAACCTCATACTAGCCTTTTTTCACATTAAAAAGTAGCCTATGTTCTTTCTCAGGCTCTAGACTATCTACCAAATTTCTTTTGATTTCATGAAAGCGCGACTGACGGACAGGCAGACAGAGTTACTTTCGCATTTATAATATAATAAATATATATGAAAAAAGTAAGGGTTATTAAAAGTAAATGATTGTAAACTTCACCCAGTCAAAGAGTTAAATTTATAAAAGTATAAGTATAGTATAGTAAATGTTTACAAATAATAAGCTATATACATATATCAATGAGTACTAAGAATAAACTATATGAATCTATGTAGTGTCTGAACGGCCGCTGCTGACCAATATGTTAGTCTGTAAGTGATAGTAAATCACTTTGAAGATTGCCCTAGTAAAATGATTGGTCACATTAATCATTCCTATTATCTATAATTGTACTTAAGGCCCTAATAAAAAGGAAAAAGAGATAAGTCTTACTAATTTCCAAATGTGTTATCAGAAAGCTAATTTAGAAACACAATATCCGGAAAATAATCGGAAATAATTTCCCACAAGGATCACAAAGTAATAAGAAAGACAAATGTTACTATACAAGATGTGAATCGTCGTAACGGGGTAAAAGATGTATCTCGGTATATGTACATAGAAAACTTAATATTCATAAATCTACATAGGAGATACGTATAATAAATACCATTTTATATGACCCAAATTTCTGAATACTATTTACCAAGATTTTATGATAAGAGTATTTAGCATTCGATATCAATTAGTTAACCCCACCTGGATTCATTTTTTTGTCAGAAAGTTTCTACAAATGGCGCTGCAGCGTGGTATCGGGACTAGATTAGAGCTCATAGAAATCGATAAGGCGCAAACGCCTCGCATTTCATTCAACGTACGGTAGTAGCTAACCAGCATGCATTTAAGACTTACCACCAGCAAGGGACCACTAGGGTTGGTGCATATACACGTCTAAGAACTTCTGCGACATAAAGGTTTCCTCACGCTATTTTTCTTACATGTTAGGCAGAGATTAAATTGAAACACTCGGATTTGAAACTGCGACATTCGGTTAAAGACAACGTTTTTTATCCATTGGGCTATCTCAGCTGATGCTAAAGCCGTAAATAAGATTATCAAACTGAGAAGCAATTTTCTTTAGAACAACAATAAACAACGATAGATCTGAAACCAAATTTTAGGATAACACAATATTGAAGTTTGCCCAACTTTCTCCGAAAACTTTAGACATTTAAAAGCCGTCATCTTTATGCGTAAACGAAAACGTAAACGAAAGTGATCTTTAATTGAATAGATTTTGCTTTATTTGTCGCCTTTAATAACATGACTGTTTTAAATATATAATTATGAGAAAAAATACCAATAATAAGTATTCTAAATTAAACCTTAACACGACTACAATATTTTATCTGTGTCACTAGGATCTCATCAATAATAATATGTTATTCAGAGAAAAACTGGTTTAAACCCTAGACTAAATGCTCGCTGTATAGTAATAAAGAGTTTTTCAGGTATAATTATAAAATAACTATAATATTATAAATGATAGGAAAAGATAATCCATTAGTCATAATAGAAATTAACGTTATCAAGGCACTTAATTGAATCTCAAAAACGTAATTTCACAGACGTTTGTATGGAATATTGGAATTCAATAGTTTCCTATGAGTTAACTTAGCATTCTTACTAAGAAATCAGATTACAAGTGATGTATAAATAACATACATCTTTTAATATTTTATAATCAATAGCTTAAAAAAATTACATAAAAGTGAGACTAGTGAAAATGTGACAATCTACCGGTTAATTAAAAATCAGATTTCTTTCTTGAAAAATGAGCCAGCCAGCTTATTACGCTCGTTAATTACAAGTAATTTTTCCAGATTTTAATAAGTGAAGCGAACGTAAGAATTTATAATTAAACATCGTTGAGTTGCTTCTCTGGAGATGTAGCTTAATCGCTTTCACTTAGTAATTTTGTTTGAAATATGTAACTTAATTTTACTCCCATCACTGAGTTTTTTTCTTCAACTGAAAAGTTAAAGAGAATAATTATCATATTGAATATATAAAACCGTTTGATACAATAGTACAATTGTTTACAATAGTACAAAGATCGATTGACAGTAGTCTTTATAATTATTGTATTTAATAATAAATAAATAATTATCCGTCAAGGGCGTTGTGGACCACGCACAGTCGAAACTAAAGGGTTGTTGTAAAACCTAGATGATGAAAAATCTTAAGGACTTTAAAAATAACAACGAATTAAAATCGACCGCCAAATAAGTTGGTAAATTCATAGCAATTGTAGAGGGACCGACGGACGGACGGACAGAAAGTATTAGTGTTCCGTTTTTGCCATTTGGCTACGGAACCCTAAAAACGGAATCAAATGAACGTCGTTCGTAAAACATAGGAGTTATTAAAACTGCAGCAGGCTGTCATGTTTGCATTGATCGATTTTAGGAACATCGCTATAAACAAAAGTCTGACAATTGAAGTTTCTGAAAAACTGCGTAGATCTTTTCGCCTTTACAGAAAAATAAATTATAAATATGAAACAAAAATCTATACAGCACAACGAAACAGAAGGGACGGACTCCATAGCCCAGTCAGACTTCGATAGATTTTGAATCTACAGGCTGAAAATAAGACACACCGTTATACAAATCTCGTAAACACGCTTGTTAAACTTGTTTCATTTCATCCGAAGTGGTCATCATGTCTGCAGTAATAGTAAAGCACTCCTTTGCTATATTACAGTGTTTTAATAACCATTAATCTTAGTCATAAAGCTACTCATAACCGACGTGCTTTGTGTGTGATTTATATTTCGGCCCCTATGTTGTGGTATAGCATTATCATTTTACATAAGATATGAGTTATCTAAAAATTAATTCCAGCTTTTCAGAGTTCAAAACAAACCCAAGCTTGAAACATATAGTGTTTTATTACATTATGCGAGTATTTATAGGTATCTTCATTATTCCAGGTCCGGTTTCTTGTAAGATTTTTGAAATATGGTAGTGGAAAAAATACATTTTTTACCTGGAATTTCGTTACAACAATGGCCTGACAGTGAGAGATGGCGTCATAAATAAGTTTCGTGAGCCCGTTATGGATTAAATGAATATGTTAAAATTAATGTTGATAAAACGTTCATGTTTAAGATTAAAACAGCTAAAATATTTTTTATAATTATAATATATTAAATGTATTAAGAATAGATTCTTTTTTAAATGAGAGTTTCTTTACGCACTAAACTTTCCTAGTGACTAGAGTAGTATACTATAGTAATATACTGTATACTAATGTACTGTATAGTAGGGTATTTGAAAAAACACATACACAATGACAAGCACAAAAACACCCTAACAGAAACACATGCATTTATGGTCTTTTTTTTCTCGGAATGTGTATTGCTGTTGGCCCAACTGGCCTTGACAGCGTCACCTGGCGGCGGGGCCGAGTACAGAGACTCAGCCGTGATAAAGGGGCAGCCCTCACGGGGCTCAAATTTGATTTCATCCTTAGGGTGCCTCCTGCGAAGCCGAACCACGGCTAAAGACGTTATCAGAGATGGAGGCAGCGTTCCAAGCGCATTCTATACGATGCGACGTGCGAAACAAAGGACCACGTCCTCGCCGGCGAGGACGGTGTCTGTGCTGTGTAAGGGGCATTTTCTAATGTAATCCTATCGTCAGGGTCTTGCAGGACGTGCTTAGGACGCTTTACTTTTGTCGGTTGGTTACATCGGTCTGTGTAGATGCATTTATGGTCAATACAAGCCTCCCCTCTTCTGTGGCGATTACGGCATGTTCACTACGGCTGCGCCACGACATCATCAATATTATTACCTATATATTGAATAGTTTTCCCGTTATTGTAAGTTCGATTCTATAAGCTGAATTGTGATGTAAACCGTAGTAGAATGTGTGATGTAGGACGTAGCCTGCAGCTTGTTTTGTTAATATTGTAAGCTTAAATATAAATAGAATTTGATTTGTTAAATACATATTTTTACGCCCGAGAGCATCTTGTTTGGTTCTCAAAAGAAAATAGGTACTTAAAATTTTAATGGTAAGAAGCTTACTTTGTGAGTAATAAAAACCTAGCGGAGTTTATTGTTGTTATTATTTTTTTACTAAGTATGATGAATATACATAGATTCATACACTTATATACATTAAAATATGGTTATTATTCCGCAGCTCACAAAAGTTAAGTGATACTGCATACAGGACTGCACTAAAAAGAATCGCTGATTTTATAAAGCAAATGATGACATAAATAAAACGCAAGTATTATAATTATGTTACTCTTAGTATATTATATATCAGTAAATCTTAAAGAAACATTTGAATTATGATTTTTAAAATATTTTCTATCAACAAAATACGGTGCTAAGTAAGAAAAGATAAATCAGTCTGAAATAAAATTATCCTAAATAATCTTCCAAATTATTTTTCTGGAATTCAATTTGTTTCGTCCGTCTTACAATAGCTTTTCGTCCAATTAAGATTCGGTGTTTCCTTAAATCTCTTCTTTTTCTAATTTACCAAAGATTATCTCGAAAGCTAAAGACGAGGAAAATTTTTAATCAAAATTAATTGAAATTCGAGAATGTAAGTACAAAAAATATAGCTTGGATATGCTTAATATTATATCTCCAAATAAATATATAATGGGTTTGATCAATCATATTAGTCAATGAAAAAAAAAACCGACTGCATTGAAAACGCTGTAGCCAAGCTAATCGTACAATTATTGGTAAACAGTTGATGATGCTAAAGGGCAAATCTTTTAATCACGGACCAATATAATTTGGGAAACCAATTATTTTGTATATTACACTATTCAGTTTTATTTCGTTGCTTGTGTTTATAATGTTACGTAACTTATGTGGATGCGGCGATCACGGGCAATTTCTAATACTTTGCGACAAGTCTCTCTCTTTACGGCCGATTATTCGGCTAGTCGGTCAAAGTCATAATCGGCACATCTCAACGTGTTATTCATCAAATGTATTTAGTGGTAATAAATAAATCGAGTTTAAAATATATTTCAAGTCTCATTGTCTAATGTTTGGATATAATATACTTAACATCCGTTTAAAATTTAAATAGCTCTTTCTGGACAATTTGCGCATTTACAACTTAAATAGCCAGCTCTCAAACTTCGTAATAAGGAAACCGTTCTTACTTACTTTTATTTGAAAACTTCGTACTGCTTATTGGTATTATAAGTTTTTTTATATACTAAAATAAACCAAAGAAAATTTAATCACGTAGGACATTGAATAAAAGTGGGGTGAAAGGAAATCGTTAGTGTATATTGTTAGAATAATATAACAACGGGAGGCAGAATGCATTAGACCCTCGGCCTAATAAAACGGACACCACGTGTGTATTATGGCGCCATTTTTAACAGGCTAATCCAAATTAGTTTTCACTAAGTTCTACTATGAAACTTTATGAACAGTGAAATGAACGGAATTTGTAATTACAATACATATTTAGGTACATAATCAAAGGTCAAGTATTAATGTTAATTTTTTTTTTTTTTTAATTTTACGTTTTTAACATCACGAAAGTTGCCAATAAGCGTCCATTAAAAAAAATTAACGTTATTTTTCTAAGCTCTAACTTTTCTAAACAAAAATCTATTCCTTCGGTAACCCAATTAACAGACAAGACAAGTTAGTTTGACCTCTTGGTATAAAAATAAAGGTCACTGTCTCCTTTAGGAAATGTGTTCGTTTCCCACGCAGAATCTAACCCACTCTAAAACATCCGAGTTGTAGATATAGCCCCTGAATATCCGTATGAGACTGCGCGCTCACGATAGCTGTCTCTCTTAGTTTACTAATTAATAAGTTAGTACGTACTGCATATACATAATAATAAATAAATTTATTGCTCTGTCACAGACATTTTCGTATACATTTTTTAAGAGCTAATTATAAATATAATTGTATGTGGGATGCAGGAGCCCAAACTAGGTTGCCCTGTGTTAAGGTGTCCTGCCTCCCCCGTGTAGGATGAGGAACTTTTACTTATTTAATTTTTAATATAACATACACACATACATAGTAATTAATATGGCGACCACAAAATGCACTATTTGTTGGGCGAAAATTTCATTCCAGCAACGTTGAACGCACAAATCGGCAGCAATTACCTCATTCCTCCTATTATAATAGGAGATCTGATAACATACTTCTAGTTAATTTTATTGCCCCTTAATTATATTACATTTTATATATACTTATTCTATAATTTATATGTAAGGTTGCATAGGGTAAACTACACAATTACAAGACTAATTATTTGGATACTAACGGTTCTTTTATAGGATTACCCTGCAATGGGATGTATAAGGCAAAAATCCTCGATCGAAGTTATTATTATTACTGAAGAAATTAAAATATATGGAATAACTGAATTAAATTTAACTTTTTATCGATCGAATTTCGTCGGTCAAAAATGCAATATCCACTCCTCCACTCCACTCTTACTTTTCCAATGCTTGGCGTAACGACAAAAATATAAAACTATAACATTGTTAACGTCTGTTTGAAATTTAAATAGCTCTTTTTGGACAATTTTCCGCGTTTACATCTTAAACAGCCAGCTCTCAAACTTCATAATAAGAAAACCGTTCAACTTACTTTTCCTCCAAAAGTTCGGTCTCCTTACTGGTGCTAAAAGTTTTTTAGTATTAAGTATTATTTGTACACAAAATATTTTAATTTTTAATACTTTAACGTTTTAAACGTAAATTTTGGCTAGTTCCTACAGTACTAAAAGGCATGATGTGAATTAGCTTTCCAATTGTTGCGTTTCATACTATGAGTGAAAAAAATAGCTTGGCGGCTTGAGATTTTTTTCACTGTTTCACGTTTACTGGTAGGTAGGCCTATAAGTACCACACCACAGTGTCAGATATTCACCGGTAGTGTATTCTGCATTACTGTGTTTCAGTTTGAAGGGCAGTACAGTTAGTAAAATTACTGGTCAATGGAGATTTCTGAACCAATAATTGAGGTTAAGGTAGAACTTAAAGTGAATAAATGACAAAAATGAATGGTCTAAGCGTTCATAAGCTACGACTACCGCTTACTTAAAAAATGAAAAAACCTCTGAACATACAGATGTGACCAATATTCTTGCGACACTACAAAGGTTTATAGACCATGGTGGTCGCTTACCGGATCGTATGTGTGACTGCAAACACTATGAAATAAAAAAAAATTACTACTAGTATATCATAATAATTCATGAGAAGTTTATTATTATGTAAAAGGTCAATAAATTCATCATATATTTTTCTATATTCCAAAAGATATTCTGTTAATAACTATTTGTTGCTCTTATTAATTCTGTCATCGCTCACCGTCCA
The DNA here is from genome assembly GCA_023373885.1 of Hestina assimilis. Lineage (NCBI taxonomy): Eukaryota > Metazoa > Arthropoda > Insecta > Lepidoptera > Nymphalidae > Hestina > Hestina assimilis. The sequence continues at coordinate 9,613,482 of CM041754.1, forward strand.
GTTTAATTACGTACAACTCTGTCATCTCATCACACCATTACTCATGTTTATGCCCTATGGGGATAAGGTCGTAGTTCTTAAAACAATTTTAACGCTGCAGCCTTTAAAGAGGCATACAGTAATGGTTGCAGACGAAGGAAATGAATTTAATCACAAACTCGCAACATAATCGAATAAATATAGCGTGTGACTAACTTTGTTTCGTTGTGTTAGTGTAAATTTACAAAGGAGCACCAGCGAATCTGGTCATTTTTTCCATGTGAACGGGCCGGTCCTTAGTGTATAGTAAGTCAATGGTGTTACGTAATATATTGATTAATTTTTTTTTTGTACGTTATATCCCACCGCTCAATGCAACCAGTTAATTCCTATACATTTTTTCGAAACCATCAATCGGGTACAATAGAAATTTTAATAGCCTACATTCTCAGAATGGTCCATTGAAACCACTTCTTTATTGTTGTCTAATGTACGAGAAAAGGCGAAATTTCTATTTCAGAAATATTCTTTTAGCAGGAAATATTATACCTCCTACGCATACATGTGAAGCTTAAGCGAATTCGTCCTTCTAATAAATTATCGGTTTTTATGAGATGAAAAATGTCTTTTATAATTGTACTTTGTTCTCTCAAGCCCTATACTGTGTAAAACTGAGTTCGACTTCATTAAATATAACAAATTAATTAATGAATCCGACAACCTCCTTATATATTTTATTAGTAGCTGCAATTGGTTTAAAATATTTTTTGTAACAATAACAAGGCAAAGAACATACGGCATACAAAATGGGAAGAAATTTAGTTCACCATCACACCAGCAGCATATAAATATTATGATTTCGTAGCCAACCGGAAAAACGGATCCTTTATAAGTTTGTCATGTCCGTCTGTCCGTCCGTCCGTCTGTCAGTCATTTAACTCAGAGACTATAGACCATATCTGCCCAAAATGTATTGAATAGATGTATTCTATGAATCACTGCACAATTTTGTAGTGAAATCCTAAAATATAAAAATTAAAAGTACCATTCCATACATGTAACCAAGGGTTGAAAAAAATTCAACGTATGGCGACATGTAAGGTGTCTTTGGATAGATGCTTAAAAATAATATGGAGGTTTGACTTTGCCTTTTTTGATTAAGTTAGTAGTTGGTAATATATCAGCTGCTAGTCATAATCATTATATTTCTCCCTCTAACTTTTTAACTATCGGATTAAAAGATTTGAAGAAGATAGGTGTAGAACGTTTTAGATATAAATAAAATTTTTATAATTTTTTTTCCATATTATTTTAATAATTACTATGAATATATTTATTTTTGCCGTTGATTTTAATTCGTTGTCATTTAAATTCCTGAAGATCTTTCATCATCAGGCTGCAGAACCCACTTTAAGTTTCCACTGTGCGTGTTTTACAATGCACTTGACTGGTAATTATTTAATCTTTAATTCGTCAGGAACGTGTTCATTACATTTCGCATTTCATTCATGTTTACAATTTCAGTGCGATTGTTAATACTTCATACTAATTGATGAAGTAATGAGGTCGATTGTACGTTACGGTCACAATTTTCATCGTGGAATGTATGTGTAATGTGCATAATATTACTTTGGTCATTTCTGCCAATTCATTCCTTCTAATTGACCATGCTCAGCAATATTGTTTTAGGTTTTGTTATATTCCTCTATGATGTTTGCTTTGGTATATATTCAAAGATACTATTATATAAGCACAATTTTTAATAATACCGTAACAATTAACTTCGATGCAAACTGTTTTCGCACCTACATTATGCTTCACGCTCAATATACCCGAATAGGCCAAGAAAAATATCTTCTCTGTACAAGGAAATGTAGATATATATTAAACTATTGATACTCTTGACCAAAGAGGTTGCAATTGTTTAAAAGCGAAAACTCTCTAGTTTGAAGTTAGCATTAATATATAACGCTCATACGCTTTGTAAATTTTAACTAGGGACAAGAAATCCACATATGACACAAGTCTTAATCTGTATACGGTGATTTTCATAGTGGTAATATAAAAACAACTCGACACATTGACAACAGAGACAAAAACTGTTTACAAAACAAATCCCTCTATTTGTAGAGGTGTGAGTATGTGTGTAGTAAAGAGCTTCGAGCATTATCAACACCGCTGTTTATCTTGTTTGTAAGCGTTTTGTTTCAAAATACCTACTTTTTTTTTTTTTTTTATTTATTAGTCCACAAAACTGACTACAATTATACAAACGACTTAAATTAGAAAATGAATACAACATTATGTTTCAATTGAGTCTTCTCGATGTGGACATAACATGCTTATACTTAGAGGGTACTAAAATAAAAAGAAGAATATTAAAATAAACTTAACTTAAATTACGCAACTAAAAATTAGAATGAAAATATGAATATGAGATGAATGAATGATTGAATGAATGATACTTGTAATGATTTTAGTAAAGTTTCAGATTAATATAGAAAATTTCACGTTGTTCTAAAGCTTACGTACAATATTGTAATGATGCTACAGCGTTGACTCTTCGAGAAATTAAATTCCTTCCGCTGGGGCACTTAAAATGCTGACGGTTCGTTTGATAACTTTACATTGAATTCGTTTTTACTGAGGCCTTTGAGAATTTAATGACGCATACAAAATTTCAAAGCCAAAACTCCTTTTTAACAAAGGTATAAAGTTTTAATGAGTTCATCTTAAGAAATACCAAATATTTTGAAGTACTATTTTCTAATTCGAATGCTGCGTATATTTTTACATATTTTACGTAGAAAAAATATTTTGAAACATTATTAACTGACCCCCTTGATGGTCGTTGATGTATTTTTGGTCTGGTCTGGTCTGGTGGCCGATAGTTTTTTTCTGATTATGTTTTGCTGTTGGCCTTGCTGCCCTTGACAGCGTCACCAGGCGGGGATCGGAGCAGATAGCCCGATAGTAATTTTCAAATTCACCTATTGTTTATCCACACCACGCTTTAATTTTTTCTAAATATCATTTAGCACATATTATGTTTTTATATAAATAAATACATGTCAGTAACTTGATCATTACCAAACACGCGTCATTAAATTAATATAACTGCATTTACATACATAAACACAATATTCTGTGGTGATAAATTAAAAAAAAATCCAAAGCTTGGAATCAATTAATTTTTTGGTTTCCTTTACTTCGGTAAGGTTTTGCGACAACAAATTTTCTTTACAACAAAAAATAGAGAGAGATCAATATACTTTACCTGTAAATTTTTATAAGACCTGTACAATGTACATTGTACATACACACAAAATCTCAAATACAAAGTACGTAAAATATAATAGCAACCAACGTACGACGAATTTATAATCTTTAATTTTCAACACATAACAAAATGGCGTGACAATTGAAGATTTAATCTGAAATTTTAGGGTACAAAGTCAAACGGTATAGTCGCATTGGCTTGAGATTTCGTGAAATGTTCTTACTCGAATTGTATCTACTAAGTCGTTTTTACATATTTGCATTGATTGATGTAGTACTAGTACTATGCTCCTCCGGGCAAAAACTGGCAGGCTCGACCGAAGAAGTTCTACCTCTCACACAAAATCGACGTAAAGTAAGTTTCAATAGATAGGTACTGTTGTATTTCGTGTGATGAGTGAGACTGCCGGATCCATCTACCACCTCCTCTGTTCCCGTTCTCTTTTTCCCTTCTAATCTCTTCCTTCCTACTCCGGGTTAGCAACGCTCATGTGATACTTCAAGCACCGCAAGCGTTCATAGCCTACGGTGGGCCGTATGCTTGTTTGGCAACCGTCATGAAATAATAAAAAATGAAAACGGTCATAACTGTCTGGTAATTTCATCCTATATTAGGTCCTCTTTTAAATCTTTAAAGATAGCAAGGTTGCTTCCGCATTTATAATATTATGAACGTAAATTGTTCCAATAGAATCTTACCAAGAACCTTATTATATTTTATAAAAAAATATCATGAAATATGAAGCTACGTATTTTACACGTAGAAATAAAAATTGCCCTATATCTGCCTTTTCACCTTCAATTGTCACACATGCGAAGTGAATAAAGTGAAAAACAGTGAGAGCACTTATTTCAACAAGAGGTCAATAAAATACGAACGAAAATGTTGCGTCGAATCGTGACAAGAAGCTTCCGTTCTGAAGCTCTCTTCAAAAAATGTATCTCTTATTTTGCTACCAACAATATCAGCATCAAGTTACTTGAGCACAGAAAATAGATGCTTATATTGTTTCGCATATATGAAATATTTTCATTGCAGCTGTAAACATGAATTTGGTTTTACAATGTTGCGGTCCGTAAATACTATAAAATACTAAAATATATAAAACCACTCCTATGGTTTTATTAGTAATATATTAAATTGCACAGCATTTAAACTACTGCGTTGAATTTCAACGATTCATCTTTCATGTGGTACGATGACGATTTTCTGCATGATGAATATTGAAGTAACCATACAGTAACATCAATGCAACGCTTTGTTAGAATAACAGCTTTTCAAATATTTTTTTCAAATTGTCATTCTTCTCCAACATATTCAACAGGTTTTATATGTAGCTGTAGTTACACGATACTTTGCCATGCTCCAACATCTATAAATATATAATTCTACTGCACACGTACAGTGTATGTCACTGAACTCCTCCTTAATGGCTGGACCGATTTTGGTTTTTTGTGTGTATTCCGGTGATTCGAGAATGGTTTAGTTTAACAATTAGACCCAGTAGGGGGCGCTGCATTCGGGTCACTTTTTGTCATTTTCGTGGCAGGACAACGTCTGAAAGACCCGCTAGCATACCATAACATTTCGACCTTTACTTTTCAATAAGCTTTGTATTTAAATTTTAACACTAAAGTTCTTCCCCAAATGCTAACATGCACATGGCAATTTTTTTATATCATTTGCAAGTCAAAAAGGTAATAGAAGTAGTAAGAAAATATTCATACTTGATAACATGTTTTTTAATCAAACTAATGATAACTGTAACCAAATGTGAAACTTTTTAAAGTTCAAGACAAATTCATACGTATGTTCTAAGTATTATCGTTCTGTAAGCCACGTCGTGTCGGTGGAAGCTATTATTTATTGTGAAACGTGAGAGCCATTTTACCACGGTAAGATGTTGGATGCTTTGTAATGAATTGTAAAAAGCAACAAGTAAACTCTTGGAAATAATACACTTCCAACTGAATAATTATCTCAACGTAGCCATTTCATAAAATTAGTGGTTTAAGTATTTGTGCTTTTATCCAATGAGTTACTGGTTCGCTCTTAGAATTGCGGAGGTCAGATGACAATCGCTGTGTATAAAACTAATAACCTGTCAAATCAGGATAAGAGTATCCTATGTAATAATAAGTAAAAATGCTGAGAGAAGAAGTATAAGGGGTTTAAGTATTTGACAAATATTGTCGCATGGTAACAAGCCTACCCTTAGCCCGCCCGTTTTATTTCGGTCTAGGCGTTGTCCTTGCGGGTCTCCCCACTGTGCCTGACTGCATTTTATGGTGTCTATCCCGATTATAATCACTATATAACATTTGTTATTAATCGTTAACTCTTAATAGGATATTTGCTCTTGCCCAACGAGTTATTGGTTCGCCCTTAGCGCAACGGGTTTCAAATTGCAATCGCTCTGTGTAAAAACTGGTAACCTGCCAGTCCAATCCAATATCGAAACAACAATAATGACGAGAGCTAATTCAAGTTTTGAATTAAGTTAAGCCAGTGCATCGTTTATTCTAATAGTGTATTGAGATAAACCACTGAGACGATGAGAAAGTTCCTAAACTCGCTTAAGACTCTTAACAAGCTTACAATAGCGGTGATAACAAAGGCAGATTTTATAGATTTTGTATTTTAAATATAAATTACTAGTTAAAATTTTAACTGAGTAAGGATTGGGTTTAACACTGTTATAAAAATCTTTTTAATTAACATTTATAAATATTCTATGTCATATACGTGAAACAAAAAACGCAAAAGTAAGTAGGAAAAGCTTAAGATAGATAAATACATATATAAGTAGCACGTCAAAATAACTACATAATAAAATAAATAACAACACGTTATTGCACGTAAAATTTATTAATAAGATTGCGTTTAATATAAAAGATTCATCGGGTACGTTAATACGCCAAAGACTCTATAATTCTTATTAAAACCCAACTTTTATTATTATTATAGCATTTTTTTTTTACAACATATTTACAATTCTAGCCAGCTCTATATCATAGTAAGTCAAGAATTTCAATGTTTTGGAATTTTGGCGACATAAAATTTCAATATTAACTTGACACATCTTGATACTCTATACCATTGCTGCACGTAATGTACTGGTAAAATATCATTTTTGTTTCTTAATGTTTTCTTATTATACTGGGAAATTAAATGTTATAGTTAATTTTTGTATATTGTATTATAATAAATACGATCCCTGCTACATGTATGGTATATTTGCGAACGGTCTAAGAAAAAGTGTTGATGACTCTTTTTTTAAGTTACAATTTCTTTTTTGTTTTTTATTTAAACTCTAACATAATATGATCCATCTATGAAACTTACATATATAACCGCGCAACACAACGCAGTGTCATATTGACGGAAAACTATTTTGACTAACTAAGTTTGTATGTATTTTGCAAAACTAAGTTGCGACAGTTTATGCAGTAATTAATTTTGAAACTAAGAGTTACTTGATTCAGTTACGCGTTGAACATTTACCTCCTTGAACTTAAAGATGCTGTGATTACTTCGAAGTTAGATCTTTGATGTGTCATTATGTCAATCGATGTCCGTTATTTAATTAAGAAAAGTATTAGGGCTGGAACTGTAATACTTTCTTCAATAGCAATGTGTAATTCCGTCACGTTTTCAGCTATAAATACTCTAGAATTGCGACCCTTCCCGAGACAGGGTTATTTATTTTGGAGGTGGGGTAGTGTAATCGTTTTATATAAATATAAAATTATTTATAAAATCACTAAAAAAATTTTTAATTGACAAAGCTTATTATAAAATAAATGATTTTTTAAGTGAATAAGTCCGCCTCTCCCTGAATAATTGACATTATTGACGTTTTATAAAGAAATTTCCATACAGTTCATTATCATAATTATTGTTATTAGTCTAATAAAGCCATCTAGTTACAGCGCCATCACAGGGTTTCATTGTAATTATGTAATATAGAATATAACTTTCTTGTTTCTGTCTTCTTAATTCTAAATGGATCTGTAACTCAAATAAATGAATAAATGAATATACATACTTATTTTATTTATTGAAACTTTATCACACGAACACACATCACACTAAAAGAAAAACAAATACGATAAAATTTTGTCGCACTACACTGTGGTAAAGAGGCGCCTGTGGTTTTTGAAACTCTGTTACATTTCTAATACATTATTATATTATCTTCTCACACTAAAAAATATATTTCAAGATTGTGTTATTACTGGCTAGGGCTACTTATTAAAGTATGAGTGACAATCATGACGACTATAATTATTACACAGTTACTGAAATTGACAAATAATTATAGTGATTTTAAAAAACATGCCTCCACCACCACCCCACAAGGTGGTGGAGGTCGATTTGAGCTTGGAAGAGCATGCCACTACCACCGTATCATACTTCAATTATATTAAATTATATTTATAGCATACTTAGGAAGAGAAAAAAATAAATCGTTTCAAGAATTATGAATTATGACTTTGAACTATAGAGTACTAAACTTCTTATTCATTGGGAAATATTACACTTATAGAATGATAAGATTTGCTTTAAAAAACACAGCTGGCTTTTTCGTTTAGAAAATTGAATCTTACATTTAGCATTTACTGCGCTGCCTACTCCCAGCCGTGAAATTTTTGTTAGGTTACGTTATTATTATTAATATAATTTAAAGGTAAGGTAGGCATTACAGCTTTTAGTGTTAATCGTAAGTATTAACGTAAAAATACCGAAATATAGAAATAAAACACCAGCTCTTTAATCTTTTCGAAAATAAAACATGTCATTATATTACATACTTTTAAATGACGTGGCAATATACTATGTTATGTATACATGACATTGAAGTGGCTGTAAGCTAACACGTTAACAGTCCGTTGTACCGAATGTGGTACACTGTCGGAATTGTGGATGTATTTAAATGTAATTTTAAGGATTGAATACTTTATCAAATTGCAGTAAAATAATAAGATAGGTGAGCTCCAGTGCCATGAACTTGAAAGGCAGCGTGATGTCTACGTCGAACATATTGAAGAGCGAAAAAGAGAGGTCACGTGTCTTCATCAGAGCTAGTAGCGCACGGGCAGTACTTCGGTTCGGTTTATCTATATAAAGTTAAACAATATATTATCAACCCCATTTTTCAATTTTGTTATTGTAGTATTGTGTAAATTTATTAAACGTCTTCTTCTTAGCGTTTTTATTGCAAAACATCTATATTGTTGAGGCCTATAACACAATCATATCGATTGCGTTGTTCGAAGCCGAGAACAAGTCTTCCAGCGTGCACGTTTTGAAAAACAATCTAGATTGGTTCCATCTGTGAATCTCCTACTGAATGTATTGTGCGTGCTTCCGCAAATCTGAGTCCGAATTCTATTTAGAGGCTTTCTTACCTCACATGGCATGGCATATTATGCCCAGGTGGAATATTCTTGGAATGTAATATAAACGGTTAAACTGTTAATGCGTAATCGAGTAACATACATCCATCCATACTTCAATACTCACAAACACTCGAATTTATAATATTAATAAAAAATATGGTAAGAATGTATATTATAATAACAATCAGGACCGATGGCTTAACGTGCTTTGCGAGGCAAGGTAGAGTGACCCAAAACAACCAACGCCCAGACCAAGACAGATTCATAAGATAAATACAAATATCTACACCGAGCGGGAATCGAACCCGCGACCGTCGAGACTAAAGGCAGGTTGTCTTGTATAATGTTACGACCCTTATTATTGTTATAGAACTGATGATAGATCTTATAGTCTTTCAAAAGAATACAGACAAAAACTGTTCTTTAGGGATATACATTTAACATCAACCAATAGTTTTTCAAAATCATTAGTCAAAAGTTTACCATTGCTTTTTAAGTTTACCGAATACATAAAATTAATTTATATGAGACTAGAATAAAATATGATATACCCAAAGTGTTTTCATATAGTCTTCTAGAAAGTATTTCTCTTATTCGACGCACTTCACCAGTTACGCGATCGGCGAAAATGCATGGTGAAAGTATTGGTAATAAATCAATTATCAAATAAGAAATAGCCCAATAGTAAATGCCTGTTGTGTACTGAAAATAAAAATACATATTTATTACTAATTTTTTATATCAAGCATGTGACAAGCAACTTTACGGCCCGCCTTGTGGTAGCCTATAAAATATAGATATAATAAAAGTCGCATTACAAGAGAAGGAGCTGACAGAGAAGGAAAAATAAATGAGCGGATAAAAATAGGTGGTGGTTTTGGGCCTCCGGGGTCCCTACTCATCAAACGGAACGCAACAATACGGATACTGTTTCTTTAGGTCAATATTCTATGGGAGAAGCCCATGCATGCTGAAAACAACAAGGCTCTATTGATATGCATTAGAGTTTGAAACTATAGAAATCTTAATTATAATAATTACATATCCTCGTGACCTTGTCGCCGCAATTGTGACTTATGAGCCACGATCGGTGCGAGCAAGCTATATTCTCGTGTATTCACTTTGCTTACCATTGCTGTGTATCTTGTATAATTTATTAAAGAACTTAAGCGATACAAGCGCGCCTAGCAATGTAATGTGAATCTTACGACTTTGTAGTACTCGGCGTATGTAGTAGTGACAATATGGCTGGGAGAAATTTAGCGGTAAGACGGCGGTAAACGTTTCGTAAATAACAAGCCACTTTTAACATTCCTGGTACCTTAATATTAAGCTTCTTGAGTTTGTGACACATATAGATATTAGTCTTACCTTCCCAAGAATCACTTCCTTTGATAGAAAGAAGCTCATGGTTAGAGTAATGAAAAATGTTTGTATAAGAAGTGTGAGCATCTGAAAATAGCAATAAGTAATTTATATAAGCTGAGACTAAAAAAGTAATTATTGACTATTACAAATAATATAAATACTTCTAGAAGCTCTATAAAACATAATAATACTCACATGCCATTTAATGGAGTTATTTAGATAGTCGTGAATTATTATCAATTTATTGTAAAGATTTAAAAGCTTTTGTAAATTCATATGGGAATTTTCCGTTTTAAAGCTGATGAATTCCTCGTCTGAATCTACATCACTGCGTCTTTGGTTAGCAGAAATAGACAATTTCAAATGGGCTTTTAATAATCTTAATCTTGGAATAACGAGACTAAATAAGTGGCCATGAAAGTGTAGTTCCACAGCGTGCATAACTGTTACTACCATAAAAGGGATTTCGGAAGGGTATAATTTGAGGACGTCAATTGGAATAAAGAAAAATAAAAGGCTCAATGTAATTGTTATGATCAATTGAGTAACATTATAAACCGAATCCTTCGAAATTTTCACTTTAAATCTAATGTCATTATCGAATTTATTTAGCATGACGTAAAATTCTAGTATTGTTTTGTAACATAAAATATTAACAATTGTTAATATTATAAATTGAAAGAAATCAAAGAACTCAAGGTATTCCAATATATTATCACTTGTAGTAATGATATAATAGGTTTTAATAATTATGAACAAAATAGCCATGCTCATAAAAACATAGTGGTAGCCCATTAGTACAACGTTATATGTTCTCTTGAAACCGATAACAGAAATACGGTTTAGGCCAAGAGTTAGTTCAGCTATAATAAATAACTTTGAAACGATATCCATCTTAATATTGCCATTGTGGTGACTCTTATTATCAAGAACAAAATTATTGATCGAAATAAAAGGCGGCGGCATGTTCTCGACACGTTACGCAAACACAATATAGTTGATTACTGAACTGAAGTTTACGGAAAGTTCTATTCAATTATCTAATTGAATGCTTATCATAAATCAGTAATACACTTTCGAATATAAATTTGATTGGTAATAAAAAATAAAACCTATGATTGAGTGTTAGTTGAATTGGTTTAAGCATTATTACTTTGTAATAAAATTATTTTTGTACATCCAAAACAAACTTACATACTATTATTTGTAAAATTTAATGATATATTAATTGATTTAATGGTCTTTAAAACCAAAATTCGAAAGAAGAAAATTTAATATCAGTTATTCACTAAAGTAACGTCAACGTTCTTTGGTAAATGGAATTTATATGTTGTATTTATTTTATAAGAATCTCGGCCTGTTCAGAATATAAAGTGGTTAAATATTGAAGTTAAAATAATTGGCCGAACTTGTACATTATAATTAAATTACGAATTCAAAATGACATAATTAATGTTGGCGGCAATTAATTCTGTTAAATATAATGCAACCGGATCATCGATACTTTAATATGCTTTCAGGTATGAATTTACTAAAATTTAGCAACCCATAAACTTATATGAATTTATTGTACAATATATTGCTTTATTTTGATTTATCGTCCTTTGCCTATTTCATCCCCTTTTCATATTCATTAACTCAATCTAAAGCATAAATGTACATCAAAATTTACTAAGCCATTAATGCTAGGAATATTTCACCTCATATTGTATTCAAATGTTTTAATCCATCGTTTGAGAGTAAGCGCATAAATAGGAATAATAAATGATGTTATTCCGCAATAAAGTGACACCGATATTATTTATAAGACAACTCCTAGCGCTGTTGTGTTAAATAAAACCCTTGATTAATGGCTAAATACTGCATTAACCTGATAAATTTTTAAGACTTATTTAGCTACTTTGAAGCTAAAAATATAGTTAGTCCGGTAGTCCCTACCCTCTTACAGAAAATCGGCGTAATGTAATAACATCAGTACTTTTGCGTTTCGTGCATTGAGTGAGAGCGCCGCAGACCCAATCTCTCACCCACTCTGTTCCCTCCATTTTTCTCTTCTCATCCCTTCCCTTTCATCCCTTGGTATGGCACCGCGCACGTGATACTTAAAGTATCACTAGCATTCATAAGTTGCAGTGACGGTCTACCATTGGGCGGACCGAATGTGTACGGACCACAGTGGCGCACTGCGCTGCTGTGGGATCGCGCCATAACTGCTTAAAACTATGTCGACATAATACAGCCAAAAACGAATTTCGTCGCTGAATTCATAACCAGATTGTTATAAATGAACCACATAGTTTCTTCAGGAACGAATATCGTTATTATAAATTTTAATAAGTCCAACTTATACACTTTTTTGTAAAGAAAAAAGGCGTTGAGCTGGTTCTTAGTTGGGCGAAAACAACGTAATCGTCTTCATTTTGAAACTCTCTTGAAGTTATGGAACTAATTACAACCTACTGAATTTTTTTTAAACTAAAATATTGAAGAGAAACTAATTAGTGTTCGTTAGAGGAGGATTTTGTAAGCGTTAGTTTTATTAAAGACGAAGAAGAATAATAATAATCTTAAACATCGGGAAATTAAGTATAGTAGCAATTGTATTTAAAGTATATCAGCATTGCTTTTTCACGGCATTACTAATATTCCTATATAGTGCCTAATATTCCTATTTAGTGGATATGGCAATAGCTCAAAGTGGTCTTGATCGAACAAGCAACTCTTGCGTTAACGGAGGAAAGTCGGCCCTTATACCGTTGAGTTGAAGCTTCAAATTTAATTAATAATATGTCAAAATATACAATGAAAAATTATACAATAAAACAAATATTATTATGTCACAGAAAGGCTTTACGAAAATTCAATAAAATCGAGTCTTCAAATACTGGGAACCTATAATTGTTTATGGGCTTGTCAATTAGTTTCGTCAACACACGCTTTCAGAGACTAATTGTGATCACGCCCAATTAATTTCTCGAATAGATTTTGTGATGTTGCAATTAAATTTATTTCCATAACATATGTTTTAACATAACATTAATTAATTAATTATATTATTATATAACATATACAACACAATTTTTGGAGTTTACTACTTAAGAATCGATTTTCATATAAGGCCGGGGCGGTGTGAAAAAATATAAAGAGTGAAATTTACTGATAAAAGCGTTACGAAAAAGAGATTTTTATTATTATTTTACTTTTTACCATTTTTATGTATATATGTTTACTTATAATATACATGTTTGTTTGTTCGCATGTATTTTTGCATGTTTGTTTGCCTTCATTAATTATATTTTTAAACTCATTTAATATATGTACAGTCACGAGCAATGAAATGTATACATTGTCAATTTTTCAAAATTATGTACACGCTATACTTTCCAAAAGAAAGTATACGAGGTTTGCTCCATAATAATGTAACCGTCAATTAATTTCATAATAATGTATACAGTGACATTTTTACGTCTAAAGCAGTATATTATTTTTATTTTAAAATATATTTTATTATTATGTGTATATCATTGAATTTCTCTAATTGATACTGATGTTTTTTTTTTTTTCTATTTGGGTATTTAGTATCCCCGGATAGCTTAGAATCACAGTAAGACCCAGTAGGTGGCGTGGAAATAAAGTTCTAGGTTTTATTATTTCTAGTTTTTGCTCGTATCACACACACCTTTAACTTAATATATAAACCATAATTGTTGGAACAATCAGACACTTGGTCTGTTACTGAACTGAACGTGTGGACCGATTTCGATAAATATACATTGACATTTTGAATAAAATGTACGTTATAAGCATATTTTCTTTAAAATTATATAAATATATTTTGATAAAAATTGATTTATGCATTTACTGCTCTTTTAATAATAACATTTTTGTATTTGAACGATAGTTTTAACAACATATTTTCCCCAACCTGCCTGTTTTATTGGATAACCTATACGGGCAAGATCTGATGATGGGTTCCTGGATAAATTATGTGTAAACGCTTCAAATTTTATAAGCAAATGCGTTTTAATATTTTTGGAACAAAATTCCTTATCGTGGCTTAGGTTTAGGTAGGTTAGACCAGAATATTAAATTTGGGGATGTAAAAAAATCAAAGGAAAATATGTGGCCTGGTGTTCACAAGTCGGATTTTTTTTTCCGAAGCCTCTTTTGTGGAGGCCTCGGAGCTTTCGCCGCTGTTGCCCTCCTCTTTATCCGGCTGTAGGCTAGGCGACAGACGTAGGAGGGAATGCAAGAAAAAATTAAACGTTATTAAAATGCGTTACATAAATTTACAAATATGCGCAACTAGTTCATACCTACCATTTTTAAGGCGTCGGGATGTGACGACCCCATCGCCCGCTGTTGGGATAACCTCTGTCACAACAGAGATTATTCCACCAGTGCAATCAATCACACTGGTGGTAGGTCTTTTGTTGCAAGAGGCCGGCTAGGTAGGTACCACCGCAGTGTCCAATATTCTGCCGCCAAATAGTAGTGCTTAGGCACTACTGTGTTCCGGTTTGAAGGGCATTGTACGCTAGCGAAATTACTGGATGAACGAGATTTAAGAACTAATATCTCGAGGTTGGCAACGCGTGAGTGGCACCTACTAATGGTGCTGCAAGCGCTCATAGGCTGCGGCAGCCACTTACCATCAGGTGGGCCGTATGCTTGTTTACCAACTTCTAACATAAAAAAATACCGCGTGCCCTAACACATGTTTTTTTTTTTTTAGTATTAGTTGTTTACATTTTACTACAGCGTATGCGTGTATTTTTTACGCTAGATAAATACTGCGATAGTTTCAGGTTTCAAAGGAAATTAATCTTTAATTCTATATTATTAAGTCATAAAGCCTTTGATAATTATAGAAACCGATCATGTTGCTATTGAATAAAGGATAAATTCCTTTGACACTTATATGTCACAGTACGCATCTTACGCTTAGACTAAGAACCCCATGGACGGAACCATACCCTGTTACCGCTCTTGTAACCATATTTCATAGGAAATATTGCTATCTTAGTCTGTTGCTTCGAATCACTAACAGGAGTAAAAGAAATAGACATATATATAGGTTTGGCAACTTATTTTTTTATTCCCTAAGCGTCAATAATTGTATTTTTTAAATTTGATTTAAACTATTGTAAGAATTGTAAACGATAAATTGACACATGCACACAGTGATAAAGTGACATATCACGCACACATAAAAGGCAATACATAATGAAAATATCGAATAATTTTAAATTTAATAATACAGTCATGACTAGTTTTTTCAAAAAAGAAAAACCTCCTTCAAAGCCAAAAAAATATTTTGATATACTATATACATAATATTATTCTAGTATTATTAGTTGGATACATTATTTTGAAACAAAGCTCGTATACTTTATTTTGCGATGTATTGTGAATGAATAAAAAAACTGTCAAATTATAAATTTCATTGCTCATTTCGTATTTTTTTATTTTTTCGTGTTCCATAGCCAAATAGAAAAATTATAAGGGTTACGTAGTGTGACTGAACCTGCCTTACATTATATATATAATATAGAAATAAGACATAATTAAATAAATACTAATTAAAATGCACGAAAATAAATAGCATAAAACTACGAAATTGGCACGTGTATTGTCTAGCGGCCAGGACCCTTGTTACGTTGTGATAGTAATTATCCGTGTTCTTTTAGAGCATCAGAGGCAACAGGTTCAACTCGACAATGGAAAACAATAATACCTTATTTATTATATAGTTTAATTATTTTAGTGTCATATGATTATCATAATAAAAATATTTATATAAGCCAATAAAGGCAAAATGGTGAGATAATAAATATATCCCTATACTTTCAACACCTCTTACGAGTAGCTGAAAGTAGCCCGCTCCTCCAATTCTTATATTCTATAGTAAAAATATAAAGAAGAGGGGGAGATCGATGGCCCCGCACACGCCACCGACTGTGGGCTCCAACCATATATACGAGCCCTCCCGGGTAAGGGATAGGCTATTTATAGTGCGCCTGCGACACACAATTTGATTGTTATAACATAAAAGGACATAGTCCTGGTAATTTATATTTATAGTGATTTCGTTATCGGGACGCAAGATTTATTCTTTTATATTGTTCTTATTTTCATAGCATAGAAAGGGATCAAGCCCTGATATTTAGTAATAGTATCGATTAAGACCGAAGTCGCATTATATTTCTTATTCATCTTTGTATGAGAAGGCAAAACGCCATAATAAATGAGGACAAGCCCTGGTCATTATATATAAGGGAATAAATCCCTGGTTCAGATATGTATTCGAACATTAAACCGCCAGGCGGCATTCCGTAAGCACAATGCTATAATCGTCAGCCTCACCTTAGTGAAGTAAAATTCATCAATAATAATAAATAATATCATTTATAACGTATATTTGTCATACCACTATATGTGGTTAATATAGAGTTTATATTTATCATAAGCTTCACCTTTGTTAAGGTATTTTCATCAATAATGCTATTTATAGCGTATATTTCTTTTATCACTATATATGTGTAATATAGTATTTATAATAACCTCACCGTAGTGTAGGCAAATTCATTAATAATTATAGTTATAACGTAGATTTCTATTATCACTATATATGGGTCATATAGTATTGATAATATTCAATTCTTTATAATATCACAACCGCAATTCCTTAAAACTAAGTCCTACCTAACCCTACATAATTGTTATTCAAATTATCGCATTGTCTTATAATTAATATTCGTTATCTTATATCGTATTCGTAATCGCATTGTCTTACAACTAATATTCTTTGATATATTTAGTTTTCCTATTATAGCTTTGCATCATTAAAACCATAGCACTTGCTCACGCAAGGTACCCTTTGGCTCAATACTCAAATATACATCCGAATCCAGTTCATTATTTAAGACGTGATAAACACGCATGATAAGAGTTAAGCAGGCCACACTGTCTAATACTAGTTAGCTATCTCGAAGTGAGAAGCAACCAGTTGCCCTAATAGTATGACATGCTACAATGTCAATTATAAAAATCCCTATTACTAAGCTAAGGGGGTGTCTCTAATAAGAAGACGAGTCATTTTGCTACAAACGATGTATAATATTCCAGCGCCTCAGCAACAAACCGAATTACATCACGGCATCCACCTAAGTCGCACCACCGCAGCAATTCTAATCTGTATCACTAAGGCCGCTTCAGCAATGGACCTGAGGAAACTACTGCATCGATATAAATCGCACCACAGAGTCAACCTCATGTCAGCATCACATCAGCAAAGTCAAAGGACCTCACTTGAGGACACTATAGACATGACCAAAATCATATCGGAGCCTCATACTTAAGCATCGGGTCAACTAAGATTAAAAATCCTCGGGCCTCGCTTAAGGACACTATAGACATGACTCAGGCCACATCAGAGCCTCAAACTCAAGTATCGGGTCAACTACAACCTGCCAAAACATTATACACGTATACAGCTGAAATATAATTATTTATTAGTTATGACGCATAAATTCTTCCCAACGCAATTCAATTTAAAAGTATAAATCTTCATTGAATTCTCTTCTTCTTAGGTTTCAAATAATCCATTAGATTCTGAAACATAAACAATATTTGCGCCGAAGCATTACTTTCACTTTTATATTCACAATTACAATATTACATAATATTAAAGAAACGGAGTAAACTTCGTTTCTTAATATATATCAAACATATATACATTCATAATTGACGGACCCACAAACCGTCATTAAATATTTAATTAATAATAATAAATTATGTTCAATATATTTCAACGATATAAATTTGCCTTTAACATGTATAGATCGTATTATTCATATTAGATCTCTTTGCCAGTAATCATAGACGGACCACCATACCGTCATTATTTATTTATTATTGTATATATATTTAATATATACTTTATATATATTCTTTGCCATGCATCACCAATCACCATTAATAATATGTATAAAAACCATATACGAAGATCGGAAACCTTAACTAGCATTCTAGCAGCATGGCCGCCCGAACGCACCGCCTTGGTAAACCGTCCACATATACGCGGGGTAGAGACGTCTGACGGGCACTCACCAAGCATACGCTCGGAGACACCTTCGCCGACACCACACCCCTTATATATGTGAAACAGCTGCAATGACATTCGGCACCTGAATCCGTGAATTTCCATACATTTTCCTATTTCTATGGAAATTTTCATACAAAATTTTATAAATTTTTGATTTTGTAAAAATATTATTTTCGGCGTATGTCCATACTTAGTATTACGTTGCACATAGTCACGTGGTCGGCAAACGATTTTTAGGTTAAGCAACTTTGGGTGCGGTCAGTAAATGGATGGGTGATCGTCCATAAATAGGTTCATATTATAGAAAATACATTGTTTTAGAGATTTAAATAAAGTGTAATGTTGAGATCGTCACAGTACTCTTATACTTAATTTATATTTTATCTCCACACTCCACTTATGTGTCTCCACTCCACTCCATTTATGTCACAGTCATTTTAATTGGAAATTATTGGCTCTATTTATATGAAATTATGTTAGTATGTGTATTCTATGAACCGCTACACAATTTTGCAGCAGAAAAATATTTAATTATACCAAATTTTCTGCTGCAAAATTGTGTATCGGTTCATAGAATACATCTACTTACTTAATTTCATATAAATATGATTTGATATAATCAAATATTTTTCTTCGATATAAAAAGCATATCACTTTTTTGTGGAAAGACAGATTCTACCACATATCTAAATAGGTCTAGAGCCTTATTAATATATAAAAAAATGAGGCTAGTAGTCCATACATGTAACTGAGCAGTAGAAGAATTAACACGTAGGAACGTGTTAAGTAGCTTTTCTTAGGCTTTCCAAGTGTAATTTTGACTTATTTGCTTAAGTCAGTACTTTCTTTAATAAGAGTCTAAAATCATCAAAATTGTGTTATACCAATGTAAAATTTAAGGTTGTAGAACAATAAAACAAGTTTTCTCAATAATTATTTTGTAGAAGATAAATTTTCCCGTAACTATGTTTTTCGTATTATTTTGAATAATTACAATGACAATGAAATTGACAACTTATTTTTGCGGTTGATTTTATGTCGTTATATTAAAAGTCTTAAAGATTCTTCTTCATCAAGCAGCGCAACTTTTTAGTTTCCACTGTGCAAGGTGCACCACGCACTTGACTGGTTTTGAATTTCAGAAACACCTGTTCACTTATTTAAGGTATTTATGTATTTATGTTTATTTAAGGTATTTATGTAGGGTGTGGGTTATATGAAAAAAATAGAACTCGATTTCAATACCACCTTCCGAGTCTTATTATGATTCTAAGCCTAGATGTCTACAGATTAATGACAAATTATATATAAATATGAAGCTAATTGACTACATTTAAACTTCTTTAGAAAGCTATACGTGAAATTATTATTATTATTATTATTATTCGAAGTAGTATAATTTTACCCGAATATACGTATTTAAAAAGTACACCTCATACCTACTATAGATTTTGGTATTGAAAATGTCATTGTATACATTATTATGAAATAAATTGACGGTTACATATTTATGAAGCAAGACTCGTATACTTTCTTTTGCAAAATATTGCGTGTACATAATTTTGAAAATTTGACAATGTATACATTTCATTGCTCGTGACTGTACACATAATACTCATCTCACTTCTCGTGGTAATGAATTCCGTAGATGTAAGATTTGAACGTATAGATTTATTAAAAGGAGTGAAAGAGTGGGATGATTTTTAAAGAGATATTTTCTTCAGAGCGGATAAAGCCTCCGCTAGGTTATAGATATAAACGCTGCACACTGCACACTCAACGGCCCCCATTAGGATAGTGATATCCTGTGTTAAATAAACATATTATGCTCCGAGCGGGAATCGATACCGTGACCTGTGGCGCTTAAGGCAGGTTTGCTACCCTTTTTTTTTACTTGGGGAAATGCATTTACGCACCCCCGCGCCGGGACAGATGGTAAAAAAAAAAAAAAAGAAAGTGGCGCGGGGAGTGTGGGATTCGAGGCCATGTGCAATGGTCTTTATAAGACCTGGCCCCCCTACCCAAACTAAAACCCCAAGGTCCCGTCTGGCGCCATAGTGGGACGACGCGGGATCGCTGGCGCATTCAACCGCGGTACCTCCTGCACAATCGACTATTACTCCCGGCTACTGAGCGCCCCCGGCACGACAAGCCCAGGGTACCGCAGAGTTTTACCTCTGCGGTGGGGGGGAGGTTTGCTACCCCTGCGTGGCGTTAGTGGTAGTCAAAAGTAAATATTTTTATAATACACATATGTGAATTGTTTAACAACAACAAAACCTGCGGAACGACACTAAAACGTTTCGCCAAAGAACAATCTATTTGTTATATTGAAATTTCAATGATGGATGGATGAAATACCTTGTCTTTGAAACTATTTCAAAGAATGTTTATTGTTAATATAAAAAATATTAGAAATCATTCTATATTTCAAAAATCAAGTTCCATTTGTATTATATAGCACTAAGAATATTTTATGTAAATGCTTGTGATGACAAAGACTTTCGACGAGATTGATACGAGCCGTGAACACAGTCGTCGCAATGAAAGCAAGACTAATGGCTCTTGCCATAACCCAAGTAAGATAGCTTTAGTGAAATGGATCGCTGTTAATGGACAGTACAAATACGAGACAAAGAGTACGTTTAGAATAGACGGAATATACTTACTTAATGTAATTACGATATAATTTCGTTTATGCAATGAAGGAAACATTTCTTTTGTTTTGTTTTTGTTTTTTTTAAGAATATTAGCAGTGCTTTTTCAAGGCATTACTAATATTCCTATTGCCCTCCAAATAAGCTCGAAGTTTGCGCTAGGAGTGGGTACGACAATAGCCCAAGGGGTCAGGATCGAACCCTCGACTCTCGCGTTAACGGAGCGAAGTCGGCTCTTCTACCGTTGAGTTATTGAGACTTCGAATTTTGTAATATCAGAATAAAAATTATTATACTTATCAATATTGATTTTATAAAACCGACAAAATGTGACTTTGTTTGAATTCGCTGATCAGAAGCTATCAGTCCGATTCAGAAATAGTTATTTTTTTATCACAGATAATATACTACAATCACATGTGGTAGAAATGGAACCATAGACGCCACTCTATTGACAACTGTAGTCATGTAAACCACAGTCATACCCCAACAAAACCAAATATGCACACATAGTCAACAAGTAATCTGAATCGGAATGAAGTCACAAGCTAGCTTCATTCGGTTATGTTGTAACTTTGTGGCTAACTTCGCTTCGTTACGTTGATGTTGAATTTACGAAGAAGCACCAACGAAACGAACGAAAATTTCGTCTCTATGGAATGGTCTGACCATAGTATATAGTAACTCTATATATATGGGTTATATAAACAACATCATTTCGATAATTAAATTATCCTAAATGCAAGGCCATTCTATGAAATCACGTCATGACAAACAGTGGAATGAAATGAACATTGTTCGTGACACAATAGGCGTTAATGAAGGTTCCATATACCTCGCTACGTCGTTTACACGGGAGTAGCTTGATTTGTAAACATTTGTACATAATAAAAAGTACAGAACACTACAGAATATATATCTTCTTCGCCCTAGCATTATTACCGGTATTTTATTCACCCAGGGTCTGCTATCCGGATTTGACAGGTTACAAGTTTTTACACGGACCGATTGCCATCTGACTTTCGCAACCTTAAGGGCGAACCAGTAATTCATTGGATAAGACAAATTTGCTTAGCAAGATTTAACGATTATAATCAGGTGTTATAGGACCGACAGCTTAACATGCTCTCCGAGGCACGGTGGGGAGACCCACACGGACAAACGCCCAAACCGAAACAGATATTTATAACAAAGATGGCCCAAGCGGGAATCAAACCCGCAACCATCGAGATTAAAGGCAGGCTTGCTACCCACAACGCCTCAACGGTGTCAACACTACAGCATATACATTATACATATATACCAATGATAAAGCTGTATGCTTTTATCGTAATTTCCTTCAGGCGCTGACGTGGAGACTCCAGTTTGAGACTTTTATTTTTATTGCGTCGACATAAATTTTTATATTCACAAAGAATATTTAATATTTTATGTTCAATAACGTTGTATTACGGATTTACTCTGAACATTACTATTTCTTGAGCTAGTTCTCCGTTGTAATAACATGATAGCTATTGCTTTTATAGTTTAGTACATTTTTTTTACATTTAGATAAAAAATCTACATGCTACACGACGTAATTCGATAGAAAGACAAGATTGTCACATCTCGTATCAAGCTACAGCGACAACTGCATGGCATATTACGCAACGATATAAACGACCAATGAGCGTCACGATCCTAAATCGCGCTATCAGAGTTTCCTACCATCGTAACCTATACATACAACTTTCCAACGCTTCGGCCCATATTTCATATATTTTGAAGATTAGTGCAAACTAAACTCTATAATTACACTCCCTCTGATTGGTTCCACCTGTGACAACAATGTGAATCGGAATTGCGATTCAGCGGGGAAATGCAGCTAGCATTGCCATCATTTCCCGTGGATACGACTTGTATAGTTATAATTATTTGTTAATATAGTTAGTATTGAACTATAAAAATGTTGTAATATTTTAAATAAAAAAAAATCAAAACTAAGTAATTGTATAAGGTAAACTACATCATAAATTATATAATAAAAGATTAAATATCTTGAGGTCCGTAAAAAGATGAAATATCATTTATATTATTAAAAAAAGGCTTATTATTGAAAAAGCAGAAGAAAAATGTTCTGTACTATTTTGTCCTTCACATACATATAATAGGTAAATTGCAATTTGTTTAAAACTCTGTTTAATATTCTAAGTCTTATAATCGAGTGGTTAGTGGCCAACGTAGTGTCAGAGTTGTTCAGGTCGCCCATATACGCGTAGGCCTCTGACTTGACTTTTCGACTATTATCATATTGATAGCAGCCGGGACCGACTTTTTACGTGCCCTCCGAAGCACGGAGACGCTTAGTTGGAATACCATTATGCGATCACCCATCTAGTGGCTGACCGCGCCTACAGTTGCTTCACCCCCCGATCATTTACCGATGAGTGAGCGCACCCGGCTATGAGCGTCTCAATATTCTAAGTGTAATTTACGTATATTAAGATTATAACACTAACTCAATCACGTTGTTCGAGTTATATAGATGAACTTTAGTCAGTAAGAGATACAAAAGCTAAGAAACAAAGCTGACTCGAGAGTTGGGAGAGTTTCTTCACATTATTGTTAGCCACAAAAGTTATGTAGCTCTGCTCCAACACAAGCTATTTAATTAAAGACGAATTACACTTACTCAGAAGTGCAATCTAATTACAGAACAGAACATGAGAATTACGGGAATTTAATGTTTATTCATTTATTTATTTATTTTTAATTAATTTATTTGTTTGTTTATTTATTATTTATTCTAAAATTATATGAAAACACAATTTAAACACGCAAATTATATTTTCCTTAAAAAGTTAATATTTTGTGTTATATTGTCAAATGTCAATAAAATTTAAACTTCGTCTTTGTCTTATATCTCCATGTCCAAAATTTCATTCTCAAACTTTTGACTTTTGTCTAAATTTACACTATTTCATTGAATAATTTTGAAAACTGTTTAACGTAAAATTATACTTGGCGTATCAACCTGTTAAATAGTATAAAAATATATAAATAAATAAAAATATATAATAAATATATAGAGCTATACATATATATGTATATATATATATATATATATATATATATATATATATATATATATATATATATATATATATATATATATATATATATATATATATATATATATATATATATATATATATATATATAGCTTTATACGGTAATTTACCGTATAAAGATAGAGCTGGATATATGTTATCGAAGTTAATAATCATTGTTACGTCTTTGCATATTACATAGCAATCGGCTTCTGTTGAAAATTTATTCCCTAAAATTGATTAATTTCACTTGTCGGGTTCCAGCTGCCGCTCCAATAAATGTCACAACTGTCGTCATGTCTTGAATCGTCTACATTGTTTTGAACGCTATTAAAATTGTCAACTTATAGTTCTATATATAAAAAAAGGAGACCCACTGCTCACACTGCCTATATCCGTAGATAACTGATAGCGACTCCTCAAATCGAGCAATTTTGAAGCATAGGATAGAAAAACAGCGCTTACTGTACCAGATGATATTAATAATTACTTGAAGAGATAGAGAGAACTTGTAGTTCTACATTTACATTTCTAAGCGACCAGATAAATATTTTAGTCTATTTTTTACGTATACGGTTACACTAGGAAGAAAGTGTGATATGGCTTAAACACAAAGGGATCCTCTATACAGGCGGGTAATATAAGTATTGTCTGGCGGGCATTTGGAAGTTGAATGTACGTTAATCCGCTTTCAAAACTTCAATAGTATGTTGGCAGGATGATGACAATCTTATCTTTTATCGCATTACGTTGTGTAGCGTATATATACAATTTATGGCTGAGGCATTTTTGGAACGAAGTTCCTTATCGCGCGTTGTGAAAGGGGGCTAGACGGAAAAAATTCTTACGAAAAGTTGTCACGACACTTTTTGCTATAGTAAGCTGTGCGGCGTCGCATGTGTCTCTGTCTGTCTCTCTCTCTTATAGAAAGCAAGCCAGATATTTTCATTTCTATTTCGCATTGAACAGTGTGGTGTCGCGACGATTATTTTTGTTGAGTGTATACAGGTTTTTGTAAATAATAAATAATGTTAATAATAAAAAAATATTATTATAACTTAAAAAAAAAAATTTTATTACAATTCCTTCACTAATTAATCGAAAGGAACTTCGTACTCTCAAGTTTTTTATTTATACTATATAGATGTCAAAGAAGGCTACAGCCTGTCTACTGGAAAAGTTATAATGACTATTTATGAGTTTATCACATAGAGTTTTTACCTGAGGAGGGGACGATGGAAGAGAACAAAATAGAAAGTGCAAGAAGGGATAAGGGTTTGCTTCCGGCCCTCGCAAATACCGAATCACAAAAAAACCCACATTGACCTTGTTCTGTATAAGGGCAGTTATTTTTACCGTAAGTTTCAATAGGATCTCAGATATAGTTAAATTATCAATCCCTAAACGAGATATGAAAATTCACTGGACGAAGGAAACTGAGTATAGGACTTATGGCAATCTGCGAAAGCCACGCAGGAATGACACTCCGTACTTATGAAAACAATTTGTAGGATAAGTTATAAGGATTGTGAAATTTCCATAACATTCATCAAATAGAGAAATAGAGACATTAGTTAAATAAAAAATTATATTTAATCATAGGAGTATGTATAAATAAATAAACGCTATACACTCAACGGCCCTCATTAGGATACTAATATCCTGTGTCGGGGGTCCGGAAACATTCACAATGACAAGGACAAATACACCCAGACCGGAAAATATGCTTGCATGGTCAATACAAACATATTATGCTCCGAGCGGGAATCGAACCCGCGACCTGTGGCGTTTAAGGCAGGTTTGCTACCGCTGCGCCACAACGTATGTATACGAGTATAGTATGTGTCACGAAAAAGGCTATCTTAAATATCATAGGGTATAATATCATATTTCATTTATAATTGTTATGACGATTAAACAAATTGTGGTCCTTTTCAAATTATTGCAGAAATACTAGGGACAGCATAATAACATTAAATAAATCTTTCTCTTGTCATTTAAGAAACCTTTGATTTGATATAGTGATAAAGGAAAAAAGGTTATTCCTTCAAAGGGTTTTACTGATCTTTCAAATGGTTAGTTTTAAGATAACATCTTTAGTGAAGATGGGACCCTAACAAGAACCCGAATTACCTCGAGAATTTTATTTTATATATATATAAAAATCGCGCTTGGTTCAATAATAAGCCTTATGGCTAAGTAAAATATAAGAGTCAAGTCACTAGATATACTTGCATCTCGTATTTGACATTAAAAAATTTCCCCATTAATTAAAATTACACAAAACTTATGTATAAGTGAACTCTTCGCTTTTAAAAGCTAATAAAATTTGACACTATATATATATATCTATAACACACGCTTGGTGCTACGACAAAGCTACCATAAACGCGGGTGAAACCTCGGGCACCGCTAGTATCTAATGAGAAAATTGCTATTTGCAAATTGTAATAAGATACATAAACAGCATGAAATGTTAAATATATTGGATGGAAACGTTTCTAATAAACGATGAGAGGAGTATTATATTACTAATGAATTGTTCTCGGTAAAGCAATAAACATACCGTTGTAATTCAAAACGGATAAACTAATTACACCGTCGCTGTGTATTCCTTCGTAATATCTGGGTATTAAAAAATACTGGAAGATAAATTATTTTAAGTAAGAAGCTAAGCAGTAGTAGAGTCCTTTCAGCTCAACTGGGCCGGCTCGACATGGGAAGTATTACCCTTTCACAGAAAATCGTCGTGAAGTCACTACTAGTATCAGTAGGTACTGTGGTGTTATGTCCGATGATTTAAAACACCGAAGGTCCAAACTCTTCTCCCTTTCTTTTTTATCCGACTGCCAAAGGAGGGTAGTTTCTTTCTCATATCCTTCCCTCCTATCCCTTGAGTTGGCAACACGCATGTCATACTTTAAGTATCGCAACTACGTGCGGTGAATACTTACTATCAGGCGACCCGTATGTTTCTATGCCAACCTTCATTTAACAAATTTGTTATATGGCGCTCTTTGTAATTCAATTAGTCTCTTCTAGTATTACAATGAGAAAAACATTTTTACAAAAGCTTTAAAGTAATTAGGTGTAGAAGCACCTCTTTTATTAATGAAGATACTACAACGCTGTTCCGTTGCGGCTGAAGAGTTCAAGAAAACTTGTTTCACCTTTTACTTTTATTTTAACGAATAGACTAACATTTATTCTGAAGAATTTTTATATAAAAATACCCTTCATTTTTCTAATAAACGAAAGCAATATCTTTTCAGAATTTCATTATTCTAATGAAATGGCTCCATTGTCAATTCCAGTTAATCAATTTGCGTTATCGAAAAAACGTTTCACATCTAATGATGCTAAAGTCTCAACAATAAATTTTTACAATGGATTTGAAGTGGTTTTATATATTTATTACGTAACTTACAATTTTAATACACAATTCACAATTTCAACGGTCACCAATGAAGTGGTTTTATATATTTATTACGTAACTTACAATTTTAATACACAATTCACAATTTCAACTCCTTCTTGTTGCCTGTCACCATTTTTGGCGCGGCTCGCTTTTCTGTGTAAAGTCCCCGCTGCGTTCGGAAACGCGTATCTAAAATTACACAATTAAAATCCGAACGCCACAGATTCTTTAACGATTCGTTTAGGTTATCTATAGCGACTGCTTTATTTACCAGATATAGATTTTTTTTAAGATGATTTCCATGCGAGTTAGAGTTCCCTTGGTTCGCACGTCGCGACGCGTTCACACCGCCGGGTGAGTCTATCGATTAGAATGCGCTCGGAGCGTCGCCTCCATTCACGAAGACGTCTGTAGCCGCGTTTCGGCCTTACAGAGGCAATCTATGGAGGAAATCAACATTGAGCCTTCGCGAAGGCAGCCCCTTTTATTCGGCTGGGTCTTAATATTCAGCGACCGCAGGCTGGTGACGCTGTCAAGGCCGATAAGGCCAACAGTAATACACAATCAGAACAAAAAAAAAGATTCTTTGGAATAGGTCAAACGTTGTTTTTTTTTTTCTTTTTTAAAAAATACTCAAACATTATTCAGGGTTTCCTATTACAAACCAACTTAAAAACCTTTCAAATAATTAAGGCTTACTTTATTTAATTAGCTTTATATTATTTCATTGTTTTATATTAATTCACATGTAACAAATAAAAGTTTGTCTAGACTGATCCTTAATAATTTTTGGTTTCGATATAATTTTAATAATAAAGTATCTTTGTGAGTTAAACTTTATCCTAAGTACATGATGATGAGCCTCTGTTCGTGATTTCGTAATCCAATTATATCAGCATGCCGAGTTGCTATACCGAACGTCTCGTCACTCGGAAACAGTAAGTGCCTTTATGGGTGTTGTTCACTTCTGACAACGTGTTTACAAAATTTTATGATGATCGGTTAAGTAGATAAGACAACGCAAGGATATGTTTAAAAATTAAAGAAAACGGTTAAAATGGCTTTTCGCTCTTGAATAGCCTATCTCTGTTCAAGAGCTTCTCAACCTTATCCAAATGACAACTTTGTCCGTGATTTAGCTTTGTAAAGAAGAATCCTTTTGCGATCGAGTAAAGAAAAATAATTAAAGTAATATAAGCCCTAAAGAAGAAATGTTTTACATTGACTTTCTCGATTATATTTACAAGATTTTATTTAAGCCCCAAGCTCAAGGTTAGAAGGACCGACTTGTAATGCCAGAGTTGCGGGTTCGATACTGACCCCCTATTGTCGTGCCCACTCCTAGACAAGCTACACCCTTAGTTGAAGGGGAAAGAGGATTATTAGTAATGTCGTAGAAAAGGCATTGTTAAAAATAGTTTAAAAAGTAGCGTTTTAAAACAATTATTGTACCGAATTTCGACACGAGACTAACTCGACCTCGCTGGTAAGCATTATGGTAGAACCACAATGTAATTGGGCAGAACATTTTACGGGTCAAATAACACTAAATGCTTTGGGGATGTAATGTAATGATAATAGCACTAAAATTTTTTTTTTGTATCTTGAGATTTTTGACAATTCAAGTTAAACATACAACAGCTATTTTCTACTTCGAAATGCGTAAAATTATAAGCTTTATTATTAGTAAGGATAGGAGCAACACTAACAATACAGCTGATAAGTACACTGAAATGCTTAAGACTTAATATATAACTTGTTAATGTAACATTATACATATACGTACGTTACTTACGCAAAGTAAAAGTTTCGGCTGTATAAAATATTATTTAACAAAATGTAAACTACTAAAGTTCCATTTCTCGGCAATTCCTTCAATATGTAAGCACTTGTTGGAATCAAGGAAATTAATAATGAATTCTTAATCCGAACCCAAAATCGAAGTAATAAGCCTTCGGGGAAATCTAAAACCCAGCTTAAAAAGAAAAATACATCAGCGAAAAAGGCTTTCTGCATTCATTTTCCCTTCGAAGCAAATTACTTTATTTATTAGTCAATCTTCCAAGCCCTTGTTTTTTTACTTTGATGATTGTTCAGGGTTCTAAAAATTGATTTCAACATTTTAAATTATATATTTTTAAATGAAAGTAAGTAAAATTACATTTTATTGAACCTTACTACGAAAAGGTCTATGAAATTATCAGATGCTATTTACTTTTAAGATTTTATTTGTTCAAAGTTATATCATAAAAAATGTTTTCAAATTTACAATATAAAATAATGTAACTTTAACGTCTACTTCGGATAATTGAAAGCATACACGCCTGGGAAATTTTCTGCAAGAAATAATTGCCTTAGAACTATTTTATTTTAGAAACATACCTCTTCTGTTTATTCGTTTGTTTCAAGCGATATTATTTTATCTATAATAATTTCAAAATTTCAATCTATTCTAAAAAGTAATAAAGATGCCAGTTTGGTATTTAATATTTTAAGATGTGACTGTCGATTATTGTTATGTTAATGGAACTAGCTTTTGTCGCATTTAAATCCTTGATAATAAAATATATTCTAAATGTCTTAAGTATTTTTCATAACGTATAGATGTTTTAGTCATTTTGCGGAAACAGTTCTACTGATATAAGGTCTATTCTTGAAACATTTTGAGCATAGGTTTCAAGTTGTGTTTTTATAATTCATTTAATATTTTATTATAAATTTATCATTCAAGAATTATAAAAAAAAATGCTATGCATAAACAAACATGCTTGTATTTTGATTTTGTTTAATTATAACATCAATATTCACAGGTTTCGATAGCGAATATTGCGTCTGTCAATCAGACGCAGTAATTGCCAATATCCTATTAACAAACTGAGAGCTCTTAGCGTTTACGTTCCACTGGGTGTAGCGACAAATAATTTCTCATTATTTCTCGGATTATTTATCTTATACTAATATGTATTAAAAGTAAATAAAAACTAAGAATATGCAAATATAAAAAGACGGCTTATTCCAATATAAAATTTTTTGTTGCGAAATTAATGACAGCTGTAAAATGTTGCAGGTAAATTCTCATTTGGGATATTTGGACGCAAATAAGCAATACCATGTCAACCCACAAAATTGAAAAAACTGAATTATATATGCAGAAGTGTTGGTAAATGGCTGAAGAACATTTTTCTTTAATATTTGTAGGGTTTTAAGCTTTACAACTTCTAAAAATGCCATTTTTTAATCATGCAATTTATGTATTATGTTAAACGTTTTGGGTCATATTATATACGTTTGTATACTTATTTTTTGTGAAAATAAGTAAAAAAACTTACATAAATCTGAAATTGTCAAAAACTTGACCAATACATAAAAAAATCATATAAAGCAAGTTGTTCAAAATTTACAAACGCGTTTTTCTCGAAATGATTTTTTTTGCTTATTTGCGTCAATTTATTCTAATTTCAATTAATTTATCAACTTAGGCTCAGCGATTGAGGCGACTGATAGAGAACCAAAATGTTTATTTAAAAATATTTATTTATATACCTGTACCTTTATTCATTTACCGATATAACATTTAAAAGAACTTTAAAAACCATGCACCAAATTTATTTCATACAAGTTATAGATTGTTTAAAACGTAATTTAAAAAGAGGACACATCAATGTACATTTACCTTTTTAGTATGAAGACTCTAGTAAACTTTACAGACATTTTATGAAGAAGAAGAGCTATATTCCACATAGATGCGACCTTCTAAGAACTCATATCTTTTTCATTTCGCATATAAAAGAGTTTGACATCAAAAGGAAAGCATACGTGGCACTATTGGATTCGTGCGGATATGTCTGAATTCACATTTCGAGAATGGGCAATGAAGATTCAACATAAAAGAATGGTACTAAAAATAACAGTTTTGCTATGGTTTTGGTCGAATATCGTTATTGATGCCTCCCATAGCTTAATAACGTTAGTAATTTAATTTTTCTAGTTATAATATACAAAGGGTTTTATTACTTATGTGTTAATTTTTAGTAAACCTATCTAATGTATTTTTTCGTTTATATCATAGGTACCAAACAAGCATCCGGCCTCCGAGATAGTAAGCGGCCAGCGTAACCTGTAGATGCATGCAATACCTGCAGCATTACAAGTGCATTGCTGACCCAAGGGAAGAAGGGACAGAGAAGGGAAATAAAAGGAAGGATAAGAAGGTGAAGGAGGTTTAGACCACTAGCGCACCCACTCATCGAATGAAATGCAATAGTATATAATATACTGTTGTGCAGATACTTGACGTCAATATTCTTTTGGTTCTCGCGATATTTTCCTTTACCACTAAGCACTATTTAAATTTGAAACACAAATAAAGCACTTGAAATATCAGAGGTGCCCGGATTTAAACACAGAAGCAAATTTCCGAACAGTCTTTACCACATTGAGTCATATTATCTATTGTTTATAGTTAGTAATAGAAAGTTATTAGTTTCTTCTTCCTTCCAATATAAAAAACGTAAATATTCAAAAAAATATAAAGGCGGAATAAAGAATTAATGACGGTTTTCTTATCGCGTATTTCCACTTGGCCACGTAAATCGAATTCAATCGTCGAAAGAGTTTTTGAATAAATAAAATATATTCATGATATCCGTAAAACGTATACAATAACAACAGTTTATAATGGTTTCTATCAAGTGACAGAAAAAGTGACTATTATTTTATATAATAATAATTAAACAAAAACCAATTGTAAAAGGAATAGTTTAAATAGACTTATATTCCTCCTTTATTTTTCTTCTAAAATTTTCAAAACGAACAGTTGGTTAACTTCCAGGCACAAGTTTATTTAACATATATAAAATAAAAAAATAATAAAAATAAAATAAATATAAATAATATCATCACTTAAATTTGAACAAACTTTTAATTTACAATTGGACGTGGTTAATAATTAAAAAACTACTGAATATTTTTTTTATTTATACCCTCAATTCATAGTTAGAAACTGACTTACAAAATTAAAATTTAGTTTGACTACTATGTAAAAAAAACAACTGACTACTATTATACAAGATACAATATCCGCGAGTATTAAATTATCTTATTTTGACTTGTTTCGTTTTCTATCTCCGACTCCTTTAATAATACACTGGTGCGAGTGAAATCAATCCTTAAAAAACAATTATAAATGCCAACAAACAACTCAAAAATATAATATCATAAAGTCATAAATTAAATCACTATAATGGCTCACAAGAGACTGAATATTACATTAACTTTACGACGCGGTGTTGGAAATTTAATTAAGCTTTAGAAATAGCGGGATACATAGAGGATAAATTATGCTACGGAGTTTTCCTGTATGCTGTCGCGTCCAGTATGATGTTGTTTTTTATATAAAATTTTAAAGGGTTTTGGTTGAGCTAAGCCGCACAAAAGTGGATATATTTAATGTAGAGCATAAGGAAAAAATAATTAATAAATAATGAGTTCTCCCAAATCCAACGCAACACATTAATAGTCCACCCTAGGACTAAGACGTACACAATATGTGTGTTAAAATAAAAGCCATTTTATGCTGTAGAGCGTACCAAACCACCCACACAAACACGCTAAAATTATCTATCTTCAGAAGACTTTTGATAGAAAGTAAAGATGATGTCAGATTCCCTGCCAGAGCTAATGATCCCACTTGAAAAGGCTTTCACTTGCAGGCGTTAAAAACGATTACTCTGATTTCGCTATAAATAGCTAGCAGTTATTGAAATAAACAAATTCAAATAAACTAAAATATAAATTCCATTTTAAATAATGATATTACCATTGACTTTAAATCGGTCCTTCCATACAAAAAAAATAATAAATAATAAACGCTACACACTCAAAACGTCCCAAGATTCGCTGGTGCGTCTTCGTAAATTCAACACTAACGGAACGATAACAAGTTAGTCAAAAGCTAACTTTATTCGATTATGTTTCAAGCGTGTAACGCGAACTTCCTTCAGGTATATTTCACTAACCTAACCTTTTTTCATTGTGTTAGTTCGCATTTACGAAGGAGCACCAGCGGATCTTTGGACATTGTGTTGGTAGGAAGGGTCTGTCTTTAAATAATAAGTCTATGGATATAACGAACCATTAATCACAATTTCTGTTATCATTCCATTTGTGAAGCAAAGTGAAAATATCGCTGCGCCATCGACGATCACAGGACAAAAGATGCCCATCCAGACATGGAGACAAAAATGATTAACGATCGAGTTAGCTTTGAACTTATTTCATGAAAAATTTAACACGTTTATATTATGACTAGCATCTGCTCGGGGCTTTGCTCGCTTAAATAATAAGGTACCTTTATTGCAATACAACCAAATGGTACCCGATACAGACTTTACTCTCCTATTTCCGCTTTTTTTTTCGGGACAAATTTTGTCTACATTCTTGTCTGAAGTCTCATGGGAGAATTTTTTTTAATGTTTAATCCAGGTAACAATCTATATCTACATCAAACATATAAACACCAAACGTGCAAACTTTAACATTTATTACAGTTAGTAGGATACTAGTGCATGGATAAATATTGTGTGGGATCCACACCTATAAACTGGATTGTCGCCGGAATGTAAAATAAAGACACCGATTTAAGACCTTGGGAATTTACTATACGAGGTCGAGGAAGCTTCTATTCACTGTTTCTTCGGGTTAACCTCTAACTATGACTATTCCTTGCTGGTAACTATCCCGAAGTGCTATTTGAGTTGGAACTATCCCCTAGTACTATTAGGTGGAGCTATCCCAACCCGCTGTTATGATGGAGCTGTCCCGAACAACTGTCTAGGTGGGACTGTCTCCCCGGGCTCTTGTGGTGGAACTGTCTCCTCGGGCTCTTGTGGTGGAACTGTCTTTAGTCGGCCCACACTGGCACGGCCATGTGCATAACTGTATACCGCGTCCGACTTCAACTATTTGGGACGAACAATACCCTCGGTGGGCACAACATCTGGCACGGCCAGGCAGACAATCGAACAATCGATGTGCGAAACAGTGAACATTTGCTTCCCGCCCTTGTAGCGCTATAAACATTTATTCTTTATTAAACAATTACATTTTACAAGAAACTTTTAACATTCTTTTTAACAATGTTCTATTTAAATCTATTTTACTAAAGCTATTAACTATTGTCTAAAAGACCTTTCAATAACATGTGTACTTTCTATAGACTATTATTTCTATTTACTTAACTATACTTTACTGTGTCTATTTATTATGCCTATTATACCTATTTAAACTTATTTGTATTATTGAACTATCTTTAAACTTAAACTATTTTCGGCTGTCCTGAACATCACTCCCGCCGTGCGTCGTCCTCCAGGTCGACGCAACTCCTTTCGCTGGTAAGGCAGCCGGATCTGTTGGAAGTATGATGATCTTCTTCGTCAGCCTACTTACTAGTCCTCCTGCGGTGCGTACGATGACTATTCGAATGATGATGTCTCCTCCTGGGTAAACGGCAATAACAAGCCCCCATGGCCATGTATTCCGTGGAAGTGTCCCGTCTGCTATAAGGACGACATTTTCTCCGAACTTGATCTTCGCGCCTCTTCCTTGTGACTCCCGCCGGTATTGCAAGCTATGAAGATATTTACCGAACCACTTCGCCCAGAAGAGGTCGGCCAGGCGGTGAGAGGCGCGCCAGTGTGTACGCTCGATAAGGTCCGAGTCGAAGTATGTGTCCGTCGTCAGTGTGTGCGCTGAGCCTCCGAGCAGGGATTGGTTTGAAGTGAGTGCTTCAGGGTCATCTGGGTTGACCGAGACGTGCGTGAGAAGGCGGCCATTGACAGTGTATTCTGCCTCGGCGAGCAGTGTTGGGAAGATTTCTTCGGTGGAATGCCTTTCGTGCATTACTATCTGAAGCGTCACTTTGACGCTATGCACAAGACGTTCCCACGCTCCGCCCATGAAAGGAGCACCGGGAAGGATGCACCTCCAGGCCATGGTTCTCTTGTTCTCTTCGTCTCTCACGGCATCTTCTATAGCTCTCCTTATGATTGTCACTTTCAATCCTGCGTGATTTGGGCTCCTATGTACGTGGTCTATATACAATCGAGTTAAATAATTGCCACCAGCAAGGATGGACCTCCTTTTAACTCGATCGCTGTCGTCGAGCGCTGCGTCAGTTTGTTTCTTGAATATTGCGACACCGACGATCACTTTGCTCGCCAAGAAGTGGCGACTATCTCTATTTACTATCTTGCCGCGATTGATAGCTTTCATCTCAGCGGCAAATGAGGCTTCTTGACTTGTTGTTACTAATAAGCGTTCTGTTTCGACATCTATATAGCAGCAGGCGTCGCCTTCTATGTGGTTATGTCGCTTCGTCTGTTTTACTATGTTTTGTTTCTTATAGTTCTCGAGCGACTCATCTTCAACTATTTTTCTGTCTATGCTTATGATCATCTTGTACTCGTTATTGTAGCTATCGTGCATAACGACGTTTGGCCTTTTCCATAGCAAAGCTGTTTCGTAGCGTCCGTGACTCCTTTGCTTCGAGCACTCACGGGACAATGTGAGTGCCTGTTGTTCCGGATCGCTATGCAGTCGCTTCGGCTTTGTTGTGAGTGATTCTAAGGCGAATTTGCGCCTTAACCTTTTTGCGCCTTTTTGTTCCTCTCCATTATCGCCACTATTTACTACAAGATTGACGTAGTGTACTTTCTGTCCAAGCGTCCTAGTGAGCGCGCCGTGTAGCACCCAGCCCAAAGGTGTGAGAGAGGCGACTGGTTGGTGTCGCTGTCCCTTTCTAACATCAGTCGCGAGTAACAGATGCCAGTTGTCCTGTCCGATTAATAATTTCGGCATGGCGTTCCCATAAGTCAGCTGCGCACCTATATCTTTTATGTGTTCGCAGCCGATCATATCCCTTTCTGTTACTCGCTGGGCTGATATGCGTAAGTTCTGGAACGTTCGTGCTTGTATTCTATGACCGCCTGTTATCCCACGAAGCGTTATTGAGACGCGTTGAGACTGCGATGCGTCGAGCTCTTCTTTCCCGATGCCTTCTATCTGTAGCGGGTCGACGGGTCCCTTTGCACCGATTTTCTTTGCTATATCGTCATCTATTAGAGTTACTGTGGAGCCGTCGTCGAGTAGAGCGAAAGTATTAACCTCGCTCTTAGATCCGGCTACTCGAACCGGGACTATTTTTAAGATCGATTGCGATCGAGTAGGCGTCCAAGTAGATGTAACGACTTCTGTTTTTTCTTTCATTTCTTCGGTTTCCTTTAAGAAGTGTAGTAACTTATGGTGTAATCGCTTACACCCGTCGACGTCGCAAGGCTTGCCGCGACAACTATGTTTATGTGTTCGGCGTTTGAGACATCGAAAACATAACGATTTGTTTTTCGCTATGTCCCATCTATCACTGATGTCCGCCTCTGTTATTTTGACACACGTGGATGAAGTGTGTCCCTGTTTGTCGCAGACATGGCATTCGGGTTGCAGTTGCGGTTGTTGTACCGCCTTCGTATAAGTTTTCACTATAGACCGTCTTTGTGAAGGATGGCTTACTATTTCTAATGCTCCCTCAGGCTGTGCGTACGGGCTACATCGGTCCGCCTCTCTCTGTAGAAACTGCGCCAGCTTCAGTAGGTCCGCTTCCTCTGTTGCATTCTCAGCGGCGAAGTCGAACCAACGATAACGCAGGGCCGGCGATAGCTTCTCTATTGTCACCTTAGTCACCTCCGGGTTGTATAAGTAGTATACTTTCTGTAACGCGCGGAGGGTATTGACTATATTGCAGACGCGATTTGCAAAGATACACAAATCTTTCGGTGAATCGGAGAGGCGGGGTAATGCTCGTAGACGTTCAATCTCGGTGAGGGCGATTGCATCAGGTCTTCCAAAGCGTGTCTCTAACGTCTTCATAACATCTTCAGGCTTCGTGTTATAGATAAGAAGAGTCTCTACTGTTTCTTTAGCTCTTCCACGAAGACATCGGCGAAGGCGTGCTATATTTTCTTGATCACTATACAAATTACATGATTCGACGTAAGCGGCTTTAAAGGAAAGCCATTCTTGATAAGAACCGCTGTAAGTCGGTAGCTCTATGAAGTGTCGAGATCCTATGTGTTGTCCCGTTCTAGCGGCGAGAGCGATTGCCGATGCGAGTTCTGCTATATCTATTTGTTGTGGTTGACGCAAAGCGATCGTGTTCTCTCCCGCCGCTTTCCAGGTAGGCAATTGTGTATCCTTTTCTATCGACACGTGTTCTATTGGCGGCGCTAGCTCTGTTACTATCGGAATAGCCGGCGCCACCGAAGGATTGCGATGGCCGTCGACTGTAGTCTGTTTTGTGTCAGTAATATGCAGCCGATTTTTGCGTGTCACTACCGTCTCATTGTTATTCTCACTCAGCCAACCGGTAACCCGACGTTCCGTTTCTTGAAACGTCGTGACTGTGTCGTCGTCATCTTCCGATTCATTTTCGGCTTCTATGACGGCGATACGGGCTGTTGCTAGTTCGACTTGCAATCGAAGTAACTCTAATTTTGCCTTGGCGAGTCGTGATGTGCGCTGTGTTTTTCGGCTCTTTGTTCTTCTGACGCTTTGACGGTCCATCGCGTTGATTCCTTCTGGTTGAGTTCCACCAGTGTTCTGTAGGCTTCTTCGATTCGTTTCTTCTATTGCGCTATTGATTCCCGCTGACATCAACTGTGGTGTCGCAACCGTGGCTAAATCGATCCCCATTGTGAGGCTAGAGTGCGTGGCGCTGGTCCCCGTAGCGTCTATACTATACGACGGATCGGTCGATTGCTGTGAGGACGCAGTCTCTATTGTACTCGTAGCTGTCTGTTGAGGCGGTTCCATGGGTGCGGCTTCTATATTTGACGACCGTCTTGCGGCAATCTTGTTCCCAGATCTTGACCATGTTACTGGCATCTTCGTGTCTTGCTATATTCCGGCGATAAATCCGGCTCGAAGGACCAGAATGTGTGGGATCCACACCTATAAACTGGATTGTCGCCGGAATGTAAAATAAAGACACCGATTTAAGACCTTGGGAATTCACTATACGAGGTCGAGGAAGCTTCTATTCACTGTTTCTTCGGGTTAACTATTTAACTATGACTATTCCTTGCTGGTAACTATCCCGAAGTGCTATTTGAGTTGGAACTATCCCCTAGTACTATTAGGTGGAACTATCCCAACCCGCTGTTATGATGGAACTGTCCCGAACAACTGTCTAGGTGGGACTGTCTCCTCGGGCTCTTGTGGTGGAACTGTCTCCTCGGGCTCTTGTGGTGGAACTGTCTTTAGTCGGCCCGGTAGCTGATATTTGTATCCCCGTCGGACGCAACACTGGCACGGCCATGTGCATAACTGTATACCGCGTCCGACTTCAACTATTTGGGACGAACAATACCCTCGGTGGGCACAACATCTGGCACGGCCAGGCAGACAATCGAACAATCGATGTGCGAAACAGTGAACATTTACTTCCCGCCCTTGTACCGCTATAAACATTTATTCTTTATTAAACAATTACATTTTACAAGAAACTTTTAACATTCTTTTTAACAATGTTCTATTTAAATCTATTTTACTAAAGCTATTAACTATTGTCTAAAAGACCTTTCAATAACATGTGTACTTTCTATAGACTATTATTTCTATTTACTTAACTATACTTTACTGTGTCTATTTATTATGCCTATTATACCTATTTAAACTTATTTGTATTATTGAACTATCTTTAAACTTAAACTATTTTCGGCTGTCCTGAACAAATATATACTCTACCAATGTACTAGAAACGTTATTCAGACCAAACAACTTGTGACAAACAAGCAGTAACTCGTAAGTAAGTTTAGTAAAATTAATGGATGACGAAAATTTCTGCGTTCGGTCTTATCTAGAGGTTCCCAAATAGGGGCCTGAAAATGCGGCGAAATGGTTCCAGAAAAGGCTGGTACGGCAGTGTTTGCTTCGGGCTCGACTTGGCGGGGCACTGCCTTGCCCCTGATAAATTAAGAATGCAGACAGATTCTTTGACTATCGTATAAAAGGAAATTTATATTCATAAGTTTTATCATCGTTTTTATGATATTCACCCAATCCCTAAAAGAGTATGTACAATGTATATGGCGTTATGTGTCACTGTTACAGCATTGTTGCAAAATTTATAATGTGTATAATTTATAATGTGTTGTCCTACATCATAGAGTTATAAAGTCCGTAATGCCTTACATCTTATAATAATTGGCTCTCAAAGATGACCTCGTGAGGATTAACGATGACTGTAGGTAGCAGTAACAAGAGTACCTAACATATTTTACAATGTCCACAGCAATCAATTACAATTAATTATTAAATTGTAATATTGTAAGAGACCCTTGCTATTTTGACCAAACTCTCGGACTGAGGCCGACTAAACTTAGTCCAATTCAACCCCATATCGGCTTGATCCTTTGGCATTGCGTAGAGATGTCGGATCACTCTGCATCTTCTATCGCATATATCACGGTGAATGTTCTGAGGAGTTGTTTGGATTGATCACACCGGTAGAATTTCACCATCGGACATCGCGATAAAACTCTAAATTCCATCCATGCCACCTCAATGTCTGGAAATCCATAACAGCGCGATTTTGAAGACATTTTCTTCCTCACATAACCACTCTGTGGAATCAACTTCCGCCGGCGATCTTTCCGAATAGCGTATTCTTTCCTTAAAGGTCGGCAACGCGCCTGCATGCCTTCTGGTGCTGCAGATGTTCATGGGCGGCGGTGATTGATGTACATCCGGTGAGCCTCCAGCCTAATTGCCTCCTCTCAAAAAAAAATTCGGCCTCGCATTCGACTGAGGAAGTGATACTCTTGTACAAAATATTGACGTAATGTAGCTTTTCGTGTATGAAAGATTCTGACATTTTAGATTTCATTGTTCTGATATTGTTAATATATGTTGCCGTGATGAGTA
This sequence comes from Hestina assimilis, assembly GCA_023373885.1. Lineage (NCBI taxonomy): Eukaryota > Metazoa > Arthropoda > Insecta > Lepidoptera > Nymphalidae > Hestina > Hestina assimilis. The sequence continues at coordinate 9,653,757 of CM041754.1, forward strand.
ACGTTGCCCCACATTTGACATCTATCAACATGTAATAACATTTGATCACATTTGTAAAAATTCGTAAGCATATGTCGAGCAAATCGCTTGTTGATGTATTTATTATTTATATTCTATATTTAATTTTATTGATTAATGTCACCCGCGGTGTGGTTGAGGTTACCAACATTCAATAAATAGCAAATGTGTTGCATTATGTTGCTCAACAAAAAGTAACTGCGGTGGTAACTCCATCAAAGTTAATCCGTCATTATCTCACTTTTTTGTACACACCTTTTTATGTCAGATAATTAATTTTTTTACATCAAAACGAAAACCGCAAAAAATGGTTGTTTAAATGTTTACATTTTTCTTGTTAGACCCAACGAAATACGATATAATTTCCGTAAACTCTCTACGAAGTTAATGTTGACACTGCTCGTGTGTTTAATGTTATATTTATTTTCTGTCATTCAATTACTTTGGAAGACACATAATATTACGTACATAGTATGATGAAATTGGATTACTATTAATATTGGAGTACTAATTATTTATAATGTTACGTTAAGGTTAATGTTATCGTAGTAGGGCCTTGTTATCTTTATCCTTCCTTACTAATATTATAAATACGAAAGTAACTCTGTCTGTCGGTCGTGGTTTCACGCTAAAACTACTGAAGCGATTTAAATTTTAATTTGGTGTACAGATAGTAGTAGCCTGAGAAGGGAAAAAAGTAAGGGGTTGAAAGGCCAAGGGCCTTTGTAAAAAGAAGTTGTATGGAAGTATCGTCGTTTTTAAAGCTTGAAACTTATTTTTTAGGCTATAGATTCTATGTAAATAAATATGACATTTAAAATTTGTAAAAGTTATACCCTCAAAGGTGTAAAATAACATTAGGGGAGTAGGTGAAGAAGCAAAACGTTATTCACGTGGACGAAGCCGCGGGCAGAAGATAGTTTCTGCATAAGTACGGGCTCACTGCACGACTTTTGTCACTGCGCCTGTTAACAGACAAATCATTAGTATTCCCCGCAATTCCCACACCATTTGCACACATTACAAATGCAAGGATAACAGAGTTTCCGTTGGGTTTTGAGACTGAATTGCTTGTTTGTGTGAATTTACGATTAAATTAATTGCACACACTATTGACATTAACTAATTTTATTTGGAAATTTAGCTCTGGAATCCTTAAAAACACACAGTCTGTCCAAAAAAAATAATTCAATATAATTAATATATGCAAATAAAATAACTTTAAAAGTTTTTTTTCTGATTCTTCATTTAGCTTTATTTTAAATACGTTAATATGTTTCTGAATTTTTCGCGGTATTGTATTTAATATGAGAGACCAGAATATTCGGTATTACATTGTAATAGAATATTTTAAGTTGTTGGAAAAGCAATACTTAATTAATTTTTTTTTATTAAAAACCAATATAAAATAGTTCGTAGATGGTTCAAAAATAACATTAAAATGGTAACCTACTTTCAACAGCAGACTAATCTTTTAGCTTCGTTTTCGTTTTTCGTAGATTTCCTCTTGCAGAGTTGGATTTATTACTTCCTATGTGTAATCTTTCATGTAGAGCTTAGTTCCTTTAACGTTCTAAATTTTTGTCAATTTTAATGTTAACGGAGCAGATATTACTAATTATTATTAAGTTTATTGTTATTTAACTGAGCTGATAATTATGTACGTTAATTTAAAAATTATATATAAAAAGAAATAAATCGGTTTACGGGTGCATATCATGAAAGTGAATTTTTTACGACCTTTTTGCGTGCTGGGAGTAAGCCTGCTTTAAGTCGGATGCTTGGTATATATATGTTTCGGTGTGGACGTTTTTCCTTGTGCGACTCCCCATCGTGTCTCGGAGAGCACGTTTAGCTGCCGATCCCGGTTGTTATCACAACATCTGATAATAATAGTTACATTCGCCCTTTGGGTTGCGGAGGTGAGGTGCCAAGCGCTCTGTGTAAAAACTAGTAACCCGTCACATCAGGATACGCTCATAGCCGAATGCACCCGCTGATCGGTAAACGATCGGTAGGCTAAGATGGGTGATCGCATAATGGTATTTCAACCGAGCGTCTCCGTGCTTCGGAGGGCACGTAAAAGTCGGCCCCGGCTGTTGACAATTAGACAACAGTCGATAAGTCAAGTCAGAGGCCTACAGGCGACCTGAACAACTCTGACACTAGGTTGACCACTAACCAATCGTTAAGAAGAAGACATCAGGATAAGACTATAAGCAGATCCCGGGTAAATCGCGGGAATAATGCTAGAAACGAGATTATTAAGGTGGTGAATCTTTATCCATTGCACTTTTTTTTCCATTGTTTTATAAGATACAATTATATCTGTATACTGTATATATATTTACTTTTATTCAATTCGTGATATGAATTTTCGCAAACCAGCAAATAAGGACAAATCTGTATCATCAGAAATACGTGACACGTAAAATGTATTCCATCTTGAAGTCTCGAATAAATATGTAGCTTGATAGTATTATAATAAAAACCGACCAAGTGCGTCTCACTCACACAAGAAGGGATCCGCACCAATCTATACAAATAAATTAGATCGATGTGTATGTTTGTAATTCTAAATTAACAGCTCTTCATTAAGTGCATATTAAAGTATGTACAGTACTTACATAAAAAAATATATTTTCAAATTTTTGTCTGTCTGTTTGTTTGTTCCGGCTAACCTCTGAAATGGCTTGACCGATTGTAATGGGACTTTCATTGGCAGGTAGCTGATGTTACAAAGAGTAACTTAGGCTACTTTTATTTTAGAAAAATAATTAGGGTTCCGTGAAATAAATGGCGCAGCTAGTGTAGAATATATATAAAAAAACGTCAATAATTAAAAACTTTTTTTTTTCAAATTTTATATTTAGTTATTTAGTATTCAAGTTTTATATTTAGTATTTTTGTTGTAGCAGAAATACATATTCTGTGAAAATTTTAATCCGCTACGGGTTATCGTTCGTGAGATACAGCCCGCTGACCGACGAACGGACGGACAGCATAGGCTTAATATTAAGGCTCAGTTGGTGCTCTTTGGGGTATAAAGGTATAATGAAGTATTCTGTACCAAGTTCTATTTAAATTTGTTCACTGCTTTGAAAACTCACTCAGAAACGCAATTAACATTCAAAGGGGAAATTCAATATTTGTTCTCATTGCTTTTCATTACTCTGTAAAGAAATTATCATTTTTAATATAATAAGTAATTATTATTTGTTTAAATTTTCTGAAAAACATAAAATTTATATGCCTTATATAATGTCCCTTACGCTTCAAATTACAGCCACAAAGCAAATTCACCCGAACTCATTATTTTTTTATCAATTGGAAGCTGACAAATCATCACCATTCTTACTGTGATTATTGGTAAGAACTGGAATCATTTGAGGCACAAATATGTCTGTTTGTATCTCAGTAAGATTTTTGGACAAATACTACACAAGTAATAAATTATCACTGTCACATTAGCAATCCCGTTTTCCGCTAGGAAAATCGCATTAATTGTGAATCTTCTTCTTCGTTCTAGCGTTTTTCCGGTGCTTTATATACTACGTACTATTCGGATTGCATATAGTCCTGATTTAAGAGCGTACTAGTTTTTACACAGAGTGATTTCCATGTGACCTCCATAATCCTAAGGGCAAACCAGTAATTCATTGGATAAGAGCAAATTACGTATCAAGAGGTAACGACTATTATAAGATGTATGGTAATAACCGGGACCGATGGCTTAACGTGCTCTCTGAGGCACGGTGGGGAGATCTACGTGTAATAACTGTTAATACCATGAACATAGCCTCTGTTATTTTTCATTAGGAAAGAAAAAAATTGTATCGAACAGATTCCAAAACAGTTCATTTATTTCACGTTAAGCAAATGGAAGTTAATCGATCAAATGTCGACCCTGAACAGTACAGTAATCACAATTGCCCTTGATTTATAGTCTCTAAATTTACATTAAAACGGAGAATTTATCTAAATTGTAATCGAAAAGTAAAACGCCAGTCCTAAACAAACGAATATTTTAATGAACTTTTTTGATATCTTAGCTTATTTATGCTTACCTAATTATTCTTTTTCTTCCATTATTCAGCATTATTCCCGGTATTTACCCAGGGTATGCCTTCTTATCCTGATATGGTGGGTTACTAGTTTTTACAAAGAGCGATTTCCACCTGACCTCCGCAATAAGGGCGAACCAGTTACTCATTGCATAAGAGCCATGACGTGTCAAGAGTTAACGCTTGTTATAAGATGGTAAAATCTGGCATTTCATGCGAATATATGCAGTGGATTTTCATGCGAACATATGCTATGGTCTTGCATGCGAACATATGCTATGGCAATTCTATCAAGCAGGGTGTATGTTTGTCATCGAAGGTTAAATAAAAAAAATAAAAACCGGGTTAAATTTATTCTGAATGCTTATTTCATCTTGACAAAAACATTTAATCTATTCAGAATCATTCATGAACCTAAGTGATATAATATAATATATGTACATGTGTTTGCTTAATGACATTGAGGTTACGAAGAGTGTGTGGTGGAAGTTCGAGCCTAATTATGCGCGTTACGTTGTCTTTGTTATCTCGTTCCGTAATTAAGAACTCGTAATTTATGGTAAAATTACTTTGTGGTTGTTAGTAAGGTTATAATTAGCAAAGGAAATGAGATCACTATTCATGGGCGTAACGAGGTAGGAGCAAGGGCAGGGGCGGATTTACCACCGGGCTGAGTAGGCTTGAGCCTAGGGCGGCAAAATTGAGGGCCGAATTTTTTTGCCACCTCATAAAAATCAAAAAGATTTCTTGATGGTGGTTTTCTAAGTCTTAACATGTCATTGTATATTCCGAGTAGCAAACTTCCATATTCTAGAGTAAAACAGGTAGTTCGATGCTCCCAACCAGTGATCGGCCTTTTGTTGGATTGTAAAAATAGGACATGACAATTGTAAGGGTGGCAAAAACCTTACAGCTTCTACCTTAAAAATTTGTAAATCCGCCACACCGTGGCCTACCGTGGACTTTGTTACATACTCAGATATGGAAGAATATAATACATTTAAAACTATTTAACCAATTACTATTGGTGAAAGTAGTAATTTTGTCCCCTTCTAGTACCTTAATTAAGGTTTGCCCTCCCCTGGATCAAATCCAAACTAAGCCCGTGCCACTATTTAAGATACTTCTAACATAACATTGATAATAATTTTTATATCGAAGCCTGAATTTCTTTTTTTATAAATATTAAATAAGAATGTTGATTCTCCACCCCGTTTCTATTTATTTTGTGCTTTACATGTTTTATTTTGTGTCTTCGTCTCTTGATATCTCGGCGGATAGTAAAAGTATATAGCAGACTACTGCATTCAGTCGTCGCAGTTATAAAAAGTTTTATTATCGTCACCTCAGATTCACAGTTGAGATGGACGTTGACTTTACATAGATATTATTTTAAGGCAATGGAAAATGATCGACCATTAACATGTGCTAGTGTAATGATAAAATAGAGATTTAAGTAATAAACTACTTTCAATTTTAAGAAGTGTATAAAATATATTTTGTCAAGACGTTACTGAACACCTATATAAATTTGTGAAAAATAGTATAAAAATTACAGAGTAAGAATTTTTACATTTATTATAATATTTTAATCTTCACTCAGATTTCTAAAGTGGTACGTAGTTCTTGTGCCAAAACCAAATCCTATCAGCATGACCTATCTCTTTTTAATGACTTTTATTAATCTTTTGATTTTTTAAAGTTTTTGAAAAGTTTTAATTTAAAGTTTTAATCTTTTCTTGCATATAAATTATATAATGTAATAAACGTAGCTCGTAAGTGAATTAAATACCCTCACATTTAGATTACTTTCGTATTGATGTATTCATTTATTCACGATATTTACGAGGTGAATATATAGCCGCCGCCATATTACGTTAAGTCAAACAAAACTCAGTATGGGAGTGCTTTCAAAATTACCAACATGCAAAATGTACTCGTTTTGAAATGAAAAATCTCTTACTCCTGAAATATTTAATTTCCCAATTGAAAGTTTATTATATTTCTACTGTCTGGAGTAGTTAAATATTCGATTTCAACTTCACCAATACTTCTGATGCTCGAGAGTGACATTTTGACAGACAATTACGTGCACATTTTTTTACTTGTTAGTCTTAAAAACACAATACATATAATTTTCACAATATTCTCTCACTACACTTGAAGCTTGATGGCAAGACGTGGCCTTTTTACATGCATAATTATACTAACCTTATATACAATAATTAGTAAACCTGCACGACTCAGTACTCTGTGTATTTTATTAAATTCAAGAATTAGTTTTTAATTCGATGTTTGTAGACCGTTGTATCTTACTTAGAACATGCTATCTTAGAACATCAACATATAAAATATAATAATAGAAGTATTTAAAAACGGGTATCCAAATACACCTTTCTTTCAGGACTAAAAGGAACTATGATTGAAATATTCAATGTATCGTATGTAGAGAAACTACGATATTCAATATACGGGATCCAGCCTGCCCGAAACGGTATCGAAACCAATCGAAAGAGTAATGTTAAATGCATACGTTCAAGTCAATGAAGATTGAAATCTAAAGAATATTTCAATGTATTAAACTGTAGTTCATACATTAAGCAATAATTTGTTTATCAAAACTTTAAGTTTAGTTCCCTACATTTTTTTATTCGGCATAGAAGGTCTCATATAAAAAAAATGATATCCTGTAATTTTTCAAGTTTAAACTTTAAATTATACTAAGACTTTACAATTACTTTTATTAAGATTTGATATTTAACATTTAACTACCGTCGGTAGCGTTTGACTATTCAAAAGTACTTTTTAAACTACTACTTGAATAAAAATAATTTTGATTTTGATTTTGATTTTGATTATTTGAATAACTGTTTAGCCAAAAATACATTTATGTTGATGTATAATTTTTAAACGAAAGATTTAAAATTTGAAAGAGGGTGAATAGGGTTTATGTAAATACCGAATTCGTAAAGGTTTTGTCTTATCTCGCGTTTCCACTTGGATAAGTAAGCGTATACAAAGTCAGAATAAATTTGTTAAAAGCTTAGCCTATTTGTCGTGTTACGTAAAACCGTGTTTTTGTCCAAATGTTTGTGTAGTAATACTATATATGTATGTCTCTATTGCTTAGAGTAACAAGTTCACAGTATCAAAATAAATTATAAATATCATACTTACAATAATTAGGTTTCGTCGGGGCTAGATTGAATTTGTAGACTTGCCGCTTGCGATACTTAAAGTATCACATGCGCGATGCCAACCCAAAGGATAGGAGGAAAGGGATGAGAAAATAAAAGAAAGGCAATAGAGAGGTTGGGAGATTGGGCCTTTGGCGCTCTCACTCATCACACGAAACGCAACAATACTGTTACTGTTACTTAACGCTGTAGCACTTCCCCGGTCGACTCGGCCTATTTGTGCTGGGAGGAGCATGGCTATGCTACTAATTAGATAAGTCAATCCGAGAGTCATTGAAATATAATGGACCCAAATAAGCAATACCATGTCAACCCACAAAATTTAAAAAAACTGAGTTAAATATGGAGAAGTGTTGGTAAATACCTGAAGAATATATTTTTAATATTGGTAGGGTTTTAAACTTTAAAACTTCTAAAAAGCCATTTTTAATTATGCAATTTATGTATTTTTAAACGTGTTGGGTTATATTATATACGAAACATGCAGTTTGTATACTTATATTTTGTGAAAATAAGTGAAATAACTTACATAAATCTGAAATTGTCAAAAACTTGACCAATACACAAAAAAAGTTCATATAAAGCAAGTTGTTCAAAATTTTCGAACGCGTTTTTCTCGAAATGTTTATTTGCGTCCATATTTAGTTATTATAATCATTTCACTTAGATCCACTTCCTCTTTTCCGTCACATCAAGTGACGGCGTGCTGGGATGACTGCTGTTACTAGTAAACATAAGTTACGGCAGCTACTTACGATTAGACATGCTTGTTTGTCTCTCTTTACTAGTATTAAAAATATATATTTTATACCGACCTGAAACTCTAACCTTTCAACTAAAAAAATTAAAATCAAATCGATTGAAATAACTTATATTGTCCGTATATTGAGACTTAACTTAGTTGTACATATTTGATAATGTAAATTTTTAATGTTTCATGATATATAATAGATATTTATCGATCATGATAAGAACAAAATGACTTTGAATAACTATCATGCCATGATTACCATTCTGGCTCACAGCTACATGAATGGTTAAGCCTTCAAACTTTGTAGATAACACCATTCATTTATAGGCTTGAAGCCTTTTATTTTGCCGGAAATGGAATTACCGGTCCAGAAAATAAACGGAAAGCGGAAAAGCGAAAGAATGAATCTACTGTATAATGAATAAACCAGACTGGTTATCCCAACGCATGTAAGGTTTTTTTATAGTCCTATTTGTCTGCGTACTGTTTTATAGTCATATTTTTGCGAATCACGCTGGAGTTCCCAATTCATCACGCACGTGGGTAATAAAAGGTATGTATAAATATATTTTTTCTTAAATTTAGTAACAGATAAAACATTATTTTACAATTTTTTTGTAATAATCTGCTTTTCAAATTTCGTTTATTTTAACCAGATGTATATTTTCTATTTCATCGCGTATACAATCAAATTTGGTATTATCACGCATCATAGTTAGTTATGCTAAAGTTGCAAAGTTTTGAGAAACAAAAAACCTTATTTTGAGAAAGACAACGTAAAGATGGAACAACGGAGCTACTTTTACATATTTTACATATAGTAACTGTAAATAAGATGTAAATTCAGGACACTAACAAGTTAAAAGTAAGTTAATAAGCCAGTTACAATTTCAGCAAGATTATATTAAAAAGTGAAGCATTATTTTGCTATGTCCTTTAAGTCTTTCCATTGCTCCATTTAATTAGATAAGATGAGAAAATGTAGCTTCCAACCTTCCACACCGCCATAACAGCTTTTTTAAATATTCACGTTTCCAGTGTGGTATTCAAAAGAAATTGCTATTATAATTTGACGAAAATGTTTTGACTGTATATAAATAATCAGTCACTACTACTTCAACCATGTCATTTAAATAATAAATAATAAACCCGTTTAAAAAAATTTTACCCCTTTAGTTTTAGAAAAAGTTAAATGTGTTTATTGTTTACCAAATTACAAAGTTTCACGTTTCTAGTTTCAAAAATGACCGACTTTACATATAAACTTTCAATCCCATTTTCACCCCTTTAGGGACAGAATTTTAGAAAATTTTAAACGTGTTAATTGTTTACCAAATGACAAAGTTTCATGCTTTTAGTTTAAAAAATGACCGTCCTAACATATAAACTTTCAACCCATTTTTCACCCCTTCGTAAAATCGGTTCTTAGTGCGTTTTAAAAACAATACCTGTGACAAAATTCAACTTCGTACGTCCAAGGGTTTAAGCTGGGCGTTTAAAAGTCAATCAGGACTTCTCCTTTTATATATTTAGATATATAGGTTTCACTAGTCTAAATTTTTTACTAATCAATGTAACTATTTTTAGTTCGATAATTTTTATCAAATTTTACTAAATTTTTCGTTTTAAATAAATGGGGCTTATATTTATTGACTATCATGGTTGTCTAAGCAAATAGCAATCATTGAGATACGAGGGTTCAATTGAATTCCGAAAACGTAATTTTACAGACCTTTGAATTTAATATGATTACTAGTTTGTTGATGAAACTAAATCAATGTATGCTGTATGCTAATAAGAATTCGCATTTACAATTTTAAATTAAGTATTGTTGGCAAATGTATACATATAATAATTATGCTCGTTTTGTTCAGTTAATTAAAAATTTTATTTATTTCAATTAATTAATAATACTTAAGCGAAACCTTGTCTATTAGACAAATTAATTATCTTCATTTGATATCATACATCATTAATGAAGTAAGCATTTTATTACACCGCCCTAATTTTTTTCGTTGAACTCAAACATATCGCATTACAGCCGGCCGTGGAGTTTTCATTTATTTTAAATTTTTATTATACTTTTTACTATTTTTATGTATGTATAATTATGGGTTTGAATGTTTTCTCTAGGCATATTTGTGTGTCTGTTGATCTTTATTTGTTTTAATTATTTTTATATTTATATATATTATCTTTTTTCTTTTTTTTTAAGTTAAGATTAAGAATGCAATTTTAATACCCTAAATCGAATAATTTTCAGAAAATTTTCAGTTAAATGCATAAAAAAGGGTCAGTTGCTTTGAGGTTTTATAATAATAAGTGATATAACACCAAAATAAACAGACATTGTGTGTTCCCGATAGTTTTGTTATATTGAGATTATAAAACATGGCTTGTAGCTAAGAGGTAAAATGCCAATAACGAAATTCCAGCTATAAAGTTTCAGATACTTCACATACATTATCTGTTCTTGTTCATGATACATATATGGGCACTTATTTGACTAATGAGTGTAAAGACACCACTGCTGTTAAGATAATGTTTATAAATAATATTGTATATCCAATATTTGACTGTATTGCGTAATCCAGGAAATCTCGATAATAACGTCATCTTTTTTAAGCACTTTTATCTTTTTTATATGAAAGAGTACTTTTTTTTATTATTATCTTTTAGATCTAAAGAGAACTCTCCTTTCCAACGTTTCCAGACTCTAACCGGCGTCTGTAAAAACGCTCATAGCCGAGTTTACTCACTGTATGGTAAACAATCAGTGGGTTAAGCAATGCCTATACGGGTGACCTGAACCACTCTGACACTCGGTTGGCCACTACGCATTCGATAAGAAGAAGAAGACCGGGGTCTGTTAAGTAAAACCCCGGATTTGACAGGTGTATAATATTAGGAACCTCACAACTGTAGGAAGACCAATAATTCATTTGACCAAAGTAATTTACCTACCGTATATTAAGAAGTACAATCAGATGCTATAACGAATAGGACGGACAGATTAACGACTCTAATCTCCGAGACTCACAACGATACCACTCAGATTGAAACATGTTGATTTGTTAAAAAAACGGTCTCAAAGCGAATCGAAACCGTGACCGTCGCTGCTAGAGACAGACTTGCTAATTCCACACCGGTTATTTCAAATTTAAGAGAGCTACAATGAATATTATTTTTGTTTCCAATTCCTTTTCAAGTTTTTAAATTCAATGATTTGTAAATAATTGAATATTAGTTTAAATACTTGATAAATGACAAAGAATTGTGAGATTGATAACTGTTGATTAGTGTCGGTCATTGTCATCACAATGAAAGCAAGACTAATGGATCTTGTCATAAGCTTTAGGGAGATGGGCTTCTGCTAATGAATAGTACAAATAGCAGACAAAGATGACGTTTTGGATGGACAATAATATAATTGTTATATTATGTCATATACATAATTGTTGTTAAGTCTAAACAGAGGTTTTAGTATTTTATATTTCTTTTCATTTATGTAATAATAAAGGCTGATTTTTTTATGTTAGAAGTTGGCAAACAAGCATACGGCCCACCTGATGGTAAGTGGTTGCCGTAGCCTATGAGCGCTTGCAGCACCATTAGTAGGTTGGCACCTCACGCGTTGCCAACTTCGAGATATTAGTTCTTAAATCTCGTCTGCCCAGTAATTTCACTAGCGTAAGTGCCCTTCAAACCGGAACACAGTAGTGCCTAAGCACTACTATTTGGCGGCAGACTATTTGACACTGCGGTGGTACCTACCTAGCCGGCCTCTTGCAACAAAAGACCTACCACCAGTGTGACTGATTGCACTAATCTCTGCTGTGACAGAGGTTATCCCAACAGCGGGCGATGGGGTCGTCACAGCCCGACGCCGGGATTAATAAACTTGCTTGATTTGTTCTGTGAATTGCGTTATATAATATGTGACTCAGTTACCAACTATTGTATTCATAGTGCGTCTTTTAATTGGTATTTATTTATATTTAAAAAATTACTACTTCTTTGTTCCACGAAGTGTGAATATGTGCATATATTATGCTTCTAATTTTATGAAAAAGTTGGTTGGTTGGTTGGTTATAATGTAAAAGTTGGTTATATACCCAATTCAATTGTTTATCTTTTTATACCTAATAAGATATTATTAGTCAGTATATAAAAACGATAAAATGTATTTCCAAAAGAATATAAATCGTATATCTGTATCCTAATTCTTAATTTGGAATGAGATAAATAATGTTTGCCATTAACGAGCTTAAGAGCGAACGAATAAATACGATTAATTTATTTAAACCTCCTAATTGAAAGCTGTAATTACATATTGATTTGTAATTCGCTTTTGTTAGAGAGCATAAATAAAAGAGTAATATTCTATATTAATATCTTTAACACGGCGGTTAAGAATACAATTTGCTACGTAGAAACTAATGTACGTAGACACAAAAATATAACTTAATGAACGGTTGTTTGTGTCAGTTGAATGTGTGCACGCTGATCTCCAAGATGACTGGGCCAGATGAGATGGGTAGTCAGATAGTCCAAGCCCTGAATTAAAAGACAGCGTTAATCATATCGAAATGCAATTTTTTTTTTACTTGGGGAAATGCATTTACGCACCCCCGCGCCGGGACAGATGGTAAAAAGTGGCGCCGGGAGTGTGGGACTCGAGGCCATGTGCAATGGTCTTTATAAGACCTGGCCCCCATACCCAAACTAAAACCCCAAGGTCCCGTCTAGCGCCATAGTGGGACGTCACGGGACGCCCCGGCGCTTGCCCCGAGGGGCCCTCATGGGGCGGCAACCTACTGCCGCCATATATACATACAATAAATACTATTACTGCATTCAGAACCGAGACCGCATGCACCTTAAGTGCAAGTCTAATCCTAACAATGAAATATTGAACATCACATATAAACGTTACAAGAATCACTGTAATGATCTATTAAAGCGACTTAAAAGAATACATGAACAATCTGAACTTAAGAAGCACTCTAAGAATCCTAAAAAACTCTGGAAAACAGTTAAAAATATTGCACACATTAATACACAAAAATCTATACCGACTGACCTATTAAGAGTAGCTGATACCCCGCAAAAATCCGTAGACTATGTCAACAACTTTTTCTCCCAGGTAGCTAAAAAATTAGCAGACAAAATACCTTTCAGCTCTCTGGCACGTACTGATGATCAATTTAACAATGAAGTACCAAATCCAGCTAACTCCATTGTCTTTCTCGGAACCTCAGAAGATGAAGTGACGACTATTATTCGTAGCCTTAAAAATGATAGTGCAACTGGTTGGGACGGCATATCCAACATCTTACTCAAACGGGCTATCAAATATATTGTTCCTTCCATAACACATATAACTAACTTGTGCCTGGACACTGGTGTCTTTCCAAATATTTTCAAAATTTCAATCATTCACCCTATTCACAAAACAGGCAGAAAAGATTGTGTCCATAATTATCGCCCTATATCAGTTTTACCGGCTTTGTCAAAAATTGTAGAAAAGATTATGAACAAAAGATTGTTGTATTTCCTTAAAAAAGAACAAATTCTATCGCAAAACCAGTATGGATTCAGAACCGGTATATCAACAGCCGATGCTGTTACTGATATGTCCAATTTTATTGCCCAGCACCTGGATAACAAAGATAAATGTATTGGCATATTTCTGGACCTCGCGAAGGCATTTGATACCGTTTCGATTCAACTCCTTCTGTACAAAATGGAAAAACTTGGCATTCGTGGCACAATCTTTCAGCTATTCACCAGCTACTTATCCCACAGAGTCCAAAGAGTTAAAGTTGGTAACCTGACTTCTAGTGACGAAAATGTAACTTACGGCATACCACAGGGCAGTGTGATTGGTCCCACCCTTTTCCTTATTTATATTAACTCCCTTTGCAATCTTAAGATAGTAAACTGTAGAATATTCAGTTTTGCTGACGATACAGCTATGATTTACTATGGTAAGACATGGAATGATGTTAAAGTTAAAGCGGAAGAAGGGCTCCGCACTGCTAATAGATGGTTACAAACAAACATATTATCACTGAATGACACAAAAACTAAATTAATAACATTCACTAAAACTAAAAGCACATTACCTGAAAACAGTTTTAAAATAAAATTACACACGTGTCAAGATATCTCTCAACCTTGTCAGTGTACTGAGCTAGAAAGATTAAGTACTATTAAATATCTCGGTGTGCTACTAGATCAATCTCTAACATGGAAACCACATATTGAGTTAATATCCGAAAGAACTCGGAAATTGATTTATATATTTAAATCGCTACGCCATGTTGCGGATTCAAAAGTTATGAAAACTGTCTATTATGCGTTAGCACAATCGATACTAGCCTATTGTCTTGTGCCATGGGGCGGTGCTAATAAAACGAATATGCTGTTGGTTGAATGAGCACAACGTGCCTTGCTAAAAGTCATGACTTTTAAACCATATACTTTTCCTACACGTGAGTTATACTCTCAATGTGATGTTCTTAGTGTCAGACAAATGTTTATTTTACAAACTATCCTTGAACAGCACAAAAAACTCTCGTTTAATTCATCACAGACAATAACGCGAAGAAACTATAGAGTATGCCCCATGTTAAGTTTTAAAACTTCTTTTATCAAAAGGTTCCAGTGCTATATCGGCCCGTTCTTATACAATAAAATAAACAAAATCTTAAACATATATCCCTTAAATTTTTACTCCTGCAAGCACAAAATGATTAATTGGCTAAAGTCGCTAACAAGTTCATGATCAAGTTGAAAATCTGTTTGTTATCCTAAAGTAAAAGAGCCATAAAAATAAAAAAATAAAAAAATAAATTTAAATTATTTATTAATATTTTTACTTTAATATATATATATATACATGTAATGTAGATATGTATGTATATATATATATATATAATGTAGATATAGATATATATATGTATTTTATCAAATTAAATACACGTAAACACACCCGCATCCACATGCGTATAGTGTCACATTCATACACCAAACACACACACACACACACACACACACACAATCACACATCCATAGATATATACATATAAAAGGGCAGTACAGAACCTGTTACCTCTTAAGTAAATAACATAACTGATAAGAAATTAACTTAATACCTACGCTTTCCTTTATATACAAAATTGTTGCATTTCAATATTCTTAAGACATTCGGAAGGAACTAGTACCTATAGCACAGGCTCGGCCTAGTTTAGGTACTAGTGCATTGTATACTTCTAAAAATATATGATAATATTATAATACTTACTCTTGAAATTGTAAAATAATTTTAGATTATTCCACCAGTGCAATCAGTCACACTGGTGGTAGGTCTTTTGTTGCAAAAGGCCGGCTAGGTAGGTACCACCGCAGTGTCAAATATTCTGCCGCCAAATAGTAATGCTTAGGTATTACTGTGTTCCGGCTTGAAGGGCACTGTACGCTAGTGAAATTACTGGGCGGACGAGATTTAATAACTAATATCTCGAGGTTGGCAACGCGTGAGTGGCACCTACTAATGGTGCTGCAAGCGCTCATAGGCTACGGCAACCACTTACCATCAGGTGGTCCGTATGCTTGTTTGCCAACTTCTAACATAAAAAAAAAAAAAAAAAAAAAAAGTTCTCAGTTTTAGTGGTTAATTTTACTTACCGCTTGCTATGGGTCTACCACATACGCTATAACGACCCGTATGACTCACTAATTAACACTCCTTTTCCTATGATGTTGAGGCGTTGTAGTATCTAGTTGATGCCGAGGGTAGCAAGCAAAAAAAATTTTGTTTAATTTCTAATATTATCACTGTTTGTATTAACCGCACTACATACCCTTTAATAATGTTTAACGTAGGTATACAAATTGTAATTCATTTTTCTTTTTACAATAAAACTATTTGTATCTTTGTATTTGTATTACATATATAAGGATATAGATAAACTCCCCTGGCGCTTGCGCGCTTAGGCCTTACGGCCTCCGCCTGGGCCGGCTTCGGGAAGTTTATTTTTCAATAAACTCACGAAGCCGGCGATACCCCAAATATATACATATATACATAATATTTACAAATATACATATACCCCCCAGCACATAAATGCGCTCAAGCCTTTCGGCCTCCGCCTGGGCCGACTTCCCGAGTAAGCCCAGGAAGTTGGCCAAAACCATATATACATAAAAATACATATATACAAATATACAAACAGCCTTACGGCTCCCACCGGCCGACTTCCAGGGCAAGCCCAAGAAGTCGGCAAACCTCCACTATATACATATATACACCGCCCGCGTAAACGCGGGTGGGCCTTGCGGCCCCACCGACCGGCTCCCGAGTCTGGACAAAGATTCGGGAAGCCGGCAACCCTGTTCGCTTCACCGGGTAGCCGAAGGTGCCTCCTGCACAATCGACTATTACTCCCGGCTACTGAGCCCCCCGGCACGACAAGCCCAGGGTACCGCAAAGTTTTACCTCTGCGGTGGGGGGGAAGCACATTCAAGACCTTGGTGTAACCATTGATAACCAACTAACGTTTATTGACCATATTGATAAAATTTGCGAAGAAGCGCATAAGCTTTTAGGATTTGTTTTGCGCCAAAGTAACCGTTTCTCCGATCTACGTGTGATAACTACTCTGTTCAACGCTTATGTCCGTAGTGAGCTAAAGTACAATTCACCATTGTGAAGTCCACCGCAAGCAAATCATACTCTAGCTACAGAAAAAGTCCAGCGTAAATTTGCTCGGAATTTATAGAAAAAAATGTATGGTTATTATCCGTATCTGTATCCGTCCATGTTTGTATCGGGTATGGTGGGGTTAGATACTCTGCAGGCTAGGAGAACGACAGCTACACTTGTACATTATTACCTGTTACTCCGTGGTAAGATTGATAATCCGGACGCATTGTCTCGATGTGCTTTAGCGGTCAAAGCGCCGGATAAGGTTTATCGTTCGTGCAGGCGGCTACCATTCTTATAAAACACGTACTAGGTATGCTAAAAATGCGCCTACCTTGCGCGCACTCGCACTACTCAACGACCTAATTGCTCAATGCATTTTGTAAGCTTTGTAAGCTCTGACTCAGTATGCGATTTGGCCTCGCTGTAAGCATACTGAGGACATGATTCAATAAATAAATAAAAAAATATTAGCGTTACGTATCATGCCTCGATCTAAATTGTTTAAATCGTTACAAAATAATTATCCGGTGTGACTCAGTATTTTAAAATTATTTTATACCTTAAGATAAACACGGCTAAGGTCCGTTAATGAATATTTAACATTTCCGACACGCTCTCTTAATGTACAGGTTCGTTTCTGGTTTACTTTTCCGGAATAATTCTAACCACGTAACACCGAGGAAAATAAGCCCAAGAGACTGACCTACGGAAACCGAATAATTTTCTAATTACTAAGTATTGTCGGAGTCATTTGAATTTGTTAAAGTTAGCAATATATATCGATTGACTTGATCTCATTTTGCTTTTGTCTTAAACCATAATTGATACTTGTATATTTTATTAAAAGTCGACAAAAAAGAATATTTTCTTTCCGTTAAAATATTTTCCTTAGTTAGTAATGGGGTAGCATTCGATACGGCTATGGCTGTTACGGACTTCCTAGTTAAAAGTTTCGTCGTTACTTCGCAATTAGAGAACTCATCAAGTTAGTATTTCACTATTTCCATATTTCTGTACTCTATAAAAGATACTTATATTTTAATGAAATAGAAATTATTTACAAACAAATTAGTACAAATAATATGAGAGCCCCAGAGGCACATATTCCACACCTTGTGATGTATCTATTACGCCTCCTTCTTATCATTGTAATCCATTTTATTCAAAAATATTTTTCTCTCCACAGTTAAGATGAAAATAAAATATTTTTTATCCAATGTACGTACAAAGCGTTACACTTGCGTTCTGTACTGACGTTGAAAGTTAGATGCTACCAGTTGCTTCAAAATTAAACGTCTACCTACGAAGCATGAGGAAAACGTTGTTAGTTTAAAAACTTAAGACGTGAAATTTCTTTTAATGTAATTTTTACGTGACATTTTGTATTATTTATGTTCACTGAACAACAAAAACTGTCTTATTTCCAATATATGGAATTAAGGTATTGATTCATTTTATAATAGCATTTACCACACAAACGTTCCTTGACCTTTTATCTAATACTAGCGGCCCATTTCAGCTTTGCACGGGTATAAAATATATGTGCCACTGAAAAAATGATTGAAATCGATCCAGTAGTTTTGATTTATTCATTACTGCCCGTGGTCCGCACGCGTTAAATGTAATTATTTACGGCATTACATAAGAAACCTTAAAAATTAATTTTTTTTTTTCCCACTATCATATAAACCTTCCTCTTCAATCACTCTATCTATTAAAAAAAACCACATAAAAATCCGTTGCGTAATTTTAAAGATTTAAGCATACATAGGAAAAGAGAAAGCGACTTTGTTTTATACTATGTAGTGATAAGATATATTATTGGTAAAGTTTCCGAATGGTCTCTGGGAACCTATTGTAAAATCTTATATCGTGACTTAAGTCTAGCAACTGGCATTGATACTTCTTGCAATTTTGCTGGATCATGTTATTCGTAATATTGCGCAATATAATGTGCAAAATAACAATTAATCTGCGTTTTGGTTTTTACCAGAAATGTTCACGCACGACTTACCTTTCGTTTACAAAGGCCCGGAAAACATTAGTTTTATGTTTATGAATAAACATACATTAATTAGTATTCATTGAGCAATAAGAGGTCGATCTAAATCATAGAATCTTTTGAATAGTTTGTATTATGTTTATAATATGAACTTTTATTTCTTACTTTGCTTACTTTCTTTCTTTTAAATAAATTTAAAAAATTCAGATTTTTTACCAAGAAAGTAATGGAGATAAAAATAAGGACATAGTTTGGAGAGAAAAAAAAGTGAATATTTATTAAAAAGCTACATTTCATTCCAAAGCAGGTCTAAATCTTGTTTAACAACCATTCAATCATTACAATGGGAATTTTAATAGCTTACATTGTCCCCGTTTTCCATTGAGGCCGTTCTTTTATTATTGTCCGATGTGAGAGAAAAAATCTAAAATAGAAAATTCCTGGAACGCTTCCGTCAATAAAAGAAGAGACTTTCCCACTACAATAAAACCGTGTAAAGAAAAGTAGTACACCTTTTTTATAGAAAACGCTTAATCGAATTTGGCCTCTATTATAATATTATACCAAATTGATATTTTATTTCATCTGACAACAAGGCTCATATAGAATGATTTTCATTTTTAACGTTATTTTTATGCAATAAAAAGTAACATGTTAGCTTGAGGTCGTGTATATTAAGAATAAAATTAATATTCTGTTTATATAATTATATTATATTATACTGTTTATATAATTATATTATAGCAAGGTATAATGAAATTACGGAACATGAAAAATAATTTTAAATAATTATATAAAAATACCTTACACGTTGCCATACGGTATGTGCGTTGTTAAATTTTGAAAAAGAGGTTTTTTTATGTAAAAATTAAATAGTTTTGATTAAAAAAATAAGTTTCAATTATAATATATTTTCTAATGAAGCCTACTCTTCTCTGTGAACAAGGTTCTATTCAATTAATTTTATAGGATTCATGACCTGTGCTGAATATTAAGAGGTTGAGATATTAATTTCATAGTTATAAATTATCTTTTTGAGACAAAGGGTGAAGGAAATTCTAAGAAAAGTAATTAGTATCTCATAATTTACTTTTCAAAGGCATCTTGGTAAAACAAATGTAAATAGCCGTATATCTATATAATCACTACATAGTATAAAACAAAGTCGCTTTCTCTGTCCCTATGTATGCTTAAATCTTTAAAACTACGCAACGGATTTGGATGCAGTTTTTTTAAATAGATAGAGTGATTGAAGAGGAAGGTTTATATGTATAGTAACATGCATTAAATAGTGGAGAAAAAAAAACTGTTATTTTTGAGGTTTCTAATTTGAGATCGTAAATAATTACATTTAACTCGTGCGGGCCACGGGCAGTAATGAATAAATCAAAATCATTGATCATCATCGATTTTAATCATTTTTTCAGTGAATGATATAGGCTATATATTTTATACCCGTTCGAAGCCGGAGCGGGACGCTAGTTAGAGATAAAATATAAAAAAGTTTTAAAATTATTTTTTTAATTATCATATTCTCGAATTTCCAGTATTCATCTACTTTGTTCTGATTCTTGGGAAACATGCACAATTATTATAATGTCAAAATTTCTATTGGTTTATATAATTATGTATACTAGCGGGCCCGGTCGACGTTGTCCTGCCCCGAAAAAAATGTGGGACCCGATAGCAGCACCCCCTCACTGAGTCTAATTGTGAACAGAAATTACTCCATTGGAAATTATTGAAGTAATATAGCTATTAAAAAATAGGAGTTGATGATAGAAGAGTTAAATTTAGGGTTGTATGTATATTTAATGCCACATCTTAGAAAAAGAAATTTAAAAATATGAACGAATTATAATAATAAAAATTTAGGAGAGCCACCATTTAGACCCCTAAATTTTTTTTTTTTTTTTTATGTTAGAAGTTGGCAAACAAGCATACGGCCCACCTATGAGTGGCTGCCGCAGCCTATGAGCGCTTGCAGCACCATTAGTAGGTGCCACTCACGCGTTGCCAACCTCGAGATATTAGTTCTTAAATCTCGTTCGCCCAGTAATTTCACTAGCGTACAATGCCCTTCAAACCGGAACACAGTAGTGCCTAAGCACTACTATTTGGCAACAGAATATTGGACACTGCGGTGGTACCTACCTAGCCGGCCTCTTGCAACAAAGACCTACCACCAGTGTGACTGATTGCACTGGTGGAATAATCTCTGTTGTGACAGAGGTTATCCCAACAGTGGGCGATGGGGTCGTCACATCCCGACGCCTTTGAAGTGCCCTAAATGGTGGTTCTCCCCAAATTTTGAAATATAGAAGCTGACCGATTCTCAGACCTACCTGATATGCACACAAAATTTCATAATAATCGGTCGAACTGTTTCGGAGGAGTTTGGTAACAAACACTGCGACACGAGAATTTTATATATTAGAAGAGATAAAAACTTTGAAGTCAAGAATGAATAGACATCCAGGCAAGAACGCTCTACCTTGTTCTGTACCATCTACATAAGGCGTAATAAGAGTCAAGAGTTACATTTCTATTAAAAACCATAAATTTTGATGAAATAACTAGTTACGATACGATTAGAAGTATGATTTTAATTTCAATAAAAATATGACTTAAAAAAAATTTAGCTGTACCCTTAAATATTACCTTAAAGTACAAAAGAAAATGTTATTGTTTTATATAATATTTGCTAATACATGCACAATGTGCATACATTTATTATCTGAATAACTCTAAATTAAATAGTTCAAAGTGTTAAAGCTATTCTTACCCATATTTCATTTAAATTTACTCAAATCCATCCTTGAAATTTATGTGCATATGTAAGTAAGGAATAATGAACACTGCCTCACCGCTACAAAGCAACCATATTATTTATAAGACAAAGAGTTCTCACCGCCATTGTGTTGAATGAGACCTTAAAGCAATGCTCGGTGCTTCGTATGCTGATGAATAACAACTGCTCAGCTAGCTTAATTAGTCATTTCACTATGCCTGTATATGCGTTTCTAAAACATGATCCGATTATGTTACAATTTTGAAAAATACTTCCGGTATACTACTTTCTTTACATGGCATTGTTTTTTTTAAGACTATTAGCAATGCTTTCTCAAGGCTTTACTTATTAATAATATTAATAATTAATAATTAATAAGGCATTACTAATTAATAATATTAATAATAATATTCCTATTGCCCCTCCAAATAAGCTCGAAGCTTGCGTTAGGACACTAGTTGGTACGACAATAACCCAAGGGGGTCAGGATTGAACCCTCGACTCTCGCGTTAACGTTGCGAAGTCGACCCTTTTACCGTTGAGCTATTGAGGCTTCGCTGAGGATTTATACAGTATATTTTTAAAAAATCTTACGTATTAAAAGTGGTATTTTAGCGAAAAATAAATCATAAAATCAACGTTCAGCAGATTCATAAGTTTGAGCATCTGGAGTAAGCTCTCATAGAAGTATAGTAACGTTGTGCAAAGCCTAGCCATGTTTTTTAAGTATCCATCCACTTATTAAATGTGGTTATTTTAGCGAAAAATAAATCATAAAATCAACGTTCAGCAGATTCATAAGTTTGAGCATCTGGAGTAAGCTGTCTCATAGATGTATAATAACATTGTGCAAAGCCTAGCCACGATTTTTTAAGTACCCATCCACTTATTAAATGTGGTTATTTTAGCGAAAAATAAATCATAAAATCAACGTTCAGCAGATTCATAAGTTTGAGCATCTGGAGTAAGCTGTCTCATAGAAGTATAGTAACATTGTGCAAAGCCATGATTTTTTAAGTATCCATTCCTGACAGGTTAATCTCTTATAAATAATGAATCACTTTCTTGGGTTCGTTTCTGAGGCGTTCATGTTATGTGCGCAAAGGTGATGGTGTAAAAACGGACTCTGAAATTGATTCCATTATAAAGTATGTTAAGGACTTATCGAAAAACTATCGATTATAGCTATAAATAATAATCGATGAGGTTAATGTTCATCTAAAATGTGTGTTAGCTTTACAGCTAGATATTATGATCATCGGACCAAACTGACTTATACTAAGCGCGCCTTTCAAGCACCTGATGAAGAAATTACGTTTGAGAAAGCAACGTACCGTGAGGTCCCATCGTAATAGCAAACATTTTCTTTTTTTTATGTTATAAGTTGGCAAACAAGCATATGGCCCACCAGATGGTAAGTAGTTGCCGCAGCCTATGAGCGCTTGCAGAACCATTAATAGGTGCCACTCACGCATTGCCAACCTGGAGATATTAGTTCTTAAATCTCCTCTGCCTAATAATTTAACTAGCGTAGAGTACCCTTAAAACTGGAACACAGTAATGCCTAAGCACTACTATTTGGCGGCAGAATATTTGACACTGCGGTGGTACCTACCTACCTAGCCGGCCTCTTGCAACAAAAGACCTACCACTGGTATGACTGATTGCACTTGTGTAATAATCTCTGCTGTGACATAGGTTATCCCAACAGCAGGCGACGGGGTCGTCACATCCCGACGCCGGGATGCAGAAATACAGCAACACTTTCATATCTAACATTAACATGGGCGTAGCGTGGTAGGAGTAAGTAGCAACTGAAGCGATTGCGAAATACTGAAAAATGCACGAATATAATGCATTTTGAAACTATTTACCTAATAACTATTGAATTATATAGTCAGTTTGCCCCCTAAATTGAGATTTTGCCCTCCCCTAGGCCAAATTCTTCCTACGCCCATGCTAACATATCTTGTTTCTCTATACCGATGTAACGGTTAAGTTACTCGTAAAATAACATTTTTCTTTCTTATTCTTTTCTTATTCTACTGGGAAATTAAATGCTATAGTTAATTTCTGTATGTTGTCTTTTAAAACAAATACGCTGTTTAATACCATATAACTACCATACTACCTATCTACCATATAACTGATATTAGTCTAGCCAAAAAAGTTTTTGTGACTATTTCTTTATAATTCCAACATAAATTTTTGAAGGCAAAATATTTTTTAATAAATGACTTTATTGAATGACGATGAAATTCCAAATGCCAAATGACTTCCCCAATCCTATTCGACGTATTAGAGTGTCAATTGACTAGCTGTCATTCCAACGAAAACGGAGCGTCACGTCGATGGTAGCTAGGCGGTTACCTGAGCTTAGTTCGACGGGCCGTTGACGTACTGAACCTATACGATAAACTGTTTATATTTATTAAAGTAGCCAAAGGAAATTGATAAAATAAGTATGTGCCATTAATATATAATTATTCACATTTGTTTATGTAAATTAAAATCGTAGAACGCAGTGTTGGTATGAGTCAGTAAATAGAAAGACAGCTTTTGTTAAAATCATTTCCACGTCGTCGGTGATCTAAAAAATGTATATGGAATAGCTTACTTATGGAATAGGAAACAATCCGGCCAAAAATAAACGTACTTTTTTAAAGGACGTACTTCAAAACTAAAAAAAAGAATTAAAAAACGTACATAACATAGAAAAAATGTAACCGAATTGAGTTTTGAAGTTAATTAAACATTAACAAACAGATAACCTCCTCGTTTTGCTGTGTGTGTATAACGTCATAGGAAAGTACGTAGTTTTTATGATATACTTGCAGAATATGGACATACATATGTTTTTAGACTTACCAAACATCTTTTATTTAGTAAACATATAAAATGGAACGCAGAAAAAAATTCAAGCTAAAGAAAAATCTTATGTTAGAAATAGCTAAAAGCAATTATAGTAAAATTGAACTTACTTAACTGTAATATTGAATATTACAACTTTATCATAACTTTGACGGTGAAAGGGTTTGTTCAGATAAACCAATTCGGAGCGGGGTTTAAAACTTTTTGCTTTTAATTAAAAACAAAGGAAATTGTAGGGATTAATAAAATCCAAAATTTATAAATACGATCCATTAAATTATATAAAACGTTATATGCAAATACATACATGCCTCACTGATTTATTTTAATATGGAGAATTTAGATTATTCCACCAGTGCAATCAGTCACACTGGTGGTAGGTCTTTTGTTGCAAGAGGCCGGCTAGGTAGGTACCACCGCAGTGTCCAATATTCTGCCGCCAAATAGTAGTGTTTAGGCACTACTGTGTTCCGGTTTGAAGGGCATTGTACGCTAGTGAAATTACTGGGCGAACGAGATTTAAGAACTAATATCTCGAGGTTGGCAACGCGTGAGTGGCACCTACTAATGGTGCTGCAAGCGCTCATAGGCTGCGGCAGCCACTTACCATCAGGTGGGCCGTATGCTTGTTTGCCAACTTCTAAAATAAAAAATTAAAAAATATGGGTATTATTCTCTACATAAAATAGTAAACTTCATAAATATGAAAGTGACGTATAAGTAAGTTATTGCATTTTGTACGCTAAGTATATACTATACATACTCGTACACTATTTTTCTTCCTAGAATTATTCCCGGTATTTTATGTTACCCAGGGTCTACTTATTACTCTTATCCGGATTTGACAGGTTACTAGTTTTTACACAGAGCGACTGCCATGTCACCTCCATAATCCTAAGTCGAACCAGTAACTCATTGGGTGAGATCAAATTATTTATCAACAGTTAACGATTATTATCAGATGTTATGTTAACAACAGGAACCGGCATCTTAACGTGCTCTCCGAGGCACGGTAGGAGAACAAATGCCCAGACCGAAACTGATATTTTTGTAAGATCAATACAAACATCAGCCCTAGCGGGAATCGAACCTGTTGAAACTGTCGAGGTAAAAGGCAGACCCGCTACCAATACGCCACAACGGTGTCACTATACATACACATACATATACATACATATATAGCAGTAAGTTGCCCCTTTTAAATTGTGAAAATATTATTTGGAGAATTCTATCTATTGAGGTTCGATGTTGAGTTTGAATAGCACCGATCTTTTTGTAAAGACCTGGGACATGATACTGCAAAAATATTTTACATAATATATTAAACGATCCGTGTCAATGTAATTGTGAATATCTATTGATGGCGAATGACGCAGATTCCGTTAAGGACATGAAAAATGATAAACCTATTCATACTGAATATGAATAGGGCAATAAAGAATACGCTTTACATACATACATACAGTGGCAGTAGGCTTGAGCCTAGGGCATCAGACTTTTAGGACGGCAAATTTTAGAAACGAATCTGCAGGATTGTTTTCTGATATTTTGAGTAGAAATTTACAACAAATTTGCCGATGATATTCCCTTCTTACTTATCATTGTACATTTCGAGTAGCAAACATCCATATTCTGGAATAAAAGAACTAGTTCACCTCTGGAATAAAAGAACTAGTTCACCTCTGGAATAAAAGAACTAGTTCACCGGTCTCTGCGCCCTCTGCCCACACTTGGTATGAGTGAAAAGAGCGAAATTGTTGAAAATATATTTCCCTCGTCAAACTACCTACAGGAGGCAAGGGCGGAAAAACCTTACAGCCTATACCTTGAAAATTTATAAATCCGTCACTGTATCAATACATGGATAAATAATTGAACAGTTAAATTTTGTATGGAAATAATAAATACGCTTCAACAATTTTAAGTACGGTGCATTATTTTTCAAAATCAATCCGGGGTGTCGAAATACTAACGTTAAATACAAATAATATTAAAGAAGTTTTGCTGTATTTTGAAAGACTAGCACTTGCTCAAACTTCTAGCATTTTCTATTTTTAATACAAAACATTGGTTCTGTCATAATATTTTTTTCATATTTTTTAAGAACCAAAGCGCTTAACTCTATAAACCTAAAAAGGTATATATTGACAGAAATAATGTTGTACTGCAGCATATAAGCATTACAGCGTGATACATTATTCTTTTCACCAGCACTAATGATAACTGGAAATAGTAAGAACAATTCTCATACCTTACAACTTATAGTAACAAATTAAATAACAAAAAAATATATAAGAAAGATGACAGTCTTGCTGATTTTGGCATGAATGCATCTAGCAACGCACAGTAATGCAGCTATTGTACGCAATTTTTTTTTAAGTGGTATTGTATAGTAAAAATATGAACTTTCTTGTGGTCCCATTTTATTTTTTAATTTTATTTTTGTCAGTAATTTTATAACACATTCTGCCAAAATTTTATCTGTGTACCTATTACAGTTCGTGGGATAGAGCCCACTGACAAACGGACGGACGAATAAACAGCAGAGACTTATTTATAAGGTACTGTTTGTACCCTATGGGTACGGAACCCTAGTAAAAACAATTTTTCAAATATATTCATGTCCACTACAATTTAAACCACATATCTCTTAAAGTTTTTACTTTAAAATAAAAAGCAAGCATACTTCAAACAAAACAAAAGGATGTTCTGAGCCTTTCACGTGCAACGTTCAATTCAAAGTTGTTCAGACTTTAGGACTGAATTTAGTTAGAAGCGAACAAAGCTTGAAGGATCGGGCTTTTATGTCGAGCGCAATTTTAAACTATAGTCCTTTTTACATGTTTTTTGTCCTTTTGACGTTTTTATATAGTACACGTAAAAGTAAAAGAGAAATGTTAATAGATTAATAGGATTGTAATAAAAAAAAACAATTTTCTTCAGGTTTCTTACGTTTTAAACTTCAAATTAAACCTCCAATAGCACGAATTGAGCTTGAGAGTTGTATTGACTTAGCGAGTATTTCTTAAAAACTTCAGCAGGAATGTAGAAATAAAAATCTTAAAACCGTTAATTTCCCCTCGTTAGAAGATTGACGTGAATATAATTCAAGTCTCGAGGATACTTGACACCGGTTCTGAAGATCGGATATTACGGCGTAGCGTTTGCATAAGTTACTCAACAACTCAAGAAAGAGGTCATCGTGGCAAATTTCTATCTATCAAACTCACGGAGATTAATAGTCGATTATAACAATTTATATTACCTTTATTTATATTAATATATTTTGTTCATGTAACTTTTTTTTTAATAATGTCCTTATTACAAAGACTAATTTCAATTCATCAATACTGTCTTTACATGTTATAAAATATGTCTCTTTGTGCCCTTTTCTTTGGGCTTGCAACTCGAAAAGCCGATAAGCCCGATGTAAGATGAAATTTTGATCTTTTATAAGTAACAAAAGAAATACGGAAATTATTTGAACTTTGGGTTCTTAATTTTTTACTATCACTTCCCGCAATAAAGATAGCAGTCTTACCCGAAGTTAATGTTTAAAAAGCAAATAAATTTACTAACGTGACTAAAGCAATTATTCCTGGAATATTAATGAGAAACAAAGATCAAAGAACTTAAGCTAACTCTTATTAAAAAAAATTTTAAGTCTAAACTAAAGTGATCCGTAACTTGACTGATTTATTTATCTAATTAAAATAATACGGTATTTGTCACTATCATCATGGTCATCCTTTGCAGGATATATGTCACTTCTGAACGATAAAACCGAGATCTACCGCTTGTATCCAGCGGCTTCCATAGACTCTTCTTATTTGATTTGTTCTACTGAAACTTCTTTTAAGAAAACTTAGAATGGCATGGCTATATGGAAAGCCACTTTTGGGTATCTGTTCACGATTAATCAGAAATCGGATGTTCCGTAGAAAAACAGAACCGACATAGCTGAAAAGGCTGAGAAGCTGAAGTAACAATGAGTGAATTATTAAAACTATCGTGAGACATAATTAACTTAATGTAAAATTTAAACGGCTAACACTCACGAGTCTTAACGTGAGTGTTAGCCGTTTAAATTTTACATTAACAATGAGTGATACACATAGTTCGAGTCATCAATAGACGTTGGGGTTGGGGTATTGTAAAGGTGACCACGCAATAGAAATAATACAATATCTTTATTCTTTGAGTTTTATCTAACGGTATTAAAAATTATGCAAGAACATTATGTAGTATCCTGCTTTTGTTGAGGTGAGTAAATTATGTTACACAAGGCTCATTTGCAACTAGATTGGGTCAGTGTGAGCACAGCAGAGGCCATGCGACAATATTGCGTAAATTAGGGGTCGATGCAAGCTTTTAGCGCAGCGGTTTTCATGTGTTAGAGTTGGGTGAGAACTTGGTAGGAAGATTTATAATAATAGCATATCGTTTAATATTCGAATCCAAGGTATATTTATTACTGCTTTTTTCTAAAAAGTATTTGATAATACATGTTTTTACTGTGTAAATAAGTATACGAAGATACTTCTAAAAAGAAAGTGGTGGTAAAAGTCTGGAGTGTTCTTACAAAAAGGTGGTTGCTACAAGATAAATGTAGTGGTTAAAATAAAATAAAAATGCTGAAATACTAAAGAGTTCTTCACACTTCAATCCGCTGCGGAGCGGCCTTGTGAGTTCACCGCCACGGTAACTTAAGAGTTTCCGACTGGAGAAATAATTTAAATTTTTCCTTCACGTCTATGACTACAAAAATATTTATGAATTTATATAAATAAAACATATTTTTGATATACGTTGTTAGTCATAAGATAAAATCTTTGAATATTTAAAAAGTATTTCAATTTACTACCTTTGTTATCAGCGCACTATGTTATTGAGTATAAAGCGATTTTGTGGACTTTCACCCCTTATTAGAATATCAAGATAAATTATACATTGATAACACTTTCAAATTTTGTTCTCACTACAGAGACTAATATTAAACTGTACGATTTCGCTTATTTAAGACATACTGATATGGCCACCAAAAAAAAATACTCTAGAAAAGTTTATTACTAAGGATATAAATTTCCTATGGATATAAAATTTTGGAAATGGTTGGTAAATTAACCTCGTAAAGGTAAAGGTGAGTTAAAAAAATTAAGCAACGACCGGCGTAAAAAGAAAAGAGCAAAAGATAACATATTCTTTGATATTGGAGCTGTCTTAAGATTATAAATATAAAAGCTTTACAAATATAAGACACAATTATTCCTTTATTAGACACACAAAGTAACTTCAGTTTCACGTAAATAAAATAAAAATGGATATACTATTCTCTCTTGTTGTTTTATTGTCTAAAGAGATTTTGTTTCTTTAGCTCTTGTCGCGAAACCTTACACAAATAAAATTATCGTAGCCTTGTAATTTTCGACATATTGTTACGAGTATAAAAGGAAACCATACAATTCTATGTGAGTAAATTTCAATATTAATTCTCAGCAAGTATTATGGTTTAATAATAACTGGTATAAGAAATTACAGAATAACAAAGTTTTAAACTCGGTAATGTAAAATAAAAGCAGTACTCTATTTAGTGGTGGTAGGCCTTTTGCAAGAGACCGGCTAGGTGATATCACCAAGGTGTCGGTTATTCTACCGCCCAGCAGAATACTGTGTTTCGGTTTGAAGGACAATGTAGCTTGTGAAAATACTGGGCAAAGGAGATTTAAAAACCAATATCTCAAAGTTGGAAACGCGCAAGTTCATCAGAACTTATTAATTATTGCATGTATTATTTGTTAATAATATTACGTGATTACTAACTTTGGGTATAAACACATTAACACATTCTTTGAAGCGAAATATTCGGTTACAATTAAATCTTACGCTAACGTAAACAGCATTTAGTGAGGTCACACAATAGTCAGTTATTCGCACAAATCGTGTAATGATGAAAATATTCTCTTAATGTTAAATTATAAACGGTCAAAGCCGCGGAAGTTATAGGAATTTTGAAAAAAATAATGAACAATATTCATGTGCTTTCAAGATTACGACTACACATAAAATAAAAATGATTAATACATCGAAAACTTATTTAAATTTCATTGTAAAGACTTAAATTTGTTTCAACTTTTGCTTTAATTCTAGAAATTATATGTACTATTAAACACTTGAAATCTTAGAAATGTTAAAAGACAATACATATTATGAGAAAAAAAATCTACAAACTTAATGTATTAACAACATGATAAATTTTGATTCTTTCTATTAAAAGAAACAGAGAAATTCCTGTTTAAAAATATTTATAAGAATCTTATAAGAATTGTGTTTAAAAATATAATTCAAAATATTTCTTATTTCTTAAGACGAAGGTTTTGAAACTTAATACATTTGTTAAAAAGGAGTTTGTGCTTTGAAATTTTGTATGCGTCATTAAATTCTCAAAGGTCTCAGTAAAAACAAATTCAATGTAAAGTTATCAAAAGAACCGTCGGCGTTTTAAGTGCCCCAGCGGAAGGAATTTAATTTTTCGAAGAGTCAACTCTGTAGCATCGTTACAATATTGTACGCTAGCTTCAACAACGCTAAATTTTCTATATTAATCTAAAACTTTACTAAAAAGGTCACATTTTCAGTAAAGCTTACAAAAATTTGATCCAAGTAGGTATCTTGAAACAAAACGCTTACAAACAAAGATAAACAACGGTGTACACAATGCTCAAAGCTCTTTACTAACTCTACAAACTAGAGGGATTTATCTTGTAAACAGTTCTTATCTCTTTGGTCAAAGTGTCGTGTGGTTTTTATATTTCCAGTATAATATATAATCTACACTTGCAAATCATGTTTAAGGCTTTTTATGCGTATTCAGACTGAAACTTTTGTCATGTGTGGGTTTCTTGTCCCTAGACATATGTTACATAAATGCTAACTCTACATACTAAAGGGGTTTGTCTGTAGCAACTGTTTATAACAGTTGTTATTTCTTTGGTCAAAGTTTCAAGTGTGTTCAATTTACCAGTATGAAATATTATAGTCACTTTCAGTAAAATGGATTTCGAGGAAGATATTTTACATTTGTTTTAAACGGACACAAAACACAGATCAAACAGATACCTTTTATATACAGTATGTGTTATTTGTTTAAATTTTATTACAATCCTGAATAAATATGCTAAATTCACTATTCGTTGTGCAACAAACTTCACCTTCATTACACTAAATTTTGCTAAGAGCACTTCTGTATTCCAGTAAGCAGAGTCGAACATCTGTCACGTTAAAGCTACATGTCTTTATAGCGCGTATAGCTCTGAAAAATTGCTTAAGCTCTCCGACCTTATCTCGCTAGGGCTGCTATAAGCGTGAGTAATGATGTCTTGAAATATTTCTACACTTTTCTGACAGATAGGGGTGCGTGATTTACCTGGTGAGCGATGACAAAAATTAAAAGAACAGCAAATCACAAATAGAATATCTCTTGGTATATATATTTTTTATGTCTATGACTAAGTCGCCAAGCAAGCATACGGCCCACCTGATGGTAATCATTTGTTCGTAGCCTATGAGCGCTTGCAACACCATACATTTGTTGGTATCACTCACGCGTTACCAACCTCGAGATATTGGTTCTTAAATATCATTTGCCCAATAATGTCACATTAATCGATTTGATATTATATTCATTTTATATAATACAGTAATAATAATTTAGATTTTTTTTTGTATCCACAATGTTGGAAAACAACCTGACAGTCGTAAGAAGTCCCTGCAGTCTAAAGACCTTTACATAATTAGCGTTTTAATGAATATCACCATCAAAAAGTCGTATGCTGTTTTATCCAAGTCTAAAAGAATAAGCTAATTCTTAATTATCAATTAAAAAAATTGCTTTTGAAATAATAAACCAAAGAACAAGCCAAATAAAATATCATAAAGTAATAAAGTTAGTCACTGAAATGGTTCATGAGAGACTGAATAAAACGTTAATTTTATGGCGGTGTAAATTAAATTACGTTTTATGAATAGCGAGGGTAAACATTTAGGACATATAAGAATATTTCTTATAGAAATTTACAGTTTGCTATTTTCTAAAATATTGTCTTTTAAAAAATACGGCTGATGTCCCATAAATGTATAATATTTTTATAAATATAAATAAATAAACATTAGACACTCAACGGCCCCCATTAGGATAGTGACATCCTGTGTCGGGGTCCGGAAACATACAAAGACAAGGACAAATACACCCAGACCGGAAAATATGCTTGTATGGCAATACAAACACATTATACTCCGTATTACTCTTAATTGTATTTGGCAGGTTACTATTTTTTGTACAGAGCAATCGCCATCTGACCTTCGCATCCCTAAGGGCAAACCAGTAACTCATTGGATAAGACCAAATTACCCATCAAGTTATCGATTTATTATTAGATTTTATGATAACAACGGGGACCGAAAGCTTAACGTGCTCTCCAAAGCACGGTGGCACGGCAGACCCACAAGTACGCCCAGATCGAGATCGAAATCAAAGATAAATACAAATATCCACCCCAACCGGGAATCGAACCCGCTAGTCGAGCCTAAAGGCAGGGTTGCTACATCCAATCCAATTCATGGATTACTTTTACAAAATATACATTCAAACGTTTTGAATTTCGAAAGGGCATGCCAATTGGTTAATTGGTTAATTATAACATTTTTTTCAAATTCATTTAATTTTAAACAATATTTACCCTCCTCTTAAGCTTTCTCGAGATAATCTTTGGAGAGAATTAGACGAAAAGAGGGGATTTAACAGAAAAGTCACAACTTAATTGGACGATTGTAAGACGGACGAAATAAATTGAATTTGAGAAAAATAATTTGCAAGATTATTTAGAATGAGAATAATTTATTTCAGCCTGATTTATTTCACCCTACTCAGCAGCGTATTATGTTTATAGGTGATGATATACAAATCACAGTTCAAATGCTTCCGTAAGATTTTACTGAATAATAACCGGGAAAGGTTATTATTGTTGCCATGGACATCAATATATTATTATAATAGTAAATAATAATAAATAATAATAAATAAACGCTACACACTCAACGGCCCCCATTAGGATAATTATATCCTGTGTCGGGGTCCGGAAACATTCACAATGACAAGGACAAACACAACCAGACCGGAAAACATGCCTGTACGATTAATACAAACATCTGCTCCGAGCGGGAATCGAACCCGCAACCGTCGAGGCTTAAGGCAGACTCGCTACCCACAACGCCACAACGGTGTCTAGTAAGAAATTGTTTTGGTTGTTTTTAATCTTCAATGAACGTTTTATCAACATCAATTTTAACATATTCATTTAATCCCTAACGGGCTCAGTAAACTTATTTATGACGTCATCCCTCACTGTCAGGCGACTGTCTATCTGTTATAACGAAATTCCAGGTAAAAAGGTAATTTTTCCGCAATAATTAATGAAGTAACGCAAAATTATTCACTTTAATTATCTTTGTGATGTGATATTAAAGAAAAATGATTAAAACACGTGTTTAAAAATTAGTCTAGAAAGAAATCATTATCATCATAATGTAAGTATACTACTATTTATATACAGAAGTCAAACTAATATTTGTCGCAACATTTGCTTATTAAATTGGCTTAAAGTAACAATATACAAAAGCTCTCTCCATACCAACCTATCATTTGTAACGTTAAAACAAACAACTAAACGTAATATACGCGCGCGTCGTGCTAGTGTCTTAATTTTACCGAAAACCAGAACCCAGT
This sequence comes from Hestina assimilis, assembly GCA_023373885.1. NCBI lineage: Eukaryota > Metazoa > Arthropoda > Insecta > Lepidoptera > Nymphalidae > Hestina > Hestina assimilis. The sequence continues at coordinate 9,687,945 of CM041754.1, forward strand.
TTGGGAAAAATGTTTACCTATGAGGGTGCACAGCTTTACAATAAATTACCGTCTACTTTAAAACATGTGAGCTCATTTAATGTATTTAAGATTAAATTATCGGAACACATTATTCAATATTACCCACCTTAATTATAAATACATTAAATGAGTACAACTAGTATTGTTCTTTACGTTGGACATTTAGGTATTCTTAAATTATTGTTTTCCATGTAAGTAACTTGTGTCTTTTTATGGAAATAAATATCGTTAAACCTATATACTGTTGCGTTTCGTGTTTCGTTAGTGAGAGCGCTGGAGACTCAATCTCCCAGCCCAATTGTTCCACTCCTTTTTCTCTTCACCAAGGGAGGTGAGGAGGCTTTTATTCCTTATAATTAGATACTTAAACTTACATAGAACACATAATTTATATAGCTAAAGAAGACTGATGCAAATTGAGCTAATGGTGCTTATTTAATAAGCCCACATTTTTTTTTAAAGAATATTAGCAATGCTTTTTCAAGGCATTACTTATATTCCTTTTGGCCCTCCAAATAAGCTCGAAGCTTGCGCTAAGAATGGGTACGACAACAGCCCAAGGGGGTCAGGATCGAAACCTCGACTCTTGCGTTAACGGAGCGAAGTCGGCCCTTCTACCGTTGAGCTATTGAGGCTTCTATAATATTTAACAGAAGAAAAGACAGACAGTCATCCTTCCATCATGTGTCTACGTTGTGTTTTAGGATATTTGTAATTGTTTACACAAAGCTATTAAAGCTTTTAAAATATGTAGCAAAATATTCAACATAGGTCTTTATACCAAATTATTATATGCGATTTTGATCCACAAACCTTTTGATTTCAAACATAAACTCCTAATAAACCACAAGTAATTTCATATACTATATCTACTGTTATGTAAATAAATAATACCTACTGGTATACCACTGTGACCGCAACAAAATATTAATCACACACAAGGCATGACAGTTATGAGTAACTTTATTACTAAGATTAATGTTTATTAAAACATTATACATAATACAGCAAAGGGAGTGCTTTACTATTACTGCGTGACATGATGGGCACTTCGTGTGAAATTAAACAAGTTATTAATAATAAACGAGCGCGTTTACGAGATCGTCATAGGACAGTATAATGGGCATATGTATTACGTTATGATTTATTTTTACGGTTATAGAGCAACAGTATCCGTAGTGTTGTGTTTTGTTAAAGTTGAAGTCATTAGATCTCGATTTATATTTAACCAACAGACCCGGACACACTTTGCTTTAGCACCAAAGGATTCATTTTGACTTTTTTCGACATTTTTAATAATTATCGTTTTATTTCAACCAATTTACACAAAACTGTAATAAATTCTACACCTAAATCTTCCTCGTGAATCATTCGGTCCATTCATGTAAACCACGTACGTGAAAATCGGTTCCGATGTTTTTCAGTTTATTGTGAACGGATAGACGCGAGGGGAAATTCGTTTTATAATATGTAGTGCAATTTTCCAGATGTTTTTCTTATGTATGCTTACAACGATTTTCCTAAATCGATAAATGTAACCTGGTCAGTCTGCAGCTGCAAGTCCAATTAAACTGCTTTGTTTCACGAGCATGTTCATTACGCTTCGTCTATTATATTAAATACAATACCGTGAACTCTCTGTTATTAAGAGAAACTTATATAAATACAAAGATCTATTCTAAATTGACTGAGCTATTGAAGCGATATTCAAACGATTCAATATTAATAGACTGCGAGTGTTATTTAGATATTTTAAATTTCTAATAAAACAATAGTCTCAATTAATTTTTTTTTTTATCAATGCATACATTTTACTAAGTATACAAATAACTTGGTTTTATCGTCTTCGACTGCTGAATAATGAGATTGACAAGTATAGTAAGGCGGCTAATAACATTGCAGAAGGCAAACTGCACTAACTTCCTTTGCCCTTCTACCTTGGTAAGTGTAAAACCGGTTTTTTTTACCCGACTGCCGGAGGGTAATGTTTTTTATTAACTATTTATGTTCATAGTACAAACAAAAAAGATAAAATTATCAGGTCATGTAGTTTAACAAATCACTGAAATTATTATTTTTTAAACTTTATTGGATACAGTAACACTAAAAATAGTAGATAGAAATTAAAGATAATACTTATTAAATAAAAGTATGTTTAGACAACTTTCTTTCTATTTAATTTCTTTACTTATAATGAGACTTGTAGGGAATTTTCAGTACATACAACGGTGACTAGTCTCACGAAACAAGACAATTAACCTTGAAACTAGCATCTTATCTTTGGTTACACTATTAACAGGGTCCTGTGTTAGGACCCTAATTTACTTTACTAACGACTGTTGAGCTCTTTTCGCAAATAGGATCTTACTACCGAGGTAAGAAAATGGAATGTACTAAAACAAGATAAACATCTAATTACGGTACTTCATACGAATGAAACGTAAATTTTAAAATTACTTTTGTACTAAATTCGGGTTGAACTAACATAATGTAAGCGTAACCATTCTTTATTTGTTTCTCTTATTATTATCATCATTACATTATATACGCAACACACTGAATGAATAATTCAGTTATGAAGCTTTGCTGCTAATTTTAACTTAGTGGATAGTGCCCTTTAACAAAATAGAAATTTACAGTAACGGTAGCTATACTGTTGCATTTCACTCAGTGAGTTTTTTTTATGTCATTGGCAGACAAGCATACGGTCACCTCAATCTATGAGCGCTTGCAATACTTGAAATATTGCATGCGCGTTTCCAACCCAAGCGATAAGGCGGAAATTATGAGAACGGAAAAAAGGGCATTACTTCCCCAGGCGAGTCGACCCATTTGTTCTGGAAAGAGCATGGCTCTACTTCTACACAAGCACCAAAGGCTCAAGGCAAAACTCCTCTTTTCCTTTCTTTTTTATCTCCCTTCTCTCTCCCACTTTCACGCCTTCACTTGGTTTGGAAATACTAATATCATGCTACTAAATATTACAAGCGTCTTTATAAACTCTAAACAGTTTATAGTTTGGTGACCATTTATCATGAAGCGAAGCGTATATAATAAGCGTAACCGATCGAGTGACTCCATCGACTAGAATGTGCACGGAGCGTACCCTCCATTCCCGATGACGTCCTTAGCTGTGGCTCGGCCTCGCAGGAGGCACCGTAAGAACGGAATCAAATTTGGCGAGAGGCTGAGAGCCCACGAGGGCTGCCTCTTTATCACGGCTGGGTCTCAGTACTCGGCTCCCCCACTCGGTGACGCTATCAAGGCCAGTAGAGCCAACAGCAATAGAAATAAAAAAAATTATAAACTTAACTAGTGCTTCTTTTGGTCGAAAAAAAAATTAATGATATACTCGTATAATTATACCGAAGAACTTATTTTGTATTTTATAAAAATGGAAAAACGATGTACAATTTTATCATCGAATCTTCCTCGCACTATACTTAATAAATAATGTATAAGAAAAAACTTTCTCATTTGAAATTGTATATATATTTGCTTCAAGCGACATTTTCAGATCTCAGACCTTACCCTTTTACGCACATAAAAGCTTGACATCAATGGGATAGTATTATATGTATATTGTGTATGTACTATTGATATATACGGATATGTAGGATTCTTGTCAAGGCCGGTGGTGAAGTCAGAATATGAAATGAGGGATCATAAAAAGAGAACGTGTACCAAGCTACCGCTGGATATTGAGTTTCTGGCGATTTATAAAGTAAACCTAATGCTGTATGCTATACAAACATTCTTGTTTAGTATAATTTCATATATTTTCCCTTATGAGTGTAAATTAAAAAGTTACGGTTTACATTCAAATAACTTTTTAGTTTAACTATGACATCTTGCTATAATATAATAATCGTATTTCTTTACGCTTCATTGTTCGTGTTTAATGGATTGTAATTTACGGAAGTTTAGTTTTTGAAACGAATTTCCTTAACGCGGCTTACGGGTAGTACGATTTAATAGAAATCGTCACGTAACAAAATGCCGTATGCTGTGTATGTGTGCGTGTAGCACACATACACAGCATATGTATGTATCGAGCCTACTACAAGAAAATGAGCACACGAGCAAGTCAGTGCCCAGTGGGGTGTGCAACTCTCTTTCTCTCTGTCCCTGTCTCTTTTTATCGTATAGCTTATTAAAATATACAGATTTTATTTCGAATTACATTCGGAGTTGTAAAAAACGTAAGGAACTGCGATCTTGATGGGAGTGCACAGACCTCACAATTTTTTTATTTATTGAAATTAGCTTTTATTTTAATGAATATTTGCGCGTTAGATGGTCATTAGCAAATTCTTGTTTATATTAATATGTATTTAATACAGAACAAGGATCAGTCGTAAATATGAAACTCATGCCAATTTTCCTCGAGTGATGTCATAAATTATTTCTCTACCCATACAATTTCACATTTACACGTCGCATCGACGTAACTGTAACCCAGTTTGAACATAACTGTGATTTAAGGGGTCATTTGTGACAAAAACATCTAAATGACTGAGTTCTAAAAGCAATCGTCTATGATTCAGGACTCATCTTGGAACAGTAAGCAGAAATATTCGTACCTATCACCAATTTTCAGAGTTCCGTAGTAAAACAGTCAATATGCCTGTCATTCTATACTTCAGTCAACGCATTACAGTCATTTTGACCAGTTTCTTTTTCGTCAGCCTAGGACCAATCTTCATGAATAAAGCTAAAAAAAAATTGCTATAATTCAAGTGATAAGCGTAAGATTTCCATGGTCAATTTTATCTATTAATTTTGCAAGCCAGATTTTCTTAAGTAGAGCAGATTATATTAAGCAGAGCAGATTGTTATAAGCACTAGTTTTGTTTAATAAATAACTCTTTTCCGCTAAGTTTTGAAGTTTAAATGGACTTTTTATTAGGGTTCCTTAGCCAAATGGCAAAAACGGGACCCTTATAGTTTCGTCATGTCCGTCTGTCCGTCTGTGCGTCCGTCCGTCCGTCCGTATGTCACAGTCATTTTACTCGGAGACCATTGGCTCTATCTATAGGAAATTTACTAAATAGGTGTATTCTATGAACCGCACAACGATTCTGTAATGAAACCTTAAAATATATCAGAATAAAGAGTAGCAGTCCATACATGTAACTGAGTGTTGAAAAAAAATTTCAACGTATGTCAACGTGTGAGATATCTTTGGATAGGTCTTTCAAAATGATAAGGAGGTTTAATTTTGACTTTTTCATTAAGTCAGTAGTTGTTGAGATATTAGCTCCTAAAGTCATAAAAATTGTGTCCCCTCTAACTTTAGAACTCCATAGTTCAATAGTGATTTAAAATTCTGGAAAAATTTGAGCTTATAGGACATCAAATAAAATTTCAACCACGTTTGTTTATAAGAAGATAGGTCTACAAATTAAAGAGATATACAACTTTTTACCATAACTTTGTTTTTCATATTACTTTTAATAATTACTATGAATTTACCAACTTATTTTGCGGTCAACTTTAATTCGTTATTATTTTTAAAGTCCTTAAGATTCTTCATAACCAAGCTGCGGAACCCTTTAGTTTCAACTGTCCGTGGTCCACAATGCACTTGACTGATAATTATTTACAATTTAACAAGGCGTTTACCAAAAATTTGAGACTAATTATAAAGGAACGTACACTAGTTTAAAGCATTTTTTTATGAACTGAAACTTCAAATAAAATTCAATCTTGTTTAAATATTAAACAACATATTAGAAGTGAAAGCAGAAAAAAGGGCTATCTTGAAAGTGGCTTGTGTAAAAATTAGTAAAAAAACATATAACATCACTTCTTTTACACTAGCTCCGCCCGCCACTTCGCTCGCGTGTTCTATATACTTATAGTTTCGTTAAACAAACAAACAAGCAATTCTTTCGATTTTTTATTGTGTTGCTGTTCCACAAACTTACTGTATCGCATCGCCCGCGCTTTCTTATTGCTCGACTTCTATACTATCGTGATGTTATACAATCTATAGCCTTCTTCGAAAAAATTACCATCAGATTCAAAAATAGTTTAAAATTTTCCAGAGATTATTAGCGCGTTCAACCAAGCAACCAAACAAACAAAGTATTCAGCTTTATAGTATTGGTATGGTATAGATGAACGTGAGACCCGGTAAGTCATTAAGACGTCCCGTTTCAATGGGAAAACATTTAGGATTTGATTGTATGATACCATTCATTAACCACTGCCTATCGCCCTACTTCTGTTCACCGCATAGGAACCGCAATAACAAATAAAGTTAAGTATTGATAAGCGTTACGTGATGAGAATTTTTCGCATACTATGAACCAATAATTAAGTATAACAATTCATTTGAAACGCGATATTAATAATTAAAATTTACTAGGAGTATTAAATTTGTAAGATAAAGACGGTATGAAAGCTAATTTATGTCCAAGCAGCTTTATTATACGTATATATAATATTATATTATTATATATTAACACAATTTTTCTCATAAATAAATTATAAGAGTTCCTATTTCTTTCTTTAGAGTTCTCATACACTATTGTTTGTCTTGTAACAATGATTGTGAGATAAAAATATAGATTATCTTTATTGCGATATATAACATAATATATAAGGGTTTCGTAGCCAACTGGCAAAATGGAACCCTGGAAAAATTATATGTTTAGTTAAAGCAAGTGAGTATTCAAGAAATAAAATGAAATATTTCTATTAACGTTATCATAATATTTATTGACCCTTACTATATCATAGACGACTAGCTTCTACAAGGGCAGAGCTCAATCAGCCATATACGGAGCGCAGTCACATGTCGCACGCACTCTATCTGTCTGTACTTTCATGGAACTCTACATAGCTCGGTTCTTGTCCCTAAGAAACCGGTTATCCAATAGCAGATTTCCACCTCATCCAAGAAAAAAGTATACAAACAGTGTTAAAGTTTATGATTATTGTCCTGATCCTTCGTACTAAATTTATATTTTAATATTCTATTATCGAAAAAGATTTCCTATTTAAATCCGTGAATCGAGGTTAATTAATGTTTATCATGACGATTATCACTGTTCTTATTTGAAAGATAATCTTTCTTGAATTGAGGAAAAATCGGGTCTTAATTGAAAAAAGCTTAAACTGTCCGGAAATAATAAATTTTATTCGGCAAAAGTATTTTAGATTACTTTATCTGAGATCAGTTTTTATTTTATTAAAAAAAAATTATTATTATTTTATACACTGATACCTTACATACTTACAAGTTAGAACATGTAAGTGAAAATATACATATATATCCAACTGTGGAGCCAATAATTGACAGTTTGTGAATAGAGTATTATCTAGTTTCTAAATAAATAATAGTTTAAAAAAAACGAAAGACACGCTTTTATAGAAAATGAAAAATAAGTAAGAAAAAAATGTATTTTACTGTAGAAAAAAGCGAGGGATAGCTAGCTGAAATCTTTAATAATTTCGTGCGTTTCGTCGAATATTTTAGTAATATTCCTATTGCCCCTCAAAACAAACTCGAAGCTTGCGATAGGAGTGGGTACGACAATAGCCCAAGGAGGCAGGATCGAACCCGCGACAGTCGCGTTAACGGAGTGGAGTGAGCGCTTCTACCGTTAAGCTCACATGTACATAATATCTTTTTCCATATTGCCCATTTAAAAAAATATTATGAAAACTTTAAAAAATTATAAAAAATTAATTGGAATGGAAACTGAATATCAAGCAACTTTCATTGCATGGGCCGTAAACATTGGTAAATTATCAGCGTCGTTATTATAACCTGAAGAGAGCTCATGTTCAAAGTCAATATTTTGTTTATGGACCTCGTTAGTGTCGCGTACAAGCCACCCCTTCATTAATAATTCGTTTCGTTAAACAATGTTTACATTGGAACTATAAAAGCAAACAGAAAATGAAAATGTTGTGACGTTCGTTGGGGCGTTGGTTGCGAGACTGCCTTTAGCCTCAACGGTCGCGGGTTGCATTTCCGCTTGGGGTGGATATTTGTATTCATCTTACAAACATCTATTTGGGTCTGGCCGTTTTATCCTTTTTGTCTCCTCATCGTGCCTTGGAGATCACGTTAAGTTATCGGTTCCGGTTTTTGTCACATAACATATTTTGTACACATAATTTGCTCTGATCTAATGAATTACTGGTTTGCCCTCAGGTTTTGCCGAGATCAGATGGGTTTCCATCTGTGTAAAAACTTGTAGCCTAGCAAAGACAAAAAAAAGAGTAAAAAGTAGACGATTGATAAAACCGGTAATAATGCTATATAGAAGAAACTTTAAAGATTAATTATTTTTCTAATATCTGAACAACATGAATAAATTAAAAAATAAATTACATTAAAAATTACAAAAAACATAGTTTTTTATTTACTACTGATTTTTGATCAATGGACATCAATTTATTTAACATCAAACGAAATAATGTGTCAGTTTCAGTTCAATACACTCAGTTTCCCATCCATCGAGTAATTACAGGATTTTGTGCATGTATATAATTACATTTAATGAAATTTAATACTTGATAATGAACGGTATAGTAAAAATATATATTTTTGTATAATTATGGAATATCAAAAGCACTTCGTAGTGACGTCTCTCTCAATTATAAGAGCGAGACGTAGTTTACCACATTTTAATGACATAAATGTCTTCACTGGTTAAAGAACTTATTTTGTAATGATTGATGGTGAGTGTCATGAAAAACTTTTCTTTTGTACTCGGTAGAAAGAATTCCACTATTAGTCTAACTTGTAAGATAATGGATGGTAGAAAGCTTCTCTGTGGATATTTTTTATATCCGGTTGTCAATGTTAAATTATTATTCATTGAATTTTTTTTTTACCTTATTTGAGCTGTTACATTTATAGTCTTTTTATATTGGCAAAGGCAATGAGCAGGCATCTTAAGCTATGTATATATAATAATACTAAAGGCATAAACAGTACCATAGAAATAAGAAAAATACACTGTCATTAGATATATGGTTTGCTACCGTTAATGGAATATTTAGAAATAATTGATTTGCTTTTTTAGGTAAAAAAAGTCCTTTCCCTGAGGTCTAGTTTATCCCTGTTTAAGATTTCATCAAAATCGGTTCAGTGGCGTAGACGTGACAGTGCAATAGACAGAGTTACTTTCGAATTAATGATATTTAATAGAGGGTGAATAAATAAAAAACGTAATTGAAAATTTAATTTATTTATTTAATTTATTTTATATATTTCACATACTAAACGATAACAAAAAAAACTGGGAAGAGATAAGAGGAGGAAAAATGGATGCTTGACGTGGTTAATGTATTTTGCCTGTGGTGCTCTTTTTTATTGAACTCAATAGTACGAATTCTATTACTTAACTTCGTCACTTTGTGAAGGGTGTTCTACCGTTCTCGTATCCAGGAAATGATTTTATCTTATAAATGTGGTACCTATCCACAATAACCTTCTTTAGAATGATAACCATGGGTACGAAAACCTTGCCTCGTGATGAATGTTCAGTCGTGTGAGAAGGAGGCTTTGTTAACGAAGACAGATCGTGTCTGACATTTGACCGATGTACATTTTTTCTTATTAAGATATTTTTGTTTACGTTATAATTATACCTTTTGTGTTATTTATATAATTAATTTGTTTCGTTTTCTATAATATTGCTTATAGACTTCTTTTAGACATAGACTTACTGTATACTATAGACAGGCCCTCCCATACAGGCAAATTGTCAGATTCGATGGTGCACCTTCGAATATTCAACACCAACCAAGCGTCTCCTTTACGTTACTCGCAAACTTGGAAAGGTCTAACATAACCGAATGATATTGGCATGTGACTAACTTTATTCCAGTGCGTTGGTATTGAATTAACAAAGAACCGCCAGCGAGTCATTGATATTGTGTCTCTATGGAAGAGCCTGTCCATAGTATGTACGTCTATGCTGATATAAACATACGTTTACAATATATAAAAATACATAACATCGAAATGTCTTTGAAATTAGTTTGACCTCGCTATTTGTGTTTCTGCGTATTCCAGGCTAGTGAAAGTACACAAAGAAAACAAACAGCGTCTACGTTTTTTTTTTATATTCACCATTTTTTTATTAAAAGCAACCAATTATAATGATAACAATGTACTGAAAAATCCACAAAAGGAACCCGACTAAGAGCGAATAAAAAGGGCGGGATATTATATTTCAGGCTCAGCTATTGTGACGCAGCCTTGAGAGGGTCTCCAGTTTACAGATAACGACAAGCTACGAGAATACTTATGCAAAGCTACTTTAGAGATATATAATAGAGTAAATTTGATTTAATTTCTAATATAAGATAATAAAAATACTTTGGATATTTTTAATGCTCAACCCTAACACCAAGATTTAAACAATTAATTTCAATAACAAATTTATATAGCATATGAGATATTTAAGACGTTTTATCTATTATCAAATAATGCATATAATAAATGTAAACGTTTGTATGTTTGAAAGTTAGATGTTTGGTACCCAATCACGCAAGAAACGGCTAAACGGTTTTCACATGGGTGGGCAGATGCTAGTAGTAAATAAATTAATATATCTTTATTTGTTACGAAGAAGATTCTTATTCGAGTATGTATGATGTGAAAATAGAAAACAATATTTTATATCTGTTTTTATACATTTTTCACAAAAAGGTGTATTTTATACAATATATATTACGGATTAATGACCTTGTCAAACTGCAACAATATGATCAAATAGGTCAGCAGCAATGCCAGGAACTTGAAGGGCAGCGAGATGTCAACGTCGAACATATGAAACAGAGAAAACGATAGGCTGCGCGTCTCTATCAGTGCCAATAATGTACGAGCAGAGCTACGATTAGGTTTATCTAAAACATAGAAAATTAGAAACACATAAAAATAATTCCCAATTTTTATTATTAATTATTCCTTCTATATATAATGTATGTATATTCGTGTTTTAATTTGTTTCAGATGAACTCAATTATTATATATTATCAGATCAGTGCAGTGAAATATGTTTTTAGATTAATATAATGGAACTATTTTTTGATGATGATGCCCTTTAGTAGGATAGCGCACTGACTGACTGACTGACTGAGACATAGAAACTATTGAATAGATCCTCAAAATTTAAATGCTTTTTACAAAACTATTTCAATCAATCCATCGCCTAGCCAAATCTCCAGATTAGACAGCCTAGTATTTACACAGACAGAGATGATAAAAAGGCCAAAGTAGTTCTTATCACGCCTTGATCAAAAAACTACAAATATAAAACAATTTGTCGACACCACGGCAAAAAACAAACGTCGTTAATACTATTCCAATTTATATTATAGTTACCTAAGGAATTTTCGTATAATTTGCTAGACAGATGATCTTTAAGTAGGCGCACTTCATCACAGACTTGCTCAGCGTACATGCATGGTACTAATAGTGGCAAGAGTTCCATTAGTGAAAATGACATGTTCACCGAATACAGTTCTTCTTTATGCTAAAAATATGTTTTATGAGTATAAATTATTCTGAATCTAAAAGAAATCTCATACTACTTGACAAAAGCACTTTTCCACATTCCCAAGCGTATATATTTTATGTATTTTATGTATCGACACCGTTGTGGCGTTGTGGGTAGCGCGTCTGCCTTAAGCCTCGACGGTTGCGGGTTCGATTCCCGCTCGGAGCAGATGTTTGTATTAATCGTACAGGCATGTTTTCCGGTCTGGTTGTGTTTGTTCTTGTCATTGTGAATGTTTCCGGACCCCGACACAGGATATAATTATCCTAATGGGGGCCGTTGAGTGTGTAGCGTTTATTTATTTATTATTTATTTATTTATTTAATAATACTTACTTCGCCAATTATAATAATCTTAATTATGTGGAAAGCCAAATTTAATGTTATTATGAATGTCACTATAATAATGATTAATATCTGAAACAAGAAAAAAGAAATTTTCATGCGATTTATATTAGAATATTCGGTAATTTTTTTAAAAAATCCATATATACCTGCCACTTTATTGAATCATATAAAGAGTCAAACGCAATTATAATTCTGTTGTAAAAATCAATCAACTTTTGAATTTCCATTTTCGGAAACTGTTTAGTTTGATTTTTGAAAATATGATATTCTTGATCACGAATGCTTTCTTTATCTTCACCATTTTTATTATTGGAATAGAATCTGATGTAATTAGTTATTAATTTTATCCTTGGAATTATAAGTATAAATAGGTGTCCGTAATAGTGCAGTTCAAAACAATGAAGTAATTTCATCGATAACAAAACTATCACTAATGTAGTAGCCTCTATGCTTTGACAAATAATATAAAAAGATATACTAAGAACGATCGTTATTAGTATTTGCAAACAATTCTGAATACACTTTCGGTTTTTACACGTTCCTGACTTAAAACCTATATCCTGGTCGAATTTCTTTAATTCCGTGTAAAATTTGCTTAATCTTGCTTGAAATATAAGAGCTAGAACTGTGCAAATAAAGAACTGGATGAAATCCGCTACCACAATTATATAAAAGTAACTAATCCTGTGTTCTTGTATTGATACATAAGCAAATAATATATTGAGGCCGACAGTGTAGCCTAACATTATGAAGGCATATATTTTCTTAGTAATGCCTAAAACTAAGAGCCGATTCACACCCAAAAATAGCTCAAATATTATAAAAATCTTGCTAGCTGTATCGATATTAAATTTGCGTTTTACTTTTATAAAAGTATTGACACGAGGCACGGGTGGTGACATGGTTTTTTTACGACAATAACACTGGTACTGTTAATGAGAATATACGAGTAAGTAGTCTTAGCTTTTAACTAGAATTCATTACATAAGCCTAATCCATTACCATTGTAATTGTAAACACACCAGTAAGTCATTTCATAGTATTGCTTTCAGACAGATATGTTTATATATGAAAAGTAATTATTTATTGTTGACGAGCCACGTATTATCTTGATTAAAATAAAGGGCGTACAATGAATGGCTCGGATGTGTATCCGGAATGTAATGTAATGTTATATCGGAATTCTAAGTCGGGTCATGTTTATTTATTATTTCACACTTTTACGATAATTAATATTTCTCGAGAACAATATATGTATAAAATTTAAAAGAAATAATGTAAAGAAAACATGTTTATAATCGAAGGCTTAATAGCTCAACGGTAGAAGGGCCGACTTCACTCCGTTAACGCGAGAGTCACGGGCTATTCTCGTGCCTATTCTTATTTATTATATATTATTACGTGCTTCTAGCTTATTTGGAGGGCAATATGAATATTAGCAATGCCTTTGTTTAATATTAATTCTTTAAAAAAATAATAATAATTTCACCTTCAACTATGTTAAGAAAACTTTCTCAAGACAGAAATTTTATTTCAGAAACTTTGATGGTATAATTTAAGGTTTTATTATAGATTTAAGAGAAATAAAATCCGAGTTGTAAGGTGTATTCAATATATTTCAGTAGCAACAATGTGTTTATAATATTTTATATTAAAGAATTTTAAAACCATATCAAAACACGTTTAAAACACGTCTTACTAAATGTCCAATTAATAGAAAAGAAAAGAGTATCCATGCAAAGGGAGCCTAAAAATCTATATAGACAGTAAAGTAACCATAGACACTATTTAATATGGTCAGTCGCTTCCGCCTGGTGTATAGGTGATTCGAGCGTTGACGTGCTTATAAGCTCGTATAAGCGTGTAATATATAACGTTATAAATATGCTACTGACACTCTGTGTGCGAGTGTCAGTAGCATATGTACGAGCGCACACACCGGCATGAGACTGTGTACGCACGTTCAGCTTTTTGAACCGCAAAATGAAGCGCGCGTATAAGAGCGTATGCTATAACAACCCTATATGCTGAAAACAAAATGCTAGTCAGACCAAACACCCTAAAGATTAGCGAGTTGAATTATTACGATTACATAAGTTGTAGATATCGTGATTAAAGACAAAATCAGAGACATTTCGATGTTAAAAAGGCGCCAGACGGAGTACTTGAGGGAACGAAGGTGCATAAATTTTAGAGCGTCCAGGATTTTGTTTCTCAAAGAATGATCTGAAATGTATACATAAGTTTGTATTAGATTTGTTACAATTATAGTTTTTTCAATAATACAAAAGCTTATCGACCCAAACAGAATCAAACAGATCGTAACAAAGGGATAATGGCTTACTGGAAGTAACACGAAGTTTGCTTTTCAGATGATTTTTGATTTTGTCTACTTCTATTTTTCCAAGTTCAAAAATAATTGTCGATATAAACATCAAAATGAAACTGATTATTACATCAATAACAAAAATAGGGCTTTCCTGTAATCAAACGAATAATTGTAGTAACTTAACGAAGTTATACAATTTCTTATAATACATTTTATACATTATAATTTTATTATAATAAACTTACGAGAAATGAACGTGACGTGGCGACCCGTATTACATACATAAAAAGGTATACGAAAAAAGAGCATATATTTAAGCATATCTGAAAAAAAATGAATACATAAGCATTGGGTTTTCTTTTAAATAGTGAAGCTCCTCCGATCAGTCGGGTAGTCCTTCCCCAATCAACTCGGCCAAATCTCTGGTGAGTGAGACTTTTCACTGGTGGTAGGTTTTTTGTTGCAAGAGGCTGACTAGGTAGGTACCACCGCAGTGTCAAATATTCTGCCGCCAAATACTAGTGCTTACACATTTTACTGTGTTCGGGTTTGAAGGGCACTGAACGCTAATGAAATTACTGGGCAGAGGAGATTTAAGAACCAATATCTCGGTTGGTAACGCGTGAGTGGCACCTACTTATGGTGCTGCAAGCGCTCATAGGCTACGGCAACCACTTACCATCAGGTGGGCTGTATGCTTGTTTGCCAATTTATAACATAAAAAAATGAAAAAAAACCTCCTCTATTCATACAATAAATACAGTGCATACTTACCAAGAACTTAGATGCATGCCCTACGTATTTAAGGTTTTGTAGAAGTTTTTTGTAAGTATTTAAATATTTTTGTAATTTCAATATTTCAGTGTTAGCATCAACATTGGTTATAACGCCCGATAAATTAATATTTTCTTCGATCTCGGTCCTTAGTGATTTCATTAAACACCATATCATTTCAAACATCATAATAAGAGTCAACTGGCTTAAATTAACACCCAGAGAAGTTACTGTAGCACAAACAGTATTCAAGATGCTTTGTTCGGAATAAAAATAAAAAAGCAAAACCGTTCGAATCACACATTTCGAAATGATCAATACAAACGCAATATATGAGATTATTAATGATAAGTTTTGAATCAAACTGACGTGATACTTCGAATCAAAAGCCTTCAATGCCGCTAGGTATTTAAAAAAACTTTCTCCGTTAGATATAATTGACACTAAGACTGTGAGGTTGTAATGCACTAACTTATGAAACGATGTTATGAATAAATGATTTATCTCTAAAGCAAATGTAAATTTTCCATTAAAAACAGTACTAAAAACCGCGACGAATATGCAATAAAGTCTGGCTAGATTATTAAGAGTAGCACTACTGCTGAAATCCGAATACACTCCAGTTAATAGTCGGCAAAACATAATCGTATATATACAAATATCATGTTTAAAATTTGATATGAATAATTTCATGATGACGATAGTTATTAAAAATGTACTTTCATAAGCTATATAGACAAAAGACGTGCTACTCTAAGCAAGAACAATATAATGTGTCATCATTTCATATCCAAAATCAATAATAGATATGCATCAAAATTACTACACTATGTAATTTATTACTATTTTAAATAGATACAATGTATATAAAGTAATTTCTTTAAGTGTTTTTCATCATAAAACATTATTAATATTATTCATATATTATGACACAGTTATCTGTGAGTTGAATGCGATTTAGATGAAGGCTAAGTGCGTAAATATTTTTGTCTATAATAAAATTGTGCCATTTTTGGAATTAATTGACACCATTTCATTCACTAGAACAGGTGGAACAAATGCGTTTCGTTTGGAATTAGTTTAAGTTGTTTTCTTTAAACGGAAACTACCGTTACCAAATCCCGGTTTATATAGATTTGATTACTTTTACACAACATTTACTTTGTTGCACAGTTTAATAAATAAATGTTAAATATGTGTTATATAATTATGTATATGAAAGTTTTCAAATTGAAAGGTTGCACAAATAATGTTAACATTTAATTTTTATTTTCTACAATTTTAATAAAGAATATGTATTATTTAAGGTAATTTAACTTTAAAAAAATCTAAATTTAATTTTACTTATATTTGTTTTCAGGTCAAACAATTTCAAAAGGTTCAAGGGTTCAACGTCTTAAAAGGAAGTCGGTTTGAAATATAAATTGGAGCTGTGAAGGACTTCATAATTACTCACTTAGAATACTCTCAGATGTCACGAACAATCCGTGGTTCGTGTTATAATTAACGTGCCAAATTATTAAATTTAATGAATACCATCTAATAATTATTTTCCCGTAACTTTTCGCTAACATGTCTCAATGCCAATCCTATTCACTTTATATTTGTTTTTCTTTTGATATTAGGATTATTAACTTAACATTGATTGACATTGTTCAAATATGTTCAAGTTTTTTATTGTAGCCAAATAAAGCTGACGGAACAGAATTCATCAGTAAAGTTTTCTTTTTGGACAACCACTATTAAAAACATTCTTAAACAATAAGAATGGTTATTATTTCATTATTTACCTAATTCAAAGTTTTGTATTACATTTCATTCTTCATACTTACTTAGATAGATAGTTTTTACAACCTAAAATTTTCAATCACCATTGAATTGTTCAAACTCATTTTACTAAAATAAGTAATAGTAATCTAACGCAAAAGACTTTTACGAATAAAAATGAAAAAGGAAAATCACACACGTCCTTTTCCCCTCTGAGATATGATTAATAATCCCAAAACCCGTATAATTTTACATTAACCCTACTCACACTTCACTTCTGCTAAAGAATAACTCTTGCAATAATTTAAATATATATGTACTATTAATTATAGGACGGTATTATTTTATCTCAGGGACAGCCAACCCTATACCCAAAAAATGTATACGTATATATGGGTGTATTTAATATCCATTGTAAATACAGAGGACTATCATATTGCGAGAATAAATGTGACTTTTTATCCGCAAAAACTGCATAACCACTATTTATTGTATTAATTCACTAGTGGCCCGTCCCGGCTTAGCACGGGGAGGTAAGATTATTTTATATTTTTTGTTGATATTATTATTATTTTTATTGAAGATATGTACTTTTGTTCTATCATCAATAGTTTCCGCAGCGCATTCGACGAAAGACGTTTTAGGGCACTTTTTACACCTTAGATTACGTTAGTTAAGATTTAGTAAGGATCGCTAATCTTTTCTAGCAATAAATATACCCTATGTTACTCAGGGTGAATCTAGCTTTCCAATGGTGAAAGAATTTTTAAAATCGGCACAGTCGTTTTTGAGTTTATTCATTACAAACATACACACAAAAATACAAATCTTTCCTCTTTACAATAGTAGTGTAGATAAATCTTTATAAATTCTGGTTGAGTATCTCTTCCAATCTGGCCAAAAATAGAGCAATCATAATTTTACTAGTCATTCAACGTCTCAGACTTTCTCTGAAATTCTCATTCCAGTCAATTAAGCTGAATCCATATTAAACAAAGCTCCAAACGTTCAGGTGTATGTTAAATTTTTAACTTGTATGGTAAATCACTACATAGTATAAAACAATGTCGCTTTCTCCGTCCCTATGTATGCTTAAATCTTTAATACTACGCAACGGATTTTGATGCGGTTTTTTAATAGATAGAGTGATTGAAGAGGGAAGTTTATATGTATAATAATGTCCATTAAATAGTGGAGAAAAATTTTTTTGAGGTTTCTAATGTGATGTCTTAAATAATTACATTTAACGCGTGTGGGCCACGGGCAGTAATGAATAAATCAAAAGTGCTGGATCGATTTTGATCATTTTTTCAGTAAATGACACAGGCTATATATTTTATACCCTTGCGAAGCCGGAGCAGGCCGCTAGTTTAAAATATAACACAAATAAATACATATGAGCATCTGCCCGCGGCTTCACCCGCGTGTATACCGTTTTGTAATGAAACACTTTTATTGTAATAGAACTAATTGGTTCCCGATACAAACTTTCTTCCCGTATTTTACCTTTAACACTTTTTTGGCTATAAAAAGTGGCCCACGTCAAAAATCCCATCTCTTTCTTAAAAATTCATCAAAATCTTTTCAACGATTTAGACGTAAAAGATAAGAAGAGTTATTTTCATACTTATAATAATAGATAATTAGTTCTAATTCCATAAACCCATCTATATCGATATTCAAATTTTATTTTTAAATTTTTATTTATCTAACGGGAATATAACATTTTCCGAGACAAAAATGTATACTATGTATTTTTCTAGGTCAAAATCTATATCTGTCGCGAATTTCATACAAATCTGTTCAGCCGTTTCTTCGTGATTGCGTAAAGAACATCAACATGATAGTTTGTATTGTCACATTTAATATATTAATAGGATAACAACGACAAATTTTATCGAAAATAGATCAGGGTCTTGAATATAGTAAATTTAGTTTAGTTTAGTACATACACGTGAGGTAAGATTCTTGAAATTTGCAGTTCGAATACGTAACATAATTTTTTTTTTTTTTTTTTTTTTTTTTTTTTTATTTTTTTTTTTTTATGTAAGAGGGGGCAAACGGGCAGGAGGCTCACCTGATGTTAAGTGATCACCGCCGCCCATGAACATCCGCAACACCAGAAGGCATGCAGGCGCGTTGCCGACCTTTAAGGAAAGAATAGGCTCTTCTCTTGAAGGTTCCCAAGTCGTATCGGTTCGGAAAGACCGCCGGCATGGAAGTTGATTCCACAGAGTGGTTGTAAGCGAGGAAGAAAATGTCTTCTAAATCGCGCTGTTGTGGATTTCCAGACATCGAGGTGGTATGGATGGAACTTAGAGTTTTGTCGCGATGTCCGATGGTGAAATTCTACCGGCGGGATCAATCCAAACAATTCCTCAGAACACTCTCCGTGATATATGCGATAGAAGATGCAGAGTGATCCGACATCTCTACGCAATGCCAAAGGATCAAGCCGATCGGAAAGGGCTTGATCGTCGACAATTTGAGCCGCTCTACGTTGGATGCGGTCAATTGGAAGTAGCTGGTACTGGGGAGCTCCCGCCCAGAGGTGAGAGCAGTACTCACGTGGTCGAATTTGTGCCTTGTAGAGTTTTAGGCGATGAGCCGACGTGAAGTAGTGCCTCGCCTTGCTGAGCACACCAAGCTTTTTAGAGGCCAATTTGACCTTTCCTTCCAACTGACCGCGGAACTGAACGACGCTCGAAATGTCGACACCAAGTATTCCGATACTAGCTGTGGCAGCCAGGGAGTGTTCTCAAAACGAGGAGATACGACAAATGGTGATTTTTTAGCGGTTAACGCGCAAACTAGTGTCTTCTTGGGGTTGAATTGACTAAATTTAGGTCGGCCCCAGTCCGAGACTTTGGTCAATGTAGTCTCGACTTCAGACACAAGTTTGTTCCGGCACTCAATGACGTTTTCCCGAGAAATATTAGCGCGGCCGGTGTATAAAGCGTCTACAGTGCTGTCGTCCGCATAGCAATGAATGTTGGAAATTTCCAACATGTCATTGATATGCAGAAGAAACAAAGTAGGGGACAGTACGCCTTGCGGACACCAGCATTAATGGGTTTTAAGTCAGAGCATGCACCGTCGACAACGACCTTGATGTCTGATCTGCCAAAAGCTGGTGACCCATTCGCATAATTTCCTCAGGAAGCCCATAGGAAGGAAGCTTCGAAAGAAGCGCCTTGTGCCATACCCGATCGAAGGCCTTCGCTATGTCCAGACTGGCCGCCAATGCCTCCCTTGACTCAACTGCTTCCGCCCATCTATGTGTCAGGTAAACTAAAAGATCACCAGCTGAACGACCACGACGAAAACCGTACTGGCGGTCGCTAATCAGCTGGTGCTCCTCCAGATACCGCAGGAGCTGGCAGTTGATAATGGACTCCATTATCTTTGAGAACAAGGAGGTAATGGCAATTGGCCTATAATTGACGGATCCGAGCGGTTGCCTTTTTTAGGGATCGGTGCACTAAAGCCGTCTTCCGAGTTCGGGACGACGCCTGATGAGTAGGAGTACCGGAAAAGACGCGTTAAAACCGGCGCCAACTCAGGAGCACATGTCCGCAACACGATCGGGGGGATTTAACCTCTGGCATCGTGGTATCACACCGCTGGATTGCCGGTGGTGACTTTCCTTGGTCATCCACAGTCGAGTTGGACGCGAAGAGAGAGCACAGAAGATCAGCTTTCTCTTTCGCGGCATGGGCTACCGAATCATCGTCCCTATGCAGAGGTGGAAATGATGGCTTACAGAAATTCCCTAAGACAGACTTTATGAGCGAGGACCAGAATGCACGTGTACCCGAAGGAAGATGCACTAGTCTTCGCCAATTCTGCCGATGTGCTCCGACTTGCTTTGCTTTGGCAATAACCTCTTTGAAGGACCTGGAGGCAGAGTTGTACTTCTTTCTAAGTGCGCTGGTATTTACATCACGAGACGTCGACGCTTTAGCCCAGGCTTGGTAGCATTCCCGTTTTCGGCGAAACGCCGTTTTACAGGAGCGACCAAACCAAGGCTGAGACTTGCCTCCGATGGGCACTGCAGAAGCCGGAACAAAGAGTTCCATGCCCTGAGTATCACATCGGCGACAGAGTTGGCAACGACGTCCGGATCATCCGGCGAGAAGCAAATCTGTCCCCATGGGTAGGACGCAAAGAAAGAACGCATCCCATCCCAGTCTGCCGACCCGTAAAAGTGCCAAACGCGCCGGTAGCCCGCGAAGCGGGGCCGTGCTGGGCGCGAGACCGGCACTGTACTCCGAACAAGGCAGTGGTCCGACGAGCCTAGAGGAGGATCGACGGATACCAGATAGTTGTCCGGATGAGAGGTCAACAGAAGATCCAACAGTGAAGGTGTATGATCCTTTACATCTGGGATTCGCGTTGGCGAGGTTACCAGTTGTGTCAGATCATATGCCAAAGCAAAGTCGAGAACAGATCTCCCCGCGTGATCGGTAGTACGTGAACCAAGCCATTCGGCATGGTGGGCGTTGAAATCGCCAAGAATCACGATCTCAGCAGATGGGATCTGTTGCAGCACGGAATCTGTAGCCATTTGGATGTGCTCAATGAGTCGGTCAGTTTCGGCATTTCCGCTATGGGACCTATAAAGGCACGCGTAGATTCGCGGATGGTCATCGCAGTCTACGCGCAGCCAAAGAATCGATAGGTCCCCCTACTCAAGGTTGCCGAGGCGACGAGAGCAGACATTTTCTCTGACGTACACGCACACACCAGCCCGGGGTACAAAGGAATGTTCCAAATTGTATCCCGGTAGGAGGAAAGAAGTATCAGCCGGAGAAGATATCTGTGTCTCTGTAAGGAAAGCAAGCCGGCTTCGCCGTCTCAAGATGGTGGTGGACGGCGTTCAGGTTGAATTTAGCCCCTTATGTTGCAGAAGTCCACAGTAAGCGTGACAGGGGTAGCCTTAGGTAGCCTGCTTTGTTTGCCCCGAACAGTATTGAGCACAAATTGCCCCCAGAATTCGGAGGGCAGCCTGGGTATCCATGTTCAGGAAGAGTTCTGTCCTGAAGATGGACATCCAGAGAGGGATTCTCCACAGCAGAAGCTGGTGGTACCCTCCTGGGGTAAATAAACCGAATTCTGCACTTTCATTGGAGGGGGAGTGTGTAGTGGGCCACCGGGACTCTCACTCACCGTACGAAACGCGACAGTTGCCACTTTACGCCGGTTTTCTGTGAGAGAGTGGTGTTTCCCCGGGCGTGCCGGTTTCCACCCGGCTGCACAGAAAGAACTGTGCAGCGTGGCACTACCACTAGTTGAATTGATCGATTGCACTGGTGGAATAATCTCTGCAAACAAAGATTATCCCACCAGCGGGCGATGGGGTCGTCACGTCCCGACGCCGAAGAAAATAGTTTTGGGAAAGAAATTAGTTTTGGGAAACCAATTATTTACGTTTTACGTTTAACGTGTTAAAATAAAACAGATGAGTGTTTTATTTCACCTTTTCGAACTTTATTCGCTTGGGAACTTTGTGGCGAGAAATTTTACTCTTTTGCAAATCTCCGAAAAAACGTATCGAGCTTAGTGAATGCTTCAATGCTTTTATAGATAAAGCGAGTATTTATAGAAAAATATAGGTTTCATAAAGCTAGCGAATTTTCTTGTTTAATATTTAAAAGTATGTGAGTGCATCATCATGAATGCAATGTCAACTTAAAAAACCATTTCATCCACTCACAAGTTAAATGATTTATAAACACTTAGTGGAAAATTGATTATTGCATTGCCATCGAAATTACTTCACCGACCTTCGTATCTTTCAAATGTTAGAAACGTTGATACTGTTCTAGAACGTGAACTGCACTAGCCGTCCGTGCCCTGCCTGCTAAGAAGATGCAACTAGTTAAACTCTGACTGACCTCGAAAAAGGTGGTACATAAACACTGGATTGGCGGATTAATTTATTTAATAATTCTTTACAACAAATTTAGACTAATATGTTTGCGTAGATATAAATATGTACAAGTAGCACGTAACAAGTTACCGGTTTTTATTCAAAAACTATTCGCATAATTTACGTCACTATCACGTTTCCACCATCTGTCACTATATCTAGCGAAATTTACCGCCATAGTATAAATTCACTCAGAAAACTTTCCTAGAGGTCGGATTCTCAAATGACTGCGGAATTATTTCCAGACGTGCTGAGAATTGAGATTACGTGGCCGAGTATTTTGTTATCTATAAACTTCATGTAATATTCTGAATAAGAATACTTTTTGCTATAAAATATATCTCAGTATGAGTTCTATTCAAAATATTCTGCAGTGTTGCCTCGAGAGCGTCACCGGTGGGAAACACAGGCCATATTTGCTTAAATTGAGGATCGAAATACTAATGCATTTCTACGCTGATACTGCCTGATTAGCTATCAAGTACCACGTACGTTACGTAGCGTACATTGGTAAACATTCGTGCAGCAACAAAAATAGATACATCTTCTTCATCCTAGCATTATTCCCGGTACTTTTATGTACCCAGGGTCTGCTTATTAATCTTATCCGGATTTGACAGGTTACTAGTTTTTACACGGAGCGATTGCCATCTGACCTCCGCAACCCTAAGGGCGAACCAGTAACTCATTGGATAAGAGCAATTTACATATCAAGAGTTAACGATTATTATCAGATGTTATTGATAATAACCGGGACCGACAGCTTAACGTGCTCTCCGAGGCATGGTGGGGAGACCCGCATGGACAAACGCCCAGACCAAGACAGAAATTTTAACAAACATCTGCCCGAGCAGGAATCGAACCCGCAACCGTCGAGACCAAAGGCAGACTCGCTACCCACAACGCCACAACGATGTCAAAAAAATAGATACATCATTTTCTTTTAAGTTTGGAAATTCCATACAGCAAATTCATAAGCATTATTTTCGTGTACAGTTAAAAGTTACATTAAAAAAGCTTTTTATGAGAAATTTCAAAAGAAAATCTCCCACCTCTTATATTAATGATGCTTCTACGCTGCTCCATTGCGGATTGTAGTGTGAAGAAGAACTCTTAATATTAGAACTAGATTTTTTTATTTACAACTTTTTAAATAAATTACTATATTTAAATTAATATATTCCGTACAGAAACGTTGTAGATAAGGTATTTTCACCGAGTTTCATTATATTAATTAATTATCTCGGATGTCAATCTCAACTAATTAATTACACCGCATTGAAAGGACGTTCTATTCAACTATTCTTAAGTGTTAGAATCAATCTTCATTATGAAAGTGCTTTCGTCTTTCAATGTTATAAAACTCAAATAATCTTCAGCGATTAACACGTATTAAAAAAGAAACAATAGTGTTGAGTAATTAAACTTTTCTATTTATTAGTTCACAATAATTATTCAGAATGCTCGATCAATAATAGTTATATACAGCTAAGCTATTTTAATAATTAAAATCAAAATCGAAAAAAGTTAAGTTCCATTAAATAAATCTCTCTCTCTCTCCGTGGCATTTATTATTCCCATCTGATGGTGAAGTCTGCCTTTCCGGTCTTTCTCTTCCACTTCGCTCTGTCGGACGCGTCCTCTTCGGTAACCTTGCAGAACTTTAGATCTTTTTTGACCACATCTGTCCATCTTGTCTTTGGCCGCCCTCTGGGTCTGGACCCCGTGATGTTCAGATTGGCCATAACATTTCCAACATAGTCAGGAGGTCTTCTTTTTATGCGCCCATACCAACGAAGTCTGCTCTCTTGCAGCTTGTCGGCGAGGTTGCGTACACCGAGACTGCCGCGGACGTACTCGTTGCGGATTTTGTCGAGTCTCGTCACTCCGCACATCCACCGAAGCATTTTCATTTCGGCGACTTGTATTTCGTTGGTTTGCCGCTGAGTTATGGCCCAAGTCTCACTGCCGTATGTTAGGACCGGCCTGATTATGGTCTTGTATACTAAGCCCTTGATTTTTACTGGCATTCGTCTGTCACAGGTTACGCCAGTCACTTCCCGCCATTTAAGCCAGGCCGCTGCTATACGATGCTGAATATTTGTGTCCAAATTTCCAGAAGGGTGTAATATGGATCCCAAATATTTGTATTCGTCACATTTTGTGACTCGTTGTCCATCGATGATAAGAGGTACCTCTTCTGAAACTGGATCGTTGCAAACCATGTACTGGGTCTTGCAATATTCAGTAGCAAGCCACCTTTCTGTAACTGACGCTTCCATTTTTCCAGAGCCTGCTTGAGTTCATCAAGGGTTGTCGAGCATATTACCACGTCGTCGGCATATATAAATGTCCAAGGTGCCAAGGACTGCGCATTTTCAGTGAGGGCATCCATCAACAAACAGAACAGATATGGACTCAGTACTGATCCTTGATGTACCCCCTCTGTAACTGTTATCGCTTTTACATACATTCGGCGTCCTTGTACATGTCGGCTATAATATCGATATACCGTTCTGGGATATTTTTCTTACGAAGACTCCACCAGATTGTTGCTCGAGGTAAACGATCGAATGCCTTTTCCATGTTTAAGAACGCAAGGTAAAGCGGTTTGTTCTTAGATCTAAACTCTTGGACAATCATGCTCACTGCGAACATCGGATCCACAGTTGATAAGCCCGGTATGAAACCATACTGGTTGGTTGATAAAGAGCTCTCCTGTCGTAATCGACCTTCTTTGATCCTTTAAATAAATCTAATAAACAAAATATTTTTAGGAAAATTACACAAAATTAAAATCAAAAGCCATTTTATCAAATAGATTAAGCCACTAATAATAATTATAGTTAGGAATCATTCCCAAGATATTGGACGAGTCTCCAATTGGAAACTAAATGTGAGGCCAGATCCGACAGGCGTTCTATACGAGCGTATAAGCTCGTTTTCAAAGCGCGTATATGCGCAACTTTAATAAGCCTCTCTACGCGCGTCCGGTATTTTGAAGGCCGAAATGAAGCAAAGCGTGAAAGAGCTTATGCCGAATCGACAGTATACGCTCGAGAAAAATGCTAGTCTGTAGCCGCCTTTAGTCTGTGATACATTTATTGTTTTTCGAAGTAAGATTAGGAAACTTAGTAAAAGTATACTATTCAAAAGTAAGTCGCTCAGGTCAGCAGGATAGCACTAATCGGTCAACTTAGTAACGCAAAATTCGTATTATCCAATTTTAAAGTATGTGAACCGTAGGACTTACCTATAATTGAATATATTATGTATGTGGTATATTCATCAACACCTGAATTGTGACGGGTTTTCTTCGACAAATAGCTTTATCTAATGGCTAATTATTTCTATTATAAACATAAGAAAAATGCAATTTGGAAAAAGTATCAAATATTTGAACAGTTTACCATTTAATTTGATTTCTCAAATAATATCTAAAGAAGTTTTTGGTTATTTAGGGAACATAATATCAATGTTGATATATCGTGGGAATAAAGTCTCCGACGATTGACACATGGTTTTATTAATATCACGAACTAAAGTTCTTCTGCTGCAGCTACTAATCAATTGAATTTTAAAACATTAAATATAAATTGCAATGCTATATTTTAGGACTCAATGAGGGCTCAGGTTAGTAGGTTCACCTCGGTTTTCTAAGTATAAAATTTTTACTATCCTACATTTTAATGTATTTTAATACTATAATTATTTGAAGGGATAAATAATAAAGAACCTAATAAATTAAGGATCACTTTCGTTGACATTTTCATTCACGCATAAAGATGACGGCTTCTAAAGTTCGAAGTTTGTCGGTGAAAGTTAACAAAAGTTTTATATTGTGTTTGCCCGAAATTTGGTTTCGACTTTATCTTTGTTTCGAAATGTTCTAGAGATAATTGCTTCTTCCGCTTTTACAATTATGCTTTCGGTTTAAGCATCAACTCCAAGCAAAGATATTATACAAGAATAGTAATGTTTAGTTTCAAAAAAACTTATAAAAACTAAACATAACAACTAAAGTAAAAATAAACTTTAGTGTAACTCACTATTGATCATATAAGAAAGAAGCCGTCACAATAATAACGAAAAACATACAAATATTATTATCTTATTAAATTAATTTTGTATGTACTTTTCAACCATTAAAATGATACTAAATAAAAAATATATTACAAAGCATGCCTAACCTAAAATAATATTAACAGAAAATAATTTATGTCATTTCTATTAGAACAAAAATTATTAGAAATGATGCTAAAATACATTTGGTGTTTTAATAAATCAAGAATATATAAATAACTATTATTAGCAATGTCTTCATTATGCAACACTAATAAATATATAAGTTACTTTATATTAGACGTCAGAAAAGAGAAAATAAATGTAATGTAACTGTACTAGATAAATTGTAAATTTAATATATGAATTGTGTGATGTGAAAGGCTATATTATTTAGAAGATCTCGTGACGTTAATAACTTAATACTATATAGTAGTAAACAGGCGAGTCAGCTTGGACGGGTCCAGCTCGATCAAGCTGTAAGCACGTTCTCTAAATAAACTAGTTATCTCCGTGGTTCAACTTACAGCTGCAGGCTACAAACTCAAGACAAAAACTTAGTTATTAGTATTGTTTTCTTCTATTAAAATGTTAAAGATTACATTTTTGGCAGTGAGGTTAGAAACTTATTAAAATAGCCTTTTCAGGAAATGTTAGAATTATTTTCCTATTGACTCTATAAGGTCGATTTTAGTATAAAATATACAATTGCATCAACATACCTTTATACATATACTATATTATATTTTAGTATTAGGTAGAAGGAAGTATCATTTTGTAACTTTCGAAGCGATTTAGCGTAAGAGTCCAATAAAGATAAGGAGGGTAAATAAAAACTATATAAGAAATTCAATAAAAATAAATGTAACTGATACAAAAAGTGCTTTTATAGATTGAATTTGCGCTTTAACAGTATTCGTTTTTGTGTAAAACTGGTTATTAGTGATCCAAATGTAGCAGAGATGGTATATTTATTGATAACTAATTATTACTTATTATTAATTAGTTATCAATAAATATTAACAAGTTAGCAAAATTAGCCTTTAACCCATTTATATATGACGTATAGGAATTGTAGCCAGATTTTTTCAATAAATTTTTTTATTATTATCAAGTGATTAGTGTTCGTATGTAGTTTCAGAGTTCGTCAGGTCGCCCGTAGGCCTCTGACTTGACTTTTCGACTGTTGTCAAAATGTCCACAGCCGGGACCGCCTTTTTACATACCCTCCGAAGCACGGAGACGCTCGGTTGAAATACCAATATGCGATCACTCAGCTAGTGACTGACCGCGCTTAAAGTTGCTTAACCTACCGATCGTTTACCGATCAATGGGTGCACTCGGTGATCGTCTCAATAAATAGTAAAACTGCACTTATGTCCTTTATGGTATCTATTCGATGTGACGACCCCATCGCCCGCTGTTGGGATAACCTCTGTCACAACAGAGATTATTCCACCAGTGCAATCAGTCACACTGGTGGTAGGTCTTTTGTTGCAAGAGGCCGGCTAGGTAGGTACCACCGCAGTGTCCAATATTCTGCCGCCAAATAGTAGTGTTCAGGCACTACTGTGTTCCGGTTTGAAGGGCATTGTACGCTAGTGAAATTACTGGGCGAACGAGATTTAAGAACTAATATCTCGAGGTTGGCAACGCGTGAGTGGCACCTACTAATGGTGCTGCAAGCGCTCATAGGCTGCGGCAGCCACTTACCATCAGGTGGGCCGTATGCTTGTTTGCCAACTTCTAACATAATAAAAAAATAAAAAAATTTCCGTGCCATATAAAATGTAACTTCGTGTTAACAACAGTTACATTTATATCAAACATATCCCCTAGAATGCAACCATATTGCTATGGGTACGGTCAGAGTCGGTGAAGGTCATCATGAGGAAGGAAAATACCAAAATTTCGAAAAAAATATTTCTTAGGGGAAATAGAAAGCTTTGCTAACTGAACAAAATATGGAAAAGGTTTTCTACACCCACTGTCTCTACGAAACAAATTATTTATAAGCAAATCCTCCAACTCTCTTGTTTTTTTTGAGGAATATAAATTTTGTTTGACTAAGACATTAAATTGTATATATAAAATTTAATGCTTTTTAGTTTTGTAATTAGTATTGTTATTTTTAAAAAAATACACAAAGATGGAATATATCTAGACCCAGCGGGGCGAGTTCGATTCCGCTCAGAGCAGATGTTTGCATTGACCATACAGGCAAGCGTTCTGGTCTGGGTGTGTTTATTCTGTTCTTGTGTATGTTTCCGGAACACAGAATATAACTATCATGACGACCGTTGAATGTGTAGCGTTTATTTATAGACAAATACTTCTAAGTATAAAAGAAAATTTATTTTATTTATGTTGCCATTATTATAAATACTAATACTAATAAATGGACGTAAATAAGCAATACCATGTCAACTCACAAAATTGAAAAAACTGAGTTATATATGCAGAAGTGTTGGTAAATGGCTGAAGAACATTTTTCTTTAATATTTGTAGGGTTTTAAGCTTTAAAACTTCAAAAAAGCCATTTTCTAATCATGCAATTTATGTATTATTTTAATCGTTTTGGGTTATATTATATACGAAATATGCCGTTTGTATACTTATTTTTTGTGAAAATAAGTATTAATAACTTACATATATCTGAAATTGCCAAAAACTTGACCAATACATAAAAAATTCATATAAAGCAAGTTGTTCAAAATCTTCAAACGCGTTTTTCTCGAAATGACATTCGTGTGGGTTGACATGATATTGCTTATTTGCGTCCAAATAACCATTTAGTTGTTAAATGGTCTAAGATGTTATATTAATTTTGCATATAAATATGTTTGTCAAATGTCATCGTTCAACTTCATACCGCTAATGCCGCTAATGAATTTGAGTTATTAATTTCAAACTTTCAAGACCTCAATTAATCGCAAAACTTTGTCATTGTTTTAAATTATCCGAAAAGTGGAGTGAAAGGATCTTTTAATGCTTATTATCTTCATAACTTTAAGCGAAATATCTTCATTACAGAGTCAAAGCATTATTTGACTCTCAACTACCTGATCTAATTTTAATATTTTATCATCTTTATACATAAATTATTACATTTTTAACAACTAGAACATAGTGTCAGAAAACAAAGACTTTAACCGTAAGCGAGAAAAAATGCTAGTCGTAATTCTAAAATATTTATATCCGCTAATCCTGTGGTGGTTCTTTGGTAGTGGTAGGGCTTAATTGGTGAAAAGACCACTCTTTAGTCGCGTTTCAAGGTCAGCCGGAGTATAATCAGTTGCATTTTGCGGGTAAGCAGAGCAAGAGTGGCAAGTGGAGTTCGCCTTTCGCATTGGTTTTAGCCGCCTTCGCATTTCGACTCTGCTTCGAAATACCATCAGGTGTACTAGAGTCATCTGTCACCCCTCTCTAAATATAAGAGTAATAATAATTAATAATTTACAATTTACAGTCTGGTATATTCGAGACAAAAGACGCATACGTTTATATTGAATATTGTAAATAAGCAAGAAAATAAATAAAATGTATTTATAACTTCACTTAAACAACAAATTTCCTTATACTCGTAGAGAGTTTCAGTAGGATCTTATTTAACTTTCCAGACTTACAATTACCATCACATTACATCCATCTTCGAATTCAATGACAGTAGCATCAAGTTACCATGAAGAGAATTAAATACCTTAACATTAATTACTGTTTCAAATGTCACAGTCAGTCCTCTGTATAATATACATACAAACTTAGTTCATTTAAACTAGCTTCGGTACGGATGGCTGCACTTTAAAGGATCTCAATAATGAATATGTGATACCTGTATAAGGATCAGTAATTACTCATTACTGGTCCTTATACAACTATCACATCAGTTGAATCTGTATATATGTATATTATCTAAATCAAAAATATAAAAAGGCAAACATTATATCGAAGACTTCATAACTCGACGCGAGAGTTACGGGCTCGATCCTGACCCCCTTGAGCTATTGTCATACCCACTCTTAGCGCAAGCTTCGAGCTTATTTGCAGGGTCAATAGGAATATTAGTAATACTTTGAAAATACATTGCTATAACTCTTTAATACAAATTACGTTCAGAGTTGCTTGATTTGCCTTTTTTAGCATGAATTACCTCCTCACAGAATATCGGACAGTATTCGTACTGTTGCATTCTGTTCGACGCGAAATCCTAACTCTTCTTTTACATTTCTTTTGTCTGCCTTTTCTCTCTCCTCATTCCATTTGGAAGTGTCGATATAGGCTACGGTGAACGAAAAAAGTCAATTGGATTATATGCTAGTTTGTCACATTTGTAAGAAATGTATTTTTTACTTTTGTTTATGCAAGGTTCACGAAATTATAGGAATTTTAAAAGAATTTAATAAAAGCATTAAGAGCAATAAATTAAGGAAACGGGTATAGAAGTCAACTTCTAATATATAAATTTATGAAAATTGTAAAACACGGATTTCTTCGTAGCTGGAAGCACAGTTTAATACAGTCTCATCTACGATTTTTCATTTCTGATGAAGATTTATTGGTATAATAACGTAGAAGATAGTATTTTCAAGTTATTTCTTTACCTTTTGGAATGTTATTTGTAATTTTCGGTTATTTTTTGGAGCTTACTTCATAAAAACCATATAAATTTTCATATAAAGATCATAAAGATGATATATGATATGGGGAATATGGAAATTTGGTGACGACTTAAATTTTACGAAAGAGATATTTGAATTTTAGACTAATTTTACTAAATAAATATAAATAAATAATAACGCTACACACTCAACGGCCCCCATTAAGATAGTCATATCCGGGAGAGGACGAAGACACCCAGACCGGAACACATGCCTGTTTAATCAATACAAACATCTGCTCTGAGTGGGAATCAAATTCGCGACCTGTGGAACTTAAGGCAAGTTCGTTACGACTGCGCTACAATGTCATCATAAACGTAAGAAAAAAAATTTTAATAACAAAAAATCGCATCTTTATCCCCGATATCAGTCTTAGTAAATGATTGATTGTCTATCGGCAAACTGTCATCTCGATCAGAGCGCAAACAATAAAACGCAATCTTCGAAATCTATTGATTCAGTAATGGTGATTAATTATATATAAATAATAATAATATGATTTGATAAAGGTCATTAAGTGTTAATCAATTAATTTTATACTATAATTTACATATTACGAGATACCTAGAAATTATTATTAGCAGTTATTATTTTTTTATACAATCCTTAAATTATGTTCACTTTAATACATATTGGATTATATTATGGCATGCTATTATATAAGTATGCTTATAAAAAATCCTTAAAGCTTAAAAAAGATTTCTGGTGTAAAATTGATAATTCGAGGATACGACATTTCCATTTCTGTCATCTGAAATTTTGTTCTAACTGCTCGATGCTCTCTGAGCTGCCGCTGATAGTGGCAAGGACATTATAGTTAAATTAATATCTTTTTTTATTAGGGTTCCGTAGCCAAATGGCAAAAATTTCGTCATGTCTTTCTGTCCATCCCTCCGTATGACACAGTCATTTTACTCGCAGATACTATTAGCTCTATCTATACGAAATTTAGTAAATAGGTGTATTATATGAACCACTACATAATTTTGTAACGAAATTCTAAAATATATAAAAATTAAGAATAGCAGTAGTAGTTACATGTAGGGACTTGTAACTAATGATTGAAAAAAAAATTCAACTAATAGCAACGTGCGAAATATCTTTGGATAGGTCTTTCAAAATTATAAGGAAGTTTGATTTTGACGTTTTTTTCATTAAGTCATTAGTTATTGAGATATAAAGTCATAAAAATTATGTAACCCCCTCCATTCTAACTTTTGAACTATGGGATTTAAAATTCTGGAAAAAATTGAGCTTGTAGGACATCAAATAAATATTTAACCACATTTATTTTGAAGAAGATTTTTTTCATGTTTCTTCTAAATATTTACTATAAAATACCAACTTATTTTTGCGGTCGTTTTTTTTAAATCCATTCGTTGCTCAAACTTTTATTTTACTTTTGAATTATAACTGTTAGCGAAAATTCTTATACTAAAATTCTGTATGTTGAACTCAAATCATTGTTACGTTTACAGCGTTATAAAGACAAAAAATGGTTTCGTGTCGGCTTTTTTATTTATAGTGTAATGATAATGTTTTTTTCTTATATTCTGTTGACAAAAAGGCTTATTTACAAAACATTGTCCAATGAAAATACAAACGAAAATGTTTATTTTCGAGCGGAAATCTGACTAACCAACACCACTCAACCAGGAAAAAAAACATCGACGAAGATTTTTATGCATGAATGAATAAAGTTTACAGTCACTCGGCTTTAATATTGTGGGTTCTTTTTTGGTAAATTACGTTGAGAGAAATGTATGTAACCTTTCTTATTTAATGATAAGGAATAAGTGATGTAGTAATGTAAACTTTTCCCTCGTTCTTCTTCATAAACATTTTGTATACATTCCTGTTTTATCAAGCTGTTTTAAATCGGACCCACAATGAGACTTTGACGTGCCAAATACTTAATGCACTTAATTCTATCTGTTGTTATATACAACATCAAACTCTATACATCTTATAATATATAATACATATTTCAATAAAAATAACTAAAGAGCACGTGTAATTACAGGAAAAACTTAATCAGAATCCAATTCGTATATTCGAGTCCTCGTTAACACAAAATACAGGACAGCATACAATATGAAATATTGTAGTGTATGTGTTCATAAATTGTTGTCAGCCAACACTTATCTCTAACTACTGTCATATTTATCAACACACCTGTTTGTAGAGTGACATAAAATGTTTTATGGCTTTCACTGAAATTAAATTTGGGTAAAATGTATGATGGTGCACATTGAGCACACTATAAAATGAGAGGTTTCGATAGAATATATCTGAAACAAGGGATACAGTGAATGAATAGATCTATTACATTTTCTAACTATGTAAAAATAATTAATATTATTTTCAACTCTATTAAGGTACTTGCTACATGCTATTTAGGAAAATATATTCAAGTGCTACATTTATTTTTATTCAGGCAGGAGACTCAATTGATGTTACGCGATGACCGCCGCCCATGTAAATCTGCAATACCATAGCTGCACCTGCAGATGCGTTGCCGACCTTTAAGGAAAGAATAGGCTCTACTCTTGAAGGTTCCCAAGTCGTATCGATTCGGAAAGCGCTGGCAGAAGTTGGTTATTCAGAATGGTAGTTCGAGGTAGAAAATTAAGAAAAAAATCATAATGAATATAGTTTTAGATTTAACAGATTGACTGTTTGTGTACTGTATACAGTAATTTTGGCAATTTCAGACCTTGTACACACATCCATACAAATACATTACAATTCAAGTTAAAATATGTGGAAGTAGCAAAACTAGGATTGTTATTTCCTGTTAAATCTATCATCATTAACTGTCCAGGTTAATTACGTGCAACAAAAAAGCACGTTGCAAAAGTGTAGAAATATTTCATGACACCATTACTCATGTTTATAGCACCCCGAGAGAGATAAGGTCAGAGAGCTTATACAATTTTTCAAGACTGTACGTATAAATAGCTTTTTCATGACAGATGCTTAGAAATTTTACTGGAACTTCCTTTATCAAGAATAATAGTGAATTCGGCGACAAACGAATTATTAAACCACAATTTTTTACCAATTAACAAGTTGCAATCTAAAAAGGTACTACATACTTTGATTTCAATTACATATATTTGATTATGATTTCTACTTTTTCAAAATACCCGGAAAATTTGACCACTTTTACAACGTAACTAATTTAATATAAATAATATTTGAAACGATTAAGGTTATTTATTTTATGTAACCAGTGTTTTTAAAATGTATTTTCAAAAACATTGGTATTTATGTAACCAGTGTTCATTTTAAATGTAATTTAAAAACACTCATTACATAAATACTATTTCATGAAAATAAACCATAGACTTTTCACTAAAAATCTTTATCAATAGACGCAACGATTACTTTTGATTACGATTTGAAATAATATTGTGACGTTTACTTAAAATAAACTATAACAATTTATAAAGCCAACATTGGAGAGAAAAAAACAATTTATAAAAACGATCTTAAAAATGAATAATAAAAACGAAAACGAACCTGACGAAATAAAAGACAATTTAAATGAATCGTTAAGTATTGTTGAGATTAAGCCCAGAAAGTCTTGTGGTGTTTCAACTAACATGTTCAGAGTTCTACGCTTTGGTAGTATCTTACAGACATGGGCTGAAGTATCTAAAATTAATTTCTTGTCCGCTCTAACGCTTGATGATGTTCCTAAGGGTATGTATTAACTTATAAAGCTGATTTTTAAAAAGGTTTTTAAAATAAATAATAAGACTAACACTGATTATATAATATGTATATAATCAAAGGACTTACACGAACAATGCACGCTAATCTAAGCAATCAACGCCGCTTAGTTGTGTGTTACATTTATCAGCATAGACCAGAATTTAGCTGAATGGTGGACATACTTATGAACATCGTAAGCTTAAGCATCCGTAAGCATGCGTACGCATCCTACGGCACACTTTGACGGCTGGTTAATACTGTAACGTGTTATATCGAGTGATACATTTACAAGCATTTAAAACAGAAAAATGTGAAATCTGAATCGATGCTGAAATGAGAATTGATGCGTAGGCATCTTTATACAAAATAGCTATCTTCCTAAGAGAGAATGCTGATCGATGCTGATATAGATAATTTAGGCCTAAAGGCATATGTTGCGCAAAAGTACTAAATAATCTCTTATAAATTCAGGAGTCCTCCAGATTCCTTCATCAGATTACCAAATATACTTAATATCCCCTTGGAAGAATTAAAAATAAACGCTGAATCAATCGCAAAACATACACATATAGATTCACTCTCCAGTCACATACAATGCATTCTCCACTAATTTGATAAAACAACTCCATAAAGTTCAATTTTACTTACAAATTGTTGTAAGTTAATTTACTCATGCGTTAAACTTTGCAGAACAGAGATACAGAAGCATAAGTTTCCTACCGAAATTCGCTACAAATGCTACGAGCGGTACTTTGATGTCAGAGAAGATTAACCCAGAAAGTACTGTTATTCAGCATGTATGCATACTAGAGTTTAATATCATTTTATTTTATGTGCCATGTATTTTTTTTTCCGCCACACGCCAACGGCTTCAACAGAGCAGTACTACCACAAACAATATACTTGTGAAGTAGCAGTATTCGTTCTTTTGCTCTTCGCTCGACATCTTGTGTAAGCGCCGGAGGCCCAAATTTTAGCCTCTCTATCCTTTCCTTTTCCTCCCTTTGCTCTATCCTTCTTCCATTGGATCGGCTACGTCCCTCATAGTATCAACTTCTTATTTATTTATTTAAATCAACAGTAACAAATAGGCTTAATCTAATATATAAAATTCTCGTGTCACAATGTTCGTTCCCATACTCCTCCGAAACGGCTTGACCGATTCTTATGAATTTTTTATGCATATTCAGTAAGTCTGAGAATCGGCTACTATCTATTTTTCAAACCCCTCAGTGATAAGGGTGTCCACCCCAAAATTTTATTTTTAATTTTTGGAGAAAATTTTTATTTTTATTTTTTTATTATGTGGCATTGAAAAATACATACGACCCTAAATTTTCACTTTTTTATGATCAACCCCTGCTTTTTAATAGCCTTATTAGTCAATCAAAAACTTTCACCGGGTAGAGGGCGCTGCTATCGGGTCCCAGATTTTTCGGGGCAGGACAACGTCTGCCGGGCCCGCTAGTCTTAATCTACATTTTATTATTCATGGCATATGTTATACGTTTTTTATATATTTGTAAACTCCTATTAAATACATCAATATCTGGATGTGCAATGAGAATGTTATTAGCCAACCGAATTACTATAGGAGAGCTATCCTTGCTATCTTATCGCTCCTTGTCAATACAAATGAATGTATATATATATTTATATTTTTTTATTATTTTTTTATAAAAGAATACTAGCAATGCTTTTTTAATGGCATTACTAATATTCCTATTGCTTATTTATAAGCTCTAAGCTTGCGCTAGGAGTGGGTACGACAATAGCCCAAGGGTGTCAGCATCGAACTGAGGCTTATTGAGGCTTCTATGAATATATATCTAGGTATGAATGAATGACAAACGTCTACAGATTGAGGTAATGGATTACCAGGAGGTGAGCCGCACGAGTGGGTTGTATTTATTATGATATAAAAAATATATCGACCAAAAAGTTGTAATATGTATAGAACATTTCTAAAACAGAAATTTTTCAGGTAGTCTTTACCGCTTAATTATAATATCTAAAAATGAATTGTGAATGTAGTCAAGCATCGTTCAATCTAATTGCATTAGACTCTCTAGTTTTTCAAACGAACTCAACAGTTTTACGAGCATAACAACGTCGTTAAAATAATGTCCAAAAAGATTTTCACATTAAAATTTCGTCATAATTTTCAGTTTCCTCGTTTTGTGACGTCCCTGTTGAATGAAGAGCAATTATGGGGATGTTATTATACCTTCCCAGAACTATATGACGATATCTATTCACCAGTTGTTCCTATAAGAAATATTGCAGATGTCCCGGAGATTGAAGAAGGCGTACTTACTAGGGATATGGTGACTCCAAATCTTACTTATTTGAAGCGATCACCTATTCTAGGAGATTACGTCTATATTAAATTAAACTTATCTTCATATGTAAGTTTTATAATATTTATTATAATTACGTTTTAATAAATATTTTATAATTAATAGATAACTTAATATATAACTTAATATATAAAGGTCGACTGAATTATTAAACCGGTTTCCCTAAAAACTATGATTATGTTGTTTCAAAAACTGATTCGTTGAAACCGGAATTCATTTAAAACTTCGCTCGCTACCAACCCAATTTAACTCCAAACATCCCTAAAATCGATATTCCTTTATTTAGGTGATTTTGTTTTCTGTATACTTTCTCAAGTTTTTTTAAATATTCATAGTCACTTTTGAATAAGAATATTTTAAATTGAATAAGAAATTAAGAGTATACCATGAGATGTAAAAAAGAGTATAGGTATATGTATCAAGAATTTAAATTTATTAACTATTAAGCTGAACATCGTTCGAAAACATAAAAAGCAATCAAAATCGGATGTTCAGAAAGTACAATAATTTTGCTCTTTTATTTTTAGTCTCTAGTGGATATTGGTGTACTAAAACATTACAAGTATCTCGTTTATCTCGATCTTTCATCTAATTTAATAACTGATCTGAGTGTGCTTTCAAACCTTCTCTATTTACAATATCTCTCAGTGGATTACAACAGATTAAAAGCAGTATTGGATTATGAAACACGTAAGTAAAATGAAAAAAAAATTGCTATACGAATAATTATATAAAAAATACACAAACAGATTTTTTTAAATATTCTATTATAATATAGATTATAATTTTTTTATTCGAAACCTTTATAATCGTGCATTTCATAAGCATTTTACCCATGTCTCCACCAATTTTTAACAAATCATTCAAGACAAACACCTGTACATCATTTTATAAAAATATAATATTTTAAAATTCAACTAAAAAATCTTTTTAATTTCTTTTATTATTTACTTAATAATCTGTTTCCAGCGCAATGGTTTTTAACTGAAGTACACTACAGGCACAATTGCGTATTGAGTATTCGTGACTTGAGTGATTTTTGGTCGATTACAATATTGGATTTATCACATAATAATATAAAATATATAGGTGGTCTCAAAAATTTAAGGTAAGGCATACAATTTCTTAACACTTAAACACTTTTTAGATTAAGAATTAGATTTACAAGAAACAGATAAAATATTTCTGCACTCTTAGGTTTGCAAAATAAAAGAAATTTTACTTTAAAATTACATTGTTGTGTCTGACTTTATTTTCTACAAGTATCTGGTTTTTCTTGTTACTTAAATCATTGTTTAATTCTTTATAATACTTTATGACATTATTTCAAAAGAAGAAAGTTTTCATTTATGATTGCATGTATAATATCCACCGTTCGATAATCCACCGTTTTTCGACTGAATTTGATGATTTTGGATGGAAGTTTATGCCTTCAGCGCTTCCACTCATTGAAAGAAACGTAACAGTACCGATACTGGTACTCCACGTCGATATTCTGTGGCAGGATTAAGAATAGATATGTATGATGTGGTTGTGCTAATAAATAAATAAATAAATAAATAAATAAGGATTCTGGGTAGTACTTCCTAGGTCAAGGCGGCTCTATCTGAAAACAACAAAACTTATCCAATATATTTTCTCTACAATATAACAAATATGTATCATGTATATTTGCATTTAGATATTTGCGACGCCTCGATCTGTCTTTCAATCACATACAGCGCCTGGAAAATTTAAGTCACCTGCGTCTTACGTGGTTGGACGTTTCTTATAATAATATATCAAGTTTCGAATGTGGGCCGGATTTAGGACTCTGGACACTATTGCATTTAGAATACGTTAACTTGAACGAGAACAATTTATCATCTTTGAAGATATTTTCGGACTGCACAAGGTTTGTAATGTAATCCAAATCTCAGGTCGTTGTGATAATTAATATAGAAACATAATACCATACTATATACACGTAACAAACTATCATATTTGTGCGTTTTCGTGATCTTCAGAATGGTGTGTAAATAGTTAATGTGTAAAAGTGTAACAAAGAAAAAACAGAAACAAAATCTCAGATTCCCATATATATTATTTACTTTGAGATGTCAAAATGGAGAAATTTGAAAATCATTTTATGAAAGACTTGCTGTACCCGCGGTACTTTCGTTGATATAGTTTTTTTTACAATCCCATGGTAACCTAAAATTTTTTTCGAGATAAAAATTATCCTGTGTTAATCCAGGTAAAAACTATCTGTGTTTGTGTATGTGTACTTCTGTTTTTTGTTGTTATTATCAACATTTTCTGTTATTATTATCATCATCATCATCATCAGTCTCTCCTAAAGTACGACATGTTACTCGATTCACTGATTCACTGGTGGTTCTTTTGTTGCAAGAGGCCGGCTAGGTAGGTACCAGTACCGCAGTGTCGGATATTCTACCGCAAAGCAATAGTAGTCTTTGGGATTACTATTTTCTGGTTGGAAGGGCAGTGTAGGCTAGTGAAATTACTGAGCAAAGGAGATTTCAAAACCAATATCTCGAGATTGGCAACGCGAGAGACACTGCTTACCATGAGTTGTGGCCAACTATGGGTATGGCTTGCTTGCCAGCTTAGTGACATGAAAAACAAAAAAAAAATGTTTCGTCTTTAACATTTAACATTTTCTTTATTTTAGGTTGAGAGAAATACACGCTCGCAACAATAATTTCAGTCTGTTACTAGACTTAGCGGTGTACATGAGCAACTTAAGAAGTTTAGTGTTTCTCGACCTACGCTCGAACCCCGTGTGTAGTGTGCCTGGATACAAAGATGTAGTCTACAACACGTTCCCTTTGCTACTAAGCTTTGACTCTAAAGATGTAGATCCAGTTGAACAGGTACGCTCAAATTGAACAGTCTGCATGTAAACAGGACTGAATATAGTATTCCAAAACTCCTAAATTATAAATATTTTTGTAAAATCGTTTCTTTATTACCAAACTTCCGTCCGTCAGTCCGCGTGCTGTATCTCGTAAACCGTAACAGGCAGAGGTTCGAAATTTTTACACAATGTTTATTTATGTTGCCGCTATAACACCAAATACTAAAAACAAAGTTACATTAAAAAGGCGGAACCCCAAAAAAGAAACTTGATATTTTTATTCTACAGTAGTACGAACCCTTTTGTGCGAATCCAATACGCACTTGGTTGGTTTTTTGATAATTTAAAAAGCCATTAAAATACAATACTTTGAATGTCATGTTTATTTATATCGAATGAAGAGCCTAAAAATACGTTACAAGCTTGCTAGCTAGCTCTAAAAATGAAATAAAATTATAAAGTAGCCTATGACCTATCCAGTAACACCGTAGATTCTATATGCATATTATGTTGTGATATACGCATATTTATAAGTTTTTTTGTCACCTTAGAGATCATCTAAAATGGACATGGCACCAGATATAATAACTTTTGCAACCAATCGTCTTCTCCGCTTGTTATACATCCAACAATTGTCCAGATCACGCGTGTCTCGATTCGTCCCACCAGCCGATACTACAGATATACCTATAGTGGTTATTGTTGGTTATGAAGGTGTTGGAAAAGGTATTATTAATATTTAAAGCGTTCTGGTTAAGACTAAGGTTTGATTACTATTTTAATTTAGAGGTATTTCTTAAAACGTTAAGTTAAACACAGTGATTCGATTAGAAGATTTCTCCTGTTCAATACATTACAGATATACCGTTTTAATTGCCGAGGTACATATATTAGACTGACTGACTGTCCAATTTGCATAAGCGCAAGTAAAGGAGCTTAGTAAATGAAAAAGATTTAATAACCGAGGTATAAATATATTATATGTCATAAACTGACTAAAAAGGTATCGATTTTCTAGAGCGCAATAATGGCTAGCTTAGTAAACGGAACATTTAAAAAAAAATACTGGACAGAAAACAAGTATCTAAGCATTTACTTCATCAATAAGGAACACTGAAACACTATTCTTAACTTGACTAGAGATAGATTATGCACTGCGTAATCTATAAAAAACTACATCTATGTCTATTTTATTAAACACCGCACTGTAAAAACAAAAAAATAAAAGGCTGTACGAGCCAAGATGGTATCAAGAGCCAAAAGACATTAGTAGCACGCTATTAATGGGGGAACAAACAATTTCAAGTATAAAAAGACTAGTTTCAGTTGTTGTTTGGCTGAACGCCGAATCGTGGCTTAAACTTGTTATATATTGCTTGCGACATTTTGGGTAATGAACCGAAACTGAATTTTAAAATACGTACTTGGTTTCATTAAAAAAGTCTGTTCAAGCATATTAATTGGAACGGAAATGTTGAAATTGTCTTCATGACAATGACTTTCAAGCATATTAATTGGAACGGAAATGTTGAAATAGTCTTCATGACAATGACTATTTCAGTTGCAAATGGTTAATTTCTTCTTCTTTCTAGCGTTATTTCCGGTATTAGCCAGGGTCACAATACAAACATCCGCCTCGAGTGAGAATCGCAACCGTGACCGTTGAGGCTAAAGGTAGCTTCTCTACCAACACACACAACAACACAAATTAAATATATAAATGTTTTCTATCAATAGTCTTTCGTTTTTTGGTATGGCTGAACATATCCAGTCCAACTAGTTTCTAAATATTAAAAAAGAAGAAAGTTTTAGAACTTTTAGCTAT
The DNA here is from genome assembly GCA_023373885.1 of Hestina assimilis. Classification (NCBI taxonomy): domain Eukaryota; kingdom Metazoa; phylum Arthropoda; class Insecta; order Lepidoptera; family Nymphalidae; genus Hestina; species Hestina assimilis. Next base: position 9,730,131 of record CM041754.1, read on the forward strand.
TAAAGCGCTTTCGACTTGAAAGCGTATTAATACGGTCCACAAACTTTTTTTGGAAATGAAAGCGTAGATTGACAAAATCACTATTTCAAAATTACTTTACATATTCTTATAATATTTAGAGCCAATATTTTAAACTCCGGCGACGGTCGATATAATATCGTTAAAATCAGTGGCGGATTTACAAATTTTCAAGGTATATGCTGTAAGGTTTTTGCCGCCCTTACAATTGTCATGTCCTAGATTATTTTTACAATCCAACAAAATGCCGATTGCTGGTTAGGGGGCGGCAAACTAGCTGTTTTATTTTAGAATATGGAAGTTTGCTACTCAGAATGTACAGTGACAAGTAAAACATCAGAAAACCGTCATCAAGAAATCTTTTTGATCTTTGTACCTACCTTATGTAGCAAAAATAATTTAGTCCCATAATTTCCCACCTCTAAAATCTGCCGCCATAGGCTCAAGTCTACTCAGCCTGCTGATAAATCCGCCACTGGTTATAATGTTTACGTCTATATTCTATAACAGCGTAATACGTTACTAAACAATTATAAAATTTGATACAAAAATTATCTTTGATACAGGAACGTTAGCCCGTCGTCTCGCAACAGAATGCAGTTCAAACGTAGAACTGGCATTACAGCACACCACAGCTCACCACTTCACAAACCATTACAAACTTATAACGAGGCAAAAGTTTGACGATATGCTTCTCGCTGGGGACCTGTTAACTTATAGTGAATTGGACGGCGAATCATACGGACTAAGTAAGTATAGAGAAAACAAAGTAAATACTTCTTAGTAATCAAATAAATGAATATCTTTATGTTTATAAGAAAGTTTATAGTTTCTCCTTCTTACATTTAATATCTAATATAAAGGTTCATGAATGTTTTATATATGTAATATTCTAATACTAATATTAGTAAAATCTATTTTGTATTAAATAGTCTGATTAATTATTATCATTGAGGAGGAAGAAGTAACCTTATACGTACATCAATCTGAACATAGGGACAGATAGAAAAGGGGTGATGCGCGATGAAGGCTTACAAAATGAAACTTTCATGTCATACTATTTAAATACAAACAAAAAGGCAGATAAAAGATGTATTTCTGAACGTTAATATATTTGACTGTTTCTTTTATAAATATAATGTTGTTCTGCAGGTCGTGAGGAAGCTTACGTAAAAGACGGCAAAATAAAAATCGTCACGATGGACTTAGTAGGAGCTTTAATGTTGAAACTACGGGGATATAAACCATATTTGATATTAGCCACTTGCTTTGACAAGCAGACGATGTATAACAAACAGCAAGAACGGAGAGAGTAAATTTATAAACGTTTTTAGAAGCTTATATATATTATAGCTTATAGCTTAGGTGTACTCCTAAATTAATTTCTATATAAAATTAGGCTACCTGATGAAAATCATGTAACTCATTTTTATTGGTAAATCCAGTAGCTTTAATATGCTTTTTTACCCGATAAACGTGGAAGAAGAAAGTGGATACTGAGCAAAAGGAAGTACAAAAAGTGGTTAGGAATTATGGCCTACGACAATCACGAAACGAAATACTGGATAGAAACGTAGAGCTTATCCATAGTTCACGTTTAAAATCCGGCTAAGTATATCTAAGTTTTCAAATGATTGATATGTGTTTCAATTTTATTTCGTGCTGAACGGTGAAAGAAAATATTGCTAGGAGACCTGTGAGATGCATGTCCTAAAAGAAATTCTCTAAAACATGCAAACCCTATCCACAGTAGAGCAGTGTGGAGGTTTAAGCTCCTAATCCTTCTTTTTAACAGAGAAGTTTCCCAGTTGTGGCCACTAAAAGGCTGTTAGTTTTACTTTAGTGCTACTACAAATTAATTTGGATATTAATATCGATATTGTGTAAAGGTAATAACTTAACCGCTTGGCCCAATTATGCCCTATATAAAATGGCTGACATTATTATTTTAATTTTAAATATATTTTCTGTCGTGATGATTTATAATTGTATACTATAACAGTGCAAGGAACACAATAAACGAACGAAAAATAACTATATTAGAACCAATGGAAATATCGACATTACAAGTATTACTCTCTGGTCGCTTAATCATTAATGGTATACTCAATGAAATACTGCAGGTATTCTTAGTTCTGATTGTCATAAATGAGTTATATACGTACACTTACTATATACTATGGACAGGCCCTTCCATACCGACAAAATGTGAAAACTTCCCTCATAATAACATTCGACCCTAACGCAACGGAACGAAGTTAGTCACACGCTAACTTCAGTCGATTTAGCTGCGAGTTTGTGTAGTCACTTCGTTTTGTTAGGAAGACTAGCTAGTCTTACATTTTGTCTGTATGAAAGGGCCTGTCCAGTGTACATATTGAATATGACTGTTTATAATCAATTTTAGAACTTCTAAGCACTATACAGCGAGTTTATATAATATTTTCAGACGTTTCCCGATGAAACAGAACACAGTGAATTCGTTATGGGATCCGAGTGTTCTCTATTGGTTGATAGCGAACACAGGAAGAAAAATACAGTCAAGGTCGTAGACAGAATTGCATTGAATATTTCCGTGAGTACATCATAATTATTGGGGCATAAGGGAAGCATAATCCATAGGTTTGAGATTGAAGGAGGCGGATTATAGGGCCTGGCGATCAAGGGGTGAAAGAAGATGGTTAAGGGAAAAGCGACTTTACCTCATGCCTGTGTCGTCGTTGTCCGCGGGGGTGGTTATTCGAACCACCCTTTGGAGATTCGTTAAAAGCAACACCCTTGTAAAATTTTCAGCTTCCTAGATCCAAGAGTTAAGGCTGGGTATTAATCAGGTTTTCTGCTTTTATATACTTATATAAACTGTATAGAACAACTATAGATAATAATTATTATTATTGTTACACAATGATTGATTTCAGTCTTGAAAATAATTACTTACATAAATATTTTCAATACTTAGATGAAAAAAGGCATTTTTTTTAGTAAGTCATTCATTTATATTCATAAACGTATAAATTAGCTTGGTGCTTTTGAAATTGATGATTGATCCTACTTTTTCAATTAACCATATTACTTTTTATAGAGTTCGATATCTCTTGATGGTCAAAAAAACGAAATTGACAAATCCAGTTGCGTTGATTCCAGTCTTTACTCCCTTTACAAAGAACAGCCAGGCATGGATGAATACGTAAGCGACGTTTACGGCCTAGCCCCCTTTCAAGAAAAAAGCCAACCTAAGAGGTATGGACAAACTGAAATACTTTGTTACATAGCATGTTATAAAACTATGCCCATTAATCATTTATGTATTGACAAGTCTTAAATGATAATATTTTGATTTTAGACCTTATAGTTCCCGCCCTTCAACCAATAAACAAGAACATGCAAACGTACTTCGTAAGTGCAAATTTTTAATAAGCCCTATGTGTAATGGTGCTTTAAATTTTAATTTCAACGTCAATTGAAAATGAAACGATTACGTCTGATTGTCGTTTAATCTTTATATTAGTAGTAGTATTTAAATCGGTACAATTATGGTAGAACCATTTGGTTCTATTTTGAGCAGTCATTGTACTACACATGTAACTGGTAACCAGTTAAACCTTGATAAGCGTAATAAAAAGAATGAGTCTGTTATTGGACCACTGTTGGGCCTTCTCTTCTGTTAAGGGCAAGTTCGAGGAGCTGAATGCACATGCTGCTCTACTAAGGTTTGGTATCAGGACGTCTTCGAAAATAGGCAGGTTTCCTTGCGATATTTTCCTTCACCGCTACATACGAGAGGAATTCGAATTAAGCACTTCAAAGCTCAGTGATGCTTGCCCTGGATTTGAAGGTACATTTGAAGTCTGCAATATGCATGTGTCCTCATTCTTATATACGAACTGGATATTGTATTAAAATTTAGTTATATTTACTCAATATGTATATAGATATATATTTGTAGGTGGCCGTTGAGTGTGTTGCGTTTATTTATTTATTTACTTTAAAATATTTATCACTTCAGGTCTACAAGGGAGTAGGAAATCTTCAAAATCCGTTGCGTTCACATCTCCCGAGAACTCAGACGTGTTTGATAAAGAAATTGATCCTACTGGATTGTTGGTCGAACCCCAACTGGAAAACGAGAGTAATTATACAATTTTTCTTAAAACCCAAAATAGATTACTATAAAACATAATGACTAAACAATTAATGCGAAAAAATTTGTTAAGAGAAAATTTAACATCGAAGCGAAAATTAAACATGTATAACAAATAAAAACGGATTACACTTTACTCAACATAAATTACCTTAAATCTTTTCATCTCCTTATTAAATTGTTCAAAAATATTTATGTAAATATTATTTTTTCTAATAGACAAATATCACTATACTTATTATTAGATATAAACACAAATTAAAAAAAACGTCGTCTATAGAAGTAACTATGATTTACTAAAACCACTCAGTTTAAAAGATTTTTTTTTTTTATTTAGGTATACCTATGAAAAATAGTTTAAAAAATAGTTGATTTCAATTTATTTCATAGATGAATTTAAGTGAAATTCGTTCATTGTAGTGGAGAATCTGCTACAGCAATCATTTAGCGCCAAGGCAGCGTGGCCGCATGCAGATGGCATCAAACCGCAGGATTCTGACCTCTGGCTTGCGTTCCTATTGGGAAACGGACTATTTCACACGAGAAATACGAATACCACGACCTATACTAGTAAGCTTATTTTTCAAGTGCGACGATAGTAATTTTTATTGGATAAAAAAATTTGAAAATACGTAATTCTGCTTAATTACGACGACCGTTTGGGCACAGCTGTAGCAAACTGTCGCGAGTTCGATTCTCGCTCGAAGCAGATGTTTGTATTGACCACGTGACCATTCACCACGACCACGTGTGTTTCTTAGACCATTTAACATAGGAATGTCAAAGGTGTGAATCTGTAATCCCGACATAAGATATCACTCTCCTAATGGCTACCGTTGGTTGTGTATTTATCAAATTATGTCTTAAATTACTCACGTAAATTGTATATTGTGAAAAAAAATTAAAGAAAAACCAATGCATACTGTAAAAATCTTATTTACAGCCGATCAACTCCGCAGGGAAATTAAAATAAACGGCCCAGATTTTATCGTTAATGAACTGGGACAAACCCAAGAGGTAAATAAATAATATAATCTCTAATGGAAATTGTTTTGATATACATTTTCATAAAATACATATTTAATGTATTTGGAATTCGCTAATCTATTCTTAGGTAACTCAACTTTTACTAGTATAAAACTCATTACCAACGGTGACGACTAACCAATACCACGAGCTTTTAAAATATAATAATATGTAGTGTTTATTTATTTAACTAATTATTAGGGCTCTTTTCTATATCATAGAGACCGTATTCTAATTTTTAGTGGTACTGACATTATGTACAAAGGTCAACATTTTGTGAGATGAGTGTTAAAATTCTCAAACAGAATAGAATTCGATTTAAAAAAAATGTATAACTAATACTTGCAAGTTTCAGGATTAATACAATGACTCAGCTATTCTCGTCAAACGCCCACATAAATTATTACTACCATTTGCATTTGTATTTTGTATAAAAGTAGTTTATGAATCGCGCCTGAGACCCAGCGACCTCGAAATCATGAGTCGAAAGTTCCTGACTTTAAATATACAAGACCACAAAGGGGACCTGATTATTCAACTTCTGATAAAAAAATGATGTCCCCAAAAAGAAAAAATCATATTTCATTGCTAGAAGACGTTGTAGTACAGCAGCAATGAGCCAGCAATAAGCGCCACAGGTCATATAAGCATGTAATCCGGTGTGGGTGTGTTTGTCCTTGTCTTTGGGTATGTTTCTGTCCCCCCGACACAGGATATCACCTTATCACAGGATGGGGGCCCTTGAGTTTGTATTCTTTATATATTTATAGTCGCACTGATGTATATCTCGGCTATTATAAAGTCACGAAATTTAATACAGACTAAATTAAATATCCTAATTCCAAATAGGAAAAAACGCTTCATGAAATCAATTTCGAAGATATTATGGGGGATTTATATTACTATTAAAAATCAAAGAAACAGTATTTCAGACACTAAAGTATGTGATATACCTTAAAATATAACTGTTTTACTTAAAATAAAGAAATAAATACAATATAAAATATAAAAAACTGTCTATGATAAATATAGTTCCTTAAATGTAACTTGAACCAAAATGGCCGCTTCTGCGCAGGTACAATAATGGACAAAAATGTTAGACAAAAATATTGGTTTCGTCTTATTTAAATCGATTCTTTATAAAGTAGGAAAACGGAATGAAGTATATAATATAGTTATTATTTCTTCTAAAGTCAATTATTTATTTATTTATTATCGTGATTAATTACTTAAATCGAATAAAACAAATAAATAATATAGAAAAAAGGTATCTATATTTAAAAAAAAATTAATGTACATTATTAATAGTGAGACAGACTTCTTCGTATCTTCCGCAGTATTATTCAGAGAATTAGTTATATTATTTTCTTTTAAAAATAACTATAAACGTCAAATACCATCCTTCTCTCCCGTCTCCTTAAAGTTGATTGTGGTCGAGGCATTATCTTGAAATAAATGTTAACACACTTGACAAAACTAATTTATATTCTAATTTATTTTTTAATAATTTATTATTAAAGAACTAAAACAAGCGAGTGTACTAAACCCGGCCCCCTCATACCGCATACGGTTGAGACCCAAAAACGTGTTACTGCGCAGGGTTCAAGTTACATTTAACAGACTATAATAAACCTAGGATGCCAAATAGCTAATACATCTTAATATTGCTTAATAATTTTGTTAACAAGTTTAAATAAAAATATAATATGGTTAGTGGTTTATTTAGACTGTACGAGAATTATCTAAAATATTTATACTTATGTCCCAGTTACCAACTGAAAGCTTCACAACAAATATAAAGGACGATTATGAAGAAATACACCGCAAATGTCCTGGCCTATTCTGGGATACTGTAAGTTATACTTTGAATATTTAATTGTGGAAGAGTTTATTTATATTTATTGAATTTTTTTTCAGGTCACTATGGATAATCCTGATAAGGCTTTTAAAAAAATGAAAACCATCATTAAGAACATTGTTAACTCTCAAGAAAATCTGAAACCAATGTTTGATATAGACTTTGCAAACTCAAAATATCCTTCAGTTGAAAAAAGACTAGCAAATATTTGCAGCCAAATTGCCCCTCAACGATTATTTTACTAAAATAAAGAAAATAGTACCTACAAAAATAGTATAATTTTATGCATCCTAGTAATAATACACAAAGTGAATAATAATTTGTTTTACTAGGAATACAATGAGAGAAATATAAGACTCAGATATAATATAAGAATGTTTATTTAGCCTTAACTTATAAAAAAAGTCTCACAAATCATTTGAAAACCATAGTATCAAGCATAGCCCCAAGAGATTGTACAATGTTATTTGCCATCAATACATCCACTTTTTCTTCTAGATGCCTCTTTGGATCTTGTTTACCCACATTTTTGATAGCAAGCTGCTCTGGGGTCATCTTTTCTTCATCTTCCAGGGCCTTATTGTAATTTTTAGCCAACTCAAGCATGTCAGTAACTGTTGTTTCATTAATCGCACAATGTTCTTTGTAGTCGGCTAACGTGAGACCATCCATCCAAGATTTCTTGTGAAGGTTAAGCAACATTTTTTGCTCTAGCTCATTTTTTCTGTAATTTATACTGATAGAATAGTAGTGACGGTTTAATCCGTGAATCAGTGCTTGCACTGATGGCTTTTGCAAGTGGCCTAAGTTCGAAGTTGTTTGTCTTGGCTCTTGGCCAAGAACCATCATATTTGGGTTTATAAGACGGAAGGCATCAATTACAACTTTCCCTTTAACTGACTGGATAGGATCAACAACAACAGCTACTGCTCTTTCTGATAAGGCTTCAAATGACTGCTGTGTGTTTATGTCAACACCAGACAACCAACATCCAAACCCAGGATGTGAGTGATACCTAAAAAATTAAATAAATTGAGATTGAATTTGATTTAGATTTATTGCATTTCTAATATGCCATTATAATTACTTAAAAAATATTTAGTTATAAAAATGCAATTCCTTCTAAACTATTAGATTATTTTCATTTACTTATTAAGACCATGGCCAGACTCACCGGTGTTGCTTTGTATATTCAACACCGATACAACGAAACAAGGTAAGTCACAAGTCTGCAACATATTCACATGATGTTGGCATCACAAGCTTTTGACATAATAGAATAAAGTTAGCGTGTGACTAATTTGTTTAGTAGCCTTAAAGCGGATTTACAAGAGCCCCAGCAAATCTTTGGACTTTTCTTCTGTATGGAAGGACTAGTCCTTAATTTATAGTAACTCAATGATTATTATTATTTCTACTATCAAATAGAGTATGGTAGAGTACGAAGGTGCCAGTGCATGGCTGTTTAAGGTGACCATAGTCAGCATTTCATTGAAAAGATTTGATGTAAACTATTCTCACCAGCCTACGACCATCTCGGGACGGCCAGTTTGTTTTAACATATCCAACATTTTGGCCTGGAAGACTGGATCAACAGCCTCTACAGATACACCTGTACCAGTTTGAGGCATTGCAAAGACATCAATGACGCGAACTGTGTAGTCGTCTACAAATTCACCTGAAACATATAAATTAATTATTATAAAAAGAATAAATACAATTTAAAAAAAAAATACGATAACACATACCTAACATGAGACCCATAACTTCCATTGGCACACCGGCGCGGCCGTGTTTTAACATCTTCAATAGAGCAAGTGAAGATATATAAACCTGCTCAGCAGTATCCACAACCGGGGCATCCGTTGGTGGAGGCGCTTGAGAAAGACCCGCCATACCACCTCCAAGACGTAGAAGACGATCCATATTTCAATGCTGATATATTACCTAAAACATCTAAATGTATAAGACTCAATGTACTGATGTTCTGTATGAAAATGCACTTTAAAACATTTACACTACTAATTATGATTAAAATTTGTTTACTTACTAACGAAACTGTGTTGTTGAATGAAACTTTCAACTCTTAATCAAATTAAACAATGGTTAAACGAATATTCAATGTTTTAATGATGACATGAAGAATACAATTTTGATTTTGACATTCAAGCTGTCGAATTTGCAACCTCATGAAATCAAAGAAATATTGCCATTATATATAAATATATTTTTACGATATTATAAAAAAAGAAATAGAATAGAAGGTTATATAAAAACTTATATTTAGTTATTTATTTACCTTCATCTGGTATTCACCTTCATTCATCAAATGGTATTCACCTTTTTGCAGTTGGTTTTATAATTTTAAGATTCTATTCCATATATTTTGTCAATTGTCATGCTTACTATAAAATAAGGTTAAATACGTACAAATACTCTGAATGTTTTGTTCGCGCTTATTTCAAAACAAAATAATGAACAAACATGAAGTAAATAAGAGTATGAAAAGAAGTAACTATTAAAAGGTGATAAAAATTTATCTTTACTCAATTGTAAACCAAGTCTCTGATTTAGATTAAGAATCTGATTGTAAAAAATAGTTTGAAGTTTCATTGTATTATATGTACACAAGCTAGGCTTTATTCGAAAGTTAATAGCACCAGTTTATTGTTATGTGACTGCTATAACTATTTGGCTTATTGCAAGCCAATATATTGTTTATAATGAAGTCAAATAAGCATCTGGACTTTGTTACCAGTTTGTAATTTAAAATGTTTTGTATAATTGCATATATACTTATTAATTTAAATGATGTTTATGGGAGGATTCTTTTCTCTCTGAATTGACTGATCTGGCAGCATTTCTTGTGGTATTTGCAAGGAATAAGGAAGGTCTCGATCAATCAAATGATATGCTGCATCTTTTCGATGTTTCTTGGCGTTGTTTCTAGTAAGAGCGTTCTCCGTACTCTGTGCTGTTTGTCAACCACTATCAAGTGTCAACTGTCAGTTACTCAATTGCTCTGTGAGTGATTATCATTGTCAAAGTTTACGTAAACTTGCAGAGTGCCGACAAAAAATTATATCGCAACTTTAAAAAGTACTTGTAGTTTTGTAATTTATAGATATTTAAAGTAATATGCCTGAAACCTCAGTTTTACCTAAAAAATTTTCTGATGGACCACACGGTTTAGGTAAACAATTTGCAAGAAATCATTTAATGGTGCACAGTATTTCATTTATACTGACGTTTATATTTATTTTTTCTAGGAGATCCAGAAGACAGAAGTCTGAGAAAAGTCGAAATTGAAGTAGTAATACCTAAACTTATCAGAGAAAAGGCTAAAACAGAAAAATGTGTCCCTGAAGTAAATGTTTTTACTAAATGTTGTAAGGAATCTTCCGTGTTTATGGTTTTTAAATGTAGAGACGAAAACAATGCAATGAAATCATGCTTAGCTAAATGGTACAGCAATGAAGAGTTTAAACAAATTTGTACTGAACAATATTTAAAGGAAAGGAGTGAATACAGAAGAACAGGAATAAAAAAGCCAATGAAAAGAGCCTAAAATTAAATGATGTTATTAACTTATTATTATAAGGTATCAGAAAAATAAAAAGATGTTTTAGTTTACATTGTCATCATTATTTATTAAGATAGGTAACTTCCTCGTTATAACTAGTTCTCTTACACTATATTCACAAAGATCCTGAGGATGTTTCATATCTTCTTTAGATGATTTCAGAACTTCTACCATCATTACTTCCTAAAACAAATGTAATTTTAATGTTATTTATTTGTTTTTATAAGAAAACAATCTTCCAATTTCATTTGAGTGAAATTCGGAATTGGGTTCAAAGAAAAATAAAAAAAAATTAGTGTGACATACAGATTGATAAACAGATGACGAAATTATAAGGTGTCAATTATTGCCATTTCTTTGGAACCCAAAAACACTAAGAAAGTAACAAGAAAATAGAGGCACAAAAGATTTGTTCCATCATATACTTTTTTATTTAGTTTTGATGCATATATATAACCGTACAATATAAAATATGTAAAACTTTGTGAGGATAGATGAATGTTTCTCTTTCACACAATAACTACTGAATTGATTTAAATGAAATTTGCACATATAAAACTTATTACCTGGCTTAAAACAGGATACTTTGAATCCTAGAAATATGCAATGCCAATCAATTTATCAGGGCACAGCTAATTTTAAATTAATATAATAATATACATTTGTGAACAATATTATATGATTTATTGTGTGTGAGAATTATTGTGTCCCCCTAACAATAATTGTTAGGGTCCCCCTATTCAATAATTCTGTCCAGGTTAAAAGCTATTACTGCAAAATTTTATTCAAATTTGTTCAACCATTTTTGTGTGATTGAGCATAAACATAATATAAACTTGGTTGACTTGTTGAATGTAAAATAAAATTGACTAACATGGATAAATTAAAACAATTGTTCAAATTAAAGTGTCAACAGTAGAAGTACAGACTCCGTTACCGCAACAGTTGCAGGTTTGATCCTGACCCCCTTGGGCTAACGTAAGTTTTGAGCATACTTGGATTGGCAATAGGAATTTTAGTAATGACTTAAAATACCATAAATAGTTTTCTTTAAGAAATATATGCATAAAAATACTAGTCTTTTACTTGGTTATTTGATCATACTTAATTTGAAAACAATGATTGTTATGATAAGGTTTTTGGCAACCTTATCATAACAATCATTGTTTTCAAATTAAGTATGATCAAATAACCAAGTAAAAGACTGAATAAGGAGGAATTATATGTTTCCGACAAATAAATAAGAAAAAAAATATTAGATGTCAAAAAAAAGTGTGGTTGGTATGCAATACAAATATCAAAGTGTAATCGATGGCTAAACACTCCCAGTAGCCAGTTTACCAAGAAATCCATTATTTTTTTATAACATCAGTAAGCTAAGGAATTACTACTCTAACCTTGACCGTTGTTGTAGCCATTCGTACATGACCAAGTAATGCTATCCAATTAGAAAAATCTTTTCCATAGTTAATAACAACAATATAATCAGCATGATTGATTCCAGGACCTTCCTTGTACAACACTAAAAATTCAGAAGGAACTAATTATTTCTCTACTTTTTCAAGTTGAAGTACAAAATATATATAATAAAATATTCTTATTCTTACAATAGTCGCCACCAAATTTTATTCCAGGTTTGACAATATATCCCTTAGACCTAAAATAGTGATAGACAACATATTTCTCAACAAAATGTTCATCGCTTTCGCTAAACAAAAGCCAACATTCCTCTAAATTTAATATATGATTTTGACTATTTACAATCTGTAAACATCCAAGTCCATACTGTAGGAAAAAAGCTTCTTCTAATGTAAGCATTAGTTTTTCTTTCAACTCAATTTTATCAATGCAGCATTTGGGCTTCATATTTGCAAAATAATCGTCATCTTCTGAATCGCTGTTTGGTACTATTACTACTAAGTTTTGTTTATCGGAACCATCAAAATCAGTTTTATCAGTTATATCTTCACTATCTTTACTAAATTCGTCATCACTTGAAATTAAATCAATGACGTCTTTCCCTGATGACTTCTTACTATCATGAACAATCTTTGTAACTAGGTCATTGACATCTTTAAAAAACAAGTCAGAATCAGCATTTTTTTTTAAATTACCAAACCTTTTATACCAATAACTTCTCTTTATGAATTGTCTTTTACGCATGATTGGTGGATTGCCATCATTTTGTACTACATTTGGCTTAGATCTAGATGCAGTCCCTTTACCGAAACAACCCATATGGTGTAACATAGCCATCTCATCTAAAGACTTAACTTCAACACCAACTCCATTGTAATGTCCAGTAAACAATATACACATTGAACTATCTAATGGTAAACGCATAGATGACTCAGCATCCATAGGAAATGAGCTATTTGGGTCATTGATTCGACATTCCTCTTTTGATTGCAAATTGGTCATGACAAAAGAACTGGCCACTTCCCAAAAATTATTTTTAGCAGAATGTGTCACAAGTCCAATAAGCTAAGCTAAAATTATTTATCTGTAACACAAAAGTCAATTTCTTACACATAAATCATAAATAAATTTATTATGACTCACGATACAAAATTTTAGCATTTACAGTAATTATTTTAATTAAATTTACAAAAATGGATCTAAGAGCAAAACGAGAACTCGACACTGAAAGATACAACCGTAAGTATTACTGAATAATATAAAATATATATGTGTCTAATCTTACTTCTTGAAACCTAACTTAAACTTCTCGTTAAAGTTTCGTAAAAAAAATATTTATATTACCGTTGTTTTTATTTTTAATTTTAACATCTCACCTGTTCATATTTAACATTCTAAATGGTCTTTCAAGAAAAAAAAGGTTCCTTCGATAATTATGTTGTACAAATTAGCAACTAGATTTGGGTTATACTTCATTAAAAGCTACAAATTATAACAATAAAATCACATTTTATTATTTATTCCATTGAAATAAATAAAAACAATTTAGAATGGTTGTCAAAGATACATACTCATTAATACTTCTTAATTAATTTTGTTTTGGTACTTCCTATCGTATAATCATAAAAATAAAGTTTAAATTATCTTTAACCTTAAACACTTTCATGACAAATTGACAATAGTCTTAAATGCTGCCGTATAAAAAAATAATATAGCGTCCATTTGTACACAATGAGTAAAAAAATATATATAATAAAATTATCTAAAAAGTGAGATCTATACACCAAAATTAAATTTCATACATATCAGTGTTTTTAATTTAACTATTAAACCTATTTAAGAATAGTGTTTTACTCGCTATAAATTGTAATTTTAGGGTCATAAATGTAAGCCTGTACAGCAAATGCGGTAAGCATGTTTTACAACGCCGCTATCGATAAAAATAAAACTTAACGAGCCTATCATTAATAATACAATATGATGACTTGAATAAGTAATACGCCTCTATAATAATTTTGTTAAGCGCTTACTTGCTTACTACTATATTTATATATTTACTTTACTATATCTATATATTTACATGGATACCCTATAATAGACAATTTTAAAATGTAATTATATTGTCTACATTTTGACAGTAATATCCTTAAGTTGTCTGCTTGCTTAGAAAACAGTATTGACAACCATATAAGTAATATGGCTATCTCTTTTTCTTACAGCTAGAAAAGTGTACATCAGAGAAGGTAAGCAATATAATATTCTGTATTGGAGAAAACTTCACGTAATATAGTCACAAGACCTCTCAGCTGAGGTAGCTGTCTTTCAATTTTCTATTTTCTGGAGAATATTTTCCCCAAAAATTCTTTGATTGTGGGTGGTGTCTTGTATTTTAAAATATCTAGCCAAAATGGCTAATATTAACGAGGAAAATGTCAGCAAACTAATCCCCACGCTTGGCGATGAAAAAATCGGTACGTAGCGACGCAAATCTTTTCAGACCGTTTAATATATTTGCTCTTGTTACTTGTATTTATTCCATATATTGTTTTAAAATATACATTTACAGATATGATTGCTGCTACAAGCGTGTTACAAATAAAAGCAAGCGAGATTCGTCAAACTACAATTTTCTGGCAATCTTATGTGCAGTAGGTATCGATTTAATCTGATTAATAATTATAAATTCTTTCTAATAAAAGATTTACTTCATACCACACCTTTAATAACAGGTCGCAAATGATCAGTCAGCGTGATTACGACTTTATTGTCAACTTAGACCAACGAGGCCAAAAAGATTTGCCAGATAGGAACCCTGACACTTGTTCTGAAGTTTTTCTAAATTTGCTTACCCATATTAGCAAAGACAACACCATCCAGTATGTCTTAGTTTTGATTGACGATATTCTTTCGGTAAGTTAACTATTCATTTAAAAATACTATATTGTGGTATTTAAATATAAAAATAAAAAAATCTATGATAACTTATTTAATAGATATTAAAAAAATCTAATCATATTGTTTTGTGCATGTGATACTACAATTCTGCAACTACTAAACTGATTAAGGTGTGTTCTGTGACGGTTCTAAGTAAATTTTGTCAAGGTCTAATGAAGGACCCTAGGGGTAATGAACGAAACTTTTTGAGGAGACACCTGTGACAATTTTGCATTTTTGGTCTACCTATTACTCATATTATAATGTTTCAAACAGAATAATTATTGTTGGATATAGTATGCTTCTGGGTATAATATATATATGACACAAAAATTTATAATGATCATCTAATGTAAGAGTATTGACTAGAAGCCAGACTTGATAGCACACTAGTTTTTATACAGAGCATTTGCCATTTGACCTCCACATCCCTCTCTTTGGATAAGAGCATATTACCTATTAAGAGTGAATTATTATTATCAGATGATATGATACAACTGGGACCTAGTAGCATAACATGCTCTCCGAGGCACAGTGGGAAGAACCGCAAGGACAAATGCCCAAACCAAAACATGTTTTTAAGATGAATATAACATCTGCCCTGATCAGCAATTGAACCCGCAACCATTGAGGCTAAAGGCAGCCTTGCTAGTTGCACACCACAATGGTTTTCATATTGTAATGAATACATATTGTCACATACATTAATAGAGCATTATATTGTTTGTGTTATTGTGAACCTATGCCTTAAATCATAATTTATTGATTTTTTTTTTAAACCAGACCAATTATTTGTTAATTGGTTTTTATTTATTTGTTCTCAAAAGTAATATTTTTTGTAATTGTAATCATTTATACATTTGTAAATCTAGGCAAGATTTACTTTGTCTTAATTAAGGCTCCCTTTAGCTCCACAATCATTGATTTTAATATTTTACTTGATTTTGTTTTATTTTTAAAAAAATATCCTGGCAAAGCTAGCATAGTAAAATAATACCATTTTCGTGATTTTCCTTAGGAAGACAAGTCTCGTGTGAAAATATTCCGCAACTCTAAACATGGAAACCCCTGGCAGCCATTCCTGAACCTTCTAAATCGTGAAGATGAATTTGTCCAGCACATGACTGCTCGCATCATTGCCAAGCTGGCTTGCTGGCATCCACAACTTATGGAGAAGAGTGACCTGCACTTTTACCTCTCCTGGTTGAAGGACCAGCTTAAGATGAAAGTAAGTTGTAGGATGAAAGGTAGTTGTAATATATAAATAATTTAATATGTGATTGAACTGAGTTTTTGTAATTTTTTAATTGTTTTATCAAGCATGGATTTTTTTATAACAGATTGAGTCTTTAGTTTATGTATCCTTCTCCACTTATATTTAATTTTTATAGTTTTATTTCTAATATTTGTACTTTTTGCTTTGATATTAAAATTATAGTACCCAAATTTATTCGAAAGTAGTGTCCAACCTAAACGGTTTTTTTATATAAAGTGTAGAAGGATGATTTGTAAAATTTTATAAGTATGGATATATGATTGCATGTGTGATCAAATTAGCTTATTTTGCATGACAATATCTAACAAAACTAATATTTTAAAAAATTTTCATTTAATATGTATGTAACAAAAAAAATAATTGTACATTGTTAGTTGTAATTATAAAATAACTTATTAAGAATACTTCTGTTACAAGAAAATATACTTTGAAATGGAGATTCTGACAAAGAATAAAAAATAGACGAATACTGACGACAATATTGATCAATAGCATACAAAAAACGACAAATTAATACGTAATTGATAGTATGATGTTTTCAAAACAGTTATAATGGTGAACAAAAGGTAACTACCATTTAAGCTGACTTACTGATTAAGTCAAAGAATACAGTAGAATTAGAAATTCAACATTTTTATTTTTATGTGAGACATCTATTAATATATATTCTGTTATCATACTTTTCTTCTTAGGTAGTATAACTAAATTTTATTTGAAATTATATAATAGTAAGACTATTAGATAATTTCTTAGCTTTAGCATAGCCACAAAGTAAGCTGCAGAGAGTTCAACCCAGCTGTGTATCATATCATACCATGTCTAATAAAACTTGAAAATTAACTGTATCAATGTTGTGAGCATCATCATTCGAGCATCATGCATCGTTGGGGCTATGAGGAGATGGTTGCAATGTCACTGAGAGGTTTGTTTTCCGGTAAGGCGGAAGAATTGTCTGCAGAGTTAGCGCATGCTGAGCAGGTTATGTTGGAGCATGAGAAGCAACATTTTTCTGATAAACCAATTAAACATCATAAGGAAAAGACAGGAGACAAAGCTGGTTCGGCAAATGAGAAATATTCCACACTTTACACCTCTTTTGATGTTCTCAAACCCCATGAGGACATGCCACCGGGTCTCCATAAGGTATACCGTGTTGACATCACAACACATGAATGTTGAATGTACTTCAATAACACAAGTAAAGTGTATCTAATTTTTGTATTTTTTATTGATTTAAATTTTAAGTTTGTAACTAACTTTTTTGCATGCATATACTAACCGGAATTATTAACAAAGATTATTAAAATGTATAATAAGATAGAACTGCAATAAGCGATGTACATGCTTCTGTTTTATGTATAACAGTAAATAATAATAATGCTGCTATATATTGCCAAATGTGTTAAACTACCTAAATTTATGCATTTAGCTTGTAATTATTCTGTATAAGGTATTTATTAAATTATAACTTAAATTGAAAAAAATTGTCACTAATTAAAAGGTTATTAAATAATATATATTTGTTATTAAAATATTTTAATTAAATGTCTTTTATCTTGTATACATTAAATTTTCAATAATTTGCTAAAATCAATGTTAAATTTTGTCAAATTTATAATTAAGTATATATATATTATGTAAGTATAATACAATAAATAATGAATACATATTATATATGTCTAATAATATTCAAAGAACATTGCCGTTATAATATTCAAATGTTTAATCTATTTCAGGCCAATGAGTACATCCAGTCAGTGGCCCGCTGCCTACAAATGATGCTTCGCGTGGACGAGTACCGTTTTGCATTCCTGTCCGTTGATGGCATCTCCACACTCCTGTCTATCCTCGCTTCGAGGGTCAACTTCCAGGTAATTATTAAATTATCTCAACTAATTGTGCCCTAGAATTGGCCACTTTAATGTAGTTTTTATGATCCCACTGGAACCAAACCTTTTATTCAATATTAAATTTATCCTGTTTTAATCTAGGAAATAAGCTTAATGTGGGACAAACTTCATATAAATCTGTGTAGTCGTTTTAGCATGGTAGAATATCAAACATACATCTATCCATTCAAATATACATCCTTTATAGATACTCGTATAATATATTATACATCTCGTAAGTTGTCACATTTATAATATTATAGTAGAATTATTACTATTTTTAAAATGGTTAATTTTGTTGTTTTTCAATATTTGAATCAATTACTGATCCGTTCTACCCGTTACATACGAGATAAGGCTTTTTTATTGGTAAATAATTATACATTTTTCTACTCATTATCTCATTGTTCTTAAAATAATAAATGATACACACTCAACCACCTAGTATCTTGTATCGGGGGCCCAGAAATACAAACGCAAGCAAAACAATACAGACCGGAACACACATGCCTGTATAAACAATATATCTGCCTAGCTGGAATTGAACATGGGACCAATGACACTAACCAAACAAATTATATTAACGATTGGTCATTGGTAATATTGTTTGTATTAAGACTTTTCAATCAATTTTTTTTAGGTACAATACCAACTGGTTTTCTGCCTATGGGTATTGACTTTCAACCCACTGCTCGCTGAGAAGATGAACAAGTTCAACGCCATTCCGATCCTCGCAGATATCCTCAGCGACTCGGTCAAGGAGAAAGTCACCCGCATTGTGCTCGCAGTCTTCCGCAACCTGATTGAAAAAACTGAAGATCAACAGGTAATTACTTCTGTAATTAATATGAAAGATAATGATTGAATTTCAAAGAATTTTCTGCTCAGCAGCCTTGTAGTTATAGGGTAGAGTACCCTACATCTTATCTTGTATTTACTGTATTGTAGGTAGATAGATAGATTTGCTGCGGAGTAAAAATTCAAACAATTTAAATATATTTGATTATCTTAATAAAAATTAACTTATTAATTATATATTTAAACAATACTCCTAAACTACATAATATACCAACTGCGTTAGAATTTTTTATATATAAAAATTGATTGATGATAACTCTTAAGAGATCTGCCTCCAACTGGTCATTGTTGACTCGCCTTTATGATTTTATGTGACCTTATTAGTCGGGGGACGTGAATAAGCCGACGGACAATTTAAAGCACTCACTATTTTCTTAACGTTCTAATCACAATCTTTTTAGTTTTCCCGAAAATATAAAACTTAAAGCTATTTTAAAGCGAGACACAAGGCTAAGCTATAGATAACCAATAACCAATTGTTTGTTAAGTTATTTAACAGCAAAATCTTATATAAGCAAGTTTAGATTAGCAAACAATGTGTAGACGTTTGTTAAATATGTGACGTCACATCATATGTTTACGTAACTTGCCCATCAAAAACTTCGTGACCTGATTTAGGGAGGATGGCATTGGCGGACTTTAATAAAGAGGCTGGTCGCGATATCTTTTCGTTAAGTGAGATACGATGTCTTTATTGTTTTTGTAAAACTGTGTTTGTTTCGTTGTTGCTCTCATATTAAATTGGTAAAGGAGGGCTTTGCTGGATAAAAAAATTATCCAATTTTTAAGCAGAGCAATTATTTAAAGTAGTACGAGAGCCCTGCTCTCCTCCCCGCACAAATGCTCGCATCGACCGGGGAAGACCGGGGAAGAAAATTGGCGCAAAGTAACGGTATCAGTAGGTACTGATACTGAGTGAGAGCGCCGGAGGCCCTGTTCCCCTGTTTTTTTTTCC
The DNA here is from genome assembly GCA_023373885.1 of Hestina assimilis. Taxonomy (NCBI): domain Eukaryota; kingdom Metazoa; phylum Arthropoda; class Insecta; order Lepidoptera; family Nymphalidae; genus Hestina; species Hestina assimilis. The sequence continues at coordinate 9,750,088 of CM041754.1, forward strand.
CATCTCATTCCTTCCTCTATTCTCATTCCTTCTTCCTCTATTCTCATTCCTTCCTCCTATCCCTTGAGCTTGCAACGTATGTAATACTGAATGTTCTGAGTGATAGCGCCGGAGGCCCTGTTCCCTTTCTTTTTTCCCATCTCATTCCTTCGCTCCTATTCTTCCTTCCTTTTGGGCATGTGATACTTTAAGTATCGCAAGCGTTCATAAGTTACGGTGACTGTTTATCATCAGGCGGACCGTATGCTTGTTTACCAACCGTCGTAACATTAAAAAAATGTAATGCCCTGTACGTACTGTAGGTTGCCAAGGAGCACTGCATCGCAATGGTGCAATGCAAGGTGCTGAAACAGCTCTCAATTTTGGAGCAGAAACGCTCCGATGACGAAGACATTATGAACGATGTTGACTTCCTCAATGAACGCCTGCAAGCCTCCGTGCAGGACCTCAGCTCCTTTGATCAATACGCTACCGAGGTCAAGAGCGGACGGTATGTATTATTGATCTAATGATATTAGAAATTTATTATTTACATTCTTCTTCCTAGCATTATTCTGGGTATTTACCCAAAGTCTGCTTATACCCTTATCCTGATTTGACTAATAACTAGTTTTTCACAGAACTATTGCCATCTGACCTCCGTAACCCAAAGGACTAACCAGTAACTCATTTCGTAAGAGCGAATTACTTATCAAGAATTAATTATCAGATGTTATACAATATAACAACCGAGACCAACGGAGATTTTTTTTACATTCTAATATTTATTATACACAATTATTACAATAATGGAACAGTAATCAAGTAAATACTTCACATAAGTGTAGAGTTCATTCATATCTTAATAATTTATAATAGATTATTACATGTAATTATCGTCATACTTGATGTATTCCATCATACATCAACTTTATTACACTCTAAAATTAAACAAGTAGTTATAATATCTGCAATATAGATTCATTATTTTTACTTGAATTAATGTAAAATTAAGTTAATTGACCACAATAAATCACTTAATTATTATAGGTAATGATGATCAACTATCAACTTAACAACACAACATATTATAAACTTTAAAATACAATAAAATAAATTTTGACAGGAAATATAAATTATCTGTTCATGGAAATTGATGAAATTAATAACTCATATTTAAACAGTTTTTTCCGTCACAAAATATAGTGCATTCATAAGATACATTTACATAAGTGGCTAAGGAAGGGTTACTGCCACTTCTGGATTTCATTTTAACTCGATTAGAGAAGTGCTATCATCCCACAGAAAATCAACATGAATAATAGTCCATACTGATGAGTTTCTTTTGATGAGTTTTTCCTTTTTTACAACACTTTTTTCTACAACACTTTTGTTGTATGAAAAATTAATACAAAGGTGTTGTAGACACAGGAGGGAAGAACACTATAAAAGGAATAAAAATGATAATAATGACATTCTCTTTAGTTTGGAGTGGTCGCCGGTGCACAAGTCGGCCAAGTTCTGGCGCGAGAACGCGGCGCGGCTCAACGAGCGCGGGCAGGAGCTGCTGCGCACGCTCGTGCACCTGCTGGAGAAGAGCCGCGACCCCGTCGTGCTGGCCGTCGCCTGCTACGACGTCGGCGAGTACGTGCGCCACTACCCGCGCGGGAAGAAGTACGTACACGCTATCTCTCTCTTTCTCTCCTCTCTCACTCTCTCTTTATCTCTCTCTCACACTATCTACATATAAAACTCTCTCTCACTCTCTTTATCTCTCCTTATCTCTCTCTTTATTTGTCTGACACTCCCTATCTCTTACTTACACTCTTATCTTTCTCTCACATACACTCTCTCGCTCACACACTCAGTTCTCTCTAACACTATCTATCTCTCTTTCTTTCTCTCCTCCAATGTGTTGATCTATGTCAATATTCACTTTACAATGTTTATTATTATCAAATACAAAATCACATTATAAACATATACATTTCTGTAAGGCCTTGTAGGGAATCCCAGACAATATTTACATGAAGTAGTACAATATACTCTATATTGTAGGTCCGTTCACAATTGCAACTTTTAAGGTACATTTTTTAGTAAAATACTTTAAACTTATATTGAAAATTTTGAAGATTTTATACATTTATTTGATTTATCAGCATCATCGAACAACTGGGCGGTAAGCAGCGCGTCATGTTCCTGCTAGGCCACGAAGACCCCAACGTTCGTTATGAAGCCCTGCTTGCTGTACAAAAACTCATGGTTCACAACTGGTAAGCCACTTAAGTTGTACACTAAATATATCGCAGAAAAATCTGAATTTTATCCATCACCTCGATATATGAAAAACTTTGGGTCTGTATGGTCAAGACAAACTTGCCCGAGCGGGAATCGAAACCTAGGCGTTTGATGGCAGATTAATATCGCGCCACAATGGTCGTCAAAATAATATATCTTCTTATGCTATAACCAATTTTTTATTCTGCAATATAAAATTCATTTCCTTTTTTAAAGGGAATACCTCGGCAAGCAACTGGAAAAAGAACAGATTGACAAGCAGACTGGCACAGCTGTAGGAGCAAAGGCTTAGAAATTTGCATTAATATGGTTATTTAATAAAAAATGTTATTGTTGTCTTTTACTTATACTGCAGTCATGTAGCGATATTCATACGCCATTCGCCATTGAGTATTACAATTTTGTAAATAAAATAATGTTGAGCACTGCACTTATAGTGAAATATTTAAAAACATAAATATTATGGTCCTATAAAGTTATCTTTTATTTTTAAATTATTGAAATATTTATGTAAATATATATTGAAATAAAGCAAATATTTATGATTTTAAATGTTATTTATTTAATCTGTCAGTTTACTGCATTATAGGCTCATAATAGTTTTTCTGTTGCGCTCTGTGCTATTGGGTTTAAAAACTACATTGAGATGTGAGTTGCCAGCATTATAAACATAACATTGTTTGAAGAATTACATTCCTGTAAAATTTATTATTGTTACATAAAATGAAATATATAATCATTTATTAAAATAAACTATTATATTTAAAATTGTAGAAATGGTAGTAATTTTGAACTATGTAACTTGAACTGGCTCCATCAGTAAATAAAGTTAATGAGTATTATTTTGAAAATATATTTAATTTTTCCTCTTTCCCCAATATTAATCATTCATTTCATATTTTATTTCGAAAGTTTGTTTAATTACCAATTCCTTGTTATGTAAATAGGTTTCGTTTTCATGAACAATCTAATATTCATGGGATCCTCTGTGTGAGATACAAAATAAAAACTACTGTCATGCTTCATGGCGGTATATACTTATCTGATTTTACACTTTGAAGTTGTTTACACTTTTGATTCTTTATAAAGTGCGAAAACGGAATTAAGTATTAAGTATAGTTATTATTTCTTCTGAATTCAATTGAGTATTTATCTATTATCGTTATAAATTACTTAAATAGAATAAAACAAGTAAAATAATAGTATAGCAAAAAAGTAGTATAGAAAAACTTTATATAAAAAAAGTTAATGTACATTATTAATAGTGAGACAGACTTCTTCGTATCTTCCGCAGTTTTATTCAGAGAATTACTTATATTACCTACTTTCTTTTAAAAAATAACTATAAACGTCAAATACCATCCTGCTCTCCCGTCTCCTTAGTTCATTGTGGTCGAGGTATTATCTTGAAATAAATGTTAACACACTTGACAAAACTAATTTATATTTTAATTTATTTTTAAAGAACTAAAACAACCGTGAGCGAGGGTACTAAACGCGGTCCCCTTCATACCGCATACGGTTGAGACCCAAAAACGTGTTACTGCGCATGGTTCAACTTACATTTAACAAACTATAAAGAACCTTATACTCTAGCCCCCCTGCTATAGAACCTTATACTCTAAACTTCCTATTAATGAGCTTTATACTTTAGCCCCCGGTGTATATCCCTATACACTAGCCCATTTGAGCAGAGAGAGTAACAGTGCAGTCTTAATATTCCTCAATTTAAACAGATGTAAACTGTACAAGTCAATTGTTTTATGGTTTAGTGGTTACGTATCTTAGGCGGCTTTTGGTCATTACACAAAAAAGTAAGGGTATATTGGCAAACGGCAACACGGATACAAAACATATGAGCCATAAACATGAAGACAATAGATAGTGGATCCCATATATTAAAATTGGTAAAAATTGAAGGATGAACTAGTACTATCAATGAAGAAACTAGGACTAAAAAAAATACAATTGCCAATGTGAATTTGTTTTGGTTATCTGTGCATCAGTAATATAACCGTCCTTTTAGTTATGTGACCATCCAAAGAAGTGTCTTATAAACAAGAAGGTTCACTTGTCATTTAATGTTAAATAAGCTCATACTTTACACATAGACGTTTAAGTCCTTATAAAACTTTTAAGCTACCATCAGGGTTTTAGTAGCGCATACGTACGATGCGGTGGTGTTATTCAGTTCCCGGTCAATTCGTAGTGGCACTTCAATATCAGCCACTTTCTGTCACTTTACACCATGCAAACCCGCAGTCTAATATCGTTCATGTCTTTGATATGAAGCATGAGCTGACATTTGACACTGACAGTTAAATATTTGACATCAGACACACCAGTTAAATAGAAATTAAAAACAAAGTTTATTAAAACTATTTCGGTTTTTTATAATAAAATGGAAGATGTTTTAGTGCTCAAAGACCAGAAATCAGTACAAGATATCGTTCATGAATATGGACCTACCATCAAATTTGGCCATATCCCCTTAGTTATCGATAATGGTTAAAACAAATTCATATTTACTTCTATAGAGTAAAATATTGGTATGATATTTGATAATTAATCTTTGTAGGTTCCTATCAATGTAGAGTAGGATGGTCCATACACGATGAGCCATCGTTAATATTTAAAAATTTGATTGCTAGACCACGGAAAGACAGAGTTAAAAAAGACGCGGAGCCGCCAGTCACTCCACCCATTCAAATAGGAAATGATATTATTAATATTGAAGCAGTAAGGTAAATAATTAACATTAAAACCTGTCATTACAGCCAAGAAAAAGTTTTTCAGTTAATAAATCAATTTTCATTTACAGATTCCAATTAAAAACTCAGTTCGACAAGAATGTAGTAACACATTTTGAAGTTCAGGAACAAGTTTGTGATTATATATTTTCACATTTGGGTATTGACTCTGAGGGCTGTGTTCCACATCCCATTGTAATGACTGAAGCTTTTGTGACACCTAACTACAGCAGGCAATGTAAACTTAAGCATATCTTTCTCACAGTTGACAATGCAGCAGTACCATGGTGGCAGACGCAGTCCTTAATGTTTCTCATGATATAATTGTCACTGTTTAAGCATTTCTGCCACATGTGCCCATCATATTATAGAAATTTTTCTCCCCAGCTCCCCAACCATAACAATAGTAGAAGTTTTTGTTTGAAAAACATTGTGATATGATTTGGAGAAGATTTATAAACTACGTTGATATTACACTAGCTTCCACCGGTGGCTTTGCCTGCGTAAATAACAATTTTAATACAAACTTTGAATGTCATATTTATTTATATTGAATCAACAGCGTAATAATTAGTTTCCAACTTCTAGCTCTAAAATATACTTCCATACAACTTTTCATCCCCCCTTCTAAAACCATTACAACCCTTTTTGTGCATTAAAAACTAACTAAACTAACTAACTGTCCTTTCTCAGGCTCTAGACTAGTTCAGTAGTTTTGGCCTGAAAGTATGACAGTCAGACAGACAGACAGAGAGACAGTGTTACTTTCGCATTTATAATATTAGTAAGGATTAGGGGAGGGTCTTAAATTTATAACTCTTGATGTAACTTAACAATGTTTATGTCCTTAACTTTTAAGCAAAATAATTGCATAATTAACTATACAAACTAATCATGTATGAATTTTATAGTAATGTCGGAGCTTCTCTTTGAAGGATATGGCATTCCAGCAGTGAGTTATGGAGTGGACTCACTATTTAGCCTCTACAGGAACGATATTGGGGACACTGCACTCATTGTTAATTGCGGATATCACTCAATTCACATTATACCAGTTATTAGAGGAAAGGTTATTGCTGAGCATGCTAGAAGAATTAATTTAGGTGATGGTTTTAGTTATATTTATTTAATTATGTCCATCAATAAATATATATCTATATTACTTAAAACAAAAAAATAATCCCAACACCTATACCATATAATGATGAAGTAGTAATATGTGCACTATTGTTTTGTTTGATGATTGTTAGTGGGAACTCCCCCTCCCCTATCAGCCACTTCTTTTTTAATCTCCTCTCATTTTGTGCCATGGGTCATAATACACATGTTACTTTACTGTAAATGGCCATAGGGTATGGTGACTATGACTTGGGACAAACCTACTATTTAGCCACTATCTGTCTAATAAATATTTGCCATATAAAATATTGATATAAAATAAGAATCATCATTGGCATACTTAAATCTATTGTGTAAGTAAAAGTATTATAATACATGAAGCCTCAATAGCTCAACCGTAGAAAAGCAGACTTCGTTCTGTTAATACGAGAGTTGTGGATGCGATCCAGACCCCTTAGGCTAAAGTCGTACCCACACCTAGCGCAAGCTATAAGCTTATTTGAAGTGGTATTAGGAATATTAGTAATGCCTTGAAAAAGCAATTGTAATATTCTTTAAAAAAAAAAATTATCAATTTAGGTGGAAGCGAAATAATTTGTTACATGCATAAGCTACTTCAATTGAAATATCCAGTTCATGTAAACGCAATAACAATGTCTCGGATCGAGGAGATTATACACGAGCACAGCTCAATAGCATTGGACTATCAGGAAGAGATACGGAAATGGGAAAATCCTGATTATTATGAGACAAATGTTACAAGAGTACAACTTCCGTTTGTGCAATCTTCAAGCTCTTCTGGTTTGACAGGTAACTTAAAAGACATCATGTTTTATGCTAATCTGTCTATAAGTAGTACAGTACATAAATTTTGAAATCTTTTAATAATAGCTGAACAACAGAAAGAGAGAAAGAAAGAGATGGCTCGACGCCTGCTAGAAATCAACGCAAGGAAAAGAGAGGAGAGACTTGCGGAAGATGAAGAACAACTTAATCAGCTGCTTGCTTTACAGGTAAAGATACTACATGCTATCTAATTATTCCAGTCTTTAGCATTCAGAAAGGGTATATCAGTAAGCCAAGAAAAGTAACCCCAATAAAACGAAAAATGTAACTGAATTTTTTTTATTGTTTTTTTACATTATACAGGACTCTTAGCTTAATGCTACAATAAATTAAAAATCGACAAACAACATTATATTGGAAAAGCCTAACTGGTATTTTTTAAAAAATGTACAACTGAATTGAATATTTTGAACTTGGCAACAAATGGTTTAATCCCTATTTTGTAACTCGAAGGAATAATAAGACAGACACATTTTACTGTTAAAGATAATTTAATATATTTTTCATACAGGAACTAATAGAAGATGGTGATACTGAAGAATTCAATGAAGCTATCAAAGGCTTTGAGATTAAAAATTATGGCGATCTTCAGGTACACACAATTTTGAAATGAATCTCAAAATCTTTAAGACTTACTTATTCCAACTTGACTTTGACTTGTACGATTACGAAAATATTTTAAGTAAAGCCGTGTAATCGAGTTATTTGTATTACTTTGCATTTCGTATATTTTAAATAAAGCAAAAATAAATAATATAAAGCTTTGTTTCAAAGATCGTCAGGTAACAGGGTGTTATAAGGCGGTCCATACACCTTAAATATTAATGCGCAATAAAGTTAAAACTTAAACCTTTAATAAACCACTGCATAATCTTTCAAGACCCCCACGAAACCCACACACGCTCAATCTCCAAAATCTCACAAATTTCTAAGGTCTTATTTCTTACATTTCGAGAATTATAGTTGCAATATAAGAATATAAATATTTAGAAAATTATTTTTTTCTCCGTAGCGACAAATAGCGAACCTAAATGTGCGTATCGAGAAAAACAAGCAACGCATCGCGGCCGCGGCCAACGCTGAGGAGACCGTCGAGCCGCGACCCACGGGGAGGTTCCAGCCCCCCACCGACCCTGAAGCTTTTCAGATATGGCTCGATGAAACACGGGCTAAGGTAACGTGTTATAAGCTGCTTTAGAGGAGATTTAAGAACTAATATCTCGAGGTTGGCAACGCGTAAGTGACACCTACAGTTGTATGCTTGTTTGCCAACTTGTAACATAAAAAAGCTGTGTTAAACCATTTAGGATAAAAATAGCGATTATTTTTGTACCTACAAAACTGATAAACTTAAGAGGCGTTGTGACGTGACGACCCCATCACCCGCTGTTGGTATAATCTCTCACGGCATGGGTTATTAGTTGAAATGACACAGACTTAATCTGTGAATGTTTTTTGTCTGAGGATACGTAAATTAAAACATGAATAAACCTAAGCATCCCACTTATACATAGAACATTAGAAATAGACTACGAGAATCTCCGTGATGCGGCTGGAGACAATCATTGTTATAGGTGTGTACGAGTTATTTTTTTTTATAGCATGTCGGTTGGCAATCTAGCATACGTGCTACTATGGCGATGGTAAGCAGTCCCCGCAACCTATAAACGATTGCGATCCTTAAAGCGAAAACATGCGCGTTGCTAACCTAAGGGATAGGAGGGAAGGGATGAGAAGCGAAAAAAGGAAGGGAACAGAGAGGATGGGAGATTTGGCCTCCGAAGCTACCGTTCATCGCACGAAACGCAACAGTTCCTACTGATACTGTTACTTTAAGCCGATTTTCTGTGAGAACGTAGTATTTTGTGTTGTAGTTGTGGCGCAGCGGTAGCGAACCTGCCTTAAACGCCACAGGTCGCGGTTTCGATTCCCATGTTTGTATTGACCATGCACGCATATTTTCCGGTCTGGGTGTATTTGTCCTTGTCCTTGTATGTTTCTGGACCCCCGACACAGGATATAACCATCCTAATGGGGGACGTTGAGTGTGTAGCGTTTATTATTATTATTATTTCCTCGGTCGAGCCGGCCAACTTGTTCTGGGGACCAAGGCTTTATTACTACAAAAAAATTAAAGTCATTGTGGTGTGTGTGGAGTCGGTCACGTGTATAGGTGTGTGTGCGCAGTACCGCGAGGTGATGGTGCGGCGCGAGGCGCGGCGCGCGCGACGCGCTGCGATGGTGAAGCGGCGCACGGCGGCCGCGGCGGAGCGCATGCGCGCCATCTCGCGCCTCGCCGCCGCCGGGGACGACTTCGGCTACCGGGACTCCGACTGGGACGTTTACAAGAGGTCATTACATCAGCAAACAAGATAAGCAACTAACAATAAAATGTAGAACAAAATTTAAAATTATACGAAGTATAAGCAATTACTGTAATGGAGGGACTGATATTAGGATAAATATATGAGTGTGTGTGTATGGCTGTGTGATATTTGTAGCTTATGTGGAAATGTATTTAGAAAATCAAACTTCGCTACTTCCGTTTCTATTTTTATCTCTATTTCTAGTATAAGCCGCGAGGCGGACTCGGACTCGGATGCGGACGGCGAGCGGCTCGTGGAGCTGGAGGAGGCGCTGCGCGAGCACGAGCCGCCGCAGCCCTCGCACCACCACCACCAGCTGCATCTCGCCATCGAGCCCTACCGGTCGGAACTAGTCATTGTTTACACCACCAAGAACCATCAGGCACAATGCCTGCCCGATGGAATGGAATATCCGTATCCGTATCCTATTTTCACTATCACAACACTAAACATCACATCTACATTGCAATTAAATAGACATTTCAGCCTTGAAACTTAGCGCATAGCGCAACTTTATAATATATTCTACTATTTTACGTAGATATACTAAATATAATCTGTGATACTTTATGTCAAAACAAACATAATTCAATCTGACAACACATTCCACAATTTTTTATTTTTTATTTTATAGATCTCCTGAGCTGATATTTCAACCTTCGATGATGGGCAATTTGGAAGCAGGTTTAGCAGAAACGATGGAGTATGTGTTCAAACACTTTAGTGATGAGGAACAGCTGTTACTGGCCAATAACGTGTTTCTTACGGGCGGTTGCTGTCAATTTCCAGGTTAAAATTATATTTATTTACATAGTATGCATAGATTAATATTTTTATTTGACTTTTTAATATGTACCAATTAAGACAATGTTCTTAAAGCGTAACTACCCAAAAAATATTTCTCTTTAATAAAATAATAACACATTTTCAGGATTAAAAGAAAGGTTAGAGAGAGAGCTTCTAGAAATGCGACCTTTCCAGTCAACACATAAAGTAGTAATGGCGAAAAATGCCAGTCTCGACGCATGGTATGGAGCAAGAGATTTTGCTGGCAGCAATAATTTCGAAAACTGTTGTATTTCTAAAGAAGAGTATTATGAAATGGGTGGAGAATATTTGAAAGAGCATCATGCAAGTAATAAGTATTATAAAAGTCCTCCACCCATTGTGGATAATACACTGGCACCGGCCGGTGACGCTAATGTTGTCAAAGAAGAAATTGTTGTAGATTGTTGACATTAACAAATCTTAAATATGTACAAGAATACAAGAACACAATAAAATAAATATGAAATGAAATGTGTTATTTTTGTATATTAAGCCATTAGTTTCAGTAACTCTCAAACTTAAAATCCTTATTAAATACCACTGATCTCTACGAAAATTGGATAGCCGATTTTACCATAGTTTTTGTAACGTGAAATTTCTGCAGTCAACCAACTGTACTATTCGCGAAGATTCGCGACGGATTTTCCGAGTGTGTCTTCTACCTTACTCTTACCTTCGCACATTCAGATAATTTTTGTCACTGGTGGGGCTAGTTGTCCCTAAATATATTACAACATATCCCCAATCTATATATTTTTCTGTACTTTATTGAAAACGATGGCCTTATGGAGTACGTAATCTCGCGAGAGCCATATCTTCAATGAATATGATTCGTAATAAGACACAAGGCAAATGAGAATACAGCACCCAGTACCGCACTTTACCTTTAAAATTTTCCTCTTTAGAGTGTCTTATATATTGGAAAATGATTTTGGCCGTTTTCAGTGCCTTAGGCTAAGTGTGCCATGCAGCTATGCTGCGAAGACGTGAAATCTACACTACGGAAATATGTGACCGTTGCCACCAATACTGAGCTATGTAGCTATATGAGGCAGATGCGCCGCCGCAAAGTAGTTCTTCTTCGCACATTGCGAGATATAAAATAACTTCCACGATGGCATGTCTACTTTCTGCGACAAACGCGGGTATACTGTAGGTTCTCTGCTCTGCACATAGCTACATCACTCACGACGGCCCATAGCATGCATCGTTCCATATAAAAAACATATTTTAGTTGAATCCGTTTCCACCAGTGCTAAGCTATGTGCACCAATGAATATGATTGGTGGATATCAAATGCATCCAAAGCCACGTAGCAAATCACATCTCTGGTAGTAACGCGCCCTTATAGTAATTTAAATTTTGTACTCTATGAAAAATGAAAATATTACTCTACGATAAATTATTTTCAAAAAAAAATATATGAAAGAAAATTTTCCTATCTATATAATAATATTTATATATACCTCTGGAGTTGCAGGCGTCCATAGGCTACGGTGACCGCTTACCATCAGGCGGACCGTACGCTTGTTTGCCACCATCGTAGTATAAAAAAAAAAAATTATATTACTGCGCCCGAACAAGGGTCATTTATATTTTTCTACAATCGGGTGGTAGAATGGACAATAAATAATAAATAATAAATAAACGCTGCACACTCAACGGCCCCCATTAGGATAGTGATATCCTGTGTCAGGGGTCCGGAAACATTCACAATGACAAGGACAAATAAAATTAAACAAGATGTGTAGCCACAAATATCATGGCACGTTTATTTTTCTCGACTACATGGCGACCTCTAAAAGAATCGTGACTTGTTATTTTGCATTCATATAGATTTCTTTTTAATAGAGCTCTTCAAAAAGAGCACTAAAATTTTACAATGTATATTTTCCATAAAATTAAATAAACTCTGTATTTATTTTGATCTCAATATAAATCACTATGAACTTAAAAAAAAATTAAAAATCGCTTTGTTAGTTCGCTAATTATAGGTATTGATTGATGATACTATTATAATATAATAAAGAGTACATTTAAAAAATCACATTAAAGCATATACATAATGCTGACTACATAATTGCCCTTACAGCCTCTTTATTTCTATCGAAAAGTTGTATACTCTCAAAATACTAACGATAAACAATATTTAAGGATAATGTAGAATAAGTATTACGTTTAAGATGATGATAACACCCAAAGCTGCTATATAATTATAGTATTAATTCTGTAGCGTCGAGTCAGTTCACATAGAATAAAATTTTTAATTACTTAAAAAAACGTATACATCATTAGGAAAATAATAACAATATAAAATATAGTAAGATAAAACATCTAGTTGCCCGATAGGATAAGCTATAGCTATTATCACTATTCGGAGTTTAAGTGTTACCAGCCGCTTATCATTAAATTAATAATAAAAATAATAATTAATTTATCACAATACATTCAGACTAAGAACAATGTTTTACGTAAAGGAGGCTGTAAAGGTCATATCATATTTATGTGCAATGTAATACACCACAGTTAACAAATCTAACTTATTTAATAAAATATAAACTAGCCTAAAAATTTTAACAATAAATGAAAAACAGTTGTAGTTAAAATATTGGTCAATAAAACTCTGTAGAGCTATAACTAAATGACCGCACATAAAAAATCATGCCATGATTTTTGTATGACTTTTAATAAAATCGGAATTAAAAGTATGTAAAATACTCCAAAACGCGTTAAGTTCAGCTTATAGCCTTTTTTTGTTAGTAATAATATACAACTACAAATTGTAAAAAAACAGTGACTTAGAAATAGCTCTCAGTATATAAAAAAAAGTTAAAATCCTTAGGCTGTACTCTCGTATGATTATGATGTAAGCAACGCAATATGTTGGCAAAGCGGAAGTACGCGTAAATCTAACAATACGATACAACTAAATATTTATGTAGCTTAGAAGTAACGATTACACAAGGCTCACTGTTCGCTCTGCGGCCGGGACTAGTACTCTGCCTCCACAACGCATCTATACAATTTATATTCAGGATAAGGATATGTACGATTTCTTTAACCGAATTTATGAATTTTAATATGAACTGGTTGGTCCAACACCACAACCGCTCCAATGTTATAACAAAAATAAATACGATCTAATAAAATTTTGCCAATTTACTTGAGTATTCTTAAGTTTCAAAGTTGTGGATCCTTTAAGTGATTCAGTCTTTTCTACGGTCCAAAAAAATATAAGTAGAGAAAAAGAAATATAACTTATAACACTCTGACGATTACGTAATCAAATACATAGTTTAATATTACCACCTAAGTATACATAGTAACTAACATCGGTATGTAAAATAGTTGGGGCAGAGAAGACACACAAATTTCAGGACCACTTAGGACTCGCCTTAAAAACTATTGAGTGGATACTCTTCTAATTTATGCGTCTTAACTGTTTTTTTTTTATTTCAACCCCAATTCATCTACGAAACGAGCCCCTTGCCCTACTTGATACGTAAATACGGGTTGTAAAAAAAAGTAAGGTCGTTTCGTAACGGAAGAGGGACACTATGCGTCCCTCAGACTCGGCAAGAATGACGCAACGATAGATCAATTAAAATTTTATAATAAGGAAAAACAATTATAAAGGTTGAACAGATAACAACAAAAATATAATATATAAATAATCTTATAATTCTTCAAAAGGAAGTCAGTCTCATCCGAGCCTCCGGGACGCTATAAACATATATTTATATACTTTCTATGTACCTAGTTTACTATGTTGGTGTTTCTATTCCAATCCATAACATCTATGGATATTACAGTACCAACATTGATAAACGCCAATTACAAGGTATTTGACATTGTTGCTACAAACTATTGGTAAATAATGTTTTTTTTTTGTCGCAATGGCGATATAATCCTGGTAATTGAAGATTTATACTACACGTTAAACCAAAATTCTAGTTTCTCTAAATAATACTGTTCTCAATGGCTTGATAAGAAACTTAACGAAAAAAGAATTTGTTTAAACATAGAAAAATATTTTGATGCACATATACAATTTTTATTTTTTATTTCCTTAATTTTCTGGGAACTAAATGCATCCGTCATGTCACTTTATCTTAAAAGTACCGTCTACATACATATTTATTACACAATATGTAAATGATAAAAGAACTATTGGCCTATTTTTTCGTGTCTCAAATACAGAACTATCAAAATATAAAAAAATATTGAGGACTATCAAACAACATCCATATGTATATATTATTATTATCAATATTTATATCTACAAGGAAATTTTGATTTTAATACCCAAAAGTATACTTCTGCGCTAAATATTCTATGATTAATTTAATTTTTTTTTCATCAGTTCAATATACTCTATGATTGTAGAAGAAAAACGATTCTACAAATCATATAATGTTCTTACCTTAATTTTGAATCGTATTACTCCATTCGAATAAATAAACCCTACCAATATTTACAATTTCGACCCTCAGCTCATGGACACACACAATTGTGGAAATAAAATAATGTATATAAAAACAATATGAAACAGAAAACAAAAACAATATAATTATAATTAGAAGTATAAAAACAGTGGTACAGAAATGGGCGTAGAACACTACAAGAAGATGAATTCTCTACAATATTTTATTTCCAATCTACCCTGACCAGCAAACTTAACTAAACTTACACTACCGCATCATTTACATAGAAATGGCACCAATCTATCTTTGATATCAACAATGGCAAACCATAAGGAACCCCCGCAGCGGACACGTTACTCGCACTTCGCCGCGCTAAACAACTCTGTCTCAAGGTATCATTGGAAGACTACTGCGCTATACTCTAGACGTTAATACTATTATTCGAATAAAACAGCAATTGAAACAATGTTAAACATCAGCAAAAATATTTTTATAAAACGATTTAGAGCCTATCCTAAATGGAGAAAATAAATAATAAATTGATGTCAAACGAAATATCGAATCGATCGCTAAATATAAAGTCGAGAAAGTGAAGTGAACAAAACGAAGTGTTATCGATGGTGTTATGATTGATATCGCCTAAAATCGCTATCAGCTAGAAGGCACACAAAGTTTTAGTAAGAAGCTTCACAAATTATACGCTCGTACACGCGACCGCATACGAGATACAACTGCCTCAGGTTCCACTTATTGCCATATGACCACAATCGATCCCCTCGTGGCGATCACACATTTTGAACACCGAACATATATTTATTATGAACAAAATACGATTAAAAAATATTGCCAATTTTATGTTGCAACAGGCACTTCTCTGGATTACTCCAATAAACATCATATTAAATTTATTTTGTGAAGCTTTATTATTTGCCTCTGAGGACTCTCTGCGACTCATTTCACTTTGTACTTGTACTTTTATTATTATTCCCGTACGAAACCTGAACATTTATTAAAGCATTCTTACGGATTAATTAGGAGAAGTATCATCTAGAGAGTCGCTTAAATTCTCAGCGACCAAAAATACTTCACATTTCTTCGGTAAC
The DNA here is from genome assembly GCA_023373885.1 of Hestina assimilis. Lineage (NCBI taxonomy): Eukaryota > Metazoa > Arthropoda > Insecta > Lepidoptera > Nymphalidae > Hestina > Hestina assimilis. Next base: position 9,765,801 of record CM041754.1, read on the forward strand.
AGTTCTATAAAATTATTGAACTTCATATACACTGACACATCCTAAGTTAAAGCATCGCAATAAGATATTGTTATATTCACTACCACTAACGAAGACGCGGATGATGAGCGAGTTAACGTGAAAAATTTAGAATTTCAGGAGATTAACCATTCACGATTCCGAAATATATCACTAAGCAAATTAGAATATGAGATCAAAAATTTAGGCCTACGATCTATAAACGATGAGAGTTAAGTATCGATTTATATATCCCACCACGAATTAATATAACCGTGTGATGGCAGAGATAAATCACAGACGTGGGTATAAATCACAATGCATACGATAGGCGGTACCGCTACGTGACTACTGCTGCTCCGCGACTGCTGCCCGCGGCACTCGCCATCCGACACGCGTCACGGCTGACGAAAGTAACACGGATAATAAATAATACAAAATAAACGATTTGTTTGTGTACAGGTCCAAGCTGGACGTGGAACGCTCTCATTATGATCCTCGTAGCTGCCTCCGATGGCTCAGGTTCAGTTATTGCACACGGACCGCTCGCCGATTCATTGAGAGCGATAAAAAAATCTGAAACAATTAATGTAAGTTTTATTTTATGTTCATTTTACCAATATTTTTTTATATTTAAATACTAGTATTACCCGCGGCTCCGCTCGCGATTATATAGTTATTTGATAATCCCATGGGAACCCAACATTTTACCGGGATAAAAGTATATGTTAATCCATGTAATAAGCTATGTTTGCAGCAAGTTTCATCCATATCTGTGCCGTAGTTTTTGCGTAAAAGAGTACCAAACCATCCATTCGTACAAACTTCCACATTTTTTGTATTATCAAAGTTTAAAGTCCAAACTTAGTCTTTTGTTTTATTTAACCTTACGTCAGTCAATCTAAGAATGCATTTTGGTAGAGGCATAGACTTACTATATATACTTTACATTCATACAAAGAATGTCATAGAATCTCAATTGGCAAAAAAATCAATGTTTGTTTGCATGTATTTTTGCGTGTCTGTTTTTTTTCGTTTTGAATTATAAGTGGTATGTTAGTACGCACGTGTAGAGCGCAGATCAGTCGGCGAGGCGCAGCGCGGGCAGCGGCTGCGGAGTGGGCGTGTGCGGCGGCGGCGGGGACGCTGCGCGGGACAACACACGCATTACACATTACACACATTGAGGGGTTGGTAACATTTGGATCAAATAAAAAAATATAACTCGTACCAAGTGACAGTAATACTTACAATAATGAAAAAAAAACAGCATATTCTACTAATTAAAAGCAACAAAAAATTTAACCTCACACGCGAAAACAACACATACAATCTGAGACGAACGCACGAGCGTGAACTCGGCCCAAATGTTTACGTGCCATGAATCAATTAGATGACAATAATTTATATCACTAAAACATTACCCGACCAAGTAAAAAAGCTAATTTCGTATTTCTCTTATGTTACTTTGAGTTCATTGAATTTAGGATTTTCAGTCCCCCTGAGGCGAAGTAAAGTAGTAGAAATTATTTATTTAAAAATGTATAGTTTCTCGTGACGGGGACTATATTAGTTGTTATACCAGACGACTATTTAAAATTATCGACAACTTACAGATTGAGGAGATAGACTGCGGCGACATGGCGGACATTTTACTCTGCGTATCTTGCATGGACACCTGCGTCCCCTGAGACGTCATGTAACGATTCACCATTGGCACAAAACTGAAAAGAAATTAATTACTGTTATCGTATAATCCATTTAAGAGTTTTAAAGATTTTTAGTATGAATGGGACAGCTCGACTGGAGAAATATATGCGTGTTCATGTACACATGCTGACGCGCCTCGCCGGTTTGACGGTCTGACGTCACTAGCATGTCGGTGACGCGAATCCATAAAAATTGCCCCTACCCAAAACCAACAAACGCCACTAAAAAGTTCACACTTAAAACAATAATTACCTTAGGTCGCAAACACCCGGCGAGTCGTAGTTGCCGTTATTGGAGTTGTTGGTGTTGGTGGCGACGCTGTTAATGGTGCCGATGCTGTTCGCCGACACGTTGCTGTGGTTCTCACGGTGCACACGATTGTGATGCCTGTTGATCGTAGATTGATTAATAATAATAATAATTCAAAAAATTTACTGACTTCATTAATTAATGTTGATGATTACATATTGTATAAAAAAAATATTTAAGCCGCTCTAATTTTTTTGCAAAGCTTTTTCATAACCAAAGTAAGCTCGTAGCTTGTGTTAGGAGTGAGTACGACAATAGCCCAAAGGGGACACCATTTCACTCCCGGATCGATCTTGCATATCTCGCTTTAATTAACGGAGTCATGTGCGAAAGTAAAAATAGAGCTGCCGTATTGACCAATGACATACAAATGTTTGTTGTGGCGGTAGCGACCAGCTAGCGCCACAGATTTCATATTAATAGCAGATGGTTGATGACAATATACGCATGTTTTCCGGACACAATAAACGCATGTGTATGTTTCCGGATCCCCGTTGAATGTGTAGTATTTAATGGTATCGCATCACGAGTCTCACCGTATGAGGTAGCTGTCGCGCACGAAGGTCCGCCCGCACACGCTGCACTCGTAGCACGGGCCGCTGGAGTGCGTGCGGATGTGCAGCGCGAACTGCGACTTGGACGTGAACGTCATCGAGCACCGCTCGCAGTTCAGCGGCTTGTCCGCCACGTGCGACCACCTACTCACAACATCACACATTAATATTACTATTAATCTTTCCTTTTTCTTGTCTTTGTTATGATAAATCAAGTAAATAAAAAGCCATTAGTTTTTCCTTATGAAAATGATAGATAAATAATTACTAAACGAATTAGAATCACACACTTACCTATGCGCCGTAACATAACTCTTCACAGCAAACCGTTTTTGGCAAATATCACATGCATATGGACGTTCACCTGTAAAATACGCAATATTTCATATAAACCTACAATACAACATTTACAATAAAAAGCTATTGTTAATGAAATATCAAAGCATTTATCAGTAAAATAAAACAAACTTCAAACAAAACAGCCCTAAGTAATCGCATAATTATGACGTGTAACATCTGACATTTCACCTTGGTAATAAGTAAAATTAACATAACGCACCGTGCGCGCTTATTGGTCAAATCAAATAGCACGCACTTCCTATTACACACTTCCGTTCCTTTTCCCGAAATGAATCCCACAGATTGCAGCAAAGTGAGAGGAAAGATGTTACACAACAGAAACGTAAATAAAAAGAAGCAGTGAAGGCAAAATGGTGTTAAAAAGACGGCAAGATGCTTAGACAGTATGATGAAGTCTGAAATTAATGAATTTAGGCTAAGAAATCATAATAAATGATATAATTCGAAAAATTTATGTAATAAATAAATGATGATGTAGCGAATGATAAAATGAAACAGAAAAGAAGCAGTTGTCGGTGCCACATCATTGAGTACTAACAGAAAATAAAGTATACCTGTTATCGCAATTTGCCGTCTTCTATGCATTTCTTCCATCCGCAGAGGATATATTCACACAGATAATAAAACTAAACAAGCATATTATTTCGTGAATAATCCATGTTTCAAGCAAATGAACGAGTAGCATTACCGATAAATGTGTAAACGGTATTTTCAAAAGACAATTCAAATCACTACATTTTTTCAACTGTTTCAAAAACAAAAATAATTCAACTAAATGCCACTCGTCTCATTTATTATCTAAGCTTCTAAAATTTCACACTTTTATAGAGGGTAATAAAAAGATTAATACTTTAGACCTCTCGATGCGAGAAGCAAAAGTGCTAACCTTTTTTAACTACCCACTATAATATTGACGCTGAGAGCAATGACGGTGTTACCGTGGGAGACGCGTGTGTCATACCGGTATGAATGCGCTTGTGAATGTTCAGTGTAGATTTCTGCGTGAAGCGTTTGTAACAGACATCGCACTCGAAGGGCCGCTCGCCAGTGTGCGTGCGCATATGTATTTCCAGGTACGGCTTGCAAGTGAACGCCGCCGGGCACTCCATGCACTGATACGGCCTCCCTTGCACTGCCCATCATATACATTAGTAAGGCTCCTCGGCGATCGACGGATCGTCGAGGTACGATATGTGGCACCGACAACTTTAATTTCACTACGAAATATGTATAACATAAAAATATTCTACGATGTGACGCGTGGCAAAAATAAAGGAAGAAAGTCGGCTGACCTGTGTGCGTTCTTTTATGTATATTGAGTGTGGATTTTTGCGCGAATCTCTTGAGGCAGACGTCGCACTGGTAGGGGCGCTCGCCGGTGTGCGTGCGGTTGTGGATCTCGAGGTACTGCTTGCAGGTGAAGGCGGCCGGGCACTGCAGGCACTGGAAGGGCCGGCCCTGCACTGTAACACACGAGCGGTGAGTCCGCGCCCGCGCCCGCGCCCGTCCCTGTCGCGCCGCCACGTACCTGAGTGCGTCCGCTTGTGGATGTTGAGACTCGACTTCTGCGTGAAGCGCTTCAGGCAGATGTCGCACTGATAGGGCCGCTCGCCGGTGTGCGTGCGCGTGTGTATCTCCAGGTATTGCTTGCACGTGAAGGCGGCGGGACACGACAGGCACTGGAACGGTCTGCCCTGGACTGGTGCCCAACACATACATTATAGCGGCGGCGAGCCAGCAAGGGCGCTAGTCGCCCTCGCCCTACGGAGATTGCGGCGCGGACTGGTCGCCGCTCGCCGCTAACTCCGCTCCAAATCTTTACGTTCATCTAACTCCGCGACGGCGCGGCTACGGAACCGATTCACGAAAAAAATAAAGAGAGACGCACAAGCGCACAACTAAAATAATAGAGATTTGGAGGAGAGAGAGACAAGGGTGGAAACAATGGCCGGGGCGGGCGGGGGGCCAGTCCGGCCCGCGGTGTCACCCACCTGTGTGCGTCCGTTTATGTATATTGAGGCTCGACTTCTGCGTGAAGCGCTTGAGACACGCGTCGCACTGATAGGGCCGCTCGCCTGTATGCGTGCGCATGTGAATGTCCAGGTAGGGGCGGCGGGCGAACGCCGCGGGGCATCGCCCGCACGTGTAAGGACGCCCTTGCACTGCGCCCAGTGCACACACAAAAGCGAGTAACGCACGTCGCCGCCGCCAATGCGCCGGGCCGCGGGTAGCCCGTGCCATATCAACTAACAATTTTGATACGGTGCCGAGCGATATCGACACCGTGCCGCCGAATTTGCGTCTTTGCGGGCGATTGCATTACCGCTTTTGTGAAAGAATTAATAATCGTGAAGATATGATGATAACAGTAATGGCTAAACTTAGGAGATGATTACGGATATGCGAGGGGTCGACTGTCGGCTCGTTCATTAGAGGAGGAAGGATAATACTTTGATGAGTGCAGAAGTACGTGAAAGCGCGCGCAGTGATGAGTTAAAAGAAATCGAGATGTTAGTCGAAAGCAACGAGATGGAAGCCGTCGAGGGGGGAGAGTAAAACAACGGGTCGGGCGGGCAACGGAAAACGGGAAACAAGCATGACGCTAAATTAAATGGTATGAGCGTGTGACGAGTCGTAAGTCGCTTATCGTACCGAAAGGAATTGCTTTTAAGTGTATATATGGGCTACTAACCCGTATGTATCTTTTCGTGCAAATTGAGCGCGCACTTCTGCGTGAAGGACTTGAGGCAGACGGTGCACTGGAAGGGCCGCTCGCCTGCGCCGCCACGCACGGGCACGGGGGGACAGAGAAACAAAACAAAACCTCGATGGACAAATAATTCTACTTCGTTCGCGAGCCAACATGACGAAATTTCGACCAAGTTATTTGTCCATCTTACATTCTCTCGCCTACCAAAACTTAACAAAATCTCACAACGAACACATGCTTTACATTTAAGTGTTTGTGAATAGTTTTTGAGCGCGTTCAACCCTATTGCAACGGTCCGTGATTCTCAATTAAAACAGTCTACAGCACGACTAAACACCTCCGAATCGCTAACCCTCATTACAATTAAGATTGGGAGCCCTTAAAACTATTCACAATCGAGGTTTCAAAGCCACAACAGTAGTATTCAAAGTACGTTTCGATTGTGACTTAGAAACCGTGGGGTAAATAAAATGAGATATCAAGGGACCCACCGGTGTGTATACGTTTATGAGTGCCAAGGCTGGACTTCTGAGTGAACCTCTTGTCACAGATGTCGCATTGATAGGGTCGCACTTTGTTGATCAGCGATTGGATGTGCTCCTCTAGAAATATCAACAAAATTCAGCTAAAAAACCGCCTTCGACACTTGACAAGATACTGCCTAATATACGTGAGCTCTAAAAATACATAATTCATTGTCTACTTAAGGATTTTAGGGCAAAATGCCTACCGGTGTGTATTTTTCCGTGTCGGCCCAGGCTGGACTTCTGAGTGAAGCGCATAAAACAGATGTGGCACTGGTACGGCCGCACTTTCTCTAACAGGGCTCGTCTGTGCTCCTCTATAAGTTATACGAGTTTCGATATAGCTTCACTGCACTCTCTCAAGCAATTGTTTTTATTTCATTTACACCTAACAGGTCTAACTGTACACCCGTCCACACACAGGGGGAGGTAGGCTCAGTGGAGTACCCTAACTCCGGAATGGCTCGAGAAGCAGACAGACGTTTCGAACGAAATTTATATCTTGTCTTTCGTATAATATAAAACAAATTTTTGAAACAATCATATTTTAATATTAAAAATGAACATTTCATATATGGGTTTTTATTTGATACGCGCTAACGGATATAAAGAAAACATAATTAGATTTAGGAGCCGTAAAGCGTGACGCGTAATTTTAAGAGAGCAATAGTTTAGACATAGCCAGTATGGGCGGTGTGTTGGAGACCCACCCGTGTGTATTTTCTTGTGTCTGTTGAGGCTGGAGCTCTGCGTGAAGCGCATCTGACAGAGCTCACACTTGTAGGGCCGGTCCTTCACCATCAAAGCGCGCATGTGCTCATCTAGAAGCGAGGCCACAATCGACACGCTATCGTTCAAGCCGCACTAGAACGCACGATGGACCGAAGCGTCCATAGTGTATCCCGTACCTCCCCCTGTTTACCTCACATCGATGAAGCCTTCCTCACGCCCTGATTCCCTATCAGATATATTCGTTACGAAACTCAAAAACTATTCACATGTTTATGTTAAGCATATGCATTGTCGGTTTTGTCGCGAGCGAACTGTGAGTCGCACCAGTGTCTTAACTTCGTTATGATCATTTGTATAATTTAATACATATAATATAAGTAGGTACATAATCTATATAATATTTATGTTGACAATGTATCGTCCAGAGGCCACGTGCTACACAATGTTCGAGTGCTATAGAGATTATTATCTTCTATATCGTTGCTATTCTATCGATGTCTTAATTGCCTTATTACATTTACTTAAGAATTAATAAAATAATCTTAAAACATTTACCAAAGTTAAGCCATTAAGTTTATTTAATTAATAGAAAAAAAAATCTCACATTTAAAATAAAATATAGAATACATAAAAAAATCAGGGCGGCAGAACGGAGCCAAAGACAATCGAGGGTAAATCATATAAAAACAAAAAATAAATATTAAAACAAACACATCTGTACCGCGGAAACAGGAGGAGGTTGACTTGATCGAAATTATAAAAGTACAATCAAACAATTCATAAAAACAATCCTCATTATTTTTTTGTCTTTTAAATGTACACTTTAATCATTTGACGTTAAGGATTATTCTATATTCGAGTTATTAATGTAACTTCCATAAAACCTCCTTTCCAGAGTCAAATAAATCTGCACTATTTGTTGAAGTACAACATATAATTAAATAATATTTAATAAAACAACTAAAATCCGAATAAACCTATGGAAATTACATTATTATTAACACGAAACCAATTTACCTGTATGTATGATGTACGTATATTTATATAATTAAAATGAACATTTGAACAATTAGAAAGAACAAATCATATAGTAAACTGATCTCATGTGTTTTTTCATAAAACAAGTATCATTTATTGACAGATTGTTATTGTTTTTAATCTGTCATTTAAATGAAATTTAAAGTTGTCCTATGTTATTTATTTATATATTTATTATATATAGCCCGTTTAGTTATAAACCAATACGTTAGCATACTTATTATCGTTATTCGTGATTAAAACGCATGATCAGATTGGGATTTTATGCAAGAAAATTTCATCAAATGTGCCATTTTATGTGCCTCACATTGAATATAGAAGGAGGAACTCAATCTTTATATTAATATTGCCCACAAAATGCAAGAACTGTAGTAATAAAATATTATATTTACGTTTTACAATCTCACGTAGATTTGAATACTTATTTTTTATTATGTACCAAAAAATCATTTTTTATTTTTTCCATAATTTTTGCACTATTAACTAAGACAATTTAAAAAGGCCGAGTACAGATGTGCGAAGATTCTCATTTTGTCAAAATTTGATGGAAAAAAATTTAGTTTTGTTTTGTCATTTAAAAGTATCTGCCTGGGAATTATAATAAAGTAGTTTAGACTTTTTTCAGAGAATATTTACGAATTCGCAAAATAGGATCAAAAACGAAATCCATATTACGATTAAAAATATAATAAAAACGAAATATAGGATATTCTTCCATTACTAGAAATACACTTGAGATAGAGACAAAATAAATTTATAAAAATAATTCAAAAAAGGAGATAAAAGATCTGATCGATATGTATTGTTATGGTACAAGAACTTGTACGAAATTTTTCAACTTCGGCGATTCAGCACGCGACTTAATAGTCGTCTGTATAACATATCTATATACAATTGTTATACTTGTTTAGAGTTCCGTATTCAAAGGGTGTCAACAGAACCCTATTACGAAGCCTTCACTGTCCATTAGTTTGTCGGTGGGCTGTATCTCAAGAAATCGCAACAAAAATATTAAAAAGATAATAAAACCTCATACAAGAAACATGATATTTTTTTTACTATCTCATGAACCTCACCATATATATAACATAATATATCTTAGTACTTTACATCTTCTGTCATATGAACCCCAATCTGATCGCGTGCGGACTGAGCCACGAGGAACTGTGTTATCGAGGAGGAGGGGAAGGGGGGGATTGGTTGCGGGATGTGCGTGTGTGCGTGCGCGTACTGACCGGTGTGCACGCGCTTGTGCGTGTTGAGGCTGCTCTTCTGCGTGAAGCGCTTGAGGCAGAGGTCACACTGGAAGGGCCGCTCGCCCGTGTGCGTGCGCATGTGCACCTCCAGGTACGGCTTGCGACAGAACGCCGCGTCGCACACCTGCGCATGACACACCTCTCACTCATATGTATACTTCTTTAGGGGCGCCATGACAGATAAACAAAGACTTGGTGTAGCGGAAATAGTCACGCTGGGCTGTTAGGGAAGTCAATTTTTAACCGCCTTCAAAAAAGGAGGCGGTTCTCAATTCGACAGTTTCTTTTTTATGTTTGTTACCTCATCATAACTTTCGACTGGGTGAACCGATTTTGATGATTCTTTTATTTATTTCAAAGCTGGTTCTTCCCGTGTCCCATTTCAATTTGGTTCAGTTCTGACAATGGTATCCATGATAGAAGCATATAAGTCTTAAATTTGAATTAATCATTAAGTACTATCATTCGTAACTAAAAAGTAAAAATAAAATAATTTTTAGAAAAAAATATCTACTTCAAAACTAAAAAGAAAAACAAATAATATTTTGTAAAAGAGAAGTCGGCGCCATAGGTAGCGATGTTTTACTTAGCAGTAATTAGTGCTTAGTTTTTATTTTCTATATAATGCCTCAGTAACGTGATTTTCTCGGCACACAGTTTTCAAATATTGTCTGTATCATTTTTACTGTCAACATGAATAAAGCACTAAAGACAATATTTAAGTTGATTATTGTGTATTTCAACAAAACATATGACCTTTTTTCTACTCATTTATTGGTTTATATAGAAATATATTTTTTATAAAATTAGACCTTAAATTTCCAGAAAGCCAGAAACACAACATCCATATTATTTCCCATGCCTGCAATAAAACCAGTAAATGCAAAAAACAATTCATTATTATTTTTATTTATCAGAAATATCTATACCTACAATCAATTTTATCAACCAAAATTGGAATATTTGTATTATATGTATTTTACTTTTGTTGTTACGCCTGAAGTTACTGAACCGGTCACCCATCCATATACTGACCGCACCTAGCGACGCTTAAGCAACTATTGATCGTACCCAGCTATGAGCGTCTTTTAAGTTAATTCAAATCGTTTACCGACCCGATCATGCCAAAATTTATTCTCATTCTTTTATAAATTAACCAGAACCAAAAGATTCATTTTACCGCGTGTGAAATCAAACTTTTTTTATAATATAACTCACCGTGCATTGAAAGGGTTTATTCCCCGAATGTAGCTTCATGTGAACATAGTAAGATGATGCAGATGACAGAACTTTACCGCAAACCTGAAAATAACAGTCAATTTCATATTTTGTGTACAGAATACTATTGCTTTTAGAACATAATAACCAGCTTTAGCGGCATGTTAAAAAGCGAACGTTTGAGCTTTATATAAAACTAGCTTTTGACCGCGGCTTTTCCCGCGTGAATAACGATTCTTATTGAGGCACATTTAATGCTATTGCATATAGGAATAATGGGTTCCCTATACAAATTTTCACCCCCTTTACATTAAAAAAAGATAATCCATAACCGTTTCCTTTGTCGCATCTATATCTGTACCAAAATTCATCATAATTGTGAAAGAGTCACACAGAAACACTCACTTTCGCAATTTATGATATTAGTTAGGATCAGGCCTCTTTTCGTGACTTGTTTTTTGGGGGTACTGTAATTCTCGAAAGTTATAAATCTATAATTTTTAACCAATCAACTCCCAGTCCCACCCATTCATTTAAATTCTTTATTTTTTTGAAGTTATACTTCTTTTGGCGCGTTAGGGAAAACGATGAGAGTAAATTTTTACGATGCGCGCGCACACCGTCACAAAAACCGACACCCTGAAGTTAGCTATAGTCAACATTTTAGTTTTTTTTATCTAAGCACTGTATATACTTTCATATTCATTTAGTGAAAAGCTTGTTAATTTGGAATTATAAACAGACATCAATTTTATTTATTTGTTTGTTTGTATATATGTATAAAAATAAAAATCCGTAATAATAAATACTAGGATTTCAGAACAATTAAGGAGATTCGCCCCGCATTTCACCCGCTAGCGACGTCAATACGTCTAGGCCCCGCCTCTCACGTACTTTCCTATAAGAATTCAAAGTCCTAGAACTGTATACCCTCCTGGTACTTTTGGAGCGTCGAGTGGTTTTTTTGACACCATAGAACTACTTTTACTTTGTTACTACCATAAGGAAGTATAACTTCTTACGTGCGTACATAAGTACACACACACACACAAATTTTTGTTTTTATAACAATTTTTTCAATATTGTCGAAATTTCCTTTAGGTAGGATTATGAATAGTCAGCTAATGAATAATAGATATGAAGTTTTTTATTAAAATACAAAATGGTCTTACCTTGCAGGCCTGAGGTTTTGATCTTGGCATTCCACCTCCATTTGAAACTTCCATTTTTGTTTGTACTGATCCCATATCAACTCCCATACCCTGTTTAAAATATCATCATTATACAAAACTAGCATCTGCCCGCGCCTTCGTCCACATGAAACGATTTTTAATTAGTCACCTTTATTGCAGTAGCATATAGCAATCAATTGTTCCCTATACAAAATGTCATCTCCTATTTCAATTTCTACAATTTTTCAACGCGACAAAATTCATCGTAATCTGTTCAGCTGAAAATCAAGTCCTGTAGTTCGATTTGCGTATTCCCACGGGAACCTAATATTTTTCTGGTGTAAAAAGTATCTTATGAGTTATGAGGAAAAAATCTATATATGTACCCAATTTCATCTGAATCCGTACATCCGTTTTTGCGTGATTGAGTAACAAACATCTAAGCATTCAAATTTTCACATTATTAATATTAATAAGATAATATTTACAGTAAACGTGCGGCAGAGAGCACGTTTTGCTTGTCAGTCCCGGAATTGAGCGTAAAACTGCCACGAAATTATTAATTTTCCATTCGCCTGAACTGTACTTATACCGTATTAGCATCTGCCTGCGACTTCGTTTGTGTGGAAAGAAAGAATTATTTTCGAAGATATTGTCAATTAGGCAGACTCGTTATTGCGCTGTCTAAAATTTATTTTTATATCTCTCAGAAATAGTGGTTTTTTCATAATGAAAGTTATATGTCTGAACCACTCAAAGCATATCAATGGCGTCTGCCAGCGGCTTCGCCCGCGTGAATTACGATTTTAATACTAACTCTAAACCCCCCACCCTTTACAAACTTTGAATGTCATATTTATTTATATCAAATCAAATCAATGTCCTTTCTCACTCTTTAGACTATCTGTGTACAAAAATTCATTCAATCGTTCACTAGTTTTGGCGTGAAAGCGCGACATACAAGCAGACAGACAGAGAAACAGAGTTACTTTTGCAATTATAATATTAGTAAAGATTATGTGATTTTTTATGATAATTCGTGCAGTAGTTAAGAATTTGAAAGCCTAAAGCTTTTGAAAGCTAAAGCCTTTAAGCTTAAAGAATAATAAAACTATTTTGTAATTTATTTACCTGAGAACATTGTCGACCATCCATATCCATTTCAACTCCTTCATCATCCATACCTTTGAAGCTTAACTGTAATTAAATTTAATAGTATCAAATTGAAAATATTATTTCTATGTTACTATAAACTATAAAGACGGTTACAGACTAGCGATTATTTTCGAGCGTATACGGTCGTTTGGGCATACGCTCTAACACCTCGTTCGTCTTAAACTCTCGAACCAGTGGCGAGTTTTCTTTTAATGTGTATTGCGTTTGGCCCTACTGGCCTTGACAGCGTCACCGGGTGAGGGAGTCGAGTATCGAAACCCAGTCGTGAAAAGGAGATAGCCCTCGCGGAGGAGAGCCGGTGCTAGTGTCAGTAGCATATATATAGCGCTTTATATTCCGCGATTATAGGAACTTTATGTATATCTACTACGCTCGTACGAGTTGCACTAGTGGTAAAAAAGAGCTTATAGGCTGGTATAAAGCGCTGGTCTGAAACCGCCCTAAATCTATACTAGTATTATTGTTTAACTTTTTTTTTTTTCATTTGTTTGTTAGGGGGTTGTATTTGTTTGTGTGTGGGTGTGTGTGTATGTCTGTCCAGACCCCCAAAACAGGATATTAATATTCTTACGGAGGCTGTTGATTGTTTGTTTAAGGTTAATAAGTCTTTTTTTAGATGTTAAGTGATCACCCCTGCCTATGAATATCTGCAACACCAGAGGGCATGCTGAAGCATTGCCGACCTTTAAGAAAGGAATAAGCTCTTCTCTTGAAGGTTCCCAAGTCGTATCGGATTGGAAAGGCCGCCGGCGGAAGCTGGGTCAACAGACTGGTTGTGCAAGGATGAAAATGCTAAAAAAAAAAAAGTTAAGATCAACTTACATTATCAACATCATCATCGTGCAGTTCCTGTTGTTGGTGCTGATCCAGCAGCTCCTGTTGGTGTTGTACTTGATGTTGTACTATGAGGCTGTCCTTCGAGTCTTCTGTGTGGTGGTGCTGATTCATGTTGATGATGCCATGGTTTGAATCTGAACGCATTATTGTTGTGGGGCCGGTGTTTACATGTTGATGTGTGTAAAAACTGGAAAAATATTTTTATTTGTAGTTATAAATTATTATTAAAAATTAACTAAGTTCATTTCTATGATAAACATTGACCTGGTTAATGGTTTTAAAAATTAACTGTACCCGCGCCTTTCCTCGCGTTATCTAGTTTTTTGATGATGCAAAGGGAACCCAACATTTTTCCGGGATAAATCATATATGCTAATCCAGGTAATAAACTATTTGTGTAACAAAATTTATCCAAATGTGTTCTGTAGTTTATGCGTGAAAGGCTAACAAACATCCATCCAAACTTTCACGTAATATTAGTTAGATTTTACACAGGAATTCCAAATTTTGAAACATACAAAAACTAAGACTCGTCTTTTATATCTATAGACATTAACTTCTTTGAGTATCCTGCAGTACATCAAGGAGCTGCTAAAATATAATAATGAAGTATGGTCAGTTTAGTGCTAAACACCAGTTGTACCATGTAATCAATATATATAGCTGTAAAACTTAAAGAGTTACTTTACTCACCTCATAGGCTCTGCTTTGATCTGTTGTTCAAACATTGATATTGTGGCGAGTAGGTCGCCGGGGGGTGGCACGGGGACCCCCACGCCCCGTGACACGCCCCCGACGCCCACGCCCCAGTGTGCCGGGAAACTAATGGCGAACTGCTTCTTGAACCCCCATCATCAACCACCACCTGCTGGATGATAAAATATTTATATCAGAAATATAGGAATATGAAAATTTGGCAACATAAATTTTAGTTACATTTATAGACACATTCTATAATATGGACATTGGACATGCCCTTCCATACACAAAAACTAGCTTTGTTTTGTTACATTGGTGTTGAACTTATAAAGGACACCAGCAAATCTTTGACATTTTGTCCATATGGAAGTGCCAGTCCGTAGGATTAAGTGTATGGCGTAATATTTAAGTATATAATTTATTTTCTATGGTCTATGAGTATCACAAATTTCCAAAGTTCCATAGCCAAACACTAAATTATTATTATTATTATTAAATGCAACAAATACCAAACACTAAACACAAAATATATTATATATGTAATTATGCCAACGTATTAGTGTTCAAATATTTGCATGTACGTTTATTATACTGGCACAACCAGCCTAATCTTTTTTTTTTTACCAAGCTCTCCTTTCCCAGAGTCCATTTGTATTCCCCTATTGCTTTGTTTTATGTTTTTTTCTTTTCTTTTTGTGTACAAAGAAGTGTATAAATAAATAAATGCTACATCATTCTACCCTTCAGGCAACATATTGCAATCATTATTTTTTTAGGCTAAAAACCAGTTTTGTTCCAGAAATGTCAGTTTGCAAATTACTAATTCTATGATTATAATGAACAGTTAACTGAGTTGGTAACTTGACTCAAAGTTAGCTTCACATAAATAAATGCTATAAAAAAGTTAAAATACATTATCTTGTATCTTCAGAATACTAATATGGGTGGGTTTAGTTATTTAAAGCACTTATGTTATTCAGAATTTTAGTGTTTGTAAATCAGAGAAATGTTAAAAAGCCTTATTCAAAGATGTTAATACTGTATAAGTTATATATATTTCTAATGATATTTTAAATAGTAATACGAATAATTAAATTCAATTGAAATAAACTATGTTTTATTTTAGAGATGTAATTATAAAAGTCGTAGAATTTAAGTTATAAAATAGACATTTTCTGGTATTGTATTTTGTTTTGTGGTGAGAAAAAAACATTATTATTTTTGCTAAGTTATCAGAAATATGTGTAGTTCAAGTAACTTTACTTTTAAATTTTATATCATATTAACTTACAAAAATCAATACTCTTAATGGAAAAAAATTAAAAATGAAACAAAATAAATAATGACATAGTTTATTTTAAATAGCTACAAACAAAACAAAAAAAGGTTATAAAAACTAAATGTCAAAACACTTATAATTCTAATTTCGGATCATAAAATATACTTATAAGAAATATACTTTTAACACTTATTAGATTTTGTTTAAAGTTACATCATTAAATTTAGTTAATCAATACCTGCAACTAATTTTTTTTTAATAAAATAAATATCACTCATATTTTTAATCTATTATTCATTAACAATGAAATTGTTCTTAATGGATAATTTTAACTACTCTAATAAGAAAAGTAAAATTTTGTTGTTGTTTATAAAGATACTTGTTTAAGTTTCATATTTAACATAGGGGCATTGACTGGATGAGATATTATGATGAACATTGTCCACTCCAGTTGTATTTATGTATTCAATGTAGAGATATGCGCGCTTATCTATAAACTGTATGTATCGCACAATATCATATATAAATTTGTTTATTTGTTTCGTTTACAATTTTAGTGCAAAATGTAAACAAAACAGAATCGAAGTTCAAAAAAGCCTAAAAATATGAAATGGCCGATGCTCACCGACCGTCTCCACCCAGCTTTCCCCCCTGCCATCAATAAAATGGCCAATTCGTTATTGAATTTTGTCCCCAACTTTCATCAGAGGTTGCGCGACGCCGGTTGTTATGAGAAGCTTAATTAATGACCAATACAATTGTAATGTAAACAAAAACTAGTCTACAAAGCGGTAAATTGCTATTAGTAAGGAAAGTTATGTCATATCTCATGTCTAAATATGCAGAATGCATTTTTGCGATACTATCAATAGCCTATTAAAGACTTGTAAACACAAACAACGCTTGCAAAAAAATACTCGCATTCTTAACAAACAATGATCTTGTATAACTTATGGAGGGAACGAACTACAGATTTTTCAATAATATATTTTCATTTATATGCGAAATGATAAGTTTCGTTACGCTTATTGTCTATCAATATATATAGCAAAACTTAGTTTCTACTCACATAAGTAAAGAAACACCTAATAATAGTGGCGTGTGCAGAAACACATAAATTAGAGCACTAATTACACAATTTCGTTAAGATTGGCCATTCGAATTATGTTTTTCTTAGGCACCGACATAAAATGGCTGCTACCTCATTGTTCTGCGCGTTCGTTCGTGCGCATAGAAGCCGTGAACGCTTGGGGACGACTTCTCCGCCAATTAAAAATGTGGCGCGAAATTTAAGGCTTCGTTAATAGGCTTTTATGTACCTACTTAATTATGGTAATATTATAACTAATAATTGCATAATTTTATAATGACGTAAAACATTATAAAAGAAATTATTACCACTTGAATAAGAGCTAGAATGTAAAAACCAATGTCGAATTTTTCTTCCTCCTGCAAAATTGAGTTATCTATCTCACTATTATTTTTAAGATAAATTTTATGCCTATGTCCAAAACCCTCCATATGTTGATTAAATTGATTATATGAATTAGTGACTATATCACAAGTTGAACAATGCCACCGACGATATTTAATGGCTCGTTTATCTTCATCCATAATTTTGTTGTTCTTGTTTTAGCGTTTGTTAACTATTTAAAAAAAGTAATATAAATCTTCTTAATGTTATTGTATTTGTTTAAATATTAAAACGGGGATCGCTTACTTAACTGCTATTACGTTTACACGTGTCATTTATTACTTAAAAAGTGGGTAAAAGTAAAAATAAATTAATCTGCAACGCGGTTTTTATCATAGATATAATTAGATAAAAAATAGATGGGTTAGGGAGGCATTTATACTACCAAACCACGAACGTTTCTCATCCCTCTCATTAATACTTAATCGTCGTGCAATTAAAAGCCATAATCAGTTATCATTTTGTCGACTGTTCATTTGTTTTCGACACTAAACCATAGGTCGCTCTTAAATATCATCAAAAGTGCTTAAAAGCCTATTTGAATAAAAAATATTTTGAGTTTATTTTGGGTTTGAAATAATTAAAAAAAAAAACCATTATTTTCTTTATAATATAGCTTATAATTATATTACTTTTGAAATAATATTCAATGGCGTGTACCAGTACATAAATAGTCAAGGTGATTCGATCTTTCGATGGTCAATAATATGAAAATCTAAAAATGTATTTTCATTATCAAATCATCACGGAAGTCAAAATCATAATTATTGTTATTTTTGAATAAGTAATTCTATTTATTTATTTGCTAATGCAACAGTGTTTATGCATTAGTATAAGTATATAAATGACAATATATTTTATAGTAATATTGAGACAAAATTACGGTTACACTTTGAAAGCAAACATACAATAAATAATAGCTCAACGGTAGAAGGGCCGACTTCGCTCCGTTAACGCAAGAGTCGAGGGTTCGGTCCTCACCCTTTGGGCTATTTTCGTATCCATCTCTAATGCTAGCTTCGAGCTATTTTGAGCAGATTTTGAGGGACTATAGGAATATTAGTAATGCTCTAAAAAATAATTGCTAATATTCTTAAAAAAAAATACATCATAGTTATGCTTACCCACAAATGAAAAATGATTAAGTCTCAAGAAAACAAAAATAATTAGTATTTTTAATCATGTCCTATTAATTTATTCATTACAATCTGCCTGCAGATGTAATTCATGTGCCGACATGTGCTATTGTTGAGCAAAAAACGGGTGTAAGATTCTGAAGTGTTTCTGGAGTTCCTGTGTTGTGTGTATTCTTGTGTTTATTTGATTTAATAACAAATATAATTAAAAGTGAAACACTATCATCCTTTGCTATTTTTTTTACGTATAATTTACAAACGAATTTTTGTCGTCACATAACGACAAATAATAATGACTCGCTATTTTTTGTCGTTTTACTTACTTCATACCGCGGTATGATGCTTGGTGTTTGTTGATCGATGATTAAATAGTGTAAGGTCTATCTATTTAATAAAAGGTATATCTTTTTTTTCGATTTACAACCTCAAAAGAAAATTAAACCCCCGCGTAATAAGAAAATAATCATCAAAAAGTTGCATATTCATAAACGATAAAGATATTGTTTAAATACAAAATGAAAGTTCTTAATTTTCTTTAATCAGTTAAAAAGGTAGAATCAAAATAACAGTTTTGTCTAATACAGAAATATTCCTAGTACGAGACCCGAAGATTGTTTTATTTTTCGTTATATTGGATTCTATGGCTAAAATAATAAGAAAAAAATTTAAAATAATAAGAAAAAGCTTAGTATAGCTAAACAACTACTAAAATACTCAAATACACACTTAACATTTCAATATAGGTAATGAACGTTACATTAATTTAATGGAGTACAGAATTAGAAATTAATTAATAAATTAATTAAGATCCATTATATTTAAGGTTTTAAGTCATAACACTTTCGAACTTTTTTCTAAAACCGGAAATAAATTCTTTAGCCAACTTTGTAGAGGTATTAGTTTTTTACGAGTATATACATATTTAAAGTAAAGTAGTTTATACACTTAAAACATATTTGAGTAAGTACTGGATTGGGGAATATTAATCCAGTAATTATTTTTTTGTCAAGGTTCCTTCGCACAATCGTATACTCGTATGGAAAACAATTTTTGAAAGTTTCAACATAATCAGATCAATGGCTTAGAAGCGCATAGAGTAAATGTGAAACTTAAAACTTATTAAAATCCAATTTTATTTAAACAACGAATAATACTGCGTAACAACGAAGACTAGCCGTATAGCCTAAGTACCAAGAGGAAAACGGTATAAAAATAACAACTCAAACGCTCCCAGTAGTTGAGACAAATGGTTTTAAATAATATTAAAAATTCAAACCGGCTCTTGAAAACTGAACTTGTATAACTGAATAACACCCGTTCAGCTATAAGCCTTATGAAAGAAAGATGAATGTTATGTTTAGGAGCGGAATCCCCACCATCGAACAAAATTTTTTGAGGGAAACGAGTTATAAAGAAATAAATAAACGCTACACAATCAACGGCCCCCATTAGGACAGTTAAATCCTGTGTTGGGGTTCCGGAAACATACTCGATGATAAAGACAAACATACCCAGACCGGAAAACATGCCTGCATGGTCAATACAAACATTTGTTCCGTGCGTGAATCGAACCCGTGACCTATGGCGCTTAAGACATTAATATACATTTGATCCCTGTCAATATATTGTCGTTGATTACGAGAAGGATTTCAACAGAGAAAGAATCACCGTCACTTTAATCCATTGATGAGTTATTGGTGCTCGATATGTGGAGATGCAGATTAAGCTTTATGATTCAATTCCCCGTAAAGGTGACGGATGCCATTGGAGATACGCAGACCTGAGAATCATTCAGAATCAACATAAGTTGTCACTGTAAACTATTATTTGCGCATGCAACAACTGTAGTAAATAATTATTATCACAAGTATATTCCTTACGCAATGTACTATATTGTGGGAAGGATAAATTTCACAGGTGAATCTGACTCATCTTTATATATATATATAATTCCACTGTACGTGTCATTGAAGTCCGGCTGGACCGATTTTGATGATTTTTATGTGTATTTAGGTGGATTCGAGAATAGTTTAGATTAACAATTGAACCTAGTAGGGGCACTGCTATCGAGTCTCACTTTTTTAAAATTTTAATTTTACATATTGGCTTGTAAAATAAATTTTGGTAATAATTCAAGAGAAATCAATTATTTGACACTACAAAAACTTTTCCCGTACAATTTCTCATACTGGGCAATTAATAAAAACACAATTTTTGTTGACATTGTTTGTATGTTATGTTAGAACCTGATGTTGATTGAATTTTAATGGCTTATTTTTATGATGTATGGACGATGAGGGTAGATGCTCGCTGTACCTCAGGCCCTGACTGTATTTTCAGTCGCGTAGTATCTGTAAACATTTTTGTTTCAAATTATTGTATAATTCATATTAAATAGTATAAAAACCAAAATGATAATTTCGATTACGTTGTATGTTTTTGTACAGATTTTTGCATGCAAATAAATAATAATTTCTAAAGTTACGCTTTATGTTGTGTCTAGATTTTATCACAATAGGATGTTTAAAGTTATACACTTGCGGTTATAAATAAAATAGATGCTATAGTCTTTGAGCAGTTATTAGTCTATAGCTCTATGGTAATAAACTTTGACGTTTAGTTTCTTTCTTTCAAAAATTTGTAATCATGGCGGTAGGTGTTTTGAAATAATCCGCTAATGTTATCTATTTTAATCAGTGAACTTAATGCAGAAATTATGTTCTTTCTTTAATACTTATTGTAATTATGCCTATTCTATTTAGGATTCGACGTTATTTTAATGATTACGGGAACAAAAACATAGTTGTAGTCCTAACCTATGGCACTAGTGAAATGAGTATGTTCAAATTTTATTTGCGTTCAGTGTTCGTAATTGAAAATATGGTTTTCAGCGTGTACCACCGCCTGCAAATCCTGCGCTTAAAAGAGATAAGAAAGAGAAAAAGATACCGAAAGACAACTCTAAAAATGTGATGCGAAATCTGCACATTAGGAAATTGTGTTTGAACATCTGTGTTGGTGAATCTGGTGACAGATTGACTCGTGCTGCTAAGGTAAGTTTATTTTCATTGTATAATCCAAAAGAAATAGGTCGTCGTTCACATCTACAAAACTCTTGCTTATGCTTGAAGCATAATTATTGTCTTGTGATATCTATGTTGAAATAACCTCTTATTTTATTTCTTAGAATATTAATCTTGTTAATATACAAATACAGTCGGAGTCTCCGTAAACAAAATAGTTACGACTTAACACTACCCATAATTTAATGAGTTTACTTGTGCGTCCAATAATAATCTAAGAGGACATGTTTACAATGTGGTTTACATTCAATATATAATATGAAAATAAGTATTTAAATGTTTATATGCAAATTCCATATAACTTTGTATGCTAGTGATAGATGCATATTTCGTTTCAAGTTCAAATATTTGTATGCAATCTGTACTTAGCTGCAAGCAACTGGCTGCATGTATAATGCAAGCTACACGAAAATTTATAACATGCCATAAAGCGAAATGAAATTAACAACTGTGGAAATGTTATGTAGTTTATATATTATAGCCTCTATTTTTGTTGAATCGCAGGTGTTGGAACAACTGACTGGTCAACAACCTGTCTTCTCAAAGGCCCGTTACACTGTCAGGTCTTTTGGTATCCGTCGTAATGAAAAAATTGCAGTCCACTGTACTGTCCGTGGAGCCAAAGCGGAAGAAATCCTTGAAAGGGGATTAAAAGTAAGTGTTTAAAATTAAAATATTGTTATAACAAGTATGACTATTATTAGGAAATAAATGTTACCAAACACATAAATTGGTAATGCATGAATTGTTCAAGAGACATTTTTCATAGTGTTATCTTTGTAAATTCATGCAAGAGTAATATTTCCATTTGCAACTTCTGGGCACTAATACTATACTGCTCAGAATACTCAGAGAAATTACATACCAATTATCTTAATAATATAATAAAGGTGAAAGGTTATATGTTTGGATGCTGACATGTTTATTACTTAATCTTGCAAAAATTACTGAAAATTGCTACAGATGTAGATTGTTACCTTGGTTAACATATAGTTACTTTTATCCTGCAAAATGTTAATTTCCCAAGGGGTAAAGTATAAAGGAACTACATGATTTGAATTAGGATAAATTCTTCTGTCTTCTGGAATCCGGACTAATAATAATGGTAATAAATTTGATGAATATATAAATAGATAGGACGTTGGATAAGAACATGACCACTTTTTGCTTTGCAAAAAAACCAAGAAGTTGAAATAGGATGAAAGTTTGTATCAGAGGACCATTTAGTTGTATTGTAATATAGGTGCTCCTAAACAAAACGTTTTTCAAAATGTTATTCACGCAGGCGGAACCAGGGCTAATACTAGTACACAATAAGTTGTGTTATTGCTATTGGTGTTTTTAAAAGATAGATGACAGATAAGATGAGATAAAACTAAAATATAACTTTTTGAAAAGCTCTAGTTGTTACAAAATTCAGTAAATATTGAAAACACATACAAATGTATAAGTAAACTGTTTCTTTTTATTGAGAAAGAATTGAGTCATACATTTAAATTTTGTGCTATTATGATTTAAAAATCTTAAGGAAAATGAACTTTCTTGAAGTGTAAAGCTTATGAACGGTCTTAACTTGAAATAAATTGGTTTTGTATAATATTATGTTGCTAAATCTGCAAGCAAGCATACAGCCCATTATGGTAAGCAGTTGCTGTAGCCTATGAGAGCTTGCAACACCATTAGTAGGTGCTACTCATGCGTTGCCAACCTTGAGATATTGGTTCTTAAATCTCCATTGCCCAGTAATTTCACTAACCTACAGTGCCCTTCAAACTAAAACACAGTAATGCCAAAGACACTACTGCTGCATGGTACAATATTTGACACTGCACTGGTAACTACCTAGCTAGTATCTTGCAACAAAGGACCACCAATACATTAATTATTTTATTAAAATTGTTTCTTCTTTTACAGTATATGTTAATAATATTTCTAACATAAATTAATGTTTATCTTTTAGGTCAGGGAATATGAGTTGAGACGTGACAACTTCTCTGCCACTGGAAACTTTGGTTTTGGTATCCAGGAGCACATTGACTTGGGTATCAAGTATGACCCTTCTATTGGTATCTATGGTTTGGACTTTTATGTCGTGCTTGGAAGACCAGGTAAGATTGTATTTAAATGTAAATTTTAAGTTTTAAGTGATTTTCCGTTTGTTTAAAATAACATTAAACTTTAATACAAAGTCATATGTGTCATTATGTATAGTAATAGAATGCATTCAATTACGCACATATGTTCAAGAGTAATTGCTTTCAGTGTTTACTCTGTAAATCATGTGCAAAAAGAAACTTAACTCAACAGGAGAATTTTTTCTTTTTTTATTATTCTCTATAGTGTTTAAGGAACATTCTTACATCATTATTTGATAACTAAGTCTTAGTCTGTGTCTGTCTGATTAATGTTATTATTGTTTCTGTTATCAATATTTTTGTTACAATACTTATTTTTGCCATTGTGTGTGCTATTTAGATATATAATACATAATGCTATGTATTTGATACTCTCTCTCTCCCTGTTAAGTGTGATACTCTTCTTCCTAGCATTATTCTCAGATATTGGATAAGAGAAAACTACATATTAATAGTTAAAGATTATCAGATGTTATGTGATAACAACCGGGACCAACAGCTTGGCATTTTGTCTGAGGCACAGTGGGTCATTTGTCTAACAAGGACAAATGCCCACACCAAAACAAATATTATGAAGATATTAACATCCGCTTTGAGCAGGAATCAAACTTGCACCCGTTGAGGCTAAAGTAAGGCTTACTACTTGATTGTGACTTCCACAATATGCTTTAAATAATTTATAATGCACAATCTTAGGGTGGTCTCTCTGTAATTACTAATAACATCATATATGTATTAAACAATAAGTCTTAAATCCATGGTCCTTTCAGCACAAATGGGCTTGGCCAGGCAAGTATTACCCTCTCATAGAAAATCAGAGTAAAGTAACAATGTCGGTAGATACTGTTGCGTTTCGTGCGATAAGTGAGAGCGCCGGATTCCCAATCTCCTACTCCCCTGTTGCCTTACTTTTTTCCCTTCATATTCCTTCCCTCTCTTATCTGTTGAGTTGGCAATGGGCATGTGATATTTCAAATATCGCAAGTGTGCATAGGTTGTGGTACCTGCTGTTTACCGTCATTTAAGAAAATGTCGTTTTAATTCAAAAATTCACTACTAGTGTTAGTTATATTAATAAGAAATTGTATATCTTTTTCAGGTTTCAATGTTGCTCACAGGAGACGTAAGACTGGCAAGGTTGGATTCCCCCATCGCTTGACAAAGGAGGACGCCATGAAGTGGTTCCAACAGAAATACGATGGTATCATCCTTAACAGCAAAAAGTAAAATTAAGTAATAAATGTTTATAAACACATCTATTGTTTTATTTCGAAACTAGCTGTGCCCATGTCTTCGCTCTCGTGGTTTACAGAACTATCGTATTGTTTTCTTTTATCTGCCAGTGAAAGTGCTATTAAAATTTGTAGAAATTAGCCAAAATAAACAGACAGACAGGTCAACTATCGGCACGAAAGGTTGAAAAATATATTAAACCAACATTTGAAAAATATATTATGTAGAAGTTATTTTTTTATTTGGTTGCATTATAGTTTATAGTCGTATCGCTTATCGTACTTATGAAATAATAGTGTTATCAAAAGTTCCAAATAACCAAATGGTGCTTGAGACTAGTTAGTTTTAAAACTATCTAAATTGCCTGTAAAATTTGAAAAGTTTAATTTCTCTAAGATCTCACCATGAAGACCCTGCCCAAATTATAATGAGGCCAACAAGAAAGTATACCCTACCAAATAAGAATAATTTTTGAAATCTGTTAAAAAGAAAGCGGTGAATGTCCAAAAATAAAACTATACAGTCTAAGATAGATTCACGATAAGGCAAAAAACTATATAATACGTGATTTTGAATGACATGAGTTACGACCGAACACAAGAAATTAGGAACATCCGAATCGGGTATCTCCATTTTAAATTCTCTAAAAAACATGTTACTTTGAAATAAAAAAAGCGGAACTTTAATTTTTTAATTATATATGTATGGATTATGTATTCAAATAATTTAAATCTGAATACCTACTTACCTTAAAACCTAGACGATCTTCATTCATTGAAAGTTTGCAAAAACTGAATGGATAAGTTCGTACTGTTTTTTCGGAAATTCGGAATGTGTATTGCTGTTGGCCCTACTGGCTTTGACAGCGTCACCGGGCAGGAGGGCCGAGTACAGAGACTCAGCCGTGATAAAGGGGCAGCCCTCACGGGGGCTCAAATTTGATTCCGTCCTTAGGGTGCCTCCTGCGAAGCCGAAGTTCGTGCTGTGCTGTTGATGTAAATAAGATAATAATGATCTGTAAAGACTTAAAGAGTATAGTAACTGTCTTATACAAGAAAAAGGGCCATTTTCATTAAAAAATAATTGAACACTAGCGTTCCCAAGCGTTAGGCAGATCGAACTGTTGCTGCTATAGCTACCTATAGAATTTATGTAAAACGGGCTGGTACCTAATGAGAACTCTGTGGTACGCCTGTTACTGCATAACATGTTTTGATACGTATCCCTTTTACGACCAATTTGACTGCGATTTGCAAGGTACGTTTAAAATAAATGTTATATGCTCAACATCCCTTTAGAATGGTAATGCTTGTATATAATATGTATAATACGAACATTAGCCCCGAGCGGGAACCAGTGGCTTTTAAGGCAGGTTCGCTATCACTGCTACACAACGGTCGTCAAAACAAGAAATGAAAGAATAATATAAATTACGTAATCGTGTAAATGATATAAAAATAAGAGTATAATTGCTATGACGACGGTATTATGTTTAAGTTGTTTGTTCAATTGATGTGACACTTGCCATTTGGACTGATTTATGTATACAACTGCGAGAGTATAAAGTCATTTTATTTTGTATTTTTGTACAATATGGATGCAAAGTTTGGTACTTATGATGATGACGAAGATGATGTTCTTGCACCGAAAGAGCCGCAGGTTACTTCCCAAGATCCAGTTGAACGAAAAGCAGGGAGGGCACTACGTATCAAACGGAGGCAAGAAGCTCTTAAAAGGTACATTATTCTTCTAGCTAAGTGACTAAAATTGGTTAGCTATTACTTTTAAAATAATATTTATGAATATAAATTTTTTATTTTCTGCAAAATTATACGACATCTTTAGAGCCGGAATGTAACATCACTACTAAGACTTCGTTCCGGACATATTCCCACAAACAAGTTTAAACATTTGATGAGAATTACAGATTCACCTAATTGTTCGGAGTGTGATGTGGTAGAAGACATACATCACGTCTTAGCAGAATGTGTTCGGAACGAAGCTTTACGACACGACATGCAATTTTTGTATTGTTACAATGTAGGTATATGTAATAGCATTCTGGCATCTCCGCTGTCCGAAGAGGCCAGAATGCTAATTAAACTGTATGTACGGGTAGTGTGAGTGTTACGAGATGCATCATACTCTTTATCGGGGAGATGTTGCAGACCGGAACTCATAATCTGGTCTGCAATACCTCCTACATTCCTTATTATAGTTTTTCTTATTTTTTATTATTGCTCAGTATATATGCTGTAGTATGTATGTTGTATGTTAAGGTTATATTAAGGGGATTATTAAATGGGGGTGGCATATTTACTGTGTGAAAAAACCCCTTTCAAAAAATAAAGATTAAAAAAAAAAAAAAATCTTTAGAGCCGAGCAGCCTTTGGAAGAGATATTCAAAGAAGAAGAACCAGGTCCAATAGAACAAGCCACAGCCTCTGCGGCAGAAGAGCTCCAACGCCTGGGATTAGATGGCGCTGCTAAAGTTACCAATGTCAAAGTTACGACGGACGAACGGGAGGTCATTCGGCGCAAGCTTTTTTTTGACAAAATGGAAGGTACTTTTTAAAACTAAAATATACGAAGAGATGTTTTTCGCCATTTTGTACTTACACTGAGGTCTCTGATATTGATATTTAAAAAAAACTTTAATATTATCACATTAATTGTAGACCTATTTTATAAATTTTAAGATTCTTTCGCGAAAATTGAAGCAGAAGCGAATCAGGCCCAAATCCAATATGATGCTATTACTGCAAATTGGGACGCTATGCTCGCAGTCAAAGATCCTTTAGATATAGATGTGGCAATAAAAGAACAGAGAAAAAGGTGCGATGCTTTATTGGAGCAAAAAGATAAATTGATCAGTGAATTGAAAGAAGATCTTAAGAACATGGACGACGCTTATTACGAAGATTTAGATAAGCAGGTTACTATATTTTATATAAAAAATATTTTTTAAAATAATTCAATGATATTATATCCTCTCTTTTGACAGGATAAAGATATAAAAGAACTATCTGATAGAATAGAGAAGCAAGTTACGATAATGCAAAGGGCTTATGAAAAACAATTGTTTTTGATAGAGCAAGCCATCAATATAGAGCGCGAAGTTATGGTGGATCATAATAATAAACGTTGGGAGGCTCTTTATAAGCAACGCGATAAAGAAGAAGTTGCACATATGGAATATAAATTTGAACAGGTACACCGATACTTATAAGCTAAAAATATCGCTAATAAAAATACAATAACTTACTTATTTCTCACACGTAAAGTACTTTATTAAATTCTGGCTTCTATAAATAATAGTTTCCAATTCGCTTCAGTTAGAGGAACATAAATTAGAAATAGAAGCAATCATGTGGGATCATCACGCCAAGTATCGTGAAGCTAAAATTGAACTTGAAACGCTTATCCAAGAACTGCAGAAAGAATTAGAAAAATTAAAAGCAACATGTATCATTAATACCGAGAAAATTGGTTATAATTACCAGGTCAGTATCAAGAATTATCTTGTAATGTAAGAGTAAAGTGATATTTCAATACTGATATAACAATTAGGTACTTAAAAAAAGAGAAGAGGAAAACGTTTTCGTTCGATCGCAACAAAAACGTAAACTCAACAAAATGTCTGACGTCGCTAACACTTTGCGAACTAAAATTCGTAAAGCGGCCGAAGCTGGAGCTATCGAAGAGATCAGAGCAGACGCGGAAATCGTGAAACTAATGCAAGCGATGGACGATTTAGAAAAGAAATGTCGCCACTTCTCCCATGTTAACAATTACAAATTCAGTCAGGTTTGTACATATTTCGTTTTCTTACTTTTTAAGTATTATAGTTTTTGGTCTGACAAGTAGCAAATTGTGTAATTTGAAATCAAAAAAGCTGATAGGATGTTTAGAATTAAATTAAATTTTAGATTAAAGGTTTAAGTAAATATGTGCATCGGTAGGTATACCTTTTTTATGTTTTAAGAGCAATTTGTCACCTCATTTGTAACTTTGGTTAAAATAACAGATTTCATTATGTAATAATTTCAACTCACGAGCTATTACGGTGCTAGAAAGACAATCTTGTATGATTTAGTAATGAAAGGACTGACTGAACGCAGACTGCGTTGACATACAAATATAAATCAGAAAGAATACAATATGTATACAGACAATGCAAGTAAATAATGGTACTGTATTGCCTTCATCTAAAATGCTAATAAAATTGTATATTGTGTAGGTGTGGCGCATGTCGGCGGCACGGTGCTCAGCGCTATCGCGGCGCGTGCGTCACGCCGAAGTGGCATTGCACGCACACGTTCTCGCTGAGCCGCCCCCATTAGCGCCATCCGCGGTGCCGAAGAGTCCTCTAGCTAAATATGGTTCTGACTACGCCTCTTTTTCACCTCTTTCCCTAATAATTTAGTGCTTTCATGACCTATTTTGTGAAAAAGCAGTTCCAATGTTTTAGCAGTATAGCAGCTCTTCATTGACTGAAGAAATAATGCTTTATTTTATTAATATCTTGAAGAGAAATCCTAAGAACTCTACTGGATTTAGTAGGATAAAGAACGTCAAGCGGTGCGAGACCTGCGTAACTAGGCTTACAAGGGTACCTCCAAACAATTAAATATAAAGTGAATATTATCAAGAAGTACTGATGCCTTTGTAATTCTTGTACCTCTCTTCATTACTTCATTTAATAATATATATATTTTTCTATACAGAAGCGCAGGCCAATCAAACGTCAGTTCCTCAACCTGATTGTAAAGAGGTTATCAGTCGAAAAAATAAGACCGCCAAAGAAGCCAAGGATAAATTGGTACGATGAAATAAATAAACGATTGCTTAGCATAAGTGTTGGTCAAAGCAATCTTTGAACTTAAGTATGTTCGTTCATAGGTTCGTCACATTCTTCAACTTGTCGCTGACAACACTGGATTCTTAGTTGAAGATCGTTTGTTGAAACTTATAGAGAAATATCCATTAACTTCACGAAATCTTTGTACATTGGATTCTATTTTCATGGTAAGTCTTTAATACAGCGCATTAGGATTTTAATATTATGCAGCATGATCAATATTATATATTAATAATTAAAATTTTATTTTCTAAGGCTTTGGAGATTCAAGCGGAAGAAGATATCGAATTATTATGTAAAATCTTTCTTAATTATGCATTTTGTCCAATATGTGTCGGTTTGGAAGCAGCATCTGAAGTTCTGGAACATTCACAGCTTGCGGTAAGTTTTATATTTTAAATTGTAAATTCCAAACTTTTTTCCACTTTAATATTGTTTTCTTATACCGCAGGAAGAATCGCACCACGCCAGCATGTCTGTTAAAGGTGTAAGAGGTAAGAACTTTAAAATAACGTAATAAAGAAAGCATTAAGCAAATAGTAATCTTAATTGATATATTGGTAATTTATAATTCAGGTGAAAGATCATCAACAAGAATTCGCTCGAGCGTTGCAAGAAGCATTTCAGCCAGCACGTCCCGCTCAATACATGTTGGTTTCAGGTAAATATTTACATTTATTTTAATAATTTTAAAGGTTAGGTCGGGTATTTAACCCGACAGACGTTATCTTCTCCAAATTTAACAAGTTGTTTTGATTTTGTGGATTTGTGCAAAGAGGTTGGAGAATGGTAAAAACTGAAGAAAACGAAGTTCTAAGTCTCTATTCGAACCAATAGTTTTAATTAAGTTTCCGCTATTTTTAAATAATGTATAATTTTGTATAATATTTCCTATTCTCCAGATTTTTTCATGGCCATAACGAAAAAGAATTACCCCTATCTATATGTGTTTGTTTGAAATTCATATAAAAATCCAAATTACGAATTTATTTTAGAATAAAAAATGTTTAAATTAGTCAAAGTGATGCGATTATCAACGAACAGCATTTCGTTCTGCTAAATAATTTACGAAATATCTTCTTCAAACGCATTATACCTGCAATATTTATAAAAATGAGCTATTTTGACAGGCCGCATGAATTATCTCCGGATGATCAAGTTTTAATGGCAGAAGCTGATGAAATTATACAAAAATGTGGCGATCCTAAAGGTACAATACGTAACTTATTTTACTTATAACAAAAAAATGAAATAAACAATACATATTTTTTTAGAATTGAAATTTTACAGGTCGTTGAATACGCTATTCAAAGTGATTTAAACTGTTTTAGTTGCATTAGCTATCGCTGATAATATATCAGATGGCGGCTCGACTTCTGGAAGACGCGGTCGTGGTGTCACAGTCGCTTCACAACCTACTCTCGTCTCACCGAAGAAAAGCAATCCTTTCCAGTGTCCGCGTAAGAATAATTCATTCTCATTAATAATAATAATTCAATAGGTTTCTTTCTTTTACTTGTTCATTCTAATTTTTCTTTTACAGTTGGCCACTTTTTAGAAATAGAATCAATGCAAGTGTTGACAGCTTTAAATGAATTCATGGCAGCGTTCGTCCCTCCCGAGAAAAGAAAACTTTACAATATATTGTTAGTAGAATAATAATACTAACATTTAAAATTATTCATATAATATAGAAATTGGATATTTTATGTATCTATATTTTACGACTTATTTGTAAATTGTAGGGATAGTGTGAAGCCACCGGATTTTACGACGCCTTCTCGAAGGCTCAGTGATCAGGAAATAGAAAATTATTGGTCACAGTGGAAGAACATGTTTTCTTCAGAAAAAGATCGTTTTTGGGATGGTCTCTTGACTGGTCTTAATAACTATTTAATGATTCTGCAAGGTAAATATTTTCTCTAGACTTACACTTCGTTTTCATTTCGATTAATAATGAAAAATGGATTTTTAAAGCAAAATTTTCCTTAGAACTATCAGTGTATTAACACGATAATGTTCTTGTTGGATAACACATAGTCACGCACGACAAGGAGAGAGAAATGGTACCGTAAGGAAGAATAGGTAGTTTGCTTTGTTTGTTTCAAACTCGATTTTTGTACGTTTTTGTATCGCGCATTGGCCATGTATTCGTGAGAACGCAAGACCTCTTCTAGTATTTGGGTGCAAATGCATAGAGGGCTGATTATCGGGATACCAGGCATACCACCATGCCTGGTATCCCGGTACCACCCATATCTGGTCGATAAACTCAATATTCGAACTATGTGCTATCGTTCCTCATTCCTAATGCGCACGACCATTTGAATGCGATTCCGGCGTCTGTATTTCCGAACGCATACAACCTGAACCTTCTCAAGGTGCGAGTACATAGATTTCTCATGAGTAAGCTCGTTCCAACGTAGACCTCATCTATGCCTTTGCGCTCGATGGAGATCAAGATCTTACACGTTTAAGAATAAAAAAAATTTAAAAAGCAGTGCGAGAAGATCAGTCGTTTAGGTTTTGATCTAGGCTTTCTAGTTCCATAGTTATTAAAAGCTTATTATAACTTCTAAATGATAACTACGATGGTCTTATTTTTTAAATGCAGAGCGAGAACATATTCACGAAGACGTGTTGCGTTTGCGTCAGCGCAACGCCGCTCTGCGTCGCCTGGTGCGCGGCGCGCTACCCGACATATCGCCCGCCGCTGCGCGCCCGTCGCGTACCCGAACAACCGCATTCGTGGCGCCAGTTCCAGATCCTGCGCCACTGCCATTTGCCAAATTACCACCTATATAGATCATTAAAAAAAACAATATCATTAAAACAGTATTTAATAATGTATTTAAATTATAGGAGTGATAACCAATAATTTTTTTATTAATAATCCCACCTTTTTTGTTGTTTAATTGTGAAAAATAAACCGGTGAAATGGGTGTAGAGCGGTAGATTCCCCTCAGAGAATTCCGTATTAAGACATTCATTTTTAAGAAAAGTCGTGGTGCTATTTATTATGCAAGCGTATTTCCGATATGCCACGGTACTCTAGTGCGATACGTGTTTTTATACTGAGAGCCATCTAGACAATGTTATGTCTAAATCGAGTCTATAATTTAATATATTGTCGTTGCGCGTGCAATACCGCGGAAGAGCAGTTTGTTTATACCGCGTAACTACAAAAAGGTCAAAATTGAAATATCGTGGCTACAGACCCTAATGGCTGATTCGCTTATACTCCTTCTTACAGAATTTAATTTAGCCAAAAGGAAACCTCATAATTCAATTAAAACAATACCGCGGAACAGTATTTCTGTTTGATGTCACCGGCAAGTCCGCGTATGTACGGGATGGGCGAACAATTTAAAACACGATTAGTGTGTGCTCTTGAAAAAAAATTTTTTATAGTAAATTAAAGCTTTATTATCACTACATTTTTCGTATCGGGAATGCTGCTGAGCTAAGTCTATTCGCCTATTTAGCAATATGGGGGCCCCATTGTAGTTTATAATCTACAGTTATACTATTTTCTCCAAGAAAAACTGTAGACTACATCATTTCTCGTATTTCTCCATTCAATATTACATTAGACTGAACCTGTCTCACATTAGGCATTCTAAATTTAATACATTTTGTTTTTTTACTATTCAACAGTAAATTATTGACACTGAACCAATGAAGTACATTAGAAAGAGCATAGTTTACATCGTCATAATTAATACTATGTCTTTTAAGGTTAAAAATAAAAGAAGAGTCGTCAGCAAACAATACTATTACTTGAGCTCCTTCCACAAAATATGGTAAATCATTAATGTAAACAAGAAAGAGAAATGGGCAGAAAATGGCGCCCTGTGTGTCATAATTCTATGTTGCAAGCAGGAAATAAGAAGATCGAACGCAGTGTCACGTATACCATAGTGCTTTAACTTCCTGACCATCGTCTCGTGCTGTATGCAGTCAAATACCTTGGATAAATCACAAAAAACACCAAGTGCATCCCATGACTCTTCTCAGGCATCATAAATATTAGAAAGAAGTTTAAAACCTGCATCAGACATCGAGCGACCCTTGGAAAAACCAAATTGATTGTTATGCATTTATTAAAATGCATTAGCATCTGATTTAACATTATTTTCTTAAAAAACTTACTAAGAGTCGGTAACACCGATATGGGTCTAAAGTTAGATGGGTCTGACGTACAGCCAGACTTAAATAACGGTATTACTTTGCTATATTTCATTAAGTCAGGAAATATTCTACACTATTTTTAATGATTGTGTCAAGTCAATCGTTAAATATAGTCGCGAGATACGGTGCAATAACATCTTTAATTGAGCTTATTACTTTTAAAGACATGCCCCATTAATCTGCTGTTTTCTTCATATCAATCGTTTTGAATACATTAATAATGTCCTTGGGGCTCACAAAAATGAAATTGAACTTAGCTTCACATGATTTAACACTATAAATAAGTAGTAATTCAGCAACGGTTGGAGAAGAAATTAATGATTCAGTTGATAAAGCTGGAATGTCAGCAAAATAGTTCTCAAAAGTACTTTTGGTGTTGAAACATTAAATTATTTTCTTATTTTATATTTGACTAAGAAATTAATTAATAAAAATTTAAATGCTCTGATTTTAGAGAATCTTGAAAACTATCTAGTTTATTTTTGTTAATTAATCGATGGTAAAGCTTATTTTAAAAATTTAAGTTATATCTAGTGCAAGGTTTTAATTTTTCATAAGGCTATTTTTGTCTATTTGATGTACAAAAAATTCTATCAATAATATAAAAATTATTACTTATTTTATTTCAAGTCCGCATATCTGCTAAAAGTGTACTATTTTTAATTTAGTTTGCTGGTACAAAACCGCGTAACTGACTTTACACGAAATCTATACAATTTCTTAGTAGATTTCCATTAAATTCCTATAAAATAGGTAGCAAAGAAGCTACTATAAAGTTCAGTCGGTGATATAGTTATAAATTACAAAGTTATTAAGTTTTTTCTTCCTCCTGTAAAATTCTAAAAATGAAGATACGCGGTATTTACAAACTGTTGTTCCGCGGTTTTGCAGCGCAACGACGATATATATATTTAATAATATTTTTATAGCTCTAAGTAAGGGTGGTCGGGTGGACCAAATGAAGGTGAAATTTTTCCAATAATTTTCAACCCCAGTCGATAACTAACCAATCATCACTTGATCAGTTATCCTCCAGGTTTATACCGGTGTTATTTCTGTTCATAATCAGACGAGGTTAGGGTGCTGCCATCGTTCTCCAGATTTTTTCGGGCAGGAAAACGTCTGCCAGGTCCGCTAGTAAATATATACATTTAAATATTACTTTTTTATGTCATGACGATTGGCAAACAAGCATATGGTCCGCATGATAGTAATCAGTCACCGCAACCTATGAACGCTTGCAATACTTGATATCACAACCGTTCATAGGTTGCTAACCCAAGGAACAGGAGAGACGGGATGAGATGATGAGAAGGGAAAAAAGGAAGGGAACAGAGGGGGTGGGAGATTAGGCCTCCGGCGCTCTCACTCATCGCACGAAACTCAACAGTACCTACCTAATGATACTGTTACTTGATGCCGAATTTCTGTGAGAGGGTAGTACTTCCCCGGCCGAGCCGACCTTTTTGTGCTGAGAGAAGCATGGCTCTACTACCGTAAAAACTACGACTTAAATCATCAACTAAAATTCATAGAAAAAACAATCGGTATACAAAGACCTTCGATGTAATTTTTGAAGGGTTCTCTTTTTGCCATTTGGCTACGGAATAGTTTATAATTTCATCATGAATTAGGCATAAATATTTTTCGAGTTGGTAACAATCGACAAGTGACAGCTGCTTTGTGCATGACATAATTTTATTCATGAAATAAAATTCGAAGTTGGAGCGATTGGAGATAAAATTATGAAATAGTGTTCGTCAGTTTATAACTGAATAAGCGTATTATTGGTGCATAAATATACCATTGATAGTTCAAGTTTTAATCAGTAATACAAATATTTTTATTTTTCTCCAATCTATTGTCTGCCACATCAATAATGAAAGTGTAATCATTTGCCTGAGAGCTCGTTATCCTTTGAATTTAATATCTTGTATATTTACAAGCATATGTGATATTAAAACATTAAAATGTTGAAAACGTTATTTCACCTTGTTGGCGCAATTCAGTTTTTCTTTGGCTGTTATTATGATTTTACTTACGTTCGAATACCCAGTACTTCTTCTACGGTGACCCCTTTTGGTGGAAAGTTAAAATACTTGACTTACTTGAATGCGGTAATTTACATTTACGAATTTATAATTAAATGTTAATAAAATACTTATATAAAACGGGTATTTTTACTAATACATTTCTTTATTTCAGATGCTGCAAACTCTATACTACACCATAGCTCTCATCAATGACCTCGTAGGTACTAATGAGACATCACCATCTAATAAACCTCTTGTAAGAAAATTTAAAGATATATTATTTAGTTCTCTAGCATTCCCTTTGTCAGTTTTTGTAGGTTTAACCTTCTGGGGCATTTATGCAATTGATAGGGAGCTTATTTTACCCAAAGCATTGGATGAATATTTCCCTACATGGTTAAATCATGTAATGCATTCCAATATTGTAATATTTACAATAACAGAACTCGTAACCTCATTTAGAATGTATCCAAATAGAAAGTTTGGTCTGTCAATTTTAGGCATATTTATGCTAACTTACGTCATATGGATTCATGTTATCTATTTTAAAACAGGAAGTTGGGTGTATCCCATTCTTTCTGTATTAAACTGGCCTGTTAGAATTATCTTCTACTTGTTGGGACTTTGCTTTATTTTTGGTCTTTATACTTTAGGTGAGACATTGAATCAGTCTATTTGGTCTAAAGAGGTTGAGTCTACAGTTAAGTCTGGAAAGAAAAAGGCTCAGTAGTTTATTTTTTCTCAAAATTTGCCTTTCTCTTATAATATTAGTGGTTATGGTGATCTTAAAAATAGAAAATTGTATTGTATAAGGTATTGGAATGTTCTTGTCTCTAATAATTATATAAAAGATAAGATAAAATTATCATGGCCTGATAGGCAATTGCTTTAAATTATTTAAATAATAATGTTAGGAATATTTATTTTCCCCGTTGCTTCGTAATAATTTTATTTGTATATTACACTCAAATTTACCATAAACCTCGATATAGTTTACTTTGAATTAAATTTTATTATTAAAACAATCCAGTAGTGTGATGATACAAACTATAGATGAACTATTGTATGTTAAATAGTGAACTGACAAATTAATTAAGCATTCCCTGTTCAGTCTTATTTTACATGAACCTATTTTATATTTTTAATTAGAGTGAGTATTTTATTAAACAAATTGTTTAAATATTGTTTTTTTTTAACATTTTATATTTTTATATTTTTTAACAATCCAGTGTAATTAGTACAATAAGTTTTTGGGCTGTCTTGCAACAAAGCAATATATTATTTATTAATATAAATTATTAAATAATACTCATCTAGACATAAAAGGCAAAGCAGTCTCATAACACGAGAAATTCCTAGAGGGCAAATTCATCACACCAACTATCGCATGAAATATCGGCGCATAGTCCAAGGACTGATTGCAGATGAATACATGAAAAGATCTAGATAAAAATATTCAAGTACAATTTAATTAAGTCTTTAACAATTTAGTGACAAGAGTTACAAGTAAATGTATTTGCAAGGGTTGGTTATTAACATTCAAGAATAGTTTAATAGATAAATTCTAGACTGTTATAGTTTTATCAATTAAATTATAATTGTGAATGCTCTCTTTTGAGGCAAGTTAGTTTATTGTAGCCCTTTAATATAAGCTTGTTAAATGTTGTTTAACTTTTACTACTTAAACTAAATAGATTAAAAATCATATCTTAAAAGGCTATCCATTCCATTCATGAGCGGCCTTACATATATCAAACGCTTAAACACCAAATGTCATTTATGTGCTTATGGAGTTGTCAAATTGCTTTAATCTTGTTGTAGAATGTAGTAACTTAAAGCAATATTACTAATAAAGTAATTTTTCTTAAAAAAGTCTTTCATTTAAATGTCAATACTTAGGACTTAAAAATAAAACAAAGATTTGAATTATTCAAACTTATATTACATATTTATTATAAATGAATTATGATGTAAAAAGAAAATAAAAATTTTACATTATATAAAATTGGGTATATTCCACTACATGTATCACTATTATTACGACTAGAATATAACATCTTTTTGTCAATATTTGCTACAATAGTATTGTAACATTTAAACTTATTTCTATACTAATCAGTAGATATTTTTCTTAATTTTGCAATCACCTACTACTACAGTGGTTATGGTATGTAATGCACTGACAAAAATAAGTACAGATTTAATGAATTAAACTTAAATGTACTTAAATAAAAAATGTATTAGCAATTTCATTATCATATTATGCAGTATGTAGAATATAACTGAATAAAATATGTTATGTACTAGATATAATATTGAAAGACATTTTGTTAACTATTTAAAACTAAATGATGTATGAAATGATAATTTAATTATTCCATAATCCAAAATACTTCAATAATTTGAGATAAATTAATACTGATTAAAAAAAATGTAATATGTCCAAGTAAATTCTCAACTGGTTTACATTTCTATTGTCTAAAGAACCCTCAAAAGTACTTAACAACTAGAAAATATTTTTTACGTGCATAAAAATTAAAAGTATCTCTTAAAGGTGGTTTTAATAAAAAATGTACAGTAAAAAGTAAAAAAGTACTTTCAAAAGTAGTTTTGGATTGAAAAATAATGAACAAAAATGGTTTTGTCTAGTATGTATACAAAATAATTTCTGACTGGTAGTGTTTACTAATGAAATAAAAGCCAAAGTAATGTCTTGAAATTTTCAAATGACATATCTCGTGTAAGCGTTGCAAAAAGAGATTAACATCAACGCCAACATGTGTGTTGTATCCTCACTTGCACACACACTTCAGCACGTACATATATAAAAACGCATTTATACGCACAATCACGCACGGGTATATACATACAAACACACACGCGTAAATACTTGTAGCCATACTTTGTCCAATATTCCTGTTACCAATCATATATGAGTCATTGTACAGAAGTGCATTTTTTGTAATAAAACTAAGATTATGGAGATCCAGCTTCCCTTTTTGTATATACTATTTAGGATTGGTCTAATGTACTTTTGAATGCATTAATAAAGAGAACTTTTAAACTAATAAAAATAAAAGGAAAGATATTATGTGCGTATTGTGTTAGTGCTATGTATAATTAAATATTATTCTGATTTTTAATTTTACGAATCTTAATAGCAGAATAAAGAGCTTGAGACCTGTTGTTTTATGTACATAAAGTTTCGAGAACTTCGAATAAAAGGTATTATTTAACAAATTAATGATTATTATTTGACCCTTCCGTTTTAAATAGGCATAATCTATAAAAGGAATGAGGATTAAGTTAGATTTTTTTTTAAATTGTATAATGTATGGAATTTTTATGCTACTGCCGATAAAAATGCTAGCGAATTCCGCGCAACGAAAATATCTTTAAGTACCTGTGATTACTTTGTAATCATGTATCGTTTCGAAGTTAAAACTATTGTGTTTATAGTAATAATAATAAGTTTTTCTCAAGCTCATTTTCTATAATGAATACAGCCGGTGTTATGCAATATCAGCTATTGTCTTTATTTACAATGTCTTTTGTGCACGCTATTTACGTCTTTGTATTAACGTTTGGTCTGTGTCCATTTCGTTTCGATTCTAAAACTACAATAC
This sequence comes from Hestina assimilis, assembly GCA_023373885.1. Lineage (NCBI taxonomy): Eukaryota > Metazoa > Arthropoda > Insecta > Lepidoptera > Nymphalidae > Hestina > Hestina assimilis. The sequence continues at coordinate 9,805,144 of CM041754.1, forward strand.
TTGTATTATGCTCAACTTACAATTGAGCGATTATACGATTGCGAATGAGGGACCTTTCACTAGCAGGCGACGGTTTACGAGATAATTCTGATATCAATGACATAATAATATTAGGTATATATTTTACTTTGAAGCAAACCGGTTAATGCAATCAAAAGAAACAAGTCTATATTTCTTTTTTTTTTTTTTGCAATTGTTTTGTCGTAGTATATGACAAGTCCCCCTCTCTTTTTTACGTAAAAAATTGGCTCTGAATATTTTATTATCACTGGCTGCGTGACGAACTTAATTGTCATAACAGATTTTTCTAATTTATTTTAAATTCTGATGACCATGTGAAGTACCTAAACCAAATAAATTTCACAAACGCCTCCCCTCTAACCAATATGTGGTATATTGAAGACGAGAAGAGGGGGGTGCCCTGAAAATGTCATACATGTCCCCCACATGTATGTATATACGTGACATTGTAATGTCTAAGTCTATAGTCCTTTTCAAAATAATTATAATTACATATTTAATATAAAAGAAATAAGAAAAGATGCCTTTTACATATTCATAAAAAAAAACAACACGTGGTAGAAAAAGGTTGATTGAATTAACATATAATTTACATCTATTTTAGAAATTTATGTGAACTTCACATCAGACCAGTTTACATTTTAAATTATATTAATATAAGTAACTTCAAGGAACAAAATAGTACTTAAGTTGGTCTTAATTTTTTATTAATTAAGGTCTTACCCACGACTGGATTCTATCACATGACCGTCGAGACTTTATTGTGGACATAATCCACAAAGTGACGAAGCTACGTTTTTATCTTCCTGGACGTTTTACTATGTCCGTTCTTCCATCCGTTCCCGTGCGCGAGTTCCCCGTTAACAGCGCGCGACCCGAAGGACGTCATTTTACTCTTCGTCTCATAAAGCACGTCCGAGTCCGTGTCTGTTTCTGATAAATCTTTGCTCGTAACTGAAAGAGACAAAGCATTTTTTATTATTATATATTTATTGTTTAAAACATCATTTTGTTGACGACGTTGTAGCGCAGCGGTAGCGAACCTGCCTAAACGACACAGGTCGCGGGTTCGATTCCCGCTCGGAGCATATGTTTGTATTGATACAGATATGCATACAGTCATGAAGTCATGTTTTCCGGTTGGGTGTATTTGTCTAAAGGTGATAAAGGGTCTGGCCAAATTAAATTTAAGCTTTAAATATACCTTACAACTGCAGTAAAAATATTTTTTTTGGTCGATTTTTATCAGATTTTACGTTAAAAAAACAATTAAATGTACCTTTGAGACCACAGCAACTACAGCCCATATTATTAAAGATAAATGTGTTATGGGATACTCCACAGAGCAAAACTCACATGGTTTCTCTTCGTGGTCGGCGAGCGGCAGCAGGCGGTAGTTGGGCCGTGCGCGCGGGCGGCGCGGCGCGCACGCGCGGCGAGCGGCGCGCGCGCACCCGTACGTGCCCGCGCACAGCGCGCACAGCGCCGCCACGCCGCACACGCTCGCGTACACCACCGACCAGTCTGCGCGATCATACCACTAGTACATTAAAATTTGCCAGAAAACTGGCTGCTCCAGGGGTAGAACAATTTTGAGACATGCTTCGTCGATGTACTATTGTGTACAGTTCTCTAGCATATTGCCAAAAAACGCCCGGATTTCGTATGCAGCAACCTTAATACAGTTTTGAACCTAGTACAATAAAGTAGTGAAGTGAGAAATGTCGAATAAACTATGTTGATGAGTGACTTTTTATTTGCTAAATAATGTTTGGCAAATAAAATTAATTATAATTTAACATTTTAATTTTATCATAATATGCATAATTGGGTTTAATAGTCCCGTGTTTTAATATTCATGTTTGTGTGAAGATTTTCCGATATCCCGAATTCAATATATGATTTCTAAAGCGAAATTACTTTTATTCTATCGTAACAACAACCTGCTTAATTTTGCAAAAGTAAATTAGACGACCTGTATTTCAAAATTATGTTGTGAACATTTTTGATGATTCGCAAACCCCTTGTCATGGGTTGATTAAAAACTTATGTTGCTAAAAATAAAACCGCGATGGACGACTTCTAACGGTGGTATGATGTAGCGATGGTAACTCACCGCAGTCCGGCTGCGCGTCGGGCTGGAACTGAGTGAGCAGGCTCTGCATCCAGAAGGCGTCGCAGCGGCACGTGCGCGTGGCCTGCTCGCACACGCCGCGCCCCGAGCACGCGCTCAGGCAGCGCAGCGAGCGCACGCGCCGCGCGCCCGCGCCCACCGCCGCGCCGCGCGACGCGCTCAGCGCCGCCATGCCCTCCATAGCGACGCCCTGTGTTTATCAACAATGACTCGTCTATCAAGAGATGCTATGCGACTTTTTTTTTCAATTTCAGAACGAATTTAACTGGTAGAAATCGTCACATAAGAAAAACATCAACATAACTAGATGGCTATATTTTGATAAGTTCCATTTTGTATCAGATAATTATATATTTATATGAGACAAATTTGATAGTATGAGGTATACTTTCATTTAAATAATAAATAAATCAATTAGAATGAAATCATTTTCCAAATAGTTTTATATGACTTTACAGTAGTAGAGTCATGCTTCTATGCAGCACAAATGGGCCGGCTCGACCTAAGAAGTAAGTACTATCCTCTCACTGAAATCGGTGTAAAGTAACTGCACTGTTGCATTTCGTGCGATGAGTGAGAGCGCCGGAGGCCCAACCTCCCACCTCTCTATTCCCTTCTCATACCTTCCCTCCAGTTCCTTGGTTTGGCAACGCTTAGTGATACTTGAAGTATCGCAAGCGTTGAAAGGTTGCGGTGACTGCTTACCGTCAGGCGCACCATAAGCTTATTTGCCAACCGTCATAAAAAAACGACAGAGTTCTGTCGTAAAATCGAATTGAGAACCTCCTCTTTATTTAAGTAGTTTATATTTAGACTACATAATTACCTTCTCCGATAAGAAGTATATGATCAATGTGTTTCCAGTATCAACTTCGCCTCTAATTTCTGTCACATTCACTGCTACCTCGTCTTTTAAAAGCAAGGACATCTTTTGCACTAGCGAGTCTAACTGACTCTTCGTAAAACTCGATATCGGAACGTTTAGGGTCATTTCTAGAAGTTTCATCTCCAGCGGGTCAGGTTTGACTTGTACGCTGACAGTGTCCCGGTCAGATTCACCTTGGTCATCCGTTACTGTCAGCTCGAACACATATCTACCAGGTTCTATGTCCGTTAGCTGAAAATTTATAGTGTTACTTATGTTTATGTAAATATTAAAAACGTCATGACGTCAATATTTAAAATGCCTATATATTCTGACTCGACTTATCGACTTTTATCAAGATAATAGTTTGTACCAACTTTTTACGTGCTCCGCAACGTACGGAGACGGGTAGATGATATACCAATAAGCCATTGAGTGTCCTAAAGCTACTTAACTCACTGATCGTTTACGTAACAGTGATAATGCTTAATAAATTTCTTTATGTTGAATAAAAATTGCATACATGTATTGCAAAAATATTACATATATAAAAGAAATATAGTGTGGATTAAGCAGGTAGAATTCAATTCTTAATGTTTTATAATAATAATAAAAGTCACACACTCAACGGCAGGAAATATACAAAATGACAAAGACAAACACACCCAGACTGGAAAACACGACTTTATGGTCAATACAAACATCTACTCTGAGTGGGAATCGAACTTGCGACCTGTGGCGATTTAATGCTGAAACCGTGTAAATTACAAACAACGCTTGTCTACCCTATCATGATTTTGAAATCGCAATTTTCAATGAAAATAATAATATTCCTTACCATAAGAACTGGTTGTGCATCAGAATGAAGAATAACTTTCCCCGCAGCCAGTCCGGATCCGGACCGCGTCCATTTCCAGGATACGATGCGGAAATCGTCCGACGATTTAGAACCGTTTAGAATAAGAACGGATAGCGGCAAGTTTAACACTTGATCTCCGCCTGCATCGGCTTTCGGCGGACTATTTTTATCTGTAGTGTATGAAATTAATAAGAAAGAAATATTTTACCACTTTAATTAAGATAATTAAATTAATATCAATATACTTAATTAACATAATTTTGATGCAATGTGTTAAATAAAATCAATATTGAATATAATAATTAAAAAACTCAGACAAATAAAACTTTACAATAACGTATTATTTATAACGTACAAAAATATACAAAAACGGCTCAAACATGCATGTAATCTTACAAATAGATTGTATATAGGAGAGTGTAATGAAATGAGTGGTAATGAAAAATCAAGACAAGAAGAAAATTTACAAAATTATTTAATAATATTTTATTTCACCATTAGATAGGAAATAAGAAGCATTATTTAATTTTATTTGAAAAGGAAGCGTATTATTACGTATATGAAGATAATCATTAGCTATTAAAATAGCTCTCTTTTGATTATGACTAATGACTTAATGAGGGATGAGTTTTTACAATAACTAATTTTACAAAGGCCACGAGTATTTTTAGTTTTCTTTTTCCAACAGTTCTAATTTTAAATACTGCATGCGTTTATTAAAAACAAAACTGCAAATCCAAAACGTAAGGTACAGAAATGAAAAAATAAAATAAATTTATCTGTGACGGCAAGTACAAATGGTAACTACATTATATATAGCATCAACCTACAGGATAAAAATATATTTAAAATTGACAAAAACTAATTCGTTATATGTTAAACTTACTCTGCGTCACTGTGACCGTAATTTTATCGGTGGCCGAGTTTCCGTTATCATCGAGGACGGTCAGAGAGAACTCGTACTGCCCTTTAGTGAGTGCTGTCGCGTTAGCGATGGACTCGTTAAAGCCGACAATGTTAGAGTTAGTGGGTCCGGAGAGGCAACGCCACGTGTACGCAACGATTCTGTGATCGTCATGCGATGCGGTACCGTTCAGTATTATCCATGTTTGTGGTAGCGATATGAACTGCAATTATAGAAACCAGCGACCTAATTACAATTGCATATTCTTTTTTTTTTTCTGCTTCATTAGAATCATTATGCCCTTAAAACGTCATAATATTGTTTTTTTTTTCCAAATAAAAATACATTTTTTTTTATAAATCGCGATTTTTGTAATGCATATTACAATTAGGCAGCTGGCGACCGATACTTCGGTTAGTATAGATAGAAAATGAAAGACTTATAAATATACATATCTACAATTAAATTTCGATATCAATAGAATTAACCAGAAAGAAGTTGTAGAGTAAATTTTTAATTTTGTAATTTTTGTGTAGATAACCATAATCCCATGCAAGTACGTTATTTAGTACGGTCATAATGTTTCTAAAGTATAAAATATAACTACGTTAATAGGTCATCAAGTGCTTGGTGAATATTGCAGTCTTGATGGTAAAATACACTTGAACATCTGAACTAAACATCATATACATAATACATGTTACGTAAAAACTAAATTTAAAATTCTCAAAAATATAATTTATAATTTTAGAAAATTCAATACATTGATAAAGTGAATTCGAAATCCAGTTGCAAATCCCTGTCAGATAATCCAGAATTTCACTGGGACATATACGTTTTTAAAGATATTAATAAACTTTTACATACTCATGCGGTTAATGAAAAATAATACTAACACTCATTTCCCCATGCTTTTCATTTTCACACATCCTCGAACCATAAAGTTTTTGTATGTACAGTTAATAGTACAAGTTTTACAAAACAATAAAACTTGTATTATTTAGCAGAGACGATGCACAGCATCTGTGAGAGTGCGTCATACTTCCCTTTCGAGTTCTAGCCAATCACAGCGACTTTCGTTTCTTTCGTCCAATGAGCTTTCGACCAATGAGCGCAGAGTAATGTCACGTGGTCACAGATGTCCAACTTAGGAGGGCTCGAACCGTTATTCTTCATAGAGTCTCTCACCAGGAGGCCTTATTAGGATGCTGTGCATCGTCTCTGCTAAATAATACAAGTTTTATTGTTTTGTAAAACTTGTACTATTATTCGGCATGTGACGATGCACAGCATCTGTGAAGAAGTGTTTATTAGCTGCCTGGTGACCACGAACCGACGCTATGTGTGATATTATTAAGAGGAATAGTAAGGGTCTGTAATAGAGAATAATAGTATTATATTATAATCATTACTGAAAAACCAATGATTGATATTCAAATTGAACAATAAGAAAATCCCTAGATTATAAATATGTAAAAAACAAAGTCACACTGGTTTCAAATTAACTGAAAGGCCTTTCATGTGAAGGCCCTGATTTACCTTCACTCTGTTGCTAGCAAAATTATACATACTACCTGGAGCAGCGGATATGCCGGCTGCTCTTAAAATTTATTTTAACTGATTGCCAATAGCAATTCGTTAAGCTGAGTTATTGGAACCCTTAATCGTAACAAATAAAGCGTTACAGCAATTAGTAGTAAGCCTTTCACTACATAAATCAATTACTTTTCGCAACCAAAGTAAAGGTTATTATAATCTACAATGATGTTATAAACGATAATCGCCTTCATCTATGTAAAGATCAGGTGAAATACTTAAAAGTTAAATTACGTACTTGACGCTAGAAGAAGTATACAAGCTGACCTTCGTGATCCTTCGAGCATCAGCTTCCTTGACTGGAAAGCTATCTTGCAACCAGGCAACCAGTTGATTTGGATCCTAAAATGTAGGTTTACCTGCTTTTGGTACCATATGGGTGCTTAAAATTACAATAATGCACCATTTAAATCAAATATTCCAAGCTGGTACTTCTTAACGTGGACTTCTCTCCATCTAGAGATGAGCATTGCTTTCTCAGCTTCTTACCACTCGTTGGCAAAATCGTTCCAGCCCCAATTATCCATACACAGTAGGCTCTGTAGTGGAAAAGTCCACGCCAGATGAAACTGCCACTTTCGGCTAAATGCGTTGAACATATTTTTCAACGCCTCAGCTTCTTTGCTCGCAAAGATGTCTATCTGAGGAGTACAGAGTCGTTGGATAATTTACCTGGAAGCTGGATGCAGGAGGGGCCATTCTGCTGGAAGTTTCCATAGAAATAAATTGTACGCAATGATGTCGAGTATCCCAGGGAGGCACTCCGCTGTTATTAAGATGTCCCATGCATCTAGACGGGCTTGAAGTTAGTAGGTCAAGTGCACCTCTCAACTTACACTGTTCACCGTGTTCCGCCCTATTTTTGCGCGTACAGCATGATAAGTACGATTGTAATAAAGCCAAGCAAGTCATCTGGAGTACCTGCCATTTGTATATCAAACTTCGAAAACGACGATGGCACTCCAAAATGCTCACGTGACTTAATTAGTATTTGCGAGTTGCTCAAAACTTTCGCTTTTGCTTTAAATGCAGCTCTTACTGAAAGCAATTCTTTCTGGTTTCTGTGCAATTTCCTTTATTTCGGTGTCCAAAAACCAGACTATCGTTCTAGACATTATCATTCTATCTAACTGGGCGCCCCAGCTAATGTCCGAAGCGTCCGTCGCTAGGAAAGCATGGTTGGTTTTGCGTGAATTGGTACCGAGCAGCATGTAGCTCCGCGGCACTAGACCATCTCTTAACAAGTTTAGTATGCCGGAGTCATTTTGTTGAAATGTCGAAGAAACATTTGCAAATTGTTATCCCAAGGATCTTACGGCTTCCGCAGCCCGAGGACTACTTGGGTTCTACCAACCAAGATATTCCAGGGATTTTACGGCTTCCGCAGCCTGAAGACTTTACTTGATTCTGCCAACATATATCACAAGAGTCTTGGCAGCTTCCGCAGCCTGAAGATTACTTGGGTTCTACCAACCGAGATGTTCCAAGGATCTTACGGCTTCCACAGCCTGAAGACTTTACCTGGAATCTGCTAACATATATAACAAGAGTCTTACGGCTTCTGCAGCCTGAAGATTACTTGGGTTCTACCAACCGAGATGTTCCAAGGATCTTACGGCTTCCACAGCCTGAAGACTTTACCTGGAATCTGCTAACATATATAACAAGAGTCTTACGGCTTCCGCAGCCTGAAGATTACTTGGGTTCTAATAACAGAGATGTTCCAAGGATCTTACGGCTTCCGCAGCCTGTAGACAACTTTGATTCTGTCAGCCAAGATGTTCAAAGGATCTTACGGCTTCCGCAGCCTGAAGACAGCTTGGATTCTGCCAACCAAGATGTTCCAAGGATCTTATGGCTTCCGCAGCCTGAAGACGACTTGGATTCTGTCAGCCAAGATGTTCCAAGTATCTTACGGCTTCCGCAGCCTAAAGACAGCTTGGATTCTGCCAACCAAGATGTTCCAAGAATCTTAAGCTTCCACGGCCTGAAGATTTTGCTTGGATTCTGCCCACATAGATGATGAGTCTTAAGACTTTCGCAACCGAAAGACTTAACTTGGATTAGTTCTGATAAATCAGAAGGGAGTCGTCCAAGTCTACGATACTAGAACTTTACCTTCCTTCGTCTGCCGAGTCTCCGCGACGCAGCATGAAACAGGTGTGGTGCTGATGCCGGAAAGGCACGTCATCTCGAATAATCGATCTTGATAGCCGATTCTTAAGAAAGCAAGCAATGTGACCTGGGTGTTTTTCTGGCCGGACTATGCCTTGTTCTATCAGATCTTTGACTATTCAAGTAGTTCTTGTTGACGGCTTGGTGGCATACTAATCCATTGGAAGGTGGCTAAAGACAGATCTATCTTCGCACCCAATCTAATGTCTGAAGAAAGCGAGGAGTCTGGAAGGGACACAATTATTAATTTGATAGGCTTTGGCATCCTCAACTGAATCAATCGTTTCAGGTTGAATATAGGTCCTTCTCTTTCGTGGTTCTTTTGCTTCCGAAACATTGAAGATAAAAACCTGGAGGATAGATTTTGTCGATCCACTACCTCCATCATTCGTTGGCGGAGTAATAATTCGATCTGCTTTGACATTATAGATGAGTGGTTTCGAACCGGCGTAGACCCCTTTGTCATGGGTAGACAAGTAGTGGTCCTGAGGTAAATGGGAGACGCATTCCCGTGATAATTCCGAGAAGGGCCTTCGGAGCCCAAAGCGTCTGCCACTGCCTCCGATACGCTCGGAGACAGCCCCAGTAAAACTCCCGTTCTGAAGTCGGGGAGTCATTGAGCGCTTTCGAACCAGCGAAGTCCTTGGTGATGGGTAGACAAGTAGTGGTCGGGAGGTAAATGACAAGACGCATTCCCGGTTCCGAGAAGAGCCTGCGGAGACCAATCCATCTGCCACTGCCTCCGATACGCTCGGGAGGCAGCCCCCTCGCACTTTGCACTCGACTCTGAGTCGATTTGTCTAGCTGTCTTTTAACTGGCTGAGCTTCCCTTCTGTAAGACCTTCTGTATTCTATAGATCGTTCAAAGAAGCTTGCGTTATATTTCTATTCTTGTTGGGCAGCTCACCATCATGCGCTCGAATGGCTCGAATGGCTTGCCGATACTGAAAAACCACTTACTTGGATTATTAAAATCTTATTCGTCTGGACTGATTCTTTTTTCAGGTTGAACCAACCCACTTATCTATGTCGCCTGTATTTTGTATATATGCTTGAAGAAGAGCCTCACTAAACAAGCATCTTGAACTCTGCGGTATCTTACGCAGACCCTCTTGCAAATTCTTATAATGTATCTCGTTGCGATCGCGACGGTTTACTACATATTCAGCTCGCTTTCCGCAAACAAACTGTATTATTTCTTAATTCGTTTTGTGAAATTTTGAGTCTCGTTTAAATTTAGCTGAAATTTCATCAAAACACTTGTGGCCGATAACACTATCTGGCAATGCCGTCCCGTCCACTAATTGCTGTAAATTTCGACTAAGTAACATTCTATCAAAAATAGGTATTAAATATAGCAACAATTATTCTCTCCGAATTAGCCACATAATCTTACCCCTTAATAAATTGCCCCATCTCTTCATTAAATGTTTTGTTCAAAGAATCCTGGCAATGTGTTATGCATCTTTAGGGCATAAGTGTACCGAACAACCTTCCAGCTCGGATCGTGAAAACATTGAAATGTTTCAAGCAGTGCCCACGGCCGAGGTTTGAATGTGGAATGGTCGGAACTGCGGTACGTAATATACGTAAGGTTGAACGCGGCGGCTCCAATGCACAGTCGGGGATGGCCGCGGCGGCATGCGTAACGTTAAGCTCAATGATTGAGAACTAGGACTCGGCACCGGCTTTCCGCCGGCCCCGGACTCTCCTGGTGGCAGCGAATGCGCCCCAGGTAATTGCAGACAATAAATCGTTACAATAAGTTAACAACAAATTCGTTAAAATAATCACTCGATTAGTTAAATTTATATATCAGACTTACCGCGTTTGCCGTTTTTACTTAAGGTGCCGAGCATTCTAAATTACTCAAATTTATACTGGCTTGATACCGGAGGTAGATTACCAATACCTGAAGGCTCCGACAATCCTTCAACATGGCTTCCCTCCATGTTAACGGAATAATTTACTCCATTGCAAACACTTATAATCTGAAATTATTACTTAAACTTTTTCAACATCTTAAATTTAAGTATTTCACTTCACTTCACTTTTACTTAAATTTGTGATGTTGTTCACTCTAGAAGTAACGACGCTATGAAGAATAACGGTTCGAGCCCTCCCTAAGTTGACATCTGTGACCACGTGACATTACTCTGCGCTCATTGGTCGAAAGCTCATTGGACGAAAGAAACGAAAGTCGCTGTGATTGGCTAGAACTCGAAATGGAAGTATGACGCACTCTCACAGATGCTGTGCATCGTCACATGCCGAATAATAATATATTTTATATGATATGTTAATAAGTTATCAGCTTACCGCGTCTGGTCCCGCGTCGGCGACGGGCGGCGTGTTGGTCGGCGGTTTAACGAACACGTGCACGTCCGCCGACGACGTCTGCCCGGACGAGTCCGTCACCTTCAACACGAACGTGTATACGCCCTCCGAGAGGTTCGATAACTGTGGAGACGAGGTTTTATGGTGTTACATTTTTGTAAGGTGGAAGTATTAAGAAGCGGGACTAATAGTATCGCACCCATTTTTTTCCATACTTTTGTACACATTTTGTTTTTTTTTTTCGTATTTATATCTGGTTTGTTTGATGTGATAAAAACTGTCTATATCGTCATAATTACCCATATTCATATCAACCTTAAATATTAAGTAAGTATCATCAGCAAACAAGACGATATAACATATTATACTATTAACATAATCGAGTAACTCATAAATGCATATTGGAAACGGAAAAGGACCCAGAAGTGAACCTTGCGTAACACCTCTCTGTAGTACAGATGCAGAAGACTGCGTTTCATTAATTGTTATTCGTTGCATTCTACCAGACAAGCATGAAGCAAAAAGCTTTATCTTTGACATCGTAACGTGTAAGTTTATTTAAAAACGTCTCATGTCCAACCGAAGCAATAAGTCACAAGAGACACCACCAACATCTATTGTAGAAAGTATAAAAGCTAAATAAAGAGCAATCGTATGTATTATAAAAAACCAGGAACCAGGAAGTTGTTTGCAATGTCGTCTTACCTGCAAATATGGCGAGTGCGTATTCTGCATGTCCACTGCTTTGTTCTCGTCTTCAGCAGATTTAGTCCACTCCCAGGACGTGATCTCGTGGTCATCGGTCGACAAACTGCCGTTAAGAGTTAAATTGTTGTTCGGCAAGTATATAATCACATCCTGTCCTATTAATACGAGGAATGTGTGTTAAATTTTGTTTTTGATTTTATTTGTGAATATTAAAATTTTATTTATGTACATTATGTTATAGTATGTATATTATTTGTAAAAAAATCGAACACCTCAAAAGGAATTTCTAAAATGAAAATTTAAATTTACAACTTAAAGTTATTCAGTCAAACTGCAAAAATATGTTCTTTTAAATCAATTATGTGCCGTGTCTCAATGCTCATGCCATGTAATGTTGTCAGGGCTATTAGAAGCCAACAGAAATACACACTCATAAACGAAATCTAGCAATATAGTATAAAACAATTACCTGCATTAGCTTCTGGCGGGTAATCGGTATGGTTCAGAACAGTAATATTAGCTGTCGTAGAATTTTTCACATGATCAGAATCTTCGACTGTCAATTTGAAGGTGTAGTTTCCCGGTTGCTTTAGATCTTTTAGCACCAGTGTGGGTCCATCTAGAAGTGGTGTCTGGTAGCTTATTGGGCCTGATGTCAACTCCCAATGCCACGATATTATATCATCATCGTCCTATTAAATTATATAATACATAATATAATATACAAAAAAAATGTCCTGACTGTCAAAGCCGAGACAAATCTGGTTTATTAGTAAAATTAAAGCATTATTAGATCCCTACCTTACTAGCACTGCCATCCAAAACAGCCCCAGAATTAGGTAATTTGACAGTTTGAGACTGTGGTGTAATAACTACCAGTGGTGCAGTGTTAGTTCTCTTTGGTGGTAGTACTGTCACATTAGCAAAAGCTTCGCCATACGAATTTGTACCATTTACTGTTACTTTAAATTTGTATTGACCTTCGGTGAGATCCGTTAGGGTCACTGTCCCACCATTTTGGTTCATATTGCCTAGAAGTTTAAAATTTTAAAGTAATAACAACATTATACAAACAATAATGAACAAATATTATACATTCAAAGGTAATATAGATTCGTTTGAACAGCATCAGCCATTATTCTTTAACGAAAAAATTAAAAATATCATTTGAATCCTTATAACTGTGTGATAAAAACTGAGCTTTCTTATTTTATACATTAAGACATAAACGTGACAGTTTCTGTTTGCCTAATGAGCCAATGTTTAGATGACAAAATGTTCACGGGGGTTTTGAATTCGCGATTAAATGCGCGTCAGCGACCGTTAACGCAGCACTTAAACAATATTTGATCCAGCGTTGACTTGAGTTAATGCCAGTTATATGTGAACTTCGCCTTAATGTGAATATTGCAAACAGCTTCTCTGCCAAATTGGCCTTTTAGACAACGAAAATCATTTTAATAAAAACTATTAAATAAATAAATAAACGGTACACGGTACACTCAACAGCCCAGATTAGGATAGTGGTATCTTGTGTCGGGGTTTCGGAAACATACACAATGAGAAGGACAAATACAGCCAGACTGGAAAACATGCCTGTATGACCACCGGTTGCGCGGTTCGATTCCCGCTCGGAGCATATGTTTGTATTGACCATACAGGCCCATGTTCCAGTCTGGGTGTGTTTGTCCTTGTGTATGATTTCAGACCCCCGACATGGGATATCACTATCCTAATTTAAGTGTATAGCGTTTTTTTTTTTTTTTTAAATAACTAATATACAAAATAATTCTAATATTTGTAGACATAAACCTAATAAAGCTGTATCATGTTACCCATTTATTGATTAAAGCTTTCCACTGATATGTTACATGTTTTGATCTTGATATAAGTTCTTATCAACTGTTAGTGAGTTACAAATATTTTACACTAATGAAATTGATTAGTTATGGAGTATGGTGTTACTATTTCGATGTATTAAAATTATAAGAAAAAAAAATATACCTGTAAATCCATCTTTGGGTTGATCCACAAGTGTCCAGACATAATTATAGTGACTCATAGTTGAATTCTCATCAGGAATAGTGTAAGCCGCTAAAGTTACTTCATTGTCCGGAAGCTGTACCTAAGATTATGATATTAAAAATTAGCAATTATACAAGAATGAATACAAATATTTTGATTACAAGCGAAAAAATAATTATTCATATTTACTGTTTTAGAAGAAATTGACACAGTCAAATGCTGGGTGGGTATAACTTTATCAGTTTTAACATCATCCGTTCTCATTTCAGAAATTAAATTATCACTTTTTTTTATTGATTCAATTGGAATAGTAGGTCCTTTGGAAAATGGTCTCCTTAAAACACATGCACCTTGAGAATTCTCCACGGTACCCATTATACATTTACAAATACCGTTTCGCGTTTTAAGACCTAGCGGAATACATTCTGAGTTATAAGGGCAATCATCAGCTCCAACTTCACAGGAGTTTTTTTCCAGGAACCTTGAAGCCAGCATCATCTCATTATCATTGCTATCTGCATACTTGTCAAAGTTTTGTTGATCATCATCATCCATATTGGGAAGGTTGTTAAGAAAATGTGTAAGGAAATTTGACTCATCAACATCTGCTAGTTCATTATGACGATTGGGAAATGAATAAATGGTTTCCTCTTCTGGTGAAAAATTATTGTTCACCTCTCTAAAGTTTGACTGATCCAAAATATCAGACCAGTTTTCTGTAAACATAAAACTGAAGTTATAAAAATATTTAATAAGCTTATCATTTATATAACATACACATTATTATATAACTTTTATGCAAGTTTGTGAGATAAAATTATTGATTTCACATACACTTATAATATGTATAATGATATCATTATTTATTATTATTAATCAGCTAGCCTCGACTCTCACGTAACGTAGCAAAGTCGGCCTTCTGCTGTTGAGTTTTTAATTAGTTCTTCAGTATTATTACTAAAATACTTACCATTAGACAATACAGGCTTTACAAGGATCATTGATACATGTGTCTCCCATTTCCGGCTTCCAACTCTAAGTAATGGAAGACAAAGTTCGTCACTAACACATTCAACATGGAAACATCTAGACTCAACAATGAACACAATGTTACATGAGTCGGCAAGGCAGCATGCCATCACACACTGTCTTAGACCCTTTAATTCTGTCTTTTCAGTATAGTTTCCTGCTGTTAAGTTACCTGTAGAATGAAACAATTGATTGAATAAAATAAAAGTATTGATTGAATAGATATCCGTCCATGTTTGTATCGAGTATGGTGGGGTTAGATACTCTGCAGGCTAGGAGAACGACAGCTACACTTGTACATTATTACCTGTTACTCCGTGGTAAGATTGATAATCCGGACGCATTGTCTCGATGTGCGATAGCGGTCAGAGCGCCGGATAAGGTTTATCGTTCGTGCAGGCGGCTACCATTCTTTTACATCCATAAACCACATACTAGATATGCTAAAAATGCGCCTACCTTGCGCGCACTAACACTACTTAACGACCTAATTTCTCAATACCAGCATTTAGACATATTTAACATTGATCTCAATGCATTTTGTAAGCTGTGTAAGCGCTGACTCAGTATGCGATTTGGCCTCGCTGTAAGCATACTGAGGATATGATTCAATAAATAAATAAATAAAAGCTTCAATTTATTTGCAAGAAAGTTAAGAATGATGTTCTAATATATTTTTTAACAATTAATAAGACACCTATGAAGAATTACTATTATTATAAAAAAAAACAACTTACCAACTGGCATATGGTTGTCAAAATTTTTCGGATAAAGTTTAGGGCATTTGTTGTGTTCATATTTCTCATTCCAAGTTTTGCTGTACAACGACAATCCAATCTTTATATTAATCGAAAGTAATAAAATAAAAATTCTTAGTACTCTATAATTCATTATTACTCTAAATATCAACATTGACTAAATGCAACAATAGGATCCAAAGCACTGCTATAGCATTATATTTAAAAACAGACTTATCGTAACAGGAGGAAATAAAAGGTTAAAGATCCGTGTTATTAGCGTGGGTGAAGAGATAAGACGGTTTAATAGTAATGAAATATTTATATTAAACAAATATTTCATCGCGCGACGTCTAATACAGATTGTAATGACATTATAAGTTATGACATATGACAATTGACAGCTGTTGCTAATTAATATCATAGACTATACAATATACATGTACATCATAGATTTAGTATAAAAGATAGTAGGTATAAACTAGTAGTTGGTGCTACTTATAGAATAATTAATAATTAATTATGGACTACCATACAATCATTATTTGGTGCTACTGTTATGTACGTTTAAATGATTAAATTAATAGTAATTTAAAAACAATTTCTCGGAACAAATTACAAGCGATACACAAACAATGATGATGCGAAACTTATAAAACCTGAGACCATCGATATCTGTGTGCTTGATGCGTGCAGATTTAATTTTTAAACCAAACCAATTTTTTTAGCAAAATACGAATATAACTATGATTATTCAAATGATTTTATACAATATAATATTATGTAATGACTTGAATGTTTTTGGGTTAGGAGATTTAGGGCGACGCGAATTCAGGGATACTTCAAATATTACCGCGGTAAATTACATCATACTGAAAAGTGGAAGCTTCAGATTAATCTGAAGCACGCTCTAATAAATTTTCTTTTGATATTCATAGAAGACGATAGCGAGCCCTGGTTAGACGTAACATGGATGGGAGCTTGTAAAATTATAATTTTTCAGATTTAGGTTTTAGTAACAATCCCAGGACAAAGAAAAACACTACAAGGATATTTTTTTTTTTACATTATACGTTGGTAAGCAAGCATACGGCCTACCTGATGGTAAGCAGTAGCCGTAGCCTATGAGCACGCGTAACACCATTAGTAGGTGCCGTTCACGGGCTGCCAACCTCGAGGTATTGGTTCTTGAATCTCTTTTGCCCAGTGATTTCACTATCCTACAATGGCCTTCAAACTGGAACACAGTTTCACTGGAATACTTGACCCTGCGGTTGTACCTAACTAGCCGGCCTCTTACAACAAAAAACCTACCACCAGTGTGACTGATTGCACTAGTAGAATAATCTCTGCTGTAACAGAGATTATCCCGACACCGGGCGACGTGGTCGTCACGTCCCGACGCCAGTACTACTATAATAAACGACCAATCATACAAACGGTTTTTGATTGTTACATGTAGATGTGGAGTTTGAATGAACGTGTTTTGATACTAATAAAATGATACCTATGCGATATAAAAAGTTATTTTATTTATTAATAGTTATACTTACATTATTTTATGGCAGGAGTCTGAAGTCACGTATTGTATTGTTAGTCCAATTGCTAGTATAAAATAATTACGAAGTTTCCGGCTCAATAGAGAAAATAATATACATGTTATAAAATTATTATCGTGAATACATAAATGCATTCAACCGATTATACATATACCTTTTAATCATTTTAGGTCTTTCTAACGAAGAACTAGCCGTTGCTTGATTTTACTATATATTTGAAAATATGGGTGCTGGACAAATTGGTGGGATAGCAACTATGCGTAAATATTAACATTACTTACTTACTACGCTGTCTCAGTGACCCAAAGAGGATCTTGGCCTCCGACACCAAAATACACCGCTTACCATGACTCTGTACCATATCATGTCAACCGGCTCTTCCTAGGGCATTCGGGTCCTTTGTTACTAAATTGTCTCAGCGATATCTGGGACGATCGATTGGCCGTTTACAGATCGATCATCACAAATGTGCTCTATTAGTAGCCTTAGTTGTGATCTTTCTCCAGATTTGGTTTCACCAATTATGTTAGACTCGGCTTCAAGGTCTCAATCTTTACTTTTCCGGATTCTCCAGTGGCGTACTACTTCCCGCGTCGGTCTCAGGACTTCCCTATAGATCTTACGCTCTGCCACTAAGAGGTTTTCCTCTTATTTTAGTGTCAGCGTCTAAGACTCGCATATTAACATTTGTATTACTTTAATTTCTTAAAAAGTAATAATAATTATATAAATATTTATTTTTAGTCGACATAGATTTCAATAATGCCGCTGGCTTTCAAGGCGCTCCAGCTAAAGTAACAGAAGGCCAATTTATAGTGAGTATCAAAATTTTACTAGTCTACAGTTTCTACTGTGCCCTTTAAATCGGAACACAGTAATATCAAAGACACTACTACTACTACTACTTTGCGGTAGAATATTTCACACTGAGGTGGTCGCTACTTAGTCGGGCTCTTGCAACAAAAGATCTACCAGTGTGACTGATTGCAATTGTGGAATAATCTCTGCTGTGACAGAGACTAACCCCAAAAGCGGGCGATGTGGAAGGAATGAATTCCGACCCTGGAGTAGAGTTTCTTTTTTATACAAACAGTCTGATAAACAGCAGTTGCTGTAGCCTATGTCACCCTACTTTGGGCTCGATTTTGCAATGAGATGTACTAAGGTAGAAAATGGGAATACTAAGGGAACAGAGGAGAGTGGGTAGTTTCGGACTTCGGCGCTCTCAGTAATCGAACAAAAGACGTCAACACGGACACTATGATTTTACGTCAGTATTCTTTGTATGTGTGTATATAAGTTTTTAAATGGCATTATATTATCTTTTTTTAACAGATTCATTATTTATCCCATGCTATGCTGTTTTGCACAGGCGCCCTTATAGAAGCACATGTAGTAATAACGCCGGCTATATGCGTTTTTGGTGAAAGATATAAATTTCAAATATTTGCTGGTACTCATAGGTTCTTAGAAAATACCGGCTCGGGTCGATTTGTGCACCATCTATGTATTCATAAAGGTGAGGTTTATCACTACATAGTATAAAATAAAGTCGCTTTCTCTGTCCTTATGTATGCTTAAATCTTTAAAACTACGCAACGGATTTTGATGCGGTTTTTTTAATAGATATAATGATTGAAGAGGACGTTTTATATGTATAATTATAATGACATAGGCTATATATTTTATACCCTTGCGAAGCCGGAGCGGGCCGCTAGTATTATATATAGTAATTAATTTTTTGGGTACCTACTACTTGAAAATGTTATAAGTCTTCTCCTAATCGTTTTATTAAAAAAAATTCTCTCTTCAGTCAATAATTTCAATGTGATGCCAAAAAAACCAAAATACTCTAATGTTTAATTTGCTAAAAACTTGCAAAATTACATACACTACGTATCCGATAAATGAACGGATAGCCAAAAAAACAAAAGAAATTTGTAACTAAAATTCTATTCGAATTCTTCTTTTTTCAAAATACAAAATAATGGTAAAGATGGCCAGTACAAAATAATAACTTATTTGATGATATTCTACCTTTTTTTTTGCGTTCCTCTAAATATGTCCATGTTTGTATTAATACTGTCTTGAGATAGAAACAATTTATTTTAAGAATATTAGCAATGCTTTTTCAAGCCATTATTAATATTCCTATTGCGCTAGTGTGCTAGGAGTGGGTACGACAATAGTCCAACGGATTCAGGATCGACATTCTCGTTAACGGAGCGGAACGGCAATTCTATCGTTGAGCTATTCAGGTTTATATTAAAATATTTTTGTTATATAGGATACAATCACACATTGCGGTGGAAGGCTTGTTCGCCAGACAACGTGGGGTTACTGGTTCTTAATCAACAGTTTTATTTCCACAAACGTGAACCTTACACCGAATACGTTATAAATCGTATTCGATATGGTGTTATCAGTGATCTAGATAGCCGGATAGGTGATCCTTCCTGCCGCTTTTATGGATGGGGCAGCAGGCGTAACGTATGTACTAATTTAACGCTATTAACTCATTTATTTTAAAATAATATGTGCAAAAGTATAGACACCATTGTAGCCTATTGGTATCCTTTAACCACGACGGTAGCGAGATCGATTCTCGCTCGGAGCAGATGTTTATATTGAATTTCCAAATATCTGTTTCAGTCTTGACGTAAGTCCTTGTGGGTGGGTCTCCCTACCATGCCCCGGAGAGCACGTTGAACTTTCGGCCTCGGTTAAGTCTTGATAGGTAATTTGCTGTTATCCAATAAGTAACGGGTTTGCCCTTAGGTAGGGTTGCGGAGGCCAGACGGCAAACGCTCTGTTTAAAAACTAGTAACCTGCCAAATCCGGATTAGACTAATAGGGAGACCTTGGCTAAATATAATAACGGGTAATACTGCTTGGAAGAAGAAATGGTGCAAAAGAAATATAAAAAGTAAAAACAATAACTAATTATAATTATATTTACAAAATGATATCAAATTTTCAGGGTTACCTCATACCGTTACTAATCCGTTTATACAGTGTTGAAGCTAAAATATTACCAACAGAACGTTGCGTGGATATGTGGAATAATGAGAACAAATATCTTTGCCTTCAACAGCCGAAGTGCAAGGTGAACAATGCTCTTCAAATACATCGTATTCTTATCGTCGATGAGTCAAGTTATGTTTATTAAAGAAAATCAATAGTTCTAAATGCGTGAGGATGGCCAATATTTTAAATATATAACAGGTTTTCAATGGTTCGGCTTTATGCTGTCGTGTCCTGTAAAAATTGTGCTAATGCTTCAATTCTCTGCACAATTTTTCCCTTAATTACATATCAAAGGCTGATCAGCCACCGTGCATCCATATAAAAAAACAGGAAAAGTTCAGGTTACAACTTTGTGCGTAACGTGTATATCGATCTAGATAAGTGTAAAATAGAGACAAAATTTAAAATTTAAAATAACCCCCGAAAAATAAATTTGATATTCCCTATTTCGTTGTGGCCATTTTGGATTTGAAATTTATCCTAATGTATATCTATATCAAGACCTTTCATTTGATACCCATATTGAGGGAACTGTTGAAAAATATGTAATCTGCCATTTTGTGAAGGTGGCTTTCTTGCACCGATTTTTATCCAACATAGCGTTCTTAAACGACATTTCAAACAAAAAAAAAACAAAATCAAAATCGGTTCATCCTATTCACATCGGAAGCTACGATGCCACAGATAGACACACACACAGACATGTTAAAAGCATTTTTTTGTGTTGGAGGTTAATAATTAAGAATTTATTCATTAATTTGTATTTAAATTTTTATGTAGAATTAACTTTAATTGTTTTTTCGACAGTCTGAAAAACATGGTGCTCTCTGTCCAGTAAGTAGCGTTTGTTTGGTTATACTTATCACTTCAAGTTTATTTTACAGTACAAACAGTTAACTTAAAAGTTAAGTCTAGCGTGATAATAAGGTTGCGTGTATTTATTGTAAATATTTTACTTATCTTACGTAAGATGACTTACAAGGTTACAATGTTTAAGTTACTGAAAGTCATTTGTGTAATACCTTTTCTATACTCATACATACACATTAGGTACCCATTAACACCGGTATTTCCAGTAGAGGGCTGAAATCCATGACGTCGTAATCATTTTCCTCTACCCAAAACAGTATCTGTTTTCTGGTCCTACTATTTTTGTACGGCCTAGGTTTTTCGTTTCGTAATTTCTAGAAGATAACCGTATCAAAATAATTAATGATTTCTCACCTGGACTTTCAATTTCCAAAATTAAAGAGTTATACTTATGACCGGAATGTGTTTGCCCGGTATTTACCTATGTTCATCCGTTCTTTTAGAAATTCTAAACTACTTATCATAATATTGTAAGAAGGGTCTTGATCGTCCCTTGATTATAGAATATGTGAAGTCGATATAAACAGAATACAGCAATAGACGACTTGAAAGTGAACATAAAGCCATGAAGTAAAGAAATATATTTATTAAATGTTTCATGTTAGATGTGAAATACAAAGGTATTTCAAAAATGAATATTTTGTCAGCGGCTTTACTTGCAAGAGCCCGATAATTGTGAATAATGTCTAAAATCACGACACGGATGTGAACCAAACATATTTTTTTTAAACATACTTAAAATACATAAGCTCTTACAATAAATAGTTAATACATATTTCATTACGAACACATGATTAAATTATATATCGCACCTTTAGGATGAAAACGACGTAACTCAAAAAGAAACTTTTTGGGAATCAACAAAATAAGTTAAAATATTGTCACCTGCACAATCTTTTGTATATTATATTTTCTTGTTTATTATATTTTGTTATTTGGACGCAAATAAGCAATACCATGTCAACCCACAAAATTGAAAAAACTGAGCTATATATGCAGAAGTTATGGTAAATGGCTGAAGATAATTTTTCTTTAATATTTGTAGGGTTTTAAGCTTTAAAACTTCTAAAAAGCCATTTTTTCAATCATGCAATTTATGTATTTTTAAACGTTTTGGGTTATATTATATATGAAATATGCAGTTTGTATACTTATTTTTGTGAAAATAAGTAAAATAACTTACATAAATCTGAAATTGGGAAAAACTTGACCAATATTTGTTGTTAAGCTTGACCAATAGTTGTTCAAAATTTTCGAACGCGTTTTTCTTGAAATGACATTCGTGTGGGTTGACGTGGTATTGCTCATTTGCGTCCATTTATGCTCGAATATGGATATGTGCAGACTATTACATGTTACTTTGAGAATTTTGTTTTAAGTAATTTTACGTTGATAAATAAATTATGGATTTTTTTGAATTGGAGGCGTTTTTGTTCTAAAGGTGCAATATATTATTATTACTTCATTTTCTTATACAATAGCAGCTTAACTTAATTCACATGGTCATTTCACAAGGAAAATTTTAAGCTCCTTTATTATGTTATGCGATGGTTATTCGCTTATCAAAAGATAAATTTTACACAGGATGATCTAGGATCAGTCCTAGTGTGTTCCGGATACATTCAAGGAATGATGACGTCACGTTTGATAGACCGGCCTTGCGGAGTCGGTTTCTTAGATATCAGCAAGTACAATAAGTTCCTCACCTGTGGCGTAGATGACTCTCGTGACGTCATCAACCACGAGGAATATATGGCGTTTGATTTTAGCACGCAGAAGACTCTGAGCACCCCCTCCCTGAAGACTGCAGCCTCCACAAATGTTACTAAGGCCTAGTTTTATTTTAGTATAAAAATAAATAAAAAATAAAGGTTATATTAAAATGGTTTTTTTTTAAACATCTACATATATACTTAATATCTTTCAACTTCTTCTCCTTCTGCTTCCTAGCATGACCGGTACTTTATCCAGGGTCTGCTTATAACCTTATCCTGATTTGACGGGTTACTAGTAGGCCATATGACCTCCGCAAGCCTAAGGGCGAACCAGTAACTCATTGGCTAAGAGAAAACTACCTATCATGAGTTAACTATTATTATCAGATGTTATGATAACAACCGGGATCAACAGCTTAACGTGCTCTCCACGGCACGACGGGGAGTCCCACAAGGACACATACCCAGACCGAAACAGATATTTACAACAAACATTTGTTCCGAAAGGGAAACCAACCGCGAACGTCGTGGCTCAAAGCAGGCTCACTACCAGCACGCCAGCAGCATCTTGTGTTCTTAAAATTACGTCACAAAAATATAAAGCACCATTAAATTAATATTATATATTATAATATTTCGAGAATACGAAAAACTAATAAAATACTATAATTTTAAAATACTGTTTTATTATTAACTTTGAAACACTGGTATTGATTTAGTATAAACTAAGGATCAGCCTTTCCATACAGAAAACATGTCTAAAGATTCGCTGGTGCTCTTTCGTAAATTCTATAAAAGTTAGTTACACGCTAACTTTATTGGAATATGTTGCAAGCTTGTGACGCTTACTTCATTCGAATATACTAAAAGCCTAATTTCTAAGTGTCTAATTTCGTTTCGTTACGTTAGGGTGAATTTACGAAGGAGCACCAGCGAGTCTTTTGACATTTTGTTAGTATGGAAGGGCCTGTCCATATATTATAATAAGTATGAATACTGGCTATTTATGACATCATCCCCGGTTTCTCGAACGTTGATCAAAACTCATGTCAACTTAACATAGCAAATACAAAAGGCTCATCGGTTGCCTGTTAATCATCGATTATCTTTAACCAATCTAAAGAGCGTTCTATATTTGGTGTGTTAAGTTGACATGAATTTGATCAACGTATGAGAAATCGGCGGTATATGTTACATAAATAACATTAAATAAAGTATCATTATCTTTTCGTCACTTTGACTTGATGGCCATTTATGGGAAAAAGCAACATTTCTATTTTCAGCGGTCCAATATCGTCAGCCTCTATTTTGTACGACCTAATAACACTTGATATTATACTTTTCATTATTATCATACCGAAGTTTCTACCTGAAAATTCAAAACTTACTTTAAATTGGTATCATACACTGATATAATTATGTGTTATATCTTTAAATATCAATTGCCGTCTGATAGACTCGCACAAACTTGGAAATCACTCGATCAATTTAAAAAAAAATTTGCATAGAGACTTTATTATTTGATGTTCAGTGAGCCCGAAACGCAATATTACTAATACTGTTACTTTAGGCCTATTTTCTGTGAGAGGTTAGTAGTAGCTGGGAGGAGAATGGCTCTAGCTTAAAGCTATCTTCACATGGAATATAGACCTGAAGTAGCAATGAGTATTGGTATTGATTCTTTTCGCTCAATGAGAGCCTTCACATTCTTTCGTATTGTCACAGCCGGTGATGTCTATATTCGTTGGTTACTGCTTTCACCTATTTGCTTATTTCTCACATGCGGGAACTATGGTTAAAAATTTTTGAGAAGATGGATTGCGGTGTACATATTGACAATAGTTTTGAGGTCCGTTAAAAAAATTCTTTAAATCACTTGAAAAATATCGATGTAGCAAATCTACACTGCCTAGATGCTAATACGAGCCGAAGATACTGTTATATTTTAAAATAAAAATCATATACGTCCGTTCCAAACAACCGTTTATTTCAACTGACAGGAGTAACAGATGCACTGACATTATAAGTGTATACAGGTTAATACAAATCAGGATAACTTATTATATAGATTAATATCATAGTATATTACACTATCTCCCCTCTTTAAATGAATATTAAAACTAAATGTTGACAATGAGATCTTATTTCTAATTAATACAAAAGAGACAAAGTATTACTATTATATAATTTATCAAGATTCATCGAAACCATACCTAATCGTAGGTTTCTTGATACGTATAGTCTTACTATTACTAATATTGCGAGAACTCCGAGACATACCTGTCAAGGCAGCTTGAGGCGCGACGCACGGTTTGCGCTCACTTGCATTTGCTGCGCCCTCGGGTGTCGAGTCCCGGGTTGCACATGATCGTATTTGATCCGTGTGGCGCAACCAAAGTAAACCATCATCAGTTCTCACTTCATACGAATTGAAACCCTTCCTAAGCAAAATTACACCTTTCATCCATTTTCTTCCCTTCCTAAAATCCCTCACCCACACAGGGTCTCCCTCTTCCCAGTGCTGTTCCCTACCTGTTTTATTAACATCTCTATTATGTAATTGAGTCCGTACCGTACCGATGGAAACGGAAGGTATTATTTCACCTATTAGATATTCAGACTGGGCTTCATGTTTAGTGGTTGTTTTAAAAGTAATGGGGCCTTAAGAATATGTGGGGATTATAAGGAACGTTAAATCGGTGTTAGAAATTGACAGGTATCCCCTTCCCCGTGCTGAAGTTTTATTTAACAATTTAAGTAATGGTAAACGATTTAGTAAAATTGATCTTTCTGAGGCTTATAGCCAAGTCGAATTAGATGAATCGAAGATATATACAGTCGTAAATACTCATCGGGGTTTATATGTATATAATAGGCTAGTATACGGGCTTGCTTCGGCGCCATCTATTTTTCAACGAATTATGGAACGAATTACAGCTGGAATGCCACATGTCTCTAATTTTTAGATGATATTTTAATTACGGGTACTACCGAAGAAGAGCACATAAGAAATTTACATACTGTTTTTCAAAGACTTTCTAATGAAGGGCTTACAATACGCCACGAAAAATGCACATTTTTTGCAAATGAAGTTCGATATTTGGGTTATGTTATTTCTGAACGCGGCATTAGGACTGATGAAAAAAAAGTCGAGGCAGTATTAAAAGCCCCAGAGCCCGTTAATGTTACTGAGTTAAAGTCTTTTTTAGGAATGATAAATTTTTATTCAAAATTTATAAATAATTTTTCTGAAATCGTATCTCCATTGTATACACTTTTAAAAAAGAATGTAACTTGGAACTGGACGAAAATACATAGCATAGCTTTCACTCAAGTAAAAAATGCATTAACCTCTTGCCCGGTATTAATGCATTACGACAGCAAATTAAGGTTAATTTTATCATGTGATGCTAGTGGTCGGGGCTGGGGGCGGTTTGACTCAATGTGTCGACGGCGGAGAGAGGCCCGTTGCCTTTGCGTCACGGATGCTCACTGCCGCCGAGGCTAATTACAGCCAAATACAACGTGAAGCCTTAGCGATTGTCTTCGCAATAAAGAAATTTCACTCTTATTTGTACGGGCGACATTTTTGTTTTACGAGACTGACCATCAACCATTGACTGTTATATTTGGTTCAAAAAAAGATTTACCTCACACAGCGGCCGGCCGTCTAATACGTTGGGCTATTTTATTATCTGGATATGATTACGAAATAGAATATATTCGGTCATCGAAAAATAACGCGGATGCTTTGTCTAGATTACCTATAGACGATCCCTCTACTAAAGTAAATGATGAATGCGTGTATATTCAATTTATAGAAAATAACTTTCCTATCAAAGCAGAACAAATAAAAAATGCATCTCGACGGGATAAAATAATTTCTAAAGTAATTGAATTCGTAAATTCCGGTTGGCCCCTAAGTGGTTGTTACGCAGTGGCAGCGAACACATCGCGCAATAAAGATTGTGAGACAGCTGGACGTGATGGTGAATTACTAGCATACTGGAGGAGGCGGGATCAATTATATATTGAAGGAGGATGTCTGATGTGGGGAAGCCGAGTAGTTGTTCCCGTTGCCCTTCGTAAAAATATTTTAATGGAACTACATGGCGCTCATGTGGGTGTAGTAAAATGTAAGGTTTAGCTCGGAGGTTATGTTTGGTGGCCTTTGCTCGATGCAGACATTGAAAAAATGTGTGCTTCTTGTAAAACATGTTCTGAGACAGCCGATTTACCTCCCAGGGCGAACATAGTACCGTGGTCTTGGCCAAAACGTCCTTTTGAAAGGGTTCATATAGATTTTTTTTATCATAATAATGTTACGTATTTGTTAGTAATCGATGGTCATTCTAAGTGGATAGAAGCCATTCAGATGACTTCTACAACTGCCGCGAATACTATTCTTAAACTTAAAGAGTTATTCGCGCGATTTGGCGTGCCGGGAAAAATCGTTTCGGATAACGGACCACCCTTTACGAGTGATGAGTTCATGTCATTTTTAAATAAAAATGGCATTGAGCACATCACTTCGGCTTTCGTATCATCCGGCATCTAACGGAGAGGCGGAAAACGCGGTGAAAATTGTAAAAAAAAGCTTTAAAGAAAGCAGAGTTAGAAAAAATTCCTACACAAATTTTTTTACAGCGATTTTTGTTAGATTATAGAAACAGTAAACATTGTACGACGGGTGAGAGCCCAGCTAAGTTAATGTTAGGTCGCAATTTAAGAACCAGATTAGATTTATTAAAAAACGGATTAGTGGAAACAGTAAGGACTCAATTACATAATAGAGATGTTAATAAAACAGGTAGGGAACAGCACTGGGAAGAGGGAGACCCTGTGTGGGTGAGGGATTTTAGGAAGGGAAGAAAATGGATGAAAGGTGTAATTTTGCTTAGGAAGGGTTTCAATTCGTATGAAGTGAGAACTGATGATGGTTTACTTTGGTTGCGCCGCACGGATCAAATACGATCATGTGCAACCCGGGACTCGACACCCGAGGGCGCAGCAAATGCAAGTGAGCGCAAACCGTGCGTCGCGCCTCAAGCTGCCTTGACAGGTATGTCTCGGAGTTCTCGCAATATTAGTAATAGTAAGACTATACGTATCAAGAAACCTACGATTAGGTATGGTTTCGATGAATCTTGATAAATTATATAATAGTAATACTTGTCTCGGTTGTTCTACGGCCGCTGCATTGTGTGCAGCAGATTCTAATGATACGGCTATAGTGAATGCCTCTTGGTATGATGGATTATTTTCACAAAATAATCTTTGCCTCGTAGGTTCGTCTTTTAACCCACAAACAAACTGGTCACGTAAATTTTCGTCTAAACTATTTTTAAAGTCACAAGTTCTTGATAAATGTTTTAAGGCCGTTGCAAACTGTGTAACTGATTCCTCCACTTTTTGAATCCTCTTGTGAAATCTATATCTTTCAGCCAATGTCGATGGTGTAGGTTGAATGTGCTTTCTAACAAGTTCGACTAATTCAAGAAATTTATAACTCGAAGGTTTCCTTGGTGCACATAAATCGACCATCAACTCGTAGGTCGCATCACCCGCACATGCAATTAAAGTGGTACTTGTGCGATTCTTCCACATTGTTCACGATAAAAAATTGTTCGAGGCGTTCAATATATGTCGTCCACGTACCAGTATTCAAATTAAATTCACTTAATTTACCAATAGACATATTTACAATTATATGTTTTAACCGACTGCGCCAATGTTATATTTTAAAATAAAAATCATATACGTCCGTTCCAAACAACCGTTTATTTCAACTGACAGGAGTAACAGATGCACTGACATTATAAGTGTATACAGGTTAATACAAATCAGGATAACTTATTATATAGATTAATATCATAGTATATTACAGATACATAGACTATATTTTTTATTGTCGGCTAAACAAACCTATGCAGTTTCTAGAGCCGAGGCTAAACGGTAAGAATGATGCTGGATGTCGATCAACGCTATTTTCTGGTAGGAATCTGTCGGGGTCAAACTCGTTCGCGTTTGGTACCCAGACCTCTTTCGAGCGGTGGATTGCAAATGCTCCCACCACAGCTCCCACGCCCGCTGGAATCGTAACGCCGCTGTGTGCTGTAATTTTATACATTGATTGTGAATTTTATACATTGATGATGTTGTTTTTGCTTAGCGGATACAGGAGTAAGTTTTAACTACTTAAGTTAGCGGAATACGTAAGCCTGCCGTTTATTATGTCACTTTTTTAACTTAACGCATGGCATCTATTTCCCTGCCGAGCACAAAATACTGTATTCAATTTCAATGTAAAGTATAACTAAACATATACTCACGTAGATGAATCTCTTTGTCAATGTTGCGTGCAATTATTGGGACAACTGTGTAAAGTCGCATACTTTCTTTTATAACTCTTTCCAAGTAATTCATTTTTTGTAGGTCTTCCTTTGTAGCCCCTTTCTTAACGTGTCCAAAAATCATTATTTGTCTGTAATATAAATTAAAACTTGCAACAAGAACGAAATTCGATTGTTTCGTTTCAATTCGTTCTCAATTCCCGTCTAATTATCGAATCACTGCCTTAGTTTAACTTTATATGATTTCTATATTTATATATTTTAAATTATCTATTAGATTATTAATATAGATGTTCACTGCGTGTTAGTAACAAGCCAGCCTGGCTTTAGCAACGCCGATCGCGGGTTTGAACTTCACCACCGTGCCTTGTAGAGCAGGTTAAGCTGTCGGTCCCGGTTGTTATTACAAGTCTGGTAGTAATAGTAATGGTAGGGCTAATCCGCCGAACTGATTTGGCTTAAAATACTGTTAAGAGAATAATCTAGGTTTTTACTTTTTACACTTAAATATTTTAGAATTCTTGTGTAATATAGATTACAACAGTATGTATATTCCTTGAAAGATTACGTACAAGTACCCATCCATTCAAGCCGAAAATCTTTAAGAAATTATTTTATAATAGCAACGACATCAAATCATTTATACTTACTCTTGTAGGACTTTTTCCTGGACATCCTGATGAATGCCAAGTAATACCAAGGTATAAGCGATGACTAATGCAGTTGTATCATTTCCGGCTATCGTGATGGAGTCGATATGTTCCCGCAATTGTGTATTCGTGAATTTGATCTCTCGATCAAATAACATGTCAAGAACAGCTCTCGGTTTTCTATCTATATGAAATATGGATAGTATCAGGTACTATAACATATAGTGGAAATTTGTAGTTAACTAGCACCTACACGCGATATGTTCTGTGTGTTCAAGTAAAAAGTTATTTTTCTGTCCCTATGGAATACTTTTTCTCTGGTTATTCCATGGTAATGATTAAAAATTTATCCAAACGATACATATAAAATTTTATAAGTACTTAATCGCTAAGAGAAGTTTTGACTTTTGGAGTCGTGAATTCTCTGTTAGGAGCCATAATAAATTACCTCACACGTAACGGAGGACGGACGGGGTCGACGAAGTGCACCATTGTGTGATAAGGGGTCTCGTTTGAGTATCATGGCGTCGCAATATTAAAATTTAATATAATTGTCTACGTATTGTAACGCGAAATTGAATAGTTAACGAAAAACTTAAATGTTTTCCTTAATTCACTAATTTTACTGTTTTATGATATCTTGAAAAATTTAAGTCTGTATGTAAGTATCTGCGAAAATTAAATAATTTTTAATATTCAATAATGATAAGGATTGTTGATTTGTGACCTCATTTTTTATTTCTCGATCATTTTATAGTACCTAATGTAGATATCAGTTAAGACAATATTTATTATTCACTAAATCGACAAATTATGATTTGCGTATTTGTCATGACGTTATATTTGCTACAGTGCTAAAGTATGACGCGATGTTTGTGTTGTGTTGAACTTGACAAATTTAGTATGCTACCATTAGGATTTGATTATGGTGTTTACTTTAACAATATTGTGTGCTAAACACAAATGTATATTTACATAGTTTGCTAAAAACGAGGTATTAACATAACTTATGTAACCAAATTATTTCCTTCAGTACTCAAACGATATGTTTCGTTACTAGACAATAATTTCATTAAGTCGGGAATACTTTATCGTGACATGATTTATGCAGTAAGTACGTCAGTATTTCATTTATTTGGATGAAAAATAACATTCTTCATTCATTTACGTCCATAAATTCAAAACCATTCTAAGCCCTATTTAATTAATAGTAAAGACAGCATAATATTTATACGATTTGTTTTTGATGTGTGAAAATTTCGCACAAGTTTTCAAGTCAAGATTTAACCAAAAAGCCCGCGTGATGATTGGTAAAATATAATATTATAATTTTAACGTTGTTTTTTGAAATATATTTGAAACTCGAAATTGCAATTATTATAATGAACTTTCTATTAATACCTTCTATTACTTAAATGCTAGAATCCTTCTAGTTTGTGACTTTGTGTGTGATTTATTATGTAGGTAATATATATTTTCTAATATTCTAAGACTTATCTCGTTTAATAAAAACTTAATTTGCGTCTAACACGACACGAGTAAACGAGTTGAAATCTTGAAGCACCCATTGTTTATGCTAACCATAATCTTATACAAAACAAACTGTTTATTATTTTCACACCGAAGTAACTGCTAAGCGGATAATAAGATTGTAGAGGAAAAGTCATTTTGAATAAACTAAGTAAAATTCTACTAAGTACGTTAACAGCTGGTAAATTACGCCTTCCTCAAATTGTCTTAAATGATTTAAGAAAATGGCTTTCTAGCGCTTGTGTGAAATGAATTAATGATAGTAATTAATATTCAATTTTATTTTTAAATAACCTGAAGTGCTACACATGCTAAATGATTTTTTTAGTTCATTATGATTAAACAAGTAGTTTTTAAGTATTTACCTTTATCTTCATCAGTTTTGGATGTGCTTCTAGTCTCAAATTCAGTTCGTTTCTTCCGTACAACCTACAAATAATATAAATAATTAGCTCTACTACGGAACAAATCGTAAGTCCGATATGGAGTTCCTTCAAGGCCAGTAGGGTCAAATGTGTATTACACATTCAGAAACAAAAAGGAAAAAGGGTGCTAAGTATTAACTAACCCTTAAACAAAAACATGACTTAAAGTTGTCTCTAAAGAAATTTCTGTAATTATGGAGGACTCATTATAATAACAAAAATGTACATTTATATTACCTCATCAGTAAATTTATGCGTAAAGTCTATACTTTCATACTGCTGTTTCGCGTATGGAGTGACATTGAAGACGCAATCTGGTTGTAGCCACACTTTAAAAAGGCGCTTGTTCATTATCGTCATGACAGTGTGGCGAGCTCGCAGGTAAGGTGTGTCGGGTGAATGTTGTACATCCATGCGTTCTCCCATAGCTGTTTCTACGAATTGTGATATTATTTTAAAACATCTCATTATTAATTTTTATTATTACAAAATTTAAGCCATAAATTAAAGGTAGAACCCACACGACGCTTTTGTGTCGATAGAGATTTTAATAGACTTACTTAAACTTTTTCTAACAGGAGAAGAGCTATCATGACAGAACTAATATACTCTTGAAGCAACACTGCCAGTACAGCAATACGCAACAGCATATTTTCCTTCCTTCCATCTTAAATTCCTTTCCTCTCAATTTGGACGCAAAAGCAAAAAAAAATTGTCTACCAAAATCACAGCCAAATCGAAGTCACAAGCTTGCAATATAAATGAATAAAGTTAGCGTGTGACTAACATAGTTTTGATGCGTTAGTTTTGAATGTAGGAAAAAGCACCAGCCAACTTTCGTCATTTTATTCTTTATGAAAAGGCCGGTCTTTAGTTTATAGTAAGTCAATGATTATATTGTAGAAAATGCATGGCGAAACAGTCATAAAGTTTAGCGGGTAAGTATAAAATATTATTTACCGAATACAATATCCAACGTGCAAGCAGTGATGTAGGGCAGGATGTCAAATTTGGGTTTGCCTGATTGCTCGAATAGCCGCTCGAGAAGCACGTTCGCTTGTTTTGATATATTAGCTAAATATTCCTCAATTATTTTATTGTGGAAAACAGGTAATAAAACTTTCCTGTGAATTTTCCATAAGGCAACTATAACAAAAAGATAATGATTAAATTCTCATATATTAATAATAAGTCAAATAATAAAGTTCTTTCTTCATTACTTTTTAAAATTTTTAATAATTAAATTTTCTGATTGATAAATTGAGCCATGTGACTTGAGTGTGAGCTCAGAAGTGTAACGGATCATAATATTTACCTGTGGTAAACAACGATTATGTTCAAACAAATTTGTTAAAACAACTGAGAATATTATATAATATAGATAAATCACTACAAGAAACATAGTAGAAGCCATTCATTTAAGAATGAGAATCAAATGGTAGGTAGATATTATGTGTTTGACTTTGAAAGTAATGTTTAATTTAATATAATATTCTTTATAACATTATTATAAATATATTTTTATGAACGCTAAACACTCAACGACTTAGGATAGTAATATCCTGTGTCGCAGGTCCGGAAACCCAAACATATTTTAACTTTGTCTTTCTTCTCCATG
The DNA here is from genome assembly GCA_023373885.1 of Hestina assimilis. Taxonomy (NCBI): domain Eukaryota; kingdom Metazoa; phylum Arthropoda; class Insecta; order Lepidoptera; family Nymphalidae; genus Hestina; species Hestina assimilis. The sequence continues at coordinate 9,838,281 of CM041754.1, forward strand.
TAAACTTTACCTATACTAAAGATTACAAATAGAAAAAATATTATATACATAATATACTACGTTTTTAGACTTACGAGGAGCAATAAAGAGTCCTTGTCCAAGCCATGGCTGTAAAAAGCGATAAACGACATCTTTATCAAGGCAATTGTCCAACACTACTTGAGCGTCCTGAGGATTACCAATTGCTGTAAAGCAATAAATTAATTATATATTTACTCATCTAAAATGTACTATTTTTCAATGCATATTTTGCAATTATTTTTAAAATCTCATACTGAGTTATACAAAGATTTGGACAGGTGCTTTCATATAAATAAAATATTAAAGACCCACTATTACTCAGGTAGAGTACCTGGTGTTTCTTACAAAATTCAACATCGACTCGAAACCATGGGCGTAGCCAGGATTTGGCCCATGCTATGCTTGCAAGCAATGCAAAAGCGTTCTGGGTGGTATGATTTGAAATACTTAAGCCTATGTCCTGTAGTGTACCTCTACAAGTTGATGATCCAGATAGGAAATTATTTGTAGTAATATTTACATACCAATGTATAACTTAGGTCCTAGCCACAGCTTAACTACACCCTTATGTTCAAATGCCAGTGCAGCGATATCTTCAAGATTTTTCAATATTTCTGTAGAAATAATAATAAAAATATGTATTTTAAAGAGAACAATATATCGTATAATCATATTTATTAAGTAATTTGCAAGTAATAAAATGTATTAAATGTGCTAAGTAATAAATGAACTGAAGAAGAAAAGAATTTATACCAACAATGTACGAGTCATAGTCATGGTTTAGGCAACATTGACGTAAGAAATAAATTACAAATATATTATTATATAATTTAGTATTTACGTATTTGAGAAGGGCAAAAAGGAAGGGAACAGAGGTGGTGGGAGATTGGGCCACCCGCGCGAGATTGGGCTCATCGCACGATACGCATCTGTACGAGTAGTGATCTTCTGTGAGAGGATAGTACTTCCCATATGTGATACGGCTCTACGCTACTACATTCATCGAATACTATTTGTCATTATTCTGTGTTAGTAGAACTTCTCCAGTTAATTCACTTTCCCACACATTCATACTCATAACATTTAAATTATTATCTGCTACATTCAGAATGACGTGCTTTTAAAAGCATTCAACGTTATGTACAAATTGTAACTAAAATAATTGTCTTATGTTGTTTTGAAGTTAAATTCCGTCTCATTCTTAGATAAATATTAGCATTAAATTCATAAAGCTAGTACATATTTGCAGAATAATCGAGTATACAAAGGACATGATCTCAACATAGAGTTGACTACGAATACGCGATGTGAATGATGTATGCAAAGCAAACGGCTAGTTTTATTTGTTTAAAATTTACACATTATATCTGTTACTAGGGTCCGACCGAAACTGGTTTTCCAGCCGAAACCGAAACCGAAACCGAACTTTCGGCTCTTCCTCTCAGTTTCGGCCGAAACCGAAAACCGAAACCGAAACTTTTAAAAAATATTAAAAGTTACTTCTTTTTTACTGAAATTTGAATTTCAAGTTTTTTTAACATTTATTTGCATATATACGTAGTCAACTAATTAGGAACGGAAAATAATTTGGTTAAATATTTTAAAAGTTTCATTTTATGAGATAATGTTCGTTATAAAGTATACTGTTTAATGGTGTGTACTTTTTCGAAGCTAAGAATATTTTATGGTGGTTTATTAAAAAAATATTATTAGTAAAAATAAATCTCTCGCATCGAAATTGACCATCTAATTAGGGACAGCAAGAGTTAGTGTTTTATTTTCGATTTTTAAAAAATAAACCTGACATACAAAGGCGGAAAGCCTTTGTGTTTTTATTTGGCGTCATTCTTTATTTTATAGTTTTGATTTCTAAAATTAATATCACAATTTATTACTTAAACATGGGTCACTTATTTAAGTTATGAAACGACCAAGCGAAAACAATTTTATCTCAACGTAAATAGCCATACCCTAAAATAGCGTATCATTTGATTTACTCCAAAAGTATGTTTTTCAACGCTGTGCAATATTTTCAAACCTATAAAAGAAATTTAGATCGCAAACTGGTAATAGTTTTATAAAAAGTTCCCTTTGTGGGCTCTGTAATTATTAAAAGTGAAATATTTAGACTAGAACTTAGTGGTGAAGTTACATAGGCGCTTTAGGCGCACGAAAATAATTCAAAATATACTTCACTGTTCATTAAATGATTTCTAGCCAGTGAACTACTATCAGTTTTAAATTGGCCTGCCAAAGCCTAGACATGAATTCTTTGGAACATTTGTGGTACAACAAACTAGAAATTTAAACCAACTCTATAGTAAATAAATAATAAATAAACGTTGCACACTCAACGGCCCCCATTAGGATAGTAATATCCTGTGTCGGGGGTCCGGAAACATTCACAATGACAAGGACAAATACAACCAGACCGGAAAATATATTATGCTCCGAGCGGGAATCGAACCCGCGACCTGTGGCGTTTAAGGCAGGTTCGCTACCGCTGCGTCACAACGTCGTCGAAACACAACGTAGTAGTTCCAAAGACGCCTGGAAGAACTTCACTAACGAAACTTGTCATTATTTGATTAAGTCGATGCCGCGCCGATGTCGATATGGCTATAGCTAATAATGGCAATCACATTTAATATAAATTTTTAATAGAAAACGTTTTCTTTTAGATGAATTTAATAATAAATATACATTTTTCTCTTCCATTACATTCTACGTTCATTATTTCTAATGTTTTCTTAAGTGTCCCTAATTATTTGTCCAGAGTTATATTAGACCGAAGGAGAAGTAAAGTTGAATTTTAATTGTTGCCATTTTTTATTACAATCCATTCCAAAATTTAATAATTCTATTAAGAAAACGGTTAAATGATCAAGATCCGATCAACATTAAAAAAACGTAATGAAGACTTCATGTAAACTGAAACTACGGAAAATATAAAATAAATGTTACTCTTATTATACCAATGTCCCTAATTAGTTGACCACCACTGTGTATAATATACATAGACAGTTAAATAGAGTTAAATAAAATAAAAACTAAAAATTCATTCAAGTCATAACCATATTTTTTGTCATGAATATATAAATAAGACTTACTATTGGGAGTACTCTTAAAAAAAGAAACAACTTGTAGTTAGATATACTATGTACATAACTAACTAGTAATACGTTGTGTTCACAACATTTTAAAGATCAATTTAATACGTATTTCTGGAGATTTTTTGGCCTCGTCAGCGAACGGTCACGAGTTGGCTGCGAAGTTTATCGAACAACACACGAAAACTCACGGACATTCGAGTTTTCGGCGAGGCCGAAAGTTTCGGCTATATTTTGGCCGAAACCGAAACTAAAGCCGAAACTAGATTTTTGGCCGAAACTGGCCGAAACCGAAACCGAAACCGAAATTTCGGTCGGTCACTATCTGTTACATACTTAATACAGCAAACTTTAAATTTAAAGTAGCTTCTTATCAACCGATTTCGCAAACAGGAAGTAATTCTCAATTCGGTTGTGTTTTTTTTAATGTTTGCTACCTTAAACCTTCGCCACAAATGTTAAAACCGATTTGAAAAATTCTTTTTGTTGTAAAGGGTACACTTCTTGGTATCATATTAACTTCATCAAAATAAATACAGTAATTTGGTTGTTAGCGCAAAATAACTGTTTTTTTTTTTTGGAAAGTAGGGCGTATTACTGTACTCGACTTGGTGGTAAGTGGCAGTAAGGGCCACGCGAAGGCGTTAGCCACCATCGCCTTGCCTACCCGCAAGATGTCTCTTCACGCCTCGTATGAAGGAGCCCAGATTATAGGAAGGAGGGGACACGTGCGACGGCAATGAGTTCCACTTTTTAGAACTACTAATGAATTTTATGACATCGAATTCGAATCGAATCGAAGAAAGTGCCTATGATTTTCTTTTGTGTAAGTATATGTTTTACTTAGTTACGTTTTTAGTTTTAAAATCGGTTTTTATTTCAATCTTTTTTTAATTTACAAATTTTCAGAAATCCGGATGATGCAAGCTTATTATATTTTCCTTACCGAGGCAAATCTTTAGAAAAATATTATATTACTAGCGGCCCGCTCCGGCTTCGCACGGGTAAAAATATATAGCCTATGTCATTCACTGAAAAAATGATTAAAATCAATCCAGTAGTTTTGATTTATTCATTACTGCCCGCACGCGTTAAATGTAATTATTTACGACGTCACATTAGAAACCTCAATTTTTTTTTTTCTCCGCTATTTTTATACATATAAACTTTCCTCTTCAATCACTCTATCTATTAGTAGTTTTAAAGATTTAAGCATACATAGGGACAGAGAAAGCGACTTTGTTTTATACTATGTAGTGATTCTCAAAAATTTTAAACAATACTGGCACTATGCTTATGTGCTAGTGAAATTATAAATACTTACTTTCGGTATTCCCAATAAAAAGCATGGCATTCCCTATGATGGGCACGGATGGTGGCGTGGGCAACGAAGCCGTCGCTTTATCCATTCGCCACGTACCGGCTACCCAATATATCCAATAAAAACATAATATGATCGAAATAATTATTACGATTATCATCTTTGTAATTTATGAATGCCACTTAAACTCGACCTATGTAAGAGAATTACAAAGTAATTAATATCAATATTTATTAAAAGTGATTAATGATGGTGTGGAGGGTAAGACGGATGTGAGAAATGCCTCCAACACAACGGGAGGATCCTTCGCCCAGGCGGGTGATATTGCCTGGCGGATCGAAGCCCTGGGCCGAAGCCCGACGACTTACGTTGGAAAGTTGTATATATACCTCAAGTGGGTAGGAAACTTTGATAGCGCGATTTAGGAACGTGACGTTCGTTGGTCGTCCATATCGTTGCGTAGTATGCCCTGTAGGTGTCGTTGTAGCTTGATGCGACATTGTGACAATCTTTGTCTTTCTATTGCGTTACGTCATGTTGCGTGTAGATGTCGCTACATCACTTCCCTCCCGAGACCGGAGGTCGATGAGAAGCTTTGAAGAGTCTTGAGTGCTTGCCGGTGCCAGTGGATATGGTTCCAGTGAGTCGGAACCAGCTGCCGCGTAGTTCTCGGTGAGTCGGAACTGTGTACGGTGAGTTGCTGCTACACGTGCTCCAGTGAGTCGGAGTGATGGCGTGTAGTGGATGAGTGTGCGATGCTGCTACACGTGCGCTCCAGTGAGTCGGAGTGAGGGCGTGTAGTGAAGGCTGGCTGCTGCGTCGACCAGGAGAGAATGGCTCTGCTAGATGACCGGCCGAAGTACAGTGTGCTGTGCCAATCGCTGATGAAGCCGAGGGTGTTGACCAGGCCTGCGCGTTCGCTGCATGCGTGTGGTCGGGGTACCCGAAGAGGCTGAGTGCTGCTGGCTGGCGGTATGCGTTGCTAGACTGGATGCTTTCTTGAAGGGGTCAGGGGATGATGTATGATAATGCCACTACAAGGGCTGCGAAGGTTGCATGTTCTGAAGGGTTCACCAGGTGGAAGGTGAGGGATCACGTCGGGGTCACCACTGTGGAGGGTAAGACGGATGTGAGAAATGCCTCCAACACAACGGGAGGATCCTCCGACCAGGCGGGTGATATTGCCTGGCGGAACGAAGCCCTGGGCCGAAGCCCGACGACTTACGTTGGAAAGTTGTATATATACCTCAAGTGGGTAGGAAACTTTGATAGCGCGATTTAGGAACGTGACGTTCGTTGGTCGTCCATATCGTTGCGTAGTATGCCCTGTAGGTGTCGTTGTAGCTTGATGCGACATTGTGACAATCTTTGTCTTTCTATTGCGTTACGTCATGTTGCGTGTAGATGTCGCTACAATGGCTTGTGTTAAAATAAATACGTCGCGAAATTAGCTAAGCTTTATAATTCTTTATAAAATACCTAGGCTAATACTTTTTTTTAACACGTTAAACGCCATGCGGGTATATGGGCTTCTAGATAGATCTAGATCATAGAATTTTTAAATATTTGAATTTTTAAAGCTCACTGTCAATACGGCACTCAAAGGCTTGCTTTGATTCGGTTTTCGGAGGTATAAAACGATATTTAACATTTAATATAATTATTATGTTACGTTAACCCAAGGAATGAAAGAAATATTCCAAAATCATACTTGTGATTATATTATTACATATTTTAAATAATAAAAAATGGCTCGTGATAGATTTTTGTCCGAAAGATTTAAAGGGACTGATTTGAGACAGTTGATAAATTTATATTATAGTCTATAGACACTGCATCGGAGCATTTTTTCAGCTGTATTTCCTTGGCCACAAAAACTTAAAAATAGTAAACCAGAAAAAAATTCCGAAACCATTCAATAAACCTTATCAAAATTCTATTATAACAAACTATATATAACTCATAAGACCTTCATTAAATTAACATCTCTCACTTTTATTGTATGGATATTTATGATAAATAAATTGAAAAATAATAACGCTTTATATTTTATAAAACGATAAATAATTACATACCTGTACGAATATATAAGAAATTAGTAAAAGATCACTATCTGCTTAATAACAACTCTTGATTCAATATATATGTACATATTATTAAAAATACATATACTTATATTATCTTATATCATTTGTATAAAGTATTTATTAGTTTATATTATTATATGTTTAATAATTGTATGTAGTAATGTGTAATTATTTGTATGTAAGTTTATTATAATATTTATGTTGTTCATCACCTGCCTATTCTGGTAACTTTATTACTCCTTCCCTAAGGTTGTCTGGAAGAGATCGCTTTGAGCGATAAGACCGCCTTTTGTGCCTTACGATGTAACCGTTTTGTACATTCCTTTATAATACTAGTTTTAAGTTTGTAGTGCACAATAAAGAGTTAAAATAAAAAATAAATAAAAATAAATATCTTCTTAAAAACAATTTTTATTACGTAAATTCACATAAAACAACGTTCAAGACCAGAGATCAGAATCCAACTCAATTTATATCTTTACAACTCTTACCAACATTGTTTTCTTAGTCAATTGGCAAGCTCTACAAATATTTACGAAAAAGTAGGTATAATTCAGGACAATTATACACATGTATAAGAGTATCTATTTAATTTCCTGGAAACAGCCCAGGACATTTTGAGGCAATTTTGTAAACGTACGTTTAAAGAAGTTTATTTCTAAATATTCAAGGAAATTAATGATTCTAGTCAATTTATTATTAATATGTATTAATATGTCAATTTATTATTTATATATATTAATATAATTATGGCTTGCTGTGCTAGTTGCAACGAGTTAAAATCTGAACACAGAGTATGTTTTGAAAATTCAAATTAGGGAAACAAAATATTTTTTTATTTTTTCGGAATGTGTATTGCTGTTGGCCCTACTGGCCTTGACAGCGTCACCTGGGCGAGTACAGACACTCAGCCGTGATAAAGGGGCAGCCCTCACAGGGGCTCAAACTTGATTCCGTCCTGCGGACAATACTATCGATACAACAACCTTATCAGAAGTTTTTGATATTATTATATGAAAATCGACTATCGAAACGATTATTATTTATCGAATTTTGTTACTTTTTCGTTTAATTAATAAAAATACTAAATATTTGCTCAATTTCTTTTGAAATTATTTGGTAAAAAGCAAAGGCGAACCCCAGTCTTTGTACAAATATTATACATAATTATTGTGTTATGATTTTAGCAAAAGTAGTTTACTCATTCGTTTAGTTTGGAATCTTTATTGCGACACCGACACAGATGTGGCGGTTTTTATTATTTGTTGTTTTACCTTGAAGTTCGCACCATAATCACATTAAGCTTAACATTAGTATTTATTTACTGTAATTAAATATATGGCAGAGCAAATTTAAAAAAACGCACACTTTTTGCATTATTTGTTAGGGTATTCGCCGAATAGCACAGGCTATATTATAACAAAGGCAGTGAATTTAAACTGGGTACCGATTACAAAAGAAATTACCCGTTAAAACTTTAAAAGTAACTAATTATAGGGCACCAAGCTCAAAACATAAGTAGGTAATAAATTTGCACTTATCGTTGTGAGATAGCATTGAAATTATCGTCACGTTGCCTTTTCCTGATTTACTTTGTCAATATAACCAAAGCAAATCCGAAATAAATCGCTAGTAATGTCTTATAGGAGAATATACTTAACATCTCGATGTTAATATAACAACATAACTATTCTTATATCTATCATTCTGCCCGCTGATTCTCCGTCGTGTGCTTATTTTTCATGCATATTATTTGTTACTCATATTATATAATTTCAAATTAATAATAATTTTTAGTCGGTTCAAATAAAATGTTCGTTGTAGTGCTGTTTTTGTTGTTTTTAAGTGTTTACTATATATATTTTCGTTACAAGAGAAGAGCGTTATACGAGTTATCAAAAAGTCTACCTGATACTGGATATCTACCTATCATAGGACATACGCATTGGTTCATTGGAGGTCCAGAACGTAAGTTATTTTGTATAATGCGTTAGAATATTAAAAATATAATGGGATATTTTATACATATGTGTAATCGTCGCAGATGTCTGACCTTATAATATTCTGGTCTGGGTAGTTAAGCTTGCGTGCGTTTCTGGACCCCTACATAGGATATTACTATCCTAATGACCAAACTAGATTGTCCGGGGCTGAACTAGTATATCCAGGCATGCTTAAGATGAACCAGTTTCGCCTAGGACAAATTAGTTTTGCCTAAAATCGGGTGACGACAGTGACATACGTAAGCCTTTGGTTAATTTAATTAAAATATAAGCACAGTTTATTTATAGCTTTTTATGTTATTTACCTAAATATTTTTATTTCATAGAAATGACTCCCTTACTATTTAGTTGTAGATACTTATAATATATAGTTATATATAAATACAATTCAATTAAACTTGCACAATAGACAATACAAATGTTACTGCACCTTGGTTCATTTAAGTGGTCGTAAATCCTACTTAAACATCTACATCGTTGTTAAATAAAGAATATTTAGAATTTGTGAAGTTAAAGAAAGGAAAATATACAAAACTAAAAACAAAAATATAAAGATTTTATAATATAGAGAAGTCGGTGCTAAGTGGTGTGATTGAGCTTGCTAAAGAAAATATTTATTTTTTGTAGTTCACGTCAGTATTTCTTTTTGGAAAAAATATTTTAATTTATACATATATGCATTGTGATCCAAATGTGTTAATTCTATAATGTTAATGTTTGATTTTTATGATAAGGCATTAATCACTTAAAATGCACTTTTTGACCTTTATCGAGTACCTAAGTGGAACTAGAGCATTAAGAGGCACATTAAAAAAATAATTATGTGATATTTCTTCTGTGGGTTAAAAATATAGTTCAAAATTTATTTTGAAAAAACACTGTTTCACTGATTCTAATCTGATATGTGGTATTTGATGTTTTTGGGGAAAAAATTAATTAAATTTTGGAGTCAATCAGTTTCGACGTTTAAGAGATATTCAACCTTCCAACCTTCCATGGCTGCATACCATGTGTAGGTATTTAAATGTTAGTTTCTGTGTAACGTGTACAGGACGGGAATCGAAGGAACTCTCATAACTCAAACATTTCTCAGAGCAATATTCCCCTGATACATCAGAAACAGTGCTACGGGGTGACGGGCTCTTTAGACCTAGTAGATACCACCATGATTACGTCCTCGGTTTGTCCATTCGCAAAAACCGAAAATCCGAAGTAAAGTTATGAGTAAAAATTAGTTACTCATAACATTTTATAATTGAACAGGGGTGAAAGAATAGCTACCAATAGTTAGGTTTAGTTATAGGGAAGATACGATTTTTCAATACTACTAATAAGTAATAACTATTGTTACAAATAATTATATACAAATCATGTCTGCGAAGAACGATGGAGAGCTAAAATGCATTTAAGTATTTTTCTACTGAATGTCAGTTCTGATTTTTTGCGTAGATAATATGATACTGCCCTCTGCCTATGCAAAAATTTAGGCATTAATAAAAAAAAATAACTTGTTTTACAATATGATAATCATTTATATCGTTTCAGGTGTATTGAATAATATTCAACAACTTTCACGTCTTGTGCAAGCTACAGGTGAAATAGGAAAAATATGGATTGGGCCGAGCTTATATATTGGTAAGCTTATTCTTTATATTTATATAAGTTTTATTCTCGTAGTCGTACTTGAAAGTTTTTAATTTTTATTCGTCAAGTGTACACCTTATTTCATCATTAAAAGGTCGTCACTTTTAACACCCACTTATTTTCACTGGTGGTAGGTCTTTTGTTGCAAGAGGCCGGCTAGGTAGGTACCACCGCAGTGTCCAATATTCTGCCGCCAAATAGTAGTGCTTAGGCACTACTGTGTTCAGTTTGAAGGGCATTGTACGCTAGTGAAATTACTGGGCGAACGAGATTTAAGAACTAATATCTCGAGGTTGGCAACGCGCGAGTGGCACCTACTAATTGTGCTGCAAGCGCTCATAGGCTGCGGCAGCCACTTACCATCAGGTGGGCCGTATGCTTGTTTGCCAACTTCTAACATAAAAAAAAAAAAACCATAAAATATTAAGACTCAATAGCTCAACGGTAGAAAGGCCGACTCCGTTAGCGCAAGAGTTGCAGGTTCGATCCTCCTTGGGCTATTGTGGTACCCACGCCTAGCACAAGCTACAAGCTAATTTCGAAGAGCAATATGATTATTATTAGAAAAATCGTTGTCAATATTCTTTATAAAAAAAAATCTGTAAGCATCAAAGTTCCGGTAAGTTAGCAAATCTTTGTCACCATTGCTACTTCTTATGATATAGCTGACTAGATTTTGGTGACACAAATATTATTATCACTTTTTTCTTTAAAATATTTTTGCCATTACAAGTAAACTTCATAAATATTTCAGTATCACTAAATCCAGATGACGTCCAGAATATTCTGGAGAATTGTCTTCAAAAAGATTCGTCTTATAGATTTCTTCAAACATGGCTTGGTAATGGACTCTTCGTAGCGCCAGGTAGGGTGAATTTCAATTTTTAATATATAATTATATGATAAATTATCGTTACTCATAACTAATAAAAACCTTTATTACTGTACGTACATTTTAATGCAAACCCATGTGCTGTCATTGAATATTATATGAATCATTAGTAGATAATTAATTCATAATTTATTTATAAATAAATGTGGCATTATTTTTTTTTCATTTATAAAATGGAATAGTCTATTAATTTTCTACTGGTGCAGAAGGCTAGATGCATTAAGAGCTTAACCCACCAAGTTGTTCCATTACTCATGGAGACACGGGTCTCCAAAAATTTTCAGATTTATAGGCTTTTTTACACCGTAAACAAAACATTGGAAACTACGAAATGCTTGCCCTGATTCTAACTTGCGGACTTCAATTTAAATAATGTTTTTCTTATTAGTTTTCCTATTAACAGTTACCCTTTGCTTTAAATATAATTTGCTAAAAAGAATGAAATACAAGTTTTATAGACTTCGTCGAAATATTATTTGAAAACTAATTTATTTATTTATTTATTTATTTATTTATTTATTTATTTATTTATTTATTTATTTATTTATTTATTTATTTATTTATTTATTTATTTATTTATTTATTTATTTATTTATTTATTTATTTATTTATTTATTTATTTATTTATTTATGCACCAAAAAAAAATACAGTTACAAAAACAAGGGACACACAGAATGATGGTACAAAAGGATGACTTATCTCTAATAAGAGATCTCTACCAGAAATCCTGGGAAAAATTGAGATTATTTATATAGAGTATGAAAAGGTAATTTACCCAAGTACTTCTAAAAATGTATAAATTTGAGTTAATGTTAATTTTTTATTTTAGTGGATTTATGGAAAGTACATCGGAAAGTTCTATTGCCAATATTTCACAATCGTATTATCGAAGATTACATTGACGTGTTCGGTGAACAGGGTTCGGTGCTAGTTGAACGCTTGGAGGAGCAATTAGGCAAATCGGAATTTGACGTGTTCAAATACGTCACATCGTGTATGTTGGATATAGTATTTGGTGAGTATTTAACTATTTAGTTTTAATATTTTATATACTTTGTGCCTATATTTCTAAGTTTTTCAGGATTTATAGATAATTTCTTTAAAGTAATCTATTTTGTCCCAAATATTTATGCTAGTCGAACGTAAATCTCTATTTGTTTATTATCTCCAGCTATTCTGCTTTCGGTTGGGCCGAATTTGTTCGGATTCCCACTGATATATTAGACAGCTGTATGTTATACTTAAGTATTAATTTAGGCTTCTTTAATTTTTGGAAAACAATTAGAGGATCTCTAATTTTTATTTCTTTGTTTCCTTAAGCTTCCACTAATTGTTTTTCGTATAATCATTTTTTAATTATTAAAACCATTTTTTAATTATTAATTTAAATAACTTAAGATTGTTTATTATGCTTAGAAACAGCAATGGGAGAAAAGATGGATGTTCAACATAATCCGGACACTCCATATCTACGTGCGCGCAGTACTGTGATATCAATAATTGGAATGCGCCTTTTCAAAGCTTGGATGCAACCAGATTGCTTGTTTAAGCTTACATCATATTCTAAGCTGCAAAAGGAGAATATAGATTTAACTCATAAATTTACGGACGAGGTAAATATTATATGTAAATTTACTAAATAAGTAGTGTTTGTTTTATTAATTCAGATTAAACGGTGAAAGAAATTTAGAACAATCGCTCCTTCCCCATTTTTATGTAGCTTAAGATAAGTTATTCGTATACCTCAATGAGTAAATGGTCTGCAAAATTATTTATTAATTCTCTGCCCGAACGTATATTTTAATTTTTAACCGAAATAAAATGCTATGTCATCTACACATATTTTTAACGATTGTTATCAGTTTTTATTAATTAACGTGTTATCATACCATAACCTTTCAAGGTAATAAATAAAAAGGTTTGCGGACATGTCTAAAAAATATTTAATTATCTATTTTAAAAAATATGGTACGTTAGACTTGTGTTAAAAATGATGAGTTGAAATACTTAAAAACAGGTTTCAAATTATAAAATTTTTTTTATTAATTATCATTAAAAATAAAAAAGAGTAACATGTTTACTCATTCTAATGCGTATATATGGTTTTTTTTTTAATTATTGCCCTATTATACTATAATATACTTAAAGATTTCGAATGTCTGTATTACTTGTACTTCAGTTAGGTACGTAGCTTCACCTTTTTTTGTACTACCGTGGTGGCAAACTAGCAACAACAACTCCTTATAATTATAGCCATAGCCTATGGAAACTAATTTCGGTAGTATTGTATGTTTTGCCTAAGAAGGAACGTCGACCACGTTTGTCTTCCTTAGACGTTTTCACTCGTCGAGAGAACTGCAAGAGTATGGAGTCTTCACTTGGGTTTCATATCACCCCTCCACCCGACTCCAAAATTCTATTTCTTTTTAGTTCAGGGGTGAAATAGGGGCTAAAAAGGGAAGCAATCACATGTGTGGTAATAAAGGTGCCTCATTAAAAATAGTTTATTAGGGCGAAGCTTGAAACAATTCACGAGTAAAGCCGCGGACTAAAACTAAACTAACCCTTTTGAATATTTCTGTTTCAGGTAGTAAGGAAAAAAAAGGAACTATTTAAGAAACAAGCCAAAAATATAAAAGAAGGTATTAAAATTGTTTATATTATTTAATTTTTTTTCTTTGCATGCGAGATAATTTGTTAAATTATTCCTAATATACAAGTAGCAGTGCCGGATTAAGCAAGCACGGGGCCCGTAGCAATTTTTATCCCCGAGCCCTTGATCCGCTATGGGATCTTAGTAATATGGGTATGAACAATCGCTACTTAATAGGTTTATTTGCACACTGTGCCATTTAAAAAAAGGACGTATTAAATTTTTTCCGAAACTGTGTTAATATACTTTTGATACGTTGGCGGGCTTGGATACGCGGGGCCCCTTTTCGTGCGGGGCCCGTAGCAATTGCTACTTTTGCTACTATAGTTAATCCGGCACTGACAAGTAGTCTTGCCTTTTGCTTAAGTGTTAATGGACTTTCGCGTATGTTACGTATATACACTATTATGTACATGTTACATAATTATGTACATGTATAAGTACCAAAGATATGAGTTTCTTTGATGAAGACATTGACATTTTAAAATGTATATTTTAATTGGAATCTAAAGATTACAATTATTTATAAAATTATAAATAATATATCTCAACTAAATCTTGTAATTATGCCTAATTTAAAACTATAATTATAGTGACTCAATAAAATCCCCATTTCAAAAAAATAATTAGTCTTCTAAAATTATAAATTAAGTTATTTTCTTGCAAGGGAAGTTAGAAATATCACACTACGGAAACTGCTACTTCACGATATTCTGTTAGACGGTAGTACTTCCCTGGTCAGGCCGGTCTATTCATGACGAAATTAGCAACACTTTTATATCAAAAATTGTAGGTAATTGGGTATGCAGTAGACGTTGTAACACCATTAAGGCAATAAAAGTGTTTTTTATCGCATTGTATTTATTTTAGTTTTGGTAAATTTTTAGGACGGCGTGATCTTCTTGAGCTGTTATTGGATAGAGAGATGAAGTTTACGGATGAAGAATTACGGGATCACATCGATTCTATAACGATAGCCGGAAACGATACCACTGCGCTTGTTATATCATACGCTCTGATGTTACTTGGAAATCATGCGGCGGAGCAGGAAAGGGTTTATTTGGAGTAAGTTGAAGTAAATACATCAACTGTATGTATTAAGTATAAATTTGAGGGCGATATAAGAAAGATTTTTTTGTGATTTTTGTCACTTGACGTCACGAGTTGCTTCATGTGACGTCAGACTGGCGACGCGAATGCGTATTTGACATTTTGGATGTTACCGGTAAATAATGTAATAGTTTCTATTTACAAATTATAAAATTTTAATTATTGATACTACAATTAATAAAGAAATGCAATTATTCTAAATTTTCAAGTTATCACTTCTATCGGCAGTCTCCATGACGGTCTATATTTTTAACAATTTGCTGCTTTCCAATTTTCTTTTTACAAGATTGGCAGATGGATAAAAACACTTTTGAAAGGCTTGTGCGTTGCTAAAGTCATCGCTTGGTGACTCTGCTAAGCTTGCTTGGTAACAGCAATACCAATTCAGAAAAGAATGGTAGTGCATGTAGTATACCTAAAATTTTACTCAATAATTTAAAAACATTTTTCTTTTGTTTTGTTGGGATAGTAATCAATATTCTCTCAAAAAATCGAGGTAAATATTATACATTTAGCGGTACTACTAAAACACTTTAGTAGTACGACAATATATAACATTTAGCTCGATTATCAACGATATTTAAATTTTCAGATTAAAAGATATATTTGGAGACTCCAAAAGGTCGCCAACCAAAGAAGATTTAAATAAAATGGAATGTCTTGATAGAGTTATCAAAGAAACTATGAGATTATATACAGTGGTACCCATCATCGCTAGAAAAACTCAAAAGGAAATCGTACTTTGTAAATACTTTTAACTTTTACATTATTTATTATTTATAAACATGTATTTTTATCGTTAAGTAATGATCTCGAATTCTGATACCGTTGTGGCAAGTTGGTGGAGAACCTGCCTTCAGCCTAGACGGTCGTTGATTCAATTCCCGCTCGGGGCAGATGTGTGTATTGATCTTACAAATATCTGTTTGCCCTTGTGGGTCTCCCCACCGTGCCTCGGAGAGCAGGTTAATCTATCGGTCCCGGTTGTTATCACATCTGATAATAATCGTTAACTCTTGATAAGTAAATTTCTCTCATCTAATGAGTTACTGGTTCGCCCTTAGAGTTGCAGAGGTCAGATGGCAATCGCTCTGTTTAGAAACAAGTAACCTGTCAAATCTGGACAAGAGTAATAAGTAGACCCTCAGTAAACACTCGTATAGTACCGGGAATAATGCTAGGAAGAAGAATGATATAGATGATGCGGTCGTGAATTCGAGAACGAGAGTCGAGAGTCGAGGACAAGTATCGTCGAACGCCAAGCAATGCCAAATTCATTAATCATACTTTTTTTTTATTAATTAGCAAAATGTACTGTTCCGCCTGGAGTTGGTTGCGCGGTCGTGCCATTTGTGATGCATAGATCAAAGCAGATCTGGGGACCCGATGCGGATTACTTCATACCCGACCGATTTCTACCCGAAGTCAGCGCCAATCGACACCCTTGTGCCTTTATACCGTTCAGTTATGGCTCCCGGAATTGTATTGGTAATTAAAATGATTGGATTCCTTTCTCTATTTAAGGCCCCTTAACGAATAGTGTATCTCATTTTATTGTTGAAGGCCTCTGTAGATCTAAGTACAACCGATCGAAAGCTCATATTCAATAATAATTTAGCCGAGCGATATGTGGTGCGGCGTATTAAGAACTACATTAGGTATTAGTTAAATAAAGGTTAGGATAATATAAATTTTCTGCCGATTTTTAAAGTGGGTGATAAGCTTTTATGTTGTGAGTCAGAATACTCTTCACTGTCAAAATATACCTACAGGTGAACTTTCTACAGAAGTCACTGCTAACCAAAATATCGGCACATAGGCCCCCGACTTCTGAAGAAGATACAAATACAGACTTCTGAATTTAAAATATTATTTTAATTTTAGGTATTTTTTTTGTAAAAAATATTTTATCTTATAGTTGGACGCAAATATAATACATATAATACCATGTCAACTCACACGAATGTCATTCCGAGAAAAACGCGTTTGAAAATTTTGAACAACTTGCTTCAGGTATATGAATTCTTTTTATGTATTGGTCAACTTTTTGGCAATTTCATATTTATGTAAGTTATTTTACTTATTTTGACAAAAAATAAGTATACAAACTGCATATTTCGTATATAATATAACCCAAAACGTTTAACATAATACATAAATTGCATGATTAAAAAATGGCTTTTATAGAAGTTTTAAAGCTTAAAACCCTACAAATATTAAAGCAAAATGTTTATTAACAAAAAGCAAAATGTCCATTAACCACACTTCTGAATATATAACTCAGTTTTTTCAGTTTTGCGGGTTGACATGGTATTGCTTATTTGCGTTGAGTTACGAATTTAACAAAGGCACTTAATGCAAATTTAACACTGTTTATTATGTTGGCTTCCAATGAAATTAATTAATTAATTAATTAAATTTAAGATTTATGGTTAACAAACATACTTAATGCAAATTTAAGACTTATATGGTTTTCTCATGGACGCCATTATCAGAACTGGGCTAAATTGAATCGAATTCAATTGAGTAAAATAATAAAACTTTCTGCTTACAGGACGTCATTTCGGAATGTTAGCAATGAAGAGTATACTTGCGAATATTTTGAGAACATATAAAATAATATCAAGAGAACGATGCGAACGTTTAAAAATTGAAATACTACTGTTCCCTGTACCAGGACACTTAATTTCTATAGTGAAACGTTAACCTTTAAATTATTTTTTTTTTAATAAATTTTTATGATACATAATAAAATTATATCAGCTTTATAAAAAATGTTTCATTTTTTTATTGGTATTTAATTTTAAACCGTAACGCAATATTTATGGAAATTTTAAATGTGCATGCGAGTTTTTTTCCAACGCCTTCACGCATCACTACTCAAAAGTCAAACGATCATCATAAAAAAAATCCAAACTGTACTGATCCTGACTGATAGAAAAATAGCTCCTGAGCTGACTGCCCCAGGAAAATGATGCCAGGGCGTGTACGAAACCTTCACTTCAATCTATACTTGTACACTGACTGATGTGTGAAGTTTTTTGTTTTATTTAAATCAGCTTTTCTAGGAATGGCACCAACTCCAGAATTTTTTTTCAGTCACTGCAGTGGACAAAAAAGATTTTTAGCTGTGTACTCTTACAGTACAGGCACAAAGCTATTTATACTTTAAAAAAAATTAACGCAAGCGAAGCCGTGGGTAAAAGCTAGTAGGATATATATTTTTTAATTTAGTGTTTAGCCTTAAACCATATTTAGTGATTAAAATAATAGCAGCCTTGCGTACAATATTATTAATATTATTATAAAACAGAGACTGTATTTAAACCAGTTTAAAAAATTAACATTTTTTCTTAATTACTAACCGTAATTAAATTTTAAAAAACTAGTTAATGTGACAATATTAATATGGTTAATGGCCATTATAAAGTACAAAAAACCGGCCAAGTATGTGTAGGACTCACGCATAAGGGGTTCCGTACCAACGTAGATTAAAAATATCAAGTTTCTTAGTTTCCATATATATATTAAAGGGGAATTTTTAAAATAAATTTAGTTTTATTTTTTTTTACCAAAGCGGTCATAGATTTTACTACATTTTTATTATTTTTTATATTTTCACAATCTATGACAATTCTAACTATGTAATTATCAGTTCCAGTTTCACTTATTGCATATACGGCAAAAAAATCTTTAAAAACAATAGTTCTTTGGTTGGGGATGATCTCTTCTATTTTTAAATTTTATTTTATTTTATTTTTAGTTTATTCCTGTAGGCCAACAACAATACTGTTAACATTTCTACTCTCTACCTATAAGGTCCCGTCAGATACAGCAAACTTCAAACGAAAGGACGGATGGCTGGCGGAGATTTAACAATATGGTTCAACTGGCACCCTGAATGAATAAGGAACTGAATAAGGAACCCCAAAATACAGTAAAACGACTAAGGAGACACTTTATTATTATCGCAATATTATTTAAGTTGAAATATACATACCATATTAACATTAAAGTATGAGATCCGACTACGTTATTACTGACGTCAACTATTTTTACTAATAGAGGCAATAATTCATTATAATATAACTAGCTTTGGCCGCGGCTTTGCTCGCGTTTATAACGATTTTCAAAGAGGCACCGTTAGTGTAATATACAAAATAATTGGTTTCCCACTCAGACTTAGGTAATATATACTCTAAGATAATGGAGTCCATTATCAACTGCCAGCTCCTGCGGTATCTAGAGGAGCACCAGCTGATTAGCGACCGCCAGTACGGTTTTCGTCATGGTCGTTCGGCTGGTGATCTTCTAGTTTACCTTACACAGATGGCCAGAAGCAGTTGAGTCCAAAGGGGAGGCATTAGCGGCCAGTCTGGACATAGCGAAGGCCTTCGATCGGGTATGGCACAAGGCGCTTCTTTCGAAGCTTCCTTCCTATGGGCTTCCCAAGAAATTATGCAAGAGGGTTACCAGCTTTTTGGCAGATCGGAGCATCAAGGTCGTTGTCGGTCGTGCATGCTCTGACTTAAAACCAATGCTGCTATCCCACGAGGCTGCGTACTGTCCCCTACTTTATTTTTTCTGCATATCAATGACATGTTGGACATTTCCAGCATTCATTGCTATGCGGACGACAGCACTGTAGCCGCTTTATACGCCGGCCGCGCTAATATTTCTCGGGAAAAGGTCATTGAGTGCCGGAACAGACTTGTGTCTGAAGTCGAGACTACATTGACCAAAGTCTCGGATAGGGCCGACTAAACTTAGTCCAATTCAACCCCAAGAAGACACAAGTTTGCGCGTTAACCGCTAAAAATCACCATTTGTCGTATCTCCTCGTTTTGAGAACACTCCCTGGCTGCCACAGCTAGTATCGGAATAATTGGTGTCAACATTTTGAGCGTCGTTCAGTTCCGCGGTCAGTTGGAAGGAAAGGTCAAATTGGCCTCTAAAAAGCTTGGTGTGCTCAGCTAGGCGAGGCACTACTTCACGTCGGGTCATCACCTACAGCTTTACAAGGCGCAAATTTGACCGCACGTGGAGTACTGCTCTCACCTCTGGGCGGAGCTCCCCAGTACCAGTTACTTCCAATTGACCGCATCCAACGCAGAGTGGCTCCAATTGTTGAGGATCAAGCTCTTTCCGATCGGCTTGATCTTTTGGCGTTGCGTAGAGATGTTGGATCACTCTGCATCTTCTATCGCATATCTCACGGGGAATTTTTTGAGAAATTGTTTGGATTGATCCCACCGGTAGAATTTCACCATCGGACATCGCGACAAAACTCTAAATTCCATCCATACCACCTCGATGTCTGGAAATCCACAACAGCGCGATTTAGAAGACATTTTCTTGCTCGCACAACCACTCTGTGGAATCAACTTCCGCCGGTGGTCTTTCCGAACCGATACGACTTGGGAACCTTCAAGAGAAGAGCGTATTCTTTT
This sequence comes from Hestina assimilis, assembly GCA_023373885.1. Taxonomy (NCBI): domain Eukaryota; kingdom Metazoa; phylum Arthropoda; class Insecta; order Lepidoptera; family Nymphalidae; genus Hestina; species Hestina assimilis. The sequence continues at coordinate 9,858,573 of CM041754.1, forward strand.
CTTAAAGGTCGGCAACGCACCTGCATGCCTTCTGGCGTTGTAGATGTTCATGGGCGGCGGTGATCGCTTAACATCAGGTGAGCCTCCTGCCCGTTTGCCCCCTCTCACATAAAAAAAATATATACCAACTAATTACATTATATGGTATGGTGATGTAGTATGTATATTTAAACAAACTCTATAAGTGTGGCATGATCAAAATTGTGATCAAACCCTTTTAAATATCAGATTTTTAAAAAGGGTATGTAGATAAACCCTTTTTTTATTTTTAAATATTAGGGATGTTAATCAAAAATTCAAAAGATTGTTCATTCGATAACTTTAATAATTACTTCAGAAGAAATGTTTAATAATTAAATTAATAAACAAATATACACTGTAATTAAAAAAATATATATATTTGAGAGGTAATGGTAATTGTAAATTGTAATCACGGTACTTCATCACAATAACTCCATTCAATTCACAGATGTTTGAAGTCGTTGTTGCACAGTTGTTGTATCGTTATTTATTTAATTTAATCGGTTTCTTAAGCAGGTCACTATGAAATTATGACTGGCATACTTATGTTAAAATTGAAGTAATAACCCTTTACGTGTATTTTTATTAATGTGCAGTTATTAACTTATTATAATTTTAAAATTTTCACCAACAACTTAATCTTCCCAAAGATTAGCTGAAAAAGATGGACGTCGCAGTTTTCATGCGCGAATAATGCAGTTTTTGGTCTGAATTACATTTATCAGCATCGAACATTGTTTAGCTGGATTGTTTTTGCCACACTTAAGAGCATCGTATACTTAAACATCAATAAGCACACTTAAAGCATGCTTCAGCATATTTTAACGGCTGTTTAGTACTGTAACGTTTTTATAAGCATTTAAAACAGAAAAATGCGGAATCCGAATCGATGCTGAAATGTGAATTGATGCGTACGCATCTTCACTCAAAATAGCTATTATCTATAGAGAGATGCTGATCGATACTGATATAATATGTGATTCAGGCCTTATGGTATATTGTAATTTGAAATTGAAATGATTGGTTCCTCATACAAACTTACGTCACTTATTTTACTCCTATCAATCCTATCAAGTTTTTTTCGCGACAAAAAGTAGCCTATGTCCTTTTCCAAGGTTCCCTCTTTCCAAAATCTATCAAAATTATATATATTTAATTTATTAACCAAGATAATAACATAGTTAAAATGCCCATAACTATATAGGTATATTGAAATGGTATGTTGATTGGTAGCTAACTATTTCATCTATTTTTAGATCTATGACAGTGTTCAAAAATATGACGTATTAAGTTTTAGTCTGTTGTTTGTTTATGTATTTCACTTTCCACCACATTATAATCTGTGGAAATAAATATGGCTGGCTTGGTTTGTTGGCTGTCTAGCTTTCGGTAGCATTCCGCTATTCCAAATAGATTAGGTTATTAGTTTGTGTTAATTTACCAAATTTTACTTTATTGGTCTTAAGTTCGTTTTGTTCAAGTGAGGTAGTGAGGAAAGCGTGTATAATGTCACAACGTGTTCTCTAAAAACAAGGTAAGATAACTTGAAAATATGAACGAATAATGGGAACACTAACTTCTAACAAAAAGACATAACTGTAATAAAAATATTTCTCTAATTAGGTATCGAAGGTTTAAACATGGATTTTGGAAACCCTCCTCCGAATATGGGGATGCCTCCACCCGGCATGGGCGGTCCTTTGGGACCACCCATTCGTAACAACATTCGCCATAACTTTAGGCCTTTCAACTATCAAATGCGATTCCCGCCCCAGGGTCCCCTCAATATGACTCAAGATGACTTTGACGGTAAACGTTTGCGTAAATCAGTTATGCGAAAAACAGTAGATTATAATTCCTCAATAATAAAGGCTTTAGAATGTCGCGTTTGGCAGAGAGACTGGCGGGACAGGCACGCTCTACAACCGGATGCTATGTATACACCCGACCTGTTACCGCCACCATCTTATCCTGATAACCCAATAAATGCTGTTACAACTCGTTTTGTTAAAACTGCTACAAATAAAATGAGATGTCCCATCTTTGCTGTGGCATGGACACCTGAAGGTCGCAGGTTGATAACAGGCGCTTCTTCTGGAGAATTTACTTTATGGAATGGCTTAACTTTTAACTTTGAAACAATTTTGCAAGCCCATGATTCACCGGTTCGGTCTATGGTCTGGTCGCATGGTGAAGGTTGGATGGTCACAGGAGATCATTCCGGTTTCATAAAGTATTGGCAAAGTAATATGAATAATGTTAAAATGTATCAAGCTCACAAGGAAGCTGTACGAGGTATAAGTTTCAGTCCTAGTGACGCAAAGATAGTTACATGCTCAGATGATGGAACACTGCGCATATTTGACTTTTATAGATGTCAAGAAGAAAGAATATTAAGAGGGCATGGTGCTGATGTTAAATGTGTGCAGTGGCACCCTACTAAAGCTCTTATTGTGTCTGGTAGTAAAGATAACCAGCAACCTATTAAATTATGGGATCCTAAGTCAGGCACAGCTTTATCCACGCTTCATGCTCATAAATCAACAGTAATGGATTTAAAATGGAATGAAAATGGTAATTGGCTGATAACTGCATCCCGTGACCACTTATTAAAATTATTTGACATACGCAAGCTTGGAACTGAGCTACAAATATTTAGAGGTCATAAAAAGGAAGCGTCTAGTGTTGTTTGGCACCCAACTCACGAGGGCTTATTCTGTTCTGGAGGTTCTGATGGATCTATATTATTTTGGAATGTTGGTACTGATAAGGAAGTGGGAGGAATAGAAGGTGCTCATGAATCTATAGTTTGGACAATGGCATGGCATCCATTAGGTCATATATTATGTTCAGGTTCTAATGATCACACTTCAAAGTTTTGGACTCGTAATCGTCCAGGGGATCAAATGAGAGACAAGTACAATCTGAATACATTACCTCCAGGGGTGCAAGATGATCAAGATTTAGAAGAGCCAGCGGCTATTCCAGGGATGGGTCCTGAAGATAAAGTGGAAATATTCTCTTCAGATACAGATAAAGTTATTCCAGGATTAGATTTAGATACGACATTTATTCCAATGGAATTTGAAAAGAAGGTTAAGAAAGTGCCGTACAGTAAACCTATCCCAAGAAATTTTCAAGCTCAGTGGAATCATGGGCCATCAGTTGATGATGCTGCTACAGAAGCTCTAACACAAGCTTTAGTAGAATCGGTTCCAGGAGCTGTGCCTCTTCAACAACTCAATCCTACAGCTATTTTTATCTATGGTAAACTTATTCCGATAGAACCAGGCTCGAAACTTGAAAAAGCAATAGCAGAAGGACCTACCGCATTGAAAAAATATATAGCAACAGGTGAAATTGAAGACTTAGATGAGATGATGCCACATTTGGAAGAAGATGCTGATGATGACATTTTTCTACCTTTTGAATATCCTACTCAAGAAAATGATGATGACAATCCACCTACAGAGGAAGAGAACAATGAGAAGACTGATTATGAAAAGGAAGATTATTATGATAATGAAATGGATACAAATGAACAGACACCAGAAGACTATAATAACTATGACAATGGACCTGACAGGAATAATATTATGCCAATGGGGCCAATACCACCAATGAGTTTAATGAGGCCTCCTATGAATATGGGCCCTATGAGACCACCAATGCCTCCTCCTCATGGTCCTCCAATGCATTCTATGCATATGCCCCCTCCAGGAATGCAACCAATGGGGGGTATGCCACCAATGGGAAATATGCCTCCAATGGGCAGCAGGCCACCCATGCCACCAATGGGAAATATAAATCATCGTCCACCTTTCACTGACAATGGTTATAACAAAGGGCACTATGAAAGTGGTTATGAGAGTAATCAGTCATATTCCCAAGACAATGATGAATATGAAGAAGCATCATATGATCAAAATTATGATGAAGAGAATTACAATGATGATGAAAATGGTGATAATGATAATTATGGACGAAACCAGAGATGGGGTGGTGGTTTCAGAGGTAGAATCCAGAATAGAGGTAGAGGTAACGATCGTGGTCGAGGACAAGATAGAGGCAGAGGGAGAGGATTGAATGGTTTTGGTGGGCGCATGAATCGAGGTCGAGGTGGACCTCAACGTGGTACGTCATGGGTACGCAGGGGTGCCGGAGCCAACAGGATGTTTAGAAGAGGCGGTAAACAAACAAACTAGGGTTAAATCTCAGATTGCATGATTGACTGACTTTTCAACATTTATTTGAACAATAAGTATGAGTGTTAAGTGTAAAAGATTAAAAGAGTGTTGGAGAATAAAAAGGTTGTATATAATTTTTATTTACAGCTTGTATTTCATTTCAGCAAGTTCAATAAAAAAATACACATAAAAAATAATTATTAGTTGTAGTCTATATTTATCTTTTATCCAGAAAAAAAATGGTGAGTTTATTCGTTCTAATAATGGTATACTTTACAAATTGAGCAATGGTTTATGTTTTCTTTCCATTTATTAACAGGTAAACATTTTAGAAGGCGTAAGAAGATTGTTTCGTTGAGAAGTAGATGTTAACGTCATATCAAGAAAATTCCATTGTAGTCCTGGTCATCGTTATGCATCATCATAATTATAGTAAGAAACTGGTATTTTTTGATTATGTCAATAAATAAAGAAATTATCTTAATAAAATAAAAACAACCTTTTCCTCTTTATAACATTTGTTTATGTGGGATGAAATAAAGTGTTAAAATAAATATACAAAAAAAGAGTCCAAGACATCCATCCCTCACAACCTACAAAATTAGTCAGTATCAGACTTATAATTATGTTTATAAATTTCTGAATTATATTTATTATTTAACGATTAACCTTATTTTCTAACTTTTACTAAAATTTTGTAGTTTTCAAGAATAGGTAGATTTTTAAAATATTTTTATGTGTTTTACTTATAGAATGTACCACACAAAATCGAAAATAAGTTGCAAATTTCAATGGTTATTTTTGAATTGTTGTTTTATAAATTGAAAAAAAAAAGGTATTTTGAGATATATATTTATTATTAGAGATAAATATATTGTAGGTTGCAAAGATTAATAAAAAAAGGTATTGAATATTATTTTGGGCTAGTTAAGTTGTTTTTTAAATTTATTATACTGACTTAATATCCTTATGTACCTGCCCCTTCCGTCCTTGGACTATAACAATGTAATAAATGGTTTTCGATTTATTTACGTAATTTTGTAGCACAATAAATTTATGAAATATCACAGGGTTTCATTTGCTATCGCCCTTACCTACATAAATAAAGAGAAATTGAGAAATGAAATGTAGTTTTAATTTTTTATTTTTTTCTCCCTTTGTAAATTTTTAAGTATGCAAGTCAACATTATTATTTGTTTCAGATGAACATCGCCAGATGGGTGTATTGGCTGCTATCGATATCATTATGCTGCGCAAGTCAATACGACAATGGCGGTGATAAAAACGCACTCACTTCATCAGCAACTAGTGAAAATACTACCGTTCGCCTCGAAGCCATTGAAGGAACACCTAACTATAAATTGATAAAATCAGAAAAGGTTACACAATGGATTCCAGAAAGAGACGTAAAATTGGATAGCTGCGTGAGAAGAGCTCAATGTGAACCACTCAACAAAACTACATGTCTTGGTGTGAAGCTACCATACAATAGAACGAGTATCCGCCTTACATTTTACGAGAGTCAATACCAAATACAGAATCAATTGGAATTGTACAGAGAATTGATAAATGTGCCAAAATGTTGGGCAGTAATACAGCCCTTACTTTGTGCGACGTTCATGCCGAATTGCGAAAGGATATTGGATCAAGATATGGTTTATTTACCTTCATTCGAAATGTGCAAGATAACTATGGAACCTTGCGCCATTCTTTACAATACCTCGTACTTTCCATCCTTTATGAAATGTAACTCAACCTTGTTTCCCACGAAATGTGAGAATGCGGCTAGAGAGATGAAGTTCAACACAACAGGAAAATGTTTACCGCCGCTCATACATACAGACAAGCGATTACATTTCTATGAAGGTATATATTTTAATATATATAATTCTTCTGTCCGTGTGTATGTGACTGAACTCCTCTTAAAAGGCGGGACGAATTTTGACGAAATTTTTTGTGTGTTTCACTGGATTCGAGAATGGTTTAGATTAACAATTGGACTCAGTGGGCAGGACCCAGATTTTTTTTATTTTCCGGCCAGGAAATCGTCTGCTGGTCTCACTAGTTTTGCTACAATTTCATATACACACATAGTATCATTTTAATAGAATTTTCAAATTCGAACAATCATTCTTTACATATTTATATACAACCAAAACATTTTTGTACTTGATTTTCTTGCCAGTTTGTTTTTATGTTATTCCACTGGTCATATGAAAGCATGACTTTTAGATTATGTCAGAACTTTATTTTTTTACCTACATGTACTTAATTTATTCAATTCAAATAGACAATTAGTGAAACCAATAATGAATGTTGGACAGGTATATCGGGTTGCGGTCTGCCCTGTCGCGACCCGCTGTACACGGAGGACGAGCACCAGCAGATCCACCGGCTGGTGGCGTGGGGCGCCGGTGCGTGTCTCGCGCTCAACCTGTTCACCGTCGCCACCTTCCTTATCGACTGGCGAAGCGCCAACAAGTACCCGGCGCTCGTCATCTTCTACATCAACGTCTGCTTCGCTGTCGCTTCCATGGGGTGAGCTCTAACCAAGCACAAAAATCACAAATTTGCTAGGTTTTCCTCTAAAAAAATATATCAGTACTAAAAAAAAGTATCATCACTTAATATCAGCTATTAATAACAATCAAGGGTTAGCATATATTTAAAAAAATAATAATAATTAAAAACAAATTAATATTTGCAAAACTTCTATATCTATTTTGATAAACTGAAACCATGCTTTCTAAAGATTTTTCATGAAGTTATCCTTAGCAGGAAGCACGAAATTATTAGAAGAAATTAACTTAGCGTGATGAGATGGCATGATGGTTTTTGTCTGCATTACGATGTGTGTGAGAAAACATGACTACCGTCGTCATTTGAGATTTTTTTATAACGGCATGATTTGATTTTTAATTGATTGATGACCTTTGACAGATGGTTGGTGCAGTTTGGTGTTGGTTCAAGAGACGACATTGTGTGTTCAAAGGACGGGACGAGAAGACAAGGTGAACCATCCGCTGAAGAAAACTTATCATGTGTGGTTGTTTTTGTATTGGTATGTACAAACTATTATTTAATAATATGTAATGTATGTATAATGTTCTAGACAAAATATTAATGTGACAATTTCTTTTCAGGTATATTATTTTATGATAGCAGCTTGTGTCTGGTTTGTGATATTTACCTATGCGTGGCACATGAGTTTCCGGGCACTGGGTGAGTTTTAACTATTTTATTGTTATAATGTAAAAAACACTCTTTTTCAACGGAAGTCTTTAATAATAATAACATTCATAACCTTATATTAATCCCTCAGGTAAAATCCAAGACAGGATAGACAAGAAAGCGGCCTACTTTCATCTTGTAGCCTGGTCCTTGCCACTAATACTGACGATAACGACAATGGCCTTTGGCGAGGTGGATGGGAACAGTGTGACCGGAGTCTGTTTTGTTGGCTATGTTAACCATCCTATGAGAGCGGCTTTATTGTTAGCACCACTGTCAATTGTTCTGCTCTTGGGAGGATACTTTTTACTTAGAGGTGAGGGTCGATATAAAATATTTAATACCAATAATACTTTTATATAGTAGTATTTTGTATGAGGATCATTACAAAAACTATAATACGTAGCTTTGTAATGTCTGATTGTTCTATTGTTCTAATTACAGCTTTAATTCACATTATTCATTTATTGCAAAAAATTGTGTACAATTAATAAGGTCTTATTGTTTATATTTTATACCTCTAGTTTTTCACTGAAGAAGTATTAAGTTTAGTAATTTAATTTTTATTTAAAAAAGAATGATTTAATTGAAACAGGTATCTACTTGCCAATTTTTTTTTTTAGTTATGATTATTTGTATGTTGTTACAATAATAAAATACATTTTATCAAGAGTTGGTAACAATAGTAAATGCATCCCTTTATTTATGAAAGAAAAATCTAGAAAAAATCTAGAATTGCCTTTAAAACATATATTAATTTTAATATGTAGTAATCAATGAATGATTTCTTTCAGGTGTGTTTTCGTTGATAGCCGTCCGTGTATCGAGCAAGGACGTCATATCGCCTCGCGCTGCGAATAAGATCCGTCAGACTATAACGCGCTGTTCTCTGACGGCGGCGCTGGTCGCAGTGTTCATTTGCGTCACATTCGCCTGTCACGTCTACGAGTTCCGAAACGCTGAGTCTTGGAAGGAGTCCTTTAAAAAGAATATTATGTAAGTTTTTATTATCTGTGTAGAAATTGTTTTTTTTTTTGAGCTATATTATTATTTTAATGGTTGAGTATAGTTTGGTATGCTTGAACGCCCGAGATGAAACTTGTCTAAAATATTTTTTATGAAAATAAGTTGGCAAGTAAGCTTGCTTACAACCCGGTTACTGTAACCTATGAGCGCTTGGAACACCATTTTTTTCGTTTGTAGGTATGACTTACACGTAGCCAACTTCGCGATATTTGTTCTTACATCTACTTTGCCTAGTAACTCCACTACCTAGAGTGTCCATCTTGAAAATGCACTACTGCTTTGGGATAGAATATCTGGCACTGCGGTGGTACATACCCTAGCCGGCTTCTTGCAATAAAAGACCTGTCACCAGTAGCTGGTGTAAAGATCTCAAATGGTGCCTAAGTAAAATAAGTATTAATCTAAGTGTGTGTTGGTCAGTTGTCGCCTGGAAGCGCTGAAGGAGGGCGGCGGGCGCGAGTGCGACGCGGGCGCGCGCCCCTCCGTGTCGGTGCTGCAGCTGCGGCTGCTGTGCTGCTTCGCGGCCGGCGCGCTCATGGCCTCCTGGACCTGGACGCCGGCCGCCGCCGCCGCCTGGAGGCGATACATGGCCAAGTAACTATACATATCCTACTATAATATTATTACATTTTGACGGCGCAGCGGTAGCGAACTTGCCTAAAACGCCACAGGTCGCGGGTTCGATTCCCGCTCGGAGCATAATATATTTGTATTGACCATGCAAGCATATTTTTCGGTCTGGGTGTATTTGTCCTTGTCCTTATATGTTTCCGGCCCCCGACACAGGATGTCACTATCCTAATGGGGTCCGTTGAGTTTGTAGCTTTTATTTATTTATTAATTTTACGACCGAACTTGCCTCTATGTATGAGACTCCCTTGGGGCTGTTGTTTGTATTGACCAAACAGGCATGTGCTCCGGTGGATGTGTTTGTGTGTGTCTCTGGATCCCCGACACAGGATATAACTGTCTTAATGGGTTCCTAAGTTAAATGTGTTGTATTTATTTATTTATTTCTATATTTGTGAATGAATCAATGATATCAATTAATAATGAAAGAAAACTATAAATTAATTTTGTATAGGAAATGCGGTTGCTCGGTAGAAGCGGATATGACGCGTCGCGCGCGCAAGCACGAGCTGATCGCGCGCGCCTACAAGCGCCGCAACGAGTTCATAACACGCGGACGACTGTCCATATCGCTGGGCGGCTCGCGGCAGGACCCGGTGGGCTTCTGTCTGGACAACACCTCGCCTATCGACTACCCGGATGACGCTAAGCATGAGAGGTACGAATTATATACACATCTGCTACTTAGTCTTTGTTTCCTGTGATTTAGAAATTAGTTGTATGTACTTTTTCCTGACGAATAACAAATAAGAATAGAAGGGACTCCATATAGCAAAAATAAAAACTCATTTTTATAAATTGGCTCAAGGCAATATATGTCGGCGAGGTAGGTACCACCGCAGTGTCAGCTATTCTACTGTAAAGCAGTATATTTTTTCTGTTTGAAGGAGCTGTACTTTAGCTAGTGAAATTACTGGGCAAAGGAGATTTAAGAACCAATTTCTCAGGGTAGGCAACGCGTTAGTGACAAATGTATGGTGTTTTAAGCGCTCATAGGTAATGACGACCGCTTACCATCAGGTGGGTTTTATGCTTATATGCTAACTTAATCGAGTAAAAAATAATGTATGTACGTATTAAATGAATTCGAGGCCCGCGGCCGATTGTACATTGAACAGAGCATGTTGGTTGCGCAGCGGCGAGCTGTCGTCGTCGTGGGCCGCCAACCTGCCGCGCTTCGTGCGGCGCCGCGACGCGCTCGTGCTGCCCGCGCACCACCACTCGCTCAGCTCCACGCCCGACAGGAGGAACTCGCAGGTACGTACCACAGTACCACAGTAGAGCTGTATTTGGTTAAACTGAGAATATGGACGTGAAGAAGCAGTGCAGTATCGCGTTTAGGTCGATTCGTGAGATTCATATGCGAACTAACGACAAAAATAAACGAACTACTTTCAGGTGAGGTCTGCCTTACCAGCCTACCACCAGCTGCAAGCTTTTATTTATCGGAATGAAAAACCAATTTATTATAGGAACCTTTCTTTGTTTACCTAAAGTTAACCACCTGGTTAACCTTAGGCATCGCCCTCCAGGCGATCAATTTCTTCTATAAAGTCTACCTTTCTACTTTTTAGAGGACCTTTTGCCAACGCCAGACTACTTACAATGCACTTGACATTCTGAGATCTATCACTCGTTTGATTAATGATTTCATAATAATGTTTCCAGGACTCTCAAATAAGCATCAGCCTCCGTCACGTTTCCGTGGAATCTCGTCGCAACTCCCTCGACAGCCAGCTCTCTGTTAAAATAGCCGAAATGAAGACCAAAGTGGGTCGTCGTCGCACCAAACATAGCAAGGCGAAAAGGAAGCGCGCCTCCGCGCGGAAGGAGAGTACTCCGTCCATCGAAAGTCAGATTAGCCGCTACTGGTTGCAAGCAGTCGCTGCTAAAAATGACCCTTCCCGTGAGGAAGTCAAATTCAGTTTCGATTAACTTAAAATACTCAAAAAAGTCCCAGTTTAATCATTGTAATATTGAATTTTTTCTTGTATTATTTACCGTATATGTATTATACATATTCCGTGTACTTCTAATTAATTGATTCGAATATTGAATTACATATTTTATACATCATGTACATAATCCAAACATATGATACGATGATACCTCTTTTTAAACTATATATACAAATTAGCCAACAATATTGGTCACCATAGTACAATTGATGCACCAACAGTCCTGATACCTACGTAGTTATCATATATTGGATTAGATGACCTACAGGTACAAAACCTAGTAACTATTAATATTTGTAATACAAAAATACAACATTGAGTGGTTATACATTTTTTGCTATGAAAATTTTATATCCAGGTATAGAAACTGTGACATATCGTGTTATATACATACTGATCTCGATTTTTTGACGACTTTATATTGACTTACATTTCAAAATAACTATTATATAAAATGTTATTTTATAATCGCTTTCATGAGTGCTGCTATTTTTCGAATGTAATGTTTGTTTTTATAAGTAATTATTAGGAAGTAAAAGTTCAAATGTGAATTTGTATAAATCCAAAGGTTAGTAACTGAAGTTATTAATTAGTCATAAGTTTTTAATATCTTTTTTCATTTATTTTTGTGAGCTCATAAAAAAAACAAATCCTCTATAAATAAAAATTGTATACTAAGACTGATCGGGAATCTCTATTAGTAACTGCTTGATACAAGTTTGAATTTTTGCATTTACGATTTTTATGCTTCATTGCAAATAAATCCATGACATATTTTACTTATCATTAGAAGTATTGTGCCATATTATATTTGATCCGCCAATTTTTTTTTTAAATATTACTAATTAAATGAAGTTTATAAATTACTATAAATAGCATGACATTAATTTATATGAATTTTACAATGTTACGTAGCAATAATTGTTAATAATTGATAGGCAGATTCATTATTCAACTGTACAAAATATGGTTGTGACATTTTATATCATATTCTGTGATGAGGCGAAGTAGCATCACAATGATTGTATGCTAATTAGCCATTGTAACAATAAGAGCTCTTGTAATATTCAATAATAATTATAAACTGATTGTATTGTGTAAGTCTGTGCTAGCTTTAAATATTATTTTTATGCGCGTATGTTTTTTTACCAATAATTTATAGATTTAAGTATAATAAATATTTATAAGACAAGTTTCTTTTTTTAAATTTAGTTATAAATATCAGCAGTTGCTGCAAGAAAGTTATAAAAGTTATGACAGGAAAAGTGTTACAAAGGTCGAACACTTGACCAGAAGTGTAGACATCTCCATTCTATTAGACCCTTTCTAATCACCTTATAAGGGCCATAATTCTTGCTGACTTTTTTTGTATATCTTACGCTATATCTTCGCCGTTTGTATTACGGGTATTCTTTGATGCCATATAAGTTGGATCAGCTTTTAATCATGGTTTTAACAACATTAAGAATTGCTGGCTATTTTTCTTTTTTCTATAGTTACTAGTACCTCTAATGGTAAATCGGTTATTATACTTAGCTTCGTTAAAAGAATAATTCTCAGAATCTTACACAGTTAAGAGGGCTAACCACGAGGGTATAATATATAGGTTTTCAAAAAAAAGTAAAAATGAAACAGTTTTTATATATATTCAGTGTTTATTTAAAACAAAGAATTACAGCTGTCAGTGAAAATGTCACAACACATTGTTTGAATGTACCTTTAAGGTTACCAGGTACATATTTTAATTAAAACTTTAAAGATGCAAAATCACAAATCTCTATCCAAAACATATATATAAATAAAAATACTTAAAATCTCGTCAATTTGACATGCTCAGAAAATCTGAAAAATAAAGGTGTTATCAGCAAACCGTGACTTTAACAACTTGCTCGACATGTGATGAGCCGCTCTTGTAAACTAAACAACTACCTATGCGTCCTTGACCATTTGCTATCTATATCTTATAAATAATATAAGTTATCCAATAAGTTTTTATCATAGTGATACATTTCTGTGAATTTCAAATTGAAAAGAGTATTATGCTGATTTCATGTAAATAAAATACAATCTCACGCTATAATCGAATAGCGATTAAACAAGATTTATTATGCAACAATATATTTTATAAATATACTAATCACAGACGTAGCTTTTAAAGAGGCAAGAAAACGTCGACAAACTGATCAAAACTTTTATAGAACATAATAGCTTTAGAAGATCAATTTTATTGTAACGCAACATAAGGATTTAAATATATTATGCTCTGTTTTATAGGAATTTTGTTCAGAAACATATAAAATCAACCTTCAAAGATATTTCGTTTAAAAGTTATGCTGTGTTTATAAATTTTTAAAAAATAAATAAAATTATATCACATGCGAGTGAGATAACAAAAAGTAAAATAAAAACAACAAAATAGGAAAAATGTATAGAAATTATAACGCTTAAAAATAATTGTCATTATTTACCAACCCTTAATTACACTTATAAATAAAGGTCAAAATTGCACAATCAAAAAGGAATGCTTATCTTTGGAGCTAAAAACTAAGGAAAAAATCACAAATTTAGCCGCTTTAAAAATAAATTCGATTCAAAATCCCAAGTAAAAATAATTAAAAAAAAACAAACACCAAGAATTGAATGTAGTATTATTAAGTACATGATACTAAAGATATTAAGTACTTACGATTATTAGGAGGCGTTCCAGTATTACGTAAACATGCCTATGGGGAGGGAAATGACAAAGTTTTAAAATTGAGCCAAAAATGGACATATTTTGTCTCAACACTACATTTACAATAAAAGCAAATTATAATGTTGTAGAAAACCTAAATGTTATCTTATTATTATTATTAGGGGATTCGTCCCGCAGCTATTAATCATTGCTCACGTAATATTGAAGCGCACATAAACTTAAAATGTGCAGCCAATTTTCATTAATGTACTTTCTAACTAGCCTCCAAGGACATGCAACAATTATATCTACCTATGTGGCAAAACAATTAACTATTTATGAATTATCACAAATTTGCAGCAGTCTACGTCGGTCTTGCTTTGCGTATATTCTTCTTTTCAGCTTCGGTGAAACCTAGAATGTTCTCTATAGCATTCAAATGGCCTTGATGATTTTCCGGGTCCGTGAGGAAATAGTAAATAGCCGATTTTAGAAATTGTAGTGTCACCTCCGGGTCTACGTTAACTTTGTTACCTTTTTGCGACTCTACAATTCGTCGATACATTGCCTGTAACAGATTATATAAAATTAGTATTTGTTAATTTTTGGTTAGCATACATACACTACCTATCTATCTACATTTTGCAAATAAATCTAAACAAAATAATATAACTAATACAGTAACTAATCATAAAAACTAGTATAAAAAGAAATAAAGACTAAGGCATATTTCGATTCATTCCGAAATGAATCTAAAATGGCAGACGTAACTGTCTATCTCTTTCGCACAATATCGCTATCCATACTCACACATACATACTGCAGGCAAAATATAAAATCTAAGCTCTTTAAGGCCGTAAATTTGTATATAAATGAGCAATCTTCTCAATAATACCAATTATTGAATAGAAACATACCAATATACTGAATAGATGAAAAATTATTTTTTTGATTGTACCTTTTGCCAACTTAAGTATAGACAGCCATTTTAGATTCTTTATTTCATTATTGAAATGGCTAATATGGTTATTATAAACATAAAAGCATACAAAACTATCATATTCTGAAACAAAAAAAAAGAACATCTATAAAATAGTCTTATCAGAATTAAATTTCATAACCAAGCAGTCTATTTAAATATATTTAAAAAAAAAATTAAACTTATGTCTTAGTATCATAATATACGCGTAATTATTATTTTTATACATGAATAATCAGACAGCTGAAACTCCCCATATAAAACTGGGTAAATAAAGTATTGTTACTCAATTAAACACTTTAATTACAAACATCAATAATGTTTAAAAATAATACCACCTTACATTTAATTTCCAAGTACTTCCACCAACTAACCAAAAGAGGCTGTTTCAAAGAATAGCATGCAAAGCTTAAAAAAGCACATGTTAGTTTCTGGTTAATCAGTTTGTTAGACACTAGCAAGTATCTTATATACATGGGGTTAGGATTATGTACAATTTGATATGGTATAAGAGTTTTACATTATGAAAAATGAATTGAAGTACATCTAGAATTCTAGATACCGTGACCAGGACCAACTATGAGGACATATTGCATGTGGCAAAATATTTTATTTTAAAGATAAACTGATAGTTTCGTAAAAAATGGCATGCATTATGTCCTATAATGATTACATTTAACTTCAAAGTACTTTTGAAGTAATATTACAGTACTGTGCCCTGTGCACTAAAGCATGGTGTAAATAAAATGGTAACATTTTTATTATGACTAATCTGTTCTTTACAGTACTCCAACCTTTCGAGCTCCTAGGACCCATAAAGAAACAGCCTCCTTTGCACTTAGAAGTACTTGTGACTTTGCTGTTCTGTCCTCTGTGAATGCCGTGTCCTGTAATTCACTACATGTTAAAGCAGATCCTGTTAATTGCTACTACTTGCACACACTACTCAATCGGTGTACATTGTGTATGTTTTCAAATCATACCTTCATTAATGAATTGTATCAGACAATTCTGATGATAGTGAAACACCGTAGGAAAATGTTAGCACTTTAAATAGGAGAGAACAGACTGAGATTTATTTTAATTTTGTTATGATGATTTCAGTTATAATTGCAGGTTTTAGGAGTTACGAATTTGAAACATTTGCTAATGATTTGTTAGCGAGGGCATCTACAAAATATAGTTCATGGAAACATACATTAGTGAAAGTAGTTACATATACTTACTCGGACATTCTCGAGCTCGGTCTGTGTGATTTGCAACTGCTCTAGGAGCTCTTCTACTGAAACTCTGCTTAACTGGCTAGTACTAGGCTCAGGCTCTCCTTCCTAGAAACAAAATATCTTTTATAGTCATGCATACCTCATACTTTTTAAGCACAAATCATATTAATTTACAACTAATTTGTGTTACAAACGATTAACAGAATTAATATATTACCTTGTCTAACTCATATTTTGCAGCTTCTTTTCCTTTGTTGTACATTTGAAGATAAATTGAACGATGTCTGCTTTCTTCATCTTGTAGCTGCTTGCTTGCTTCCTCTAATTGCTTCTCCAAAACATGTATTCTTTCCTTTGCTTGCTCATAGTTTGGCAATAACTCACAGTATCGGGTATTTACATCTGAGAGTTTCTGAAGCAAAGCCTCCACTTTGTCATTATGAGCTTTCTTCATTTCTTGAGTTTCACCAACATGGGCTCTCATAACGTCTTCTACTTTCTTTTCATAATATGAAATTAAGCTGCGGCGTTCTTCATCACTGTCTGATGTATCTGTCATGCATGATGCTTCGTGGGTTAGCATATGAACAGACTCTTTGGAGTGTAACGAAGAATTAGTGAGATCATCAAAGTGCCCTGAATCAGTAAATGATCCTTGCATCTCATTCCGACACCGAGTCGGTGTTTGCCCTTTGAACAAAGGACTATCAGTAATATCAAAAGATCTGTGAATATCCTTACATTTGATGCTGTCATCTTCAATGGATGGTTCTTCATTATTTTCTCTTACTGTAACTATTTCACTAGAATTAGATTTTTCATCTGGTGAGAATATAGAAGCTTTGTATAGTCGCAGTTCTACGACTTCTTTTGTTAGCTGGAATATTTCACTGTCTTTTTTTCCAAGTCCTTTTCGCTTGGCTCAGCAGGTTTTTGAGACGGCGAATTTGCTTCTGGGCACGCTGCGTAGGGGTTAAATATTCATCTCCTGCTAGACCCGCATGTGAAGAACAATGTAGGACATAGCGCATAGATCTACCACTGAATGTAGTACCATTAAAAGGAGCATATCCAGCATCGATTGAAGCAGCTGTTGCTGCACTACCATAGCTGTGTAAGGACTCATCATCTGGTAGATCTTCTGGTGAACCCGGTGGTGTATGGGCTGAATCTGTCATACTTAGATTTCTGTCCATGCAGGGATCTTGAAATTTCAAACAGGATTTCTTTGGTTTGTTTTGTGTGTTTGAATTAAAAGACTGAAAATTATAAATATTGTCAAATAGTTGTAGTTAAAAAAGGCTTGTTTTCTAAAAATATCTTACTTAATCCATTAATAACTTATTATATTGTGCATTAAATATTAAAGGAATGCATTATGCAGTTGCTAATGCATTTATTTACAAAATGTTTGAAAGGGTTACATACTTGACTACGTGGGCGATGGCTTGGCTCGGGGAGACGAGAGCCATCGCTGCGTTGTTTCTGGTTAGTATTTTCCGTGATTATTGGAATATATTTCCTAGTTGTTAAAGGAGATCGTTGCACCATTTTTTCACCGCGCAGCCGCAGTGAGGAAGAGCGTCGGAAATTCCCTGTGACATTTCCTGCGCAGAAGTGTTCATCTTGAAACTCAGCGATTCTTCTACCGCAATTTCTATTCATTTTATTATTTTATTTTATTAAATCACATTTACGTAGCGATCTGCAAATTAAAACAGATGGTGAAATTGAAATTTAGATCATTTACACATCAAAACAAAGTGTCACAGATAATACATAATATAATTATTATTATTATACATATAAAATAACTTATTCACTGTGTAGATTAAAAAATAATGTAATAAAAATAATTTATGAGAAACCTTGGTCTCCAAAAAATACTGATGTTATAATTAAAAAGAAAGAAACTTTTGTAGCATACTTTGATGCTGTAGAATTTTTGGTGTTAAGCTATGGTGATAAGTAAAATAGCGGCACATACTATACGGTCTATACGACACCAACTTCTATTGTAAATATTTACTTTTTCATTGCAGGTAATTTTAAAATTTCATATCGGTGTTTTTTTTATTTTTTATTTGACACTTTTAAGTTATTTCGTAAACAACGCATAGATAAGCGATAGCAACAATCACGGTTGATTAGCTGGCATTTGTTAAAGAGTTCTGTTGTCTGACTACGAAACACATCAGCAGATCTTTATGGACCAATTGGGACCATTTCAGAATGGATCTCTTTCTGGATTAATTGGGACCATTTCAGAATGGATCTCTTTCGAACAAAACGATTTTCGCAAAGTAGCTTGTCAACCTACCTACTAAAAATCTATCTAACTGACTTAAATAAATGATAGCAAAAGTAAAGTAGGTAGGTATTTCAATTTATTTTCATTTCTGTTTACGTTTATAGTAAAATTGGGACGTTACACGCAAAGCTGAGACAGCTAAAAGATTAATTACATGCGTGTCTTGTAGAAATGTACTTTATTGATTTATAAACAGTTATTTTTGCTCTGAGGTTGTAAAAGAATACTATCAGTCTGTTCGTTGGCAAGCAGAAAATTTTAACCACATTATCCGCACTAATAAATCTACCCGTATTAATTACTACATGAGCTAGAAAGAATGCTGTTACAAAACGTTTGCTTATGATATACATATTACTATTACTTAACAATGATAGATAAAACTATTTATTTCACATTTTATAAGTAATATTAGATATTTTTAGAAAAACTGACTTATCTATAAACTTATCTTTAGAGAGAACTTACAGCTAGACTGTATTATGAGTAATATAAATTATATTTCAACTCGGTACAAGCTCATTACAACATTTGTCGGGGTTACAAAATCTGGTAAGAAATATTTCTGAGAGAATAACGCAAGAATGAACAATCGACTTCACAACACTTATTTTGTAGAAAGAACGATCATTGTTTTCTTTACGCACTGAAACTTAGTAGCGCAGACTTTATAGATTTTTTTTAAACTATTGTAACGTAGGAATTGTACACGTATTGAGAGCACAAATCTATTAAATTAAATAAATGTGTCTGTACGTCTGATTGCTTGTTTGTTTTGGCTAATCCTAAATCTCAACACTGCTAAATCTATTTTACAGGAAATTTTATGGTGAATGGGTTATTATAAATATTATATTCGAGTGTCTCCTTATTCTAATAACTATGCCTATTATCCTTTAGTCGTTTAAGGAGTTTCGGGTAAAACTTGGTTGATCGGTTAAACTTTTTATCTCGCTGAAATTACAGTAGTCTTACTGTTATAGGAAAGTAATAAATCGCAGGCAGAAGATATTAGGTATATACATATTTTATTTTTTTCGGAAGTTATCTTTATTTTTTGGACAAATAGTCTAGATCAAGATACAACTAATACACTAAATATATTACGTGCAGATATAAAAATTGAACTGAAACACCAATTAAAACAGTTTAAAAATTAAGAATTGGTTGCCCGATTTTAACCTTCGTTTAAATTCTACGTTTTCTATCCATTGGGCCCCTCTTAACTTTGAATTTTGTTCAGAGTTTGATGCGGATTTTTTTAAGGTAAATACAACCGAAGTCGCGGACAGAAGCTAGTATATAATAAATTTGTATTACGAGGTCATCACAGTGTAATGCAATCGATTGCCTTACTCTGTTCTTTTGATTTGCATGAAAGAAAAACTCATAACAGATATAATCGAAATTGTCGATTTGTAACTCATGAACTAAACTTGATAGCCTATTCACTTTTGTAGACTTGGCTTTGCTTACGTAAGATTGTTTTTTTAAGTTTTCTAATGAAATGTTGATTTGACTAGTGATTTGTTTTGAAATCCCAATATTTTTCAGCCATTGTTTTTAGAGAATGGAAACGAATTGTATTGAAGGAAATACATACTTATATCGCGTCACTGTTTACGATAGTGATGTTTTGATTTGACATACCTACCTACTGTAGA
Source organism: Hestina assimilis (assembly GCA_023373885.1). Taxonomy (NCBI): domain Eukaryota; kingdom Metazoa; phylum Arthropoda; class Insecta; order Lepidoptera; family Nymphalidae; genus Hestina; species Hestina assimilis. The sequence goes on from CM041754.1 coordinate 9,878,477, forward strand.
TCATTAGCTATGCTCGACTCATTTAAAACGTTTCACCAAGGTATTTTTAGTAGTTATTTATGCTGTTACCTTTTAGTTACAAAAAATTGATTTTGTCATTTAGTTCAGGTTCGTAGCGATAAATTTAAATTTTATCACATTAGTCATGAAATAATTATATTACAAAAAAAAAGTAATAAATGATATTTGTAGTAATGTTTTTATAAATCATTTTAATTGAGATAATAATTAAATAATAATAAACACCAATTTGTTACCCACAGGATTGTACCTAATGAGCAGGGGCTACCAAGCTAAAATTAATCAATTTTTAAGTAATATGCGTTGTAACAGGTAGTACACACATATAATATAGTATAGTAAATACTACTGACTGAGATTAGTATCCAGCTATTTAGCTGAACGTGTTATTCTATACTTTTATATAGCGCGAATTTCATGTCCAAATTTGAACTATCGCCGAACATAGCTAATCCAAACTAAAAAAGAGTTCCTATTAGAAAAAGAAATTCCAATATTTAATTGATACAACAATTAATTTGGTTTTTAAGGTATCGATAGGTATTAAAATTACCTTCAAAATCGTTGTATTTTGTTACCTCTACAAAGTACAAAAACACCTTGGAGTTTTTGTCTATGGCAATTGGCGTCTGGCCAAAGATAAACCATCTTATAATATGTGAGTAAGTTTGAAAAAAAAACTTAAAATAATTAAAACGCTAATTTAAAAAAAATTTAGGAAACAATTTTACTTGTTTATGATAAGAATAGTTAGATGATGATGTAATATTTTACTTAAAAGTAACGGTAAAATGTAAGATGTTGAAATAAATTGTAAACGTGTAATTTTAAAAGGCATAAGTATTACAAAAAAAAAAACAAGACACTCCAGTAAGATTAAAGTAATACTGATTATACTCACTAGCGTTTATGACTTGCGCGAATATTTCAAACAATCCACTTAAATCCGCAAAAACTTTCGTCGAAACATCACACATCATCACAAGTATAGTCGTATATCGTAAAGTCGTTCGCACTGTAATGTTCGATGGGAAAATATAGAAATAATCAACTCAGTCTTCGCAAATTACATAGAGTAAACCATCCACGGTAACTTTTACGCTAAGAATGTTGCGGCAAGTTGTCGGAGCGCGGTGCTTGGTCAATGTTTATTCACGCTAGTTGGTGCCGTCGCTAATGCCCCATCGAGACTACGACGGCGCAACTGCACGAGTTGATAGCTTCGAAAAAAGTGAACTCTATTGTCATGTATATCAATAAATCCAATATTACGTAGTATATCACGTTACAGTTATGTAAGATAACATTTGTTACCACCGAAAGTTACGTTACCAAAACGAATCGAGTCTGAATTGATTCTTACTAGCGAAGTAGCGCAGTGAACGGTCGAGGAGAAGGTTCATGTCGCCATCTAGTGTCGAACATTAAAATTTGGTAATTTAAACTTTTTTTGAATCTGAAATACAAAGTATAACAAATCAAATTTTAGATATTCCTCAATAACATTTTTTTAAATATCTTTGAAAGTGCCACAAAGTTATTAGTAGCCCAAAGTTATTAGTAAATTTTTTGGCCAGTGACGTAATATCAGCACATATATCATTACTACTGAATAGTAAGGTAATGTTTGGCAACAATCAGCCAATAGAAATTCACTAGTCGGTTGCAATGCGGATGGAAATGGCGGCAGTAGTTTTTCCTTACGTCTGCAATTATTACGACATAGTCTAATAACGATGAATACATTTAATATGTGTTTTCTATTAGCTTTCCTAAATTTTGGTCATATAAAACAGTATGTTTTTACATTAGCAATATCCTATGCCTTTTTTAATTCAAGGTCTGAAAATTAAAACATAAAATAAGTTTTACGAAGTCATTATTTATTTTTATACCAATTAAAATTCTTCATAAAAAATATTGCTGAGTTTTGTTAGTAAATCAAACTCAATTACTGTTACGTGTTTAACTATCTAATTAACACACTTCCTTTGTAATAATTAGGTAACACGTACACGTAAATAAAATATATTTCGAATGAAATTAAGCACAGGTAGCCACAGGGGCCATTTAAGCAAAGTCCCAGGGCGGTTTTTGTAGTGGTGGCAAAATTGGGTACTGTATTTTTTTATTTAGCCTGAAACAAATTAGGCAGCACAAATATGAAAAAAAATATTTTTGGGAAATTTCAGGGAACTGAAAGTTGTAGAAGTAAAATTGGTAATAGTAAAAGTATAACTAAAATTGAGTAAATCTGCATGATCTCTGCATCATCTTATAAAACATTTACAGCGGTTATAAAAAATATTTTCCAAGAAAAAGTTATCGAATTTTTAACGCAACTTTTCTTTTGCAATTGTAATTTCTTCTTTTCTTATCATTTACTTAAAATAAACTACGAATAAAATGTCATCGTAAACATCCAGAAAAGGCTTAAACCATTTAACATAGGAAGAAAATGTCTTTCTGCAAGATATCAGAGAAACCATCTTACCTCGTTTATGCTATTTGTGTGTTATAATTTGGTTACAACTTATAACGCAAATAAAAACGAATAATGCCCCATAATAATACGTTCCAATAAATCTGACAACCTAAGTTTAATTACTCGTAACATGCACATGAATAGACCACTACATTTATAAATAGAATTATTATAAAAAACATAAAGTAATTTTCAAATAAAAATGACTTTGTCAGTTCAACACGTAAAACTGACCATCCGTTTATACATTTCAACATAAGTACTCACAATACTAACTACGTTGTAATATCAATCATTTTAATATCGATTCTTTTACACGTTGTGTTTATAATGTTATCGTTATTTTTATTACATTTTTATGCTCTGCTTGCTTTGTTTCCTGCCACATAATACAGCGTAGCATAAATGCATAGATTTTTTTAACGGTATACATTTAATATCATGTAAGTAATAAATATAAATTTGCGGAAGGTATAAATCTATTATGTTTTGAAATATGATATTTCTCTTTGAAACAAAAGTTCTCTTAAAAAAGAGAAGACTTCTCTTAAAATAGAATATAATTCAATTTGTTTATATCACATGGAAGGCTTGAATACATTATATAGATCTTGTCTAAGATTTGTTTTATCTAAAAGATACGGGTTCAATCTTCTTTAAAGTTGCCGAAATCGTAAGTATCGAGAAATAGAGACGCCGGAAGAGAAATCCTTTTCTTAACGGTGCCTGCGCAAAAGGTGTGGAAGGATGACTCGAATAGCTTAATGTATGTACTGCAGGTATGTACAGAACAACGGTATAATAGTCCATCTAGACGTCTTGCAGTTCGGTGGTAGAGAGTGGTAGATATCATACCTTCCATTCTGTCTTCGGCTTCTGCGGCGGAATTTTCGGTTCCGATAAAACAACCTTTCGTCACAAAGTCGTTTAGTCGAGTAAAGAAGAATTGAGTTCGTGTACAACTACTGTAGCAAACTAAAAAAATATCGTATAAAATACCGCACGACGATTATTAGTCTTCTGGCATGTAAACTCAGAAAAGTCTTAGGTTTTAAGTTTATACTATACAGAACCATCTTATGCCGGTAACCTACACACAATAAATGCAAAAAACCCTACATAGTGCTTAGTTACCTAATAATAGCAACATCTGGTCAAAGACTATCGATATGCTAAAAAATTTTACCCTAATTTCACAAAAAAATCAACTAAAAAAACAATATTTTGTTATATATACCTATATTTTTTCTATTTTATCGATACTCCTTCTTACGTGTTTCATATAGTCAGCCAGCATTAGAGTCTTATTTTAAAAATAATCCTCGCTGAAAAATAACTTTTGAAAACAGAATATGAACTTTAGAATACGTTTTCTTTGCGTAAAATGTAAATGATAGATGCAAAAAGTTTAGGTATTGTATATACGAAATAGGTGTATGAGTGCAATTGGTGACAAAATGCATTTAATATTTGCTTATAAATTAAAACTTATCTACGTCAAGTAAGAAAAATAACTCGTAAAGTACTCATATGAAAGCAATATAAGGGGTGAGTTTGTATGAACGACCAACTTCTCTTCAGGCATGACAATTGGGTTTTTAGTGTCTGGTTTCAAATGAAAAGCGAAACGAGAGCGGAGACAGTGATTAGTTCTACTTTGTATTTTGCAGAAGCGTTGAATTTGAAAGAAAGACGACATTTTGTTTTTTTTTATAAACACTCAAGGTTCCACATTTTTATTGGATTAACTTTTTTAAGGATTCGGGAAACATGTGAGTTAATTTTATAAGAGACAATATGTCTGTATGCTTAAATATGTGGTTCGCTCTTATTATATGAGTCGTTTAAAACCGGACCGACAACCTTTCTGGTTGCGAGGTCATTTTTTGTGGTCTGATTTAAGCGATCGATATTGCTCTCATGTACACAGGTTTGAGATTTAAAAACATAATATAGAGCTGTTTATTTGTGAATTACAAAGTAGTCCTACTATCCACTACTCAGTCGTCAGTAACAGACATTGACAGTTTTAGAACATCTGGATTTGATAAAATACCACTGAAGAGATAGTTTTAAATAATATAGCTTTTCAAACTATTTTTATGAGTAGCTAATAAAGCTTTTTATATTAAACTTGGTGGTGGCAAAGAAGTGTTTGCCGCACCTGGAAAGAAGTTACCGTCGCCTATTAATTTAATTTATTATTTTAATTTTACAACTATTATGTATAATCTGTTCTATTATAAATGAATAAAATTGAACTGTCTATTTGTAATTCCAAATTAACAGCTTCTCACTAAATACACGTAAAAGTATATACGATACTGACATAAAAATATATTTTTGTCTGTCTGTCCGTTTGATCCCTATAATCTCCGAAATTACTAGAGCGATTTTAATGGGACTGTTACTGGCAGATAGCTGATGTTAAAAGCAGTATTTAGGCGACTTTTATTTTAGAAAACGAATTAGGGTTTCTGTCAACTTTAAAAAGGAATTCCGAAATCATAAAATGTAAGCGTACATGCGTTCATCAAAATTACAGACTATTAGTAGGAAACGTGTTGCACAGGTTTATCGATATTCTATAGCGTCATTTGTGATTTGCTGTGATTTACTATCATTACTGCTTATATCATTACGTTTAACAGAAATAACCATCTTGAAATGATTATACTGTGGATTGAAAAGTCTCCGCTGAAATGCGATTTCATATTTTGATTCACGTAAATTGCGCAGGCTTATCGCTTGAAATAAACAGTCACTTTCAAAGTGATCAATAACCATGATAAAATAATATATTGTACTTACGGTACGAAATAAATTAAGTGGTTAGATCTTTATTATGTTAAAATTTTTTTAGAGTTTTTGTGACAAAAACGCGTACTGTCCGTCTGGTGGTAGAATTGTTGTAACTAGAAGCCTTAATAGCTCAACGGTAGAAAGGCCGACTTCGCTTCGTTAACGCGAGAATCCTGACCCCCTTGGGCTATTGTCGTACCCACTCCTAGCGCAAGCTTTGAGCTTATTTGGAGGGGCAATAGGAATATTAGTTATGCCTTGAAAAAGCATTGCTAATATTCTTTAAAAAAAAATAAAAATCCAACTCTACATAGTTGGAATACCAGAACGTATATGCCGAGCCAAAGGAAAAAAGGAAATGATATGAGGGGGAATAAGGAAAAAGGAGAGGACAAGTAGAGAAGCATTTTGGGCTTCAAATGTTTCACATTGAAACTTTCTTCGAGAATATGTAACTTCCACGATCTTGTAAGTCAATAATTGACACATATAAAAGGCTCTTCTACTACAGAATAAAATGAAACTGACCAAGTGCGTGTCGGGTTCGCACATTAAGGGTTCCGTACTACCGTAGAATAATAATATCAGGTTTCTTGTTTTTGTTATTTGTTACCATAGTGGCCATAGAAATACACAATCTAAGAAAATTCTAACTATTTGTCTATTACAGTTCATGAGATACAGCAAATAGCGTCAAAAATATTATTAGTTTTTTGTATGACCCCTTGTTAGGCCCTCTTTGGCCGCAGAAGTTCACTGTTTGGGAATATTTCAACTCTCTACCGGTTATGGTTCGTGAGATACAGACCGCGGACGGACGGAAGAACGGACGAAGAGCGGAGGCTTAGTAACAGGGTTCCGTTGGCAAACTTTGTGTACAGAATTATGATAAAAAAAAAGAAATCGATCTAGTTTAGCATAAACATTCTTAGAAATATATCTGTGACAAAGGAATGTATATACCTAATAACATGTCAGTCTCAGTGCACATGTTATATAAAAAACTCTACAAGTAAACATAAAAGCGAAAGATGTTATAAAAAATACTAAATGAATATTCATGTTTATTCAATTAGCCTTTATGTACTGTATTGACGTGGATGTAACATAAAACCCGTCTTTACCCGCTTCAATGCGCACGCTCTCTCCAGATTTCTCGAGCGGTATGAAATATGAACATTTTATTTGCATGCAAGTGCATTCAAAACCAATTATAACTAAGTACATCAGATAAGGTACATTCTAACCTCATGGAATGTTTGGAATTATTATCTGTAACAATTGGTACACCCATGGTGTTAGTCTCTTCTTTTGGAAAAAAACAACTTTTTAGAAATAAACAAAGTAAGGTTTAAAAATTAAAATATTGACCGTCGAATATGACTATTTTTGGACTATTGTTGACATTGAGAATTTCGTTTTAGTTAATTTTACGCTGATAACTAATTTTTTACTTCTTTGGAACTGTGGCGTTTTCTTTCTAAAGGTGCGACATATTCCTTAACAGCGTTGGGAAGGTCTTTGATTAATCACTCAGTGTCTTATAACAAGTGTATACCAACATACAATTTTATTATTTCATTGTTATCTATGTTTATTGTGTTTCATTTTTATCGTAAAATAATTATATTTCACAACTATAAGAACGAACCTTTAGAATAAAACAAAAACATCCAAATCCCTGAAGTATTTCGGACTTACTTATTTTTGGGGTGTAATACAAAAAATGTATCACGATGTTGCTCTGCAGTAGGCAGACTGACACGAAATAACTAAATATTGTTAAACTGATTCATTAAGAATGGCTTTTTGATTTTGTCTTGATTTTATACATAAATTGAATTCTGCTGTCTTTGTGGACTGAGCACAAAATAATTGGACCACAAAACCATAGACCGTTTGTGCTGAATTTACCAAAGAACACGAGCCAGTGTGTTATTTTATCTATATTTAATTATTTATGTTTCGCCAGTGGTAATTACATCAATTCACACGCATATTGATACAATAAGGTATTTTAAATACATTACACCTAAAACTTATACCTAAAAATAAAAAAATAAAATAAAATGCTTACAAACTACAAAAACCAAGTAAAAAGAATCATTGATTTAACATGCAGGATAAGATATATCCTTGCTCATAGAATAATTACAGTAAGTCTATGAGTATACCTCGCCATTACCAAGTTTTTATATGAGTCAGAAAAAATACGTATATTAAATTATTATTGTATTATAATTATATAAAAATTAAACATCGGAGTGATAATGCATTTAATCGATTTAGAGAGAATATAGAGATTGAATAGATTTAATTCTATTATGAATTATATTAGAAGCAACAGTGTTATGTATTTATAAAAATCTGAAGTACATTGTAAATAAAAAGGTTTGACCTATAAAGATATATAACAATGTACTTAACCTTTTTTCAAATAGTAAACCCTTCGGGAGTTTTTTCACAAAACCAAAACAAAAAGATTTTCCCATTATTCCATTTATATATTTTTATAATACCTAAGTGTAATAATTATGAAACTACTAATAACTGTTGATAAGAGACATGATATTTATGCCTCATTCAATAAGCATTTTATATGTAGAAAAAATAAATAATTATGTAAATCCTAACGTACACAATTTCTGCCTGTAAGGTGACTAATAGTCATAGTGGTAGACATTGTTTTAAAATATATAGGTTTTTTAATTAAACGTATTTAACCTTTTTTTTTTTAATAAAACAGTACAATTATGGAGATGAGCTTTTAAGCAAAACAGGTACACATGGAAATACATTAGTGTTTTTTATATCATGACGGTTAGCAAACAATCTAACTGTCCTCCTGATGTCAAGCAATCACCGCAACCTTTGAACGCTTGCAATACTTGAAGAATCACATGTGCGTTGCCAACCGAAGGGATAGAGATGAGGTCGGAAAAAAGGAAGAGATCTATTCCCTTCCTTTTTTGGTGTGGGAGATTGGTGTGGAATTTTGGCACTCTTATTATTTTATATTTTACGCCGACTTTCTTTGAGGGGGTTGTAGGTACGTCCCCGGTCGAGCCGGCCCATTTGGGCTGATGTCAAGCAATCACCGCAACCTATGAATGCTTGCAATACTTGAAGAATCACATGTGCGTTACCAACCGAAGGGATAGAGATGAGGTCGGAAAAAAGGAAGAGATCTGTTTTCTTCCTTTTTTGGTGTGGGAGATTGGTGTGGAATTTTGTGGCTCTTATTATTTTATATTTTACGCCGATTTTCTTTGAGGGGGTTGTAGGTACGTCCCCGGTCAAGCCGGCCCATTTGGGCTGGGAGAAGCATGGCCCTACTATTAAAAAGTAATGTACTAATATTAAATTTAATACCTATCGTAAAAATTGTTAATCCAAATCTTGTAAAAAAGTACTTAATTTTTTATTTCTTCTCGTCCCTGTAAAGCACTACTTCAATAGATTAATGCAACTTTATTTCTGAGGTCTTCAAGCCCTAGCCCTATAACTGAAAAGCCCCTAAACAGACTTATTTGACCACGAAATTTTTATTGATCTAATCTACCTCCTTACCAAGTATCATACGTATTGGACAAAAGTATCGTATCGTACAAATACAAACGCCGAACTGTTGAAGTATACAATTTCTTTTTTATGGTACACATTACTCTAAGCCAAATACTAAACTGAAGTGTCAATAGCTCAACGGTTAAAGGGCCGACTGCGCTTCGTTGAAGCGAGAGTTGCGGATTCGATCGTAATCCCCTTGGTCCATTGTTGTACCCACACCTAGCGCAAGCTACTTGTTATGGAGTAGCTATGTAAGCAATGCAAGTATTTATAATGGCTTGAAAAGGCACTGCTTATATTATTTTTTTTAAATATATACTAAACTCGATCGAGTGACTTGAACGTTGTAAACACAGCATTTTTATTCTTATGAGTCCAACTGTTTTCCATACGACATGCAGATGAGCTTGCGCGTGAGTCAGACCGTATCTTAGCGACTACCTTATCTGACACTGACCTTCTTGTGTATTGAAATTATTTAAAGAGTATTTATTTTTTCTTCAATTTGACACATAAAAAAACTGGGTTACGATTCTTTTATCAAATGTTTTTTCAAGATATTTCCCATTGTTTAAAAGTTTAATGTAGTAGAATTTGTACAAAAATGTACCTGTTAAAAATATTGTTACTTTAAAAAGTATTCAATAACTAAACAAAGTGCATACATACATTTATTGATGAGTGATAAAAAAAAGTTCCACAAGGTTAATTTAAAATGTTTTGAAAGTCTCGTTTTAAGGCCTCGAATAAATACATTTTTGTTTTACCTTGTAGTACATAATGTAATTTTATTGACGACGCTGTGGCGCAGCGGTAGCGAACCTGCCTTAAACGCCACAGGTCGCGGGTTCGATTCCCGCTCGGAGCATAATATGTTAGTATTAACCATGCAAGCATATTTTCCGGTCTGGGTGTATTTGTCCTTGTCATTGTGAATGTTTCCGGACCCCCAACACAGGATATTACTATCCTAATGGGGGCCGTTGAGTGTGCAGCGTTTATTTATTTATTTATTTATTTATTGTCTGCTTACACTGGTTACTTTATAACATAAATAATATATGTTTGATTGTTTCTTAATATAAAATAGAATTACTAAACAATTACACAGGGCGGTTACAACTACTATTAACATAATTACGTCTTCGTCCTATCATTATACCCGGTATTTTTTTTTATTTTACCCAGGGTCTGCTTATTATACTTATTCGGATTTGACAGGTTACTAGTATTTAATAGTTTTAGTTTTTACTTTTTACACGGAGCGATTGCCATCTGACCTCCGCAACCCTAAGGGCTAACCAGTAACTCATTGGCCAAGAGAAATTTACTTATCAAGAGTTAACGATTATTATCAGATGTTATTTGATAACAACCGGGACTGACAGCTTAACGTGCTCTCCGAGGCACGGATTTGACAGGTTACTAGTCTTACACGGAGCGATTGCCATCTGACCTCCGCAATCAATTAACGTAATTACATACCTACATAATAATATATAGTTACCTAACATTTTGTTTTGAATACTGTAAGCTAGCTGTGTCCGCGGCTCTGCTTGTGTTCTCACAGCCTCAAAAACGATACAGATATTGAAAGAGAACGGAGAGCTCTGTCAGTGAGAGCAAGTATGTTGGCTCGTAGGTTTTCAAGTTGTTAAAATAGCGTTAAAGTTACTTTGTTCAGAGCTTATTGTAAAACTTTTTACACGTGCAACCTATCGGCTCGATACTCTCAAAAATCTAACAATGCCCTCCGTATACAGTATAACAATGCCTTCAGGATGCTGACGGGCTTCCTCGTTTTTGTTGCTCCTAATAAAAACTATTATTATTATAATAAGAGCAGTTGTAATGTAATTATAACTAATATACCTTTTAATTATGAAAATATATAAACAATCGTATCTAATGGTATTATCAATTTGTATTGTATTTCGATATATTTTCGATTGTTTAGTAATTTCGATGTAAAATATAAAAGTAAAAATAGAAATTAGTTTCGCATTCATATAAGTTTCGTTATTGATTGAAAATAACAATAATACTTAATTGTTTTGTTAAAAAAACAACTGACTAGCTTCAACTGTCTAAATTTTAAGGTAATTAAAACACAAAAGTAATTAAATAATGTGTAAATACACTTAACGCAGGAAATTAGTTAATTAGATAAAAATAATATTTTGAAAAATTCCATTCAAAATCTCATCACATATTATATGGAACAAAAAAGTGTCATCGATATCGACTTACAGGCACCGAACTATTTCGTGAACTACAAACACGCAGACTGATAATTTAACCTCATCGTTTAGTAAGTTGGTTGGTTGGTAAACACATAACATAAGTTGGCACAAAAAAATAACCCGTGTATTAAGCTTATTTATTTTTTGTAAAGATGGACATGTGAAAAAAGTCGATAATCGGTATTTTTTAATTGTCGATTATTAATAAAAATATTGATATATCGATATTCGATAGTTTTGGTAGAAATGTGTCTGGTGATCTTTTTTTCAAAAGCAACAACTTCAAGTGCAGGTGCACTTGAAGTTGTTCTTAGAGATTTTGGTGTATAGGACATTTCCATGGTGGTGAACTTTTACCATAAAACTAACATGTCCCTTAACTACTCGCACCCTGAGAATTTGCATTTGGTTTTGAAAAAGTAAATCGAATTTTTTAAATATCGATTATCGGTTTATGGAGGTTAAAAATATCGACGATATTGTAGATTTTTTTCTAGTATCGATATTTTAATTTTATTAATTTTACACGCGCCTAATTTGGTGAACAACATTACACAATGACAGTAAAAAAGATAGGTACTTCGTCTATAGAAAAACAACAACAAAACACTTAAATCGTATCGTATTTTAATTTTTTTTTTTCTAAAATCTAGCTTAAATGTTGAGTAAAATTTCCACATACATTTTTGTTTACTATAAAGACCGGTTTGTGATCTCAAGTAGCATATCGTTTTAATTAAAATATATTTTAACGGCGAATAGGAAGTTGTTCCACTCGGCATGCAGCTGCTCCGTCGTCAACAGCGCAGGCGCCGCGTCAGTACGGGGCCAGGTGTTTTCAAAACACTCAATCACCAGTCAATGGCTTAAACCTACATATTTTAACGGTTAATAAACCGAAATATCTTTTGGATAAAAACATATTATTGACAACAAATATTAGTTTTAGGAAAAAACATAATAATTTTTTTAATTAACTGCTTTATACAAAAACGTGCGAAAATTATTAAGAAAAATGCTACTAGCTATTTTTTCTATAACACGAACAGTATTAGAGAAAAAAAGCATTAGTATAAGTTCCGTATTTAGTAGAACTATAGTATATGAAATATGAATGTCATGTATTTAAACTTTTTGACGCTTTACGTCTTTTCTTACGCTTTTACGTCGTAACTACTCTACCGATCATCATGAAATTATATACGTAATATCAGGGGCAGATACGGAGGGGAACAAACGGTTCTTATCACTCAGAAAAATAATATTGTTTATGTGGAATAGTAAAGCTTTTAGATGGCCTGAACATACAAGATTTAATATTAAAAAAAAAATTTAAATAGGTACATTGCGTTTAACCTTTTACGTAAACACGTCGGTTCTAAACGTACTTGATGCATTTTATCAGATTTTGCGATAAGTTATCACATTTTATCTATGAAGATCGATTGCCAATCACCCTAGTTCCAGTTTTGCGTTTCAATACATATTTATTAGATTCTGTGTTTAGAGTTGAACCCGGCTAGACTAGGTAAATGTATCAATATACCTAATAGTACATCTATTATTTGATTCGTCTCTAGAAGGATACTAAAAAAAATCGATAAATAACGGTTTAATAGTTTTTGGTATAAGTCAACATGTCTATTTAATGGTTTATTTAAAATACTATTAACAAACGTATAATAATAAATATTGTTACCGAAAATATTGTTTTTTATATCTAACATTTAAACAGTAGACGGGCTATATGCCTGAGAAATTAATTTAACAATAACAGTTCGTCGTTTTATTGTATGCAGTTAGCACTTTTAAGTGTGCTGATTTTAATAAAGACGGGTTATAATAAATATAGTCTAATAATGTTTCATATTTTTTATGTACTAATAAGTTAATTTAATTTCTAAATGTATTTTCTTTAAATATTTTATGAAGATGAAAAAAAAGGAAATACGAAATAAAGATTTTAATAATATTAATTTATTGAAAATAATTTAATTCTGTTTTTGAATTTGATATAGAAATTTGAACTTTATGGAATAGCTACATAATACATGCTGTGATTGCCTGTAAAAAGAAAAACAATTATCATGTATATTTAACTTATGTGTCTTTGTTTTATTGTTGCTTTTTCTGATAGTAATCCTAAGAATTAATTTATTCAATAAATAAATATGGTCAGAATGTCATTAAGACAACGTAATACACAGTCTGGAAGTTGTAGTGGATGTATGGATAAGTTCAACGCGAGCGAAGCTGGAAACTAGTTTCCAATCATTATTACTTTATGTAAAACAGTAAATATTTTTTTTACAAAATTAGTATCCAACGTTGATTTAAACTGTTAATTTTAATGTACAATTCAGAGACAAAACAAATCGGTCGTCTACCTGAAAATTTAACTATTTCAATTAAAATAACAGTAAACGAAAATCGATTAGCTGATTTTTAAAAATAATTGAACTCGAGATATTTTAAATCTTTTTTACTTGTTCTGAGGTAAGTTATTTCTGATACTTATAAGAGGAGTGAAAAATCTCTACTTAGTAATCTCGAGAATTACATGACACGAATGTCAAAGCGTCGATTTATCAAGTTTTTGCCGTGTCTAGTCAAGAACGCTACAACGATGCGTATCACCATTTGCGTGTAGCAACATACTAAGGTGGTATTACTATGGGCATGTAAGGATACAATCTTCGCATCTTCAAGCTCAGAATAAATCTATTTTTACTCCAGGCAAAGAGCCTAGTTGCACGAGTCGAGTCAACGACCAAGCGATGCAGCGCCACGGTTAATTTTTTTAAAAGTCATTGCCCTCGTAAATGTACATCAAGCACAACGAACATTTATGTACGGTTAATGTGTCAGTAATGATCGAAATATTATGTGATACGATAAACTTAATTGCATACGATAATTTAACCCGGAACCTAATACGCATCCTTGTTACTCACAAGCCGTTGCTAATCCTAATATGAAAAGACCTACTTTACAAAGAGAAAGTGAACCCAGAGGAATACACATATTCATAACTATTCTATTATGCTAGAAAACTGGTGTTCGTTGATGTCTAACGTACGTTGAGGTGACGTATTTGTTTTAAATAATAATGATTCTTTTCAAACACACTTGAACTTGATGTCTAATATTAATTTTTACTATATAGTTTCTACAGTTGTATATCGGTATATATAAAACATGATTGAAGTTACTTTATGATAATTTTATATTGTCATAAATAAGTTATTCATTAATTTAAAAATTTGCATTTCCGTTAACAGTGTGTGTAATTAACATAATAAATACTTTTTCATTACATACATTATAAATTATTCTGTATTCTCATTTGTCTATCAAAGTATGAAAATGGATATGCTATTATTATTTAAATGCCGCACGAGTAATGAGTTACCGGTTACGGTTACGAAGTGTACGATAAAGTGAACAAAGCACGGACGTTATACGATTTTCGGTCATCCGTTTATGCTACACTTATAAGGCTTCATCGAAATAATGGTATACAATGCAGATTGCTGTCCTGCTTACTCATACGTGTTCGTCCCTTACGCACACGTCTACGTCATCGCAGAAACCAGCCAGCCAATTGACCGGTATACAGTCAACCTTCAGTTTTTCTTTTATTTATAACTCGCTTTGCCTGACTAAGTTATGCTTCGTTTACAATATGCAAGTTACTGACGGGCTTCAGTAAATTCTTTAAAGAGCTTGCCTGTGTCTGTGTAATATTAAAATATGTAATTTAGTAAGTTTAAATTTTTAAGTAGCTATATTTATATGCCTGATTGGAAATATACTTCAGTCATTGTCTAAACAATTATAAGGTTGTATTCAAAGCCATTGAGGCAGAGCAATGGACAGCATATTCTAATCTAATATTTTACGCCACTTGTGCCATAAAATATTTGAAATTTTATAAGTTGATGGCCACGACAAAATAGGGAAAAAGAGCTGGACACCGTTGTGGCGTTGTGGGTAGCGAGTCTGCCTTAAGCTTCGACGGTTGCGGGTTCGATTCCCGCTCGGAGCAGATGTTTGTATTAATCGTACAGGCATGTTTTCCGGTCTGGTTGTGTTTGTCCTTGTCATTGTGAATGTTTCCGGACCCCCGACACAGGATATAATTATCCTAATGGGGGCCGTTGAGTGTGTAGCGTTTATTTATTTATTTATTTATTATTTATTTATTTTAGAGTTGTTTTGTACGACGAAACCGAAACATGGTAAACGTTCGAATCCGATACTGACGAATCGACATTTTGGGACTTTTGTATTTACTTTACCTTACTTTTGTACTTTTGATGCTGTATTTTTATATGTTACCAGTTAGAAGTTTCCTATTTTTGCCAACACCAAACGCGATTATCAAATTTATCCATCTTTCCCTTTTGCCACATACAATACTACTGAAAAAAAAAAACTGAAGACCTTCAAAAGATTGGAATTCAACACACTCACAAGCAATTATTTCTCGGTGTTGGTACCAGAAAAAATGGCACACAACAGAAATGATACAAAATTACAATCACACGTTCACCTTATACGAATGACAGAATTCGTAGTTTCAAGCAAGTAAAAACACTACCTATTCATGCAGGATAAATCTATACAAATAAGTTATGTTATTTAATGTGTCGTGTGGTAAGAAATCAAATTTAAACAACTAGTATGTAAAAAGCAAACTGATCTAAACCTTCGTCAGTAACTGGAATCTCAAGTCAGTGTAAACGCAGCATAATGCGGTTTAATGAACGGACCGTGATGGCGGCGGCGCGCGGAGCCAACAGAGTGCGCAGTCGGCCTCGAGCTCTAGGCGGCGCGCGCGCAACATACATACATTAGTGAAAGGACGCATGACTCATACTAAGCCCAGACATGAACGAGTACGTCGAGTACGATTGGAGACTGCATCAGATGCAAAATGAACGCCTTTGTGACGTGTCTAGAAAAAGACTTACAGACGGCGACAGGCAAAGGGCGCTAGATGGCCTTAAAGAAGCAGTAGATTCAAGTCTCAACTTAGCCCTTCGCGACAAAAGTCGGTGTCAAGACGACAGCTTCTTGCGGCGGTTTTTGTACGCGCGAAAACATGATGTTCAACAAAGTTTCGAATTACTAGTTCGCTATCATCAACATCGGCGTGAGCATCCTGATCTATGGGCTTCAGCGGATGGTGGTGTTCTGCGGGCTCTCGCCGATGGACTGCCTGGCGTGTTAACGCAACGTGACAGGCGCGGTCGCTGCGTGCTTCTCATGTTTGCTTCTAATTGGACACCACACGCATGCCCGCTGCTTTCTGTGTTTAGAGCTCTGCTTCTTACATTGGAACGGACCATCGCAGAACCACAAAATCAAGCCAATGGATATGTTATTATAGTTGACTGGACAGAGTTTACATTCAAACAATCGTGTAGTTTACAAGCAAAAGTTTTAAAAATGATGATAGACTGTTTACAAGATTGTATGCCTGTGCGTTTTAAAAGTATACATTTTATCGGCCAACCGTGGTATGTGGAAACAGCTCTCGCAGTAATAAAACCTTACTTGAAAGCGAAAACGCGGGAAAGAATTATGCTTCATGGAAATAATTTGTCCACATTACACGATTCGTTACCCCTAGACATTTTGCCTGCTGAATTAGGCGGAGAAGGACCCTCTTACAATTCGGAAACATGGCTTCAAGAATTCTGTCGTTGTGAGAATATAGATCCAAAACCGGTGCCCATAGTAGCAACAGCTGCTCCGGTTGATAACGATCTCCCAGCCGCAAAAGTTAATAAAGCTTATAAACAAAAAGACAGTCCAAACTTTTCATTTCATGGAAACGAAAAAAGTGCAAAGTCTGAGTTACTCCGTGATAAAGATTGACTGTGTCGTGTGTTGCCATCCAACATGGATGCATTGGACAGCAATGTCGGGCCGCCATCAGGGCGTGTCGATTCATATTTAGTACGAGTTTAAACGTGCTTGCATTTTGTGATATCAAGTGAATTACTAATTTATTACAATATTCCATTGAATAGACAAAATCGAAAGTGTCAATTGTATTGATATATTGTTTCTTCAAATGTGGCCTTAAGCTTTTTTTTTGTCTTCGATCAATCAAATGTTATTTCGACCTTGTTATGGCCGATTTTATATGAGTCAGCCAGGTGTTTATATGGTGGGAGATTTTATTCAAATTATCCCCTGCGCTCACCTAAAGTTGCGCGAGCGCATGTAACGGTTTATAAATTTTAAATTCGAATAAATTGTATCATCACATTCACTATGCACAAAATATTTATATATATATGGAACTTTCATAACAATGATATTTATTTCATAATTAATCCACACATATTAGATTCGACATGTGTAACTATTTTCATAAGACTTATGACAATACTGTACTAAGATGATTTAGACAAATATGCTTTCATAATTTTTGCGAGGCTTTTTGCGCATTTACTATTATTTAAGCTGTAAGTTTTGATGTTGATATAAAAAAATGTAAATTAGTGATATTTTTATAAGTTTTGGTGCATGTTTAAAAAACCAGTATTATGTATATTGTTATTGACAACTTCTGAAATGAGTTAAAAATTTTAATATGTCTCCTCTCGTTCACAAAAATGCTCTCTTACAACTTGCTTCGAATGAGATAATTTTAGTTATTACTGATCCGTCCACTATGAGATTACATAATCTAGAACGAGTTCCACTATGGCATTGACCAAGAGTATATTAAGTAGATATTATTATATCTTGAAAATATCATTATCTAACATGATATTCCGGATCTGATATTATAACATAACATCAATAAATATTATGGATATAAAGAAATTACTTGTTTTAATTACTTTAAAATTATGAAATCATACATACCTAATTTAATTATAAACTATAGTCTGAATTGATATAATTGGTCATCCAAAAAAATTCTTCAGACGCGAGTTTTTGATTTTCACATTTCTATAAATTGCAATATATGTCTTATGCACTGTAAACCTCAAATGCGTGAAAGGAAAATTCTTATATTAGCATACCTATTTAGTTTTGCATTATTACACTATAGTGATATTGTTTAATTACAATAGGTAATTCTGTAAGTAGGTACTTTCAAACCCGTAAAGATAACGGTGTAGTATCGTAATAACCTTGAAAGTTTAAACATTTTAAGATGGAATGAATTTTAGGTTTTAAGGGCGCGTTTACGTATTTGACGAAAAATAGATGTATTTCGATCTAATTTCCGACAAAATCAAAGTAAATTAAATGGAACTTTTAATTGCTATGAATAGATCAGGCCTTTATCTTTAATAACGCTGTAAAAAATATGAAATTTTCTTATTAATTTTTATAGTAAAACCGATTTTCCGGAGCCTCTTCACACCAAATTAACGATATCGAGCTGAGTTTAGGTAGCCTTTTAAACTATTTCTTAGGTGATATCAATTTAAAAAAAATACCTCTAATAGTAAGACATGTTCAACTCAAACCCTAGGAAGAGATATTTATAATAATACGACACATTAGCTCAGAAAAAATAAATATCAAATGTATCTTTTTCACATATTTTGCTTCTAAAGTTGTACCTTAAGCTGTTGCATTAAGGCCTATTTTGTTTGATGACTGCCATGATTTATTGTTCAAAATTTTCTAGTAAAATATTAGTCGGCGCTGAGACGCCTTCGTGAGTGGACGCTATGTCGCTTGTAAGCAGGAGGTTATATTAAATAAGATCGCTAAAATATAATATTATATAGAAAAAATTTACTATAACTACAACTCTTGATACTTTATTTTAAGGATAATTTGATAAATATTTTTTTTTTTAGAGATTAAAAATTCTAATTCGTCTTATACTTATTGCTCAGACCTTAAGGTATACATACCTGACTGCTAGTGGAAGTCTCGGATGATTGTAGTTTTTTTGCCGTGTTTGGGCTCGTTACTATGAGACCTTAACAACGAACTTGTTGGAGTGACCTGAAGGTCTACTCCGATGACTGATACAGGATCTGCAGCATGAGTAGGGTTATGTGTGCCGTGTTCGGGCTCTATTTGTTAGGTACGGTGAGACCTTACCTCCGAACTTGTTGGAGCGACCTGAAGGTCTACTTCGATGACTGCTACAGGATCTGCAGCATGAGTAGGGTTATGTGTACCGTGTTTGGGCTCTATTTGTTAGGTAAGGTGAGACCTTACCTCGAACTTGTTGGAGTGACCTGAAGGTGTACTCCGATGGCTGATACAGGATCTGCAGCACGAGTAGGGTTTATGTGCCGTGTTTGGGCTCTATTTGTTAGGTATGGTGAGACCTTACGTCCGAACTGGATGGAGTGATCTGAAGGTCTACTCCGATGGCTGATACAGGATCTTCAGCACGAGTAGGGTTATGTGTGCCGTGTTTGGGCTCTATTTGTTAGGTACGGTGAGACCTTACGTCCGAACTTGTTGGAGTGATCTGAAGGTCTACTTCGATGACTGCTACAGGATCTGCAGCATGAGTAGGGTTATGTGTACCGTGTTTGGGCTCTATTTGTTAGGTATGGTGAGACCTTACCTCCGAACTTGTTGGAGTGACCTGAAGGTCTACTTCGATGACTGCTACAGGATCTGCAGCATGAGTAGGGTTATGTGTACCGTGTTTGGGCTCTATTTGTTAGGTAAGGTGAGACCTTAACTCCGAACTTGTTGGAGTGACCTGAAGGTGTACTCCGATGGCTGATACAGGATCTGCAGCACGAGTAGGGTTATGTGTGCCGTGTTTGGGCTCTATTTGTTAGGTATGGTGAGACCTTACGTCCGAACTGGATGGAGTGATCTGAAGGTCTACTCCGATGGCTGATACAGGATCTTCAGCACGAGTAGGGTTATGTGTGCCGTGTTTGGGCTCTATTTGTTAGGTACGGTGAGAGCTACGTCCGAACTGGTTGAGTGATCTGAAGGTCTACTTCGATGACTGATACAGGATCTGCAGCACGAGTAGGGTTATGTGTGCCGTGTTTGGGCTCTATTTGTTAGGTATGGTGAGAACTTACGTCCGAACTTGTTGGAGTGATCTGAAGGTCTACTTCGATGACTGCTACAGGATCTGCAGTATGAGTAGGGTTATGTGTGCCGTGTTTGGGCTCTATTTGTTAGGTACGGTGAGAACTTACGTCCGAACTTGTTGGATTGATCTGAAGGTCTACTTCGATGACTGCTACAGGATCTGCAGTATGAGTAGGTTTTGTGTACCGTGTTTGGGCTCTATTTGTTAGGTACGGTGAGACCCAACGTGCAAACTTGTTGGAGTGATCTGAAGGTCTACTTCGATGACCGCTACAGGATCTGCAGTATGAGTAGGGTTATGTGTGCCGTGTTTGGGCTCTATTTAGGTACGGTGTGACCTTTGCCTCCGAACTTGTTGGAATGACCTGAAGGGGTACTCCGATGACTGATACAGGATCTGTAGTACAAGTAGGGCTATGTGTGTCGTGTTTGGGCTTGTTTTGTTAGATATGATGAGACCTTACCTTCGAACGTGATGAGTAGACCTTCAGATCACTCCAACAAGTTTGGACGTATGATGAGACCTTACCTTCGAACGTGATGAGTAGACCTTCAGATCACTCCAACAAGTTTGGACGTAAGGTCTCACCGTACCTAACAAAAAGAGCCGAAACACGGCACACATAACCCTACTCATACTGCAGATACTGTAGCAGTCATCGAAGTAGACCTTCAGATCACTCCAACAAGTTCGGACGTAAGTTCTCACCGTAACGCAACAAATAGAGCCCAAACACGGCACACATAACCCTACTCATACTGCAGATACTGTAGCAGTCATCGAAGGAGACCTTCAGATCACTCCAATAATTCGGATGGTAAGGTCTCACCGTACCTAACAAATAGAGCCTAAGCACGGCACACACATAACCTTCTCATACTGCAGATCCTGTAGCAGTCATCGAAGTAGACCTTCAGATCACTCCAACAAGTTCGGACGTAAGATCTCACCGTACCTAACAAATAGATTCCAAACACGACACATATAACCCTACTCATGCTGCAGATCCTGTATCAGTCATCGAAGTAGACCTTCAGATCACTCCAATAATTCGGATGGTAAGGTCTCATTGTAACTTCCTAAACGATCACAAGCACGGCACACATAGCCCTACTCATCTTGCAGTTACAGTAGCAGTCGTCGAAAAACATCATCAGGTAACTCCATCATGCTCAGGGTAATATCCTATTAATTTTTTTTTTTATTGACGACAATAAAAAAATATTCATATAAAACATTTTTATTACCTATAAATAACCTTTAAATAAAAATAATACAAATAAGAAAAAAATAGTTTTTACAATATTTATGTACACAAAATATACAAAACAAATATGACTATTTATTACTTACTAACATTACAACGTATAAAATATACCCAAAAAAAAATTAAACATTTAAAGTCTCAAAATTAGTTTACCGTTCATTATTCCCGCCGATCACAGTCGTGCGCTTGTGTGATCGTTTCGTGTGAATGTAGTAGTGCGATTCGCTACCTATCTATTTTGCAAACGCGTCCTTAACAATAAAACCCTAGAATGACAGAATTTATAGTATTCATAATTTCGTAAAAATAATGCGCCAAAATACACCCAAAATCGTGTTATAAATTGTTTAAAAAGACCTAATGATATAAAATACAAATATTTATAAACTAAACCATTTGTAAAATGAACCTAATCGCTTTCGATGTGTTTTCCGGATTTCTAAAGTACCTACCTAAGTAGTTGATCGTGAAGCGTTAATTATGAACATTTAAAGCAGGACGTGTACCCGAGTATCTATAAATGTAGAAAATTCCAAATTGATCATCATAAATGGTGATAATGAAAGCTGAACGAGTTCTACACAAGTTATGTTTAAACATACAAATAACTCAAATAAGTAAATTGGGTCCATCAATAAAACACGACTAACTGCGCTAATCACATTGCATTCCGTATTGTAGGTCAATAAAATTCGTAATTATCACTTACGTAAGTCGGATTTACCTTTTTAATATGAATCTGTATCATCATTCCTTTCGAAAAATAGAACAATTTTTTAATGGTTTAGTTTATAAGTTGGAAAGTTTGAAATATGTGCATACTTAATTATATCAGTTAAGTTTACTAATCCAATAACCTATTTTTACATTAAATAATAATTAACGTATTTTACATATTGAACAATTGCTAGTATTTAATTAGAAAAATTACGCCATTGTTTCCATGAAATTTAAATGAACTAATATTTCTTGCGAAATAATCGTCGATGTCAGATTTAGTCCGAACGAAAGTCACGTGTAAAGAGATTAAAATATTGGTAACTGTAAAA
Source organism: Hestina assimilis (assembly GCA_023373885.1). Taxonomy (NCBI): domain Eukaryota; kingdom Metazoa; phylum Arthropoda; class Insecta; order Lepidoptera; family Nymphalidae; genus Hestina; species Hestina assimilis. The sequence continues at coordinate 9,900,972 of CM041754.1, forward strand.
TGCACCATGAATGCTTGAATGCATTTCATCGATATTGAGTATAAGTATTACAACGAATCGCTGAATCATTTAACTTTCTTAATAATTACGACTTCGGACAGATTGTGTAATACATTTTATTTTAAAGGATAGAAGCGACTATGATATGAGTTTTCAAATATAAATATAATGGCAAGATTCATATTGTGATGGTACTGACTACTGAGTGACATGTTTATTATATGGCACAAATGGTCGGTCACAGTTTATGAAGCGCGCAGTAGACAATGGCCAATGATTGTAGCACAAAAACAATAGTGACTATATTACAGCTTTTCCAAGGACTCATCTTCATTTGTTTTACTTTATTATCATTTAATAAACTATTACAAGAATGTATATTTCATTTATTTAAGGCTATAATTACTTGGAAATTAGTACTTTATCAAAACACGTGATAGATTTAGGTACTGTTTTTAGGTTTTATTCAGTAATAAACCTGCTAATAACTGTAGGCCGTGTTTTCCGGTGATAGGTTTGCGTTTTTTCTAGCAAGCAATCTAGCATTTAAAAGCTAGCTTCTAACTAAAAACTTCAAATATTTTGGAATTATTAATATTTGCTGCCTTTAGTACATTTATACTAAGAATAGTTTTGAATATATAATATAGGTACCCACATTGGTATAACATCGTTTACCTGGACGTTTCCGCACATAAAAGATAAGTACTGGCGGTTATCAATATGACAATAATAGTCGATAAGTCAAGTCACATACCCTAGATTGGCCACGGACCACATCCTGAGCAAGGCAACAATCGTTTTGCAAAGAAAAAGTATTTTCCAATCTTAGTATTATTCAATAGTAGACAAAACATATTATTAGATCAAATACTAAATATATATTACTATAAAACTACTATTGCCGCACAAATATATTTTTTATAAAAACAAAAATTCATTTAACTAATTCATTTTCTCGAAAATGGAATCCATAATTAAGTTCATTTCTTTATAGAAATTTTATTCAGACAAATTATAAAGTCCCTAGTGAAATAAAAGACGAATAGGCTCCCTACGTTCACCTCACGTGAGTCACGAGGCGCGTTTCCGCTGCGCGCCCAGCGGAAGGTACCTACCTATTGACACTTAATATTTTAATCCTTTGCAAAGCCATCTAATGGTCTGCTAATATTATGCACTACGCAGAATATGTATTTAGCTGATGCTAAATGCTAATCATAAAATCTTTTTAGTAGTATCAGGGCTTGCTGTTTTGGTCACGAATGGTCTTGCTCAATCCATAATGTGATCCATAAAATATTGATTTTAAGTAGTTGTATATTCATTGTTGCGTTTCCGTTTCGTTCTATGGTGAGAGTTCCTCGTCTTTCTCACTTCTCTCTTACCTCTCCTCTCAGGTGACAACGCAATGACACAACTGGTATTAGGTACTGTTTACTGGATTTCATTAACTGGTTCCCTGTCAGGTATTCAGCCTATGCTTGTTTTCACTTTAGTGGTACAGGAAAAAATCAATGATTTATATATGCTCCAAGCAAGATTACTTTTGTTCGATGTCGTTTCAATGTGAAATTTATTTTTCAAAGAAAGCATGTTCAGGGGAAATATGATAATCGCAATGGTATCGACAGATAAGATAAACAATGTATTTTAGCATTCCTTATCATTATTTCAATATAGGTAAAGCTAGTTCACCATAATCTGCTTGTCGACGATGTAATAAGTCCTTCTTCAAACACAGATCTTCCATAGCGTAACATAACATTTAATTCTATATCTTCAAATGCCGTATAAATATGCGATGGCTTGACCAAATGGGTGTACTAATTTGAGTTTAGTTACTATATTGTATATGCTTGCATGGCTCTACAATTGTTTTTTTTATTATTTAAAGGTACTTTAAGCATCTTAATTTCCGTAAATATAGCATTTATATTATATATTGGCAAAATAATAATATAATATATGTATATTCCATCTAATGTGTTTCGTTCTTTGTGTATGGTAACGATATTGTCTTACTTGCAATTTGAAACTTATTTTATCCTTAACTCTTGCGTCTTAGCAGATAATAGATTTTCAATTTGTTCTTTTAGACAAATCTGTTCAAAAGCATAATTACATTTATTCCTTTTATTTCATGAACTTATACCTAGATACAATTTAAATACAGCTGGGGAGCTCCTTTTAAGAAATGTAGTTAACTTGTATGTTTTATTTTTATAAAGAATAAAAAATTAGGCAATACTATTTCAAGTTATCCCCTTATTAGACTTTCCAAATAATGTCATGCTAGGAGTGGATGCGACAATAGCCCAGGGGGGTCCGGAACCAACCAGCAACACTCGCGTTAAAGGAGTATATTCGGCTTTTAACCGTTGAGCTATTGAGGCTTCATTGTCAGTATATTATACTAAACATGTTTTGCGTTAAAGACTTCCATTATTACGCAATATTTTCCTGAACAAAGAATATAACTCAGGATGAATGGTCTTTATAGTAACTGTGAAATGATCTCATTATGTTGCAAAATATACGTAGTTATGTTAATGTTTCTAAACTAGAAACTTTTGCTAGTGTTGGGTTTTAACTAATGTTCAGATTAACATATTTTTTTTAATATACGGTTAATGTGATACAGGGTAAAATTTATTGAGCCCACTTCTGATGAAGTATTAAACCATAGTCCGGCTTCACAGAAGCACCCTAAGCACTGAATCAATAGCATTCGTAGGGGCGAGGGCTATCCCTTTTACATGACCGGGTGTCCGTACACGGCTTGCAAGCCGGTGACGCTGTCAAGGCCATTGGGCCAGCAGCAGAAGGAGGAAGGTAGTATATTTCGTCCTCATAAAATCAATTTTGATAATTGTTAAATGCGGAACATTACTGGGTTTAATTCAGTATGTAATTCTGTAACGTGTGTGTTCTTTCTAGGGCCCCCAAGCCAAATAGCGAAAACGAAACTTTTATAATTCTCTCTGCCCGTATATCTGTGTATCACATTTACTTGAACATGCATTGATATCAAAATCAGGAAAAAATAAGATATTTTTGGTTATCACTTCACAGATTTCATACTACACGAATTAAAAAAAATCCAATGAATATTAGGGTGAAAGATATCTTATGTAGCAGGAGAACTTTAGGTAGGTCTTCAAAAAAATTAAGATTGTGTAATGTTCTTTTTTTACTTATATCAGTCGTTTGTAGTGGGGAGATAATTTGCGTATCTACATCAACTGTAAGCTGTGTAGTTTATGGACTATGGAATGGAAAATTCCGAGAAAAAAAGGGAATTTAATAAATACTTTCAACAAACATTGCTTAGAACGAGACACTTTATGCAGTTTTCTAAATTGAATATTATAAAAAATTATATTTTCATTTTGAGTTTAGGTACTGCAGAGGAACTTTTATTATTATAATATCTATATATAAAACTATGAAAAACAAACTTTTTGCTGCTGATACAATTTAAATTAATATTGCATTGTTGTGTTCCCTATATAAGGTCGTATTAAAAGGCTGAGTGCGTGACTCAGCCTTTTAAAGTGGTCTGCTATAATATTACATTAAAAATTTGTTGTTGTCCGCTTAAATGTAAGATTGTTTCTTTTATAAAGTAATTTATTATGATCAATTATATAAAAAAGTAATGAGCTGTCTACATACAAATGACAATATTCAGGGTAATTGAACCTGGAATATTGAGTGCAGGCAGGTGGTCGAAACGACGCATCAAGGCAGTTGCAATCACTGAAATAACTATGATTTAACGTATTTTAGTATGTTTAATATCCACTTATGTTACGTATGTTTTATTGAATTGATACAGTACAGTATACAGTTATTCTCATTCAGTACAAATGCTAAACAAAAAATCTATAGTATGATTTATTTCAGTAGCTACGTAAAATCCAAAAACTTTGTTAATATGTGATGGAAATTTGATATTGATTGATAATAATGTTTATAATGTATTCATTGATTTTATTTAGCCGTTATTTCATTTCTTGTTTTATTTTTTTGAAGTTATACTTCTTTTGGCACGTTAGGGAAAAATGATGAGAGTAAAGTTTTACGATGCGCGCGCACACCGTCAAAAAACCGACACCCTGAAGTTAGCTATAGTCAACAATTTTTTGTGATATTTAAATAAACTTTATTTAACTAGATAATGCGTTATAATAACATTTAAATGTATCAAATACCTTTTTTCTATTGAAAAGATTTTTATCTTGTCACGCCAAAGAAGTATAACTTCTAACGCGTGTTCATAAGTACAAACACACTTTTTTATTTTTATTTCGTTCATTTTCTATAGAAGTATAACGTTTATTATTGGAACTTAGATATATCTGATGAGTGTTGAAATCGGGCATTATATTTTGACCTAAATTTATTATATTAATGGGGAAAGTTTTATAAATATTCAAGAAACTATAGTTGATTGTATAGTATATATATGTTGATCTTGTATGTATATATGTTGATCTTGTATGTATTCTGTAAATATTAATATTTTACATCTTTATTCTCTTTTTATATATTTTCTTTATGTGTAATGTTCTTCGTCTCTTATTACAGATAGAATTTTGTGGGTGTCTGAAAAGTTTATATAATACTTGTGAGTAAGCATACCGTGGTTTGTGGTCATAACTTGAGAGTTGAGATGTATATCGCCTTTAATATAACCGCAAAACGATCATGTTATCCGTTATGCAAGTTCATAAAAGTAAACGTGACTTTAGTTAATTGTTTTATTATAATGTTTTTTTTTTAATTATCACTATACATTTCCCTTTAGCACTATATTAAATTACCGCTAATTGTGTTCTAAATAAGGTTTAATTCTGATTATACTAAAATAGGATTAAGCCGCTTATGCCACTGGCGTTAGTAAGGTATCGTATTAGTGATGGCTTGTACGAGAACATTTATCGTGTTTAGATATAAGTGTACCTTAATTGTATTCGCATGTTTCATAATATAATATCTTTTGTGATTTTTTTGCAGGTAATAAATAGACATTACATGCAACGGCCACCATTAAAATAGTATATCTTGTGTTTGGGGTCTAAAACCACTACAGGAAGCACAAGCAAAACCTTCCATACCAAAACATCATTAAAAATATTTGGCCAGAGTGAAGTTCGATCCGAGCCTGAATCATAGGCTTCGGAGATAGAGGTAGAAAATTCTCGAAGCCTAAAGAATTAGCCGGACAAAGAGGAGGCAAATATAAACGAGATAAATTTTAAACACAAATTAAGCACTCGAAAACTTAGAAGTGCTCGCCCGAATTTGAACCAGAAACGTTCTGTTAAAGTAGACGTTTTCTATCCATTAGACCATCTCGGTTCCGAAGTCGATTGTGGTTTTTGTTAGGCTCAAGTAATCTTAAAAAGTGTTACAATGAGAAACAGATAATACTTTTGGGAGAACTATTCAAACTCCGTTACTGACACATTTGTTTACCGTTTATTGCATATAGGCTGCCTTTATTGCGGTGTTCAGGTAAGACTGACTCATTTTAATTAGAGGCAAATGAGATAACATCACAGGTCTGAATGTATGTATACAGTGCAACTGCATTGTAAGTAGCTTGCTGAATGCCACTAGCATTGCTAATGCCTGAAGATAGATAGAGAGGTGACGATTTACCATTTAGGAATTCTAATCAACTATCTTACGTCATATTCTGTTCAATCTCAATCTTTTCCTGTATGAAAAGCAGAATCTTGTGTATTTGACAATAAAAAGCATGCTTTTTCAAGATATTTGATTGTTACAAATGTATTTTACAAGTTCTAGGACAAGACCTCATGGATGTTAAAGTTAAGCCTAAGTCGGTCACCAAACCAAAACTGCTAAAGAAAATTATGGAAAATATAATTACTTATAAATTTTTGTTGTTAATACAGATATAATTAATTTCCTATTTGGCATTTATCGCCTTGTGCATCTTATGAACTTATTTTTTTATTGAATATAATTGTTTTCTTCATTTATGTCCAAAATATTTACAACATATTTTTAGTAGCGGAAAATATTGCGCAAATATGCGCATTAGATAGCTTTGTAATATTCAACATTTACTACGGAGATAGTTTTAGAAATCGTAAATTTTTATTTCTGCTATTATTTGAATCGTAAAAAACGATCAGGTAAATCTTGATTGGCTCGCTGAGTCAGAGCCTAAACTCGAAACAGTAAAGTCGGAAACATTATTGTGTATATTTCAACACGATTTCAGCAGATTACAAATCCTACTAATATTATAAATGCGAAAGTGAATTTGTTTGCTTGTGACACTTTCATGCCCAAGCCGCAGAAACGATAATGAAGATTTTTATATAGATATAGAGATAACCATGGAAACAATTATAAGCTGTTTTTGTCAAGAAAATAAAATTTAAAGGAGGTGAAATAGGTAGTCTATAGCGTAAGTTCATGGCGAAGAGATAGGAAATGACATGGGGAACAAATAATATTTATTGACGACGTTGTGGCGCAGCGGTAGCGAACCTGCCTTAAACGCCACAGGTCGCGGGTTCGATTCCCGCTCGGAGCATAATATGTTTGTATTGACCATGCAAGCATTTTTTCCGGTCTGGGTGTATTTGTCCTTGTCATTGTGAATGTTTCCGGACCCCCGACACAGGATATTACTATCCTAATGGGGCCGTTGAGTGTGCAGCGTTAAAAAAAAAAAAAAAAATATTTATTGTAATATATTATAATATATACCTACTACAAAATTCTTAATTCACGGGATAAAGCCGCAGAAAGACACTAGTGATTTTTTATCATCACATATACGTGCAATTTAAAAATATATATATTATAAATTATTATTATTCATATACTTAATATGGATATAAATCATAAGTATTTAGATATTTTTATGTTTCATAACGGCTTTGCTTATGCAACAACTTTTTTTTAAAGAATATTAGCAATGCTTTTTTCAAGGCATTACTAATATTCCTATTGCCCTCCAAATAAGCTCGAAGCTTGCGCTAGGAGTGGGTACGACAATAGCCCAAGGGGTCAGGATCGAACCCTCGACTCTCGCGTTAACGGAGCGAAATCGGCCCTTCTACCGTTGAGCTATTGAGGCTTCAACTTTACACACTTTTCTTGTAAGATGTACATGTAATGATGTCATTATAAAAAATGTGTTTTTTTTATCAAATCTGTAGTGTCGAAACGAATTTAGTTTTAAACGTTGCTTACGTTTAATATAAAATGATGATTTCACAGAAGTTTTCCTTATTTCATTGTGGTTAAAACTTTGAAAGGTTCAAAAGTAAAAACTTAATGCTGTACTATCGCTTAAGTTCGATCGTTGAACTGTACAAGAGAAGCCTACACGCTTGATGCTGGTTCAGGTTCAAGGTAATTACGTGACAACAATAGTTTGTGATCACAATTGATTGCGTTCCCCGAACCAATGACAAGGTGTTTCATGTACACACGGCTTCAATCCACAAGCTGATTAGATACCATGCTTTTGCCATGTCATTGAATTGTCATTGATGTTATTTTATACATGGTAAGTGTATAATCGTCTTTATATAGATAGGTAGTTCATGATAGTAAATTATAGTTAATGATAATAGAGTTGCGTTTTTTATTATTGTTATTTTTTTATTTTGCAAAACTATATTTATTCCTTAATCTCAACGACTATCAGAACACTAGATATATTATTTTTTTTTTAAATTCATATTGCACACACAAAATAATTAATTACAAAACAAAATGTTAACAATGTGTACAAGTGGTACAAAGGAGGCCTTATCACTAAAAGTGATCTCTTACAGGCAACCTATTAACGTAAAAGAATCTTCAGTCTGCAGGGCTGCGAATTGTACAATTTGTGTATATATGCTATATTAGTACACACAATATAATCATAAATATTATTTTAAACAACACAACATATAAAATGTGTGTTGTTTCAGCTTGAATGGGCCTCATTACCTCCAGGCATATTATTTTCGTAAAGTAGCAGTATCTATACTGTTGCGTTCCGTTTTATCCATTTCGTCTCTTCTATTTCCTTTCTCTTTTCTCTTCTCCTGGGTAGAGAACGTAATAGTGATGCTTATGGTGTTTCAAATGTCTATTGATTACGGTAATCGCTTATCAGCCGACATCCAACCGGCGACGCTGTCAAGGCCAGAAAGGCCAACAGCAATACACATTCAAATAAAAAAATTATCAGCCGACCGTACACTTGTTTGTCATCTCTATGATATAAAAAATTTAGTTTTGAAAGGAGTTCAAGCTGTTTGTATATAGTCCTTGATATCACGCACATCATCAGTTATTTCTCAGCCAATTTTTTATAATTCAAAAAGTAAGTAAAATAGGGTGATGTAAATTTTGCAATGTCATAAACGTATATTGAGAGTTTTTTTAATGTAACCTTGTCACCCAAGTTTAAAGTCCATTACGACTTTTTTTGTTAATATTATTATCTTAAAACTCGTCATGCCATTGAATTTTAAATACCTCATATAATAATTATTATTCTAGGCAGTTACTTTTTAATTAACTCTTTATCTTTTGCCATAAGATTTTTTTTACTTAGTTTTTCGTTTGCTTTGTATTTTACCTATTTGATAAACGTACGTATAGAGGATACAAATTCTTGTATTATTGGTTCATGAATGTTCGTTCGTCGATAAGATATTCTTAAAACTCGTGAATCATCTATTCATACTGTTACAAAGAACGATCCAAGCCACTCCCACATGATCCGATGCGGAGAGGAGTAAATATCATTGTACCGTTTTCTTAACTGAATCAATTATACATATAATAAATACCCATTACATACATTACATTTCAACCGACTTACAAAGCAACTTCCCGTACACACGCATAGAACACAATCCCGTTTTTGTGTATGTATATTATACGATGTATTTGCGTTTTTGGGACGATTTTTATGGTCCTTTGTTGTTCCTTATAGATCTTTCCTAATATACTGAAAAAAGACTGCGGCGATATAAAGGAACTACTAATCTATAATGGAGCTAATTAAGGGTGGTCGCTGCAACCCGACACTTTTTTAATGCTTTAGATTAGTCAAAATCGGTTGCACTGGTTACTTAACAACCTAATTATGTTAAAATATGATATATAACTATAAATTATGTGTGGCAAAGTTATTCAATATGTTTTTATTAAAATTAATTTTAAGCGACCCTTGCTTAATATACCTATCAAATTAACATTTTTAGCGTTAATTAAATTTAAGTTAAAACTTAAGTACCGTTTATTCTTATTCACTAATTGTATATTGAGAGGTTGATAAATTAAAAATTAATATAATAAAATTATAATAGCTCCTAATTAAAATACTTATTTTTAAAAACTTCTTTCTAATTATCAACTATTACTTTATGTTTGTATTATTATATAAAAAATCTCAGGCACACGATAAGCTAAATAAACTGTCCGATATAATATTTATGAATTACTGCTCTAAATTTTATTATGGCTGTTATCTAAGACAGCATTCTAAAAATGTTATCAATGATAATATTTGTAAGATAAAAAATTTGTTCCAAACCAAAGCGTCCCGAAGGCTTACGATAACTGTGTTAATCTCGTTGACATAAGAATCAAATATAAACATATTTTAGACAGCAACCTTGGAATGTTTATTAGTAGTAAAAAAACGAGGTCGTTTTTAAATGAGAATGGTCATTAAAGTTGATATAGTGACGAAAATTACAGTTTTGGAAATGCTTTTGTTCTTCATTGCGCACAACATGCGGGAACGATTTGTGTTTGATATTGTTTTTAGGGTTGCGTACCAAAATGTCATACTATAGGCATATGTACATTATCGATCAATCTGTCCGTCCGTTTTATATATAACAGAGTTGCCGTCTCATTTATAAAAACGTAATTACCAATTAAACATTTACAACGTTGCACTATAGTAAAAGCAAAAAATACTGCATTTTAAAAATTTACTTTTATTAGATCATCATAAAATGTATGTAGGACTCTCTGTTTTTATTTTTTAATCTCTCTGAAGTTAAAATTTTTGGCTGTGCCGCTACGGTAGCGAACCTGGCTTAGATGTCATCGATCGCGGGTTCGACTCCTGCTCATGTTCCTATGGTTGCGCATGTGTATGTGTGTTTACAAATTCTTGGCATAGAACACTACAATCTTAATTGGGACAATCGAGTATGTAGCGCTTTTTACGTTTCAAGGAACACACAGTGATACATCATCTCTGGTTTTAGGCAAAGGTAATTACTTTTCATCAGGCAGTTTGATTTTATTTGATACATCCAAATTGGTTTATTATACCAATGCCATAGACGCTTGAAGCCAGTAGCCAGTTGACAATTTAAACAGTCCAATTGCGATTCACACATCCAAGTTTAGACTATAGAACATTATTTACTTTACTATTTAAACAGGTGCTAACTATGATCACACGTAACAATGGACAGTGATTAAAATAAGTGTTAGTGTTATAGAATTATTATAAACTAAACTTAATAGACAGGCCCTACCATATAGATAGAATGTTCCAAGATTCGCTGGTGCGTTTTGTAAAATCAACATTAACGTAATTAAACGAAGTTAGTCACAACCTTGCAACATAATCGAATAAAGTTAACGACACAAGCTTACAACATAATCGAAAAAGTTAATGTGACTAACTTGGTTTCGTTCTGTTGACTTTACAAAAGATCACCAGTAATTCTTTGGACATTTTGTTTGTATGATAGCCCCTGTCAACAATATACAGTAAGTCTATGTTCAGTATATAGTGTAGTGAGAGGTAAGCGTTAATACTCAAAACAAACTCTTTGAGTCTTTGATGTCTATAATCATTATAAATCGTGGTCTATAACTCTATTCAATCTCTATTAGTTACTCGATAGTTAATCCATTTCCGCTGACGTCCCTAGCCGTGGTTCGGCTGGGCAGGAGGCCCTGAAAGGACGAAATCAAATTTGAGCTACCGTGAGGGCAGTCCCTTTTTCACCGCCGGGGCGGGCCGGGTCTCTGTACTCGAGTCTGCCGCTCGGTGACGATGTAAGGACCAGTAGGGCCAACAGCATAATACATTCCGAAAGAAAAAACGATAGTTAATAGTTTTGTCCACCTCGCTGTGTCAGTTTATCTTTAATTCAAACCATCTGTTTCGATCTTTAAGCAATTTCCGAAATCGTTTAATTGTTGATGAGGATGAGTTTTTAACAAATACGAAGCACATTCGTTTAACTAGGAAATAAATCTTTATAAAAAATTATACCTCGTAAATAGATAAATATATCTTATGAATTGATTTAAACTATATGGTATACATTGCTTGATAAGAATATTTTAATATATAAAACTTTATACCGAAGTCCCAAAGGAGTGGAGATACCGAGCGTTTTTCTCAGTGAATCTATATGTATGTAAGTCACATCAAACTGAGCTCAGCAAAGTGACGCCAGGTTTTGCTATGTACGAGTATAAATTATAATTATATTTTTAAATTGAGGAAAATTTTGATTTAGATTTTTATCGTAGTTACTATAAATATTTTTTCGAACTTTATGACCGTATAGTTTTAAATGTTTACTTCACTTACTTATATATTCAATTTAGAAGTTTAAAAATACTTACGAGTTCTTTAGAGCGTTAAATAACAATGATATTATTTTTAATGCATTATTAGGATGGGAGTTTTCAAGTAGAAATTCTAACTAATTCTATAATAGCTAATTTGTGTTAATTATTGTACAAGAGTGCAGAAAATGGTAAAAGATACTATTCTTCCAGAAAAAAAAATTAAAAGAAAATTTAGAAGGTAATGTTTCCTACCCCACTCCTTAATGACTGATAACTCTACATTATAGCGTGAAATCGCACGCAAAGCGGATGAAACCGCGAGTAGAAACTAGTACATAATCTAGCACTTGTATCGCTCTATTAAACTAGGCATAAATTATTTTCTTCCTAGCTAAGATACATATCATCCTGGATTAATTTGCTAGACAAATTGACAAGCACAACTCCAAGTAATAAGTCTTATGCTATAATTAACTAACGGTGCATACTAGATTGTACCGTTTGCTGCAAACTTACTTAGCACTAGAAATGGTTTACATATAGTGCATGACCATTATATTTATGTAACAATGTCACGGGATGTTGGAGGATAATCTCTAAGAAAATGCCCGTTCTGTCATACACTGGTGGTAGGTCTTCTGTTACAAGAGAACGGCTAGGTAGGTACCACCGCAGTGTCAGATATTCTACCGCACCGCAGTAGTGTTTTTGGCATTGCTCTTTTCCGGTTTGAAGGGCACTGTAGGCTAGTGAAATTACTGGGCAAAGGAGATTTAAGAAGCAATATCTCGAGATTAGCAACGCGTGAGTGGCACTAATGGTGTTGCAAGCGCTCATAGGCCATTACCATCAGGTGGGCCGCATGCTTGCTTACCAACTTAGTAACATAAAAACGCTGTGCTAAAGTTAATGGGCCTATTAGGATAAAGACGTGTCCGTATGAGTTATAAAAACATCTCACTGGTGGTAGGTCTTTTGTTGCAAGAGGCCGGCTAGGCAGGTACCACCGCAGTGTCCAATATTCTTCCGCCAAATAGTAGTGCTTAGGCGCTAATGTGTTCCGGTTTGAAGGGCATTGTACGCTAGTGAAATTACTGGGCGAACGAGATTTAAGAACTAATATCTCGAGGTTGGCAACGCGCGAGTAGCAACTACTAATAGTGCTGCAAGTGCTCATAGGCTGCGGCAGCCACTTACCATCAGGTGGGCCGTATGCTTGTTTGCCAACTTCTAACATAAAAAAAAAAATTCTGACACGAACAGATATCGAACCCACGACCTTCGACTTCGTCGAGATTCGTAAATGAAAATTTCTCTTTTAATTGAAGGTTCCAAATCTAAAACACACTGAAATACCCAACCAAATAACTTTAACAAATGATCCAAATAAAAATCAAACCCACGACATTTTGACTTGGAATTTTATGGCTGCGATTAGAACATTCGTCATACCTACATAATGTATGTAACTGGTTCTTAATGTTGATTTTCTAGTAGATCCAACTGTAAACAAAATTAAAAAAACTCGAAAGAAGATGAATCACACAATTTAAAAAAAACCCGATTTGTTTCTTTTTTGAATACATAGCGATTGCCATGTGGCCTCAACAACCCTTAGGGAGGACCAGTAATTCATTGGATAAGAGCAAATTACATATTAAAAGTAAACTATTATTATCAGATGATATGATAACGACTGGGACCGACAGCTGAACATGCTCTTCGGGGCACAGTGGAGAGGTCTACAAGCACAAACGCCGAGACCGAAAAAGACATTTATAACAAAAACCTTTTCACTTTAAATATTTCATACGGCGCTCAAAGATTCTGTTCATTAAAATATTTCCATAGAAGTAATTATATTCCTAGTAAATAAATAAAAGAATGATCTGGAATCACGACATCTAAGAAACCAAATAACTCTCTCTTCGTTCTCGGACTCTGACTTACCTTGTCTTGTTTACTCGTCCGTGACTCGTATACATTTATTTATCAACAATATAACATCCGAAGATTCTTTACAATCTACAAAACGAGCACTACGCATTTTTATAAAATTAATGATTATAGGTGATTTTGTCAATAACTTTTTATTCAACGCATTCCAAATTTTAAACTACTTTTGTAATATTATGTAAAACAAATGCATAGACTCCTGATTGAAAATTGGGCCACGACCATTGGTGTCCAAAATAAATCAAATCAAAACCCAAAACAAAAAAACATTAACATTATTATGTATAAGCGTTATGAAAACTGTCTAAATAACAATATTGTTTACAATAAAATGTCTAAATGATCTCAAAGGTCAGAAAACATCATTATTGTCTTGCATCATGTGAGGCAAGGTGTGAAAGTTCAACATGATAATCTTCTAATATATAAAATTCTCGTGTCACAATGTTCGTTCCCATACTCCTCCGAAACGGTTTGACCGATTTTGATGAAATTTTGTGTGCATACCGGGTAGGTATGAGAATCGGTCAACATCTATTTTTTATACCCCTAAGTGATAAGGGTGGTCGTCCCCACATTTTTATTTTTAATTTTTTGGACATAATTTTTTATTTTTATTTTTTTATAATGTGGTATTAAAAATACATATAACCCTAAATTTTCACCCTTCTACCATCAACCCCCATTTTTAATAGCGTTATTTGAAATTAATAATCTTAACCAGTGTTACTTCTTTTCACAATTATACTCAGTTAGGGGCACTGCTATCTGGTCCCAGATTTTTTTCGGGGCAGGACAACGTCTGCTGGGCCCGCTAGTAATATATATGAATAAGAGGATAATATAATTATATAACGCAATTAAGTTAATTTGGAAATTTAAACTATCAAAATTTTAGCGCTACGACAAGAACGTCATCTATTAGAATTATATCATAACTATCACAAAATTAGCTTGTATTCCATTAGCGTTTTATTCTACTAATAACCAGCATTTTATAATAGTTTTTTTTGTCAAATATTTGAATTGAATGTATTTAAACTGAAACGATAATAAATAGAAAATTAATTAAATTGAATTGGACAATAACTATATTAACTTGTATGTTCGTTATTTAAAAAAAACATACATAAGTAGGTATATTCAAAATCCGGGATTTAAAAGGAAACCAGATGAATTTATATTCCTTTTTATAATTAGAAAAAGATATCATAACATTAATAATTTGGCTACTTAGTTGGCAGCTATAAAGTCGAATATAATTTGTTATCTGTTATACAACAACTATAAGAAAAAACTGACAAATGTCATTACGCCACTGTCATTGTCAACCACTAGTTTTATAAAGCACAATTTTCCAAATTGTCAAGTTTTAATGGGATCACCAGCAAGTAAAGCAGTACGTTCTACAAAAATGGCAAATGCTGGGGAAATTCAGCAATTTATAAAAGATGCCATTTCTAAAGAAAAAGTAGTAGTTTTTTCAAAGTCATATTGCCCATACTGCACACTAGCCAAGGATGTAAGTTTATTAAACGTCATACTTTTAATCAATTTTGAAGTTATGTACTTAAGTTATTGATATTGTCTTTCTTTGTTTATACAAAAATTATAATATCAATATAACTTTGCGTTTACCTTACGAATCTTACGATTATCATTATGGCCTCGAACCTTAAAAACCTAAAAACTATCCAAGTAAAAATGTGAATTAAGTACTGACGTCAACTAATGAATATAACAATAATACCTATTTTATTTTCTTAGGTCTTTAACAAGGTCAACCAGCCGATCAAAGTTTACGAGCTAAATGAGAGAGACGATGGATCAGATATTCAAGAGAATCTTGCCCATATTTCTGGATTTAGAACTGTAAGTAACAAATAGACCAAATTAATATTTAAATATGTTTAAATGTTCATAAAACCTTATTTCAGTATTAATATGACTGATATTATTTTTATATCTTTATAAATTATGTATGTATGTTGGAAAGAAAGAGTATTTTGAATTCGACAAGTAGTGTTTTTTATACTTTTATACAAACAGGTTTTGCTTTGTTAATTATTGCACATATAAAAAAAATTATGTATGATAGACTAAAACTAGTTCACATTATGATCAACATTATTTTATCAACTTATAGATTATAATGTACGATACAAATGATAATAATAAAAAAGTACTATATCATTAAATGGTAATTACTATACTATTACAAACTATAAAAATAAATAACTTAATTAAATGGATTTTAATAAACAAAATTTTTAAACTTTCAATACTAAATATTTAAATATTGTGCAATTCTTATCATGAATCACATACCAAACAGGAAAACTGTGGTTAAATATAATAAGAAACCAATAATGACCGATATGTTTATGTTTATAATTAACCACTATCTATTATTGTAATATTTTTATAGCGTTTTCCATTTTTTTTTTCAGGTACCACAAGTTTTTATCAATGGAAATTGTGTTGGAGGAGGTTCTGACGTGAAGGCACTGTATGAATCCGGAAAGTTGCAGCCAATGCTTATCGGGTGAATTTATGTACTTAACTCAAATACTTAATAAAAATGGTTCACAAATTAAAATAATAAATAGTATACATGTTACATAAGATATTATATAAAAATTGCTTATTTATTAAGTACACTAATAATTTATTGATTTTTTTCCTTATTTTTGTGATTAATCCATTGTAAATGGAAATAATAAATTTATTATCTGAAAATATGTAAATGTTTGCAAATTTATGTATATTTTTAAGTTACAGTTTTATAATAAATAATTTAAAAACATATTTGTCTGTTTATAATATTAACACCACACCATATAATTATGAATAATTAATCAACTTTAATTTATTTACGTTTCAGTAAATAATTTTAAAGCGAGAGTCATTACAATATTCAAATCATGTCAATGTGTCGCCAATAATTATGTAAATAATGCTAAGTCAGCAAGCGTCGCCCCTTGACGTCCGTGAGGGCTAAAATCGGTTCGAATTAATTCTAGAGATTCCTCCATAAATCCTTCAGAAGAAGTCGCTTGTCCCCTCCCTAAACGCTTTATTACGCACACGGGATGAAAACATCAGGCTCACTCAAGGCCACTACGCGCAGCCTGCCGAGGGGTGGCAAATACGCGCCGTACGCACTCGCCGCTATATATCCTATGTCATTGATAAAAGCGTCCTTTTCGCATAACGCAATAGAGAATGGAACTTATTGGAGTGTAATGGGTGCGAATGAGAAAGAAACAGGTAAAGTTGCTACCCTCGACCCCAGCCCTAGCCGCCCTACCGACTACGCGTGCCCGCCGCTAGTCGGCGCTTGCGAGCCCGCCCTAACACAACATGCTTTAATATCTTATTTTGTATCAGGCTTGTGTAAACAAACTGTTTTGTGTATGAAAGCATTTTTACAAATGTGCCTGCCGACTTGTTCAGTGCTTGAAATGCTTGTGACGTTTACAAGCTTTGCGAAACAACATGTATGTTGCTTTGAAATTCGTTGAAAACGAAGCTTAAGGTGAGTACAGTAACGCTCTCGTAATTAACTGTTATTATCAGGAATCTTAAATGTTTTTGTTATATGTTATTTATATGTACCTATAAATTATAATAAAAATAGCGATAGTTCATGTTATATTATGTATTACTTATTTTAAAGTTTACAAAAAATACTCTATCGGTATAATTTTCAGTATATTACTAGATTTTAATAGACTTAATTATATAATTATATTTTTAATAAAGACTATGTTTTTAAATATGAAAGAATTATTCGTGAATTCATCATTTATTTTACATGAAAGGTACTCGAATCTGATAACAAAACTAACGATATCGGCAAGCTCTTAGCTTCAAATATCAAGACAATAATATTAAGCCGATGTTACATATGTATTTGTCAATTTTAAATATGGATTTTATGTTATGTTTATAATAAGTTATAATAATAATTACACTATACTCAATTACTACCTGCAGAATAAGCAATTATTATAAAAGACTGATTATTCCATTTTAAAACCAAAATGCCTGAATAACTGAATTCAAAATCCTAAAATCTCTATACTATTTCTTTTCATTTACAAAATAATAAAAATAAAAATTCATAAATTTCTACAAATAGTTAACAAATTCCTTGATTACGTTTTCATTGCTATTCCGTTAATCATAACATTAAAACCATTCTTCGACAATATGAGAATTGAGAAGATATAAAATTATCTGCAACTACATCCTATGAAACGCATTTTATGTAAACAGTCGTTATCTATGTACCTACATATCATTATGACAACAACACGAGCAATATTTTTATTTAAGTTAAACAAAGCATTATATTATTATTAAGCATCATTTAAACAATCAACCATCGACAATTATTATTTTATCTTTTTCAATATACTATAAATTTCATTACCAATAAATTTCAACATAAAATCGACAATACATTAACTTTTCTATTAGACTTCAAAAAATTCACCACGTCACGACTGATAATAATGAGTGTGACATCGCAATATTTTCCATGAGCTAGGCGAAGCAATACATTCTATTTGTTTCACAAAAGAGAGAATTTATTATGCACTTCATGTATCGGTTCCTTCAGTCTCGAGTTAGGGGGGCGTTTCGGCGGGAAAGGTAATTTTAGGCGGGTTGCTAGGGGCAATATAAGGCGGGCGCCAGGCTGACTTTATTCAGAGCGCCTACAGCTCCCGTAGAGGCAACGTAGTGCTTAGGCAGCACCGCATATCGTGCTACGATAAACTTTTCGTTTCGATGCCGTAGTGTGTAGATTGGTATTTTTAGTGAAGGACTAAAGATAGTCGAAGGATATAGATTCCTTTGCTTAGTTTGTGGGTAAGAATAGATGTTATATTTACCAGACTAGTCTTTGCTTTTCTATGTAGATTTTTTATTGTAGATTTTTGTTTTCATTTCAGTGATAAATACATTATTTAAACTATTATTTTTTTTGCAATTTATTTAATAGCAGGTAGCAAAAATAAACATATTTTAAAATGTAGAGTTATTTAATAAAATGAAGCATGTAATATTTATTTTCGAAAAATATTCAGATATTCTTGTTGTATTATGATAATAAAATCGCTGGAGAATTTTTGCAAGTGTGTGGACGCTAATCTTATAATCTAAAACAGAGACATTTACATTGGATCTCGATTTATTAAAATAGGGGTCCAACTGTTTGATGACAAAAAAAAACTCATTGGTGCACAATATTACGCAATTCAAGTTTATTACTTTTTCCATTTATTGGACAATATAAGTCATTATAATACATACAATTTCTTTTTATTTTTTTACATTATGTATAAAAAGTAATGTAGTACTAATGTAATAAATAAAATATCTTACTTGTTTCAAGCTCCAAACAACCTCCAGCTGGGCCAGCTCTATATATCGAAACCCACAATTTTTCCATCCCGGGGATTAATCAATTTGACATGATCATCATTTCGCAGGTCATAAACGAAATTGCGCTTTATTGAAATCTCGGGCGAATGAAGGCTCGAGCAGAAGCTATTACTTCCAATATCGTTAATTTATTTTTTAATGGATTTATTACCACACATGCAATATGAAAAAAGTTGACTATATTATTGAAAACGTTATTACGTTTAATACATACATAATAATATTGCGTATAATTATACGAGAATGTGTCGCAGTCAGTCAGTTAAAATTTTTACTAAAAAACCAATAATATATTATAATAAATGATTTTAAAAAGCATGAGTTTGATTCAAATACAAATTCATAAGATAATTAATTTATATAAGCAAAGAAAAAGTATTGACGATGTTGTGGCGCAGCGGTAACGAATTTGCCTTAAGCGCCACAGGTCGCGGCTTCGATTCCCGCTCGGAGCAGACGTTTGTATTGACCATACAGGCATGTTTTCCGGTCTGGGTCTGATTATTCTTGTCATTGTGTCATTCCGTACTCCGACACAGAATATTATATATAACTATCCTAATGGGGGCCGTTGAGTGTCTAGCGTTTAATTATTTATTTGAACATCACTAATTAACTTTATAATAATGTATGAGAAACACCATAGTACAATATTTTTTCTTTCCGTTTCGCATACCCATATCGTGTATATCCCGCATGTGGTTTTAGTTTGAAATAAACTTGATTTTTATATCATAAAGCGGTTTATACGCTGTTGACGCCGAGACGCGGCTCTTGGCAAAAGGAAAAAATCCTCTTTTATTCTCTCGCATGTCAACAAACTTCGGCTCGGGTAGATGAGTACTCGAGTGCCTATTTGTGTTCATTAATAACGGTGAATTATGAAAGTCATTTTATCTTAGTGGCTACCCTGTTTGTTCACTCGTCTATAACGAGTATTAAATATATTTTTAATATCTTGCACTACAATATAAAAATAAGTAGCTTGATGTATTCTAATCGTCGATATCTTATGCCTTGGGTTGTATGTATGAATATCCCGAAATAAAAACGGCTCGAACCACTGAACAGTATAATGTGAAAAATTTATGAGAGGTCAAACAAAAAAATAATGGAAAACATTAATATTTTATCCGCTCCCGTATACGTTAAACTCCTGAATATAACATTTTGCTTTAGCTCGAAAATTTATTTACACAAGTTTCATAATTATGAGTATTAAACAATCGACATCCCGTCGTTAATTTAAAAGTTAGTCAATCAAGTACTTCAACAAGCCTTTGCGAAATCCGAAGTATTCTGGAATTACAAAGTTTGAAGGAAAAATGTATTAATTAAACGCCGCGAATATGTCTGAGAGACGCTCATCAAAAATGTATAGAATTCGTATGATTTGCATAAAAGTCATTTTATTGCCTCGAAAGACAAACAGAATGAGATATTAGCTGGAATGAATCCAGCGGTGCGGTGAAAACTGACAAGTACCTGCCCTCGCGATCCGGCTGTATCTGCTTGCTTTAGATAATTTCGACAATTGATATTCGTTCACTGTATTTATTAAGGATTATAAAATATATTCTATTTGTTTAACAAAACTAATTAAATTGCATGAGTTAGTAGTATTCAGTTCGATGTATATATAATTGTTTGTGAGAAGTAAACATACAGACAGGAGTAATAAAGAGCTTTTTCATTAATCGTTTCAATTTTCGTATATTTATGGCTTGATTTTATTGGCATAATTAGGTCGATTCTATCTTGAAAGCACTAGTCTAACACAGAGTATCTCTATATATTATAAAAAAGGAATATCCGTTGTGTTGTGTTTTACCTGTATGAGCACCGGCAGCTCAAACTCCCAAGTCACTCCTGCTCCCTTTCTTCCGTTTACCAAGCACTTGTTTGCTACCTTTATGATACAAAAAGACATCCAAACTTTACACTACTATTAACTGTTATTAAATATTTCGTGTAATAATAATAGAACAAAATATACATCTTTTTATTTTAAAGGAATCTTGTAAAAATTTAAAAAGTGAAATATTCTATTTAAATTTTATCACCATCGTAATTATGTCAGTCGTTCGTCTAAAGAATATTGACGCGACGAAGAATTTTCGGAAAGAATTCAATGAGCTCACGATAATTATGTTGAGTAACTTCGTGGCGAGCGTCCGATAGTCGTTAAATATTCATTAGTCTCCAATAAAAATTACCTTTGCTTGAACACATTCATCAATACCCATAAACAAGATTAAAAGAAGATTGATTGACACCGATCACACTGGTTTGTTTTATTTAAACTATATGCTTTATGCTTGAAGTGATTAGTGTTTATAATTCTTGTTTCTTTTGTTTCAGATGTTAAGTTGGACGTTTCGATATCACTTCGTAGAATATAGATAGGACGCACTGTTTTATGTTTAAACAAGGAATAGTATAAGCTTACCGAACTTATCTATTTTAGTTATTAGGGTCCTTTAGAGTTCCTAGGGGTAACAAATTCGTAAAGTGTAAAAGATTTTGCAAAGTAGCCCAAGTAACATAAATTAGAGTGAGATAGTGTTATCGTGGCGTAGTTTTATAGGAGAAAACAATGCCAGAGATTCTCATAAAGCATCGATATCTCGGTTGTGAGTGCTGCGTAGCGTAGGGGGTAGGTAGTGGTAATGTGTGAAGATAAGGAAGAGGCTCGTAGTGAGGCGGCGGTGGCGGTCACTCCGAAGCGTCTCTGCTGGCCGAAGCGACCCCCGCCCCCTGCCGGACACTAGGGGGCTCTGTTGCGCCAAACTACTTAGGAAAAATGGAAAGGCGAAAAAGGTAAGATTTTATTTTGTAACAATAGCATCATAAGTGCAATTACATAAAGAGTGTAAATTATATCTATTATACCTTACGGTCTTGGGTTTTCTTTTGAAATTAATTTGAAACAAATAGCATTGCGTGTGAAAAGATAATCTATTCGAGGTTGAAATTTACGACTGAGCTACGCCTATCAACCTGAGATCCTCCATATTTCAAGGTAGAGCGCTTTTAAGCCTTATAATCAAAGTTTCGAAATGAAATTTGGTCACGGCGGCTAACTAACCGTACTTAAGGAATTGACTTTGTCTAGCTATATTATAAGATTGGTATTCAATGCGTAGGAACGTAATAAATACAGTTATAACTACATCAGTACTGATCGTGAATGTGCAGTCATGTGGAACTATCCTATATCGTTAAGAAGTTGAGTTTTGAATGGGGAAAGATACCGAACATTGTACATATACAATGGTATATACAGTGTACATTGTGTTAAAGATCATAACTAGTAGGGAAAGTAAGTTTCCGCGGAGCCGTTAACTTTTGATCAAATTAGTTTCCGCTGACATCGCGTGCGCCTTCAAGTTTGATTAACCGCCTTGAGGCAAACAAATGAACGCGCACCAACGAGCAATAAGTATTGCTCAGAAATATATAATAATGTTGGAGTTTTACAACTTATAAATGTCTATTTGCGTTCTACATTTTACTGTAAATAAAAACATCCAAGAGGAATCGGATTTAACTTCACTATGGGCTTTTTTGGTTTAATTTTGGTTGTATTTATACGACGCAAATTTAATAAAAATGTACAGAAATCATACAATATTCTACTCACTAAATCCAACTTGTATACAAAAATAAATTCAATTCCGATCTAGAAAAAAAAATATAGGGAGGATGTCGATTTAGTCTGGAATAAATTGAATTCGCCAAGACAGATAAAAAAAATAGTATTTTCTTTGAATCAAACGGCATCTCCTAGTGGTTGCACTGTTTTGCAATTCTAAATTCACCAAAGAGATTTCAATCTGCCTAATGTGTCTGAGATATGTCGGTTCCACACTTTGCCTACATCTATTTCAAGTATTACAAATGCATTAGATTTGGCGTTAATATTGAAATCTACACATAAATACGATTGATTTTATTTATTTTTGTTTTCTATGTTTATAATACTTTTATCTAAATGTAATTGTAATATTCAATTCCAATTTACACAGTTCATAGAAACAATTGGCTGATTCACAAAATTGTATTCTTATATTTTGTTATCTATACAAATAAATAAAATTGTCCGTTTGTGGTATTTAAATGGTAGTATTTTATTTAATTCATACCAAAATGTATGCGATAGTCCTGACAAAAAAAATATTTCGAAATTTTTGTCTATATATTTGTTTATTACACTAACTAAAAACAGATTCCGTTACATAAAAAATCTAAAAAAATTCTGCTATCAAAATAAAATTGTCCGTTTGTGGTATCTAAAAAGTAGTATTTTATTAAATTCATACCAAATTATATGCATTCGGTAGTCCTAACAAAAAAAAAACAATTTTGACATTTTTTTCTATGTATTCGTTTATTCAAGCTAATTTCCGAAACGGTGGGATCGATTTTATCGAGATTGTCACAGGCAGATAGCTTATGTTATATGAGGTATCTTAGCAGATAGCTTATGTTATATGAGGTATCTATTTTAGAAAAAGATTCCGTTACATAAAAAATCTAAAAATATTTCTGTTGATCACAAGAGCGAAACCGCAGGCACAGACAGTCCATTAATAAAGTCAGCTATCTTGACAAGAAGATTACATGAAATAAAAGACAACTGCTTCAGGCGCTATACTCTTCCAACAAGTATTTTATAAAATATACAGTTCATCATATTGTATACTCTGACATATATACGAATATATAATATAATATGTACGCGAGGTTTTACTCAAGACATTAGACATAAAATTCACATTTTTCTCATACTGTCGAGATTCCAAGTTGTAATACAATGGTATTGAGAATTCAGTAAAAGAGTAAGCACCCTTACTATGTATTTATGGAGTTACTTATTTGGCTCCCGACGCATGAACTGATTTTTTTACTGTTTCATAATTTAATAAGAATTAAACTTTTAATCAAAGATAAACTCTATCAAGGCCAGTGGGGCCAAAAGTAATACCCATTCTGTAAAAAAGGCAACAAACGCTTTGTAAATTACATCTAATTCTGCCAATAGAATGACATAAATTAATAGAATATCTATGTAGTTTTAAGCAAAAATTTAATTTAAGCAATATGCGGCTCGTTCTGCAATGTACCACTTATCGTGTCTGCTCATTTCTGCTCTACCTTCTCTCTTCTCTCTTATCTTTCACTTGAGGCGGAATAGTCTAAAAATGACAATAATGGTACCCTATTGAAGAAAATGAACGAAAGGTTAGTTTCAGTTCATTATCATTTATCATTCATTCAATATCATTTATCAGTTTATCAATATACCAATTAATTGATTTATCCTTATCTAAATATTTTCAAAGTTAACAGTACTAATTTAAAACTACTTCCTTGTCTCTCCCTTTGAAATTAAAACCGATTTTATTAAACCTTATCAAAGTTAAAATAAGAAACATAAAGCCCTTTTTTCTCTTTGTTCTTCCTCGCGTGTGATTTCAAAGCATAAGCTAATTGGAAGCTTTGAAAATATAAAAGCTTATTTTCTTTATTATAAGGCTAACTCTTACTTTGGTCTTTCTAAAAGGGGCTTAATTTACCCCAATTATGGTTTTGTTAAAAAAATATAAATTAATGTTAACATCACTCTAATTTTATTTTCCTTTTCAAGTGCTGGGGTAGCATTTGAAGGACTTTTATGTTGAATTAGTGACTACAAAATGGTCACAAATTCGACTTGTACTGGTTATACAAACATTTGTTTTTTTTAGGCTTCACACTTGTATTTGACTGTATTTTTACTCTCTACGTACAAAAATATATAATATAATTAACATAAGTTTTAGAGTTTTAGATTATAGAGCATTCATTATATTTATTTATTCATTACACAAAACATTCTTTCTAGCATTTGTTTGTCTACGCAGGGTCTGCTTATTACTCTTATCCGGATGTGGCCGATTACTAGTTTTTACACAGAGC
The DNA here is from genome assembly GCA_023373885.1 of Hestina assimilis. Taxonomy (NCBI): domain Eukaryota; kingdom Metazoa; phylum Arthropoda; class Insecta; order Lepidoptera; family Nymphalidae; genus Hestina; species Hestina assimilis. The sequence continues at coordinate 9,925,956 of CM041754.1, forward strand.
GATTGCCATCTGACCTCACAATCTTTAAGGCGAACCAGTAACTCATTGGATAAGAGCAACTTACGTTACAAAAAAGCAAAATATATTTTTTATTTCATGACGATTGGCAAACAAGCATACGATCCGCCGATGGTAAGCAGTTACCGCATGCTGTTAACAAATGCGCTTTTCCAACCTAAGGGATAGAAGGGAAGGGATGAGAATTGAAAAGGAAGGGAACAGAAGGTAGAAGAACAGGGGGTAGAAGTTCGGGTCTCCAGCGCTGTTATAAAGGCGTCGGGATGTGACGACCCCATCGCCCGCTGTTGGGATAACCTCTGTCACAACAGAGATTATTCCACCAGTGCAATCAGTCGCACTGGTGGAAGGTCTTTGTTGTTGCAAGAGGCCGGCTAGGTAGGTACCACCGCAGTGTCCAATATTCTGCCGCCAAATAGTATTGCTTAGGCACTACTGTGTTCCGGTTTGAAGGGCATTGTACGCTAGTGAAATTACTGGGCGAACGAGATTTAAGAACTAATATCTCGAGGTTGGCAACGCGCGAGCGGCACCTACTAAAGGTGCTGCAAGCGCTCATAGGCTGCGGCAGCCACTTACCATCAGGTGGGCCGTATGCTTGTTTGCAAACTTGTAACATAAAAAAAAAAAAAAAAACTCATCACATAAAACATAGTCAGAGAGTAGTACTTCCCCAGTCGCGCCAACCCCTGGGAGTTCAAACCGTAGAAATGACACGACATTGGGGACTGAACTATATAAAAGTCTATCTCAGATTTCATTTTTATATACCTTGTAATTAATCAAAACAAACTCACGAGTCTATCAAATAGTATCATTATCACTACATAGTATAAAACAAAGTCGATTTCTCTGTCCCTATATCCCTATGTATGCTTAAATCTTTAAAACTACGCGACGGATGTTGATGGTTTTTTTTAATAGATAGAGTGATTGAAGAGGAAGGTTTATATGTATAATAACATCCATTAAATAGTGGAGAAATACTGTTATTTTTGAGGTTCCTAATGTGATTTCGTAAATAATCGTGCGGGCCACGGGCAGTAATGAATAAATCAAAACTACTGGATCGATTTTAATCATTTTTTCATCTCGGTCCGCTAGTGTAAATTAAAATGTAGAATTAGTTTGTATTGCAATAAATAAAACAAAATTTATATGTTAATATCTTCCTTAATTTGTAAAGGAGAAAAACAAATTTAATTTAAATCGTCGTGATAAAATCACATAATTTCAATAGGCCTTCGAAATACGCCGTTTGTAAATGAAGCTTTGCATAATAATGGATACTAGAAATTTGATTAGCTCTCTCAAAAAGTGCCAAGCTTCTAATTTGTAATTAAAAGTATTTGGAATACTTCGTCGGAACTGAGTGATTACGTTTCTTTTTACTTTTTCGAGACTGCGAATAAAAGAAAAGTCTTTGTTACCAATTAAACCTCGAGTCAGCGACATTTTTATGTTATAACTAGCTGTGCTCTCGACTATAATGTATAGCATTTTTAACTATTTTAGGCTGATTATTTTACAGATAAGACACATATGTATAAATACTTTAATGAGCTATTTGTAGTATTTCCATACAAACTTTCTGCGCACTTCTAGCTCTTAAAATGACGATACTTCTACCGGTTTTAAGATGATTTTAGCCTATAGGAATGACTTGTGTGTTTATTTTTCCTAATTGCGAACCAATTTTTAAATCCCTGTGATAAAGTTTTGTAACATCTCTATCGTAATATGATTGGATTATATTTTTCAGAATTATACCGTATTCTCACACACATACATAAACAGTCCTGCTTTAGTATAAGTTTATATGTATATACGGTGTGAGCAAAATGTATCGTACAAAAACGATACTATTAGCATACTTTTCGCTTCAACTTAATTCAATCTTCATACATTTGAGAAAGTGAATAAAGTAGGAATTTCAGATGAGTAGTAGTATTAACATAATCTTAAGATTAGTGAACCTTTTTGACGCCAGTTTTTTTAGTTCCTGTTAATATTCAAGCAGCCCTGCGGACCTACCATGAATTCCTATTGCGATTCAAATGACAAAATAAATAAACTGAGCTGCATCGCTATTTGTACCATGACATACTTACATTTATACTTCATGGTACCCACCATATCAAATTTGAATCGTTTTACTACCTGTATTGAATTGCATCGCAATCGAATTATTACCAAAAGTAGTCATGGTAGACCCCAAGTATACTTACTTCATTTTCAGCTTGTCAAGTTACAGATAAGATGAACACGATATGAATTTTGACGATACTACTGTAGATACTGTACTTTTTGGTGTGCTCAGCAAGGCGAGGCACTACTTCACGTCGGCTCATCGCCTAAAACTCTACAAGGCACAAATTCGACCACACGTGGAGTACTGCTCTCACCTCTGGGCGGGAGCTCCCCAGTACCAGCTACTTCCAATTGACCGCATCCAACGTAGAGCGGCTCGAATTGTCGACGATCAAGCCCTTTCCGATCGGCTTGATCCTTTGGCATTGCGTAGAGATGTCGGATCACTCTGCATCTTCTATCGCATATATCACGGAGAGTGTTCTGAGGAATTGTTTGGATTGATCCCGCCGGTAGAATTTCACCATCGGACATCGCGACAAAACTCTAAGTTCCATCCATACCACCTCGATGTCTGGAAATCCACAACAGCGCGATTTAGAAGACATTTTCTTCCTCGCACAACCACTCTGTGGAACCAACTTCCGCCGGCGGTCTTTCCGAACCGATACGACTTGGGAACCTTCAAGAAAAGAGCCTATTCTTTCCTTAAAGGTCGGCAACGCGCCTGCATGCCTTCTGGTGTTGCAGATGTTCATGGGCGGCGGTGATCACTTAACATCAGGTGAGCCTCCTGCCCGTTTGCCCCCTCTTACATAAAAAAAAAAAAAAAAAAAAGATAGTAGAAGTTCATTTTTTTTTTAATTTGATTTATCTGTGTGGTAACTTGTTGTGTTCAATTATAAATTTTGATCTGATTATGGTGCTCATTGTTTCATTAATATCCGTCGAATACAAGCAGATGCCAAATAAAAATATACTTACGCTCATTGTGGCGTGCTGGTAGTTTTTTTTTTTATGTGAGAAGGGGCAAACGAGCAGGAGGCTCAACTGATGTTAAGCGAACACCGCCGCCCATGAACATCTGCATATAGTGAGCCTACTTTTAGCCTCGACGGTCGCGGGTTCGATTCCCGGTGGAACATATGATTGTTATAAATATTTGCTTCGATCTGGGTGTTTATCCTGGTGGATGTCCCCACCGTGCCTCGAAGAAATAATCGTTAACTTGATAGGTAATTTGCTCTTTTCCAATCGATTACTTTCGCCCTTTGGGTTGCGGAGGTCAGACGGCAATCACTCTGTGTAAAGACTGGTAGCCCGTCAATTCAGGATAAGAGTACATAAAGTAAGAGTAAAAAAATCAGTTTTACCAAAATTACCAAAATTTAAAAAATAGCTAATTTACGTAGTTCGTAAAGTATTTACCTACAATATTTACCAAGCAGTAAATTGTGGTTAAAAGAGGAGCGGTGAGAGAGATAATTTACTTCCCTGAGTGGTGTTCGAACGTTCGCTTATCCATCGTCTGGAGTCTGAACGGTGTTAATTCGTTTGGTTCTTTATAGCGACCGCAGGATATAGATTTAACGTGCTTGAAGTTCTATCGTGATAATACACTATAAAGAGGTGAATTCTTATCGTTTGTATTTTAAAGTTTTCACTAAGATTTCTTTATAGTAAGACTAAAGACTGTAACAAATATGGTGGCGCATGTCGGAGTGTCATGTGATTACAGCTATAGAACCTATTTAATACGCTGTTTTAGAACGACAATAGCTTTGATAGTTTGTTGGAAATTGAATACGAACTAACCTCCAACTACTTATAAAACTAACTAAAATATGATTACCAACCTTACACAGGAATGAAATTACCGCTATAGGTTGGGTTATTTAAAAACTCCATGTTTAAGTTTATTCTATATTGGTATACAGAATAGCCAAAACTATAAATTAAATTTTATCCTCTCGAATCAAACTCAAACTTCAAAATGATTTAAGAAGTCGTTTAATCACTATTTTTTTATGTTAGAAGTTGGCAAACAAGCATACGGCCCACCTGATGGTAAGTGGTTGCCGCAGCCTATGAGCGCTTGCAGCACCATTAGTAGGGGCCACTCACGCGTTGCCAACCTCGAGATATTAGTTCTTAAATCTCGTCCGCCCAGTAATTTCACTAGCGTACCCTTTAAACCGGAACACAGTAATGCCTAAGCACTACTATTTGGCGGCAGAATAATTGACACTGCGGTGGTACCTACCTAGACGGCCTCTTGCAACAAAAGACCTACCACCAGTGTGACTGATTGCACTGGTGCAATAATCTCTGCTGTGACAGAAGTTATCCCAACAGCGGGCGATAGAGTCGTCACGTCCCGACGCCGAAAACGTTTTTAATTTTTTTAATTTAATTTAAAATTTAATCGTCATTTACAGTTATATGTTTAATTCTAGCTACCGATGTTTATTATACAAGTAAAGCTACTCTTCTTTTAAAGACAGTCAACAAACACTTTTCCGATTCTTCCCATCTATTGAACCGTGTGTAAAGTTTCGGCGTCTCGCGGACATCTTAAAATGCATCGGTCGGAACCTGGTGCAAGTTCTAACATGAAACTTATCCTTTAACTTTCCTATAGTGAACTTTCCAAACACATCCGGTGCAGTTTCCCATCATTTTCAAACACGATTAGGAAAAGGATATGCGATTGCAGATATTGACATAGGTAATTCTACTGGTATTCAAGTGGTAAGATTTGTATTTTACGTAAGAATAAAATATGTCAACAAAATACTTTGCTTTCCTATGCATCTGTTCGTGGCTTCTGTGTCAAAATATCACGGCAATGGGTACTTACCCGTCTTATCTTAACTAATATTTTTATTATTTGAAAAATATATATTTGAAAAAAAAATATCAATAAAGTTACAATTGTTTCTTGAAAGACTATTCAATTTTTCCTTAATTTTTAGTATAATTCAATTTAAAAAAAAATAAGTTAAAAGGAGTGTATATAGAGAAGAGATTTCATTTTGTATAATATTTCTAACTTTTATTTAAATCTATCTCATATATCAAGACAAGAGAAATCTAATAAAATCGAACTAAAGGAAATGCGATGTAAAAAATGCAATATCGAACTGAAGTCAACATGTTTGTACCAATAAGCATTCTCTTATAACACTAGAATACTTGGAGTCTAATAGTATGTCTTTCAACTATACCCTTTTGTTTTGCTGATCAGCTTGCATTCTCTTAAGCTTAGCAAGACTTAATATGAATATTTAAGTTCATTAGCAATTTCTAAACTTGCTTAACAAGTTTAAAAGGCTTTAGAGTGTCTGAAATGAATAAGAAATGATACACTTTTATTTAATATTCATACGCGTTCCGCACGTATTCGGCATGTAGTTTTTTTAATATATATATTTCGTTTAAAAAATAGGGCATTATTTAGTTTTGTAAGGGGCATTACGGTCAGTGGCATTTAATTTTCCATTGTAAGTAATTTTATATAATTCATATTTGGTACAATTTGCTGCTTCATAGCAAAGTAAAATATTAGATATCTATATTTCAGTGTTGGAATCTGAGTAAAAAGAATCACGTTTCAAATATCGCAGATTCTATTAAAGACCGCAAAAACTAATAAAACTGAGAGATTTATTCTACACTGCTTTGAAGATCACACCTTCACACCCATTCGGGGACGTCTCAGACACGGGCTTTTTCACGAAATTGGAATCACTGAATGCTACGTGACTCTAAAACCGATCAGTGTACAGAGATCAAAATAATATTTACCTCGCTTATCCATTGCTTGAATCCCCTCTAGATTTTCTTTTAACTTAAAAATTGGCGGCATTATTTAGTATTTTCAACCTTCAATACTCACACAACACAAGCACATTTACACGATAAGTACACACAAACTCAATTTGATATATTTTTTGTACTTGTCATTAAGTTTGACATTTTCTCGATTATACTGAATGTTATTCATTTCGCCTCAGTATATTATAATTTTCTACACGTCGTATAAATATTTTTTATCATCTTTAACTTCAAGCGTAATATAATGAGTCGGCCTTGCACTAGAATCTGTACTGCATGCATTAAACAATAAGCCTCGTGGGTCTTCGTGTGTCTATTGTCCCCTGATGTTTACTCACTAGAGACGTTTCCGCTGCACAATGACTTACAATTTGCATACTTTTTCATTATATATGAAATCACTAATGAATGTCTGCAGAGTTTTAAATTTTTATTTGTGCTGAATAATAAATATATGATTTTCATGTTGGAAATTTTATTTACTAAAAACCTTGAGGTATATATTTTACAGGCTTGTCAATCTTACCTTGATAAAAAAGGTCGTTTGTCGTTATCTGAAAAAGTCATCAAACTTCATTTTTTTTTCTTTATTGTGGGTAAATTTCTTCCTCCATATTTTTTAAGTTTTATCTATTCTTTGATAAATATTTAAATCGCTCTACGTCAGCTCTAGGTCATACATAGTTAGCACATAGTACGTCAATACAATATGAACCTCTTCCAAGCTCCGTGTCATTTGAAGTACCACCACTATCCCATCGAACGTCAGTACGTGCCGAGCAAACACTTGGATGACACCCTCCCCTAAACACATACCATACAGACTATAGCGCTAATCGAAAATGCGTTACTTTTTTATAACCTATAGATGCTTTCAAGTTTCGATAGATAATTAATTTATTTTATTGCAATAATTATTTTAGTTCTTTTGTGACTAGAGTATAGTTTACCTTACGTCCGTTTTATAATTTATTTCAGCTTTTTAGTATGTATAGAATTGTCAAGAAACTATCTACCCATTTCTTTGCAGTAGTGATATTCTAAGCCGGCTGCATACATAGGTTCCACCGCAGTGTCAGATATTCTACCGCAAAGCACTAGTGTGTTTGGCATTACTGTTTCAGTATGAAGGACACTGTAATTAGTGAAATTACAGAGCGAAACAGATTTAAGAACAAATATCTCGAGGTTGGTAAATATTGAAGTACTCATAGCATCACTTTCTTAGGTTATATTTTCGGCAAAATGTCATGCCATTTTATAATTTTGTCGATGACTTGTCATGTTATTTTACAGTTTATTGACCTCTTCCATAGCATGCAGAATATCTTTATGGCAAATCTGCCAAATTATGTGTTCCTATGAATGTTTAACAATTCAATCCTTTTATAACTTAACAAGCAGTATTTTTGTAAAACATATATTCGCTAATAGTAAAGATTAGCAACAAAAGTTTTGATGCACCTTCCTTCAAAAGTTTGCGTTAGTTCAATAAAACTTAAGAACGTTTTAAGTTTAAAAACTACCATGAAAACTGGTAAATTAATGTTAAAAATGTCCCTCATTATCTTTTATAACTCATTATAACACATAAGAGCGCTCCACATTCCCTAGGTGAAATGGAATTAATATTGCTTTACTTTTATCCAGTATAAGCCAACCATTAAACGGGAACTTACTAAATGGATAGATGGAGGTTTCTTAACAAACTTCTACAGACTAATAGTGGACGAACAATTTACAATTTTGATAGCTAGCTACTTTAAAATTATACGAGTAAATATATTCCACTAGGTCTGTAATAATAACTCTACCGTTTTTCAATCATTTCGACATTGTTATAAACATTGCTGTTTTTAAAAGTCATAAATTAAAAATGGTATAAGAACCACACGTTCTAAATGATTGCGACAACAAAAAAAAATCTTTATATCACACTTATAACGTACTAGCCTGCAGATTTGTTCGCAGGTCTGAATGAATAAATCGTGAATAATGAAACAAACCCACGAACAAAATGATCAAAGTTCATAGCAAATACATTATAATCAATAGAAAAACTATCAAAAGTGGCTCAATAGTCCCAAAGATTATTATCTTCTAACGATTACATATAAAAAAGTATATTTATGTTCTGAATAACAAAAGCATTTTTAGCTTCCCACAATTTTATCAAAGGGCCGGTAATTCAATTTAGACTGTCGTATGTGACTGTTGTATAAAAGAACTACTGCAAGATTGACGTCTCAATACAATATATTTGGACGAAAATATCTAGATAGGACAATGATGTATTATAGTGTGTACAATATCTCAAGGAAATTTTGATTGCGTAGTAGGTACTTCTATATTCTATATATAGATATCTTCGATAATTGTGTTTTCTTTATATAAATTCATCAATTTTCCGACAATGACTTGAAGTTGATTTGTTTATTATTTGTATTGAAACTTGTTGAATAGGCGGCAAAATAACACCCTAGAACAGACTTCGTAGAACGTATCTGACTGGGGACGCTGGCAAAGCCACTAGCCAATAGCAATAGACGAAATCCGGAAAAATTGGAAAAATCGTAGAAATATAGGACCTAACTAATCGTAATTATTGGTTAGGTTGTCCGTATGTGTCAGTGCCACTGGCAGTTTAAGTCCGTTGTCGTTTTACAATAAAATCATTAAGATTAGAACTTTCTTTATTTGTTTATAAGCACCAATTTTTATTTAAAAAAAAAATCATTGATCAAGTCAGATTAGTACTAGTCTTGAAGAAGAAGACGAAGTAATTCTTAGTCAGATATAACTCCCAGTCCGCAGTGGAGCAACGTGGTGTATCAAGCTCCTTAAGTTTTTGCTCAGTAGTAGGTTAATAATGAGCTATTACAGATTTAATAAACAAGTTAATATTACTTATCAAAATAATGATGCCACACCCATTTTAGTCAAGAAATCGACGTCGACTAGCGCAGGGTCGAGTAGTCGAGTGATTGCGCTCTTTCTTCCGAGTTCATTAATATCTACCGTGACTGAAATAGAGGAGACTTGACAAAGCAGTAATTAATTCCAGGGAAAGCTTCGGATCAATCGGTATAATGGAACTTGCATTCTACTCTTTATTGCTCGCGATCGATTCTGTCTAAAACGTCTTCTGACAATGGAATTATTTACAATATTACAGTGCTTTGTTTTGTTTTCACACATTTTGTCGCATACTGCATGATTATATTAATTGTATACCTACTAGTACTGACGAAACAAAGGTTTTCACTAACTTCATTCGGTTATGTTGCAAGCTTGTGACTTACTTGCTCCACTGCGAAGTGGCACCAACATAGAAATAATATAAGAACTTATAATAATATAAGTTCTTATATTATTTCTATGGGCACCAACAACCCAGTGACATTTAGTCTGTATGACAATGGACAAGCCATATAATTATAGTAAATCTATGTTTAAAATATTTTAGTGTAATCAAGTTGCGTGTGTTTGAGCTTCATGTTTGCAAATAATTTCAATTCAATTACGATCTTTAAGACATGGTTATGAAAAATAATATGGATAAAATAATCACGGACTACGATGATATAGAACGGAATGCCTGCAGGCATAAAATTCTCGTTATATATTTTTATTTTATTTTATTTTATTAGGGAAACAAACAGTACAAGTAAATACAATATAAAAATGAACATAAAACTAAAACATCGACCAACAAAGTTTCCACGAGTAAATCATTCATATAGTGCGAGCTATAAAAGTTAAAATTATATAACACTAAGAAAATAATTGAAATTAAATTATATTAACAATGATAAAATACAGTATTATTATTATTATTACAATGCAATTAATTAAAATATAGGTATATATGAACACAAATTTAAATTATGAATTTAAGACAATTTCATTTATTTGTTTAATTAAATTCTGTATGGATCCTGTAAAATAATCGATTGAATTGAAATCATTATTGTATTTAGAACATGAACGATAAATGAAGGCATTTTGTGCATATTTAGTGCGGGTAACATATAGTTGAAATAAGGATTTATTACGCGACGATTGTCTGGGACATCGAAAATTAAGACAACTGAGTAAAAATGGAGAATCAATAATACCGTGTAGCAATTTAACCAAAAATATTTGGTCCTTAGCCTTACGACGCCGTTCCAAAGAGACTAAATCAGGAATGTCTTGACCTAGAATGGAACATCTGAACTTTAAGTGCTTTAAAAATTTTTGTTGAATTTTCTCTATTTCTTGGATGTGAACATTGTACTGAGGATTCCAAATGACCATATTCTAAAACAGGACGAACGAATGAATTAAAAAGGAGAATCAAAGTAGAAATATTTTTAAAGTCCCTGCAGACTCTGAGAACGAAACCAAGCAGACGATAGGCTTTTTCAGTTACATGTCTATAGTGAATATTGAAGGTTAACTTAGAGTCAAGGTAAACGCCCAAATCTCTCACCTCGGAAACCCGTTTAACAATATTATTATTTAGGACATAATTGAAGTTAATGATATTTTTTTTGCGGGAAAATGATATGACATTACATTTTTTACTGTTAAGATGTAAGAGATTATCACTGCAATATTCACACAACTTATTCAAATCATCCTGTAGTAAATTGCAATCGGATGGTTTACTTATTACTTTAAGCAGCTTCATGTCATCGGCGTAGAGAAAAATTGAAGAGTTTTTAAATACTCCAGCAATATCATTAACAAATAAATTAAATAAAAGAGGTCCGAGGTGAGATCCCTGGGGTACACCTGAAGTAACAGGCACGAATGTAGAGCAATAACCTTTAATTGTAACAGCTTGGCTTCGTTCCCTGAGGTAGGAGGTAAGCCAACGAAGGAGGTCGCCGTGTATACCGAGCTCTTCAATTTTCCGAATCAAGATGGCATGACTGATTTTGTCAAAGGCCTTTGAATAGTCGGTATACACTACGTCCACCTGAAATCCTGCATCCATTGCAACACTAATCTGATGAACAAATTCACATAAATTAGAATCCGTGGATTTCTTATTCATGAAACCGTGCTGCTGAGGAATCATAATAGATCTTAAGATGGGAAAAATACTGTCATAAACAATTTTCTCAAAAAGTTTTGCAATTGTATTTAATTTAGATATGGGTCTGTAATTTTTCACATTATGCTTATCACCTGATTTGAAAATGGGTACCACGAAACTTTTTTTCCATATTTGCGGCATCGTACCACTGCTTATAGATTTTTTGAATAATAAATAAATGGGAAAAGAAAGACAATCCTGACACTTTTTCAAAAAAACAGGAGGCAAACCGTCAGGTCCATACCCCTTATTTACATCCAGCTTACTCAGGTACTTGTGTACAATATCAGGTGATAGCGAAATAGATCCTATACTAGCAAGATTATTTGTATTGGGGATAATTTTAAGAATATTAGTATTAAGTAGTGAAGGTGACTCATAAACAGATTCAAAATAACCACTAAAAAGAGAACAAATTTCATTACCACTAAATGCCGTGGTTTCATTAAGATGCATAAACTCAGGGATACAGGAAGAACTCTTTTTTGTTCTGACAAACGACCAAAAAAATTTACTACATTTCTGGATCTTATTTTCAGAATTTGATATATAAAGATCATAACATTTGGTTTGTAAACATTTCTGACGAACGCGGAAAAGACTGAAGGCATCGTAATCAGAAGTCCTATTATAAATCCTCCATCTTCTGTGAAATTTTAATTTATTGTTAATGACATTGATAAGAGTTTTAGAATACCAACAAGGATAGTTATTATTTGGTTTTACAGTTTTAACTGGAACTAATTCGGAAACAATTTTATGTATGGTTTCATAAAAAACATCCACAGCATCTGAGACATCACGATCGCCAAGTAGGTGAAACCAATCTACTTTAGATAACGCATTATTAATTTCCACATAATTGGCATGGTGATAGAGGCGTATGACTCTGGGAGCAGGATCAATTAATCGAATGTTGTGTTTATCAAATACTATATCCAAAGCAGGATGGTGTACATCCTCTTTAACTAGTGGTTGAGAACAACGGCTTACAATACAGTCACGGTCACAAAAAACAAGATCGAGAATTCTGCCGTTAACATTGTGGTTTATGTTGAATTGCTTCAAGATGGTGAAATTCATAAAGTTAGCCAAAGCGTAAACCAAACTATTGCCCTCATAATGACCACTCAGGATCATAACGTTATTTTCCTTAATCCACTGTGCAGCTGGAATATTAAAGTCACCCAAAACTAAAAAACTATCATTTGGATAACATAGCTTTTCATCGGAGATTAATTCAAAAAAGTCAATAAGCGTGTCACAATGAGAGTTATTATATGGAAAATAGCAGCAGTAAATGTGAAACAAATAAGTAGATCGATTAAATACTAAGGATAGCGTAACCTTAATTATTTCAGCCTCATATATATATATTATTATTTTATATATACGACTTATAAACTATCAGAGTAATCATGAAATAACAATAAAAAAAAATTGTTTTACAAACGCAGATATCGTGCAAAATTTGTTTTCAACAAATAAAGTTCGGGAGATTTTATGACCTTCTCGTTTTTGAAGTCGATTAAAATCTTTATTAGCCCTACCCTTTGCACGCTAAGTCCTTAGTTTCTCAACGAACGTAATAAATTAATAATATAATCTTTTTCGTAACTCCGTGTAGTGTGAACATGCATAGTGTTCCCTTATTTTACATTCAAACGCGGTACAGTGAAAGTGTTTTTCATTGTCCCTGCCGCTTCCCGTCGGCTTGATAGACGTAGGGTCCCTTTTTTTAACCGCGGCCTCCACGGTTCACCCGCTCACGGAACCTTAGGCCTCTTTTTACTTTCTTTTTTGCATACCCATTGTGATCCGAAAAAGGTGGAAACTTGATGGACAACTTGGAAAAGAAGTGTTATTGTTAGCTAACTTCGGAAATTGTTTAACGATTCGGATTGTGTAAAATAAGTCTCGTTTTTCTCCTATACCCTAAACTACCTTATTTTCTGAGTTAAATTCAGTACCTTTAGAATGTATTAATTATTAAGTGTATACATAACAATAAGTGTAAGCCAAAAATATTGCAATACTTTATGTTGTACATTACTTTAGTCAGTTACAAATTATTGTATGCCGGGTGCATCTTATATTCAAATTATGGAAAAAATTATAAAAGGAACTCACTGTCCTAACACAACAATAGTACTGTTAATTGGGAGAAGGGGAAATGTGAACAAGAAACACATAAGACAATATTTTGATTTATTATATAATATAACTAATATTAAAAAAGTTATCGTGTTCACATTTCCTTACATTAAGAATATGCCGCAAGAAAATCAAAAAATATATACTTTAAATAATTATTTACATACTATCTCATATAGTAATTATTTGACATTAAATAATATTAATTATGATAAATTTCATTTAATTGATATCAATAATATTATAAATTATAAATCTTATATATTGACATATGATAGGTACAGCCTATCTAATTATTATATGAGACAGATAGCTTATTCGCTATCATATTATTTATTTTACAATACAGCCAAGTATTTGGCTAATACGACCGCTGCTTCTATTGAGCAGTGTAATCATTTGACATTTAAACATTTGGAATCTGTTCCAAATAATTTAAATTAAATTTTAAGACAATAGAGGCAGCCTCTTGCAATATTAGACGCAACCCATTTTTTCAGAATAGCCATAAGAATTATAAAAATAATATTAATTTATTTCATCAAAATATACAAGGCATAATGGGTAAAGACAATGAAATAGAATTATTTTTGAATTATCATAATATCAGTATCTTATGTATCACTGAACACTGGCTTAAAAGCTATGAAAATATGTTTAATTTTAGTAAACATTATGTAGCTAGTGCGTTTTACAGAGAAAATTCCATAAGGGGTGGCTCTCTAATTATAATTAACAAGACTTTGAAATGTAAGGAAAGAAAAGATATTGTGAGCCTCTCTGTGGAATGCACTACTGAAATAGCCTGTATCGAGCTTGATTGTTTCATTATTGTAAGTGTATACAGACCTCCCAGTGGGTTATATGATTGTTTTGAAAATATTATGGATGATATACTTAAAAAACTATCTGGATCTAATAAACATATTTTAATATGTGGTGATTTCAATATTAATTTGTTAGATAGTACTTCTACCACTATTCGATTCAGATCATTGTTAAAATCATATAACCTTGTAAATTTATTTTTAGAGCCGACTAGAATTACCCACTCGACAGCTACTTGTATAGATAACATTTTCAGTGATCTAGTACCACTCAGCAAATCAATACGTAATCAGCTTACCTCTGATCACTGTGGACAATTCGCTTCGTTTGAAACAAAAACTGTTAAAAATAACAATGAGAAAGTTATGTTTGTTCCTATGAATACAAAACGTATTGAGAAATTTAGAAGTAATATTCTATCAATAATCCCATACATTCAAGATTATGACCATCCAAATTTAACATATAATAAATTATTCAAATTAATAAAAAATGAATTTAATAATATTTTTACTTCTAAAACAGTCTATGTAGGTAATAAAACGACTTTTGGTGAATGGGCAACAGTTGGAATATTTAAAAGTAGGCAAAAGTTATATGAACTTTATGCTGAAAAAACTATTAATCATAGCGTATCTTTTATCAATTATCTCAAAATGTATTCTAAAATTTTTAAACAGGTTTGCAACGCGGCTAGAGTTCTACATATTAAAGAAAAAATTAAAAATTCGCATGATAAAATTAAAGCAACCTGGCATGTGATTAATTGTGAAACTGGAAAAGTCAAATCTCGCAACACTAACTTTTCTTTAAACATTAATAATAAAAATATTTCAAGAGACCAGGATGTTGCGGCAGCTTTTGAGAAGTATTTTGCTGACATTCCAGCTTTGACAACTGAATCATTAATTTCTTCTCCAACCGTTGCTGAATCACTACTTATTAATAGTGTCAAAACATGTGAAACTAAGTTCAATTTCAGTTTTGTGAGCCCCAAGGACATTATTAATGTATTCAAAACGATTGATATGAAGAAAACAGGAGATTTATGGGGCATGTCTGTAAAAGTAATAAGCTCAATTATAGATCTTATTGCACCGTATCTCGCGACCATATTTAATGATTGTGTCAAGTGTGGAATATTTCCTGACTTAATGAAATATAGCAAAGTGATACCGTTATTTAAGTCTGGCTGTACATCAGACCCATCTAACTTTAGACCCATATCGGTGTTACCGACTCTTAGTAAAATTTTTGAGAAAATAATGTTAAATCAGATGCTATTGCACTTTAATAAATATAAATTAATGCATAAAAATCAATTTGGTTTTACCAAGGGTCGCTCGACGTCTGACGCAGGTATTAAACTTCTTTCTAATATTTATGATGCCTGGGAAGAGTCACGGGATGCACTTGGTGTTTTTTGTGATTTATCTAAGGCTTTTGACTGCGTACAACACGAGACGTTGGTCAGGAAGTTGAAGCACTACGGTATACGTGACACTGCGCTCGATCTTCTTATTTCTTACTTACAACATAGAATTATGAAGGTCGACGTAAACAGTAAGAGATCTCCAGGTATAAATGTAAATATGGGAGTCCCACAGGGTTCCATTCTCGGCCCATTTCTCTTTCTAGTTTACATTAACGATTTACCATATTTTGTAGAAGGAGCTCAAGAAATAGTATTGTTTGCTGACGACACTTCTTTTATTTTTAACATTAAAAGACATAGTACTAATTACAACGATGTAAACAATGCTCTTTCTAAGGTACTTCATTGGTTCAGTGTGAATAATTTACTGTTAAATAGTAAAAAAACAAAATGTATTAAATTTTCAATGCCCAATGTAAGACAAGTTCAGTCTAATGTTATATTAAATGGAGAATTACTAGAAATTATGGAGTCTACAGTTTTTCTTGGAATAACTGTAGATTCTAAACTACAATGGGGCCCCCATATTGCTAAATTGGCGAATAGACTTAGCTCGGCAGCATTCGCGGTAAGAAAAATTCGCCAATTAACAGATGTAGAAACAGCCAAACTAGTTTATTTTAGTTACTTCCACAGCATTATGTCATATGGAATTTTACTTTGGGGTAACGCGGCTGATGTAAATACAATTTTTGTGCTGCAAAAGCGAGCTATTCGTGCAATTTATAATCTTGGTTGTAAAGATTCTTTAAAAGAGAAATTTAAAGAAATCAATATATTGACTGTTGCTTCTCAATACATTTTTGAAAATGTTATGTATGTACATAAGAACATTAATGAATTTACTAAATGTAGTGATAATCATAACATTAACACTAGGAACAAACATAAATTAACAATGCCAGTTACTAGACTGCATAAAATTAGTAACTCTTTTAAAGGTAACTGTATACGTTTTACAATAGGATCCCAGAAAGCGTTCAGAAACTTTCTATAAATAAATTTAAAAAAAGATCAAAGAACGTTTGTGTGGTAAAGGTTATTATAAAATTGGTGAATACCTTGAGGACACGCCTTGGGAATGAGACAGTCACTCCAGGCTTTTCAGTGATTATAATATGTAAACTAATATCAGTTTAAAAAAAATACATAAAAAAAAGATAAAACCCCTGAGTTTGTTTCGCCGGTTCTTCTCAGGTAGAGGTTTAATTTTGGAGCCGGTGGTAGAATCTGACTTTCAACAAATAAGTGTAATGCTTTTTATGTTGAATAAAAATATTTGATTTGATTTGATTTGACTAAGCCTCCGCTGTCCGTCCGTCCGCCCGTTTGTCATCGGACTGGACTGTATTTCATAGATCCGTAATAGATAGTATGTATTAAAGTGTACCTATAAGGTATCTCTGTTGCCACTAAAACAACAAATAAAATACTACACTAAAAATAAATAAAATTTTAAAATAAAGAGGGCCCCTATACTACAAACTTGATATTTTTACTCTACGGTGATACAGAAAATTTATGTGCTAATCCAACAAGCATTTTTGCAAGTTTTTGTAATAATAGCAAGCTATGGTCCGTCCTAAATATTCAGGCTACACAATTATTATCCACTCTTAGGTGTCGCAACATGATATTGTATAGACCATAACCGTCGTGGCTATTCCTATAATTATAGGTTAAAAAAATCATACTTTTCTACTATGTAATTGATTTTTAATAATGAAAATAAATGGTTTTCGCGCACACGTTAGACAGAAAAATGCACGTTCTTCTCCATCCGTATGAATAATGGATATTCGAAAAAGTTACCACAAATACGATAAAATTTCAGACAATTGAAGTGGAATTGAATGCTATAAGCAACTTTTACATAGAATTACAGGTCGCTTTGTTCTTTGTAAGGATATCTTTGAAAGTATATTTTCGAAGAGCATTATGTAAGAAGGTCTCTATCTCAACCGAGACGAACTGGCGCTGGCATGAATACGTTGTCTTTGAATTTTTCTCCAATCTATAAAACTCGAAGACTTACAATTCAGCCCACGTGACGACCGCTAATGAAAGACTTACTTAAGTAACTGCGCTGGCGAAGGGAATTAACAAGTTCGAAATACAATTCAGCTCTTAAATTAAGTTCATTCTGACGTCGGTAAAGTGGAAAACTTCGACAATATTTTTTAAGGAAACGATATAAAAACCTTCAAGCGGTACAGAATAATTTTTGACAGAGGCCGTAGCTTCAATGAACCGTAAAGCTTAAAATTTGCAAAATTAGCGTCGTGAGTCAGGTATTTTCATATCTTCGAGTTATTAAACAAATAACTGTAACTAATTTGTGCGGCAAGGGCTGCTGTGAGGCTTATCTGCGAGGCAATTAAGAAAAAACCTCGGAGGCAGTTTTTTACAGTGACTCGCGGTCGCCGACGGCTGATTACTAATTTCGCGACAAAGAACGCTATTACGCGACCACTGCTATATTAATAATGGAAACATTGTTCCCAACAACTGAAATACAACTTTTATTCATTAAAATATGAAATAACTGTGTTCTCTTGACCTCAGTTTTATAAAAATATATATGGACATAAAAATAGACGTTTGTTACCTTTTAAAATGATGAATTAGCTTAATTACTAGTTATATGCAATATACACAGTCGGAAATAAAATAACAAAACGACTTGTTGTTATTACTTAAACTTTCACTTTTTAGTATTTACTTAAAAACTTTAATCAAAATATACCATATTTATATAAAAAGCAACTGACCGATTTTCATAATAATTCATTCTGTTTTCAAAGCTCATCTTACCGTTAACGTTCACATACTTACTAAGCGCACTTAGGTTTGTCATTCTTTTGCGTCAGCCCCCTTATTTAAAGTGGGGGTACCACTTTATATATTATATAAACACCACTAAAATCTTTGGAACCTTGATCAGCTTCCAAAAAAGTTTAATCACGGTTATGTTTATATTGTTTTCGTTTTGCTCAGTAAGAAAAGATTTTTCACGACGAAAAATTTTACCTTGAGTCATATTTAATAGGATTCATTAAACACTCAAGATCAAAATTTTTACTCGTCTTTTTATTTAACGTTGCTTAAAATTGACGTTATAAAGTGCCGTAACAAAAGATAACGACGTCCCGGATAATTCAAATGGTCTCAAATATTTAAGTAATTAGTTCCAGATTATTAAAAAACAAACTTATTATGATTCTATTTGTTTTCTTTTATAAAAGAAATGGTATTCAAATGACTATAACGAATTATTTAAAAGCTACGCTGTGACGGTCTTAAATATGAGGTTATCTTTATATTATGTACACCGCGAGGCATATAGAAATTGGATAGATAATTTGACGACGAGACGAGTCTAACAACTTAAATTGGCTCAAAACAAATTTCAACGAATACAAAATACCCGAGAATATTCACGTCATACAAAATAATAGAACAAGAGAGAAACAACAATAAAGGAATAATAATACAAATTTTGATTGAACGTTAATTTTGTACAAAAACAAATATCTTGTAAACATGTTTGTCCCTTTTCTTATAAGTCGCTGTCTTGAATATAAATTGCCATGCAATACGATTGAGTAAAGGTAGAGAGGTTCTGCCATTGTAATAAAACATCTTTATGAGAAACGCAGAACACGAGTACCCCTACATATATGACGTTTGTGGCTTCGGAAAAAGGTTTATTGGGATTAAATAAACAACTTTTTCTAACCGACATCAAAGGATGAGGAGCTCTTATATTTGACGCGTGTGTTTTAGAAATATTCACCGATGTCTTGGAAAAGGAGTAGCCTAATTTTGATAGTTTTCATTGAAATATCATGATAGAGAACGAGAGTTATTAATTACCACTTATTACTGAGTACGTATGTATGTTTAGGTTTTCGTTTTTTAAATTAGTCAAATTTAGTTTTAAGATTTTAAAGTATCTGAAGCAATACGTATCGATTTGGTATGTAACTATACCTAATGTATGTATATACGGTACGGTATACCTAACTAAAATGGCTATTTATTTCGATAATTGGGATTTTTTTAATGTTAAAAGTTGGCAAACAAGCATACGGCCCACCTGATGGTAAGTGGCTGCCGCAGCCTATGAGCGCTTGCAGCACCATTAGTAGGTGCCACTCACGCGTTGCCAACCTCGAGATATTAGTTCTTAAATCTCGTTCGCCCAGTAATTTCACTAGCGTACAATGCCCTTCAAACCGGAACACAGTAGTGCCTAAGCACTACTATTTGGCGGCAGAATATTGGACACTGCGGTGGTACCTACCTAGACTGCCTCTTGCAACAAAAGACCTACCACCAGTGTGATGTAAAATTACAGGCAGTCAATAGTCATGTACCTAATACCTATTGGGCTAATAGTATTTTCCAAAATATGAAATGTTAGAAACATAAGAATGTAAATTCCCAAAGGGAAAAAAGGTATTAAATACCTATGTTTCACATTACTTCCTATTTTTATAATATTTTAGTTATCTAGGTCTGATGATGGTTTAGACACTTTTCATCACAACATTTTATTACATATTTAAAACTACATTTCAGGTCCTGAACTATCATTATGTATAAAAGATTACATCAAATCAAAATATAATTTATTCAATTAGTCTTCACAAACATTTTTGCGACATCTTTAACACCTAACACCTGATTGACCTGAACAAAATGTTGATTCTACTCTAGAATCTCACCAAGTATTTTTAAAATCAACTAAGTGCAGATCTTGTCTTTATTTATGATACAGCCATATAAAGGAATTGTCATATAAAGGGATTTAGAAAACTTTTGCGTACCCTTACGACGCCAGAAATTGTTAGAAATAAATAATTCAACTAATAAATGTATAGTTAAATTGGTATAATTAATTTAATAAGGATACAACTAGTTTTGTAAATATGTAGCAAAGGCTGCACCGCAGAGTTTACCACACTAGCTTAGTAGTTTAAATACAAATGTAATAATATTTTCACACAACATAGCCTTTATTTGCATTGCAAATGTTTCAATTTCGGTATTTTGGATTTTAATGTTTTATGTTATGGACTATAAATTATTACCTAATCTTATTATCATTTAAAGATTTAGATTTTTTAGATTAGATTTAAAAAGAAATAGGAATGCTTTGCCATTAATTTGAGATTAATAAAATGGGGTTTCAAGTTTTCTTTATATATTTTTGAGTATTTAAAAAAAATCAATTGCATTATTTGAGAAGTGGTTTGAAGGTTATTAAAAATGGGTTTTGGATTTTTTGTAATGTAAATGTAGATTTAAAATAATTATGAAATTATGAATTTTATAGATATTTAACCTTTTTAAAATTGATTTCTTCAATCTTATTTTATTTTCTATTTGTCGATGGTGAAATAGTATGTAAATAATATTTTACTCTCAATTTACATTCAGGAAGGACGATGGGCGGGAGGGTCTAAATCGAATTCCCATCATTTCTTTATTTCCAAGTTGGAAATGGTAGCGTGCTGTACAGACATTTTTCAGAACCCTTCTATTAATATCAGACATTTTTATCGAATGTTTCAAGCATGAGGCTCGCCTAAAAGTGATTACTTCAGCCCAGGACATCTGCAATAGCAAGGGGCTTGCAACTGCGTTGCAGGCTTTTGAGGAAAACTTTTTCTTATTTATTTATTGGATCCAAAATGTTTACAATTTGTGTTATTAAATAGACTCACAAAATCAGGTAACTGGTTTCATTGCAAGATCAATAATATAGAATTATAAACTTACTAATGACTCACTTAGTAAAATTATTATATAATACAAGAAAGTTAATTTGTGTCGGTAACCAAAACCTAAATTAATAAACTGAAAATACAAGTAACATTGACGAATTTCCAAACAAATGTATTATTCTGTCTCGGCAAACAAAGTGTTTACGGTTTATGCAGCGCCTTAGTTACAAAGCAAAAAAGCAGTTTTAAAAATTATGTTTGTGTGTCTGTCTATCTATCTATCTGTGTTTCGGCTAATCTCTGAAATCGTTGGACCAATACCAACTTTCACTGGCAGACAGCTGATGTTATAAGGAGTAAGTTACTTTTATTTTAGAAAAAAAATTATCATTCCGTGCAATAAAGAAAAATGGCTACACAGCGCGAGAGGAACCACGGGTGCAGATAGTGAGAAAATAAATATATCTTCATCTTAAATGGTATTGCGTTTCTCTACAATATGCCATATCATGATAAGAAAGCTAAAGATAGAAAAAACATGCTAAATTTTCCTTCACCGACAATGAGTGATTTTGCTCATTTCGGTTCATGCCCGCTGCCCCATCTGGTTTCCATTTCTTTGTATTACGACTCATTCCCTGTTTCCGTTTCTTTTCTGAAATTATAAATAAGTACAAGTATATATTAGGAAAGTATGTGTTTGATAATGAAAGATATAACATATTATATATAAATATTATCATATTATATACATATATATTAAGGCGTCGGGATGTGACGACCCCATCGCCCGCTGTTGAGATAACCTCTTTTTTTTTTTTTGTTGTCGGGGAGGAAATCTGCTTCACAGATACCCGACCTCCTGGGGAGGAGAACCGGGTTATGTGGGGTTCCATGACAGGTGGTGGTTCATGGGTACCCACTAAAACCTCCTCGGTGGCCGACATCAATGACAGAGAGAGGCTCCGGGATCTCTTATAGAACTCAAAACCGGAGCATCTCGAGCACTGTGCTGGTAGAGCTCGGTCCCAGGGGCAAGATGGAATGCCTCCCTACGATTCTCAAGGAAAAGTGTATGGCATTCGGGCCACACCGACTGCCATACTCCTCAGGGCCGCTCAACACGTACGCACAGGTTCCCCACCCTATGCGTCCACGGCCCGAGGGCACACCCTATTTATATAGCCCCGGGTAAAGGGGCTAATGGGCCGGGACGGCTAGCAGCATCAGGTGGTCGACGCCGCCGCCGTCGTTGGCGTCTAGCAGGATCGACCCTCTCCCAATCCCGCTCGGCCGTCTCCTTCCGGACCATGACGGTCTCGCAGAAGGAGACAACGGCCCTCCACGCCGATTTCCTCTCTAACATTGCCGACACGACTGCCGGCAGGGAGAGGTCTCGCCCAATCAGATTGACCAAGACTTGGCGTTCCCCGTTCCACGCAGGGCACACCTCGAGAGTATGCTGCGCAGAGTCCTGGCCTCCACCACAGTGATGGCATCTCGCCGTCAACTCTCGTCCGATCTTGAATAGGTACTCACCGAAGCACCCGTGTCCGGTGAGTATCTGCGCAAGACGGAAGGTGACTTGCAGTCTCCTCGCCATCCAGGCTCCGAAGACCGGCAGAATGGCCCCTACGACGCGTTTGCGCGTGTACCGCTTCTCGCGGAGGCGGGCGTGCCACGTCTCAAGGATGCGAAGCCTCTCCTGCCGTCTGACCCTTCCGAGCACATTTGGAGGTACGTTTTCCCCGCTTTGACGCAAGACACGGTTTCGGTCATAGACCCTCGCGTCCATTTGCGCCAGCAAGTCTAGCGGCGGGAAGCGCGCTAAAACTGTCGCCGCCTCGTACGATATCGTGCGATATCCTCGCACGATCCTGATGGCCACTCTTCGCTGCAGACTAAAGAGCTTAGTTCTGCAGCGTCGGATGCCCAACCTGTGCGACCACACGGGCGACGCATAGAGGGCCATGGACCGTACGACCCCGCATAGAGGCGGCGGACTTCCTCCTGGGTCCCCGAGATTAGGCAGCAGTCTGTGCATTGCACCCACTACCTTCTCGATCCGGGGGACTAGGCGCTCGAAGTGTTCCTCGAAGCCCCAGCGACCGTCTAAGGTGAGGCCAAGGTACTTAAGGTACCGGCCCACCTGGACCTCAGTGTCACCAACCCGGATATGCGAGATAGGCGGCTCCCTGCTCCTCGGCAGTCCATGGATGTTGAGATAACCTCTGTCACAACAGAGATTATTCCAACAGTGCAATCAGTCACACTGGTGGTAGGTCTTTTGTTGCAAGAGGCCGACTAGGTAGGTACCACCGCAGTGTCAATATTTTGTTGCCAAATAGTAGTGCTTAGGCACTACTGTGTTCCGGTTTGAAGGGCATTGTACGCTACTGAAATTACTGGGCGAACGAGATTTAAGAACTAATATTTCGAGGTTGGCAACGCGCGAGTGGCACCTACTAATGGTGCTGCAAGCGCTCATAGGCTGCGGCAGCCACTTACCATCAGGTGGGCCGTATGCTTGTTTGCCAACTTCTAACATAAAAAATATATATATATATTTATTTTATAGTCGTATCGGTACGGAAAGACCGCCGGCGGAAGTTGGTTCCACAGAGTGGTTGTGCGAGGAAGAAAATGTCTTCTAAATCGCGCTGTTGTGGATTTCCAGACATCGAGGTGGTATGGATGGAACTTAGAGTTTTGTCGCGATGTCCGATGGTGAAATTCTACCGGCGGATCAATCCAAACAATTCCTCAGAACACTCTCCGTGATATATGCGATAGAATATGCAGAGTGATCCGACATCTCTACGCAATGCCAAAGGATCAAGCCGATCGGAAAGGGCTTGATCGTCGACAATTCGAGCCGCTCTACGTTGGATGCGGTCAATTGGAAGTAGCTGGTACTGGGAGCTCCCGCCCAGAGGTGAGAGCAGTACTCCACGTGTGGTCGAATTTGTGCCTTGTAGAGCTTTAGGCGATGAGCCGACGTGAAGTAGTGCCTCGCCTTGCTGAGCACACCAAGCTTTTTAGAGGCCAATTTGACCTTTCCTTCCAACTGACCGCGGAACTGAACGACGCTCGAAATGTCGACACCAAGTATTCCGATACTAGCTGTGGCAGCCAGGGAGTGTTCCCAAAACGAGGAGATACGACAAATGGTGATGTTTTAGCGGTTAACGCGCAAACTTGTGTCTTCTTGGGGTTGAATTGGACTAAATTAACTCTTTTTTTCTTTTTATTTACCGTGTCTGATGCGCTGACGCAACAGTCCCTTAATATACTTCCAAGTTCCGTTTCAAGAATTACATTTAATTGCAGTACTGGGCGTTAAATAAATACACATGAAGAATATTTCACGATCATATTAAGCACTTTTAAAATGCAAATTAACGATAACAAGCTAATGTTTAATTAATTAATAACTATACTATTGATTTCAATGTGATGATCTGTCACCAAGAAAGCGTGCCGTTGATGTAGCGATTGCTGATAAGTTTCATCATCGTCATTGCATCGGACACACCAAATTTTAAATGAACATTTTGAATATACACGAGCTTATAAAAATATCGTCGCAGTTCGTAAAAAACCCCTAATATCCCGCGGCGTGTCCCACTTGCACTCGTTTACCAGCGGTGCTCGTTGCGAGACGAGTCACAAAGAGCGGGACAAATCGCATTACCGACGCGTGAATTGTAAATTGGACATTACTCGTTACACCTACCTCGGGGGTATGGACAACTAACGACGTACTATGCTGCATAATATACATTTACATTCGAAATTTTCAAAATATACCTTAAATAATCAATGTTCAAAACTTAAAACTGTAGATTTTGAGTATAAATATCAAAGTGCACCACTTATATTTTTCAAAGTAAATCTTGTTAGATATATATAAAAACATACGCAAGCACACAAGCTTTTAAGCCGATATGGCTCAATGAATAGAAAACGTAGACTTCAACCGAAAGACCCAGTCAACTCCTGGACAAACTCTAAGAGTATTAATGTGAAAATTTGTATTTGACGACGTTGTGACGCAGCGGTAATGCGTGCCTGCGTAAAGCACTACTGGTCGCGGATTCGAGTCCCGCTTGAAGCAAATGTTTCTATTGACCATAGTGTTTTTCTCCTTGTCATTGTGCATGTTTCCGGACCTCCAACATAGGATATAGCTATCCTAATGGGGGCGGTGTGGGGTGTAGCGTTTATGTATTTATACTTCGTATTTGTCTCCGTGTCTTGCGGTAAAGGATAACATCGTCACAAAACCTGTATTTCTTGAAAAAAAAGAGGCATGTATGTCAGTTAATCCACAATGGAGCATGGTGGATTAAGTTACTAATCGTACTCCTTATCAGGAGAGGAAGCCTTTCCCCAGCAGTGGGATATTAACGGCTTGTGCTATACAAATGCTCAATGCAATGATGTCAAAGCTTAATCAGAATTCGCCGTATTTGTAGTGTATAAAATATCGTTTGACTAGCAATTTTCCCCGCAAATTATACCAATTCCGATCTTATTGGAGCCGAATAGCTCTTAACGAGGATATTGTCCGATCATGTTAGGAATGATATTATTTTCCTTTATATTTTTCTTTCATCATTTAAAGTACATTAAAATTTATCTATGTCATTTTATTAGAATGGCTTATTTTATATATCACTATCTCGATCCACGGCTTCTCTCGCGTGAACCTTAATTCTAATAAAAGAAGCCTAGTTTTACTTTAGTTAGAAAGCTGATGTTATAAGGGGTATAACATCAGCTATCTACTAGTGAAAGTCCCGTCAAAATCGGTCCAGCCTTTTCAGAGATAAGCCGGAACAAAAAGAAAGACAGACAGACAGACTTTTTTTTAATATCAGTACCGTATATGCTTTCAGCATGCAGTAAAAAGCTATTAATTTGGGAATTACAAACAGACACTTGTATAGACTATGTAAGATTTTTTTTCTTAAGTTTTGTATAATTTATTTTGGTTCAACACATATTGTGTACACCATACAACAATAATTATTATTGTACTCGTACCTATCGTATCGTATGTTTCATTTCCTGTTGTATTCCAAGAGGAGGTGGCGTCTGTCCAATAATGCTGATAGTTCATTTCGCAGTGCGGTCCGATAGCTGCTCAATCATTTCCAATTTTTGCTTTGATGGCTGAATTAAACCTATCTTTTTTAGGTATTTAAAGAGAAACACGTTCATATTTACCTTGATACGCGTTTGCATGAGTTTAATAAACGTATATCGTTTGAAAATTGGTATTTGTCTATAGGAATAAAAATTTATTGAAAGCTTTCCAATAAAAATTAAATAATATTTTTGTAAATATTTTTCAGCTTTCGTTTATTTTATTTTACTTTTTCTACTTATGAAGCCTATGTAACTAAGCCAGTTATACTATATTATTATATATATTTTTGGTTTTTCGATGTGCTTGGGATTTGCAACCTTAAAAATTATTTTACGTTCCTTAATACCTGACAATTTAAAATATTTATTGTTTAAATTTCTGGATTATAAAAATATATGTATTACGTCAATTTATTAACCAAGCGTTAAATAAAATATATCCATTTTTCATTTTCACGAAAGCGACAGTTGGCAGTTGAAATATATTCCGCAACAGATTATATGCGACGTAATCCATTTAAAGCTACAAATAAAACAGAGGGCGAACGGGAGCCGTCCATGACGCAACAGGAATATAGTTTCACAGGCCGGCAGGCCGGAACAATTGAATTATGCCCAGCTATTAAATTCAACCCGTCTCGAACCGAGTAAACTTTATGCCTTCACTAATCGCTGCTGGTTAGTGCAGCGATTTATTCTATGCCACTGTTTGACCGCTAGCATTTAACTATTCTAAGTCGAACAATATATCAAGAGTTTAGACATTGCTATTACACAACACGGAAATGTACTTACTAGGAGCATGATAGGATGTATTTTAGGAACAGCTTCTCAGAGAAAATGTAAGACAGTTTTCTATTTTCTTGTTCTATCGGCGAGTCGATGCCGGCGTGGGTTTAACACCCTTTGTGCAGTTCTCGCCGCGGGCCGACGCGACGCCTGCAATCGCGGGCGGCACGCGCCTCAAGCCACAAAATATCCATAGCATTAAGAAAGCTTAGAAGTGATAAATAACTGAAAAAGAAAAATAAAAATACGATTAGATAGCTAATTATGAAAAATAGTGTAAGTAACAATTTTGTATTGCAAAAAAATAACGAATTATAATTACAGAACGTCTTTTCAATTTCATCAAGATGCTTCGAGAAAGGTATAATTAAAACATCGTTAACACGTAGTCTGTATAACTGATGTAAGTTTTTGTTCACATACGTTCGCTGTATGCTAAAAATTCGGAAAATGTAACCCGAAACTCATCCGAAGTTAGTTAAGAAAACTGTAACAGAATACAGAGCAGCGTTGTCCTGAGACTTTGCACCTATTCCCCTCACTTGGCAAGTTTATGCATACACGATGAGATGATATTAGTTTGTAACTCGTTCTCTATATTAACTCTGTACTTTCATTACAATATCTGTGATATGTTGATGCGTAAGCAACTTTAATGTAAATGTAAATTATTATTCAAATAACCACAAATTTCTCTCTAACTAAATGTTTATGCAGAGGTAGACCGATCTTGTAAATAAGTTATATAACGATTTTACAATTTTAAAGCTATTTACAATGGTAAAACTAAATCTTCAGATATATAAGACTAAATTTGTACCAAGCTACAATGCAGTACATAACTCTATAACCATTCAGCATTCTTATTTATTGTTGAAATATTAACTATCGATATCGGTGCGCTCACTTTATTTCATAAAAACATCATGTTTTTATAAAAATCCTAAAGCCATAATCACGTAGGGTTAGATGGAACTGTCCTCAATATTGCGTTGGCAGTCAATTATCTGATAAGCCTCGTCGCCCTTCGATTCGGAGTGTGCTAAGAAATCACATGTCGGCATCCCCGTAACCATGGTAACGTCGTAAGAAAAATACCAGTACTCAATCGAAAATCGAACCACAAACTTAATTACGCCTTTCCATTTATTCCGCCCTTGCCCTCCTATTAAGTTCCGGTTGCCTAAAATTAATTTGTTGTCCCAATACATTGCTCGTAATCTAATTGCCTCGCCTACAAACGTTTCGAGTTTTAATTTCCTAGAATGTTACCGGTAACATACCGGAAAAGTTTTGTGCTAACAAACATCTGTAGCTAGGACCACGTTTATGTTGCAATACATTCTCTTGCTTTATGAGCAAACGTTTGACTTTTTTTTCTAAATTATTGCACACCGTAACTCTCGCTATGGGTTTATCGTATATGGGTAAATGTATTATTATAAAGAACTATACTGTGATGAAAAGTTAAGGCTTGAAGTACATGGCTTCAAGTACATTTTGTATTTGTAGCTCGTTATTATGGAATATACATTTATATCAGTTTTTGAAATAGTAAATTTCATTGAAAAACTTTGTCTTTTTTAACTATTAAAATTTGGAAATAATCCTTACATACTCGTAGAGGGCGTTTGTCTTCGTATTACGTTTTCGATGATGATGATGATGCAGATAGTGTGGTCGATATATTGTTACTAACCAAAAGTTCAGTTTCGACAGGAATTGGTTTCTCCCTACCTATAAAGAGTTACGTAGTGTAATTCAGAATATCGACGTAGTGTAGCAGTTTCTATACAGTTGTGTTTTTACCCATCCAGTGTCAGTGCCGGAGACCCAAACTAGCATTGTCTCAGTTTCAGAAAACAGAGGAGCGATGCTTTTCTCAACAAAAAAGTGCTGGTTCGACAGGGGAAATACTACCCTTTCACGGAAATCGATGTAACAGTATCAGTGCGGTTACATTTCGTAGGATAAATGAGAGCACCCGATCTCCCATTGCCTTTTTCCATTCCTCTTTTCTCTTCTCATTCCTTCATTTCTATCTCTTGGACTAACAACGCGCAAGTGATACTTCAAGTATGGCAAGCGTTCATAGATTGCGATAACCACCAGGCAGATTTAGGATCTGCTTCTTTGGCAACAATGGTCATGGCACAAAAAGTTTTCACTTACTTCTCCTCTCTCGTCTTATTCTCGCCTTGTTGGCAGTACCCATGTGACACCACTAAAAATGGTGTTCATAAACTGTGGTAGATGTTGATAATAACTAAGCGAATAAGCGTATGATCGAGCAATATTTGGCAATAATGGACGACTTTCTGAATGGTTTACGAATATGGTATTGGCTTTGCATGACTGTCCTAATGAGAAACAAATTGGTGGGTAAGAAACATACAAATAGCTACTTTAAACATAATGTCACTTCACATCACGATATCTCTTTAATTGATTAACACTTTCTGGTAAAAGAAAAATTATATTGAAGTCAAATTCATGACTTGTAATACACAAAGCAGAATTTTTTACAGATATTCTTATTCAAATGCGGTTATCAAATCAAAAGAGACCATTCGGTCGGACAAATCGCAAACGGATTTGTCTTCAGAAAATCCCAGAGCGATCATAGAGAAAATATACATTGAAATGAATGGATACGGTCTTTGTGAGTAAATTGCTAGTGGATACTGAATTGAGTTAGACCGGACGGAGAGCGTCCGCGGCCGTTGCGACCCTTTGTCGCGTCATCAAACTACAAATTGGTAGTTTAGTTCTGCCGCTACCGAAGCGCTGCGGGCGATCGTTAGGGGCATGAAACTTTGCAAAAAAACGTTTCAGAAACTTCATGTTGTTATAGTCTATTTCAAAGATATTTTTAAACGTAATGTAGATAAAATTGCGCTATTTTTATTCACCCCACGTATATCATTACGGTGATTTAAAACTTAATGAAAGATTTTATGTTTCCAGCGAGATTATTGTCAGATAATTGTTTTGGAAGGTTTCTTACTTATTTTATGAACAGTTTATGAACATTTCGTAATAAAGAATGTTTGAAGTTATAATCTTCATTAAATGCGTAAATTCTTAAATAATTATATGCATAATATATGAAATGAGACGCAAGTTTATACAATTAAATTCACAGTGTATGTACAAAATTGAAATTTCAGTTGAAATTTGAACCGTTGAAACACTATTTACCGGACTGGCAATCAAGGTGCGGGCTGAAAGCTGGCATTCGCTAATGAAACGCAATGGAGCTACTCGCTACCCGTCACAGAGTGCAAGCGAGCGAAGTTAATTAAATTTTGACACCAAATCTGCAAATATATCCTGTGCATATTCAGTTTCCGTCGATGGTCGATTTGATTATGCAGTCCGTTGGCATGTATCGAAATTATGCTGATTATTATTTATTCATAATTTGGTGCAAAGATCAATTTTAGAATGTGTTAAATAGTAATTTGTCTAGTTGTGATTTCAACTGTAGAATAGTTTTTAAGGTATCGAAGCTAAATATAAATTGTAAGAGAAATTATAACTTTCACATTTTCTGTTTAAAGACTTGTCGCAGCGTTTGTATAAAACTATCCGTAGGAAATAATTTTTCATTATAGCGTATCTTTAAAAATATGATGTGTTTTCAAATTTGAAATATGCTCCGGCCGATTATCAACAGGAGCATCCTCGGTTTGTCTCTCACCATAAGCACATTAAAATTAATTTAATATTATATATATTATAATATATACTAGAGGTAAATTAGATGGTACTATTTTGGTTATTCTGAATATCATCGAAAAATTTATTAAATGGGTATTATAAAGCTGCAGAATTTCTTAGTTATATTACAATGTCAAGAATTAACAGCCCGGATTAAAAAAAATATATTTTCAGTTATAAGCGGCTTGGAGCACGGAACAGGTACCTACCTACTTTAATGTGAGAAAAACAACGGGAAAAAGGTGTTTCATTTATAAAAAAACATTCTACTCTGTCTTGTAAACATATCACGTATCGGTCAAGCCAGTGTCATAAATCAATTTTACAAGCGTGTACCCTAAGTAAACTCTCTTAATCGAACAAACAATTCAGAAATATAAGTGTGACAAACCTTATAAGAATTCTCTCTGCGGATATGAAAAATTGTAGCCGACCCGACTACAGAAGGGGACATGTAACCGGAATTACCTTTTTCGTTTTACTACACATTTACATTAATCTTAAAGTCCTCTACGAAACATAAATACAATATAATAGTATCTTTTAACAATAAATAATTATTAAATTATTTATTATTATTATTATTGTTACACTAAATATTCTTTTAAATATAAAAAAAATAATCAACATAATGACAATATGGGTTTTGAACTAACGTGCCTTCTTTTAGTCGCCATATCATAATTTCATTTGACATTAATATAACATTTTTTATACCAATAAAGTTACTACCAGATGGAAAGTCAGTGCTTACTAATTAACACCAGGTCACCGTGTGTTGCCATCCGAAATAAAAAGGAAAGACGGTAGGACAAAGAAAAAAATGAACAGAGGAAATAGGATTTGAGTCTTCACTCGCATTCACATGCGTCGAAGGAAACGCAACAATATAAATACGTCCACTTCACGTCCATATTCCGTCTAAGGGTAGTAATGTGCAGGTTGAGTTGACATATGACGACAACAGCAGGACTACTATAGGTTTCATATAATCTGCTGGTTGGTCCTGAGCGTTAACTGCTCATAAAGGCTGATGAATGTGCAACATTGTTTTAGGATTACTTGATACTTCTTTAAAATGTAAGTAGGTTACAAAGAGCTTACTGTTGGATCTGTTAAGTTCAGATTTAGCAAAGTCGTGACATTGGGGATCCCTCAGGCGGTAATCCTCACGTCGCATTCATAGTCCAGACGAAATCCATAATCCAATTACGCTGCAGCCTCCGAACTGCACTTGGCTGGGAATTACAGCTGTCACGCTGGAAATGACAATGGGTTTATACTTCATATTACATGAAAGAAGGAATCATTTAAAGATTCGAATACATTTTAAATATATTTTATATTTTAAAATGTCTCCGACTTATACTATACTTTTTCTTTTATCTGCATTATCTGATTTTTATTATAAGATATTTATTATCATATTAAAACTATACAAATTAAAGATCTTATGATAAATATGTACCTTATCTTCGCGTGCATTAAAATGACTATATAAAGATACAAATCACTGTAAAAATTTATAGGCGTCGAGATGTGACGACCCCATCGCCCGCTGTTGGGATAACCTCTGTCACAACAGAGATTATTCCACCAGTGCAATCAGTCACACTGGTGGTAGGTCTTTGTTGCAAGAGGCCGGCTAGGTAGGTACCAACGCAGTGTCCAATATTCTGCCGCCAAATAGTAGTGTTTAGGCACTACTGTGTTCCGGTTTGAAGAGCATTGTACGCTAGTGAAATTACTGGGCGAACGAGATTTAAGAACTATTATATCGAGGTTGGCAACGCGTGAGTGGCACCTACTAATGGTGCTGCAAGCGCTCATAGGCTGCGGCAGCCACTTACCATCAGGTGGGCCGTATGCTTGTTTGCCACCTTCTAACATAAAAAAAAGTAGCATTTAGTTCCCATTGAGCACTTTTGTTTATTTAGTTGGTACCTAAAAATATTAACAAAAAAATTCAATTTTAAAATGGTCCGTCTTTCTGACGTCAAGATTTTTTTTTATATCAAGATGGTGGCAAACAAGCGGCCCTCCTGCTGGTAAGCGGTCACCGTAGCCTATGAACGGCTGCAACCTCAGAGGTATCGCATGCGTGTTACTGACCCTTAAAAATTGTTCAACATTCCCTTGAAGAACCACATACCAAGATGACCGACCATTTATAATTCCCAATTAAAAACGTTATATCAAGTATTTTTCTTTGCGCAATTATTACCTAATTGATACCTGCACCATATATGTATATTTATCACAGCTTCAGCAATTCCAATACATCATTATTATCAGTAATTTTATAAATAATGTATATTATCAAGGTCCATAAACACTTTTATATAAGATATATTTACAAAGATAACGATTAGTAGAAGAAAATAATTCTAGAACTTGAAAATAATATCGCTATGGATTTGAACCAGTTTGAACTGTTATATTTGACATAAAGTATTAGGGCATTGACTAAAGTCGTCTGCCTTTGTGATCATATGAAATGTAGCATTAATAATAAATACCTATATGTTAAATTACAGATATATGTAGCCTACATATAAATCACTTCTAGTTCTATAAGATAGCGAGGAATATCACAGTGAGTGGCTCGAGCGCCAACAGTCGAGAGTCGTCGAGCACCTGGACGTGACTATCGACTGCCGTAATCTGCGCTTGCCATTAGATGAGTTATACCGTAGGTAGAGATATATATTGGGATTAAGTTAGTGTAAATAAAGCCTTCTAGTCTTCTTTTATACTGTACTAGCATCTGCCGGCAACTACGTCAGCGTAGATTTTAGAATTGGGTCCACAGATAAATGAAACATGTATAAGTAAATATAGCCTTATAGGACATATATTTACCAAATTTAAAGTGTATATGTCCTGTAGTTAGTTTTTTGATAAAACCAAAAGAACTGCATATTTTTCTGACATAAAAGTTATCCTATGTGTTGATCCAGAAATTAAATTATACATATTATATTCAAGCATCCAAACATACAAACTTTCTCATTATTTATAAGTAATAGTAGGATAGAGTATATAGTTATATACTATATAAACAACTTGGTCTACTTATTTCAATGAGTCGCATTGCATTACCTAGTGCCTACGACTAAAAGTATTGCTCTCGGCTCTTTTCCCGAGAACTCCGTTTTACTTATGTTAAGCTTTATGCACGTTTTTTTTATTTAAATGTACAATATTTTATTTTACAATTTTACTATTTTTAAACATATAACATCAACCATATGTACTTCGAATAAAGCATTATTCTATTTGGTTAAATAAATAATTAAACGCTACACATTCAACGGCCCCCATTAGGATAGGCGATATCCTGTGTCGCAGGTCCACAAACACATCAAGATCGGAGCACATGCACAATCGAACCAGCGACTTGTGGCACTTAAGCCAGGTTGAAGTAAGAAACTACAAAAATAGTATACCATTGATGAACAGAGCAAATAGCTATCGCGACATATTCGAACGAAATCAGTATTACATCAATCCTTTTGTTGACATTTCCCATGAATAAATTGTTTTCCTTTCGTTCGATTGAAACGCTCGTACGTCAATTCACTTCACTTCCATTTGCAAGCAATTAATTGATTGACAAGTGTTTACAAGAATGCTTCATAATTGGACCCTCAGTCAGCGGTGACACGTCGATAGCTCTATAAAAACTCTGCTCCGACGAACGTTTTTGAATTTTAAACGATGTTCAAGTGGTCTGTCTGCTTGAATCATATCTACGCATTTCATATTTTTCTGTCCGAAAAGTGGTTTGTTATTTTTTTATCGTTTTTGGCTCCTTTTTATACTACCATA
Organism: Hestina assimilis; assembly: GCA_023373885.1. Taxonomy (NCBI): domain Eukaryota; kingdom Metazoa; phylum Arthropoda; class Insecta; order Lepidoptera; family Nymphalidae; genus Hestina; species Hestina assimilis. The sequence continues at coordinate 9,960,634 of CM041754.1, forward strand.
GCAAGCAGAGTATGGTACGTTTATCGATAACGGTAACGGTAACCTGTGGATGCATTAAATCTGTCAAATAGAGTATAATTGAGGTGGGTAGTAAGAAGATTCAAGCATTTCACGTGGAAAATTATTATTAGAACATTTCTTAAGTAGAAAACAAATTAAGGAAAGTAGAAGAAAAAGTAAAATGTTTTTTGCCCAACTACTTTTGAAGGACCGCCGAACCTAGCATGATGTTTGAAAATTAAACTTCGTCTACTAAGATAATGGATACAATTGGATACAAAAAAATGGAAACCAATATATTTTCTAAGTCCAAACTTTCCCAATTCTTTTAGTTAACTCCCAGATATCTGGGAAATCATATAATCATTTTTACACTCGGTCAATCAAAGCTTAACGCATTGACTAAGTACTGACGGAAAATTTTATACATCAGTATCGCAAAATTTTCTACATAAATAGAAACTTTTTCGAATGCCGTTTTGCATTTCAAATAGCCCGACATTGAAACGCTTTTAAGACCATTAAACAATAGTTATGTTCGTCAAAGGGTCGACGGTCGGCACCGGGGTTCCAATGACATTGTCCTCGTGCGAGACGTCCCCGTGTCCGGAACACAATCATTAGTGTGCTCACTCAACGTGAAACCGATTTCATCCCCCACGAGTGCGCCTCTTTGAAACTGGCGCAATATTGTCGAAAGAAGGAAAACTCCTTAAGAGAAAAAAAATATTGCCCGAGTCGCGGTGAAGAAAATGAGAACGGAATGTCGAGAGGCAATCGAGCGTACGAGTCTTACCAGCCAATATGCTTCCACGTTTACGTTATCGCTGACTCTGCGAAAGAAAATATTTTGCCTCTAAACGAAAACGCGAAGGGAACGGATTAGACTCCCACCGCCCGCGGTTGTAAACTCGAGCGCCTGAAACAACTTCGTTACAACTCCGCTGTTTTGTTTCTGGTCGGTAATATTAGTTTTAGTCAAAGAGCTATTTTTCAACCCGCCGTCGAAAAGGCTTGTAAAGTTTTCTAATTTAGCAAATTTACTCTCGATGCTTCATGAAGTCGCTTGAGGGCTTCGAAGAAAGACAGGTCAATGTTTCGTGAAAATTTATATCGAATGTTTATTTACCTAAATGAAATTGGAAATACGGTTCCAGATAATTTGTTTTCAGTTCACAGAAATATTTCAATTTATGTTTCTTTGTTGAGAATTTAAATTAATAAAACAAATTATTAAATGAAACAAAAAACCCAACTGCATTAATAATAATTTCTAAAAAGCTAAAAACAAGCTCTATAATGACTACTATAATATAAATATTACTTTAATGTTAGTAAAGGTACTGCAGACAGGGACAAGCATTGAAATAAAACATAATAATTATATTTTTACGTAATTTAAGAATTTCCCTTTAAACTCCATCATCAATTTAAAAATTGATTGATCAGCTTGTCCCCGTCTGCAGTACCTTTACTAACATTAAAGTAATATTTATATTATAGTAGTCATTATAGAGCTTGTTTTTAGCTTTTAGGAATTATTATTAATGCAGTTGGGTTTTTGTTTCATTTAATAATTTATTTTATTTCAAACTTTTTAGTTAAATAATTAATTATTGATTAGGTATATATATACAAGGAGAAGACCTAGAATTACTTATAAACGCGAAGCCTAAGCCCTTCACCTAAAAAGCTATTTCTTTGGTGTTGTTTTTTTAAAACGTAAACAGGGCACTAAGAAAATATTTTTGAAATTCAACCCTCAAGGGGTTAAAGAAGTTAAAAATTTTGTTGGAAGTTCATCATTTTTGAAATTAAAATCATGTAACATTGTTTTTGGGGAACTATTAACACATTTCCTTCAATCCTACCCCTGAAGGTGTAAAGCTTTATATGAAAATGAAAGGATTTGTTTCTCCACATTTAACGCGAGAGCGGAAGCCGTGGGCAGAAGCTAGTTATAAGTAATATAACTTAGCTCTCTGCACTATGCAGGTCTAACTGGAATGTCGATTATATTTTTGGCAAGTTCTATCCCACAAGCTTGTAACTTATTTCGAGCTAGCATCTGCCCGTGACTTCGTCGCGGTGACTTTAGAATTGGCTCTAGAGACAGATTAACCATTCTTAAGCAAATAATCACTACATAGTATAAAACAAAGTCGCTCTCTCTGTCCCTATGTATGCTTAAATCTTTAAAACTACCCAACGGATTTTGATGCGGTTTTTTTAATAGATAGAGTTATTGAAGAGGAAGGTTTATATGTATTATAACATCCATTAAATAGTGGAGGAAAAAAATATTTTTTTATGTTTCGTACGTGATGTCGTAAATAATTACATTTAACGCTTGCGGGCCACGGGCAGCAAAGAATAAATTAAAACTACTGGATCGATTTTAATCATTTATTTAGTGAATGACATAGGCTATATATTTTATACCCATGCGAAGCCGGAGCGGGCCGCTAGTTTTCATAAGACAAAGACAAAATAAAATAAAAAATAAAAAGGTTCTGTAGAGTGTTTTTTGATAATCCCATGAGAACCTAACATTTTTAGGAATAAAAAGTATTTTATGTCTTAATCCAGGTAACAATCTTTGTATGTGCTAAGTTACATTCCAATCCGTTAAATCGTTAATGCGATGTGTGATTGAGTATCAAGCATCTAAACATTTTTTCAGTACGTTTTTGATAATGCCGAGAACCTAACATTTTTTCTGGTATCAAATGTTAATTGAGGTGTGTTAATTCAATATAAGCTCTCTGTGTGCTAAATTTCATCCGAATTCGATCAGCAGCTTTTGCGTGAAAAGGCTAAACTACTTTCTTACTATTCTCTCATACTTGGCTCACGTTGTCATCAAGATTGCAATAACTAATCATGGAGTGAACGCATTTTTACGAAACAAAACTGAATGTTACTCGAAAATATGCTTTATCATTTATTTGCTGACTTTGAAGTTGAAAATTGCAGTTTTGCAGCATTGCGTGTGAGGATAAGGAGTGCGGAGAGCCGACAAACAGGCAGACATTTGCATAAAATATAAATATATGATATTTCATCATTTTTTTTTAGTTCCGAGTAATATTTTTTTAAAAGAATCTGAGATGTATAATATATTGTGCTTATTCCTATATTTTACTACCAAAATTTTGTATCTAATCGTACAATACATTGAATAGCATTATATATAATAGTTTGCGTTTTAGAAGTTTAATTATTTTATTAATCTACCTATTTATATAACTATGCCGTATTTTTATTTATAGAAAATGCTTTAATTAATTATTCTAGACATTGGGAGTGGAATTGGCAATCACTGGCCAAAAAAATCAAACTTCAATCATCGATATCTCGAAAACTAAGCAATATATCGAAAAATTTTAATTTTACTTTTCGTCTTATTTTATCGAGTTCTATAAGAAAACATCATCAGATTTTAGCTCTGAGCGAACTGTGATATTCCGCTTTGAATATCTTTGCTTCTGCGGAACCAATGTTAAAATAATGTTAGCCTATGTCACTCTCACAACTGAGACGAATCTAATGATACCCCATAAGTCGATGTACGTCCAAGGGTTTAGCCTGTAGAGCGTCACAAAGAAAGAGACATACATACATACATACATACATACATACATACATACATACGCTCGAAAAACATTACCCTCCGGCAGTCGGGTAAAAGGAAAAAATATACAAAATATGTATTTTAGAATACAACTTTTATGTATTAAAAAATAAAAACTAATAACTGTTATGGATGACTTAGCTAAAGTTTTCTTAATATTTATGATTTCCTAAACCATTTTTTTTCTCAGGTCTTAATGTTTCCTGAGGAAGGCTGGGCTCGCAGCGCCTCGTCATCGTACTGGACACTGCAGCCTTGTTGGTGGAGACGATCACGCTGCAAAGTTGTTGAAGTCGCTGGCACAAGAAGGTATACATTATTTTACTTACTTTATTTTTAAAAATAATTCGTAAAAATCGTAAGTTATTTTGCCATTTTACACATTAAAATAAAATATGAAAAATAACAAAATGTACAGAGGTAAAATTGTCTTAATTTAACACCGGAAGTCATAAACAGCCAAAAGTTAATTTAAAAAAGAAATTTAACGTTCCCGTGAGGAAGCTGTATATCACGTTGTTGAGTGTTGGACGTGCTTTTCGCAATTAACTGTACATTCAGGTAAGTGCTAAGCTTTAGTTTGACAAACGGCGGAAGTACGCCGAGCCAACACTATCACACGATCACGTAACTACAGTCACTTCATCAGTACTGATTCATGTTGCAGGTAAATGCGAATAATGATAAAATTTTAGAGAAATTGTAAAATCGTCAAAAATATAATTTTATTAGTTTAATTATAATTTCGCATATTTATTGTCAATGTATTTTGTATAATTTTAAAATTCAGCCCGCGATATTGTAAAACCGAAAAATACACTTTTACAAAAATTGTACTGTAGCTAGTGAAATAATAATTTATTTTATTTTCACTGCTTCGCAACGAATTATACAAACAATTTTAGCAGATAACACATTGTTATCATATTTTCTGTTCACAAAAGAAATTTATAGCTGTCATCTACATAGAAATTATTTAGGCTAAATTATCTGTGTAACTTCTGTTGACATAATCTGTACGTACACTGAAAAGTAGCGGGAACGTGCCGTAAATAAAGATGGCGGCGCCAAAGGGCTTAGCGGGAATGAGATACTATTTATTAGGCACACCTCCGCAGGTTTACAGAATATTTTACCTTTGCTTTATTATGTCGTATACCTGTTTAACAACATGATATGAACATTTCAGTATTCCCCATTAAATAAGAAAATAATAAGAAACGCTACACACATGGATTTACTATAAAATAAGGACCGGTTCTTCCATATAGAAAAAATTATCACAAATTTACTGGCCCTCCTTCGTAAATTAACGAAACGAAGTTAGTCACACGCTAAATTTATTCGATTACGTTCCAAGCTTGTAACTCAATTTTCATTCGAATATATTCCAATCTTGTGACTAATTTCTTTTAATTGAGTTAATGCGATTTTTCTAAGGAGCGCCAGCGAATCGTTGGACATTTTATTAGTAAGAAAGGGCATGTCTATATATAATGACTCTGTGGTTATATACCTACTTACTACAACGTAATTTACCCTATTTATACTTATACGTTATGACGAGCATTCGAAAACACACAAGCAATGCCGCCTGTGACGAAACAATTATTTGTATTTCCTTAGCATCTGACGCACGACTTAAGGCGGGTATGCTACTAAAGCAGAACAGCGGTCAATCATCAAAAGCCCAATGAAAGGTTTTAATAAAGATAAGTTTTACTAATTTGGGTGATACGACATCACAAACAAACACACAGATAAACAACTTAATAAATAAATAATATTATAACACAGGTTTCTAGCTGTAAAATACCTATGTAAAACGTTCCTCTATACATATTAAAATAGGAAACCCTAACTGTTTAAGCTGCTCAATTTTACATTAGAGTCAATAAGTCTTAGATATTATATAAAATGTTTTTATTATTCATAATCATTATTAGATATAACAATTTACAAAAATGTTATTATTATAATAGTATTATTAATATTAGCGGAAAATTTTTATTGTTATTTAAACATGTTTATTATTTTATTTTAGTCATATTTAGTTTTCTTTCAATTTAGAGTTGAAATAACAGTCTTATTCAATTGCGATAGAGCTATTGTGAGTGAAGATTCCTTGGCTGCGATACAGAGAATTAAACGGCAATGGGACACTTAGCGTTAACGATTATTGCCACCCGACTATTTTGCCTAAACGACACGTATTTCATGATAAAACCACCTTTAAGATCTTTATAGTTTCGGATATTTATAGCTTTGCGATACCTAGCTTTTATTGCGGCTAAAGGTAAAATGTTTTATATAACTGCTATAATTACCTATAAATCGCATTAATGTCGGAAATTTTATATTGTTGTTGAAATAAAACTATATTTATTACTATTGGTAATAACGTTTTTATGTGTACATAAAGTTTTACAGAATTTTACTCCTTAAACCATTTATTAAGTTTCCCTTTATTGAAACCGTAATAACTAAATAAGGAACGAACAAGTATATTGTGGCATTGCGTACTGCAGTAACACAAGTACTATGCTACCCCCATTACAGTAATACAATTATTAGCACTTAATTAATTTTTTACGGTGCGCTGTCTGAGATGAAGAGTAAAACAGGAAAAAAAGTCTTAAATATGTTGAAAATAGAAAAATATATAAGCGAATACCTTTAAACAAGCAATTTCTGTATATATATCATTTGAATCTCGGAAACGGCTGCAACGATTTTCATAAAATTTAGTATGCAGTGGGTTTCGTGGGCGATAAATAGATCTGGCTGGGTTTCATTTTTAGAAAATGTTATTTAATCCGTGTTTTAGGCAATGAAAGCCCCTGTTGGAGTCCAGATGTCTCCAGTCCGATTATTTATTTCCCTTTTTTTCAAGTTCCTGCTTTTGTGATAAAAACTATTATTTTCCAAAAAACACGACTTTCCAAAAAAATACCGAGCAAAGCTCGGCTACCCAGGTACTAAATGTAAGGAGGAAATAAAATGAAAGGGTTCAGAGTTTGTCTCTTCGGCGCTCCTACTCCTCGAATGAAACACAACATTACAGCTTAAGCACAGTCGCTACTCATTTTCGTTTCATATATTTGTTGAATACATATAAATAGACGTAAATGTTAAAGTACAAAGTATCATACCACAATCAATACGACCGGGAACGCTTTTGCGGGGCAATCACAATTTCCAACGAACTGAATTTATTTTGTTCAAAAATTGCAGTGGAAACACGACTCACGGCTTTGCACTGAACTGGTGCACTTTCTGCATTTCTATTTGAGTTCGTTCCGTCTTTGTTTCACGTTGCAACTTGTTACCGAGTTTGTTACTCGCTTGCAACACGTAGCGATACGGCACCTAATTTTGCAGACTCATTCCAAACATCCTGTGTTTCAACATTAAGAGTCGACAATAAACGGGTAAAAACTAGGCGAGAGGGCAAGGTTTTTAATTCTTTCGTGGGAAGCTGGAGGATTGTGCGGGATGTTTTCGGCTATTAAGGGGCCGGCTGCCATTACTTCGGCTGTTAGGGCTACAACGTACGTGTTGGATCTGCGCCCTAGTAACGGAGCTACGTGATCCACATTTAGAATTCGCTCCGATATTCATGGGTACGGCTCCGTAGAGTACAGATTCTTTAAATTGGAAATAAATCGAGTGGATCATTACTGTTTATGTTTAAAGAAAATAGAGAGAGTTTAATAAAAATCGATAAATACTGATAGGGTTATACCCACTTAATAGCCTAGTACTTGTCATTTTTTTTTAAATAAACGCTACATACTCAACGGCCCCCATTAGGATATTTATATCCTATGTCGGGGGTTTGGAAACATACAATTTGACAAAAACAAATTCACCCAGACCGGAAAACATGCCTGTATGGTCAATACAAACAGCTGCTCCGAGCGGGATTCGAACCCGCGGCCTATGGTGATTAAGACAGGTTCGTTACCGCCGCGCCACAACGTCGTCAAAATTTTTAATAATGAATTGGAAAGTGTAAGTAAAGTAACAGTACTTTTGTGTATACCTAATTAATATTTCCTCATGCAGGCATAGTACTCAAGCACGAATGGTGATCAGTGGTGTCAACGCGGTGTACATCGTCGGCACATTTAAGCATCTTGGAACAGATGCAGATTTCAAGGTAACATCCACAGCTTAGACAGATATGAACAAAGTATATAATACCAAACAAAATTTAGATCGTGGTGTGTAGATAAAATTTTATAGAAAGTTTCGTCAAATTTTACGATATAAATAAAACCTACTTTGTGGCGAGCATTAAGTAAGATCCGTTATGCGAAATGAGGATAGGAAAATGAAAGATTCAAAAACAAAGATTACTATCTGTCTTCGAAGTGGCAACAATTTCATTGCCATTTTATACATTATTAATAAAACTAATTCCAATTATATTATTAAGCATAAATATTTTTATGTCGCATAGATTGTAGTTATATTTTAATACTAATCAATTCCTAGAAACAATTTTACATTAATTAAAACCTATAAATTAGGAATTATAATTAATTAACTTAATCATGTAATCATCATTGAAGAAGATTAACGATTCCAATAACTGCTATGATAGTTCATAGCAATTATTACTAGTAATTATTCTAATTAGACCCTGCCCGAGTTAACTGAGTCTAAGCTAATTGCTAGAACTCACGTTACTTGTAAACCCGATCTGAAAACCATGCCTGTGGTTTACATAATTATTGTATGCTACGAATAAAATATATAAATAGCATAGATTTATTAATTAAATATATTATTTATTTATAGTTTTATTTACGTTGGGCGTTAGCAGTATTATGGAAATTAATATAAATTACAACTTGTTCTCATACTACATACGTCGTCAACAAATTAAAAACAGTCCTGTAAACCATTTCTGCGTTAACAAGCTGTAGGCTATTTATTATGTTATTTTGTATCCGTCTTATAAAATAAAATAAAAAAATTATGAATGTGTGAAATTTTAAAAAAAGATTTAGGCTTTCATTATATTTATCAGCATCGATTCTCATTTAGCTGGATGGTTTTTGAGTAGTAAGCATCATATGATACAGGATTCTTACGCATGCTATCTTTGATTTTTCTGTTCTCATGCCTAAGCATGCCTAAGGGAATGTTAAGCATTCTTTAACATGTTAAATCGAGTGTTATTATATTATAAGGATATAAAGCAGAAAAACTGCGAAATTCGAATCGATGCTGACAAAAATAATGCAAACCTTATTGTGTATTCCTTAACATCAAAGTTTAGGCACGCTGATGTTGAATGTGAATATTAATATTTTATGTATTTACAGCTATACCTAACAACGAACGTGACACAGGCTGATTTCAACATGGGCTATACGATGACTGGCACCCTGGAGCGCGGCAGTCGCTCTAACAACACATTCCAAGTTACACATTTCGCCGTCCTCCGTCGCTGCGACCATGAATCCCACCACCTCAAATCATCTTAGATATAGCGAATGTAGTAGACGTAGACGTTTTAAATTATCTCAAAGCGAGCATACATAATTATATTAATTTGCCTGGCATATAATAATATTATATGTGTATAAAACAACGTATGTATGTAGGTATCTATTAATAATATTTTGTCAATAAAATGTCATTTCCAGGCAAGCTTAATTTTTATACCAAAATATTTTTAAGAAAATTATTCTATTTTTTTTCGTAGTTAATAATTCGCTGTGTAGAATTAGATTCAGTGGATGATCTCATAGATTTTGCTAGATGTTTAGACTAAGTATATTGCCAAGCGATATTGTGATGTTAAGATTGGAATAGTTGTTTAAAACTTATAATTTCCTAGTCATTCCCTAAGGAAATCTAGTTATAAGAGAAGTTAACGGTAGTAGAATAAATTTACATGCTTCTTAAGTGTTTAATTTATAAACAGTAGAGGACACGCTTCATAGAGTAGCCGTGATGATAGGTATGCGACTTATTTTTGTAAAACTATAATATAAAATGTTTTAAAAAGTCCCTTGTAATGTAATTGGTATAGAATAGATAATGTAAGAAACGGTGTAGTAAGTAAATTGATCTCGAATGTTCGTTAAAATTTAAGTCAACTGATAAATAGTATCCGGGAGTCGAATGTACCTGTATATTAAAAGGCATATTTTCTAGGGATGTGACTTGATTTGTAAATAATTTAGGATTGAGTTGAGGACGACGTATGAAAAGGATTAGGCCGCAGCCCCACCGCTGCTCACGCAAAGGCTACGCAGTTGCTGGCTTGGCTTTGCAAGAAAATGTATCCGCTGCAACACACAAACAAGAATTGAAGTCATTGCTACACACGTGGCATGGTCAAATAATTCGTTTTGGGACAGGCAGAGAAGCAATGTTAATATTCGTGTATAACGTCTACTTCAGTTGAAACGCCCGCGTTGTCAAATAAACTAACTTATGCAGCTAATATGCGTAGCATGCACATGCGTGCGCCGTGATGGGTTCACGGCCTTAGTTTTTAAATGGCTGTGAGTGATATATGGTAAAGCACTTCGCGGTTCGAAGGTCGATTTTGTAATACGCGATGTGTAATTACTAGTATGAGCTATTTCAAGCATTAATGAATTAAGCCTTCAATGTCATTTTTGTCATTAAAAGTAATGTAGTATTTCCATAATTTTGGGTGCTTTAACCATTTTCAATACATTTTTTTTAGTAAATACCTTTTTAATGGAAGATATAGAAAATAATATTTTACTTTGTACTATATCTGATGTTATATATTTAATTATATTAATATTTTTTTATAGAACAGAAATATTTTCAAACTTAAATTAATATATTGACGTAAGTTTCAATAATGAAGTCTCCAATCAGTTTCAAATTTAAATTTTAAATCTCTACTTACTAAAATCTATCATGACTCGTATTATTCTAAATAAATCTATATTTCTCTAATTTTTCTTAAACTGTCGAAAGTAAGTTAAATATATTTATAATATATTTTTAAATGTATTTTTGTTATTTCATTTCATTATTTTATACGTTAAAAATTCAATCGACGCTGTATCAAACTCCATTTATTATTTAAATTTACTTACTTAATTAGAATTACGCAACAAACTTATAAGAACCGACTTCCATTAAATTAGTCAATAAATTATTATAAGAGGAGATATTCATATTTAACGAAAACCTAACACCAAATGACTTACATTTCTGACACATTATATTTGAGATATATCCTTATTATTAAAATCGATTGATGTTTAGATAATAAGTCGTCCGTTATTTATAATGTCTGTAATTCATCTAATCTAAGAATTAAACGTCCAGTATCGCACTCCCTCCAGTGTTTTATACACATCATTTTGTACAAAGCTAGGGGTGTTTCAATTTGCTCCATTTAGCTTAAGATATCTTAAAATTCTATAAACATCGATATTTAACTAATCTTCCTTCATATAGAATAAAAAAATACACCAACTAGACTTTGTCTCATTAAACGTAACCAAAAATGGACGCAAATAAGCAATACCATGTCAACCCACACGAATGTCATTTCGAGAAAAACGCGTTTGAAAATTTTGAACAACTTGCTTTATATGCTTTTTTTTGAGCAATTTGAGATTTAGGTAAGTTATGATACTTATTTTCACAAAAATAAGTATACAAACTGCATATTTCGTATATAATATAACCCAAAACGTTTAACATAATACATAAATTGCATTTAAAAAAAATGGCTTTTTGAGAAGTTTGAAAGCTTAAAACCCTACAATTATTAAAGAAAAATGTTCTTCAGTGCTTTATCAACACTTCTGAATATATATCTCAGTTTTTTAAATTTTGTGGTATGACATGGTATTGCTTATTTGCGTCCAACTCGGGCTTAGAGTGACCATCTGAATCTATCCACTCTTTTTTACTATTCAAGAAAGTCAATTGCTAATCTCAAATATAAATATAACTCCAATGAAATAGATATCATTTACCATAATGGGCGCTTAAAACTGAATGCATAGAATATATAATTTAAGCGACCTTTAGATGTGTAACAATTAGGTTAAAGATGGTCGGTTTTTTCTAATTCTAGAATATCTAGTTAATTATTTTCAAAATGATACAAATGCCTACAACAAGATATTGTTACATAGAACCACAATTAGGTATTTTTATTTGTACACGAATATACATTAGTAGAAAAAAACTACATCGTATATTCTTCCATTAATTTTAGAGTTATCGAAAAAGTAAATTAAAAATCAATTTAAAATTTGCTTAGCTGTTCTGAGTAAAAGTCAAATTTAATAAGTTACGTTTCATAATTGACTACACCCTTAAACATAAATGTTGTATTTGACAATTAGGATATTTTTTGTTATTTAACCTAAGGAAATCGGTTGTGAAATATTTAGTCATCGATTTTTGTTGTAATGTATATAATGTTTGTAATTTTAAATCTTCGTTATACTTTTATCGATTTTTATTGTAATTCTTATTTATTATTTTTGTAACTTAATGTGGTAATTATTGAGTTTACAACTTTTTAAATATTAGTTTTTAAATAATATTGTAGAAACAGCCTCGAAATTGGTTCTGTAATTAAAACAAAATATCATCTTAACTACAATGTAAAAGTTACTTAAAAGGATAAATTATATAATTGAAAGCTAAAGTCAAAACATTTTTTATTACAGCATAATCTTGTAGAGTTTTGAATTAGATTATCTTTTTTTTAAATATAAAAGTGCTAAATCATGATAGCATTGTTTTTCAAACTTAAACGATGAAAATAATGTACGTCCTACGTTTATCAAATTTGGTTTTTTAAAATAAGTAAATATTGTAATGCAAGTGCCAAAGAATTAGGGAGCTTCTATTATAGGTATCGAATAATATGACATGTAAATATATTCGCTTCATTTATGACGTTATTTGTAGTGACCGACCGAAATTTCGGTTTCGGTTTCGGTTTCGGCCAGTTTCGGCCAAAAATCTAGTTTCGGCTTTAGTTTCGGTTTCGGCCAAAATATAGCCGAAACTTTCGGCCCCGCCGAAACTAGATTGTTCGTGAGTTTCCGTGCGCTGTTCGGTAAACTTCGCAGCCAGCTCGTGACCGCAAGCTGACGCGGCCAAAAAATCTTCAGAATTTAGTATTAGATTGATCTTTAAAATATTCATGAAAAAAAAAATTATGATTTTAATGAATTTTAAGTTTTTATTTCATTTAACTCTATTTAACTGTCTATATTGTATACAGTGATGGTCAACTAATTAGGGACATTGGTATAACAGGAGTAACATTTATTTATATTTTCCGTAACTTCAGTTTACATGAAGTCTTTATTACGTTTTTTAATGTTAAATCCTCAAGTCTTTTAACCAATGTTTTCTTAATAGAATTATTAAAATTTTAGAATGGATTGTAATTAAAAATAACAACAATTAAAATTCAACTTACTGCTTGATGCTAATATAAGTCTGGACAAGTAATTAGGGACACTTGAGAAAATATTAGAAATAATGAACGCAGAATGTAATGGAAGAAAAAATGTACATTTATAATCAAAATTCATCTAAAAAGCAACGTTTTCTATTAAAAATTAACATTAAATGTGATTGCCATTATTAGCTATAGCCATATCGACATCGGCGCGGCATCGACTGTATCAAATAATGACAAGTTTCGTTAGTGAATTTCTTTCAGGCGTCTTTGGAACTACTATAGAGTTGGTTTAAATTTGCAGTTATTTGTACCACAGATGGACGCAAATAAGCAATACCATGTCAACCCACAAGAATGTCATTTCGAGAAAAACGCGTTTGAAAATTTTAAACAACTTGCTTTATATGTTTTTTTTTATGTATTGTTCAAATTTTTCGCAATTTCATATTTATTTAAGTTATTTTACTTATTTTCTCAGAAAATAAGTATACAAACTGCGTATTTCGTATATAATAATATAACCCAAAACGTTTAACATAATACATAAATTGAATGATTAAATAATGGCTTTTTTAGAAGTTTTAAAGCTTAAAACCCTACAAATATTAAAGAAAAATGCTCTTCTGCCACTTACCAACACTTCGGCAAATATAACTCGGTTTTTCCAATTTTGTGGGTTGACATGGTATTGCCTATTTGCGTCCAAATGTTTCAAAGAATTCAAGCCTAGGCTATTGGCAGTCCAATCTAAAATTGCAGCCTTTGTATTTCAGGTTTATTTTTAAAAATCGAAAATAAAACACTAACTCTTGCTGTCCCTAATTAGATAGTCAGCCAGTAAATGAGCAATTTCGATGAGAGAGATTTTAAATAAACCACCATTAAATATTCTTAGCTTCAAAAAAGTACACACCATTGAACAGTACACTTTATAACATAAAATTAAACTTTTAAAATATTTAACCAAATTATTTTCCGTTCGTAATTAGTTGACTACTAATGTATACATGCAAATAAATGTTAAAAAAACTTGAAATTCAATAAAAAATAAATTTCAGTAAAAAAACGTAATTTTTAATATTTTTAAAGTTTCGGTTTCGGTTTCGGTTTCGGCCGAAACTGAGAGGCAGGCCGAAAGTTCGGTTTCGGTTTCGGTTTCGGCTGAAAAACCAGTTTCGGTCGGACCCTAGTTATTTGCTTACTAATATTACTTGAATAAATTGTATGAATGTAACCTTGTTTTTATTTTATTCACCACTCGTAACGCACGCTGCTTCGGTTACATTTTTAGTAGGTTATCTGAACGACCTTCGTCCTTGCATTATTCCCGGTATTTTTTTATTTTACCCAGCGTCTGCTTATTACTTTTATCCGGATTTGACAGGTTACTAGTTTTTACACGGAGCGATTGCCATCTGACCTCCGCACCCCTAAGGGCGAACCAGTAACTCATTAGATAAGAGCAATTTACTTATCAAGAGTTAACGATTATTATGAAATGTTATGTGATAACAACCGGGACCGACAGCTTAACCTCTCCGAGGCACGGTGGGGAGACCCACACGGACAAATGCACCGACCGGGGATCGAACCCGCAACCGTCGAGGCTAAAGGCAGACTCGCTACCCACAACGCCACAACCGTGTCTGTTATCTGAACTATCCATCTAAAAGTTATTTTTTGGTTCAATATATATAGATCTATACAATTTTCTAACCTTTAGATATGTTCCAATATGTCCTCTTGTTCTTTTATTCTATGTGTTAATCCAGGTAACAATCTGTCTGTGTCCCAAACTTCATACAAATCAATTCAAATGATTTTGCATGATTCAGTAAGTCTGTTTTTCACATGTCCATTCCATAATAATTCACCTTTACAATTACAATTACAAAACCGTTTCTTACCTAGGCCTAGGGCTAACTGTGGTATATGTGCAAAGTAGATCTTTATGGAAACTTTGAAACTGATTCGATCCCCAAACATTTGAAGCGCTTATCGCAAAATAATTTCGATTAAACTATTTCCCAATAAAATCCCTTGACTAGACAGGCCAATAGTTCATACAGAGAGAGATGACAAACCGATTAAAGTCAGGCATCCAGCAGGATATGAACATGTTAGACAATGCCACAGGTACAGACTCGGACACAACACCGTCTTCGTCAGCGAACACAAGGTCCTTTGTATCGCACGTCGCGATGCGCATGAACATCGTCTATATACACTGTCTGATCTCAAAACTTGGCTGGCGAGCAGTCACTCCACGAGTATTTCACCAACGTACGACCTTCTGATAAAGTCTACGTTTTCGATCCATTGGGACATCTCTCTTTTATTTATTTTATATTTATAGCCTCATAATGATTATTATTTAGTTAAAACCTAGTCATGGAATTAATTATATAAACTATTTTTTATTTGCTCGAGAAACATTTTCCTTCTGAAGCCGTCGGGTAAAAAAATCTTTAGTTATGTAAGTACTAATATGTTATTATATATATCTGGCCTATATTACCACAGCCTGAGGTCGACTCATATTTCAAGGAGCTATCGTTTGCCCATTTGAAGAGTAATAAATAGTACAGACATGCCACAATATTTTTTTCAGATTGTAGAGTAAAAAAATCACTTCAAATGTCATAAGAAATATATACCATAAAAAAATAATCACAACAAATCATAAAAAAGCCGATCTGCATTAAAATTTATAGAAAACGGGGTTAGAATTCACACCGAAAATCGTTGTTAAGTAGCTAATATAAGGCATCAACAATTTCATAATATAGTATGTATTACAATGTTCTCAAAAGAAATCACGTTAAATTAACATATAAGAACAAAGCTACTTTTATCACTCAATCACTATTCATCATAATGTATTACATACATTTATATAAATCTACACCTCATTGGAATATTCCATAAAATATAAAAAAATCTAATTTTTAATTGTGTATACAATGATGATCTAATGAAAATCAAATTTACTGCAAATAATTAGAGGTTTAAAAAAAAACAGTAATCACGTCATTAAATACAATTAACGTTTAAAGAACATTATAATAAATCCTGAATAATGCTATCAATTAAAATAAAACTTGTTATATAAGACTACCATGACGACTCTAATGATTAGGCAGTCTGTATTTATCTATTCACAACAGCATAACAAGTTTGATTCAGTCATTATCCAACTCTCGATCAACATGGACTTTACAGATAAAGTCGTCCTGATCACAGGAGCAAGCGCTGGCATCGGCGCTTGCTGTGCAATAAATTTTGCCAAATTATCTGCTAAACTTGCTTTAGTTGGTAGAAACGCGGAAAACCTTAAGCGCGTTACTGTTGAGTGTGAAAATGTAAGTGGTACAAAACCATTACCCGTTATCGCTGATATAAATAAAGAAGATGACATCAAGCGTATCATTGAAAGCACTATAGAACACTACGGTAAAATCGACGTACTAGTTAACAACGCAGGAATACTACAATTGTCGGGAATAATGGACGATGTTGCGAATTACGATCGCATATCGGCAACGAATGTTCGCGGCACGTATGTCTTAACTCAGCTAGCTATACCGCATTTGATCAAAACTAAAGGTAACATCGTTAATATATCAAGCGTTCTATCGACCATTCCCATGACGATTCTGATGCCTTACTGTATGACGAAAGCCGCACTTGATATGTTCACAAAATGTGTTGCATTGGAGTTGGGTCCCAAGGGAGTGAGAGTGAATTCTGTAAACCCGGGACCTGTTGCTACAAACATATTCAAAACGGGTGGTGCACCTGAGGAACTGAACAGAGATCTATATAAAAGTATGGCAGAAGGACTTCCCTTAAGAAAAGTGGCACAATCCGAGGACGTCGCGAATATAGTAATCTTCCTCGCCAGTGATAAAGCAAGTTGTGTTACTGGCAGTTTCTATATGGTCGACTGTGGTATGAATCTAGGACATCCTCCCCTCCGTGCATGATTACGTATTTCAACAATATTGACGTATTTTCTATTCATTTATATAAATAATTAAATCATGATTATTATAAATCTATTCCTAGAGATACTTAATTGTTGTTAAAATTATTTGAATCAATCTGAACACTGTTGGTATTTTATATATATATATATATATATATAATTATAATCCTCGTCATCATTGCCTTACAAATTATATGAATTAAGATTAAAAAATATTTTTCACTAAAACAGTATTTTTAATTTAAATTAAGATATTTTCAAGACATTAAAAATAAGTATTTTAGTATATTTGTATACTGATCTTCATAAATTTTGTTTTAAAAGATTTAACTTACTTATACTTTATACCCTGAATCAAGAACAGAATAGAAATAAAGAATTCTTTTTGTCTTGACATATAACTGAAACAGGATCTATGTAGGGACACAATTAGCTGAAATTCATTTCAACCTCCAAAAATTAAGTCCTACAAAAATATATTAAGTATCCTCCAACGTCTATTTCAAAGATTCCTTTTTCCTTTATTATAAAAGCCTTCACTCCTTGACTCAGTGTACAAAAACAAAGAGAGAAATATTAAAATATGTTAAGTATCGTATCGAGAGAAGTAACAAAGGCATTTCTGTGAAGATAAACAAAGTACTGCGGTTGTACTAGAGGTCCAATGAGGCTCGTTCGTATTGTTTTTCTTGGAGATTTTCACCTGAAAATTCGTTGCTTTTAAGGGAGTGAGTAATATATTTAGTTATCTCTTCATCGCCCCCAGACGTGCCGCTAATTCTACCTTATCTTGTGTTAATTTCCTTCGTATAATCGCGTTGAAAATTAATTATACTAACTAAAGATATAAATAAGTTTATTGGTCCTACAGTGGGTTTTATTATTTAACGTGTATATGTTAACAATATTATCTGACCAACTTATTAGGAATTTGGTATAAGTATATACTTAAGTGTCGTTAAATGGCAAAAACGGAACCCTTATAATTTCGTCATGTTCGTATGTCCGTCCATCCATCCGTCTGTCCGCCTATCCGTCAGTATGGCACAGTCATTTTTTAAGGTAGACGGAGAAAACTGTCAGTATTTTCACCTGATGCTAAGCGATTACCACCGCCCATGAATATCTAAAATATAGACATGAAATATACGTTATATCTTAAGCTTTCGCTATTTATTTTAATGTCAACTACGCCGGATGAGATGAAGACTGGCAGCTCGTGACCAGGGTAGGACCCCTCTTTGAAAGTCGTCAAAAACAAGAGGTACATATCATGTCAATTTGACCCAGAATAACTTAAATATGCTATTATTCCGAATTTGCATCTGTGTAAAACTAAAAAACGATTCCTCTATACTGAAATAGAGGCATTTCAATATATTATAATGTGCATGCTGTTTCATAAATAAAGGATTTCCCAAGTGACAGGTACTGATAGAATAAGGCGCATAGGTTGCGTCAGTCCACTTTACTTTTTATTCCAGACTAATTAAGAAATATATCGGTTTTAATAAGAAATAGTGTATTAAAAACATTATATAAAATCTAAGCGTTGTTTACGGTATATTGTTACTCGTATCAAATTATTCTGAAATCGTTGCGTTTGTTCAGAAAATATGTTATTACGTAGTTATTAAGAACAATTAATATTAATAACTAACTCGCGGAACTGATAACAAGCTTGCAGTAAAACCCTTCATAATTATATATATAGAGGTAGGTACATACGAATATATTTACATAATACAAAGCTATTGCGTATTCCGTAGATAGATTATTCTCTTTATACGCAATTGACAATCAATTAATAAACTAGTTATGCCACGTAAGATAAAAACATTTTAATTGAAAGCAGAAAGCGTCTGTACAATCAACAACGTATGAGTATTACAAACTGTTTTATGTTCACGGATGGTTCGCGTCTTATGATTAATTAATTATTTATTATTTTGAATCAATGAACATAATACAAAGATTTTTAATTTATCTTTTTTTATTTCAACGATTGAGATACAAATTCTAAAACTCCATGAATCGTTATCGTTAGCACAATCATAATTATCTATCTCCAAGAGTTAAGTCGTTAAGTTTCGGTGTTATCCTGTTTAAAATAATCCCGTAATTTATAGGTGACCAATTCGCGCCTGCTGTTAGTGAAATGAATAGCGGTTATCGGTTATAGATTAAGGATATACTTTAAGGGTTTTAAAAAACTGATTTGTTACCAAAACTATACAAAACTAAACAAACTTTTTTGGGGGCGTGTAAAACTTGAATTAACCCCATTTTCACAAAAACTTATCACAATTTATTAGGTTTTTTTTTTATGTTACTTATATATTTGACACTGCGGTGGTACCTATGTAGCCGGCAACAAAAGACCCACCACCAGTGTGACTGATTGCACTGGTGGCATAATCTCTGCTGTGACAGAGGTTATCCCAACAGCGGGCGATGGGTTCGTCACATTCCGACTTTGTACTAAAGCTTATTAATAAGTCTGAAAAAGATTAGATAATTGTTGTGCAGTAATCATTTATCGATACACGAAAATTAAATTGTCATACTACTTCTTTAATAGAGACTTATTGTATTTTAGATCGCTACAGTGATGAAAATTGCACATACAACTTATAAAACTATGTATTGTATCCCACGCGGATGAATGTAGAGACAGAAGTAGGTGAAATCTGAGAAGACGAGGTCCCTTGTCACGGGTCGATTGAGTTATTTGACTAAACAGCGCTCTAATTGTTTCCTCCAAGCCTGATGACGTAGGTCATGGCAATAAAGGAGTCGACTTTGAGGCCTCACGAGGTATGTCCCTATTTCACGGTCGGGCACTGGGCGTAGAGGCCTAGTGCTGAGAAGCACTAGGCCTCTACGCCCAGTGCCGCTGTCAAGGTTAGTAAGACCAACGATCAACTGTCCAGAGACCCGTAAAAACACAAAATATCTTCATTACGTATGTGTAGAAGGAGTGCAGTACAGTGACACGTACAGAAATTGTAGTAAAACAATTTTAAAGTTTATAAATATTAAAAATTGTAAATTCCACAAGAAAACATTTACAAAATTGTCATATCGCTTCGTTTTAAAACAAAAAATACTCCGCCTTTAAAAATTAAAACGCAGCAGATGAGATTCTTTCCATCTTCATTAAGATTTAATATTTCTTACAATATTTTAAAACTAAAGTTTTTTAAATGAATGTTGAAAATATTGTTTTCTACATTAACATAATTAGCATTCCGAGTTTGTAAAAAATCCTTTACAATAAATGCTGCAATCTTTAATTTCAGTATATTTGTAATTCCGCTTTTAATGTAGCTAACAACTAACAACAACTGCATCACGTGACTAGTGGACATATAACTAACAGTACACATATCTTTTTTTGGAACGAAGTACCTTAACACGGCTTACGGGTAGTATTATTTAGTAGAAATCGTCACGTAACGAAATGCCGTATGTCGTGTATTTGTGTATCGAGCCTACTACAAGCAAATGAGCACACGAGCAAGTGAGTGCGCAGCGGGCGCAACTCTCTCTCCCTTTCTCTCTCTGCTCCTGACTCTTTTTATCAAAATTATAACCTATTGAAATATACAGCTTTCATTTCTAATTACATTCGGAGTTCAAGAAAAAGCGTAAAGAACTTCGTTCTTGCCCTTCGACCATACAATTTTTTTATTTTTTTAGTAGATTAATCAAAAATGACTAGTAAAAAATAAAATCATGCGATATCAATAAATTTCGTCTATAGAGATATAGATGAAAGAAACACACTGTTCTCGAAGGTATAATCCGAGTACGTGAGCATCTTATTTGCTGACAGTAATCACGACGACCAACAGGACTTCGTCCTTTCACATATATGGGACCCGCTCGCCGTACTCTAGAGACTGTACCCTTGCTTACTCAACACCTTAACGAAATATCCATACAAAAATACACTTTATTGTACTACAACAGAGTCTGAATCAAATAAAACAAAGCGAGTGTTTATGGTAAGGTCTATCGAAAACAAATTTATGGGTAATAGATCGCTTTACTTCTAATGTGTACCTAGATTCTTACTATAAACAAAATAATATACTTTTAATTGTGTCGTTATTCCAAATTGGAAACCGTATAAATAGCGCAAAAATAAAAAAAAATTAAACCAATAAGTATTGACTTTTACTATTTGAAAGATACTGGATATGGTGCCACATAAATAGTCACACTAGGCACATAAACAGTTAGGTATATAACTATAGCTTAGCATCGAAAAATACTGTTATATATGGACGCAAATAAGCAATACCATGTCAACCCACACGAATGTCATTTCGAGAAAAACGCGTTTGAAAATTTTGAACAACTTGCTTTATATGAATTTTTTTAAATATATTGGTCAAGTTTTTAGCAATTTCAGATTTATGTAAGTTAATTTACTTATTTTCACAAAAATAAGTATACAAACTGCATATTTCGTATATAATATAACCCAAAACGTTTAATATAATACATAAATTGCATGATTAAAAAATGGCTTTTTAGAAGTTTTAAAGCTTAAAACCCTTCAAATATTAAAGAAAAACGTTCTTCAGCCAGTTTTCACAAAGGAAAAATATTGGGAACAGATATAAAGGTTCAATAAAAGTGGCTAAAATTTATTAAACAACGACAATACTTTGAAATCAACTAATTTTCTATTAACATTAATATACTAATGTATAAAGAATATAAACGTTGAAATTTTTATGTACAACTAGCATCTGCCCGTGACTTCGTCAGTTTTTCGTCATCAGTAGGCAGAATTGTTAGGAGAGATAACCATCTAAAAGTTATTTTGTATTTGCAAAATATAACGATTATCGGTTTTTATAATATTTGTACTTATAACGTTAGATATGATTACAATGTAAAATGTAATACATAAAATAAATTTATGATGTGATGTTTCAGAAAAATCACATTAAAAATAAGGCTCCCTGACCAGAAACAATAAAAAGCTTTATATTAAGCATGTTACGAGGGATATTTTAGCGATTATTGTTTGATGTTTGAACACCGCTCCAGGAGATCGTGCAAGCCTTGCCGGTTTCAGTGATGTGGGTGAGTAATAAAAAAAAGCTCACGCAATCATATTTTATCGACAGAGCTATTTTTCGCAGGCGGATCGCTCCAGTCTTTATAGCAAATACCTCTGTAAAGTCCCGGCTTATGTGGCCGGGTTATGCGTAACTGCGTGTTAACAATATTCGTAACATACATCCGCCTAGCTTTATTGAGACAACTTTAGTTATTGAGACCTTGTATAGTATATTCTTAGACATTTACGAGTCGACCCACTTTCATAATGTATTTTTCTCCGGATGAATAAAAGCAAAGTCTAGTAAAATTATAAAATATAGCAAAAGTAATCTAAGTCACCATTAAAAAAGAAGTTTTAATAAAATTTATAGATTTTTAGGTATCGTTTTAAATTAATTGTATATTTGATATTCTACAATGTACGCCTTTTAATTTTAACTTTCCTTTTTTTCTCTCTAAATATTAGCAAACCGTTGATTATTTGTTGTCAATCTACGCATGACACTGTTTACGTTTGCCTTCACCGCTTGTCTCATCCCGCGGAAAGCCAAAACAAAATATCTACGTGTCTTACTCGGACTTAAACGGACTGACGTTCGAAGCTCATATCCACAGGACAGACAATAAATTCTTTATTGCGATGATAGGCAGGCGGAGTAACCTGGCCCTTAGAAATAAGGTAACATTATACAAAACTTGTGTATGTCCCATACTGACTTACGGGAGCTCTCTCAGAGATCAGAGACTCAGAAAAAATAAATTAGTTGCAAATAATTCAGAACCGTTTCTTACGCATGGCCTCGGACTGTCCATGGTACGTGCGCACGTAGATCTTTATAGAGACTTTGAAATCGATACGATCCGTAACATTTGAAGCGCTTATCGAAAAACTATTCAATCTATCTCTCAGTTAAATCCCGCGATTAAACAAGCTAGCATTTATACACATATTCAAAAAAACTCACATAGAACAAAGAAAAATAATTTAAATTTCTTTGTTCTGTGATATTGATTTTAGTCGTTGTATTAAGCCATCAATTATATATTAATAAAGCAGAAGAGCTAATAGATATAAGAATAACAATGAACGTGTCTTTCATTAATTCTAAATCTAATCTTGACTAACCATTTTAAATGGCTGCGAATTAGTAGAATCCAATCAACCAATTCGAATGATTGTTGATCAAATAGATAATAGATTACGATCAACGGAAAACATTAAATTCAGGGCTGTATAACTGTAACCTTCACTCTTAATTTTTGTTTTATACATTACTTTATTTTGAGCAAAATGTTTAGGTTAAGTTTACTTTTTGTATTTGTAAGAAACTTTAACCATTTTTATTTTTCATTTTATTATTATGTTTAAAATCGTCAATTTGATAACGTCCAAATTTAATTCAATTGCATATGATTTATTAGATCTGTATCCACTTTATCAACTGGCCGGAGTTTTATGAATCTCCAGTATGGTTTTTTATTTTAAATTAAAATAAGACTTTAATGTAAAAAGAAAACTAGTAAATAAATTTACATGTTTACCCTGCGTTCCTAAACGTGGTTTTGAGTTACAAACATATTTAAAGGATATATCATTTAACAGCTTACTTAATAATGAAAAACTGAAATGACAATGGACTTTATTTAACTAATTGATTCACTAGATATTAGCGGATTATGCTTCAATCCATTTTGAATTATTAATGAAAATTTAACTCGATGTATTCAAGTCGGTTCAACATGATTTTAATGAAATTTTGTACAGAGATAGACTGCCTTGGGAAAGGATATTTTATTGGAAAAAGACTTTGAAGAGGTACTTTAGTGGAATGAAGAATGTTGTATGGGAAACCAAATATTTCTATATTATATCACTAAAGGTCACTCGTTAAAACTAGCATTTCACGCGGGTGAAACCACGGGCTAGTTATATATGAAGACGAAAACATTAACAAAATATTAATAATTAATAATAATTATAAATTATTTTAGTACCTATAAGTACTTAATTAAGTCTCAATATTTTAATGAAATGTAAAATGTTTACGTATTTAATTAAGTTACAATTATTTTTATTATAAAAATCCAGCTTCTATCACTGAAAAATATATAACTATATGGAAAACTGCAACTCAGTTCGTTAGCATAGTTATCCATTTTCAAGCTTAGAGTCGTTAAGTGTGGGTGTTATCCCGATTAATATAATTCCTTAATATATGTCCCGTTCGTTGTTATTTACCCAAATGGCGTGGTATCAATTAGAGATACCATTTTCAGGGCTGTCACTCATGAAAATAAATTTGGTATCAAAAAAAGTAAAAATGATTACATTGCGGTAGACCCACGCTCCTCCCAGTACAAATGGACCAGGGACCTGGGACACGGCCGGGGAAAATCACACAGAAAATCTGAGTAAAGTAACACTATCAGTAGGTGGTTCGTTTCGTGTGGTTAGTGAGAGCGCCGGAGGCCCAATCTCCCCTCCTCTTTGTTACCTTCCTTTATCCCCTTCTCATTCCTTTCCTCCTATCCCTTGGATTGGCCACGCATATGTAATTCTTTAAGTATCGCAAGCGTTCAATAGTTGCGGTGACTGCTTACCATCAGGCCGAAGTTTGTATCTTATATAAATTTTATTTTTTCACAACTGAATGTAATAATTATTTATTTACTATTAAACTTAAATAAAATGTTAAAAATATTAATTTACGTAAATACAAGTGAATGGAATATACAGTATGAATAAAATCAGTAGCTTTAATTTAAGTGGCCAAAACCTTGCTCAAAAAATGATCCGTATAACTTTTTATTGTAATATTAATTCCTTTGCTTAACCGTCACATTTTATTTATTTATGTTTATTTAAAATATATCCAATATTGGCAACCCTGATTCCAAACAGGTACACGCGTATTATTACTTCTAATACAAGTAACATGTATCTCTACATGTAATCATACTGTTTAGTCGTGACGATCACTCGCTCATAATTATTTGCCTTAATTTGTATCTTATGTAAATAAGTTTTGTTTTGAAACCTCAATAACTCAACGGTATCCAGGCCGACTCCACTCCGTTAACGGTAGAGTCGCGAATTCGACCCTGACCCTTTTATGCCTTGAAAAAGCATTGCTAATATTTTTAAATATATATTAATAATAAAGTATGTAAAATATGATTGTATTTAATTGTATAATATGAAAAAAATAGAAGCTATACTCTCATCGACCCCCATTACATTTGTAGTATTCTGTGTCGGAGGTCCAGAAACACACACAAGTACAAGCACACCCTGACCGGAACACATGCCTTTATTATTAGTACCGAAATTATATTTGTATATAAAATATGACTGGTACAGGCGCACAACATAAAATGGATGCTATATTAGATTAGATTAGAGAAATATAAATATTAAAAAACAAAACAAAATATTAGACAGCAGCATGCAACTATAGAGCAAGTGCATAGGATATGTAAGGTGGTAAGAAAGGCCTTAGAACAAAAAGAATACTGCTCATCGGCATTTCTGGATGTACAACAGGCTTTTGATAAAGTGTGGCATCATGGCTTACTGTACAAAGTAAAAACCCTATCTCACACGTATTTTGGCATAATCCAGTCATATTTAGAACAGAGAATTTTAAAATTAAAAGAAAAGGAATGCACATCACCCTTTCACCAAATATTTGCTGGAGTGCCCCAAGGCTCAGTCCTTGGGCCCGTGCTCTATACAATATATACATATGATCTGCCACAAACAAAAGGCATAACAACAGCAACATTCGCCGATGATACGGCAATACTAGCTTGCAGCTCGTGTCCAATAGAAGCATCAAAAACATTACAGAATGGCCTCAACGAAATCACACATTGGCTTAAGAAATGGAGAATTAAAGCCAATACTTCCAAATCCATCCATGCCACCTTTACCCTTCGAAGAGGAAAATGCCCACCGGTCTCGTTAAATAGTTGCGAACTTCCACAAAGTAGTACCGTAAGATACCTGGGTATGCACCTTGACAGCCGATTAACCTGGAAGAAGCATGTACAAACTAAGAGAGACGAAATAAATCTCAAATTCAGAAGACTCTATTGGGTGCTTGGGCGAAACTCCAGGCTTTCTTTGGACAACAAGCTGCTAATCTATAAAGCTATCCTCAAACCAATATGGACATATGGTATCCAGCTCTGGGGTTCGGCCTGTGACTCCAGAATAAGCATCATTCAAAGAACACAGAACTATATTCTGAAACAAATTTCCAACGCCCCATGGTATATAAAAAATTCTGAGGTTCACACATACCTGAAGATGCCAACAGTAAAGGATGAAGTCCGAAACAATATTACCAATTATAAACAAAGGCTTATAAACCACCCGAATACACTGGCTGGACAACTATTGATTCCAGAAAGCTTGAATAGGCTGAAAGGCGTCATATTTTAAATACAACCAATTAAAACGACACCTAATGGAGATTTCCCCGATGGGGGATTTTTCCCACTAGTCATAACATCTCTCACCATATCTGCTCATAGTCTTTCGACTGATTGCATGATAAGACTTTGGAAAAAAAAAAAAAACATAATAAAGAACCCTTTGGGTATTTTTTTTTCACCCGTACTTCTTTCTATTCTTTATATAAATATGAGGTTTTATTACATCGATAGAATCTGACCTCCAATAAATAAACATTTGTTTAATTTTAAAAAAATCCATTTACTGTTATATATTAATTTAAAAAAAATAATAATGTAACAACAATCTAAAAACTATTATAACATTTATTAGTCACGTATTATGTTATAAATTTTGCGGTGCAAAATTATGTTTACAATATTAGAGAATTTCGAGGGAACGTGACCTCCCACCTCGGGAACAGGTAGCAACACAAGCAATAATTCAATCAAACGTGGCTTAGTCGACCTCTCTCCATGTTTACTAAACACCCTCCCTCACAACGTTGCAATGACGACCTTATCCTAGCTACATAAGATCTTTCACATATTAATTACTTTCGCAACAGCCAACTGGATTGTAGCTCTTATAAACACGTATATTAAGTACATTATCATTAACTGTTTGCGTTTTGTACCTCATAATCTAACTTGTTAAAGTAACAGAAATCTAAACTCAGTATTTCTGGCTTTAATGATGAATGTGTACATATTTTTAGTGGCAGTCTTTTCTTATCTTACGTTTACTGGATGTAGAGACGAAGATAAAATTATAAAAGGTATTAAACTATTAGTGAAAATTATAATACCTACTTTGGTATTGTCGATAATTAATGACTTAGAAATCGTGATTAGTATTCGTTAGTTCATCTAACGTAAGCAAAATGCTATTTCCGTTTACCTCTAATAAATTTTCTTTTTCCTAATGTGAGTTAAGTGTGTAAAGTTAGAATTGCGGTGAGTCTAGGCCATCAGTAGCCCCCCGGGAACAATAACGGATCAGTGAAAGCGACTGAAAAAGAACTTAAGAAATCTTATGTCCACTATTAAATTTATTTGCTGTAGCCCCTCTGTAATACCGGTGGGAAACTTAAATTGTGTATATTTTAACCGAATTTGACTTTTATTAGTATTCTGTTTATAATCTTAAATTTCAACGTCTAACTTTTCAGTTAAAGTTTATATAAATGTGTAAGTAATCTATTTTGTTTCAGCGTGCTATTGGCCGAATGAAATGTACGAGCCATGTTTTGGTGGTTGTGCTGAGATATCCTGTGACAACCCGCGCAACCACCTGCGACCATGCTACCCTTACTGTGAGCCAGGCTGCGTGTGTGAGGAGCCCTACGTGAGAGACGACCGGACCCACCAATGCGTCCTACCACAGGACTGCTCACCGTACGTTTACATTAGATATATTACACTTCTCTTATTAAATCTTTTTCCAATGTGTTCCAAAAAAAGAAATTAATGAATCATATAATTTAATAATTAAAATTTTTAGGACACAGATGGGTATACCAGTCCCGACCAGGAAATCTGGTAAATCAATCAATCAATCTGGCAATTCAATGATTAATAAAAACGCAGCAAGTCTTCAAAGAGGTCATGGTAAACAGGAAGATCTGCTGGAATTAAATGATAACGAAGTTCCTCCTAATCACGTTGATGACTTTAAACGCGCTGCCGACGTTTCAAGAATGGGAAATTATTTTAACATTGTCATTGCCCCACCGCCTATCAAGACTCTACATCCACGCAAAATGTTACAAAATGGCGTTCAAAGAATATCAGCGAAACAAATGTAAATGGAAATGAAATAAATGTTTTAAAAAGTGATGCATAGTTATTTATATTTACACCAAACCTAAACACATGAAAACAGAATCGAAAAAATCAGGACGATAAAAATTAAAGTCATAAAAATTCAGTCTCAAATAATAATTAAACCAAAGTTTTCGTACAAAAACAAAAAGTAAAAGTGAGTGTAAATGTAGCCCAGTTTTATGTCTTTTCGTTGATCGTAAACAGTCCATTGCGAAGTGGTTCTTTTATCAAACAATCAAGCAAATTGCCTTGATTGAGAACTACTCATTCGCAGTAACTTTAAACGGAAAAGCAAAATTATTGACAAACGTAATGACCTAAATTTAGTATTGGACAAAGACATGCGCTGCTTTTTAGTATTGGCATTTTTGCTTTGTAAGTTGATTATAACTAATTTGGAATGTATAATTTTGTATTGTTTGATAAGAAAAACATTTCGTATATTTAGATGATTTTGTAACGGAGGCGAACAGGCAAAATTCTTACGACTATGACGAACCCGAAGCTGTGAAAAGACATTCCTTTGCTGACGAAAGAAGAAATTGGAGAAAGAAAGCATTGTTAAAACCATTCGATCAGGAGTACAAAGACTGGGATGAAAGGCGATATGAACACGACATTCCAGGATATTTAGATGATTCAGAAAACAAACATTTTATAGGAGACAGACAACGGGAAATAGATCCCGCAGAATCTTTATATAGAGGACAAAGGCATTATGAAGATAGTGATAATGTGAAATTGCTACCTAAAATGAGAAGCGCTGAAATTGAACATTCGCCACATTTCTTGTAAATATATATAAATATCTTACAATAATATTTTTTTATACTAGTAACGCAGTTTTAAAATATAGAATACATTAATTCATCAAAATAGACTTTTCAAATACTTTAAAATCCTTTGTTACATTTATAAAATCTGTAAATATACTTAAACCTGATCTGTTCGGAAAATCAGAGAGCTGCCAAAAAGATCAGTGATTAGGCAATTTATAAGCAAATAAGTTTATTAATTAATTCAGTATTTTTATACAACCTAAATCTTCTTATCTATCCTCTATGTAATTTTACAAAGCATACAAAACGAAAAGTAAAAACGTATTTTCTCCACAGAGACAAAGAAAATGAGAAGAAAACTCCATTTACAATGACCTGTGAAAGAATACACGAGAGGTAAAATTATTGTTTTACCATTTCTAGTTATCCTATTTTTAATTATACTAGACAATCATAAAGGACACTTATTTATTGATCTATATTAACTATATAAATATTTTATTCTCAACAGATATGAACCATGCTTCGCTGGCTGCGCAGCGGTGACCTGTGACAACCCTCGCGACCGGTTGCGCCCTTGCTACCCCTTCTGCGAGCCCGGCTGCATATGCATCCACCCATACGTACGTGATGATAGAACCCACAAATGCATTCTGCCGGAAGACTGCACAAAGTAATTATATTTAAACTTTTACTTTAGTCTTAATAAAGATAAGTGACTTTACAACTTTGGAACTATATCTATCTTTGTATAAAATGTCATCAAAATGAATCCAGACATATGTACTATTCTGTTTACAACGAAGCAGCAGTTCCATTCTTTTACTCTGGAATCGTGAATTTATATGAGTCTACTGGTGAAGATGGCGTGGTGTTGATAATTTTAAAATATTTTATTAATATTCATATTAATCTAAAACCAGTTTTGATCAGACTTTTTTATGATAATACCATCAAGGATTCGGGAGATAAACAATGGACCTCCTCAAAATATTAAAGCTACGCCCACTTCCGGTGTGTCCAAATCAAAAGTGTTTTGCAGTTTTGGAAACTTGTTCTTTTATAATTCTTTTTCTACGTTTACGTAGGTCTTCGTTAAAATTGTTCAAATATCGATGTAGATATCACATGTGATGGTGACACACAATATTCTTGAACATATTTATTTACTATGTATAAACTGTATATTTTAATTATTTTGGTTATATCACTTCTTTAAATCTATGTATTCTATGTACACCTTTTTACCACCCTAATACTTTGGTATTTATGACTTTTACGCAATTTTTAATGGTTGTCTGGAAGAGATCGCTTGTTAGCGATAAGACCGCCACTTGTACATCATTTTGTTCTTTCTCTCCGTGTCTGTATGTCTATTTGTTTTGTTTTTGGTGAACAATAAAGTGTTTTATTATTATTATTATTATTAATATTCTATTTACAGAGGTCTCAAAGGAATTCCCGACCTCGGCGACGATTCATAGAATGAACAAACGTTATTGATACACCAACACATAATAGATACAACCTTCAACATCAAATGCTACACCAAGTTGATCTTATTACAATCGTACTACTATTAGCGGTTTATTATATTGTATATAGCCTTGATGAAGGTGCTGTTATATTATAGCTGTTATACAGCATATTTATTTAAAAAAACATTTTTTATAAAATAGTTAATAAAGCTAGTAATTGAAAAAAAGATTGTTTTACTTATAATATCCATAATACAATTATAATTTTGTATAACAAGCTTGATTCTGATACATTTGCTTTAAGAATATTCTTTTTTTTATTTTAAGGATTGTCAAATAAGTATCTAGATACACTTTATATATAATGAACAACATCAATGATTTGTATTTCCGACTTAAAAAACGAAAGAATGGTAGTTAATCATTGATAAGACCTACAATACAACATTGTTTTACCAGCGAGCCCATTGTTCAAAACAATGTGTCGTATAGTTTTTCCAAATGTTACTTTCATTTAAACGTTCTTTTATAACATGGAATGTAGCATTAATTATAACAAAAAATTTCGAAATATATCTCATTTTATAAATTGTATCGGATGGTAATTAAACATACTTTTGGCGAGTAATTAAATCTTAACCTACTTGTTATGATTACCATTTTGTTGATCAGTTGATGTTATGTTTTTGTAATCACTAATGTGGGAACCATTTATTTTGTTGCTATTGGAATATATAATAATCTCCTACGTATTATGTGATGGAACATACGGTAAGTTATTCTTGTTTTGTTTAAGTAACATTGTAATAATTTATTTTAATTTTTTTTTTTTCATAAAATTATTGTAAATTCAGAGTGTGGTGATCATGGTCGATTCGAATATTGTATTGATGAAATTCCTGGATGTGTCATCGGATGCCATTGCCATCCGGGATACTACTTCGACACCGACACTAAAATTTGTGAACCAAAGTAATCCATATTCCTTATTTTTAATTTAATATTGATTTTATTCATTAAAATTAAGCCTTATTTATAATAAAAAAAATCTTTACACCACAGTTCTAAATTGATAGAAAACCATAGACGACAAAATGTAAAAGAACCTACTGAATTACACCATCTTGTTACTCCTCATCAAACTTTTGAAAATGTTGCCACGACTAGTAAGATTGATGCTCAAGTTGATGGAATAAGCAAAGACGCCGAAGACTTAGGAGACTGGCTTTATAATCAGTTCTTTAAAACAATTGAGAATCAAGTTGTTAATAACACAAATGAGAAAAACATTTTGACGCGACGAAGTGGTACAGGACCATCAATCAAAGCATCGAAGAGGAAGACAAAAAATAAAAAGAGAGGCCGCAATAAACATAGAAAAAAAGAAAATTTGAGGAAAAAACTCCTTCGCATAACCGAAAACGACAGTGTATTTGATATGCCATCCGGATCCGAATCAGATTCTAGAGAATCTTCAAGTAGCTCCAGTGATTCCTCGTACGAATATGAAAAGTATCATGATCATGATGATGAAAAACATGGGCATAAAAAAATTGTTATGATTAATAAGAAACCAAAGCCACCATTACCAAACTTCATATTCTTACCGAATTTAGAGACGCCATTCTATCCTCCTATAGGCTTACCTCCACCTATGTACCCGATAGTCCCAGTACCTCCTCTGATAAGTCTTAATCATAAAACAGGTTTGTTGGTTATTGTTAGATAATTATTATCTTGCTCAGTTTATTTCCGACAATAATAACTAGTTTATTTCTAGATTGTAGCAGTAGTAGTGAGGAAACAACAGCTGCTCCTAAGACAACGTCAACAGCATCCCTTACTACTTCAATTATGACTGAGACTAAAATACACGAAGACGCTTCTGGCACTACACCTAGCGAGCCTATTACCGAAGACAAGCCACCGTAAGACTGATATAGAATATCCTTTAGTAGTGTTATTTCTTTAATGTTTCTTTTTAATTATCTTATTTTATACTTTGTAGGGCCGAACTACGTCATCCAAAAAGGAGACCAAAAGATAGCGATAGAAATTCAAATGATTTAAGGTAATATTAATAATATATAACTTGACTGTATTTACATGAAATATCAGCATTCATGATGTGATTCCATTGACGAAAAGAGTGCCGGAGGCTTAACCCATTGACAGGCTAGAAAGAATACATAATGGTTAAACAATTGAACTAAGTTCCGACCGTGTTAAACTTCTATACGTTCATTTTTACCCTCCTCTCTCCATTATATTTCTTGAGTCGACAACGGTATTGGTGTGTGTAAAAATGTAATGAGATTCTCAGTATCTTGTATTTCCTAAATTGAATCCGATCTTAATGTTAAAAAAATTACAGGTTGAGTAAACTGATGTCACCAAATCGACATAAATTCGTAAGTAAAATAAAAAATATCATACAATACAACATCTACATTAATTTTATAAATGAGAAAGTAACTTTGTCTGATACCTATCTGGTATTAAGCTGCTAAGCCGATTTTAATAATATTTGAGTTAGAGATAAGTTACCTCTTAAGGACATAGGATATTTATCATTGCTACTAACCCTAGATGACGAAGACGAATTCACGGACAAATCTAGTGATATTGTACACAAGAAATTGGGTATAATATTGCAAATGCATCTTAAACTTCGCGTGGTATCCTTGTGGCCTAGATTATCTACATTAAAAAAAATAAGAAATGAGGAGGGTATCTCTTATTTTAAAATATAATTATATTTTTGACTTGATCTCGGCCAGTTTCAACTGGTTCCCTTAAGTCGTTTTTAAAATCTATAAACACGTATACTACAGACAATTGCTAGTAATATCTATATAATACCTTATTTTTATTCTGTTCTAGCTACAACGACTTAAACACAAAATGAAAAATCAATCTCCAAAATCATTAAAGGGAAACCAATTTTATTCAAACAATTTTCCCAAACAAAATAGTAATCTTGATCCTCAAAATCCTGAAAATATATTACCTGCTGATCCCTATGTGAATAATTACATGAACCAAAAACCACATCCACCTGCACCAACACCACTACAAGCATCACCAGAAGGACCACCACATTCTGAAAACGTTGATTTCAAGTACCTAACTGAACTAATACATAGAGTGGACCTTAACAATGGATCAGACGTCAACAACAATTTACCACCAATTGAATATAATCCCCTAGACAGCATTGAACTATATCAACCACCAAAAATTAATCAGAATGCATATTCTGATTATATAACTCCCCTTAATTTACCTGAAAGAAGATTCAATCGCCCTAAATATCAGCAACCAGATGATTCATACTATATGAATCTTGGTAGACAAATAGCATCTATGATACGAGGCATTGATACACAAAATAGAGAGGTAGATATTAAATTAGAAGCAACACAAGATATTCCAAAAAATGATCTATATCTGAATGCGAACTCGCCACGATCGTATTGGGAAAGATCTGTCCGATCACCATTAACGTATTTAAAATCGAATAGAAAAAGATTCGAATATTTGAAGAGAAGTAACGAATTACTTTTTGATATTGAAAATAAAGTAAAAATCGTAGCTTCAACGGTACCAACTTTGAGTTTACAAGAAATAGAAAATATTGTGAAATTTATGGAAACCGCAAAAAGAGGCATGCACTTTAAAGAAACAAAGGTACAGGATGTGATTAATCCACCAAACAATCTTTCCATTAATTTATGGCCTCACGAATTGCTTAGTACGAGAAACTTAATGAAAAATTCTATGCCATCAATTTCAAATTATAACTTAAAAGAAAGCAACAAAAAACCTGAAATAAGCAATATTCTGAAAAAAAAAATAATTTACCAGATTATGTAAATTCAGATATGGTAAACAATAACAGATTTGCAATTCGGCAGAAACCACCCATTAATGAGAAATCAAATCCTAATCTTCAGGTGGCCGACATAAAGCCTAAAAATAATCCTGCTTCATATTTATCTGGGAATCCAATAAACTACAATCAAGATCTACAATATGGATCACCTAACAAAAAGCCGGCCATTACTAGTATTCCGCAGCAAAGTTTATGGGAACATGAGACTAATCCTTTGTTTTTAAAACATAGAAAATACTTTGGAAACAATAACAATTACTTTCAAAATGCAAACGAAAATTTAGTCGATTCACTTATTGAAGTGAAACCACAAAAAATTAGGAAACCATCATATTTTCAAAACGAAATAAATTTTTTTGACTATATATTTTAATATTGCAAAGAGATTTAGTAGAAGAACGAAAGTTTATTTCAAAATATGTATATAATTGTATCTATTATATAATTTTAAAATTAAATTCTTGTCATAAAAATAATAATTATTATTTTTTGTTAAAATAAGTTTTATTGACAACTAGTTTTCGTCTGTCACCTAAGAATTGGCCCCAGTATGAAATAACACTCTTGTAAGTCTTGGCATATCAGTCAATCACTCAAACTTCTGATATGATAACCAGAAAAACATTCCGTCCCCATTCTTCATCATCATTAATACAATTGATACCTTTGTTAGTATGGAGCTACTCTATCTGGACAGCTTTTACAATTTTAGTGAATGGTGCAGCGAGGCGCGGGCACTCCAAGCCCTAAATTAACAAAAAATATCAATATGTAATCTAGCAATGCTAGTTTGTATTTAAAATAACTAGGGTCCGACCGAAACTGGTTTTTCAGCCGAAACCGAAACCGAAACCGAACTTTCGGCCTGCCTCTCAGCTTCGGCCGAAACCGAAACCGAAACCGAAACTTTTTAAAAAATATTTAAAATACGATTTTTTCTGAAATTTGAATTTCAAGTTTGTTTTAACATTTATTTGTATTTATTTTTGGAAAATAATTTGGTTAAATATTTTAAAAGTTTAATTTTATGAGATACTATTTGTTATAAAGTATATTGTTCAATGGTGTGTACTTTTTCGAAGCTAAGAATATTTAATAGTGGTTTATTTAAAAAGAAATCCCTCACATCGAAATTGCTCATTTACTGGCTGACCATCTAATTAGGGACAGCAAGAGTTAGTGTTTTATTTTCGATTTTTAAAAAATAAACCTGAAATACAAAGGTTCAATTTTAGATTGGCCTGCCAATAAGCCTAGACATGAATTCTTTGGAACATTTGTGGTACAACAAACTGAAAATTTAAACCAACTCTATAGTAGTTCCAAAGACGCCTGGAAGAACTTTACTAACGAAACTTGTACTGACCTACGCGAGCCCTGTTTTTTCGCACGTCCGGCGTGGACGTATAATAAGAATTATTAATTATTAATTAATAAGAATTAATCAATGACAAATAATTCAGAACCGTTTCTTACGCATGGCCTCAGGCTGTCCGTGGTGCGATCGCAACGTAGATCTCCATAGAGACTTTGAAATCGATTCGATCCTAAACATTTTGAAGCGCTTATCGCAAAACTATTTTGATCAAACTACTTTCCATCCAAATCCTTTGATTAGACATGCTTGTATCTACACAGACCGATGTGTAACCAACCGACAAAGTCCTGCAAGACCCTGACGATAGGATTACATTAGAAAATGCCCTTACACAGCACAGACACGCACACAACACCGTCCTCGCCAGCGAGGACGAGGTCCTTTGTTCGCACGTCGCGTCGCGTTCTCACCGTCGTGTGAGTCTATCGTATAGAATGCGCTCGGAGCGCTGCCTCCATCTCCGATGTCGTCCTTAGCCGTGGTTCGGCTTCGGGAGGCACCCTAAGGACGGATCAAATTTGAGCCCCGTGAGGGCTGCCCCCTTAATCACGGCTGAGTCTCTGTACTCGGCCCCCCCACCCGGTGACGCTGTCAAGGCCAGTAGGGCGAACAGCAATACACATTCCGAAAAAAAAAGAAACTTGTCATTATTTGATCGAGTCGATGCCGCGCCGATGTCGATATGGCTATAGCTAATAAGAGCAATCACATTTAATGTTAATTTTTAATAGAAAACGTTGCTTTTTAGTTGAATTTAATATTAAATGTACATTTTCTCTTCCATTACATTCTGCGTTCATTATTTCTAATGTTTTCTTAAGTGTTTAATTTTTGTTATTTTTAATTACAATCCATTCCAAAATTTATTAATTCTATTAAGAAAACATTGGTTAAATGATCAAGATCAGATTAACATAAAAATACGTAATGAAGACTTCATATAAACTGAAATTATGGAAAATATAAATAAATGTTACTGTTATTATACCAATGTTCCTAATTAGTTGACCACCACTGTATATAATAGACACAGTTGAAAAGAGTTAAATAAAATAAAAACTAAAAATTCATTAAAGTCATAACCATTTTTTGTCATGAATATACAGGACTTACTATTGGGAGTAAACTTAAAAAAGAAACAACTTGTAGTTAGATATACTAGGTACAACTACCTAGTAATACGTTGAGTTCACAATATTTTAAAGATCAATCTAATACTTATTTCTGGAGATTTTTTGGCTGCGTCAGCGTGCGGTCTAAGTTAGCTGCGAAGTTTACCGAGTAACGCACGAAAACTCACGAATAATCTAGTTTCGGCAGGGCCGAAAGTTTCGGCTATATTTTGGCCGAAACCGAAACTAAAGCCGAAACTAGATTTTTGGCCGAAACTGGCCGAAACCGAAACCGAAACCGAAATTTCGGTCGGTCACTAAAAATAACATTTGATTCTGTAAGTTAGTCAATAAACTTGATCTGGAACTTAAGCTTTGTGACACAAATGGTGCCTGTAAATAAACTACTTAGTACAAGGACTAAGAGTAAATTAGAAGATCTACAACAACTGAGACGGGGATATATCTGTCCGAAGTTCAAAAGACATGGCGCGATACCAGAATACTTAATGTTACCATTTCATTTTTGTTTCTAAGAGTCAAGCAAGTTAGATGTTAATATCTTTGGAATTTCTACTTTTTTTTAATATAAGCAATTATAATTATGATTAATAAAGGTAAAATACTTATATGTGTGATGAAAACCGACGAAGGATTTCTGGTTGCAAAGCTACAAAAATGGATCAAATTTGGTATTTAAGCCTATCGGTTTAAAACTTAGACGAAGTGAAGTTGAGGTGGGTCGCATATTAAGCCGCTGGTTACGTCGTATGGGTCGCTCGATACTTTTCTGATTTATCAAAATGGACTCGTGAACAGCCCCTACGACTCTATAGTTTTTTAACTGGGGCCTTCAGCCCCGTGCAGGTGGAAGAGGTAGAAAACCCTTTTAAAAAATCGCGGTTGATTGTCAGGCGAGTCCGTGGCGTCTCACTATGGTGCAGGCGGATCGTCGAGTTTTATTGGGTATTGCTTAGCTCGTTTAACTAGCGGTGAGGCCCACACTACCACTACCTACCGTTAAAAAAAGGGTCGCTTATTCAAAATCAGACTAAGAAATCTACTCCTTTTTCGTCGTTTACAAATATAGATAGATGGTAAACGATATTTTTTATTTATTCATAGTTCAAAAAATCAAAATCAAAATTATTTTTATTCAAGTAGACTTTTCAAAAATACTTTTGAATAGTCAAACGCTACCGAAGAAGTTAAAGTTTATTGTTATATAATATGATAGTTAAAGTTTATTAATCAAAGAAAAAACTTGAAAAAGAAAGCACAAACTGATTTCCGAGCGAGTTGGTCCAATCAGACAAGCCATAAAGGCACTCGTATACATAACTCTGCTATACGTAGCCTGTAATATTGAGACGAGCTTACAAATAGGGCTCGAATTTATTTGGCTCGGTATCGGCAGAGCGTTTCCAATTTTCATATTTTCCACGATGGGACGCTACGCTCGGTATCTAGACCCTAAATCTCTCAACGATATTTTATTATATGTAATTGATTTCCCGGCTTTACTTTTACAACCCACATAAAGTTGTCAGATTAATAATTTACACGGTACGTGTTAAGCTGAGCTAAAAGATATCATGAGAAAACTATTAGCCATTAAATATAGTTTTTAATTCACATCACTGATTGTGTAGAATAAAATAATAGTTAAATAAATATTATTTATAGCTATTCTATTACTCGTAAGTATATGTACATTGTACATCAAGCGGAAGAGAGAGAAAAATCAGTTTTATTCTCATCAAAGCGCCTTAAACAAAGTTTCTTATTTCTTTCACCTTTATTTTTCCTGCCCGAGATATTCTCTAGAGCGCCTTTCATTTACGATATAATGTACACTTTACACAATTGTAATAAAAAAATCTAAATAATAAACAGAGACCAGGAGATTGCTTTGAAACTTTTCTCAAGTAAAGACCTTAAGTGATGATGCCAAGTCGAAACAATTTTCTTAACACCGTGAACAACTTCAACTCATAAAGTTCTTCGATACGAGGGTGAGTGAACTAAATGAAATCATTATTTTTCTATTGTCTTTAATATTATAATAT
The DNA here is from genome assembly GCA_023373885.1 of Hestina assimilis. Classification (NCBI taxonomy): domain Eukaryota; kingdom Metazoa; phylum Arthropoda; class Insecta; order Lepidoptera; family Nymphalidae; genus Hestina; species Hestina assimilis. The sequence goes on from CM041754.1 coordinate 9,999,782, forward strand.
TATGATATTAAATAGTATATAGTTACAGAGATTTTGGAAACAAGATATAAAGTATCCCGGCAATTAAATTAATATTATATATTGTTTTGTAAAAGCTAAGGCAAGGCTAGGGCTTTATGCTAAGGAGAAAAGAATCGAGGAAAGAGGAAAAATGGAGGACACCTTTAGAATTGCATGCTTACATAATGAATACACATCCAGTTATAATTTATAAAATTGCCCAATTAAAATAAAAAAACTACATTAAAATAATAAAAATAAAACTTGTAATTAAAATTGTATGAAATTATGTGTGTGAATCGAGAAATACATTATTATGTATATTATTGGTATTTAAAAAATTAATATAAATAAATATACTCAATTTGAATTGTTTAATACATAATTGATTAACATTAGGAGGTAGTTCGTTCATATATAATTGATTATATAAAAATCGAACTATACTGTAATAAGGTATTAAGAGTTAAACTAAGTATAAAAAAGTAAGTGATATATTCTAAATTTAACATAAATAAATGAATGTGAATGTATTCTAATTTTAAATATTGTAATCGAATTGCAATTATTTACGAAATAAGGAAGGCTAACTTATTATATTATTATTTTGTATTTCATAAAAAACACCAAAATATTTGTTTTTTTCAGCATAAATGATCCGCCTCTACGTCCTAGAAAATTTTACAATCCTTTATTTTTATAATAATTATATTCTATTCGTTCTTATGTAAATTACACATTAAGTTAATTGCTCACATAATTTGTAGATCTGTGCGTGTATAATTTTCGGAAGCAGAACTACCAAATTCGTCCCTTGAGCCTGCTCCCGTTAATGAATTCGCTCTCGGATCAAATCCTCCAACAAATTAGGATTAGATGAGGGACCTACTGTGTTTTTAGGTCGAATCGTAAATGTTATTTCAATGGAAAACCCTATTTCCACGCGTATTACAGGACTGATTAAGCGAATTTTAGTTGGGTCATGAGATCTCTAAAAAAATATTTGTCATGAAATTCGTATGTACGGAATTATTATTTTAAAATGATGTCATAACAAATAACCGTGGAAGGAAATAAATTGTTAGATTTATCAAAACGTGTTACAATGAAAGAAGACTGCGAAATTGTACGTAAATAAACAAAGTAGGCCAAAACAATAAATGATAAAACCAAGGCACATATTCAGTAAAAAATAAACAGCAAAATACTTTGTGTCATAAGTAAAAGGAAAATAATAAGTAAACTACAAATCGAAAGAAATAAAACGTACTGGCTTGACGAGGAGGTAATATTGTTATACTCGTATGTTGGAGGTTCGCTTAACTAAAATCCCTGAGGAGGGCGAAAATAAATTTGTCAAATGATTTACCTATACCCAAATAAAAAAGTAAAAATTTGTAAATATACTTAATATTGAATTGTAAATATGTAATATTGCTTTTAAATAAAAACTTAAAAATACTGCTATTACATGTATACATTTGGCATTTTCGAATTTGAATGTAGATGTTTGCAAGATTGTGTATATTTGTAAAATTCTGAGAGCCTGTGCTAGAAAAATGTAATGTAATATGTAGTCAACTTTAATTAATTTACATTTGTTAATTTATAAAAAAGCATTGCCATAAAAAAACAAGTATTTTTAAGTTTTATAAAGAAAATATCTCGATGAGTGTGTTATTTGCGTCGAAGTAAACATTTTCGCATACTAAGCACATGTTGCCTCACTTATTTTTATTCTTATTTTGTTACATTAAAGTACAATCCACAAGAGACATTCGCGCCGTCGCCCACAATTTTCTCTGAAAACGAAAGTTGCCTTCGGAATACGAAGAGACAAGATGAAACGTCGAATCGGAAAAACTGCTTATTTTATTACAGCGCGGCTGTAAGGATGGGATAGGCTTCGGGCGAAATTGCCGCAACCCCAATTAGAGCCGTACTTCAACATTTCCTATTACACGCGTCTGCAGCATTACTAATTTTTGAATTTAAATGTTGTATTACAGTGAATTATAAATATACATATTCGCAGCGTCGGACTGGGCATATAGTCGAAATGGCATTTGCCAACCGGGCACCAGCCAGTGCAGGACTCCCACGGGCTTAGCTTGCGGGGCTTGCCGAAAACCAGGTGGTAGAGGGCCCACTCAGTTTGTTCACATAATTAAAGAAAAAAATCGTTGAACCAGAGCAGACCATTCTTAATTCATTCAAATTCGTTCCCAAATTCCCGAGCGGTAACGTTGTCAAGGCCGGTAGGGCCAACAGCAATACACAATCAGAAAAGAAAAACCAAAATTCATAGCAAGGAGTAAAATTTAATTTTAATATTTAAATATAGTATATAGAATACCATGTTACACATTACCTAGTCTCGGACCATGGGCTTGAGGGTGCCAGCCAGGTCCCTCTGTCTCAGTCCGACCCTGCCTCTTCGTAATATTCAGTGACTGATATTTATATAAATATACGTACACTCACCTTTACCATATATGTACAAAGATGTTTATTCAGCATTATCCAGGAAAACCGTTTTCCGTATTTTCCTAACCCGTAAGAAAGTTAAATAAAAGAGCAAGTCATGTACAAGGTTATTCGTAGTGCCCCACCCCAGGGGCGACGTCACAACTCTGATAGGATAACATGAATCCTTCTGATATTCACTTTTTTTATTACTTAACTTCGTTTTCGAATACACATGTTTTGTTTCATGAACTTAACACTTTTTATTACTTTTAATTACAGCTTGTTTTTGTCTATATATATATCCTTCTCTACTACTTACATATTAACAATTTTGCAATACAATGCACAATTAAGTAAAAAGTTTTAGTTTATAACGAGGGTCAGCTGTCAGAAATTCTAAGAGTTAGTGTTTGTAGATTAAACGGTAGCCAACACCTGTCGTTTTCATATAGCAAATTAAGATGTTCTTTGAAATCTTGTCTGCAGCACCGGGTGCTTCTGGAATGTAGATGTATCATAAGTATAGGAAACTATAATTATATACTAAACTAGAATAAACCAAAACATCATATACATCGTGAATTACAAATTAAGTCTAACTCTTTAATACTTGACGTCAGTATCAGACTAGCTTTATGACTTTTAAGGGTGTCTGAACCGTAATTCAATTTCGATGCTGTCTGCAATTTCTTTGCTGATTGAAAAAAAATTCAGCGCCTTTTACAGAGAAAATTTATTTTGCTAAATTCAACAATTAATAAAATATATTTTTATTAAACCAAGATATTTTTTTACTATTTTATAAGAAAATAAATATGTCAATTTTTATTTCCTCACATTATGGCAGAGGCTGCGTCTTTCGTCGAAGAAATACATTTGTGAAGATATTATGTAACACAATCTGAGAATTATTATATAAAGAGAACACGCTCAAGTTTGTGATACAGGCTTGAATATGCATGTAACAGATGTTTCCTGCCCCACACATAAATTAATATACTTAGATGAGCATTGCGTTGCTATAATGAACGATGTATCGTATACGTCCATTATATTAGTATTATTAGCTTTTCTATTAGGTATTCTAAATATTGAGTTAAAAACTCAATATCTCGTTAATCAATAATAATTGTTTGTTTATTAGCTACTAACCAAACATAATTTTTTATAATCTATACACCCATGCTTGGAAGTTAATACAATAGAGTACAACATTAAAATATCCCTCACCGAGTTTTTCATAACCAGCAGCAATTTCCCCATTTTCTACATTCTATAATTATGAAATATTCTTTAAAACATAATTTTCATGCACCGGAGGCAGTTATTGCAGACTGGTGCAAAATGTTTTAAAGTATACCAGTTTCGGTGTAAGTAGCGGGGAATTTGAATTTTTCCGCTGTTACCTGCTCGTATAAATCAAAAGTAAAGACGACCTAAGCTCTCTGGGAGCGTGTTCTCAAACATTTTAAAATTCAAATTATAGGTCCCTATGACTTATGAGAATGAACACGATATTATGGAGATTACACTTTGAAGTTATAGAAGATGGTATTTTAGATGAAGTAAACCCTTACCCTAACTTATTTGATCATTCATTTTATTTTTAACATAAAACATTCTTATATGAATGTGTTAGAAAAGACTGTAGTCAAGAAATTATATTAGGTATATTATATAAATATTGTACTAAAATTAATCCTAATATTTTATTTATTGTTGTCTCCTTAAAGTGCCACCGGGCAGGCTGACCGAGTATGGGGCCGTAAAATTACCTCATGGATTTACGGACTCACCCGAAGATGGAAGTGCGATGCGACTTGCGAAACGAGGAACCTCGTCTTCGCCGGTTTAGAGAATTCTGTTGGCGTGTCTATTCTGTGTTTGGGAATTGGGAAGTTGTGTAGCGTGAAATTATCGTCATTTGACATGCTTAGGTCGCTAGAACTGACTTTGATCGGTTGGTCATCCTGAAAAGAAGCTTTTTACATATTTATTAATTTACAAAATATTATTTATTAATTTCATTTAATACTAAAAATTTATATTTTCTTGCGATAATAGTAGAAATAAAAATTTGAAAGTTTGTGGGGATGGATAGATCACTGTTACTCGTTCACGCAAAACTAAAATAAAATTTGCCAATCAGATACTCTAGACCAAAAATCTAGATCAAATACCGGAATTAATAGCATACCTGTTATCCTGGCAAAATGTTAGATTCCTGTGGGATTACCAAAGAACGATCTACAGGACACATTTACTTGAATAGCTTTTATACTTTTCAGGAACTTCATTCTGTATTTTAAATATTGTTATTTTAATTTTGGTCAAATGTAGGGATATTTAAACTAATCAAAGTTTATTTATATTTTTAAAAAACATTGATTAGATTATGACGAAACATGAAAATTGTTTTTAATACCCGCGAAGATTCCTAGACTAAAAAAAATTTGCAACACGTTTTTTACATAGCATTCCAAAGCATGATAGTTATTTAAGAAGAGAAAAAACACTGAAACGCAATTTAAAATTTTGTTCAAAGCGCTCTCTATCGGAAAATATAGAAACTCTGTACTGAGTTAGATAACGTAATACTTACAAACTAAAACGTAATATACGTTTTAGGTTCACAGTGAAACAACGTTTACGTTCACGTGGTTTTTAATTCCATAAGTAGATGGCGCTACTACTTTCATTTTAGTTTTTTTTCTTCAATCAGCTATTATTGTTAATTCATTAATACATTCATTCATTCATACATTCATTCATACATTCATTCATTCATTTCATTCATATTAGTATGTTGTACATTGTACAAGGATTTCTAAATCATTAGGCATTAAAAGCTGCCACACACTTAAAAATTACGTAATATTCAACGAAAAGACTTTGGTAATTTTATTTCTTATAAATTAATAACTGTAACATTTCGTACTCCTTTATAAAAATTAAATAGGTATCTTTAAAATAACAACATTAAAAATTACAATTCAATTCTTATTTGGATTCTTCACTAATTATATATTTATATCTACAGCTAGAGTTTGACCTACTGGTTTTAATTTTAAACTAGAGTAATATGTTCCTGTAAATTTAATACGTGTAACTGGGCAATGTTGCATTTCGTTTATACAAACGTGTTAAGTTTTTGTAAACATGCCCTATATTTAAATTTATTCTACATATTGAATTTCACTTTTTAACAAATTTTATAAGAAAAATATTTCTGCACATAATATTTATATGGAAAGTCGTCTGACGTATTTATACAGTAAAATATAAAGCGTGGACTGTGAAAAAAAAATATGTTGTATTTATTTTTATTGTGATTTAGAGACCTCTTCCTTTGTCAGATTGATCGAATGCGCAGTAGCGCAGTAGGTACTCAAGCTTGATAGTTGACGCAGTTAACCCTCTGCCACCCTGACCACTTGTTCCGTGTGCGCAATTGTGCTCGCTTGGACGCAAAATATAACAAGCAAATCTTCAAAGCTCATTTAATTACGAGGGATACAAAATCAAGGTAAAAATAAATAATAATCATAAGTGATAATCATCTCAAACTTTTTATTGCCGTAAGCTATATTTTATTACCCTAATTACATAAATATGGTTAAAAGTAAATAAAAATGTTTTAAATCAGTTATAAAATATGACATTTAATTTAATTTAGATCGATATAGTAAAGCACAAAGATATACTATTACGTAATAAGGGGTTATGCGCACTGCGTTAACGTTACTATAGCAGCCTACAAAGTTCGGTCGATGTCCTACATGGTCTACGTGACCTGATTTTCAAAAGGATAACGTTACATTTTTCTTTATGACTTAGAATAGAATAAACAAAAATCGCCTTAACATAATATGTTCTAATGGAAATGTAAGTGTAATAGGATGTCCTAAGCGTTTCCATACATACATTTAAGCAGATAGAGCATGCTAGATTCCGGCCTCATCTGAAATATGGCTTATTTATATGCTTCTTCATATTCGCTAGCATTTTAAATATAATAAAAGCACTTCCTTTAGGATCTTAGTTTTGCTATGCAGCATTTTTAGAGATGGGAAAATTAAAAGTAAATATTTTACGTATTATATTACAGATTTTCTTCTTTACCAAATTTTACAGATTGTATATTATTACAATACTAATAATATTTATTATTATTATTTTTATTCAAGCAGACTATAGCATACGCTGCGCTGCATTATTGTTTTAAGTTTATAACAATACAACTATTACTAAAATCGATACGTCAACAGAGATATTTCGATTGCAAAATAAACTATTACCCTAAAATTATCTAACATTTAACAAATTGGTTTCCATTCCATTTAAAAACAGTAAAGATGTCTCAAAGCCATGAACAAATCGTGACGAGCTTACATCAACTCTATCTCGAGCGAACTGTAGAGTTGTGCGGACGTATTTTATACGAATTTGCTAAACACCATAGCAACGATTGAAAGAAATAATATTTCAATCGTAATTTTGTAATTTTCTTAATTTTTCGGTTCATTATTCGTTCCAAGGAATACGAGGTGAGCATATTATGTTTTTATTTTCACTTACTACATTTTTTTTATTATATCGAAATTCGACTACAAGTAGTAGATTAAAAGAAAAATATTTTTACCACTAACCTAGCTACGTATTAGCATATTAAGAGTGAAAACGCAAATTTTTTGTCACATTACACCCACTACTTAAAAATTATGTCAAACCATAAGTGGGTCATAAAGTTCATTCGCCTACCTTCGGTTATTGACCTACTTACGCGACCTATTATCACATACTAAAAAAACATAGTAAGTAATTTATATGTATAATAATATAAAATACAAATTACACATTTTATTATATTAAAACGACGACGACGACGTTGACGACGTTATGGCGCAGCGGTAGCGAACCTGCCTTAAACGCCACAGGTCGCGGGTTCGATTCCCGCTCGGAGCATAATATGTTTGTATTGACCATGCAAGCATATTTTCCGGTCTGGGTGTATTTGTCCTTGTCATTGTGAATGTTTCCGGACCCCGACACAGGATATTACTATCCTAATGGGGGCCGTTGAGTGTGCAACGTTTATTATTTATTATTATTAAAACATTAATTGAGATATCTGTTATATACCCTTCCAGTATTATGGACACTGTTAAGTGAGACACCACTTTTCAAGGTTTTATCACGTGCACATGTTGATCTACACAATAGCAAACAATCTTATGTCTTACATAACCATGTGGTCACAATATTTATATTTTGTTTGACCAGAAATGGTCTCTAATTAATTCGCATTTGACGTTGCATTGTTATGTAACCTTAAAATACTTACAAATTGTTGCTTCACTAAAACACACACACACACACACAGCAACTAAATTACTAAATGTCAAATTATACCTATCTCTTAAGGCCTTTAAACACTTTTCAATAGTCTGCTTTTATAAGATCCCATTTTTTAAAGCTTCTACATCACGCAATATATCACCATTATTGCATAAAGTAGGCCATGGCCGACGAGTATCATATATAATGTGTTACCAATAAATAATAATTGATAATGTTGGTGTCCAATCGTATGGACATTATAACATCGCCACGCTCAATGTATACAATTTTCAATCCTAATAAAATAAATTTAACCCATCATAAAAACTAGGCCGAACTAACCGGTGAAGGCCAGGACAAAACTGAATTAGTCTGGCTCTTGAACTGTAACGGACAAGAAAATCAACTAGTTGCTAACCGCCTAGCGTGTTGCATGCGGCTCAGTGAATACAGATCTCAGTACTGTGCTTCAATTTTTTTCTATTTTTTCTGAAATTTCAACTTATCCAGATTTTTTAAAATAATTTAAAACAAAGAAAACACTTAAAGAAGCACAAAAGAGGACAAAAAGCTAAAAAGCTTTTAGGATCTTTTTTTAGCTTTTAGATCTTTATCAAAAGGTTCCTAAAAGATAACTTGTGACAAAAAGACACGAACTAAAAATCATGGAGAAATCTCAAATTGCCATGCTCGCTCGCACAGATCATGGAATTCTTCAAAAACAGAATAAAGAATAAATGGAAAAGTCACTTATCTGTTACATATGTACATTAAATAAAATAAAATTAAAGTGTAAGTTTGTAATATCAAATTAACAGCTTTAACTAAATGCATATGACAATAATGTTTATGATGTAAAACAATATTTAAAATGTCTTTCTGTGGTTTTTGTTCCGGCTCATCTCCAAAACGGCTGGACCAATTTTAGCAGGACTCACTAACAAATAGCTACACTTATTTTAAGAAAAAATAAGATTTCCTTGCTGTAAAATAGCTAAACAAAAATTCTGTAGATAACGCAAGCAATCATTGGTTAGAAAACTTTGCCTACGTGTTTGACCAAGAAATGAATTTAATATGACTGTATCTAAATTCATTAACTAGTTTAAAAATACTTAGCGCCATTGTTTTATCCTATTTATGTTACCTTAGACATAAAAGAGATGTTGAATACGAGAATTTGCATTGTCTGCTTACTTCTACTATTCACTGAGCAGGAAAACCATGTAACTGAAAACTTTGCACGAGATGTTCTATTTTCGCACAACACACTAGCGTCCTGAGTGCGAAATCCTTTATACTTATAACACTATTTTTTTCAAACTTATGAAAATCACATATATACTATTTTATTTAAAGAGACAAATATCATTTTTGGTTTCTTCTTCATTTACAGAATGACGTCCCCACCAATCAGTAAATCGCCAGAGAAACAAAAGCAAGAAAAAGAAAATACATCCCCGTCGCACTCGACGATTTCAGATGAATCATCCGGGCACGACATGCTTCCATGCCAATGCCCGGAGCCATGCGATATATACACTTTGTTTAGAGTGTTCAAGTTTGCCAACCTCATGACGAAACAAGGATGTTAGATTGATCTAAAATTGTGCAGTATTTTAGGCGATTTTTTTCATTTGTAGAGTAAGTGATTATCCGTAGAAAATGTTTTAATAGAATATAGTACAATCAAATTATATACCTACTCATTAAATAACAAATATCACTAGTTCTATATAGAAAATTATGTATACAAAAGTTATAATTTGAAAATTTTATCTATATTTATGTAACTATTATTAGAGTTATAGAAAAAGGATATCAGAGAAATGTAACTTCGTCAATTTGGTTGTTTTATCAGTTGATAAAAATTAACTTTCCTGTATATGACAATACTATTACTATTTGGTGTACCTGAATCTACTTTCATTTTAAATTTAGAAAAAAATCAAGTAGAATATAGAAGTAAATGTAGTTTAAAGCCATATATAAAAACTTGTTATTACAGACTATTAATAAGAAAATGATAATTCTTGAAAACTTGAATGTAACATTACAACTTTAACATTACATTATCTCAAAACAATATTTTCTATTTAAAATTATTATGTATGTTGTAGAGGAAATACCCGACATTAGACAGATGTAATATAGCAAATCAATTATGGAGGGTAAAGAAAAACCATCGTAAATAAGGGAGGGAAGCTGAAAACCACCATTATTCCTTTTCTTATTTTCTCCATTCTAAGTGAAATTTGCGAAGTACCTAATCAGTATTCATGTGGTACAACTAAAAGCCATTATTCTAAGAATTGAGTTAAATATAATTAAACTTAAAAAAGATCAACCTGAAGCTGTTTTGTGAAGTCAGCAGCTGTATGGGGAGTGAAGTGTGCTCATTGCTGAATACTGAGTTACTAAATATAAAATTGTTAACACTTTATAATTATTTAAATGACATTACATATACAAAAGCTCATCTATTTGCGGAGTCCAATGTATAATAAATATGTAGGTATATATTTTGTTTCTTTATTCTCTCTTACTGTAATTACTTTTGGAACCTTATTAACCAAAGCTACCGTAGCTCAATGTCATTTTACACTTTTTGATGAATGATTCTTTTTTTATTGATGCTTTTGATGAAGGATCTTATAATTATTGGTAATAAAGAAAGTATAAAGTATTTAGCATTTGAAGACACAAAAACACTACTTCGACATACTGACAAATTCAATATATCACAATAAAATGAAAAAAAAAAAGAAATTAGTAGTAAATAAACTTAATGATTAATCAATTATTTTGTTTTATTGGTTGAGTAGTAGGTAGTAGAGCCATCCTTCTCCCAGCACGAGTGGGCCGACTCGACCCGGAAAGTAACAGTATCATTAGGTACTGTTGCGTTTCGTGTGAGAAAGTGCCAGAAGCCCAGTCTCCCATCCCCTCTGTCCCCTACCTTATTCCCCTTGTCATTAATTCCCTTCCTTCCTACTGTCATACGGCCCATATGCTTGTTTAGCAGCCCTCATGACATAAAAGAAACTAGATTTATAAAATACGAGTAATCCTGATAATTAATGTAATAAAGATTGTCAATAAAAGAGTACTATTTTTGGGCACAACCTGTATATAATACAGAGCGCTATGCGTTAAACTGCGCTGTGCTTTTAAGTTTTAACGAGACGCTTAACGTTGCTTTGTTTTAAATATTGTGGATTACAATTTTGCAAGGTACAATTTTAAGACAGCATGTTTGTAGTGTTTTTTTGTTATAGTGAAATTTGGTAATAATTTTAAATACTACTCACCATAAATAAACACACTTTATTTTTAGGAAAAAGTACTGTCCACAAAAATGAGAAAGTCCGTCTACTTTTACAGGAGTAACCGTGTATGCCGGCCTTCCCTTAAAACAGATATATTATCATAAACTTTTTTTACATTTCAAACTATCCTATGTCTGAAAATTTGCCACAGAGATAGATTATAGTCTAGAATAGCACATAGGCTGCTTTTTATTCCGGTAAAATGTATGGTTCCCGTGGGTAAGATTTGTGAAATTCTTGAAATAAAGCTTGAATAATTAATTAATTAATTAATTAAAACAGCAACGATAAAAACTCTCAAACAAAGTTTAAAATAACAACAACAAAAATTAACCTCGACTTAAATCAGACACTTTTTACAGGATTCCGTTTGTTCCTTCTGGTTAAATACAATAAGATTTTTAATCTAACGCTGTGCCACTAGATGGCGCGTTACAGCGAGGAATAAGTTTTCTGAGTCACGCTGTTAAGATTTTCTTACGAAGGATGTGATCTTCTACGCAATTTTCGTTTGTTTTCTAACGCGGGCGAAGCCGCCAGTTGCTATTAAAAAAATTGTTGTTTCTCTTTCCTATCTAATGAGGTTTAATGTTAGACAATCGTACAATACAGTCGGCTCCTCATTGACTGCGTCTCTACAACATAAAATCAAAATTAATATTTGTATTGCAGTTTCTGTTCCATCAATGATAATTATTGTATAATACTTTTTGTTTAAAAAAAACCCTTTAAGCAGTATTTTACCCTTTTAACTTACTTTAATAGGCTTGGCCTATACCTATACCTAGGCATTAACAGCAAAATGAAAGGGATCACATAAATAAAAACACCATTAGGTATTATTTTTTTTAATAGTATTGGTAGGTAGGAGGTACATAACACGCAGGAGTCTGGGTTTTGGATAGAGGGAAGTTAAGATACAATACTATTTTCAATATGTACAAAATATACAATTATCTCTAAACCCTAGCAAATTAAACTTATAGTAGAAATATGATCACAATATTTTTTATATCCTTACATTTCACTATATTTAAAATCAAAGAAGCCAGCGTCGCGTCCGGCTCCTGCTGTTGCAATATAACAGTCTAGTCATCACCATCACTTTTGCTGCACACTTGAGATCAAATGTTAATTTTACATATATTTAAACTCTATCAACTCGCACACAGGCAACAGCCGGCGCCGAAAGTGACCCGCCACACAGTACCATTCCACATCCGCGTCACCACATCACGCTCGAAAATATATACCAGTCCGACGTCGCAATGACCTCAACAAAATAGCATTGAAGGCATTGCGAAGTGAGACTCCCAGTAACCACCCGTATACAAAATTGTTTCGAAACAGTTTACGAAACAAAACTATATTATACTTCTCACAGTAGAGATGATTAAGTCTGCTGAACCTTATAAATAAGAAACATTACATAAAATCATTAAAAAAAAACTAACGATGATCGCTGTCCCGAACATGGAAAACTTTTTGCGTACATATTATATATTAGTAATTGACACCTTGATAAAAACATAGGATGCAATTACTTGTTGGCAAAAGACTTGTTTATTATTGTTAAATAGTACATTTTAATGGTATTGCCAAAAAATAATCGCACCACAGCAATAAATAAAAAATGAGTAATAATACCAATTTGTCGATAATAAATATTTCTTTTATAATTCTCATGTGTTGCCTATCTCATAAATTTATCTCAATATCAAGACTAAATACCGTATCCCTATTTTTAACTGACATACTGACTTATTTACATTGATTTCCTTTATAAGAAAATCAAATAGGTGAACATTTGGGCATCCATTTACTAATAAAATTATGTTTTAAAATTAATGGACGAAGTGACAGTTCGTTAGTGTTCCTCCTAGCTATATTGAGAACTGTATGCGACGGAAACATGACCAAACATATAACATTTATACATCTATACATTAATCCTTAAAAAGAATATACAATACAATATTTTACCTGCGCTGTTATTCCTATATCGTACATATAAAATTACAATAATAAAATATTTTGTACTTTATTTTTCGTACGACAAAATAGTCGCACCGCTATCTAATTATACATTGCGAAACGACGATGGAAACAATTTAAGTAGAACTTATAGGTGAAACATAGCGAGTATTAAATAGCTAGTAGCTGAAGCTTAGCTGGATCGATGCAGACGGTGATGTTTATGAGAAGTACAATATTGTTAATTCGTGCAACTTATAAACGACAATTAATACACTTAGTGCTCAAACGTCTCTATATCGTTAGACGGTCATTAAGCGCAAAAATCGTTACAAGGTATGGTTATAGGGGTTAAGAATATCGTGGACGGCGTCGCCGCTTCAACGAGTAGCCTTCGGGTCGATGGAATTATATAGTTATAATTATAGAATAAGCAGCATGAGGCGGTCGGAGCGCGGCGCATGGAATGGGAACAGACTGTCCGAACAATGTAAGTGTTCAACGGCGCTACGGCGTCTGTCATTGGTCCAAGTCATTGATACCATACGAATATCTATTAATAACGGTTCCCATAAAAATTACCTTCGGAATAATTTTTAATGTTTCTACATTTTTGTTATGTCGCAAGCAAAAAATAATTAATAAAAGTTCTTTTTAATATTGTTATTGCATTTTGGAATTTCAATTCAGAAGAATATTAATTAACAAAAATATTTAAACTTTCATGGTTGATGATTCCACGAAAAGAGGTAAAAGTATATTTCTAACGAAGGAAACTTTCGAACTTGTCGACCGCGCCGTTGTATACACATGCATTGCTCAGCACACTTTTATAGAACTATCTATATGCCTACATAAAAAGTCAGAATCACAGTTTATTTTCCACGTGTAATTTTTATCGTTTTATATACGGTTTTACAAAGAGAAATTATCATTCGACCCAGATACAGAGTTGCCATTACCTACCGTAATGATCTATGTGAATAAATCGAACTTTTGCATGGATAGATTCGGTATTAACAAGTTTTAAATTACTTTAGATCCTAGGCTTAAAACAAAATAACAATTTACACTAACAATAAAAAATGCTCGATAGATTGCCACATATCTAATCGGAACCCAAAATTAAATATACTTTATCATCTGACATCGCAAGTCATTTTCATACCTTTTTATAAATTTAAACTCCGAATAAGGCCGATCCCAGTCGACCATAACAAAAGTATTTTACAAAGCTATGTCTTAAATCTAACACTTAAATAAGTGACGGCGGCTCACCGGCTACGTGACTTTATACAAGCGCGCCCGCCGCCGCGACGCTAAGCCGTAACAATAAATACACTAACTTTACTCCACTACGAACGTTCACTTTCGAAGAGGTAATCCGACGCAATTCCGAATACACTTTATTTCTGTTCAGTATGATACGTTTGCTCGGCGGCTTCCACCAGGTCGATGAATAGCTACGTTAATATTTAAAAAAATGAAGTTTCACAACCTGGATATATTTACAAAATTTTATTAAAATATTCATCTATCAATGTCGAGTTCGGGATAAATTATTATCATCGTTCGCGTTTAACGTCCGAGTGCTCATTGCGACACTCAGCCGAAGGCGGTGGCGATGACGATGAGCAGGTGCGCGATGTTGGCCACGCGGTGCATCAGGTCGGGCGCGTTGCGCGTCAGGTTCTCGTTCGCGAAGTCGCACGACGGGAATATGTGCACCGTGTACAGCGACTGTGGACAGTGAAACATTATTATTATAGGTACTCCGCTCCTAGGGACTGCGATAGAAATATCTATTACACTGTTCTACATAACATTACTGAATGAAATCTTTATTTTATTAGGAAAAAAAGACGATCAATATATTTCGTGAAATATTAATTACTAGAATGCATTTCGATCGTACGCTTCTGACAGCCTGCGACATGCGGCAGACGTTAATTTAGCAATGTACTGTTGTAAAAGTGCAAAGTAGTGTGCACACGGTACCTGCTGGTGTCCGGGGGCGGGCGCCACGTTGACGATGCCGGCGGCCTGCTTGCGCTGCAGGTAGGTGATGAAGCCGGCCGTGAGGTTGGTGGACTGCTGCAGCACGTCCATGTGGTCGCGTCCACACGGCAGCGCTAGCAGCATGCAATGTTCGTTCTCCAGCTGAATACGTAACGGTTACATAATTAGTGCGCTCTTTAATATGCTAATTATTATAAAAATACATTGACATGATATACACATTACACAAGTGTGATCGGTGTATTAATAGTGTGCGCTAACCTTCATTTTGCGGTGCACTTGGTCGAGCTGCGCGGGCTCGAGACGCATGCGCTGCGCGATGCGCAGGAGCGAGGCGGCCGTGCCGTCCGAGTTCCGGGACAGCGCGTCCGCCGCCACGCCGGGGTTGCCGCCCACGAAATGCATCTGCACCGCTGCCGAATCGTTCTTTAAGGCTAGGAGCCCTTGCCACATCACAGGATACCGCTGTCAAGAGAAATTACGATATAATAAATTTGAAAGTTTGTATGTTTGGCTGTTTGTTGCTCAACCACGCTTAAACATTAACACCCACGATTAACATAATTATAGGATACATTTTATACCGAAAAATTTTCCTATAGAACTTTTAAAAAACATATTTACTTGTTATTATTATTGTTCGGTGTAACCGAACACCTTTTACGCAATAACGTGAGTCTCGTGCCTTCGAGTTACGAATCATTTTAATTATATTCAATGCATTTCTCGCGATCATACGAAACACGGGCGTGCATTCAACATTTAACATTTTTATAACATTTATTTAACATGTTTATAAAAATTTTAACATTAACATTTAACATCAATAAACGGATATTTCGGAAAGGAGTTTACATTAACCGGCACGCTCCCGTAATAATTATGATTCATTTATCTCTGGAGTAGAATTATGAGGTCACCGCGGATTAAAGCGCGGCTGGAATTATTATATAAAGACTATGAAGCGATTCGAATTAAAATATGTGTTACCTAAAAAAGAAACAACATCAGTAATATTTTTCATCATAATTTTCAATGTATACAGACCCTTAGCAGCATCTGTAGCGAGTCGGCCTCGCGCGGCACCTGCGACGCGTGCGGCGGGCCGGGCGGGCCGGGCGGCGGCAGCGCGGAGGGCGGCCGCGACGTGCCGTGCGCCGGCGGCGGCGAGCGGCCGCAGCGCACGCCGTACACTGCAACGGGAAGCACACAGCTCATTGTTACGCCTGTCACACACGCACGCTCGTCTCGTGACGCAGCGACACTCACTGATGTGCCGGTCGTGCGGCGAGGGCGAGGGGGAGTGCGCGGGGCGCGGCACGCGCGCCGTGGGCGGCCGGCGCAGCTCCAGCGGCGGCGTCGGCGCCTCCGAGCCCTCCGCCTCCAGCACGCCTCTGTGAACACACCATCGCACGTTAGACACCCACATATGAGTATACCACCGAATATACCAGAAGCCGTTACTATAATTGTATCACCAATGTAAATACTAACCTTGTGAAGGAAGTCGGTGTCGGCAAGTTCTCGTACTGAGTAGCTCGAAAATGTTGTTGATACATCTGATAGTGGTGATGCGAAAAATGAGGATACATTCCATCGCTCTGTTAACAGAAAAGAGACAATTATTTTTATGGAATCTTGTAGTAGGATGTGTCGATCAAGAATTAAAAATTAATTACATTATGATATACCGAGGTGATAGGAGAAGTCTGTTGATGTGCAGGCGGAGGACTTCTAACTAATTCTGCAGACTATTCCGGACAGCATGAACAGAATTACTCGTTTTATATAAATTTCCTCTTTAATTAGATCTTAGAGCATTTAAGCTGGACAAGCCAATAATGTAATATTCAAAGAAAGCAGTATTTTTTTAACTAGAACACTATATCTACTACATTTAAATGGTTACACATACATGCCAAATCAAGACTTAAAAAATTACTTGCTAAATTAAATGATAAGTAAGTAATATAAGTTTAAAAATTAATAGTAATTAAAAATAATATGTGGGATGTTTAATATTAAATGTCACAAAAATAAAAAAAAATCTAAATTGTCATTAAATAAAAAAATAGTATTAATATTTCTAAGCTTAACATAAGAAATATGATTAAATTTGAAATTAAAAGCTCATTTTACCACTGCTACTGCAAGCAATTTCTAAACTACATAGATTCAACTTCAACTTAGTTCCTATTTATTAAACTACTATTAAAAATTATCTTTTCATCTAGTTGTACAAAAAATTTAAGTGATTTTAGGCAGGTTTTGATAGCGAGTATACGGCCTGAATTATATTTCACAGCATCAATGCTAATATGTCTATGTATTCATGACGCGATTAACTGTATGTAAGAATAACATAGAATATTATAAGTCGGTAAATTATTCAAGGAACTTAAGGAGACTGTTCATAAGGCCTTCAGTATAAATGCCCTAGAACAAAATATATCAAAAGTTTAACTTAACAATATTAATTTTTAAAAAAAAGTGTCACACTAACCATTGGTATTTGGCCTTGCGGACTGACAGCAGGCACACTTGTGATGGTTACTCGGGAACCTGAAATACCACATAATGTAAAAGGTTTAACACTAGAACTACTAAATACGCGGTTTTTATTTTGCTTACTAAACACAACAATATAATTATGGTACAGTAAAATAAAAATATTACCCGGGTGGTGTTGCGGGCCCACGACGGCGACCTGCTTCGAAAGCGGAGGATGGTGCGCCCCGCGCGGCAGGCTGGCGGGCCCGGCGTACGCGCCACGGAAGCGCGACGCGCCCGCCACGCCGCCCAGCGCTCCCGCCGCGCCGCCGTCTCCCTCGCCGCCCCTGCGAAATATGGACTCTTTTTATAGGGCGATACATGGACATAGAATATAACAGGCTTTATTTAGGCCAATTTAAACAACATGATTTACATTCACCACTTACATACTTATTTTTACAGGTAGGAGGTCTTATGGCTAATTAACGATTTCTTCCAGACAACAAAAACAAAAATATACGAATGTGTTAAAATATCACATAATACGTTATATATATATTGAGAGAAATGCGTAATTGGTACACACTAAGATGTATAAATTTTACTAATTTATTTACCTAACAAGAATTGGTGTCACACGGTCGGGCGGATGGTGCGCCGACGGTGGGCGATGCGGAAGGGCGGGCGACTGCACGCGCGCGTCTGTCGCCTCGGTCGCGCCAACCGGCATCATATTAGCAGGAACGTTGTCGACGATGCGTCTGACGTATCCGGCGTCCCCGGCGACAACCTCGGATGGTACGACAGGAATCAGATCGACAGCGGGAGGCGCGATACGTTCCACTTCAGGTAGTCGCTCAGATGCAGAAAGCGGCCGCTCGTGGACGATTGGAGAGGCACCGCCGACTCGATTTGTTGCATTTGCGGCGGCTTCGAAGGCGCTGGCTAATTTCGCACTAATCTCTGATATCATTTTCTTAGGTGGTTTCATTATAGGAGTCGGATTACTAGGTGGCGGAACGACAACCGTAGGAGTGATAGTAGGTACGGCCGGTATCATTTTGATTATATTTTCTGTATCGTTTTTAACAGTAACAACGATTGGTTCAGCCAGCTTTGGTATTTTTGTTTCCTTAACTGCATCCTCCTTCTTAGCATTTTCGTCGCTGCTATCTAATGAAGCATCGGACAAACTTCTATCTCTCGTCCTTTTAACACCTCTTGGAGACTTCCGTGTGTCATTTTGCGCAACTTTTTCAGTGTTTATCTTATTAGCACCGGCCTGTCTAGTAGATCTTTTTTTATTGCCTTCTTTATTTTTGTACTGTACCCCAGAACCTTTGATGACATCATCAATAACGTCATCAACAGTACTTCGTTGAATATCTTTTTCTTGCAAACGCCTTGATTTTCGAGTATTCGTAGAAGGTGACGCAAAAACTTCCATTTTCTCTTCTTTACATTTTTCGGTAGTTTTTAATTGATCTTTAGATGTAATGCTAAGAGTCGATGTTGCAATTATGTTTGAATGACCAGAAAGAGGACTTTTTATAGTCAGGATTAATCGGGGTCTAACTTCAGTTTTGTTTGGCGATGTTACAGTTTCATCACCGGAATCTTCATGGAAATCATATACATCACCTGGCATATTATTTAAATTACTACTTACCAAATTTTTATTTTTATCAACTTTTAGTCTACCTCTTCCTCTTTTTGAAGTTCCTCGAGATGGTTTTGCTATTTGACGTGTCTGCACTCTATCTTGATTTTTTTCCGATCTTTTGCCTCGACCAGTTCGTCCACCTCTTTTGCTACTAGGTGTTGTCTTTTCTATTACTGACTCTTCCGTAAAAATTGCCTCTTGAAACGCTTCTGCCTTGTTGATTCCTTGTTTAGAAGGTTCTATTTTAATGGGATCAAGTTTATTGGATTCTCGCTCGTTAACTAATTCAATAGCAGAATTAGCCTCCATTTTTAAATTTTCAGTAGTTGGATTAGTTAATTCACTTATTTCATCTTTCTTTTCATCCGCACTATCATTACATAAGGAGTCAACCTTTTTAATAACAGACTCAATATTAACATCCTTAGCCGTCCAGTAATCACTTTCATCGAGATTTTTTATTTCATTACTAGCATTTTGATTTGTATTATTTCCCAAGCCAAATAATAGCTCTTTGTTTTCTATAATATCTGGTTTTACAGAAGGATCATTAATATCCCTAAAAGTAGTAATCTCATTTCGTTCTTGCGTCGTATGTACATTTTGATCTGTTTTTTCTTCCTGGATAGGTTCTATGTTATTTTCTTTTGGTTCATTTTCTATTTTTTGGTGTAACGTTGTCGTAGAATAATCAATTTCATTACTCACAGCCGGCAATTCTTGGTTAAATGACTTAGATGTTGATACCTCAGTTTCGTCTTTCTCTTTCATTCCAATATCTATACTTTCTCTTCTACCAAGACATTGAGTAATATGTGTAATATTTTTTCCAACGTTGATTTCTACTTTCTTATCAGGATCATTGGATATTTTAATTTCGTTTGTATTATCTTTCAATAACTCTTCAA
Organism: Hestina assimilis; assembly: GCA_023373885.1. NCBI lineage: Eukaryota > Metazoa > Arthropoda > Insecta > Lepidoptera > Nymphalidae > Hestina > Hestina assimilis. The sequence continues at coordinate 10,019,977 of CM041754.1, forward strand.
AGTCTGTTTCACACTTGGCCATGTTGTCTACAGGTAATATTGATGGTATTGAAGTCGAGCCCGCAAAATCTAATTCTTTACTACTAATTTCAATATTTTTGTCTGTTTGTTTAGGATCAATTTCGCGTTGAGGATGGCCAACTAAAGATAGTGGGATTTGACTATCAACACGGTCATTTTCAGATCTTGAATGTAAACGTATAGTTGGTTTTGGATTTGAACTTTTTAATATCAATGGTGTCATTACAACATTAGCAAGACTCGAAGTTGTCACCACGACCGAATTCGATGTATCTGGTTTGCTCAAAGCTGCATGTGGTCTCATTGCAGCCATGGATAAAACAGATGGCGGACCCTTGTTTGCATCCAATTGTAAAACATTTGTCATAGAACTCGTCGTAAGGAGTCTTTGAGGGTTTATTGTATGAATAACATTTGATCCATGTCCTCTATTAATAGTGGTATCTTGCAAATTACAAGCGACTGATTTACCAGTGCCCTGAATAATCGATGATGTAGAATGCGAAACGCCGGCTACGTGTATAATTGGTGATGATGGAAAGGGTATATGATTATGTTCAGATTTATTACTTTGATTTTCTCTTTTATCAACTATTTGGCTCTTGTTATTTATTAATACTTTATTCGAAATATGTATAGCCGTGTTAATATTACTAACATGTAATGCATTCTGCATTGGAATAAGGCGGTTTTGCGCCATGATTGTATGATTTGTATTGGTTTGTAATCGGGTTGGTGATAGAATAATTTTAGCACTATCAGTGGCACTTTCTGATTTTCTCTCTCCTGAAATTATTTTTTGATGATGCATTAGTTGTGGATTATTAGCTCCACTTACTTTAGGTTGTTGAATGATGTTGTTGGCATTCAATTGTTTAGAAATAGGTGCCAGAACTGGTGTAACAGGTAATCTATTGAAATGAATCGGAGCTCCTTGTGTTTGCACCAATACAGAATTTGATCTATTAGGGGAAACCATAGTCCTAGCGCCATGCGGTAAATGCATTGTTTGTATAGGACTTAGTGGAGGTTGTTGCATTCTTACTACTGTTACTTGACCTGGAGAACGTTGTTGCATACTCGACGGTGATGCAATTCCAACAGAGTTTATGTTCTGTGGCGAAGTATTTAAAATAGCCATATTAGTTAAACGCGGTGAAGACATATTTTCCGTATGCTGATTGGATTTAGGACTTAGTAATATTGATTCGTTAGTCATTCTGGGTGAAATTACTATTCCTTGAGATTTCTGATAAATTATATGAGGTTCCGGAATTTTGATCGTAGGTGGCTGCATATTAGATACTGGGGGTCTAATTATCTGATTAATAACCTGATATGGCGGATTAACTCTATTTGTATTAATTATAGGCCTCGAAGAATTGCCTATTTGGATATTTTGATTTGGTGGAGCTTTTAAATGTACAATATTTGCCGTTATATGAGTAGGTTTACTATCTATATTCTCTCTATTGGCTACAGAACTTGTTGGTATATTAACAACTTGTGGTTCTATCAATTTATTATTCGATAAAGTCCAAGATGTAATGACTGGAGTTGCTGTCGATGTTATGTGTTGAATACTTTCTTGTTTCGACGTTGGCACTTTAATTTCGATATCATTCGATTTTTTAGTTAAATTATTTGACTCATTCGGAACAGTGTTCATCATATTAGTCTTGGGCTTTGTAATAATAATATTAGAAGTTTCTGTGGTTTGCGATATACTTATTTTCGTGTTATTGTTGAGAGACTGATTTGTACTGATAATGTTTACTGGCAATCTTTCAATAGCATCTTGATTTGTTTCTTCAGTTTCTTCTGTGTCTGTATCGATTAACAGTAGATCATTATCAGAAACAGGGGTATCCGGCTTCATTTCCATTTCACTAGCATTTAAATTTTGAACTGCTTGTCTCATTTCTTCAGCATCTTCTTCAGGAATAATTTCGTTTTCAGTTGGAACGTTTTCTATTTCGATTTGATGTGCAGTATTATTCTCTGCTTCTTCATAGCAATTATCAAATGTATTAGCTTTACCACCAAAACTTTCTCCTAACAATGCTGCTACAGCATCTTCAGTTTCTTCTTGAGATATTATTGCTCGAGGCTTTTCTTCAATTTTTTTATCAATTTTACAAGAATGACTCTCATTAACAATTTTGTCAAGTTTTTCGGGTTCTTTTTCTAAATTGGGAATGCTTCGGACAGCATCTTCGCTAATTTTAACATCAGTATCTTCTTCAATTTCAAGATCGAAAGATATGATGGCACTTGGTTTACTTGCTTCTCTATCAAGCGGTGGATCTTTTGGTAAAGGAACTTTACTAATATCTTGAACAATATTATCCATAGGAGGTGGCATCGGTATATCATTTACTTCGATGGTTCCTGTTAGATCATAGTCGATTTCGATTGCATCATCTACTATTAAGCGATTGGGCGTGTCACATTGATTAAGTTTTATTTCATTATTTTCATCAGATTGTATCAAAAATTGGGGACTATCTATTCTAGGTAGACTTGGAGATTCCGATAAAGACTTACTATCATCTGATTTATCTGTCAATTCTATCTTTTGTATATCATTTGGTAATGGTATATCAAGTAACATCATTTTCGGAGATAATTGGATGTTATTTTCAAGATAAGTAGTGTCTAATTTTTGAACCTTCTCATGGTGATAGTTATGGTGGTGTTCTCGTCGACTTTGCCTATCTTCTCTATTTTTCTTTTTCTTTTTCTTCTTCTCTCGTGATTCCTTTTTGCTTCTGTCATTGTACTTATTGAAGTTTAAAGAATCTCGCTTAAAATTAATATCTCCGTATTTAAGCTCAGACTCCGAATTTTTTGAAACAATATCAGAAAGATTATCTAACTTAGTACGATTATCATCAATGTTTGAAGTATCAGCAAATAATCGAGCTTCAATGGCTTTACTAACGGCGTCTACATCTAAACTATTGTCATCATCTTTAATAAAATGTCTTTTTCTTTTCTCTTTTTTCCTTCTTACGTCGATTATCATCCTTTTCTTTCATTTTTATTTCTTCGCTGTTGATAATCGCCTTTTCATTATTAGAACATATTTGTGACTCAAACTCTAATGGGATAGATTCAGTTTTATTACCAATATTTCCCGATTCTCTATCAGACTCATCTGAAAGTGGTCCAAATATGTCTTCCATTTTGCCCTCTTTTTTATTATTGTTAGAAGGTGGTTCTGGGATCATGTCATATGATTGATTGGGAGACCTTTTCTCTTTTTTGATTTTTATTTTTTCCTCACGAGGTTCATCTGTGTCAACACTTTCACGAATTTTATCTTTTCGCTTTTCTTTCTTATTGCTGTGGCGTCGACTTTTTTCGGAATTTTTATGCTTAATATCCATGTCTGACGCCATTTCTTGAGCATTTTCAATCTTAATGTCTTCGTCTGAGAATGAAAACTTATATTTCTTTTGTTTTTTCTTATGTTTCTTGCGTAATTCTGACATATTTCTGTTTGGTGGTATAGATTCATTTTCTGAAGAAATGTCATTAGAAAAGCTTTTCGTGAAAGACATTCTATAATCACTATCAATATCTAAGCTTGATTTTAATCTATTGTCTTCGCTATCACTTTTTCCAAACAAATTTAAGAGAGATGTTTTCTTAACTTTGTCATTACTAGACTCTTTAAGCTCTGTATCATTATATTTTTGAGATGATTCGGAATCTGAAAATATTTCTTTTTTTATTTTATCTATAAATGTAGGACTTTTGTTTCGTTTTGTACTATCTTCATCTGAAGTATCTGACATTATACGTGTCCTTGAATTTTTACGAGAGAGTTTATTTCGAGAATCATCCTCATTACTTGCTGTATCAAAGTAATCATTTGTTCTATTTCGATCGTATTCGAGACTAGATCCGTGAGATTTCTCACGTTTTTTGCTATGTATAACAACATGATCATCATCAGACGAACTATCGATAGAAGTTTTATGAGATTTACGACGCTCATTCTCTGAATCACTATCTTCGTCCCAACTTGACCTTTTTTTCTCTTCACGCTTTGCTCTACTTTGTTTTAGTTGACTAAATTTGGCCTTAATTTTTTCTTGACGTTTTTCTTCTTCCTGTTTTTGCATATTCTTACAAGACCTAGCTTTAACTTTGTCATACATAGATATATAAGTCGGTTCATCATCAATAATATCAAAAATTGAATGTTTCTTTGGTTCGTCGGAGTCCGAGCTGTCTGTGCTATTAACTTGTTTACGGTTTCGACGTTTGCTTTGTTCATTTCTTTCATCTTTACTTTTACGGTCAGTCGACATTCGTTTTTCACGAACAGTTTCCTTTTTCTTTTCATCCAGTTTCACTTTTCGATCATCTTTCATCTTATTATTATGTTCAGCTTGTTGTAAAGCATCTTGTTGCATTTGAAGTTCTTGAATTTGCTGTAATTGTTGAATACGTTTCTTTTCTTTCATTTCTTTTCGCATAGCTTTTTGCCTTTCATCTTCTTCACTCGATCTCAATTCTAATGTGGCTAGAAAATCAATATTATTTTGTAATGATTCCGTTGATGCATCCGAACTTGCTATCGATTTATCTTCATTATCTCGCGTTGGACTCTTTTTGATTTCTTTGTTCTTTTCAATGTTTGTGTCTTTAATTTCGTTACCTTTCATATTTAGCAATATGTCATCAGGAGGTTTGACTTGGTTCTTCTTATCGTCTTTTGTTTTACTTTCAATAATTTTAGCAAAATGGCCTTTGCTAAATTTAGCAGTCTTATGGTGCCTTTCCAAACTCCTGGAATCCTTAGATTCACGACGTTCGACCTGCCGACTTTTTTTAGTATCCTCGTTGAGACAGTCCACACTATCTTGTGATGACATTCTTCTTTTATGACCAATATGAGACGGTAAGCTTGAACACGAATTAAGACGTTCTTTACGTTTAGAGTCAAGGTTTGGTGAGTCTACAGAATAATGTCTTTGTTTCTCAGACACATCAGTTTTGTTTTTTGTAGAGTTCTCTAAATAATTATGAGATTTATTTTTATAATTATGTTCACCAGCGTCTCTTTCATCCTTCAATTTATTATGCTTAATGTGATGTTCTCCAGAGTCTTTATCCTCCTTTATTTCATTCTTAATTTTAATTTTACCATCCAGTTTATTGTGATCATGACTTTTATATGATTCTTTTTCAACTTCAAGTTTAAAGTCTGCACTAAATTTAGAACGTGACTTTGACTCTTCCTTCACTTCAACATTGTCCGTATCCTTTAATTTTAATGAGTCATGCGAAGCTCTAGATGTTGTGGAATCTGTAGAATCTTTTCGACAAAAATCTCTTGACGACTCATCTCTCGAACTCTTGCGACTTTTCGAACTATCGTTTTTGGAAACATCACGTCTTGAATCATCTTTTTTGGGTCGGTCATGTTTATGTTTTTCATCCCGTTTTAAGCTTTTTGTCAGTATGTCTATTTCAATGAGGTCTCTTTTTCTTTCTCTTTCAACTTTATCCTTTTTATGATTCTCATGTCGTGAACTTTTATCGTCGTTATGTCTAGGTTTGTCTATGTCACGGTCTTTATCTGACATCTTTTCACTTTCCTTCTCGATCTTAACTTTATCAGATTTCTCGGTACTAAATTTCAGGTGCAAATTTTCGTCTTTCAATTTACGGTCCTTTTCATTTTTTTCGACCTTAAAACTTTTGTTGCTTTTAGATCGTTCTCTTTCAATATCTTTATCACTGCGCTCTCGATTATGCCTTAATTTTTCACGATCATTTTTAATATGTTCCTCATGATTTTTATCGATGTCTGTCGTAGCGATTGTTCGGTCAGGGGAAAAAAGTATATTACTTGTAAATTTAGAACCATCGACAGGTTTTTCACTAGATCTGACAGCGTCAATGTTCTCCTTTCCATTTTTATCTTCTTGTGAGGAAGCTTCACATTTTTCCTTATTATTTTTATCATTCGTTTTAATGTCTTGATTTGTGTCTAAGTTCTTCTTCATTAATTCCACGTAATTTATGGCATTAAGGTGGTTAGCTGAATTAACCTTATACACCATAGTCTCTTTACTTACATGATTTTGAAATGATTTTTCTTTACACAACTCAGTTTCTTTTTTCATTCGGAAACTAGTTTCGTGCAATCTACTTTCCTGTTCTAATTGTTGTTTTATATCTTCTTGAATGATTAACTCAGATTTGGTGTCATATTCGTTTTTGAAAATATATTTTTCATGGTGGTTTAATTGAATATCTAACTGAATCTCCTGTTTAATTCCTTTAGTATCTTGACTCCGTAATTTAGTGTCATCTCGAAAGCAATTATATATATTATTATCATATTTGCTTATTGTCGTATCACTGGTTTTATGTAAAATTTTGTCTTCAGCATCTTCTTTCTTAATTGTTAGTATCTTTTCATCACCAGTATGTTTTTCTGTCATAGTATTTTGTTCAGCATTCGGTAAAACAACTGGTTCTGGTGAATTTAAAACGTTATGTTCTTGTGTTCTCCCCATATTATTTTTCTCAAAGCTGATCTGATCACTTGGTGCAGATTTATTATCTTCAATATTTGAAATAAGTGAACTCCTTCTTTTGTTCTCATTTCTTCCTTGTTCCCCATCAAACTCTATGCGGTCAATACACGGGGATTGTTTCTTCTCTGTGATTTCCAATACTGATCTATCCGTCGAGGGTGTTCTTGCTCTCAGCCTCGATTCATGAAAAGCGTCTATTTCCGTGAATTTGTTTGCCCTTTCATGTGGTGTCGCTCGTAGTCGCTCTGTTTCATCAGGTTCCGAGTGTAACATCGTGCTGCCTGCGATTGTCGGCGTTGTATTGCCAGCGACAGGTGCTCCAGCAGACGTGGATTGAGAGGAAAAGGGGTAGCGTGGCACACGCGGAACCGAGGCTGGCAATGGCCGCGGACTACATCCCGGACTCGGAGCCCGAGTAGCTCCTTCCAAACGCTCTGTATCCTCATCGAAAACGGAACGTTTCGCGAGTAACGAAAGCACTACCTCTGAGGGTTTTACTTCATTGATGTCAAGTTCGAGTAAACGATGTCGAAGTCGAGTTCTGTCCGGTGCATCAGCATGAGCGCGCGTCCCCGTCCACCGCTCGTACTTCTCGTCCAGAGAGCGTATCCGTTCCTCGAGCGAGGGCGAGTGAGGCGCGGAGCCGCCGCTAGAAGACGAGGCGGACGGCGGTCGCGGCGGAGAGGCGGGTGCGGGGGGCAGCGAGCGCGGCTGCACGGGCGCGGCGCGAAGAAGCTGTACGGCAAACTTGGGAAGAGGCAGGCTCATGGGTAGCGGCGGACGTTCGCGTGGCGGCCGCCGCGGCTCAGTGGGCGGCGCGTCGGGCTCGTCGCGCAGCGGCGTGCCGGCGCGCGAAGTACGAGACCCGCGCGAGCCCGATTCGTCCCGGCGACGTCTATGTCGACGTCGTGAAATGTGACTCCGCGAACCTGACCGCGATCGCCTCGATCCGCCACCGACGCTACGGTGCCTTTCCTAAAATGAAAACAACTTTTATAAATTAAGCGCATGGACTAGTTTACCATAAATAAAATTATCTTACATATCACAATAAAATGTTTTTTTGCAATCATATCTAGTTATATCAAAAAATCAAATAAAGCAACAAATTTCATCAAGATCCTTTAACACGAGGGAGGGTAGTTAGTCGTTGCAAAATAAGAAACAATTAGAAATGTTCTCTTCTATGTTATAAAATTATGACTATTGCACCTTTGAATGCTTCCTCTCCTCGGGGCTGGAATCGCGTCGATGTTTGTGTCCGCGATGAGGTGAAACTACGACCGATTGCAGCCGATCCTCATACGTTGCCTCATCTGTTTGCGGACTTGATCCTAATTCATCATATACCCTGAAACAACAATTTGACTGTAAAAACTACTGTAGTTATGTTAAATAATACAGTCGTCTCACGCCATTAATGAGGATGTGATTATTATCAATTTAAAATATTGACTGTGAGTAATTTAATTATTTTAATTTGATCTACCTGTATCTTCGATCAGCCGCATAATCAGCAGGATCGTAATGATCATGTGCATTATAGCGGGGTGTTCTTGAAGAGGCACGACCAAAGCTTGGAGCTCGAGATCGCGTTCCTCCGGCTTCAAACCTTAACCCAAAAAAAGTTTATATCATTACTAATACCCAATACTAAGTTATGCCTACGGTTTTACACGTTATTTAAAAAATTTGGACTTACATCGCAAACAAGAATTATTAATAAAAATTTAAAATCAATCAAATAAAAGTTTTAAACACCTTATGCTGGGTGAGTGACTGAGTGGTATGACAGCAAAATATATAAACATTTACTACCTTACGGACTCGTGTCTGGCAGTCGGCAAGAAACGGCCAGGGATATCACTGGCTACTCTCTCTGTGCCGGCTAAAGCCGCAGATCCACCGTGTTTTTCCAATTGTTCATAGAAAGCGTCCTGTAGTAAGAAAGTTAACATTTTTTCTATTTTTAAATAAACGTTGCACACTCAACGGCCCCCATTAGGACAGTGATATCCTGTGTTGGGGGTCCGGAAACAGATACAAGGACAAGGACAAATACACCGGAAAACATGCTTGCATGGTCAATACAAACATATTATGCTCCGAGCGGGAATCGAACCGCGACCTGTGGCGTGTATGGCAGGTTCGCTACCACTGCGCCACAACGTCGTCGTCGTCTTCGTCGTCGTTGAATTATTTATCAACTATAATGCATTCTTTTAAGTGCTGTAAACGTTTATATATTTGTATAAAATAATATTATGTGGTAACTCACAGAGTAGCCACAAATCATTATTTCATTTTCATTTTTCATTGTTTTTCAAGTGATCTTTCAAATCATTATCAAAATATATAGTCAAATGAGAGTTGCATCTGTAAGTTAGTAATTTGTAATTACTAGCTAATGAAAATATTTTACACAAAACAAAACATTTTTGTAAGATAAAAATGTTTTAATCATTTATTTAACCAAATTCATCCTTTAAATTATTAAAACTATCGTGAGACATAATTAACTTAATGAGTGTTAGCCGTTTTAATTTTACATTAAGTTAAATTCATCCTTATTTTTTTACATCTTTTTAAAGATTATCTTATAAATTTAACAGCCCTATTCTAGAATATATTCATTTAGTGTAGATGTAAATATGAAAATCTGTGTTGCAACGAACATCTTTCTTTGGTAGGTTGCTTTGCGTCGAGTAGTATGAGGGCGTTTGTTCTTTTGGATAGTTCAAAGAAGTTTTACAACATTTTTTATGATTTTTCTTACTAGTTTTTCTTATTGGGTTTAAGAATGTCTGACCTGGCACTCCCTGGAGGCGTAGTCGACGCAGAGCCTCGGATGGTCGGGCTCGGCGGCGGAGAGCTGCGCGGCCACGCGGCGCAGCTCGCGCACGGCGCCGCCCGCCGCCGCCGCCTGCTCGAAGTGCACGAGCGCCGCGCCCGCCGCGCGGTCCACGCACACCGACGTGGCCGCGCCGCACCGCGACACCGCGCCCAGCACCTGACCGACGACACGAGAACACACTTTGTCAATTCATATTTTACTTTTGGACAAATAAGTCAGCTTTACCAGGGAGCTATCTCTCCCTGTTCATACTTCATCATTCATCATTGTACTGTTGCGATTCATGCGACGAGTGACAGCGCCGGAGGCCCAGTCTCCCACCCTATGTTAAACCCGCATGTGCTACTTCGAGTATCGCGCACGTTCATAGATTGCGGTGATTGCTTACCATCAGGTGGACCGTATGCTAGTTTGCCAACCGTCATGTAATAAAAAAAATACGGCACACCTGATGTAAGTAAGTGGTTATCGTACGCTATGAGCGCTTGCAACACGATAACTTTGTAGGTGTCACTCACGCGTTGCCAACTTCAAGATATTAATTCTTAAATCTTCTTTGCCCAGTAATGTAACCTTGCAATAAAAGGCACCTACCGTCAGTCAATAATATGTCTGAACTAGCGACACGAGTTCGCAAATAATGGACAAGCGTCACATCCTAAAAGACGGTAACCAAACCCCTTTGTTTTCGTCAACATATGGTAACGAATGTTCAGTTACTCGATTACCCCCGCACAACTGAAGTTCATTAATATCGATATGCAAGCTACAGTTTACATAAGAAAACTTATGATTGAAATTTTTATTGAAAATGCTTTATCACCTGCTTCTCCGTGTGCTCCGTGAGCCCATCGACCCACACGCAGGTGGTGGCGACGGGCTTCCCGAAGCCCAGCTTGACGCGCGAGCTGCCGACGTACTCGCCGTCCATGGCGCGGATGGCCTCCACCACGCTGGAGATGGACGCGTACTGACAGAACGCGTAGCCCGCTCCGCCGCCACTTCCTTTCTTTATGTCGATTTCTATTATACGCCCGAAGTGCTTGAACTTATCCCTTAACTGCTGTTGCGTTACATCTTTCTCTAAGTTTCCGATGAATAACGTCCTTGTCGCCTGTGGAACAGTAATATTGTATAAATTTTTCACAAAATTATGGTTTATAAAATATAAAAACTTCAATGAAATATAAACATGCAAAATACCGACCTTCGGATGGTATTCATCGATATCAGTCTCATAAGGTTTCGCCGACTCCGCATCATCGTCGCAACTTTGGTGAGGTGCCACTGAGATCTTGCAACCAAAAAAAAGCTTATCTTGAGACACTTCAAGTGCCTTCTCTACGTCGGACGGCTTTTTGAAACGGACAACCGCGTAGCGATCAGCATTCTGACCGACCACTTTGACCCACACCACCTTCCCATGTTTTTTATATTCATGATAAAGACCGTCTTTGAGTGAGCTATCGGTCGATCTTGTCGGCAAGTTTCGTACGCAGATCGCCAGAGGTCTTCCGTTCGCCGTTGCTGGCCACTGCATTAAAAATTAAACATCAGCAAATATCGTTAAGAATATCTCGTTCTCATTCTTCCCTTGATCAAAAGCATAAGCTGATTTTAACCGCATTTTAATTATATTTATTTCGCCTCATAGGAAAAAAATGTACAATTCTAATGAGTACCCCTATCTTTAACAGATTAAAGATTAATCAAGATTTTTTATTATTGATAGTCTTGTTTTCACCCACTTCGCACTATCACATGACTCGATTATATGTAATTTAAAATTAGATTAAGATTGAGCTCTGTATTATCGGTAGAGTATACCTATAAATCTATATTTGACGACTTTGTGGTGCAGCGGTAGCCAACCTGCCTTAAGCGCCACAAGTCGTGGGTTCGATTCCCGCTTGAAAGAGATGTTTGTATGTGATGATGATGTTTTGCGGTCTGGGTGTGTTTGTGCTTGTCATTGGGTATGTTTCGGGATCCCCGTCACAGGATATAACTATCCTAATGGGGGCCGTTGAGTGTGTTGCGTTTATTATTATTATTTATTATACAAGTATTTAATATAGTTCACGTACTCGTATTAAACGCTATGAACTAGTGTCTAAAACATCGTAGGCTTATTGACGCTGTATACGTGTGCATTTGAATGCAATTTAGTACAATATCATGGCAATTGTAGTAGACCATTCGCGGATTCACTTCCCGTTCGGGACAGATATTTGTATTGACTACAAAAGCATGTGTACTGGTCTTGGTGTGCTTGTATTTGTGTGTGTTTCCAGACAATGACACAGTAATATATACTAGAGTTCCTTAAATGTAACTTGAATCAAAATGGCCGCTTCTGCGCAAGTACAATAATGAACAAAAATATTAGACTAAAATATTGGTTTTGTCTTATTTAAATCGATTCTTTATAAAGTGGGAAAACGGAATAAGTATATAATATAGTTATTATTTCTTCTAAATTCAATTAATTATTTATTTATTATCGTAATTACTTAAATAGAATAAAACAAATAAATAGTATAGAAAAAAGGTACCTATAGGTATATAAAAAAAGTTGATGTACATTATTAATAGTGAGACAGACTTCTTCGTATCTTCCTCAGATTCATTATTTAGAGAATTAGGTATATTATTTTCTTTTAAAAAATAACTATAAACGTCAAATACCATGCTTCTCTCCCGTCTCCTTAAAGTTGATTGTGGTCGAGGCATTATCTTAAAATAAATGTTAACATTTTTAATCATTTATTATTAAAGAACTAAAACAATCGTGAGCGATTGTACTAAACCCGGCCCCTTTCATACCGCATACGGTTGAGACCCAAAAACGTGTTACTGCGTAGGGTTCAAGTTACATTTAACAGACTATACCTTAATGGAAGCCGTAGAATGCGGCCGACCATTTCATATATTATTGTATCTGTATTTATAATAAATATAAAAATAATAATGCATAGTTACAATAATAAAGACCTGGTTCGGATGCGGCGGCGGCGTCCGCCTCGCGTTGTGGTGCTGCGGGTGGTGGTGCGCTGCCGGCGTGGACGCGCGCGACGTGTCGCTGGGCTCCGGCGAGCTGGACTCGGAGCGCGACGAGCCCGAGCCGGACAGCCGCCGCCGGCGCTCCGTGCCGCCGCCCGGCGTGCTGGGGGTGCTCTCGCCACCAGCGCCTCCCGCACCCGCACCGCTCGCGTACCACCGATGGTGAGGCGTTGTCCTGCAATCATTCATCACTTTAAAATGTTTTATTATACCACATCACCATTATGATTGTAGAACACGCTAATAATTAGGGATATAATATATATTTGGGAACACGCGAACATTCGGTGCATGTTAAGTATTCGACGTACTTCGCAGTTTATTGAAAATTCATGTACCTATTGTGACATGTATGATATTATTTTTATTATTACAATGATCAATAATGTAAAAGGCGTAGACCCTGTTTCTGGCAAGAACATGCGAAGAAACAAGAGACAAGTCTATGCCCGAGGCTTTAACACTTTTAAGATTTTTTAACCCTTGACAAAATCCGTCAGAATGAACGGTATGCTTATCTGGTCACTTGTTCTTCAACAGCTACACAGAATTGGGTCCAGTAGTTATGGCTGCGCTAGAGTGAAACATTATTTAATATAATAATTTTACATTTTGTTTATATATCTTACATTCAAATGAATTGAACTCCAGCGCCGGCGATGTACTTAATACGTATCCACCCCTAAGATATGGTGACTCCATAATTATCCATATCTCATTAAAATAACAAAAACTGTATTGTATGTATAGTATAGTTAATTATGACAAACTTTATTATGTTTACCTATGAAAATATTCTTATCTTTTTATTATTTATATTTAGTAATCAATTAATATGTAAATTACATGACGAAATATTTACAACATGAATTTGTGATTTCTTGAAAACACAGGTTATCACTGTTATAACATATAACATGGTAATTTTATAAATTATTCATTCTTTACTATTATTTAATGATAAACAATCAAAAAACAGTATTAAAAAGAAATATATAATAGATAAGTATACTTAATGTCTTATTTTTAGTTCTTGTTATTTGTGTAGTTAATTTTCCGTAAACCATAATTATTATAAGCACATATCATGCAATGTATGTTTATTAGTACATTAAGATTAGCAAATAAAACTTATATGGTTTGTTAATTTCTAATGATGATTGTTGTCATGTTGCGGTTTTTAGAGATCCTTTGCTACCTTTTAGGTACGGAACTGTTAAGCTTCCATCATTGAATATATGAAAAATGAGTATTTTCTTTTCAAAATACGATCAATGTTTGATGACTTTAAAATATTTTATTATATCGTTATCTTGTTAGTGACAATTAATTAGTTTATTATTTGCTGTATATTTTATTCATATGTATCTACAATAAAAAGAAAAATATCGTAATATTGCCAAAACCAGTTTAGCAAACGGTTTACCAGGCTATTTATTGTTTTATTTTAATTCAATATTAATTAATACTGGTTCCAATTAACTATTTCTAATTAAATTTCAAATAATAAACGTTATCTTTCTTGCAACTAGCTTCTTTTACAAAAGAATCTAATACTCTGCTAGTGTGCATAAATAGTACATCACACACATACATTGTGTTTCGTAAATCGGTTAACACTACGTTTCTCACGGCGCTTTGTTAAATGTTGATATATAAAGTTTGTCGACATGATATTTTATTATTTTACTAATGTCCAGGAAATAAATAAGTATATATATTGTTCCTTGTTCCGCGTGACCACCCTTTTTGAACGATATCCGCTTAGACTATTTTGAACATATTTACCACTATCCGAATTCAAATTTGGGATTTTAAAGCCAGTAGTTTAAAATATATTAAAGTTATTTTGTCGTACTCTTACAAGTTATAGGTACAAACTATAAACTACAACTTCATTATATATTTTATAAGCCAAGTTATCATGCACCCAGCATTCGAAACAACCAATAGCGCAATAAAGCTCGTGAAGATCCATCGCCTTGCTCATATATGTAGATTTTGTAGAGCGCTATACAATCACGCTGTTATATATTGAACCTTTCAACATTTGAAGGAGACGTAGCATATGGTGCAGTGGAGTTGTTCCTCTGGTACCTGCCGTATGCCGCAGGGGTGTTACCGCGGCGACAGAAGTCGGTAGCGCTGTCATTAGTACCCCGCCAAGTAGCGGGCGCCGCAGCCGATGCAGCCATCGCGCACGCGTTACCCGCACTCTCCTCTCCCCTGGAACAAATATACGACTATGTAAAAAAACATTTAAGGCCAACTTGAAAAACTATCCTAAATTGTATTCAGTTACTAAAATTACAGTATTACTTTATATTTATAACATTTCTTAAAAAATAGTAGTAATAATTTTTGTAGTAGTAGAAGCTTTGCTGTTTTTTTTTTTTTTTTATGTTAGAAGTTGGCAAACAAGCATACGGCCCACCTGATGGTAAGTGGTTGCCGTAGCCTATGAGCGCTTGTAGCACCATTAGTAGGTGCCACTCACGCGTTGCCAACCTCGAGATATTAGTTCTTAAATCTCGTTCGCCCAGTAATTTCACTAGCGTACAGTGCCCTTCAAACTGGAACACAGTAGTGCCTAAGCACTACTATTTGGCGGCAGAATATTGGACACTGCGGTGGTACCTACCTAGCCGGCCTCTTGCAACAAAAGACCTACCACCAGTATGACTGATTGCACTGGTGGAATAATCTCTGTTGTGACAGAGGTTATCCCAACAGCGGGCGATGGGGTCGTCACATCCCGACGCCTAAGCATGAATGGGCCACCTCCAATGAAGAAATACTACTATCCAACGGAATATCGTTCTTTTCTGCGTTGCGTTCGATGATTGTATGATTTATATATAACTTCACTAATATTATAAAGAGGAAAGATTTGATTGATCCTTTGTTTGTTATCATTGAATAGGCTCCGAAAATGCTGAACCGATTTTAAAAAATTCTATTACTGCTGGAAAGCTAAACTATCCCCAGAAGACATAGGCTATATTATACTTTCAAAAAAATTAGAGACCCTTACTAAAACTTCAACAATGTAACCCAGCAACGATGTATTGATGATAGAAAAAAATAATATACAACAGCTTTGCAGAACACATCATTATTTACAAAAAGTGTCGCGACAGCATTATAATGTCTTACTATTATAGTTATACCACAATATGTGTTCTTACTTTTTTTCTTTTATAAGTTTAATTGAAATGCCGCCGCTAGAAAAGGCTCTTTATTTGTATCTTGCTATTAATACTTATCAAAATGAATGACTTGATATTCAAGACTGCTGCGACTATAACTATATATAACTTTTTGAATTATTCAATTCGGACATTTCATTCGAAAGATATCACGAGTTTAAAAATTTATGTATGAGAAAAAAGTTGCATGGTAGCCGCTCACCCTGCTAAAACATTATTTACTTAAAAATTATTCATTTCTCTCTAGTGCCTATCCTAAAGTCAACTCAGACGAAGTCGCGGACATATGCTAGTATATAATATAATAAATAATAACGGCCACGGTTGTTTATTGTGGTGGTTTATACATTTTTTTGATGAAATAAATAATTAAAATAACTAACTTGAATAGATCATTATTGTTTGCAAACAAACATTTGCAGCTTGTCTGATGAAATGCAGTTGCCGTAGCTTATTTTTAACACCGGACAACAACAACCGTACAACCGTGCGCAACAGTCCATTGCGTTCAGTCCATTGAGGGTAAGGAAAAGACAAGAGAAAAAGTATCATTAAAGGCAACTCAACGAATACTTCTTCTTTATGTTGAATCTGAGTAGAATGAGAGTTACGGCTGTATTGCTATTCCCTAGTTTAACTGTACCATAATACAGCAAGCGATTTTTTAAAACAATCATCACAAAATTAATATAGGACCAATTTGGAAGCATACTTTTTTAAATGAAAGGAAGAATTTCTCAATGGTTTTATAAATGATCGAGTTCCGCTGAAACGAACTAAAAATACCTACGAAATACGTCAATAACTTTTTTAGATGTTTTATTGTGCGTTTATAAATAGCCTTTATGACAATTGCAGGTTTAGAATAAGTTTATAAGAAGATTCGTAAATTGACACTGTTGAGCTGTTATAATACATTTATGAATGATGTATTTTTTGAGCATCTTGTTTTAATAGCTAAAGGGAATTAGGACATAAAGAATACCTTCAATATAGCATATTAGATTTTTAATATATTATACCTGTTTGTCGTTGCTTTACATAACATTGACCCGACTAACTAGACCCAAAATTAACCAAGTTGTACTGAAATAAATACATTACATCGATGAGCCGAAAACTGATAATATTATTGAACCCATTTTAACTTTATTCCCTACGTGTTGGAAACGATTAGCAAATATGAAGCTAGGCCATGTGTGCCGAAGCACACGTCACAATAAAATAGTTAAAAAATAATCAACGTTTGAATTTGGAGCATAATATTATTATCATATGAATATTCATTGTATATTCTTATTTTAGCGCCAATCGTTAAACACTGTAATGATATTATAATGGAGGTAACGAAAAGCTTATTGCTGTAATAGCGTAAAACAAACTATGACACGAAGCCAGACGCAATTTTTAAAACACTCTATCAACTCTATACTATACGTATATTAGTGTAATGTTTGCATTTACCAGTTAAAATAAAACTTTCTTAATTTGGGACAAAAATACATAGTAGATACTGAAAACAAGACAACCGTTAGGACAAAGAGAGATAAGAGGTAATCGGAAGCTATGTATGCCGTCCAGTAGCAGAGTGCTACTACTAGACTAAGTATGGAGCATAGACATAGACTAGACTCTGGTTCTATATGGCGTTGTGACAGAAATTGTTAAAATTGAAGTGCCACATCGAATTGACCGATGATTTGTTATATCACTGAACATGTACAAATGTTGGTAATGTTCAAAATGTAAAATTTCTATAGATATAGTCCATATCTATATAAATTTAAAATACTGATTACTGACTGCAAAAAAATTGTCAAATTGTCGGTTCTAGATTTTATTGTCGGTTCACTATTGTCACTCTTGTGAAATAATTCTAAATAAATTCACGATTTCTTGTTCATTTCGTTTTCACTACACCAAACTCTGTTGTCAGAATTATTGAAAATTCATAAGACTATACTCGTTTTAGATGCAATTTCACATTTAAAATTATTGAATTAATGATAAGTTAATGTAAAATTTAAACGGCTAACACTCACGTTCAATCGGTTTAAGTACCGACTAGTTTCGGACTCATCGGAGGTCCTTCATCAGGGTGAGTGGGCTACGTTCGCGGTCGCAACACGTCTCGCGAGTGAGTGAGTGAGTGAGTGCGAGAAACTAGTCAGTACTTAAACCGATTGAACGTGAGTGTTAGCCGTTTAAATTTTACATTAAGTTAATTATGTCTCACGATAGTTTTAATAATTTAATGATAAGTGTTTAAATTGGATGTTTCATTTTTTTCAAGGTCTTTAGTTAAGTATTTATGTAAATTGAATGACAGAAAACCGCCAAAAAAGTAAAAAACCAAAAAGATTTTATGTTAAAAAATAGGATAGTTATATCGTGTGTCGGGGCTCTGGAAATACACCAAGGCAAGGACAAACTCACCCAGACCGGAAATGAACATGCCTGTATGGTCAATACAAACATATTATCCGAGGGGGAATCGAACCCGCGACTTGTAGCGCTTAGGGCAGGTTCGCTACCGCTTCTCCACAACGTCGTCGAAATATTTTATATAATTAATAAATTTATTTATTTATTTATTTATTTTGTTGCATTCCACAATATATAGTATGTTGTTATATGATGATAGATACAGATATATATTGTGGACCCTGTCGGGCACAGCAAAGTAGGAGAGAGGAAGACTGACATTATTATTATTATTATTATTTTTATTATTTGTATATGTATATATTTGTATTTTTAATTGTATTATTTTAATGTTTTTAATTTATTTATCATTTAAATATTCATTAATACTGTAGTAACATTTAGATAGTAATAGTTTCCTTAGTTTATTTGAGAATGTGTGATGTTTAGTTTCTTCTTTAATGGTATTGGGTAGATTGTTGTAGATTTTTATCGACATTACGTAAGTGCTAATAGAATGCATCTTTATTTTGGAGGTGGGTAGGTTCAATTTATCATCAAATTGATGTATTATTATAAACATTTAAAATTTTTAAAAGTTTCTCCGGGGTCGGAACGTGACGACGACCCCATCGCCTGCTGTTGGGATAATCTCTGTCACAGAAGAGAAGAAGAGTAGACTGGTAGGTGGAATAATCACCAGTGCAATCAGTTACACTGGTGATAGGTCTTTTGTTGCAAGAGACCAGCTAGGTAGGTAGGTAGGTAGGGTAGGTGTTTTTGGCATTACTGTCTTCCGATTTCAAGGGCACTGTAGGCTAGTGAAATAACTGGTCTAAAGAGATTTAAGAACTTATATCTTGAGGTTGGCAACGCACGAGTGGCACCTACTAATGGTGTTGCAAGCGCTCACAGGCTACGGCAACCGCTTACCATCAGTACCAGGTGGGCCGCATGCTTGCTTGCCAACTTAGTAACATAGTGAATATTTTTGTAGTACAATGGTACCTTTGTACTACAAAAATATTCAAAGAGAAGAAAAAAAAAATAATAATAAGTTTTCTGCTTTTTTTCCTAGCATTATTTTTCGGTACTTACCCAGGGTCTGCTTATACTCTTATCCTGATTTGGCGAGTTACTAGTTTTTACGCAGAGCAATTGCCATCTGACATCTACAACCCGAAGGGCGAACTATTTACTTATTGGACAAGAGCAATTTAACTATTAAGAATTAATGATTATTATCAGATGGTATGATAGCAACTGGAACCTACAGCTTAACGTGCTCTCCGAGGCACGGTAGGGAGACCGACAAAGACAAACGCCTAGACCGAACAGAAACAGATAACGTAACAGAAACAGTAAACGAGCCCGCAACCAACCGACCGACCGACCTGAGGCTCGCAACCAACATGCCACTACTACGGTCGTCAATTATTTTTTTGCTTTGTCCACATATTGTAATTTTAAAATCAATTATAATTTACATAAATAAGTTATTATTATGCATTTTATCTTTATATAAATGACATTCCGAGACCGACCAAAATGTTCATCTAGCACACGGATGACACCACTGTTTACACGACCTCTGTCTCTGCTTTCGCCCTAACCAGACGTCTCCAATCTGCAGCCGATACCCTAGGCAAATGGTTTAAATCTTGGAGGATTGAAGTCAATCCCGAGAAAAGCGTAGGTGTCCTTTTTAACAAACCCCGCATTAGGACTTACTGGCGATCCGGTCCATCTAGATATATCCGCAGGGCACGCGATAAAGCAGCGTTCGTTTGGGAAGATTGTATGCGATG
The DNA here is from genome assembly GCA_023373885.1 of Hestina assimilis. Lineage (NCBI taxonomy): Eukaryota > Metazoa > Arthropoda > Insecta > Lepidoptera > Nymphalidae > Hestina > Hestina assimilis. The sequence continues at coordinate 10,039,919 of CM041754.1, forward strand.
TTGGGCAGGCGGAGTAAACTGTCCCTTAGAAATAAGGTGACATTAAACCAATCTTGTATACGTCCCATACTGACCTACGCGAGCCCTGCTTTTTCGCACGTCCACGCCAGAAGAATTAATCAATTACAAATAATTCAGAACCGTTTCTTACAAATGGCCTCGGGCTGTCCGTGGTACGTACGCAACGTACCACGACCGCCATAGAGACTGAAATCGATTCGATCCCCAAACATTTGAAGCGCTTATCGCAAAACTATTTCGATCAAACTACTTTCCATCCAAATCCTTTGATTAGACATGCCTGTATCTACACAGACCGATGTAACCAACTGACAAAAGTTAGGCGTCCTAAGCACGTCCTGCAATATCCTGACGATAGGATTAGATTAGAAAATGCCCCTTACACAGCACATACATGCACACAACACCGTCTTCGCCGGCGAGGACGAGGTCGTTTGTTTCGCACGTCGCGTCGAGCTCACATCGTAGGGTGAGTCTATCGTATAGAATGCGCTCGGAGCGCTGCCTCCATCTCCGATGACGTCCTTAGCCGTGATTCGGCTTCGCAGGAGGCACCCTAAGGACGGAATCAAATTTAAGCCCCCGTGAAGGCTGCCCGTTTTTCAAGGCTGAGTGTCTGTACTAGGCCCCCCCGATAGGTGACGCTGTCAAGAACAGTAGGGCCAACAGCAATACACATTCCGAAATAAAAAAAAATGCATTTTATTTAATTTTAATAACTTTTATTGACAGATTCCATAATCTATACTACTTTATGTATTTTTTGTTTGAACGCTCATTTCTAAAACTTACCAGTCAGAATTAAAAATATTTTGAAAGCTAATTTCTTGACGAAGGCTATAGCTATTTACGTCAAAAAAGACCATTACAAGTCGAGTAATAAGAAAGAGTCGAAACAGGGCGATCAGCACCGAACAAGAGCTGATCCGAGCATAAAGTGATCAGTCAAACTGTACTTCTGCTAGATACAAGCTCCGTCAATCTCTTCGCAACAATCATTTTGTATAAATATATTATATATAAATATAATATATATAAATATATTATATACAAATATTAGCACTTGCCCGCGATCCACGTGAATAACGTTATAAGACCTTTATTGCAATTCAAATCTTTCCGATACATATTTTCATCCCCTATATGAACCTCTTCATTTTTTTTTTCGTAAGAAAACCTGAACTCTGTTCATGGCGAACATCTCTTCTATGTCTATACCAAAATTCATTGAAATCGGTGTAGAGTCAAAAAGTTATTTACCTTTACACCTAAATCGTTTTATATATTTTAAGCTTTAAGGTATAATATTTAAGTGATAATTTACCGGCGTCGGGATGTGACGACCCTATCGCCCGCTATTGGGATAACCTCTACCACAGCAGAGATTATTCCACCAGTGCAATCAGTCACACTGGTGGTAGATCTTTTGTTGCAAGAGGCCGGCTAGGTAGGTACCACCGCAGTGTCACATATTCTTCCGCCAAATAGTAGTGCTTAGGCATTACTGTGTTCCGGTTTGAAGGGCACTGTAGGCTAGTGAAATTACTGGGCAGAGGAGATTTAAGAACCAATATTTCGAGGTTGGCAATGCGTGAGTGGCACCTACTTATGGTGCTGCAAGCGCTCATAGCCTACGGCAACCACTTACCATCAGGTGGGTCATATGCATATAAAAAAAAAGATAAAACCCATCTTATCGAAACTCAAATATTGTAGTTCGTTTTTTGTTTGTCCCATAGGATCTTAACATTTTACCGGAATAAAACATTATGTGCAAATTTCGATAAAGTAGCAAATATCCACATATACAAACTTTTACATATATGACAAATAACAAGAAATGGAGTTTTGTATTGCACGAATATATATATATATATATATATATATATATATATAATTATGCCCATTTTTAAAAACATATTGCATATCTGTATGGGGTATTTAGTAAAACGCTAATAATAAGGTTGAAAGAGCCCAAAGAATGATACTCAAAATAGTTCTCTCTAAAACTCGCTTATATCCTACAGTAAATTTATACAAATTTTCTGACTGTGAGAAAACTACATAATTTATATGATTAAACAAAAACACTCCGATGTTAACTATCTCAATCAATAAATATAGTTCACTCAAGAAGACCCCATGATGTCTGTAAAACTCTTTTTTTGGACAATAACTATTTGATTTTAAAGCAGGAAGTATTGTATAATAAATGAAATAAACTAATTTCAATTTCAAATTTACTAAAATTCTCATGTAAGAAAAGGATCGGACTGGCTTTTAAAATTGAACTATGAAAATACAGAAAATATATTAACTTAATGCCTAATAAAAAAACCTGAAGCGAAATAGCTTAATCTATCTCATAAAAAATCCTGAACGGATTTGAATGAAAGGATGGTATGGGATGTTTTAGGGCAGTTTCAGATCAGCGTTTTTATTTCGAGCGTACACGCTCGTTTCGGCATACGCTTGTTGCGATGCATACACTCTCGTTTCAGTTCGCGCTTCAATATGCCGCACGCGCGTACACGGGCACATTCCGGCTTATACACTTGAACCGGTGGTGGCGAGTCATGTCTGTAATTATATTATTCAAATAAACATTGCGCGCGTACATGAGTTTATAAGCACATCGACGCTAGTACAAGTTGCAAGTGTGATAAAAAACGCGATTGTCGAAAACCATTTTTTATTGTGTATACCATACTTACACTCCTCTCTTTTTTGCTACTGTTGGTTGTTAATCATTAGAAGAATTTTAAAATAGTGTGTATCTTAATTTAAATTATCCCGTACACATATATGTACACTCATATACTATGGAACGGCCCATTGAACTGACTAAATATAGCCGAATCTTTGATGCCACTTTGTAATTCAACACTAAAGCAACGGAACGAAGTTACACGCTAACTTCATTCGTGTGCTAACCTGCTGTTTCGCAGAGCAAAAATATCCCGCAGTGTAGTCCAAAAGTGCAAAAATTCAAACAAAATACGATGGTATATCTTTTTTCCAGTAAGTATACAAAACTTGTTCTACTTCGACAAATATTTTTAATCAATGTATTATAGTATTTCGAATTACCTAACCGACCAATTTCAATTTCTCCGTAATATCTATCATTACGTTTTTAATATGATCGCATAACATTAAGTCTGACGACATAACATTGTAAGGGGACAAAGCAGCTTTGAGAAATTTTAGATAAATTTTAAATAAAAAGAAAAAAAAAATTAATATTTATAAAAATTAAAAAATAAAAATATTAAATTTAAAAAATTTAGAATTAGACATTCAATCCTATGATCACCCAGCAACGTTTAGACAAAGGCTGCATTTGATTGAAGCCATAACAAAAAAAAAATATTGACATGAGAATGCAGATCAAGTAAGCAATGCCACCCCGCGGCACTTTTCAAGAGTTTCATTTATCAAGATCAATCCCGAATCATAATATGACGAAATCTAGCTTGATATTGACGGGACGAAGATAAGTTATCTCTTTTAATGATTGCAAAGGCTTTGAATTAAGGTGCTGATGATTATCAATGAAAAAGATGAATATATATAAGAGTGGACGAATAAGAGGTTTTTAAAAGTTTTTCATTTATAATTGGACGCAAATAAGTATTACCATGTCAACCCACAAAATTGAAAAAACTGACTTATATATGCAGAAGTGTTGGTAAATGGCTGAAGAACATTTTTCTTTAATATTTGTAAGATTTTAAGCTTTAAAACTTCTAAAAAGTCATTTTTAATCATGCAATTTATGTGTTATTTTAAACGTTTTGGGTTATATTATATACAAAATATGCAGTTTGTACACTTATTTTTTGTGAAAATAAGTAAAATAACTTACATAAATCTTGAAATTGCCAAAAACTTGACCAATACATGAAAATAAACTCATATAAAGCAAGTTGTTCAAAATTTTTAAACGCGTTTTTCTCGAAATGACATTCGTGTGGGTTGACATGGTATTGCTTATTTGCGTCCAATTGTTATAGTTTTTTCAATTTAATGAACCAAATGAACCAAAATGGCCGCTTCTGGGCAAAAATGTTAGACAAAAATATTGATTTCGTCTTATTTAAATAGATTTTTATAAAGTTGCAAAACGGAATTAAGTATATAATATAGTTATTGTTTCTTCTAAATGCAATTAATTATTTATTCATTATCGTTATTAATTACTTAAATAGAATAAAAAAAATAAATAGTGTAAAAAAAAAGTATATAAAAATAATAATAACTGTCACTTATTGGGATGAAATCTTATCCTGAAATAAAATTAAATGTTTACAGAAACCTGGCAAAAATAATTTATATTTTAATTTAATTTTTAATAATTTAGTTTTAAAGAACTAAAACAACTGTGAGCGATTGTACTAATCGGGTCTAGCGTCGCCGCGTTGCTATAGTTACGCGGCCCCCTTCATACCGCATACGAAAACGTTTAAGGCGGCAGTATTTTCGAAGACTTCAACAACAAAGTCTGGTGTAGCGAAAACATAGTGAATAATAAATTGTAGATTTTTCTGTTGATTAGGGGTTTGTTTACAATTATTTCGGATCCAACTGAAACGGTATATAATGGAATATACTATTACTTAGTGTAAGTTCAGTAATATAAATATCATCGTATACGATAGTATTGAACCAATTAAAACCCCCCTAATGACATAACGAAATGAAAGAACCCAGGGTTTGTAATCCAGGAAGGAAGGTGATGGGATCACTAAAAAATTTAGAAATTCACAAAACATGTGATGCTTTATTATCTTTTATCTTTAATTTTCCATATTATGCAAATTCTTTATAATTCTATAGTCGACAGTTGTTAGATATTCGATGTCAATTAGACTAGGAAGGTGGTAAGTACTTGGATATGCGATGTGAACGTTTTTTTTTTATTTATGTTAAGAGGGCACAAACGGGCAGGAGGCTCGCCTGATATTAAGCGATTATCGCCGCCCATGAACATCTGCAACACCAGAGGGCATACAGATGCGTTGCCGACCTTTTTTAGGATACAACTGGTTATAGAAATTCCTTCTAAAACATATAGCTTAAAATTTGTAATTAAATATATAAGGGGTAGGGTTTTGGCCCCTAGCGCTCAGTCATCCCACCAAACGGAACAGCACGGATACTGTCACTACGTAAAATCGAATATAGTTCCTTAAATTTAAGTTGAACCAAAATGGCCGTTTCTGCGCAGGTACAATAATGGACAAAAATGTTAGACAAAAATATTGGTTTCGTCTTATTTAAATCGATTCTTTATACAGTGGAAAAACGGAATTAAGTATATAATATAGTTTCTTCTAAATTCAATTAATGATTTATTTATTATCGTTATTAATTACTTAAATATAATTTTAAAAAAATAGTATAGAAAAAAGGTACCTATATATAAAAAAAAAGTTAAAGTACATTATTAATAGTGAGACAGCCTTCTTCGTATCTTCCGCAGTATTATTCAGAAAATTAGTTATATTATTTTCTTTTAAAAAATAACTATAAGCGTCAAATACTATCCTTCTCTCCCGCCTCCCAAAATTTGATTGTGGTCGAGGCATTATCTTGAAATAAATGTTAACACACTTGAGGAAACTAATTTATATTTTAAGTGAATTTTTAATAATTAATTTTTAAAGAACTAAAACAACCGTGAGCGAGGGTACTAAACGCGGCCCTCTTCATACCGCATACGGTTGAGACCCAAAAACCTGTTACTGCGCATTGTTCAACTTACATTTAAATGACTATACATGGCATACATGTTTGGTAATATCAAATTAAGTTATGATCAATATAGCATTTACAAAACAAATATACATCGTTTTTAATGATTTCCAGCGAAATAATTAGCTAATCTTAAATAGTTTTATTGTTGTACTCGTGTATATTTATTGCCTTTAACAAATATGAACGAATTTCGACTTAATATTTTTTTAAATTTTATTTTATATAATAAACTACATAAATAGTATAGATATCCGTTATATTAAAGGTATCATATAATGTTATATTACTAAATAGCGAAATTAATTTCAAAGCTAAATAATAAATAGGGAAATATTTTGATGACAGAGATCTAAGGTAACAAATATAAAAAAACAACCGATTTAAGCAACTACTTTTTTTAAATTGTGTTACAAACATAAAAAAAATTAGACGACCGACGAAGATTGCGATCATAATTTATTTTTTACAACTTTTTAATCCTTTATAATTCTTAGAGAAGCTGTCTAGTTAACTATCACAGATAAGTCTCACAGATGTGATACGCGGTGAGAAAAACGGGCTAAGGGTAATTTACGGTTGGCTCCTATGATACCGTATGACTTGTCGAGGGTATTTAAAATTATTACTTTTGTGTTTTACGTCACCAATGAAGGATACAAATATAGTAAAAAATACACGAAGATTATAATATTTCCTATCATTAAAGCAATATCCGTACGGTCGTACGGATATTGTACCGATATTGTACTATTGATAAATTACATAAAGGAAAAAAAGAAAGTAATTTCTGTGGGTCCCCGTCCATATAATAATACGCAGTACACAAAAATTTTAGTTATTAACATATTTATTTACAACCAATATTGTAATATAATTAATAATTCAAAACTATGTTTACAAACAATTAGAATTGTACAACATCATACCTACGGAGAACGCTTATTTTAAAATAACGAAAAAAATATCTTATTACCTTGATTTTACTTTAAAAATTAAGAAAACAATATTATATCTCATAGTTTGAGCTTATCTAGAAAAACAAATAAAATTTGACAACAGTTTGTCAAAATTCGATAACCAAGGTGCTTGAACTTGGGGTGCAAAGCCGGTCTTCCACCTGGTGCACCCTGAGCAACGGCGTCAGTCGGTGCCAGGCGGCGTCGGTTGGACGCAGGGCGTTCAACGTCTATCCCGCACTGATTGTTTGTGTTGCATGGATCGCTCCGGTACCGTTCTGATTATCAGAATAGACACATGAGCGGCCGAGCGGCATCAGAGTTCTTAAACGGGCTCTTGGGCCTTGATCAGGTGGAAGAGGAAGACAAAACTCTTTAAAAAAATCGCACGGTTTGCCGTAGAACTCAATAAAAAATTGTTTCGGCGGAGAGGGCATAGGTTCTTAGGGTCCCTTGGTTTAGTTTTGCCGTTGCCTTTGCTTCCGGTCGGTGGGGAGGACACAAATCGTAGAAAAATCATACTGTAGGTCGGAGAGGGAAACAACCTCATTAAAAAGTTAAGACTCCGCGGAGGACTAAGAGTAGGACTAGGACCTAAGAGTATAGGACGCTAGGGCCTCTTTGTTGATGTTTGCTAGGGACCTGTTATTCTGATTGGTGATAAGGAACACAACCTCTTTAAAACATCATGCGATCGGTCTTAAAGAAGTAACAGCCTCGTTAAAAATTAGCCTATTATCCTATTTCGAGGATCGCGCCGGGACGCTATGGTTGTCTGCGCCAGCGATCCTGTAGGGTGTTTTTAATGAGTGCATTTAACGTCAATAAAGGCCTTAAGAGCTTGGTCAAGACTATTGGCTGACAAATTACTATAACTATTGTTATATGTTGATGATTGATTAATAATAAAACAATTACATTTAAATTTCATCTGGTAAAATGACACTGTAAGTACTTTACTAGAATAGTCTAAGAAATAATTGTATTTATTTGTAAATGTGGATACAATTTGAATGATTCAGATCATAAAGCTCGGTTAAAAGAAAAGAGGCTGTAATTTGTAAAGACTTCATGGAAATAAGGACTGGCCATGGTATAATGATTTACAGTTTCTTCTAGTCTGTAATAATATTGAGGCCTTCCTTCAAGAAAAAAAAATAAACGGTTGCCTATTTTCCAGGCTATAAATAGTACTATATTAGCTCCGTGGGTCCAATAAAAACAATTACAATAGCTATTGTTAACTCTTTTGTGACCCACATAGAATTGATTTTGCAAAACTCTTAGGGAATTATAAGTATCTACGCCGTATAAACAATAATAATATTTGTTGTGCATTAGATCTGAACCTTTTATTACTAGTTACTACGCTACATAGTTTATTTATTTTTTTATTCAAATTTATATAGAGAACACTCTGTGGCTTACAATTCGTTTATTTTTTGCACCTTTAAGTGCTGTAAATTCTTAAAGGTGGGAGAAAAATAAAATTTGTGATAAATCCACAAAAGAAGCATTAATAAAACTTCGGGAGATCAATTGGCCACATAAAAAGATAACCACATATCTGCATGCAACACTCTATCACGTATCAAACTACTTCAAATCTTCCTTATTTACCTCGTTAATCATCTCGTCGAGAAGATGGAAATGTGAATTCGGTAGAATAAAAGTTGCACGGAAGGATAGCAAGGAAGGTGCCCATGTTAAAACGGTGCCATATGCAAGCCCAGTTTCCATAATTTTCTTTAATATTAATAATTTTTACTTTTTCTGACGAAACAAAAATAAATAGGCTTTGTCTTGGAAAACAATATGTACGACGCCCTCGGAATAAAGCATTCGACACAAAAATTACATTAAAGCAGGGTGAGGTGAAATGTGAAAATTTGAGTGAGTTTTTCTGGACGTATAGTTGGATCTGTGAAGCTGATAGAAGGAGACAGGGATCAATTCCAATACAAAAATATCCTGGAAGAAACAATGTCACATTATGCTTAAGACGCGATTCCAGTTATTTGGACATTCCAGAAAATGGTTCAAATCATACTCGCACCGTCAAGGAATTACTCACTTCGCAATCAGCTTTACAGCCCTGATATAAACCCATTTAGTGCGAAATCATGAGTAATTACCAGCCAAGTGCGTTGTGGACTACTTACAATGGAAAGTAAAGGGTTTCGCAGTTTGTTGACGAAGAATCGCAAGGACTTTAAAAATAATAACGAATTAAAGTCGACCTCAAAAATAAGTTAGCAATTTCATGGTACATAATTATTAAAAGTAATATTTAAAAGTTATGGGAAATACTTATATTATCTCTAAAATTTATGGGAAATCCTTATATTATCTCTACTTTAAAATAAATATGGTTAAAAGTTCTATTGATGTTCTATAACTCCAAATATTTCCAGAATTATTAATACTATGGTATGGTTCAAAAGTTAGATGGAGAGAAACACAATTTTTATGACTTTAAGAGCTAATATCTCAAAAACTACTGACCTAATTTAAAAAATCAAACCCCCGTATCATTTTAAAGAAACCTAAAACATTACTATACATTAAGTTTTTTGTTTGAACCCTCAGTTACATGTATGGACTGCGACCCTTAATTTTTAAATATTTTAGGATTTCAATACACCATACATACACACACTATTCCATATAATATTTACTTACGTATATTATAGTTAATTAGTAATCTCATTACCATGGACTCTCAATTGTCACAAAAATATTATTTTTGCATGCCAATTTGTGGTTGCTGTGGCTGGAATTATTTCGTTATTATATCACCTGTTTGTACCTTCAGCTTGCAAATAAATGATTTGATTTGATTTGATAGAGCCAATAGATTCTGAGTAAAATGACTTAATGATATACGGCCGGAGATGACGAAATTATTTGGCTACGGAACACTAAAAAGGTTTGAAATCGACAATGTAGCAATTAATTTAAGAGAACTGTACCACGTTTTCTTAGAGGAATGGAACTCTATCTCTCTTACGAAATGACAAAAACTCTAACCTCGTCGTAATGAATTAGTAAATAAAAGCCGTGATCATGCTACTAACTATTAATTTTAGTTTAAATAGTTTGAAATTGAATTTTCTTCTTTATGCGCTTCACATTAATAATTATGATTTATTTTAATCTCAGCAGTTATTTGTCTAGTTTCATTACTATTTGAATTTGTTACTATGAAGAATAAATGAAAAAATACTATGAAAAAAAACAGTTCCCTATTTTATTCTATATCTCGTTTGCTCTATTCATGTGGCTACTTCATAACTTAACTAGTTACTTCTAAGATGGTTATATATATATATTCCCATAACTTTGTTTCATATTACTTTTAATAATTACTATGAATTTACTAACTTATTTTTGCGATCGGTTTTAATTCGTTATTATTTTCAAAGTTCTTCATAACCAAGCTGCGGAACCCTTTAGTTTCAACTCTGCGTGGTCCACAACGTACTTGACTGATAATTATTATCTAAATCATGTCATGTGTGCCATCTTAGAAGTAACTAGTTAAGTTATGAAGTAGCCACATAAATAGAGCAGAGCAGAGCCTAAAATTTGTAGACCTATCCTCTTTAAACCAAATGTGGTTGAAGTTTCATTTAATGTTCTACAACCTCAAATATTTCTAGTATTTTAAATCCCATAGTTTATAAGTTAGAAAGGGGGTGGTGGGTGGACATGATTTTTATGACTTTAGGAGCTTATATCCTAAAAACTACGGACTTAATGAAAAAAGTCAAAATTGAACCTCGTTATCATTTTGAAAGACATATCCAAAGATATCTCACACGTTACTTAATTACGTTGAAATTTCTTTTTTCAATCTTCAGTTACATGTATATTGCTACCCTTAATTTTTATATATTTTAGGAATTCATGACAAAACTCTGTAGCGGTAGTAAATTTCGTACAATAGAAAATGACTGTGACATACGGACGGATGGACGGACGGACGAACGAACGGACAGACGGACAGACGGACAGACGGATGGATCGACAGGCGGACATGACGAAACTATATAAGAGTTCTGTTTTTGCCATTTCGCTACGGAACCCTAAAAAAGAAATCTGGAACTTCAAATCGTTCTTCATTATTTAAGTTATAGATTGTCGTATATTCATTTAAGTAAAAATTTTTGTGAAAGTAACTTATTTTATATATATAATTATATTAAACGTGTTTATTATATTATCTTTCCATAATTAAATCACTCAACCGAAGGGTTAAAAAATTTCATAGGGTCCTCCTATGAAATTTTTTAAGAATTACTTTAATAATATCATAACTAATTGAAACGTGACCAACACAAGAGTGTCTGAAAAACAAAACGAAGGAATTAGTGGGTCGGTTTGGCTTGTGCTCACGCAAAGCGAAACACACTACTATGTGAATATTTTTTTATAAACGCTATACACTCAACGGCCGCTATTAACATAGGGACTTCCTGTGTCGGAGATTTGGGGACACACACCCAGACAAGGAGAAACATCCAGACTGGAACACATGCCTGCATGGTTAATACAAATATCTCCTCCGAGCGAAAATCGAACCCGCGACGTGTGGAGCTTAGTGCAGGTTCGCTATCGCTGCGTCACAACGTCGTCAAATTGAGATTCTAAATCAATATTCGGCGTGAAAGTAGGACTGCAAGGGCAATGCATGTTTGTTCGTTTTCGGATTTTGCAAAAAAGAAACAAATCGATCGTGTACCATTCTCTACCATATTACCATTCTAGCATTCTCTAATACATATTTAACATTTAACACCGCTAACCATACCATTTTAATGATATATCTACTATATCGCAAGCCAAGTAGAAAATTTGTTTCTCTTTAGATTTTTACGAAATGAATAATGAACGGCACTTAGAAGTAAAAAGAATCACCTAAGACGGTTCGGCCGAGAATAGAAAAAACTTGTTTTAAATAAAATTTTATTTGATTTACACTATAAAAAAGTTATAAAAAAAGTACCGACTTCATAACTAAAAACTGGCCAAGTGCGAGTCGGACTCGCGCACGAAGGGTTCCGTACTACTAATATTATAAATGCGAAAGTTTATGCGTGGAGTGGATGAATGATACTCTTTGATACTCTTAGTACTCTTGGAGGTGTATGTTTGATACTCTTTTACGCAAAAACTACTGAACAGATTTTGATGAAATTTAGAATACACATAGCTTATCGCCTGGATTAACATATAGAATACTTTTTATCCCGGAAAATGTTGAGTTTCCGTGGGATCATCAAAAAATTACATTTTGCGAGCGGAGTCGAGGGCACAGCTAGTTAACAAAACAATAAAAATAACGTTTTTGTATGGGAGCCCCTAAATATTTATTTTATTCTGTTTTTTTTTAGTATTGATTGTTATAGCGGCAACAGAAGTACATCATTTGAAAAAATTTCATCTCTCGTAACTATCACGGTTCATGAGATACAGCCTGGTGATAGACGGACAGTTGAGTCTTAGTAATAGGGTCAATTTTACCCTTTGAGTACGGAACCCTAAAAACAAAAATGAATATTATCTATAACAGAAGTCTAAGTAAAACATTGTAGACAATGTATTTTTTGCTTTTAAGTCGGTATTTTTTTATGTCTTATCTTTTTAGTGATCATCAGTTATAGTCGTAAAACTAAAAAGTCCCAGGAAACCAAAATACGCAATTTCGTTCAACAGAGCGACATTCATCCAACTATTTTGCTTAATAAACCGAATTACGAATTGTAAGTGTATCCTTTCAAATAAACAAAAAAATTATTGAAAAATCGGTTTTATAAATGACGGAGTTCTGAGATAAAAAACATAACTATAAAACGTTGTTATTTTTTTTTTTAATTTAAAACGGGCCAAACACGAAGCATAGCAATCCAAGTAAAAAAATAATTTCGGAATTGTAAATGTCGGATTTCTGAGGTAAAAAACACAAAAAAAAAAAAAACAATTAAAAAATAATACAATGGAATAGAGAACCTCCTCCTTTTTGAAGGTAGTTTAAAATTAGCAACCATTAACGTTTTATTTTCCTAAATATATTTTGTTTTGTTAAACAAGAAAATAACAGCAATGTTTAAGAAATAAATAATTAGTAAAATATTAAACGAGTACATAACAGTCACTTGTTCTATGAATAAGGGATGGCACAAAAGCATACGATGCACCTGATGATAAAGTCACCATAATCGCAACGTATATACGCTTGCGATACTTGAAGTAATCACATGCGCATTGCCAACCTAAGGCAATAGGTAAAAAGGGATGAGAACGGAAAAAGGAAGGCAACATTGGAAAGGGTGTGATTGATTGGACGTTCAGCGCTGCAACACATTATTAAAGAATTTTTTAGATATTCTCGAAAGAATATAGCTTAAAGCTCTGTTTATAATTATGCATTTCTATTTCTAACAAATTCACAAATTATTATTGGAATCATTTTTGGTATTTAATATATATAAACTCTTTTCTATATTGCGTTAGTTCCAAGCGGGTACTGCGTGTCAGGGAGATAGTAGTATAGATAGATAGTGTTTAGGCACTAGTGTGTTCCGGTTGGAAGGGCATTGTACGCTAGTGAAATTACTGGGCGAACGAGATTTAAGAACTAATATCTCGAGGTTGGCAACGCGTGAGTGGCACCTACTAATGGTGCTGCAAGCGCTCATAGGCTGCGGCAGCCACTTACCATCAGGTGGGCCGTATGCTTGTTTGCCAACTTCTAACATAAAAAAAAAAAAAAAAAAAAGATCGCGTCAGAATCTGTACGTCCGTGGCATAGCAGATAAATCTAAGTTGGTACGGACACATTTTACGTAAACCAGCTGGCGGCTATGTGGGGAACAAATGTCTGGCCATGGTCCTCCACCAGGTGTACCAGTGGCCTTACAATTAGGGATGCCGAAAAACATGCGACATGGAGGAGAAAAAGTCGGACAGCGGAACCCGGGCCTAAGCGAACGCTGTAGACGCAACCGTGATTAACGCTGAGATGATTTCACAGGCAGGCAGGCAGATAGCTGATGTTATAAGGAGCAACTTAGGATATTTATTTTTCAGAAAAATAATTAGGGTTCCGTGCAGTGCAGAAAAATCAGTAAACCACGCGAGCGGAGCCGTGGGCGCAATTAGTTAAAAATAACCTTACAATCATAAACGTCAACGAAAAAAAAACCAGTGACCAAATATATTTTTAATCATAAAGAGACCTCGCTTAAAAAAGATTCGCCGAATAATTCGTGGAAAATGATATGTGAAAAAATTAATATATGACATACAAGAACTTCATAGTTTTCAGCTTGGCTATAGCACGACTATCATTTACCAGTGCAGTGGTTGTATCTCAGCGTCTTTATAAATATTTTTTGGTCGGATCATAATATCGTAATAGTTTTCCTAATGAGTAGCATGAGACTACCAACGCTATGATTACTAGTCACAATAAAGACAGTCTGGCTCTTCAGGCCGTGTCTATCAATATTCTAAAGAGCAAAAATTTTAGCGATTGTGAAAGATTAAAATTTTCTAGTGTTAAGCAAGCATCATTTTTTTATATTAATAAGTTGGCAAGGAAGCATACAGCCCACCCGATGACAAGCGGTTGCCGTAGTCAATGACCAATTGCAATACCATTGTTGTCACTCACGCGTTGCCAACATGAACATATTGGTTGGGAACATATAGATGTGATGCATCTATCTCGTTTGCCCGGGTAAATTACCGGTTATTTCACTAGTTACAGCGTCCTTAAAAATAAATGGTAAAAAGTTTAAAAAATAAATTAACACACTTCTGCTATGCGGTGGAATATCGGCCACTGCAGTAGTATCTATCTAGCTGGCTTCTTCTAATAAAAGGCTCCCCCACCAGTAAAATCGATAAACTTTTAATTTTAAAAATACATTTTTAAACTTTGATATGGCTATCTTCCAGAAACAAATTGGCAATAAATTCCAGTATAATTATTAATTTTACTCGAATCTTATTTAAAAACGTTATGTTACATTGATATCAAGCTAGCATGATTCGCGATCACTCGAGATCGACCAAAGCAACAACATCCATACTTTGGCAACAAATTAACTACAAATACTTGTGACATTTTTTTAAAATATGCTAACTTGCTCATACTAGCCTAATGGAACTAAATATCGAATGTAGCAATTGAATTAACAGCTTATTATTATGATATATATATATATATATATATATATATATATATATATATATATATATATATATATTGTATATTTCTAGATGTTTGCCTGCTTAACAATTTTTACTATAAACAATTTCCATTGAGTCTTTGAGATTTTTTTTTTTTTATTTGGAAGGTATTGTAGATATCGATTGATTTTTAGGTTTCGTAGCCAAAAGGTAAAAACTGAACACTTGGAATTTCGTCCTGTCCGTCCGTATGTCACAATCATTTTACTTGAAGACTATATCCCCTATCTTAAGGGTTAATTTTAAGGGTTAAAATTGAGAGTAAATTCAGATTTCCGTATCCGATATGTTAATCCAGATAATAGCCGTTTATGCGTGATTGAGTAACAAACACCCAAACATAATTCTAAGTGCATACGCACGGAAGTACGTTTTTTGATAATGTTACGGAAACCTAATATTTATCGGGGATAAAAAATATCCTATATCCTAAACCTATATGGGGTGCAAAAGTCGGTCACCTCCACGTGGTGCACCCCGGGCAACGGCCAGTACTGCTGACTCGACGGTTGGGCGCGATGTGTTTAACGTCAGACGTTCGGTAGATTCTTCCTCATCACGCAGTGGAACCCTTCAGTCTCCACTGTGCGTGGTGCAACACGCACTTTATGTTAACAGAATGGAAATAGGTATTTAGACTACTAAAAACAACAGATACATCTTTAACAGAAATTAAATTATATACACTCCTTTGCAAAGAAAAAAACGTGCACCTTACTGTCATTGGCTTTTCTATGGATGATATTAATATTTTGAGTATGTCATTGTCATAAATGACTATAAATTTTTTAATATCAATGAGAATATATTTGTTTACGCTTTGGATCCTGGAATCAGCGTTTTAGTCAATGTAAACAGAGACACGTATTAAAATGGATATTTTTATGGATATAATGAAATTAAGTCTGCGAGTACTTTTATGGTATTTCAACAAAAAAGATATTGAAAAATAAAAAATAATAACCAATATGACCTACACTTATAGTGATTACAGCATGTAATCTTCTTGGCATGTTTTCCACCAGGATTTTGTTAATGTTCTGTAGAACGTGTTCTTACTTAGCCGAAAGCACACGTTTAAGCTCCCTGATGTTTTGTGGAAGTGGTAGGACAGCCCTGGACTCGATACCATAAGATAGAAGACGTTTAGAGAAGGCCAGGTTCTGGGAGAAAACGTTGCACACAACCAAGAGACGACCGCTTTTTAGTGACTCAGGCGCTGAGGAACCGCAACAGCAGTTACATAGACCTCAAAAGAAACCTTGAATAGGTACGAAGACCATAATTTAGCCTGTGGACAGTGAGGAGGAGGCTTTAAGCGGCTAATATACCCAGCCGACGACCAGCGCGAGTTGCTCCGTGAGCACCAGATTGCTCGATTACGGTTCGCTAGAAATTGCATCTTGAACACTAGCTAACTGAAGTAGTGTATCTACTCTTCTCCGATGAGGCTCGAATTTGTCTAAATGGTGAGTACCGACGTCGGCGAGTGTAACGAAGTTCAGGAGAACGCAATACCGACGTTTGTTTTGAAGATATCATTATGGAGGATGGTTCGTTATGTTTTAGGCAGGCGTAACTTCCAGGTATCGTACCGAGATAATATTTCTTGAAAATGGCTCACTAAATGTGCAACGGTACATAACAGAATTCCTTTGGCAACATGCACATTGCACATCTCGCATTGACTGATTGATGAAGATGCTTTTACCGGCGTCGGGTTATGACGACCCCATCGCCCGCTGTTGGGATAACCTCTATCATAGCATATATTATTCCACCAGTGCAATCAGTCACACTGGATTGCATCTTTTGTTGCAAAAGGCCAGCTAGGTAGGTACCACCGCAGTGTCAAATATTCTGCCGCTTACTAGTAGTGCTTAGGCATTACTGTGTTCCGGTTCACAAGCACTGTAGGCTAGAGAAATTACTGGGCAGAAGAGATTTATGAACCAATATCTCGAGGTTGGCAACGCGTGAGAAGCACCTACTAATGGTGCTGCAAGCGCTCATAGGCTACGGTAATCACTTACCATCAGGTAGGCCGTATGCTTATTTTCCAACTTGTAACATAAAAAATCTATTTACATGGACGATAATGCTTGACTCGCTTGACTAAAACGCCGATTCCAGGATTAAAGTGTGAAAAATTATATTCTAATTGATATTAAGAAATTTATAGTCATTTATGCTAATGACGTTACTCAAAATATTAATATTATCCATAGAAAAGCCAATGACTGTGAGGTGCCCTTTTTTGCAAAGAAGTTTATAAACGTACAAGCATGGTTTCATATAATTAAATTAACAAGTGTTGTTGTTATTTTAAGATTATACTTGTCCTTCTATATTTACTTCACACTTTTTAGTTTATCATAAAAACCAATATTCCAAAAACTAAGTGTTAAAGGTGTGATAATCAGCACTAAGTTACATTATATGGGTACAATATAAACATCACAATAAGGTTTAAATATATTCCATGCTAAATAGCTTTAGAATGTATGTTTTTATAGAAAAAGATCTTTATAGGACCGGACCCGGCAATAATTGAAACGAAAATAGTTTTGTCAGTTGGCATGGCCTTTTTCAAGACAAGGTTTATGACCCTAACTTGGAATTATCGTTATTAAATGTAATTAAAAAAAAATATTGCGTCCTCTGACTAATGCATTGCAAATGTAATTTTCGATGGACTAAATCCACATTTAAGTTTCGTGCATTTTTATATGTCACATTTTTTATTTCGACTCCTGAAAATGAAGTCGTTACATCATTGTTCATCGAATGGTATGAAACAAAATAATAAGTTCTTCTTCTTATCGATTGGGTAGTGGTCAACCTAGTGTCAGAGTTGTTCAGGTCGCCCGTAGGCCTCTGACTTGACTTATCGACTGTTGTCTAATTGTCAACAGCCGGGACCGACTTTTTACGTGCGCTCCGAAGAACGGAGACGCTCGGTTGAAATACCACTATACGATCACCCTTTTAGTGACTGACCGCGCCTAAAGTTGCTTAACCTACCGATCGTTTACCGATCAGCGGGTGCACTCGGCTATGAGCGTCTCAAAAACTAATAACTGTAAAACTATTTAGAATAACAAAATTTACCATTTACCCACTTTCCGATTACTTTCGATTCTATTATTTCAAAATTTTTACAACTAAAATTCAGTGAGCAAAGTGTCCACCATTTGTTTTACGTGTTCAGGGCGTCGTAATGAATCAAAATGATTGGGCGCCCTATTAGAACCAAGTGCAAATGAATTAGTTGAACTTTTCTTAACATTTTTACGATCCGCTCGCAAGAGACAGCTCTTTTCTTGCTTTTTAGGATGATTATGGCCATCAGCCCAGATATGTGCCAAAGATTTAGTACCTGCCTTTTTTAAACAAATTCCAAGCGCCAACGCAAAAACACAGCGACTTATAATCACATCATCTTTTGATTGACTGGACCAAATCGATTCGTAGTAATGTAAAAAGCATTTCGCTTAAATGTGATTATAATAAATGTTGAACAAAATTCCATAAAAATACTAAAGCAATTGACTGGATTTCATCTTAGCAATCGATTACATAGTTTTATTAATTACATTGAAAAAAATTGTAATGATTGTAGTAAATATTCCTGAAATAAAATCAAAGAAAATTTTTTGCTGATATACTTTGAAGATAATATTGTTATTTCAAGTAAAAAGGAGGTTTAATTATTTTATTTACGTTTTGAAACATCCATTATAAACGACATCCACAAAATCAAATCAAATTCTTCTTCTTCTTCTTAATTAGCCCTTTCAAAAATCTGGATTGGAATTAACCAGTTACTGGAACTTTAGAATTAAATTTGCTGTGGTTGAACCAGAATTTTTTACTAGCATGAAAAAAGAGGTAGGAATCAAAATCCAAAAAATAATAAATAATATATATAGCATATAAAGGAAATTTAGGCTCCTGGAAATAAATCACTGATTATAAGACATGATTTATATGGCTGGATTTAATTCGTAGCGTTTTCCTAAACACGAATAATACTCCCTAATAAGTTGTACAGTATTCGTTATTACCTACACCAAAATATTTATCTTGCAACAGCCCTTCCTGGATACCGTTGACAAAAATAGTTAAATTTTAAGCGTAAATAACAACACTTTATAATTTATTAAAATGGCGAAACTTGTGCCAAATAAAGTATTTTTGCGGGGAATTCTACTTCATTATTTCGAAATCAATAAAAGTGCTGCCGAAAATCACCGTATTTTAGCTGAGCAACGTGTAGAAAGTGGGTTGCACGTTTTAAAACTGGTAACCTGGACAACCAAAAAGATTCGAAGATGTGCAATTAGAGGCTTTACTCAAAGAAGACGCTTGTCAAACGCTTAATAAATTATCAAAAACGTTTAGGTGTTGACTTGTCAACAATAGGAAAACGCCTTAAGGCTTTAGGAATGATCCACAAACAAGGCTATTGGGTCCCAAATGAATTAAAACCTAGGGACGTTGAGAGGCGTTTTTTCACTTGCGAACTACTTACTGCTCCAACGGGAGAAAAAAAAACGGATTTTTACATAGAATAGTCATTGGTGATGAAAAATGGATTCATTGCGACAATCATAAGCGCAGAAAATCATGGTCGGTGAACCATCAACACCGGTGGCAAAGCAGAACATCCACGGGTCTTAGTTAATGCTGTGTATTTGGTGGGATCAGAGAAGTGTAATATATTATGAATTGCTCAAACCAAATGAAACCATCACTGGCTATTGCTACCGACTGCAATTAATGCACTTAAGCCCCACATTCAAAGAAAAACGGCCGGAATACGCAGAGAGACATGAAAAAGTGATTCTTCAGCACGACAATACTCGTCCACACGTCGCAAAACCGGTGAAAAAAGCCTTAAAGAAACCCTTAAATGGGAAATTCTACCCCACCCCGCCGTATTCTCCAGACGTTGTTCCTTCTGATAACTACTTATTTCGATCGATGGCTCCTATCTTAACAAAAGTGCACTTCCTATAAAGACTGTCAGAAGTGATTTAATTCGTGGATTAAGTCTAAAAATGAGTTGTTCTTCCGCCGCGGTATTTGTCTCCTGTCCAGAATCTTTCGGAAGAAAGTTGTAGATAACGATGGACAATATTTTTGAATGATGTATTTTTGATTTTCAATTTAATTTTTTTTTTCATCATAAAACGCTCCGCATTAATTCCAACACCCCGTCACAAAATTATATTAAAACTGAGAACCTAAGAGATCAAGAGACTTAAATGTGTTGTTAAATGGCTATGAAATTGAATTGGAAAGTTTAACATATGTAATCGATCATATTTGAAAGGAATAACTAGAGTTTATTGCCTGTATGTTCTGTGTCTCTGCAGAATGTACTTTCCGAACGGAGGTAGCTTTAAATGTAATCAGTGAAATTTTGAATTTTTTTATTTGGGTCAATTTAGTATATTAATGTTTAAATTCTATAAAGGAAACTGCCGTACGAGTAATTTCAGTTGCATTCGAGGCTTGTTAATCAAATTTAAATATGCCTACATCGTTTGGATTTCATTTGTCTTCCAACAAAATGAAATCAACATTTACAGAACCCACACCTAATAGAGAGATCGCAGTTTTTGTAGATCAATGGCATCCATGACGAGGTAACCACGCCAGAACTTATCAAAAACATCGAAAAAATTGTAGTACTCGACTAAAAAAGAAACAACTCACAGAAATGGTTGGAGTATCTGATTCAACCATTTTTAAAATCTTGCTGGTGGCATGGCTAAAGTTAACGCAAGAAGGGTGCCGAGAATGCTCACGCTGACGCAAAAACAACAGCCGCGTAGTGTTCACGTGCATTTTGAGACTTCTTCAATTAACACAAAGATGGTGCATTAAGTATAATTGTTATTGGAGACGAAACTTGTGTTCATTATTATGAATCTGAAAAAAGACTATGCAGTGGAATAAAAAGGGCAAAGCACCACCCAAAAAGTTTAAGGTCTCACAGTCAGCTAGGAAGCTCATGGGAACGGTCTTTTGGGGCTCGGAAGGAATATTATGGATAGATTTTAAAGATAAAAGTGTTTTTATAACCGGAGGAGAATACTACGTTTCAATATTAGACCGATTAAAAGACGGTTTCTTTTAAATAGAAATGACGGGGTAAATTGATGAAAGGCGTGCTGCTTTTGCACGACAACGCGCCCGTCCACAAGAGCCGCGTTGCGTTCGCTGCCCTGCATAAGGTGGGCTTCGATATTTGTGGTCATCCGTCCTACACCTGGCCCAGAGTGATTATTACCTGTTTCCGAACATGAAAAAAGAGCTGCGGGGTCAGAAATTTACCACTGATGAGTAAGGCAAGGAGGCAGTTTCGGTGTATTTTGAGGATAAGGGGCAATTTTCTAATGTAATCCTATCGTCAGGATCTTGCAGGACGTGCTTAGGACGCCTTACTTTTGTCGGTTGGTTACATCGGTCTGTATAGATACAAGCATGTCTAATCAAAGGATTTGGATGGAAAGTAGTTTGATCAAAATAGTTTTGCGATAAGCGCTTCAAATGTTTAGGAACCGAATCGATTTCAAAGTCTCTATGGAGATCTACGTTGCGTACGTACCACGGACAGCCCGAGGCCATGCGTAAGAAACGGTTCTGAATTATCCGAGTGCACCGGATCGCCAGTAAGTCCTAATGCGGGGTTTGTTAAAAAAGACACCTACGCTTTTCTCGGGATTGATTTCAATCCTCCAAGATTTAAACCATTTTCCTAGGGCATCGGCTGCAGATTGGAGACGCCTGGTAAGGGCAGAAGTTGATACAGAGGTCGTGTAAAGAGCGGTGTCATCCGCGAAGAGTGCTAGATGAACACTTTTGGTCGGTCTCGGAATGTCATTTATATAAGAGAGAATAGGATGGGAGCTAGTACGGAGCCCTGAGGGCCTCCTGCTCTGATGGGACGAAGGGATGACAAGGTACCCACCCTCTACTCGAAAACGGAACGTGCGATTTGACAAATAGTCTCGCATGATAAGCACGGGTCTCTCTGGCAATCCTAGACGATACAGCTTATAAATTAAACCGTTATGACAAACTTTGTCGAAGGCCTTAGCGACGTCTAAGAATAGGTCTCCAGTGGTGTTGGTTCGCGCTAGAGTGAAGCCCTTTAGAATGTGCTCCGTTATACGGTGCACCTGGTTGACGGAAGAGTGGATTTTACGAAAGCCAAACTGCTCGCCTATAATTATGTTTTTGGCCTCAATGATGGCCTTGATTCTTGCTAACAAGATTCTCTCGTAGACCTTCCCGAGGGAGTCTAATAAACTGATCGTGTAGCTTGTGGGCTGATTTCTAGGTTTGCCTGGTTTATGAATGCCGATAACTATGGCTTCCTTCCACCGATCGGGGGATCCATTCCGCGAACATAAAAACGCCCCCTCGTAGTTCGTAATTGCTTTTAGTCGAAGTCTGTTATATACAACAGTAAAGATGCCTATAAATTAGAGTTATTTGGTAATATTAATGAAAGTATAAAAATACGAAGGTTTGGTATAAACTAACAAATTAAAAGCAAAACATATAAATTTCCGTAATAATATCATGAAAGTTAAATTAGCGTCTCAATTATTCAGCAGAAGTGTTTCTACAGGCGTTAGATTTTTGTGCAAAGTCTTCATATTCCTGAATTAAGTGGTGTAGATAGTACATGTAAGTTTGTAAAAGTTATTTAATAAATAACTTATTTGATTTGTTGAATTCTTAAAGCTTATTGCAGATAGGTTAGAAAAAACCAATAACGGCTGAAAATGCTCATGAATTTTAAAGTTTTATGAACTTTACTGGAAAATACCTAAAAAACTTATACAACACTTATACTTATAACATATGTGATAGACGAAGAAATGAGGAAATTATAGTTAGTGTGCAATTAATTTCTAGCCAACATATAACTTCTTGATTTGCATTCATAGCTTATTTTTTTGAATCAAACATATATAGTTAAAAAAATTACATATACAATGACAACTTTTAAATTAACCATGACCATAATTATTGAAATGTTGTTCTCAAATATGTTCGAAGTGTGATTTTAATTACAATCCCACAGCATTGCAATTCCGCGCTGTTTATAGAAATATATCAGTGGGATCATTAATTATGAATCTGGGAATTGTATGCCGTTAAAGGAGATAAATATATTAACTTATTCTTCTGCTATCATTAAATTAAAAATATTTTCATTCGTCATATAAAAATAAGATGATCTTAAAATCGCGTTTAAGAAATATTACTGAGGATGAGTGTCAAACTTTAAAATTTACTAAATACGTTCGATTGTTCCGAGTTTTCAAAAGCAGTAAGCTACATTTCGGGATTCTTAGTTAAAAAAAAATGAAAAGCGCTTCTTGTGAACTATGTATGACACGCCTGTATACGCTACTTCTGTATCTATAGATAACTACACCACATCTGCGGTACTTGGTAATTATTCGATCTCAACAAAAAAATAAAACGGCGGTAGATAGATATTCGACGTTGATGAGTCTCTCTGCTCCCAACTACATTCATCGTCAGTACGTTTCTATAAATAGCTATGCAGTATTGTACTTAATAAGTAATTTGATTCAGCTAGCAGAATTAATCACAAAGATACTGTTAATTATAAGTGGAATCAATATATAAACGATGACCTTTTGAGACCTATCGTCAAATGTAGAAATAGATAATATATTTTGGCCACAGGAAAATCAAAGGAGGTGACTTTGAGAGAAACACAACATAATACAGGTTTAACAATAATTACGTCAGCAATATAGTAAACACAAATTTAATATTGCAACAGTTTTGACAAGAAACAGATTTTTTTACATTGGAAGTATGTTTACGATACTGAAGTAACAACAGAACGATAATTATAATTAATAACAAGTAATTATAATTACAAAGCCTCAACAGATCAACGGTAGAAGGCCCGACTTCGCTCCGTTAATGCGAGACTTCAGGGTTCAATCTGACCCCCTTAGGCTTTTGTCATACCCACTCCTAGCGCACGCTTCGAGCTTATTTGGAGAGGCAATAGGAATATTAGTAATGCCTTGAATAAGCATTGCTAATATTGTTTATAATAAAAAATAAAAAACAATGACAAAAAAAACCGAAGAAAATATGGTAAACGTATGGGTTTAATACAGTGTTGTAAAACCAAAATAGGAGCACATAAGAATATATAATACAGCTGCGAAAATACAAGTTTCATTTAGATATCTAACTTATAAAGTAATAACGAAGAAATAATTAAAAGCCCAAAATCTTAAACGGAGCGCCGTAAAAAGTCTGCTGCACACCTACCCGCATATGGTATAAAGTAGTCTCCGGTTTAGAAAAGTGAATGCGCTTATAAAACCATAGTATTTTTGAAAGAAAATATGATATTGATTGATTAATATGTGCATATTGAACAACGTTTCATTTTATGTTTTTGTGTATGTATAATTTCAATAATGTTTTTCTTATATTATAAATGATTCTTGTTCATATTACGTTAAAAAATTTGCTTATAAGCCCTTTACCATTAAATTCATATCCCAAGACTATTTTATATATCCTATACAAATCATATAATAATATCGTTACTGTTACCTATATATGGACGCAAATAAGCAATACGATGTCAACCCACAAAAAAAAAACAGTTACATATGCAGAAGTGTTGGTAAATGGCTGAAGACTATTTTTTTTTCTTTAATATTTGTAGAAATTTAAGCTTTAAAAAAGCCATTTTTATATCATGGAATTTATGTATTATTTTAAACGTTTTGGGTTATATTATATACGGAATATGCAGTTTGTATCCTTATTTGTGAAAATAAGTAAAATAACTTACATACATCTTGAAATTGCCAAAAACTTGACCAATACAAAAAAAATCATATAAAGCAAGTTGTTCCAAATTTTCAAACGCGTTTTTCTCGAAATGACATTCGTGTGGGTTGACATGGTATTGCTTATTTTCGTCCATATAGGATATACTAAAAATCCGACTACCGGATGTAGGATTGTTTTTAACTATTTTACCCATTGATGTTTTCTGTCAGCATTAACATAGAAAAGTTTTAAAAAATGTTTGTTGTAGACAGAAGGTTAACTTACACCTGCGGAAAACAACAAAGATTACTCCTCCTTACACCTGCGGAAATAGACCGCTCGATTTAGTTATTAAAAACTTAGTTATGCACTCTCTAAGTAAACAGGACTTCATTATTCACTCTATGGTAGAAATATTTAAGTATGTACGCAAAAATTACGCTTGCAACAGTTATCCTTGTGCTGAAGTAAGACTGAAAGAGATCATGAAGATCGAAGTCTAGAACAATACAAATTATACTTGATTTTCGTATTTCTTACATTAATCGACTTCACAGATTCTATGTTCGACTGTGTGTATTTTTTAAGTGAAAGCTTCTTTAGCCGCGTTGAGTAGTTTTTAATAGGGGTTAAGCGTTTGAATTTGCGTCACCTGACGTCACGACTGACTGCGGAACTGAACGACGTTCGAAATGTCGACATCAAATATTCCGATACTAGCTGTGGTAACCAGAGCAGTGTTATCAAAACGAGGATATACGACAAATGATGAATTTTTAGCGGTTAACGCGCAAAGTTGTGTCTTTTGGGGTTGAATTCGACTGTTTTGTCGGCCCAGTCCGAGACTGCTTAAAATAGTCTCGACTTCAGACACAAGTTTGTTCTGGCACTCAATGACGTGTTCCCGAGAAATATTAGTGCGGCCGGTGTAAACAGCATCCACAGTGCTGTCGTCTGCATAGAAATGAATGTTGCTAATTCCCAATACATCATTGGTATGCAGAAGAAACAAAGTACGCAGTCTTGTGGAGCACCAGCATTCATGAGTTTTAAATCGGAACATGCACCGTCGACAACGCAATGCATAATTTCTCGGGAAACCAATAGGAAAGAAGCTTTGAAAGAAGTGCTTTGAGTAAAAAATGACAAGAAATCTGCAAAATGTAAACTGTGTCAAAGAAAATAGTTCTTTAACAACAGAAAATAGTTCTTTAATAACAGCTGGCAACAGATCGAATTTCATGGCGCATATTAAAATTGGTCACAAAGAAGTCACTTACATTTTTTCCAGGACAAGAATAATATTAACAGCTTACTTATTTGTAAAAAAAAAATCCTTAGATAGGTCTATTCCTAGTACTTCCAGAGAAGGTGACCTGTATTCTAAATGTATTAAACGAAACTGAGCCACTGCCGATACAGCATCCACAGCGGATAATATAAAAAAAGAAATAAGCATTGTTGCAATTCTTACAAAATTAAGATAGACATTGATCATGACCAAGAGTTAACTGTAAGGTGTCCAAAGGCAATTAATTGAAACTAGTTTTAGACAAATTTACGCGTATTCATTCACCCAATAGCAATAAAACTAAAAAATCAACAACAAGGGCTTCCAGAACAAGTTGAAAATTATT
Source organism: Hestina assimilis (assembly GCA_023373885.1). Taxonomy (NCBI): domain Eukaryota; kingdom Metazoa; phylum Arthropoda; class Insecta; order Lepidoptera; family Nymphalidae; genus Hestina; species Hestina assimilis. The sequence continues at coordinate 10,066,416 of CM041754.1, forward strand.
GGACCTTTATAAAATTCCTAGGATAGCTTCTGTAACTCGCTGGGCGATGATAAATATGACGTTTTATCAATATACATATGGACGCAAATAACCATGTCAAACCCACACGAATGTCATTTCGAGAAAAACGCGTTTGAAATTTTTCAACAACTTGCTTTATATGTTTTTTTAATGTATTGGTCAAGTTTTTGGCAATTTCAGATTTATTAAGTTATTTTACTTATTTTCACAAGAAATAAGTATACAAACTGCATGTTTCGTATATAATTTAACCCAAAATGTTTAAAAATACATAAATTGCATGATTTAAAAAATGGCTTTTTTAGAAGTTTTAAAGCTTAAAGCTTAAAACCCTACAAATATTAAAGAAAAATGTTCTTCAGCCATTTACCAACACTTCTGCATATATAACTCAGTTTTTTCAATTTTGTGGGTTGACATGGTATTGCTTATTTGCGTCCATATATATATATATATATATAATGTAATGTAAACTATCCGCTACTAAACTTTCAGAATCATTCATGGTTGGTTCAAAATATAGAATGTCTCCCTGAATTACAAACAGTGTTATCCAAAGTAAAAAACCTATATGGCTATTATGATGAGTTGCGAAAACCATTCAATTTAGGATGTAGCTGAAACAGCACAAGTAACTTTAAGATTTACTATATTGTCGAACGATTCCTTGAGCGACGAACTGTCAACTAAATTTTAATTTAACACAAAATAGTACACCGATGTTAACTGGTATGGAGTTGTCGATAGTGTCTTCGCTTTCAAATACATTACGTAAACTTGAAGCAGTGACAAAAGACATAAGCACTTTAGTAAAAAAATATTAATTATGACACTTTTTATATAGTCCATTGAAAAGTTACATTTTTTAGGCCAACAAGTTACAAGGTAAGGCCTACCTTGCGTTTTTTAGAGGACGCAATTTTATTTTTTTAATATGTAGGGGGTCAGTGTAAAGTTAAAACTAAGTTTGTGGGGTCGCCCTTGTCCCACGGCCGCCATCTTGAAAATAGGGGTTGAAATGGGTTTTACGCTATATCTCTTAAACTATTTAGCTGAAAAAAATATGTGTTAACATTTTTTGTTGCAAACTGAATTCTCTACAATTTTGGTCCAGTAACTTTTTGTTGTAGAACTATAAAAAAAGTTATAAGCGAAAATCATCAGAAATTCAAGAAAAAAAATTATATTTTTCGATATAACTTTTTTTTATCATTTTACGAAAAAATGATATCAGACCATTTTTGTATATCGTTATTTGAGGAACAACTTTTATTAGCAACATTTTTTCATTAAATCAATAACTAAACTAAGGTTTTACAGCGCTCCGAAGTGAGTACTATTTTTCAGTACTCTTAACTATACATATATTATACGTGAGTGGTAATAATGTGTCACGATTTATGTCTTTTTTTTTGTTATTGTAAGATTTTAGAGAACAAAAGAAGCAAATAATAATTAAAATAATAGTAATTTTAAAGATGACAAGAAAATATATAGTCTAGTCAATGAGATTTTCGGCTACGATTACTATTAAAATTTGCCTAAAATTTTAAGTTTTTAATAGGTCAAAAAGTACAATCTACCCTTTGGGAACGTGCGCTTATTTGCAAGGGGGATGTCACCCTAACCAAAAATCAAATCAGGAAAAGAATTCTAAGTAAAACGTGATCTACAGATATTTTTCTAAATATCAATACTTTCAGATTTATTCGTGATTGAAAACGTAATTTTTTCGAACAAACTTACGTTTTTAAATTGCTATTCACAAAAACCTCAAAAACTATTGCTTTAAATAAAAAAATGGTTATAACTTTATTAATGATTGTCATATATTTTTCTTTAATTTGTAAATATAGAAGGACTTATAACTTATAACAGCTAGTATAAAAGCCGTTCATTGTAATATAGTCGGCAGTTTCGATTCTGCTCTTGCAGAGAAATAAAGTCTTTTTATAACAAATAAGCTATAAGTTATTATTATAGAGTTTTGAAGAAACAGCCCCGGCTTATCGTCGACAAGTACCATATAGGTTTTCGACCCAAAACTCAAACAATTCGATTTGAAATAATCATCGATTATTTAAGAAGAAATTTCAATTGATTTAATGAATCGAAATATTTTACTTTATATGCGAAATAAATAAATCATTTTAATTAAAAACATTTATTATATAACTAGAAGGCGTTAGCGAACTGGCGCAGCGGTAGCGAACCTGCATTAAGCGCTACAGGTCACGGGTTCGATTCCCGCTCGGAGAATATGTTTGTATTGAACATACGGGCATGTTTTCTGGTCTTGGTATATTTGTCCTTGGCATTGTGTATGTTTCAGGACCACAGGACATAACTATCCTAATGGGGGCCGTTGAGTGTGTAGCGTTTATTTATTATTTATCATTTACTTTTTAAACGCATTATAAACAGATTATCACTAAGAATACAATAACGCAACGCATCGCAGACCCGGCGGCGCCATTTTGTTGTCACTTGCTACCTGTCATTCGCGTGGCAGTTTGGTTCGTGTAGTATTATTTTACAATATCACACGTTGAGTTATTTATATTCCTCCGTATCGTTGCGTTAATTCTTCAGTTGAGCATAAGTAAGCTCCCAATATTCCGAAAAGAAATGTGTTAAGAGTGCAATAGAGGGTGTTTGTGAGATGCCTTCAAGATTACTTTGAGAAGGAATTTCGTAAAGGTGCACCTCCACCACCAATGTCCCAAATTGAAAATTGTCAAAGAAGCCTGAGTCCGCAGTGACATGGAGCAAAATAAGCTATTTATACCGAAGAAAGAACACCAGTCCTGTAAAGTTACATGCATTTGCGATTATGAAGCCGATGCTATTCGTCGTCATATATACGAGCACTAACAACTTAAGGAAATTTTGACTTTAAGAACAATGATGATTTCACTGAGGAATAAGTGGTTTGTTCCGTGGCCAAAAATCTAATAATAATGAAAAATAATAATGTCTGATTAGGCTGGGGACATTGCGATTGACTAGAAATGAACAAGAATTTATTATGCTTGTAACAGTATCACCCGCCTGGTCGGAGGATCCTCCCTTCTTGTTGAGACACATTTCTCACGACGTCACCTCCACAGTGGTGACATCCCGACGTGATCTTCACCCTCCACAACGTGCATTTGACACAATGATAAATTTAATTGTAATCATCATAATGAGCAAGTTTGCGATAAATTAAGACAATTTCTAGCAAATATCACATTAATTCAAAACCGTATCTCATTTAAAGTGATGTCTATGGTTTATTACGCACTTGCAGAATCATTCATATACAGTAGCCCTAGTAGGGTCATACTGACAAATCTATCAAAAACAAAGAAAAAAGTATAATATAGTAAAAAATATCAAACAGTCAATAAAGACTTCAATTCCAAATTTTAAAACCGTAGTCTCGCCTGAAATTAAAATTTAATTTTACAACAACGACAATATCATCAGCAAGGTCTTATTTTCTTAGTAAGGATATATGTTTTTATTAAAAGAATAACGTCCCAACGCAATAGACAAGCTTTGTTTTATCGCGAAAACCTAAAAAGAAATATTTTTTTCATTGGTACATTTTTTCAATAACGATGATAATTATACAATTCAAGCCAAGAGCGTGTAGGACTCGAACATAAAGGGTTCAATACCACAGTAGACTACAATAAAAAGTTTCTTATATGGGGATCCCCTTCAATTTTGAAATTAAATTAGTTTTTATTATTTATTGTTGCAGAGGCAACAGAAACACACATTCTACGTTGTATTTGAAGAAAGGTCATAAAATCAAAATCAACAGACTACATAACTATTTCCTTGCGCTCTAACTATTAGTCGAAGTTTAGTATCCCGCGAAGAACATAAAATTGAAACCTTTATATTATAATTGATTAATTGTCTATAAGTATATCCGTTTTGGAACTATAATTCAGTTAAAGTACGATTCATGATAGTCAGAAATTATAAAGAACGTCTCTTATTTAATAAGGTAATCCATCAATCAATTAGGAACGGATTTTTTACGGTCTTAATAAAAATGGAATTACCTATAATTCAAAGACAAGGTCAAACAGTTACATCATGTTTCGTGATTTGTGATTTTTGTTAACAGCAATAATTCCACGATTAGGGCCTGAATTACATATATCAATCAGAATTTTCTTTATAGACAATATATATTTTTACCGACTACAAAAATGGAGAAGGTTCCCAAATCGTCTCATTTTTTTGTTGTTTCTTATGTATATTACCCGATTACTCCAAGACTAGACCGATTTTTACTTTTTTTGTTTTACAGAATACAATTGAAATTTGGTTGGGATCGGATGATGTGATCTGGGAGAAATCATGGGAAGTCTTCAAATTATATGGGTACACCTATTGCGATTTTGATAATTTTTTTAAAGTTACTTGTCCCTTTGCTCAAGAAGAGCAACATTTGGTGATGTGGAACTGCTGATTATGATCACAGGTGGGCACCGAAACTACATAATACTAATATTTCCCGGGTTGCGATACAATTAGGTACCTACTTAAATATTTTTGCTTAGACTAAATAAACTAATTTTTTTAATTAAACATTATTATTATTATTATTAACTAAAAATAAAATATTTTTTTTCTTAAAAACGACTTCAAAACTAATAATGCTAAGTGAAATATCGGCACAGAACGAAGGAGAGAGGAATGAGCTGAAGAAAATCTTCAGAAGTCGGTGTGTTCTGTAGAAAATATTATTTTATTTTTTGCTCTCTAGTTTTGAAGTCGGTAATTTTTGGATGAAGATGCTTGCGCATCGTATCTCATTTCAGCATCGATTCGCATTACGTATTTTTCTGGTTTTAAATGTTTATAATTGTAACTGGATTCAAAAATTCTGTTAAACGATAAGAATAGAAAAATCAAAAGTAAGGCGATGTAGTTGGTTGGTAACGTAGACGAGGGCGCACAGTGTTTTATAAAACCCATTTTTGTCTCATTTTGATTTTATTATTGAAATCGATAGATTTATTATTTCAAGTATTAGAGTAAAACTCCCGGGTCGATACGATAAGTAGTTTTTTTTTATAAAAATTGCCAAAGTTCACTTAATATCCGGCCCCTAAAAATCACAAAAAATTAATTAAAAACCTAATAAACTTACGTCAGTTTTGATAAAAGTCAGTAATTAAACAAATAATATTAATTTTTTACACAAGTTTTCGTTCATTTATCTATATAGTAATCAAAAAGTAGTGCACCTCTTCACATACACACTGCCAGGCGGATAGGAAAGTGATTCTATGAGTTTCCGTGTTTTTCTATTGAATTACGCCAAAAATAACCTGTATTGATTTTCACAAAATAATAAATTTATTCCGAAAAACATGAATGGTATCCGGGTAAACACAAGTGACAGCCCTGAACGAAAGAACAAAATTACCGATAACTTTGAGATAACGCGGAATTAGAATGTGATAATAAATGATATGTGATAATAAATAGCATGGATAAAAGCATATTTAAGCAATTGTTTTGTTCCGAAATCATAATCTTATACGCCATTATGGTGAATCAAAAAAATGGTAAAGAAAAATTGAAAAAAAAAATATCTTTTTAATTACTACAGATAAATGAACGAAAACCTGTGTAAATTTTTAAATATTATACGTGTAATTATTGACCATAATCAAAACATTATCTACAAGTTTTTAATTTGAAATATAATTGTTGAGGTATTTAATTCTAAGTTCTTACGTAATGAAATAGGGATCGTTTATTTCTTTAATATATTGACACCGTTGCGCGTTGTTATCTTATTTGACTTTATGAGATCACTACACATGATGTTTAATAAATTCAATCGTTATCATCTATGCCCTACATGATTTAAAACACAGACGATAACCTATAATATCGACAATGATTGCACAAACATTATTGGTCACTATGACAATTGCAATTTTCCCCGCGAAACATAGGCAACTACACAAACTATGTGTGCGAGAGTGACATATTATTTGTCATACACAAATAGAGCTCTGGGGGCCTACCATGAACTCTTATTGCAATTCAAATGACAACCTGAAGAAACTACATCGCCATTTCGTACAAGATATACACATTTATATGTCATGCCAATATAAAATCTGAATCGTGTTACTACTTCAATTGAATTGGATCGCAATGGTGGTTGCATGTGATCATCCACATAACCAAATGGTGTTTTGTCGAAGCAAATGGACAAGTTACTTAATAAGCCATAAACATTATTTCATGCATATGCAATTTTGTTCAATCTTATGTTATCATCTATATGTTTCAATCTTATTTTTCACGTAGTTTTGATTTAAAAACAAACTACTGAATCGATTTTTATGCAACTTAATTGTATCAACCCATCAACGTTTTACTAATATATAAAAGCTTGTCACGAGATTTACCTATATGGATGTACTTATAAAATACTTGCTTTTTTCCGATTTTCTTATGTCAAGATCAAGTTTCTAAATGTTATTTTTGCTTATCTACATAAGTCTTGTTTATCTACTTTCTCGCGTTGATTATATCTAAGAATTAAAAAAACCTAAAAAAGCGAACTGAAATCATCTTGAAAATAAAAACGTAAATTTACGCCAAGGAAAATTTTGACAACCAGTAAACAAAACAACCAAAAATATCTTCAATCTTCTCCATCGCCATTAAGACAAACATGGGGCCTGAAACTAAAACGCAATTCTTACTAATAGTTTTTCGTTTGTACCACTTTAGTACTTATCGTTTGCACCCATAGCGCCAAGAATTCTCGTTTGTGCCTCAATAAAACCAAAAGAATGACTTTTCGTTTAAGCATATTTCTTATGTTCAACCAGCTCTAATTTTTCAAGTCACGAGTCAATATAAAAGTACAAAACCTAAGTTTTATATTTTGTATCGTCCAGTACTTAGTCCGTATGCTCTCAATTCAAATTTTTCAAATTACGAATTACTTTCCAGTCCATTTATCGGGCAAAACCTAGATTTTATTTTTTATTTTAAGTTCATATCGTCTCTACCTATCTCTCGTTTCTTGGCCTCAATGATTAAAACACCATACTATAGTTTTTTAGTTAGTTAGTTATTTTATTTTTTTAGTTAGTTTAAGTTATGAATAAAATTAACGGACAAATCCTTAATTTCTTTTTCGTTTTATTGGTGGTCATAAATCAGGTACAAGCGGTACTTTTTAAGGTACGTCGTCACAAATATGGAAATGAAAATGTGTTTTCAATATTATATAACCCTTAACAAACTATTTTAAAAATTATGGAGTCATTGTATACTCAGATGACAACTTCAGATGTAGTTGTAAAGCGTTGAACAGGATGCAAAAAACATATCTGTGAAGTTGGAGAAAAAAATGTATAGTGCCTTAAATTTAAGTTGAACCAAAATGGCCGCTTCTGCGCAGGTACAACGATGGACAAAAATGTTAGAAAGAAATATTGATTTCGTCCTTTTTAAATAGATTTTTTATGAAGTGGGAAAACGTAATTAATTATATAATATACTTATTATTTCTTCTAAATTCAATTAATTATTTATTCATTTTCGTTATTAATTACTTAAATAGAATAAAACAAATAAATAGTATAGAAAAAAGGTACCTATTTACAAAAAAAAGCTAATGTACATTTTTAATCACTGTTACTTTATATTGTAATTTAATTTTTAATAATTTATTTTAAAGAACTAAAACAACCGTGAGCGAGTGTACTTAACGCGGCCCCCTTCATACCGCATTTGGTTGAGACCCAAAAACATCTTACTGCACATGGTTCAACTTATATTTAACAGACTATATAAGATTACCTACTGTAATATATATATAAATATTATTATTTTATTTATATTTTATGAGGTTAGTATCTCATTTTTTTTAAATACCGATTGAAAAATAAGGAGGGTAGAATTAAATCTCAGCAAGATCTTTTATTTACAAAAATATTAAACGCTAACAACGGGTACCTTAAATTTATTTGTGACGCTAACAATCGTAGAGGCGACCGTAGATCGAACATGACGCATCTGATAACCAGATGATTACGAAAAGAAGAGAGAGGGTTTTAAATGAGACGAGATGCCAATTATAGTTGTCGGCAAAATCTACGAGATACTACAATTCCGTCGACACCTAAAAAATGGTAAATAATTAAGGTCGATTGAAAACTTTAAAATTAATCGATTAATCTAAGTCAATTATCTACATCTTTTCTGATTAGTTAGAACATGAATCTTCAAATTCGTAAAATACTGCAATAGGATATCAGCAACAAAAGACAATGCCCGGAGGAATGTAGGCATCAGCGCATCCGTCAGTGCATAACACTCGTACCAGCTAATTAATACTTACACAGTGAACTGTTTTCGTGACTTTTTTAAGTCCGTATAACGGTAGGTATATTCTAAGAACTTCTCTCATAGTATAATAATTACGAAAATTAAAAAGTAGATGCAAATAACAGCAGATCAATGTAAAAACCAAATCACATAAGTGTTTAGGACATCTTTAGATCTTTAAATAGGTTGATCAAAATGAAAGTAAGGTTTCGTACCTTTCTTGTTATTTGTTGTAATAACTAATTTTGCATTTTATTAACGTTCCTGTGGCGTTTACTCACTGTTAAATACTTTATACCACGTCCTTATAACTCTGAATAATGTCATGTCTTCTGCGTTCTCATGCATGATTAATGGGCTGTCAATTACAGTTATGCAAAGTAGATATTTATGTAGTGTTCAGTGACGCTGTCTGAGAGAATTTCGATATAAATTTTAATCAAAGTTATCTTTGATATTCGAAATTTGAGCAGAATACATTTGAGGAAATACTTTTTTTTTTTGAGTATGTATTGCTGTGGGCCTCCTCTACTTTGACAGCGTACCCGGACGAGCCGTACAGCAGCCGTGTCAAACCTATTAAAGAACCATCAAAAATGGTGCATTTACCATCTTTTCGGCTTGTGTGTGTGTAATACAAAATCTCAGATTGAGAATGACCCCTTTGAAGTAAAAGTACAATATAATTTTTTTTCGAGACTATATATACTTGGGGAGATAATTATAAAAAATTCAACTTCGCGTCTGCACTTGATACGCATCTGAGAATGGGACAATCGTATTGAGGTGCGTGAGTTTGTTGATTGAAAATATATGATGACAAGGATAAAAAATTGTTTTTTTTATTTGTATGCAAAATGACCGTCAAGGTCATACAAAATGTATAGGTATAGATTTAAATCTAGTAAAATTATATACAAAAACATCCTAGTCGACGCAATGCTATTGAAAACCCATTACGAAATAACTTCATCGTCTTCACCAGCAATCAAAATCAGCTGTGGTTTTTCTGCTATAATGTTTCTTTCTTAACATATAAAAATTCCTGCGTGCTTACGAAATTTGGACCATATTTGCTTGTTCTGTAATTTCGAAGATGATAAGTTTCGAAAGTTCGAAACTTACTTTGATTTCAACACGGTTTAGTAAAAATGGTATGTCGTCACATTATCTTTTTTCGGAATATCGCCTCGATAGCATCACCGGTGGGGGAAGGGGGTATCAGAGTCATTATGCCCGGCTGGTAAGACCAAAACAATTTTTATTTTTAATATTGCCTCATATGTTCTAGGTCCTTAATATATGATAATTAAACTTCGAAATTATCTTAATTTCAAAAGTTATGACACTTTTTCATATGCCAATTTCGAAAAAGAAAATCTATGAAACTGCATCATGAAACAAAACAGTCCTTATAGATTTACATTATTTAATAAGTATTTAATGCAGTTTTATGACAGCATTATTTGACTAATTTAACTTTGCTTTAAATATCAAAGAAACGTTTTAAAATATGCACTCGTCTTTTAATTTTCTAAAGTATTGATACTAAGTTATTTTTACCGCATTAATTAACGGTTATAGAATTCAGATATTCACAATCAATTAAAAAAATGCGTGATAAGATAGAATGATGGAACAGAAGAGGCAATATGTAGGATGTCGCAGCTCAATACATCATCGTCGTTGAATATCAAATTTATTGTCAAATAAAAATTTGCCCCTGCCATGCAGCCCCGCCAATAGGCACAGGGCCGTAAAGCATACATTGATACAGTGTAATTTTATCACATTTTTGAGAATCTTCTAAGGAATAAATCGAAACAGATAAAAGACAAAATTTTGGAAAGTATTATAAAAACGAAACCAAATCAAGCTTTTAGTCGGACATGTTATTAAATGTGTTAAACAGATAAGAACACGGATCGATAACATAGCGTTAATAACAAGGTGCATACATAAAACGATGTTGGAACCGCCGCCAGCCTCAGTGATGCGACGTTTGGATCTTCGAAATACCGTGAAAGTAATCCGATCACACTTCACTTCTTATAGCACGTATTTACACACGCACCAGCACATTATTATTGTCACTGCACTGTCACTGGTTTGGGTATTTCCCCACTGCAATCCAAATTTATCACTGCAATCCGTAAGTGTAGGTCGCAGATACACTGGCGGCGGCGGCATCCATGTTTTTGTGCGAAGACTATTGACGAACATGCTTACACTATATTAATTTAAAAATACCTTGAGCATATTTTACCACATAATTGCAAGCTAAAGCCAGATTTTTCCGAATATTATTACATGGTTGACATCAAAGCCACGAATACATTGAGCGACAATATCCGTCAAAAGGTACGTCGCAGCAGAATAATGTGCCATCTGCTAATATCACATATGCTTTCTTAAATGTGTTTCAAAGATTTTGAATATAAAACAGAATACCTTAGCAATTTCCATAATAACTATAATTTGGAAAATTAAAAAAATCTACTTATATAAAAGTATTGTGTGCAATGCAATGACACCCAGTTATGGTTTTACGTTTTTATCTTGATTTGATATATTTAATTAGAATAAAGTTTAGTGATTAATAGGTAGTTTATTATTTGATTTATAGTTTTAACAGTCGACCGAAACACAAAGTAACTTAAAAGAAATGCTATAATAAAAACTACACCAAGATTAATAAAACGAATTAATGAAGTCATCAAGATCATATTTTTGTCGAAAACACTATATTTTCGACAAAAAATTAATCAAAACAAATATGAAAAAAATGAAGTTATTAACGGATTCAAACCGAGATAAAATAATTAAACAACAAAACTGATTTAAGAGTTTCTCACGCTGTAGAAATGTTTTTAAGTAGTCACTTGAGATTAGAAACTAACTATCAACACGATTTTTATAAATCATTACAAAACATATTATTTATTGGACATAAATGTAATCTTTTCAATAGTTGTTGTTGTAGTAATACAAAAATAATATTTCTGATAGACTGGGTTGTCAAGTGTTTCATAAAGAACTAACTAAAATCATTTATAACTTGTGTTTATATTTCAATATTAAAACACCGTTTCACGTAAAACAAAGTGATGCTGGTTTTCTGCAATATAAAGTTAAGACATTACAACTGACCAATAAATTTTGCAATTATCAATTTCTGTCGCGTAAAATTATTTATTTATTTAAATCGACTGTAAGGTTGATATGAACTACATATATATAATGTAAAAGAAATCATAGAGTGTATATCAGCTACAATAAGCTGCAAGATTTTTAAGGAATATATTATAATATATTTAGGATTAAACAACAAAAATTTAATTACTTTAACAAATAACATACATTTATTTCACCGTAGTTCTTAATCGTTAATATTGCCATTAATTTTATCTTTGATCAGGTGTTAAAATAAAAATTCTGTGACAGTTTTGTGTCCTAAAATGTCAGTTGTCTTCATTTTATTTCCTGCAGGGAGCGAGGGACTCTACTCTAGCTGATGGTAATTAGATGTTGGGTCCATCGATAAGGCAGTTATTAAAGTTGCAGAAGTAGAAAATTACACTAGCCAAGTAGATACTCAACATATTATATAGGCAAGATCAAGATAAATCAACAGCTCTTTTCCAATACAATTTTTACGATGAATTATTTATTCCGATTTTTTCTTTAATTTCAAATTACTGTGTGATTTGTGTTGTATCTTAATTGTTATCGAAGTGTTACTAGTATATTACTTTAGAGGGTCAAATGATATCAACAGATGGCCATTATAGCAAAAGGAAGTAATACTTACGAGAGATGATAACGCGAGGTGGAGACAGGAGCAGGTGCAGAATTCACGGAGGATGAAGAACCTGAGTAGCCTGACCCGGCAGGCGACGAGCCGGCAGAAGGCGCGCCCGCGGACGATGGTATCGCGGCCGGCTCGTAATACTCAGTTGTAAGAGTTCGTTCGTCCAGCACGTGTTCCACGTTATGAGCCTTCGATGCAGACTTGATATCCATAAAGGCGACCGTGGCACAAACACCGCTATTAGTAGCCCCGTTCGTACTTGCACTTGGGCTCTCCATTCGTCCCAACAACTTGACATTCTGGACTCGGCCATAGCTGGAAGAAATTGGGCAGTTTTAGAATTTAATTAATGAAAAATGTACGTATACAATTCTTCACACAATTACTTCGCCATTTTGAATCCTTAGCGGTTCCTTTTTCATCCAGTAAGCACATGTTTTCCCAGTATAATACATAAGTTAAATAAATAACATACTAAATGGTAAAACCTGACAAGTACAAATATAATTCTATTAGCTGTCATAGCTAACGATTTTAAAAGAAAACTTAGCACTTTGCCTTCCAGTTGGGGACGAGAAAATAGAATTTATGACTTACTATGACAGAGATTATTAGTAGTATATTATTGTACTATGAGTACTAATATATAAGAAATTGTGTCTGAGTGCGACTAGCAATTAGTCAGCGTTTCGTTTTTTATTTTAATGGAGCAGTGTCATTAATTCACTATTAAGAAACCTTTTGCTTAAAACAAAGAACTATATTTTTGCCTGTATCGCATATGGACGCAAATAAGCAATACCATGTCAACCCACAAAATTGTAAAAACTGAGTTATATATGCAGAAGTGTTGGTAAATGGCTCAAGAACATTTTTCTTTAATATTTGTTGGGTTTTAAGCTTTAAAACTTCTAAAAAAGCCATATTTTAATCATGCAATTTATGTATTACGTTAAACGTTTTGGGTTATATTATATACGAAATGTGCAGTTTGTATGCTTATTTTTTATGAAAATAAGTATAAATAACATACATAAATCTGAAATTGCCAAAAACTTGACCAATACATTAAAAAAATTCATATAAATCAAGTTGTTAAAAATTTTCAAACGCGTTTTTCTCGAAATGACATTCGTGTGGGTTGACATGGTATTGCTTATTTGCATCCATATATAAGTTCGCATAAAATAAAATAATAATTAAACAAAAGACCCGAATGCATTAGAAGTAATTCCTAAAAAGCTAAGCTATGTTTGGATGTTTGTCACTGAATCAGGCAAAAACGGCTGAACGGATTTAGATGAAATTTGGCACAGATATAGATTGGAACTGGTTGAAATTACCGCAGGGGAACCCACTTGGAATTATGTTTGGATGTTTGTTACTTGATAACGCATATACGGTTTAACGGGTTGAGATAAAATTTAGAACTCAGATCAGTTAGCTTGTTATCTGGATTAACACACACTCTTTATGTCGGGAAAGTTATACGGACCCTGTGGTATAATCAGGAAATATGGTCATGGACAACATCAAACAGAATGTATTAACAGAAATTCCCATTTCTCTGTGTAGGGTATTGTAAGGTCACCTCGGACAAAGTGGCGGGTAGAATAGTATCTACTTTAATATTAATATTTGTATTACCTTTGTTAGTAAAGTTATTGCAGGCGGGGGGCGGTTAAGGGTAAACATTTAAATTACCGCGAATATATTGTCATTTATTTCTCTGCTTGTGCCAGACTGCAATACGTTTACTGTTACGTTTAATTTTATAAAAGTAATATTTATATTATAGTAGATATAACAGAGCTTGTTTTAAGTTTTTCAGTAAGTACTTTTAATGCAGTCATTTTTTGTTTCATTTAATAATTTATTTTATTTTACTTTTTTTGATTATTTGATAAAATAAATAAAATCTTTAAGTAGGCTTATCTCACGCTATCGTTTAAATTACGATAGCTTTTCATAGAGTTAACTGAATTTCATGAAACGAAGATTTTACTCAAGAATATTAACATTAAAAATTAAAATATATTAAAAATTAATTTATTTATTTATTTGCTATTTTTATTAAAAAGTTTAATTTAGCAGTGACGCGTGCCTACACAGACTCATATTTCATGATTCGAATGTGTTTAATCACTTCTTGTCAGTGGCAAGCCATTTTTTTTAATAAAATCCTGGAATTTACAGAGACGTGAAATTAACAATTTTAGAGTTTTACATATCTCTCAACTTTTTGTAGTAACTCAACTCTTAACTTTTTCTTTTATGGACTAAATACTAACTACATCAAAATATGATGTTTGTGAGGCTGCTATAAGCCCCTTTTCATTTTAATGATAATAATATGAGTGAATGACGAAATTTAATAGAAAACTTATTATTTTTTCTCTTTTTTTAATTTTAAGTCGGTGTTTTTTCCTAATTTTTTCCCATAGAAAAGATTTCATTTTGGCTAACATGTAATTACTTTTGAAGTTTTAGTATATAATTAGAAATATTAAAGACAAAGAGTCATTTTTTTGGTTTTGATCGGCTTCGTGTGGCTCAATTTTATATTATTTAAATTTTAAGGAATTAATAGCTATAAAACCTACCGTTGTATGTTTCGGAGAAATTATACGGGATTTATTGATTGACCTACAAATCAAATTATAAAAATGTGTTTGTCATCGATAGTTTAAATAAATAAATAAACGCTGCACACTCTACGGCCACCATTAGGAAAGACTGGAAAATATGCTTGCAAGGTCAATACAAACATCTTATGTTCCGAACGGGTATCGAACCCGCTACCTGGGTTCGCTACCGCAGTTTGAATGTAAGCAGTCGTATTTTTATTTAATTTTAACTTAATTATACATAAAAATTAACTTTTTATACTTCAATGTGGCAAAATTCGCCAATAAAATATCCTAAAAAATTGGTACAAGGATATTATTATTCTAAATCTGAAATAGCGCATAATATCATGTAATTAATAATTATGCTTAAATCTATAGCTATGCTTAAATGTATGGCTGATCCACTAACATTTTCTTCATCAAAAAATGTCCAATACATATTTCATTCTCACAAACAATTCCAT
The DNA here is from genome assembly GCA_023373885.1 of Hestina assimilis. Taxonomy (NCBI): domain Eukaryota; kingdom Metazoa; phylum Arthropoda; class Insecta; order Lepidoptera; family Nymphalidae; genus Hestina; species Hestina assimilis. Next base: position 10,081,715 of record CM041754.1, read on the forward strand.
TTTAAAACAAATACTTCCGGGTTGGCTCCTATCCAGGTATTTTTATATTAGTATTTTACTAAGGAACCACCACGCCTTTTCCTCGAGTAAACCGTATCTGACCTTACGTTTTATAGATATATTTTTTTATTTTCCAATTAATTATTTAAAAAAAAAAATTATATATTTTATTATTATTAAAAAAATATATAATTGCTTTGACATAATTGCCACAGTAACTTTGGTACATTAAAAATACTGTGCTTTAGTAAATTAGCACATAATAAATTAGTTTATAAAAATTGGTATGTATGGAAAACGCAGTTTTTTTTCTAAAACGCTTACTCCGTTGACAAATGTCTCTGCGGTGAAATTTAGTCTATTTATTTAATGTCTTAATATAAAATAGTAAGAAATCGAATTCCAGATTGATTCGAATTGACACCCACTTTCGTGCAAAGTATCGGAATATCTTGTTATAGTTATATGCATGTTTCAAACGCGTAATATTATACATGACCTATTACAAAAATGTCATTGTTTGAAACCAAATCGTGCAATTAGCTTAAGTTTTTAAGAATGGCTCTTCTAAATCAATAAAAATCACAAAAAGTGATTGCACAAGATTCGATCGCGACACGATATTAAATTTTATATAAAGGAATTTCCAATAAACACAAATGATTACAATTAATTTCATATGTTGCAAAAAAAAACCAAACCTACGAAAATGTTAGACTCTGACTATTACCTACTCGGAAAAATTCTATGCGGTACGAAGTTCGTCATGTCAGCTTTTACCAGATAAAAGGAACCTATTGTAGGTATGTGTTAATGTGAAAAATTTATTGTTCTTATTTATAAAATCTAATATTATTCAATCACGTGTTTTATATTATGATGTAATAGTTTTTCATATATTAAACATAAACTAACGTTGCAGAATTTTGAAAACGTCACCAAAACAATTATCCATTACATAAATATATACCATAAGTCAATATTCACAAAACTACACGAGATAAAATAAATACAAAAACATATGTTAATATGAATAAATAGTATTATAATGAAAGCAAGAGACGACATAATTATAACATGAACACGTCTACCCAAGCGCCCTCGCTTAGCGCGACCGCGCCGCCGCACCGCGGCAACGGGCAGCGCGGGTCATGACGCAGCGAAACTACAAAAAATGCGGTGTTGCCGCTCTGAACATGGTATCGAACAACACGCGCCGTTGCCGCTCCGTCAGACTTGCTTTACTACATATTTCATTATATTTCTTCTTTATAGCTCGTCATTCGTCGTTTGTCTCTGAACGAGGTTTTTATCTTTGTTTGCGGCAATATAAATATAGAGCGTGAATCAGTGGTAAGCAACTTGCTAAAACGCAATAAATTTAGTATTATATTGAAAATGAAAAAGTAGTTAGGTACTATAATAATTATACACAGATTAGTCAATACTACTATACTATTTATAGACCATTAAAGTAAGTATAGGCTACTTACTACACCTACAGTGTTCAGGACTATTATTTTAGGGCCTTATAAGTAAGGTATACTTATTGACTTACACAAGTTACACCGTACACGTCTTTATATAACTTAGTGTATTTATGGTCATATACAGCTTAATGTGTTCAACAAATATTTCAGTTGAAGAAATTTGCTATTTGAAGTTCACATTTGAAGTTTTTTACAACATGTTATATTTATTAATACCATTTAAAACCATAATCAATTGTTTATAAATTTTTATTGGCGTTGGTATATAACAACAACAATTAATAATAAATAAATCGACAATTTTATTTAAAAAATTTATACCTACTTAGTAATAGATAGATAACGAGAAACTTAACAGCGGCAGAGTGATTAAATCGGTCGATGTCTAGTGCGGCGTTGCCAAGTTTACTCTTACAACATGGCCGCGCCCGCTGTGCCCGTTTCCGTGTGAAACCAACTCACTGCGTCTGTGTATAAAGGCATAGGCACTGGTAGTGGTGCGACGATGATAGCGCGAAGCGAAACGAACAGCAGGATGCGAGGGTATGGGGTGGGGGGAAGGGCAGATACCGGCTTGATGACGTCAGTCTACTTTCTGAATAACTACTTCACTTTGTTATGCTGACTACAGCCCGGTATGATATACACGCTATTCTGTATAATTATAACTAATTTTGTTGCTGTGATATGAATAAAGTATTTCAATAGCCTTTTTTCAACATCGAATATTTTATCTTACGTTATAATTATAATAAATATATATTTTAAAATAATTTACAATATTTATATTTAAACAATTGTTAATGTATACGTGCTTATAAAGTATTCATTTGTACAAACTACTTTGCTTTGAAGACTATTTGGATATTTCAATTTAAACATTGAATTTCAATAAATTCAGTTTAGTCCAAGAAATTTATTATGTGAAACAATTTCCAATGAATCGTTAGTGCCTTTCATTCGCATGCTGCATGCTAAAGTAAAACGGACGAGTTAGTTACCGTTACATTGATCTCATCAAATGTAGATAGATATATACAACTTTATTATACTTGCACAAGATCAAGTATAATAAATTTAAAACTTAGTTGTAAATTTTACTTCTTGCATTAGAAAGTTTAGAAGAAACACTTTCTTAGGGATTTCTCAAGTATTAGAATTACTCAATTGATATTAGTTTGAAATATATATTAGGTTAGTTCGAAAATATCATTATCCTTGTAAAATATTTAGAACAACTAGAATAAACAAAAGATTTGATTTGTTTTTGTGATTTAACAATGAGGTTAAATGTTATACATCAATTAAATTCTGAAGGCAGTTTATTGGTATAAATAGAGTTTATTGACCTCGAAAAAGTACATGTACTTCAACTTTCACCAAGCAATAACAAGCCATACATGTTTTGTGTAAAATAGTAAGATTCCAGCTTGTTTTGGATCTAGTGAGCTACTACGTGAATAAATTACTTAAATAAAATTATTAAAGATAAATTTATTAATAACTTTGTCTTGGCAATAAATATTAAGAAATCGTGGCCATAATTATATTAATAATGTTATTTTATGACAAACGCCTATTTTTAATGTATATATTTCCAAAACAAATAGTGGATGACGTAAAAGTCGTGCAGCGTTATTTAATTATTAAATTATATTATAGCAAATAATAGAAGAAAATAAGGCCGATATTTCTAAAAGGACCAAGTGGATAATATTTTAAAGGTACGCTTTTATTTCATTATGTAAAAAATACTGACAACTGTATTTTAGCGTTCCGTAGCTAAATGCCAGATAAGAACCGATCACCTATAATTTCATCATGTCTATCTTTCCGTCTGTCCGTATGTCACACACAGTCAATTTACCCGGAGACCATTGGCTCTATCTATGATATACGAAAATTGGTAGTAGCAGTCCATACATGTAACGGATAGAAAAAGAACAAAATTCGGCGTTTAGCAACGCGTGAGACATCTTTGAATAGGTCTATATCAATCATAAGTTTTTATTTTATTAACTTTTTTGTGTAAGCCCTAATAGTTTCTGTAATAAAAAAACTGACCAAAAAGGTAAAAAAGCCGGTATTTTGATTTGACGGATGCTCTGCTAGATATCCCTTTTTACCAAAGATTTATTAATTATTTAAATTGCTGGTACGGTTATTAATTTATTTTTGTGGTTTACTGGTTTTATATTTTTAACGTATGCTTCTTGTTTCTTTTTATTACCTTATAAACAATGCCCGTAAATACCTACCTACTGGTAAACAATCCCTTAATTTTCAACATGAATTGTTCTAAAACCACCTCAATTGACCTCAATTTTTTAAAGAAAGATTATTTCACTTCAAAATTCATTAAAAATATTACCTTACAATTGCGACAAAATATTTTTTATTAAGTTAACGTCAATGTTCACATTCAATCTTTTATTAAATAGAATAAAAGCGTCAATTCAGTTGTATGTGCTTTATTCCGTCTAAATTTATTAGTTTGAACTATTCTTTACCTTATACTTAGGGAGATGTTTATACGATACTAATCACAAGTACAATATAATTAGTTTACATAATTATTGATAATAGCAATTAGGATATTGTTGTTCATATCTACGTAAGTTGATTTATTTGCAAAATAATTCGAAAAATCAGTAAGTACGCGTATTTCGCCTTTATCTTGCAAATATTTGCGACAATACCTACATACGTATCTACTTGCTTAGAATTTCAATATACTGCGATTTAAAAGCGTGCGTGTGTATGTCTGTGTGAGTACTTATGTACGCACGTACGTTATATTATGTACTTCTCAGTCGTAAAAAATCATTAGGAACTGCGACACGACAAACAAACAGACGAAAACATACATGCAACCAAACATGATACAAAAAAACACATGAATTTAAAAAAAATATATGCTCTCTGAGATTGTTCCGCCATCGCTATTGAATATCTCGTTTAGCGCGCGAATTGTATAAATTCACTCTCATCATTATTCAATACGCCTAAATAAGTAGGTATGTCTTTAAAATTAATAGAATTGACAACAATTTTTTTTTAATCTCATAATTTATATTTATGACTTATAAAACAGTTTTAGTATGTATACTGTCTTAAAGTCTCCAAAAGGTAAAAGAGTGCGGCGCCCAAGAGTCGATTGTATAAAACAGGCCATCGCCGACTGTGCGCAACAGGGGTGAGGGGATAGGGGTTCAATCCGGTCGGGTCGGTCGGCGAGCCTGCGGCGGCGGCCCGGGTTGCTTGCGCAGGTCGATAGAGCAGGGCCGCGGGTGGGGCCGGGCCATACTGCACGGGGTGGTGCCCTCACTGTCACCACGGTAAAGTTGCATAATAATATTACAAAATCGCATGTACAAAACGTGGATGAAATTTATTCCGATAGTGAATTAGTTTAATTATTATTATATGAATCATACCTACCAGGTTAAGTTTACCAGGGTTTTTATTACGATGGATATAAAATATAAACATCGAAATTATAATTATAATTAATTCAAATCTGGATATGAAATCGATTTCCAAATTTGAATTAATTATAAATATAATTTCGATGTTTTTACCATATAAATATATACTATATAAAACAATATTTTAAAAATTTAGTGTTATAAGCAATTGATTGCTGCTTTTTTCCAAATAAATAAAATAACATCGTTTGTAAAGTATCTTGCTGATATTATATTTTAATCCCAAAACTTGTTTGGAATTCTATTATTCAGAGCATGAAGTTGTCTTCAAAACCTTTTTTTAGAATATTCTGTATCGTCGATATTTTTCGTTTTTTTTTTTTTTTAAAGATTAGCATAGCAGAAGGAAATAATTAGCATAATAAATATTCAAATGGTAAGGGTGAATGGAACTATGCTAATAGTCTTGTATAGAAATTAAAATATATTGAATAAGCAAGTAAATAATGAAAGAGACTAAAACGGGTCCAATAGTGCCTATAACAATATACCTCGCGGATATAATAAGACTTTATAAAACATCATGGCATAAATCTAGTTAACTATTACTAACTAAAAATCTTTTCCTGTATAAAATGATCACCTACACTCTACAGGTCAAAGTAGTTTAACTATTTATAATAAGTACCTATCAGGTTATAGTAAAACGTTGATGTTAATTAGTTAAGTTAATATTATACTAAAAATATTTTTCCCATGGTCTATCTATGCATATACCCAATATATACTATATTTTCTTTACTTATTATGCCGACAAAATCCTTAGACAATCTCTGTAGTGAGACGAATCAGTTTTAAAAATAATAGTAATAAAATTGTTTTTAGTATTTTATTATTAATATTGTAGTGAAAATATAAAACCTTAAAAAAATTGTTAATTTATAAATGATATTTGAGCAAGACAAAATATATAATACATATAAGTAAAACTACAATATACATTCACAACCACGTAATAAACAGACTATCTAGTAACTCCGAATTGGCCAGATACGTACAAAACATGCGGCGTTGCCGCTCTTCTCGCCGCGCTGGGCGCCACTACATTTATCCAAGGCAGAAACAGAGCCGTAAGGTGTGCCGATCGTCGTCGTCGCGTCGGTTAGTTGCCAGTTAAATGCGAGTGAATCGACTCAACTGGTTTGGTACAGAAGACCGAAACATATTTGAATTAATAAAAACAGCTATTGTAACAATTATTGTATTATGTAAAATGTGTATATAAGTATATGTTTCAATACATAAAATAGATAATAAAGTCAATTGCACAAACTAAAAAAGCTCCGTTTATTCACTTATTTTAGTAGTAAATTAAGTAAAGTGTTATACACGTAACATATTAGTCCGTTTGGTTTCGTTGAATAATAATATCAGGCTTTTTAAAAATATCAGAATCACCGGAACGTTACGCAGCTATCATGAAGCAAGGACAGTTGGTCAGCGACAACGCAAGCATTATTAATTCATTATTATATTACACTAGATCGAAAGGGGTCAGTGGATACGATGTCTCAAACGATATTCTTTATATCTTTTGAAACATCTTGCCGAGAACGTAAAGTCACGAATGGAAATAAAAAAATATTAGGTGTATTGTTATTGCCATTGCCTCAAAAATATCATTTTCTTTATACGCATATTTACTAATTAAAATTTAATCTCGACGAAAAGCAGTTTAGGACTATGCAACACAACGGGGCTGAACAACGTTTTCAATAGCAGACAAGTTCAAGATTTGAATTCGTTCAAGTTTATAATTATGTACCTATATTCTACGAATGTATTACTTACTATTACGAGATGACTATTTAAGAAAAACTGTTACATGAAAAACAAAATACACGGGAAAAGAGATAATAACATCTGTCTAATATATTTTTGCTCGGAAGGTTGACGACCCGGCACCGGTCTCCGCCTTCGCACCCATGTTGCTTTTGGAGCGCGACATTGCGAAATAGTGGCGGGGCAACAATTTACAGATTGTTGTTGTTGCAGTTTTAATACTAAACAAAATACTTTGGTGAAGCACCGTAATGCATGATTTTTTGTTCCTTACTTTCCATAATTATCATTATGATCAATCTAAGCTGACTATACCTACAATTTTAAAATCTTACAAAAACAAGCCACGACACATACGTATATTTTCAATAAAATTTATAATAATTGTCATTTTCGACAGGGTTTTATTTATTTAACACACATTTTTTTCATTTATGCTTAAATTTAAGCATATATAATTTAATACAGTAATGTTATAATTACAATTTAATTTAATAGCATTATATACTCAGACTAAATAACACTTTATATATATTATTAAACTTATTTTGGACAATTTTTGTTGGCAATTAAGAACACTGTAGAGGGCGTTGTATTGGTTTTACTGTCGGTTACTTACTATGCCTTGTCCCATAGAAGGTTGAGCCCAAACATTATGCGTTACAACACAAGCGATGAATTCCGACCCATTGCATGTGGGCGGCATTGGAAGAACAGTGGGCGCGTTTGTTATTGCCTCATAGAATTAATATTTTCAAAAGGAAAGTTTTCTCGGTTCTATGATTATATTTTGTAAATTTTTTAAAATATGATTTCATGGGCGCCTGAAGCAAACACAAACGATGAGAATAGAAAACGGGAAGTTATGTGTTAGATTGTCTAACTCAAAAATATGTCCTACATTATGGTAATATTACAATTATTTTGGTGCTCGAAGTGAGTACACCTAAATAGGCCGGTGTTTATATGTATAGCTTACGTGTTTTATATTTATGATTATGTGTGTTTTTACGATCAATTTCGATAAACACACCATGATGTCTCTACTAGTGTATGAGCATGTCTATGGCAACGTTTTTCTATCAGCCAGGTCGTAAGCTTGTTTGGCATCGTTAATGCTATATAGAAACACTAAAACTCTTATGAAATTTGGTGTTATATAAAACTTCGAATGTAAATAATTGGTTCAGGGGGGTTTTCGATGGAGTACGAAAACCTAAAAACGCTACGCTCATGGCGGTTAATTTGACGGACTGAGCTAATTAAGATCTCGATTAGAATAGAAATGAGTTAATCAGATAACCCGCAGTACCAAATGAAATGGGAAAGTTTGTGGAATCTGAAACATGTTTCTTATAAAAGGATTGTATTTGACTTTTGTATTAAAAAGTATAAGTTAAATTTAAAAATCTTTTTTAAATAACTTGTTTTTTTTTAAATTTTTATTATAATAATATGGCGTCTGGTTGTCGTTGTGGCGAATTTTGATTACTTTTAGACTTTAGTGACGCTCGCATGATTAATAAAAATCGATTAACGTAAGAATCATCGAAATCAATCCGGGAGTTTGTTATCTATATTCCACAAAGGAACAAACACACGTACATAAACTGCTTACATTATCCTCTTTTTGTCGCTCAGTAATGTAACAGTAGCGCTTGTTAAGTACTTTCTTTCCCATTTCACAAGTGCTCAACGTGCCTAAAGAAATTTCCCTCATTTAACTATGGGGAATCTTAATACTCTGTAGTTAGATTAGTCAAACCATAAGGACTTATGTTATCATAACAGTTCCATTATTTGTTATTATTCGTCATTAATCGATCTACGAGGCTGTCTAATTATTCGTAGTTCGATTGATTATACTACACGATCGAACCCGAGGCCGGAGAGATATTTTCACCTTTGCTAGGATATGATTCATAAATAAATGAACCACGCACATTAAGTGTAAAACTCGCGCAAATGGCGCAATAAGTTAAACTAAAATGGCGGCCGTCTGCGCAGATACATTCATGGTCAAAAATGTTAGCCCAATGCTTATGGTAGAGGAGCCCACGATGCTAAATGGGGATTTACTCGAGCCTTGTAGAGACCTATTGGGATGCAAAGCTTAGATGATAAGAAGAAAAAATGTTATATGATATATACCTTTACATCGGTGGGGGAAGCGGCTATAGATTTTTAAATATGTAATAAAAAAACTGTTGCATGGACATCCTCGAGCGCGTCAGATATTGATAGCATCAATGCCCTACGTATTTTTAATAATGTACGTATGTTAATCTGATCGTTTGCATGATGCGGGTGGTTGTATTTAAGGGTTGAAAATGAAAAAAAAAAAAATTAATCGAGCGCGTCAGATTTTCTAAGGGAGTGTTAAGTGCACCAAAAAAAGCTCTCATTCACTAATCTGACGATTTCAATGGGACGCAAACTGGCGGTCATTTTCATAATGTGCAAAAAAATTCGCCATTTTGAAATACTCAAGCGCGTCAGATTAAGATATATGTGGTTCATTTTTATGTTCTAAACATACTGTCTCATAATCTGACGATTATCTAGAGGGATTCGGCTGATCTGACAAAAAAATTAGAAAAACGGTTCACCTTAAAGGCCATCCCTGCAACTTCCCGCTAATTCCATTCCTGGGCGCTTAAAATTGTACTTATGATATTTTTGAGCTCAAAATATAATTTATGTGATATTTTGAGCTCTCTGAGTTCAAAGAACTAATATTAAAATTTTTAATTTTTCTTAGCGGGAAGTCAAAAAAATTTTTTCTATTCTTTTAAATCATTAAACTTAATTAATTGAAAAGATCAGGAAATAGCATGCAATTAAATAAGTGTATGCTTTTCTAGTAGAATAAATGTATTTATAAAAAAATACTTAAAAAAAGCTTAAAATAGTTTAATATTTTATATTTATTTGATTAATTAATCATCATCTTCATCCGAGGCATTATCTCGAAATAAATGTTAACACACTTGACAAAACTAATTTATATTTTAATTTATTTTTTAATAATTTATTATTAAAGAGCTAAAACAACCGTGAGCGAGTGTACTAAACCCTGCCCCCTTCATACCGCATACGGTTGAGACACAAAAACGTGTTACTGCGCAGGGTTGAAGTTACATTTAACACACTATACCACGTGTCTTTATGATCAGCTGTGATGGCGTCATGGCAGCAGAAACCAGAGTGGGGACGGAGTGAGAGAGTAATAGATAGAGAAAGAGTGAGAGAGGAATAGAAACGCGGAGAAGGAAATGTAGGCATCACGCAACTGCACGCATTTAACTTTATCGACGAATTTTTGTGATTTCGGCTTGCGGAAATCGTCAGATTATATATTTTTCATTATTCTTAAATTATTTCCTTCAAAATAAAAAAAAATTTAGCTACGCTCGAGAATGTCGAGATGACTTTTTTTTTACAACTTTTTGCCCTCCCCTTTTTTTACGTCACTCTCAAATTGTCAGATTAGTGGAATATACACTTTTAGGATGTAATTAACTCACCCTACCTTAATCTGACGCGCTCGAGAATTTCTGATGCTCAATTTTTTTACTAATCTGATCCTGTATCCTTTACGGGCGGCCTTATATATGGGCCTCATGTTTTGTGGAGGTACTTAACCGGGTACAAGGTATCCCCTGTATATTAATCTGACGCGCTTTAGTAAATCCCGAAATCCCCGCTTGGGCTCCCCTACTATTAGTGTTTGCCCGGTAAATTTAAATTTCTTAAAGGAACAAAATCGTTCATCTTATATATTTTTTTTAATAAGTGTGAAATAGGAATTAATTAAGTATATAATTTAGAATAGAATTGTGTCTTCGAAATTTAATCATTATTATTATTAATTATTAAGATACTACAATACAAACTTTTTGTTTTATAACAAATAAATAGTATAGAAAAAAATCGTTAGGTGTTATATATAACCATTTACCTTACTTAGAGATAAAAATTAACCTATGAATAGATTAATACTTGCAGAATTGTCTTAAATAATTATATATTAGAAAGTATAAAGACCTTATAAACAGCAAAACTTCAAAGGAAGCACGAGAATCAGTTATATTATTTTCTTACAAAATTACCACAAACGTTAAATAGCACTCTTCTCTCCTGTTTCCTTAAAGTTGGTTGTGGTCGATGCATTATCTTGAAATAAAATTGAATGTTCGCACACTTGACAAAAATATAAATTTTAAAGAACTGCGCGCGAATGTACACAGGATCGTGCGCAGTATGCGCGAGGCGAGAGAAGGAATTCGGCTAGCGTCGCCGCGTTACTATAGTTACGCGCGCCCCCTTCATTCCGCATGTCGATTGAGACCCATAAACGTGTTACTGCGCATGTCATGTCAATGTGTCAAGTTCATAGTTCAACTTATATTGCGCGAGTTATACAATAATCTAAACCAATATTATAAGCTGAAGACTGTTTGTTTGTACGCGCTAATTTGAAAATTCCTTTTGCATTTGATTGCACACTTCTTGAGGAAGGTTGTAGGCTATAACATCATGAACCGACACTCAGAAGCCGATACAAGAAGAAAGAAAGAGCGGGCGGGCGATAGGCGCGTTAGTTGCTGGAACAGGGCGGTGACACCTGACGGGAGCGAAGCCGCAGAGTTAGTTATTTCTACACATTCTTTATTCTTATCGTATACTTAACTTGGGCTCAAATGGTTTCCGTCCTTACGGTGTCTCCTGCGAGGGCGAACGACGGCTAAAGACGTCACCGGGAATGGAGGAAACTGTCCGAGCGCATTCTAGTCGATAGACTACCTCATGGTGTGAGAGTGACGTGACGTATGGAACAAGGGACTTCGTCCTCGTCGGTGAGGACGATATGGAGCATTGTCTATCGTGACCTGACGATAAGTCCTGGTCTTGTAGGTCTCGGTGTAGATAGTAGCCTGTCTTATCAGGGGGTTTGATTGGGAAATAGATTTATCGAAATAGATTGCGAAAAGCGCTTTAAATGTTTAGGAATAGAATCGATCGACGTAAACAAATTTTGTACAATGTCAACTTTTTTGTAAGGGACAGTTTACTCGGCTTGCCTATCATCGCATACAATCTTTCCACGACGAACGCTGCTTATTGCTAGCCTTGCGGATATGTGCTTGGAACGTCAGTCTGTTATCACCTGTCGAGTATGACCTGGGTCAAATAAAGTGATAACTCCAAGTGGACCGGATTTTCAGTAAATCCTGATGCGGGGTTTGTTGAAAAGGACCGGTTTGTCTCTGGATTGACTGATCCTCCAAGATTTGAACCATTTGCCTAGGGCACCGGCTGACGATTGGAGACGCTTGGTTAAAGTGGTAGTATATACAGAAGTAGTATATAGAGCGGTGTCATCCGCGTCTATAATTATATTTTTAGCCTCAACGATGGCCTTGATTCTAGCTAGTAAGATTCTCTCGTAAACCTTCCTGAGAAAGTATAAATTAAACTAATCGGACGATAGTTCGTGGACTGATTTCGCTTTGATTAACAGCTAGAAGGTTTAAGATTTAGATGGGGAGACGCTTCAAAGTCTTGTTTGTGATGCGATCGTAGCCTGGAGATTTTTTAACATGTCTTTTGACTATCGATTCGCCCTCCACTAGAGAAGTAAGGGCTAGCAGTTCGTCCGCTACACCGCTCTGGAGATCTTAAATTCAACTGCCGAGTCGATCTTTAAGAGGTGCTCGGGATCTATTGGTTGTATGCTTGGGGAACATGGGCTTTTATTAGTATACGACCAAACTCTTTATCTAGTTTTCGACCACATGGTCTGCTATAGTAAATTACGCCTAAAGAGGTAAATAATAAAACTATATTGCACTTTAAGTCTTCTTAATCGTATGAACGGGCAGTCTGGGTTTCGTAAATTTTATTCTTAAGCCATAAGATGTACATTTTTATATTGTCGAAAACTAACACCATGGATTGTCGTAAATTTAAGTACGAACTTTTTACTTTTTCATATATATTGTTATTATCCATAACTAGCAATTAAATAAAGGAAGACATATCACAACGAATAAAACCAGAAATACCTTACAAGCAGCATGGCTTCACTATGTTTTCAGTTGTTTTACTAACAGTTTAGCGCCGGCGATACTAGTGGCAAAATTAATTAAGATTTGTACATGTTCCGGTAATGCTAAGACACTAAGTTAGATAGGTCTGAATGAAAATCTTGTCCCTTTCTTCCCAGAAACACATACACTTCATACAGAAAGAAAGGATAGAATTCTTATTTTCTTAATATGTCTCATACGTTCCAAAAGTGATCGCTAATTGGAGGTGGTCGGGAAACCGGCGAACCTACCCTTTACGAATACATAATGTTTTTACTATTTTAATCAACAGAAATAAAAATTTTGTAGCACAGAGGCATCACAGGTCACGAGAAATAATTAAAAAAAAAGCAATACCGGTTGTACGAAAAGTCTCAGTCTCAATTGTGGATACGGCATAAGTTATGCAAAATCAAAAATAATAAAAATCAGTGTTAATGAAGTTTTATAATATTACGTAGTCATTTTTTATATTAATACAGAGATGGAAAGTTGGTGGCTGTAATACAGATTTCTTCGAAACACCTACCATAGCCACATTTACAACGAATTTTTTTTTAAGTTTAAGAGTTATACGTCTTTTGGCGCGTTTTGGAAAAAAATATTGAATATATGAAGTCGTAAACACAAACATGTACACAAACTTGGCTTATAAAGAATACATTACATAATATAAAATAATAACATATATTATATAGAAATTATAACAATTATTTTCAAATAACATAGGCTAATCGAGGGCTAGTTTTTATACAAAAATGGAATAATAATTTGTCCTTTTGTAAGTTTGTCGTTTACGACATTCGGCGTTTCTAATCCGTTCTTTCGATCATAAAGCTTTTTGTGGAATGTTGATAATAATGTTTTATAAAAAATTTACTGGAAAGATATATAAAACAAAATTCTGCTTGGCCTTACTGTAGGCGAAGTACCTATAAATTATATTATATATAGTCATACCAGACGGATAAATAGTAGCTCTAAGTATAACATGATTGATTGAATAGTTCATGATTGATTAAGCGGTGTAAGGTCCAAGCTTCATGAGATATTGTCTAGGTGGGGTAATGAAACCTAGTGTTTATGGTTATTTTACTGTCAACAAATATCAAAATGTTTGAAGACATGTTTGATGAGTAAATAAATCTAATTAATGACTTCATTTCTCTGTACTTTAGCAATTTTTTAGCAAAAACAGTACTGATTAGTTTTCATTGTAAGAAGCTAAGATTACAATTAAAATGTTCATATATGATTCATGAGACAGAGAACCTGTCAACTAACATGAACTGAATACATACATCTAGAGCATCATTCTGTACTATAGAATGGTATAAAATGTGAAGATCTAATTTACTGTCCTGTGGCATTGCCCATATTTATTACCCTGCTATGTCTTCTTTTCGAAGATGTTAAAGGAAGGCAAGTAGACAGTTCTTCAAATCATTGTTGAGATGTTCCATTTAAAGAATATAGCCATATTATGATAAATAAAATAAATTATTTATAAAGGTAATCATCAATTAGCAACCTGATCCTCTTTATACTTCAGAAATCGTTAAATGAATAAATATTATAAAAATTCACTTAGAAAATAAGAGTACATAATACATACCATCATTTATAGCTAAAAAAAAATACATAGAACTTAAAACTTAAATTCTTGGGTCAGAAGCATGGCTGTATTTTCTGGCTAGTAGTAGGAACGTCTTTCTGAAGCGCTGGGGATAGCACGCTTGATACCGGTTTGAGGCAGATGTATTTATTGACAGTACAAGCATGGGTAGATGAGTTTCTTTGTGTATGTTAATCCAGACTTAGAATATAACTATGTTATGGGGACTGTATAGTGTTTATTTTTATCTTTATTGTGTTATTGAAAAAGCCTATTACCTATCATAATCAAAATATCGCTGAACTACCTACATAGTACACAGTATCCCAATGCAAATATCTACGTATTGATTGTTACGTTTACTTGACATTGAACCATTGATCCAATCCTTTTTAAAAACAATCATTATAGAAATATTATTTTTAGGTTCACCTGCAACTTTATTCATTTTGGCACTTAAAGCAATCGGTTCCTAGATCTAGGTATTTACAGAAGAAAATTATATTCATTTTCGCAAATTAAAATAAAATAAACTAAAAAAATATTGAGCTAAATGAAAACCAAAATATTATTGGGTTACAATTAAGAAACGAGCAACACGAAAGTCTTTATTTTATTTGTCATGAGGTCTCAGTTGGCGGCGAACTACCTACTAGTAGTAATTATACGAATACGTGATATTCCGTTAAATATTTAAAATAAATAATCTGAATATCACGTAAATGTCCATTAAAATTTAAGAATTTATTATAAATGTTATTAAATAAGAACGAAGACGTTTGTAGTCGTATAACTGAAGAGGAGCACACCTGCATAAGAAATGCCATTTGTATTTCCGTTGTCGGTTTCCGTTTCAGGTTCTGACATGCAATAAATCTAGTTTATTGACGAATGTTGTATCAGTAAATATAGAACCAGTCCTATTTTGTATAATAAGAAACAATATCTTACACTTTTACATATAATAATGACGCACTGCAGTACTGCGAGGACGGAAAACACATAGCTGTAATAGGTAGGTTGTTTCAATTATTAAATTTTAAGTAATGTTCAAAATAGTTACAATATTTCTATAGTTCCAAATAGGTGATTTTCAAACAACCAAACAATTGTGGGTTGTGACCTCTGTTTTCAGTTTAATTAAAAAACATCAGACTTCAACCACATTAGACATAACTCAGTACACGCAAACATTTCGATACGGTGATCTGGTTTATTAAGATTCTTCTCTAGCAAAGGCTTCTTTGATCAAATATATACCAAGAAACTTACGTAGAGCCAATAATGAAGCTGACCTTATAAAAAACAATAAAATAACCAACGGCAAAACATCGTGTATATACAAAAAAAATGCAACATAGTGAAAGAAACTACTTTTTTATGTAGACTTATTAAAAATGTCTTCAAAACAATCGAAACATTAGACATGAAGTTGCATAAATAAAGAAATTGTATAGGGCGGTGACTTAAACATTCTCAATATAGGAGCAGTTAATTTGGACATAATTATTAAGTTGTACGGAATCAATTAGTTTTATTAATGTAAAATATATGTTAATAGAAACAAATTTGTGATGTTTTTATTTGTTTTGTTAGTGAAAATATATCCTACCGTTTAAAGTGCTCTCTTATTCGATCTTCTCGTATGTTATCGGGTAAATTTCCAACCCACAGGTGCCGAGTCTCTCTAACCATCTTGCTTCGAACTCCACATTAGGAATCATTACCCGTTCGCGTCACTACGTGGCAAAAATCAATTTTGCACACAACCGTGCTCTACACATTTTGATTAAATCACTTTCTAATACACTAACAACATCGTGTTGATAACACAAGTTGCACTTCGTGATAAAAAAACTACACTATCTTTCACTTCACGACATTCGAAATTTCTTCACAATATACACTTCACTATAAACACACTACGTAATAGAAGCGAGCGTACTCTTCGCAGCTCTCGAATTGACAGTGAAGCCAGCCTCGACGCGAGTTTGCCGATAAGCTCCGCCTTCTGACCGCTGCCGCGCAAAGTGGAGTAGGGTGACCCGCTTTAGAATAACAAAATCCCAAGTAAAACGAACTAATATCAAAAAGATTATCTTTATAATTGCAATTTATACTTTTTAATGTCTTGAGTATTCTGTTTTTTTTAAATATAAAGTAGCCTTAGGGTAATACTGTACATAATCAATACATTATTGAATAAAGTAAGTATAATTTATTAAACAATATTTTTATGGTAAAATTAAAATAAAAAAAGAATTCGTATATATATTCTTAAGGCAATTAACACAATGTATCTCACTATTCCGTTTGAGAAAATTGTAATATTGAATTAAAAAAAGTGTGGTGAATGGATAGCTATTGAGGTCCGCTGGCCAGCTTACCCCGATTTCTACCGTCTCTTTCTAATTCTTATATTGTTTTCTCACTTTAGCTTATGGCAATTGTTCCTAGTGTTGTAGCTAAATAAATATTCCCGCCATTTTCGTAAATAATTAAACCTTTTGTTTCAAAGGCTAAATAAATGAAATGTTGAAAACATTAAAATTAAATATTTATGTAAAAATCAAAAGTGTTTATATTATAGTAGTTAACAAATATAAGTATATTTAATTAAATATTTAAACAAATCCAAATAGCATGCATTTGCAACTCTTTTAAGCATAAAAAAATTAGTGATCGTATTTAGTAAATCGTTTTATTATTTATCGATCCCATTTTTTTAAATAATATTTTTCATGTATATCATTATTACAGTAAATACGTACTTAATTTTATTTTATTTGTTATAGATATGTATATAATTCTAATTTTAAGTTGTTTAGCATACAGATTGCAAGATAAGCGAATAAATTTGGGTAACAAAAGAATTGAAACCAGAAACCGACCTTATTAATTAATGCAGTAATTTTCCATTTTTATTTTTTTATTTTTTTATTTGGAAAGTATGGCAGATGACTGACTCTACTCTACCTGATGGTAAGTGGAAATAAAGTCCAAACGCGAAGGCGGCTAACAGAGTTGCTGAATGCAACCGTGTTAGCCACCCTTGCCCTGCCTACCCGCATTATGCCTCTTCACGCCTCGTTTGAAGGAGCTCAGATTGTAAGAAGGAGGGAACACGTGAGCTGGCAATGAGTTCCACTTTTTGGAAGTACGACAAAGAAAAGAATTGGCAAACTTCTTTGTTCGCTAAGGAATTGAATTCCATATGGGCTATTGTTCTATTAGGTATAAGTAGTAGTAGTAGTAGTGCCATGTTCCTCGCAGCACAAATGGGCCGACTTGACCTGACCGGAACAACTCTTACTACCCTCTCATAGAAAATCGACGTAAAGTAACAGTACAGTGGGCTTACCATTAACATTTAGTAACAACTCTATTTATTTTAGACATGTTTTATTGATGTAACTCAGTTTTTGACATGTTTTTGGTTGTATATTGTGCAATGAGGTAGTGCGCCGGAGGCCAATGCAACCATTCCCCTTTTTTTACGTTGGGCAACGCATTTACGGGAACCACTACAAGTAGTGGTAATGTGGGGCTTACCGCTCGCTAATCGAGCTAAGTGCTACCCACTAAAACTCAACGAAAGGCATTGCGCCATAGAGGGACGCCACGGTATTGCTTGCGCAATCAATAGGGAGCCCTATAGCCCCTTCCATTGAGACTAACTTTTGATGAGATTATTTCCCTCACCGTCCGACTGACGTGATTTCTTAGACAGGTTGTCTTCCTGTTCCACCAACCAGATCCAGAAGGCCCAAACCCAGCCAAGACAGCCCTTATTTTGTAAAGAGGTTAAGCAACTTATATCATCTGTTCCCTTACTTTTTTCTCATTATCATTCCTTTCCTCCTTGCCCTTGGGTTGCGCGCATGTGAAACTTCACGTTTCGCAAGCGCCGCCGCAACCTTAGACCATTTAACAACAGGACATGCCATGAGAGACAGTTTACTAACAAATATTTCATCCATTTGTTGGGGGAGGTGAAGTAACCACTACATTGAATTCTTGCACACAACCTCAAAAATATTTTGTGTCATTATAAACGCACACTTTTAGAAAACTATAACACATGTCAAACACCCACACTAATTAGTAAAATACATCAACATAACCGACTTTACGAGTGTAAGATAGAAAACGTAATAGGGAAACACCACTGTCGATAGTCTGTATCGACAATTTTATTTCTTATATTATTTTCATAGGAGCTACAAAAGTGCCGATTGAACGTCATGTAAGTGATTGCATATAAATTAAAATGAAACAAAACTGAAGTGAAAAATATGTTAATAAGTATTTACAATTAAAAAAAATTATTATTTATTTTTATAACTAATATACAGAATAATAATATAAACAGACTAATCTAACAGGACCTAGATTTTATTAGATGCACTTAAAAATTGAGACGAAACAAAGTGTAATAAGCAAATTGAGCTTGTTCGAATTGGCTCCCATCCCCTCTTTCTGTTACAGGACTGAGTCCACTTCATTTTTAAATGATAGTCTTTAGGAAATCTAAACAAAATAGGCATGCTATAAAAATGTAATAAGAAAAATTATTAACTTTTCCTATTGTTAATTTTAATTATATTAATATGTGTGTGCATATTTGATATTTATAACAATAATTTAATATAATTTATTAATATTATATAACTATACATTTCATCAAAATTTAAATAAATATATATCAATTAAAATTTAATATTAATAAAATATGTAAAATTATTAATTTAAGTACTTTTCGATACTAATTTAGATTTAAGCAGAGAAAATGCTCACAAATTAAAACTATTAAAATAATCTGTCCATTTTATAAAACATTATGTAAACTGGATAAAAAATTAAAATATTTTTTATCGTACGCAGTTACGAATAGACACCTCACTAAAAATTTTGAAATAGTCTCGGTACACATTCTTAAAATATCAATATTTTTTTCGATTAAATTTCTCATTTCCTTAATAATAGAATTTAAAATTGCAGTAAATAGTAAAAAGATGATTAAAAAGAAAGCTTAAATTGCTATTTAAATTTCGAATCTAGCATCTAAGTAGTAAGGGTCAATGTTATTAATCATAAAAAATTGTAGTCTCGTGGGGAGTGCGCATGACGTCAGATGTAGCCTCGTGGGGAGTGCGCAAAGTCATACATAGTCTCGTGGGAAGTACGTAGCTATCAATATTTAAGTATACTTTCGCAATTTTAAGCTTTGTTTCCCGAAACAAAAGGAATAAAATCGTATGAATATGTCGTAGAGAACTATTCGATTATTTCGTACTAGATTTTTGAATCGATAGTGTTATTGATGTTTAATAAATTTTAAATTTTAATAGAAATAATAATTAAACTATCATAAAAATACTTGCATATGAAGGGTTATTCCATCTTTTTGTAAATTGGATGTATTTCACCTTTTTTGCATATGTTTACAGCCCAGTTCGGCATTTTTAAGGAGCTCCGTTCCCAACGAAACTGATACTGACAATGATAAAATCGATTCCAAAACAGTTTTATAAGCGCGT
Source organism: Hestina assimilis (assembly GCA_023373885.1). NCBI lineage: Eukaryota > Metazoa > Arthropoda > Insecta > Lepidoptera > Nymphalidae > Hestina > Hestina assimilis. The sequence continues at coordinate 10,101,722 of CM041754.1, forward strand.
TAGAAAAATTTGGTCTATTACATTCCAGAGGGGAACGACCATGTGAGGCGTGTCCAGTTGTTAAATGGTCTAAGGCCGCAACCAATGAAGGTTGCAGTGACTGTTATGATATAAAAAGAAAGGTCTTCTTACTCCCTCATTTATTAATGTAAACATTTATAGTGTGTTAAAAAAGAAAATAATTTTTAATATTACATTAATTTCAAATGTTTGCATCACATAAATATCATACTTTTTTAATCAGTTGTTCCTAACAGTTAAGAAAGTGAGCCTCTTTCCCGTCTGCCATCTCTTCCATAAAAAATGTTGATGAAAAGTTGTCTAAAGGTATCGTTATTTTTCTAAGGCTGTCGATTCGATATAAATAAATATGACATTCAAAGTTTGTAAAAGTTTTACCCTCAAGAGTGTAAAATAACAATAGAGAATAAGGGATGAAAGCAAAACGTTATTCAAACGGGCAAAGCCGTGGGCAAATGCTAGTTATGTATAAGAGTGAGTGCGATTAAAGCCTACATGGCATCTTCTAAATCACTTACAGCCTTGTTCGATCATCTCATCCCTTGGAAGGACAAAACCAAATATCTAGGCTTCATACTCGACACGCACGCGATAAAGCTACATTCGTTCTGGGAAGACTGTATGCTATGTTAGGCTGGCGAAGTAAGTTCTAAGGGATAAACCTTTGCTAGCCTTCTTTTATTCTTACGTCCATGCCAGAAGAATTAATAAACTACAAATATTTCAATTAATTAAACCGTTTCTTACGCATGACCTAGGGCTTTCCCTGACACGTATGTAACGTAGATCTCTATAGAGACTTAAAATCGATTGCATCTCCAAACATTTGAAGAGCTTTTCGAAAAACTATTTCGATAAAACCTTCCATCCGAATCTTCTGATCAGACAGGCTTGTATCGATACCAACAAATGAAATCAACCAACTAAAGTCAGGCATCCTAAGTACTTCCTGGAAGAGCCTGACGATAGGATTACATTAAATTACCCTAAGACAGCACAGACTTCGCTGGCGAGGACGAGGTCTTTTGTTTCGCACGTTGCATCGTGCTCGCACCGTCGGGTGAGTCCCTTGTGTAGACTGTGCCTTTTCAGCCAGGTCTCTGTACTCACGACAAAGTTCTGTAAAGTGGGTATTTAATAATAATCTATTGCATAATAGTGGTTAATTTAACTATAGTAAAAATAATTTAAAAATTAAACAAAAACCGAGTGCACTCAGCATTGCAAAAATTTAATAAAAAACCTAATTAAATGTTAAGCCGAGAAATATTAAAATCATCCGATCTTAGATATTTTTTAAACTATACTAAGTCAAACTCGATAGTAATAAGAACATTTTTTATCGTGCTAAGTTGTTCATGAGCACCTCACTAAAATTTGGACTGATCAATGCAGTTGTTAATATTTTACTATAGTTATACAATTCTAATCTTTCTTACCATATCATTATAAGGGATATAATTATATGAATATGTCATAAATATGCATAGAAATAATATAAGAACTTATATTATTTCTATGTAAATATGTCATAGCGAATTATTCGAACATTCCATACTCGATTTTTCAATTGAATATGTTCTCGATATTTATTACATTTTATCGTTTGATAGAAAGAAGGCAATAATTATACCAAAACTAACTACAAATTAAACTCAACTCCATAATTTTATAGATTATATTGTACATATTAATAGAGTGATTTTTCATTTTTACGGAGCTCTGTTCACGGTGAAGGCGATACTGACAACGATAAAATGGATTCCAAAACAGTTTTTATAAACGCATGAGGCTTGTTGATCCATTATATTGATAGAGGGGAATGGTCAGTAAGGCGTGTCCAGTTGTTAATAAAATAGTTGTTAAAAATAGTCTGACATAACAGCTGTCTAGCCTATGTCTATGGCATAGAAGTTATATAAGAATAATTCTATGGTCTATATGGTCTATGGTTCTGCATATGCAGCTTTTATTTTGTCAGTGTTAGTGTTGTCAACTTGACACCCGTCATTTCTACCTTCTGAAATAGCACAGAGTAAGAACAACATATGAAGTTGTCAGATTAGTCCGTAGAAAGAAGATAGAAGAAACATTATCTAAAAATTGTGAGCCAATATTTTTCCTATTTTATGTGTCCTTAATGTCAAATTACCTATACAAAAGACAAATGCGTCTATATAATTGACAGTATTTGTCTATGAAAAGTAGAAGTATTAAATAAATATCTAGACTTTTATGTTGAAATGATGTTAAATAATGCAATTCTAAATTTATAATAAACTAATTGAGGGTAGAAAAAGCTTGATTTGGGTAAAGTCAAATGGGTGGTCTGATTTTTGGTCTTCTTCTTATTAGGTTTCATCATGTTTCCCCATTTCTGGAAGCCATTTTTCGTTCCAATTTGGCATTGATTTTAGCACCCATTATTCTTTTTTAGAACATCTCCATATTATGTTTTTATTAAATTTCAATTCAATTCTTAAGATAATGGCTTCAAATATGTTTTCATTACTCTGCGATAAAAAGTGACATATCACATAAGTGGTAAGAGTCTTAGTAAGTTATGACATTATATGTTTCTTTTTCGCACAAATTGCAATATTTAGTCACCTAGTCATGAAATAAATATATTTTAAGCAGTATATGAAAACAAACATCGACATCATGTTTTTAAGACCGTGGAAGACGCTTAGAACTGGCTATACGTATTGCAAATATTTTTGTTCACAGAAGCCAGACATTTCGACCAGCGACGCAATTGTTTTGAGTGATAGTTGTGTACAAAAATTGAAACAATTATGTGATGGTAACGTTTTCTTGAGATTGTGTGTTGAAAGTGGAGGCTGTTCAGGATTTCAATATAAATTCGATTTGGATGATAAAATTGTCGATGACGATAAGTAAGTAGACCTGAATAACTTTTTTATATGTCATAATGGTTGGCAAACAGGCATATGGTCTGCCTGTCGGTAAGCTGTTGCCGCAACCTAGGCACGCTTTCGATACATAAAGTATCACATGGATTACACCAACCGAATTTGAGGGAAGAGAAAAAAGAAGGGGTACAAGTTTGGGTCCCCGGAGCCTTAAATCAACGCTCAATACGCAACAGTACTGATACTATTACTTCACGTCGGTTTTCTGTGTAAGGGTAGTACTTCCTTGGTCTAGCTGGCCCATTTGTACAGGAAAGAGTAGGGCTGTATTACTTACAATAATTATTAATTAATTAGCCATTCAGATACGCCATATATTTGACTATAAATACTGTCTATCTAATAGCTTATTCATTTTGCATTTTATTTAATCTTGTTTACTGAAATGGGCAATCTGTACAAAAGTTAAACATGAGTTATTTAAATAATTCAATAATAATTAAGCAACATGCATAAAGTATTGGATGATTTGTTACTGTTCCCAACATAACAAGTAAATTTTGTTGTTGTTGGGAAGTAAAGTGTATGGATACTGACCTCATTCTAAGAATACTATTAAAAATGGGAGGAATCACTTATTGGTGTAAACACACTATATATTTTGTAATTAATAATTAGAGTTGCCTTGCAAGCATGGACTTACTATTTACAATTATACAGGCTCCTTCATAACTTCTACAACAACACAACAAAATGATGACTTATTTATTTATTAATGTAGTACATGGAAAACTTACAGCTTTAGAAACATTACATATTAACTTAATTAGATGATTGAAAGCCAGTAACAATATTTCATATATATGACTTATTAACTTTATTCAGTTATGTTGAGATATAATATATTACAATTCATAAATATATTTCATTTTTTCAGAATCTTTGAAAAGGATGGTGTTAAAGTAGTAGTGGACACAACATCTCTAGAATATATTAAAGGTTCAACAATTGATTATCAAACTGAGCTGATTCGATCTGCTTTCAGAGTTGTGCAAAATCCAAATGCAGATCTTGGATGCTCATGTGGAGCAAGTTTCTCTATAAAAATTGATTAAGAATGTCAGTGAATGAACAAATTATAATTTATGTGCATAAGGATAGTTAATTAATAAATAGATAGATATTGCTACTTATCCAATTTTGTTTTAATTTAAGGTTTTAGGTCTGTTACTTTTTTTAATTATAAACGTAAACAAAGAAACAGCAAACTTTAAAAAAAAATATTTGTTTTTGGTATGATTTTAATTTACCTCTAATTCAGAAATAGTTGATTTGCCGTATTTTTTTATACTTTTCATTATTTTTGTAACATACAGTACACTAAATTATTGCTACAAAGTAAAAGTAAAAACTACTGTTTTCTTCACAACAAATAACAACAAAATGAGGTTGAAATAACTATTTGGAGAATTCTACAAACCTTTTTAGGAGTAAGTTAATTTTTTAATGTATGTGTAATATATTTGTTGATGCTTAAGGAGCAAATATAAAAAAGAACATACTAAAAGAATGGTCTTCTTAAAAAAAATAATGATTATTACACATATATACAACAATTCAATAAATATTAAATATACATACAAATATATGGGTCAAATAAAGAATTCAATTTACTCTTTCGTCCAAGGTTCTCAATTCGACTGCTTTTTAATATTTGTTACCTCATCATCACAAAAGTACTATTAATCGTAACTAAATAGTATAAAATAAAATAATTTTTAGAAAAAAATACTGAGTTCAAAACTAAAAAGAAAAAATTAAATATTTTCAATAACAGAAGTCGATTTGGTTGGGTCGGTTTCTACATTTTAAACAAAAATAAACTGTTTGCCGTCCTTTTTTTTTTTTTTTTTTTTTTTTTTTTATGTTAGAAGTTGGCAAACAAGCATACGGCCCACCTGATGGTAAGTGGCTGCCGCAGCCTATGAGCGCTTGAAGCACCATTAGTAGGTGCCACTCACGCGTTGGCAACCTCGAGATATAAGTTCTTAAATCTCGTTCGCCCAGTAATTTCACTAGCGTACAATGCCCTTCAAACTGGAACACAGTAGTGCCTAAGCACTACTATTTGGCGGCAGAATATTGACACTGCGGTGGTACCTACCTAGCCGGCCTCTTGCAACAAAAGACCTACCACCAGTGTGACTGATTGCACTGGTGGAATAATCTCTGTTGTGACAGAGGTTATCCCAACAGCGGGCGATGGGGTCGTCACATCCCGACGCCTTTTAAAGTTATGTTGTGCAACATACATCTTAATAGTTCTAAAGTAGGCATACTCGAACATTTTTCACTTAGGTCCCTCAGATTTTGCCTGCCGATAAGATGCAACTATATACAGCAAGGAATCGCCTCTATCTTTGGCGGATAAAATATTGTTACGCTGAATCTTATTACTGAGGTATAAGGTTAAAAATAGTTTATTACCCTTTCTGTCTATTTCCTTCGTTCGCGTCGGTTCTAGAAAGATGTGTTCTCGAAAAGTGTAACATTCCGTAGACGGAACTTTTTCAAACCCGTGATTCGCACTATATAAGCGGGCCCGGCGGCGTCGCCCGAGTCATTCGTTCTGAGTACAAGTGTTACCAGTGAACAAGTGCTAATGATAATTAGTGACCTCGGCTATTCTTTTGGACTACGATTGACCTGTGTTTTGTGAAGTTCTGTTGTGTGATCTAGAAGATCTCATTAAAGTCTCATTTAGACTCATCAGGTGTATTATTCCTAATCCGCAAACCCCATTCCGTAACAATATGTACATGTCGAATAACTTCTTTTACGACATGCGAGTTTCCTCACGATATTTTTACTCACCGCTAGGCACGAGATAAATTCCAAACATGAAAGCACTTGGAAACTCAGAGGTGCATGCCCGGATTTGAACTAGTGACCTTAACGTTTTCTTTCCGCTGGGCTACCTCGGATTGTGCTTGTCATTGCTCCACCCTACTCCTAATATGTTTTCAGATTTCTGTGTATTATGTTTATTTGCATGCTTCATTTTGGAACAAGATCATTCACAAAGGTATCTCGGAGCAAACAACGACGCAAAATTTGGTAATATTTTTTAACAGTCACATAGAACGGGCACTGTTCAATTGAGCGTATCTACTACCTATTTTTTTTATTTAAAATATAAATTAGTAAAAAATTTAAACCAATTGTGAAATACTCGTAGACTCTATAGGTATACTAGGTAACATGGATTTTGAAATATTTTTGCTAAGTTAAAGGTGTAGGAAATTAGTTCGTTCTACCGTATCTAGTCCAATAAATCGATGCTTACCTTTTTTTATGTTTTTCTTATAAATATCGTTAATATCGATCTATTATCTTATACCTATTTGAAGATCGAGTAAACCTGACTGTAGCAAAACAGATAAAAAATATTCATTGTAATTATATTTTTCACTTTGCTAAGGGTATATATTTAATTAACTGAACGGAATATACAAGTAATTCTGAAGTCGACGCAGATGAAGTCATAGGTAATTTTAGTACATTAAATAAATCACAAACTTACTGAATACATTTTTATTTTGTACACCACGATGGTGGTAATGGTAACGTCACACGTGTTGGCTACTCCATAAAAACTTTAAATCTTACTTGAAGAATCAGATTCTCTAATCTAATCTTATGCTAAAACCTCAGCAGAATTGCACAGGCGAAGCGTTCGTGGGAGGCCTCCATTTGCTTTCCAATTTGTGGCTGTAAACTATGTACGTGAGTTCAACAGTCGCACATTACAGCGAGTAGTTCTTGAGTAAAAGTGAGCTTGGAAAACAACCTATTAAGTATACAATGATAAAACACACAATTATTATTTTTTTTGTTATCAAGTCAATGGTTCAATGTTTAAATGTAACTGCAATAAATTTTATTATATCAATTTAACTACAAAATCTAGACTATCAATGTTTTGAATTACTATCAAAAAAGTTGACCTGGATGATCTCTAGATTTCGTGTCTTAAAAGACAGCAGTAGGTACATTCTGTGTATTATTACTTAGATGATAAATTATTTATTTTGAGTTCTTAATAAAATTATATTGCTAAAAGCACGATAAAGATTCATACTGTGACTTAATGGGAAATTAAAATAAAACTTACGGTTACCTTATATTTAGATACAAATGTATTTAATAAATGTAATTGTAAAAAATGTTCATATTTTATGATATTTCTATTCTTATCTAAACAAAAAAAAGAGAAATATGTCATTATCCATTTTCACTTAAATATTTACTGTGATGCTTTAAAAGTCGCCCAAACATTCTCAAGTTTGGCAGACGGTAACTTGATCATGGTTTCATTCATATTAGAGGAATTGCCAGCAGATCTGAAATAATTAAAAAATATTATAATATTTTTTCATGATAGTTAAATAAAATTATACAATTAGCAATTCTACATTTAACATAAATCTATTGTCAAAGAATAGAAGATATAAATAACTTAGGTACTAAAACGAACAAACAAATTATTAATTAAACTTGACAATCATTTTAATTCAAATACTTTTAGCTTTTTTGACTTCTGTAAATTCATCCGTTTAAAAGAAATACAAGCATATCATATAGATAGGTCTTCGCTTATCTCAAAAGTGGTCGTTGTAATCAAAAGGCCTAAATGTAACGCTAAATCTAATATAACATTTTTAACTTTGTATGTACTTACTGCTGCAATTCCGCATTGAAAGTAAAAGCATCGTTGATTTTCTTTACATTGTGAGGCGAGTAACGATTGTATAATCCCCAAATGCTGTTCATCAGTTTGCTGTTGTATTTTAATGGACTTAGTTCCATCACTGTAAGTAAAGGTAAAAATATACTATAATTAGTCGTTAATTTGATTTATATGGGTACATTGCTTATTAAAATAAAGTACGACAAATTAAAAAAATATATGGTGGGTAGGTACTAAAGTCTGCTGCTTCGTTTCTTATGTCTACGAGCACTATTAATAATTATTATAATTTAATTTATTACGCCTGCAGAAAAGTATATGGCAAAAGCAATTTTATACACGAAATAATCAATTTTATATATTTATGGTAGGAACAAGTAACTACGTTATTTTCAGTTTCTAATAATCCATACCAGTATTATTATTATAATATATAACTTAATGAAATTGTGGGCACATATTGTAAGAAAACGTGGCTATTACTTAATGCAGTCTTATTGGAGGGAAAAATGTAAATATTTATGTTCCTTACGTTTAGTCGGGAAATATTTAGTTGATTCCACTCCCTTCTTTATATTAGAAATTTTCATGTCCCGCTGAGTTTCGCGAATGCGACCGGCAGAAAAAGCAGATGGAGGAATTGATGCCATATTGTCTTGACACGCTGAAATTAAAAAGTTTCACTAATAAAATACCAGTGTCGACAATATTTTATGTTGGTATATATATTTTGCGAGCATTAATAGAAAACTTCCCATCCAAAGATTATTGAAATCAGAGATGAATTCTTTGTTTGTGATTTGATCCAGTACTTAGACCGAAGAAATCGAAAGAGAAAGAGAAATCGTTTTTGAGATGTCACGGCAATCGCACGGTATGCGCCATTTTAAGTTTAGAACAAAATAGTTTTTAGGTACTCGCAGGTTCCACGAGCATTGTTTACTACAACCCTTTTTCAAGTAGGTTTATATTTTCTATTTATAAAGAAATAGCTTTCCCTTACCCTTGCACACCTTGAAGGAAATGATATTAGTTTGAATATTTCTGAAGGCTTCAATCTTTACAAAGCCTGAGGTAAGGCTCTTGTAGATACCGGTGGTAGAGAACAAATAAGAAGCGCCAGACAGCACCATGAAATCTCGAATTTTCAGATCAAGAAACAAAAAACAAAACAAATCGTAGCCACAGAGCAAGTTGCACAAAGGAAAGCGAACCGAACCAAGTCCGAGTTGGTACTGTATAAAATATCTGCGAAGATTCAGAAAGGGTCGCTTCTCGGTGTTATCGGCGTCTAGCGGTATAATAGGTCATTTCGATAACGACAAATATACGTTCACACAATCGCATACTTATTTGTTATATGTTAACATAACTATACATTACAGCATTTATAGGTTCAAATTCATATTTACTTTGAATAATAGTAATTTCTTAGTCACAAGCTAAATTATTAATTGTCTATAAAAATTCACTAAATATTGTATTTAAATGGAGAATCTTATTAAAATCCACAGCATATAAGTAATGAATATTTATATCTCATTGAATTTCTTGACCCGAAGGTCCCTGATCTAATTTGGTTTCGACTTGGAGATAAGTTGGAAGTGGAGACCGTCCTCGTCTGTTAATAAATTATCTTAAATGTTTGATATTTATAATACATTTATTGCTTGTAAAATATTATTTATTTAAGAAACTTTACCAAAAATAATCTTTTACATTGTTACACTTTAACAATGTCTTAATTTTATCAAGGGAGTGGGGATACGATGTGTAGGGGAACATGTTAGTTTCCTTACATGTTCTATTGGCTTTGTTATTTATTAAACTAGTCTCTTTGAGAGGAGTATTTAATTTATGACTGGTGAGTGAACTTTATCAAGTCTAATAAGATACAGTCGCATTTAAAAGTATATTTCAGTTACAATTATTGGTGTTTAATTATTAAAAATATTTTATTTATAAGTAGGTGTTTTGATTTTAGTATATTCTAACAGTTACATTTTATTTATAAAATTATTAAAATATTTTTTTCCAAATTTTTCGCTAAAATGACAAAAAATTAAATATATTTATTTCTAAAATGTTTTGTTCAATGATGCATATATTAAAATATTAAAAAGATGACGTATATATTGATCAATATATTATGAATTGAAATGATGACGTCAATAAGCTATGAATGCGTCAAAACTTCAACTATACTTAATGCTTGAACTGTGTATTGACCTTACGTATTGGTTGCATCACGCGAATACGGAAGGAATAAAATTAAAACAATGGGCCATGGGTAATTACAAGAAAGAGGAGTGAGGCTGAGCTATTCGTCAGACAGGCACACTTAGTAAATGCTTAAATTATGTAATTTTAATTCAACATATTATAAAGAGAGTAAAATTTCTTCGTTGAATGTCAGGACACAGTTATAACAGTGCTAAAAACTGTGCTTTTCATCGAGGTATATACTTACTTCATTTATGATATACTTCACCATTTAAGCATTATTGACTAGCTGATGATAGGATTACATTAGAAAATGCCCCTTACACAGCACAGACACGCACACAACACCGTCCTCGCCGGCGAGGACGAGGTTCTTTGTTTCGCACGTCGCGTCGTGCGCACTCCGTCGGGTGAGTCTATCGTATAGAATGCGCTCGGAGCGCTGCCTCCATCTCCGATGACATCCTTAGCCGTGGTTCGGCTTCGCAGGAGGCACCCTAAGGACGGAATCAAATTTGAGCCCCCGTGAGGGCTGCCCCTTTATCACGGCTGAGTCTCTGTACTCGGCCCCTCGCCCGGTGACGCTGTCAAGGCCAGTAGGGCCAACAGCAATACACATTCCGAAAAAAACTATTGACTATTCTTTTTTAAATTATCTTATTTATCTTTTATGCTTTCAAGGACCCTACGGCAATTTTTATACATAAAAAAAATAATGAAACTTAATATAAGAATTTTTTTTTCTTTGAAAACTGAATGAATGGCTTCTTCTTCTGCAGCAAAAATATATTGATATAAGCTGCGTTTTCCCAAGGTGTAACACCGGACAAGATACATAATATTATAGAATATATTTTACTTAACTTTAAAATAAACAAGTACAACTGTGGCATTTAAATTGGCAAAGTACATTTGTTATAATCTACCCTGAGAATAATTAGGCTTACTATAATATTACGAACACAAACGAATAAAGTCGCTAGTATGAGTTAGCCATTATAAGGAAAAACTTTTTACTTAGAATTCTCTCATTTCACCATGAGAATATATTTAGGCTAATTATAATATTATGACAACAAATAAAGAAGGTCGCTTTTCGCTAGTGTGAGTTAACAAAGATAACTTTTTAATGATGTACTTACGTTTATATGTATTTAAGATTATTACAAGTATTTGATAACGAAAAAATATTTCCAGGTTAAAGAAATGTTTTATGGTCTCAGATAAGGAATTCTAATTAATGTAATTGCTTTGGTATAGTAATTTACAAAAATATTCCGCTAAAACGTTTGATATAAAAAAACAACATATTTTATAATTAAAGATTCAATTTATTTCGGCGCTTAACATCTACATATAATTGTACATTATAAATAATAATTTCTTTATAATACTGCGCACTGATATACAATTTTCAAAACAATAATTTATATATCTGTCAACAGTTAAAATAAATCAGTGGCTTTAATTCAATATAAATTTTAATAAAATGAGGTAGCACTAACAAGTTATTTATTTATCATGAGAAGGTACTGTAAAGTGTGTCTGTGTTATTCTAACTTAAGTACCCAAGTGCTGCTGATTCTAAACGTTCGATGACATTAAAATTATAATTAAAAATGCTGCTCAATAAAAATTATTTACATTTGTAGATTAAGTTTATTAGAAATTATAATTTTAATTCAATATTGTAATTTAAAAATTAACTTTTCTATAATGCATCTGGCAAGAATGTATACGTATATACAAATAATATCGATGTTATATTATGTATATATGTGATTTTAGATTTATATATTATAGCTTTTTAATGTTTTTTTTTTTTATTTGTTATTATGCTTAAATGCTACGCTACAATAAATAATGAAATAAATAATGGCATGAACGATCTGTGCCGAGACGCGCTGGAAAATACTGCTTAGCTCAGTCAGCACTCACTTTCAGAGATTACCTACAAAAAAAATAGAATATTAAATTTGTTATTATGCTTAATGGGCTTACCAGACACTTCAAATCATCGAGCGAAATGCAGCAGTATGATTGATTAAGCCGTGTCAAGTTTAGGCATACCGCGTCACTATAATTTCAAAGTTACTGTCACGTGCTGACTATAAACTAAGGACAGGTCGTTCCATTCAGTAAAAACGTCCAAAGATTCGCTGCACTCCTTATAAATTCATCGAAACCAAGTTAGTCAAACATTAACTTTATTTGATTATAATAATAATAATATATAATAAAAAACACTACACACTCAACAGCCTCCATTAGGATAGCTATATCCTGTGTCGGGGGTCCGGAAACATATACAATGACACGGACAAATACACCCAGACTGGAACGCATGGTCAATACAAACATCTGCTCCGTGCGGGAATCAAGCCCGCGATCTGTGGCGCTCAAGGCAGGTTCGCTACCGCTGCACCACAACGTCGTCAACTGATATATGAAAATTTATACTTGTGCGAATCTTAATTGTACGATACAGTGTCGCCCCACTTTAACAGTAGACTAAAGCAACGCGGATAAGACTACTTGGAAAAGAATATAAGTATTCAATTAAATTTCGATATAGGTACCAGAATTGTCAGTCCAGCAAGTGAAGTATAGTTCCTTAAATGTAAGTTGAACCAAAATGGCCGCTTCTGCGCAGGTACAATGATGGACAAAAATGTTAAACAAAAGTATTGATTTCGTCTTATTTAAATAGATTTTTATAAAGTGGGAAAACGGAATTAAGTATATAACTATCCATACTTATTATTTCTTCTAAATTCAATTAATTATTTATTAATTTTCGTTATTAATTACTTAAATAGAATAAAACAAATAAATAGTATAGAAAAAATAACTATAAACGTCAAATACCATCCTTCTCTCCCGTCTCCTTAAAATTGGTTGTAGTCGAGGCTTTATCTCGAAATAAATGTTCACACTATTGACAGACAAAACTAATTTATATTTTAATTTAATTTGTAATAATTTATTATTAAAGACCTAAAGCAACCGTGAGCGAGTGTACTCAATGCGGCCCCCTTCATACCGCATACGGTTGAGACCCAAAACGTGTTACTGCGCATGGTTCAACTTACATTTAACAGACTATAAATAAATAAATAATAAATAAACGCTACACACTCAACGGCCCCCATTAGTATAGTAATATCCTGTGTCGGGGTCCGGAAACATTCACAATGACAAGGACAAATACACCCAGACCGGAAAATATGCTTGCATGGTCAATACAAACATATTATGCTCCGAGCGGGAATCGAACCCGCGACCTGTGGCGTTTAAGGCAGGTTCGCTACCGCTGCGCCACAACGTCGTCAAAGTATAAGTGGACTTGATTGCTTTGAATGTTTTTGCAATCTTTTGGCGACGCCCTCGAGGCCCTCACCTATCGCGGCCGCGTCGCTAGTAGGTGCGTATGACGGGCGGCACGGTCTTGCACTCCTGCTGGTCGAGCGTGCCGTCGATGACGGGCCGGTACGAGAGGCGTGTGGCGCCGCTGGCGGGGTCGGTGTCCGCCAGCGTGTGCTTCCGCCAGTGCTGCTCGAACGGTAGCTTCGTCTGGAATAGAGACAATTTATTTATTAATAAATAAAAAGAACTTACAAGTTGGCAAACAAGCATACGGCCCACATGATGGTAAGTGGTTGCCGTAGCCTATGAGCGCTTGCAGCATCATTAGTAGGTGCCACTCACGCGTTGCCAACCTCGAGATATTGGTTCTTAAATCTCCTCTGCCCAGTAATTTTACTAGCGTACAGTGACCTTCAAACCGGAACACAGTAATGGCTAAGCACTCACTACTATTTGGCGGCAGAATATTTGACACTGCATTGGTACCTACCTAGGCGGCCTCTTGCGACAAAAGACCTACCTACCACCAGTGCATGTGCAGTGGTAATGGAAAATCTTTCAAATAACTCCTGAATTGCATATATCAGCATCGATCAAGATATAGAAAATAGCAATTATGTATGAAGATGCCAACGCATCAATTCCCATTTCCGTATCGATTCGAATTTTGCATTTTTCTGTTTTAAATGGCTATAAGTGTAACGCTCGATATAACACGTTACAGTACTAAAGAGCTGTGGAAGTGTGCTGAAGGATGCTGATGCTTGAAGTTTAAGCGTGGTTAGGGATGCTTAAGAATGCAATGCTCATAAGTACCTCTAAAACAATTCAGCTAAATGCTGGTCGATGCTAATAAATGCAATTCAGCCATAACACTAAAACGTGAAGAATTCTTAACTATTGTAGATATCGTTTTCTTTTATTTAATTATTAATTTTAAATAATTCAAACTTTACTTCTAAAATAATAGAGTCTTTTCAGAAAAAACATAGTAAGCAATGTTTGGAAAAGTCAATTTGTGAGTTTGCCAAAAGGAGTTAAAAACAATATATAAATCAATTAGTAGTTATTAAATAAAATTTCATGAATAAGTCACGAAAATATATATTTTAAAATCAGTAAGTATAAAAAAAAACTTCTGTATAAAATGTTCTTACTTAAGGCTCAATATAATATCATACAAAGCTTTAATGTAATGAATAATACCTGTCCCTCCAAAGACTTGGAGTAGTCGTATTCATCGCGGCGGGTCTTGAAGTCCTCGCGGGCGTGCGCGCCGCGGGACTCCTCCCTCGCCAGCGCGCCCTCCACGATCTGCACCGAGTTGATGAGCAGGTTCTGCAGCTCCAGGGTCTCCACCAGGTCGCTGTTCCAGATCAGGGAACGGTCTGATACTTTCACGTCCTTCATTTGTTTGTAGATTTCGTGAATCTGTTGCTGGCCTGTTTGGATGTAAAATTTCTGATATGAAATTATTATATACATCTACATTTCTCAGTAACAAGTTATTAATAAATGTAAACCTGTGCTTTACTAGTGGCTAAGCATAGGACTTTCCTCCTGTTAATGACTATTCCTTTCTACTAAGATGTTTGGATTAAAGTTCTTAATCCTATGATTTTAGTATATAAATAAACTTTAATCCAAACGCTGCTCTACTACTTATTAGCGAATAATAATAATAATAATAAGCGCAGCACACTCAACGGCCCCTATTAGGATAGTAATATCCTGTGTCGGGGGTCCGGAAACATTCACAATGACAAGGACAAATACACCCAGACCGGAAAATATGCTTGCATGGTCAATACAAACATATTATGCTCCGAGCGGGAATCGAACCCGCGACCTGTGGCGCTTAAGGCAGGTTCGCTACCGCTGCGCCACAACGTCGTCAATATAAAACATAAATATATAATAAACATTCTTTATGATTTTTTTCATTACCATAAAGCTCGAGGCGAATTCGTAAACCAAATGAGACGTTGAATACCTTTAAACTTGAGAATTTGTCTTCTTTATAATCAACTTACTTCCTGTATCTCAGTTAGAATGATACGATTAAGAATCTCCTTCTTCTTTCTAGCATTATTCTCCATATTTACCCAGAGTCTGCTTGTACTCCTATCCTGATATAGCGGGTTACTAGTTTTTACACAAAGCGATTGCCATTTGACCTCCGCAACCCAAACTACGAACCAGTAACTTATTGGATAAGAGCAAATTACCTATCGAGAGATAACAAGGCACAACGCCCAGACCGAAACACTTATACAACAAACATCTGCTCCGAGCGGGAATCAAACCCGCGACCGTCGAGGCTCAAAGCCTGCCAGAACTGTCGTCACTATCAAAAATACAAAAATTAACAAAAAGTTGACGAAAACCCATTTATCTAAAAATGTCCATAAGGTTTATTTATAGCTTTATATTTCTAAAAGCAAACTATATTAATATTAAAACACAAAAAATTATGTCCTTTCTCACCTTCTTCCAAAGTACTCTTCTGTCGGAATACAGCGGCATTCTTCTGCATGCATTTCTGCATACGCAAACGAAGATCCGCTGTTGAAATGCTGCCATTCGCATATCGAAGGCTGTCTAAGTTAGCGATACTTTCTTGTCCGGTCGTTCAGAACAAAATTTGAAATGAAAAATGAAACTAGTAATGTTCCTGGTTCTGCTTGCGTTAATAGATTTTTTTAATATACTCCACTACAAAAACAATGTAAAAATATAATAATTGCAATTTTCTCGATATGAACACATCATGCGTTGTGTTATTTACTGCTCTGTTATAGTAATAATGTAGATAATAACTAAATAATAAAACTAATACTAAAATATGCCCAGAAACCCAAAAAGGTTTTCCAAATATAAGAAAACCACAACAACCTATTTAGGTTACAACTATAGTTATTTTAATGCTATAACAATTTGTTGTTTAAAAGAGGCTAAGAAACAAAAGTATGTCTTAATCATATATATGTCGGAGTTGGATGTTAAACGAGCTTTTCTTTAATAATTTTACTGATGTTTGTTCATTTTAAATCATAAATTAACTTAATTTGATTTGTTATCACCTTTTAATATTGTATAAGTTTTTATTAAGTTGTTATATTACTGGCCATATCGAGTAGAGGGAAACCTCTAGTGGGGTTAGAGACACCATCTGAACAGTCAGTGGGAATGAGAAGAGAAACAAAAGTTATGTTGTTTTAAGGGAATAAGATATATTGTGAAATTGTGGTTGGATCGAGTTGGATCACTCTTAGATTGTTGGAACGGGAAGTCAGATCGGTGCGCCGAACCCACTGCTCGAATATATGATATGATATTATGATTTGTTAAAAGGAGTAAATCCACAATAAATATTGTACAGCTTGTTTTGTGCTTGCATTTTACCCACACTACGCCCACAAGAGTTGTAATCACTGATGACGATGTCTATGAGAATCTCCATTCTCCGACATCAGAAGTGGGATCGGTGCTAGCACAAAACACGGATAAATCAATGGATAATAACGACGGTTGGCGTGGTTTACTTGAGGCGCAGCAGAAACTCCTAATGTCGCCGTTCTTGAAGTTTTCAACTGAAATTAATCGGAAGAGAGACAAATGGACTGAAATTCATTCGAAGACACTTATGTCATGATCACATACCTGGTCGTGATCATCGCAGAAATTTTGGTTATATCCAACATGTCTATTTACTAAGCTCAAAATGGTAAGAGAGAGGACATCTGAACGGTTGGTAAAATATGCTGCAGGAATGCAACATACAAATCTGATAATGCCATCGCGACATAAAGAAATGAAATGAGGTAAATTCTTAATTATTTAAAATGAGTCGAGTGCCGTGAAAGGGTTATGATTTGTCTGAATCGCAGTTCACAAACTTGGTTAGTTTTACTTCGGTTGGCTTTTTAGTTTTTGTTAATGTGTCAATCATATTCGCTCAATTATGCGAAAATTTTTGTTGTACTTCATACGGATATTTAATATATGACACCGTTGTGGCGTTGTGGGTAGCGAACTGGCGAGTGTGGGCCTTAAGCCTCGACGGTTGCGGGTTCGATTCCCGCTCGGAGCAGATGTTTGTATTAATCGTACAGGCATGTTTTCCGGTCTGGTTGTGTTTGTCCTTGTCATTGTGAATGTTTCCGGACCCCGACACAGGATATAATTATCCTAATGGGGGCCGTTGAGTGTGTAGCGTTTATTTATTTATTATTTATATTGCTACATATGTAAGACGGATACTGCGAGATTAATAGAGACACTGTGATATTATAATTTAAGTGACAAAATAATATTATAGTGACAAAACGTCAATTCATTAATAGACGAATATTCGATTACGAACGAAGTAATGTTTATTGGTATCCTTAGTAACCATGTATTTCAAAAGGAAAATAAATAAATCGATAAAAATTTTGTCACGAAATAATTTTTAACTCATTAATTGACGACTGAATGAATAGTTCAACGATAATATTAATGAAATTAATTAACGAAAGTATTAATGCTACAAATGTTGCCGTGAGTAGAATATCTGGAGCATTTTTGAATGTTTTGGTGAAAGAGATAATATTTTAGTGTGTGTAGTAAATTCCATGAATCCTTTGTTTGCATAGAAATATTGCTGCTGTGGCTGACGTACGAGTTGGCGCCTACCACTGTGAGATGGTGCACCTTTGCGGTGCTGGCGCATCTGTGCTGTGATGGGGCAGCTCTGCGGTGATGGCGCAGCTCTGCGGTGATGGCGCAACTCTATGGGCTGAGGCACTGCAACGGGCTGTAATCACCAGTCCGGCGATTGTGGACTTTGACATTAATTGCCAAATTTTATAATATGATGACTTAGTATTATACAACCACAGTTGTTTTTAGTTGTGTGAGTCGTTGGAATCTTAGACCATTTAAAATAGGAGGGGGCGCGCCATGAATCACAATTTACTAACGAATATATCTGCCAATTTTTTTTTTGAGGAAGCGCGAGGTAACCACTACATTGAATTATTGCACACGGCCTCAAATATATTTTGTGTCATTATAGGCGCATACTTGTGAACGACTACAACACATGTCAAGTGCACCCACAATAACACGTAAAGTACATCAACATAACCGATTTTACGAGTCTCAGATGGAAGATGTAGTAGGGAAACACCACTGTCGATAATCTGTGCCGACAATAATAAAATCGATTCCAAAACAGTTTTTATAAACGTACTTATTGATCCATTACACGACCGGAGGGGAATGGTCAATGGGTCGTGTCCAGTTGTTTAAAGATCTAAGGTTTGAATAGACCTAAGTAAAGCCTAGTCCGTTGCGCTTAGTTGTGTTGTGATAATTGTTTACAGCATGATCAATGATTAACATTTTCATAAAATATCTTTTTTGTACAGGTTATGATGATGATCAAGAGGCAGTCTTAAGTGTTAGTAAGAGTAACACTGCTGGTCCGTCTGTGGCGTATAATAAATAAGCCTAGCGTTGATTTGGTTGTATAAAGAGAGAGAGACTAGTTACAATGCTTTGATGGTGTTAAGAGATCCCATCCAGCGCAGAAATAGTTCCGAAATTTCGGCCGCGAAGATGTAACCATGTCGGGAGGCCGATGATTTTTGTTTGATGAAACTGCCGAGCCCGGCTAGCAACCGCAAATATTTGTTTGCTGGAATGATATACAGGGAGTAAATTTTTGTCTTATTTGTACTAAGCCCATGAAGGGTTCAGCCACGTAGTTGACCTTTAGATAAAGGTGGTATTGATAATAAATGTGTGTCTGAGTGATGAGTTGGCCTGTAGATGGCTACATGACGAGTTGGGCTAGTTAGTTAAAAGGGCGAGTTGGCTTGTAGATGGCTACGTGACGAGTTGGTCGCTTGAGCAAAAGCTATGTGATAACTGGTTTTAGATGAAGCTAACTGTTACTTGGTCAGGAGTGGCCGAACTATGTAAGCCAAACCATGTTCCTTATTTTTCAGATAACAATGTGCGCTCTCGTCCCTCAACATCACACGTGGACTCATGAGATGTCAGGAATGCCGTGTCGGAGGAGATAGCGAAGATGGCCTCGTCCCCTAACATCACACGTGGACGTGTGAGACGTCAGGAAGGCCGTGTCGGAGTTGGATGTTAAACGAGCTTTTCTTTAATAATTTTACTGATGTTTGTTCATTTTAAATCATAAATTAACTTAATTTGATTTGTTATCACCTTTTAATATTGTATAAGTTTTTATTAAGTTGTTATATTACTGGCCATATCAGTAGAGGGGAAACCTCTAGTGGGGTCGAGACACCATCTGAACGCGGTCAGTGGGAATGAGAAGAGAAACAAAAGTTATGTTGTTTTACGGGAATAAGATATATTGTGAAATTGTGGTTGGATCGAGTTGGATCACTCTTAGATTGTTGGAACGGGAAGTCAGATCGGTGCGCCGAACCCACTGCTCGAATATATGATATGATACTATGATTTGTTAAAAGGAGTAAATCCACAATAAATATTGTACAGCTTGTTTTGTGCTTGCATTTTACCCACACTACGCCCACAAGAGTTGTAACCACTGATGACGATGTCTATGAGAATCTCCATTCTCCGACATATATATAAGATTACATACTTTTTATCGCGGAAAAATATTGGGTTGCTGTAGGGATATCAAAAAAAGTATGTCTTAATCGAGGTTATAAGTTTTGTATGCAAAATTGAACCTAAATTCATTCGGTACATTTCGTACAAGATGAACTAACGTCCCTCCATCCGTTCTAACTTTTATAATATTAGTAGGACTTTTTAATGCTACACAACGGCCCCCATTGGTATAGTTATTTCCTGTGCCCGGGGTCTGGAAACATACGGAAACGGATATCGACAAGGACAAAGACACCTAGACCGGAACACATGCCTGAATGGTCAATACACATCTGGTCCGAGCGGGAATCGAACCCGCGACCTGTGCCGCTTACGGCAGATTCGCTACCAATGCACAACAACGTCAACAAATATTATACTTAATTATCATAAATATTTTGTCATAAATCAAAAATATTATGTAGTTATACTTCTAATGTATTTGCTTTCATCGGAAGTAAACCTATCAACATAAATTATTATGCTTTCTCATCAAGAGGTCAAAGCATAGTAAAGGTCGTTACGTCTGTTTTAATGATACCCTGTGGTTTCCAAGAGACGAGGTAATTAGGAACATAATGTACTCACTGATAACTCTCACACGAAAGGTCAACTTGCGATTCTACACGCGCCATTATGATCTTGCCTACTGTATATTACATACTTATAATTTATTCGAGAATAAATGGACGCAAATAAGCAATACCATGTCAACCCACAAAACTGAAAAAAACTGAGTTATATACGCAGAAGTGTTGGTAAATCGCTGAAGAACATTTTTCTATAATATTTGTAGGGTTTTAAGCTTTAAAACTTCTAAAAAGCCATTTTTTCAATCATGCAATTTATGTATTTTTAAACGTTTTGGGTTATATTATATACGAAATATGCAGTTTGTATTCTTATTTTTTGTGAAAATAAGTAAAATAACTTACATAAATCCGAAATTGCCAAAAACTTGACCAATACATCAAAAAATTCATATAAAGCAAGTTGTTCAAAATTTTCAAACGCGTTTTTCTCGAAATCACATTCCTGTGGGTTGACATGGTATTGCTTATTTGCGTCCAAATATTTTTAATGTCAACATAACAGAAAAAAAATGTTTAATTTTATGTCCGTCTGTTTGTACCGGCTAATTTCCGAAACCGTTGGACCTTTTTGACGAGACTTTAACTGGAAGATAGGTTATGGTTATATAAGAAATAACTAAGACAAGTATTGTTTTAGAAATTAGGGTTCCGGCACTAAGCAACAATTGCGTAGACCACGCGAGTGGTGCCGCAGGCGCACTAGATTAGTACAATAATAAATAAACGCTACACACTCAACGGCTACCATTAGGATATAGTTATATCCTGTGTAGTGGTCCGGAAATATTCACAATGACGAGGACAAATACACTCAGAACAGAAAACATCCCTCTATGGTCAATACAAACATATTTTCCGAGCGGGTATCGAACTCGCAACCTATGGCACTTAAGGCAGGTTCGCTACCGCTGCGGCACGACGTCGTCAAATACAACAACAATGTAAAATAATATTATAAAAAAACGTTTATTACGATTTCGCTATCGCAATTAGTGGATTCGTTTTTTTATTTACCAATTTTAATTAGTTGTTTTATATCCCCTTAAAAAACAATTTAAAATTTTCCACTTCTTTCTAAGATAAGATAAAGCAGACGTAACACATCACTGTTACTAAATTACATATATTTTAGGCAAAATAAAAATAGATATTATCTTATAGGTCAATGAAATGTAATTTTTATGATACTTAATACTCATACATAATACATTTATAGCTTAACTAGTGGCTCGATCCGGCTTCACACGAGTATAAAATATAATATAGCCTATGTCATTCACTGAAAACATTATTAAAATCGATCCAGTAGTTTTGATTTATTCATTACTGCCCGTGGCCCGCACGCGTTAAATGTAATTATTTACGACATCACATTAGAAACCTCAAAAATAACAGTATTTCTCCACTATTTAATGGACGTTATTATACATATAAACCTTCCTCTTCAATCACTCTATCTATTAAAAAAATCGCATCAAAATCCGTAGCTTAGTTTTAAAGACTATGTTTTATGCAATGTAGTGATACATATATAGATAAATAACACTATGATAGGTAAAATAAAGATCGCAACGTGATCTAGAATCCGAATTAACATCTTATCTTTAAGTGTCATTAAAATACTATTTGAAAGTCGGGATCGTAGTTTTAATGGAATTGTTTTGTATTGAATTTATTCATGGTGATTTGGAATGTAATCCTTATTTAAGCTAAATAAAGGAGAGGTGTCCATAAATAGAGGATACTCATTAATACTACAATAAATTAAAAGTAAAAATGACGTTTGCTTCACGAGAAGAATCAAGAAAATGAGTTCAAAATGGTTTTCTTTGGAAAATTGTATCTTTTTTTAAATCAAGATTTGTTTAGATATAAGAGCGTTTCATTAACACCTATGTGCAAAATATATCTGAATTTAAGACTATGCTATGCATGGGATTTGCTACGAAAAAAAAAAATGTGCGGTTGGGGGACCCCGTCAGGAATGAAGTTCCTTACGTTTTTTCTTCGTGATAAAAAGCTTTTTTCTTATGATAAAAAGACAGAGACAGAGAGAGAGAGGAGAGGGGAAGAAGAGAGGGCGAGAGGGGATAGAGGAGAGAGAGAGATAGAGTTGGACACCCGGCTGGGCACTCACTTGCTCGCATGCTCATTTGCTTGTAGTAGTTGTTCGATACACACACACACCCAGCACACGGTACTTCGTTACGTGACGATTTCTACTAAATCGCACTACCAAATTGGTGTACAATAATTCATATAGATAGAGTAGGCGTGTACGTACGTCCTTGAGCGGCGCCTGCCTGTCGCCGGGGCGGCTGGTGTCGGCGACGGTGATGGCGCACGCGCGCCCGAACACCACGATGTCGAGCAGCGAGTTGGCGCCGAGCCGGTTGGCGCCGTGCACGGACGCGCACGACGCCTCGCCCGCCGCCAGCAGGCCGGGCACCACGCGGTCCGCGCCGCCGTGGTGGGTGATCACCTGACAACGTATTCTACTGTTTACAAAACATATTGAAGTGTAACTTCTTTAAAATCGTTGTAATCGATGAAATCGTGCAACGGAAAAAACGACATGTAAGAGACACAAATACAAAAATGTGTAGTAAGAATGAGACAGAAATATACATACTATTTTATATTATCGGTCTCTCCTCTTTGCGTCATGCTTTATTAACCCGAGGCAGAGAGAAAATGTCGGTGTGTATGTATATATATATGTATGCGGCTGCGTGTTACAGCTTTTTAGTAAGAAGTCAGCGTGGTGTGTTATTATTTAACAGTGTTTATGAATATTTTTATATCTTTATATCTTGTTACAAATATTCATCTCATTCTTTTGTCGATTTAAGTACATTAGCAATGCTTTTTCAAGGCATTACTAATATTACTATTGCCTCTCCAAATAAGATCGAAGCTTGCGTTAGGAGTGAGTACGACAACAGCCCAAGGGGGCCAGGATCGAACCCTCGACTCTCGCTTTAACGGAGCGAAGTCGACCCTTCTACCGTTGAGCTATTGAGGCTTCAAAATATAATATAATAATTGAAATTAGTAAAGTAACATTATAGGTACTGTTGCGTTTTGTGTGCTGAGTGAGAGCGATGGAGACCCAATTTCTCAACTCTACTGTTCCCTTCTTTTTTACATTCTCATCCCTACCCTCCTATCCCTAAGATTGGCAATGCGCATGTGATACTTCAAGTATCGCAAGCGTCCATAGGTTGCAGTGACGCTTACCATCAGGCAAACCGTCGTGAAATAAAAAAAAAACCATATTGACCAGTTAAGGATACATTATACACCAAAAAAAATAATTGAAGAATTTCACAAGCACATGGAAATTGGCAAAATTTTCGTGTGTTGAGTGACAGTGCCGGAAACCCAATCTCGCACCCCCTGTGTTTCCTTCCCCCCTATCTTTTAGGCAAAACGCATGTGATACTTCAAGTATCGCAAACGTTTAGAAGTAGCAGGTAGGACTGGTTAACATCAGGCGAACCATAATCTAGTTTGCCAACCATCATGATAAGAAAAAAAGAATTATTGTTTAAATTTAAGTTCTGTAATTGCATAGATCAACTCACCTCTCCTCTATAGTTGGTGGGTGTACCACCCATATTGTAATGTACGGTGGGCAACACAGGTATGGGTTCCTTGGTGACGTCGACTCCGGCAAAAATCATGGCAGTTTCGGAGATACCGGGCAAACGTTGCTTCAGCTGATCAGGAGGCAAGTGGTGAAGCTGAAGATGGACGTGATCCTTCTCGGGACCGCATCCACGACCTGGACAAATTGTTGGGATTTTATTTGTGATATAATACAAATTTGATATTAATAGTAATATCCTGTATAATAGTACAAAAACACCTAGACCGAAAAACATGCCTGTATGGTCAATACAAACATCTGCTCCGAGCGGGAATCGAAACCGCGACCGGTGGCGCTTAAAGCAGGTCCGCTACCATTGCGCCGCAATGTCATTAGTGTTATTTTTCATTATGATATGTTTGACCAAAATAACGAAGAAAAAATCCTTCTGAAAGACCCTTAAACTTTCAAGCAAAAAATATGTAAAAAATCAATATCAGAAAAATTAAGAAATCAATATAAAGTGACTATTTTTATAAATTATTTTATGGTTAGGCTCACCTTCCATAATTTCCACGGTCATGGCGCGAGAGACGACATCTCGGCTAGCCAAATCCTTTGCCACGGGCGCGTACCTCTCCATGAAGCGTTCACCCTTAGCATTCACAAGGAAACCACCTTCTCCACGGCAACCCTCCGTCATGAGACATCCAGCGCCGTAGATACCTGATTTTTATATTATGATAATATTTTTAGCATATTATTTTAATAGAAGTATAGATTTGGTGTTTTGAATACTTGCATAGAATATCGATGATAAGTAATAGTATTTTTATTTGGCACATAAAAAGTTTCCTGCCACAGTAAAATAAAAAATATCAAGTTTTTCAAAAATATCAAATTTTATTTTTTGATTAGGTGACCCTTTGTTTTTAAATTTTAATTTTAGTATTTGCTGTTTTAACTGCAACAAAAATACACAATGTGAAAATTTCAACCCTATATATTATTATTATGGGTATAGAACCTTAATGTTCAAAAATACAAAATAAGACAACGCATACAGGTTCACCTTGAATAAATAATTCTTAGAAAGTTACCATGACACTAAATGGCAGAATCTTATCATTACTTTGAGTACAGAATAAATTACAAGTAGATATTCCTTTTTTTCGCTATTTTGTATTCATACCCCCATAGATGTAATAAGTATATTATCTTTATACTGTCTTTAGATATTGTTATCATTCTTGATTTTTGATAAAATACGATAAGATACCTGCTAAATCATGATATTGTTAAATAAGCAAGCCTACTGGGATTGTTCTGCAATCTCAATACAGAAGTGCTAAGAATTTACAGCACTTATAAAATCGAATTATCATATTTTGAATCAATGAGTTTGTGTGGATACTTTTCT
Source organism: Hestina assimilis (assembly GCA_023373885.1). Classification (NCBI taxonomy): domain Eukaryota; kingdom Metazoa; phylum Arthropoda; class Insecta; order Lepidoptera; family Nymphalidae; genus Hestina; species Hestina assimilis. Next base: position 10,127,211 of record CM041754.1, read on the forward strand.
AAAGTAGTTCTTTTTATCAATGATTTGTATATATTTATAATTTAAAAAAACGTCATTTTGAAGCATCAAAACAATTTTTTTTAATTAAGTATCACAAGCGCGTTGCTAACACAAGGTAGGAGGGAAGGAATGAGAAGGAAAAAAAGGAAGGGAACAGAGGGGGCGAGAGATTAGACTTGCAGCCTTCTGACGCAATAGTACTAATACTGTTACTTTGCGCCGATTTTCTGTGGGAGGTTAGTACTTTCAGTCGAACCGACCCATCTGTGGTGAGAAAAGCATGACTCTACATTACTGGGAGAAAATCAAAAATCTTCATTATGGGTGAAGTGTTCTTAGTGATTAAAATATGTATATGATAACATTTCCTTCTAATGTATCTCCTTAATCAATGTCACGATCCTAAATCTCCTATATATACAACTTCTCAACGTAAGTCGTCAACGGGCTTAGGCCCGCCAGGCAACAAGACTCACCTGGTCGGAGGATCCATCCTTCGTGTTGGAGGCACGTAACGCAACGGACATTCCACAAATATATTTAACGTCCTATGTACTGACCTGTGGGATGGAACTGTACGAACTCCATGTCCTCGTTCTGCAGGCCAGCACGCGCCGCCATGGCTGTACCGTCGCCAGTGCACGTGTGCGCAGACGTGCAACTGAAGTACGCACGACCGGTGCCACCCGTCGCTAAGATCGTATTCTTTGCTTGGAACCTATATGATTGATTACCCACTACAGTTAGAATTTGCAGTAAAATTAGGCTTAAACCCACAGTCCAGACTGTTGACACAATTGTACAATAGTACTGATACTTGATAGTACAATTGCCATGTGGTTCAGTGGACAGAAAGGTGTTAAACAGCCTCATCTCTGAGGTTTAGAGATTGTGAGTAGTTAGTCTGATTGTTGATTACTATTTAAAACTCTTCAACTTTTCTCTTAACTAGAACTTTAAAAAGTCTTCTTTAATAAAAATAATTTTGATTTATAGCAGAACACACTGAATGTAAACAGAATAAAACTAAAGAAATTCACCAAAATCATATCACACTAGAAAAAATTTGGCAAAAACTTTTAGAAAATGCAGATAAAATATGAAATACCTTTTGTTCTAATGAATATCTTGGACATTATTATTACTGAATTGAAATAATGCCTCATTGATTCATAATCATTTCAATAACCTATAATATGAATGGTAGAAACTATTATCAATGTGTAAAGTTATTTATTTATCTTCAAGATACTAATTTATATAGTTTTCTTTGCATTAAGCTCACTCAAACTTCAGTATTGATTTCTTATAAGAGTTTAAGATAGATAAATTTAATTTATTCAAATTGTTTTTATCTTAATTATTGTTCATATATTTTATTTTACTATTTTGTCCTCAACAATAGTTTTAAATTATTGAGGAATATTTTTACGTTGAGTCAGCTGGCTTTCTAGGATTACTTTTAATAATTTCTTTCCATTCCATTAGAGGTGGAAACCTTGTGACTGATAATAAAGGTTTTCCCAAATACCTACCATAACCATCCAAAGCCAAAAACTATCCATGATTTGATTTTTTTGTAAGAGAAATGTTATTATTGTTATTTTCATAAAATTTTTATAGAGTATGCTTTCAGTTATATCAGACGATTTCTTGGCTTTTCTACGAATCTAGGATTTTTGAGCCGAAAGAGACATGACATTAGTGCGCAAAATACCAATATATTTGGTATAGTTTTTTGTAACTGTGGGTTTGGGTAGCTTTTTGTGAACTTAGGTTATAATTAAATTTTTCCATCCAATCGGCAGTTCTCTGTTATAAATAAATAGTCCATTAAAACTTTGAATATTAGAATTAGTACACTAAAATGAAATATTGAATTTTCAAGACAACTGATTCCATAAAAATCTCTTAAATTTATATAAGTGTATTATTAATATTATGATTATGACTTTACAAGTATTTTGTCAAAGATATTTATTAGCATATATACAGATTTGTCATATGCTTGTGTATTAAAAATATTAAATATTGTCACATACTTTTATGACTGGGTATAATTGATAAATATAAAATCCAGAATGATAGACAGATTAAGTATTTATCACGATTAAGGTGTTAATATGTATAGATAACAATTGTCTATTTAATATATATTCACACTTTCTTATTTATGTAAGCTGTTTACACAAAAAATATTAAATGTATGTCAAAATTTGTTTTCTCATTCAAGAATTTATTGCAACTGTATCAATATTTAAGGATAGTGTTATTACAATATGAACATTTTAAGAATCTTATAAAGTAAATACTATAAAATATTTTATAGTAATTAAATAACACAATATAGTACAGAATATATAATACAAAGAAAAGTAACATTTTCCATACCTATGTAAAGTTCCGTCTTCCAGGTTAAGGGCAATACAGCCCTTACAGACACCATCTTCCATCAGCAGATCCAAAGCAAAGTATTCAATGAAGTATTCACAGTCGTATCGCAATGATTGACCATATAATGTGTGAAGAAGTGAGTGACCAGTTCTGTAAGGAAAAATCATTAAATAATTTCTATAATATCTAATGAGGAGATTTAAGAACCAATGTCTTGAGGTTGGCAAAGTGTGAGTGGCACTTACTAATGGTGCTGCAAGTGCTCATAGACTACGGCAACCACTTACTATCAGGTGGGCCAGAATGTTTGTTTGCCAACTTGTAACATTAAAAAAAAACTGTACTGTATGAATGTATCATTTGAAAGGATATAAAGGTTCAACGAGTGGTAAGTATTATGCATTAATAAACAGAAGGCTCATTGTGTAGCTATTTCATTAATAAAATAGGTTATATCAAATATTCATTATTACATACCTGTCAGCAACAGCACAGCACCTATGTGCCTGTCCTCCCTTTCCAAATTTAAGAGATTGACCACCAAAGGCCCTCTGATAAATTTTACCCTCTGGTGTGCGAGAGAAAGGCATACCATAGTTATCAAGCTCAATCACAGCATGTGGTGCTTCTTTTGTCATATAGTGAATAGCATCCTACAAAATTACTAACATGATTAAGATTTTTTTGTATATTAATATGATTAATGTGAATTTCTGATCATCATACCTGATCTCCAAGCCAATCAGAACCCTTCACAGTATCGTACATATGCCACAACCAGCTATCTTCTTCCATATTACCTAGTAACAAAGATACCAATTTGTTATTTGTATATCATATTATACAAATTTATGAATATTAACACCTTATATTTTTGGCAACAATGTGCCAACTCTATGAAACCACCTGGCAACTTGTGTCTATAAATAAAGGCTATGATAATTGCATGCTATCAGGCAGACCATTCTCATTAGCCAAGGTTAAGACAGTGACATCAAAAAAGACAACATTGAATCAAATTTTACTAACCTAAAGCAGCATTAATGCCACCCTGAGCAGCTACAGTGTGAGATCTGGTAGGGAATAGCTTAGTAACAACAGCTGTCTTAAATCCCTCTTGGACTAAACCAAATGCTGCTCTTAAACCAGCTCCACCAGCCCCAATCACCAGTGCATCATGTTGATGATCAATAACTGTATATGCCTTAGATGCATTTGTATTAGGTGATGCGTCTTTCAGTGGTGATGCCCCTCCGACGGACAAATGAAGGTTTCTATATAGGTATGAAGCCTAAAACAATAGATTAAACAGCACAACATTAGGGTTTTTATTGCAGCTACGAAAGGTAACGGTCTAAATGAAAAATAAATAAACATAAAACAATTTTGAATATTATCACGATTGCTAATCATTGCGCAAGATACGTTTGAATGTCTGAGATCTGGAAAAACACCAGAAGACGGATTACTTATGAAAATATATCATATATAAAATTGCCTGGTTAAATTATTACAAAACCGAAAGCATGCTGTTCCTCAAAACATTTTTTCGTTAGATTACATAACAAAATAATTAAAAGTTCGCAATAATTATATTTACACTAACCAATGAGGCAGGGCTTCGGTTTATAGCCGCTTTCATTAATGCACTCATGATGGAACTCTCTGTCCGCACCGGAGTACAGTTTTTTTAATTTATTCTAGAATTTTTGCGCGACCGACATTCACTTGACGAGCTCTTGTAGTTTGACGACTGACTGACAGACTGACTGAAAACTTGAAAAGTAAAATGAAAATTGTGAAATTTTGTGAATGTGAACTGTCAAAACGTTCATTTAAACGAAATAGCGAATCGATTATTATAAAATGGTTATGTTGTGTGTCAAATCACCAGTTTTAATACCAGCACTGCAAAACAGTTAATATTATCCTTTATTATCATTTATAAAAATTTCCAATTCAACTACCTAACTCTGATTTATCTTTTTTTTTTTTTTTTTTTCATCTTTCACAGTTACAAAAGAAGAATTTACAATATATTAAACATCAATGCATTACCAAAAACCACTGAGGTTTGTATTGCATGCTATTAACAACATCATCGACATTTACTTATACTAGTATACTGCTAGGGATTGTACTAATATAATAAAACAGATACTTGGAAATTAAAACAAAATGAATACTCAAGAGAACAATAAAACACAAATTATAGATACCTTAATGACAATTTTTAAGATCTAAAAATGTATAATAGCAAAAGATGTCAATTTTATAATTACAATTTTTGTATTTAACATTTTCATCTAATATCAATGTGTATCATTATAAATGTGAAAAACATTTTAATTTGAGCATGCTCATTATAATTATACAAATATTTTTATTAGAGTAGAGTTTGTATTTATGAATCGTCAAGCGTTATACCGCCGGTTCGTAACCCACCGACAACCGAAAAGAACCAACAGAAACTAGTTAGTTACTATTTCTAAATATATTAAGTTTACAGTTGTATTATAATTATTACAAAATTTGGTTCCTGAATGAAATCCAGTGGTGGTAAAAAATCCTCGAGATATTTTCTCACATTTTTGCCGTAATATCTTGACCTTAAATTTATTTTTTATTATGGCTGATACTGATGTAGGCTACCAGAGCAATCGAAATATTAGACGACACAAAGAATCAAAGATATTGTCATAGATATTTTGCCTCATAAATTATACCGGGACTCATTGAGCCGGGCAATATTAGTTCCTCCAAAATACATTATGGAATTCCCATTACTAGTAGTGTCGGTGTTCTCCTGCTCAATTTGTGTATGGACATAACACTTTTTTATATTCTTTGAGCCAAAGCCCATTGTATTCATAAATTTAATAGGTTAGGGGACATATTTGTATGTTGTGATGTGTAGTGCCGCGTTCTGTCATGGCCTCGACGCCCCTCGACTGCTCGCCACCGATGCAAAAGATTGGTGGTGGGCGTTATGAACTTATGATGCGACACGACACAACAGACAACAGGCAATTGTGTTTCCAGGCGTGGCTTATGGAATGAATTATTATATATTTAAATATTATATCTGCAGCAGATTTCTGAAAAATTACGGGTTTATTGAATTTGTATGTCAACGAAAAGTTGTATATGACAAAAAGTGTAAAGAGTTTAAGTGTTGTTTATTTCATTCAGTGTTCTGTATCCCTCCGTTTATAGGGTGATCCCAGTATCTTCTTTTTTGTCTTCAAGAAATTTCACTATTTTAGCAATTAAATTAAATGTCCTCATTAAAATCAGAAGAAAATCATGCGAATCAGAAGAAACCATTATGTACATTTAAAAGCTGTAAAGGTTGGATAGGTACTGTTTAGAAATAACGCGAGAGCTGGGCACGATATGATACGACACATTAATGTGCATACTCACTGTCACAACAATAATCGGCACGTAATGCATGTAACTTTGTTTCCGCCTTTTCTCAAGAATTTTAATTTTTAGTTTTCCAGTTTTAACTTTTTATTTCCAATTATAATAATTTACTGATGGCAGTAGCTTTTTCTTCAATTTGTACTAATTTCATAATGTACCTAAGGATACTTAAGGTACATTATGAAATTTATCTGTTGAGCTTTATCCTCCATGTCTATGCCTCTATGGTCTATGGTCAATTGTCATTTCTCATGTCGTCAGTCATTCCACAGAGCATATAAGTAAGAGACTTAACTCCCATAGATTGAGGTGACCATAGTAAAATATAAATTCTTGTGGAACGCTCTCTTACCAACTATTAAAAAAAAACATTCAATTCTACCAACATTATAATATAGCAGACTAGTGACGTGCTATGTCGATAAAATATATCGATAAATAATACATCGATAGTGATGTCCCCTCCGCTGTTATTGTATTTTAGGGTTACTGGATTATTATTTATTACTGATTTTTGGTAGTGGTTAATGTGTATAAAAATTTAGGTTGTTATTTTGTTTTCAATTTACCACTAAACCAAAATCAGTAACAAATTGTTATGTTGATAAATAAATCGAATCGAATCAAACCATAATTTTATTAAAATAGAATTAGACGAAAATGTAACAATAGTCTCAAGATAACTAAGAATTGATATGGATTACAACAAAATATTTTGCGATTATATTTATACAAATGTGTATTTATCATGAGATCTAATTGAAACTCTCTTTTATCCATTGATTTCTGGAATCTGAAAGAAAAGGGAAAAATGTAATAAAACACCTTACTGTAAATAATAAAAAAGAGGAACTACGTATGATACATTATTATATATTTTTCTCTGTAAGCCTTTGATACCTCTTCTTTTTTATCATGACTGGAGTGAAGACTAACAAAATTAACAGAAAAAAAGTCGAACAGTTGTATCATAATTCTGCTTTATTATATATCTTACATATTCTTATTATATCTTTATTTATCAAATTTGGTTACATATCAAAAGGGAAATTATTTAATTATAAATGTTTAATATGAAAGTTATATCAAAGTATAGAAGGTATTTTCAAATAAATGTTCACCTTTTTGTTATATATAGCCTTTCTTTAAATTCAAGAAACTATATGTTTAATTCAAAGAGATTTAGGTATAATATAAATTGGCAATTCTGCCATAATCTCATCTGTAACCCTTTGATATCTGATTATGGTGGAGCATTGAGTAACAGATATGGTTTAGCACTCTTTTTTAAAAATCACTCTTTAAAATGTTTAATACACATTAACTTATTTTGGTGCACTCTCTGCATCTGAAAAAAAAGCATTGATTATTGTATTTTTATAGTTAAACCTTTTTTCTACGGTTGCAGCGTTTTCCTAAAAAGATGTTGTTTTTATTAAAAATCATCTACTATACAGACACATATATCATAATATAATAAATTACTATTACAATTTATAAGTATTTTATGTTTTAATAATATTAGTTCAGTAAAATTAATGTAAGTAATTAATGTAATATTAGAACTATTTGAAACTTATATGTTATCCAGAGATGATGTTCAATATGTATAAAACAAAGCAAAGGATTTTATTTAAGATAACTTTTAAATTTATGTTTTTGATAAGCCTTTGATTTTAATTAATAATTCATAATGCCAGGTCACAAATTTAAGATGTCTAATACCTATATAAAAATTAAGTTATTATGAGTTTTGTGATTTTCGTTAAATAATAAAATCTTCAATGAATTAAATAATAAAATAGAGCTACTTAATTATTTTCTTAGATAGGTTAGGTTAGGGCATAATGATATTTTGTATACAGAAAACTTACCGAACTTTTTTCAATTAAAATGTGAAATAATCATTAATCACATTATTTCTTAAAATACCTTCTTGAAAATCTTTTCTTTACGTCTCAAGCCTACATGTTTCACATTTTCCATTAACCATGTTTGTTTATTTTACATTACAAACGTAATAATATATTATATAATAAATAAATAGCAATTAAAAGACACATATGGACACATAATAACTTCTTATTTTTATCACAAACTAGTAGAACACAATTTATATTTCATAACAACAGCAAGTCAGCAAAAACAAGATGGAGAATTGAACTGATTGTGATTACTGAATACTCAATACTGAAGATAAAAATTAAAATAAATATTATTTATATTAAGAGAGCGAGACAGATAGCGTAAAGAGTGAAACGAATGAAGAAGTGTCAGACGCCATTAGAAAAGCCCATGTCTCAATAGATCGTTTTTTCTCGGTGAAATTTCAACAGACTGAGTCATTCAACAGACCTCAGAGCATATAAGTAGATAGACTTAGACTGTTCAATATTAAAAACAAAATAGCAAATAGAATCACGAATTACGCATTTGAAGTGGGGTACTAATAATTAGTAATTATTTTTACTTTATTAAATACAAATTACAAGTTAATTAAATTATTAATTTATAAATTAACGAATGCCTAACACATGGCCGGTAATCCAAGCAGCGATGGTTTATCTGAAGTAGACGTACTCAGAGGTAAATGAATATCATGGTTTTGAAATCATAAATCTATCGAGTCACCGTATTTTTACTCATCAGCACAGTACGTAATATGTGTTTTTTTTTTTTAATTAATTGTCCATCAATCGTTTCCAGAAGAAGAAATTATACTTGATTTAGATCATAGTGATTCAAATGAAGATGATTCTAAAGATAATATATCCTTGGAAATAGAGGAAAAGCTGTTAAAAGATGAGCCAGAATGTAAGTGGTTGCACATAATGGTTTACAAAAATCAAAATTGAAAGTACAATTCTTAAGATGTTATCGTTATTATTTTATTGCAGACACAACATTGGTAAATTATGGAGAAAGTATAGAAAATTTGAATGAGCAGAATGTTATATCAGATGAATATACAGATAACAAGATGAAAGACGATATTGAAGAAGGCCTAGGAAATGTTTACACAGAGACCTCGGAATATATTGACTCACAGGGTGATACATTAACAGATGTGAATGATCAATATGACTCTTACATTAATGATTACTCTTTTGACAACACACAATCTTTAGATGGTATGAAATCTGATAATAATGGTGATAACTATAATGAAGGTGATGAAAGTAAAGACAATATAGTATTGCCAAATATGGATGATTTTCAGCAAAGTGAATCCTCTAATAATTTTGATTATCAAACAACAGAAGAAATGCTTATGAGTGAAAGAGAAAGGGAGAAGAAAACAAAGAAAGAGTTAGAGGAGGAAGAAAGAGAAAAAATGCAGTGAGTATTTAATGTTAAATAATGTATTTCATACAATAATTGTGAAGTCTAAAATTGAACACATATTTTTGTGTAATGCCAAGCACTATAACATCCATTCTGCAAACTCTACTAATGTAAGACTGCAGAAAATATCTTTATGTTAAAAGCAAGAACAAATAATCTAGCCTGATAATATAATAATATGTATTTATCTTAAAATAACATAATTTCAGAGTTTTGGTATCTAACTTTACGGAGGAGCAGTTGGATAGATATGAAATGTACAGACGGGCAGCATTTCCGAAGGCTGCTGTGAAAAGATTAATGCAAACTATAACAGGATGTTCAGTGGGACAGAATGTAGTAATTGCAATGTCGGGTATTGCAAAGGTTTTCGTAGGGGAAGTAGTTGAGGAAGGTATGATGATACTTTTAATTTATATCCTTTTTCGTTTTCTATATTTACATAAATTATACATGACATTGTGCCAAAATAGTGAAAATTGTCATATTTATATTTGTACAGATAAAAAAAGCGATCATTTTAAATGAAGTTTTGGCACAGCAGTAGCAAACCTGGGTTAAGTACCACAGGTTGCAGGTTTGATTCCTGCTTGGAGCAGATGTTTGTATTGATCATACAGGCATGTGTTCTGGTCTGGGTGTGTTTGTCCTTGTCCTTGTGTGTGTTTTCAGACTCACAACACTGTCAATACTATTGTGATATCCTATCGCTATCCTAATGGGGGCTATTGAGTGTGTACTGTTATATATTTATTTAATATTAATTGAAATGGTTTGTTTCTATATTTAATTATTTAAAGTTGTTTTTCAGCTCTAGAAGTGTTGGAAAAATCTGGTGAACCTGGTCCATTGCAACCGAAACACCTTCGAGAAGCTCTACGGAGGCTCAGAGTAAAAGGAGCTTTGCCAACAAGAAAAGCATACAGGAGCGTGTTTCGTCTTTAGTTTGTAGGTTTGTTCCTCTAAAGCTAGATTCCTATATATATATTGTATATCCTTAAACACATTTCAAAAATTGTTTTGAAGACAGTATAAGTTGTGAAGTAGAAACACACATGATAGAAATTAAACTTTGTAAATATAGAGATTTACAATCTATAGCAATCTTTTTTGCTGTCTCAACTCTATATTTCTTCTTTTTCATGTCACAGTATTTCAGTTTTAAATCTCATCCAAATCAAATAACTGCCTAAGCTTCCTTATAAAAATTTAGTATATAAAAAAAATATTTTAACATAATTATGTCTTTCATAATTGTTCTCTCTACAAAACGAAGTTGTATTTTTTAATTATTTAATAATTTAATATCAACAAAACAAATGAATACAATTTTCGTTATGAAAAAAAAAAACAATGTTAATTAGAAAATTTTGATAATTAAGTAATTAAATAATACACCTTAACTTTCTTATGTAGTGCTCATATTAAGAAAACTGCTCAGAATTGAATTAAAAGATCTTTATTAGCAAAGTGTTCATTTTTATAGGAATTCGGTTGTGTGAATCTAGCATTATAGGATCTAACATTTGTTAGTAGCAATAATAGGTACTTATTGTAAATATCAATTTCATAATTTCTAAATAATAACACAAATATTTCCTTTAAGATTGAACTGTTTATTTTTGTGAAATTGTTATTTTTGTAAAATAAAATTTTAATATGCTTTTGATTCATGAAAAAGGAGTACTTATTTCAGTTTAGAGTTTTTATATAAAAACAGTGTGCTTTAGACCACACACTTGTAGTAAAACTTCTTTAGCTAAAATTAGTCAGTGAGTAAAGGCTTAATCTGTCTGTCTGTCTGAAATTAATGAATATATATATAATATAAAATAGTATATTTCTGTCTCATTCTTTGCCAGCTTCATCCTACACATTTTTGTATTTTTTCTTTTACCTGTCGTTTTTTCCGTTTCATCCAGTTTAAAATCACAATGATTCTAAAGAAGTTTCAATTCAATATTTGTATATTTTTACATAGTTGAGATATTTGAATAAATGAAACAATAAATTCAAATGTTAATTTATTACATGATGTAATCATTATTAAAACAATTCATGATAACAGTAAGTTAGGTTCATACTTTCAAATATTTGAAAATTAAATCAGTCTTGTTAAAAATGGCTATATTCTTAGAAGAGAAGTTAATAGTTAAATGTATTGGAAGTTCAACTAAAACATTAAAAAATAAAAACTAAAAACATTTACTAACAATTAAAAAACAAATAAAAATCTAGATTCACAAAATTTCATTCAAATCCAAAGCAACATTGGCACTTAATAGTCACTTCACTTTTGTTAAAACTTGAGAGTTGGTCTTTTGATCAATTTTTTCCGGTATATCACAGATATTTCAGTTAATAGTATCTGGCCCCAGTTTAGTAAAGGTAAAATATTTTATATGGATTAAATACATTCTCATCTACAGGTAAAGGCACTTAATTCAAGGGCAGTTTTACTAATAAAATTTGGTAACACTATATTTCAAATATCTGATTAAACCCATAAATGAAACCACTCTATATATTTAAAATGTCACCTTATATAACATGCTTCCATATTTAAAAAGATCATTTTATCCAATAATTATGTTTGTGGAAATATTGAGAAACATCGATTGTTCATAGATAATTCTAAAGGAGATCCATTTATAGATAATTATCAGTGTGAATAAATATAAATCCACACAGCCATTTTTAAATCCAAATAAATAGTATAAAATACTTAAAATTCATTGTCATTTCTTAAAACCGGTCTTAGAAATTTGTAATGAAAGCAACTTCATTACATCTTTTTTAAGAAGTCCCGCCGCATTTAAGAATGGTAAAATCAAATCCTTGCCATATATTGCAGCTATGTGCAATTCTGGCAACTTATAAACCTCAACATAATATTTAGACTAGAAATCGCACATTCACACCACAACTATGACTAAACAACAAGTCTTTTGACACCGCATTCGATGCAGAATTTGGCCGTCTCTACGGGAAACTTATTTCCGCATTCGTGACAGAAACGAGAGAGACGTGGTGCTGGGGCAGAGTCTCTACGTGGTCGATGCAACGACGTTTCAGACCCACTGGAGCTTAATGTTTCATGTCGTGGTCTCCATGTAGGACTATGCTTAGAAGACGCCCGGGAACTAGCATGTTTATCTGTGGATATATTTATATTATTTAATAGTAGCAAGCAGAATTTAAAATAATGTAGGATTTTATTGTTTACCAGTTTTTAAACTCAAATAGTTCCATCAATGAAGAATTAAATGAAGTAATGACCACTATTACTATATTTATAAATTAATTTTTATCAACTTTACCATGAACTGCTGGTGTTCCCAATTCTTTATGAATTTCAGAACGTCCTATTGGCTCTTCTAGTTCCGCTGATCGTTCCATTGCTAAGAATTCTTCACTGGAAATTGAACGGATGTCATCTTTTTGGCTACTGTTTGAATCTGAACAAGCTGGTATTTTATCCAAAGATGAGATTCCGTTGGATTCTTTTGCATTACATAGAGACAGCTTAGATGGTGAAATTCGATTGAGGCTAAAACAATACATGAAAATATAATTCGATTAATACACTCAAATAATGTACATATTGATATAAATATATAGTATAAACTATCTTCATTTAACAGTAATTAATTACCTGACTAACCTGCTATATGCTGAATCATTGCTTGATTTTCCATTCGGTGTGTAGTTTCCGTTCGAGGCAGTCTCATTTTTGCTTGACTTATGATCCGTCTTCCGACGAAATTCTTTTTTCGTTGTATCATGATGAATGCTTTCTCTTCTCTCTCTTATCTCTTTGTTCGATGGTTGGTTTTCAATTCTTTCGGACTCGTAGAATTTATCGAAGTCTTTTAGAGATTGCATTAGATCTTCTTCGAGTTGGTCGGTCTTGTGACGACTCTTACCGCTTGGCGTTGCTGTTTTCTTATGAATGGAGTCAAGGAGGGATGTGGAACGTTTAACAGAGGATGGGAAAATTTTATCATTCACTATATTATTGCTGCTAAAAACAAGAGAATTAGATTTGTTAACGGGAATCAAACCATTACTATTACTAGTTACTACTTTCGGGGAATTAATGACTTTTGTTTCTGTGCCATTTTTATTTGACAGATCAGATTGGGCGACTACTCTAGTTGTAGAGCTGCAAGTACGTTTACTATCTAATTTTTGCTTATGAACTTCGTCATCAAAAGAAATCATAAATTCTTCCAAATCAAAGTCTTCACAAAGAGAGTCATCGTCTCTTATTGAAGTCTTTGAAGCTATACTTTGTTCTAAAGAAGACATTATTTTCTCATAATGAGAACTAAATTCGCTTAACAATGGCGGATTTATTTTGTTCCCATTAAGATTATTATTTTTCTCGTTTTTATTTGATACGTCCGTTACGAGATTTTTATCATTATTTTTGACAGTACTAAATGATTCGAATTTCGCAGGTAAATTTTCTGTTGTAAGCAAAGATTCCATACTACTTATAATGTCCGGGTTATTTAATATTGTATTAACATTAATTGGCAAATTATCGTTTTTATTAATAAGTCGAGGATCTATATAATTACTGTCGGTCATTGAAGAATTATCAAAAGCAAGTATAGCGTCAAGATTAACGAAGTCTTTCTTTTCTTCATTTTTGTTAATTTTTTCTAACTTTAGAGGTTGTTTGCTAGTTGTACGTTGAAAACCATGATGCATTGATTGAGATATTTTAGGTATTTTATCTTTTAATTTTGGCGTACTGTAACTAGAATTTGAATAACTCGAAAAAGATCTGTTTAAGTTACTGTTTCGACTAAAGTAACTTTTCTCAGTTGAGCTAATATTTTCTTTACTTGATTTAGTGAAGGTTGAATTAAGTTTTTGACTAGGCTTCTTATCATTTCTATTAATTCTAAACGAACTACACCTACCACCGAAAGTATTATTATTGTTTTCATTGTTCGAACTACCAAATGATTTCATTCTTTGTAATGTCGGTGTTTTTTGATATGTCTTGTTTATTGTATCTTTTATCATTTTAGTGTTATCTGATCGATAAGACGAGGATAATTTTTCTTTAGGACGTAAACTGGGAAGGGTTCTGTTGGAATCTTTGGAGTTAATTTTTTTAGGAATATTAGTGTCGGAAGACATAAGTTCTTTCATTTGTTTAGCTGCTGACACGAAGGGATCGTAATTATCATCAATCCTGAAAGTGATCGTAGAAAGAAATTATTTTAAAATAATTAATGCGTTGTTAGTACATATAAAATGATAATTGTTTTTTCATTATTTTATAATTTTTTTACCTGTGTAGTAAAAGTAGGAAAATATACATGATAGGAAATTATATTTTAGATTAGAGCATATTCGTTTGATATTTTTTATTAAACTAAAGATAATGATTTTTATCCTAAAATATTACAGGCAATGTTAATATATCATTTAATTCGTCATATAAATTTAAAAAATCAAATAACGTATTTCAAATATGCTCTAATCATTAAAGAAAGGGTAAAGGAATTTCTAATAAGACCTTTTATTGTCGATGCGAGGTAGCTTCAAAGGTGGTACTTCGTCGTTATCATCTTCTTGGTTTTCTTTTATAATAAACGTTCGATAGTCGTTGTTAGATCTCTTTTTATTACCTAACATTCTATGGTTCTTATTTGTTTTATATATATTCGATAGTAAATTATTATCACGGTTATCTTTGAGCGAAAACTTATTTGGATCTTCTATCGAAGGTAGCTTTAGTTCCGACGAGTCTCTTTTTGGTGAATTATGCCGTACAGCCGGTTCTTCTTTATAAAATTTAAGTTCATATACAGTTATATGTTCCATATCAGATACATTTCGTTTTGCGTCAGAGTCATCTATCTCTTTGTTGTTTTTTAATGTAGTAACTTCTTGACCTGCTCCTGTAAGAAGATCTTTGAAATTACTCTTTAGTTCTTCTAAAGAGTCAGAGAAAGTTGGTTTTATCATATCTGATGTTTGTTTATTTATTTCGGACAGTTCTTTATTCATTGATTCGATTGAATCAGTTCTGGGTGTGTGTAAATCTTTAATAGTTTTTTCTATAAGGGTCGCATTGATTTCTCTACTTTTGTCATCATTTATCATTTTATCAGTTAAGTTTAGAAATTCTTCTAAGTCAGCAGGGTCTTCTGTAAATTTTGTGTAAGTGTCACCACTACTATGACGACAAACTAAGTCGATATTGTTGCTCTCTTGGCTTTCCTCTTTTTTCATTTCGAATGAATCCTCAAAGTTCTCTTCGCTTAAATCATGCTCATAATTTGCTTCAATGTTCTCAGCTGATAAATGAGATATATTATCCAGTATATTTTCATGTGAAGAATATTTGTTTACTTCAACAGTGGTATTGTAATTTTTATCGAGTTCTAATATTTCTATTCTTTCAGAAACTTTACTATTTTCCGAATTAACTTCAGTTAAAGAATCGTCAGTAAACGATTTACATTTATTGATAATTGATTGACTGCAATTAACAACGGATATGTCCTCAACAGATTCTATTTTATCTTGAGAACCTTTATCACTCTCAATATCACAGAAAGTCGTTATTTTTGGATTTTGATAAAGTAATTCTACAGTTGGATTTGAATTGTCCACTTTATCGGGTTTAAGCTTCTGCTTTTTATTTGTTTTGTTGCGTGACTTATTTATTGGTTTAAATGCAGAATTATCATAAATTACACATGGTGTACAAGGACATAAAAGTTCTGTGTTTATTCCTATTGACTCACTTATTTTTTCTCGATTTGTATCTATTGAACCATTTTCAAGGCTATCTAAACTTAAGCTACTTTCTTTTATTTTCTTTTTACTATCCTTATTTATTTTGTGTTTTTCTTTTAATTTATTCTCAGAAGTTGGATTTAATAGATTAGATGATCTTAGATTTTGTTTAGAAATCAACGATGCGTTGGTTTGTTCAATCATCTCATTTGAGTTGTTATTGCTAACTTCATCGAGATGTATTTTATCTTTCATAACATTTCTTTCTTTTACCTTAATTTTTTTAGGTACTGGAATTTGACTTTTTGACGCTAAATCTTTTTTTACTAAATTTTTAGACATATTATGCTCTTTTTCTGTATTTTGCTTTTTCTCATTATATTTATTGGCAATTGCTTCAAGTTTTTTTAATTGTTGTCGTTTTTTGACATTTAATCTGTTTTTAGGTTTATTAGGTATATCTTGTTTTGCAATATTAGGATCGGTATTGGTTTGTTGCACAGTAGAAGGATGGGATTCTTGGATTTGTCTAAGGAATGGGAAAGGAAGGATTTATAAGTTTTGATAAAAAAGTACAAACAAGGAGACAGGAATGAAAACCATCAAAAATTAATAAAAGCAGAATCCTTCCTTTCCCCTTATTTGCTACATGAATGAAAGTTTATGAAATGATTATGATTTTATAGCTACCTAGAGCTGCTAAGGTCTCTAGCAAGTCTCGCTTGTCTTGCTTTTACATTAGCATCGCCTGATGAACTATTTTGTGTGACTCTCGAGTTTCTTATCACTGGGACGTGAGGTGAATTATCTTCATGACAGTCATTGCTAGAAGCGGATTCTGTAAAGATAATATTATCGATAACGTTAAATAAAAAAATATATATCAGTCACGATTGCGAGTATTTAAGAAGTAATTTACCTGATGCTCGAGTACGAGTGTGTCTGTAGTCCCCATATTCGCGAGGGGGCGACACTCCGCGTGACGATTCAACCGATGTGGATCGACTGTTGGAAGACTTTTCACGAGTTTGTGATGACCTTAAAATAATCATTTTTATAACTACCAAATGCTTTGACAACTATTACTGAGAACAAAATTTTTTTTTGTTCTTATGGTATTACACATGATTGGGAAAAAAACTTACCGTCTACCGCGAACCGGCGGTGCTTTATACTGCGTGCGTGCATTCAGCCTCTGTTTCGCATCAGCAATGTGTGGCGGCGGTTGTGCGGGCGCCGCCGGCAAGATCTTCGCCTTATCCGCGCACCACTCCACGTGACGTTCGAATGCGCGCACGCCGAACGCGCGGTTACAATGCGGGCACTTTTGCAGGTCGGCTGCGGGCTGCAATTTATAAGTATAATTTTTATATTGAAAAAATGTTCGTCGAATTTCATGCCGGCTCTCTTTGTATTGTTAACATACCTTAAAAATCTAAATTACTTATTAAAGTCTATTAATTCTTTTTATACTGATGACCAGTCTGACTGATGACCTACGTAGCGATGGATGTTAGCAACACCAGTACTATCACAAGGACCTTGTACAAGAGAATAAGAATACAGAGAGGGTGGTAGTTTTTACATTAAAACGTAACAGTTCTGCTATGTCACAGATATTCTGGACGCAAATAAGCAATACCATGTCAACCCACAAAATTGAAAAAAAACTGAGTTATATATGCAGAAGTGTTGGTAAACGGCTGAAGAACATTTTTCATTAATATTTGTAGGGTTTTAAGCTTTAAAACTTCTAAATAAGCCATTTTTCATGCAATTTATGTATTATGTTAAACGTTTTGGGTTATATTATATACGAAACATGCAGTTTGTATACTTATTTTTTGTGAAAATAAGTAAAATAACTTATATAAATCGGAAATAGCCTAAAACTTGACCAATACATTAAAAAATCATATAAAGCAAGTTGTTAAAAATTTTCAAACGCGTTTTTCTCGAAATGACATTCGTGTGGGTTGACATGGTATTGCTTATTTGCGTCCTTCTATGCGACAGAATGACGTCCCCGTTTAAGTAGGCTCATATATTCCAAAAACACCAATGCACTTTAGTCTATAGTTATATTGTTTGTATTTCATAAATGATGTATTTAAAACAGGAAACTAAAGTTGTCTTTTGAATTTAGTTAACTTTTGACTAAGATAAAGATTACCACCACTTAGTATGGTACAAGCAAATGAATATTGGAAATCTAAGGTATATGTATTTTCTATTTTAAGCTGAAACACTTCATAATAACCTGTTCGACTCAGCTCATGCACAAAGGCACTCACTGTATACAAATTTAACACTAATGAGTGCTATTAGCATAACAAAAATATTCAATAACAATACCGTCTCATGAACATATTTTTAAATGAGAAAAGGTCAGGTTCCTACAGAACCAGTCAAACATCTTTTACGGGTAATTTGTGGTTTAAATATGCAGGTGTAATATTAGCAGTAATTACTAAATGGCAAGAAATATATATTATATATACATTTCAAATAAAATAATTTTCGTATTTAGGTAGGTAGGTTCACAGTATGTGTATTTCTCTTACTGCTAAAACAATAATACGAAAAAAAGTTAAAAGTAAAGAAGGTCCGTACAGAAGAAACTTGATATTTTTGACGGTTTTTGCTGTATCCCAATAACAAAAGAAATAGGTATAGAATAAATAGATTTTTTAAAGATTGTTTATCTATGGTCGCTTTCATACATAATAGTAAAAATTGATTTAATTTCATATTATAGGGGTCCCCATAAAAGAAACAATATTTTTGTTTTACGGTGGTACGAAAATTTTTATATGCGATTCTGACACGCACTTATCCGGTTTATTTATGAATTCAAAATGTTCTTACCTTCATAACCGTGCTTCTCATTGATTGAGTTTTAGGTTTGGGCGCAGCTTTAGCAGTGTTCGGCGGACTCTTCTCGAGGAATGGGCTGTTTTCTGGAAGACCGAAATTCTTTGGCAAGTATTGTTCTAAGTCCGTGCCTGTAATTGCGTTACACCTCGTGAACATGCCAACGTGTATACTAGCAAAATATCCGTGATTATTAACGCTTGAATTAAATTTATTGATTATTTTCCCAACTCTAAACTAATTTAGACGTGCATTTTATCGAACACAAAAATTATAACAGGTAGAACATCATCCGTGCGCTCACAATGCTTAATTATAAACATGAATCATGGTTACCATATGCTCAGCTTAGTGAGTTAGATGGACTATCGTAGGCGTATTATACCGAACTTAGTCCGACACAAGTTTTATGTAAATGCGGACTTGTTGGCGTATGTGTTAAAGTGTAAATGGAATACAATAATACTTATTCAACGAATAAATGGACGCAAATAAGCAATACCATGTCAACCCACACGAATGTTATTTCGAGAAAAACGCGTTTGAAAATTTTGAATAACTTGCTTTATAAGAAATTTTTTTATGTAATGGTCAAGTTTTTGGCAATTTGGGTTTAATGTATGTTATTTTACTTATTTTCACAAAAAAATCGTATATAATATAACCCAAAACGTTTAACATAATACATAAATTGCATGATTAAAAATGGCTTTTTAGAAGTTTTAAAGCTTAAAACCCTACAAATATTAAAGAAAAATGTTCTTCAGCCATTTACCAACACTTCTGCATATATAACTCAGTTTTTTCAATTTTGTGGGTTGACATGGTATTGCTTATTTGCGTCCAAATATTAGGTGTTAGTGTGCCATATACTCCCAATGGATAGAACGGAAATGACAGACGACCTTGTATTTTAATATCTTAGCCACACCTAATAGTTTATTGATCCATAATAATCTGCAGTTGCTTAAGTGAATGTAAGGGAAATTGTAATATCACAATGAGATTTTACAACAAATATTATAAATCTATTTTTAAATTTTCTCCACATAATAAGACTTTACTATAAGAATTCTGATTAAACGAGCTCGAGGCCCACACGTCCCAAAGAGGATAATGAGATCAATTCAACTTTCACGAGTCTCTAGCACTACGGTATTCCATTCTAGAATATAAATACAACTGTCGCATTAACCATATCCCACTTGTAGGTCAAGAGTGATAAACAATTCACACGAATGCCACCTCTAGATTTGTTTAGTACCCACTTGGAATAATCAATGGTAAAATGTATATTTGCATGGTATGCTGTTAGCTAACGTAGAAATTCGGTTTTTACAATTTGCTTTGAATGTCCCGTACAATATGCAAGGGCGTCGCCAGCTGATCTTCAAAAGAAGAGGCGGCTTAGATAATGAATAAATAAATAAACGGCCCCCATTAGGATAGTTATACCCTGTGTTGGGGGTCCGTAAACATACACAATGAAAAGGACGAATACACCCAGACCCGAAAACAGTCTGTATGGTGAATACAAACATCTGCTCCGAGCGAGAATCGAACCCACAACATATGGCGCTTATGGTAGGTTCGCTATCACTGCGCCACTAAGTCGTCATCTGATATACTTATGAAACTTTATACTTTTAGTGCGGATCTTACTTGTACGGTACAATGTCGCCCCGCTTTAACAATAGACTATAGCAACGCGTATCAGACTACTTGGAATGGATTATGAGAATTCAATCAATTTCCATATAGCTACCAGAATTATTAAGTCAAGTAAGTAAGTAAGCAAGTGGACTTTGATTGCTTTAAGTTTTTTTAGAATCTTCTAGATCTATCTAGAAATCTTTTGGCAATACCCTTGATCATAGTAGGTAATGTTCAATACCCCACTCACCAAAACTAATATCTTTCGAAGCAGCCAATCCTTGTTAGACAAAATAAAATATTTACATTAATACATTTCTAAATAAAGCGTGCAATATGAAACCAAAATAATCTCATACCAATCGCATCAAAGGGTTTAACTAATGGTATTGTTTCATTGTTATCTATATCATAAACAATTCAAATTTTCTCTTAATAGTGTTTAGTTAACCAACCACCCGAAAGCGTTCACGATTGATGCCTACAAAAATATCCAGTGCTTTAAAGATAGTAAACTAAATAAACAATTACCTTCGCGTCGTTGTCTTGACGAGTCGAAGGTCTTTCGTTTCTTCACGGTCATTTTTTCGCAGATTTTCACGTGTTTCGCTAGCGACTGAGGGACAAAAGTTCTTCCGCAAACTGGACATGGTGATAGTGGTAATGGACCGGACGGCTCGGGGGCGACAGGAGCTATGGGGTTTGTTGGAACTGGCGGGGACGGTGGTGGTCCGACGCGAGAAGGAGGCGGGGTTCTTTGTATTGGCCGGAACGATTCGCCGCCAGTAGATACAGGACTTTGTGACCCCGGCGACGGTGAACGGGAAGACTTTGTTGATTGAAGCTGTTCTTGCTGCCGTTTGCCTGGAAACAACAAACCGCCCATTATTAATACGAGGTCATATTACATCACATCTACAATTTATGAACTATTACAACTCAGCACAACATTTGTCTGTGTGCTAAACACACATAATGTTTAAACACTTAATCCAATTTACATGCATCTTTAGAAGTGTTGTTTGCTTGAATTTTAGTTTTCTTGGCTCATAGCCAGGTGCACTCCCTGATCGAAAACGATCGGTGTGTTCAGCAACTTTTGCGCGGTCGTATTTTAGTTGAGCGTTCGAGGGCACGAAAAGTCGGTCCCAGTGATTACCAATGTGATAATAGTTGAAAAGTCAAGTTAGAGTGTATAGCGACCTGAACAACTTGTTTTGGCAATGGTTCTTTCTTCAAGGCATTTCTAATATTCCTATTGCCCCCGCAAATAAGCTTGAAGCTTGTGCTAAGTAGGTACGACAATAGTTAACGGAAAGGAG
Source organism: Hestina assimilis (assembly GCA_023373885.1). Taxonomy (NCBI): domain Eukaryota; kingdom Metazoa; phylum Arthropoda; class Insecta; order Lepidoptera; family Nymphalidae; genus Hestina; species Hestina assimilis. Next base: position 10,148,996 of record CM041754.1, read on the forward strand.
CCGGCCTTTCTACAGTTGAGCTATTGAGGTTTCTTTGAGAACTTTGACACAAGGTTGGCTACTAACCACTCGATAAGAAGAAGTTTTCTTTTAATATTTTGTTGAATCTAGCAGGTCATTTATATACGCATGTGAAAAACGTCGAGAACTCGCGACAAGGAAATTCTTTGTAATAGTTTATAAGACATAGTGAAGTTTCGTCAATATTGTGCTATGAGCATACAGTAGAATAAGTCAAGGAACATTTGTGAAGGGGCATTAATTTGTTTCTGCTCAAACTTTGTCAAACATTGCAATATCATATTTGTGATCCAACGTTTATTTACTTGTCACACGCGCAATAGCATCATGTGTGAATTTGCTTCATTAGATAGTGTAACCGACATAGAAAAACGTATTAATTTGATAAATAAGTTAAGTAACAAATATTTTGATATTTTGTAAATATGCCGCATAGTATTAACACATCAATTTGATAGAACTTTTATTTCGTTTTCTTAATTACTTCTTAGCCATAAAGGAAGCAAGATGCTGTTAAATTACGAAGTATAAAACCGAGCACACATATGAGTAGACGAAGGAGCTAGAAATAGATTTAAACTATTATTTTTTTGGTTACATAAACATTAAAATTCTATAAATTCAATGTGATACGCATGCAAGGGCACCGAGAAGGTAAACATGACGCAACTACAACCTCATTATCGATTTTGTAAACTACTAGCGTAAGTCACGCGATTTTAAACGACACTTTGACACTATAGATTTTTCCCTGGCCCTTTTTCATACTTTTTGCGACTTCCTTGCATAAAATTTTTTGATCTTGATAATTATAAGTATATAAATATAAGTATATAATATCATAAATAACCATCAAAATCCAATCTATTTCTCAACCAAATACAATCTGAATCAGTTCCCGATGTGAACTGATCAGCTGTGAATAAAAAAAAATATACATAGAAGTATAAATTAGTATGGATTATAGATATAAAGTTTTTATTCCAATAGATCAATTGAATAAAGAAACAAATTATTCCAACGAGTCTTATTAATTTAAACGCTATCAAATAACCAATAGCAAAATTCAAAGACAAAAAGATCTTCGAAAAAAATACCGACGATGAATAAATATATTTATTTACTTTCTAACGTCACCGTTGTGGCGTTGTGGGTAGCGAGTCTGCCTTTAGTCTCGACGGTTGCGGGTTCGATTCCCGCTCGGGCAGATGTTTGTTAAAATTTCTGTCTCGGTCTGGGCGTTTGTCCGCGTGGGTCTCCCCACCATGCCTCGGAGAGCACGTTAAGCTGTCGGTCGCGGTTATTATCAATAACATCTGATAATAATCATTAACTCTTGATAAGTAAATTGCTCTTATCCAATAAGTTACTGGTTCGCCCTTAGGGTTGCGGAGGTCAGATGGCGATCTCTCTGTGTGAAAACTAGTAACCTGTCAAATCCGGATAAGAGTAATAAGCAGACCCTGGGTACATAAAAATACCGGGAATAATGCTAGGATGAAGAAGACTTTCTAACCAATTTCTAGTGTTTTTTTTATATAAACACAGTTCATCGGTTTCGAACCGATTTTAAAGTTATTTTTCATTCAATAGATTTCCGTGGAGTTCTCATACAGTACCTATACATAATTCATGATGATTAATCGGACACCAGAGATAAGTAACTAAACTCCTCTATGTAAGCCTCATAGGCTTTCAAAGATGGGCCAAAAATAATTATAGGTGATTATTTATGCATAAATCTAGAATGTTAGCTTGTTTGTTGTTTACAAAGTTTTAATCACATACTAGTCAAAGAAGCATATTCAATACATATCATATTGAAATATGCTTGTTTAATATCTTAACCAAAACCACGGGAATGACTATTACTACTAAAAGCTAATAAAAATATCCTGTGTCTGAAATAGTCTTACGATTAAATAAACAAATAGGAAAGACGAACCGAGTCAAAAATGAACCGCATTTAACGTTCGTCCTAATAACAATGTATAAATTTTAATAATGTCACAGTCCCCTATTTTCGTATTCAGTTAATGGGTCCAAGCGCGACGTTGAGTAGCCGCTTCCTTTTCATAATCACATTCAACGACACCCAATTCCGGTTTTGTGGACACACCTTTATCACTGAAGTGTACTATATACCTACGGGTGTATTGAGAAATTTCATTCACTTCGAAACCAGTCAAACGACCTTGAAAGATACGATAAATTTACTACTTTATAATACCATTTTTAATCGCCTTAATGGAGTCTCGAGATTTGCAAATATATTCAAAACAACTATACATTAATTTATATAAGCAACTTAAGCTATTTCTATATGATATTTGCATATTTTTAAAATAAATATGTTAAAAATTCTAGTAGTAACGTTGGTTAAAACCAATAAAATAAGATGTTTTTGACACTCAACTGACAACAGGATTTACCAATTATCACATTTCCAAGAAGATATTCGACGTTCCCAATACAAAAGAGCAAACATCCAATAATTATTCCGGGCACATCGCTCACGCGTGCCGCGAACATAAATTGCTACAGGTTTTGTTTAACATGGAGACTGGTAGCGACTAACAAGCGGACCGCTGTCTGCCGACTTCAACTCCGAAGCACATCAAAGGATTCAGTGCAAGTAATGAGCGCCAAAAGGTTTCGTGTTACGCGTAAATAACAAACCAATATTATATACGTACTTCGTGTTATTTTAGTAACAGAGTGTGTAGCGTTTATTAAGTAAGAATTTTATTTCTTAAAATGTTCTTTTAGATATATATTAAATACGATGTAATTAAAAAAATAACAAAAATCTTAGGCTCAAAAGATTTTCAAAGCAGTTCTTATGTCGTATACCGTCTTAAAGTTAACGACCGTTGTGGCGTGTTGGTAGCGTGGCTTTAGCCTCAACGGTCGTAGGTTCCCCACCGTGCCTCGGAGAGCACTTTAAGCTGGTAATAATCGAAATTTCTTGATAGGTAATTTGCTCTTATCCAATTAGTTACTGGTTTGTCCTTAAGGTTGCGGAGGTCAGAATGCAACGCTGTGTGTAAAAACTAGTAGCCTGTCAATTCCGATATAATTAATAAGCAGAACCTTTTTTTAGGTACGCTTACGGGAATAATGTTAGGATGAAGAAGACTGTCTTAAAAGTTATTTCAGTATCCCCAGCAACAACACTTTCTTTCTAGATGGAATATTACACCTATGTTCTATTCTGTACCCTTGACAACATGTATGCAAAATCATGATCTGTTGATTAGTTTAGTTGTGACAGCGTAACAAGCAAACAATATCTCATTCTTATTTGTAATATTAGTTACGGATTGAATTATAAATCGCACATACAACTGAAAACGTTCATGACTTAAAGATTGTTAATTAATACCGCAAGATATAGCTGACCTTAATATTCTCAATTACGATAGCATCTTAAGAAAGGCCCGTGGAATTTTACTGATAGCCCTGATAATACATTAAGGTTGTTATCTAAATGTCATCGGAGATGAGATGGATGGCTTATGACTATAAAAGAAAATTGATTTACTTACAGGTAGGAGTAAGAATTAAACAAATTCAAAAGGGGACAGGTTAAGATATGTTTTGAGGGGTGTCTGTACTGGGCAATGCCTGGCACTGTCGCAGAGGGACAGGTTTTAGGGTGGCATTACCGATTGTAGCTGTATGAATTTATTACTTATTGGAACGAAGTTCCTTATCGCGCGTTGTGAAAGGGGCTAGACGGAAAAAATTCTTACGAAAAGTTGTCACGACACTTTTGCTATAGTAAGCTATTGTAAGCTGTGCGGCGTCGCATGTTTCTGTCTGTCTCTCTCTCTCTTTTATAGAAAGCAAGCCAGATATTTTCATTTCTATTTCGCATTGAACAGTGTGGTGTCGCGACGATTATTTTTGTTGAGTGTATACAGGTTTTTTGTAAATAATAAATAATGTTAATAATAAAAAATATTATTATAACTTAAAAAAATAAAATTTTATTACAATTCCTTCACTAATTAATCGAAAGGAACTTCGTTCCATCCGGGTGTCCCTTGACACCTCTCAAGTTTTTTAGCTTTTACTAACAGGCATAGAAATTTTTGGTTCCTCCTACAAATTCAAATGCCCTATCGTCCCCTTTGAGTTTTGATTTCGCTACAAAAATCCTATGACCCTATGACAAACTCTATGATCCCAGCTAAGAGTAGATCTGTACGCTAAAGCGTAATATTAAGTCAATCAATATAATAAGAAAAGAACATGCAAATTTGAACAGGCATAATTTTACAGGAAGTGATTGAAAAATGGTTTGGAAATTTTGAAACGGACAACTTAGTTAATTACGAACGTTTTCAAAGAAAGCAAGACTGGATTTAATCAAATGATTAAATCAAAATTTAAATTAGTAATCTTGTTGGGTGTAAATTTAAGTATAATAGAGTCACATAACAAGTTATATTAATAGCCGAGTGAAAGATAATCATTTTTACTAAAAATAAAAATGGTTTATCTTTCGAAGCAGTTTTCTTTTATTATTATTATTATTATTATTTTTAGTAATTTTATAACATAATGCTTTGAATACGGGTATTTAAACCTATTTGATGTCTTCAACAGGAAAACGTTAAGAATAATAAATCGCAATTACGTACTAGATAATACGCAAATGATAAAAGTATCTACATAATTAGTTTTTTAACCTTAAAGAAACATCGTCTTCTGATTAGAATTAAATAAATACTCAGAAATATTCTACGATTATAAATTACTAGCGGACCGGGCAGACTTTTTCTTGCCACGAAAATGAAAAAATGAGACCCGATAGCAGTGCCCCCTCCTGGGTCAATTGTTATAGGGTTGATGGAATTTGAAAAATTAATAGCCTAAAACTTCTACAATTAATTCCGCGTCGAATGGTCATGGTCTCATGCCGATCGGTCCAGTAGTTTTCAAGTTTATGAGTAACAAAAAAAAAAGTTACTTATATATATACAGATAGATTACGAAAACTTATTCCGTTACAATAATGGAAAGCGTAACTTACGGCTGTTATGATTTATGATTCAACCGAAAAAGCGTAATAGCGCACAAGATTATTTTAATTCGAATAATTATTACAAAGATTAATCTTTATAGGTCACGAACTTGAGTTATTTACTGAGATTAAATGTGAAAGTTGAAAAGTACAGACTAGTCATGAAATTGATATGAGATACAATCACCAGAAACAAAGAAACATTATACCGTAATGATATCCCATAAGAGAATGTCAACGAAGCCGAATCGATGTAACTCATCTCTCGTAACTGACAAAATCAGTGAATGGTGCTTTAGTTTATATTGAACTAGCGGCCCGCTCCGGCTTCGCAAGTGTATAAAATATATAGCCTATGTCATGTACTGAAAAAATGATTAAAATCGATCTAGTAGTTTTGACTCATTCATTACTGCCCGTGGCCCGCACGCGTTAAATGTAATTATTTACGAAATCACATTAGAAATCCCAAAAATTATTTTTTTACACTATTTTTATACTTATAAACATTCCTCTTCAATCACTCTATCTAAAAACCACATCAAAATCTGTTGCGTAGTTTTAAAGATTTAAGCATACATAGAGACAGAGAAAGCGACTTTGTTTTATACTATGTAGTGATAATAATATCTATATATCGATACAAAATTATAAAATTGAAGTGTTTAATTTGTAATTCCTAATTAACAACTTTTCATACATATGAAAGTATATACGATACTTCCATAAAAAAAAATTAAAACTTGTCTGTTTGTTAGGGCTAATCTCTGAAACGGTTGGGGCGATGTTAAAGAGACTTTCACTGGCAGATAGCTGATGTTATCAGGAGTAACTAAGGCTTTTCGATTTTATTTCTTACTTTTAGTTTATAAAAAAAATAGAACTTAGAATTATAAGCTTTGTTTGAAACTGGTACATATAAATCGAAAGTCACAGGTCGGATACATAGCTGCAGTAGTGTGGAGATAATTATGTTATTTAGTCGGATTTGACAAACAGTAAAGATGTCGCGACGAAGAAAAAGAGATTAGCAGATTTTTTCACGTATAAAATAGAAAATCGAGAATTGAAATCGAAAAAAGCAATAAAACGCCCTCACAAGCAATTCAATAGTGAACAAAAAATAAAGTAGCCCGAAGGTGTAAAATAAATCCTCTAGTTATAAAGTTTTTGTTAAGTAGAATAAATGTCATGAAAATGGTACGAGAGTTGTGGATGGTCCGAATGCACACTGGACCTTAATAAAATACATCATCAATTTCCAATTTCCACGCATTGTCCACAAACCGCAGATCTTTATTCGTGTTATGCGACGTGGGAAAAAGTCTGGAACCTCGTTTCAGACATTAAATACTTCATTAGACAATGTCGGACACTTTCATCGGAAAGGTTACGTTATACCGCATCTTTTACGAAGCATACTCGTGAGAAACACATGCGAGTAACATTCTAGAGAGTTTACTCTTTACGTTCACGTCTCTTGTGTTAATAAAATCACACACGTTTAGACAGATGATGATATTTCGTTTTTGACTTCAATTTGTACCTTTAAATGTTATAACCTATATTATGTTTATGATAAAATCGGAGGATTATTCGTTACCCGGTGACATTGATAAAGTTAATAGAAGCAAAGCTATACACAATCAGAAAAAAGGTGAATACACAAATGGTACACGATGTTAACATATCGATTATTTTTCATCCCAATATATTCCTGGGATCATCTACGCGGATAAAATTATTGCGAATTGCGAATAGTTGTGACTAAGTTTCAAAAATTCAAGACGATTACAATACTTTTCTCCAAGAAAAATGATGAATTTTAATGGTTCCATAATTATTTTGTTTTCCGATTTCAAAAAGAAGGAGGAATTTCAATTGCCAGTTTGAATGAATGATATTTTTTTGTATGTTAGGTATTCGATTACTCAAAGACAGTTGGACTGATTTGTATGACTCCTGAGGTGGTTCCATAGTTATCAGGTCAGAATCTGATGATGGGATCCTGGAAATTTTATACGCACGCCTATTGCAATTTGGGTATTTTTAAAATACCTTGTGCATATGCTCTGGAAAATCATAATTTTAAAGATATAAGATTCTGAAATTATCAAAACATATTACATCTCTACACAGCGAAAGCAATCTGATTCATATTTCCAATAGAAATCTATCTACGTTCACGTTGGCTGCGTCGCACATCGTCCACGATTTCATTTTATGAAAATCAATATCTACCTACATCTCATACATCTCAAATATCGCTTAAAATTAAAAGAAAGTCAAAAATGTACTTGTTGGGTAGGACTATTCACTCATATAATTAAAGTACGTCTCTAGAAGGACATACGTAATATTTCTTAATTGAACCAATATTCGAGTATATAACAATTAATTACCGAACATTAGTCTAACACAAAGTCTTGACTTGGAACAAACTCGAACTTTGTTTTTGTATAATTCAGTCTAATAATGGGGTGATTAATATTTAAGAAAACGGAAAATTAAGAACGCCGAGAACTCGAAAAATCGAAATCGGTAATTTGGTATGTGATAGTCAATTCTTGGATATTCGTATTTATTTTTAGAACATGACAACGTCTTTCAGGCCCACCAGTATTGCAATAAGTGTCAGTATTATTTATTTTCTTATAATAAGGACATGATATTTTGGTGATTGAAGACTAAATGATGGTAACGATTCACGAATGATCTCATTCAATCAAGCACTTGATATAATTGCTACTATGTATACAATTCTTATAATTGGTGCAACTGTGTAAGTATACTTCGTTACATAGAAAAATATAACAAAAGCTAAATTTGATGACATGCAATCAGAAATACGAATAGGCCTTAAGCACATTCCCATGAAAGACAAAACAAACTATATTTAAAAACTCCACGGGCTCCATAAAACAAAACTTGTTAATTGATTGATAAATACATATAGTGTCATATCTTTAAAATATAAATGGACTTTGTCAGGAATATTTTAATTCTCAATTTGGCTTTAACACGTACGAGATGAAATGCTTTAACTGTCTAACTTTAGTGCAGAAAGGCAAGCGAATATAAAATTAATTTTTCTTCCATTATAATAACTTAGTCTATCTATTACACCTAAGGCTTACTTCAATTCCTTGCCGTATTATGTCTTTCTCACAATTTAAAATGCCATCCTACAATTACTTAGCTCAGTACCAAATATCAACTGACCTTTACAATTTAGTAGTAGTACATAGGCAAATTTACTTTAGATGAAGATAGATATAGCGCTATATAGCTGTGGTAGCGAATCAAAGTTATGCGCATGTGGCCGCGGATTTGATTCCCTCTCGAGACAGATGTTTGAATTGACAATACATTCGCTTTGGGTGGTTTTACGTCTTAATTTATTTTATTTAAACGAACAAAATGTCAAAAATACAAAACCCTAGAATTAATTCAATCAATTAGGTATATTTAAATGTTGTCTTAATAATTTTAATTAGTTTAACCTTATTTTATTACTTACAAAGAATGTTGTTTTCCATTGTTATAAATTAAATACAAAAAAAGATATGAAATGCATGTTAAGTTAGCCTATAAATAGTATACAATTTTTGTCATAGACACATAAGAATGTACTATAGAAATAAGGAACAAATTGTATACAATGTTGGTTCCCTATTAAATAAATAAAAGACTATATTTTATTTTCGCCAACAATACTTAAAAGTTTACACAGTGTTGTTATTATTATGCAACTGTGAATCGACTTGTGAGCAAATGTTTAATATGTACAAAACAAATTTACTACCTATTTTTTTTAGTGAAGAATACAATTTTATATCTTCTCTTATTGGTGCGCCGATTGCACGTGACGCTTGTGACCTTTAGCTCGTATTAACATTCGTGTCGAATGCTATTTTTATAACTTTAATGTACAAATAACAATATGGTAAAATACTACAAGAATTTTACTTTACTCGTGATAATATTAGACATCTTACTAACGACAATATATCTATATACCTAGAACTATGTATGCATATTCAACAAGATGAGTATTATCTCACATAAAACACAAAAAAAAAATATTTCTCCATAAAACACCGAAATTTTAAATTAAAAAAAACTGAAATTGAAATAAAAATCTTACCTGGTTTTCGATTACCACAAAAACAAGAAAGCATTATTGACTCAATTAAAGAGAAAAAGAACACAATTCACTGAAACTAGTAACGTTAAGCGCGCTATCTCGTACACTGAACATAAAACAATAAACGTAAATAGTGGGTTCCAATATAGCTGTGTTACAAAACGTGCTTATCAACGGTTTTATACTTATGCTAACTCGCGGACTCTAGGTTATCTAGAAGCGCACATAAATCCTAGGCACAGAAATCTCGGCATGTTAACATCCGTCGCATTATCCACGTCAACACAACACTGTTGTACAAAACTACTCAAACATTTCAATCTAGTCACCGACTAATTACAATTAATTAAAGTTTAAATTAAGAATTCGTTGAAACAAATCAGTCGACAAATTAGAATACGAGGCGGTAAATTCAATTATGAGAGACGTCGCAATAAATAATGCACTTATTTTAAAAGACAGCGTCGATTTATAGGAAGTTTTAAGAACACTTTAAGCCACACTGGATGCTGAAACAGACGGAGCAGCTGTTGATCTCGAGCGGGGTGTGTGTTCAGTGAAATTAAAAATTAAAATCCCAGCTGCGTTATAGCGTGAAGTAATGCGAGTTAATAAAATTCAACGCATAAATACTTCGATATATAGCGAATGCTAGCGAAATTTTAATCAATTATTGCTGAATTAATTGTAACAGTAGGACTATTATCGTTAATTCTTAGCATGACGATAAGAGCATTTTTATTCGAAATTGCATGCTATGTCTTTATTAATGTTGCAATATTTTAATAATTTATATTAATATTGCAACATTAATATTCGACAGTCGGTGAACACGATGATTATATCACGAAGTAGTTTAATGAGATGTCTGCAGTTAGGTAAATAATTATGTGAATTCTTCTAAGAATTATCATTTATCGAAAAGGAATTAATTGATATCAATTAAGTTTGTACAATCAAATAGATATTTAAAATAAAATTACGAAAATTCAAGGCTGATTCAAATAAGCTAAAATCAAAGCTTATTTGAAGGATCTTGTGATTTTTAAAATGTAATTTGTTCTGGACCCTTAAGGTAGGTTTAAAAAAAGAATCAATATTAATGGTTCATTTTGGAAATAGCTGAATATTTAAGAAATCTATTTTTACCGACTTCAAAGAAGAAGGAGCCACTCAATTCGGATGTTTATATTTTTTATGTGAGTTTGAGCATAACTCCTTCATTAGTAGACGGATTTTGACAATTCTTTTTTTATCCTCTAAAGTTAAAGTTTAGGTTGTGTTAGATGTTGGTGTTAATGGTTTTTTTTGTCTATCTTTGTCGTTTTTGAGCAATATTTATGTAATCATCAAATCATTTTTACTTCTTACTATATTTGCAACAAAATATTTATAAATTATTTTAACCTTTCTTGTTTGGACGTAACTACATTGGGTCAAGATGTTGGCTGATTGCATAGCACAGAAACAAAACTTCAACATAAATAGAAGGCAATGTTTAATAACAAGCGTTTACGGGATGATCAACTGCTGGCACGTGACAAAAACTTCAAACAAATACGCTACAGTCATGAACAAATCCCATAACTCAAGTTCTTATTAGGAATAAAAAAATCAACATGCTTACCTTTCTTCGAACCGAATATCGATTTCAATTTTGATATAGTCCTTTTCTTCATTTTTATACTTTTACACACTACAACTTTACACTAAACGTTATGGACATTTGATCACATCTAACAGAAATACACTCGACATAGATGTATGCGTCGTCAAGTTTTTAGGTAGTGAATGCTTTTTGCTCCTTTTGCCGCTCTTATTTCCGTGCTACGAAAATAGGTCCAACGCTACACTTGCATCGGAGCAGGCGCATCACTCATACGTATCAACACAATCACTGTTCTGTTGCCTCTAAACCAAGCACTAAATATACGTCAAGCATGTAAACACGAACTGTGCTAGTAGGTTTACAGCAAACGCGGTTCGCGTAACCGAGCGTCGCTTTAGTATTATCTATGTTATACACATGCTTATCAATTGGGTATCATATATGCTTACATATGATAAAAAAATTGGTTACAAAATACAAGCTTTTATCGGACACTAATGGACACTTGTAATGTTTTACTAAACATTTTTTACAACATTCACAACACTTTTAGTTAAAAAAAATACGATACACTAATTGATGATAGTTCATTTGTAAGAATTTAAAGAAATCGTCTCAAATATTCGAAAATTGGACGTTGGGAATAAACTGATTGACGGCTATTCTTGGTCGTTCTGTGGCCGCAACTGAACGCAGCGGCGCACGCGCCACGCACAGAATAATATTGCCGGTCCTGTTCGTACTGTCAAAAATCGCTATAAAGCAATAGTTCTTTTTCCGTTACAACATTTTCGTTTCCGTTGAAACCCAAACAAGCAATGGGATAAAATTGATGTATACGTATCTCACATCTTCGCCTTTTGAACAGTTTCATTGGCGCAGTGGTGACAACACCGGAGACATCGTATCCGTTGGCCCTTTTAAAAATGGAATTAATGAGTGGCACTTTCGGGAAGAGACCATTCACCGAAGGGCGGGTATAAATCACAAAGGGAGCGACGGGGCTAGAAAACGTTACGAGCTTTAAGGGCAGAGAGAGATGAAATATGAAAAAATACAAAAGAATCCCTTTGAATATGTTGCGACTAAGAGACGTGGGAAAAATAAATATGTGGAATTTTATTACGTTTTTAATATTATTATAATTATATTTAAACGTATTTTAAAGAAAGAGAATATTTTTGATCACGCAACAGGGCTTTTAGCTTATATATATTTGTATTTTATGAATATGTGGTTTTTATTCATAATTCTGTACAATTCATTCATAGCGGTAAGTAAACCTTACCTGCCTTGAAAATATTGGAGGTTATCAATTCGTATGATTATTAAATGTATATTACGTCACATTCGGCGATATATTCAGCATGTCTTTAATCATTATTTTTAATTGGATAAGGTATACTTTCAAGGTGGTCCCATTTATATTTTGTGTTAACTAAGGTCTGTTGACATATAGAAAGCGACTCTTCGAAGTAAGAGTTAGTTATCCGCGAACACATTGTTGAACCGCCTCAGATGTTAGACAGTTGAGTCTGTCAGTTAGTTCTTATTTTAAAACTAGCTATGTCTTAAGGCTTCGCTCGCGTAGTCAAAAGAATTTGTATTAATTTTTTTATTTCGTGAAACCCTAATTTTTTTCAGTCCAAGTCACTTTTTAACATCATGCCAGTGAAAGTCCCGTAAAAATCGATAGACCCGTTTTAAATTAGCCAGAACAAACAAATAAACCGAAGCTTTTAAAATTGTGTTTTTGCAAAACGCACCGTTACTTTAATATGTATTTAGTAAGAAGCTATTATTTTGACATAACAAATAGTATTATTTATTTGTATACGTGAGTATATATGGATCAACTATATTCTATTCTGTTGTTATAGCCCATATTCACTCGAGTGGAAGACAGCGGTCGCGACACGCACCAACGAGCCTATGCTACGGTGTTCCGACTACTAAAGACATCATAATGGTCGAGATTCGTAACGATCACAGTTAATTATAGAGAAATTTCACAATCTTAATATTAAGATGAAATCTCTGATCTCAACTGTTTGTATACCGGTAGTTAAGTTACTATGATATTGCTTTGGAATTAAATCTTGTGCACTGGGTTTGTCACTATTATAAACTTTGATTCTAAAACTCAGCCATAAGCAATACGTTTAACGTATAACTAAAGTACCACAGCAGTGTCAAATATTCTACCGCAAAGCAGTAGTGTCTTTTGGCATTAATTTTTTTCGGTTTGAAGGGATCGAGGGTTTCTATCTGTAGGTTAGTGTAATTACTGGGCAAAGGAGATTTAAGAACCAACACCTCGAGGTTGGCAACGCGTGAGTGGCACCTACTAATGTTGTTGCAAGCGCTCATAGGCTATGGCAACCGCTTACCATCAGGTGCGCCGTATGCTTGCTTGCCAACTTAATAATACAAAAAAGGGTTAATTTGATTTTGACTTGTCTGTAGACGTCAGTGTCTGTTTGATTGTGGAAAAATCATTTCTAAAGATAAAGTACATGGTTATATCAACAAGATAAAAAACCATAGTCCCGATTAACAATAATTGGTCTGTGTTTTAATAAAGCGGTTCATTCTATCAATTGCAGGGCACTTCTTGTAATAAATAGATTCTTTTTTTCATCTGTTCAAAAGAATCTAACATTATCTTTAGTTACATTAAGAAATCAACACTGTAATGTGGTCCGCGCCTACTGTTACATCTGAATATAAACAGACAATGTTAACGAACTGTATTTCATGCTCGGGACGGACCATTGGATGCATAACGTTCGGTATGCCATAACAATTGATTAATGATTACTGGCTGGTTCAAATGGACCTGTTTTATTTTAAAGTTAAGTAACAAATATCATTATCATCCATTTATTTCTAGTTGTAGAATTTTCGTGTTTTGGCACAAACATGTACATTTGACCAGGGAAGTGTTACTGTATACACTCATAGTACACGTGATATAGTAGCACTAGCTGTACAGTTGCGTTTCTTTTATTTTGTGGGAACGTCTCAGGCTCCCATCTCTTTCTTCCTTCTTTTCTTTTAGATAGCGTAATGTCATATCTTTAGTGTTGCTACAAACAAAGCCTACCTATTTCCCAGGAGCAATACATTTTGCATGGTATGGCATGGTATAAATGAAAAAAATAACTTTTTCAATCTATTTGGTGTAAGAACAGTGACCAAAACCGTTTGGAAACCGTATATATCCGATAAACGTTTAGATAGTAAAATCGAATAGCTGACGGGTACTTAGTACCCATTAGGCTACTACTTCTAGTTTTCTGTCTTTTATTTTCTTTGTTCCTAATGGCGTTGACAACGTTACCGGAGGCGCCTGGAATAAGACCCGGTTGGAAAAGACGTGCGATCAAGTGGCCTTGTCTTCTCGAAGACAGTGTCGTGTGCGTGACTTTGTTATGCACGAGGCTTTATCTAACGTGATCTTATCGTCAGGGTCTTGTAAGACGTAGTTAAGAAGAGGACTATTAAGTTTGTTCAGTTGGTCGAATTTACTTATAAAAATACAAGCCTGTCTAATCATGGAATTCTGATTAGAGGTAGTTTGACAAAATAGTTTTCTGATAAACGCTTCAAATGAAAGGATTTTATAAATAAAGCATATTTTGTATTAATTTTTATATCATGACGGTTGGCAAACAAGCATACGGTTCGCCTGGTGGTAGGCAGTCACTGCAACCTATGAACGCTTGCGATACTTGAAGTATCACTTGCGCGTTCCCAATGCAAGGGATAAGAATGGAAAAAAGGAAGGGAGCAGAGTGGATGGGAGATTGGGCCTCCGGCGCTCTCAGTTATCGCACGAAACGCAACTCGTACGTAGGTACTCTGTTTTTTTACGCCGATTTCTTGTGGGACGGTAGTACCTACTTCGTCGGTCGAGCCGGCCCATTTGTGCTTGGAGAAGCATGCCTCTACTAATACTAAAATGTCGTATGTCGGAAGTGACAGTTTATCATAATAATTAGTATATTTTTTAAAGGTATTATTCAACAGTAATCGCAGCTCGAGGTCAGCAAGGTACCATGGTGCGAAGCTCAGTCGCGTGGTAAACTATCAACGCAACACGCAAAGTGGGAGGAACTAGAGAACACCCTACATAGTACCTACATACGTATTCGTGATGATATTTACACAGTACAAAAAACGATATACATTAGTTTCGTATTAGTTAAGAACACCCTTATTTCTTTTAATAAAGAAAAAGATAATGGCATACGGTTGGTTGCTTATTATTGCGAAGAATGCTAAATAGGATGTAAATGAAGACTTTAAAGGACATGTAATTTTCATCTCGTCTTTGTCTCACATAAAAGGGCTCGAAGAGATACTTCACGCAACACGGATTTTTAGAGCATCACGTTTACGACCAAGAAATATGCGGTACGACTGCCGTAAACAGGTTTTCGTTGTGTACTTCATTGAGCATTAATAACAGGAAATGACGTAACGAACTGACGGATAATCGCTTGATCTAGACTTGAGACAATACACTATTTAGCATTTATTATGTAACCGAATTAAGCTCTGATTTTCAGGTTATGAAATCATTAACAAAGTATGCATCCTTGTTTTGTATTACAGTTCTTTTTTTGTAAATATCAATCCATATTATTGAAAATATTGTGGAATATAATTTAATTGCTTTAAAAAAAACTACGGTACTTCTAGGCGTGTAGTTATTTTAGCCTAGTCATGAGTTTCAGTCACTAATATCTACATAAATCTTAAAGACAAGGTCCCTAACATTCCGATGAGGCGTCCGATGAGATGAGAAGATTTTGATGATTTTTCCAATTTCCTCCCCGTTTGTTTAGATGTCGTGGGATTTTATATGTAAAATATAACGCTTGTAATAATTAAAAATAATACTAATAGCCTTGGTGGGTGGTAAGAAGTGTCGGCTTGCAAAATATCGGTGTAAAGAATTAGTAATCCTTAATTTCTAGTAATTACATGTGTATAACGATTTTAATACAGACTCTGAATTCTCTCTCGCTCATCTCAACATCCCCTGCACCAACATTGAAAGTCATATTTATTTATATAGAATTAACAGCCTAAAAATAAATTTTACGCTACTAGCTCTAAAAGTGATACTTCCAAACAACTTATCAACCCCCATTTGAAACCCCTTACAACCCTTTATTCGAATTAAAAAGTATATGTCCTGTCCCAGGCTCTAAACTATCTGTGAACCAAATTTCATTAAAATCGGTTCAATCGTTTTGCCGTTCAAAGCGCGACAGACAGACAGACAGAGTTACTTTTGCATTTATAATATTAGTATGGATTATTATTATAAACACAAGATGAAAACAATAACATAATCCACAGGTGCTCCAAAATTTTTAATTAGGTTGTGGGTGGTCTCATTCACGTTGTTATGAAAACTGATCTTTTAAACGAAACAACTACAATTTCTTGAGGGAAATAACCTTGTTATTCTTTATCATAGGAAACAAAAGGACGAAGTAAAGACTAAAGATCTGCCTTGGGACTGACCTAGCAAAGTTTCCTATTTTTCTTCTTATCATGAGTACACAGTCATAAATTAGTTAGGTACATAAAAAAAAAACTTTTAAATTTGTACGTAAATGGTCAACGCTTTGCCTTTATAAGCAAACGTTTTTAAGCTACTTAAACAAAGAAATTTCTAAATTCACTTTCATGATTTTACTTTCAGATTTAAAAAAATATATAGAACTGTCTATATCAGAAGAAAGTCGCAATACCTATTCATATAGGAATATATAAATTTTTGATTCTCCGAACTCGAACTCGAACGAACTCCGGAGATACAAAACTCTTTAAAATATAAGAAAATAGGCCTCGATAGTTGTATTCACATTGCTTTTGTAAAATATATATATATATTTTATTCTAACTGCTGATAAGAGTTTTATTTTTAAAGAAGAGCTCTAATTCAAGAAAACCCTATATTCGTAAAAGATTTCTCACAAAACAATAATTAAAATTATATAGTTATGAGACACAAAAAGAGATCATAGTATTCCACATAAAATATATCACTTTCTAATGAAATGATTTGCAACGGCCTAACGATCAAGACGTGACTATAATCTGCTCTTGCCATTGGTAATATTATATGTCGTGGTCATGTCACGAATCTAGATGGACAATACGAGTTTCGTGTCGATCAAAAATAAATTAATACGTACCTAACACAAGCTGTAGTTATTTAACCTTTTTGTTACGGAAAAGCAATAAGCCTGAGCCATAATGGGTTAGCGATTTTTCCTTTTATTGGAGTCATGTATGTATGGTGGTAAATAACATTCAGTTGCACCAGAAAGTTAATGACTAAACAGAGAAAAGTCAAGCCTTACAGCTCTTTTAACTAAATGTAGCCTTAGGTACATTTAATTTAGTAAATCTTAATTTATTAAACATTAAAATAATTATCGTTTACTTAGCTTATTTTAAAAGCTTTTGTCTTGATTTATCATTCATCAAAATATAATAATTTACTCCTTATAATAATACCACAATTTTTAAATAATAATAATAATAATAAATTTCTTTATTTTTCTCTCCATAAAGATACAATAAGTAGATAATAGGTTAATATTACATAGTAAATGTTTAACGTAATCCCAGGAGTGAACTGGTGCCTGATATAGGTAGGTATATACCTACCTGTGGTACAAGTCACCAGGAAATGATAAATAAATAAATAAATAATAAATCCCCAGCAAATAATCATTTCACTGTGATACAAAAACATCTCGTCATCAGCGTTGACGCTTTTAAATCCAACACTAGTGACTGGATCCAACGTGGAAAGACGTGGCTAATATGACGATGTCTATAGATTTCAACTTTATCCTCTGAGTCATATTATTGCATAAGTTTTTAGTAATAAAAATAAAATAAAGTAATCACTACGGTATCCGGTGAAATGAAATCTGTATCACATTATTATTTTCGTACTAGTATATGCAGCGGCTTCGCCCGCGTAAATACTGTTTTATAAGGTACTTTATTCTATCTAGTTCTATGCCAAAGTTTTGAGAATTATAAAAGTCATTGACAGCTATACTTATTACACATTTATAATAGAAGTCTATATCGAAGTTCAAATATTGTGGTTCGTCTTTTGCTAATCTCACGGGAATCTAACATTGTTCGAGCATATAAATATATCCTAGGTGTTAATAGAGATAACAATCTATATCAAATTTGCCAAATATCATCCAAATCCCGTTTTTGGATGATACCGTTTTTGCGTATTTGAATAACAAACATCAAAACAACTCGCAATCAAATATATAATTTTCTTCATTTATTATATTAGTAGATTGTTTATTCTTAATTCTGCATCGCTTCTGCTATGAAAATTTAATGTAAATATAATTTCAAGCTTAATCTGAATTTCAGATGTACTGAAATTTATACTGACACAGTTCTGACGACGATTTCGAAACGACAGAGGAATGATATTATTCTTCAAATAAAAAACAACCCAGAGAATTTCCAGAAAGTTTCCAGAAAATCAACCCAGTTGTGGGAAAGTACGAAAAGCTTATTAAATCGAGATGAAACGTAATGATGCAATACATATTGTGCAATTCAATTGAAAATAAATAGGTCGCAATGAACGAATTGATCAATGATGCCGATTTCCTATTCATATATTGGTCAGACGGACTCATTTGAGATTATAGTTATCTATTGATATGGCAACTGCTATTTAGTTTTTCAAGGCAGAAAATATTTGGAAGTTGCGAAATTATGTTATGTTAATTAGATCTTATTTGTGTAAGATATAAATATCAGTTTTGTTGACAGAAGTTATAGCATAATGTTGCAGTCTGTAACAAGTCTCTGTGTAAAAGTCAATGTACTGTCTTGTAATGAGGACGAGAGACGACACGCAAATCTGACTCGCTTATGCTATCATATCTCAAGATCTCAGTGTTTTAGTTATTACAATATTTTAGTTTCTTGATAAAGTTTTTAACACTTATCCATTGTCTATAATTATAGTCTTTATTATTATAATCAAGTTCACAGTACAAGTTGAGTTCATAAAAATAATTTCTTATTTTCATATTCCATATATGGTATAAATTTGTATCTATTTTAAAAATAAATAGGAACCTTCTGAAGTATATGAAAAAAAACTGTATTAAGAACCTCCTCTGTATAACACGTTAACTGTTAAGTAAAGCGAATTAGGTTGTACGAACCGTATGTACCATACATAGCAATTAAGGAAGACCCAAAACAAGGTGGAAAGATGTAGTGTTAAAGGACATGAGCGAGTGCAAACTGTCCGATGAAGATGTCGAAGACAAGGCGAAGTGGAGGGAAAGAGTAAGGAAGGCTGAACCACCACCATGTTTGATACATAGCCGAGAAGAGAGAGAATCAACGGATCCCATGCAGATATGCTGCGTCGGGGGTCCAGAAACATACAAAAGGCAAGGACAAATACAACCAGACAGTAGCTCATGCGTGTATGGTCAATCCAAACATTTGCTCCGAGCAGGAATCGAGCTCGCGACGTGTGGCGCTTAAGGCAGGTATGCTACCACTGCGCCACAACGTCGTCACAAAGTCTTCAAAAATTAACAATAAGACACTTGTAACAAGATATAATCCAATTAATGGATAAAATGTATTATATATATTGAAACCTTTGTTTATATCTTATAACAGTAGGAAATACTTAATATAACGATCATCTTAAGAGATGAAGCCAATTTATTTTGCAACTACATTCAAATTCGTTCAATGACATCAAAAACGAATACAACAAAAATTATAAGTACCCAATCCGAGTTTTAGTGGGCGATTATAATACCTACACAAAACATGGCATGAACATGCATTTTTATATAATGAATTTATACAAACATGAAAAGTACCAACTATAAAGATAGCAACTAATCGCTTTCACCAGCAATTGATTGATGTATCCAATCATGGACGTAAATCGACACAAGAAAAATATTGAACTTGCGAACTATAGAATAAGAAGCAACATAATGGAGTGAACATTACTTGGACGTTATGAAATATTTTGCTTTTAAAGTTTTTAAATGCTTTATTATAAATTGTAATGTAAATGTAGTTTTGATAGTTGCTTCGAGAAATGTACGTAATTATTATGCGGCGATACAATTAGAAAAGCTATTTTATGCTATAGTGGTTGCGCCCGACTCCGCACGCGTGGTGTACCGATTTTTTATTTTTTGCACGGAACCAGAATTATTTTTCAAAAATAAAGGTATCCTAAGTTTCTCCTTCTAACACCAGCTATCTGCCAGTAAAAATCCTGTTAAACGGACCTACCGTTTCAGAGACTAGCCGGAACAAACAGACAGACGGAAAACATTTTAAAAATTGTTTTTTTGTATGTAAGTAGGTACTGTATATAATTACATATGCATTTAGTGGTAAGCTATTAATTTGGAATTACAAACAGACACTTCAATTTCATTTATTTTTATAGATATAGATTGATTTTGTTTTGTTGTTAAAAATCGTAAAATATTTTCATTGTAGTGGTAGTGACAGTTTTATGTAAATAAAGACTTTGCTACAATTTCGCGACTATACAAACGATATCATAATCATTACCTTCAGTTGGTACCTTTATTGAAACGGCAAACACGTAGCCAATGGTGTGGATACATACATAGTATACAGTTATTACGGTAAATAAATAGTTGTAAGGCTATGATAGCACGCGAGCGATCTTAAGTACCTACTAGCTAGTAGATAATTTACTCCATGGTTACAATTTGAAAAGAATAAGATTAGTAGTATTTATAACCATGTGAAATTTAAGAGTAACAATTTTAAAAGCCTGTTATTAAGTTAAGCTGACGTTTTCATTAATTAATAGCGTCTGCGGTTGTCGGCAAGGCGTGGGCCTTTGTTTTCATGACGTAATCCAGCAAATTGCGCGCTATTGCATATTTACAAGTCGAAGAAACCGAACCACGAAAGACTTGCTCACACCATATTTAACTTGTATGCCTTTACCATAACAAGTAACTGTGTATATATTGATAACGTGAACGCGAAAAATTGTCCTCTAATAAGATTTTACAAAGCGATAAAAACTAAAATATTAGTAACCAATATTTTTCAAAGACTTCTATATTTTTCTTTTAAGTATGTTTATATTTCATAAAGCATATTATTAGTGTACTGTCTGTGTTTATTTTAATTATCACTATAAGATATTTCAGTAGGTTTTTAAAAATAAAATAAAATAAAGAGCGTCATTGTTTTACAAGGAATGAGTTATCATAGTTAAATTTGATAACAGTTATATCAACACTTTATTTTTTGTAATATTGAAATCCTCATTTAATACTTTTTGATTTTAATGACATTGACGACCTAAGGGCAGTTATAAAACGAAAATAAAGCACTTATAAACTTAAACTTTACATGTATATATTAAATTATAATTAGAGATCATTTTAGAATTCTAACACTATTTTTCCTAAGCCTTAGTACGTAATAATATTTTCATAACAGATCCTTCAATACAAACCTGTTTTTTAAATTGTAATAACAGTAAATTATACACTAACATATTGTAATATTCCTTCACTATAATTTTTATTAATAATCAAATTATATATATTAGTACTCACCTTCGTAAATATCCATGTCTATCCCGGCCAAAAAAATTAAAAGTTTTTGAAAACGTTTCTATGACGACGCATGACAGCAACCTATTCCGAATCCTATTGGCCACAGAATAATCAAAGATTTTTCATATACTCGTGGCCCACAAACTTGTGTTTGTTAGAAAAAATGATTTTAAAAATAGCAATATTTTTAAATTACGATTTAAATTCTAACAAAATTTTATTGGTGACATCATAATATAGCTAATGCAATTACTTTTTCAACGATAATTAAAAGGTTCCAATCAATTTTTGTCAGTATATGATAATAATGATTGTTATTATTATTTGTGTATCTTATTTTACATAAAAACGAATTTCATGCCACCCATAAATATATATATAAAAAAGTAAAACAGAGACATAAAAGCACATAAAATATAACAATTTGAAAACGACAAATACCAAAAGGCGGACTAAATTCTTCGAAAAAATCACCATAATTATGTATGCAACCTTTATTTGAACTGTATATTAATTTATATAAATAAATATTAATAATTCGCAGTAATATTATTGAAATATAAATATAATAAAACGCTATGCTGTGGGTTCTCATTATTTTTCAGACTTGTTACCGTGTTCTTTACGATAACATTTAAATTGTTTATGGTCAATTTTTACCATAGTTAATATCGATAACTAAACAATAGAAGCAATAATCATCTATAATAATACAAGCAAAAATGCGTTGTTATTCAACATCAACATTTCTTTAAGAAAATATATTGATCTATCCATCGGTGTTTAGAAATTTAAGTAAGGATTTTATCGGCGTAGTACATTCCATATTATGAATATCATCTGTGGCATACGTGCCATCTCTGTTAAAATCGATTTTGAATACATCGATTTCAAAAGATTTAATAAATTTGGTAGTCTTTTACCATATAATGTAGTCAACACTTTAAAGACTTAGACCAACTAAAACATATTGGGACATTATTATAACCATATCGTACTCCTAAAAACAAGGTTTTCATTGCGTTTGCTGAAATTAACAAAATATTTAACAATGTTGTGTATGGGTTTCATTAAATAAACGAGTTATTCTTTAAACAAATTTAGAGAATATTTTATTTCCTGTTTCTTTTTCTTATGTACACAAAAACATTTAAAAAATACAGTGAGCTTTAGACCACACGATTGAAGTAAAACTTCTTTATCTAAAATTAGTCAGTGAGTAAAGGCTTAAGGCTTTTTTGTCTGTCTGTCCGTCCGTCTGTTTGTCCGTCGGTCACTCGGTCGGTCGGTCGGTCTGTCTGTCTGTCTTCAGTATATCGACAAAAGAATGAGATGAATATATATAATATAAAATAGTATGTATATTTCTGTCTCATTCATTCCTACACATTTATGTATTTGTGTCTCTTACCTGTCGTTTTTTCCGTTGCATCCGGTTTGAAATCACGATTCTAAAGAAGTTTCACTTCAATAAATTTAATATTTGTGTTGTCAGTTGTGTTAAAGTTTTAATCAAAACTCCACAAAAAATTGTAAATGGTCTTATTAAAGTAAATGCGCAATGCGCATATAGAACTACCTCACCTTTACCTTCAATAGTAATAATCACATTCAACAGTCTTAACAACGATGTTGAGTATTTTTTATAATCGATTTTGATAAATCAATTTCGAAACATCGTTGATGGAGCTTCGAGCATCCCTATTCTTAAATGTGACGTTGTCCGCGTTGACGATTACCGACTGACGTATCGTAGTCATCGATTTATATATAAAAGTTTTTAGATTTTGTATATATTCAAGAAGTGTTTGTGAACAGGACAATGGGTCTCACAATTTCTAGTGTCTTCACAAGGCTTTTCGGCAAAAAACAAATGCGTATCTTAATGGGTGAGTGATTTGTTTAAGTATCCTGAAGATTGCGTATTGTTTTTTTACTTTATACTTTGTGGTATTTTGATAGATTTTATGCAAATCTTAGTATAATATTAGATCCCTTCGTATCTCTATTTTACAGTTGGTCTCGATGCCGCTGGCAAAACAACAATACTTTACAAACTAAAACTTGGTGAAATCGTAACCACTATACCGACTATCGGATTCAATGTTGAAACGGTCGAATATAAAAACATCAGTTTCACTGTTTGGGATGTCGGCGGTCAAGACAAGATCAGGCCGTTGTGGCGTCATTATTATCAGAACACTCAAGGCTTGATATTCGTCGTTGATTCAAGTGACACAAAGAGAATAGCAGAAGCAGAAAATGAACTGGCTAATATGGTATATTTTATTTTATAAGTTGTATTATATATAATATATATGTTCATAAAAATTATGTTATATTAAAAATTTTGATCGGTACACCACCTACCTATTTAATTATTTTTACATAATATTTCCTTAACCAGCAGATTGTCTGGCAGAAATTGCTTACTAGCAATAAGGCCACCTGCTTGTACCACCGTTATTTTCTTTGTTTTTAAATGTTTTTAAATTTAAATCCTGGTGTACGATAAAGTATATTATTATTATTATTATTATATAAAACATTTAAAACCTTTCAAAGTGAAATTATATTGTATGGCTTACATCATATTTCTTGATATTTTAGTTAAAGGAGGATGAGTTGAATGATGCAGTCATTCTTGTATTTGCTAACAAGCAAGACATGCCCAATGCTATGACTGCAGCCGAACTAACAAATGCATTGAATCTAAATAATTTAAGAAACCGTCGCGTAAGTATTATTATAATATCATTTAAATTTATTATATTGTGACATATTTGTTATAAGGTTGTTTTTTACAGTGGTATATCCAAGCAACATGCGCTACGCAAGGGCAAGGTCTCTACGAAGGGCTTGACTGGCTCTCGAATGAACTGGCTAAAAAGTGAGGTGGCTGTATTATATGGAAATTTCACCACTTTCATAAAAGAAGACAACTTTTTGTATTGAAAATGTCGTTGAAACTATTAAATTTGAGACTAAATTTATAACTTAAATTATCTTTATTTTACTGAGTGCCAGTTTCCTTTATAAAACATTTTATATTGTATTATTTTCACACTTTAAAGTCTGTTTCTATTTTATTTTCAACACTTGAAACCCTAAATAAAGACTACAAAACATCAATAGTCAAATATATATTTCCTATAAAAACTATTAATTTTAAATGTCAATAAATCAAACTATAAATTTTTGGTAATTAGATTACATTAAGGCATTATTTATCTTTTTGCTGATTGAGTTTGGGTTGTATTTAATAAATAATTATTTAAATCCTTAGTTGTCTAATAAATGGTTAGTCCGCTGCATCAGTGAATTTAGTAACTTTTTATAATCTTTTTCTTAACTATAATATAGATATATTAAATGCAATCCATAACAAGTTTTAAGCTTTCAATATTATTTAATTTTTGATAATTTTGCACATTGATTATTTTGAGTAATATTATATAAAATTAGCATTCCAATATATTGTATAATCTATAAACTGCATCTTACTTTAAGATTGGCTTTCATATATCTTTGTATTTTTATATGTCAATAAACTTAACAAACCAAAAAAAGCATTTAACATTGGAATAAAAATAAAATATTAGTATGTCTTACATTTGAAATACATAACTTTTAAATAGGGAATAGAAAAGATTATAATTATTGGTTAATATATTATATTATTTTAGATTTATTTTGCACGAATTTTATGATAATCCATAATTAGTTAGTGTTAATGTAATAATTGTGTTAAACTCAAGATAAGGTATATGAATTAATAATTTATTGTGTAATCAGATATAATGGAGATAGTAAAATAACACTGCACAAAACTAAGGTTTTTTTGTATTTAGTAATATTTGATAGCTTTAAAAAATTTCTGACGAAAGTATTAATTAAATTTATCCCAGGTAGTGCAGAAAATGTTTATTGCTTTCAGTTTTAAAAGGAATTTTATTCATTGAATCTTGCACCTAATCAAGCTATAGCATCATAATTATTTTCGGAATATTAAATACAGATGCACATTTTAAGATAGATACACGACAATAATAATTATTAATTCATTTTTTTGTCTTATAACACAATCAAATTCTTTTTTTTTTGTTAATAGATTCATTGAAGATTCAAATTATTAACAAAGGAAATAGGATCCTAAATTACTTTTTAATTTAATGATTTGGTTATAAACATTCTTGTATCACCATATATTTTTAATGTCTAAAATACATTTAATTAATAAATGTATATAATATAAAACAATCTGGCCAAAAAATGTAATGTGTATGTGACATAATGTGCTTTCAAATATTATCTTTAAACTTGCTTTGGATATACACTAAGATAATGGCAAATAAATATAGGTGTAAATAATGTGTTTTTCATTATATAAGAAATATTTATTTATGATTCCAAGAGGCTTTCCTCTTTTCAACAAAACTCTGTATTCCTTCTTGTCCGTCACCTGAGTTGACATTTTGCACCATTATATCTTCACCTAACTTATAAGCATCAAGTATACTCAGATCAATTTGTTTATAGAAAAATTCTTTTCCGAGAGCAATAACACTACGACTCTTATGCTTTATTTGTTCTATGATTTTACTGACTTCATTATCTAATTTATCCGTTGGAACTACTTTTGTGACTAAGCCACTTTCATATGCTTCTTGTGCAGTAATAGGCTCACCTGAGAAATGGAATTAGGTATCAATTGAAAAATAAATAATGTATTATCTATAAAAATATTACAAAAACTAACCACAACTACTAACCAGTTAAAAGCATATACATTGCTTTTGATTTAGGAATACTTCTGCCAACAGCAATGCCGGGTGTGGAACAAAATATTCCAAAATTGGCTCTACGATTTTCAAAAATATTATTTAATGTAATAGGGAAACAATTTGAAAATTTATTGAACATTGAATTACCCTGGTGTAGAAAATTTGCTTTTTTCTGAGCATATAATGATGTCACATGTAGCCACAAGTTGACAACCAGCTGCCGTTGCAAATCCATTTACCTACAACGAAAAGCTTGTTTTATTGAATCAACACAAATGGATTTCAATTAACATAATTATCTCTTTTACCTTTGCTATTACTGGTACAGGACTTTGAATAATAGATTTCATTAACTCTGTTGCTTTATTAAATATTAATTTATGTTGTTCAACTCCAGAAGATGTTTGCTGTGAAATGATATTTTTAAATAATTTTTTCAACTCTATTCTTAGGTTAATGTCTTCCAGTTGTGCCAATTTAAGAGAATACTTTTCAATAATAAAATTGTTTAGTAGAAATTGCTTTTTATTGGTTAGGTAATAAAAGATTGATTTTTAACTCACTAATTCCTTCAGATTATGCCCTGCTGAAAAAATATTCCCGTTTGCTGATAAAACAATAGCTCTCAGATTAGTGTCGTCTTTATTGTCATTTATTGCTTGTATGAGATTGTCCATCATAGAAAGTGATAACGAATTTCTAAATAAAATATTTTATATTGTTACACGTCAAATAAGAAGAAAATTGCCTATTTCAATACTTACTTAGTTTTTTCATGATTTAATGTTATTTCTCTAGTACCACCACTTTCTTTTGTAATAAGATATTGACTATGAACATTGCGGCTTATTATACTTAAGGGTTTTATAATATTCCTCTGAAATAATTTTCATTTTAAAACAATGTTTATAACCTTCAGGCAATTTATTTAAAAAAAATTTATACCTCGATAGTAGATAACATTTTGGACATAAGTATTAAAAATTAATTAATATTTTTTATAAAAAGTACAAAAATGTTGAAGCAAATAATGACATTTCTTATCAGAATGATAAACATAGAGAAAAACAGTCAGAACTCATTGTCAACTTCAAAATAATTAATATGGGTTACCATGGTT
Organism: Hestina assimilis; assembly: GCA_023373885.1. Taxonomy (NCBI): domain Eukaryota; kingdom Metazoa; phylum Arthropoda; class Insecta; order Lepidoptera; family Nymphalidae; genus Hestina; species Hestina assimilis. The sequence continues at coordinate 10,176,385 of CM041754.1, forward strand.
AAAAATATTACAGTTTACAATATTTCAGTTTATATGAGGTGAAATAAAGCCATATAAGATAAATAAAACACATATTATTGTTCAAGATCAGATTTCAATTTATTTTTTATCAGAACCACTTTCAGAATTATCAGAATCGGGAAAATCGTCACATAAGTATTCGGCTCGTTCATCCTCCGCTGTTATTAGTTGAATAACAGTGCTGAAAAATAAAACAGGCCTTTAATTATTTAATATTCATAAAATTAGGTCTTTACGTAGTTTAATGAGTAACATGGACGATAAAGTTCTACGCTAAGTAGTGAGATGAATGTGTACTGCTGGTTGTTTAAATAGGGAACAAATAAAAATTAAAATTAGGTATTACTTATAGATTATAGTTCATCCCTAGACACTAAGAACGGGACGAAAAAAAAATTAAAACGTGTCGCGTGACACCGCCTTCCCTCACAATATTTTTTCACTTCTTGCCAAAAATGCTAAAATCCTAACGGGGGCCGTTCAGAGTGTTGCTTTATTTATTTATTTATGAAGTTTATTATCATAAGTAAATACTAACTTCAAGACTTCGTCTTCAAATTCATTATCATCTACTGAAACATCATCTTCATCAGAGGGATCTTTAATCTTTGTTGCTAAGACTTTGTCCAACATACTTCTTAGTTCAAATAATTTTTTTGCAGCTTCCTTCTCGCAACGGACCTTTATAGTTGATATTGATAGTAGACAGCTTTCGGGATCTTCAACATCTAAAACCATTATGTTGAAAACAATGTAAGAAGAATTTCTACCAATACTTCCAATTTTAGCATAGCTGACATATTATAGTAGGTATGATGGTATGACAGTAGAAAAAAAATTAAAATTCCATAATATTTTCATATTTTTTCGTTGCTTATGAGATTTCTTATACCAAAAAGTGGAAAACTAGTATTGCCACTATTAAAAAGTCAAAACCATAAGACACTTGCAACACCGGTTTTGTCAAAAGCGCGTTTCCGACCAAAGGGGATGAAAAGGCAGAGGCAGAAAAAGTTCAAGTTCGGATCTTAAGCAGAACATACAGCAGAATGGATTCTGCTACTTCACAGTAATTTTGCGGTCCCTGCTTGCTTCCCTCAGCACAAAGGGGCCGGCTCGACCGGGGAAGTACTATTAACCCTCTCCGCGAAAATCGGTGTAAAGTAACAGTACTGTTGCGTTTCGTGGGATGAGTGAGAGCACCAGATAAGAGTTGTACTGCCTGCTTACCATCAGACGGACCATATGGTTGTTTGCCAACCGTTATGAAATTTAAAAAAAAGATCTCAATATTATAATATATAATATACCGAAAGCAACAAGACTATTGCATCTAAAATTCACTAACTCTATGTTACAACTCACCCTCACTAACAGCAAATTCACCAAAGAACAGCAAAGGTAGCGTATAAATCAGAGTTACGTCCAAGACAAATAGGTCACTAGTTTTCTGCTTAAGCCAATAGACAAGCCAGTTGGCACCGGGATTGTTACATAATTGAGCATGCCCTCCACTTCTAACTCCTGACATTATGCTGCTCGGATGAATTGATATTTTACCATCTTCTGGACTGCGCGCTGAAAATTTGGCTGGTTTCCGAATATTGCGTATGTTAGTCCACCTATAGATTTCATGGTAAATATGATAAAATTAATGATTTATTAAAATAGTAATAATCCTAACTGGACGCAAATAAGCAATACCATATCAACCCACACGAATGTCATTTCGAGAAAAACGCGTTTGAAAATTTTGAACAACTTGCTTCATATGAATTTTTATATGTATTGGTCAGTTTTGGCAATTGCAGATTTATGTAAGTTATTTTACTTATTTTCACAAAAAATAAATATACAAACTGCGTATTTCGTATATAATATAACCCAAAACGTTTAATATAAGACATAAATTGCTTGATAAAAAATGGCTTTTTAGAAGTTTTAAAGCTTAAAACCCTATAAATATTAAAGAAAAATGTTCTTCAGCCATTTGCAAACACTTCTGCATATATAACTCAGTTTTTTCAATTTTGTGGGTTGACATGGTATTGCTTATTTGCGTCCAACTAATATGTGAAAGTATTTGTGACGTTTTCCCGTATAAGCCGCTGAACCGCTTATGATGAATTTTGATATAGATATAGAGCGCACAATAATAAATAATTTTTGAAAATTGTATGGGGAGCCAAAGCGAGTGAAACCGCGGGCAGAAAGAAGCTAGTATGATATATAGCAGTTCATACTGTGGTTGTAAAGAGCAACCCCATAATATTTTATTTTAACAACTCTACCATTTAGATGAACATAATTAATAATATAGAGAAAAAGACCTTCAAAATATTATCTAATGAACATTCAGTAAAAAATGTCGGTGATTTTTTCTGTTGCCTCATTTATGGGTTGTTATTGCTGTCTGACGATAATAAATAATACAGTCTTTAAAGTCCTCCTTAAAATGGAAAAGTTTCTTCAGTCTCCTGGTGATCCTATTATCTTTAAATGCATAAGATGCTATCTAAATCATAATAAAACTACTAGACCAAATATAAACCTAAGTACTAAAGTAGACGAATACATCACCAATACGTAAATACGTTACGTTATAATGGAGATGCTTACTTGACATGAGCAATATTTGGATACAGCGATGCAGCAACAATGGCTTTGAACAAACTCAGATTATTTGCATTCCGATTTTCCCATGAAGCTCGAACATTTCCGGATGACAGAAATCCCATCTGGTATAGATTGTTAGCAAGTTGATTCTTCATCTCGGAGAGTAGTTCCAGGGTGTTATTGGAGAGATAATTGTCATATGCATAGGATTGCCGTGATCTGGGGGGACAATTTTCCCATCCTAAAACAGCTTCAGAAATGGCGATATGGTCGCTTGGTTCCCCCAAAGCTAAATTTCGTTTCATTACATCAATCTCTCTTTCTTTGCCTATAAATACAACAATATCAGCAGTATTAGTAGATTTGAAGCCTTAAGTAATATAATATCAAAATGGTCTTGAACTCACCAATAACAAGCATGAAGGGGTCTTTAAATCCCCAAACAGCGGCAACGCTGGCAGCTCGATCGAGGCAACCAAACAGGGCACCAAATAACAACAATTTCCCAGCGGCGGGATGTACGGGCAAACGCGCCAAGTGCCAGCCTAATGGTGTCAAAGTTTCAGCTTCATCCAAAGCACCGCATCTATATCAATACATATTTGGAGTTCATTAATATAAAGTTTTATATAATTTATTTATATAGATATGAATGTAGGCGCATAGTTTTAGAGTGACTGCACCAAATTCGATAATTCTTTTCTTTTTGCGTTTGTAATTGTCAAGACAAGATTTCGAAGGGATTAAGGGGACCGGCAAGTTTGTACGGAAAAAATTGTATCAACTAATGTTTGTATGTAGGAAGGTAATTAATCGGTAGTAGACCAAAGAGGGTTAAAATTTCCCCGGGACGACAACAGGATAAAAATTTGGTATGTACTCGGACCAAGTCGGGGAGGGCCGCTAGTTCTTATACTAAAAAAATCAAAAACGTGACACAGTTTACAATATAAGCTCATCTTCTATAATAAACTCTATTCAATTTTATTGGAAAGAATCGCCCATAACATTACCTTTGCAAGTGTTTCACAGCCCATTGAATAGTAGTTTCAGCCGGCGGTGAGGGCACTAACTTCAGGGCATCCGCTGCTTTTCCTAGCCTAAGCTTCTTAATCATCAAAACGGGTTCTAGCAGATTACTTCTTTGTAATTCGGGTAAAATTCTCTCATCAATTTTTTCCGCTCGATGTGAAGTTAATAAGTGGTAGCATATACCTGCTTGACATCTACCAGCGCGGCCTCTCCTAAAGGAAATAAGTATAGAATGAAGACAGAATTGTTTTCTTTGAGGAGCAAGTTTAACAATGAAATTATTAAAAATTCAAGATTTTTTTTCAATACTATTAATTATGCATTTGAAATGCCTGAGAACAGGCTTGTATTTATCTACGGGTTATGGGTAGATGTATTTCCAACGGATCGAAAACGTCAGACGTCCTAAGAACGTCTATCAAGAATATTACGATAACATTAGAAAATGTCCCATACCCCATATGTATTAAAAAAATGAGTTCTTATATTCCGAAATTCATAACGCGCTCACACTGTCGAGTGTTTCTATATGATTGGCTACAGTGCACTCGGAGTGCTAACTTCTTTTACGATGACATAATCAGTTTAACGTTATCAGTTCATGGGAATATTTGAAAGGACAATTTGAATATTTTGTTTAGAATCACAAAGATTCTAAAGACGTTTCAAGTTTTAAAATAAAACAAGTACAATTCACAAGAAGAATTAAGGTAGGTAGTAATTTTATTGAAATCACCAAATCACATTCACTGATTAAACTGGGATTGGAATAAAGTGAAATACGGAAATACTTCAGTACAATTAATCGTTGGAATATTTCTAATAACTTGTTTACCTTTGTCGTAAATTGGCCTGGGAAACCCATTCCGTTTTCAGTGTTGAAATATTCTGCTCAATATTAAGACCAGTTATTTTGATCTTTCCACAATCCACTACATATACAATATCATCAATTGTTATTGAAGTTTCAGCAATATTTGTTGCTATGATAATTTTTCTTATATGCTCTCTTGGCCTTTCGAATATCATGTGCTGTTCCAATGTGGGTAGTTTTGAATGTAAAGGGTATATTTCGTAGTTTGAAGACGGGAAACATCTGCTCTCATTCATTGTTCTCATCAGTTTAGTAATATCACCGATACCCGGCAAGAACACTAATATAGCACCCGGCTCCCCTTTGCAAATGTAAATCAGTAGTTCCAGTATCAGATCTATATTCAGTTCTTCAATTCTAGAATCTTGAAGTGTCTTGTAGACATTGAAGTCCAAATCTTTCTTTTTTGATTCAAGCCAGGAACCTGCAAAGTTGCATTATAATATAACACCAGTCTGATTTATTTACTTTAACACATATAATTACGATTTTAAATATGGCAATTAAAACAAAAGTGACTAAGCCTAAAAAAACAGTGTACTTTAGACCACACGATTGTAGTAAAACCTCTTTAGCTATTAGTCAGCGAGTAAAGGCTTAATCTGTGTGTCTGTCTGTCTGTCCGTCCGGTCGGTCCGTCGGTCGGTCGGTCTGTCGGTCTGTCTGTCTGTCTGTCTGTCTGTGTAAAATGTGTGTGCGATTCACACACGATAGAAGAATGAGACGAATATATATAATATAAAATAGTATGTATATTTCTGTCTCATTCTTTGCCAGTTTCATCCTACATATTTTTGTATTTTTGTCTCTTAACTGTCGTTTTTTCTGTTGCATCGGGTTTGAAATCACAACGATTCTAAAGAAGTTTCACTTCAAAAATGGACAATCTTTGTGCGTGAATAATGCAAAAAAAAATTAATAGCTTTATACTGAGATATGTAATTTTATTTATGTCCCATTTTGTAATTCACAATGATTTAGAAAAGTGCATACTAATTTCTTGTTTGTATTTGATGTCTTTCTCCATGTCACTATCACGTCCTCGATTCTTATATTTCATCCATTTAGCTTGGTGTTGCTTATTTTTCTCTGGTGGTAATCTATATTTAGTAAGTTTTAAAACATCCTCTAAATATAAATCTTTGACTGGGTATGCCAGTCCTTCGATGTGCATTAGAGGGCAGTCGTCGAAATAACTCGACAGAGTCTTAGCATCTAGTGTAGCGCTCATTAGAATGAGCTTCAAATCTTTACGCTTTTTTAAAACCTAGAAGGAAATTAATGTACTTTTGTAATTTAACACCTGTGAATGAAACTCGTATATGAAAATCATTTTGCAGTCATGCTATCTGGAAAAAGAGATAATCTCTTGGGAAAAGATCAGGCATAGCATCTGTTATCTGAGACAGATCTTCCATTTTCTTTTATCTGAATCAAATCTCTTCTCTCCGATTTTTTTCCTCCGATTTCCGAATTCTCTTCATAATTAATAAATAAATAGGATCATTTGTAATCATATGAAATAATTTGTCATATAAAAGACTACCTGCTTAAAATAAAATATATTCTACCAAGTGACTATTTATTGTGTTAATGGCGCTAGCAGAGAAAAAAAAAATTAGGTGATTCTAAATTTCGTAATATTCAAAAAATATATTTTACCTGTTTAAGCATACACATGGACAAATCTACGTGGACATCTCTTTCATGCACTTCGTCCAAGATGATGTGACTGTACTCAGTTATCCCTTGATTAATTTCTAATTCTGCTAACAGTATACCCGTGGTACAGTACTGAATACTTCCACGGGGCCTTTCTGCAACTCTAAATTCATAAATAAAATTAAAATTGTAGCAAAGTGAAAAGGGACGTCGCTAAAGTTCCATTTGATCAAAATTGAATTGTAAATTATATCATTGTATTATATTTTTGTCTCTGTTAACTACTTGTAAACGTGTAGTCTATATTCGGAGCTGATCTAATCATATTTTTTGTTAGAAATACTCCATCAATGCATATGTTATGATCTTAGATTGTGTAGATTAACATCTTTGGCACTCAGTTGTTCAAACAGACAGTCTTCTTCCCTGATACAGAAACTGAGTACTATTGTAATTGTTCACCTCATCTTCTCTTAAGTATTTTTCTTGTGGACAGTATAACAAAATAGGACTCAAAATTTTATGAATATTATTCATAAAATTTTGAGTCCTATTTTGTTCCATTCAACTAATAACTATTCAAGAAATTATTCATTTAGCCCTGTCTAGGCCACAATGAGGATTTTGACCTCTTGTGGCAAATTATGTTGGCTCACAATTATTTTTAAAAACTTTATATTTTTTTCTATATCTTTTGTGCCACTGAGCGTCTAAAGTCCAAAACTATTTCATCTGAGTTTCATAATTTCCACACAAAAACTTATTACACTATTACATTTCTACAGAAGATAATAACATTATTAATCTTAACTTACCTTTCCAATCTCACAGCATAACCAACAGAATTGCCAAGACTCTCCCCTCTTTCTTTAGAAACTCTCAGAGCTAAAGACGACGCTGCTATACGTCTCGGCTGAGTGACTAGAATTTTAACATTGGCACCTCTTTTGGAACATATAGCTTCATCTAAAATTAATTGTGGTACCTGAAATTTATAATATAAATCCCAAAAATAAGAAAATAATCAACTCAACTGTTAATATGATTACAGTTGTTAGTGAGTAATGTGACTTACTTGAGTTGATTTTCCACAACCTGTTTCCCCACTAATTACAATAACTTGATTTTTGTTAATTGCATCCAGAATTTCATTAGATTTTACATATGTTGGTAACTTTTTTCGGAAATCTAACATATTCTTATAACCAATCTTTTGTAACATGTCCTCATATTCTACAAATAAAGCCATGTTCATGTTCTCAATCTCAGAATTTACAAAGCTTATGCGGACACCTTTAGCAAGACATTCATCCAGTTTTTCATCAAATGTTCCAGTTATGATATCATCATAGCTATATTTATAATCTCTTGCTTTTCTAATAGAACCAAGTTTTGGATCAGAACCATAGTCAGTATCTGTTTCAAACTTTACTGGAATGAAATCAGGCATTTGAGAAGATCCAGCCGTATTAGAAACACCTGGATTTTCAAAATCCGCTGTTTTGGGAGCTGTTGAATCAAGTTCATGTGTTTCGGAAGTTGTTGAATCTAAATCCATATCTTCATTCTCCTGTTTAATAACAACATCTAACGGTTTATCAATATTATCAGTTTCGTCATCAGATTTTTCTTCTTCAATTTCTTGCTTGATTTCTTGAATGACTTTTTCTTTTATTTCCGATTTCGTTTCATCTTCTGATTTAGAATTATTTTTAAAAATATTACATATACTCTTTTTAGGTAGATTTATGTTATGGCGAGCAGCAACCTTTGCTATAGATTTAAGGTTGTTGGCTACAGTTGTTAGTACAAAATGAGGGATTTTGAGGTTTATCTACAACAATAACATTTAGATATAATGTGTTTTTTTTTTTATGTTACATGTTGGCAAAAAAGGCCACCTAATGGTAAGTGGTTGCCGTAGCCTATGAGCGCTTGCAGCACCATTAGTAGGCGCCACTCACGCGTTGCCAACCTCGAGATATTAGTTCTTAAATCTCCTCTGCCCAGTAATTTCACTAGCGTATAGTGCCCTTCAAACCGGAACACAGTAATGCCTAAGCACTACTATTTGGTGGCAGAATATTGGACACTGCGGTGGTACCTACCTAGCCGGCCTCTTGCAACAAAAGACCTGCCACCAGTGTGACTGATTGCACTGGTGGAATAATCTCTGCTGTGACAGAGGTTATCCCAACAGTGGGCGATGGGGTTGTCACATCCCGACACCGATAAAAGACTTTTTACAACTATTAACTAGGTTTATGAATTATTACAGTAATATTTTATATTATTTTTATGAAGCTGACTTCTTTTTCTGAAAAAAGGGCATAAGCCTCTATATATTACATACATGCCACTACCACTAAAATTGTACAAAGAAAAAATCCTTTGTCAAGCACATAATTAAAGTTTTTATTTCCTTGTCATTGTGAATGTTTCCAGACCACCGACACAGGATATTACTATCCTAATGGGGGCAGTTGAGTGTGCAACGTTTTTTTCTAAATAAGTATATAAAGATTTACATTTCATATTTTGTTATTTTTATATTCCAAATTTGGCAGGTTATCACAAAAATCATTTTCGGTTAAGTAATATGAGAAGTAATTCCTATGAAATACTTTAAAAGAGGTAAAGGACTGAAGGAGTTTGAATTTTGGCCCTTAATACTAAGTCATCCTCCTAGACATAATATCTAGAAAGAATATGACTTATTCATGTAGGTACTACACAACTACAGTAAGTCATCCTATTTATACAGTAATAGATTATTTAATCTTCACAAAATTCATGATCATCCTAAAACAGATTTCATGCTTCAACTGAAACAAGCTATTAAAACTATTTAAATATAAATGTAAGCTAGTATGAACAAAAATGTCTTACTATTGTCTCTTTTTTCATTTTTTTCATTTGAAGTTCTCTGTAAAACATCCCAATTTCAGCCCCTCGAAGGCCAGGGGGATAGCATGGTCGCCGACTATAACCACCCCAACTACTTCCTCTTGATCTTCTCCATCGGTTTCGATAATTAAAATCACGAGACATGATTTATATGAACGAATTAGTTACTTTTAAGAGACTGCTTTTATTAATTATAACTTAGGACACTTTCTTAAAACATGCGCAATGTATCAACTGAAATCAGTTCACTACTCAATAAATCAATACAGAATTAAAGAGTACAAGTACAGGCCCGGCAAAGATTCACTAAAAGTAAAAAGTACAAATTTAAAATAAATTTGCGGAGTTCAGGCGAATTCGGCTGAATTCGATTGAGTAGCAACTTCTTAAGCATTTATATTACTTGCCGCTTTCAAGGTACTCATTGATTTCATGTACTAAATTAATGATTTGAGATCTGAATTCTGATAAGTTGACTGAATTCTGATTTCTGAATCTGAAAACTGATTTATTTTGGCAACCGACCAAAAATGTTATGTCAAATGTCAATTATTTATTGTCAATGTTGTTTTATGTCATATCCTATAATCTTACTCTATGGCCATATCTCCAGAGTAAAATTCGGGCATGAACCCTTAAACAAAAGTGAGCCTGTGTGCATTTAAGTCACATGGATTTTATGGATTTAAGTCACATGGATATTATGGAGTGTGTTAAAAGTCACATGGATTTTTTGTTTTGTTTAAGGGCTAAATTCAAATTAAAGCTGCAATAAAAAGTCGTAAGGGAAAATCAAAGACTGTACTATACATTTCTTACTTGAACAAAATCCAGACTTTTCTTTCAGATATTAGGTATATAATTATATCTCTCTTTTGATTAGAATAAGAATGGCAAAAAATAAATATAAAGATCTTTCATAATATTTAAAAAAACTGTAAGATGACATCACAAAAAGATTTTAGCCTAAAATCAATCGATAATTGTTACATCTTATTCATTCTACAGGTAATCATCAAAAATCAGAAAGAGACAACGCACTGGTAATTAGTTCTATGCTTAGACTAAGAATCTCATTGATGGATCCATATCCTGTTGCCTCTCTTGTTTCAACGGAGATGTTGCTATCTTAGACTGTTACTTGGTGCACTAACACGAGTAAAAGAAATAGATATATATATATAGGCTTGAAATTTATTTTTTAACTTCTTAAAAAGTCAAGTCAGATGCCTACAGTTGATCTGAAAAACTCTGACACTAGGTTGGCCACTGACCACTCGATAAGGAGAAGAAGTATGTCTTTTGATGGAATATCTGTATAACTGTAATTTTCTATAGACAAATAGGGCATCTCCGTATGGCTTCCGTAATCTTTTACATTAACCTATCGAGGATTCAGATTGACCAGCCGGCTGGCCGTCAGTTTGCGATTTTGACAGAAATAGTCTCATTACCCCGCCTAACTTTAAATATTATTTTTCGGTGTATAAGTGACTCAATTTTTCGAAATTTTATTGTTTATAATAAAATATATTAAATTTTACGCTACGCAGAAAGCTTAAAAAGTAATATCGTCTTTTACCGCGATAAAAACGAGTTGGCAAATGTCACTTAGTTTTATGAAAAAGAAAGTTGTAATCTCCGTTTTTGGAAGCATTTTTATTAACGGTAAGTGCATTTTCGTCCAAAGACTAGTGTTATTTATGTTGGTCTAGAAACGATAAAGCTATTTCTATAACTGGACTTTTATCTTTTATCGTATTTATCAAAATTTTCAAGCTCGAATATGGATAGCACTTATACGCTATTTTCAAGTATTTCTTCTACAAATTCAATTATATGCGTTTCAAATACTCTACATAGACGCAATTACAGTATTTACATAAACAAATAACTATGCTTGTCCCCGAAAAAAAGAAGAAATCATTCAACAAAAAATACGGAAAACTTCAGTATTTTGTTGTACAAATTTACCAACAATTGGCTTGCTGTCATTCAAATTTCAATATAGAATTATATGCTTTATTTTTATAGTGTTTTGTCTCATAATAGTATATCATTATATATTGACAGCTGGAAACATTTTGTTTAGTTGTTCACAGAATAAATTCTACAGGGCGGGTGGAAATTTTATCGATATCGATATAATATATTATTTCATTATTTTATAGACCATTATTTGTTTTGTAATTTATCTAATCATCATCCATGATCATGATTCATTATCAAATATTTATATATAATAATAATGGATTATAATTCTTTTTCTTTTTGTCTTTTTTTTTTATAAATATATTTCCTAAGAATACAAATGTCGGTCGCATTGTTTGTATGGCGAAGATTACGAGGGAGAACTACTGTTCTCCCGCTGGTATACCGTATACCGTATCTGTGATTACGACATGGACGAAGAGGAGGCCACATATTTATATACCTATAACATTGACTAGATATGTATAAGGTACTCATAAATGAAATTTTTTACTCGAGAGGATTCGAAGCATTCACCGCAACCTATGAACATAATAAACTTAAAGTAGAATTTATGCGTTGCAAACCTAAGGGAGAGTAGGAAATGAGAAGGAAAAAATGTGGGACTGGTGGGAGATTGAGCCTACGGCGCTCTCACTCATCGCACGAAACAAAACAGTTCTCTTATTACCTAACGCCTGATTTTCTGTGAGAGGGTCGTACTCCCTCTGTCGAGCCGGCCCAATTTATGATGGGACAAGCATAGCTCTCCTACTATTAAAAGCCATTAATGATTAGCTATTATTTTAAAATTTTATTTTTAGTATAGCATTTTATATACTATTTGCAGAACAAAATGCCCGACGGTCTACTTGTCTTCCTTACGCATTACAAATTTAAGCTTATCTTTTTTGGTTTTGGAGAACCCATCTACCCTACGCTTGTAACGACTAGCTGCGCCATTCGATTCGGAAATAACTGTGGCAGCGCTATGGTACGGATGAAGAAAAGGTCGCATTCACCACTTTAGCCATGATATAGTAAGTTTGAAAAAAGTAACTCGTGTAATAAGGACGTGCTAATTACATTAATTTATTTATTTCAAGAAAGACTTTTGACGAATAACGCCTAATCATACTTGAATTGCTCAAAATGAGTACACAAACCATTATATTTTCTTACCGATCTTATTCAAAACGGTTTTTTTCTATAACTTTTTGTTATATGTTATATATTTCTTTTGTTTTTTTTATTAATTCTTTCTTTCTATTTAAGACTTCTGTATTTCGACTTCGGGCTGTGAATTTCCGTTGAAAACGAGACCCTGGTGGAAAACACATTGAATTGTGATTAGATGACGCCGTTGAAAATCGTTAGGGGTGGCCGGCTGTAGACCTTAAGTTTAAATGATTTTCGATTTTCTTTCTTCTACTTCTTCTTTCAGTAAGGAAGATTTTTTTAAACCCGAGCCAGTTTAGCTGCCGGCTTTTTATAACTGTTCTATCTAGGATGATAGCATCATACAGACAATAATTGTAAATCTCTCTATAATTGTAAATCTATCTATCAGAATTTATTCAGCCACCTCCAATTGCAACAACTAATGCTGGTATTGACTAGATGCTTGAGTCGCAATTGCCAAAGCGATAGCAATGCACTAAGAAAATGAAAAAAAAATCAAACAGTTTTTAAATCATGACTAGTATACGATTACTTAATAAATTGTACGAAATTTATATTTTTGTTATATGTATAGATTCTGAGAATTATAATTATAATAGTAAATAAAAAAGGATTTTAATACCAATGTTTTTCATTTATACACATTTACTAGGATTAAATTATTTTCGAATAATATTGTGGAATACACTTTTGAAAGATAATGTCGTTTGCGTCCGTGGGCTATTCTAGATACCCACACGTGTCTCTTGGGTAGCGTTAAATGAACAGCACCTTCAAGTGGAAGGTTTCGGCCGTGGTTTTTTATTACTCTCTTGGCAAAGCCATGCCGCTAAGTGATTTTTGTCGCCTTTCGTCATGATGCCTTGAGTAGCCATCCTGGTAGTAGAGTCTGGGCAGTTGCATGGTGTTGCGACCGGTATCGGTACTACTTGGTGTCTGTACTATGTGACTATTCGCGGAGGCTAGCAGGATCCTAAACACGGTATTCCGCTGGCTGACCGCATCTAGTTGGCGAGGTTAATTAGCTACGACCGCTATCTGGTGAAATCTGTGTCTGTTTACTTGCCACCTGAACTCGAGCAAATGTTGATTCAAGTCAGCCGAGTCGGAAGAGATGCGGCATTTCTTTGTGTCTCTTACCCTTGGCAGCGCATATGATTCTCTTCAAAGACCCGGCGTGCTGCGCAGATGGTGTTTCTGAAGGATATTAAAGGCTATGGAATTTGTCGTTATATATTCTGATGGCTTACTCTATGCGAAAGCGTCCCCTTGGTTCAACTCTCGAGCGTGATAGTGCCGAAGCACGTAAGCACTTAGCCTACCAGAAGTGTGTGGATGCTCGAGCCTGCAATGCGTCGAATGTCTTGATACTGAAAATACTCTTTAATAGTTTTGCCAAGTCTGACAAATGTGCCCTCCGTAGGCCCGCTTCAACCATATCGGCCGCATTGGAGCTAGACAACCGTCTTACCCATCTTACTCGTCCCTTTTCTTTTGGTCTCCTCTACCGCTATTGCAAAAGTCAGATGGTTCATTAGCTCACACCGCCAAAAGAAAGAAAGCAGAACTATTTGCATTTCTAGTTGCGAAGAATTACCAATTAGATGCCGCTGGTAACTGCCTACCTTTTGCTACCTCATTGTGACTCTGCAATGTAAGAGATACATATTCAGAAAAAGAGATATTCCAAATACTCAGCACTCTAGATCTGAATAAGGCTATGTAACCTCGAGATATTAGTTATTAAATCTCCTCTGCCAAGGAATTTCACTAGCGTACAGTGCCCTTCAAACCGGAACAGAGTAATGCCTAAGCACTACTATTTGGTGGCAGAATATTTGATACTGTGGTGGAACATACCTAGCCGATTTCTTGCAAGAAAAGACCTACCACCAGTGTGACTGATTGCACTGGTGGAATAATCTCTGCTGTGACAGAAGTTATCCCAACAGCGGGCGATGAGGTCGTCACATCCTGAGTGAGCGGTCGATCAGAGTAGTCATAGATAGCTGCTCTTCTGACCTTTTGGCTATTAATGCTGGAGTTTTTAGGGGTCAATTCTCTCTGTTATTCTTTTCTTACTACACATTAACAATTTGCTCGTGCCAGGCATAGTCGGATACGCTGATTACAGCACAGTAACGGTGAGATACCTTTCTAGTGCAAGAGACGACGGGGACACAGTACGATCCTTAAGAGGGTAGAGCAGACGAATGTGACCTTAAGCCGAGTCTCCCAGGGGGTGACGATAATCTGGTCGCTTTTAACATCTCCAAAATGCAGGTTTGTCTGTTCTCCGCAAAAAGGAGTCCTTTCGAGCTGAATCCTACCGTGGTGTGTCTATAGAATTCACCGGCCGCATTAAACTTCCTGGCATGAAATTGAGTGCTTACCTCAATTTTGGCGTCAGCTGAGTCCAAGGCTCACATCGGCGGCCAAAAACCTGGGCATTCTCAACAAGGTGACGCGGTACTTCACGCCTAGACAGCTTCTGACACTATATAAAGCTCAAATCCGGCCCTGCATGGAGTACTGTACCCACCTGTGGGATGGTTCAGCTAAATACCAGCCTGCCGCACCGTCGTAAAGTAGTAGTAGTAGGCTTCTCATGAGTTAGCTCACTCCAACGTAGACCTTCTCCCTCGATGGAGGTCAAGAGCTTACCCATATATGTTTAAAAAAAAGCTAATGGGCCTGACTTGCATTGCCTTGTGGTCATGTGCGCCTGAATTGTCTTCTTTTCTAACTCGCCTCTATCGACAGGTCATGATCCGAAATAATCTGGCGAAGCAGCAAAAGCAAATCCTCTCCCATATGCCGGACAAAGATGAAACCAAGTATCTAGTTGACAATAGACTACCGTTTGAAGCTCATATTCGCATAAAAAGCAGCATTCGTTCTGAGAAAAATGTATGCTATGTTGGGCAGATAGAATAAATCTTAAAACCGTCTTTGCAAATGACGTCGAAGTCTCTTCTTTCGCACACCTGCGACTCACTTACGTCGTCGGGTGAGTCCATCGATTAAAATGTGTTCGGAGCCTTACCTTCATATCCCTTTTTATCTGATTGTATATTGCTGTTGGCCTTACTGGCCTTGACAGCGTCACCGGGTGGGGGCTTAAAGTTGATTTCGTCCATAGGTTGCCTCCTGTGAGATTGAACTAAATCAATGGACGTCGTCGGAAATGGAGGCGCAAACTAATCGATGGACTCACTCGCAGGTGTGCGAAACAAGAAAGAAACTCTGACTTCATCTGCGAAGACGATGGACCACGTCCTCGCCAGCGAAGGCGGTGTTGTGCGCGTGTCTGTATCTAGTTGGTTTGTCAACTCTGTTTTAATAAATACTATCCTGTCTAGGCAGAGGATCGGGATGGGAGATAGTTTGATTGAAATAGGTTTGCGATAAACGCTTCGAATCGAATCGATTTTAAAACCTTTATGGAGACTTGCACCTTACATGGGCAGCGCGAGGACATTCGTAAGAAATGTTTTTCGGGCATGTGCATGCGAAAAACCAGGGTGTACGCAGACTTTGTACCATGTGACCTTATTTATTTATATTTATAAGGGACAATTTACTCTTTCTGCCCAACATCGCAAACAGTCTGCCCAGAACGAAAGCTGCTTTAATGCGTACCATGTGGATATGATCTTCAAGCGATAGTCAGTTGTCATTTTATCTTTCTGCTGGATGGAACGGCAAATAAAATGATGACTCCAGGTGGACCGGATCGCCAGTAAGTTCTAATGCGAGGTTTGTTGAATAGGCTTCCTACGCTTTTCTCTGGATTGAATTCAATCTTCCAAGATTTTAAACCATTTGCCTTGGGCATCGGCTGCGGATTGGAGACACTTGGTTAAAGCGGAAGCAGATACAGACGTCCGCGAAGAGTGATAGATAGATATTGTAGGTCTGTCTAGGTATGTCGTTTATATATAATGAATATAGAAATGGAGCTAAAACGGAACCTTGTGGGACTCCATCCCTTATAAGACGAGGGCAAGACAGAATGCCTTCTACTCGATAACGAAAAGTTCGATTTGATAAGTAGTCTCGTATGATGAGTCTATCTGGCAATCCTAGGGGATAAAGCTCAAAAGTTAAGCCAGGGTGCCAGAATTTATTGAAAGCCTTAATGGCGTCAAAGAAGAGAGTCCCTGTCGTATTTGTTCGCGCACGGGTGACGCTCTTTAAAATGTGCTCCGTTATGCGGTGGACCTGGTTAACGCACAAATGATTTTTACAAAAACCAAACTGTTCATCTATTACCACAAAATCATCATGTTTTTGATCCTTGCTAGCAGGATATTTGTAGACTTTCTCGAGAGAGAGTATGCTGATCAAACGATAACTCGCGGGTTGATTCCTTGGTTTACTGGGTTTGTGAATATACTACTGATACTATGGCCTCTTTTCACTGATCAGGAAATGAGCATTCTGATAGTAGAGCATTGAAAATAAGAATTAGGAGATTCAAAATTTGAATCAGGAGCCTTTTCAAAATCTTATTGGTGATGGGATCAGGACCTGGATTTTTTTATCGTGAGGGCCTTTGATTATCGATTCGACCTCCTCTACAGTGGTGAGGATTAATGGTTCGTCCGCAGGAGCTATGGAGACTTATCTTATATGCTTTCAACTTCGTGTTCACCTTAAATAGGCGCTCGGGTTCTATTGGCTTATTGTCAGCTAAGCACTTGGCCTTGCCGACTCTGTCGTTTCGGATAAGTCTACTTATGGATCGCGAAAGCTTCGTGGTTCTTAAGAAAATTGCGAACTAGCCCGATTTGATCAATAAGACCTTTGCATTACACGTGACTAAGCTCAGAGAGAGGGGTTTTATTCTAGCGGCTTGAGCCATTGAACCTAATAATTTTGTCTACGAATGCAGTTACGTTACCTATTTGCGGATCTCTGATTTGAGCGGTGAAAGTGCTTATTTCAGCCATATCGATTTGAGCTATGATTTTGCAGACAAGCTGTAAGTCAGTGGTAGATGAGCCTTGTGTGATGGAGGGATAAAATTGTTAGGGCGCAGGGTTGGGAGTACCGACAGTAGTCATCTTAGTTTTTCCGTACGTTGCATCGAGCTTATTCCAAACTGGAATGTCTTTCTGGGCTGGCTTGTACTTGATCACCCCCGCCGGTGACACTGGCAAGGCCAGTAGGGCCAACAGCAACACAATCGGAAAAAGTTACTTTAAATCACATTTTATATTTTAAACCAAGATTGCAGTTAAATTTACCCTAAATTTGATATGTAAAATAATAGATATAGTTTATAAACTGTTTGCAATTTGCATAAGCATTTAGTCGTCATCGTTAAAAAATTTTGTTTCACCAGGCAAAGACTAAGGATTTCGGGATTTCGGACAGACTTGGAGGAGAACGTGCATTTTAGAATCTTAGCACCGCTATAGTTCGCTGGATGGTCTAACAAAGAATAAGAAGATTGTAAAACTGACATTGGTGGCAATGTCAATGAGTAGTTAACTTTTGTTTGTAATATAAATCTAAAATAGAATAAAATAAATATTTTATATGTAATACAACAGGCATGTTTATGTGCATAATAAATAATTCTAATTATAATAATTCCAAACAAAAAATAATGTTATTTTGAGAAAATAAGAATTGACATGCGAAGAAAAATAAAGAAAACCAAATTTTATATAAACAATTTTATTTATAAATACAGAAGAAAATCCTGTACGAAAATAAATTGTTTATCGACAATAGTGTCCGGCACTACATGTCAATATAACGTAACCTAAATTTTCGTAAAAATGCAATGTTTTGATAACATTTTTTTGCTTTATTTATATGAAAACTACCATAAACGTTTATTTGAAACTGATAACTATTTATTCATAATCAATATTCACTACAATTCAACAAAAATATAATTAGATTTCACATAAAAAATAATATAAATCAGGACCTTGTAATTTGACCTACTCGTACTTTATTTACCATTTTTCCATATTTTATTCATTCAACATCAAAGTTTTATCTAAAAGATCTAAAGATAGATAGTTTACCAAGTTTTTCATAGTTTTTTTGTAGTCAATTATTCATCTAAATATAATTTCAACAACTGTAAACTTGTGACACGTACACGACAATTCTGATGTAGGGAATCAAGTTTCAAAGTAGTTTTTGTAAATATTTTATCAACTGAGTCTACTATAACGCACTATTTTTTCGAAGCACAGTTCTTTCTGCATTCATTGCATAGGTATTCATAATACTTATGAATATGATAATCATTTTATTTCAATATAAATACGTCACAACAATTCTAAATGTTTCAACGCCATGAAATAATCTTACTGTAATGATGACTTTTCTGTATGGTATATTTCCAATAGAGAAACTTTTCATAAATCTTAAACTTTTCACAGAAGATGGATAAGTCGTCTGGATTTTTTTATTTATGCGTTTATCTGAAATGCGAATCCAAACCGAATAATCTCGCGCGTTTAAGCAAAAGTGACAATGACATTTGTCATGTATCAAAGGGTCAAATGACAATTGATTACCTGACAAGTTGTCAACTATAATTGCCTACAGGACACAACTAAAAGCCAACATTGGAGGAAAAAGTTGTCAACTGACTCTTGACTTGACAGTTGACAAGTTGTAGCTATGTAGAATTGTTGAAACATAGAAAGGTTAAAAACTTAAAACTTTATTATATTTTAAAGTATTTCAACAATATGTAAAGCATATTTTTATTTATTTATGAAAAGAATAATGTTTTTCTTTTCATTTCATGTGTATATTTGTTTAAAGTCAAATAATTAGTAAATGTTAATGTTAAAATAAAAAGTTCATAAAATGTTTCTCACTAAAGTAAGTAATAAATCGACAAGTCGAAAAAAAAAATTCTTCTCTTTGAATGAATAAGAGAATTATAATTTTATTTACTTTTTTTATTACAGCATATTCGGTCACTCATGTGTAGAGGAAGAAGAAAAAAAATTGTTACTTTAGTATTTATTTTAATATTTCTAATAAATGCAATGTTTTATGTAAGTTTAGAGTTATACAATATAATTAAGAGAAGGAATAGATCTACATTGTACAAAAGGTAGGAAAACAATTATCTGTATTATGCATAACAGCAACTTCTTTTTAAACCAACATAAAAAGTTGGAAGAAACATTGGCCCCATTTTTGTGTAAAATACAATTATTTATTTTTAATGGAATTTGTGATGATCTAATGAAGGACTCTAGAGATATGGAACGGACCTCTTAAAAATATCTGTGATCACTACACTCTTTTCGTTTTTCGCCTTTGAACTTTTGTATGAGTGGTTGTTGTTAGTTAGTTGATTTTATAAACAGTTTGTTCTTTTCAGTTTACACTATGAACAAGATTCTTATATGGATAAAACAGGGATGAGAGTTGTTGTAGGTCACTATGTTGGTGGAAACTCTGGTGGTAATTTATCTCAAGGTTAGTGCAACATATTTAAACTTACAGTTAAATTCTAATTTCTGATTATACCTAGTAGTAGTTCTAAGTGTTTTGTGTATTGCATTCCAATATGAAAGAATTCCATAAAAATTAAATAAAACCTCTTATCATCATCATCAGCCGATTGATGGATAGTGGTATGGATGGTTGACGGTGGTATTTTCTGCATTTCTTTTATTAATTTAATTTTATATGAATTATTTTTTTAATATGAGCATTATATAAAAAAGAGTTGTATAAATATGAATAATAATTGAGACATCTTTATTTAGTTTTGAGAAGGACAATATTGTAACATTTAGTGTTGTCAAAAATTAATTTCATATATTATTAAATGATACAATGCCACATTTATTAATAGGTTAGACACTCAATATATAATGACTTTTGCAACTCATTGGACAGTACCAGCACCTCTATAAGTATTTGGTCTCTATAATGGGGTATCCGGAACACTCAATCATTATAAACTTTTGTGTATAGATATAAAAGCCAAACATGTCTAGTACTTTTTATTAATATTCTATGTGAAGGTTTTCCTCAATCGCATTTACTTACCTATGTTGAAAAAGCAAAGGCTTTATTATTGAAATTATGTGTTTATATATAACTTTTCTTTATAAGAATGACTGGCTGACAGATTACAGATTACATAGTTACAATATCAATTGTTGTTTTTTTTTTTATTATTTTGTCGGTTCTATTTGTTCCTTTCAATAGTTTCAATTGTTATTTAAATTTATGCATAATGCCTTTCATTCTAGTATTTTCAAGGGCACATGGTACTGTTTGAATAAAACATTTTGGTTACACAACTTTATCCATAAAATGTACTTACGAGATTTTATAATAATATTTTATGAAGTGTATAATAAGTTGTAGTTTTCAGAGGTTTTTAAATATTTAATATTGTTTATTATGTGAGTTTGGTTAGTTATTATATTTCAGCAAATCTCAACAATTAATATTTTCCTGCCTGCCTTTCTTCTATCTCTATAAATGTTTGAAGGAGATTACTTGTAAGATCTTTGGGAATTTTTGTACTCTGCAAATTCAAAACTTTTTTTTGTATTGTTACTGTCATGTTTTCGTTTTTTATATATCTTTGTTATTATTAATTTTAATTTGATCAAGAAAAGACAACAAATCAATAGAAAAATCTATAATTTTTTGCAAGTATAAAGCGTACATGTAATTTTATTTTTACTTATAAGTAAATTAATTTTTATTTTCCAGAGGTCATCAATGCTAACCACTATGCTCCAATAGAAGGTGCTGGAGAAGGGGGGAGACCTGTTCAGCTATTGCAGAGGGAAATTATCCCAGCTAGAGATCTATATGCTCTACACTCATATAACATTGTTGTAAGCGACAGAATATCTATTAACAGAACTCTTCCAGATATGCGTAGTGAGAGGTAAAACATGTTATTCATTGAATTTCTTAAACATACTTTATTTTATGCCAATAGATTAGTATACAAATTAAAAGTTTAATGTATAATAAAGATTTCAGATTGATTTACAAATAATATATTTTATTTTATTTCATTTATAGATAGTAAAAATAAAACATATATTATATATTTACTCTATAATTTATTTATGATGTCCTGAAAATTTTTCAGTTGTAGAAATGTTGTGTACAATTTGGAGAATTTGCCAACAGCAAGTGTAATAATAGTCTTCCATAATGAAGCGTGGTCCACTCTTATGAGAACTGTGATGTCTGTAATATTAAGATCTCCGGCAGCACTTTTAAAAGAGGTATATAAATATTAGCTAAAAATAAATGTAGCACCAAATAATAAAATAAGAAAAATTTTAAAATTCGAGGGAGATTGGGCGATCGATTGGGCGCAATCGCGGAATTTTTTTGGGAGGCTAGTACTTCCCGGTCGAGCCGGCCCATATGTGCTCGAAGGAGCATGTTCAACCACTCTTTCAAATAATTTAATAATGCTGGTTCGCAAATCTTCATAAAAAATGCACAGTGACCAGAGAACATTTGGACGCAAATAAGCAATACCATGTCAACCCACACGAATGTCATTTCGAGAAAAACGCGTTTGAAAATTTTGAACAACTTGCTTTGTATGAATTTTTTTAAGTATTGGTCAAGTTTTTGGCAATTTCAGATTTATGTAAGTTATTTTACGTTTTTTTTTTTTAAATAAGCATACAAACTGCATATATCGTATACAATATAATCCAAAACGTTTAATATAATACATAAATTGCATGTATTGAGTGTTAGCCGTTTAAATTTTACATTAAGTTAATTATGTCTCACGATAGTTTTAATAATTTAATAAATTGCATGATTAAAAAATGGCTTTTTTAGAAGTTTTAAAGCTTAAAACCCTAAAATATTAAAGAAAAATGTTCTTCAGCTATTTACCAACACTTCTGCATATACAACTCAGTTTTTTCAATTTTGTGGGTTGACATGGTATTGCTTATTTGCGTCCATTTATTTTGTATGTTAGCTTTCCTGTCACCAATTTCTTCACCACACATGTTACCAGCCATAGCTGCGGTTCGCTTGCTTTAATGCAGTTGTTATGACGGACGTTCTAGTTACTATCTTCTGTTGTTGAGTTATTGATAATCTTCCAGGAACCTAACATTTTTCGAAATACAAAATATCCTTTGCTTTGCTCAAATATTAAAGAATCCGTCTGTCAAATTTAATCCATATCCGTTCCGTTGTTTTTGCGTGAAAGAGTAACAACCATCTATCTTTTCATCCGCCCTCACGAAGTTTCACATTAATTATGATATTAATAGTAAATATTATTTCCAGATAATTTTAGTAGACGATGCCAGTGACAGGAAATATTTAGGCAAAGAATTAGATGATGCAGTTAGTAATTTAAATAATGTAAAGATATTAAGAAGTGTTAACCGAACCGGGTTGGTGGGAGCAAGATTGATGGGTGCTAGAATTGCTGCTGGTGATGTTTTGTTGTTTTTGGATGCGCATTGTGAGGTATGTCCATTAAATATAAAATAAATAAAAGTTACACACACTCAACGGCTCCCATTAGGTTATATATTGCTAGTTATATCCTGTGTGGTGGATCTGAAAACATACACTATGACAAGGACAAACACACCCAGATGGGAATACCTATGGTCAATACAATTATCGGTTTCGAGCGAGAAATATATTATGTACTTTCAAACATCGCCCATAACCAATTAGGAATCTATATAAATCGATGATTCTTTCCTTCTCCTATCCTTCTCCTTCCTAATATAAAACTTAATTTAAAACCACTAGGTTTTTCATCTATTTATTTTTTACATCACGTTAACAGAAGACAACATCTCGGTGACCAAGTGTGGCATTTTGTATTTATGGCTGCAATATATTTCATTATATAAATAAACACTGCACACTCGCATCACTTCCGTTTGGACACATATACAGCATATTATCTGAATGATATCATTCGGGCTCCATAAACACACCCAAAAATAAGCACAACACCCACCGAAACTAATTTCTGTACTCTCAAACCAAAAATCTGCCGCGGTCTTTAAGATTTTAGTCTTCAGACGGATGATGTGTATTATCCTTTGCAAGTGACTGGTGATAGTTTAAGCAAATATGATTTTGCAATAAGTCGTTTTTTTAAGAGATGTTGTGTCAGATTTTTCCTCACGATTCTTGAATGCTTTCCTAAGGGCTAGAAAATCTTATGAAACAATGTTAAAGATAAAAAAAATCAACAATATTCGTTACAATAAACTAAATTAAATTTTGATAATATTTACAGGTAACACAAGGTTGGATTGAGCCACTCTTGGACAGAGCTGGAAGTGACGACGTGTTTATTTGTCCTCACATAGACTTACTCTCCGATGATACATTAGCTTATACTAAAAGTATCGATGCACATTGGGGTGCATTCAGTTGGCGCCTACACTTCCGTTGGCTTATGCCAAGTAGCGAGGTCATGATAAATAAGTCGAAACATCCTTCTAAGCCATATCCTACTCCAGCGATGGCTGGTGGTTTATTCGCGGTTAGAAAGAGTTTGTTTTGGCGTTTGGGAGGCTATGATGAGGGTATGATCATATGGGGTGCGGAAAATCTAGAACTTTCCTGGCGAGCGTGGCAGTGCGGCGCTAGAGTTGAAATAACACCATGTTCTCGAGTTGGTCACATATTTAGAAGACACAGCCCGTACAAATATCCCGGTGGTGTTGCGAAAGTTTTAAATTCAAATTTAGCAAGAGCTGCAAGCGTATGGATGGACGAATGGGCTGATTTCTTCTTCAAATTCAACCCATCCGTCGCAGCGATACGTGATACGCAAAGTGTAGCGGATAGGGTTGAAATTAGGAAGAATTTACATTGCAAAAGTTTTAAATGGTATTTAGAAAACGTTTGGCCGCAACATTTTTTCCCGACTGACGATAGGTGGTTTGGGAGGATACGTAATGATAAGGGTGGTTGTATTGGAGTTACTTCTGGGACGCCTGGACTTGGTGGTCCAGCGTCGGCCATAGGTTGTGGTAGTGACCTTGATTTGGATAGATTAATAGTATATACATTAAAAGGTAAAATAATGGCTGATGAAGGGTTGTGTTTAGAGCAAGGTAATGGTAGAGCGGTTTGGAAAACTTGCACAGATAATATAAAACAAATATGGCAGCAAAAAGGCCCAAGATTAAAAACGATAGATGGGCTCTGTCTGACTTTAATGAGTGGTGAGGGTAATGATGGTATAGGAGATCCTTTGACGGCTAAGCGTTGCTTAAATGATGATAGGCAAATATGGCATTTCGAACGAGTGCCTTGGCGTTGAGCCTGTGATACTTATGATAATACTCGTAGTCTTAAGATCATACAAATATTCGTAGTTATAGTCTTCTTTTAATTTACAAAGTACATAACATATCTCTCAAGTGATATTTTTTGAGTAAGTTAACTTTTATATTAACTGAGTTCTTGAAATCCTTTTGATATATTTTTGGAACTTTGAAATTTGTGTGTAAATTTTTGTTTTCTTTAGAAAACTTAAGTTTAAATTGTTAATTGAGTTATTGCGTTTTTTAAAAGGAATGTTATCAATGAAATTCAAATGGCTTTATTTTTTTTAGTTTTCCAGATTTCTGACTAAAAATGTCTATATATTTTTATGTGAAAAGTCAAAAGATATTTCTTTGATTTTTGCAATAAAGCTCTGATGACATTTTTGTAATTATAGTATTTTGGAAAGTATTTTTTTACAAATGGTACTATTGTATTCTTTTAAAAGTCAAAAGTACTTATTTAAGTGATCGAATTGTTTTAAAAAACAATGACTTGAAATAAAATTCAAGCATTTCGTAAATTTATAAGAATCTTACTGAATAGGAATCTGAATATAATACATAAGTTTCAATATTTACACTAAAAATAATGTTCATTCAATAAATTTTTGTTAACCAACAATATTATATATATAATTTTTGTTAATTCAAAAAACATCACTCGGAACCAGCAAAACTCATTTTCTGCTTATAGTTATAACTGACATGGGGACGCAAATACATTTTGCTATTACAGTTCTTTGCAAATACAGGAATACAAGACACCAATGAATCTCACTTTAAGTTACCTTCATCCAATAACTTTCCAAAGCAATAACCCAACTTTATCCCATTAATATTTTTGTCATTACCATACGTAATAGGACGATATACGTTGTCTTAAATGTTATAACGAATTGTTGACTGGATGGAAATAAGCAATACCGTGTCAACCCACACGAATGTAATTTCGAGAAAAACGCGTTTGAAAAATTTGATCAACTTGCTTTATCTGAAATTTTTTTTATGTATTGGTCAAGTTTTTGCCAATTTCAAGATTTATGATTTATTTTACTTATTTTCACAAAAAATAAGTATACAAACTGCATATTTCGTATATAATATAATCGAAAACGTTTAAAATAATACATAATTTGCATGATTAAAAAATGGCTTCTTTAGAAGTTTTAAAGCTTAAAATCCTACAAATATTAAAGAAAAATGTTCTTCAGCCGTTTACCAACACTTCTGCATATATAACTCAGTTTTTTCAATTTTGTGGGTTGACATGGTATTGCTGATTTGCGTCCAACTATAACTAAATATTTATAAATCTAGTATTCTCGCTTATCGTTTTTACGCAGACAGTCATAGACTTTACAGTATTGACAAGCACTTACATACAAAATGTCAGACTCGTTGCTGCTCTTTAGTAAATTCAAAACAATTGCAACGGAACGAAAGTAATCACTTGCTTGTAACATAACGATTGAAGTTAGTGACTTGAATAAATTCGTTTCGTGACGTTGGTGTTGAATTGTCGAAGGAGCACCAACGAGTCTGACATTTGTCTGTATGGAAGGGCCTGTCCAGAATACGTAGTTAGCCTATGGGCACAGTCTAGAGTACGAGTTAAGTCGTCAACCGCAGCGAACACTTTAATTGTTAAGATATTTATCATTGAAACTAAAAGACTTAAAATTATTTTTATAATTTTTTTGTGTATATTTTGTAATGATATTAAGTTAGATTATATTGAAAAAGACATGGTAACTATAATGCATACCGATATAATTAACAAACTATGTACTTGTATTACTATAATGTTATTTTTAATGAATTAACTGTGATTTTTATAATTTTAAAATCTCTACACTATTATAAAAGCGAATAAAGAGATCAGTTCACTTCATATCCTTTTACAATGTTTCACATATATTTTATTTTTTTATTTTATCTGTAATAATCTTTTTAATAAGAACTGATATAATGTTATATTATTTGGAATACATAAAGTTATATATCATACGATAATATATATAATAATAATAACTTGTTAATTTATTCACGTATATAAAGGTTAACACCTCTAGTCTAACGATAGTAAGTGTTCTTATAATTTTTGATATTCTCATATTGAAATATTCTTGTTTTGTTTAAAAAAAAATACTATTCGTTGATTTACTCTTCTTGGTGAGATGATAAGTAGTTAATAAAAAAATTAATATTTTTTATTAAAAAATAAATAAATCGAGAGTATTTTAATATGAGTATAATTCAAAAACAAAATGTTTTGTGAATGATTTATGGTCTATTTCAATAGAATTTGTAGTTAAATGGTTCAAAAACTGGTCAAGTGTGAGTGCATACATAATGTCTATGGTTTTTTATGACCCATGAGTTGTTTATTGTTATTTACACTATTACTGGCAGTAATAAAACGTGTTTTGTAAAAAAACTAATTTACAAGCTATTCAGAGCCTTAATATACAATTCTGTGCCATACAGTTACAACCAGAGATATGGCCTAGGTTTAGTAACCTTAAAAAGTACACGTAGTTATTTAAATTAAAAAGTAATCAGTATAATCTATGCAATATATATTATATAAGGCTTTTTTAAAAGTTATACATGTATAAAGCAAATTCTATTGAAATTTGTAAAGTTATTTTTTGTTTTACAAAATATGAGGTTGTGTGAAGACCACAGGGAAAGTATGATATTTTGGTCCAAGGTGCTTAACTTATTAATTATTATGTAAATTAAAAACACGCACTTTTATAATACGTATATTAAAGTTAATACAAGTCTTTATATAATTTTTTTATAAAAATCCATACATAACATCCACAAGTTGTGAAAGTTTTGCGTTCTTTTACATAATTAAAAAGTGATTTCGATCTTCAATCACCTTAATATATAGAAAAGAAGTAAAGATATAGTCAAAATAAAGAAATTGAAATTAGTTTTAATTGCAGAGTTACAGTTTTCACCGTTGCATATAAAGCACCTCGCGTCGCTGTGCCCTCGTGCTCTTTCAACAGCAACTAAACCAAGGCAGACTGACTCCACTTGCGCTCTCGGCACGCAACCTCGCAACGTATCCACAGTGTTACCAACTAAAAAATATAACTTCCTTTCAAAAAATGATAAAATTTTAATAGAAAATATTTATTAAAAGAGACAAAGATTTTTGTCGGAAATTTCCATACCAAATAATATTTTGGGATGCCAACATTAATAAAAGTTTGTTGCACCCTTTTGATAATGGGAAATAAACGACATGGCATTCTTTATCTAAAATTCCTTTTTTTATAAGAATGCTTTTTTAATAAAGAATGCAATGCTTCTTCAAGGCATTATTAACATTCTTTTACTTTGGAAGGGTCAAAATAAGCTCGAAACTTGCGATAGGATTAGGTACGACAATAGTCCAAGGGGATCAGGATCAAACCCGTGACTATCGCGTTAACAGAGCTAAGTCGGTCCTTTACCTTTGAGCTATTGATGTTTAACTAGTATTAAACAAGGGTGATAATAACCTTTATTTATTCTTAGCCTATTGGCATATTTAAAGCTATATTGACAAATTAGCATACGATCTGCATGATGGTCATGAATGGAGGAAAATAAAGGGAACAGGAATAGGGGTCCTGCACTCCCTGGTCATTTTGAGATGCATATAGAAAAAACCTTTTTATCTATTATCACACTGCTCAATGGATTATGTGAAGATAGATAAAAAGTTAAAAGACGAATACTAAGCCGATCTAATGAGGCTTAGTATAGCCTGATTAGATACATGAAAGAAAGTCTAAAATGCTTTGACGCCCCGTCGACCGCATTTGTCTAAGATCCTTTTCCACCAAGGTACCATTAGTGCACGCCTGCACGATTCCCATAGCGAAATGAGGTTCCTTTTTTTTTAAACAATACTATCAATGTTTTTTTAATGGCATTACTAATATTCCTATTACACCTCCAAATAAGCTCGAAGCTTGCGCTAGGAGTGGGTACGACAATAGCCCAAGGGGTCAGGATCGAACCTGCGACTCTCGCGTTAACGGAGCGAAGTCGGCCCTTCTACCGTTGAGCTATTGAGGCTTCAAAAGCCTTTTCAAAGACTGCAATAAATATCATTATGCCGAAGGGAGGAAAAGTTTTGAAAAGTTTAAATTAAAACCTTCAAGCTCCATAGAAGATGATGAACATCGGTCGCATAGGCACAATTATACTTACATGACTTGTCATCTGGTGTTGCTATCATTTTTAGGCATCTCATTTCTATAGGTATCCTGGAATCTGTTGAAGGTGGTGGGTGTCCTAGATTGTGCACCCATTGAGCTGAGACCCAATTTGATGGGCGGCAATCTACCGAATACCCTGGCCATACAGTCTCTTGTGGATGGCAGCCTAAGCACCTTTGGAAGAAACAGCTTTCTGACGAAACTGCGGTAAAATATAGGCTCAATAAATCGTTATTTTATTTTGTTTAGTAATTTAGTGCAAGCGCAGTAGGTGCGTGATATTTGTATAAAAAATAGTGAGTAATATAATTAAAAAAATACAAGGTATTAAAACAATTTAGTACATATGGGTCAACATGACAAATCAATTTGGTTCGCTGTATGCGAACTGCTTACCGTAATTTAAAACATCCTTACATAAAAAGAAAGCCCGACAGAATCGCATGTCATGTTACTTTTCTACACTTGACTTATGACATTCCTGCAGTATGTCGAATCGGATTCAGCAGCTTTTTCTGGTCCGTAACAGATTGCCGTACACCATGCATGCACCGTGTAATGATTGCACCGAAGCTGAGTTTACGTTTGTTTTAAAGCCCGAAATCATACGTCATTTTCTCGCGTTTCGCGTCGTTTTACCGGTCGATTAATGTTCCAATGTGCTCCGAGCAAACTATATGTAATTATTGAAACGAAGAAATTTATTTAAAGAAACTACACGTGAAACTACATACATAAATACGTACATTCTTTTTCTCTAATGTTTTCTAGTATGTCTACATTAATAAATTTTTACTTTTATGTATAACCTTGAATATAACCCCTACTCGATTAACGATTTTATGTAAATTATAGGATGAAAAAAGAGCAATCGATAATAGGTCATCTATTTTGAAATCAAACTAATTAATGATAAATTATAATTAATAGTTTATTATTTAACAACAGTCGTAGAATTTTAAATCGATACTATCTCTTATAAATGTCAGGTGCTTTTTTTCCTAGATGTTGTTAGAACATTTAAAAAATTAAAAAGACAATTTCACGTCTTGATAATAAGTTCTAAAAGGATGTTATTGGAAAGTTGTATCGGAAAGTTTTCTATCAATCTAGCGAAACCTAAAACGATAAAGGTGGTCTATAAGTCGCCGATGCGTGAAGAGATCGTCCGTTGGGCGTCCGAGAAAGTAGATGATGGGCATCTGACATAATTGTGCACGAGTTACCGCGTGCACCTTAGACTCCGTAGTAACATTATATGGGGTATTCAACAATTTATCGTAACCTATTGGAAATTATTTTTTAAACTTTATATAAACCAAAGGAATGTTTGTATGTTCGTCCTATACATGTTGCAGAGCCATTGATCCGATTTTTCTAGTGATGAAACTTTGACAAATTGTTCTGCATACACTCGCAAATTGCGTTTCGCATTGGCATTACAAAGCATGCCTAGTTAAAAATAAAGTTTAAAGTTATTAATTTTGAAATAGATGATTAAAAAAACTTTCGACAATACTGACCAGTATTGTAAATAATTCTAGTTTTTAGTCGACTAATAAATTTTTTTTTGTTCAAATATCTAATATTGTAGCTTCAAAGTGGTCCGTGTGACGGATTTTTGTGTGTATGTTATGGGTTATTTCCGACGTTTATTTTGATAATTCTTTTTTTTCAATTTATTGTTTCTCACTATTCTTTTCTGCTGTTTTATATTGATAGTGATAGCATTTATGATCAAGACATTGGCTGTGGAAAAAGTAATGATACCAGTCATTGTATTGAGCTAACTACTAGCGATCTCTCTATTAAAATTACTTTTGAAAATGGCAATTATTCATTATGTAGAAAAGGTTCTAAAAAATTCTGAGTCCGATTTAATTATTTTGAATATTAGAGGCTGAGATAATTATATATTCCTGGTAAAAGACTGGGTCGAATCTAATTTTTGCTATCTGTTTCTACATCGGTATAATCGCTTATCGCGCGGTACACTAACCTACATTCAAAACCAGCGATGCTCATCATAAAAACACCAACCCACGCATATCGTCGGTAACACGACACGTTCGGTATTGTAACGATGTAAATATATTTGTCAACAGTGAATAGAATAAATATTTATTAAGAGGTAAGTAGTTGCGAAGCGAGATGCGTTTTAGTCCATTGTGTACAGGCCTAGGCGAGGGCGGTCGGACTATGTTAATACTGATGGACCGAAAATAAAAGGATGTGTTGAAACTGTTTTGATATAATATGACAATAGATTAATGTTGCAAGCGTTAGATGTCATTTAGATAAAATTTGAATAACATTTCAACTTAGACCTGCGGGCTTACCATTAACTTTTAGTAACAATTCAATTTTGACAGTATATCAATGAAAACTTTATATGAGCTTGATGATATGTCAGAATACGAAATAACGACGAAACTCAGTTTTTGGATATAAGAGTTAATGGTAAGCTCCCTGTCCTAAAGTCCTTTGTCCAACAGCGGATTAATACAGGTTGATGATTATGATGATGATGATTTCAACTTACCTAGTGATAAAAATCCAAAAACGCTAAATATTAACACAAACATTTTTTCAGTAAATACAATTATACATGGTATACCTAATGGTAGATGCGTCGGTAGTGGTTATCTAACTAATCTACACTGGCATTGTTTTATCTTCCACATGTACTGTTATCACTGGACTATAAATTATTTCGATGTTTTTAACGCAAAAACAAAGATTATCAAACTAATATTGGTATTGAAATAGAATTTTCCTATCGGTTCCTTGACTTTTCATGTCGGTTGGCGTGTCCAAGACGAAAATAAATTTAATCGCCGACCTAATCCTACATTAGTTCGGTCCGATTATTAGGTTAAAGTACCAAAACTTGGCACAGGTTGCTTGCCATTCTTATAAATTACTAGCAACGCCCGCGGCTTCGCCCGTGTTATTGTAGTTGTCTTCTTTTTCTTCTTATCGAGTGGTTAGTGGCTAACCTAGTGTCAGAGTTGTTCAGGTCGCCCGTATAGGCCTCTTACATGACTTATAGCCTTGTCATCAAATTGATAACAGCCGGGGCCGACTTTTTACGTGCCCTCCAAAGCACGGAGTCGCTTAGTTGAAATACTACTATGTGATCATCCATCTGACTGGACGCGTCTGAAGTTGCTTAACCCACTGATCGTTTACCGATCAGTGAGCGCACCCGGCTATAAGTGTCTCATTGTAGTTGTCATGCCGGACGACCATGTAAAAGTTATTTCTCTATTCTGTTACATAGAAAATATTTACATCTATGCCGTGTTCCAAGTTGATACGACCTGTAATTTGTTTATTAATAATCCCGCGGGAACCATATATTTTACCGAGATAAAAAGTGCCTATGTCCTATTCCAGACTGTAATCTAACTCTGTGCCAAATTTTATCCAGATCCGTTCAGCCGTTCTAGCGTGATTGAGTAACAAACATTCGTCCATCCATCCATCCAAACTATCACATTTATAATATTAGAGGGATATAGGCAACTTTTATTGGATGCTGCATCCATAAAATATTTTTAATCGTATTAATTAGTACCTTAAATCCTTATATTTGTTTTATAAAACAACATAGTGACTGGTGACTAATTATATAATAGGATATGCCCTCTTAGTAACATAATTAATTGTTACTAATGAAGGTTGTATTTGTTTAAATTAACATTTCCCCCATAATTGGGTGCTAATTGATGTTTTATGTTAAAAATGCATACAATATAAAAGTTGTAAAATTGAAACAAGTGACATTTTAGAAAATTAGTGCATTTATAATTAGTGTGGGATTTTATTTGGTGATTATAACTAATTAATTAAAATGACTTAATTTAAATGTCTTATCGTAGGAGAGAGGCTGGCATAGGTATATAATAAGTTCATAATTTTCCATAGATAATGAATTTTTTTTTAAGTCAAACAATGAAATAAAAAAAAATATTTATTTGTTTTTGATATAGCTTAAACCTAAGATTTTCTTACAATAACCTATGATTTAGAAAAGCTTTTGACTTGCCGGTTTGAATCGGTAAATATAAGAATATAGAGGTGAGGTAGCGTGGTATGCTTACTTTTGCTTTACGTTCGATGAGTAAGAGCGTGGGAGTACTAATTCGTTTTTTATTATCCTTCTCCTCTCCCTTCCTAAATGATCCTTCCTTGGGGAAATGATCCTTTGCTAAGAGAGCAGCTTAGGCGTACCATACGCTTGTTTGCCACCATCGAGGTAAAAACAACCTTTTATAAAGAAAAGAAACAATGTAAAAACTTATTAAATTATGTTGGGATAACCTCTGTCACAACAGAGATTATTCCACCAGTGCAATCAGTCACACTGGTGATAGGTCTTTTGTTGCAAGAGGCCGGCTAGGTAGGTACCACCGCAGTGTCCAATATTCTGTTGCCAAATAGTAGTGCTTAGGCACTACTGTGTTCCAGTTTGAAGGGCATTGTACGCTAGTGAAATTACTGGGCGAACGAGATTTAAGAACTAATATCTCGAGGTTGGCAACGCGTGAGTGGCACCTACTAATGGTGCTGCAAGCGCTCATAGGCTGCGGCAGCCACTTACCATCAGGTGGGCCGTATGCTTGTTTGCCAACTTCTAACATAAAAAAAAAAAAACCTGAAAATTTCGATAATACCGTCATAATTATATTTCCAACTCAGGATTATCATTGTAACAATTTAAGTGTCTCGTAAGGCGTAATGATACTTTCAACGGCAAACAGAATAGCAGCACGCTTCATCGATCGAGAGAGGTGTCATGTCGGACTATCTTGTTAAATAGGGTTGACCGTATGCACGTATCAAGATTTCATGCTTAGAAATAGCATTGAAAATTAAACCATAAAATGTTCATAATAAGATATATTTTAGATCTGTGTATGTTTGAAGTGGTAAGCGCGAAATAGTGGCCAAGATCGGTCTTAAAGGCGACATCGCATCGTGTCGGCATGCCGGCGCGGATGCCTCCAATAGATAACAGCACAACAGATTTAGAGATGGATTGTATGCTAGCCCTAATAATTCTCTGCCCACGTGATGGTAATATTATTTAGAGTATCTTCTGTACGTGCATCTTATGAATAAAACATTGACTTTCAAAATTGTGCAATTATATCCATTTTTTTATTAAATCTTAAATCAAATCTCTTACAGCCTCAATAGCGGTAATGCGAGAGTTGGGGATCTTAACCCCCTTGGGCTATTGTTGTATCCACTCCTAGCACAAGCTACGAGCTTATTTGGAGGTTCAATAGGAGTATTAGTAATGATTGGAAAAAGCATTGCTAATTGTATACAATTTTGCTTGCTATTTGTCTACAATTTTATTTGAAACTACCTAAAGATTCATTATGTAATGGTATACAATTATATGGAATTCCATCACTAATGGCATGATTTGTTGCTATATCAGCTTCCTCGTTTCCCGTGATTCCAATATGTGAGGATATCCATTGGATAACTACTATTTTATTTTCATCCTGTCTTTTACTTATGGAATCTAAAATTTCATAGGTTATCGGGTATCCTCGAATTGTCGAAGTTAACCGAGCCAAATGTAATAACGCACTTTTTGAGTCAGACAGTATAACAAATTGATTTCCATGACAAGATGATAGGTATCTAAGAGAGTGTTTCCAAAATTGCAATTAACTCACTATGCATTATGGATATATTCGTTTCAAAAAAAAAAGTTGTAAGGCGGAATCTTTTCACAGTATTTTGTTAACATTGGAAAAGGTGAATATTTAGAAAAAGGTCACTGATTCTTCTTCATCCTAGCATTATTCCCGGTATTTTTATGTACCCAAGGTCTGCTTATTATTCTTATCCGGATTTGACAGGTTACTAGTTTTTACACAGAGCGATTGCCATCTGATCTCCGCAACCCTAAAGGCGAACAAGTAACTCATTGGATAAGAGCAATTTACTTATCAAGAGTTAATGATTATTATTAGATGTTATTGATAATAACCGGGACCGACTGCTTAACGTGCTATCCGAGGCACGATGGGGAGACCCACACGGACAAACGCCCAGACCGAGACAGAAATTTTAACAAACATCTGCCCGAGCGAAAATCGAACCCGCAACCGTCGACACTAAAGGCAGACACGCTACCCACAACGCCTCAACGGTGTCAGAAAAAGGTCACTGATTAAAAAAATATAATAATGCCTATATAATTATTATGCCAAGTGAAATTATAGAAACGCACTTTCATAAATGCATTTAGCAGTTACCTAATTTTCTGTAATATTAGGAAAAATGAACAGGGAAAATAAACATAGATAATGAAAAAAATATACGCAATGTAATTGTTTCATAGAATATTGTAAACCAAACCAATATTTTTTCGTCTTATATAAAACTTCATCCCAAACCATCCCATCGGCTTTCCTTTAAGAATTTTATTAGGTAAGTATGTAATAACATATTTCGTTTATTTTCATTTCTATGTAGCCCCAAAGGTAATTAGGTATTTTCGATTGTCATGCATGCCACTGCTGTGTTCGAAATTTATTTGACGCCTAATAATTTATAATAGCAACAACTTAAAAATAGTAAAATCTATGCGTCCAGTTTAATTCGTAGATAAAAGCCGTAAAAATGCGGTGTCTCGCGTAGCATCCCATCTCCTTCTTGTCCTTATAGTTTTTGTGATTGTTCTACTGTTTTATAATAAATATAATGATTAATTACGTATAAGTGTAAATTAACGATAATTTATTTTCAGTTTTGGTATATTAACATAAGTAATGGAATTGAAAATACCAATGTTTTCATATAAATATATTATGGGGAAGAACACGGAAGGTAATAAATAAACGCTACACTCTCAACGGCTGCCATTGAGATATATAGAGTTATGTCGGGGGTCCGAAATTATTCACAATGACAAGGAGAAACCCACATCTGCTCGAAGCGGGAATCAAACCCGTGACGTGTGGCGCTTTAGGCAGGTTCGCTACCGCTGCACCACAAGGTCGACCATGGGTCTTTAATCGCCATGGTAACAGCGGTGACGATGTTAAAGATATTATAAATTCTGTTAGAGAGAACTTTTTTTGCTCCGGCTTCCATTTTTCAGATTTCCACCCTTCACCAATACTCATCACTATATGCTGTGCTATATTTTATAATCTTAAACCGTAATAACGTAGGGTAATATCGAAAATACATTTATTAAATTACGCTATATTCAAAATAATCTTTTATCGTAGATCGACCACCATTAAGACATTAAGCCTGTCGCATCATTAAAACGTATTCAAATATTTTAATTTAGATGCGGCAAAGTTTAAAGGTGGTAATTAATTTTTAAATAATGTATTTAAAAATACGTTTTTCTCAAAAAGTACGGCAAAGATAAGCGATAACGAAAACGAGTTTTAAGCTACTCTTGCATTGAATATATTTATCTTGGACAATTTGTTATTTCCACTCATTATGCCGGTCATCTTCCGGTAGCCGTGTAATTGAATCTTCTGGTTTTTGAAGATTTATAGCCCATCATTTGATTGAGCTACCGCCCTTGATTAGCGCTAAGAGTTCGTTCGGCCTCTTTGCTTTTCGTTAAAATGCAATTTAATTAATATCCTTTTAACGCTTTATCTATATAACTATACAAATAAATAAAATAGGAGTGTCTGTTCGTAATTCCAAATTAAGCTTTTCACTAAATGCATATTAAAATATGTATGGTACTAGCATAAAAGTGTCAATTAAAAAAAATGTGTATCTGTGTGTATGTTTGTTCTAGCTAGTCGCTGAAACGGCTAGACGGCTGATGTTATAAGATGAAACTTAGGCTATATGAAAACAATTAGAAAAGGAATTAGGGTTCCGTGCAATAAATAAAAATTCGTACACCACGCCAGGAAGCTCCATCGCGAGCGCAGTTAGATTTAAAACGTTTATCTATATTTTATTTAACCTTTTTATGCTTAATGGCACACGTTAATGTACTTATAAGATCTATTTACTTTGTTTGTACGTGTGATAATAAACAGTTTAAGCAAAACACTGTCTTTATACTTTCTATTTCAATTTAAACTTTGAAGTATCTACACTGCTTGAATAGATAAGGTGATATTTGGTAAGAGTTGAGGCGTTCGCATTCAAAACACATTCGTGTTTATAATTTTCTTTTCGTATTAGATGATATATGGAGAACATAAAAGGAATGCCAAAATGTCCGACACAGTGACCCCTCGACGATAGGATCGGAAGGACGCGACGCGATCGCGTGAGATATACCCGCGCACGTCTGCCCTCACAATCCAGGTCCATTATTTTAATTTATCTCGCTTTCAGACTTTCAAAAAAGCACGTAACTTCCTATTTATGGTCAGTTATGTTAAACCAGTAACTTATGATATTTACTGAATTGCGAAAACTTACTTAGAACATTTGAAAAAAAATACAATTTTTTCAATAAATCAACCTCAAAGTTGCAATAACGTGTATTTTAAAATAAATTATTATATAAACTATGAGAATGTAAGATGTTACTACATCATAAATACAATTTACAAAAAATATCACGTATCATCATAAAAAAGTTAATAACAGACTGCATTTTGCAAATAATACTGTAAGAAGCCATTTTCGACCATAAAACTTTATACTTGTATGGAATCCGTAATAATTTTGATTATTTGATTCATTTAAGGATTTATCGAAATATTAATAAGATTGATTTTTCAAATCGACGATTTGAATCGGTCTTTACAAGTATTTAAAATTACAGTCTTTACAATCGAATTGATTTGTCAAATTGACGAATAGGATTGACGACTCGAATCCATAAAGCCAATAAAATCGAAAAATAAAATCGATTCCAAACAGTTCTTAAATAAAAAAAACTGTAAACAAATACGATAATGATTGGACAATGTAAAAAAAAAACAATCCATTCGATTTGGCTAATTTATAATATTTTGGTTTTGCAAAGAACAATATGTGAAGTATGTACTTTGTTACCAAGTTGATAGTTTACGAATCCAATTAAATTTATTTAAATATAACATTTAGAATTATATTTAGAAAGTTTAACTTGGTTTATAATTAGGTTTTATTAAGCAAGTAATAAATATGTACTATAGTATCTTATTTACAACACAGATAAGCGAGTATTGCGTGACTGAGTCTACTAAAAAGTACTTGAGTAAAACCTTGTGACTTATCAATCAAGTGTCAATAAACGAACGAAATACAAATATCTGTAATAATGAAGTTGTTTTTAAAGCAATGTAGATTACAGTTGCAAGATATTTGTTTGGGATTTTATTCTGTAGATCTTTGTCTTTTATCGCGCTCTCGTAAAGCCAGGTTTATCGTAGATTCTTTATAATACGTGGAGAGAAAATATAAATCGTTCATTCCTGGAAACGTTATCGTAACATTTTATTTGTGATCAAAATAAAAATCGATTCATAATTTATATCCACAATTATTAACTCGTAAATGGATAATTTCGCTGTTCTTTCAATCTTATAATTCTTTCATCGCGTTGCAGTTATTACAAACATGATTTTTTCCGTAAAAAGTTCGGGCCCATCACATAAACTTGGATGACTATTAAATTGAATTCGTGAAGTGAAAAAATAAGAATTGGAGGTGCGAAAATTGGTCGAACGGCCGTTTAAAGTGTCGTTAAGCGTTGTCCAAGAGAAAATATTGTAATTGTAACTGAACAACGATCGGGACAGTTTATGGGCTGGGGGAAGCGGTACCCATTATTACACTTGTTTATTATTCTGTACAAAGTAGGTAATGTTAGGGTGTTCTCCGAATGTGAAAAATCGCGGATAGTGCCGATTTTGTTCCCATATTTTACTTAATTTGTACGGCAGGTATTTAACTTATTAATTATTCAATAAATTGTGAATTAAAAATATATCCAACTAACAATAAGTTATCAGAAATAAAATAGTATTGAAGAATAACAATAAAAATCAAAACAAAGTGTAAAGTGAAAATTACAAACAAAAAATTCAAGACATTGTGCACAACTTAACCGAATAAAGTTAGCTTTTGACTAATTTCATTGCGTTGGCTTGGTGTTGCATTTACGAAGGGTCACCAATGAGTTTTTGACATTTTGAAGGATTGGGAAGGTTCTGTCCTTAGTATATAGTAAATCTATTGGGTAACAGGCTATTTATTTTAATCTATGTTCAGATATTCTATTATTATTCAATATTGTATTAGAATAAATTGAAATTATTAATCCGACATTCAAATGATGTGTCGCGACAGTTATCCAAACAACAACCGGATATATTCTCGTATAAGTTTACGATAAAAATAACAACTTAGTCAATTCGAGATTCAAATTATACAGAACAGCATTGCAAGTTTATTCAGTTTTTATAAAACGTTATTTTAAGAGCGTAAAGTGTCCATAAAATTTTCTTTGAAATTAAATTGTATCATGAAGCTTATGAGTCCCAAGTGCACTAGGAGCGCTACCCTTCTTTCTCTTGACAACTTAGGCCCTGGTCCGTTCTTGCAGAAGGCACCCTAAGGCTTAAATGGACGTAAATAAGCAATACCATGTCAACCCACAAAATGGAAATATCTGAGTTATATATGCAGAAGTGTTTGCAAATGGCTGAAGAACATTTTTCTTTAATATTTGTAGGGTTTTAAGCTTTAAAACTTCTAAAAAGCCATTTTTAATCAAGCAATTTATGTCTTATGTTAAACGTTTTGGGTTATATTATATACGAAATACGCAGTTTGTATACTTATTTTTTGTGAAAATAAGTTGTTGTTCAAAATTTTCAAACGCGTTTTTCTCGAAATGACATTCGTGTGGGTTGACATGGTATTGCTTATTTGCGTCCAAATACAAAGTCAATTTCTACCCCTTCTAATGCTTTCCCACTTTTACGAGTGGGTTTCAGTTTAGGAGGATGACACTATCAAGGCTAGGAGGGTCAATGGTAGTCATGAACAACTAAAACAAAAAACTTCAAATATATTACCTGCTTAATTAGTTTTTTAAAATACACCAAGGCTTTATCTTTCTCTTATCACTCTCTTTGTTTGCAAATCCCCCTTTTATTGAAATGTGTGGTCACCAGAGTGAAGACACTAGAGTACTAAAGACTAAAGACATCACATACACATCCTATCTATGGAACCTAGTAACTACAGTATTGATTACAATAATTAATAAAGTTCCTTCGTGGTATCCTATTTCAAATAGTAAAAGGAGAAGTTGGACAATTAAATGATAGATCCACTGATAAAGCGTAATTGTATTTTTAGTTCATTACAATACAATCATACGCCCAAAATATTTGTACACTGTCAAGATTTATGTAATGCCCTGAGATAGCGATCTGTTGCGGACAAAGACAGACGTTTTAAATTGCATGTCGATGACTTTGCACATTCAATAAATTCCCTTTCGCAATAAAGAGTTTTATTTAGGGTTAATTAAGATTTTATAACATTGAAACATGGAAATGTAGGTCGTTATTATTTATTTATTTTTTCAAAAACCACGTATACAGCGGGTTAAATGCTAAGAAGAAGAAGAGGAGGTTTTTTTATGTTACAAGTTGGCAAACAAGCATACGGCCCACCTGATGGTAAGTGGTTGCCGCAGCATATGAGCGCTTGCAGCACCATTAGGCCCTGTCAACCAAGACGTGGCGAGACATTAGCTCTTAAATCTCCTCTGCTCAGTATTTTCACTAGCCTACAGTGCCCTTCAAACGGGAGGACAGTAATACCCAGCATCCCGACGGCATGAAGTTAAGCTAGGAAGAGGAAGAAGAACCGCGTATATTTATATATTACTCATGGTGGTTTTTTTTTATGTTAGAAGTTGGCAAACAAGCATACGGCCCACCTGAAGGTAAGTGGCAGCCGCAGCCTATGAGCGCTTGCAGCACCATTAGTAGGTGCCACTCACGCGTTGCCAACCTCGAGATATTAGTTCTTAAATCTCGTTCGCCCAGTAATTTCACTAGCGTACAATGCCCTTCAAACTGGAACACAGTAGTGCCTAAGCACTACTATTTGGCGGCGAATATTGGACACTGCGGTGGTACCTACCTAGGCGGCCTCTTGCAACAAAAGACCTACCACCAGTGTGACTGATTGCACTGGTGGAATAATCTCTGTTGTGACAGAGGTTATCCCAACAGTTGTGGTTAGTGGTCACCATAGCCTATAGTCATTCTGAAAACAGCAACAGCGCCAATCAATTAAAAAAACTCATATCAAAAACACGAGAACTATATGTAGTTCAAAAGTTGGATCTGGTTTTGGACATGTCATGGACATTACATAATCATACCGAAAGGTATTGGTATCAGGTTTTTGTAAAGTTTATTTTCTCACTGATAACACAAATCGAAGATAACCAATTATTCGACACACGTATCACATATAATAAATTTATAAAGTCGAGCATAAAATAAATCCATTTAATTATAACGCTTTTGAATACCTTACAAGCCGCGCGCCCAAATTGGTCCCTATGATAAATGGCGCTGATTTTTTATTCCATTAGTATTAAAGTATTACCTTTCGACTACTGTTATAAACATTTAACTCTTTTGAGATTATTTTAAAAGCATATACTAATCTTAGTCATGTCAAAATAGTTTGATGAATTTTATAAAACATTACAATTAATATTGCACACTAAAACATTTCATTTTTAGTTAAGAGAAACTTATTGACGTGGAAATGCAGACACAATTGACATTCCAAGGCTGCGATGAGCTTAAACTACTTAAAGAAGTCAAATCCTGACCTGATTACAACGGGAACAACTCGAGAGTATAGCCTTTTAAACTGAAAAGGAATTATCGGAAGTCCAGCAGTCTTCGAGTAACAAACATACAAAAAAATAAAGTGCTGTTCATAGCGTCCTTTTTTTGGAGTCGGCTAAAAATATGAGAGAATATTTTAATTTATAATACTCAACTCTTCTTCGTCCTAGTTTAATCCCGGAATTTTACCCAGGGTCAGCTTATTACTCTTACCTAGATTTGACAGGTTACTAGTTTTTACAAAGGGCGATGCCATCTGACCTCCGCAGCCCTAAGGGCGAACCAGCATCTCACTTGGTAAGAGCAAATTACCTATCAAGAGTTAACGATTATTATCAGATGTTATGATAACAACTGGGAGCGACAGCTTAAAGTGCTCTCCGAGGCACAGTGGAGACTCGACTGAAGATAACTCTCAAAAGTCAAAGTCAAATAACGTCCGACCGAGACAGATATATATAACATCAATACAAATATCTGTCCCGAGCAAGAATCGAACCCGCGACCGTCTAGACTTAAGGCAGGCTCGCTACCAACACGCCACAACGGTCGTCGATATTATAATACTCCATTATTATAAGTATTGCTTGCAACCTGACCTCGTTATTGATAAATAATATTTTGTATCAAACGCAGCACCATGAACCATTACCTTTACATTACAAAATATACTATCTTGTCTTGATACGATATATTCGACGTTAGTATATAAATACACGCATTGTATCAATCTATCGTAGTCAACATTGCTTGTTGCATTCGACCGACATTAAATAGATAATTACATTCATTTCTAATAATGACCGAAATATATTCCGAGCGCACAAGACAACATCTAGTGACCGCGGCTGTAAAGGGCAAATAGAATAATATAGGCATGTTCGATACAGCAGAGAGAATAAAGGAGTTGCCGGTTATCTATGGAATTCGGCCTGCCGAGGCGCAATGACTCACGGCACCGGCCACACCTGACGATAGCAGCCCCTGTCGAATACCATTTACATTTTACTAGGACCGGTGAGAGGTGACTTCTAAATCTGTTAACTGTAACAATTGAAAGCGAATTTATAATGTCCTTTGATTTCATTTACTTTACATTAGAATTAATCATGGTTTAATTTTATTTTAGACATAATACGTTAATAAATTTAAGACCTAAGAAGGCAAATGTGACTTTTATCTATCGTGTTATTCTTTTAATAATTTTAGTAAATAAGTCTTTTTCACTTTGTCACTAGAGAAGAGATATTGATAAAAATCTCTTAATTCGATATTTTCTTCGCTTAAATATTTTTACTAAATCAAGCTTTCGTTATTAGCTTCGATAGATTATGAAATTCACGTATATCTATGCGGTATTTCGATTGGAAATAGAGCACGATGCGACCTCAGTTGCGTAGTGGATTTTATTTTGTTTCTTAACAATCAAAATTTCACATTTTGTATTTACGATACGAAATGAGTTTTGCGGTCAAACAATTGAAACTATTCGTACGACGAAACCTTAATTTCACACTAGATTACGCATTCAAATCTTCTGGATTCACAATGATAATTTGTATCAAATCAAACAGTCTTGTTACGAGTGCGTCGCGTGCAATAAAACTACTTATTCTGTGTTGAACGAGGCTAATTTAAAAAGTCTTAAATTTTTTATATTTACATTAAATTTTATTGTAAGTAAAATGTACCATACGATAAACGATGTTTTAATAAAATAGCGAACAGAAAAATATCCAAAGCGTAAAATTTCAAAATATGTAATTAAAAATAAATACTATAATTATATGTCTATATTATACATCTACTAAAAACAGTGTTATAAGAATAATAAAAATTGGAATAAATTGCCCACCCGGTGGCACATCTAAGCGGTTCATCTTGTAAGCGTAAGATCAGATAAGAGATATCGATCAATCCATCAAGCGTTTTTATTAACGTAATAAATTTTCAAAAATTGTTTCTTGCGAAAATAAACACGAGATAATTTACTTTTTAAGTTATGTGCCGCGCTATAAGGCGAAGTTAATTGTGATAATGGTTAAAACGAAAGCATTTATTACTAACGATACGCGGATTAAACATGGGCCTGCATTTTAAGAGACAAAAAATAATCTTTCTAAAACCTTTGCCACGTAAATTAATTTTAATACCTTCTTCTTTTTTGTTTTATTCGACTTTTCTCTGTAAAAATGCGATCGATTGGCTTGCTCTCAAACATCAGTCACATAGACTCCTCCAAACTCCTTCTGGACCGATTTCAATAAAATTTTCAAGCGATCTCGATCTCAATCGATCCTGATCATCACCTGATTAGTCCAGCAAGTTTTTTTGTAATTTTTTTAAATAAATATTCAATGAATGGAAAATAATCATTGCGACTTGCAAGATTGTAACACAGTTTCGTGATATTCGTTTTATTTTATTTAGACATAAAACTCATTGTAAATTTTACTTCATAGACTGTATATTTATATAATAGAACGTGAATCGGTAGTAGAATAATATTGTATAGTGATCGTGAGGTTCGAAGCGCTCCTGCTGCGTGCGACACGCCTGCAACCAAAACTTAAGTTAAAACTGTTCTGATTCAATGATTTGTTATTTTTGCACCGAATATCGACCAATGATAAGAAATAAAAATCTCATTATTTTATCATTAACTGAATACATATAAAGTGGTATTTGGTTTTGTTTCGCCTGCCATAATATTCTGAGCAATGATATTATCGGATGGTATTCGGTTACGAATTTTTCATACTTGATCATGATAAAACTCTATGATAGGCTTGATGGTTGCAAATTTTAACTAATTCAGTGTCCAAAAGCTGATTAAGCATGTAAACTGTTCCTGAATAACCTCGCTCCACTGCGCTCTGGAGTTCATACGCATTATAATAAAAAAATCCAAACTATTTTCTTGTATAAATTACTTTAATGAAAAAGGGTTGTTATTGGAAAATACGATTACTAAGATACAATTATTACCAAAAAGCATAAAAGCTTACTTAATAGATCAGTCGCCATTGTGTTACCATTTGTGATAAAATTTATCTATCTCTATCACTACATTGTTTTCAATATGTCGATTTATAGTAACGATTTCATTCTAAAATTCGAAGCTAAATCGTACAGCTTTGTCCACGTTTCTATAAATAAATTCAATCTTAAATATCCTTTATTTTGCGCTGAATACCTTTGACCTTTATCAACTTGACAACCCTCAATTACGGGTACAATTACA
Source organism: Hestina assimilis (assembly GCA_023373885.1). Lineage (NCBI taxonomy): Eukaryota > Metazoa > Arthropoda > Insecta > Lepidoptera > Nymphalidae > Hestina > Hestina assimilis. The sequence continues at coordinate 10,221,279 of CM041754.1, forward strand.
GAGTCTTAAGTAATTAATGAGCCTAAGAACACAATTGTTTAATTAAGACATGAGAAGTTGCACCTACGCATTCCCTTGCCCTGCAGTGGTTCACATATCAGGATGTCAGCGCTACAGCGCTTCGACATATTAAGTTGTTAAGCTGTCTTATTTTTGATTAAGCGCTTTAAGATTCTTTAAGACACCGAAATAAATTGTTTAGGAACATCTTAATTAATGTTGTTGCTTGATATTTAAATAGATACATCTAAATAGCTTCATGGAACATCTTTATTTTTGTATTAAAAATAAGTAAGCAGGTTCTCGTCACGTGATTTGGTGTATTTTTAAAGTATTATAACACTTTTAAATAACTATTGAAACAGTTCAAAAGTATTTGTTTACATTTCACAAGACATATTTGCAGTGAATTGAAGATATTTATTTATGACTTACACAGAAACTCTAATTATGTATTTATTAAAATATTAAAGTATTTTAACTTTTTAGCTAATTAATATTTCTTATAGAAAATTCGACAGTTGTACGTGTTGTTGTCGGTTCAGAAAGTTTACTGCTTTCGGACCCGAGGAGTAGTGGCGCAATAAACTCAGTGGGACATCTTTTTATTACTCTTTTAAGTATCAAATGATTACATTTTATGTGCCCATACAATAACACACATTACGATGGTTAAATATTATCCAATAAAAAAAAAACTCCAAATTGTGCTATCAGAAATTTTTATACCGCTCAGTTGCCAACTAGGCAAATGATTTACTTGATGGAAAGCAGTTTATAGTAACAGCAGCACAACCGTGGGATTCACCATCATCTTGGGTAAAGAAAGGAGAAGAAGAAGAAGTAGATCAAGCAGTATCCGCGTCAAGTAACATAGTCGGGTCGGTTAATTTACGCTAAAATAGCAAAGCTCTACAATTCTTAACTGTTAAATTCATTCAAGGGGCTCGAAGTCTTTCAGTTTAATATATATTTGAAGATATTCGAACAGATTCGGAAAAACAATCAGAGCTCAAGATTTCGGGTGAAGAACTTAAATGGAGTTGGGCAGAACACTTGGCTTTCGCCCTCAGTGCTGTGGTGGCAGATGGAGCAATGCTTTAACAGAACGATGGCTGAGAACTAGCAAGCATAGGATATCCAGCGCTCTCCGCTGGATAAATTATATCACCAGAGTAGTAGGTAGAACTGGGACTAGACGAGCACAGGTCTGTGTATAATGGCGATACTAAAGAGAGGCCTATATCCAGCAGGTAAAGTTAAAGGCTGCAGATGATGATGAATGTACGGACAAGAAATTAAAGCTGATATTTCGAAAATGGTAAAAATTAGAATGCTAATTTGAAAATTTGATAAAATATTAATATTTTCATTCTAACCGTACGATCTTCAGCTTGAGTTGTGGTTGCGCAGCGTTTGCCCGAGGCACGCGTGGCCCGTCGATGATTAATCAACATGGGCCGATGGCTGCACGACGGTCCATACTGACAACTCTTCCTATCGAGACGTGACAAGAGATCGCGATACTGGACTTGTAAGGTTTGCTACCTTACATCAAATAATTTATATATGTTGTAGAGAATGGAATGGAATAGTTTAGTTTTGGGAAATTAAAATTTGTTGTCTTTTTAGACATCTTCAATAATCGTGAAGTCTTCAAACTTAATTTGTCTGAATTATGTATTCTATCTTCGCTATCAATAAGCCAATTTTTATGATTCAATCCTTTTTGGTTTGCTTTTGTGGTCTCGTTTGTTTGTCATATATTTTTCTATCCTTTGAACAAGATGCTGATCCTAATGACGTTGGTCGCGGGTCCGATTCCTGTTCGGATCAGACAAAAAATATAAATGACCATACAGAAATTGGTTTTGGTATCAGTAGTATGGTATGGTGTAGGTGTGTGTCAATGCGGAGACAGGATATTTTTGGCTTACACTTTTTGACGCGTTGTGGCGCAGCGGTAGCAAACCTGTCTAAAACGCCACAGGTCACGGGTTCGATTCCCGCTCGGAGCGTAATATGTTTGTATTGACCATGCAAGCATATTTTCCGGTCTGGGTGAATTTGCTCTTGTCCTTGTATGTATTTCCGGACCACCGACACAGGATATCACTATCGTAATGGGGGCCGTTGAGTGAGCAGCGTTTATTTATTATTATTATTATTATTTACTTACATCTTGTAGCTTAGTAATTCTTGATAGTGTCGGATTGGAAACTTATGATGGCTAACGGGTTGTTACAATGAACAATAAGCCATCTAAGTAGATTGGCAAACTCTTTCTATATCTGTGGAGTGGTCATAAAAAGGGTGTATAGACAAGCGATACCATCGCTTAGTGAATTACCGACGGGCCCCATTATTCCCGATGAAAACAAAGAGGTGCAGTGTCTAGATATGTTATAAGAAATCCTGAAAACTTTGAAGCAATCGTTACCTAGCTGATTGATTGATTTAATAAAAATATTTAGAAATAATATTTGACTAAATATAAAGAACATGTACTTATTTTTATTTATTGCTTGCTTCCCTACATTCTGAAATAGCAGGATGATTTGAAATATATTTCCTAGAGAGATAATATAGCTTTTTACAATTAGCTTGTCCTTTTTGTCATAAAGCTTTTGTTTTATTTCACCGAATCTCATAAGTCTTTTAGATTTTAGCGACGCAACATAGTTTTTTTTCTGGTTTTATTCATATTTTAAATACTTTATTAAAATGAAAATTCTTAGAATTAAGTAATGAAACTTATTTAAGGCCGTAGTATGTGCCTCGAGTGTGATTATAATAATTTGTCAATTTATGTGAACCCTTTGTCTAGATTTTCTCATTCACCGAATATTTTGTAAATGAAAAATCTGATCATATCATTTTCTTCCGATTTTTCATGGATTAGAACAACGTTTAAAATGTAGATATAAATTGAGTTTTATTTTTTTATATATATTATTTTGTAACGTCTACAGAGTTTTATACACGATACACACGTATATTATACACATTCGAAAAAATTTATACAGTTTTTTTTTTGTCTTTTAGATAAAAGTTTTTTTCCTAAGCATAAGAAAATGATGATGTAAAAATTCTCGTAAAAATGATATCGATAAAATATTATATATTCGAATAATTATATTTGTATATTAGCCACACATTATATCTTTTTTTTTAATGTTAGAAACGTCGTTAGGGTTTTACTTTAAATTATCGAAGTCTACGATCCCAACAGTGCATTTAGTATAAGTTGTCGATAGCAAGGTGGCGATGGGCACTGATAAAAATCGAAAATAGGAAACAATTAATGTATAACTAACAACCTAGAACGTGTCATTTCCAGCTAGGTAGATGTTATCGGCACACTTAGCCATTATTCTGTAGCTTCAGAGAGACTAATGGACTATCAGCGCAATAATTCAGTGTCGCCTCATTGTCCGCGATTCGCATTCTCGCACTATCTATAAAGGGGGGGTGACAAATTTATTAATGCTGAACAATGTAACGGTATTTATTAATCTCGTGAGATATAATTAAAATTTGATTCGCTCGATCGCATCTGCTATTAGGTATGGATGTCAGGTTAATCTGCGCTGATTATAATTCATTCTATATTTGTCAGCGTATTAATATTTCTAATATTCACTTGCCATATATAGAATAGTTTAGAAATTATTATCGTCTTGATAACGAATTACTGATATTCATAATCGTGTAAGAATGTTTACGAATGGTATCAATATTTGCGTTGAATATTAAAAAGAACATAAGCCTTGACTAGTAAGATGTAATGTGCAATTTTTTTTGCATTTTATCTGTTCACATGTAATAATAAAATGTGTAAAATAATTGTAAACAATGCTAAATGAAAATGTATTGAAACTGTGTATGTTCTTATTTAAAAGCTATACAACGAGATTTGAGTATACTTAGCTATCCAAACTAACATCATAAGGTATATGTAATAATAAAGAGGTACCTAATTAATAATAAAACGAAAGTATTAAGTGGATCACCTTGTCGCTGTTTTAAGGTTTCTTGACCAAGTACACTTGTTACCATAAAATCATGTTGTCTCATGCATTAAAATACTTAATAGAGTGATATTAGCGTGTATTTTAAATAGTTGTTAAAATTAATGGAATAAGCATTAACTCCTTCAAGATACTACTAATATTGATCTTTCTTGTCGATACGATACAGCCTAAGTTTGGTCTTCTCGAAAATAGCTTGAATTTCCATCTCGTCATATACCTCAACTTGCCGATAAACAGCTTGAGTTTCGTCAGCGTCATTCGACGTCATCATCACATATCGTTATGGACTTGTAGCAGCATCACCCTACATGCAGTCAGGAAATAAGTGTACGCTACACATCTTTTATTTATCTTTATTTTCTACGTCATCGTTCGGAATAGATGAACGTAGATAGCTCTGAAAAGAACTGTTTTATATGCCTTATAAGGCGTGGTTGGTATGCGAAACAGCGTCGCTCTGAAAAGAGCGTTTTTAAGATGCAGATCCGAAGATCTACAGTTTCTTCTTTCTTCAAGCTTCCAATAAGAATCTTCACACAATACTACTTCAAGCAACACGCGACGCGGGAACCGAACACGGACAAGACGACCTCGCTGCACTCGGCGCTCGACGATTCTAAGGCGACGCCGGGTCGCAGCGGTCAATTTTATTAATTCGCGCGCGTCCCTCCCGCGCGCCCCTCCCGCTTCAGACAGCGGCGTGCGGGGCGCAGGACGCCACCTATGAGAAGCCCGCGTATTAAAGTAGCCATTTTTATTGGAATTTCATTTTATAATTTTATATTTTATTTGTTTACTTTTTTCTCATTGGCTATTTACATTTTGATTTTTTGTATATATACTCGTGTACTTTCTGAATAAATCATTCCACTACATTCCACCGGAGAGTTTACTTATAACTACGAATCCTCAATAAATTTATAACCACACTGGTACAGTGATTAAAGACTTCTTTGTAAATGCCTTTTTAAACACACGATTAATTTAGGAGTTCTAGTTCTTCTGTTTTTATGGAGAGCACAGGATCCATGGATTCTTTAACCTAAACTGTAATAACTGGTGAGGTTAATGTGATAAATCACCTTTTAGATCAATAGCAGCAGGAGCAATAGATTCTTACAACAGTACGTACGTAGTACGTAGTACGTACTGTCTGTCTGTCAATCTATGATCTTTGGCTTCATACGTAACCGGTACAGCACGCTGCACCCGGAATGGTCGGCCAGACATTTGGTACAATTACGAGTTGACGTTAACAATGATGCTCACAGTTCTGACTCACTGGGACTCTTCACTGTTCCGTAAGTTTGTTGACTCACCGAGTTTTTACCGACCTTCGGTGTTGGGGAAAGGTTATGAAGCGACATCCATACACAGCATGACGCACAACAACGATATGACGTCACAAAATCCGGCGTCAAGCTATTAAAGTTGCGGCGCAGCGGTAGGGAATCTGCCTTAAGCGCCACAGGCAGATATTTGTATTCACCACTCAGGCATGTGTTTCTGGGTTTCCCGACCCCGACGCAGGATATTATATCATAATGGGGGCCGTTGAGTGTGTAGCGTTTCTTTTAATATTTACATTTAAGCACCTCACCTTTTTAGGGTTCCGTAGCCAATTGGCAAAAACGGAACCCTTATAGTTTCGTCATGTCCGTCTGTCCGTCCGTCCGTATGTCACAGTCATTTTACTCGGAGACCATTAACTCTATTTATACGAAATTTACTTAATAGGTGTATTCTATGAACCGCACAACGATTCTGTAATTTAATCTTAAAATATATAATAATTAAGGGTTGCAGTCCACAGATGTAACTGAAAGTTGAAAAAAAAAGTTCAACGTATGTCAACGTGTGAGATATCTTTGGATAGGTCTTTCAAAATGATAACGAGGTTTGATTTTGACTTTTATCATTTAGGCAGTAGTTGTTGAGATATTAGCTCATACAGTCATAAAAATTGTGTCCCCCTCTCTAACTTTTGAACTATGGGATTTAAAATTCTGGAAAAATTTTAGCTTATAGGACATCAAATAAAACTTCAACCACATTTAGTTTGAAGAAGATAGGTCTACAAATTTAAGTAGTTTAAATATATAACTTTTTCCCATAACTTTGTTTTTCATATAACTTTGTTTTTCATATAACTTTTAATAATTACTATGTAATTACCAACTTAATTTTGCAGTCGATTTTAATTCATTATTATTTTTAAAGCTCTTCATAACCAAGTTGCGGAACCCTTTAGTTTCAACTGTGCGTGGTCCACAACGCACTTGACTGCTAATTATTTATTTTATGTTTCCAGACAGACGAAGGAACGGATGTACAGCGGAGGCTTAGTAATAGGGTTACGTTGAAAACCTTTGGGCACGGAATCTTAAAAATGACCTAACAGCTAAGTATTACTATGCAAAAATAAATAGGCGTGAAATAATATCTTAATATTTTTTTTTGATCTGTACAATATTATTGTATGGAAAGCGTGTCTATTATGTTGTCGCTATCCATCTATTTGTACACGTAATGTGAAATCGAAAGTGTGAGGTGACCGAACCAATGTGCGATTAGCAAAAAATATCTATAGAATACGAACACCATCACAAAGCGGGAACAATTAAGTGTTAGTAAGTGAGCTATTCCATTCATCATAAAAGGCTAAAACTTATCACGAAACTCATAACGCGTGAAATTGGAACTTGGTTTTTGTACAAAACATTCCGATTACATTGTAAATTGAAAAAACATAATAATTTTAGAATCGTCACGGAAATGTATCACGGGAATGTATTAAAGCGTAGGACTGCGTACTTTCGTTTTGTGAGGATTCTTCAATTAGAAAAACCAAAAAATTATTCTTAATTTATTGTTGCTAGGACACAATTGTGCTCGTACGAGTTTGTTATAACTTTTAAAGTTTAGTACAGCAAGGCTTTTAAGTTTTAACTAATTAGGAATATGTGTATCAGCAAATATAGATGTTGTCGGAATAAACAGATTAATTAAGATTGCTTTATCAGATTTCTGGGACTATTACGATAGCAAATATGAGTTATAAAATTGTGAGATTATAACTGGTATTTAAATTTTAAGGCGCATTTACACATGAATAACTTCGATAATCGATTTAACCAAATTGAACAAAGAATTAGATTTATCCTGAGGTGTAAAGCAGTCGACTGGTACCAAAAAATATTCTTCGAAATGTCTTCCGGGTTTTCAAGGTTAGCCGTCTTCGATTACGAAAAGTGATAATAAAAAAATGTATTGTCAAACGAATTGAAAGTGAGTTGCACCCATTTATAGCGAGAATTAAAAAACAATGTTTTCCTCAAACGATACTTCATTTGCATTTTTATTTTAGTTTCCAATGACAACATTTTCTGCCTATTAAACCTTACACCGCGAGAAATAAAAAAAAACAGCTGAAATTAAATTAAAATATTTTCCTACGTAAGTCACATATTACAACGTTTTTACAAATTATTTCCTAGACATGTGCTTCAACTAATTATAATAAGGAACAAATTAAAGTAAGGTCACAGAATGAACATTTGACGTACAAGACAAGTTACTTGGGCCACGGTACACTTGGTAAACTCTTTTTATTTGGAAGGCAATCACTTGCAATATGACACTGCATAAATATCTCGGCTCGATAAAAAAGCGGCTGCACTCGCACCCTGACCTTGTCAGTCCCAGTCAATTTCTAAGTAGTATGATACAACATAATTTTATGATTGCTAACGTGACCATTATAAAAAGGGATTAAAGACGAACACTACTTCGTTGAACTGTTGGTTACATTTTTATTTAATGTTGACGGTTGGCAAACAAGTATATGCTCTACCTGATGGTAGCTGCGATACTTTAAGTATCACAAGGGTGTTGCCAACCCAAGGAACAGGAGAGAAGGGATAAGAAGGAAACAAAAGGGGTGGGAGATTGGACTTTCGGCACTCTCACTCATCGCACGAAACGCACCTACTGGTACTTTACGCCGATTTTCCATTTGTGCTGGGAGAAGCATGGCTCTGCTACCGTTAAAATGAAGTTAACATGACATTCTTTCCGAATAGAGTGTCAAAAATATTGATTGATAGTCATATAAATTGTCACAAAAAACTCTAAAATAAGAAACTATGTCCTTACTGCACATTTTTCCAAAGTACCACTTAACTTGTAATATTCTATATATTTAGCTTTACATGTCTTTTTATTACGATGCAGTCGTGCAAATCATCTTTAACCCACTTATTTTAATAAAATTTCTTAAGTTCAAGGAACGGCAGCTATAAAAGAAGAGGCTTTATTATATTTTTATTGATTAAATTCGTTTTATTACGAAACTAAGGTAAATGTTATAGTCTTGATAAAACTTCGCTTGTCATATACATTTGTTTTTTTTTAAATATTTTTATAAGTTCATAATAATAATAAATACTTAAATAAAGTGTATAATAAATATGAAGCAAACTTGTTATATATATATATGGAATCTTTTAATTTGGGCAAAATATGACCCAAATTAAAACACGAAAAATTTATATCTGATATATGTTAAACCTTCACATTAAACTCAATATCGCGGTGGGTTTGTTTCCCGCTCGGGGCAGACGTGTGTGTTCATCATACAAGCATGTGTTATGTTAGATACTTACTTATACTTTGGTTTGTAAGAGGCAGTTAGTAGACATTACAATATATTAAGTAGAAAATAACTAAGACTGCTTTTCCACCAGAGATTTGCGAGATCCAATAGAATTGCTTCATTTAGCTAGCTTCGCTCCGCTAATTCGTTTTCACAGGATCGCTGAAGAAGCTGAGACGACGAAGAGTCCGCACTTACCGTTGCCGTCAGCTTCTAATGTGGTTGACGATTCAAAATAAATATCTCCCGTTATGAAGGTTATTTGCTATAAATAAAAATGTCTGTCTGAATCAATTTTCAAGACCCTACCCATTGATGTATGCTTACTCATGACATTGGTAGTATGTTCCTTAAATCTTGTTTTGTACTGACACATTTCAATTTGCTTAAAGAATTATAATTATTATTAATTGAAATGTTCATAAAACTATAAAGGATTTCAAGCACCAGCAAAACTAAATAATTAACTAGGAAATGGTGAGCGCGGCTAATATTGAGGAATTCTCAATATCTCTGTACCTGGACTACTTGTTAAGATCATACCATATTCACGAAGTTCATATGAACTTCGTGAATTGTATGAATTTATATGGTAAAGAAACTGATAGACTGCATGATGAATAACTGCAAATACTATAACCTATTTACTAGCATTACAAAATCGAACACTTAAGCTTACTAGAAGCGAGAAAAAGACAGAAGACAAAAGAAGGGAGATAGAAGTTGTAGATTTTGAGCATTTGATCTCATCGATCGAAATGCAACAGTATGGAAACTACCTAACATCAATATTGTGGGAGAGTACTACTTATTACTTATTCAGGTACTTGTACTAATAGTAAAGTTAAGTAAAGTTTTAGTACTAGTAGCCATGCTCATGCAACATAATATGTGGACGAGCTCGTACTGTTACGTTTCGTGCAATGAGTGAGGTATTTTTTTCTTATCTCTTTCCGCCTATCTCTTGGGTTGGCAACGCGCATGTAATATTTAAAGTATTGCCGACGTTCATAGGTTTCGGTTACTGCTGACCATCAGGCGGACCGTATGCTTGTCTGCTTTAACATGAAACAAAAAAGTAATTTTTTAAATTAGTATAAATGTTTCGGTTAAAAATATTCATATAGCAGCAACACAGTCTGCGAAAACTCGTTCTTAGCGAATTTACGAAAAAAATACCACACTAGTTGGTTCTTTAATCGATTCACTAAACGCTGTTACGTCAGCGAGATCGGCTTGATTCAATTTCATTTTTAGCCTGGCCGATGCACGTACAGTCGCGCACGAATGAACAAGGCCTTGGCGACGGATCCTGGGACGAGATGTGACTTGCACAACCAGACTCCGCTATTTCCATTGTAAGCACAATCAAATTGATATAAACTTTTTTATAATTCAAACAAATTACCATAAAAACCAATCAGCCGATGTTTTTACAAAGGCTTAGATATTTATGTCGATCAAGACTAAGGTCATGTCAGTAGTTTGTTTATTGGTTCTGTAAATGTATTCGTCTTTCTTATAGTCAATCTAGTCCAATTACACGGTACGTATATTCGTTTTATTATTAAAGGTGCAATTTCAAAACCGTTTCAGGTATATTGTTAAATTTTTTACTTGCAGTTGGTAACTTATTTTTATTTTCGTATTATTTATCAATTACTTTATTAGTTTCTAAAAAAAAATCATCAAAGATCTAAAAACATAACTTTTCGTTATTGTTTCGTTATGTGAAATTGACGAATCAACAGGGCATTTTAAATACATTTTCTTGAGAAATCATTGAAAAAAGACTGGCTACTCACTCACTCGCCCGGTAGCCGTTACTATGTAATATAATTTAATTTATTTTTCTACTTTTGTCGTTTAAATCCTAAATCTAAAATGTCATTCCTATCGTCAGATATTCATCTGAGACTTCTTCTCAGACTCAGTCTATAAAATAATGCTTAAAAACACGATCCTTATAGTTTTCTTTGTCACATTATTATCAGTAAATTATTATTAAATTTTCGATGGTTATATATAGGTTGCCATACAGTCATATATTCCGGTCTGTGTGTGTTTGGGTGTGTCACCAGACCCCCGACACAGCATATCGCAATTGTAATGGGGGCCGTTGAGTGTATAGCACTTATTTATTTCTTCTTTAATTTAAATTCGAATTAAGCTGATAGTCTTCGCAAAGCATATAAAATTATAGCTACTATTTCTGGTAAATCATAGTACTTTATTGCGACGATAACCAATAAACCTATTTGTTCTCGTATATAGAGCCATATATACCTACTTAATCACTGCTGACAGATATGAGAATCCTAAATCACATCGTTCTTTGTGTAAAGTAATCAAAAGAATATAAACCTTGTCCCTATTTCAATAGAGTTCGATGTTCTTTGATAATGATGAGATATCTTTTAACATTCGGTGGTTTAACGTGGTCTTCCAGCAGTTTTACGAGAGAGTTTTCTGTGACGGATAGATCATAAATAATGAGGGGATTAAATTTCACTGATACATGATACGATCGGAGAGGCTTAAGTATCATTTAAAACGTCAACCACAAACTTTGGTTCCTGCTAAATAAACTGTTCTATTATATTACATATGGTTTATTCAAAGAAAATAAGAAATATTTTGTTGTTAAAGTAAGATACCGTTGAGGCGTCTTGGTAGCGAGTCTGCGGATTCCATTCCCGCTCGGAGCAGGTGTTTGTTTTGAATTTACAAATATCGATTTCGGTCTGTGTGTGCCTCGAAGAGCGCGTTAATCTGTCGGTCCCGGTTATTTTCATAACATCTGATAATAATCGGTAATTCTTGATAGGTAATTTCCTCTTATCGAATGGGTTACTAGTTCGTTCTTTGGGTTGCGGAGGTCAGATGGCATATCGCCCGGTGTAAAAACTAACCTGTCAAATCCGGATAAGAGTAATAAGCAGACTTTGGGAGCCTCCCTAATACCGTAAACAAAGCAAGAAAGAAGACGATTTCATTATTGACATTTTGGAAATTTTAATGCTATTTCTGAAACTATCCGTTCTCATAGAAAATAAAACTATCAATATTATAAAATCTAATTAAGACTGTCAAAATGAGTTTCGATATTCAAATATAAAAACAATTATTTTGATCAACATTATCAAATACTTAGACTAGACTTAAACCATCCAGAGTTTTGTAATCCTTAAATGGTGAATGCTGAAAATTTCTTTGATTTGCGGCAAGCGTGCGCGTGTGGGTACCAACATCGATTGTAGTCACGAAGCAAAGGCGCACCTCCTCCGTGACCCGAAGACAAATCGAGATGAATTGTCGCTATTCTTTTCCTACCTCTTAACTCTTAAACATGCCACTAATGTGACGGGACTTACATTATCACATTTCAAAGCTGTGCCCGATTTTCAAATAAATCGACTATTGTTTCGATTTGGAAATCGATCGATATTGTTATTCGATTTTGAAATTCAATTTAACAAAACCGATCGATTCTTCATAATAATAATTGAAGTTCAATTAATCTTCAATCAATTTGTTTTGAATTTATATCGTAATTTATAAAGGATCTGTCAATCTCGCTTTTACGAGACTAACATCAACTTATTTTCATCAATCATACTTGTCAGTCCTAATCTCCTTTTGCTCCGATTTTAAAGGTCGGAGAGAACATCTTACAGGAGATTAAACAGAGCCGTAAGCAAGTGCATTTCGCAGCGATATCAATCAATATCAAAAAGGAACTTGTTATCTGGAAGACTGCAATGGACGTCGTGGATAATTAACCTGTGTTATCAAAGTTTTCTTTGTTATTGGCCATATGGAATAGAAACAAGTTAGGAAAACTAGTCATTGATTAGTATAGGTATGTTTTGCTTGTTAAAATTGATTGAACTGTGAATGTTTATTTAGCTACTGGTGTATAATAAAAGCTTTGATTTCTAAAAAACTCCTATTCACGTTTTTTGTTTCAAGTTTTTTGTCCTATTATAAATATCATGGTTTCATTTGTTTTCTATAATAATTTGTAAACAAAATTTGAATTAACTGAAAATATCTAAAAGAGTAAAGCTATTTATATACATTTTTATTGGGCTATTTACGGTATCAATATGGCACATATTAAAATATATCTTTCTTTAAAAATGAAAGAATTCTTCATAATATGTTGTTTGTAATAAAGTAAGTAATAAGACGAGATTTTATAAGAACGGACCTTTTTTTCTACAACTTCCTTACATCATAGAAAAAAGGTTGTAGCTCCCATTGGACGTATGTTCAAAATATTTGGCAGTTATATGACCCTATATTAAAATTACGCAAATTCAAGAAGGGTTCCCATGGTGGAATCTTCCCAAGATAAAGTATACGATTCTGTTTAAAATCTCATCTCAACCAAGCGAATGGCACAAATGTTTAAAATTTCCAGATTCCGCGAATCATTCGCATCATTTACGCGACCGCTGTGGGAAGTTCGGCATCGAGAGTGCTTATTTGCTCGAATTATTAACTTGGGAGGGCTCGATTAATTATTTTGTGCCAGTGACATTAACGGTTTATTTTTATTTTAAAGGAAATCTTCCGACTTAATGATTAATATATCAAGAGCAGAAAACATAAATACGCTTTTTTTTTGTAAAGGGTTATAGACCTCAATCTAAAAGTGCGCTTCACGGTGAAACAACATTAATAAATGGCAGAAACAATAATATCATTTAAGCTACCCAAGAGAAGGAGAGGAGAAAGTAGGGGTAGGAAAAGAAAAGAACAGATGGGATGGAAGTTTGGGCTTTCGGTGCTCAACTCATTGATCGAAAAATAAAACTTCTATGCATCATCCTCAGTGACTAGTGTATTTCAGCGAAGAAATATTTTGAGACATGTTTTATTATATTTTCATAAATTTTTAATTCATATACTTCCCATAAATCAAATCAAATCAAATCAAATATTTTTATTCAACATAAAAGCATTACACTTATTTGTTGAAAGTCAGATTCTACCACCGGCTCCAAAATGGAAAAACCTCTACCTGAGAAGAACCGGCGAAACAAACTCAGGGGGTTTTATCTTTTTTTTTTAATATGTATTTTTTTTTTGAACTGATATTAGTTTACATATTATAATCACTGAAAAGCCTGGAGTGACTGTCTCATTCCCAAGGCGTGGTGTCCTCAAGGTATTCACTAATTTTATAATAGCCTTTACCACACAAACGTTCTTTGACCTTTTTTTAAATTTATTTAAAGAAAGTTTCTGAACGCTTTCTGGGATCCTATTGTAAAACCGTATACAGTTACCCTTAAAAGAGTTACTAATTTTATGCAGTCTAGTAACTGGCATTGTTAATTTATGTTTGTTCCTAGTGTTGATGTTATGATTATCACTACATTTTGTAAATTCATTGATGTTCTTATGTACATACATAACATTTTCTAAAATGTATTGAGAAGCAACAGTCAATACATTAATTTCTTTAAATTTCTCCTTTAAGGAATCTTTACAACCAAGATTGTAAATTGCACGAATAGCTCGCTTTTGCAGCACAAAAATTGTATTTACATCAGCCGCGTTACCCCAAAGTAAAATTCCATATGACATAATGCTATGGAAGTAACTAAAATAAACTAGTTTGGCTGTTTCTACATCTGTTAATTGTCGAATTTTTCTTACTGCGAATGCTGCCGAACTAAGTCTATTCGCCAATTTAGCAATATGGGGGCCCCATTGTAGTTTAGAATCTACAGTTATTCCAAGAAAAACTGTAGACTCCATAACTTCTAATACTTCTCCATTCAATATTACATTAGACTGAACTTGTCTCACATTGGGCATTGAAAATTTAATGCATTTAGTTTTTTTACTATTCAAAAGTAAGTTATTGACACTGAACCAATGAAGTACCTTAGAAAGAGCATTGTTTACTTCGTCGTAATTAATACTATGTCTTTTAAGGTTAAAAATAAAAGAAGTGTCGTCAGCAAACAATACTATTTCTTGTGCTCCTTCCACAAAATATGGTAAATCGTTAATGTAAACAAGAAAGAGAAATGGGCCGAGAATGGAGCCCTGTGGGACTCCCATATTTACATTTGTACCTGAAGATCTTTTACTGTTTACGTCGACCTTCATAATTCTATATTGCAAGTAAGAAATAAGAAGATCGAGCGCAGTGTCACGTATACCATAGTGCTTCAACTTCCTGAGTAACGTCTCGTGTTGTACGCAGTCAAAAGCCTTAGATAAATCACAAAAAACACCAAGTGCATCCCGTGACTCCTCCCAGGCATCATAAATATTAGAAAGAAGTTTGATACCTGCGTCAGACGTCGAGCGACCCTTGGTAAAACCAAATTGATGTTTATGCATTAATTTATATTTATTAAAATGCAACAGCATCTGATTTAACATTATTTTCTCAAAAATTTTACTAAGAGTCGGTAACACCGATATGGGTCTAAAGTTAGATGGATCTGACGCACAGCCAGACTTAAATAACGGTATCACTTTGCTATATTTCATTAAGTCAGGAAATATTCCACACTTGACACAATCATTAAATATGGTCGCGAGATACGGTGCAATAAGATCTATAATTGAGCTTATTACTTTTACAGACATGCCCCATAAATCTGCTGTTTTCTTCATATCAATCGTTTTGAATACATTAATAATGTCCTTGGGGCTCACAAAACTGAAATTGAACTTAGTTTCACATGTTTTAACACTATTAATAAGTAGTGATTCAGCAACGGTTGGAGAAGAAATTAGTGATTCAGTTGTCAAAGCTGGAATGTCAGCAAAATACTTCTCAAAAGCTGCCGCAACATCCTGGTCTCTTGAAATATTTTTATTATTAATGTTTAAAGAAAAGTTAGTGTTGCGAGATTTGACTTTTCCAGTTTCACAATTAATCACATGCCAGGTTGCTTTAATTTTATCATGCGAATTTTTAATTTTTTCTTTAATATGTAGAACTCTAGCCGCGTTGCAAACCTGTTTAAAAATTTTAGAATACATTTTGAGATAATTGATAAAAGATACGCTATGATTAATAGTTTTTTCAGCATAAAGTTCATATAACTTTTGCCTACTTTTAAATATTCCAACTGTTGCCCATTCACCAAAAGTCGTTTTATTACCTACATAGACTGTTTTAGAAGTAAAAATATTATTGAATTCATTTTTTATTAATTTGAATAATTTATTATATGTTAAATTTGGATGGTCATAATCTTGAATGTATGGGATTATTGATAGAATATTACTTCTAAATTTCTCAATACGTTTTGTATTCATAGGAACAAACATAAATTTTTTGATTGTTATTTTTAACAGTTTTTGTTTGAAATGTAACTAATTGTCCACAGTGATCAGAGGTAAGCTGATTAATTATTGATTTGCTGAGTGGTACTAGATCACTGAAAATGTTATCTATACAAGTAGCTGTCGAGTGGGTAATTCTAGTCGGCTCTAAAAATAAATTTACAAGGTTATATGATTTTAACAATGATCTGAATCGAATAGTGGTAGAAGTAATTTCTAACAAATTAATATTGAAATCACCACATATTAAAATATGTTTATTAGATCCAGATAGTTTTTTAAGTATATCATCCATAATATTTTCAAAACAATCATATAACCCACTGGGAGGTCTGTATACGCTTACAATAATGAAACAATCAAGCTCGATACAGGCTATTTCAGTAGTGCGTTCAACAGAGAGGCTCACAATATCTTTTCTTTCTTTACATTTCAAAGTCTTATTAATTATAATTAGAGAGCCACCCCTTATGGAATTTTCTCTGTAAAACGCACTAGCTACATAATGTTTACTAAAATTAAACATATTTTCATATCTTTTAAGCCAGTGTTCTGTAATACATAAAATATTGATATTATGATAATTCAAAAATAATTCTATTTCAGTGTCTTTACCCATTATGCCTTGTATATTTTGATGAAATAAATGAATATTATTTTTATAATTCTTATTGCTATTCTGAAAAAATGGGTTGCGTCTAATATTGCAAGAGGCTGCCTCTATTGTCTTAAAATTTAATTTAAATTATTTGGAACAGATTCCAAATGTTTATATGTCAAATGATTACACTGCTCAATAGAAGCAGCGGTCTTATTAGCCAAATACTTGGCTGAGTTGTAAAATAAATAATATGATAGCGAATAAGCTATCTGTCTCATATAATAATTAGATAGGCTGTACCTATCATAAGTCAATATATAAGATTTATAATTTATTATATTATTGATCTCAATTAAATGAAATTTATCATAATTAGTATTATTTAATGTCAAATAATTACTATATGAGATAGTATGTAAATATTTATTTAAAGTATATATTTTTGATTTTCCTGCGGCATATTCTTAATGTAAGGAAATGTGAACATTATAACTTTTTTAATATTGGTTATATTATATAATAAATCAAAATATTGTCTCATGTGTTTTTTGTTCACATTTCCCCTTCTCCCAATTAACAGTACTATTGTTGTGTTAGGACAGTGAGTTCCTCTTATAATTTTTTCCATAATTTGAATATAAGATGCACCCATATTTTAAACGATAAGTTACTAACATTACTTATTATTATTGTACAAATTCAATTAAGCTGTTCACGTAATAAATTCAAGTGGGACAGTATTTTCGAGGGACCTTGGTAACGTTTTCGTCCGCATAGCGACAAAGCTGTATGTTACGTAACTCAGGCCCAGTTTTGATCGGGCGCAATTATTAGAGCTGTAACATGCACTTGTTTGTGACGAGAATATAAACGGCGTACGATTTTCATATTACTTTGGATGTTTTACGTAACATAATGGCCACCTAGATACGTCTTTCTCTGTCACAATGCGTTAAATGTAGTTCTAATAATTAATAAATGTTTATCATTACATATTTTAACTTTGTTCATTTTTCTACTAGTTTTTTCCTGTGGCTTCTCTCGTGTGAATAATGGTTGTTAATGAGGTACTCTTATTGCAATAGAGATAAATGTTTCCCGATACAAACTTTTATTGTCTATTTCATGGTCTTCAAGTTTAGTTTTCGCAACAATGAATAGTCCGTCCTTCTCCAAAGTCTCATGTATGTCTATACCAAGATTGCTCAAAATTGGTTTAGTGGTTTAAGCGTGGAAACGTAAGAAACAGACAGAGTTCCTTTCAGATTTATATTATTAGTTTGGATTTGAATCCTTCCTTCTTCTCTTTCTTAGCATCTGCTCGTACCC
The DNA here is from genome assembly GCA_023373885.1 of Hestina assimilis. Lineage (NCBI taxonomy): Eukaryota > Metazoa > Arthropoda > Insecta > Lepidoptera > Nymphalidae > Hestina > Hestina assimilis. The sequence continues at coordinate 10,239,220 of CM041754.1, forward strand.
CTTTTACTTAGGTAAGGAAGAACGATGATGTTATAGTGAATACAGGCTACGGTAAATACTTTTCATCAAACACGCTGTATGCTTGTTTGACATCTTTTACAATGTAAAACAAAAATTCTGAAAAATCTAAATGTGGAATTGAATTGTTTTTTGTATTATTTTTATACCTGTGGTTCCAATTATCGTAGAAAAATAGATACTTAAATTTTATATACAGTTTTAGAATCATTTTTATCGCGTAAATCGAAACCTAATTGAAGTATTTATTGTTTATTTATTTATTTATTTATTTATTGTATATTTTTTTTATCTCTGTAAAAGATTTTTAATAATAGTCTGCATGATCTTAAGCCTCACCAAAAGCAGAGAGGTCTATTAATTCTAGACGAATGAACCGTAAATAAATAACAAGTATCGTTTTCCAATTACAATAGTCACCTTGATTAATATTAATTTAAGTGGTCAAATTTCACAAACTACATAGCTTCAAATAATATATTTTAATTAAGTCTGAAAGAATTAATCATATATAATTATGGATACGCATGTTGATTTGTCGTTATGTAAAATTATTTCAAAAATACGCGTGCGTAGGAAAAATATTGAATATTGAGTATAATGTTACATATCATTCTTAGTTGTTTGAGTTATGCAATGTTAATCTTAAATATTCATTGACACAATTAATAAGAGATGTTATGGTTCGATAAGAAGTGTATTTAGTGGGAGTGAGATGTCGTAAGGTGTCATTTTGCTTATTCAAGGGCAGTGCGCGGTCAAACGGGTTTGTCTATAACGCTGACAATGTGTAATACATTTTAATGCGTAACCGATACAAGGAAGATTACATTGAAGTTAGAAATACATTATCTATACTATAAGAATCTAAAGAGTTCATTTGTTTGTGTGAACAAAATAATCTTAAGGACTATTGGTCTCATTAAAAAAACTGTAAAAGATTGTCTTTTTATTTAGGAAGACATAACGTCATGCTATAATCTGTAACAACTACAATACAATAGTTCAGACGTAAATGTATGTCTGACTATGTTAGCGAGGAGGAAGTGTGCTACTAAATAAGCGGTTTCCTGCGGTGGAGAACTGGGTTATATGGGGTTCTATGACAAGGTGATAACATCACTGGGCCCACTGATCCATCTCCTCGGTGGCAGATCTCAGTGAGTCTGACAGCTTACTCGTTCTCTAGTAGAAGGAACCGACCCCTGCACTTCCCTCGCAAGAATGCGCGACAGTCAAGTCTACCTCGACTGTTGTCCTTTTCGGGTTGCTCAAAGCGGACGCACAAGTGTCGTACAGACTTCTACTACAAGCTGGAGCACAAGTTGGAGGAAGAAAATACAAATATTAGTATCGACTTGAAAAAGCATTTCTACTATATTTTTGAAAAGTAAACATAAACGGTAAATTGTAGACAAGTGCGCAGTTTAAAGAGGAGGGAAGAGGAAGACCAGGCTTCGGGCATGAACGGACATATGTATGTCATTATGTGGTTGAAACCGTGGACAGAAGCTAGTGTTAAATATGAGTTATTATTTCGCATGACTAGATATGAATATTTCTATCCAGTTTTTAAATATATGCAAAAATGTATGTTTATCAAAATGATTTTTTTGCGTCTCAAATAAAGGACCCACACCATTCAAAACTGATCATTATTAATTTGAAATAAAATTTTAGTACGCATAAATATATATTACATTATGTTTATTTATCTAATAAATATCAATGGGTAAATTCCATAAACTATAACTAAAGCGCGAGTTATTTATAATACATACGTAATTTAAATGAATTAATTTTGATTTGTGTAATTAGAAGGCAATTAAATTATGTCTGAAAGAATTATTCATAAAATATAATTAAATATTCACCAGTTGATTTATAGTTATGTAAAAATAATTAAAAAAATGCGCACTTAAAGCGATGCAAAAAGCACTATTTTAAGACGCAATACCGGACGTAAATTAAATCAAAATATTATCAAAATAAAAACAGTCTGGTAAGCAGATAAATTCCAATATTGGACATTATATTATATAATTATTGTAACCAAAATTCATTAAACATGGTTTATTTAATTTTTTAATAATGGAGAAATTTATATTGAGAATGACTGAAGTCTCACATGCATATGTCTGGACTTTGTATGCTCTTTCTAGAACTTTCCCTTTGTTTGGGATTTAAATAAAAACAGTTAGATGACAATTGTTTCATTAATAAAAAAGACGTTAGGTAATAACTATCGTAGTGTGAAAATGTAGTAGAGCCATGTTCCTTTCTGCATAAATAGGCTGGCTCGACCGGTGATACTATCTGCTCACATCTACGAAAATCGGCTTAAAGTAGCAGTATCGGTATTGTTGCGTTTTGTACGTGAGGGAGAGCGCTGGAAGTCATATCTCCCACCTCTTCTACTCCCTTCTTTTTTTACTTTCTCATCCATTTCTTCTTATCCTTTAGAACGGCAATGTCCATGCGAAGCTTCAAATATCGAAAGCATACATAGGTGCTTACCATTACGCGGACCATATTTTTGTTTGCTAACTGTCATAACATAAAAAAGTGTCTTAGTTTTAGATGTAAAATGTTCATAAATAAAAATGGCTTTTAAAGGAGAGCGCCATTACACAACCTTGGAGAAAGGTAGCCTCTTTTAATATCGGCGAATGAACTTATTTAAAGTCGCAATAAAAGGAATTTCTTTTTCTTAATGATGCTGAAGTTGATATTAATATTGGAAGTCGTCCGGCGGCTCGTCGCGTAAATGTAGTTATAAAATACGTTTTTGGTGCGCGTGCGATCCTGCCGTGCCGGTCCTTACCCGTCCCAATCATCGCTTTGACTTTGCATAATGCTCTCTTTATTGTTTAATAAGATACTTTAGGTGAAAAAACTTAATGGAAGCCATATAATGTAAGCTGGAATTTTGTTAATAAGGTGTTCTTCATGTACGTAAGAAGCCTTATAAGTTATTGTGTAGTCATTTTATTCTGGTCGTAATTTTATCTCACAAGTCCTTAAAAATACTAGCACCCTTAAAACAGTTGTATTGTACCTATAGTACCTTACTTTGTGTATTGTATTTGTAAACTAAAACATATAGAAAACACATTAATTTCTACCCGACTGCCGGAGGGTAATATTTTTCGAGTGTATGAATGTATGTGTGTATGAATGTATGTATGTATGTCTATTTCTTTTTGACGCTCTACAGGCTAAACCCTTGGACGGGTTTTGACATATCGGGTATCATTTGATTCGTCTCAGTTGTGAGACTGACAAAGGATAAATTGTTTTAAAATGGGTTCCACAGAAGCCTAGATACTGAAAGCGGAATATCCCAGTTCGTATAGCGCCAAAATTTGATGATAGTTCCTCGTAAAACTCAACAAAATACGACGAAAAGTAAGAATACATTTTTTGATATATTGCTTAGTTTTCGAGATATCGTTGGTTTGAGTTTCATTTTTTATTTAATTAATATAATTTTTGTCTATTTCTACCTGTTTCTCAGCTCTCCGCACTCCTTATCCTCTGACGCATCGATGCAAAATTGCAATTTTTACTTAAAGTCAGCAAGGAAATTCTAGAGCATATTTTCGAGTAACATTTAGTTTTGTTTCGTAAGTTGTATAAAATAATAAGTAATAAATTAATATACTCATTAAATATACATACATATTTTTTATAAACAAGTAATAATGGTTTAAATAATATAATCGTAACGTATTAAAAATTAATTTATTGAAGACCGTTCTCTTCAGCAACAATGTATTTTATAGAAAGTTTTGATAGCAAAACGTAATGAGATAGACTTTATGCTATCGTTTTAAAATGTAATATTATCAATTACTTTTAATAAGAAATGTTACAAATTGAAAATCTTGTATAAAATGCCATACGAAAGACCTCAACGAGCTTCAACGTTCGTTTTAGCGCTTGAAATTGATTTAAAGCTAACCAATATTGATTGAATTGCTTAAGTATAGGTTCCAAACCCAGAAATATGTTATATCGTGTTAATTTTTTTTTGTAAGAGGGGGCAAACGGGCAGGAGGCTCACCTGATATTAAGCGATCACCGCCACCCATGAATATCCGCAACACCAGTAGGTATGCAGGTGCGTTGCCGATCTTTAAGGAAGGAATAGGCTATTCTCTTAAAGGTCGTATCGGTTCGTAAAGACCTAAAGTATTTGGGCCTCCTTGTTGTTACACAACGACAAGAACAAACACACCGAGACTAGACCACACGCCTGTATGGTCAATACAAATATCTGCTCAGAGCGGGAATTGAACCAGCGAGCTGTAGCGCTTAAGGTAGGTTTGCTACCGCTGCGCTACTCGTCGTCGTCGTCGTCATCAAATGATAAGTAAAGATATTTTTGACATTTTATTCACTGAGAAAGCAACATATCAAACCTTTTCATACAAGACTTTTTAATGTTAATGAATAAATGAAATGAGCTCACGATTCAGGGCACACGTTATCAAAATTTCACCGTGAATCGATAATCGCGCAAACGATGTACGATCTCGAACATGTCGAACCTTGTTATTTTAACATTCCGTCAGAAATAATTTGCGGACGTTGGAGCATGGATTTCTCCGAAAATTGTATCGAGCGTTGCCGTGGCGCGGGAAGATTATAAGTGCAGCAAAGAACTGTACAACTATATCAAAATACTTTTAAGAATTGTTAAAAACCTCTGTTTCTTTTTAACTAAAATATATATTTTGTTTTGTAGAATTTATTGCCAATTATTGAATTGAAATTATAAGATAACCTTTGTTATTCTAGAAACTGTTTTGTCTGTTGCGGCTGATTTGTAAATTTTCAAGGTATAGGGTGTAAGGTTATTGCCACTCTTGCCTCTGGTAAATTTTCTACAATTTCTCTCTTTTTATATATACAAAGTGTCGGCAGAGGGCGCAGAGGCCGATTACTGGTTGAGGGGCGGGGAACTAGCTATTTTACTCTAGAATAAAGTTTTTTTTATGTAAGAGGGGGCAAACGAAAGGAGGTTATCCTAATGTTTGCTACTCGGATTGCACAAAGACAAGACAGGGAAAGTCATCAGCCAGTGCAAAAATCTTATTGATTTCTTTGATGTAGTCCCCAAATTTTGGCGCCTCAAAAATCTGCCGCTCTAGGCTCAAGCCTACTTAGCCTGCTGGTAAATCCGCCAATGTATATTAAGAATCCTCGTAATGAATAAAACAATGAAACAAGAACAATTCTGCCGGGCAGATAATTCTTCTCTTGTAAGCAAAACAATTACGAGTTTAACGTATGATGCTTTCATTGTGGTTTGGCGGTGTCAGAATTTCTTCCAAGACATCGCACGCTGTTTCCTTTCACCGTAAAATATCTTCGCTTACAGCTTACTTAGTCTCCGATGGGTCATCTGGGCTGAAATATGTGTGTAATATAAATACTTAATAATTCAAATCAAAGGATTACCTACTAATATATTTTTTTTTTTTATAAATAAACATTACACACTCAACGGCCCCCATTAGGGTAGTGATATCCTGTGTCGGGGGTCCGGAAACACATACAAAGACAAGGACAAATACACCCAGACCGGAAAATATGCTTGCATGGTCAATACAAACATATTATACTCCGAGCGGGAATCGAACCCGCGACCTGTGGCGTTTAAGGCAGGGTCGCTGCCGCTGCGCCACAACGTCGTTTATAATATTCTTACTACAAAATATGTATTCGTCTTAGCATTGTTTCCGGTATTTTATTCACCCAGGTTCTGCATAGTACTCCTATCCAGATTTGATTAGTTTTTACACGGAGCGATTGCCATCTGGCCTCCGCAAGATCCTAAGAACCACAAGGGACACCAATGACTCATTAGTTATGTAGGCACGGTGGGGAGACCAGCACAGACAAACACCCAGACCGAAACAGATGTTTTTAACAAACATTTACCAGAGCGGGAATCGAACCCGCAACCGTCGAGACTAAAGGCAGACCCGCTACCTACAACGACACAACGGTTTCGATACATAGAATATATCTACACTATAAATATAAATTGGTTTATTATTGGACATTATTGGCTTCGACGGAAGCTACTATCAGCGAGGCCATTTTTTTAAGCACAGCTTTATCATAAATTGAAATTAATAATTAAAATGTGTCACTCCAATATTATATAGTTCATGTTTACAACTGCCTGTTTGTGGCTTCATTTGCTTTGCTAATTATATTTTTTATGGAAAACGTGAACGTGGACATACATTTGAGTAGTTAGGGCTTCTTGAAAATATTTATTTGAATAAAAATGTTATATGATAAAAACAGTAGTTAATTTAATTAATTAAAAGAACTATACAAATGGATTATGTGACCCTGAAATCCGGTAAGAGAAGTGGCTCGGAAGAGAGTTGGGACTTAACTGAGTGTTATGAAACGAGTTGAAAAAGCATGATAAGAGAAAATTAGTACTAAAGTACTTCTTTCGTACTTACCAACATTACATATAAGGAGCAAAAGAAGTTACGAAATAGTCATTAAAATTGTGCGTTAATGTAACAGTCATTCATTCAACTTATCTTACATACATAGATGGAATAATTAGCAATTGTAATAATCTTAGATAAGTATATCTCAATGTATCGGTAGTTACAATCACAGGCAGAGGAAGTGCCGGTCGACCTTCGAAGCATTTCCAATACCATATCAATTTTACTAGAGGCACTGGTTCGTTTCCTGTCATTACTAAAGCTTGTACGTATTGCACGTCTCAGAACTAATCATTTGCTGCTCCACATAAGTGATTGACAAGGACCTTATTGCGAATTTATTAAGTATCTTGCATTACCAACAGTCTTACCAACCAACTTTATATTGTTATTATATTATTTTGAGTCCAAAGTTCAACTATTAGGTAAAAACTTTTTTGTTGCCACATAAGATATGAGACGAAGTGTAATAATACAAAGACAGAAAAGAGTAATAGTTTTTTTGCTAACGATCTTGTTGTTTTCAACATGAATGGGATCGCTTAGTTAGAGAAGTATACACACCCTCACATAGAATATTGACGTAAAGTAAGAGTCGGTAACACACTTGTAATGCTCCTGGTATTGAAAGCTTTTATAGGTTATGGTGATCGCTTATCACTTATATGCCGCCTTTGTGGTATATAAAAAACTTCTTATCATAATAGAAATATTGAAAGTTGTAGGTGAAACTAAGTTCTATAGAAGCCCTAAAATTAATAAGTTTTATTAAATAATATTATTAATTTTAGTACTTATACCATATGCATCAAGCGCTGACTAATTAATTATAATTTAATAGTCATTATATTAAATTAATAATACATTATATTGTATAAACGCGTTGTCCACTTGTACACGACTAATTTTACAGTCATCACACACAAGTTATGCCCCAATAAAAATCTATTATTACACTCATAAAACACTCCACAATAATTAAAGAGGACTGCTTATCTTTTGAATAAATTTATCGAACATAATAATTTCATACTAATTTATTCATTTAGATTTGTCACGTGGAAGTTATTATTAAGTCGATTTCGCGCGTTGCACCGTAATTTAACTTTCATAACAAGCATTTATTGATTGGGATTGTGTCTAAGATTAATTAGAAATTGTTTTGAGGCGATGATCGAGATAAGTATTACATTGTTTATTGTGTTGCACATTAATCGCCATCGGTAGCTCATGAACTGGCACACCCAGGTCATTATAAGACACCATTCAGCGCTTTAAATGTGTTTCTTGTAACAATAGACCGGGTGTAATAGCCGAAGGGTATACTTGAGAATAAGCTTCGTTCATTTTGCAATATTGAGTGGCGGCGGTAATTAGACCCGCGTCCGGACTGTTACAGCATCCTGATTCTAACGCATACTTCATTTCATACACAAATTCAAATGTCACATGTCGCAGGATAGAATTAGGAAAAATACGCTTTAAGTATATGTGTTTAAAGGTATAATTTAATTATTTAATTTCTGTGCCTTAACTGTTCCATTTCGGATATCGTGTTTATTTGTTAATCATTCAAAAGGGCGGAAGAATATGTAGAGTATAAAGGATATTGATCTTTAAGGTCTTGGCAAAATTGGTTTATATTCTTTGTAGTGATAAATGTAATGAATCGTTTCGATGTATTTCTGTGATCGATATGGTCCCTTAGAAGCTGGACGAGTTTCGCAAGAGACCGCCACGCTATCGCATCGAATTGATATCGTCTAATTATAAGGTATGGTAGACCAACGCGTGTGCGGCTCTCTCAATTGATTGCATTGTCCATTTAGTATCTCGTAGAGAGATGTATTACATACAATTGTATTATCTTTATGTCAAAACAGATAAACAAATTGTATCTCAAATTATTAAATAAGTTAATTGTTAATTCATAAGAAAAGTTTAAAGGGTATAAGTATAGTCATTTTTATACGAGTTTTGAAATATTTAAAAACTTTGAAAATTTTTTGTAACGGTTACAAAATTGAATTTGGAATCTAATACGATTTTTGTATTTTTCATATTCTAAAATCAAGGAACAAAAATGACATACATTTTTATTAATATATCCAATATATTTAATAATACATTTATTGATGAAGCTCATTTATATAAGTAAATAAAATTAAATCATTATAGTCTCAAAACAAATGATGTCTTTTATAACTGCATGAACAGTAGCCGTAAAAGGACATTATTAATTGTTAAATACCTGGTAAAACACATTTTTTATTGGTACGAAAAAAACGACCAAGGTTATTTGTACGACATAATCTAGAAAGTGTGACCTTATAAATCAAGACATAATATTCGAGGTAGGCATCTGGCCGTCACACTGTCCCGTCGTGGTGGTCACGTCAAAGCGTCTCTGAAATGCTCCAACACGTTTCCAATCTACTGTTTCTAAATACGGACAAATTAATTTGGTCCGCGGAGCAGTTGGAGGTTGCCGCGAGGTCGCCCCTCTCGCCCGATCCTCAACGCTCAAGACTTATAAAAAACTTCCTTTATTACTATATTGTTGCAAGATGACTTTGTAAAATATGTTCTTTTATTAATATATTTTTTATTTTTATGGCGACTGAGAAACAAGCATCCGCCTAATGGTAAGCATTTACCGTAACCTATAAACGCTTGCGACACTTGAGGTGCACATGCTGTTTGCCAACCCATGGGATATGAAGGAAGATTCCTTCCTAGAAGGAAAAAAGGAAGCAAGCAAAGAGGGTGGGAGTTTGGGCCTCCGACGCTCTATCTCATCCCACGAAACACAACAGTACTGTTGCTTTCTAGCACAAATGGGTGCCGGGAGGAGCATGACTCTACTACAACAAAATATATGCACTGACCGTTAAAATAAAAAAAGTGATATATTCAAAACATTTGTTAAAATTTTCACCTTGTAATAAGCATTGAAACAAGTCGTATTTTATATCGTAACGAGATGATATTTTATTTGTTCGTTTTGTATGAAAGTAGCGGTGATATTAATGCGTCTGTGGGCAGTGAGATGTCACCGAGAATGAGACGACAGTAACGAACTGCGAGCTCCGTTTAAGGATAACACATTATGTTGCCTTTTGACATCATTAAGGCAGGCAGTCGGTCCCAGGCGATCCTTGGGGCTACGGAAGGGGCTGACGTGCTACGTAACAACGTCGAGTTTTTTTTTTAAATAAAATAAATTGGAAGCCGAATACAATTTATATTAAACTTACTTTCTTGTTAAAGAGTGAGATGTACTGACCGTATTCTTATATGCAAATTAAATAATAGAAAGTATCTTAATAAGCCAATAGAGAATATTTTAATTACATTGTAAGAGATTGTCTCTAGACTTCATTCTTATTTGTTACGTAGAAAGTTTAATCCAATGACAATTTTAATTATGGATTATATTATATACTAGCTGCGCCTGGCTCCGCTCGCGTGGTTTACAGATTTTTCTTTATTGCACGGAACTCTAATTCTTATTCCAAAATAAAAGTAGTCTGAGTTACTCCTTATAACGTCAGCCTTGTGCCAGTGAAAGTCCCGTTAAAGTCGGAACAAACAGACAGACAGACAGACAGACAAAATTTATATAATTAATTGCTTGATATGAGTTTCGTATATACTTTCATATTCCTTTAGTGAAAAGCAATTAATTTGGAATTACTAACCAACTCTTCAACTTTATTTATTTGTATAGATAATAGATACAATAAAACAAACAGTTTTATATCATTTTAATGTAATTTCTTTACTATCATAAATATCTTGTTGTCTTGGTTTTTATATTTCCTAATTTATTTGAAACTAACAGAGAACCATATCCTACTTAAAAATAATCATTAAAATCGTTTTACAAACCAAGATACTATCTTACAAAATCACCTAAAATTGAAAATCTATTTTTGTAAGTCCCCTCTTATGTAAGCATACGTTTCGTAAATATAAAATTCAATTATAAACTTACAGACTATTACAGACTGTAGAGCTGAAAGCGTTTGCGTGTTACATTTAATTCCAAGATTGATGAGATGAAACTCAACGTCTTGTAAAGAGTAATAATCTCAGTGATAGTGAACCAATTGATGATCCATTCATTATAAATTTACATAGTGATAAGTAACGTAACGTAACAAAGAAGAAAGTTAATTGTTCTGCTTTCAAAATCAAACTAAAGATAGTACAATGTTTTTGTTACAACCTTATCTGGCTGGGTACGTTGATGATATTCAAAAATGTAGGATTAAAACAGTACATTAGGACTACCTAGGGCGACAACTACGACTTTCTTACCCATGGATTATTCTCGAAAATTCTCGTCAATCGCGACAATCGCGGGTGGCAATGTCGTACTTGCCTCCCTTGGTGCGTATACAATTTTTTCTTAGGATCAAATTTCTGTCAGCTACCCCCTCCTTGCTTCTACCTCGCTACGCCCATGAAAGTAGTTAGTTTTTCTCCAACCTTGTGGTATAAAAAATTATTATACTGAATACGAATAAAAAGCTAGTTTCATATATATATATAATAAGTCATGCTTTATATTAAGCTATAATCTAATTGGAAGTCATATTCTTTCTTATGTGTTTTCATAGGTAATATATTTATTGCGTCACAGTCACGTGCAACTTACAGATAAGATCAAAAACTAATAAAAAGAAGTTATGCGGCGATTATTGTTTGTAAATCGTGTGTTTGAAAACAAACTTAAACTATAGATTAGACACAAAACTAAGACGTATTTATTTTTAAATTTTAAGGAATTTCATTGCTGATGTTTAGCAAAAGTGACACCACGCATGGGAAGTCTTGCAAATTAGATGAGGTAAGTTATTCTTTTTTGCATAGCTGTAGGGCGGGAAAATTGCATTTTGTCTCTTTGCTTAATTTATGAAACTCAAGAAAATACCAATGTTCCGATATCTTAGTCGAGTTTTATAGAAATTCAATGTTTTAGTTGGTAAAGTGTATATGCAGAATATAAAGAAATGTTGTGAAAAATATATTGACGCCCATCATTAGATATTGTCAATTAAAACTCACTCTAATATGTGTGTCAGTGAATAAATTAACATTGTTTTTAATGAATTGATAAATGTTATATTTGTGTTGATACTAGTAAGACGAATTGATTTATTTCTACAGAGTTGGATGTTCAACATAACTTTAACCTCATTACAAAAACAAACAAGAAAACAATATATTTACAACAGAAGTCAATATCCATTAAATATAAGGAAATTAACTTTCACGAGCCGCCCGAGCTAATCTCGGACATCACGAGCTAATTAAAATAACGACGCATGAATAATTTAATAATTGCTTTACAAGTTTGTTTAATTATGTATCCCGAGCTTATGTTTTAATATTGCGGGGAAATTGCGTTTCGCATCACGACGATGTTCGACTATCTTTTATTGCTGCTACGCTTTTGAATTAACATAATCTGTTAAGTATGTTACAATCATTCATAAAAGATATATTTTACAATTATAAAATTACTATTCTATACAAGAGCCGGCTATTGTATTTATTCTGAAATAAGTATTTTAGGCTTAGACTAGCTGGATTCATGGTTACGATCATATGAGTTGAATTGACGATCAGTGATAGTTCTCTTTCAAACCGTTTAGCATCAGGAGCTCAATTTTGCTATAAATACTTTAGTCATTTTTATAGAGTATCGATGCAGTCTCACATGAGTTACGAATAAAGATATTAAAATATAAATATCTTTTATTAAAACCTGTCACAAGTCTTGATTAAGTAGTGAACATTTTTTTCAACAAATTGTCATATTTTATCGAAATACAAAGTATGAAATATGCAATCAACACTCTATTAAACTACGTTGAAACGCTTGTTAATTAACAGAATTAAACTGCTTGTAATTCAAGATAACAATCAACTTTAATAATTAAAGATAATTACATAATTATACCCATTTACGTTTTCAAATACTAACAAAATCTACCACACTACAAAAGAATTCTGTACACGCGAGTTTTATGGGGAACCTACAATTACTTTGTTAAGTTAGCCCGCCCGCGACTTATAAACACAATCTGCATAAATACTGTATCTCCAACATACTGGTATAATTCAAGATTATCGCATTTTTCCTCATAAAATATTCGCTATACATGAAAATATATTGAACAAAAAATGTCAATTTTATCATCGCCTACAAGTTTTGGATAAACATTTTACTATAGAATCAATATTTTTCTTGATAAACGTGATAAACATAATTAATTTTTCATTTAAAATTAGTAATTTTTTACACTCGTGTTATTGTCTTTGGTGTTTTGGAATACGGAAAGAGTAGTTGAATTTACCAATTATTAAATTATTTAAACTATCATTAATTAGGCACTAAAAATGTAACTGTTTTCAACCAAAGAACAGTCAATACTTGTTTTAAAGAAATAATATTATTCCCAACAACATTATATACTCGCTATTTACACCCCAGAAAACACGAACGTTTGTCACAATTTCTGAACAACGCATATATTACTTTACTACTAATAGTCACTACAGTTAAATTAGTTTAAAGTTATTAATTATTTTTTGTATTGTTTATAATTAATAAAACATTGTTTCTTGTGCATCTATATATGTCATTTGTGTATAAGTGTCTAGGCCTGTATGTACTAGTTACAACATCAGTGACTGTCGATCGGGCGTCGATCACAATTAAGTAATGTAAGCAACACATTAACACCGAGACAATGTCATGTTAGTATTTTAGCGATTATCTATCAACCATTGTATTTCATATCTGTTCACGCCCTGTGATCCACTCATAACATACGGCGGCGATTTTATTACTTACCAAAGCTATCTATGTTCATTCAATGACGATTTACATATACTTTTAATTATTATTTGTTTTTGAGCGTTTTGTCTCAATCATTCTCATGTTCATTAATTATTCTTTATTTTAAGAATGATCATAAAAATCTTACTGTATACCTCAAGCATAGGTAGTAGTTTTGTCTTCGATGCACGTATTTAATCCTTTAATTATTAAATTTATATGAAAATTTTATGGAAACATACAGTATATAACAATTAAAATTTAAAAATTGCGGTACAAACGAATAGTCAAAGAACGACGCAAGGACTGCAGCGATAAAGAATGGAGGAACTCTGCAAAGTAAACGTTCTAGCAATTTATCTAAAAAATCTCGCTGAAATCTTTTGTCATTCTTTAGATTCATCCGTTTCATACTGCTATGAAAGAACGTAGTCGTAAAATCACGTTAGAAAATAAACGTATACAGGGCAGAAACTCCAAAAAGATGGCGGAATAAAGAGATTGGTTCGCAAGTTGCGACGCTCATGCACCCTAATTACAGATAGGTACCCTAAGTATTTACGGATAGGCGCCCTAAGTATAAAGCTATTACGTAAAACGACCTAGACATATTTAAAATATTTTTCTTTGCGGTTAAGACTCAAAATTTTTACGAGGTTATTCAATTAATCATTACGAAGTAATTGATTAATTCTGTCATCACCACCACAATAAACGGTTTGTGTAATTCCCCTAATGTTAGTATCACGTTCTAACTAATTACTATAGAAAAATGAATATCACTTGCCGTTTGGACGTTGCGTGGTTCGCCTCCGGCTTGACGAGATGATTAGGAGTAATTGAATGTTGACGTTTGTTGGCCATAAATAATTCTGTTGTTATTGTTGTTATTAATATCGCATTACAATTCATAGTACCACATAAAATTAAAATGAAATTGCTAAAGCGAAAAAGTAAAAAAATGTAATCAACTTTTGGTGTTCTGTTAGAAAATGAGTTTTATTTAAATAAAGAGAAACAGCCAGTAATTTTAAACATTTATCTTGAATTGAGGATTGGTTAACAGCTTGGCTTACGCTGAGCAGGACTTTAACTCACGGTAACAAGCTAAAGAATAATGGCGTAGTTGTAGGTTGACAGCACCAGATGAATGGAGAACAAACGGTTTAATCTTTCAAATACTTTTTTTAATTAGCTGTAGTATTAGAATTGCTGTTTTCGATATGAATGAGACGGCTCGATTGGGGAAATACCTTCATATCTAATTAAGAATGTATGAGTTGTAGTGTTCGTTTTTTGGAGCGTGAGCATCGGAAGTCTTTAGGAACTTCAATCATCGTAGTTGGCAAAGCACTGCGATGCTGATGTTGTTAGTGGACATAGAATATAGTAACTGTCTTTGATCAGAGAGGCTGAACATTTTTGTCATCTTGAGAGTAACAAAAAAGTATTGCTTGTGCTAGAGAATTCAAAACATTTAAATGGAGCAACACAATCTCATGGCAAGTTTTTACTATGACCTATATAAGTACATGATAAAAAGCAAGCAGTGGCAGAATGTTTATGCATAAACACACTTATATTTGGCAGACTTCGTCAGTAACGTTTTCTCAAATGATTAGTTAATATGCACAATAAGAAGGAACAACTTTCGTTCTAAAAGGGCTGATAAAATGTAACCTTTCTTATTACCCTCAAGCAGTGTTTAAATCCAAAGAATAAACACGATACGATCAAAAGAATTCCATCCTTTTTGCTTCAACTAATGGCTCCGTGGTATCATTGCACTGCACCATTCAATCTCTGTAACCTATCTCCAAGCTTCAGCTAATCAATGTAAAAGTTAAATTACAAGAGAAAACAATCCTTTTTTCATCAAACATAAGGTTTATAATACATTGTATTTTAATGAAACTTATGTTATTTTGAAATGGTAAAAGTACGCGTGCCTAGCTCGTGCCAATTTGTGAATAGCGCCGGACGCTCCAGGCAGCTTTCTTTCCTCCATTGCTGAACTTGTTAGTTGAATATCACTGCTATGTTAAATAGGGTTTATTGCCTTCTTTGCATCATCGATATCGATTCATTACACATAAATTGTTTTAAAACTTTTGCAACGTAGTAAAAGTTGTACACAATATTTATTTCATGGTTTACTTTATCATATATATTTAATAGTACTTTACGCACCTAGGGACAAGTAGGACTTTGCCACCAGAATACGACATTTTTTTCAAGATGAAAAGTTCGCTTTTAGTCGCTGGTACAAGGGACAAAGTTAGTGAGTTAATAAGTTTCATCTTACCGGGAGAGAACCGGGCAGTTATCTCCCTCGTACAAGGGACAAAAAGCGAAGCTTTTCATCGAGGTGGGAAAAAAGAGTTTATTAGACGTTATTTTTTTTTGCTGAAATAATTTTCTTTAATGCTATGGGGATATATTTGTCTCTATAACAAAAAATATTTACAATTGAAATTATTCATATATTTACCAGGTTTGCGTAATATCACACTATTTCAATCTAAATATATGTATTGGTCATGCAGGCGATGTGAGGCTTTAAGCTTGAACTTTGAACCAGCTACCCGTATAGGGTGCTGTATTACAACATAAAAGTATTTGCCGAAATCTAATCGATAAATCAACGTAATTTCGGCATCACTATGCTCGTAACGTGACGGCTCGCGCCGGCGGCCTGCACACCCGTACACCGCACACCGTAAACCCAGCCTACCGGCCATAGCTCATTAGAATGATTGATGCCATGTTTGAATGCATAAATATGCGCCTACCAAGCGTTCAGCATTACCAGTCACGAGTCTGTGCAATGAACGGTGTGAGGTGAGGCACGCGAGAATGAAGCATAATTTTTTATTTTGATGACATGCGCTTCCTTGATTTTAGCGTCGCTGAGTGCTGGATATTATTGATATATAACTTATACTAGTCTGTTACTCTACTAACCGCGCATTTGTTCGTGCGAATATCATTTTTATCGAGTGCTTACTTACCTACGTATTTTATTATAAAATTAATAAAAAATAAATATTTTCAGATACAAAGTTTCATCCCCTTTTTTTCTCTTGGGAAATCCTCATGGATACCTGGTTACGGGGGCAACCAATGTCGGACTCTTAGCGACTACGGGACGCCTAACGTGGGGATTGTGGGTGTGGGTCGCAATCTTCCGCAATCGATGGCGTTTATCCTTGTTAGGGCTCACCCTTCATGAGCTTTTTAATTCGCCGGCCAGCTTGGGGCTGCAAGTGATGGTGACATATCCCTCCGAATACACCTGAGCTCCTGTTATGGTGGTTGGTGGGTTCACCCCACCTTCGGCCTCTCGCTCTCCTGCCACGATTTGGGACAGCCCAAAGTTTCATCCCCTACTTCAACCTCTTTAAGATATTTTTGCACGAAAAAACCAAAATCCATTAATATCTGTAAGTCTATATCGAGGCTCAAATCTTGTAGTTCGTATTTTGTTAATCCCACAGGAACTTAATACTTTTCCGTTATAATAAGTATCCAATATATAGAATTATTAGACTTCTAAACATGTTTTCAAGATTAAATAAACAAAGAGGAATAGAAGCTTGACGCCTGACATCTCTTAGACAGATATGTTGGAAGCAATTTAATTGATTGCTTGTGGATATGTTGTAATATTAGACTTGCAAATGCCTTAAGTAATAAAATAGATATAATTTAATGCGAACAAACAAAAAGAACTGGTACACAAAAACGAGTTTGTTTAAATTTAATCTTGCTACCGTGTGATCAGCACTTTAATGGGTATAAAGCAGAGACTTCTCGGCGGCTACTTGATTTTTTTCAAGAAACACTATAAGATTTATGTCAACAATTACCATAGATGATTGTGCGTGATAACAATTAAATTAAGACGTCTCTCTGTCGTGACCTTGTGGGCGTTCCTTCCCTTATTGGAACTCGCTTGTCTTATTCTTTATACACTACTATGTTTGGTCTTGCGTCTTTTCATAATCAAATATATAAAATTCTCGTGTCACAGTTTTAGTTACCATACAATTTTATATGTATATTCCAAAGTTTTGAGAATAGGTTGTATTCTATTTTTTACACCCTTACGTCGTCCACGCAAATTTTTTTTTAAATTTTTTGAACTAAAGTATTATTTTTATTTTTAATGATGTAGCATTTAAAAATACTTACAACCCTAAAATTTTCACCCTTCTCCACCATCAACTATTGTTGAACAGCGATATTTGTAACTTCAATAATTTTCCCCGGTGTCACTTCTGTTCACAATGAGACATAGGGTCCCAGAACTTTTGTCAGAGCAGGACAACGTCTGCCGGGCCCGCTAGTTTCATATAATGTAATTACCATAACACCAATAATATTATTAATATTTTAAGGCGTCGGGATGTGACGACCCCATCGCCCGCTGTTGGGATAACCTCTGTCACAACAGAGATTATTCCACCAGTGCAATCAGTCGAACTGGTGGTAGGTCTTTTATTGCAAGAGGCCGGCTAGGTAGGTACCACCGCAGTGTCCAATATTCTGCCGCCAAATAGTAGTGCTTAGGCACTACTGTGTTCCAGTTTGAAGGGCACTGTACGCTAGTGAAATTACTGGGCGAACGAGATTTAAGAACTAATATCTCGAGGTTGGCAACGCGCGAGTGGCACCTACTAATGGTGCTGCAAGCGCTCATAGGCTGCGGCAGCCACTTACCATCAGGTGGGCCGTATGCTTATTTGCCAACTTCTAACATAAAAAAAAAATAATTATAAATAGAGCCCGGTTTTTCGCATGAATCAGTAGGCTCCCTCCGACCTAATTCAGTATAAAAATTATTACGATAACACAAGCACAAGAACAAACTTACAAACTCTATTTTTTAATATATTATATTCGTATAGATTATTATTCATTATAATTCAAGTAACTAATGCAAAACATGCATAAGTAAATACCAATGCGGCATTTACTTTAAAATGAATAGGTGCACCGTTTTATAGAAGAATTTGAAGTATCTATCGTAATAGGTTCAGATGTTTAGCGAATGATAAAGTTGTATAATACACTAAACGCAATATTCTTGGTATTTTTTATTATAGTTTTATGTATTGTTAATAACGAACAAGTTATTGGAATTTTGATTTGTGAGTGATCTGCGGTGCTCTTGTAAGGTTCTTGAAAATCTGTATTTATTTCTTTCTGGGGGTTATGAATACTGCCTATGCCCTGTTGTAATCCGAGTAAATGTGATATTCTAAGGGATAAAATATAAAAAAAAAACTCCGTATCGTTTCTTTTTTAGAGTGGGGAGTTTTATAGGTTTCGCATGACGTTCGTCGGTTGTATATCAAAATATTGTATATCTGTTGGTGCTAAAAGATTTAGCTAATATTGTTATAAATTTCATTTTTGAGATATAAATACAAGGACACCTAGTCGCCAGTTCTTTTCGTGATTCCACAAGCGTTATCGTTTATATACGGAATGATTTATTTATAACTTCTGTGGATAGTAATTTTAATTTCAAATAGCTCAATCACTATTTTACTAAGAAATGTTTGTTTCTTATTTTATCGGAACCATTCCAAGTTTTCTATTTTTAATCTGTATTCTACTTTACTTTATACTTTCTGTGGCGCTACAACCTCTTGTGGGTCTTGGCCACCTCAACAATGATTTGCCATTCGTTCCGATCCTTGGCTTTTCTTCTCCAGGCTGTAAACTTTGCCATTTCCCTTAATCTGTATTCTAGTATTTATATTTTCAATAAACATAAATTCTTCAATAAATGACATCATTTTTTCGAACACGCGGGAGCATTTTATATGTATGGGAATTCCTTCACAGCGGGGAATCTCGAGTCTTACGAATTATCAACGAGTTTGTCAATCATATTAGGTAATATTTTCTGTAAAGTTAATATTTATGTTTCTTGGCTATAAATTCCACGGAGAGTATAAAATGTTTTTATATTTTTCACGAAATAGAAACTAGCTCAGTCGTATAATTTTAACTTCGTAATTCTTGAATCATTATTACAATCTATAATTAAACGCTAAACGCTACACACTCAACGGATAGTTATATCCCGTGTCGGGGTCCGGAAAAATACACAATGACAAGAACAAACACCCAGACAAGAAAACATGCTTGTATGGTAAATTCAAACATCTGCTCCGAGCGGGAATCGAACCCGCGACCTATGGCACTTAAAGCAGGTTCACTACCGCTGAGTCAAATATTAAAATTAGAGGGGGTTGTTGAGCCTCACTTATCGTACGAAACACGACAGTATGTACTGATACCGGTATTTTACACCGATTTTCTATGAAAGGGTAATATTTTCCCGGTCGAACCGGGCCATGCCGTTATGCCAGTATGTCTGCCTCGTCCCTCGAAATCGCACCTTTAAAACGTTATTTTTTATAATAAGAGAATTATAACTTGAAAAGTTCACTGTGTAAGGCCCTACGGGTTGATCCCGTTTTACTTTTACCATTACGTGTTATTTTTTGCATTAAGAAAAATGCACGCATCTTGAGGCGAGAAAGTAAAGACCGGACGTGAATGTAGAAATAAAAGGATACTTTATTTATGTCGAAGGTTACAAATGTTACGTAAGATTGTTTTAATTTACGATATTATGTAATATGCAATTGTATAAATAATTAAGATCGTAAATTATGTCGAAATAAATGGTGTGATTTCTCATTTCGATCCATGAGCTGTTTATGTTATGCTAACAAATTTTATTGTTTTTTATTATATACTTGATGTAGATTTTTATTTTCCAATTAATATTTACATATAATTTTTTTATTTCTTTCCTTTACCTTTATAATTATCTTACCTATAAAATTCTCGTGTCACAATGTTAGTTATCATAATCCTCTGAAACGGCTTCACCGATTTTTTTTGAAATTTTATATGCATATTCAGTAAATGTTAGTTGTCAACCCCGAAATTATTATTTTTGTTTTTATTTGATGTAGCATTAAAATACATACAACCCTTAATTTTCACCCTTCTACCATCAACCCCTATTTCTTAATAAGCCACATTAGTAAATCAACAACTAACAACTTTGACCGGTGTCACTTCTAGACTCCGGTAGAGGGCGCTGCTATCGGGTCCTAGATTTTTTCGGGCCAGGACAACGTCTGCCGGGCCCGCTAGTGTTATTATATATTTACGTAACGTTTTACATGGTTTCAAATATTCAATTTGGTTTCAAAATGTAATAAGTAATTTCATTAGAAATCGAAATCTTTTTTCAGTCAGCTGATTGGTTTGTCCATAAAAAAGTTGTAGCTCATTGGTCTACCAGTGAAACCAGTCGTCTCTAGTGACCAAATGAAAAACTGTATCGTAGAAAATAGCGGAATGGTATAGAGAGTGAAAACGTTGGGGTTACTGGACCGCCCGTTTTAACTAGACACGTATGGGTTCAACGATCGCAGTTATTTATAACGATCTTATTTACAATACGTTTTTATGTAGGGTTCAATATTTATTGGTTCATTTGAGGACTGCTCAAGTATTGGGATAGTGAGTCTGTTTGAATACAATATTTTTCAGCCTGGGTGTTTTTGTGTGAATTTCAAAGCCCCCGAAAAGATAACTTTCCTTGATGTCTTTAAATGAAAAGTACATTTTAAATTCATTGATTTAAAATTATGTCACTTAAATGCCTTAAGAAATAACAAAAAAAAAATGAAAGACTTAAGGTAAAATTCTACATCTACATATGAAATAAAAATAAGGCTAATAAACACTTCACTAATACTTAATTAAATAGTGTGAAAGGTCTACAATTTTGGAAAATGGGTAAAATTTAAAAATATTTGTAAATGCTTTTTGGTCCTTACATACGGGTAAAATTTCACGGACTTTTTATTCATGATACGTTGGTGTTAAATTTACTAGCGCAACGGAATGAAGTTAGTCACACGCTAACTCACTGTGTACAACATAACTAATAAGGGTAACTAAAGGGTCTGTGACATAGTATATAATAAGTCTATGATGCTGTACATTTTTATAGTCCGAAGTCCAATACATAAAAAAAACAACGCAAAGAGAAAAAAACATGTAATAAAATTATTCATATAACTGTATTGAATAAACATTTAGACTACTTATTTTTTTAATAGTTGTTTTTCTCAATGTGTATCTTGAAAGTTGTTTGCTTTAAATGTGCAACTAATGTTCTCTGTAATTGTCACGTGTTTACTATATTATATTTATCTATATCTATTTCTAAGAATTTATTTTTAGACACTAATATGTCAAGTATAGAAGTGTGTTTTAGGATAGAATCAGTTGCCTTAAAGGTTTGACAACAAAATTGACATAATTTGCATTGGATTGAAATCTTTGTTCTATAGGATGTAAAAAACCTGCCAAGTGTCCGATTCTTATATAAAGGATCCGTACCGTAGAATTAATTATTATAAAAGAAAGTTTTTATCTAATTCAGAAAAAACTACAAAAATATCTTGTTTCTTGTATGAGGATTTCCCTTTTTAATTATTTTTTTTTTAATATTTGCTTGTTTATATATTTCAATTGTCTATCAATACGGTTCCTGAGATACAGTTCGCTGACAGACTGACAGCGATAAGAATAGGGTTCCGTTAGCATTTTTTGGTTACGGAACGCTAAAACGTTTTTTGTTCCTCTTTTAAAATATCAATCAAGTTTTTGATACACCTGTAATATGACTTGTGTTTATATTCATAATTGTATTAACATAATATATGTATATTATTATAATAAATATATAAATTATAATTTGGACTTCGCTCCATCTTACCCGCTCATTGTTTTTCGAAGCTGTACCGTTTTACCGGAAACTATAGGAATCTAAATAATATAAAAACAAAGCAAAAAAAATTAAACAGGTATGCGCTAGTAATGACCATTTTTAACGTTATTTTTTTAATGTCTGAATGTGAAATTTTGTGTATTTGGATGCTTTTTATTCAACCACGCAAAAACAGCTGAATTGGATGAATTTAGTCACGTATATATATTGTTACCTGGATTAAGACATAGGAAACTTTTTATGCCGAAAAATAAAGGGTCACTTGGAAATATCAAAAATGGAATACAAGATTTGAATTTCGATAAAAATGGGTGTTATGGAATTCAAACGAATTATTATTATTATTCAATATAATATATTAATAATTTTGAAGAATTTTCATATAGCAAGGAATAGGATTTTAAACAATAACTTAGGCCACTTTTTGTCTCGTTTGGATGGAATAGGGGATGAAAGTTTGTATCGAAAACCATTTAGCTGTATTGCATTATAGGTTCCTCATAACAAAACATCATTCACGTGGGTAAAGCTACGGGGAGATGCTATTAAATAATAAATGTGATTTTTACATGGTTACACGCATGCAGCCATCTGTCTACTACATCAGACTGCTGGTGTCGGATAGTGAGTCCTTCAATCAAATTTTATAGCGAAGTTTACTTCAGCAAGCTTATTAACGACAGCTAGGAAATTATGGGGAATAGGCACTCCGAGGTAACAGTATTTTTCGATATTTACAACAAAACTGGCTACAATAAATGGTGGTTTAAGCCTAGCATTTTTTTGAGCATATACGGTTGATTCGGCATACTCTGTTACACGCGCGCTTCATAATGTTTCGTGCTTCAATACACTGAACGCGCGTACACGGTCTTATTCCGGTGTGTACGCTCGAACCGGTGATGGCGATTGTCAGTGCATATTTATAGAGTCTTATATTACGCGCATATAACAGTTTATAAGCGCGTCAACGCTCGTACAAGTTGCACGAATGGAAAAACACGCACCTATACGCCTTTCGAAAACCGAGCTTATGCGCCTCCATAAAACGCTACCTCTATCTGAAACTACCTTTGTATAGTATGTGTCGGGTGTTCGAAAACACACACAAGCACAAGCACGAAAACCATGTGCTTCGGCCATCGACATGGTCAATACAAAACACATAATCATATCTATGAAAAAGACGAATTTATATAAGACATGTTTAAAATTTTAACTATTTACTCTTAATAGGAAATTAGCTTAAATAGTTGTATTCTATACAAGTGTGGGCGTAAGAAGTGCGGTTGCGCGTTTCGCGCATACATCTGGCTAATTAATCAGATGGCGGGACGATTCAACCATGCGTGTCTTCTGAAGGAGCTCATTACGTAGGAATTCGATCTCGTTTCGGAGCTTTGCCTCGCTTTTTACTATCTGAGGTGAACGATCGATGGTTGGACCAAATATACTGTTATACAATTTTATATAAATAATATTAATGCTCATATACATCTTATTTTTATAGCAACGTACCGCGAAAAAACGTACTAATTACACCCAAATCTATTAGTAAATTAGAATGATAATATTCTTTTGAAATCGTTGCATAATACATAAATTTAATGATGTAATGTTCTTAGTAAATTTAGATTATGCTAGAACCGCTGATTTATCTGGATCTTAGACAGGTAGATTTTAATTAATTCGTTTGTGTGGGCGTAATGCTACGATATTACAACTAGTTCACCTTATGCTTTATCGTTAAAACATCTTTAAAAAATACTACTATAAAAATTATTATCGATGTCCTTGTGTGTCGATTTATTTGCGAGGCTAACATACTATGTATAACTAAACATATGATAATTATGTACCATTATCACTACATAGTATAAAATAAAGTCGCTTTCTCTGTCCCTATATCCCTATGTATGCTTAAATCTTTAAAACTACGCAACGGATTTTGATGCGTTTTTTTAATAGATAGAGTGATTGAAGAGGAAGGTTTATATGTATAATAACATCCATTATATTAAATAGTGGAGAAATACTGTTATTTTTGAGGATTCGAATGGGATGTCGTAAATAATTACATTTTTTCCGCTTACATTGCAACAAACGCAGGCTGAACCCTACGAGATTTATCAAAATAACAGTAATGGACAAAACTACTGGATCGATTTTAATCATTTTTTCAGTGAATGACATAGGCTATATATTTTATACGCGTGCGAAGCCGGAGCGGGCCGCTAAAAATATTACGTTAAGGTTACAAAGATTGACCGTGACGAATTCCCGCTCGGAACTGAGGTTTATAAATATCTGTTTCGGTCTGGGCGTTTGTCCTTGTGTCCACACCGTGCCTCGGAGAGCACGTTAAGCTGTCGGTGTCGTTTGTTATCATAACATCTGATAATAATCGTTAACTCATGATAGGTAATTTGCTTTTATCCAACGAGTTACTGGTTCACCCTTGGGGTTGGAGGTTAGATGGCAATCGCTCTGTATAAAAACTAGAGCCCTGTCAAATCAGGATAAGAGTATAAGAAGACATTGACCTCTGTGAATTACGGGCACTACTAATAATTTAATAAATAAAGTCAAACGAAATTTTCAGAATAAAAATAATAAGCACAATCACCTGTTGGAAAAAAAAAGTTGTTGTTTTGATTTTTTATAATCACGTAATTGTAATACTTTGAGACTTTTTTCTTTAAATAAGTGAAATGTCGATTCCAATTTACAATAGTTTGTCGCAGCGGGTGGCAATTGAATTATCGAAATAGATTAATCTTATAAAAGTATAGTAGGTAACGTTTTCATTCAATAAGTAGCCTGTGTTTTGAAACGTATTAGAAGTTGCGAAAGTACAATTCGAAATAGTATTTCCTTGTGTATAGCGCCAAAGAAGCTTTCAACATTAATGTGGGTCCGTGTTGAGTGGCCCTGAGGAAGAGGAGCAAGGGAGGCGCATGGGGGCATTACCATATATTTTTATTTATTTCACGACGGTTAGCAAAAAAAAATACGGTCCGTCTGATGGTAAGCGCCAAGCAGTCACCATCACCTATGAACACTTAAGATACTTGAAGTATTAAGTGCTCATTGCCAACCCAAGGAACAGTAGGGAAGGGAAGAAAAGAGAAAAACCGTAGGGAACAGAAGATGTGGCTGATCGGACCTCTGGCGCTCTCACTCGTCGCACGAAACGCAATGAAAGCTACTGATACTGTTACTTCACCCCGATTTCCTGTGACAGGGTAGTACTTCCCCGGTCGAGCCGGCCCATTTGTGCTAGGACGAGCGTATACAGTCACAAGCAGCGTACAATGCTTGGCAGGTCGCTGGTGCACTTGTTCAATCTTAAAAGACTTCGTAACGTGCACTACGGTTGTCCACCGTGATTTTAGTGGGTCCACATGACGTTACTATTTTGTCACGGAACCCCAAGTGGTCAACCTAGTGTCAAGGTTGTTCAGATCGTTTGACGACGTTGTGGCGCAGCGGTAGCGAACCTGCCTTAAACGCCACAGGTCGCGGGTTCGATTCCCGCTCGGAGCATAATATGTTTGTATTGACCATGCAAGCATAGTTTCCGGTCTGGGTGTATTTGTCCTTGTCATTGTGAATGTTTCCGGACCCCCGACACAGGATATTACTATCCTAATGGGGGCCGTTGAGTGTGCACCGTTTATTTATTATTTATTTATTTATTATCGCCCGTAGGCCTCTGACTTGACTTATCGACTGTTGTCTAATTGTCAACAGCAGGGACCAACTTTTTACGTACCCTCCGAAGCACGGAGACGCCCG
This sequence comes from Hestina assimilis, assembly GCA_023373885.1. Classification (NCBI taxonomy): domain Eukaryota; kingdom Metazoa; phylum Arthropoda; class Insecta; order Lepidoptera; family Nymphalidae; genus Hestina; species Hestina assimilis. The sequence goes on from CM041754.1 coordinate 10,265,210, forward strand.
GTTGAAATACCACTATGCGATCACCCATCTAGTGACTGACCGCGCCTAAAGTCGCTTAACCTAACGATCGTTTACCGATCAGCGGGTGCACTCGGCTATGAGCGTCGCACTTTACTTACTTTACGCCGATTTCCTGTGACAGGGTAGTATTTCCCCGGTCGAGCCAGCCCATTTGTGTTAAGACGAGCATATACAGTCACAAGCAGAGTACAATGCTTGGCAGGTCTCTGGCGCACTTGTTAAATCTTAAAAGACTTCGTAACGTGCACTACGGTTGTCCACCGTGATTTTAGTGGGTCCCCATGACGATACCATTTTGTCACGGAACCCCACATAACACGGTACTCCTCCTCACGAATCCGGGTGGTAGCAAATTTCCTCCCCTTGAACAAAATAAGGGTAAATGTAAACATGGCTATAATCTATCTGCTGAGGACGCATCCTAATAACGAAAATCACTATGATAAGCCCCAACTATTGACGCTGTCAAGTCAAAACCAAATAGGATTACGTATTTTACTAAAAGAGCCATCACTAAGATAAAACTGAACGATATACAGAACAATAGTTATGTATTATTTTAGAAAATCATTTGTTTTATAAAGATCGATTTCATATGCGACAAAATTTTTTTGCTTCTTCAAGTATGTATTTATTATTAATAAATTATATTAGTTATATTATCAAAAAGCTACTTCCAATTGACCGCATTTAACGTAGAGCGCCTCGAATTGTCGACGATCAAGCCCTTTCCGATCGGCTTGATCCTTTGGCATTGCGTAGAGATGTCGGATCACTCTGCATCTTCTATCGCATATATCACGGAGAGTGTTCTGAGGAATTGTTTGGATTGATCCCGCCGGTAGAATTTCACCATCGGACATCGCGACAAAACTCTAAGTTCCATCCTTACCACCTCGATGTCTGGAAATCCACAACAGCGCGATTTAGAAGACATTTTCTTCCTCGCACAACCACTCTGTGGAACCAACTTCCGCCGGCGGTCTTTCCGAACCGATACGACTTGGGAACCTTCAAGAGAAGAGCCTATTCTTTCCTTAAAGGTCGGCAACGCGCCTGCATGCCTTCTGGTGTTGCAGATGTTCATGGGCGACGGTGATCACTTAAAATCAGGTGAGCCTCCTGCCCGTTTACCCCTCTTACATAAAAAAAGCTTTAAATTTTTTGTATATTTTCGATAAGTATATATAAAAAAACTAGCGGATCCGGCAGACGCTGTCCTGCCCCGATAATTAAAAAAAAAACTGGGACCCTAATACTGGGTCCAATTGTGAATCTAACCATTCTCGAATCAACTGGAACACTCACAAACAACATCATCAAAATTGGCCAAGCCATACACACGTACAGTAGAATTATATATGACAAAGGAGGAACCTGACTAGGGTTTTTAAAAATGGTGACGTCAGCATCGCTGACGTCACATGTATTACTATCCTCACTACTCATAATGAAATTAATGTAAATTGGTTTAATCTTTTAATTTTGAAATAAAATAAACTAATATCGAAATAAAACTTATAATGTTTTTTAACAATTTATTAAAACTATTTTAAATGTAAGATAATTCCGAAAGGAAACTAAACTATTACAGTAAATAAATTGGACTTACTCACGGATCGCAACAAACACGTCCGTACGGGCCGGGCGCTGCAACGAGAGTGTCCTGACTTTTCGTTGTGTTATCTCGTTGCTTCGCCTACCCTCAATGTTTATTACACAGTGTGGAATTTTTTTTTTTTTTTTTTTTTTTTTTTTTTTTTTTTTTTAATGTTAGAAGTTGGCAAACAAGCATACGGCCCACCTGATGGTAAGTGGCTGCCGCAACCTATGAGCGCTTGCAGCACCATTAGTAGGTGTCACTCACGCGTTGCCAACCTCGAGATATTAGTTCTTAAATCTCGTTCGCCCAGTAATTTCACAAGCGTACAATGCCCTTCAAACCGGAACACAGTAGTGCCTAAACACTACTATTTGGCGGCAGAATATTGGACACTGCGGTGGTACCTACCTAGCCGGCCTCTTGCAACAAAAGACCTACCACCAGTGGAAATCAAAACATTATAATTGTTAAACTTATTACTACAGTATTTCTTAAATTAAACAATGTTACACTTATGATAAATTAACAATAATTATTTAAACATTTTTAATGAACAATTCAATTTGTAAAGATAATAATTTAAGATATGCTAAAATGACTGCATTTCAAACAAAACACTAACGGAATAATAAATCAATTGATGAACTTAAATAAACAATTTCCTAAAAAAAAACAATCATTTTAAACATTTGTAAATATTGATTGATGTACGTTTTCATGCAGATAAATTAATAACACGCTCGCAATAATTATACGAGTATGCTTTCGCGCCGATATATATATAAAGATTGACACTGAACTATGCCAGTTATACAAAGGAATGCAGTTTTAAAATTAACTTTTAGAATTGCATTCAATTTGTATATTCTTAATTAATTTGTTCACGACATACGCGACGGATTTAAAAAATGAAATATAAAATCGAGTTCGATTTTCAGTTATTTCGCATGTGATCTCACACGTTATATAACATCGCTTTCTTAAATCACATCACGGCAGTGCGAATTAATTCGAAGCGGCAAAAGTGAGCGAGTAAACCGAAAACGATCGACTTTATTACGAAAAACTCGAACAGAATTAGCCGTTGATTTACATGGAGTTTGCTCCACTTTGTTCTGTGATAAAAAGATAACTTTATATATATTTTATTACTTTGTTGTGAACAAGCTTTATTGTTGAGCATTAATGGTACTAATTGATCAAGGAAATAGGTACTACCCTTATAATAATATCGACGTCAAGTACAAGTATTCTTACCATTGCATTTCGGTAAGAGCGAGCGAAGTTTTAGATGTAAACGACAATAATAGAATACTCAAAAACTATATTATACTAGCTTGTGCCGGCGGCTTCGCTAGCGTGAATAACGATTTTAATACAAACTCTGAACCTCCCTGTTCTTACAAACTTTGAATGTCATATTTATTTATATCGAATCAAGAGCCTAAAAAATAAGTTTCAAGCTTCTAGTTCTAAAAATGACGATACTTCAATACAACGTTTAATCCCACCCTTTCAACCCCGTATAACTCTTTTTTTTGGTAAAAAGGTCTACGTCCTTTCTCAGGCCCTTTCTAGACTATCCGTGTACCAAATTTCATTTAAATTGGTTCAGTCGTTTTGGCGTGAAAGCACGACAGACAGAATTACTTTCGCATTTATAATATTAAATAAGGATTTCTTCATGAACAATATAAATATCGTATATATCGATAAGGACTTCCTTTTGGTAACTAAGGTAAAGCTGTTCTCAAAAACAAATTGGAATACACTTTGTGCGCCCGCGCTGAATTTATAATGTGACGGGTGACGATTCGACCTGTCTGGGCATCTGGATTGATACTGCAGGGTTCAGTACATTTTTCTGCTATACAAATTATGGTATTTATTAATAATAATTACAATTATAATAACTTATTGTAGTGTACAATTATAGTAACTTATTGTAGTTCGCGGGTTCGATTCCCGCTCGGAGCATAATATGTTTGTATTGACCATGCAAGCATATTTTCCGGTCTTGGTGTATTTGTCGTTGTCTTGTATGTGTTTCTGGACCCCGACACAGGATATCACTATCCTAATGGGGGCCGTTGAGTGTGCAGCGTTTATTTATTTATTTGTATTGTAATCAATAAAGGAATTCGGCATCTGGTGGGGCTAGTAGTAGTGAAGCATACGCTCTCCGTTCAGTCGACAGTTGGCCTTCACCAGAGCCGGTGGTTACACTAATCTGTGTTTTATTATCCACTGCATAGTACACTATATATCTACTAATATAATCAGAAATATTAATGAATATGATAATTATGCTAAAAATGTGCTCTTAATATTATTCTTTCTAGTAAATAAGAGGAACGTAAAATTTTTGTTCATAATTTTGTAGTATTTATTCAAATACAAACACATTATTTTATTTTTCTATTACAAAATATCACCCTAAAGGCATTTGGTGAAAGGCATAGTTAAAAAAAGAGTTCTATAATGATACATTTCATTTAAATTATTATAAATATAATATTTTCGTGAAAGATCACACATGATATAAATATCTATAATATTTTTATCATGCGACTTCATTACAGCTTTTTTTACGGTCTTTTATATTATCGTAAAAAAAAATTTGACTAAATGAAATATGAAGTTTCTCAAAAACGATCACCTAGCTTATAGAGGTAAACATCAGTAGTGTCACATGGGTACTTACCACAGGTTATTTAAAAATACAAATACTATGTCACTTAATTTCGTTAAACAGTCGTTTTTAATAATAAAGTACATATCTACTTATAGTTACTTACTTACTTATTTTTATTGAATGGTATAAATATAGTTGATTCCGAAGGATCTCTGTTTCCTGAAAACCGGTTGTCGGAGGTGGTCGGTAGGTACGAGAAATGAGCACTATATAATTTAGTAATACAGAACGGTATTATGGACAATAGTGTGGGACCTTATCATCTTGGTTACCTTACAATTATCGATATATAGGAAGTTTATGCGATATACTGGGCCACTTTATTCAGTTATCAAGACGTTCTCGGGTCGCGGTAACTGCTTTTAAATGAGGCATAACGAGGTCCATCGCTTTAAAGTAAGGCACTTATCGTAATATGCTTTCACGATCATTTCAATAATTGTAGTGGCAAGATATAACAGCAATATTTTTGCATATGTAAGTATAACGCCTTCAGACACAGTTATGTCCAAAGTTGAAAATTCTGTACCAACAAAATGGTAACCTTTTTAAATTGGGAGTATCGATACAAGTAAATAACGTAATTCGAACCCACTAAAATATGTATCAATAATTTAAACGCAGTAAAACTACTCGTTGCATAAGCGGATTATCTTCTTAAATATCAGTTTTAATCTCATTCGATTAATTTAATTCATAATTAAGCAATTAATACGTTTAATCTGCCGCCGTATAAAGCGGTAAAATGTTATACATAACATCCATACAATACTATTCAGACTAACAAACTTTATATGGTATCTGTCCAAATTGAGACATCATTAAAGTGAGTTTAAGTTACCATCACCGTTGTTCATTCAGGTTTCACATTATCCAGTAGTATCGATAAGCGATTTTGCACGTTTGTTAGTGCTGCTATATAATTAATTTATCTTTCTCATCGAAATATTCAGCAGCTACTCGACTGGTATATATGTTATGACTTAAACAGGGCATAAAGACACTAGCGACCTTTTAATTTCGGTAGTGTAAATGAGTGTCAAGCATTTATTTTTTTAATAATTTTTATCGTCAACGTGTTTTTTATTTTCATGTATTCCGTATTTTAATAAGTACTTTCGACGTTAATACTACAATGTAAGAACTTCAACTAGTCCTTCACACAACCTTATAACATTGACTCTGACATTAGGATGAGTTCACAAGTTACAGGAAGGTCATTGAGTGGCGAATTTCTTAGCGTTTTTCTATGAAAATTGGAGATGCAGTTTAAAAGCAAATTATAAGTGATGTGGCACTTTTAAGGTACGATGGGTTGATACAGCTCAAGTATAATCAATGCCAATCAAAGTAAAAATTGATTTTCTTGGGGTGGGAATTTGGGTATCTTATGCTCACACAATGGTCAAACTAATCGAACAAAAAACAACAGTACAGATTTTCTATATGTCGATATTTTTTGAGAGGGTACTACGTCCCGGGCCGGACTTATCTTTTCGTTTTAATATACATCTATTACAATGTTTTCTGATAGCAGTATTACGTATAATGGAGAAAATAAGCAACTTATTTATAGTTTTCAATATAATTAAAATAGATAAATCTTCATTCTGACTTTTATGTGATTAAAATCTAAAATAACGGATATGCAACACATTAAATTATACACTTAATGCGCAATTTAATATTGAAATTGTCGCGCAAGACTTAGATGATCTAATTACAATATTAATTGAGTAATTACACTTAATCTGTCATTGACAACGAAATAATATAAATGGCTCTTGTTTATAAAAAGAACAGTAGGTGTACTAAATTGTTTTAATTAAATCGTTTTTCATGAAGATTAATTGGATATAATTATATTCGGCGATAATAATTTCATTAAAGCAAGCAAATAAAGTCAGCTAACACATTTTTGTCAATGATAAATTATTATGCAAGTTAATTAAAAATTTGATAAAGCGGCACGTATTTTTTTTGTTTTAATGTTAATAAAATCAGCCAGTTTTGCGTTTTAATCTGTTCTAGTTTCTACCAGCCGCTTCGCTCATGTGAATATCGATTTTAATACAAGCCCCCATTCGAGTTCGAGACATTCGAGTCCCCATTTTAACTCTTAATGGGTGGAATTTTATAAAATATTAAAACACGTGTTTCTTTCTTCCTTTATCTTTAATTGTTTGCCGTGAAACTTTGGCTCCTAGCTTAAAAATGACGGACAACCAATACAAAACTTTCAACTCTATTTTAACCCTCCTTTAGGGTAAAATTTCAAAAAAGCTTTTGTTAGTGCTCGTTTACGTTTTAAAAACAACACCTTTGAATTCAGCTTTCTAGGTCAAAAAAATGTAGTAGAAAATATAATGAAATATAATATAGGTAGGCCGGGCGCTGATATGTCAGTCAGGTCTTCTCCTTTTTATAATATGTAGAGATATAAGATTTTACTATCAGATTAATATTGGAAGAAATAAAGTACTATTTCGTATGTTTGTTATACACTAATCCATAGTGTATAAACTCGGAAAATTGATCGGTGATAGTCAATCGCACGAACTATTTCCGTAAAAACAAACCAATAAGCCAATAAGCCTATCTAGCTTAAAAAAGAAGTTCGATTTCAAAGTGACAGGTCACAATTATTAAGGAGAAACCGCTTGCGTAACGTTGTTGTTTTTTACTGAACTAGAGTGGGCGCTAGTCTTGTTTCAAGCCGACCTTGCTTTCCTTTAATTAGCCACGTCGTTGAGCACAGGTGATGGATCGGTCACCTGTTTTGAGACGTAGATTCATGATATAATAATAACTGGATGTGACAAGAATATTTTATATTATGTAAATTCTGCTTCTTCCTAACATTATTTCCAGGGTCTGCTTATTACTCTTATCCGGATATAACAAGTTACTAGTTTTTACATAGAGTGACTATCATCTGGCTTCAATTACTCTAAGGGAAAATCAGTAACTCATTGAATATGACTAAGTTACCTATCAAGGGCTAACGACTATTATCAGCTGATGTCACGTGATAAAAACCAGGAGCCACAATTTAACGTGGTCTACCCATCTCTTGTGACGAAGGCTCAGTCCGAGGCAGATATTTTTAGGATATTTATAAATTCTGTCCAATGCGGGAATCGACCCCGCGACCGTCGAGCAAAGGCAGACTCACTACTAACACGCCATAGTGGTGCGCTGTTTTATATGATATAAATTGTGATGATAAGTTAATTTTAGTAAATAGTTTCAACCACATAATGGGATGCATTACAATACACAAAGCCATTTCATATTTTAAAGACGAATTTCTAATTTTCAAGATGAAGTATCAATCATACAAACATAATGGCTGATTATGTACAATGTAAAACGCAAACATTTTACGAACTCTAAAATGATCTTAAGTTTTAAAATTTTAGAGTTTTAAAACCAGATACATATATGTAAAAGGAGTAACTTAGCCTATTTACTTTTATGACCGAAAAAAAAAATATTCGTTTGTTCATTATTTTTTTTATTTCTTGCGATACTTGAAGTATCACGTTCCCAACCCGAGGAACAGGAGGGAAGGGATGAGAAAAAAAAGGAAGGGAACAGATGGGGTAGGATATTGGTCCTCCGCCCCTCTCACTCATCACACGAAACGAAACAGTACCTACTATTAGTTTACGCCGATTTTCTGTGATAGAGTAGTATTTCTCCGGTCGCCGACTCGACCATTTGAGCTGAGAGGAGCATGGCTCTACTACCGTCGTTCGTTCGTCCCGCACAAAAAAAAAACAATAATTCTGTAAAGCAAAACCGCAGGCAAAGCTAGTCTCTTATATATTTTAAAAACTATTATATTACTCCTGACTTTTAAAGAGCACCTTTGGACCGTTTAATATATGTAGATCTAAATGTTTTTAATTCAATGTTTATTTTGTTTGCGTTATTTGTGTGCCGTGCCGCAAAGCGTTATGAATAATTAAATTATTTATTAACATATTAATCATTTATGTATGTAATTTCCATTAAGATTTTATATCCGTGGTAACATGTCACCGCAAGTTTGCTCTCAAAATCACGCAACTCACCACAGACTGGTTGATTTCGCTGGTTACATCTTATCTGTACGGGGCGACCTTTCAAAATATACATTACCGGTACATTTTATAATTATTCCACCGGTAAATGTCATTATTGAATTAATAAGAAGCTCATTAAAGGAGCGATTACAATATTTTATTTCACTTTCACCATCGACGTTGTAGAACATTCAGTGCAAAATCGAAAATGTAACAATTACTGTAAGTGTATATATTTTTTGCGTCTGCATTATCTAAATATCGGTGGCAACTATAATAATTGTCAGGTTGGTGATTTGCGTCACAAAGCAATTTAGTGGTGCAAAAAAAATGCGGGATTCGACCACAAAAGTCATAATTCTGAAAGCGATCGGTAGTTTTTCAATAAGCAATAAATATTGTAACGCAACGGTGGCACGCGCACGCGCCGCTAACAAGGCGCCCGACCGTGTCATCGTTGTGCAACCTGCCCCACCCTGCACAGCCATTTCTAGTCTATAATATAAGACAGGACGCGTTTAATGCATTTTATAAAAACAACAACAAAAGTTCCGATCCATTTTATTACTTGAAATGTCTTTTTATTTAAATGATTAATTATTTTTCTTTGCAAACATTCGTATTTACTTGAAAGGCGTAACAAAAAACTTGCTTATCAAGATACGATTTTTTTTTTAATTAATTTAAATTTTTGGTTAAAAATTACATTCAATTAACATATTGCCATATTAGGTAATGTGACTAAATCCCTACCGGACGCAATTTAGATGGTGAATTTTTCGGGAACTAAACGCCATTCATCCATTAAAACATTCTTTTAAAGTAAAAAAATAATATCTGTATATGATAAGCACTGGAGGCCTAATCTTCCACCTCTCTGCTCCCCTCCTGTTTCCTTTCTCATTCCTTCCTTTCTATCCTTTGCATATGTCATAGGTTGCCATGTCGTGACTTAAAAAATGTCTTTGGAGGAATTTACTGACCCTCTTCTGAGAAACCCGTCGTTGAGTAAATACTGAAATATAAAATACGATTTCAATTCCCATTCCAAGACATGTTTGTATTCGCTTCAGAGTTTCGACGTGAGTATTCGAACCTTGCAAACAGGGCAACTGTTCCCGTGAGAGCTAGCGTTTTAAGTCACCACAAAGGATAATTCCTCCTTTAACTTAAACCAAACGTTCTAAAAACGATTCCGTTGAGCTAGTGGACATAATGAAACCTATACTTTGTTGCTAGAAATCGACTAGAATAGGGCGGCACTTACTTAATAAAATTTATTGTGTAATTAAAGGTAATCTTTTTATATGAACGAGCATTTTGCTATCGATTCTAAGTTCTATTAAGATTATTATGTAAGATGATTATAAATCTTGGGATTAATTGTCTACTTATTGTCTCGTGACTTGTAGAGATTTTAATAATAATTGCTTATATTTTCTATATTTTTATTTATAAAATAATTCATTTTCAAATGGATACTACTATTTAAAATACTATATTTCAGAATAGAGTTTAGAGAGAAATGAATAATCTTGAAGTAAATAAATAATAGATAAATATACACTCAACAGTTTTTAGAATAGTGATATCCTGTGTCGGGGTCTGGAAACACGCACATGTATGGCTAATACAAACATCTGCTTCGAGCGGCAATTGAAATCGCGATCTGTGTGCGTTTGAGGCAGGTTGGCTACCGCTGCGTCACAACGTCGTCGTAAATAAGTTAGGAATTCAGAACTGTTTAAAGAACTGATTAAAATCTAAAATTCTATATTTTTTACTGCCATGCTGCAACGGCCTAATGCAAAAACGTTGTTTTGATGAGCTTATCCATTAACAATGGCTTTTTGAATTGGATTACTGATAGACAATAATGTTGATGAGAGCTAATGTGTTTATTTCTGGTTTCGGTAAAGTTTGAGAATTTTAGTTAAAGTGGAAATTTTGATAGATGAAATTGTGAGTTAATTAGTTTATTATATAATTGTTTGTGATTGTGATGAAAATATTAAAGCAACATTAATGATTTCTAGAATTACATAAAGGACGTATGGTTGTCTTGCCATAATAGTTATACTAATTAGTACAATAAATTAAATGGCCGGTTTATGCAATTGAAATACGAGTATATCTCGGAGGTTTGTTTTTCTTAAATTACTGGCAATAAACCATAATCAAATCATAAAAGACGTTGAGGCACTATAATATTAAAATTACCTAATGAGCGTTTCGAGAAAAATATTATGTTATGTTAAGAAGCCATAGGGACTTATATTAATTATTTACCAAATTTATCTATTTGAAAAGTATTGACGACGCTGTGGCGCAGTGGTAGCGAACCTGCCTGAAACGCCACATTTCGCGGGTTCGATATGTTTGTATTGACCATGCAAGCATGCTTCCGGACCCCCGACACAGGATATCACTATCGTAATGGCGGTCGTTGAGTGTGCAGCCTTTTTTTATTATTCTTTGTCTCTCTCCAAGGCTTAAATTAACCCTACCAAATATTGATTAAGATTGATTAACTTTTGTCTATCTTTTCTAAGTCACGAAAACGACAGAAGTACGAAGTTTTATATTCAACCATTTCCTTTCCGTGACATAAACACAATTGTTAAGCAATTTTTTGCTTTTTCTATTTGTGTATTGCTGTTGGTCCTAATGGCCTTGACAGCGTCACCAGGAGTGCTAAGTATAAATTATATATTATTCATGGGATAAGTAAATATTATATATTATTCATGGGACAGGTAGCATTTAAAGGCTTATGTTCTGATAAGGATAAAACCCTTTATTGACGTTGTGGCTAGCGCAGGGCAGACGTTAGTATTAACCTTACAGTCATGTGTTCCGGTCCGGTGGGTGTGTTTGTCCGTGTCCTTGTTTATACTTACATACAGGTATGAGGGTATAGGTCAACACAAAAAAAGGTCAAACTACCCCGACCATCAGGAACCGAAGCCGAACGCGACCTTTGGCGTTTAAAGCAGGTTCGCTACCGCTGCGCCTGAGCGTTAATGTAACTACATATACTGGCAGTTAAACTCAGATTGATATATGTATATCAAGTATATATTTCTGGATAGCAAGCATCTGTCCGCGACTTCGTCTTCGTGGATTTCAAATTTATGTTAAGAGAGAAATGTCAGTAGGCCGAGTTTTTATGCCAATAATCAGCCAGGAACCGTACTTATTTTCGGTAAAAGTATTGTGTGTACTTTTCTTTTCTCTGAGAATGCTTAAGCCAAATTTCATGATGATTGATTGGGGCGTGATAGCTTTACAATCTCACATTGGCATTTATGAGTTGAAGTTGGGATAAGACAATAAAAATACACATATATTTTTAATGTTATTTATTTTGACAAGGTAATCGGTGACCTTCAAACGTCTAATAGGTATCAAAAGTACAAAACGACAATGGTAATAATCTCTATTACTTATACAATCTAGTGATAAGTTAAATAGCATCTCTTAAATGTTAAACAGTTTTGGTACGAGTATATTACAGAAAGGGCATGGCAATTTGTTTTCATACATAAAGGTAACAATGACTCGGAGTTGTAGACAGAGATTCACATATCTTACTTAAAAAGTTACATCATTATAACAAGATAACATACACTATATAAGGGCGCTACCCCACTGCTACGCACGTGTGTCTAGGTTTGCTTTGCAAGAAATTGTTTGTGAAAATGTCCACTACAGCCCACGCACACCTACGCACAATTAAAGTCATTGCTACACGCGTGGATTGCTCTCATATGTCGTCCACGCAGCTCAGGCATCAACTCTATGGAAAGCGTACAGTTGAACATAGTCGTTAGTTATTATTCGTGTATAGCATTTGCTGCAGTGGAAACATAGACTCACGTTGTCAAACAACGAATCTATGCAGCTTACATGCGTCGCGTGGCTGTGCACTAAGTGCGCCGCAGTGGGGCCGCGCCATAAAGGTTCTTTTGTCATTGTAACGCTATTCGATTAAACTGGTTACTTAAATAGTAATTTTGACGTTATTTTAACACTACATAATAATTGTGACACATAGGTTCTTCATACTGTAACTCGAACTAGATAGGTACATCTCACAATAGATTTTTAAACATGTGTATAGGTAACAGAGAGCTTAATAAAAATAATTTCAAGATTATAATAAAGATGAATGTGACCATATATAAAAATAGTAAGTTTAAAAAATATTTCAAAAACATTCAATACTTCATACTCGTAACAATAATAGAGATCTATCTATACTTAAAGGAACGTTTACATTAGTTCTTTGAGAGACTTTCGTCAATATAATTGATAAAATAATCATATACACGGATCCAATTGCAGCCAAGTAATAAATAAAATCACAGATATTTTATCTTAATTTAGTATAAAGATTTAGAGAAACAAACGTAACGTCTGTTTATAGATTTACAATCTTATTTTACATATAATATAAAATCTCAGAAATATACAAAAAAATATCTTTTAATTTGCGTAATATTTTGAAACATAACAATTAGGGCGTTAACACTAATCTTGTTCTGTTGTCTCGCCCTAAACTAAAATAATTTATGCAACACACAGTATAATAATCACTGATCTGATCATTTTCAAACAAGTTTTTTTTTAACATTTTATAAAATTATTTATATTTTCAATAAGCAACAAGTTATATGTTTATTGGTAACCGGCGTTTCCTCTCAGACTAAAACACTAATTTATAACATCAAATTAAGCAAAATTTACAAAAAAATTAATACAAAACTACACGTACTTACATCCATACGATTTTAACATTATATCTATATCTAAAATAGCGAACACTCTCTGAACACTTATTATTAAGATACCTATTTACGTCTTGTATGCACAAAGAATATAAAATAAATTCTAGCTCGTATATCTTTATCGGTAGTAAAAATTCGGTACGCAATCTAACTAACTACTTTGAACAATAGCTTCATATTTACATAAAGTATACATATCACTTCTTTATAACCTTAAAGCCGACACGATGTTATTCTTTCTTTATATTTTATTACGCCTTTATATGATATACAAACGGTAATTTTTTTAAATTGAATTTTATTGAATAAAACTACATTAAGATTAGTTTATTGTTTTTGAAATGATTTTTTAACGGCGTAGTTCACAAATGATCGAGCGTCAACTCACATAGTCAATGACGTAGAGCTGTAACTATATATAACAGTCATTTGGATGTATCGACCAGATTATTGTACAATGGAATATTCCTTGAGTCACTATCAGGTATGGTCCGCAACACTAGCGGCTGTAGCAGCACGGCGAGTGGGCGCAACACGTCCCATAAACGACCTAATCTCTTCGAAGTAGGTCTCCTCCGGGGATCTTCGACGATTATCGTCTCCATTCTCAGCTTCGTGCTTCTTTAGATGCCTGTCCAGATTCGTTTGCTGACCAAAACAACGGTCGCAATGACGACATCGGAAAGGCCGTTCCTTATTGTGAATATTTCGCACATGTCTTTGCAAGTTTGAAGATATCGAGAAGGATCGTTCACAGTATTTACAACGGTACGGTTGTTCGCCCGTGTGTGTCCGTAAATGTCTCGTCAGGTTTGCACTTCGTGGGAACGCTTTTCCACAGTAGGAACAAGTGTAACGGTCGCGTGCTCTGTTCACTCCGGGGTTTTGAGGAACTGGTGGCGCTCTTGGAGCTCCGGGTGCGAGTAGGGTTGCTGCCGCAGCCGGTAGGAACGGGTAGCGACCGAAAGATGCCGGTAGTGCCAGTGGCAACCGTCGACAGAATTGTAGCAACGCCGGGTGTGCCGGATGAGCTGGGTGTGTCGGGTGCGGTGGCGGTGACGGAGCGATAAGGTTACAGTTTTCATCTTCTAATCGGGGTGGACGCTTATGCGTTACTCTCAAATCGAGGGGTTCGTCAGAACGCGGGGATCCGAGGGGGCTGGGGTGTCGCTCAAGGGGCGAAGAGGGCGGAGAGGCGAGGCGGCGCGGCGCCGCGTGCTTTTCGCGCATGGCGGCCGCCGCGCACGCGCTCATCGGGCTCGTGCGCCACCGACCTGTAACAACGAATATCATAATTAATATTAAATCAGAACTCAGATCTATAAACAGTCAATGTAAAAAACTCGCAATTTGTTACTAGCGGTAGTTTTTTTTTGTTTCGAATGCAATTTAATTATATATAAATAAGTACATATTTCAACGTTTCACGTAATTATTATATGCAATAATTTATTACGTTAAGCATAAAAACATATTTGTCTGCATAAAATCGTTTCGTGAAATTGCAAAATAACGGAGGGTGACCATCTGATCGACCGACGCTCCTACGCTCGCCTTCGACGCACGCCCACTTGCTTGCGACATCGAAACTGGAGCAATTGATACAGAAACGATGTTTTTTTAAATTAATTATTAACGATACTTTATTGGGTACTTTACGATAGTACATTAATGAAGGAGATTACATAGCTTGAATTATATTGATACAGCCTTAATGACACGGTTCTTAATAATGCTTTCTAAATTCGTATACTTTATCGAGACTTACTGAAACAAATTGCTTATAATTATATTCATACTGAATATTTTTTATATTGTAGCAAGTTTTGTTAAGCTTAAACTTAAGTCGTAATAAAGGTATCTTCTTATATAAGAACTGGTTGATTTATTTATTACTTCGTCCCTTTCACCTGATCCAGTTTCGTGCCCACACTTCGCTATGTTACATACTTGTAAAAAACTCGCCTTCTGTTCAGCGAACAACTACATTAATTTGACTACAAACTTATTATGCTACATTTTATACATTATACATCGTCTTGTCACGGAAGTTTGACTTGGCGCCATTCAGATTTCGTCTACTGATATTTTCATACCTCTGACATGTATTACGATTTCATTACGCATTAAGTGTGACGGATTAGTTTATACTGTATTTGGATATTTATGGACCACGTAATTAGTAATTGCACGATTAATACTGAAGTTAGTAAAATTATATATAAATTGATTTATTATGTATGCATGTGTTTGAAACTTTGAACACAAAGTGAACGATATCTTTTTAAGAGTGCCGCTATGAATTTGTTAGCTCACGCCTACGATCAGACATGCCGCTAATTTGTGCCAAAAGCAGACGACATAAATCCTTTGAACAAGAGTCAGCTATCGACGTCTCGGAAGCCTTATTTGGCGAGCTCGTGAGGCCGGTGCCGCTTGTTTATGATTTGTAACCAATATTCCCTGCAAAACCATTCAGCCCCTGGAGAAACTGAGAAAATAATTGCGTATTAAGAAACTATCAGGTTAACCGCAAGTATCGACATTACAGACGGCGGTGCCAACTGTGCGATATTTGCACGTACACCAATAATACCAGATCGTAAATGTATTTGTCGGCGATATGAAAGAATATCTCGTACACTTCACGCTTGAGACTATTTGCACGTTCGGTTAATAGCATTTAGAGCATATTTGTGTTCGCCCATCACGATACGAGTCACGATCGGCTAATTACTCGTAATTAATGTTCGGAAGCGTCGTGACGTATTGCATGGTAGGCGGAGCGAACACGGTTATGTATGTTAATGTAAATAGCGTAGCCAATGAGCGCCATCACGCCGCGCCGCCTTGTGATATATTAGCATTTGAATCGCTTATTCGTTCTTACCGCTACTTTAAGCGCCACTCGATGCCTTCCAACTGTTGACTTTTGTGGGCTTTTATGCATTTCGAATAGGCCCGTCAACTCGTCCCACTAGTTTGTTATGTAAACTTAAATTTAATAAATTATCGTATTCGACACGGTATATAGAAAACGTATTTATCGTATTCTAAAATTATGTTGCTAGCTTGCGATAAAGTGCGCTGTCTATAAATTACTATATTTATCATTATCAGCTTGTAATAATTTAAGTATTATATTGGAGAAGAGGTGTGAATTGAAATGAGACATCGTAATTTTATCTATAACGATTCCATTTCATGTAAATATTGTAGTAACTATTTCCAAGTGTACCGAAAGTTATTTAATATATTTATTTTAACATTTTATTATATAACAGATGTATCTATTAGATAAGAGATTGAACAAGTGAATATATTTCATAACTAAATAATAGTTTGTCTACTGTTACAATGCTGTTGTCTAAAACAAGTTATGGTCGCCAGACAAATTCCAGTTGCGACGAAAGGGTCACTCGCATTAGACCTTAATCCGCTTCATAAATCTATCATCACAGTAACTATATTAAGCGTTTGGGTTGTATTTATTATAGTGATTTACAACGTTCGCTCATCAATCACGATAAGTCTATCAAGTGTAGGCATTATCAGGACCGTTATGTTTATGCTAAATTGACATTAATATTGATAATAATAAAGTATATAGTGGCCTGGTACGTTAGAATGTAAACAGTGTGTGGATTATACTGCCAATGATACGCGTTTTGCATGGTCGGTAGTCCGGAACATATGGGTGTGCCAGGGGCGGCCTTAGCCATTGCGAGATTCTGGGCGGATATTTGCAAGGCTCTGGTCTTTGGGAAATTAGTTTTGATGGTGATGCTTGTTGATTTAAAATTAGCGTGACATTAAATCCACAAGTTTGTAGGGTCACAACCCTTGTGGGCCTTTTCTTTAAGAGCGAGGCCCCGGTCGGTTGCTCTACTCACCACCCCTAAAGTCCGCTCCTGGGCTGGCTTCTCTTTACTAATATATTTACATGGGATTGTTTACGATAGATAACAGTATACTCAAACACGTTGTACAGTTTTCTACTTATATCTGTCAGGAATTCAGATATTACAAAATCCATTCATAGCTCACATGTGTACAAAAAACGAAGTCGTATCAAAATGCGTTTAATGTTTTAATAACATACTTACTATTTGTATAAAATATAATGTTTAGTTTAAATTGAACGAAATAGTTATTTATAATTCAACGAATAAGGTAGTAATTTGAAATAAATTACATTTATTGCGTTCAACTGACACACGAGCGTTGAATGTTATAAAAATAGTAAATGAAAAATTCTTAAATGAAATAAGTACAAACGCGCAGTAACATTAGCCATCATTGGTAAAAACTTTAATAAACTACCGAATTTGGTAACAAAATGTCAAAAGGAGCTATGAATTTATTCATATAATAACGTTTCCGTTCGTTATGACGTATAAGGCGGCCCATACATTTTCAATAATATTGTATTTCTTCTTACTAGCGTTATTCCCGGTATTTACCCAGGGTCTGCTTATACTCTTATCTGACCTTCGCAACTCAAAGAACGAACCATTAACTGAGCGGGAATTGAACCCACGACCGTCGATACGCGACAACGGTCGTCAATAAAATATTGTGCAATATTCGTTTTTGCGCAATACTATTGAACGTTTTGGTGCTACTATTGAAAGAACGACCATTCTGGCGTGCTGATAGGAAGGTTGCTTTGATCCTCGACGGTCATGACTATATTAAATTATTGCGCAATATATAAAAGTTAACTGTTTTCTATTACGTCATGCTACGCCCATGATAATATTTACTCGAATGCTCGTCAGTTTTATTAACACAATATTATTGGACATTTTTTAAGGTGGTAGGGCATAAGGGTCCCGCCTGGTTAGGTTACCAACATAAAGTGGTACACTTTATGTTGGTAAAAAACTGGTGAAGTGACTGCTCATCAGCCGCGTTTCGAGGTCACCCAGCGTATAATCAGTTATATCCTAAAGGACGGCCACGCAGTTGCAGACCCTCTGGTATTGCAATTCTTCATAGAGGGTGGTAGTTGCATAACATCAGGTGAGCCTCCTGCCCGTTTATAGTCTGACGTAAAAAAAAATTAGTTTGATGGAAACATTAAATATTATCACAATAAAATTGAAGGTGTATGGGCCGCCTAAGAGGCTTGCAAAAGCGAAAAATCATATCGGGTTATCTCGTATGTCACACAAATACTCCACAATCCACATACTCTCTCATATGATCGAGGCCGTAGCAGATTCACACGCACTACTAGTTTTTTAGGCTACATATCGACAACTGAGATCTTTGATTCATTTCATACCTATTTTAGGAAACGCGTCGCGCCGATCACCTTATGGCGAGATATGAAATTACTATTCGATGTATGAACTCTGTATGAGAAATAGACCAGGCTTGGTCGTGTCCTCGGGTATGTCGTACTTGTGGTAATAAGAAAAAAGTGTGTAGCGATCCCACGTACATTAAACTAGTTTGCTTAACATTTCATAACTGTATGAGTTGAATTACGATCGCTTGAGAAAAAACTATCAATAATTACGGTCATTTCGACAATGTTTAAAATAATCGTGTTGATATATATTAATGCATATTTGTTTTTAAATGTTTTTTTTTACAAACTTTTGCTTAGTATTATGCGGCCGCGTTTTTTGGATTTCACTAAGCTAAGAACATATTTAGCTAGACAAAAAAGGTCATGGCTTAATCTCTTTAGCATGATTCCCGGTATTTACCCAGTTATTATGATTACCAGTCAGTATTTCTAGTTTTTACACAGAGCGATTGTCATCTGACCTCCGCCACCCCAAGATCAAACCAGTAACTCATAGAATGCAAATTAATCAAGAGTTAACGATTATTATCAGATGCTGTGATAGACCGACAGGTTAACATGCTCTCTGAGACACGTTGGAGAAACCCACAAGGCCAAATGCCCAGACCGAAACAGATATTTGTAACATAAAATAAACATATGAACATTGGCTTCAAGCGGGAATGGAACCCACGACTCTTGAAGCTCCAAGCAGGCTCACTACCAGCAAGTCTAAAAATCGAAGGAAGGAGAAGGACACAGGGAGTGGAAGTTTGGGCCTCCAGGTGTCACTCATCGATAAAAATGTAACAGTATGAATACTGCTACTTCGCGTCGGTAGTTTGTGTGGGAGTTAGTCCCTTCCAAGTCTAACCGACTTAATGATGGTAAAAAGTAAGTAAGATTATATTAAAAATGTTAATTGAATTCAGTTTACTTAAATTATACCGTAGAGAAATACTTATAAACTTTTCTTAACGCAAACATCCAGGCTAAGCGAAGGACGTTTTACGATAACTATTCGCTCTCAGTAATAAACTGTTTTACAATGTTTATAGGAGAAATTCTTCTGTAGTTTCCGAGTTATAGTCGTTAAACAGATTTACAGCAAAGTCGGTCTAATTACCGACATCAAATTTAAGCACGCGCCAAATTACAAAACCGATAGTTCAACATGGACATTGGCACTGTTTCGTATTTTATTTGTAATAGTTTAACAAAAACTTAGTTACAGTTAAGGATTAAATACATAAAGAACGTAACTATATTTAGTTATAGCCGTCCTTATAGCTATTCTGACGACGTTGTGGCGCAGCGGTAGCGAACCTACCTTAACCGCCACAAATCACGGGTTCGATTCCCGCCCGGACCAGATGTTTGTATGGGCCATACAGGCATGTTTTCCGGTCTGGGTGTGTATGTTTCCAGACCCCGACTGACGCAACTTTGCACAACAAAGAGACGTAACTAATTTTTTATTAAACCAGATGGTAACAAGCGTGGGAACACATAAGGGGAAAGAAAAGGAGGGAACATTGGGCCTGCGTTTGGGGTGCAATCGATGAGTGCCAGAGGCCCAAATTCCCATAGGTATATTAGATCTTTATATTTTTCCTCGTTTCCCACATGTCATTTTTCGATTATCAGTTATCTTATATTACTTTGGACCTTTTATATTGTGATGATATTGTTTTAAAAAATTCTTCCTTGTTGCTCCAGTCCATTATGATATAGTATTGAAATAAAAAATACATTGCAATGCACTAGTCTATACATATATATATAAATAAATATAATTGAAGTGTCTGTTTGTAACTTGAAAATAACAGCTCTTTAGTTAATTCACAAGATAGTATACATACGTATAACAAAAAACCTATAAACCTATATTCTAAAATTTTGATCTGCCTGTGGGTCTCTCTGTTTTGATTTTATCTGTGATGATTTTGATGAGGCTTTCACTGGCACATAGCTGATGTTATAACGAGTAAGGCTCCATTTATTTTAGAAAAAGAATTATGGTTATATATATAAACAAATATTTAAACAGTAATTCTGTAGACAATGCGAGCGAAGCCACTGGCAGAGCTAGTTAATAAATAGTTTTAAAACGCAATTCCCGTTACATATGTGTCAAGAATATGAAGTTTTTTTATTAAAGTATGTAAGATCAATAAAAAACAAGGCTACAATGTAGTCCCATTAATGTCATAATATATTTGTTAATTGTTAAAATATGGATTCTTTATTAAAGAAATATCAATACATAAAATCTTAATGCACTAGTTTTACACGTGACTTCGTGTGTGGATATTTTTCTCTGTAAACAAATCGTATGTCATTTAAGTTTAAAATGTCATCTATAAACATTTATATTAAGATTGTTAGTCGTGCATAGGTAACAAACAAACATAATTATTAAGAGAAATAGAATTAAAGTAGGAGTATTTATACTGCTTAAAGCGCAGCAGTATAAATGCTCCTTCAAGAAATTAATTTTAATTTTCCGTAGCCAAATGGCAAAACGGAATCCTTATAATTTCGTCATGTCCATCTGTCCGTCTTTGATCTCCATCTAACTTTTGAAATATGGGATTTGAAATTCTGGCAAAATTTGAGTTAGTAGAACTTAAAAAATACATTTTGGAAGAGATATGTTCAGTAATTTTCATTAAGCTTCCAGTAAGTTTGGTCTTTTATTATTATTTTTAATATTAAAAATAATAATAAAAGAATTAATATAATAATAATTTACTATGGAATTACTAGCTTATTTTGGCGGTCCACTTTAATTTGCTAATATTTAAAATCCTCTTTAGTTTCCCCTGTGCTTGGTCTACAATGCATTTACGGTTTATAACATTGGTACTTATTGTTTTCTATTCATATTAGAAATTGGTTTATATCTAACTCAGTCCGTTATCTGTTAAATAAAGGTTAACGATTGTGATCATTACGGTACAGATATAATACACAATTTTCATTATTTATTCAACACATAATCTCCACAAAATTGTGTAGAAGTTAGATAGTAGGAGTTGTCTCATAAATTACGACGCGGTATTAGAATGAAGGCAGGAAACCTGGTACATTTGCATTGGTGATTCGGATTTGCGGTGACACGGGCAGTATTAAGATGATGTATGGGGCTCTGATTACGGATCTCGGATGCTGGAGCTCGTTGTGGGTGAACTGGGAACACGTCTTGTTATTCTTGTTTTACATAAATTGTGTTATCAACTTTGTATTAAATGTACGAACGTTTGTTTTATTCATAAGCTGTGTTGTAGGTGTTAAAAAAACTCACATAAAGGGTTCAGTAGAAGAAAAATATCAAGTTTGGAAGGGGAACCTTGGAATGGGAATTCCCTTTATTTTTTAAATTAAATTTTTACTTATTATTACGGTTCGTGAGATGTAACTCGCTGACAGACGGACGGACGGACCCTTTGGGTACGTGGAACTAGAAAAGAAAGAAGAAATCAAATAGTAAAAAGAAATGTTCTGAAAAATGGAAATCTATCACTAAATTTTATTTGATCTTAAATATAATAGTCTTTTTACATAGTACACGACGTAAAGACTGTTATTTCTGTGTCCAAGCATTAATTACCATAAAAAATGCTTTCAACCAAATAAAATGTATTCAATTACAGTCATAAATAAAATATTCAAGGAGTCCAAAGTCTTTATCAATTTAATCAATATAAAAGTCTTAATCAACATTATTTAAATAAGACTAGCATAATAATTAAATTCATTACGTAAGTATTCTAATGTAATATATGTAAAAATGTATATACAAAATAAAAAAAATAAAGATGTGTTACAACCTTTATCCATTTGAACTTTTAAAGTTGGTTAGAAATATATTACTTTAGATCTCTCGTATCTAATTGTAATTCAGAGATTGCTCTTGAGATAAATGCCTACAGGTATCTTGTAGGCATACCTTATGTATCCATAAATGAAAATTCAATTAATGCGATAACTATAATAAC
This sequence comes from Hestina assimilis, assembly GCA_023373885.1. Classification (NCBI taxonomy): domain Eukaryota; kingdom Metazoa; phylum Arthropoda; class Insecta; order Lepidoptera; family Nymphalidae; genus Hestina; species Hestina assimilis. Next base: position 10,287,689 of record CM041754.1, read on the forward strand.
TGCTCATAGCAATCATCTGCGAGTGTTACAGATAGACAACGTTTGCTTGACTTATTTAATATATATTTTTATCTAGTTGTAACTCGCAATTGTAATATATTTTTTATATTTTTAAGGAATGTATTCTTTGCCTTCCGATAATATCAAAAAGGGCCTTGTAGTTATCGTTCCAAAGACAAATTTTGCTTATAAGACTAAGCGTATACCCGCCACTGTCTGTCCGCGTTTCATATTTTAAAGTGAAATCAAACTTTATTTCTAGTATGGCTACAGTTTTTATCTAAGCTCAAGATATTTGATAACGAAAATAAAATTATAATAAGTTATTATTTCTTGTGTGATGCCGGAATAAATAGACAGCCAGGCAAAAATTTTATAAATATTTAGGATAAGAAACTTCTAAATTGGCTTTGTACTAAACAATCTTACTTTGGAATTAATAGGATAACACGAAATAAACAAAGGCAGGTTGCAACTGATACCGAGCAACGGAATGCTAAGCCATAATAATCTTAGAGACCCAAACACGACATTTCGCCAACGCAAGCGAACGTAGGTGGTCATGCCTTTATCAAGAACTAGTGCTGGATTTTATTAGACATATCCTTAATAAATTGCGGAAGTGTCGCGTGTCGTGTCGACAGGCGAGGTTTCCCTCAGTGTATGGTAATGTTTTTATTTTCGATTCAGGATAATAAATCTAGTGATTCATACATAAGTAAAGTTATTTTTCCTTCATAATAATAGCGTAGTAATGTGCGTCCTCGCATCGGCACTGTCAGATTTTTTTGGCTTCTTCTTCTTATCGAGTAGTTAGTGGCCAACCTAGTGTCAGAGTTGTTCAGGTCCCCCGTATAGGCCTGATATAAATTTATGTAATAGGCCTTTCGACTATTGTCAAATTGATAACAGCCGAGACAGACTTTTTTACATGCCCTCCATAGCAAGAAGACGCTCAGTTTAAATAAATACCACTATGAGATCACCCATCTAGTGACTAACCGTGCCTAAAGTTGCTTAACCCACCCATCATTTACCGATCAGTGAGCACATCCGGCTATGAGAAAGAAAATTGTCGTAATTTTTATTATATTCGATAAGACAATTTTAAGTCACACGATTCAAATAGTTATTGGTGCAAGTGTTGGTTTTCGACATCTGAACCATATTCAATGTTGTGGTTTCTCTTCTCTATCGCACAGGGAAGGCCTTGGTTCCGTAACGCGCTTATACTGCAATTAGTATTACAAGTATCTTAAGACTACGGTGACTGCTTACCATCAGGAGCACGTACCATTCTGGTATAATATATCCGTTATTATAGGGGATTAGGCAATATTTATAAAAACGATAATTATTTTTCCAAAGATAGATTGAAATGTTAAAAAAAAATTAAATTATATCATTACGGAGTTCAGGTTTTAAGTTATAAATCAGACAAGTTTTATGAGCGTTTGATAACGAGAGCCGCCAGTCGCAATTGAATACAAATGACAGAACTAGATCAACATTCGTAAATCATGTAACTTTTCAATTATAAACGAGTGATTTTTACGACTTTTAATATACAAGTTTATCAAATAATAAATGACAGTGTTTGTTATTGAAGTCAGTGTTAGATTAAACACTATATTTTTAGTTGCTTAATGTTTTCATTTAATTTAGTGATTAATATGTTGACAATATAACTAACTTTGTCTATATTAAGGGTAAATTTAGGTCTCCATAAATATTAAAAAAACTAGCTTCTACCCACGACTTCACTCGCGTTGAATTTGAGGTAACATAGACTTATTTTTTATACAAAGCTTAAAACGTTTTACACCTTTAGGGGTGGAATTTAAGAAAATGTTAAAACATATGTTTCTTTATCTGTAATTGTTTACCAAAATACAGTTACATACAAAATACAATAAAAGTTTTATCAATCTAGTTTCAAAAATGACGGACTTCCATACAAAAGACTTCCATACTCAGGCTGGGCGTTCATAAGTCAGTCAAATCTTCTCCTTTTATAATATATAGAAGATCAAAGCATAAAATACTAAAACGGATTTTCAGTAAGAAATCTTGCGATAAAAAATAAAACATACTTTCACACTTTCGATTATAGATTTGAAATCTTCTTAGCGCTTCCACTAAGGCCTAATTAGATAAGAGATAACGCTTATCCTGCTATAAAATTAGAGATCATTTCGCCACTATGAACCAATGCCACCGGATACTTCAAGTGTCACTAATTGCATACAAACCAAACTACACATAATTAGGCACCAACGCAGTATTAAATATTTATGTACACGTGATTATGTACTCTAAATATATAGATATAAGCGATATAATGGCATGAAATGTTTTGTTTAATGAGATGCATATTGGGTGGTGTATTTTGAAATTATAATTCAAATATTAATGACGAGTGAAAGTGGTCTGTCATACTTGTCACTTTATATTTTTAGATGATTTTTTGTTTCAACAAAATCGATTTAATAAATAATTAAAATGTCTTTGATTCATCTATAAACCATTCTTCTGACGACGTTGTGGCGCAGTGGTAGCGAGCCTGCCTTAAGCGCCACAGGTCGCGGTTTCGATTCTCGCTCGGAGGATAATATATTTGTATTGATCATGCAAGTATATTTTCCGGTCTGGGTGTATTTGTGCTTTCATAGTGTATGTTTCCGGACCCTCACACCGGATGTAACTATCCTAGTGAGGGCCGTTGAGTGTGTAGTGTTTATTTATTTATTATTCTTTAACATAGAAGCTAGATATCTTGGTTTAAATGACTATAAAAACCTCAAAACACATTAAACAAGTGCCAAGAATGTCAGCAAGAACATACAAACAAGCAAATCCCACACAAAACACAGCTATGCAAGCATAACAGTCTACTCATAGGAGGAATTTTACAAGTCGTACTCGCGGTTTTTATTGGATTAATTATACTCATAAACACTAATAGCTGCAAGTTTTTGTATCCTCGATACAAGTATACAATGCCTTTTAAGGCGCGTATGGATGTCCACTTAGAAAAATGTTATTACTATAATAAATCGAGTAAGCGTCAACGGTAAGGGTGCGTACAGACTGACGAATTTTTTCGGGCGTTTACGGACGTTTCGGCATAATCTCATTACACACTCGCTTCAAAAAACCGAACGCATCTAAAAGGAGTTATTCCAGAATGTACGCTCGAAAGGTGGTAAGTGTCATAGTAAGCTATAGCCCTTTATATAACGCGCTTATATGAGCTTTATAGACCGTAAACACTCGTACGAGTTGCGCGTGTATTAAATGGTGCGTCTGTACGTAGTACACGCTTCAAAAAATGAGATTATAAACTCGTATAAAACGGTGGTCTGACACCGCCCTAAGACGAGCTTGCGCACACCTTCGACTACAGACTATTATCCTTTCATAAAGCATTTTAGGATAACGCTTTTGTTGAAGAGATTTCAGAACTTGTATTTTCATTATAAAATTTGTTGTTTATGAATTGTATTTTAACATATTAGGCTAATCGTACAAACAGAGGTAAACTCTAAGGAGTTTCATCTGATTGAGGTGCCAAATTAGACTGACTTGGCATCTGACTTAACTCGAGGAGGAAGATCCCAAATGAAATAAACTAATCCCAAATGAAATAAATTTAGAAGCCTCAATAGCTCAACGGTAGAAGGGCCAACTTCGCTGCGTTAACGCGAGAGTCGAGGGTTCGATCCTGACCCCTTGGGCTATTGTCGTACCCACTCCTAGCGCAAGCTTCGAGCTTATTTGGAGGGGCAATAGGAATATTAGTAATGCCTTGAAAAAGCATTGCTAGTATTCTTTAAAAAAAAAAAATCTGCTAGGTTGGTTTATCTTAATGATTTTTTTTATGTATTGAAAATCTAAGCATGTTTCAGTTTATCATTTTTATTATCTTTTACCTCAATTATAATAATGTATGTAACAAAATATTATTGAAGATTTTTCTCACGCTCAGATTATTGACACGTATACGTTGTTTACACTTTGTAGATAAGAAATATATTATCTTGGCGTTATAATAAAATTGTGCGCTAATAAATCCAAAAGTCGTGTGTGTACAAACATGATATATAATTAAATTTCTATTATAGTGAAGTATCTCAGCCTTCTATTTGTTCTAGTTATAGCGTTATGTTAATAAACCAGTTAGCATTGTTGTGGAGGATTCAATGTGGATAAGAACCCTTATTATTAAGACTGGTACATATAATTAAGTACTGTACTGTAAATAAATTATGTCCTAAACTAAATAAGTTAATTTTCTTTCAAACACGGTAAGCTTTTATTTTTGGAACACTGGAGAAAAATTTTGATTGGGATAGACAGTTTCTTATGTTTTCAAATAATTGTTTGAATCTAAAGCTTATATTGTACTTGAGGATACTTTTTGTCAATAAAGAAATTAGTCAAATAATGAATTAAAATTTCCTGACAAATGAAGCGTTGTCAGGAAATTTAATTCTTTATTAATTCAATATTTATTTTTATTATTAAACTAGGAAATTTAATTATTTATTATTATAATTAAACAAGGATTTCGCTGCCTCAGGGATAGCGATTGGATTGTGTAGTTGATATATTAAACAATATCATTATCAAATAACCTAAACATCAATTGTTATTACAATAAATATTTATACTATTCCTTTAACTTCGTGTTCAACCTTGTGTCGTAAAAAATATAATTATATTATTATTTTGATATCCATATGTGTCTGTACCGTTTTAATACACCTCTTGATTATTAATTCTAGTAATTTATAATATAACAATAAAATTAAACGTTTACAGCGAGAACTGATAAAGTTATAAATTTAAACCGTGTCTAAGTTTTATGAGATACTTATAAAATAGATTGCGTTTATATTTAGCTGCTTCATATATTTTAATAACGTATGCATATTCTTATATGAATACATATTAATTATGTCTAAATGTTTATTATCTTCGACTTCTGTAGTGTCGATTTTGTTGTTTAGTACTATTTTAATGAGGGTCATATACAGGTGTGTAACATTTATCTTAATGGGTTTCAAAATCAATTTTTTTACATAGTCGGCATTACGTTTTTCGAATAACGCTCTGGTTGTACATGAGGAAATTCAAAACTTTAACAGTTTTGTTTCTAGTTTTTCTGGTTAATCTTTTACATTGTGGTTAATTGAAAAAAAAAATATTGTGACTAAAAACGAATATGTGCGTGAAAAAATTTAATCAAAATTTTGGGTGCTACAGTCAGAGGTTTTGTTACTCTCCAAATTAGTGAATCTATTATGTATATAAGACATACAATAATGTATATGTGTAGTCTGTGTGTGTTTAATGATCGACCTTATATGTGTGTTCATATTTTTATGGTCATGGTCATGGCCATTCCTTATAACCATTAGAATAAAATAAGCTATGAGTATAAACGATACTTAATATCATAGAGTTTAATTAAGCCTTAGGACTTAGTTGGTATATATATATATATATCTTAAACTGGATTAAAACTGGCTGTTTTAAGGTAATATCGTAAAATTATTTTAGAACGAGGTTGTTAAAATCAATACCTCGGTCCAATAAGTACTAAAGAGTGTAATATATACATAAATGAATGTGAAATAAACTATTCTCTTAACACCTAGGGTATGTGATTTTAATTGTGTACCTGTAACTTACTGCTTTTTTGTAGGGCTTACCTGTTACGTCCGCCCTAAGACGTGCTGAAGACAGCAATGAATGGAAAAATATAAGAGTTCAGTAGACCTTTCGGAATGGACTCTATCCTTATAAATGAAGAACTCTTTACCATGAGAGCACATTAATCAAGAAAGAGAGAGCAGAATAAGTCGGACATAGATGTATTAAGAATGCTGTTGCCGTTCGGTCGATGAGTAAGAACCCTAGAGCCCAAAACTACACCATTTTTCTTATCTTTTCCTGTCTTCTTTCTATCTTTGTTTACTTGGTTGCTTGTTATACTGGTGTTGCAACCATTCATAGTACCACTTACAATAATGCTGGACGTATGTCTTCTTGTTTACTTCGTTTGGTTAATATATTATACAAGTACAGATACACAAAGAAAAATGCATGTTTGGCCTATACATATTCAATTTTTCAATGATGGCTTTTAGTTGTGCAATATAACTTATATATATATAGATAATATATATACTTTATAGATCGGATATTTGACAAAGAACATAAACACATAAACAGACATAGTGGTATCAATTATATTTAAAAAATAATTGAATACATAAACAAATACATAAAAATCTAAATAAACATTAAAATAGCATTAAATTCACATAAACATATAACAAGCAATATCGACTCTATGCATTGACCTATTCCTGTCAACGCCTCAATACACAGAATAAAATCTTTGCATACTAACTTTTGAATAGCAAATTGGACATGTATGTAAATGACTCAATATCTAGCTTATCTGTGGTCATTCGGACCGTCATAATTGTATTTCATTAGAGCATCTGTGCCTACATTTAAAGCCATTATAATCTATTTCAATAGGGAACGGAAACTAACCTTTAACTATCAATGCTACTAATAATATACTACTATTTTTAATGCTAATATTAAAAAAAATACCTTAGTAATAGTTGGGAATTGTTACTCACAAATAGAAGGTACACAGTTGTCAAAGAACAAAAGAAAACGCAGACGATTTTAAAACGTATTCCACAAGGGTTTTTTAAGCTATTGCATAGCTTTTATCGCGGGCTTTGAGCGCGGCGACCAAATCAAGAAATTCCGTAACGAAAATAAAACCTAACACCGAACACTTGGCCGGGCTACATGGTAGGCGGAGTGTCCAAAATGACGGATCTCCAAAATTACATAATAAACAACGCGAAAATTGGAAAAAAAAAGTAAAATGCAATAGCTTTACCGCGTTAATCCTCGAGTGCCACCGGTTATTTTTTTATAGTTTATTTGTTTGTGTATCTTTATTGAAATTGTAAATAAATAATTTATGTATATTGAATATTAATAAAGACGTGATTAACGATTTTATAAACAACAATTTATGTATCCATTGACGCACAAGGTCCATCTAGCAACGGATGGAACTAGACTATAGCTGGCCCAGTTGACCTGATTTTATGCAATAACAGGTGTATGAGAAACTGGTCGAGACAATATGTGAGATCTGAAGGCAAGTCATATTGTTTATGTTTTAGAAATGCATTTATTGAGAGCATGACTGTTTACCGAATGGTAGCAGCTGTCCGTTCATTTTATTTATTAGAATTAAATGTTGATCGATTTTTTGTTACATTGGAAAGTTAATGGAATCAAATACGTTCCAGCGCAGTGGCAATAAGCTTGTTGTACATGGTTGTGGGTTCAATTTCCGTTCAGGATTAGTAATTGTATTGATCATACAGGCGTGTGTTTACGTTTGGGCGGTTGTGCTTGTGTCAATGTTTTCGGTACAGAATAATTGAGCGCGCTGTGTATGTAGCGTTTATTTATTTATAAGTAACATATATGGAAGTTCAGTTTACAATTTAGCCTTAAAACAGTTAAATACCTTAAAACCTATAAATCTACGGTGCAAAATCATTGACGGAAAATTATAGAGTGCAAGCGCAACGACCCACCTGTTAATCGGCTTCATTACAGGCAATCGACCTTCCACGCCAATGATAACAGAACTGGTCCACCGACGGACTGTCATTAGGGCCGAACGCTGCTCCGGCGCAACGAGGGCGGCTAATGACACAGGTAATCGTATACTCCACAGATAATGCAGGTCAAGATTACTATATAAGATCCTGCTAGATCTAAAACATCGCATTGAGGATGAAAGTTATGATGGTAACTATTGATTATCTAATGTAATATTATAAATGCGAAAGTAACTGTACCCCTCCACTTGTCACGTTTTCACGCCTAAGCAACTGAATCGATTTTGATGAATTTCGAATAGGAAAAAATTTACTTTAAGGAAGGACATCGGCTTCTTTTTGTCATGAAAACAAAACTAAATTGCAATAAAAGAATAAAAATAAATAAACGCTACACACTCAATGGCACCTATTAGAATAATTGTATCCTTTGTCGGGGGTCAGGAAACATACATGACAAGTACAAACACAACCAGACCGTAAAACAAGCCTGTATGATCAATGCAAAGGCAGGTTCGCTACCGCTATGCCACAATGTCGTTATTCACGCGGGTGATAATGCTGGCAAAAGGTAGTTTCGATATAATTTAAACACAACAAAACTTACACCCTAATTAATACTAACTAACATTAACTATCAAGTAATCACGTCAATACCGCACTGTCCATTTAACAACACCGGGCCTAATTTAAATCACAAATAATGCCACCGCCATAAAAGTCACTATTATTGAAGCCTTTGTATTTGTGTTCTTGTTTTATAACACGGTAAGCAATTAATATTGTCGGGACATAATTAATTATCGATTAATCAATCGATTCATTAAGTGTAAGTAAATAAAATCTGTTATATTATATCGTTTAACACGGGCGTAACAAGGATTTGGCCCAAGTGTGTGCCCTCCACACTTAATTTAGGGCCTAGTGGGCAAAATGATTATTTTCTCGAATAATTATTGGTTTACATAGTTCTAAATGTATTAAGTATATTCTTCCATTTCTAAGTATTTCACAAGGTCCAGGATGGGGTAGCTGCCTCCCCCGCTCCTATCTCGACACGCCCATAGTTTTCAAGTTCATTCTTGATCAGTATAACACGTTTATTCGTAAATAATAGCTTATTATGTTGGTACTTTTTGTGGTAAACTTCTACATAAAGTGCTGGTAGCGCATATTCTTTCATTTTTAATGACGTTTTAAGCTATAGTCTGGCTTCGGAGGAAGTTTCCTGATAACAGAATCGACTTAGTAGGTACTTAACGCTCTCACCACATGACCTTATCAAGGCCAGTAAAGTTAACAATAATACAATTCTAACATGACATCCATATTGCGGCTGCCATATATAGCAACCTATATGTCAATATAACGAATAACATTTTTTTATCAGATCGATGGCACCGTCGGTGATTTACGGAACTGTCGTACGTTTCAGATGATCTATGATTAAGTAATAGAAGCATTTCAATATTTCCAATACTAATTGACAATAGCAAAGTGTACAATGACTGCCCACATTAATTCCGTGAGCCTTGGCATTACGGAACGTCTGGGCGATTCCTAAGGATGATATGAACGTGGTTTGTTAAGTGCTAATGCTTGAGTTGACGACACTCGATACGATGAGACAAGAAAACATACGAGAATTATTTATATCGAACATCGAACTGTTAATAATGGAAATTCTATCTGTCTGTCAGCTGTTTAACAGACTTAATCTTTTCGAATGCGTCTAGACAACAGGTGGTTCGGCTGATAAATGTTTTAGTGTTATTAAAAATATTAACAAAACACGTGCGTATTACCGAGGGAAAGGATAGGAGAGAAGACATGACAAGGAAAAAAGACAGGACAGAGGGGTGAAAGATTGGGCCTCAGACACTCTCACTCATCGCACTAGTACTTCCCATTTGTGCTGGGAGGAGCATGGGCTTACATATATTAAAATTATATTAAAATGAGATATTAATTTAGAGGTAATGCAAATATTATAAACAGATTCTTCTTTATTGCGAAAATTTCAAATATTGAATTGTTTGATCAATTTTAATCCCGTGTGTTTCAAACAGTATTGAGCAACAACTTTTGGCATTATATCTATCCAACCCACGTGTATAAATCTAGTTATTATTGTTGACGTGTTTGCGATTTCATTGTTTATTGACTGTCGCTATCAGCTGTCTAGTTACTGTAACATGATGAGTTTTGTTGTTACAAAATCGAATATGTTAACTGTTCATAATGTACCCGTAACTGTAAAAATCGTAACGCTTTCTCCACTTATATAAGCTTAAGGTATAATCAATAAGCCCTGATCATTCGTTTCATTATCTGGAGCAGGAACTGGTTTTAAATAAATAAGTGCACATTTATATTACGAAAATTGGACTTGTCCGTGTTTTTTTTACAACTAAAATGGTAATAACCATCGATCTGATATCGTGACTTACGTTCTATATAACAATACATCACTGAGTATTGGCAACTGATAGGGTAGTGTGAGGCTTAGGGGAGGAAGAGTAAAACAAGAAATTAGATTGATGGGGTGGATGTATGTGCCTATAAAACTTTCTGTAATATAAGGATTCTCAACATAATAGATATTGCTATGTTACGTTGATCTGAATTAAGGTTTTTTGATGTTAGAGGAGGCATACAGGCAGAAGGCTCACCTGATGTTAAGCGATTACCGCCGCCCACGAACATCTGCAACGCCAGAAGGCATGCAAGTGGTGGACAATTTGACAAGAGTTTGTCACCAACGTACGGTGGTAGCTGACCAGGGTGACATTTATACATGCTCTACTCGTGAGTGTGTTATTGTACACATTTTCACATCAGCGTATATATAAATATCTGTAACCTTAACGGTCTGTATATTATAAAGACCGTTTGACTTTAAACAATCAAGTACTGAACAGTATAATAAACATTCCTCGCTTTAATTTTCTCGGTAATCTAAAGCGAGCCTTGCGTTTAACGATTGATGCAAATTATCAATTAACCTAGTAATCGAATTCTATCTGCTTTAAACGAAATATTTCTGTACGATGGAATTACTTATTGCGGTTGTTTTTTTACAGATGTTGAATAATTGTGCGAAATTATAAAGTTTATTACTTTAATTGTTTGCCTTTGCATAAAACTATAAAATACGATTGCTTGAACGGCATTGAAGAATTGTTGGTATCAGTTTTTAAAAATAAAGTTATTATGATTTCACTTAAATACATATCAAATAATTGACAGAAGATAATTTTTTTTTTGGAATGTGTATTGCTGTTGGCCCTACTGGCCTTGACAGCGTCACCGGCTTGGGGGTGGGTGATGATATTTTACATCTATGTCACGCTACATGCTATAGTAAATATTATATAAATATAAGGGAAGGAAAAAAAACCAATCGAGTCCAAAGTGCACATTTGTTTAAAAATATTAATTTTTTAAAGAACGAAATTAGTCTTACAGCATTCGGTAATTCAAGATTCAGTATTGCGCATTACTTATCTAAAATTTACATTTCACAATTTATTCTAGACTTTTGTATTATAAATCTAAAACTTTAAATATAAAACATAGTAATTACTATAAGTATTTTATTTTTCGCGTGCCGTACTGATAAATACGACTCATGAATACAACAAAAATTGGCACATGAATTACCAGCGAAGATCAATGCAAATTCTGGAGCGGTCGTTTGCACCATGTATGGGCTTCATTAAGGTTTAAAAAACGGCTTTGGACGCTTAAACAAGAGCTGTTTTAATTAATATCCGATGGCCACATTGTTACGAATGGCGTGTTGTGATGAACGTTACGAAATACCACCAATCTCGTACGTCGAAGTCGAAATTATCTCCCCATTGTGCTATATCTTAAATGCTTATTATGTAAAGTCAAAAACAACAAATTGCCTTAACTCTTATTTAACGCATAGCGGCTTTACGATTCTTTTAAAAAATTAATTTTAAATTTACTTGTATAATAGTATCGTAGTCTTTATAAAATAAAATGACTTATTCTTCGTTTTTTCTGATCGTGTATTGCTGTTGGCATTACTGGGCTTGACAGCATCATCGGGCGGGGTAAACTATTTATTCTTCCTACCATTATGCCCTGTATTGAATTTACACAGGGTCTGGTCTACTCATATCAGGATTTGACTGGTTACTAGTTTTTACACAGATCGATTGCCATCTGACCTCAGCAACCCTAAGGACGAACCAGTAACTAATTGGATAACAGCAAAGTACCTATGAAGAATTAACTATCATTTTTTAAAGCTTTTATATAAATAAACGTTGCACACTCAACGGCCCCCATTAGGATAGTAATATCCTGTGTGGGGCCGGAAACATTCATAATGACAAGGACAAATACACCCAGACCGGAAAATATGCTTGCATGGTCAATACAAACATATTATGCTTCGAGCGGGAATCAAACCCGCGACCTGTGGCGTTTAAGGCAGGTTCGCTACCGCTGCGCCACAACGTCTTCGAATGAACGTCGTCGTCGTCATTATCAGCTGTTATGTGATAGCAGACAGCATAACGTGCTCTGTGAGGCACAATGGAGAACCACGAGGACAAACGCACAGACCGAAACAGATATTTGTAAATTTAATACAAACATTTGCACGTCAAGGTTAAAGTTAGGCTCGCTACCAACACGTTACAACGGTGTCTTTATAAAATAAAACTACAATTAATAATATCATAAATCATCTTACTCGATACATATATTATGTTAAACAGTGTATTTCGTATGCATTATGATGCATTAAAAATAACCTTTAAAATGATTTATAATGTACTTGAATAGGAAGAAACCGAAAATCATATTGTATTCATATGCCAATCTTTTGTAATGGATTGCACTATACAAAAAATGTGAACATTTTCTCTTTTCGAATATATATATTTTGGGCTTATATTTATTAAATAAAGTTATGTATCTATATTTCACACGTGACGCATAAAAAAAGTATGGGTCATAGTTGAATTAAAAAGGGTATAGCCACGCCTTCGATTTTTCAAAATGCATGTAAGAAAAATGTAAGAAATTATAATATTTACATAAATATGTACATAGAAATATTTGCGTCAATAGCTTAACGGTTAACATTAAGTCCAAGAGCTAGTTAGTTTGCTGTAAAATATTTTTATTCTTGTAACAAATAAACCTACCACTATTCTGACTGATTGCACTGGTGGAATAACCTCTGCTCTAACCGAGACTATCCCAACAGCGGACGACGACCCTCGTCACGTCCCGACTTCTACAAATCTCATCCCATATATCCCAAAACATCTATAAGAGCTCCATAAGATGAAACTCGTTGAGTATTATACAAAAGATCACATTTAATAATGTTTATTGTAAATAGTTTGAGATTTACATTTTGTAAGATAGCACGTCGTAAGCGAAACTGCAACCATTTCACGATGGATCGGAAAAGATTTTACGCTTGATCTTCGTGTTTACGATATGACTTGACTATTTATTACATTTATGCGATATTAAATGGATATGGTAAATACAAGACTATTAATTATCCCCCGTGGTTGCTACTGTATCTCGTTTGTTTATGAGGAAGTAGAGACTGGAGGCTGCTTTTAATATAAAACGAGCATTATGTCGGAAAACGTTTTAGTTCTATTTCATAAAATTTAAATCAATACATTGATAAATTTAGTAACACATGATTTGTTATTTTTCTGTCTTTTAAATGCAAACGGTCCATTTAAAAGTTTTCAACGCATTTTTCATGAATTCAAACGTAAGGTCATTAAATGAGTCTTTAATAATTTTCACTTGGTCATCACAATAGTCGACATTATGATTTATATAAAATTTTAAATAAAAATTGATGCTCTATAAACATTATTCGTATATTATTTAGCAGAATTGGATCATTTGCATTATTGTAATTAAAATGACAGCGATGCCTTTGATATTTGGTACAATTTCAAGTTCAATGAAAAGAGAAAGTTATGCATTTATTAAAATTAATTAATAAATAAGATATAGTTTTGAGATTTGTACAAACACGTTTTTTTTTCTATATGTCATAATTAAACCGTAGCAAGACGATATGAAACAATGCGATGAACTAAATATATTTTGGAAGAAGGAAAATTGGTATGGATTGTGGACATTTAATTCACAAGACACTGAATCGAAAATATTTTTTTTACAATATTTTATACGTGTGATTTTTACGGATTTTATTTTGGTTATCTTGAAAATGAAATAAGAAACTTTTCATTCAAATACATATAATCGAAAATGACATCCGAAAATGGACGGAAAAATTCTGGTCAGTAAAAAATTAGGCTTATTTTATAGGTCATGAGGAAATAAAAATAATAGGAAACTTTTAATATATTTTATATAAAGATATCCTATATATAAAGGCTACTAGAAATCACGTATTACCATATACATAGTTACGGCACATGTCTTGGAAATTAAGTAATTAAGATAGGTAGAAGTGGCCAGGCCAATAGGCGAGTGAGTCTCGAACTGTTAGTAATGGTTTATAATCAATAATTTCCGTCGGTAGCCACGATTGCTATATTAAATTTAGATTAAACTAGAACCAGTCAACTTCCTGCTTAGTCAAAGTCTAAAAACTTGTAGATACGAAATTATCGACTATGCTCTAAGTATTTAATAATGATATTTATTTTTTATCGGCGGAAATGACTTGTTATATCAAAACAGTTATGTGAGTAATTATATTTTAAGATCTTGACATATATTAAGTAATGGACCTTGGGCGTCCTTATTACGTGTAGGTATAATGCATGTTTATTAAAAAAATATATCAAAATATATGTATATAAAACTTTGTAGAAAATGACATTTACGTTTCATTTTTCATTAAAAATTGTAAACTGTAGAGCTTCATTTAATTACAGATATAAAAATTAATCATAGTAGTGTTGTCCATGTCACCTTTTTTAAACTGATAATGTATTATCGTTTTCTCTCTAATTATATGGTAATTTATTCATTAATTGTAAAAACAATGATAGTAATTAAATCATGGAATAAATTGTCATTATTTGCTTATAAGTAAATAAATAATGATATTTTTAATGCCAATCTTAATTGTTTTATCATCAGCTATTGAGACGAGATTTATATGAATAAAAATTAATTCAAATATAAAAAGCACACATGTGTAACTTATTGCCCTTTAACAACAAGTAGTTTTTCAATTCAAACAATGGCTAACCTTTATAAAGCCAGTGCGAAACAAAAACGTAGGCGTATGTCTTGAATACCATACGAATTCGAATATTTTACATATCATGCACCGTTTAGTGTTACATAACTTAGTCGATACGATAAAACTCAACACACATAATAGACAATACAATACACAATTACAAACAAGCATCCATTAAATCGATCTGATAGTAAAATTCAATAGTGTTGCACCACCGCCGAAACAGGCGCACTTAATTATGTGGAATTCGATGCGTACTTTCACGTAAAGTGGAAAACTTCATCATTACCAGTACCCGAGCCTGTTTTACATACACATCTTTACCATATCGAGCGCGGACCAATTCCGAGTGATGTGCCTTCCCATATCGATAGTTTGATTTTTATATGTACAATACAATACATAGTAACGAAGAAGCGTAGATTTAATCAATGTGATAGCAACGTTTAATGGTGTTGAACTACAATAATAACATGCTAATTTAATATAAGTAATAAACTATGAATATTAATGAAAATTTTGAGCTGGCACTAAGATCACGCAATCTATAAAGTTATATTTTTAGTAAATGTCGTAATAATAAAATACGCTTGATTTTCGAAGTTATTAGTTCATAAGAACATTATTTAGATTAAATATAACTTTTTTTTAAATCAAAACTAATCTGGTAATGGTAACGAAAACTAAAATATAAACATATATTATAACACTTAAAGATTTTCATTTTTTTATGTTAGAAGTTGGCAAACAAGCATACGGCCCACCTGATGATAAGTGGCTGCCGCAGACTATGAGCGCTTGCAGCACCATTAGTAGGTGCCACACGCGCGTTGCCAACCTCGAGATATTAGTTCTTAAATCTCGTTTGCCCAGTAATTTCACTAGCGTATAAACCGCCCTTCAAACCGGAACACAGTAATGCCTAAGCACTACTATTTGGCAGCAGAATATTTGACACTGCGGTGGTACCTACCTAGCCGGCCTCTTGCAACAAAAGACCTACCACCAGTGTGACTGATTGCACTGGTGGAATAATCTCTGCTGTGACAGAGGTTATCCCAACAGCAGCAGCAGATTTAAGAAGCAAAAAGAAAAAATATGGCTGTATTTTATATGCAGCTATAAGTCACTCATTTTTATTAGGATATCAAAAAATTTTGTCTGTATGATATTATAATTCTATCGATGTAAAACCACGCACAACCCTTGAATTGAAACCGGTGTTAATCTTCGCACGTCGGTAAAGCGAAGATGTCAGTTAAACCATTAACGGTGAAACTACTTCTTATTATGCACTTAGTGTTTTACTATCCTCCTGTAGTACTTAATGAAAAAACGTATGTGTTGTAATAAAAATTAGACAAGTTGCAGACTAAACTAGCCTGCGATAGTCATTACAAAAAGCGGCCGTAAAACTGATAGTAGATAGTAATATAAAAATAAAAACAACATAATTATTATGTTACATATTTTGTTATTGTACTTATATTGTATAATCCATTAGAAGAAACTTAGTTGGTTTTTTAATAGTTTTATTTCCAAAAATTTTATGTAAGTATCACTGTACTGTTTCTGTCCCATGAATAAATCAATATAAATATTTATTTTTCGTACCTTATTAAAAATCTAAATTGCAACTGTTATTTTGTTATAATATTGACATGTAATTTAATATATAAATATTGCATTAGTGTCATTGGAGCTATTATTCCGAGATTTAAAGAAGATAAATATAATATTTATTAATTTTATCGATATGAAAACTGTTTAACTACCTTATTTTTATTAGGATATAATTTCATTCATGCACTGTTTATTAAATTTAATTTGTTATTATTAAAAATAATAATATTAATAATTTCGCTTAAAAAAAAACCAAAAATACTAGTTCTTTATTTTAATCAGAAAACTATGGAAGGCATGCAATTTTATCACTGGATTATTTTGTTAAAAACTCTTACGCTCGAGGAAAACTAGACCTTACCCCAAAAAGTAAAAAATTATAAACAATATAAAAACACTTTCTACGATACTTTCTTTGGATTTTACTTTTAAATAGGTGATCGTATTTAATTTAAAAAAAATGAGTACAGATATTGATCTCGATAATATTCATCAGAATGCCGATTTATAATTCTCTGTCGATTTTTTTGATAGCTGTGTCAAAATTATGTTTTTTGAAAACAATTTGATAATGTAAAATGTATAATTATTAAGAATGATGGTCGTGAAACGATTTGTCGACGTAATTCGATTTCACGGAGCCACGTCGTTAATTACGATTAGCTAAGATCGATGTGTCCGAGCGCACTCGGACTGGTTGTGAAACTCATCAGGGTTTGACAACTATTTAGAGCTTGAAAATTTAATAAATTAATATTTTATATATTCCATATTTTAAATTTTGCACTTTATGAGGGTTATCGTTTTTTCCTACAAATATTTTAAATAAGTATACTAAAAACCTAAGGATAGCAGTATCCTCTGAACGCAGTAGTGCTAGATTTTTCTCCATGTTTTCCTATATAAGACAAGATTTTGAAGAGGAATAAAAAGAAGCAATGGAAGGGAACAAAGATGGTATTTGGGCCTCCAGTGCATTATATATGTAGTTCTTCTTCCTCCGTCAAGGTGGGTGGTTTATGCCGAATTCATTCATAAAGTGAGAAATATAGTTATTACAATTCAAATATACTAGCCTGAAGTAAATATAAACAGCTCAAGTCTTTACCTGAAATATAAAAAAAAACAATGTTAAAAATAAATTCATTGAAAAGTTTGTTAACAGCTGCGAGATTTCTTCCGTGGCCAGAGGACAGCTCGAGTCTTGCAGAATATAAACAACATTTGGATTCTCGTTAGGTACATATCACGTGCTCATGCACTAGTTTTCACTTACAAAACACACGGACATTGTAACATTCTTACAATAATCGTATAAGATTTTAATGGGGAATTATAATTTTTGTATTTATTATACAATTCAGCGTACCTTAAAAATGCTAAAAATTACTTGTTTTCTAAGTTCATTTATATATGATACAAAGAATTATAGAGAAATTATCTTTCTTTTTGAAGTCGAATAACAGTATTGTTGCATTTCTATGTGTTAGCGACGTCTAAACAAAGTTCTAATTCTGTCAACTTATTTATTATCTGGCTCCCTTTCTGATGTCCGGTGGCAACATACGATGATGCCTCTATGTATTCTAGTTCCTTTTAATAATTTTACTAACAGAAATTTAAGCAGTACACGTCAATCAAATCGACTAATTAATCTATTACTTGACGTAAAAGGAAGATCCAGTGATAGAATAGACAGCTAGTTTCTATCGGGCGGACAATCTAAAGAGCATCGTTGATTTAAAAAAAATGTTGCCCGCAATTATTTTTATCTTAAAGATACAAGTGAATTATAAAATGTAATTAACAAGTTTTCGTCTTAATAACGTGTTTCGGTTAATTAGAAACTTATTAGTCCATCATATAAAATCTTTATTTACATCGTAAAAAATAATTACACTCGTATGCTTTAGTGACATTGATCTCGATATTTTATTAGCTTATATAAAAATAGGCTTAGAAGTGTTGATTATTTGGGTAGATAATATATTATTTATTATTGTTTTCTAACAGATACAGGTATATATATTTCTATAAATATATTTTTATTGTAAAATGATTAATGGCTAACTTAATTATTTGTCATAATTAAATAATTACACCTAATCAACTCCCGCACTGCCTACATAGTTAATACAATAATGTATGAACTATTATTAGCGCTACATAAGTGTAAGGAGTAGAGACACATGTAGATAGGTACAAATAGACAAATGTAGGTACTTAAGTATTCTTTAAAACTTAACTCTCGTTCTTTGTAAGTTGAAAAAAGAAAAGGTTTATGCTTACAATAGAAATTAACTTATTCCATTTTGGTTAATTAAATGAGTCAATCGGATCTCAAGACTATATAAGTAATCACGTGTGTTTTATGATGTGTAAGATACATATGAAAATCTTAAAGAACATTTCAATTAAGAGACGTTGACCACCCATTGTATCTGATTCAAGTGCCTCGTTAAAAGTACACTCACAGCAAGAAAAACAGGGACATTTCATATTTATGGCTATCATTATCTTCCTCGTTACAGAGTTCAATCTGAATATTCAATGTTCAGCTTTTTTCCTGCCAAACTGTAATACGAAACAAAACACAATCATTGTTGAGAAAAAGGACGGCAAAGACCGGCGTCTTCGAACGAGATATTTTTCGTACCAACCTCATTACCGATCCTGTTCTTAACTCTAATTTAATTGGACACATAAATTTTATAGCACTTTCTTCTCAAATTGTGACACGCGTTATTGATTGAATGAGCGAATGTGATTTAAAAGGGCAATTACTTACCGACATAATACGGTGTCGGTAATTAAAATAAGGTTGAAACGCGGAGGTGAAATTCGCAAGGCTCTCGGGTTTCGCCTTGTACATCAATAAACTAAGACGGCCATCCGCCTGCAGCCGGATGAATATAACGGATACCGGTGCGATCGGATACTAATTATATTTTATCAATATTAAAGTAATTTATATAATAATATATTAGTATTAATATACCTTTATGTTTTTGGGGAGAGCGAGTCCCATTTAGGAAAGTGTTGTCCTCTCATGAAAAATGGTCCTAAAGCTATACTATCTCAAATGAAAGCAGTCACTCCCTACTCTCTTAATTCTACTCTTTGGTAGCAATCCAAGATACACAAGACTTTGAACATAAGTTACAATAACTGGTTTCCATCACCCATGCTATATATTTATTTGCCATCTTAATGAAACAAACAATAAACTTCAGGATCGTTATTATTTCATACGTGATTTAAGGTGTTATATAAATGACAATTTCGATGGCTTGCAATTAATTCTACAGAAGTAACGAGTGGAAATCTTTATTTGGGTTCGATAGCAATATTATACAGCAGTCCTTCATCAATCTTCTGGGCAGTAAAGTTTAAATGGTTTGAAGTCGTTGGATGTCTTACGTAGTGGTAAATAAACTGGGTGAGATATTTCACGACAGGGGGATCGTAACGACATATAATTTAATTAAACAACGGTAATCGCTGTCGGCATCAGTGTGAAGAAAAGGTGAAGCTACCAAGCTCAATTAAAATATTGCGAAATTTTTCACCGCAAGATATTTCACCTGATACATTATGATTGTCATTAAATACACATACATTATTATAAAAAGAATAAATGTCTTTTTAAACACTGCGAATGTATATTTAAAATGAATGAAGTTTATCGATCTCTTCATATGAAATTTTTTGTATATTACAGTTAGTCAGTCAATTTCACTATTTTCATTCTCTAACACTGGAGTAATTGATGTAACGTTTACCCTATTTGGCAGTAAAATAAATATCAAAATTGGTTCAACATCAGCAAAGATATTGCTATAGATCATCATTTTACCAAAAGTTTTACGTAGTAATTAGCTTTTCGTATGTTTTTATGTAGTAATTAGCTTTTTCACGCGGCTTCGCACTTTTGAATAATTGGTTAATAATAATATAGAATCTTTCATCCCCTATTTCACCCCTTATAGTTTTATTTCAAGACAAAAAGTAGCCTATAGCTTGTTCCATGATCCCACCTATATATATACTAATATTCATCATAACCGGCGAGACGCTCATAGCCGAATACACCCACTGAACCGTAAACGATCGGTAGGTTAAGCAACTGCAGGCGCTGTCAGTCGCTAGATGGGTGGTCGCATAGTGGTATTTCAACTGAGCGTCTCCGTGCTTCGGAGGGTACGTAAAAAGTCGGTCCCGGCTCTTATCGATTTAACAACAGTCGAAAAATCATGTCAGTAGCCTATGAGTGATCTGAACAACACTGACACTAGGTTGCCCATAAACCACTCGATAAGAATAAGTATTATAATCGGTTCTGCGGTTTGGCGTAAAATCATCACAACCAAAAACTCACTCTCGCATTTATAACATTAAGATAGGATTATATTATAATAATAAAAATATGATAAATGAAATAATCTTGTTAGTGATATTTAACTTCGACGCTCGACCAAAGAAAGATAAAGCGATTTATAATATAGAAATAATGAAGTCAGTATTATTCAGATAAAATACAATTTATTATGATTTCTGATCATCAATAGATAGATTATGATCGTTATTACCGACCATCCAACCGATAATAAATAGCCGTAAAACTTTAAATCAGATCACATTCTATTCGAGACGAGCTATACGTTTTGTTCGCGGGTTTTGTTGCATCATTTTACTTTATTTATTTTATCTTCACGTCAAATTAAATTCAATTAGTGTTGCTTATTTCATATTAAAATCTACTTACGGCGTTATTTAAGTTTCATTCAGAATTTAATAAATGTAAAGTCGAGTATAAATTCTTATATCTGCTAAGTTATTTAGATTTGAGATAGAAGTTTTGTCACCCAACGGATCCGGAAGGAGAGTTTTCATTTTTCTAGTGTATGTCCGAGTATGTCGATAAGTGTTTTTTTGTATAGGTCGGGATATTTGACAATTTCAAGTATTAGTGTAATTTTACTACAGGCGAAACATGAAGTAAATTTGATTAATGATAATAGATAATAAACGCCACACAGTCATCGGACCCCATTCGGATAATAATATACTGTGTCAGTGAAACACAAGCACGTGTCTCTATGAATACAAGCATGTGCTCTGAGCGGCAAAAATAAAACTAATAATATAAATAATATTAACATACAAACAAAATAACAATAAAATTTATATGTACATATTAACGACTAAGACCGGGAGGCCAACGCGCCGGAAACCATATCAAGTTTCTACTTAGCCAGTTATAAATCAACGAATAACTCCTAAACCAGTATGATTGACGTATATTGTAAACATAACATCTGTGTTTCGAATCGATATAATTTACGAGATTATATAATTTATATACGTAAATAAAATTGTCTGACTGTTTGCTCGTGTTATATTTATTTGTATATTATGAAAATGTTTAAGTATTTTGTGTACATGTATTTTAAGCTCTTGTGTCCGCCACGTTTATGAAATCAGAGACTAGGAGCTAGTATAATATATTTTCGCCTGTTCAGGATTTCGTATCCAAAATGGTGCCAATGAAATCCTATTATTAAGCCTCCGCTATCTGTCCGTCTGTCAGCGGGCTGAATCTCACGAACCGTAATAACTAGTGATTAGAAATTTTTCACAATGTGTATTAAGATTGCGACTACAATAATACTATAAATATTAAAAAGAAAATAAAATTTATAAATAAAGGGGGCCCTAAATCTCATGAACTATAATATATAAATAGTCGGAATTTTCATATATTGTGTATTTCTATGGCAGCTATAATAAAAAAATATATTTCAAAATTTACAAGGCACGTCATATTTTTTTAATAGTAGTACGGAACCTTTTATGTGCGAGACCACACTTTGCCGGTTTCGATTTTATTCGTTTGATTTAAAGTTTAATCTGTAATTAACTCCAAATCCAATTAAAATATTTTTAGTACCTACAAGTATGATTTACTGGCGTTGTGACAACGACCTCGCCTTTAAATCTGATGGTCATGAGTTCGATTCGTTTCGAAACATGTGTTTTGACTCATTGTCTGATCTCCAGTGCTTCGGAGACTTCCTTTGGGTGCCACTTTTGACTACCCAAATGATAACAATAATTAACACTGCATGTGGCAAACTAACTAATATTATAAATGCGAAAGTTAGGATGGATGGATGGATGTATGTTTGTTACTCTTTCAGGCAAAATTACTGGACTGATTTAGATTAAATTTGGTACAGACATAGCTTATTACCTGTATTAACGTATACGATACTTTTTATCCCGGAAAAATGTTTGCAATAATCCAATGAGTTACATTTTTGTTCTTAATGGATTGCGTATGTCAGATCGCACTCACTTTTTTCAATTACTAACTAATTAGTGACCTGACAAAACCTGGATTAGTCTAGGATTATGAATTGAAGAACTCGAAAATATGGTTAAAAGAAAAATTTATTATTGTATGTAAGAGTATAGGGTGCTGTATAAGAAATTGCAAATTTTTGTTAATCGTATCGAATTTTAAAAAAGTAACGAAATTAAAGTATTTTTATGTTTACCAAACAGATTGTTAATTGCAAGCTAAAAGCGATCAGATGTCCCAAGAAAATAACCATAATAATGGAAGCGAATGTTAATGGTGTATGTGTAGTAATAACGGTGATAAGAATGGAGGCCAGAGTAAGGTCATGTAATTAAATATATCAAATTATTGACTCGATTTCATATGGAATTACGAATCTTATCAAAATATTTAAGCGCATTTTTTACTACGCAAAGCAATAATTTGCGTTTAATTTTCATGTTAAAATTTGCAATTTTTTTCGGCTCCTTTGCATTTGCTTTCCATTTAAATCGATTATATGCTTCTTAACACTAATTTGTATACACTGAATTAAAGCATTAAAGGAATAAAAGTTCAATACAATTTATAGTAATGAATTGTCAATCTTAATGTACGTAAAATCGTCTAAAATGTTAAGCTTTAGTAGATACATAAAAAAACATATGTTTCCGCAAACCAGACGTTATCGCTTCCTTTGGACATAACAAAAACAAAATTATTTCTTTCGAAATCATAAAGACGTGAGCCTTCAACAAATGTCACACGCCTTCCGGAATGACATCGCGACTAACAAATGATGCGAACAGACCATAACATGACATTGATATGGACCCCGCATTACTCTGTGGAAAATATCGCGTTTCGTCGACTGCGAACGGCGCGGTCGCAGGAGTCGAGAACAGTTTTATCGCCTCATAAACTTTCGAGAGCGGAGCCTCTTGAAAGAAAGTACGAAAAAAGTGAATCACGTTAAGTGGGAGGTTTATTGGTGTGGAGGGAAATTATCTTGGTAATTTAGTGCTGATGTCTCTTTGCTTATTGCGTAACTTGAGGCCTGAGACAGATTGTATCTATATGTAGATCATTATAAAAGGAAACTGCTGCGAAACGTAATAATTATATGAATATTTTTTTTATTTTTAAATTATGTTGTTTTTAATACTTATGTAAAGAAAGCAGTTTGTTTAACTCAAATTGAGTAACAAAGAATAATACGTAGTTCTGCTTGTAAATTGCGTATCTAGTCATACAAATGGAGCCCTGTAAATAGAGATAGCCTTGGGCATTATAATGTTTCTTACGAGAGCGGCTCTTATAAGAAATGTGTAACAAGTTTAGAACAAGCGGATATGGAAAATATTTTAAAGCTTCGTTTGAATTTGCATTTAAAATACGTCTCTTCGCTAATTGGTATATATTTTGAAATTAAAGTGCAAATTTAAAAAAAATATCAGTTCGAGAAAAGAAGCTAAGACTTTTATGGTAATAAAATCTGTCAATTATAAATGATCACTTAAATAATTTCGAATATAATAAAAAATGAATGTTCTTAATTATTCCTATCCATCCGATTACAATTAAGCTTTGACGTCATAAATTTGTTTGATTGTTCGCATGTGTATTGAGAAAGAAAAATTAGTATAATTAATATAATATGTAGCAGCAATGTATTGCAAAATAAGAGATACATTTGTGCATATCATCAAACTATTTTTTATAAGAATTGAATTAGCTAGTATTTGTTTAGGACCAGGATTTTCATAATGGCTTAGTTTCTTGTATATGCACTAGTTGTTTATAAACGAGTACTTTTAAGCCATCAGGAAGCGGTTGGTGAAAGTATGCAAGCAGGGCACAAGGCACAACGGTGAATTCTGCGACACTGCCCTCTGTCCACTGAAATAAGGATACCTACACACGATACATGATTAAAAGAGAAATCATTCTTACATCCTAATCGAATGAGTTTAATATAAGAAAGACACTTATTAAACCAATAGTAAAAATCAACATTTTCTCAATGAAGCTATAATTTATTTTTGTAAAGCATATTATCTGTACAAAGTATATTCGATTGCTGATGTAGAAGATATAGATAACTTCAGAGATACAGAAGTCCTCAAAGTTCAACATCTTATTTAGTAAGATGATTGGGTGTAAATTGCTTTTAGCAATTTACTACTGACGTTGCTTGAAACAGGCGGTTTATTTTTTTACGAATTAAATCTTTTTTGAATAATTGCGTACAAACGAGCTTGATTCTAAAAGAATTTTCTACCAGGTCACTTCCATTTTTTGACATATTATTAATAAATAAATAAACACAGCACACTTAACGGCCCCCATTAGGATAGTGATATCCTGTGTCGGGGGTCCTGAAAAAAATACAACGACAAGGACAAATACACCCAGATCAGAAAATATGCTGGCATGGTCAATACAATCATATTATGTTCCGAGCGGGAATCGAACCGTTGCGCTACAACGTCATCATATTGAACATACTAGATACAGGCGAGATATATTGTATATTGTTATTGTCACTTGTTCGTTTATATGTACTTTAATTAAGGACAGGTTTGTCGCTGGTGTTTGCACGTCCTTATTATCGATGAGTTGATACAGCTTCCTTGTTGTTGCAGACTGCTATTGTTTTGTGAAATAACACTAGATACGAGTACGTTTCTATTACGATACTGACCGTTATTGACATAACTGGGACCGATACGCAAGTGATATGCCCTGGATAGGTACACTTTGCTATCCCTTCCTGGTGTTTAAGATTATATTTCTTTGAGTGTAATTTAGAGGTAACTTATTGTATTTATTTTCTAACCGACTTTAAAAGGAGGAGGTTCTATGTTCAATTGTATTTTTTTTCTGTTCGGAACGGTGTTCCCATTCCATTTAGGCCAGTATCCTTTGAATCCTTGAAGAAATCGCAGGAAATATCCAAATTTTATCATTTGCGATTTGGGCATTTTTTAAAAGTAGCACCATATAGTGAAGTGGAACTGCTGATGACGACCACAAATGGTCTGTGACACAATAAGCAATAGTATTAAATATTTCAGGATTAATAACTTAAAGGTATAAGATAAAAATAAAAATTGGAAAAAAAAATGAAAAAATTATTCCGTTACATCTAATTATATATATATATATAGTGATGTTATCAATAAGTATACTTAACTATGCGTCATGAAGATATTTATTTTTATGTTTTTTAAAAGCTTATTTGGTATATTATTTTATCACTACGTCAATGGGCTCAACTATTTTTCTTATATGTTATGGGACCAGATATACATTACTTTCATTTTAGATTCGAGTCACTAGTTTTTAATCCGGGATTGCTTACTCGAGTTTTATTAAACATAATTTTCAATATTTAATGGTAAAACTTTATCTTTTCCTTCATAATATTCTTACGATATTATATGTTTATTGTTAAACAAGTTTCGTTACAGATTCAAGGATACTTGTGTTAAGTGCCTATCTTCAAGAGTCATACTCGTCTTACGACGAGACGCGAAACTCGTGCCATAAAAGAGAGATTTCGTAACCAATTGTTATGATTCAAAATCGAATATTCTCATAAAATCGATCGGCGAAATTAAAACATCGTTTATTTCTTTATTTCTCCCGTCGAGATAACATGCGAAATTTTCACTCTGACAAAGGGGTGTTGTGATTTTAATGATAAATGTATCTCGCGCCAGTGAAAAAGAAATCATATCAGCTTCGCGAGGAATTTTGATTTATTGCTCCATCCGGTCTCCTTTGAATTTATTTTGGGTCATCCGAAGCACTCCCACTCACGACCAGCCTGAAGCTACCAAATGAAGACATCGTATTGAATGCTGCAATAAATCATTCATTGGATGTATGAAAATTTTCTGTCTAGTTGAAATATTGTCGGGCAGTCAAAAAGCTTCGCAAAAGTTTCACCTCGCTGATACGTTACACATTAGGGTTGCAACTCATCAATATTAATAATCAAATAAACTTTAGTTGGTACTTCAAATAAATATAAATAGTGTTTTGAGGTTTTCAAGAGGAAAAATGTCTCCAAATTTATAATACAATTAGTATATAAGTTAATTAAATATGTGATAGTGGAAAGTAGTTAGATATTTGATGTTAACTACACCAAAACGGCGGTAGTTAGATATTCGATGTTAGTTCTTTACGTTTCAGTACGTTTCTTTAAATAGCCATGCAGCGTAGTCGTAATCTGGACGCATTTCTAACGATTGCGTCTTGGAGTACGGACCATCGGTTCTCGCTAAACGGTTCATTCCAACCTATCTGGATTATTCATATGTAATTAATATAATGAACCGAATTATAATTATCTACCCTATGTGTGGTTTATGATTTGATATCACGAAAAATACGTGTATCCACTTCCGATGTTTTTCAGAGTAACGTTTCGACAGACAGTTAAAGACTTATCTTCATGTTTAGCACATGATTGTTACAGCCCTAAGTGAACGAATTGACTTGTTATTGGTACGCATATATAAAGTCGTACATGGATCGGCGCCTACGTATACTCATCAGAGGCGAAATACTACCGCAATTACTCAGAGACACATTTGGGACGCATCGCTCTTTTTACCACCGATCGTACTTGTCCAAATTATCTTGCAATAAAGTTCATATGACGTCTCGAAATGAGTTTTTTAATAAATGTCAAGGGAGGCGACGAATATAATTTAAATTTATAACTTTATTCGAAATTGGTAAACATGTCAAGATTAAGACATCGTTCATACGAATGAACTATTTATAATTTAGTAACAAATAGCTAGATAGATTTTTGATGAGAGTATAAGTTTTTTCTTCTTATCTAAATACATTTTATCTCTTTATATAAAAATAGCTTCAACCCTAATCATTAACTAATATGTACTTAGAGTTATCGTATAGTGATTGCTAAGCAGATTAATTTTACTTATTTGCCAATAATGAACTTCATTGCCCTCACCGCCCACGGAACAAAGGCTTTTCTTGAACTATAATGCAATAAAGGCTATTTTACATCGATACCAATCTGTCCTTTGGTCTGGTAATAAGTGTAAAGTTACAGAGCCCGGTCTGATAGGTGGTCGTGGCAATGAGATTTTATGAGGTTCAGATGAAAAATTATGAGGTCCTATTCACAACATAAAATAATATAGCTTATGATAGCGCCAATGGCTACAGGATAAAGTAAAAGATGCGTTAACAGCATGCTACGCGAATGACATATTTATTTAATTTGTTTCTGTGTTTTATTATCTTCATTTTTTTACATACGTGCGAGCGCATGGGATGTTAATCCAAAACTACATTGTCTTAATGTCAAGTTCTTTGTTGATATAGACGGTATTTATTGTTTTTTTTATTTTAAACGTGTTGATGGTTTAAATCCTTTTTTATACTATAATAATAGTTTTATTACTTGACGGAAATGACTTTTTATAGCTAAAAGTCAATTTATATTGTTAGTGTTTCAACAGTGTTTCCATCAGTTAAGTTTCAATAAAGTGATTATTTTAATATATGTATAATACAAGTCGCGTGCATTAGTCGTCGCAAAGCGAAGCGAATGAGATTTACACAAAGCCCTCCCAATCGAAACTTAGCCGGCTATTATGCGCACGATCCTGTCATACATCACAATCAGCTAAATAATATACCTAGGCACTCTTTAGTATCGTCACAGCGACATACAGTTATGGTACAAGTATTATTAAAACATATGCTGAAAATATTTATATCAATATTTAAAACCCTTAGCCCCGGTTTCTCGAACGTTCATCAAATTTATGTCAACTTAACATATCAAATATAAAATGCTCGTTGGTTTAAGATAATCGATGATCAACTGGCAACTAATGAGCGTTTTGTATTTGCTATGTTAAGTTGACATGAGTTTGAGCAACGTTCGAGAAACCGAAGGTTAATATATTTAAAAGTTATAACTACTACGTAAATCAAGTCTATATGGAATGGTAAGAAACAAGGTAGCAGTTTTTTTATCAGTGGTCACAGTGGAACTTGAGATCTTGTAAAAAAAAATGACTGCATGTCCCAACTGTTCCAGCAGATATTCGTACAAAAATGTACTTTAAATTCAATAAAGGATTCACTCAACATAATATATTGCTAGATGTGATTTACGAAAAATTACAAACGAAGATTAAAAAGACAAATACAAGATATTGTTCATTAAGTAACAAGTCAATTTCAATAAATGCGAGAAACTATAAATTTTGCAATACCCTCACAGATTGAAATCGAATATTCAAACGACAGTACAAAACGTTTCAAAGGTAATAAAACAATAGAAAAGCTTGACACCGCTCGTCGTCTCTAACTCGCGTCGCGTCACCGCAAAATACGTTCAAATCGCCCGCATGACTTACAAAACAGTAAATCTTGGCCGCCATCTAAGCTGAAACTGATGCGGTACTACATCAATGCGGTAAACGTCTAGTGTCCACTGGAACGCTCATTTTATTACCCTCTTGCATTTCGTTGCGTGCCTCGGTCTTAAATATGATTGTGTGCATGCCTTTATAAAATACTGGGCCATTGGGATTACGGACAGGCCGTGTTCGATGTCCGAAGCCTTTAATTGAATGATGTATGCAATTGTTAATCATGGATAGGTATAAATTGACATTAGTGTCATTTCAGACACGGAACTTTTGAACATTGTATCAATAGACGCTTAGTTTTTGACATACCATAACTGTATTTTTTTAAGCACATAATTCATCATTAGATCCTTCTTGTTTTCGACGTGTATGTTGTGTTTCGATAAGTCTTCATCTTCTTATTACCGTTATGCCCGGTATTACACGAGTTTTTACCCAGGGTTTGCTTATTACTCTTGTCCGGATTCGACTGGTTTTTACATAGAGCGATTACCATCTGACCTCCGTAACCTTAAGAACGAATGAGCAAGTTATTGGAAAAGAGCAAATTACTTACCAACAACACACAACAACAACATTTGTTAGCACAATTATTATCAGATGTTATGTGATAACAACTGGGACAGCTTAAACCGAAACAGATATTTGTAAGATTAATGCAAACATCTGTCCGACCAGGAATCGAACTCGCAACCGTCGAGGCTAAAGGCAGACTCGCTTCTCACAACGCTACAACGGTAGTGGTGTGTTTTGATAAGTGAGTACCACAATTTGTAACCCCTTTGCCCTCATTCTACTCATCCATCATCTCCCGCGACTGGGTCAACAATACACATATGCATTACAGTAGTAACTAAACAGTTTTCAAAGTAAGCTTTAGCGTAGTATTTTACCACTAGGTAAGCCGTATGCTTATTTTCCATTGTCATATAGCACTATAAAGACAAAGTAATAATCATCATTTGTATATCAAGTTAGTATTGTTATTAAAACAAGAATACTGTCCGTACATGTATACGAGTACAACCCATTTGTCTATTCACCTGAGACGTCTCGAAGCACTGTTCTTAATTACACAGCTTCTTCAGATGTACACATTAGTCAATTTATTAAATGGTAACCAAACTCACGACTGTCTATCTCTTATGTAGTTAAAATAAGAGTTGTTTTGCTTTAACGGTGAAATTTAAATAGTGTTTTACTTATAAGGAATTGTAGATTGCTATCTTCTGTTTTGATTCTAGTACTCATACTGCTTAATAGGTAGACTGTTTACTATATAGTTATTAGTCTGATTTTAAATTACTGTTTAGTGCTTCCTGATTTAGAATACGATTAAGATTTTAGATTTTTATTTTAGTACTTGCTTCTGCCAGCGGCTTCGCATGAAAAACAAAATTATAATATATCGTATAAGGAATCTTTGTAATTTAGAAATTATTCCCCATTCAAAATTTTATCATCTTATTTCACCGCTTTTTTGCATATTTGTTTTTGCTATAACAATAAGTCTGTACGTTGCTTTATGTAGAAAAATATGTTATATATCCTGGGAAAACAATATAGGCATGAATTAAAAAAACATGCTGATTAGACAAGAAAGATACGAGAGAAGGAGACAGATAAGAGTAAAAATGATGTCATTTTCAAGCGCAGACTAACATTCTATAATAAATAAGGAAGTCTTCCTGTCTTTTATATAATCACGTGTAAACCACTGAACTAAATTTAATGAATTTTGCTATAGAAATTGCTAGATGGGGATGGGATTGGAAATAGACATAGGCTACTTTTGTTGTGAAAACAAAACTGGATTAGGAAATACGAGATGAAAAATTTGTAGAGAACCAATCATTTCTATTGCAATAAAAGTACTTTACTAAATACCCCTATCAACAAAAACCAGCGCGGAAATATAGACATTAAATAAGTGATATGATAGACGTTTTATTTAAATACAAATGTGGTTTATTAATGATGGTTTTTTAACATTACGTACTGAAGGCTATACTTCATAAAATTTAATTCGTTTAAGTCAAACAGAAACTTCTACCAGCTGATCATTAGCGGCGCGTGCTCAGCTCGTGCGGCGCGGCGATGCGTTATAAAATAAAACAGTACAAGATTTAATGTTTCGCATTCCATTAGACGGTTCTTATTAAGGTTTATATAATCAGACAATGTTTTCGGTTTCACATGTAATAAATTATAGTTGTTTGTTAGATGTAACTAAATAATGATTCTCTTAAAACAATGGCTAGAGACGTTCCTCATGCTCATAGTCGGTACAGAACTAAAATTATCCAATCACAATTGACATGGCATGGTGTAATTTAGCGAGTGTTTTCAGCGCGCGAGCCGAACCGCCCACGCGCTTGTGCACCATCAATCACCCAGTGGGCCATTCTTTACCACATGACATTCTAATGCCTTTAATGTTTCGCAATACAGGGTTAACATTTGACCGCCTGGACGCATTGTTTTTGATTATATTTCTTCTGACGAGGTCACGAGCTCTTCGGCTCTTTGATTTTGTTGATTGCGTGTTGGCTTCTGGTGTCTACCTCGTAATTAGTGAGAGATTGCTTCGTTAGTAATTTGCTTGGCTAGTCTTTGACAGGTTTTCTTTTTAATAAATGACGCAATGTTTGATCAATTTTCCAGTTGTCAAATTTATTATGACAATGTGAAACAATCGTATATCAAACAAAACATTGTGGCCGATAAGATCACTCGCTTCAATCTTACATAAGTCAAATCAGCTTCCATAATGGCTATTGCGGTGGTCAATAAATATTTCCTGTAACAACAATACAGTACTGTGAACTATCAATAGTTCAGGCTAGAATATGTCAAAGGATCGTATCTATATGTAAATTGAGGCGAATTTTCGTAACGTGCCGGCGCCGGAGACCGATTCATCATAGAAATGTGGACGGACCGGCCCACGCGAGGCATTAATGCAGAACATTTAATGCATTATACGCCTAGATAGCAACGGACTTTAAGGTCTCACTAAATAACGAAACCCGATTTCTACGTGCACGTCTTGGCCAATTTTGCTATGATAATGTTTTCATTTAAGGCAGTCAAAACTACATTGTACTTATTTGGATCTGCGCTGTCTCGGTGACGCTATGTGCCAACGAACCAGTTTTTAGATCTTCAGAGGAGGCGATATAAATCAATTCATCCATTTTAAATAAGCATCGAATGCACTCGAGCATAGGTATTTAGTATCTAACACACTGAATATGGTGTTCATTCAATCGGAATGACTCCATTAAATATTCATCGTCTGACGCGCATGTACGAGAAGATCATGATAAATGTGATTTTGCTGGAGCGAAAATTTAATCGATTCTCTTTAGCTATTAAGTTCAATACCTGCCTTCGAAGCTATTTGCGTGGTTTATTTGAATAAATATTTGTAAACAAGCGATTTGCGGCGTAATTGAATACTCGTTCCTGGTATCGCGATATCCCAATATTTAGATGCTATCGGATATCTAGATCGTTAACTATGACAGGAATTTGAGAATGCAGTTCGGAATAGTTGCCTCTCCCGCATAGTTTATTATACAGATGTTTAATTATAGTCAAAGTAAAATAGGTGGTACAATGCAAAGGACAGTAATATATTCAATTTTTTTTCGGATTGTGTATTGCTGTTGATCCTACTGGCTTTGACAGCGTGATCGAGCGGGAGTCCGCTTGCAGTGACCCGGCCGTGAAAAAGTTTTAGCGCTCACGGGGGCTCTAATTTAATTCCTTCCTTAAGGTGCCTCCTGCGAAGCGCAACCACAGCTAAGGACGTCATCGGTTCAATCTGTTTTTTTACGACCAAGTTGGCAAGCATAAGTGGTTAGCATAATATAGAAGTGTTTGGAACTGTATTCATTCGTAGGTGTCAGTCACGCGTTGGCAACATCGAGTTATTGGTTGTTAAATCTCCTTTGCCTATTTATTTCACGAGCTGCAGTGTCCTTCAAACCGAACTGCGGTGGTCCCTACTTAGCCGGCGTCTTGCAATAAAATGCCTACTACCAGTAAATCTTCATTTTGGTTTAATATTTTACCGCTAGAGCTGTGTCACTGGTGTGTGGGGTCTAGGAGTCGATGAGATCGTATTTTGCAATTATGCGAAGGAAATG
Source organism: Hestina assimilis (assembly GCA_023373885.1). Taxonomy (NCBI): domain Eukaryota; kingdom Metazoa; phylum Arthropoda; class Insecta; order Lepidoptera; family Nymphalidae; genus Hestina; species Hestina assimilis. The sequence goes on from CM041754.1 coordinate 10,321,159, forward strand.
TTGGAATTGTGTGTCTGTCATGATGCGACTAATGTTAAGCTGTGAAATGACATCCGATAGCTGAGGGCGGTGCGCGGCTCCGCTTTGTTCAAATACTAGATTCGTGCTTGAGCCTGTAGCCATTGTATTATGGTTATCTCTAACTGTATTACTATTTTATGATATGTTCATTTTTGTATCGTAATGACGCTTAATTAACATAATAACGAAGTACATTTGGAACTATCTTTCTATTCCATAACAGTCAAATTTATGATTCACAATAATATTTTGAAAAATATTAAGAAAAAATTCTATGACTTGTAAATTTTTATTAGATTGATATTTAGTTATTGTTATTATTAAAATATACTAATCAACCCTAAAATAAAGCTGCGCGTGCGCTGGGCGCGGCGTCACTTCCTCAGTTGAATGGCGCCCGCGGCGCGCACTGGTCGTGCTCCGTATAATGAGTTCACCGCTCCCTTTTCCGCTTGTCACTAAATCTTGAACAACTAATAGCTTTTTGAGATCCATGAAATTCAATATGTGAACGGTTTTATGTAAATAAAAACAATACAGATAATGAAATAAATGTTCGAAATAATTTTGAGATATTATTTATATATTATGTAGATGAGTCATTTCTTTATTTTAGAGCAAAAAGTATATTAATACGTTTTATTTCAGATTTTCGTTACTCACAATTCTTTAAACAAAGTACTATCTCAAACTATCTCAATGGTTAAGTTTCAAAAATTTGTATAAAAAAATTCATTTTTAAAATCTCATCATAATACATCATATTTTCATCTCGGATGTTATGGGGCTTTCACTTATTAATAACAGTCTAATGTCATCTCTGTTAATAAACATAGTCGTAATAAAACAGCTTTATTACTTGTACTCGTTTCTCTGTTATTATTACCGTGACAAGATGAAAAATATTGTTGCGTAAAAATAAATCTTAGAAAATAAGATTTGTTACATATAGATGTTACGGATTTAAAACAAATCTGTTGCTTATCATATTATTGTAAAATACTAAATTAAATAAGTGATTCTAAATTGTAATTAATATTTATAAGAAAATTTTCATATAAAATATTCAAGTAATTGATTGAATTGTAATTTTAAATGTTAGTTATATCCGTGATGATTAGAAAGATATATTAAAAAAGAAGAAAAACTTTCACTAATAACCTGATAAAGACGAAGATAATAACTACCGTCTTACAATCGAGAAGTTCGTTTTAAATCGATCAATCGTAAATTTGACAGTATATCTGCAAGCGGATAACACGCCCGATAGGCGACGGCGCGTAACGTTCAGAGAAAACTGACAAATAACCAACTATTATCGGCCTTGAGCTACAACCGGCAATTTCCACTGATACATATCATCAACGATGGTCCACGAGAAAATGTGGGAACATTTTCACCGGCCGACACCCGCAATTTGATAAGGGGAATCATCGCTCCGGTTCTACGATTGAAAACGACAGTTTCCGCTAAGTGATGTGACTGGAACTAGTTGAGAAAACTCGATCGAATGAAAGTAGCCGTCCCCTTTTAGATAATGCCACGTTCCAGTATCATATTGCTGTTTATGTCACGTCATGCTATCATTTTCGAACGTTTATTCGAACGTTTATTTATTGCAGATATGCTGTTATCTGATGTGATAAGGATATATAAATACACCCTTAGGGAGATTACCTGTATATTTTTAGTCCGCGAATTCCAAGATTTTCAACTTTAATACGTGTTATTTTTTTATATGAAATTTTTCACACTTCAAATTCAAGTGGTCATTCCGTTGTCACTCATTGAAGGCGTCAAAACAGCGTTTATAAGCTGTTTCGCAATGCTATAGCCGTTTTAGCACACACGCAACTCGTATGAGCGTTAAAGCGCTTATAAGCGGGCATAATATGCTAATATGACAATCGCCACTATCGATCGTACACGCCGGAATAACCCAGTTTACGCGTATATCGAAACGACTGTAAACGCTGTAAGATTTTAATAAAATAAAAATTATAATTTTTTTTTTGTTTTTCATGACAGTCCATATTAAGCTGTAGTTACTTTTGGAATGTTCTATTATTAATGAAATCAGAACTAACTACTTTAGATGCAATAAACACTTTATAGTTAGTCTGTTTATTTTCATAATTAAGTTTACTACGCAGTAATAATAATGAAACGATTTCTGTTTTCTGCATAGGAAAGACATCAACGATCTTCGTCCGCCGTAATTTTAAATAAAAATTCAGGATTGCACGTAACTTAAATTATTATAATGTACTTAGTTTGTTGTTATTACATAAATTATTTATATATTCATTACTTATTTTTTAATTCACTTAAATATTGATTGATGAATAAAATAAATACAATAGTTAAGACACAACGGCTCTCTCCATGTTGGTAGCAAGCTCCAAGGTGGTACCTTTATAGCCTAAAAAAGTGAGCACAAGCGGCATTTCAGAAACATATTTTTGTTGTTTCTTTTTTTTTAACTTACCTTTTTTTTTAGCTGTGTTCTAAATAAACTTATTTTTCTATCTTTTTCTTTATTTTCAATACAACCATCTGCCCCGAGTGGGAATCGAACTCCCAAAACAGCAGTATTTATGGCCGTCATACATATGTTTTTGACCTTTATGGTGTGAAGATGCATTTGTTTTAATGTACACGTACATTACGTGATGTGACATCTGGTGTTGATACAATTTCGTACCTAAATGGTCGTTTTGAGTGGTCATGTCAAAGGTGGGTAAAGTCCTACCGTTCTCACGCACATAATTCTGAGAAAATCATAAGTTACCATCACGCGTAGACGGCGTTAAAATAACTGTCTAACATTTTTCGCATCATAAAAACTGTAACATAAACGTGTTAAATCTACAAAAACAACTAAAAATTTACTCATGAAGACATTATTTGTATCGAAATATACATTTATTATAATAAAAAAAATTGTATTGTATAATCGTTTCGGTATTTTTAAAACAACTAAGATCTTTATATAAACTTTTAAGACTATAACATTTTTATTCTTTAGCGATATGTCGATGACCTCGTTCGGATAACATCTTCGCGGCTCCTTTGAGCGTTTAATTTCTCGATCCTAATTGAATTTGTTTGTTTCGAGGTCGATAATGTGTAGCTGGAGGCTGTTTTCTGACCGATTGTTTCGAACTGACGGTGAAACTAACCAATAGAGTGAATCATTATAGAATATATTATTTGTGGATGGTAATAACAACTCTATGTTGATATAGTTGAATGGAAATCGAACGAGGTGATTACTATAGTTTATTTATTTTATGATTCGCGAACATACTATCATAGTATGCGTATATAGCAACAGACTGTTTAAAAAATGATTAGAAGATTAATCCAGCACGATACTGAACCGAAAATTGGATATCTATGCTTAAGATTTTTTTCTAGATAAGCTGTTCTATTACGATAAGCTAATGCAATAGAAAATTTAGAGAAGCCTGAGACTGGATCCAGTGGATCATCGCGTTGAATATTTTTATTAAAAATCTCACAGGTTTAAATACTTAGAGGTTTTACTAACCAAAGTTTTTTATAGAAAGCCGTCAAGGTGTGTTAGAAGTTTTTAAAACATACTAAAACAAGATGAGTCTTCTGAAAGCATTTAGCCGTTATCATTTTTATTTGTTCTGGTTTCAAAGTGAGTTTTATTTTTAATATTATGGAAGTCGAACATTTATTTTTAATATTTTTTTATGAATGAACAAAAAGGTTTTTTTTAGTTAAGTTCGGTCTTCGATATCTTCGCAATAACTATTTTAAGTGGAGTTAAATGTATATAGCGGTGTTACAGAATTATTATTGCTTTCTGCTTTTAAATTAACCTGTAAACGATTTTGAGATCTCGTTACGATTTTAAATTGTTTAAAATAACAATCTCAAGTATTTTAATGTTTTAATTTTGGGTATCATATTTTTTCTCCACATTTTAATAGTTGTGTAACAATAACATTGGTATAAAAAATCTTTAAATGTTTTTGCTTTCAATGCTACTTGAAAACAATTATCATTGAGGCATTTTGTAGTCATGTATGTGTGAGCACTACACATTTCAAGCGGTACTATGAAACATGTGTTCGACTTTTTTAATACCTTGTACATATTTTCTACCCAAGGCGTTGAAGTCGAATAGAAAGAAGAACTCTTCAGTATTCTAAGTTTGAGTCGTTTTCGCTATACATACATCGATCGAAACCTAACAGTATGAATACTGCACTTCCCGACACATTTATGCCGAAATAAGAAAAGCTTTAGTGTATTTTATACCACAAATGTGGCTAAAACCTAATCCGTCCGTTTAGCAAACGAAACGCAACAGTTCGAATAATACTGCTACTTCACGGCGATATTCTTTGGGAGTATAGTACTTTTCTATTCATGCTGTAAAGCAAGGTTCAACTACTAAATTATAAATATATATCATAAGGATAAAGATCTAGAATTGCACACTATAATTGCATCTATTACAAAACAATATTTATAACTACGCAAAATTTTCTAAACGGCTTCATTATACCGTCAAATGTTTCTAGACCACATGAGATGACAAGGAAAACTAGTGATCTTGTCTCGAGATAAATTGCCCGTATCTTGTTCAAATAATGCATCGCTCCGGGGCATCGTTAAACACGTGTGAGTCACGTCGAATGTACGAACTATTAATGTTACGTTTGATATTTACATTAAGTCAGGAGCTATTGGTATTGGATGGTAAGTATTTATTTTGAGCTATATTTATATTCTTCTATCTTTCTGCATGTGTTTGTGTGAGAGAGATGTATAGGGAAGGATTTTTTTCTCTATATATTTATATTTTGCGTTTTGTCGATATGTTACCTCCTTGAGTTTTTGTTTAAATTTAATTACGATCTATAAATTAATATACACTAAGGATCGGCCTGTCTATACAGAAAAAATGGTTCAGGATTCGCCGGTGCTCCTTTGTAATTTCGCATTAACGCAACGAAATGATGTTAGTCACACGCTTACTTTATTAAGCGAAGCAGTGAAGCACGGAATAAAAAATTATAAATATAAAAAGCAAAAGTCACTAGACCACGCAAGCGATAAGGCGGGTAGTCATTATTTATATATAGGTAGGTAATTTGTAAAGACGTCGGTAAGTGGTCGTTAAATATGCGCATGATCTTAAAAAACCTTAAGATTAATTAAAAATGTAATTCTTTTAATTAATAGTTCATAAATTATGTGAATGTTACAATCGGTTATACTTACAAAGGAAATAAACATTATTCGCATCACTAGCTCAAAAAGAAGGGCCAAGCGGGTGTCGTCATCGCTGAGGAAACGAAAGCGAATCAATCGACTACTGCGTGACCAAGGCTATTGTTAGGAAAGCGAAAATGGGACGGATATATAAAAAAAAGGAAGAATAGACGCCCGATTTATACCTTTTATCTCGCTCCACAGTGACGTGACATGTCGGCGCGTGCCACTTCGCACATTACTAAGTCACGACCGTCGAGCGTGCTTCAATGTACGACTACGCTTATATAGTAGCTACGTTTTAGATCGTTTACGGTTTTATTGGATAAGTTAGAAGCGATTTAACATCAATCTTAAAAATCAACTTTTCAAACTTTAAAATAAAAAGCAAAGAACCGTTATTGTAAGTCACATGTTTACAATGAGTGCAATTTTTGGTAGTCGTTGCTGTATTTGGCATTTCTAATCTGGATTAAAAAGTGAATCATCTGACACTGTTACGCGAAAACCAGTCCATAATATGAACGGAAGACCTTTCGTCTAGCATTTGATATTGCGCCACTGGAGCGGTGTATGGGCAGTTTTATTTATACTGGCTTGTAGTGCGGGAGCGATCACGACCCGGTAATTGATGCTTTGCAGCGCGTGCCAAGCCACCGCTCCGTTATAAGTGCCCCGTCTGATTTGTTCCGTCTTCGCCCAACGTTCGTGAAGACTATTTTATGGTATATTAAGTTTTTTTCCACTATGTCCATCGACTTAATTGCGTGACAAATATTGACATATTATATAAAAGGAATTAAAGTTATTTTTAATTCTTTACTTATCATCTTATTAATATTAGTAGTGGTAGAGTCTTGCTGTTTGTGGCAAGAGTAGGTTAGCTTGGGGGAGTTATTACTATTGATGACAAGTAGCAGTACTGGTATATTTCATTTGATGGGTGAGTGCTGGAAGCTCAAAACTTATCGCGTTTTGTAGTCTTTTTATTTCTTTATCTGGTGCTTACTCATGATGTTGCGAGTGTGTGTAGGCTATGATATTTGCTTTTCCATCAAACAGTTTCGTTGATTGTTTGCATTCTATGATAGTATAAAAACCAACTGATTAATCAGAAACGTTTTTCTACCTCTGTATCACAAACAAAGTTTTCGATTATATTTTTAGATCTTGGAAAAAATTTAACCTTGGAAACCATTTAGACGCAACTGCAAGCAAAAGTGTTACAAAAATATTTTTAGCTAAAAATATATTAGAGATAAAATCTTTAATTATTATGGTTTGGTTACAGTGGAATAAACCAATATCAGAGACTGCGCTTCGTTATAGCACTGATCTACGGCTATTCGGTCTATTCAATTTTTTTACGGTCTTAATGGTTTATAAATAATGGTCAATATTTTTATTGAAATTTGATTGCACCAAATAAAATGTATACAACTTATTATTTTTTATACAAATTATATATACTGAAAGTGTTTTACTCTTCTTTATATTAAAGTAATTTCAAACAAGAGTAAAAGGGTACAGGTGATTGTTAAAGCGTCAGAACAAATAATATAAACTTTCTCTTTTATAATATCTAGTTAAGTACAAGAATAGAATCCATAGTACTTATAGCATATAATTATTACGTAAGATTGGTTTATGCTCAGGGCTTCTGCATGAGGCTAATTAATTATATGTGAAATCGTTGTCGCTATACGACTCTATAAACATATGATCTATATATATGAGAGTTTGTTTGACTTATTTATTTAATAATTTGTTACAATATAGACAAAAGAGGTTATAGTCTGGGATTTAAAAGTAAAACTATTGGCTGTTGACATCCGACGTCTCTGTGATGGCGTTTTTCTAGGCAGCGCCTAGGCACTGATTGATAAAATTATTATTGATAAAATTATTATGGAGGACATACACATCAACCACACAGATCCTAATGTAGCGGATTCTCCGACATATAAAAAGAGAAGGCTCACTGCCTCATCAATGCCCAGTCGAAGCCCTTGGACTTTTAAATAACACGTTTTTAAAAATTCTGCCCTGAAGGGGTTGAAACGAGGAACAAAAGTTTATATGAAACATCGTTTTTCGCGTAAGCGAAAATGTGGGCTGAGGTTAGTTACAAATAAAGGTGTGGTTCAATATATCTAATATGATAACTAGCAAGTTTACGATGGTAACAAATTCCACAATCACTTATCTGTCAGTCAACTTACGAGAACTGCTCCAGATATAAGATCATTAAATGCGTGAATGTTGTTTGTAGATACGCTGGTCTGTGATATAAAATTATGAGATGTTGTAAGAAAGAAATTTATTTAATAACTGTACGATTACGCGACGATCTAATAATATTAAATGGGGAAGTGTTTCACATCTATAAACGCTATTTAATTTTCTTTTATATTTTACTACTTTCAGTCCGCTGCTTCGCTTATTGAAATATATAAATAATTGGTTCCCTATATAAGCTCTTATCTCCTATTTTACGACTTTATAGTTTTATTTTCACGACAAAAAAGTAGCCTATAGTTACCGTCTACATCTCATTTGTGTACACCGCCTAAATTCATCATAACCATAACAAAAAACAAAAAGCAAAAACACACTAACGCATTCATAATACCAGAACATAGGATATGTTAAATAAGGTCAGATGCGACGTAATATAATTGTAAAAATAAATGTAGTGACTTAAGACGTAATAGAAATATTTTAAGATAGTCTTTTTATTAACGTATTTCATGGTAAGTTAAATAAAAAGGCTAAAATTAGTTTTCGTCGAGAAGCTGTTCCGATGACACACCAATCAACTTGAAAGCTCCCAAATTGAACATATCGACTTGCTACTGCTTTACTTTCGCGTAAATGGAGGTAAAAGTAGTGCTATTTGAGTAAATTGTGTTAAACAAATCAATAAAAAGGAACATGATGGAGTTTTTGTAGCCACTTTACGCGTGAGTGGTTCGTGATTTTAGATATTTCGATTTCTGTGGAGTGTTTCGCTCTGTGGAGTGTCTGATTGTTGGCTTTTGAGGCTATTTTACAAGCTTTGTGGAGGGAAATTTGGAAATTATGGAGACTGCTATCGAATTATGTTATTATGAAATTGTTTGAGGTTTTTAGAATATTGAATTGTTTTTTGATTGTCAAAGAGATTTATATATTGATTTGTTTTATAATAGGAACAATTATTTAAAAACTATGGGTAGTCATAAATTTATTGCGACTTTTATGAATGTAAATTACTTTAGAGTTTTACATGAATTAAATTTATTCAAAACAGTGATATAAGTGTATAATATCTTATTTCTCTTAGTCAAAACATTTTATTAGTATTTTTACCCTTTATTTTTTAATAGTGATAAACATAATATCTTACTTAGCATTTCTATATTATATAAATTATATAAAACTATAGTAATAATTCGAAATATTAAGTTTTCTTTTGTGTAACAGACATAAAATTTAATATAGTATTACTAAGTTACTACTATAAATTGTATGATGTAAAAAAGATATAAAGTGTAAGCCTAGCTTTACGTTAAGGAGTGTCTACCGCAAGACTAAACCAGTTCATAATATTTTCTCGCAGTGTACCGATGTCTGCATCATTAGGTCTGCATATTATAACCTTCTTTTATCTATCTATTTGCATATCCACATATTTTACAGTACTGGACGCGTTTTGACGCCTCCAATGACTTTATAAGGGATCGCGGCAGGCTTACTTTAGTGTTAGCGATAAGGAATTGCGGTTGGATTATTTTAATTAATTCGATGGAAAATATATGTTCTTGAATGTCTGTGATAATTGTATGTCCTGGAAACGGTTATGTTTTTAGGGTTCCATACCTGAAAAGTTAAAAAGGAACCCTTATAAGAAAGATCACTCTCTTGTCTCTCTCTCTCTGTCTTGTTTCTCTCTTGTCCCTCTGTTTGTCCGTATGTCATCACCGATTTTCTTAGGAATGGGGTGACCTATCAAGTTTTAATTTATACCAGATACTGAGGTCTATAGTTCCTATTAGATGTATAAAAATCAACACAATACAAATATGAACAAATTTAGATTTTTGCGAAAACTTGAAGTATCAAAATTTGGCTACATTTTTAACTTTTTCTATTATTTGGAATATTCGCTTTACTTGTGCTGTAAGCTAGTACCTTGCTTTTTAACCAAAATTGACAATTCTAGCTCAACTGGAAAACGTATTTGGTAGTTCCCGTTGACCTAGTTGTTTATAATTGTACAGAACCCTTCGTCCGACTCGCACTTGGCCGGTTTTTTTATATTAATGCCATACATTTCCTTAATGAAAATTTATTTGTTTTTCCAGTCATCACAATAATGGTTGTACACCGTAATAAATGCACCAGATAGCTATTGAATATACATTGCGTAATATTTCCTGGTATTATCATCGCTTATCGCGTTTAGAATAAATTCTATTATAACGTAACCCACTATTTAAACATTGATCGGAATTATTTTACCAGCTTTATTATTTCTGGAAACATTATTAATATGACTTTCATATTTATAATTTTTAAGGCGTCGGAACGTGACGACCCTATCTCCCGCTGTTGGGATTATCTCTGTTACAGCAGACATTATTCCATCAGTGTAATCAGTCACACTGGTGGTAGGTCTTTTTTGCAAGAGGCCGGCTAGGTAGGTACCACTGCAGTGTCACTTCTACCGCAAAGCAGTAGTGTCTTGCACTGTAGGCTAGTGAAATTACTGGGCAAAGGGGATTTAGGAATTTTATAATGGTGTTGCAAGCGCTCATAGGCTACGGCAACCGCTTACCATCAGGTGGGCCGTATGCTTGCTTGCCAACTTAGTAACATAAAAAAAAATGATGTATTATATTAATTAATCTATGATTCTTAAAATAAGTCGCTTAAATAAACATTTAGATACAAAATAATATGCGTAACATTAATGGAATTGCCATGTAAAACACCTTGTAAATTTTAGTTAGCATAACGAGCGCCTGGTCATAAATAAACCTACGAGATTTCCTCTCGGACTGATATACGCAAATTAAATATAATAAACAAAGACGGACAAGGGAGAGTGGATAAATATAGTGAAGCGAAAACTTGCGGTATTCGATTGTAAGTAACCACAGATAGTGGGCATCTGCGGATTGCGCTTTCAATGTATAGGATGAAAGTGGGCTAGCTCAGTGTTTGATAAGGCTGGTCGCGTGCTACGCCTTTATAGAAAAGTGAAACGGTTACAGTTACCTATCTATAGATATTTTTATAATCTATTTCTATCGTGATATTGCAATGTTAAGTATTTATAGCTGTTATATGGATTTCTTTAGTAGTTTCATGTGGAAATCTATAGTAATAAATGAAATTGAAGTATATGTAATTCGAAATTAACAGCTTTTCACTAAATGCATATGAAAGTATATAATGTACTTACATTTAAAAAAATCATATTTTTTGTCTGTTTGTTCTAGCTATATCTGAAACAGCTGGACCTGAATTAAAATAATTGAACTTTCAATACTGATCTGTATCTGACATACCTGATGTTATAGAGAGTAACTTATGCATTTATGTTAGAAAAAGAAATAGGGCTCTGTGCAATAAAGAAAAATCGGTACATAACGTGAGCGGAGCCACGGGTGTGGTAAGTCACAAATAAAACACAAATTAATTTCCGTGGTAATTACGTGGTTTACTTAGTAGATTTTTAATAAACGAAATGAAATTATTAATGTTGTTTTTTATTTTATTATTCATTAATAAACATATACTCAAGCCTCTTTAGGGTAGACAGAATACAATCTGGCGGAGTTTATTTGTCACAATAATGGTATACCACAATAATATCTTGCTTTTAAAATAATAACAACAATATAAAGATGTTTATAGATGTCAATACGGAATACAGGCTTATCTGAAAACCTAAAATAAAGCACATTTATTATAATTTACTTGAATGCATGTTGTATTTACTTAGTTCTTCACTGAAAGTAATAAACAATTTATTTTATTAGTGAGTAGGAGTATATACAAGTTACAATGTACGGTGCTCGTGACGTGTTATTTCCTCGGCTATTTACTACGTATACATATAAATTAGAATCATCGCATGCATTAGTTAGTTCTGTCTAAGGACCGACATGTTTATGAAGACATATTTTGTAAATAGTCTCACCAGCGGTGTAAATATGTATTAGATATAATTAACACGGGTTACAAATGTGTTTATTTTAATTACTAAGACCTATTAAAATAAATAATAATAAACAATAGACGCTACACACTCAACGGCCCCCATTAGGATAATTATATCCTGTGTCGGGGGTCCGGAAACATTCACAATGACAAGGACAAACATACCCAGACCGGAAAACATGCCTGTACGATTAATACAAACATCTGCTCCGAGCGGGAATCGAACCCGCAACCGTCGAGGCTTAAGGCGGACTCGCTACCAACAACGCCACAACGGTGTCTAATTTTAGTAGTAGTATAGCTATGTTGCTTTCAGCACAAATGGACCAGCTGTTGCGTTTCGTGCAATAAGTGAGAGAGTCGGAGGGCTCAGCTTCCACCCTTCTGTTACCTTTCTTTTTTCCCTTCTTAGCTCTTCTCTCCTTGGGTTGGCAACGCTTATGTGATACTTCAAGTATCGTGAGCGGTCATAGGTTGCGGTGACTGCTTACCATCAGGCGGACCATATGCTTGCGAGCAGTAATAAAATAAAAAAATATAATGATTAGGAAATTCTACTGTTTTCGGAAATAGTATGTAGTAGCAGGGATCTACTTTTTCGTTTTACTTCGTTTTATTCTTTCTCCTTCATCCTCTTTATTCCTACTATGACATTGACTATAAAGTGGACTCTATGTTTTATGCCGTCATTATGATAAAAAAGTGTAAATACTCTTATTTCTGTAAACACTAGGAGTTTTTTCTTAAATTACAAGCATTTATAATGTTTTATAATCAATTTTTATCACTTTCTATATGGGAAACACAACATATTTCCAAATATGTAGTATGTTTAGTTATATTTTAAAGTAACGCAACTAATTGATTTAACAAGACGAATAATTAGGAACATACATTTATACGAAATATTGTTACGACACAAAATTACATTTTGTCAGTAAAAAGAGTTCGAGAATCGACTCATGTGTGTAGTGGTACTTAAAATAATAGTTAAGCGATGCATAATCTATAATAAGTAAATCATTATTGGTAAATCACAATAGACAGTTAGCATAAATGATGAATTCACTTGATTATAGACACAATGTATGTAACGTACTTAATCAAATTTGTTTCGTTTTATTTTCATTTTATCACTAATGCAATGAGTACCTTAATAGAATAATGAGGTGTGAAAATTACATCATATTGTGATTTACACACACGGATAAGAAACATAATACTTTTTATGTGCACACGTATACAACTATTGGAAGCCTCAATAGCTCAACGTTGTTGACGCGAGAGTTACGGGTTCGATACTGATCCCCTATGTCTATTGCGTACCCACTACTAGTGCAAGCTACTAGCTTACTTGGAGGGGAAATAGGAATATTAGTAAAGCCTTGAAAATGCAATGCTAATATTAAAAGAACTTCAATGTGTCAAACGTAACAAATAAAATTGTTCTTCTTTAAATATATGTATAATCATTTATATTTAAGGAGTTGACAAGCATCTCTTTCTGACTTGACGTTTGAAATTAATATGGATTGAACTTTAGATGAAAACGCATAGATTTGGTGTAGCCAGTCAAGATCCTACGTCGCTTTTGCCTGACAATTTTTCTTTGTTTACGAATTATTGTGATTATGACCATCAGCTCCAGAGTCAGACACGTGCAAATGACTTAGTATCTTCATTTTTTAAAGAAATTGTTGCGCCATTATAGTGTAAGATAACATTACGACCCTACATAAATATTCCAAGAAATAAACATACATATGGTTTTATATATAGCTTTTTTAAAACTATATTTTTTCATGAAGTAGTAGGGTCGAGTCGAGATACGACCTTTTTATGGCAGGTTTTTAAAAAAGATTGAAACTAAAACATTTACTGAATACATAAACCATTTTCACACTTTTAAATCATTGTGGATTCGTTAAGTAGTAAGTTTTTTAAGTGTAAAATTTTTAACGATCAAATAAAGTCTTTGTTACATCTAAATTATTTTTTAATCTTTCTTTGAAAATAATTTACAATAATTGTTTTTGATTCCTATCACAACAGAATAAGGAAATAATGGACGTTTCGTTAAGTATTGTAGTTCGTTATCGTTTTTATTCGATTAAAGTAATTTACTTTTAAATACAATCTTGATGAGCTATCAAAAGTAAGTGTTCAACTGATATAAGATAATAACGTTTAGTTTGATTAAGTTGTGTTTTGAATTAGATTTTATAAAGTGCGAAGAATTTTAAAACTGCTATATTAAGATGTAGATATGCTTAATGGGCGTATAATGTTTTAAAAAAGACTTGTATTTAATGGCCTAAAGAAGCACAGACAAGGCTTTAAAAACGTAATGCAAAAAGGTCATTTTAATTTTTTCATTCTTGTAAAAAGTTGAAGAAGAAAGTTTCTTTGACTTACTATAAACTAGGAACCAGCTCTTCCCTACAATAAAATGTCCAAAGAGTAGCTGGTGCTCCTTCGCAACATAACAAAAGGAAGTTAGTCACACGATAACTTTATTCGATACTGTTGCAAGATTGTGAGGCTACTTTCATACGATTGTATTGCAAGCTTGTGACTAACTTCGTTTCGTTGCGTACATACTTTTTTAAATCCAGCTGTATATTATTTACTAATAGACATAACGTCATATTATTTTAATATAATAGGCATATTTTAATGTAATATACTTGTACGACTATTTTTCAGTGCAAGGTAAAAGTTGTTCTGGGATTGCTCGCATTTATTTTCATAGCGTGACTCGAGTTCATTACGCGGCGTGTGTCAAAATTATTCTCCGACATCAATTTAATGAGGAATTTAAATTATATGTATTAAAACAAAGCTATTTATTTACTAGCACGTGTAGCTGTTAAGAAGTTAGACCTATTATTAGGCAAGGATGAGGTTAAATAAATTAAGAATATAACCGAAAACGACTTTTAAAATTTATTATACTTATAAAGATTTTTATTTAAGTAACAAACTACATATCCTACACATTTTATGAAAAAATTAAATCACTGTTTTGTGTTTATTTGTCACTAGCTGTGCCTGCGGCTCCGCTCATTATGTACTTTTTCGATAATCTTATGGGAACCCAAGATTTTTCCGGGATGAAAAGTATCCTATACCTATGTTAATTCAGGTAATAAGCTATGTTTTTACCATACTTCATCCGAATCTCTCCCTGTTTTTGCGTGAAAGAGTAACAAACATCGATCCATCCATCCAAACTTTCACATTTGTAATACTAGTTATGTAGATTGATTTATTGTTACATTTTCTCGTTAACAGTGTTATATTTACCCAATAACTTTCGTAGGATCGGAACAGTTAATTTAATTTTAAAATGGTCTATTTAATTTAAAGGTTAATTTGAATATCCACATTCCTAAGCTAATTTTTACCCGTTTTACTATCGGCTTCTTAGTAATTCAGTAGTATTTCTTGGAAGCAACATATAGTCGGATTTGGGTTCCTCTAGCTTACACGATACCTTCCTATTAAGGATCTTAGTTAAGGTGTTTTATAGACGAGCGAGAATGCTGTATAAATTATCTGAATTTGCATGGGCTTAAGGCGTAAAATTGCTGGAATACTGGAGGAAATTTCAAAGCAACTGTCATTTGCTAAACTACATTGAAGCATTTTATGCGTGAGTATATACTGACTATATGGTGCCTTTTTTATCGGTATGGCATAACCTGTCAATAGTATTTAGTAAGACTATGTGTGTAAGTTACATGGACAGTCTCTAAAATTATTAATACATGTACTGCATCTAGATGTGATTTGCTTTTAAGAATATAAAAAATGTAAGTAAGTATATAAAAAATATATTTCCTACCTCGATGAAATGTGCCCGATTCTCTTCCGGCAAGATGACACTAATTAACTCACTTTACCTACCGGTAACCTAGCAACCGTATGTTTATACCTCGTACCGGCGACAAAAAGCGAATTCATCGTAGGAAAAAAAATCCTGTATGCCCCACTGGAGAAAAATAGGACATTTCCACCTAACTTTATTTAATAAAAATGTTAGGAATTACTTATTATTTTATTATCCTATTCCAAATATAAGCATGTAATGAAAATATAAATTGATTAATTTTTATCTTCCTACCGCTTATAGTATGTCCAAGGGAGCGTGGCATGTTCTCGGATATTAGTCGATACCGGCCTCTAGTAGCGGACTAATCGCCTCAGGTCAGGCCGTGTAGGAGCCTAGACCACCGCGTTTATTATAATAAGCCATTATAAAGTTTATCCATCGCCCTTTATGCGGCTCACATTACATTAACGGAATTAATTTTATCTTATAAACTGAACATGCTCACTGGTAATTATTTCATTGGTAAATGCGCTCTATGAAATCTCCATTTAATTTTAGTTTATGGATATAATGGGTCAGTTTGAATAAGATTTTTTTGACGATGATTTTTAATGGTCTCAAAAATAGAAAGAGGTTATCAAGGATATTATGATATATTTGGTGATATTGATAATTATTTTTTGAAGATATCGGGACAAAATAAACAACGGATCATAACGAACGTTTTATCCACATAGTTTATTACCTTTGCATAAGAGTTTAGGCAGTTCAAATGAGTTAATTTAATGAGTTTTTTAAGCAATCCAATTATTTTTTATAAGAAGTGAGAATGATTATGCTTAACGCTAATTAATTTTAACAATGTTATAATGTGTGACTTACCTATTAGCGCTTGGACGTGGTAAGTGGGTATAATCTCATTTGCGGTAGACAGTTTGGCGGCGTTTTGTGTACTCTGAAACGAAAAAAAAAACTCATTTCAAACAATACATTGTTACACCAGAGTTGCATAACCTTTTAAAATATTTCAATGTCCAAGCAATTGCGACACTATCCCGATGACAATTATTCTATGATAACATTGCAAAATTACAACTGAATTAGTCGCATCGTGATCCGTGGCCGCAGATCCGATTCTAGAAATCGGTTCTTGAAATTAATTGCGTGATCTTTGAACTGTTGCCAAATGTTAACAAACTCTGTATTGTCATTGGATTAGGACGAACTGGTAACGTAATTAAATGGTTGAATCATGCGCGCTGAAATGTATTTTATTGCTTGTTAATAAATACTTTTATTCTGACAATAGATGAATGATTGTAAAAACAGTTATTTTCATAATATTATTGTATCTATGAAATAATAACTGATAATTTTGAAACTGGCTCGATGTTGTAATGTATATTTGTCGATCCATGTGTTACTGTAGCAGTCTCCCCGCCTTTAACGCCAATGGTCACGGCCTTGATTTTCGCTCGCCACAGATATTTGTATGGACCATACAAACATGTGTTCTGGCCTAGTTTATTGTGTTTATATAGTATATTTCTGACACAGGGTATAACAATCCTGAGTACTGTATAACTAAGTGGTGGGTGTGTAGTTTTTTCTTATTAACATATTTCTATTTCCTTGGTATCAGCAGTTTACGGGTCTGGGTTTTTACGAATGAAATATCGTCATTAGATTCGTTATAATTGAGAAAAAGCTATTTAAAATGAAATTTATCGATTGCGGTTATAATTTCCCACCACAAGTTTAATTATTTATCGGGGAATTTATCAGAAATCGCTTGTTTACAAAGGAGAATGGATGAGTAAGATGTTGTTTTTATAAATGAACTAGCGGCCCGCTCTGGCTTCGCACGGGTATAAAATATATAGCCTATGCCATTCACTGAAAAAATGATTATTTTAATCATTTCATCGATTCAGTAGTTTTGATCTATTCATAACTGCCCGTGGCCCGCACGCGTTAAATGTAATTATTTACGACATCACATTAGAAAACTCAGTTTTTTTTCTCCACTATTTAATGGATGTTACTATACATATAAACCTTCCTCTTCAATCACTTTATCTATTTAAAAACCGTATCAAAATCCGTTGCGTAGTTTTAAAGATTTAAGCATACATAGGGATATAGGGACAGAGAAAGCGACTTTGTTTTATACTATGTAGTGATTTAGTGAATATTTTCTCTAAGATTTATACAGTGCCTAGTTGACATGGTTCGCCATCGTGAATGAAGATTTTTCTATAAAATATGAAATGGTCTAAGATATGAAGCTATTAATTTCAGAAAAGAACAAGCTATAGGCATTTTTTTAATCCATTGCCTTTATCAGGGATTACGTAGCTTTCTCTTAGTGAAAGGACTTTAAAAATCGGTTCAGATGATTTGGCCATTTAAAGCAACAAATAAATTTTATATCTTTACAACATAAAGTATAGATAAATGTATTTTATTGTATTGTTGGTAAACCATTTAATAAAAAGTAAGAATTACGTCACAGTATGTTAAAACCACTTAATGTTACGATAAAGTTTTTCTTAACAGATAAGTTTATTAACTCGTAAATTAAACGGACACATTGCGAAATGTATGAGGACATATTGTTTTTTTATGCAATTTACTTAAAATCATAAAACTGAAAGCGATTAACGACCCTCGAACATAATCAGAAATAAAATTAGTTTTCAGGTAATAATGATTATAATCTTTATTTTAATTTAATACTGGTATTTAAAATACTATTTTTTTCTTTCTTTCTTGTTTCTATGAAATCGGTTTAATTCGCCAGTTTTTTAAATACCTAATAATATTTTTGAAATGAAGGTTTTTTTTTTTTTATGTTAGAAGTTGGCAAACAAGCATACGGCCCACTTGATGGTAAGTGGTTGCCGTAGCCTATGAGCGCTTGCAGCACCATTAGTAGGTGCCACTCACGAGTTGCCAACCTCGAGATATTAGTTCTTAAATCTCGTTCGCCCAGTAATTTCACTAGCGTACAATGCCCTTCAAACCGGAACACAGTAGTGCCTGAGCACTACTATTTGGCGGCAGAATATTGGACACTGCGGTGGTACCTACCTAGCCGGCCTCTTGCAACAAAAGACCTACCACCAGTGTGACTTTTCAAAAAGTTTTTCAACTATTTTTTTAAATGCGTATGCTATGATACCATCAGTGTTTGTGAAACATTTATGGATGTATAATTTTTGCGGGTTAGGGTCCGAGGTAGTCTCATATGAATTTTAGGGGATGTGATGATGAAAGTCTAAGATTTCTCATCCACATTTTTTTGCATCACAATACTTCGGTGGTTGTAGCTATTTACTTAGATTTTTTTATTACATGAACATTATGAGAATTTAAAACTCATAACAAAAACGCTATCTTTGACTGTATTTCTCAATAATCGTATACCAAAATTATGGTATTTTAAACTACATAAAACTTAAACCTTTGTGTAAATTTAAACTCTAGAATATATATATAATAGTTTACCAATGACTTTAGTTCGTACAATATCTGAGTTTCGTAATAAATGATGATACTCTTGCTTAACAAGATGGATTTTTCTAAATAACATGTGCATGAATGAGTTTCATTCTTGTATATCAAAACAAAGGTATAAACAATTTGCCGGCTCCATTAGCGGTTTTGATGATTGAAAAAGACGAAACCGTTCATCACACACAGACTACGCGAGTAATCAACTATAAAAAAAAATAAATAAATAAACGTTGCACACTCAACGGCCCCCATTAGGATAGTAATATCCTGTGTCGGGGTCCGGAAACATTCACAATGACAAGGACAAATACACCCAGACCGGAAAATATGCTTGCATGGTCAATACAAACATATTATCCTCCGAGCGGGAATCGAACCCGCGACCAGTGGCGTTTAAGGCAGGTTCGCTACCGCTGCGCCACAACGTCGTCGACTATATGAAAAAAATAATTTTATATTTTCAACAAAATTAAAATGTGATATTTTACGTTATGATTATAGGAGAACCATTGCTGTTAATACGGCACAAGATTTTAAATTAAAGAGAATATGTTAAGAATACGTCGGAATACGTACAATGTATTATTATTAAAGCTTAAAAATTTGGTTAAAAGAACACTTTGAGAACATGGTCTAGGTCATGAAAAATGTACCCAAGATAATGTATAGAATAATATAATGCTATAAATAAAATGTTTTCCATTCTAAGAGGTCATGTGTATCATGTGTTACATATCGTACACAATAGACGATGATTCTGATACAAAGCAATGGGAGCCGTGATTATTAATCGTCATTGAAGATTGATGTGACACTCTGATGTGTAATATACATTTATTGATGTAGGTTAAGGTTTCAGGGTGTGGTAAGACACCGATCCCTGTACAATAAAAAAACTAACGCAACATATAAAATTAATTAAAGCAACACTCACATTCATATTGAATACTTCAATCGTGAAAAATCTTTTTATCTAATATAATATCTAATAATCAGCAAGATAATTTTTTTTGAAAGTCGGAAAGTTTAAACTTCATTGAAAAAACCTATGCTTATAATATTTTGTATCTAAAAAGGAATCATCTACAATCATCTATATATATAAAAGGCTTTGTCTTGAATGACTAACGGATTAATGCACAGCCTAAGCCGCTGATCGTAAAAACCTGAAACTTGAAGGGTGTGTTCTATGCAAGACGTAGGCATCCGATAAGAAAGGATTTTCCAAAATTCTACCTCTAAGAGGGTGAAAAAGGGGGGCAAAGTTTGTATGGGAAAACGTGATGCCTTGGTCCAATCTACTTAAAATTTTGCATAAACCTTTTTTAATATAATTGACGGAAAACGTGTTTCTTATTTTAGTGAAATTCATCCCATAACGAGGCTAAAAAGGGGTAGAAAGTTATTAAGGCATCTATTGTTCCATTTTTAATAAATTATCAAGTAACGGTTTTCTCGATAATGTTAAGACATCGAGTTACGTAAGCAATAACCAAGGCCTTAAAAAAACGTGTGCTCGTTTATACAAAATATTATGGTTCTATACGGACAGTAGACGATATAGCCTACAATTATGACGGAATGAGTCGTATTAAAGTGATTTTTATATATTATGACCCTTATTCTAAATGAAATAAAGGTTAAGTTATATCGGTCGGTCGGTGGTCCGGTTGATATAATAATAATTAAGCCGTACCCATCTTGATTCAAATAGTAATTTTGTTGTAGTTTATTTTGGCCCAATTACGCCCGTGTTATTGTAATGTTCCAATTTGGGACCCGCTAAGATACTTAACAACTTCTTTGGTTTACAGCATATTATATATTAATAAAAGTATTCTTTTATTCCAAATTGTTTCATGACAATGTATGGTGGTACAATAAAAGCCCGCCTGGTTAGTTACCACCGTACGTTGGTGAAAAACTCTTGAAGTGTCTGCTCGTTACCCATGTTTCGAGCTCAGCCATCGTATAACCAGTTGTACCCTAAAAGACGGCAACGCACTGTACGCCCTCTGGTGTTGCAGATGTTCATGAGAGGCGGTAATCACTTTTTTATAAGAAACGTAACTTTTAGAGAACTGCCTATCTGCTTGGCACAGTTACGCTGCTCGGGCGGTTTTATAAAATAATGCTGTTAGATTTGTATAGATATTATAAGACTTGGGTTTAAATAAAGTTTGGCTATTTATATGTGTATGTATGGAATAGGTTGTAAATATGTACAGTACAACCTTTACTTTGTAAATTATTTTAAAACATGCCGTACACAAAAATAATTGGTAATTTTATTTCAATATATTTTACTGACGTAATTATATAACTGTCACAAGAAGACAAGTAAAAGTAGTCTTTAGATAAAAAAAAATTACAACCAAATGTAAAAGTCACAAGAATGTATATCATTCGAGGTAATTGCAGAAACTCCGGTAACATTTACGATCGTCGAAATGAGGAGAAGGGTCCTTATTGTGATTCGGGCCATTTGATTTTTTTTACTACATTCGAAAGCGGCTCCTTATGCAATGCACAACTCAAATTTATGGCGAGTTAGTTCTGTCGAACATTAAATGACTCGATAACAGCTCGGCTGAAATACAGAGCTAAAATATGAGCTTTGCTGTCTTTTATGTTGAATGTAAATATTTCAATATATGAAAATAGTGGACGGTTATTCGTTTCTCCACCGTCCAATTTTGTAAAATGTTTCGTACGTGATAGCGTTAAAGCTGACATTTGAATGAACTATTTAGTGTCGAGTCAGACTCAATGGTTTTTATAATGAGTAATAACATTTTCTAAGCCAAGGTTTAAAAGGACTTATAATATATCAAAATGTTTCAATTATTTTCGTTTTTTAAGTCTCGTTGTTGGGCTTGTTACTTTTCTTTGTTGACTGCATTGTGGCGTTTGCGGGTTTTATTCCCGCTCCGGCAGATGTTTGCATTGATCTTATAAATATTTGTTTCGGTCTGGGCGTTTGTCCTTGTGGGTCTCCCCACCGTGCCTCGGAGAGCACGTTAAGCTGTTGGTCCCTGTAGTTATCACATAAAATCTGATAATAGTCGTTTACTCTGATAAGTAAATTGCTCTTATCCAACGAGTTACTGGTTCGCCAGGGTTACGCATGTCAGATGGCAATCGCTGTAAAAACTAGTAACCTGTCAAATCCGGACAAGAGTAATAAGCAGACCCTGGGTAAAAACTCGTATAGTACCGGAAATAATGCTAGGAAGAAGAAGTTTCTTTGTTGGGCAGGATTATTACCTCTCTCGTTAGAGAAAAGAAGATCCTAAAAGCATAAATAATTATCTCTTCATAATATGATCAACATAGTTTTTGTGCTTAGAACTTATGCGGTTTTAATCGATAGCTATTTTTGTGTTTTTTAATAATTGTTACTTTGTAAAAATGTAAAATTATAACGTAAAAGTTGACTTCACAGTCTACTATTTCAAATCGAGTCCGATGTATTTAATGTTTTAAAGCCTTAGATTGTTTGTTGATAGATGTTTTAGGCCTTATATTATAATGTTTTAAATGTTTTCTTCTAAATTGTGTGTACGTAAATAAATTAATAGGTAAATAACGAGTCTTAAATACGTATGATAGACGAGACAAGTTCTTTGAATCTTTGGAAAATTACTGAGCATCATCGCGTTTCATGGAAAACATCGGTCATATTCGCGTCGTTTTTTCCCTATATGTCGCATAAGGAAGTTTATAGTGACTCGCCTCGGCGTTACTCTGACGTTTTTTAAACTGTTTACATTGAAGTTGCGCACTTGTAGCTGGCAGTATATTTAACTTAGTGGGATCACCCACGTCATCATTACGTATTGCTATAAAGATGAGAGGCAATATAAGAAGGATAATGAGAGGAAAAAGGAAGGGTAGAGGGGATTACGATGCAGCGCTTACACTTATAGAATAATCCGTAACAGTACGGTTTGCTATTTCACCCCGATAAAATATAAATTAAATATCATCAAACTAATAGCTATTTATATTATATATTTGCTCTTTTGTTTTTCAATTTAATAATTTTTGAATTACAGTCCTCCATGACCTGGTGGAGATTGCTATAATTTACACAAATGTGAGCATCGAAGATAAGCTTGTATGGTCAATTTAGTTATATTATATGCTTATTGAAATACACCATATTTGCTTTAAACCATTTTATTATTTATGCATAAAACCTTATTTAGGCAGGGATTGAAAATGTATTTAAAGTTACGTTAACGAAAAGTAACCAGAATTTCGCTAAGCTTAAGCTGATTGCCATGCTTAATCTTGTATATTTTTTTGAAGCTATAAATTGTCCTTTCATCAAGCTTTCTTTCAATTATATGCTTATATTTATAAAAACTTTGCTCTCTCACATACACAATAACATACCTTTCCCCACATAACCGCCTTAACAATAGTTTTGTTATAAATTATGACATTTATTTAAATGCATTTCTCAGTTTTATTATATTTATATGACCTCAGTTTTATATCTGTAGGTAAATGTAGGAAATAAGACATAAAAGTTATTGCTTAGTTCAAACAATTTCGTGACCACTTAATTTTAGCTCGTGAAAACTTGTGTCTGTGTTTAATGAGAGCAATGACGTGTTAATGCACCATTTGTGGCACACATACACACTGAACGAATCGGTTAAGGCTGCCGATTCAGATTTAATCCGCTGAGAATTAAAAAACTGTGTAGTATTATTTTATGAAAATAATTTAAGATGGGTTTTTTGCGATTCATTATTGAAGTGAAAATCTTTTAGTCGCGTTGAGCGATTTTTGATACGAAAACGTTGGGATTTGTATCACCAATGCTTCCCGTGAAAAGCTACGCCAGACTGGCGATGGACGTGCACATTGGACTCTAGATGCTTCTGGCCGTATTTCAATTTACAAACGAAATTTTGTTTATCGACACAAATCAATTATTTAAAAAAATAAAAATATAGGTATTTCTAGGTATAAAGCTTTCACTATTATTAGCTAGCAAGCCATGTCAATAGCATACAATATTATAAACAAAATATAAGAGCGAGTATCAAGTAAATTTGTAAAATATGCTACACATCAATAAGAATAATAAAAATATAATGTATACAATGTTTTAATAACATATCTCGATTTAATCGATTTACAACTGTCCGTGCTCGTGTAAATGTCATACATAAGAATATTGTAAATTATTTAAATATTCATATACTGATATACACCGATTGCATTAACGGGAACAAATCCAGAATAAGCGTCCCTATATGCGTAGGTCGTATAGAACTAATTATTTTCTTAAGGATTTTTTGGAGTTTCAAATGATGTTGGTCTAGTGGTCTTGACAGCGTTAGGAAAATTATGCAACGTTGATTTAAAAAAAGCAATGATATTATAAAGGATTGATATTTGTGTATAAAATAGTTACACTACAAGTAAAAAAACAAAACATTATAACTAATAGTGTATATATGACATAAATGATTTATATATTATAAAACTGTATGAAAATTGGGTTGATATTTTATGAAACTATTGCAAAACTCTTAACGATATCAACTAAATTGTAAATTCTATAGATGGTGGAGAAATAAGGGCTTAACTCACGATCTAGAATTTACTATGCGCATGAATAATTTGTTTCATTAGTGATTTGTGTATGATAAAGTGGCCACGTGGAATATGAAATTTGGTATTAGTATAATTTTTCGAATTGATATATGAATTATTACATCAATGGTATTATTATCAAAAACGCAAAAGCAGTTCTGCTCAGTTCTATATATTATTCTCATGATGACGATAAAATTTAAATTTTATATCGTATGCTCATATGCTGATAGATAAACTACAACAACATGGTGCGTCCCTCCAGGTTGCGGTTACCAAATTGACACCACATTTTCTAATCTATTATTATAAGATTTAATAATGCCCATAGCCGGGTGTGCTCACTGATCGGTGGGGAAAAGCAACTTAAGTTGTGGTCAGTCACTAGATGGGTGATCGCATAGTCGTATTTCAACTGAGCGTCTCCGTGTCGGCACGTAAAAAGTCGGTCCCGGCTGTTAACAATTTGATGACAGTTTATAAGTCAAGTCAGAGACCTACACGGGCGACCTGAACAACTCTGACACTAGGTTGGCCACTAACCACTCGATAAGAAGAAGAAGAAGATTTAAGGATTTTTCCTTCAAAACGTTACGTATTACTAGAATTGTAACAGAAAAAAATAAAACTCATTTTTCTTGATCGTAAGTAGAAAATGTCAGAGCAACAGCTTTCAGCGCAGCCTATCGTAAAGTGCATATATTCAAAACAAATTTTTTTTGGTATCACAATAAAAATACAATTTTTATTGTAAACCTGTATACACTGTAGTCTGACCTTAGTGCACTTAAGTGTTGGCGTGCATTAACATTGTCCTTGCACTTTGCTGAGCGCCGTAGTTGTTACGCCCTGTTGATACTCTATTTAGGGCAATCGTAATACATAATAATCGTCGTATTTTTTTCCGATAATAATAAATGTTGTTTAAAAATAAATTATATGTAAATAAAAACGATTAATTCAAGTGTTTTAAGTTTATTTTTGTTTTTATTACCTTAAGTAACAAAAACACGGCTTTCTTGATGAAAAACGGTAAACATAGCTTCTGCTCTCTAGTAACGCTAGAAGCAACTTGTAATTAGAAGTTAAAAGAAACCAAAGAGGAAGGGGACGAGGAAAATGTCAGCTGGGACAATGTCTCCCATTGGGTAAAGGTTATGTCTCCGGCGCAAACATTCTATTTGAAGGTAGTATTTCCTCGTTCAAGCCGTTCCATTAATGTCTAAAAGAAAACAAAGAGGAGGGAGAGAGGAAAATGTCAGCAGGGACAATGTCTCCCATTGGGTAAAGGTTATGTCTCCGGCGCAAACATTCTGTTTGAAGGTAGTATTTCCTCGTACGAGCCGTTCCTTTCATGTCAAGAACAGGAAGGCTCTGCCATTAAATTACTTAGATGAGGTCATAGGTATGTGAAGTTGAAGGGTTGCTATTATTATGCGTGTATACAATTTATATCGGCTAGGAGGTCAATAAATAAACTGTCTCGTGAACTTGCAAATATTCTCACGACAAATTTACATAGGAATGAAGTAATGTAAGGTCTCTTGTTAATAGCAAAGTTACCGTAGATTGTACGTTTGTATCCATTAAAGTAATTTTAGATATAAAAATAAAAGTATTTACAACATTGTATGAGCTGAGAGTTTTATACTTTAGCAAGCATTGCATTTAATTTATTACGGTTTGAGATCATTTACTTATATTATTGAACCTATATCACAAAACTGTAATAAAAATCTATATCACAAAACTGTAGCATATAGGCTAAAGCCCAAAGCACTTGGGAATCGTAAAGAAGCTTGGGAAGGATGGAAAAAAAAATATAGAATAAAAAGTTTTAAGTTTGACCCTCCAGCACCCCAACTAATCGAACGATATGCAAGAGTACAAAGACTGCTACTTCACATGGAATGAGCCAGACCACACAAAATACATACAATAGCATTTTTTTAATTCCATGATGGTTGGCAAACAAGCATAATTATGGTCTGGCTGATGGTAAGTAGTTACCGCAATCTATGAACGCTTGCGATTCTTGAATCACATGCGCTTTGCCAACCCAAGTAACAGGAGAGATAGGATGGGTGGTGCGAGTAGCATGGCTCGACTACCGTAAGTAATATATACTATTTTGAAGAAAAATAGGTTAAAAGATAATTTAATGTATAACATAATATACATACAACAGTACACATAAGGTAAGACTAGTCATATACAAGAAGCTTAAGCAATATAAATTATATTACTATATAATATTTTATTATATACGTAAAATTATATCTCTTAATGTTCACATAAATCAAAGAAACTGTAATAGCTGTAAACCGTATGTTTTGCGATTAATTAAGACTTAATTGGTATATCATCACCATCAACAAAAACCTTAATTAAGGTAATCAGTAATTAAGGGCTTAAATTATCTTTAGATAAATCGTTTCAACACTAAAATGCTTTGGGACTATATTTCTCAAGATACTGGTTAATTAAGCACACTCATTTCTGTTCTTCTCTTAGTCACTATATGAATCATCCTACTAGTCCTACTAATATCATAAACGTGAAAGTTTGTATATTTGTAACTAAATCACCCAAAAATTTGGACTTGATTTGGATGATATTTGACACAGATATAGATTGTTACCAGGCTAAAGCCATGGGATACTTTTTATCCCGGAAAAATTATAGATGTAATAATTTAAAATCCCGGAAAAATTACTGTGGGATTATTATTAATGGCGTCGGGATGTGACGATCCCATCGCCCGCTGTTGGGATAACCTCTGTCACAACAGAGATTATTCCACCAGTGCAATCAGTCACACTGGTGGTAGGTCTTTTGTTGCAAGAGGCCGGCTAGGTAGGTACCACCGCAGTGTCCAATATTCTGCCGTCAAATAGTAGTGCTTAGGCACTACTGTGTTCCGGTCTGAAGGGCACTGTACGCTAGTGAAATTACTGGGCGAACGAGATTTAAGAACTAATATCTCGAGGTTGGCAAGGCGTGAGTGGCACCTACTAATGGTGCTGCAAGCGCTCATAGGCTGCGGCAGCCACTTACCATCAAGTGGGCCGTGTGCTTGTTTGCCAACTTCTAACATAAAAAAAAAAATCAAAACACCTACTGCAGAGCGTATCTACTTAGAATTATGTTTGAATGTTTGTTACTCATTCACGCGTCAAAGGACTTAACGGATAGGAATGAAATTCTTATTCTATACCTTGAGGGTTATTTAATAAAAGTAGATATAGATGTTGCATTATATCTACAAATCAAATTTGAAGCCAATTCGAAGTTTGCCGCGGACGAAGTCGCGGGCAGATGCTAGTAATATAATAATTTCAATTATGTATATGTTATTGGATTAAGGAAATGATAAAATTATTTAATATTCCTAATTCAATAAACAAAATAATTAAATCTTAATTCACTAATCTGTCTTATCAGAAAAATATTTAAATAATAAACAAGACGGGTTTTTTTTTTTTAGATTTTGTTATTTTCCTATTTTAAGCTCTTTTATATGTTTTGTATAATTTTTGTGTATAATGTTAATTTTAAAATAGTGGAATACATTTTTGCTATATTTTGATGAACTCAATATATATAATGTCTATGTGTATTTCCGGGCCCCCTTTTTATTATTATTCTAATGGGGTGCGCTGACCGAGTAATGTTATTTACTCATTCTATTAGAGAGTAACTAAACTATCATGCCACAGCTTCATATATATAATTCTTCTTTGACGACGTTGTGGCGCAGCGGTAGCGAACCTGCCTTAAACGCCACAGGTCGCGGGTTCGATTCCCGCTCGGAGCATAATATGTTTGTATTGTCCATGCAAGCATATTTTCCGGTCTGGGTGTATCTGTCCTTGTCATTGCGAATGTTTCCGGACCCCCGACACAGAATATTACTATCCTAATGGGGGCCGTTGAGTGTGCAGAGTTTATTTATTTATTTATTTATTCTTTCCGTGTATATGTGACTGAACTTCTCCTTAGCGGTTGGACCGATTTTGATGATTTTTTTGTGTGTTCCGATTGATACGAGAATATTCTAACTCAACAATTGGATCCAGTAGTGGGCGCTGCTATGTTCTCGGTCCTAATTTTTTTTTCGGGTAGGAAATTCGTTTTATCATGTTAAGACCTGTTCAATATTCCTAAGAGGTTGATAGTACAAAAATAATCTTAATAATAAACCTATTATCATATACATATCCGTCCGTTACATAACGTCGGTTTTTAAAGAGTACGCATATTTCGACTCATCACCGCTTTAGTCACAAACTGGTTAAGCTTCCTACGTTCGCAGGATGTTGCTCCATTTTCGCGATTCATTAGCTTAATGGCTTTAGCCCGGCGATCATTTTTATTGCGAAACCTCGATCTCAGAAATCGATTTTAATGAACATGAGTTAAGAAGCCGAGAGAGTGACGCTTTTTTTTTTTTAATTTCGTTGATAACAATATCAATATAAAATGAGAGCGTCTACGTGCGTTATCTGCAATGCAATTAAAAAAGATTTAATTTAAATTACCTCTGTTATTGACTCACGTAAATAAAGCAGCGTGCTTAAGTGATTGTAATATTTTGTGAAGAATTGTACAGTGTTTTTATAGTAATAAATTAAGAGTAGGGTAGCAATAAATTACTTTAATATAAAAACATAATTAAATGAAGAGTTTTAGCTACTTTAAACAAAAGGTACAAACAGGCATAACCTACGGAAAGAAAGGAGGATAAATTAATATAGAAAAGAAGAAAAATAATCCTACTACAAATACAAAATTTATTTTTATTAATAACTAGCTTTTGTCACCGATTTTAATTTTTATGTTGATTTTAATCCCCCATTTCACCTCTTTCTCATTTTGTTTTTGCGACAAAATGCCTATTTGTGCACGATCTCCATGGAGCTATCTATATCTATGTTAAAATTCATCATAATTTGTGGTTTAGGCGTCAAAGCGACACAATGAAACTTACTTTACCTACTTATAATATTAGTCAGGATATGCTATTTTAAATTGTGTGTGATAGAAATAGTTCTCAAGATTCTAATAAAATTCGCATTACATATTAATAATATATTCTTCGACAGCGTTTGTCTTATCTTTTATATATTAAAACATATTTTATAATGAGCTCACAACAGATATAATGTTCGAACTTTATTACTAACACATTATATTAACATATGAACGACCGTAAAATTATGGTACATTTGTTTAGTTAATATTCAAATAGCTACACTAATAACGAGACACTGCTATTTAATATATTAATCTTAAATTGTTAAACATAATGTTTCAAACGATCCGCCGTTATAATTACTTCAATGAAAAAACATCTTTAAGTAACATTATTAAAATTCAAAATCGTTTGTTCTAGTTGAAAAAAAATTCGTGCCTACGGTAGCCGAAATCAAGGGTCAGGGAGATCAAACGTGATCGAAAACTGATATTAGTGATAGTAACAAGAGTGACGCATGCGTGAATGAGATATTAGTATGAGGCAAGGAATCGACTAGTGGTGAAATAGATATCAGAGATTATAGATGAGTATCACATGCCTATTACGTTAGTACATATACATTGGGTTATCATTATATCTTTGTTAGGTTGCATGTTGATTGGTTGACAGGTTTCACTTCTTCTTCTTCTTATCGAGTAGTTAGTGACCAACCTAGTGTCAGATTTGATCAGGTCGCCCGTAGGCCTCTGACTTTTCAACTATTGTCAAATTGATAACAACGGGGACCGAGTTTTTACGTGCTCTCCGAAGCACAGAGACTCTCAGTTGAAACTAACAGTATGCATATAGATCACCCATCTAGTGACTGATCGCGCCTAAAGTTGTTTAACCCACCGATAGTTTGCCTATCAGTGGATGCACTCAGCTACGATCGTCTCATAGGTTTCACTAAACAAGAATAAACTTTTATATCAAGTGTCTGTATTATTTGCGCGCTTACAACTTACACACGAAAGTAAAACTGAATCGTAAAATATTTATGATCGTAAGAAGTTATATTCAACAAAATTATAAAACGATGAAAAATTATGCCATAATAATTTCAAAAACCGGAAAATGAATTTGCGGACAAAAACATTTTAACAGCCATATCATTGTCCGCGGAAAAAAGACGACAATGACAATGAAAAATTTTGATGAACCCCTTTACTCAGGTTGCGATATATTTCGCGCTTAATTGGGTGCCCAAATGAGTCGAGTACCTTAAATTAAACAGGGTCGGTGACATCAAAGAGGTTGCGTTATTTATTGTGTGCTACAGAACTGAAAACAACGCAGAAGTGAAACAACATAATATATATGTCAATAAAAATAAATGTCAAGCAATATAGGGCTTTAAAATATAAGATTGAATTTTTACCGTTGTATTAATAGTCATGAAAGCGATTACCTTAGAATCACATGGCTTGTGTCTAAGCCATTTAACGGATCTATGTATATTTATCAAATAAAATAACTTTGTAAAATGTACACGTAGAAAATAAATTTATATTCAAAACAAATAAAAAAGGTTGATTTATTCATAAGTGTGTTTTGAAGTCCCACACTTTTATGCCAAAAGTCCGATATCATTTTTAACATAGTCCATATTCTATGATAGAAGCTTTATAATTAAACAGATTAGAGTGGACGTTGTCGCGAAGATAATTTTAATGGCCGCTACACGTTACATCGAGTGTAAGAAGATTCACGGTTGATGTGCTTCGATTTTAGGCTTTCACTTGTGTGTAGAAAGTGCTTAAAAGTGCAAAAGATAAATCACTTCATACACTATCTCGTGGACTGCGGCACTGCGGTACTGCTTTTAAGTGTTTTATCAGAAGTGATTAATATTAAGTGCTGTTATTATTTAATGATAAGTTTTTAATTAGAGCCTGCGAATTAGAGCCTGCGATTTTGAATTTTGCAAGTATAAATGGTAAACAAAATGGACATTAATTTTTAAATGTTTGTCAAGATAAACAATATTCATGGTTGATTATATTAACAAGATTAGATAGGCTGTTCTTGTTCTTTTAGCCTAGAAGAATACATTAAAGCTAGATTTAATTTTACGTACATATCAAGTTTTTTTATCTAAACCAGGAATAGTACGACAATTTGTTTGTAAAAAAGCGCTAATCTTATTATTATATATTATATATTGATCAGATATTAAATGATAATATACAAAATAATTTATATATATTTACATAATGGGTTCGCACTTCGACCTTCTGACGAATTGTTGATAAGTACGCAGTTATAGGGAAGCGGCGACTCGTGATCTCTGGGCCTTGTCTAATCCTATTTAACGCGGTTTGAACCGCAGGCAAAAGCTCATCTATTCGTATATGTATAAATACAAATAAATAGAGCTGAGGCCTCTGATTTTAATGATAAAATAACATCTTTTTATTGAATGAATATGAAAGTATTATCGTTTTATACCTTCCGTCTGTTTATTTGATAGATGACAGATTTGACTGATACCAGATGTTATAGGGAATAAGTTGAGCTACTTGTCTATTCATAAAAAGGAATTGCAGTTCCATGTAGTAAAAAAAAACTTGAGACATGGCAAGGGACAGTCGGATGAAACGAAGTTCCTTTAGAATAATTAGTGAAGGAATTGTAATAAAATTGTATTAAGTAATAAAAATAAATAATTTAATTATTAAAAACTAATTAATTTTTTATTGTAATAATCGTCGCGATACCACACTGTTCAATGCGAAATAGAAAGACGAAACGAAAATAACTGCCTTGCTTTGTATGAGAGAGAGAGAGAAAGAGAGAAACAGACAGAGAAACACGCGCACGCTGGACGGCTTACAACTATAGCAAAAAGTGTCGTTACAACTTTTGGTCTTAATTTTTTCCGTCTGGCCTTATTTCGCAAACAAGCGCGTAAAACCGCGGGTACAGTTTTATTAAACAGTACGCTGATAGACTTTTGAGAATTGTGCGTTTTTCAACATACATACTTACATTTTAATTAAGGACGAAAAGTGTTCAATAAATGTCATTCTAAATGTTTTAAGCTAATTGAATCTCTATAGGGTATTACCATATTCGTAGTGTGTGTATATTTTATCCATTAACATTCAGACAAAGTATTAAAAATTGTAAGTATATTATTTATCAGTTCGCTCAAACAGTTTTTAGGGTTCCGACCCAAAGGTTGGTAACCGAATTATATTGATATGTTTCCAGTGCCCTTCCGTCTGCGGGTTGTATTAGTATTGTTATTACAAAACTAACTACTAATTCTGTTGCCGCTAAAATAACAAATACTAAAAACAAAAAAACACTTTAAAATAAGCGGTTCCCCATACAAGAAGAAAAGTATGATATTTTTGGTGTATCTCATGAAATGCAATTGATAGAGTTGGAATTACCTGAGATTGTATACCTAGTTCTGTGTCTAATTTTGAAAAATTAAAAGGCTACAAGAAACTTTATATTTTTATTTTACGGAATAGAATCCTTATGTACGAGTCACACTTGGCCGGTTTTTAATTACCGATAAAGATTGACTTTGGCGATATTTCATTTAGTTGCTACCGTGTTGCGTAGCGTCAAGAGTCATGATAGATTGTCGATTTTTTCATCAATGTCGTATTAATTAGTGTGTAATAACTGTAAGTTTAAATGTAAATAGCGTAATTACATATACAGTACATATGTACGTTTTATGTTTAAGAATATTTTTATAATAAATCAAAAATGATTTATATTATAAATGTAATATACTTAGTTAAATAGGACTTTACTTATAATAAATAAACGCTATTAACCACTATACATCAACGGCCCCCGTTATGATAGTTGCATCTTGTGTCGGGGGCCAGAGACATACACAATAAGGACAAACACACCCAGACGAGTTGCGGATACATGCCTGTAAGATCAATACATATTTAAATCTTCGTTAGAACTAAGTCTAATTAAATAGAGATGCCATTCGAAGTTTTAATTTAAATCTACTACTTAGCTACAAAATGGCGCCTTAAACTAAACTCGTGTAGTCAAAAGTGCGTGGTATAGCCACTAAAAAGCCACTTTTAAAAGCCTTTTTACATGGTATTAATTTTAAGAAGTAAATGACACGAAGAAATTCACGAGCAATCCAACTAAAGCTCCGTGTGAATTGACAGCTGATTTGATGAGTCCAAGGTATTACAATAGTCACATGCTAAATAGCGTTTTGAACTTTATGTCAAGAGACATAAGATAAAAAATATGCCTTGGAACTTTTAATAACAGGTCTTACGAGAACATCTTAAGTGCGTGATCCGTGAGAATTAATTTCGATGGCTTCGTAACACCCGATCTGTGACAACGATGTGAAAAAAAATATCCATACTAATATAGTAATAATGAAACATTGTTGTTGTCTTTTTGTTTATAAAAAAAATCATGGCATAGTAGTTGAAATAAATTTACATAATATTTTTAATTAAGTGGCTTGTATCTTTAGTTAAATATCGCTATTTAATCCGAAAACTTATGAAATATAATTTAAAAATAAAGATGGTTTTTACCAATAATTAAAAATATTAAGGATAAAATTAAAGACAAAGTCACGTCTTAAATTTAGTTAATAATATATTTTTTATTTATGTGGCGATTGGATAATTTATTACAAATAACAATTATTAGTTCCGGCGCCTCGAGTGTCGCATTAATTGCTTTAGAGATTAGAAATGTTTCTATTTTTAATAGCACAACTTGATTAGTCAATAATTACATAATAATTATGACGAAAATCATCTTCAAATAACTAGTATTAATTAATCCAATTCTAAAATATTATAACATGTGAGATTTTGATTCAATTTTGCGCCAAAAAATTCGCGATACAACGTGTTGCGACATAAATTGTTAATATTTATATTTTTAACAATATGTCATCACTTCTCCAGTATCTGATAAACTCAACAATTAATAAACATTTGGGTGTATAATTTGTAAAAGTTTTTGTAAATTTTGGGCGATAATCGTTAAATATTAGGCAAAAAGTAAAGCCGAATCCTTTGTTGCCAAGACAAGTTTCTATGTCTTTTTGTAGTTATATTTAACGGGAAATAAGGCGTCGTAAATTTGCATTTCCGTTCTAAGCTTGATTGAATACAGAAAAGCTTCATTTCAAACGGTATCGAAACCTATACGGTGGATTTATAGGTAAACCGCAATACATTCATGGTTTTGTTAAAGTTGTTTCTCATAGGTTCGTATATCTCATATATACGCGTACAATAATCTTCTTTCCAGCATTATTCCCTATATTTACCCAGGATTCGGATATGACTGTTTACTAGTCTAAAGACGTCAAAAGTTGCTGCACGAACGAAACATATATAGATAATTTATAGATTTATTTAAATTTTAATTTAAGGTGGCCTTTATTATACTGTGGCAAGGTGAAAATAATTGTACTTATAATAATTATTTTGTAATTGTATGCCATTAAATTTAAAAGCAATTTTCTTTTTAAGTAAAACATTTAAATTAAAAAAGAATATAAGTCAATAAATCACGCCATTTTAGTAAACATAAATAAATATACTATACAGAGAATAAAACACTTAATTAGTATAAAGACTTACGATCGAAAAATCGCTTAAATTGAGTTATTGAGAAAAATTTTTATCACTCATAAATTACTACGATATGTTTTTAATAATCGCTATAAACAGCCTGGTGATAGTATTGACTCGGTTTTAATGATCTAGTAAATTAGCGTGTGTTTATTATCTGTGATATACTGCAGGCATACATTAATAATGATTTATTCTGTGGATGGCTGATGGGTCGCTGTTGTGCTGCAGCGAAACTGCTGTATACGCTGATTGTCGCTGTCGCATGAGCGAGATGTTTAAAACATATTTTGTTTGGAGACATAACTCAGGGTGGTTCTGCTTATATTTGTGTCTCACTGAATCATAGATTTACTATATAATATTGAAAAGCCCTCCCATACAAACAAAATGAGAAAATCACCCTGCTCGTTCAATTCAACGCTTTGATTGTGCACAACATAACCGTGAAGTTATCGTATTACTCCGTTTCGTTGGTGCTTAATTTACGTAAGGACACCAGCGAGTCCTTGACATTTCGCCTGTATAGAAGGGACTGCCCGTCCATAGTATATGGTAAATCTTTGATATAAGTTCGCTAATGGCTGAAGAATGTATTGCATATCTTCATTGATATTTATTAATTTATTGATTGGATAAGTTGTATAGTATGTACATATGTTAGGTACATAAAGAATAAATTCACCAGATAGAAAATGATGAATACCTGTAATAGTAATTACCAATCGAAAAACGTCTGTCTGTGAAACCTTAGCTGATATATAATATAAGCATTTTCAATGAGCGTGTAATCAAATTTTATAACTGCCTCATTATTAAAATAACCACAATCGGGAACTAAATCCCTCTTGAAGCCTTACCTTGCATTACAAAAACATTCCTATAGCGTAATCCGATATGTAGCAAAAACTATTCGCGGGTGGTCGGCTGTCTTCCCGTAATTAACTTGGAAATTTATGACGAACGTGAAAACGCCCTGGATGTTTAAATTGCCTGTACTATTTAAATGGGTACGGTTTTTGTTGCATTTGAATACAGTTAGAATCAGACCGCTAGACATCTGACATACATAATTTAAGTTTTCCGGTCCTTTATTATTAATTAATTTCATTAAATCGATGTGTTGATATTTAATAAAATAATCGGATGTAATAAAAAATGACATTTATAATTGAAATAGTTGTATTTTTTTTGCCTTGTGCTACTGCAAGTTGTGTATTCGTTTGATATATTAATATACTAGCATGTGCTCGTGGCTTCGCCTGCGTGAGTATCGTTTTGCTTTCATCGCCTGTTCCCTATTTGTATGACCCTTGAGGGTAAAACATTAAACATTCAAACTTAGAATGTCATATTTATTTATATTGAATCAACAGCCTAAAAATGAGTTTCAAGCTTTTAGCTCTAAGAATGACGATAGTTCCATACAACTTTTCATCCGCCTTTCAACCTCTTGCAACCTTTTTTTAGCATTAAAATTTAGCCTGTGCCTTTTCTCAGGCTCTAGAATATCCGTGTACCAAATTTCAATTAAATCTAGTAGTTTTTTTGCATTTATAATATTAGTATTGGACTTTTTAACATACATATTTTAAATCATGAAATTATGGAGCGATTGCTACAAAACCATCTAATAATTTATTTATAGGCTATTTCCTATGGTTATAGTTCTCTGATATGGTTATTTGTACCGTCGCTATGTCTTAGTGGCCATAACTGTAAATATGACCACGCCTCTACGACTTGTCTCCAGAGAAACCGAGTGCGTGCCTTAGCGAGCGGATACACTAACAAAAAATATTTATAAACCAACAATAATTTGATATTAAGGCTGACTTGATTTTTATTAATAGCTAGCTTGTGCTGACAGCTTCGCCCGCGTGAATAACTATTTTAATTCAAACTTTGAACCCCTCTTTCACCCCTCAGAGGTGATATTTTAGAAAACTTTAAAACTCATCTTTTTTATTTTTAATAGTTCACCTAAAAACAGCGCAAACTTTCATGTATCTAGGTTCTAAAATGATGGACTTGCATAAAAACTTTCAACCCCCTTTTAATCGCATTAGAGGTTGAATTTCGAATCTTTCCTTAGTGCTCGTTTTCGTTTTAAAAACAACACCTATAAAAATAGCTTTTTAGGTCCGAGGGTTTAGGCTTGGCTTTGATTTGTCAGAGAGTCAGGTCTTCTCCTTTTATATATATAGATTATAGAAATAAATTGTCTGTTTATTTGTCTCCTATGTAATAATACTCCTAACCTACCTTTCAACACAATGTATGACAACAGCGCAATTAGTTTTTATGATTAAAAACCTTTTTCTATATCTTCTCCGTTGTTGTTTATCATATAACCGCGAATTGATATGGCCCCATCCCAAATCTAAGATTAACCCTTATTTTGAAATCGGTTACATATAAAAACTACTTTTTATGTTGGTATCGGATTTATTACAAAAAAATCACAGAAGCCAGAAAAAACGTTAAAAAAATGAAGTACTGTGTAGACACAGCCTTGAAATCTGGACAAGAAAGCCGATCAGCCGTCATCCAGTTATGGAGTGAACTATAAAATATTATTAAAACAAAAACATGTTCTCGTTTCACTTACACGCCTTCTACAGCACAAACCATTAGAAATGTTGTATTGTTGGGAAATCCTTTTAGAGTTACAGTTTTTATTAATCAGCAGTCTGTTAATAAAGTTTTTAAATAAACACAAATACAGTTGAAAAATGTAGTCTTGATATTTTAAGAGTTTAACTTAGCTATAAAAATAAACGAATTTTAATTTTATATATTTTTTAAACAAACACTAATAGAGTTGAAAAATGTAGTCTTAATACTTTAAGTTACGTTATAAAAATTACAGTTAAGAGTTTAACTTAACTATAAAAATACACAAATTTATTTGAGAATGTTATGTTTTAATAATTCTTCAGATTGACCAACGATTTAAAATACCAGAATAATAGTTTCAGTAACAGCATTGTAAAATGGTGTAATAAAAATAACTCAACGTAATGTATAGCATGTAATTACTTTCAAGCAACAAATTCCAATTATCAAATTTAATTAGAATCTGATAGCAATCGACGGTGTCTTATCAGGTGTTCGGTCACAAATCATAAATTGTTCTCGAACAAGGCCACCTAAATAACTATCGAGATGCGTGCATTACACAGTTATCGATTATGAAACACAGTGATCAGATAATACATAACTGTGTATCGAAAGCGAAGACGACCTTACTCCTGACACGCGTCACTAGATTCTATGCTAACGGTATACGATAAGCGTTCCTCGACATTGAATGACAAATGTCGGTGAAAGAAAAAAGTATAACACATTAACTCGTTTTCCAACTACAAACTCTGTGATGGCATTTGTATATCGCCAGTCATGGACCATCACACAGTGTCATCCAGTGAGCTGTACCACGATACCGAGAAATGCTTCAATTGTTTTTGTACATGATGTATTGTGACATATCTTCCATACATAGCATATTTGTATGTGTATGTTTGAAATGATTTTTTTTATTATTTAAAACAGTTCGCCATAGTTTCGTATAAGCGATAAGAGTAATTGTAAGTTTCTTAAGCTATTGAAAGAACGTTTTTTCATAATACGTTTATAGTATACGCTATTGTCGCTACACAAACCTTATATTGCAAAACGGATGAAATTGTAATTAATAAAGAATGTTGCAATGTCTTAAGATCAGTAATGCTGAAATGTTTGAGTCATCGCAGCGAGGTGAAGGCTCTATCCCTTGACCGCTCCCTCTAACCTTGCTTTCGACATGATCATATGATAACGAGGATTGAATCGATGCCATTGAACATGATTGAAGAAACGTTTCACGACGACCCCCGCCTGTGACTCACAACTGATCTCATTAATTGCAATCACCGTTCCTAGGTTTCTTTTCAAAGGCTCTATTATAAAGTTCTGTGCAATTTTTATTACATAATTTAGCATTAATAGTTAAAACTATTTCGATCAATATACAGACAGAGACGATGCATCGATTAAAGTTAGGAGTCCTAAGCACGTCCTACAAGATTCTGACGATAAGATCATATAACAGATACACAAAACATAGACGCACACAACAACATCTTGGCCGGTGCTTCGGCGACTCTAGAAGCTCTTCCTCCATTCCTGATGATGTCCGTGGTTCAGCCTCGCAGGACGCACCATTAGGACGGAATACTTTTAGGTTAACGCTGTCAAAGCCACTAGGAAAAACAAAAAGGAGGCGCTTGATCGAGAAAGTACTACCCTTATACAGGCTATAACAGTAGCAGTATTCTTACTATTGCACTTTGTTCGATTAGGTTAGTAGTGTGTATTTCCTTGTCCTCTTCGCCCAATTTCATGTATAATTTCAAGCCACATCTAACATACGTTACGACAACTATTTTCTATCTAGTAGGCAGTATGATTGTTTACTATTGAAAGTAGTAAAAAAACCGCATATATTAAACTTTGCATACGTCAGTCATAAAATCCGGCCTTGATGCTTCAAATTGAATACCGCTACAGATTAATAACGAAAACGTGTATATAATTCATTTAGAATGCAGTAACTAGATTTTACATGAAATACCTTTATCAATTGCTCTTTAAATGTCAAGTAATTAGTCTCAATTTGGTCATCAAATTATAGATGATACATCAACAAAGATACGATTAAAATCCATTAAAATCGAATGCATGAACATAACCTCGCTCTTTGCATCAATGCTCGTCAAAGTTGACACAATCGAAGACGCGATCGATGTACGTATCGAATCGAAAGTAATAATCGATATTACAATACATGTCTTTGAAGGTCAATTACGTCCTTAAGGGATTGAGGTTAATGGCTGTCCTTGTATGATCGATATCGAATCGATCCATTAGGATAATTCGATTCTATACCAACGGATGATTAAAATGAAGATGTTTTATCTATGGATCTAAGACGCTTTGTTACGTGTATTTGTCCGTAAGGCTTTAGATAAAACAAAGTACGATCGGATGAGCAGCTGCTTTGCGCACGCGCAGCTGATTGTATCGCGATCGCTCGGGGGGCGTTACGAAAACCACTTACCCATCGGATACCATCGCAGCGCCGAATATTATTTTGACTGATCTCAAATTATGTATCATAAGTCATATTTTATTATTTGAAAGCATGCTAAGCATTTAGTTATTATATTATATATTATAGATATTTTTTTAATATACAAGGAAAGTTTTCATGTCATTACTGCTATTCTTATTGCATATCAAAATAAGTTTGTACCGCGTGTTAGGAATGGTTAATAGTGTCGTCTTTTCTACCACTGAACTGTTAACTTTTGTTACATTTCTATGTATATTATGAAACACAATATATTTGCCTATCTGCGTGACTGCGTTTATGCTCTTACAACGTGATTTATAGGTTTATTTAAGGCTGTTATCTCGCTCAAAGATAGAATACATTTTTACATAAACTGACGTATATAACAAGCTTTGAAGGCGTTTATAAGCAGGAATAGTACGATTCGGGGCTGTTCTCTAATGACTGCATTCACTGGTTCTTATAATTAAGGTACCCAACCAAAACTATACTTTATTAATTAAACAAAACTAAACAATAATTCTATAGTTCATGCGAGCGGAGCCGCGATCTCAGCTAGTATAATACATGTATAGTTCTTTTACAAAACGTTTGAGTTTTGACATTAACATCTCAACTCGAAGCAATAATCATGTCGGAAAACTGTACGTTTATTCAAACAAAAGAACCTGTAAAAGTGACAAGAGTGATCCTAATAGCTAATAAATTACTTTGAGTGTAGGATATTTAGTGTTATTATCTGGCTTAGAATATTTAGTGATTGACAAGAGACGGACAATGCGGACATGTACATACTTGTAAGCTAGTTCTAATAATCGTAAATTATAAGTTTCCTTTGACGTCATAGTCGACTAAATTCATAAAATAACAGTATTTTTGACGAACACAGTGTGTGTTATAGGAAAGTATTTTTATGAAAATTGCCCAAGTTTTTTTTTTTTATTTCATGACGGTTGGCAAACAAGCATAAGTTCCTCCTGATGGTAAGCAGAAAACGCAACCTTTAAACGCTTGCGATACTTGTAGTATCACATGCTGTTGCCAACCCAAGGAACAAGAAGGAAGGGATGAGAAGGGGAAAAAGGAAGGAAATAGAAGGGTGGGAGATTGGGCCTCCGGTGCTCTCACTCATCGCACGAAACGCAACAGTACCTGTTGATACTGTTACTTTTCTGTGAGAGGGTAGTACTTCCCTGGTCAAACCAGCCCATTTGTGCTGGGAGGAATATGGCTCTACTACAATACACATGTTTCTGTGTTGTTCTACAAGCTAATGATAACGTAATGGCTAGTGTGACCCATACTTATACTGACCATAATTGGAACTACTTATTTTTTTATAGTCTATGAAAAAAAGTTACTATCGCGATGAAGACGAATCTAAACGCAACACATTTATTCAAATACACTAAATCGCAGAGCGTTCCAAAGACATACATAAAAGACAAAATACATTAACCTTAGGTGACGGATTCAAATACAGGCTAGCATTTCGTATATCATTGAAGAAATTCTGAGACGACGTAAACTGAGATGACGTAATACGTGCAGCATGGACTAATCTAGTAATCCTTCTTTGTTTATAGAAAACTTTTTTAAACCTCAATAGCTTAACAGTAGAAGGATCGACATTGCTCAGTTAATGCGAGCGTTGCGGCTTCGATCCCGTCTCC
This sequence comes from Hestina assimilis, assembly GCA_023373885.1. Lineage (NCBI taxonomy): Eukaryota > Metazoa > Arthropoda > Insecta > Lepidoptera > Nymphalidae > Hestina > Hestina assimilis. Next base: position 10,363,025 of record CM041754.1, read on the forward strand.
TTTATGCAATTATCGTACCCACACCTAGCGAAACCTACTAGCTTATTCCGAGGGGCAATAGAAATATTAGTAATGCCTTGATACTCGCACAAAGAAACACACAAAAACATAACCCACTTTCTGCGACAGTCGGATAAAAGAACTCAAAACATTATCTAAAATTGGTGTAGCCGTAATAATTCTATTCGCTAATAAATGGTTACATAAAAACTAAAGTTAAGTTATCAGACGTCGTATTTATCGTTTATCTAAATCACTCGGGTATCACGACCGTATTAAGCAAGTGAAGCTACTTACAATAAAGTTTAAATGTAAAAGATATAATCTCTACCAATCTTAGTATGCTGTATCTGATGGTGCTCACTGCAACTCATTTGTTTTCGATACCCTTACGTAACAGCGATTGTAAAATCACATTCCTATTCTACTAGACGGACCTGCATATCAATTTAGTATACGTATTGACAAATCACTACAGAAAAGTCACGAAACGTTTGGAGGTTGAACCTTAAAAAACGCCCATATGTTTTACAAAGGTAGGTAGTGTCTAACATAATATAGATGAGTATAACGACCGTTGCTGCGTGTTGGTAGCGAGCCTGTTTTAAGATACGACGGTCGCGGGTTCGGTTTCCGTTCAGAGCAGATGTTTGCTTCAAATATCAAAGCACGTTAACCTGTCCGTCCCGGTCGTTAAGTTGTTGCTGATAATAACCGTTAACTCTTGATAGGTGATTGGCTTTTATCCAATGAGATTCTGGTTCACCCTTTGCGGAGGTCAGGTGGCAATCGCTCTGTGTAAAAACTAGTAACCCGTCAAATTAGGATAAGAGTATAAGCAGACCCTGGTAACGGCAAATAATGTTACGAAGAAGAACGATATGTCATCATCATACATACTATTGTGCCGCTTATAATTGAAATACTATTGTTTCGAATCAGGCGATAGTTTTAAAATAGATATTATATTATTTTTAACATTCCTAATGAATTACAGCATGGTGCGGACACGCTAGTTACGAAAAAAAAAGTTTACATTCATTATGCAATAATAACGTACTTCATGCGGACGGAGTCACGTGCAATGCTTAGTTAATTGTATTAAACTGTAAGCACTTGAGGCTTTTGGTTGTAGATCGTAGCTTCCATTTAAATATAACATTACCTACCTTGGCTATACTAAGGTCGGATAAAAAGAAGATAAAAATGTCGTAATAAAATCGCCTAGTAATTAATACAATGGAGGCATTATAGTTTTTCGCATGCGATTATCTTGTAAACGTATCTGGAACGCACGGTGCAACAATACGGTCATTATTGTAACGAAGCTCGTGCTTATGTTTTCTTTATTCCGAATTCCAAGGTTGATGTTTTGACAGCTGTAATTGTAGCGATAAAGAGTAGTTAATCTTTCTTTTCAATGGATATAATTAATTTTGTTTTGGCTTTTATCATCACTTAACTAACATTTATCTGTGTAATTGTTCAATGTCTTATCTTGATACTAAGCAAAGAGCTAACCGATCGTAACTCTATATTTAAGTATCTCAATTTTTTATGGTTACCCAATAATTATGACATTTAGTGGAGCTCGATAGAGATTATTGGTTGAATAAGCAATGACTTACTGAATTGATCTGCGTCCTTAAATGCTCATCACTAGTTCTAAGATAGTTATGTATGTTGACCAATGTGCCTGCGCTTAACTGCACCCACAATTATTACCGCCCGCGTTATTTGGTGCAGGGGACACACCCAGACTCGTTAGCTGGCTTAGTCTAATCTTATGCTGCGTTTAGACTTTTATAGAACTTAGGCAACGCTGTAATTGTCTTAAATTTTAAACGCAAATCCTTTATAATGATACCTACGCAGTTTTAGGGGTCACATGTTTATGTAAAAGAGGACGACAAATAATGTCTAGGAAGTCATTATTTTTAAGAAAAGAATATGTGAAACGGTTTTATATTTTATGAGCAACTCTTGCAAAAGCTGAGTAGGTAGACATATGACGACTAAATGGGTTGACTAAAACGACTTCCTAGCAATAATTTTATATATTCAACAACATTACGGTTATCTTTAAATCTGGAAATTTAATTTAGTACCATTCTGCAACGTGTTTAGTGCAAGTAAAACACTTAAGTATGCATCTGATGATTTTTATGTTGCGATAACATTAAATGTCACGAGCACTAAATTATTTATGGTTTTAACCTTTGTTTGCAAAGCGTAATGATACAAATGTAGTTCAGTAGTTGCGCCAGTACTGAGCTGAGTTTAAGCGGGCTCAATTCTAACACTGTCCTGAGTTTAGCTATGTTGCAACATAGTGCAGAGTCATTGTATGTTAAACGGGCACTTCATCTTTCACGCCGAGCTTGCGCCCGTGCCGATTTATTGGCCGACTCGCCCCTTTTGTGACACGGCTAGATACAACTATCTTCTAAGACTCGCGTCTGATTAAATTAGAGTCTGTTCAACATTATTCGCAAATAGATAGCGTACAACATGTGAAGAATTCGTAAAGCGTACTTCACGATTCAGTAATCTATCTTTAATGCCAATTTACGTCGAGTCGTTGACAATCAAACGATTAGAATTTGACGCCTCTATGTAAATTATTGGTTGATCAATGTGAAATATTACAAGTTACGCTGTTATCGGCAATAATTTTAGCGCGATTTCGATCATAAACATTTCGGTTTTCATTATTCGTTACACGCTATCTATTCGACCCACGTGCATTTCTAAAGGAGTACATTGGCATCGAATTGACAGGATACCAACGTGTTTCTATTTGGCTATGAGAAATGATAATAAATACACTTCGTATTTTAACAAGTTGTTAGATCATTTCGTATGAATATATTTTAACATGTCATACTTCATTCATACTTAGACGTTCATATGAATCAAAAATTATCTGACAATTGAGTTAGATATTTTTGTGTTCGGTTATTCACGCTGCGTCTAGTTTCATCAGCGTTTTAACAATAGACGAGTAAGCGCTCCCTGACTCGAGGCCCGAGGCGTGAGCTCACCTCTGACCCCAGACACGTGCTGCCTCTCCTCTTATTGGCTGACCGAAAGCGAACACTCATCGTTTTGTAATATCCTTTTGTTTCTCTATTATAGCGATGTTTATTCAGCAAATTAACGCACACGGTAACGATATTTGAAAAACTTCATCATACATTACACATTATATATTGCAATCAAGATAGATCGCTTTGCGTAACAGTCAATAGTCAACAGAAATAAGTTTGGTTACTTTCGTTAGTTGTACAAGAAGGGTAAAATTAAAAAAAATTTAATACTTGAAATTAGTTGTATGCATTTATTTATTCACAAGTCATGAAATATTAATTGTAAAAATAAAACTCCTGTCATAACGACGACACGACAACGAGTTCTTGACTTAGTTATATACATATAAATTCGTCCATGTATATACATATACAGTTTATTATTTTCAATTACATATTTGGCAAGACTATAAATGACTAAAAACGCTGGTGTGATTACGAAACATTTATCATGCGGAATGCATTATGTGCGTGATCATTTTCAGTGAGACATAGAGAATAGAATAGAAATGGCACACAAGATAAAACAACTAGGTCTATACAAACACACAATTATTGCTGAAGATATAAGAGCTAATGCTCAAGATATTATTTATTAATTTAATGGCTTTATATTTTATAGCTTATGTTTAATTTTTATTTATACAATGTAAGAAGAACAATGAAAAACTATTAATAAAAAGTGACAACTTAAACAATATAAACCACGGAACTTCATGAAACTAGGTGCAAAGTCTTTGTTCAAACCTTCCAAAACTTAAAAAAATAAATAGTTTTTGGTAATTTACAAGATTTCGCACTAATATGTATATTTTAAATTTGCTATTATTTTCCTAGTAAACAATATGTCCTAATAATAGATTTGCCTATGCCCGAAATAGGGCCTATCGTAAACTTAATATTGAATAAACGTACTGAGAAATAGTATTCCTTAATCATGTGACTTCTAGTGAACCATCTGTTCTGAGATTTTCAGTTTAATATCTGAGGAAATGCGCTCACGTGCGGCCTTCGACCGGCGACAAGCATTCAACTTGCATTGTTCTGTGACATTTCAGCCTTGCTAATGACAAGCAATTTTGGGTTTTGAAACATACATTAGATGAATTTATATTGCCTTTTAATGTGGTACAAAATCCTTAAATATCAAATGAAAAAATTTAAAGACAACGATAGAAGAGCCGACTACGACCCTTTAACGCGCGGGTCGCGGGATCAATCCTAATCTCCTTGGGCTATTGTCGTACCCACTCCTAGCAGAAGCTACGAACTTATTTGGAGGGGCAATCGGAATATTAGTAATGACGTCAAGAATTTCAATCGAAAGCGATCAATAATCATCATGATATTTTTTTATTATTTTCTATCTCTAAAGATTTTTTTGTCATTAATTTAAAGCAGGTTTCGGCCAAGACGCTAAGAAGGGTAACGGTTTACAAACATTAGCTGAGTCTAATACTTTTATCTCGTCATCACGTAGGCTACAGCTGTCAAACCGGCTGTCAAGAGCAAGCGGCTCTGTTGGTGACGTGACAATGACAACATTTGTGCTGATGATATGTTCAAAAAGTATTTGATGGTATACATTAACATAAAAGAAACTGCTTAATGTCTCAGATTATATTTAAGCATTAACAATCAGGTTAAGATGGGCTAGTGCGGAGAAAATATAGATGGTAAACAAACGTCGTGGGATCAAATGTAGACAAGCAATAGAGCTTTTAAATTTCGAGATAAAACATCGTTAGCTTCAAATAATATTACAGCAGTTCATAGCAGATATGAACACGTACCAATACCACTACTACTGCGTATTCAAATTGGATTGTACAAATTAAAATTATTTAAAAATGTTCTACTCAAAAAATATCAAGAAATCTTCACTGACTCTAATACTAATAATATTATTCATTGTTATTATTAATTACTTTACTTTTTTTTTGCCACTGAAGATTTTTTTGTCTTACTACTTAGCGAATATGGGCTACAATTAAATTTAATTTGGTAGACATGCATAATTATATTATTTCGTTTTACATTTTATTATGATGGTTAGTTGGTCATAAAATGTAACGCAGTAAAATAATAAATATTTGTATGGAAGCTCATGCCCGATAGCGTTGGACCGAGTTCAATTAAGTCGATCTAATTAACTCCTTAGCAGTGGGCCGCATCTCAATCAAAACCATTAGAAGAGAGGAAGTGTCTAATGGACAGCGTTCGGTAGCCGCATTCTGAGGATGGTGTTAAGAAATAATTACTGCTGGTCACGCCTCTCCTGATTGCTTTTCGTAAGAGGCCATAAATCTATTTCGATTCCTGCCCGAGCATGTGGTGCACATTCGTAATAATAAGCACGAAGTTACCCAATATATTTTACAATTAAAATTCTCACATGTCGATGTAAGGAAATTAATAATGGGCGTAATAAGACGTATCACCCGGCGTCGGGATGTGACGACCTCATCGCCCGCTGTTGGGATAATCTCTGTCACAGCAGAGATTATTCCACCAGTGCAATCAGTCACACTGGTGGTAGGTCTCTTATTGCAAGAGGCCGGCTAGGTAGGTACCACCACAGTGTCAAATATTGTGCCGCCAAATAGTAGTGCTTAGGCATTACTGTGTTCCGGTTTGAAGGGCACTAACGCACAAGGGTACGCTAGTGAAATTACTGGGCAGAGGAGGTTTAAGAACCAATATCTCGAGGTTGGCAACGCGTGAGTGGCTCCTACTAATGGTGCTGCAGGCGCTCATAGGCTACGGCAACCACTTACCATCAGGTAGGCCGTATGCTAGTTTGCCAACTTGTAACATAAAAAAAAGGTTCTATTATTGGTAGTATTAAAAATCGGATGCACTAGCGGGTAATAAAAATAGCGGTACGAGATAATAATTTTAAATGCCAACTTGCCTTCATCCTCGATTACGATGGATGCGTAGTAACTTACATCCTTTATTGGTTAATCGTTCTTTGACAGGAACTAGAGAGGATGCTGTATCTCGTTATTTGTAGGGATGTTACAAATCACGATTCGACGGAAGTGAGGTTTTGCGATAAATAATCGTGTGAAATAAACCTAAACGCGTCCGATGACTTGTTAAGGAAATTAATGACGTTTGGCTGACAGCAGGAAATATCTGGATCATGGGCGATAGTAGACGTCGGATGGAGATATGTTGACCTCGTTTGCTAAGAAGCAATGTTACGCATTTTACATGCTTATTACACATATGCGTACATGAATATCTGAGAACCTTAAAATGCTTTTAATATAAATACTTAAAATGTTGTTAAATATTGAAATATTCGATAATAATTCTAAAAAAATCTTTAGTTATAAAACATTTTTAAAACTTTCTATTGACATTTGTGCGTGTTTTGCTAAAGTTGCACGTACTTGTATGCGAAGTGAAAAGTGAATATTTTTGTTAATTTGACGGAAGAAAGATGGATTTACCAAGTGGATGTGGATAGTTGTAATAGTTTCAATATTTTTTTTGAAAACGTATTTCAAACAATTTATTAATACACATTTTACTTACAGTCACTCTTGTCAAGTGGAAGGAAAAAAGTAATGTATGTGCATGAAGTTGGAAGTTTTTCTAAATAAAGTACAGCTCGTCTGTGTAAAGTATGTCTAGATCACAACACTATTAACTTCCTAACTTTTTAAATATATTATAAAAACCGGTAAAGCTGCGGCTATATTAATTTACAGCTACATAAACAGCATAGGTTTTGTTGGATGCGCTAATCGTTTGTTATCGTAAAGAACTGGTTAGTCGGTTCGCTGAGCACGCTTATCAACCACCATCACACACGTGGGAACTATTCACACGGACACTGTGAATGTTTGACGGACAAAATGGAATGTCAAGATGCATGTTGTGTAAGGTTATTATACTCGTATACTCACAGATTTAGAGTAGCCTAGATACCGCATGTTTATTAGATAGTATGAAAACCGAGCGATTTATCTTTTTTCACCTATCATGACGTCATACCAGCCATTTAGTGATGTGCATAACGTAATCAGAACCGTTTAAATTGCTAAGCGTCAGTAAGACTATTGATGTTTTTTTAAATGTCGGATCTTCGATGTCGGTATATCGATAATTTAAAATATAACAATATCCTAAAAGTGGCGCCCAAGTTTGTGCATATCACAAACTTTGAGTACGTTTAGTCAGACGGTTTGCGATATCTAGCCTACTCTATATCTGTGCGTATCCTACTACTTTGGTTTGACATTCGGCCAATTTGCATTGAACGTGTGTTCTTGAGACGTTTTCGTGTGTATTATAAGGTCTCATTGTTTTGTGGGATGATATCATAACAATGAAGAGAATACACATGATTCCTTTCGTATAAGGCTTTATTGCTTTTAAAGTGTTAAAGAATACGGCTTAAAAAAATGTGGTCAGTTTTTTTGTTACACTTGATTGTGGCGTATTGGTAACGCGATCGAAAGTCACTATTAGGCATTAGGCCTGAATTTAAATGTCAGACAAAGGCGATTTATGAAAGTCAATGACAAAATTTGTGTCACTTTGATTTGACATTTAAAACCACCATCGCATAGCGATCATGAGTATTTTTTTGTGATAAGGCTTTAAGTAATTTTGTTTATGAAATTAGATCAATTATCCACTAATGCTATCGGAATAGTTTTCCATATATTTAAACTGGTTTAAATTTGCCATGAATTTAATGTATCATATCAATTTGACAGGTATATCTGTCTGATCTGTCAAAATGTACTTTGCGTAATCGATTACAGGGAGATAGGTCGCAACGGGCTGTTATGATTCACACGGAAACTGTTGCATAATCAGCAATAGCGTGTTCCATATCAGCAAGTTTGTCAAAGTCATGTAGTCTTTACAAGCACGAGTCTAATTTCGCAAATACGAATTAAGTCATCTCACACCGTCGCGGTGACTAAAGGATTGAGAATTTGAGTTAGAGCGTGAGAAGTGTGCCACTATCAGATGCTATCTCACTATAATATTATCATCTCGGCGTAAACAGTAAGAAATTTTACAAATTAGTCATGTAATTATGCATTTATCACGACTAATTTGTTGACTCTTATTTAATATTATACAGCTAACTTGGTTGTTTGCTCGCGCTAATGACGTCATAAATAAAAATTTTTGGACGGGATATGTTTAGTTAAGTGCTGTTTTTTTAATAATGTTCCTTTTACTTCTCATTTTTTAACATCAAGGCTATGGTAACTGCTTTATGGCAGGTTGTATTCTTGTTCGCAGCATATAGTAGTATAAAAAAGATTTTTATATCTACTAGCGGAGCGGGTAGAGGTTGCCCTGCCCCGATAATACAAAAATACCGGGGGATATCAGCGCACTCTACTGGGTCCAATTGTGAATTTAAATCATTCTCGATTCCACTGGAACACACACAAGCAAGTTCATCAAAATTGTTCCAGCCATTTAGGAGGAGGTCAGTGACATACACACGTACAGTACAATTATATATATAAAGATAATAAAAGCGGCGAATAAGTTTACGACCTGCCTAAGAAAAAGTAAGGACTTTAGGCTATATACCTGAGATAAGGGGTTATAGATAAGAGAGAGAGAGAGAGAGAAGCAGGAAGAGCACCACAGGATTTGGGCTCACACTTAGGGTGGTTACGGACCAGCGTTTATTTCACGCGTAAACGCTTGTTTCGGAATACGCGCTTACACGCGCACTTCAAAAAGCCGATAGCACTTTTTTACTTATTTCTTAATGCTTTAATGCACTAAGTGTATATAGGGCGCGTTTAATTAGTTCTCTACCAGCCAACCGTAAATTACCTATTTAATTATATTAATATGTAAGAAAATTAAAATACGAAAATTAATTCGAAATGTTAATGCAAGCATAGAAGAATTAGAGGTTATTATTTTTGATTAATTATGTAAATGACTTTTTGTTTAATAACTCATAATAAAGATAATGGAAATGTCAAACAGTTTAGGTTTTATGCATGTTTTATATAATTTAAAAGTCGTTTTATTATGGGGTGATTTAAAAAGGCAAGTTACGTCATAACAAGGTACACCTGATTAGTTTTTAAGGTGTTTCTTACTATAAATATTAGTACACAGTACCATTTTTGCATTTTTTATTCATATAGATACACTTCTAATTTATCTAATCGAAGACTTCAGAGTTAGAGATATTATTCAATGCATTACAAATTTTTTTAAACATTCTAAATATTGAAGTACAACTTATAATTATTAGATTTAATTTTAGTGTCGATTTAAATGAATAATAACTTCCTAAATTGATACATATTTAATTGATCAATAACTTTGCAGAGCAAGTCTAAACAAACATCTGGTGACGTTGTGGCACAGTGGTAGCGAACCTGCCCCACAGGCCGCGGGTTCCATTTCCGCTCGGAGCAGATCATATTCTATCTGTATTGACCATACAGGCATGTGTTCCGATCTAAGAGTGTTTATCCTTATCTTTTTGTATATTTCCGGTCCCTTTACGCAGGATGTCAGTATCCTAATGGGAGCCGTTGAGTGTGTAGCGTTTATTATTTATTTATTAATGTATGTAAAGATTTTATTCGTAATTAATAAATATAGTTTAACACAGTTGCAATAAATTAGTTTGCACTTTGCAAGTTAATGCCCTCTATAAGCAGATATGGCCATTTAGATATTTGTTCTGGGTGATACCCTAGTGGGTCTTCGGACAGTGCCTTAATAGGCACATTAGGGCACGGTTGATTATACAAACATCTGATCGTCAACAGTTAATAAAAAAATACGCTACACTATTTCGTTACTGGTTTTCCCGTAAAAAGATGCTTTAGCAATCGATGTTTAAAATAAGTTACCTTTTTCATTCACTTAGAATACGCAGACCCATAATACAGGGACGGACTAACGATGATTTAATATTAGACATTTTCAATAATTTTGGTATTTTGTAATATGAATGTAAGAATTAATAATATGATACGTTTTATTAAGCTTATTTGTCAGCGATAAGTACCGAGTCCATTCATGGCGTCTGTGGGAAACGTTGCGAAATTTAAAATGATCATATTTCTTTTAAAAGACACTAGGCTATTGCACAAAGATCCACCTAGTTTTCGTCGTTAACTATTCATTATTATGTGCCGTGGGAGATTTTTGTACGATTGTTATGGATTTGATAGACGCATTCCTGAATTGGACGGGCTGTGTTTGATTACATTAAAATCGTATATCATGTATTGAATGTATGAATGAATTAATGAGAATGAGACTGAAAGTTCTACTGTCTCTCATAATAATAAGGCAAACGGCCAGGAGGCTAAACTGATGGTAAGCGATTACCACTGCTCATGAATATCTGCAACACCAGAAGGCATGCAGGTGCATTTGCCGACGTTTTAGGAATGAATAGGTTTCTCTTGAAGGTTCCCAAGTTGATGTATTTATATTATCGAAGTAGCAGTATTTAAACTGTTGCGTTTTGTTTGATTATGAGAGAACGTCGGAGGCTAATGATTTTTTTATATGACTAAGTTGACAAGTATACGATTCACCTGGTGGCAAGCGGTTTATGCAGTCTATAAGCGCTTGGAGCACTGTGCGCTTGTAGGTGTCACTCATGCGTTACCAACCTCGAGATATTGGTTCTTAAATCTCCTTTGCCCAGCAATTTCACTTGTTCCAGTGTTTTTTGACACTGCGGTGGTACCTACCTAGGCGGAATCTTGCAATAAAAGGCCTACCATCAGTAAATGTTATCGAATGCTGCGGTGACCGCTTTACCTAGTTCCTTTCTTGTTTATCACCAGCATTGTTTTATACCAGACAATAAAATAAATTTTGTATAACGGGTCTCTAAGCAGTTCAATATTCAAAGGACGATGTGTTTTCTACGTCGTCAAATGTCACATGTAAAATAACGAGCCGTCATCGCCGTTATGTAAAGATTGTCAATTTTTATTGCCCCGGTTTCATCTGAAGGTCCTATGCTAATTTTGGCGGACAACTGAGTAATGGCTAGCCTGCATTCGAGTTGATTTGGTTTTTGATAAAACCATTTATTATGTTGTAAATGTTGCAGACGAAACCGTTATTTCTTTATGAGTAGGTAATAAATATACTTTTTTTAGTATATTAACTTCGAATCTTATTATCGCCTTATTTATCAAAGGTGCGCTCGTTACTTGATAGCACTACTCTGTAAAAATGTTTATTAGTAAGTTATACTTTGAAGCAATGTATTAAAATGATTAACATGATGTCGTTGCGGCGCAGTAGTAGCGAACCTGCCTTAGCGCCACAGGGTTCGATTTGCAGTCGGAACACATGTTTGTATTGACCATACAGGCATGTTTTCCGGTCTGGATGTGTTTGTCTTTGTCGATGAGTATATTTCCCGACCCCCAACACAGGATGAAAATATCCTAATGGAAGCCGTTGAGTGTGTTGCATTAATTTATTCATATATATTTTTTGTGTATATTTGCTTCGAATCTTATTATTCATCAGAGGAGCTCGCTTGATGATAGCACTGCTAGGTAAACATTTTTCATTGATAAGTTACTTTGCAATGGTAATGTATTAAAATGATTGACATTATTCTAGTAACCTTATAAATATATCATTTCGACAAACCAAACAAAGACGCAAAAGACACTCGCTGTGAAACAGATTTTTGACAATCCCACGAAACCTAAAATTTTTACATGATAAAAAGTATTTTATGTATTTCCGTTCAAAAGTTTTTGCGTGAAAGGGTAAGAACCATCCATCCAAATACGTTCCATTCTCATAAATATTATTAGGATAAAAATTACCATAGACTTACTATATTATAGACCAGTCCTTGCATACCGACAAAATGTCTAGACTCTCTGGTGCTCCTTCGTAAATTGAAGAATTGTTGTGTGACTAGCACCGATGTTAGATAACGCCAACGCAACGGAACGAAGTCAGTCACATACTAACTTCTTTCAGTTGCAAGCTTGTGACTTACTTTATTTCATTGCGTTCGTGTTGAAGTTATTATAACTAAATACGCAGTATTGTATCATAAACGTAATACTACATCTTGTTTAAGCTGTTCACATCTTTGCTCTTAGTAGTTTCCACGTGCAAAACTGGACCTTCTTATTAAAGTACGTATAATCATAGCCACTATGCATAAATGAATTTTAATCCTCAATGAATTATAGGAGGGCGCGTTGAATATTTAAACGCTATCGATCTTAAGGTGATTATACACGTTATACGATGCGGTAACGACATATCGTATCGATTAAAATTGAACAGTACATCCTGAACTATTTAGTACTTTAGTAGAATCTGCTCTTAGTGAACAATACTTTTGTCGTCGTTGTCATACTTATATTAATGATGCTTCCTTAATTAATCGCGTAGCTCAATGAATGAAATGCATATGGATAATGGCTTTCAAAAATGCATCGTGGCAACATCTTTTTTAGTTTAAGATTAAAAGAAAATACGAAAAAAAGAATAAAACCGTTAAACAATCGAGATACTACATCTGTCAAGATTTATTATTTAAATATATTAGTTTTTACACAGAGCGATTGCCATCTGAATTCCGCAAACCTAAGGGTAGACCAGTAACTATTGTTATGAGCATGAAATTACTTATCAAGAGTTAACGATTACTATCAGACTTTATGTAAACACAACCAGGACCGACAGCATAGCGTGCTCTCCGAGGAACGATGGGTAAACCCAAAAGGACAAACGCTCAGACCGAAACAGATATTTGTAAGATCAATACAAACGTCTGTCGGAGTGGTACTCGAAATCGTAACTGTCGAGGCTAAAGGCAGACTCGCTACCAATACGCTACAGCGGTGTCAATATCGTGTGTGATTTAAAAATATCGTAACGATAAATAGTGACGTGTAAATCACTTTAATCCACAATGTTATGATTATATTTTATACGGAAAACGTTTTCGGTTTCATAAATCCTTTGCCGTTGTTAGTAATTACTTTAAACGCCATTTTATGTTATAGGTGAAGTCAAGTATTTGCTAAATGTGTGTCTATTTTAAAACTTTAATATTAAAGGATCTTTGAATATGATTAATTGGAAAACTTGAATGGCTTTAAATATAAAAGCTTAGTCGTTATACATACAAAGATTTTTGGACTTAACATATACTGTCCAACAAAAAATGAATCATTAAAATTAAAGCACAAACGTTAAAGACATCTCGCAACAAACACAACATGCACACACATACAAAAACTGAGACACTAGAAAGCTTCCTTTTGAACTCTGCTAAAAGATTTGAAAAAACTGTCATGATTTTAATTGTACTAATTAAAAATTTAAAACCATTAAAAGCATCTATATTATATTACACTTTATCTTGCGACCTTATTTTCAATAATAAATAAAGTAAAACTTTCATTTTCTCGTCTTTACTTAAATATAGTAGTCAACCCTCAAGATAATTGGTTAATTTTTAAATCGTTATCTTCGTGACCGAAATTCATTGAAAACTGTTGAATTGAATATTAAAATATTCGAAGGCATTCCGACCAATTAAAAACCTTGCTACATTAATTTTAACCGATTTATAGTTCACGCGATTACATTAATTTCATCCGCGATAATTCTCGTAAAAACTTCAGCCTAAATCCTATATTGTTGCACCCAACTAGTCGCCACATAACACAACACGATCAAAGACAAGATTTAAAATTTAAATCTAGTCTTTGATTTTAATTCTAATTTTAATTTTTCACGCAGATACACAACAAAATGAACACCCCCACCTGAGGTGTTTGAGGACTTTGTTCTTCAACAGGATATCATCGAGTTCCGAAGTTTGGTTTCGTTGTTTATATTAAGATTAATCAAAGGCTTAAAAAAAATAAACTCCATACACCCGACTTCACCTAACCTGTTGTTAATAACAGCTATTGGTAGTACTTAATTTTCGAATAGCCCAGTGACATGGGCACAATTAAATGCTTAAGAAATAGGCATTAATACAATACAAAATATGTATATACAAACCAAAAAATATTACATCTCTTCTACTTTACAGGTTTTACTTCATATCAAATTCAAAAATCTTTAAGCAGAAACGCAAAACAGTCGCGGTGACAGATTACCATATGACGTTACACATGCAGATAAGATTTTTTGTACCAAATACTAGCGATCGCTCGTAGCTTCACTCGCTTGTAACTAGAATAATGAGTGACTTTAGTGTTAAGTTGCCAGTTCACGTCGTCGTAGCGAGTCCATACGATGATATTATTTTTTTAAATTCTAGTAATTATTAAACACGAAAGTTATAAAGTTCGTTTACAGTTGAGCTTTATTTACTTATTTTGGAATTAGTAGTTCATATAGTAGATTAAACTTTGATTGTTTGGCATAACAATATGCAAATATCAACGTAGCAAGCCTGAAAACACACAAGTATCTTGGTGATGCGAGAAAGGGATGGAGGATGGGAAGTGAAAGAGGATGGAGAGAGACAGGGGAAATTATTCTCTCTCAAATTTTTTATTAAAAATAAAATAGTACGGTGTAGAACAATGGTCTAGTTTCGTAGCACCTTACAAAATGCCATAAACGATTCGTTTTATAACAATCCGTAACGTTAATTAGACGAATGGTGACGTAAGATTAATTTGATTCGATTTCGCACGCCAATGGGAGATTTCAGTTTTATTGTTAAAAATCACGATAATACCGATAGCGAAACGATTTTCGTCGAACGAAATTGAGAGTGGCGCTTGTTTCATTTGAAATGGTTTCATTTTTTTTTTCAAATTGTAAATGTAATTTTATAGTTCAACGAGTTTTTGAAATCACGTAAATAATATATAAAAGAAATTTACAATATAAAAATATGATGATTTTTATTATATAATAGCTCCAAGCGAACTTATAAAAAATGGCATTGAAAATTATTAAAAAGCAGTACAAACAACAAAAAAAAAACAGAAACGTACGATTTATTATTTTGCAGTGTAAACTGAAGGTAAATTTACACATGTAAAGTCCAGTCATCTTGTGAAGTATTAGTACTTAAACTCTTTCGTTATCGTTATAAAAAAAATTAGCACATAAGAAATAAATAAACTAATAAAAAAACACAAAACACTCAACGCCCCCATTAGAATTAGTTATATCCTGTGTCGGGGGTTCGGAAACATTCGCAAAGTAAATGACAAACACACCCAGATCGGGTAACATTCCTGCATGGTTAATAAAAACCTATCCTTATCCTTCTTTAAACCTAAACCTAAATAAAAATAGCTTTACCTATTGTGTATACGTCTTATTCTACATTTTATTTCTCGATTAACTAACGATACACAATTATTACAATAACAGTCAGACTATGTAGTATAATAAAATTGCATGTTAAACCTAATTAGTTTTTCTGCGTGTTGAATCACTCGATCATAACTAGGTATGCAATATAGTCCCTAATGTCAGTATTCATGTGTGTGAACACGTCTGTATTAAACAATCGGATTCCCATACACCGATTGCCATCAACGTGGTTAAATCAAGTTTACGCAATATCAGAAGACGTATGTACGCAAACATAATGAAAGTGATGTTTTTTGTTGACTTAAAACACGTGTGAACAATATGGGCTTAGTCAACTAGGTCTCTAGGTAAGATCACATGGTTATAACGCTCTTGACACACGTCGCTCTGCTATAACAGATTACTTCGCTAAAACCACTAAAATGTTGTGTATTTACGATACTAAACATATATATTATTTTCTTTATCTATTCTTCTATCCATGTACACACCTATTCTTCTATCAATATACAGATATTTGTCTATTATCCATAAACCGCGATATAATAAATAGGCTTGAATGTGTACTGAGATTTTTGTTTTATGTTTGTGTGGAATTTTTATTACAATAGAAAATACGAGCATGATTCGTTGCTGGCCGTTTTTATTGATACTTGTTAATACAATATTTAAAAAAAAAATTTTTGATAGCACTCTTAATTAGTAATTTTAATGTCACGCAAGAGCAACAGCATGCAGAAGATGCTAAAAACTAGTTATTAGGTTGATCTGTATTTGGTTTTTTGACACTGTTTTACGTAGCAGTGTTTACGACTAAACCTTATGAAACAAGGAAAACCACATATTTATTAATCATTCAAATGATCATTCTGTCTTACTTTACATAACAAGAAATAGAAAAGTAAAACATCGAATCAAGATATGATTAAACTATTTAATCTATCATAGAGTTTTTTAAATATTTTTGCAATAAATATTATGTATAGAACGGTTTTGTTATCAACCGATCTACTTTGCTCGGAGCGGACGTAACCGTTTCTCCATATTACTATCTGCGCCTAGAATCTTTCGTATCATTTAAGGCCAAGCTAATCTTTCGTAAGAGACGTGCAATAAGATTAAATAAAATTAAGTCATTAAAAATGCTTTTACATAATTTCCTTCGAAAACAGATTGTTTTTAAGTACAGATAACGAAATGATTTATTACGATTGTTTTTTTTTGTTTATTATTATTTTTATGTAGATTTTAGAAATTTATATTATGTTCTATACATATAATAATTTTTTATTTTTGATTTTTAAAAGAATTTATTATTGCTAAAATATTGATATCGACATCAAAAAATCTATGAATTTTTGCAAGAAAATGCTAAATAAATATAAGTGTCAAAACTTTTTACAAGGCCCCGCATCTATTATACTGAAAAGGCCCGTTGTTTTGTGGCACTAAAATAATATATCACTAACTGTACCTTCGCCTTAATATATCAAGTTTGAGCGATGATATCCTTAGCTGATGGTTATAGCATGGAGATGTAAAACGGATGTCCGCTAATATCGGAGAAAGGCTTTCGATTGTTCTATCAGAATTACTTGTATAAATCTCAATCAATATCTAAAGGAAATGAAGACTGCCTTTTACGGAAACAATATGTTGAAATTTTATTTATAGGAGCGATCGTTTTAGTACAGTAGAATACACATGTTTTTATTAGTCATATAAAAATACATTCCTTCGAAAAACGAGTTTAGACGCGCGTCTGAAGCCACCCTAATTGTTTATTGAAACGAATACGGTACATAGCAATTGTATAACTATTATCTCTACTGCCCGAGCACTGAATGTATTAAGATGAAAAATTACATATAATAATAATAAACTTATATATTACATATATGAGACATTGTTTTGCGGAAATCCGTGATGTGTGGTAAATATAGTTTTATAATATTGCGTGAAATATCTGAAAACTGCCAGTTCCGTATACTTGATTGAGAATGATTGCGACATCAATTAAATATAGGCGTAATTTTAATAGTTGTAAGTTATATTAATTTATAAAAGTTAAGTACTTCCTAGTTTCATTTTGTTATACGTAACAATAAGTCTTGCGATCACGATGATCTCACAAGTAACAGGCACTTAGTATATGTATTTTTATGTACGGTGTTGACCTCAGACGTTTGACTGCACATTATGAAAATGAATCTGAAAATTATGCGCCCCGTCTATATCGACGTCTGTGCATTTGTTACAATCTGACTGATGTACTTGAATGCAGACTATTTCGAATTTCCTTGAATTTTTAGTAGTGATCTTAGTCTATGTCTCAAAATCTCTTTACTCATACAATTTTCGTTCGATGCAGTGTTCGTTTAGCATTATGAAGTCAAATTCGAATGCGTTCTTATATCGAATGTTTCACAAATTCACCCCCAGAATCGAATCAAATGCATCGTGAATAATGTGTCTGATGCAGCAGACGAATAAATTTACACAGTCCTCATAGTGACAAATTTTTTCGCATGCAGTTTTGTTTAACTTTGCTTTACTTCGACTGTATACAGAATTTCGGTGCATTTTAATATATTTGTAATTTATTTTATGTTAAATATAAGTTATTTATTAACAGAATATGAGCTATTTTGATAAGAACTTTCAGCGTATCGTTAAATTGAACAAGAAAATTTTAATATATCTTTAAAAACAAAAGTCAACTTCAGCTAAGGCAACGAAAATTTGATATCTGTGATTTCAGCTAATAGGCTCTATGCAATCTTCTTCGAAACATCAATCCCGGTGTTTAACCAGGGTCTGCTTATACTCTTATCCGGATATGACGGGTTACTAGATTTAACACAGAGCGATTGCCATCTCAATCATCAACCATAAGGGTGAACCAGTAACTCATTTGATAAGAGCAAATTAATTACCAAGAGTTAACGATTATAATCAGATGTTATGATAACAACCGGAACCGCTAGCTTAACGTGATTCCAGGGCAGCTGAGGAGACAGACCGAAACGGATATTTATAAGATCAATAAAAACTCCAAGAATCCAGGACTCTCTCGCTCCATCTAATATCCTGTTAAATCAAAAGTACATTATCCATATCAATAAGATACATTACATCTCATATTTTTCCTATCAAGATAGTCATAAACGCAGACAGCGTTTATAAGTTTTGACCTGAGATAGCTTAGAACAAACCGTTGATGATGGTATCATCGCAAATGGGTGAATAGTACTTAGCATCGAAATGTCTCCGGCGATAACATCTTCGCATTGTGCCTATTGAATAACTAGTTACCATCTCTTGCCCGTTAATTTGTAGTATTAAAAGCGGCAAACCTACTATCTCTGATTATCGTAATGGTTTGTAAACGATACTTACATTCTCCTTTGTATGAGTTTTAAGTTAATTTCCTTTCATAATTGGATCATTTATAATTTAAAAAAAAAACCCAAGTAATCGCACTAAGCCTAAGTAATTTGTAGAATATATTTATATTTTTGATGAAGTCGGTAATTTTGTCTAAAAATTATTTGATTTTATATTCTTAGTTACAAATACTACTTAATGCTCTTCATCCTAGCATTATTCCTGGTATTTTTATGTACCCAGGGTCTGCTTATTACTCTTATCCGGATTTGACAGGTTACTAGTTTTTACACAGAGCGGTTGCCATCTGACCTCCGCAACCCTAAGGGCGAACCAGTAACTCATTGGATAAGAGCAATTTACTTATCAAGAGTTAACGATTATTATCAGATGTTATTGATAATAACCGGGACCGACAGCATAACGTGCTCTCCGAGGCACGGTGGGGAGACCTACACGGACAAACGCCCAGACCGAGACAGAAATTTTAACAAACATCTGCCCGAGCGGGAATCGAACCCGCAACCGTCGAGACTAAAGGCAGATTCGCTAACCACAACGCCACAACGGTGTCACAAATACTACTTAATGATTTATGAAAATTTATGATTAATATGGTTTTCTCATTGATTCCATTACCAGAAATACTCGGGAAGTATCAGCTGTCAAATGAAAAAATCATCAGAACCGGTTCAATTAGTCGAAACAAACATAAAAGACAGAGGAATTGAGTCAATCTTCCATTTTTAAGTCGGAAAAAACGACCACAAACTTTAATGTATACCGATTTTTATTAGATTATGATCGAATTTCAGGGGTTTTTGATAAGATAATTTCAAAGTTATTTCATATTGTCATGATTATTTCTGTAATCAATTAAAAAGGCTCTAAAAATGTAGTAGTACTAATATAGCCATGATCCTCTTAAAGTAAAGTAACAGTATATGTAGGTATTGTTGCGTTGGGTGCGATGAATGAGAGCGCTGAAGGGCCTATCCCCCACCCTCTCTTTTCTTTACTTTTTTCCTTTCCTTTCCTCAATTCCTTCAAGTATCACATAGGTTGCGGTGACCGCTTATCATCATCCGTCATAACCAGCTTTAATTATGATAGAATTTTAGGACTTTTTAAGAGATCATTTCTAAGTTTATAGGCATGGTTCCATAGCCTACATTAAACAGTTCTAATATATTAAGAAGTCACAAAAATTTAAAACATCCTACTTTTTTGAAGTCGGTTAATTTTTTAAAAATATCTTTGGATAAAAAATTATAACCAACTATTATAAGGCTCGCGGCTGGTGTATATTTATTTGCAATAAAAAAAACGTAGCTATTAAATATAAAATAATTAAGAATAAAGATTCCGTAATCAATAAAAAGTTAAAAAAAGAAATGCCGCAAGTATGGATACAGGATATCACTATCCTAATGGGGGCCGGTGAGTGTGTAGTGTTTATTTATTATTTATGTTTCATATTTCGCTCTCCTTTTTATGAATTGGATTGATTTAATTTTAAATTGGTTAAAAATAAGTTAAGTGACTTGAAAGATTAAAAAAAATACTACCATACATCACCATTACATTCGTAAGAACCGAACAGTGGAACATTCACGAACAGTCATTTCACTTTTTTATTTACTTTATTTATTACATTACAATACTAAATTGATATATCACGATTAATTTATTACATAAGTAATTTATGGCGGCATCTCATTTCTGTGAACAATATAACTTCGCAAGTGTACGTCTAATAGACATTGTTATTCATAATAGTACTAGGAAAGGAATAAACATGCATGATGCAGGACCTAAAGATAATTAGAAGCGAACTGCAATTATATGCAAATGTATCCAGTCATTTTGAAATCATCCGTTGTCACACCTACCAGAACTAATTTCGTGAAGCTATAAACGTTGTTATATTCAAATTAAATGGGTGTAACGATCAATTCAAACTACAAAAAAATATTGAGGCATGTTATACAAAACTGTTATTGTTTTTTGTTCCATTTTAAGATTTTCATTCACAAATTATAAATTTTATCAGTGTACAATCTACTACAACATAAAATGTTCGGAAAAAACAAGCAAAAAGTTTTTTCTGTTTAGAAAAGGATATCGAACTTTAATAAAATTTTTTGAAAACAAAAATTATAGAGCTATGAAAATATAATAAGTCTCATAAAAGTTTAAAGTTATTATTTGAGAAGATGTTTAAATTTTGTAAATAAAATCCGTCAATAAATTTTAAGCTCTACAAAAATAATATAAATCTACTATCCTTTTTTTTTTAAACTTGATTTTTAATTATAATCGGAAATAATTCATTTATTACGACATTTGCAGATTTAGATATTAATTTAAGAAAACGTCACCATCCGAAAGTAATAGCAGTATATCCTTAGGCGTTAATTACACAATCATTAAAATAAATATATCAAAACGTCCATCAACGGGACATATCGATAATAAACCGGAATATTGTCGCCATGCACCTGATCGAAATTAAATAAGACAGGTCTGTCAGTTATCTAACTCTATTCTGCAATAGTAGTGAAAGCGAAATGTCTAATTATTTTTTTTATTTTATAATAACAGAGATGACACAGCGTTCTTGGTTCGGCCGTTTTGCTTTTTTCCTCCGTATCTTGATCGCTCAGTGAGAAATGATTAAAAAAAGTATGATTGACTTTTGACGGCGCCAAATGATTTGAATCAATGCATTGCCCGATTCATAAAATATCGGTGTCTATGTCTTATGTAAAATAAAAAAAAACCTTTGGGGGTATATAAATTGCTTTCGCAATGAGCGATCGCTGATAAGAATATTCTTATTAAGCGGGTAATTATTTAGATTGTAGACGTATATCAGTAGTTATATCATGAGATTAGCATTTCACTTTCTATTATAATGTATATTAAGCTTATTTATTTATAATGGAAACTAATTAAAGTATAAATTTCATATCTTGTATTGGCGTTTATTGTATCTTATTTCCACACAATTTTTAAAAAGTAAAATATTCTGATTTAAAAATTAATTTTGAGGATCTATAAAGGCTATTTTGAGGATTTATTAAACCGTCCGTTCGTCCGTCGTATCTACAAGCTGTAATAGGTAAAATTTTCACAGACTGTGTATTTCTGTTGCCGCTATAAACAACAAGTACTAATAAAAATAAAATAATATTTAAATATAAATGTGAAACTATATAAAAAACTTGATTTTTAAATCTACGGTGGTACAGAACTCTTTTATGTGTGAATCCGCCACGCACTTGGCAAATTTTAATATGTAATTTTGAAATAATATTCAAATTTACTATAGATTATTTTGTAATATGAAAATATTTATACGAATATTCTTTTTATATTGATTTGTTATATTATTAATGTGGATGAATAACGATTTGTATTTTTTGAATTTTCATATCACAGATTTTAAATTACATTTATCGCAGATTTGACTTTTTAATTAATTTAAATTTGACAGATAAAAAAAGCTACAACATTTTAAAATAAATTCCAATTTCAAAACTGAAGTAAATTAACTGCTAACGATAAAAAAAGTGCAAAATTCAACAGTTTTTCATTACAATTGTCACTCCTTACGCAATGGTAATTACTTATTAGAGGCGTAGAATTAAGATTTTTCGTTAAATAGTGAGAAAGTCGATTTAAAACGATATTGATCGTTTAAAAAGAACAAAAATGAATAGCCAATGAAGCACGTCCCGAAATACGAAGTGCGAGTACAATGGTCAAAACTCGTACAAAAAATATTTTGACCGTCGGCCGGCGGGCGGCGTCGGGCGGCGGCTGTACTCACTTTCTGGTTTACTAGGTCGAATAATCACGTTTATTTTTTTTATTTTACTTATTGTTATAGCGAGTGAAAATCGCAGTGAAACTGTTCCGAGTTTTGCCTTTTTCTACGCGCGTGCGCCGTAGGGCAAGGTTGACGGGACTCATTCTTAATATCGTAGGCTGGTTTTTATCGCTTGGAATTTTTATGAGAATACGATTAATGTTTTAATGAATGAAAAATAAAGATTGATTTTCATATAGAATGCATAATTTGAATAAATTTTCATACATTTGGATGGTTATAGCGATAACTTTGTCACCTGGTTCATTAACACATTTATTATCATTAAATAATTCTTGTTAACATTTGTATATTTTAATTAATTTGCCGTAAATCTATTTTTTTTATTAGAGTAATTAATAGGTTTTTGTCATCGAAAATATTTTTTTACAATCGTCGCTACTGTTGGTCGTTTAGATAATAATTTTAAATTATTTTTAAAGTTGAATATATTAATAATTTATCATAAAAAATATACACCAGATTTATAGTTGCGATTAATTTTTAGGGTTTAATATTTAAGAAAGTATAGAGGTTATGGGGCGAAGTTACATTGTATGATAAACTGAAAATTTTATTTTATTTAAAATATATTATTTATAGTTTAATAAAAAAAATAGTATACCTTTTTAATTAGTATATATTTAACATATTTATTTAGTCTTCTCTATTCAGCCTAAACCACAAATTTGTTGTTTTTTATTTTATCGCAGACCGAAGTTTTTTTGGTTAAATTTATTATATCACATTTAACACATACGAAAATAAAAATAAAATAAACAATTAACCTACCTTTTTAGAAGAAAATGATGCTATCCGTCAGCTATACTTTATTTTGAAAATGAATGTATAGCACTTTATTATTAATACAAATGGTCCGAGAATCCTTATTAAATTGCAAATGTTAATTAGAGCACAGATTGTTTTCACTTTTATCACTACGTTCAAACTTGAAAAAAAAAATCAATCACAATATCCGTTCAAGTCAGTACAACGGCACATCGAATATCCATTCCATCACTGGGGTTGAGATAGAGCGAGCGAGCTTAAAGCTGAGCATACGCGTGCGCAGGCCGGCGTGGCATCGCGTTATCAGCGCGAGCGGCGCGCCGCGCGACAACAACAGAACTTGAGAGCCGATCTCAATAATAACAAGAAAAGAAAACGGTCCAGTTTCAGCGAGGCTTCCGGATGGCTCGGACGGGGCGCGGCTGTCGTCTCGCTCGCACGCCCTACGCTGTCTCTCTCTCTCTCCCTCTAACGGTACTCGAGGTTTGAACGATAGCACAGTCGCGGGCGCGTCGCCGCCCTGTACACACAGCCTTAGCTTTATAATTTGATATTTTCCCGTTTTTACGTCTTCAACATCGCTCACCGATATGGTTGCGACTGGACGGCTGATTGCATAGTTGATAAGCGATTCATACTATTTTGTATGATAATTCCACACTGCGACCACTTATTACTAAATGATTGTATTAAAAAATTTATTGTTTGGTTTACAATTAAAGCTTTCAAAAAATTCATGAAATTAAATGGTCGTTCGTTGATGTCTTTTGTACGGGTTGATTAAAAACATACTTGTAATCGTTTTCTCGAGTACTTAAAATCTCAAAATGTTGGTTTTAATTTAAATTGGAATTAAGAATTTGAAGAATAGTTTAGCGTGGTACGTACATAAATAGTAATTTTAGATCTCTAGGTTTGGAGTATACTCACTATATAAATATTAGAGATAGACCTATAGGTCATGTTTTGTACAATGAATGTGACTAATTTTATTTTGTTGAGTTTACGAAGGGCACCCGCAAATCCATGATATTTTCTATATTAATGGTAGTGCAGTCGTGCTCCCTATTACTACTTACTTACTACCCTTTCACGGAAAATCGGTAGAAAGTAAGAGTATTAGTAGGTATTGTTGCATTTCGTGCGAAGAGTGAGAGCGCCGGAGGCCCAATCTCCTACTTCTTGGGTCGGCAAAACGAATTTGATACTTCAATTATCGCAAGCGTTAATAGGCTCCGGTCACTGCTTATCATCGGACAGTATGCTTGTTTGCCAACCGTTACGAAAAAACAAATTGTCGGAATGGAAGTATACGACTCGTATGGATGTATACGATTCTTTTTAAGGTATATGCGTTTAAGGTGAAAGGTTATATTTTTGTTAATATAATATATTGTATTATGTATATCACTACATAGTATAAAACAAAGTCGCTTTCTCTGTCCCTATATCCCTATCTATGCTTAAATCTTTAAAACTACGCAACGGATTTTGATGCGGTTTTTAATAGATAGAGTGATTGAAGAGGAAGGTTTATATGTATAATAACATCCATTAAATAGTGGAAAAATACTGTTATTTTTGAGGTTTCTAATGTGATGTCGTAAATAATTATATTTAACGCGTGCGGGCCACGGGCAGTAATGAATAAATCGAAACTACTGGATCGATTTTAATCATTTTTTCAGTGAATGACATAAGTTATATATTTTATACCCGTGCGCAGCCGGAGCGGGCCGCTAGTAATTAATACATTAAAAATGTGTATGACTATTTTAAAGACGCAATTATGAGCTAAAAATGGTTATGTGCAATTATTAATTATTATTTCAGTTTGAATAGAAATATATTTGCAATAAAACACACATACCTATATAGATAGTTACCTGGATTCAAACATAGAGTACTTTTTAACCTGGAAAAATAATAAGTTCCCATAGGGTAAACAAAAACGAACTACAAGATATGAAATTAGATAAGATTTTTTTTTCGAAATGTGTATTGCTGTTGGCCCTACTGGCCTTGACAGCGTCACCGGTGGGGGGGCGAGTACAGAGACTCAGCCGTGATAAAGGGGCAGCACTCACGGGGACTCAAATTTGATTCCGTCCTTAGGGTGCCTCCTGCGAAGCCGAACCACGGCTAAGGACGTCATCGGAGATGGAGGCAGCGCTCTTTAGATAAGATGGGTCTTATGGAATCTAGACCAATTATTTTGATGATGATATATAAATAAATGGGATTTGTAAGGGGTAAGTTTGTATCGGGAACCATTTACTTGTATGACAAAAAGGGGCCTCATTACCAGGGGCGTAGCTACTGCTGTATCAGACCTATCAAAGATACGGGGCCTACGAACTACAGGGGCCCCGAATTCACAATCTCGGCCAAACTCTTTGGTCTTATGTTAAGCTTACATACTTACACTGTATGACCGTGTGAATACAGAGCGGAAAACTATATATTATGCTTTTGTTTCTTTTGTTATTTTTTCTTTATATTAGGGCTTAGGGTCTAGCCCTTAACATTTTGATACAGAGTTTGTCTATGGTAAGGTATGCCACTGCTCATTACAAAACGTTATTCACGCGAGCAAAGCCGTGGGCAGATGCTAGTTTTAAATGAGACCTTTCCGAGTTACTTTCAAGTTGAATTTATGTTTTACTTAAAATAAAATTTTGCTACTGTATTGTATCTTAAAATCTGTATACTCTTGTTGAATGAAAGAATATTTTATAAATTATATTTTTATTGATTTTAAAAATTCAATATATGGAACAAAATCTATATAAGCAATGTAAAAATTAAGCCATAATTATAGTTTCTCGAAAATCGATAAATGTCGTAATTTGCGATGCGGGTAAATAAATTGGTTCTGATTCAATAAAAAGCGGTTGAAGCAACCAAACAGTGAATTACTGGTTCACGGCCTCGGGCAACCGATCTTGTTAACGAATAAAGTCATGACATTAAATCATATTCGCGGGAATCGTACGAAATTATAGTTTATTTTAAAATAAGAACACAATTTTTTTTTTAAAGTTCGTCAAGTTACTAGTCGTAGCCCGTGGCTTTACGGCTTCCATTTATTGTTTTTATAATACGATATCCGCTACCAAGCGACGAGAGAACTACTCCCTCACAGAAAGTCGGCGTAAAGTAACAGTATCAATTGGTACCTACTGTTGCATTTCGTGCGATGAGTGAGAGCGTCCAATCTCCCACCCCCTCTGTTCCCTTTCTTTTTTCCTTCTCATCCCTTTCCTCCGGTTCCACTTCTAGAATTACTAGCATTCATAGGTTGCGGTGACGGCTTATCATGAAGCGGACCGTATGCTTGTTTGGAAACCGTTATGAAATAAAAAAATATATTCATTGAGAGATTGCGAATGGTTATAAGGTATTTTATAATAGATTGTACGATATGCAGATGTGCGGGATCTAACCCATCAACGCAAAACGGAGGTTGTCTTCGGAAGTGAAGAAAATGCTGGATAAAATTTAATTGAGTCATCTAATAGCATTCTGTCCTGTAACTTGATTATTTTATTAGCTACCTAGGGGTATAGTTTGTTTATACTTATATCGTATCATTGCATATCATATATGGACGCAAATAAACAATACCGTGTCAACCCACACGAATGTCATTTCGAGAAAACGCGTTTGAAAATTTTGAACAACTTGCTTTATATGAATTTTTTTATGTATTGGTCAAGTTTTTGGCAATTTCAGATTTATGTAAGTTCTTTTACTTATTTTCACAAAAATAAGTATACAAACTGCATATTTCGTATATAATATAACCCAAAACGTTTAACATAATACATAAATTGCATGATTAAAAATTGGCTTTTTAGAAGTTTTAAAGCTTAAAACCCTATAAATATTAAAGAAAAATGTTCTTCAGCCATTTACCACCACTTCTGCATATATAACTCAGTTTTTTCAATTTTGTGGGTTGACATGGTATTGCTTATTTGCGTACATATATGAATACTTTATAGGGATAGCAATACTT
The DNA here is from genome assembly GCA_023373885.1 of Hestina assimilis. Classification (NCBI taxonomy): domain Eukaryota; kingdom Metazoa; phylum Arthropoda; class Insecta; order Lepidoptera; family Nymphalidae; genus Hestina; species Hestina assimilis. The sequence continues at coordinate 10,390,506 of CM041754.1, forward strand.
TATTGCAGCCTATTTTATTTGTGTAATTGGACAGAAAATGAAATTGTTTTGTATTTATTATGGGACAAAAAGGTATATAAATATTGATTGTCGTATAATTGTAGAGCTGCTCTAACGCCGTGATAGCAAAACAAACTAATTGTATTCGGAAATATTTATTAAAGGAAAAAGCACGCTTAGGCATGGGTCGGCATCTTTCAGCACACTTTGACGGCTGTTTAGTACTGTAACGTTATATCAAGTGATACACTTACGCATTCTTTATCACATTTTGAAAGCTGTTTTATACTGTAACGTGCTATATCTAGTTATACTTATAAGCATTTAACAGAAAAATGCGAAAAGCGAATCGATGCTGAAATGAGAATCCTTCTTTCTTTACGCAAATATTGAATTATTAATAATTAATATTTAATAATAATCTATTACAAACATAAATATTATTATAAATATAATACATTATGTTAATAAGTAAGTTTTTTATTGGACTGTGCGCTATGTGTACAATGTCAAAACAGAAAACTAATTTATGTTGCTTGAATTTGAAGGTTTGTGCGTTGACGTCTTCTAAAAATATGGACTGGACTTTAATCATTTTATATTTTATAATTTAATCAGTAGGTTGGTAGTCAAGTTTATTTTAGTAAAAACCAATTTCTTATCGAATAAGATATTTAAAACTGCTCCAGGGTTTTTAAAACATATAAGTCATTATCGTTCTGTCCATCAAAAATGAACAACCAATTTTTGTAAAATTAAAGTGTTAAAATTAACCCGTGTAATATAAATTGCCATTTAAGTATATCTTACAAATTAAGGTATTTGCAGTTATTATTTTTATTTGTAACCAGTTTGGGTGAATATTTGTTAAATACTTTCAGTAATTTTAATGCTTATCCCTGAACTTTTGAGATCAGGATATATACATGTTTCCGTTGAAATACAACCTATCCAGACAAAGCAAACAGACTTGAAAGTTTGGTCTCAATTTTTTTTATATTTGAAAAGTAGGACAGATGACTGTACTCCACCTGATGGTAAGTGGAAGTAAAGTCCAAACGCGAAGGCGGCTAACACAGTTGCGGAATGCAATTGCGCTAGCCACCCTCATCCTGCCTACCCGCAAAATGCATGTTCACGCTTCGTTTGTAGGAGTCCAGAATATAGGACGGGGAGAACACGTGAGGTGGTAATGAGTTCCACTTTTTTGAAGTACGACAAAGAAAAGAAATCTTCGAAGTTATATTCTGTAGATAGTAGACAGTTGAACGGTCCTGGGGTAATGCTGGGGGCATTATCATCTTCCATATGGGTGAAGCCTCAATAGCTCAGCGGTAGAAGGGCCGACTTCACTCCGTTAACGCGAGAGTCGAGGGTTCGATCCTGACCCTCTTGCGCTATTGTCGTACCCACTCCTAGCGCAAGCTTCGACCTTATTTGGAGCGGCAATAGGAATATTAGTAATGCCTTGTAAAAAGCGTTGCTAATATTCTTAAAAAAAAATGTTTATTGGGATTCTTTAATTCAAATGTTTAATTTAATATATTTTTGATGTAATCATTATTGTAATAGATTAATTTAGAAACTATTATTCTACGTACCGTTAATAATAATAATATGTATGACACAATTTTTTGCATGCCACTAGGTAGAACCTGTTTATGGACTTTTCAAGTGTAACACTAAGGTTGTATCACATTTTAGTAAATAAATGATGATATGAGAATTTTGACGACGTTGTGGCGCAACGGTAGCGAACCTGCTTTAAGCATCACAGGTAGCGGGTTCGATTCCCGCTCTTAGCAGATGTTTCTAATGACCGTACAGGCATGTTTTCCGGTCTGGATGTGTTTGTCCTTGCCATTGTGAATGTTTCAGTACCCCTGACACAGGATATAATCATCTTAATGGGTGCCGTTGAGTGTGTACCGTTTATTTATGTATAAATTAATTTGAATTTCCTAGAACTACCCTACGGACTGAGATCCACCGGCTAAGCAATATGTACTTGGCAGGTTGCCTGTTGGTCGTTTTTAGAGCAACCCCGTAACCCGTCAAACTAGGTCTTGGAATGGAGAGTCTTAATATTTGTGTCTGGTTATCACATCCGTGACAGATACCACTCACTGAAGTCAGCCAGTCACAACCTTCTAAACTTAATACAACTAATAGTTTAATACCTAAACTAGTTTTCGAATAAGAATATTAAAGTGTATTACAATTGTGTGTATAAAAAATGAAATCATGCCCACATTTACCGCTTCCTAGATTTAAAAGGCTTATAAAAAATATTTAACACAAAGCATATTAATTATGTACAAGATTATATAGCGGATATAAAACAATATAATTGTAATATTAATATTGAATTCAATATACGTTATAATTGTTGTGTTTTAATCACCTCTTAGTTTTTACAAATCCATAAATAGTGTTTTAACTTTATCTTTTAGATTTGTAAAAAAAAAAGTATCTTGTATCTTTGTAGAGAAGTTCCAACAATGGAACATGCGTGGCAGAGGTTTGTACTTCTCGGTCGAAGCAAACCAAATATCTGGGGCCTTAGGGTCCTGGAAGGTGGAACTAGCAGACAGTTCGTCTAAACAATAACGCCGGTCAGTCGTAGAGAGAAACACACTCATTAAAAAGATAGTATCTGTGGAGACTCTGGGGCTGCCATTATTGACGATCGTTTATCACTATGGTGCAGGCGGATTGTTGGGCTTTAGTGGGTACTACTTTGATTAGCGAGCGATGAGTCCCACACTACCACCACCTAGTGGTGGGACGTTAGTGTGTTTCCCAACGTTTAAAAAAAGGCAAACCAATCATGCCAAGAATAGTAGCTTCTACTACTATAGAGCAATAAACATAATCAAATAAATCTGATAAACTGTAGGTAGGCGTGGTAGTCTAACGTAAGAAACAGGCATGTATCATCCGTACTTATGATGGGTGAAGCGTCGGGCAGAAGCTAGAAGTTTAGCCAATCTAAAAATGGCGTACAAATTGCACAAAAAAACTAAACCTGTTCCTTTTTATAGACAGCTAATAAAATAGAAATTATAATAATGAATTAATTATTTTTATAAAAACAAAACCAAGACAAAAAAGCGATAAAGAAATATTTTCCAATGAAGCTGGTGCTGATTAAAATATCAACACAGAAGACACAAGGTTGTATGCCTCCTTTGGTTGTAACAAAGCAGCTCATGATTATATTTAGCTTAAGTACCTACTCGTTTTGGGATTGTTATACACCTAACAATTTCTAAATCACTATATTTCCATACTTAATGTTTAGAAATTCCCTAGTATATCCTTGGAATCTAAGTTCAACCCAAAATCTAAATTCAACCCAATTCAAAAAAAATTTCCACGACGTTGTGGCGCAGCGGTAGGGAACTTGTCAGCGCCACAGGTGTATTAACCATACCATGTTTTGGGACCCCCGACTCAGGATATCACTATCCTAATGGAGGCCGCTGAGTGTGTAACGTTAATTATTATATTTATTATAGCCGAATAAAATATTAAAAGATATACACGAAGAAATGAGAAACTCTTCCTTTTTTCAGTATAAAAATGTATCAGCGGTTACTAATTTTTAAACCCATGGATACACAGACAGTGATGTACTTTACGAAACGCAATAATTTTTATTTAATTTAATTTAAATCAAGCTCAAAAATTTCCACTCCTTTTACACGAATGCGATGGCCAGATTTTAATAGCCCAATCATGGTCGTCTTGTAATTTTGTGATTTCGTGTGAAATATGTAACACATCGGTAATAAAGGAACTTATAGCCTCGGGTGCTTGCAATATTTTAAACTGTTTTTATTCTCTTGAAAAAGGCCAGGTTTATTTCATTTTTAAATATAATAATGACGAACGAGGTTCTTAACACACTCATCTATAATATCATTTAATATTTTTGATGAACTGCAAAAAATAATAGCCTAGTGTGTGTCAGTACAAGTTACTTTTTCACAGTGTTTGTCAGTAACTATTTTAAAAATATTTTTTTTGACTTTTCCGGCTATACATAGAAAACTATATTCCATACTAACTATATATAGTTTCAATAACTCGTTGAGCTCGTTTTTCGAAGCCCATAAAGGCGCTCATAACTCGTACAATACAAGAGCGTTAACGCGCTTGTAAGCTCGTATAAATGCTCGTATAACGCTAATGGCATAAGCTCGAAAAAAAAGACGCTGCCATGAAACCGCCCTTAAGTGAACGAGATTCTATTTACCTCAGTATAGAGTTCATTATTAATTTTTTTGAATAGCAACGCATAGTAAGCAATGTACACATTATAATTTCCAAGATGATTTCACCTGCATTAGGCTAATAGTCTATAAGTATCATCATTTTTGTTGCAAACAGACAGGACTCACGAATCAGTTTTTAATTTGGCTAAGGAACGCCAAAAACAATTAAAATTACTTATAATCGATATCCTGCCTAAATGGATATCAGTCATAAAAGTTTTATTGGAAACAAAATGTAGAATTCCGTAATCTGTTTAATCACTGAAATAGGTTGTATTTTTATAAGTGGAATAATTTACAAGGTCGGTGAGGTTCAGTATAAGTTGGAATAATTATAATCATGCCTAATAAGTTTGTGTTGTTTCAGGATAGTTCTCACATTTGGAGATCCGTAGACGAGACCAATTTTTTCTTATATAATATACGAATGTGTATGCAAAAATAATTCTTGATGAATAAAGCTAGTTTGAATTTTTGATTATATTACTTTATACTCGCATGGTATACCGATTTTTCTTTATGTCACGGAACACTTTTTCTAAAACAAAAGTAGCCTAAATTACTTCTTAAAACATCAGCTATCTGTCAGTGAGTCCTGTTGAAACCGGTCCAGACCTTTTAGAGACAAGTTGGAACAATTAAAACGGACAGAGAATTAAAATTATGAAAATTGATTTTTTTATGTATGTATCGTAAATACTGTCATATGTATTTAGTGTGGAGCTATTAATTTGGATTTTTTTGCATTGTAAGGAATGGGTGAGCAGTCATTCGGTCATAATTTTGTCATCTTATCATATTCCCTCGGTCTTCTAGCATTTGGGGAACATTAGTAGAAATCTTAGAGTATTCTGTAAAGTATTATAAGAAATATGACATTTCATATTGTAAAACTATATATAATATAAAAAGGAAGGTTTAATTATTTTTATTTTTTTTTAAATATTTAATCGTTACAGAAAATATCAATTGTGGGATGAAAATCTGGATATGATTTATCACAATATTAGAAGTTAGATTTAGACCATAAACTGCCAAGCTTATAATTATGTCACTTATTTCTTTTACTTTTATTACAATTCTCGTTTGGAATATGAGTACATGAGCTGCATTTTGGTATGTCTCCAATTTTATTATTCCCTGAAAAAAATTTAGTGTATTTTGCATCACATAGAGTAGTTCCAAGTGGATGTAATAGATGGCGCCAATTTACTTCTAAAACATTTTAACCCCCATAATTTTTTTTTTTTGGAATGTGTATTGCTGTTGGCCCTACTGGCTTTGATAGCGTCACCAAGCGAGGAGGCTGAGTACAGAGACTCAGCCGTGAAAAAGGGGCAGCCCTCACGGGGGCTCCATAATTATGTAAAGTTTTAGTTCTTACTAAAAATCCAGTTCTGGAAACATTAGTTTAGCAAATATGTAATATTTAATAATATTAGCCCTTACTTCTCGCACTTGACTGGTTTCTCAAAGCAATTTATCATGCATATTATGCATATTAAGATTGGCCCACTATATGTAAATTTGTACATGTCTTTTGATAACGGTCCGACGACTTTAAATGCAATTTCTGCGCAACATACAACTTCTAGTTCTATTTAACATTCAAATTTATAAATCAAATATGAATTTTGAATTTCTGCATATAAAAGAGAAAGGCAGTATAAAAAATAACGGTGGCACTACAACTATTACCATCCTTTTTACCAAGATACTGAAAATGTACCATAGACATTTAAAGAAATTAAAATGACTAAACATGTATATCGGTGTCTTTTCATATTGGTCTGTCTTTTAAATCAAAGGAAGATGAAATACGAGTCACTGAAACTGTTATGCAATCTAATCTCGGCTCAAAGTAAAGCATTTAATTGCATACATGCCTTAAATGAGCTGAAAATCAAATTAAAATGATAGATCGCTACTTCCAAATACACAATAATTATTAAGTGATTGGCATAATATATTGAAAACAAGTATGTCAAACTATTACTTTATTTTTGCACTTTTTTATACTATATGTTTTATATTGTTACTAGTCCATTTTTCACCTGTAAGCAACTCTTATAGAACTTGCGGTTATCGTAATCTAAAGCTCCGATCGTACGATAGGAACAGAATAAAAAAAATATCAGTCAAGTGCGTCGTGGACCACGCACAGTCGAAACTAATGGGTTCCGCAACTTGGTGATGAAGTATCTTAAGTACTTTAAAAATAATAACGAATTAAAATCGACCGCAAAATAAGTTGGTAAAATCATTGTAATGATTAAAAGTAATATGAAAAACAAAGTTATAGGAATGACTTATATATCTCTAAAGTTTGTGGACCTTCTACAACCTCAAATTTTTCGTGTTCATTCGACGTTATGAAAAAGTCAAAATCAAACCTCCATGTTATTTTAAAAGACCTACACAAGGATATCTCACACGTCGCTAGAGATTGAATTTTTTTTTTCAACTGTCAGTTAAATGTTTGGACTGCTACCCTTAGTTTTTAAGATTTAATTACAAAATCATATAGCGGTTCATAGAATACACCAATTTGACGACGTTGTGGCGCAGCGGTAGCGAACCTGCCTTAAACGCCACAGGTCGCGGGTTCGATTCCCGCTCGGAGCATAATATGTTTGTATTGACCATGCAAGCATATTTTCCGGTCTGGGTGTATTTGTCCTAGTCATTATGTATGTTTCCGGACCCCGATACAGGATATCACTATCCTAATGGGGGCCGTTGAGTGTGTAGTGTTTAAAAAAAAAAAACACGGCTATGGAACCCTAAAAATACCCATTATCACAAACTAGAGTCGCAAAAGAGAAACCAGTTCCAATTTGTAACAGGTAATCGATTACGCAAACAAAAATTTTAACCAGTAGTTAGTGGTTAGATGTTTTGCCTTTTATTTTACGGTACGAATACACTGACGCATCGGAGTTAAAATACGTCAGTTAAGCCTTTTGCGGTAGCGTCTTTATAGGTATACAGTTATGGCTAACTAGCTTCTGTTTGCGACTTTGTCCGCGTAGATGTAGCGCATATATCCAGTAACAGGTTTAAATAAAATAAATTATTAAATGAAACACAAAACCCAACTGCATTAATAATAATTCCTAAAAAGCTAAAAACAAGCTCTATAATGACTATTATAATATAAATATTTCTTTAATGTTAGTAAAGGTACTGCAGACGGGGACAAGCTTGTAACTTATTTCGAGCTGGCATCTGTCCGCGACTTCGTCCGCGGTGACTTTAGAATTGGCTCTAGAGACTAATGAACCATTTGTAAGTAAATAATCACTATATAGTATAAAACAAAGTCGCTAGTCTCTCTCCCTATGTATGCTTAAATCTTTAAAACTACCCAACGGATTTTGATGCAGTTTTTTTAATAGTTAAAGTGATTGAAGAGGAAGGTTTATATGTATTATAACATCCATTAAATAGTGGAAAAAAAATCTGTTATTTTTGAGGTTTCTAATGTGATGTCGGAAATAATTACATTTAACGCGTGCGAGCCACGGACAGTAATGAATAAATAAATCAAAACTACTGGATCGACAACAACATTTACTGGATTTTAATCATTTTTTTAGTGAATGACATAGGCTATATATTTTATACCTATGCGAAGCCGGAGCGGGCCGTTAATATTTCATAAGACAAAGATAAAAAAAGTTCTGTAGTGTTTTTTGATAATCCCATGAGAACGTAACATTTTTTAGGAATAAAAAGTATTTTATGTCTTAATCCAGGTTAAAATCTTTGTATGTGCTAAGTTACATTCCAATCCTTTAAGTCGTTAATGTGATGTGTGATTGAGTAACAAGCATCTAAACTTTTTGCAGTACGTTTTTGATAATGCCGAGGGAACCTAACATTTTTTAATTCAATATAAGCTCTCTGTGTGCTAAATTTCATCCAAATTCGATCAGCAGCTTTTGCGTGAAAAGGCTAAACTACTTTCTTACTCCTCTCTCATACTTGGCTCACGTTGTCATCAAGATTGCAATAAATATTGATGGAGTGAACGCATTTTACGAAACAAAACTGAATGTTACTCGAAAATACGCTTTATCATTTCTTTGCTGACTTTGAAGTTGAAAATTGCAGTTTTGCAGCATTGCGTCAGAGGATAAGGAGTGCGGAGAGCCGACAAACAGGCAGATATTTGCAAAAAAAATTAAATATATGATATTTCATCATTTAGTTTTTAGTTCCGAGTAACATTTTTATAAGAATCTGAGATGTAGGTACAGACACTTAAAATTTATATTTTTCTTACATTAAACAAATTACATGACTAGGAATCGAAAAATACTTTTAATATAATATATTATGCTTATTCCTATATGTTATTACTTAATTATTTATTAATTGTACAATACATTGAATAACATATATTATAATAGTTTGCGTTTTAGAAGTTTAATTATTTTATGAATCTACCTATTTATATAACTATGCCGTATTTTTTATTTATAGATATGCTTTAATTAATTATTCTAGACATTGAGAGTGGAATTGGCAAAAACTGGCCAAGAAAAAAAATCAAACTTCAATCAACGATATCTCGAAAACTAAGCAATATATCGAAAAATTTTATTTTTACTTTTCGTCTTATTTTATCGAGTTCTACAAGGAAACATCATCAAATTTTCGATCTGAGCGAACTTTGATATTCCGCTTTGAATATCTTTGCTTCTGCGAACCCATATTAAAATAATGTAGCCTATGTCACTCTCACAACTGAGACGAATCTAATGATACCCTATAAGTCGATGTCCGTCCAAGGGTTTAGCCTGTAGAGCGTCACAAAGAAATAGACATACATACATACATACATACATACATACGCTCGAAAAACATTACCCTCCGGCAGTCGGGTAAAAAAGGTTATCTTTAAAGCTGTTATAAAAAGAATAAACAGAAATTTTATTTGGAACCTAAATTGGCTGATTTGCTTTTCTTTTAATAGATTTGACGTTTAGAAATTTTTTCTGAATATACAATTTTCAGTGTATGATCGCTTGTAAAAATACTGCACCAATATGAAAAGGCGTTATTTTAACATATTTTTATAGAGAACTACCTCTCTTGTGCACGTATTTTTTTATAACCGGTAGTAAATTTACTGCGAATGAACATTTTTTTAAAATAAAATTTCAATTACCTAGACATTTGGGCTGAAATTATTTTAATTTCTATTTTTACTGGCGTTGATATATGAGATATATAATTAAATCTATAAAGCTGTTTTTATAAAAAACTATTATCACACACACATTTCAAACATTATCACATTATAAAAAACTATTATCACTTCTTTCAATGTAATGACTAAAAATTAAATTAAAATCTTGCTTTTTCAAAGATTTATTGTCAATATTAAAGAATATACCATTTAGAGCACGTTTTGCAAGAGCCTGATTATGTCTAATCGAAATATAAAAGCTACTAGTTTTACACAGATCGATTGCTATCATACCTCCACACTCTTTTAAAGGCTAACCAGAAATTAGAACTAATGATTTACCCAAAAATATTTTTAGATCATTTTGTGAACAAGGGAGATAGAAACCCAGACTTAGAAATACCAATTTTTATGGTCAATACTAAAATTCGAACCAAAACATACACGCAGACATGATTTTTATTGGCATATATGTACTTGAAACATGAGGAGATCTATAGGCAGCATCTCTGACCTTATTAGTAATTATTTGCAAAATTTAGTGTATTTGCATCCCTGATTCAGATGAGTAAGTCTTGTAAATCAATCAACCCAATATAACACGTATGTTGTCATGTGAGGTGTTTATATTACTAAGTTATTTTACACCTTTTAGAAATAATTACCATAGTCAATAAAACATAATAGTTCTAACTGCTACTATCCTTAACGATCATAATCTTTATTGCCACAGTCTCTAACAAGGTTATTTTATAACGTCGCAAAAAGCGGTCTAATTATTTTATTATTTTCTTATCAGACGGTATGTGCGAGGCTTTTCATAAATGGTAAAACATTTTGAATCATCATTTTTTTAATCTCTATAAGGTTGAATACTCGATACCATTTTTTTCAAACGATAACGTACTTATAAAGATCATTGCAAAAAGTCCTTAGACGTATTTAGCTATAACTGCCGAGTCTCGCGAAATAGTACCAAACGAATTGCCTTCAATTGCGCAGTAGCGCGTATTATAGTGTAGGTGTTATATGTGTGTGTAGCTAGGCATGTGTGCGAGGGTGCCGCCTCGCCTATGACAATAAAGCAGTGCGAATATAGCATCGGTGCGTTTCACTTGTGTCCCGATATAACAGTGGCGACGATCCTACCCACATATAAAAAATAAAATAAAAATGTCCGTTGTACAGTTTGGAATTCTGTCGAACTTTGATCATAGTGTACAGACATGGAAGACATACAAAAGTCGTCTTTTACAATGGTTTGTGGCGAATGATGTAAACGCATTAACCGATGCGGCGGGTATCAAACGGCGAGCTATATTGCTAAGCGCACTCACGGAATGTTCATACCGCCTCGCATCCGATTTAGCGTTACCGAAGGCTCTAGAAGATGTGCCGTATGAAGATATCCTAACGCTGCTGGATACACACTTTACGCCAAAACGTGTCGGCTTTGGTGAGCGGCATAATTTCTACGCAGCGGCACAGCAACCTACGGAGTCATATGCAGATTGGGCGGCCAGACTACGTGGACTCACGGCTCACTGCAACTTCATCAATGTCGAGGAAGCGCTGCGAGATCGTTTCCTAATGGGGATGCGGCCGGGAGTAGAAAAAGAAAAGCTGTATGCTTATGACGTCATGGAGCTGACCCTCACGAAGGCGGTGGAGCTGGCGGAGAGCATGCGGTGCGCGCGCGCCGGGGCTGCGGCGAGCGCCGCCGCCGGTGCTGCGGCGAGCGCCGCCGCCGGTGCCGTGGTGCCGTCAGTCGACTGCGAGCGTGCCTTGTTTAAGATACGCCATGAGTCGTCGGTGAAAAAAAGTGCTGGTGCGAGCAAATCACAGTGTTCGGTGTGCGGTTACTCGAACCACAAGTTCGAGGAGTGTAAATTCCGTAATTACGTATGTAAAAAGTGCAATATTAAAGGCCATTTAAAGAGAATGTGTAAAAAATTAGTTATGTGATGACGGGGGACAAAGACGAGGACAGCGATGACGATGGTAAGTTATTTAATATTCGTTCGATAGGAGGCGAACCCATGGTAGAATCTGTGTCTATTCGCGGAATAAATCTTAAATTCGAAATCGATAGTGGTTCCGCGGTGACCGTGATATCCGAGAGTACCTATATCGAACATTTTAACGATGTACCATTGTCTAAAACACGCAAGAAACTCATGAGCTATACGGGTGACAATATGTCATGTCTTGGTGTGATTCGTTTACCGATTACATTCGAGAACCGCTCGCATACGTTCGACGTCTATGTAATCCGCGGCGGCGGTCCCCCGCTGTTGGGCAGAGATTTCATTTCGAAATTTAAATTAGAACTAAAATCTATTAATTATTGCAAACAAACCGAGCTTAAGGTTGAACGACTTCAATCGTTATATAATCATTTATTTTCCGGTAAATTAGGATGTTTTAATAAATACAAAGTGACATTAAAATTAATAGAAAATGTTAAACCGATATTCTTTAAAGCGCGACCGCTCGCATTTGCTTTACGAGATAAAGTAAACAAAGAAATCGACAGGTTGGTTGATTTGGGCGTTCTCGAGCCGGTGGAGTATTCACAGTACGCTTCGCCGATCGTACCGGTACTAAAACGAGACGGTTCCGTAAGACTGTGTGCTGATTATTCGGTCAGTATTAATAAACAGTTGGTTATTGAAAAGTATCCCTTGCCTACGGTGAGTGAGTTATTTTCTAAACTTCACGGTGGCCAAAAATTTACAAAGTTAGATCTTTCTATGGCTTATAACCAATTTTTGTTAGACGACGAATCTCAAAAAATTACTTGTATCAATACTCATCGCGGTATTTATAAGTACACTCGCTTAGTGTTCGGCTTAGCTTGCGCGCCGGCTATATTTCAGCGTGCAATAGAAAGCGTGTTGTCGGGAATGAATGGTGTACTTTGTTTGTTAGACGACGTACTCATAACGGGTACCACGGATGCTGAACACATGGATCGACTACATTCGGTGCTCAAAAGGCTTCAGGATGCAGGGTTGACATTGCAACGGGAAAAGTGTGAATTTTTCATGGACGAAGTTAGCTATTTGGGGTACATTATAAATAAGGATGGGTTGAAAAAGTCGCCTTTAAAAGTTAAAGCTATTGTAGAAGCACCAATTCCTCTCAATGTATCCCAGTTACAATCGTTTTTAGGACTCGTCAACTATTATAGATGTTTCGTACCTGGCGCGTCGACTATATTGAGTCCCTTATACGATTTATTAAAAAAGGGCTCTAAATGGAATTGGGGTCCGATACATAGCGTTGCTTTTTCTACGATAAAAAATCGCCTTGCTTCAGATCGAGTCCTAGCGCACTTTAATCCCGACGCGAAAGTTATTTTAACCGTCGATGCGTCCCCGAGCGGTTTAGGTGCAATTTTATCTCAAGTAGGTAATGACGGATTAGAGAAACCGGTAGCATTTGCTTCGCGAACACTTAACGCTTCTGAGAAACATTATTCACAAATTCAGAAGGAAGCAACCGCTATAATATTCGGTGTACGACGCTTCCATCAATATCTATATGGAAGGGCGACTCCTTTTGTGCTTCGTACCGATCATAAACCACTTATATCAATTTTTGGGCCACATAAGGGCATTCCGGAAGTGTCAGCTAATCGATTACAGCGATATGCTATGTTTCTTAGCGGTTATAATTATAATATTGAATATATACGAAGCGCAGATAATAGTGCCGATTACTTATCTCGTGCAAGTCTCCCCGTCCCGGCGGCGCGGCCGGCTAACTCGGACGTAGCGAGCGGAGGGGGAGAGGTATTGGAGCGATGCGCAGACGCCGCGTCCGCGACGAACGATCGAGCGGCGTACGTTTGTTTCGTGGTAGAAGGTTCGTTACCGGTTACGCTTAACGAATTACGTAAAGAAACGGAAAATGACATTATATTGTCACGAGTGATTAAACATGTTTTAAAGGGATGGCCGTCGAGAATTAAAGATGTCGATATTAAACCTTATTATCTTTGTAGATTACAACTATCGTATGAAAACGGGTGCCTTATGCGAGGACATAAAGTTGTCATTCCACAATCGTTACAAAAGAAGGTTTTATTAGAGCTACATTCATCACATTTGGGTATAGTGAAAACGAAAGCGGAATGTAGGTCACGATTTTGGTTTCCAGGGATTGATGCTGCTATTGAAAGAGTAATAGGTACTTGTGAAATATGCCAGCAGTTGCGGACCGCACCACCTCGTGTACCGATTTCACCCTGGGAATACCCATCGCAACCCTTCCTTCGTATACATATTGACTTTTTCGGTCCGTTAAAAGGGCGTACCTATTTAATTACAGTAGATGCGTATACAAAATGGGTAGAGGTATTCGATATGGCGTCATCAACGACGTCAGCAGCAGTTATTGAGAAACTATATGAGTTCATGTCGCGTTTCGGTCTGCCAAAAACAATAGTTAGTGACAATGGTGCATCGTTTTGCTCGCAAGAATTTTCTAATTTTTGTAGTTTGAATGGTATCTCACATTTGACATCGCCCGCTTATCACCCGGCAAGTAACGGGCAAGCGGAAAGCTACGTCAAAGTTGTAAAGAAGGGGATTAAGTCAAGTATCTTGTCAAGTCGCGATATTAAAGACTGTAAATTGAAAATTTTAAAATATCTTTTTGACTATAGGAATTCTGTACATTCCACTACTGGGGTTTCGCCGTCTGAATTAGTGTATGGTCGAAAATTAAGATCGCGATTAGACTTAATTAACCCTATCGCATCGCCGCCCTCGTCTGTCACCTTGGCTAATTTTGTTAAAAACGACAGTGTACGCAAGTTAACGAAAAGGGGGAAACATAAAAGTATTTTGACCCCGGTGTTAATGTTTTGTATAAACGTTTTTTTAATAATAATAACTTTAGATGGTGTAAAGGAGTAATTGTTAAGAGAATCGGTAGGGTAGTATATTTGGTTCGGGATTGCGTAACATCAGCTATTGTTAAGAAACATAAGAATCAAATTATCGTTGCTGAAGGAAAAGACAATAATTTGGATTTTTGGGACGAGGAGTTAGTCCAGCAGTCACTATCCAGCAAAGCACCGATTCCAACACAAACTGAGCTGTCGCTAGAATTGGAACCGTCAGTGCCACCAAATGAGTTGTTGCAGTCTCCGACACCGAGGCCATACTTATCTGACGAACAACACACAGGAACAGAAGATGAGTCACCCAGAACGTCAATCACACCCTCCTCGACTCACTCATCCGAATCAACATCGATGTTAACAACAAACGAAAGATCACCGGTGACACCCTGCAAAGTGACTATGACCAGAGGAGTGCGCCGACCAGTGAGGTCTGAAGATGAGGATCTGGAATTTTTTGAGGCAACTGATGAGGGTATGGGGCCTTCAGCTCGTACCCTAAGGAGGTTGTTACGCAAACGTCCCCACCAATAGTTTTATTTTTCTTAATATTCATGTGCTTAATAGTATTGTTAAATTTAACATTCGTGGAGATATTATTGTTAATCTAAGGGGAGGAATGTTATATGTGTGTGTAGCTAGGCATGTGTGCGAGGGTGCCGCCTCGCCTATGACAATAAAGCAGTGCGAATATAGCATCGGTGCGTTTCACTTGTGTCCCGATATAACAGTAGGCATCGACGTTTCAACAGGGCGTGGTCCCCAAAGACCTTAGAGAACGGATGTAGCAGCCTCGTTCGAGCCGCTGCCACCATTCCAGATCGACGTCTGATGATAACCGCATCTGAAATAAAAAATATCGTTTGAGTGAAAAGGTCAAGCGGTGCTGTGTCGATATTAAAGTCCAATATAATTATCATTACCGTCACTATTTGTTCGACTGAATCATTATTATGACAGCTTAAAGTTTGTACAACTTTTGTCCTTTTAATTTTCTTTGTTTTGTTCTTAATCAAATCGATTTGTAGCTTTTGTGTATGTACAAAAGATTCATATATTTATAGATCTATATATTAGATCTATATATGAATTTAAAAAACCGAAAAATATTTTTATAAGTATTATTATTTATTAATAAATTCAAGTTAGAAATAGATATTATAATATATAACACTTAATGATCTTACTAAGATTTTATGATTAAATAAGGCAAAGACAAAAAAAAAATGTAGTTGTCAAGTGAATATAATATAACTTAATATTTTTATTATTTATTTTTTATTCAAGTGTATACCTCTGCTGTATATTGCTCTATTTCTTAACATCATAAAGTATAATTATGAAAATCTACGGAATCTTATCAATGATATACATTATCATTAGCCGTGACTCAATAGGCGGAGTTTATTAATTTTAATAAGTATCCGCCTGGGCCAGCCGGAAAGCCTAGGATCCGTAACGTTGCTTGTGATCTGATTAAATAAATTATAACTTACTGCGAACTTATCACGGATATATTTATTATTACCAAACAGTATCTTGCAAGGAGGTAAATTATGTAGTTAGAATTGTCCATATATATTACGATTGGATTTTGATGCTGAGTTTGTTTAATTTCTCAGTAACTGATTAACTAATATTTCCTAATTGAATTGTTCGATGTCAAAATCGGTACTTTGTCGTGCAAAAAATTTAAAAGCAAGTCCCATTGTCGTGCGCGTGGCCGAATATTGTTGTTGAGATGGAGACAGCTTCATAAATATTTATCCTTTAGGTGGTGTAGGCAACCGTTTAGGGGCCCTGCATTGGCTAGGGGCCTGACACTTCGAGATTTTTTTAATACTTCGATTGTAAATTCAATTTGGAGATTAAGGTATTTATCAAACTCTTATTGACATTTTTATTGCATTGTTTTTTAAATGACATTATTAATTTTATTTTAAATACTTTCCGTAACGTATAATCGATCTTATGAATACATATTATTTATTAAGAAAGAGCATAATTATGAAAAATAATTCATCAAAAGGTAAAGGGGCCCTGAATCCTGCATTACGTAGGGGCCCCGATATGGCAAATCCGGCCCTGTTTATTTTTAAATTTGGGAAAAATGAATAATAACTTTTCATTCATAATTATTACTTTGAGTTCATATTTCAGTAATAATTTTATTTGACCTTTTATTAATGTTAATTGGTAATCTTAATTTAACTAAAAACAATTATAGCGGCATTATTATATTGAATAATTCGAAACGAAAATGAAAGTAATTGGCAACATAGGTACTAGATCTTGTTTTAAATACATATGTGCACTCATATTCACACATACAAAACTACACACACATGTTACGGTACACATGCACGCTACATTCATTTATTTAGTTTCCAACCAACCAATGTGACGATAAATTAATTAATTGCAATCATTTTTAACTCTTATTTAGTATAGTATAGTTTCTCTATTAATCAATATAGATGGATATTATTTTTTTTAAATAATTTTATATGTAAAAAATCTATAACAGTATTATGAAATATAATTTCCGAGAATCCGGTTTTTGCATAAATGAATCTAAAATCACGGTTCTAATTAAGTAAGCCTCAATAGCTCTAAGGGTAAAGCAGCCGACTTCACTCCGCAATCTACGAGCTTTTCTGGATGGGCAATAGGTATATTATTAATTACTTGAAAAAGCACTGCTAATATTCTTTTTAAAAAATCAAATTAACGTTATTTTTTTAGAATTATAGATACTTAATTTAGCTAAATTTGTTACCTTGGGTTACAAAAAGTATGTACAGGGTAGGGTGATAAATATTTCAGTTGATTTTGGAAGAAAATCTTACGACACCTGGCGCGTGTGCGTTTCGCAAGCAATAAAAGCTTAAAATCACCAATGTGTAGGTATACATAGTCTTTGGGAGCGGAGTCGCGGGCTATAAGTAAGCTATAAAGGCATGTCCAAAAACACACGTTCCAAACACAAAACAAGATCATTCCTCAAATGCTAATCGTTATAAATCAATAAATGTCAGCATAAATCAACTTTAGGAATAGTTAGCTTGTATCTTGCATTTTAAGTGCATTCAAGCCCTTTACGTTCTTATGTATTTGTTCTTTAATTGCATTTCATTATTCTGTAAATCCATTTTTGGTATTTGATAACAATACATATAGTCCTTAATATACAGTACCTGATAACGACTATGAATTTCACAACTTATATATTATAATATTTTGTAGCTAAAGAAGCAGAAATAATCATTATTGTAGTTTAGGTTTTTGGTACTAAAGTCGCACTCTAATTATTAATCAAATTTTTTTATGGTTATGTATTATGGTTAGGATTAATTTTATTTCCTCTTCAATATCCTACAACGTTTCTACGCAAGTTAATAAAATAAACATTAAAAAACCATCGATTCATAGTTCCAACTAATGAGTGGATATAGAATTCTAGTGATACAGATTTACGAGCAGTAATGCCATGGTATCCGTAATGGCACAATCGAATCTATAGATGCGGTTTGCATGCGGTGCGGGGGGAAGGCGTGGTCGGCGCCGGCCGCTCGCCTTGACTCCAGCGTCAAGCATCGCATGATCTCTTTTACAGCTGGAATAGATCGACTTGATATTTTATCGCATAAAACATTATTCATTGTTTTATAGAAGTGTCACTATTCAAGGCATCTATTTAAAGATAATTTATTTATAAAAAATAAAGCAGTTATTAGGTACATAATATATATTTATATAAAATAAAATTATAAAGCTTTAAATGAGTTTGCGCTATTTTATGATTTTTTATTATCCGCAGACCTACTGAAGAAAGCCATATATAGTGAGATATACTTATTGGCATGTAGCAGGCTTAGTGTAGGTTGTTGAATATGTTAATCTTACATATTATAGTTTGTAACGTCGTAAAAGTAAATAATATAGTGCCATATGATGGACGTAATGGCATTGTAATCTCGTGTTAATCCGGTTTAATTCTGATTACTATTTTTATATGCCTTGTTATTATTGATACTGTGTTATAGGTTCTAGAAAAATACCCTGCTAAAGGTTGTACTAACAAATCATAAAATGTATGTTCTTCACTGTTCATAAAATAAACGGAATAAATGATTGTGCCATTTGCAGTAGGAACACTTGGACCAAGGAGCGTTAGTGTTGAGCAATATCTAAAAGATATTACGTCCTGACTCATTGCCTCCATAGGCTACAGGGAGACTGGTTCATTTTCGCCCAAAGAATTGACATTGCGATTCACCACGAAAATTCAGTCAGCATTCACCACACAAGTTTTTGTTGTTAAATATGTTGTAATATAGCAAAAGTTGTAAATTAATAAATGTAATATTTGACTTTAAATGTATGGTTAAAAATAAATTATGACAATTATATTAGGTATTGAGTATGATCATTTTAAATACAACCATATTATTAATTAAACTTATCTAACATCAAAGTTGTTTAATCGCACTACACTAGGAGTGAATGTGGCGACTGTGCAGTGGACAGGCGCGGTGATAACGTGGCTTAGCCGTTATCAGTGCAGAATATATCTGTACCTGCATGCAACTAGCTCGCGTAATATCTATTACATGTTCCTACAACACTAGCTGTTATTTATTCGTAGCTCTGTCCCGTATGTAGTTCGGTTGTGTAAGCAACGGTAAACTGGATACGGGTTACGAAGTTTCGATTTCCGTGTTATTAATTGATTTTTTGTACATTTTTTTTTCTTAATATTTCATTTTAATTAATTAGTACAACCTGTTTTTTAACTCTACTACCCTACTATGCTTTTTATAGAATATCAATGTGATGTAACAGAATCAGCACTGTTGCGTCTTATTCGACGAGGATTTTTTCATAGATGTTTGTTTTTAAAACGTAAACGAGCAATAAGAAAGGGTTTTTCGAAATTCAACACTGAAGGGAGTGAAAGGGGATTGAAAGTTTTGTATGAAACTGCGTCTTTTTTAAACAAGAAGCATTAAACTTTGTTTTTAGTCAAATAAATAAAGATAAAGAAAGAAGTTTTTAACATTTTCTAAAATTCCACCACTGAAGGGTTGAAATGGGAGTTCAAACTGTATCAAAATCGCTATTCATGCGGGCGAAGCCACTGGCATAAGGTAGTATCATATTAAAAACATTTACTATTTTTGACTACTATCTTCCATCCATCCCTCGGATGTGCAACGTGCTTATGATATTTGAGGGACAGGCTTTTACCATCAGGCGGACTGTACACTTATTTGCGATTAAAAAACACTCTCTAAAGTAACTCTCAATTATTATTATGGCATAGTTTAAAATATAATGTATTCGACTTAGTTAATGTTGTTCAAAAATAATTTAATAACTATTTTCGTATTTAAACATGTTCAAGAAACATCATCAAGCCACTTATATGCTAATATCGTATGGATGGGCTCAAATTGCTCTTTCAGGTTTATTAAGTTAAGTGGTTATACTAATATTATGAAACAGAACACTTATAATTATGATATTATATTTCTTCTATTACGCATATTATATATTATTATTTGTAAAAACATATCTAATATATATGTAGTTCTCGTGTCACAGTTTTAGTTACCATACTCCTCCGAAACCGCTTGACCGATTTTGATGAAATTTCGTATGTATATTCAATCCGATCAGGTCTGAGAATAGGTTATCTATTTTTTCGGTCAATTTTTTTATTTTAATTTTTTTATGATGTGGCATTAAAAATACATACTACTCTACATTTTTCCTGAATTTTAATAGCAATGTTAGTAATTCAATAACTTTTACCGGTGACACTTTTCTTCACAATTAGACTCAGAGGGCGCTGCTAGCCTGAAAAATATTGAGTGCCAGATCTTTTTTCGGGGCAGGACAAGGTCTGCCGGGCCCGCTAGTATTCATAATATAAATTTATTGTTTTGATACAATATGTACGTAGTTAAAATATTAATTAGGAAATCCGAAACGTGGAAGCTAGTTAAATCAGAATAACTTTATTATTCAAATTTATATCACTTCCTTTTATATTATTATAAGATTATGATTAAATACAATTTATTATGTTGTATTATTATACGAGTTGTTTTAAGCCTCTGTGACATTTATGTAATCGCTTATACCTCACATATAATATTCTAAAATACATATTTATACATCATATGGCACGGCTTCCGCAATTGATAGGCCAATTATTTGCATTCATATTCATTAAGACCGCCTCATACAGATAGACGTAATTATAAGGGAAGATACCGAGATTTACATCGACAAATAAGGAAACACCAAGCAAGATACCTGCACATTATTCGTCTATGTCTACAAAGTACAGTGATCTTGACAAGTTTTAGAAATTTTGAAGACAGATTTTAACACTGTATTACCTGGTTTTATGGAATTTTATAATTTTTGTTCAAAATACAAATAATACAAAATAATACGTCATAACCCACGCGCAGTTCAATAATTTCCCACCCTTCCTTTCTTTTATTCCTATCGCCAGGTTGAAGTGACTGCTTATTATCAGAAGGACCGTAAGCTTATTTGCCAACAGTCATGCAATTAAAATAAAATTATATTTGGCCATGAATATAATATTTTTTGAGTCTTGACCATCTCAATAAATGATACATTATTGAGAATAGCTATTAGCTTTTCGTATATGCATTTATTAACAATCATTAACGAATTATATAGTACTTAGGAAATGAAAAGAATGAACAGTATATAAACTCCATCAATTTTATTATATCGGGGAATTAATACATAAACAAATAATTACCAACGTTTCTCACGTACAAATCACGCCCCGTGACAAATTAGTTTTCATCATGGATATTATAACATGAATACCGAAGGAAATATTCCTATAATTATATAAAATTAATTATTTATCAAGGTTTACATATGATTGTTAACGATACAATAACTAACATCGCCTACGCGGTTCTGCGCGGAATAGTTAATATGCGTTGAGGGGAATACGCTACAAATTTAAGCATCTTGACATGAATTACCGCTCATATACGTATAATATTAATATTAATGTTATTAATATGGAAATAGCTTTATTTAGTTGTCTGCATGTTAACTTAAAGCCTCGTTTGTAGATTATTAGATTAGATTATTTAATGATTTTCAAAAATGTTTGTAAAGCGTCTGATTAGTAAATAATTAATCTGCCTGAAACTTTCCCAACGGCTAAGATTATGAACACGTCAGAACAGATTATATTTTCTTTTATATTTTCAAGTAATCTTACAATACATTAACAATTCAAAACTAAAGAATTTTACTGGTGTCAGGACGTGGCGACCCCATTGTCCGCTGTTGGAAAAACCTCTGTCACAGCAGAGATTATTCCACCAGTGCAATCAGTCACTCTGATAGTTCTTTTGTTGCAAGAGGCCAGCTAGGTACGTACCACCGCGGTGTCAATTATTCTGCCACCAAGCAGTAGTGTCTTAAGCATTGCTTTGTTCCGGCTTGAACAAAACAATGCTTAAGACACTACTAGACTACACTACACTGTAGGCTAGTGAAATTACTGGGCAAAGGAGATTTAGGAACCAATATCTCGAGGTTGGCAACGCGTGAGTGACACCTACAAATGGTGTTGCAAGCGCTCATAGGATATGGCAACCGCTTACTTACCAACTTAATAACATAAAAAAATACTATTATACAAATCATGTTCACGTGCAATGACGGCAAGAATGCTATCTTCATTTCCCCGCTGTATTGCAATGCGCTGGTAGAAAGACATAAATGCCCGAATAGTTCACTACAACCATACGTTGGAGAAAAAATCGTGAAGTGACAGCTCGCCAACCGCGGCAGGGCAGTAGGTTTGTGCCGTTTTCTTTCAGCGACGATATATGCCGCCCTCGGGTTTGTACTTTAACTTCATAGTTACTTGTAGAGTCATTATCGGGGCTAAATATTTTTTTAATAAAGCCTGGTTCTTTGGTCGAAAAATTAGACATACACTATTAGGTATTATCATAAATATACATATTACGACGACGTTGTGGCGCAGCAGTAGCGAGCCTTCCTTGAGCGCCATGGTCGCGGGTTCGATTCCTTTTTCACTGTGAATGTTTCCGGACGCCCTACACAGGATATAACTATTCTAATGAGGGCCGTTGAGTGTGTAGCGTTTATTTATGAACTAGATATGGTTATATATCAACATATTATGTTTTATTGTTTGGTATGCACATAGATATATAATCTCCGCGGTATGCATCATTGTTATCGTTGATAAAGAAATAACTCGCAACGTAGTAAATACCAGATATAACATTATCAATTCAAATACCTAGTACAGTTTTACATATCGACTTATATTATGATTGGTCCAACGACGACACCTTATTCGTATATAAGTGTATAATTACATCTTGTTGTGCTCCTAGCAATAGACATAAATAATGATAATAATTATCTACGAGTTACAAGCATTCTTGTTTATTATGGAAATTTTTCAAATTGTAAAAATACATGCTTTTGTCCGCGGCTTTGCGAATTTGAATAAAAATATTAGTAACCCCCAATAGTTCATCGGTTAAAGGGTTTGACTCCGCTCCGTTATCGCGAGAGTTTAGAGTTCGATCCTCACTCTCTAGGGCTTTTGTCGTTCCCACTCCTAGGCCAAGTAAAGAGCCTAATTGGAGGGGCAATAGGAGTATTAGTAATGAGTTGGAAAGCATTGCTATTATACTTCAAAAAACTACTGTTGGGTATAACCTCTGTCACAGCAGAGATTGTTCCACCAGTGCAATCGGTCACACTGGTGGTAGGTCGTTTTTTGCAAGAAGCCGGCTAGGTAGATACCACCGCAGTGTCAAATATTCTGCCGCTATTGCTTACGTATTACTGTGTTCCGGTTTGAAGGGCACTGTAGGCTAGTGAAATTACTGGGCAGAGGAGATTTAAAAACCAATATCTCGAGGTTGGCAACGTGAGAGTGGCACCTACTAATGGTGCTGCAAGCGCTCATAGGCTACGGCAACCACTTACCATCAGGTGGGTCTGCTGGGTATGCTTGCTTGCCAACTTGTAACATAAAAAAAATAACTTATTTCCCATACAAACTTTCATCCCGTATTTCACGCCTTTTATGTTTGCGAAAAGTATAATATAACCATCTCTTTTGTCCCATTTATAAACATACCAATTCATCATAACTAGTTTAGTGGTTTTAGCGTTTTAGGGGTGAAAGCATCACAAGCAAACAAATTCACTTTCGCATTTATTAACGCGTTTAAAATATACAGAGAATGTTGATCGACGCTGATTATTTCAGGTCTTAAGTGTATTTAATTACACTATAATTAGCTTCGAGCTTTCCAAATATTTTCCTTAACATATAAAATACTAAACACTTTTAACTTGTTTGTATAGAAACATTTAAAAGCATCAAACAAACAGACAAGAAAATCCATTACAATAGTGAGAAGAACATTTCATCTACATTGAAGTCGCCAAATAATTACTAATTATATTTTTTTATTATTTATAGTATACTAGTGGCCCGCTCCGGCTTCGCACGGGTATAAAATATATAGCCTATGTCATTCACTGAAAAAATAATTAAAATCGATCCAGTAGTTTTGATTTATTCATTACTGCCCGTGGCCCGCACGCGTTAAATGTAATTATTTACGACATCGCAGTAGAAACCTCAAAAATGAATTTTTTTCTCCGCTATTTTTATACATATAAACCTTCCTTTTTAATCACTCTATCTATTAAACTATATCTACTAAACCGCATCAAAATCCGTTGCGAAGTTTTAAAGATTTAAGCATACATAGGGATATAGGAACAGAGAAAGCGACTTTGTTTTATTATAATATATACTATATAGTGATTTAAATTAAAAAAATATGTTTTTATAAAGGTTCAAGTTTTTACTTCTATAGTCAGTCTCCATAATTGCTTTTATATTCTTACAGTTTGATATAAAGTATGAAGACCGTCGTGGCTGGTAGCGTGCCTGGTTTGAGCCTTGACGGTCGAGGGTCCGATTCCCAGTCGGAGCTGTTGATTGTTACAAATATCTATTTCGAATTGGACGTTATGTCCATTTGTATCCCCACATGCCTCGCAGAGCACGTTGAGCTGTCTATCCCGGTTGTTATCATCCAATGAGTTAGTGGTTCGCGCTTAGGGTTGCGGAGCTCAAATGGCAATCGCTTTGTGTAAAAACTAACCTGTTAAATCCAGATGAGAGTGAGCAGACCCTGGTCAAATACGGGGAATAAAATGATGAATTTGCATGAAATTACAATTTGCTTCGTTAAAGTTTTGTTTCTCGAGACGTAAACGCGGTAAAGAATTAAGGGCACGTCAATCTTCCACTGACAACAATTTAACATGTTTTAAGAACGTTTAACGAATTTCTACGTAGTGGACAAGTATTAATTAATTGTTAACACGACAATTAATCAGAACTTATTAACCAGATAACAATATATTTTAAGGTATTTTTCGTTCTTAATAATTTCAGAATCTATATTCATTGTTTATTATTCTTTTTTTTTTCTCAAATATGTTTTATGGATAAAAATATTTTGCCCATATTCAACGACGTTATGGGGCAGTGGTAGCGAACCTGCCTTAAATGCCACATGTCGCGGGTTTGATTCCCGCTCGGAGCATAATATATTTGTATTGACCATGCAAGCATATTTTCTGGTCTGGGTGTATTTGTCCTTGTCCTTGTATGTGCTTCCGGACCCCCGGCACAGGATATAACAATCCTAATGGGGGCCGTTGAGTGTGTAGCGTTTATTATTATTTATTATTCAACGGACCTTATCAAGTTATTAAAATTATTTTATTGGGGTCTGGAAACATACATAAGTACAAACATACATAGGTATCTGTTTTCAATTCAGATATCTGCTCCGAGCGGTAATCATACCCGCGACCAATGGTTTTTGACGCTCGTAGAGCACGTTAGGCTGTCGGTATAAAAACTATATATAGTCTGTCAAATCCGGATAAAGAGTAATAAGCAGACCCTGGTTAAATACCGGGAATAATGATGGGAAGCAGAATAAAATTACTTTTTAATTAATAAAACTACCATTTGCTACCACCGCGCCAATTCATGCATAGCCATTTTACAGTTAGAGGGTTTTTTTTTAGTGAGAGAGGCAAACGTGCAGGAGGCTTACTTTTTTTATGTTACAAGTTGGCAAACAAGCATACAGCCCACCTGATGGTAAGTGGTTGCCGTAGCCTATGAGCGCTTGGAGCACCATTAGTAGGCGCCACTCACGCGTTGCCAACCTCGAGATATTAGTTCTTAAATCTCCTCTGCCCAGTAATTTCACTAGCGTACAGTGCTCTTCAAACCGGAACACAGTAATGCCTAAACACTACTATTTGGCGGCAGAATATTGGACACTGCGGTGGTACCTACCTAGCCGGCCTCTTGCAACAAAAGACCTACCACCAGTGAAATAAGTTCAGTCCTCTGATTAATAATGTAGTACCTTCGAGTTGTTCATGTTGCCCATACGCGTCTTTTCTATCTTTGTGAAAAACAGCGATTACTAAAAACAGTACAGTGCACGTTCTTACATCACGGCTAATAAACAGTATATTATTAATACAGATATAGTCAATATTACCAAAGAATGCTCACCCGATACGCATGAGACGTGTATTCCGTAAGCATGATCCCAAGGCCTCGTGCCTGTGCTGTATCGTCGCGATCCGAGCCGGCGTATCATGTGACAGATGAGATCGATTTACCCATCGACCGACTAACATTGTACATCACTCTAATCCGGCGTCCGATGACGGAACACTGAATTAAGACTTCGGATTGTTATTGTTGGAGTAATTTCATTTTTTTAAAATATATTAATAAATAACCACTACACAAGTAACAACTCTTATTAGCATAGTTATAACCTGTATGTGATAAAGACAATCATATCAAGATTGGAACACAAAACAAGGAATACTTAGTAACATTAAAAATATTATGAACTAGCTACGCCCGCAACTTAAAGTTTTCTATTCATTTAATATACACAGGTATTCGACACCGTTGTGGCGTTGTGGGTAGCGAGTCTGCCTTTAGCCTCGATGATTGTGGGTTCGATTCCCGCTCGGAGCTGATGTTTGTATTAATCGTACAGGCATATTTTCCGGTCTGGGTGTGTTTGTCCTTGTCATTGTGAATGTTTCCGGACCCCGACACAGGATATAATTATCCTAATGGGGGCCGTTGAGTGTGTAGCGTTTATTATTATTGTTGCTATGGCAACTTTTGACAGCTGTTGTCAACTAACCTCACCTCCACACACAGTCATCCACAGGTATAACATACCAAGTTCCAAGTCTTAATTCATTTATTGAAAATCCCAGAGGAATCTCACTTTTTTTTCAGTATAAACAGAATCTTTTGTGTAAATCTCGGTAATAAACTATTTGTATGCCAAATTTAACTCAAACCTGTTTAGCTGTTTTACAAACATCTAAACATCCAGACATCCAAAAACTCCAAATATATAATAAACTTTCTAATTTATAATATTATTAAGATAATGTAATATATAAATATACTATTTGGAACATAACGTTAAAAGATAAATGATCTTTTGGATGACTTTATTAATAAGAATAGTAGCAATGCTTTTTTCAAGACATGCTAATAATCCCGTTGTCCCTTCAACTAGGCATGCAGTTTATACTAGGAGTGGCTGCGATAATAGTATAATGGGGTATGAATTGAACCTGCAACTCTCGCATTATAAGTTGGCCCTACCACTGTTTAGGCTTGGAAAACTATTATTATGGTATTTTTATTTATTTTAATATTGTGTTCTTTGTTTCTGGATACAGTTGTGGCGTTGTGGGTAGCGAGTCTGCCTTTAGTCTCGACGGTTGCGGGTTCGATTCCCGCTCGGGCAGATGTTTGTTAAAATTTCTGTCTCGGTCTGGGCGTTTGTCCGTGTGGGTCTCCCCACCGTACCTCGAAGAGCACGTTAAGCTATCGGTCCCAGTTATTATCAATAACATCTGATAATAATCGTTAACTCTTGATAAGTAAATTGCTCTTATCCAATGAGTTACTGGTTCGCCCTTAGGGTTGCGGAGGTCAGATGGCAATCGCTCTGTGTAAAAACTAGTAACCTGTCAAATCCGGATAAGAGTAATAAGCAGACCCTAGGTTACATAAAAAATACCGGGAATAATGCTAGGATGAAGATTGTGTTCTTTGTTTCTCCAGACCGTTCCGGATATCGTTACGAAACAATGTACACTATACAAACCGCTTCTTAGTTTTAATATGATGACTACCCACTGGCAACAAGCGAAAGGATGGGATTAATATAAGGCTTCAATTGAAAAGGCTTCCATTTTTTATTTTAGATTTCAAACTTCACTGAGCAATTGATGAAGTTGTTTGATATGCACGTCATCCCAGACACTAAAATGTAAGTAGACTAGAGGACCCGGCAGACGTTGTCTTGACCCGAAACAAAATCAACACGTCACAGCGTCTTTTAACTGAGTCTAATTGTGAACAGAAGTGACACTGGTGAAAATCATTGAATTATTACTATCGCTATTAAAAATTGAAATTATTGGTAGAAGGGCGAAGGGTGAATAAGAAAACCTTGGCTAAGAAAGCAAGCGAAAGAACCAAGCACTCATAGGCGGGCGCTAACCATTAGGTGGGTCGTATGTTAGATTGCGTACTATCTCGTAGTAACATAATAATTAGCAGTCAAGTGCGTTGTGGACCACGCACAGTTGCAATTAAAGGGTTCCGCAGCTTGGTTTTGAAGAATCTTAAGGGCTTTAAAAATAATTACGAATTAAAATCGACTGCAAGAATAAGTTGGTAATTTCATAGTAATTATAAAAAGTTATGTGAAAAACAAAGTTATGGGAATAACTTATGTATCTCTTAAATTTGTAGACCTATCTTCTTCAAACCAAATGTGGTTGAAATTTTATTTGATGTCCTATAAGCTCAAATTTTTCCAGAATTTTAAATCCCGTAGTTCAAAAGTTAGAGGGCGAGGACACAATTTTTATGACTTTAGGAGCTAATATCTCAACAACTACTGACTTAATTAAAAAGTCAAAATCAAACCTCCTTATCATTTTGAAAGACCTATCCAAAGATATGTTGACATACGTTGAAATATTTTTTTCAACACTCAGTTACATGTATGGACTGCTACCCTTAATTTTTATATATTTTAAGATTTTATTACAGAATCGTTGTGCGGTTCAAAGAATACACCTATTTAGTAAATTTCGTACAGATAGAGCCAATGGTCTCCGAGTAAAATGGCTGTGACATACGGACGGACAGACAGACGGACGGACGGACTGACGGACAGACGGACAGACAGACGGACGGACAGACGGACAGACGGACAGACGGACAGACGGACAGACGAAACTATAAGGGTTCCGTTTTTGCCATTTGGCTACGGAACCCTAAAAACAGACTCCATCTATTGCGGTCAAGATGCGTCTGTGAAGATGTCGCAAACGTGGCAGAGATAACACTACCTCTTAGTTCAAGTACGTACGTGCTAAAATACTAACCAAAAGTTCTATGGGAGTGTTGCAAAAGCTGACAAAATTCCATTAAACTTTTATAAATTCAACAGCATGTTACGAATAATACTTCGTCTATGCCTTTTATAATACCTCAACACTTACACAGATCTTTTAAAAAGAAAGAACATCCAATTGTATTGCATATTTAACGCTAAGCAGAGATGTTTTATACAGCATTCCGCATTCAAAAGCGCTAATGCTATGCCGATACGTAGGGCGATAGCACAGTATTGCACCGAGTGGGCGTCGACACGCAAGCCTCGTTTGCGAATGCAAATGTTTGATATACACAACTCAGATACTCTATTGGGAATCCTGTCTGATTTGTGTGGGTATTGTCTAGCATACATTAATACTGGTATTTCAATTTTCAGATGACCTGTGACACCTTCTCTGTCATTACATAGAATACATTACATTTTCACTGGTGGTAGGTCTTTTGTTGCAAGAGGCCGGCTAGGTAGGTACCACCGCAGTGTCCAATATTCTGCCGCCAAATAGTAGTGCTTAGGCACTACTGTGTTCAGTTTGAAGGGCATTGTACGCTAGTGAAATTACTGGGCGAACGAGATTTAAGAACTAATATCTCGAGGTTGGCAACGCGCGAGTGGCACCTACTAATGGTGCTGCAAGCGCTCATAGGCTGCGGCAGCCACTTACCATCAGGTGGGCCGTATGCTTGTTTGCCAACTTCTAACATAAAAAAAAAAAAAAAAATACAGTTGTGAATATATTTTGATGTGTAGAACCTTGTAACTTTCAGCGTGAAATAGCGGTATCCATACTGTTGTGTTTCATTTTATTTTTACAAAAATATTAGCAATGATTTTTTATTTCATTTGTCATTACTAATACTCCTATTGCCGCTCCATATAAGCTCGTAGCTTACAATATTCCAAGGAGGTCAGAATCAAAGCCGCATCTGTCGCGTAAACGGCACCGGGGCATTATAAAGATACTTTCTATTGTTATTTGTAATATTCCTTCATCCTTCATCCGAGCATTATTCCCGGTATTTTGTGTACCCAGGGTCTGCTTATTACTTTTATCCGGATTTGACAGGTTACTAGTTTTTACACGGAGCGATTGCCATCTGACCTCCGCAACCCTAAGGGCGAACCAGTAACTCAATGGATAAGAGCAATTTACTAATCAAGATTTAACGATTATTATCAGATGTTATTGATAGTAACCGGGACCGACAGCTTAACGCGCTCTCCGAGGCACGGTGGGGAGACCCACACGGACAAACGCCCATACCGAGACAGAAATTTTTAACAAACATCTGCCCGAGCGGGAATCGAACCCGCAACCGTCGAGACTAAAGGCAGACTCGCTACCCACAACGCCACAGCAGTGTCAATTGTTATTTGTAATATTAAAAGACAAAAATAGTTATTACATTTTATGCAGTAACTCCACTTACCTCTTGTCTCGCAGTGATCGCGGGTCAATTTGACGCAACGAATCCCGGGGGTATGATAATTGAGTTAAATTCGAAGCCGAGGCTACACCTCGTTGCTATCTTCACGCTCGGGGCTGGTACACGCTAATGCCTGCATCGCCCGCTCGGGTACATCGGGGGCTCCCAATCTTAGGTTTGTTCTACAATGTAGTCAAAGAAAATGTAATGTTAAAACATTTTCATGACACGAACTTTTTATGCAATATATTTTTTATGTATGGCGTGTGTAGTGGTTATATGATAAATAGACTAGATCATAAATATATTCAACGTGGTGGAAGGGGTCTAAACATTCAACAAACCCATAGTTCTTTATTATAAGGTAGTAGAAATTTTAAAGGTTGCGTGTTCCTAACTAAACACGTGTCGTCACCTTTCATTATTGTAAGTTTCAAATTGCATAGATGAACTCAGACCACTCGTGGCTCATAAGTCACAATTGTGGTAATTACAACATCAAGTGGATATGTCACTTCTAGTACTACTAGTTATTGTGATTTTTATGAATAAAACTGACAGAAATATTATTAAAAGTTTACGTCGATTTTTGTTAGATAAGGGTTAATTTCCCTATTCGAAACAATCAATTTATGATGAAAACGAAGATTAGAAAGGTGACAATTTATTTTAATTCTAAATTTCTTTAAGCAAAGTATTCCACAATAATTTCACCGTTTAACAATGCCGTTCCATAAATCTAATATAGTTATATATATTTAATGCTACTATTGTAGAAGCCTCAGAATCCGTGACGCCCGCGGATATGTTTGACATTAGCTCGGAATAAACATTGACGATTTGCAGTTTTCATGTCTACGCGGCAAACGAGCCATCGAGCCGTTCCTTGAATTTATTTATTGGTGCAGAAACACTTAGATTGTGAAAACCTCACTTCAAAACCGTTCGACTAAATCTTCGCTTGAAGCGATAACTGGAAACCACCTTACTAAGAACCATAACCGAGGCTGATGCACTAACGTTTAACTTAAATATGGCGTTTTACATGGAATTTACCATTTACTTGTGGTATGGGCATCTTATGTTACTTTTACCATCATACCTTGTAACATTGATTATTTTTTTTATCCTACTACAATATAATTAATGTTAATGTTTATATGCTTGAAAGTACGTATGTTTGTTACTCAATTACGCAAAAAATGGTTGAACGGATTTGGATGAAATTTTGCACAGATACACATTGTTACCTGGATTAAAATATAGGACACTTTTTATCCTGGAAAATTTTAAGTTTCCGTGCGTTAAATAAACGAAGTACAAGATATGAAATATGATAAGATTGGTCATATAGAATCCAGACTAAATATTATTTTTATTCAATCTATTATTACCCTATACCGTAAACTATACCTTAAACTATATAAATAATAACTATACACCTCTTAATGCTTAAATTGTTAAACCGATTTTGATGACCTATGCTAATTAATGGACTAAACATGGGATTTTAAACAAGAAAGTAGGCCATTTTTGTCACAAAAAATATTGAAGATTTTGATGTATAGCAAAGGTGCCGCATTACAAAACGTTATTCACGTGGGCGAGACAGCGGGCAAATTATATTTTTTCATAAAAGTAAAGTAAGTTAGTGCACCACCCTGGGTAAGAACTGCCTCTTTCTTTAAGGGATCGCTTAGATGAATGAACCAATAATGAGAGAAGGTCTCCGATTCTGTTATGAAATGTGTAAGTATATATAATGTATTATGATGCTCCATTGCATATAGGTGGTACCTTCTATAGGTCTGTGAATTGAAGGACGAGAAAAATGGTAAACACAAGCCTTTGAAACCTCTAAATTGCTTTCTTGGCCAAAAACATCATTTAAAGTCTAAATTATTTATCTACTGAGCCACTCTGTAATTTTTTTTTAATATATAGATTAAGCTATTCTAGCAGACTCAAAATTATACATTTAGGAGGTCAAATATTTTTTTAAGCCCGATAGCAAAAAATAGACAAGTGCCGCTCACTTCCCAGATTATCATTATTTTATAACAAGGTACGTTCATGCATAAAAAAACTATAATTAATTCAATATATTTTTAAACTTACTTTGATAAATGTGACTACATAATTTTGTAAATGTGTCAATTACAAAATATTCTCTAGCACTATTTGAAGTTTAGGGACTTGTAAGATAACAAACATATTATCAAAATTTCAACATTCATCCAAAAAATACAATATTTTAAAATACCGTTATTTCAAAATTATAAATTCATACTACATGTAAAACGTTTCACTCCATTTTTAGTACAACCAAAGCCTTTAGCTGTGTATAGCGCAACTGAACTCTAAGAGTTCTCTAAAAAGCTAAATATAGCTGGCAACCAGAGCAGCGATTCGTAAGCTGTTTTTTTGGCTTACCTTAATTGAAATAATAAAGATATAATACGATACATAAAAAACCCATGCGAAGTCGTGGGTTTTACCTTGTGGTAAAATTTTAGAAATATATAATTAAAAGAATAAATTAATAAAAAAATATCATACATTTAATTATTCCTTCTTTATATAACAAAAGTCGTAGTGAAGGTCGATCCGTGACAAAAAATGATTATTAGTGGTCTCTAGAGATCTAAAAAAATTATATTGATTTAATGTAGTCAGAACTGTTAGGCAATTGTTAAGGAAGTGAGATATACAAAGGCCACAACAAAATGATTAAAGTTTTATTCAATACAAGATTTTTCCACAGACCACCACTGCGGATTTTTTTATTACATAGAAATCAAACTGTACGTATACTGGATATTAATTGCAATTGAATGATACGTTCATCATAATTTTCTTAGTAGTTTTAAGTTGAAAACAGAGAATGTTATATACATTGATTTAATATAACTAATAAAACATCTAAAATGTTACTGTATGACGGTTTTTGTGATGTGTTACAGGTAGAAATCTGCAACAAATTTGCCAATGACTTGCCCCTCTCGTTTGTCACTGTACATTCCGAGTAGAAAACTTCCATATTCTAGAGCAAAACAACTAGTTCCACGCTCCCCAACCAGTAATCGCCCTCTGCCTACTTTTTGTATGAGTGAAAAGAGCGAAATTGTAGAAAATGTATTTCTCTATAAGCCTTGTAAAAGCCTTACCGCCTATACCTTAAAAATTTATAAATCCGCACTGTTCCACAGTCTCACTGGTGCGAAATTTGCATTAACGCATCGAAACCAAGTTAGTCACATGCTAACTTAATTCGATTAAATTGCAAGCTTGTGATTAACTTCATTTCGTTGCGTTAGTGCGAATTTATAAAGGAGCATCTGCAAATCTTTGGATATTTTTTAGTATGGACCCTTCCATACTGTCCATTTGTCAATATATCAAAAGTCTATGGTTATTAAACTGTTTTAAGCTAACTCTATAAGCAATCAATGCAATGATGTTTTACCGAAATACTTTTTACGTACAGACACATCTTAAGTGATATTTTATATTAGAATAGATATCGGTACTTTTTTTGCTAAATACTGTATAAAAAAATATCTTAATTTGAAATTAAAATTAACTAAAATTTTTATTTTATGCACACGTTCATATAAGTTCTAATTAAGTATGTTATAATATGCTATAGATATACATATGAATTAAGTCATTTCATCGTTTGACACACAACATTAATCAGTAAAAGTAATCGGAGAAAACCATTGAATTGAATTAATATTTGAATAACGAAATTGATACAACAATAACTTCATTAATCACAGCTAGAAAATCCATATATGGCTAACTTAGAGTAGTTACTGCTTAAGAAGTGGTACGTGATTTATATTTAATAAAGATAAATGATATAATCACTGCCTCAGAGGGTGTTTGTATGGACTTAAATATTATAACTATGTTAGTCCATTTTGTAGATGTTATCGTTAGATTTATCGTATTTTTGAGAGTAACATGAGATATTAAAAGTTAAGTTAGTTAAGTGATTGTGGTTATGAAAGAGATGACCGGCATTTTTTTGCTATTTGGTATATTAAGTTTTTATTACAAATTATGATTTTCTTAATATTAATTATCTTTTATTATCTCTTTAATTTATTAGGGTAATAAGAGGGGACAGTCTTGTCATTTCCTATTAAAAAACTAAAATGAATATGATGATGCATTAGTAAAAGTTTAAGCGTGTCCTTATGAAACGCTGATTCGGTAGCAAACCTGCCTGAAACACATGCTACACACTAAACACACACACTAAAGCATGTGTCCCAGTCTGGGAGGTTATGTTTGTATTTGTTTGTGTTTTCAAAACACTGACACTTTATATAACATTTATTGTTATAAAAATAGTTATGAGATTGATAGTATTTCTAACAGATTAAATTCTGTGTTACATCGAGCGGCGTTTGATATCTTATCGAGTTGCATAAAATATAGGTTGCTTAAAGATTTAAAAGTAAATCTATATCAATCAAGTTTCGAAAGTGAAATAAATTGTAATTTTTTTGTTCGTCAAATTGATTCTTTGTGATTTGTGGGTGTTTGTAGTTCACCTCCAACGGTCCAATCAATTATTTTTTTTTATAAAATTCATTTAAATATAAGCTTTATTAATTAATAATTGAGACACAAATTAAATTTACATATCTAACTGTATACTTAGTACGATACCTATAACTTTATGCAAAACATTCATTTTATATGTACATATGTATCTCTGTGGGATAATCAATCAACGACGTAATTATGTAAGTAACTTATTTAATACTAGCAGTGCCAGAGGCTTTGCTTGTGTTAATGTAGTTACTATGACTGACGTCCGTTTAAAAGTTAGTTTTATTTTCCATATGCCAAATCTAGTTCACTTTTTGATAATCCCACAGAAACTTAGTACTTTTCCGGAATAAAAGTATCCTTACATGTGGTAATCTTCCATTACGTGAGGCTGGCAAGGTGGGTACAATCGCAGTGTCAGTTATTCTACCATAAAGCAGTAAGTATACTGTGCTTCGATATGTAGGATACTCTAGCTAGTGTAATTACTGGGCAAAGGAGATTTAAGAACAAATACCTCGAGGTTGGCAACGCGTGAGTTACACCTACAAATGTATGGTGTTGCTAGCACTCATAGGTTACGACAGCCGCATATCATCAGGTGGGTCGTATGCTTGCTTGCTAACTTAGTCACATAAAAAAATTACCTAAGTTATAAGCTATCTATCTCTATGCCAATTTTTATCCAAGTCCGTTCAGCCGTTTTTGCGTGGTTGAGTAGCAAACATCCGAACATCAAACTTTCACATTTATTATATTAGTAAGATTTTATACTGCTTTAATAGTAATCGCTATTATAGACTAAAAGTCAAATGTCTATCTGCTGGCCAGTACTTGAATTGTTAATGGTGAAACGTTCGCATAAATTAATGATCCCAGGAAGCCCTTAAAAAGACACGTTTAACAGGAGTGAAGCTGGGACCGACAGGTGTCGTACCGTCGAGCGAGACTGACTTACAGCTTCTTATGTCGAGAGGGCCTTTTGTTTTAGGGCCTTAATACTATTCAAATAATGTAAATTTTATTATTTGTTATTTGACATATTTTAATGTCAATTTTGAAATTTTTTGATGCAGTAATGTCATAAATGAGAAAGAAAATTTGTCTGTCTGCCTATCTGTTACGCTTTCACACCTACACCACTGAAGCAATTTGGTATATTTCGTATAGAGGTAGACTAGACTTTGGGCCTTGGGAAAGGACATAAACTACCTTTTATAGCGAAAAATTATTTGAAGGCATTGAAATAGGGAATAAGAGTTTACATGGAAGTTCGTAAATCTTGAAGATAAAACCATTTAACTTTGTACATAGGCCCTTGATAAGAAATAAACAAATATGTATTATGTCGCGATGAAATATGTGTTAAAAGGTCTGATAGAAATCCAAACAAATCTGTGTATGTTTACTACATGTATATTTCTAAATATATTTTTGTTTATTTTTTGTACCCAATTCTGAAGTTCATGCAGACGAAGTCGCGGGCAGATGCTAGTATGTAATACAAGCGACGTTACTATGAGTGCGACTATATAGACTTTATCGAAGAGATCTCTGTGTTTGATCGTCTTAATCAGTGTCGCACGTGTGATAGCATGACGGACAGACGGATTTAATTAAAATGTAACTTGAAGGTAACCTACATTGAACCAACAGTGAAATAAAACGACATTACAGTAAATATTAGGTTCAGTTTGAGTTGTCTACTGTTATTGAATTAGTTTTAACAAATCCAATAAATAATGCATTATTTTCTTAACTTATGAGCGTTTTTTCAAACTGGATTCTAACACATATACTCATTTCTTATTTTGCTCTTTGATTCTGACCGTACGGTGCCTCAAGCGAGGCCGAACCAGAAAAACGTCATCGGGAATGGAGGATACGCTTCCCGCGGATTCTCGTCGATGGTGTATCCGACGGTGTGAGCGCGTCACGACGTGTGTAACAAGCGAAACGCCATAAACTTAGTTTTATGATGTTCTGACGAAGTTGTGGCGCAGCGGTAGCGATTCTGCCTTAAACGACACAGGTCGCGGGTTCGATTACCGCTTCGAGCATAATATGTTTGTATTGACCGTGCAAGCATATTTTCCGGTCTGGTGTATTTGTCCTTGTCCTTGTATGTGTTTCCGGATCCCCGACACAGGATATCACTATCCTAATGAAATTTATTATTATTATTTCACTAAAAGGTATATTTATACAAAATTTCAGTTTTATATCATAAAGTGACGTTTGAACTAATCACCTACATAAGACATATATTTTAAACTACACTGTAGTGAGACTAGATCATAAAAGCAGAAATTTATTTTAACGTCATATTTTATTCATATAACCGTTGTGGCGTGGTAGTAGTGAGCCTGCTTTGAGCCTCAACGGTCGCGGGTTCGATTTCCGCTCGGAGCAGATGTTTCTTATAAACATCTGTTTCCGTCGTAATGTTTTCCTTGTCTCTCCCCCGTGCCTCACACAGCACATTAAGATGTTAATTTGCTCTTATCCTCTGTGTAAGAATTAGTAAATACTGGGA
Source organism: Hestina assimilis (assembly GCA_023373885.1). NCBI lineage: Eukaryota > Metazoa > Arthropoda > Insecta > Lepidoptera > Nymphalidae > Hestina > Hestina assimilis. Next base: position 10,428,054 of record CM041754.1, read on the forward strand.
ATAATGCTAAGAAGAAGATGTATTCTTTTATTCAAATTATTGTCTAAAATCATATCAATTTTCTTAATGTTTTCCATATATACTTATTTTTCATAAATCAAAGCAAAGTAAATAATAAACTTTAAAAGGGGGTAAGAATTTCCATTTATCAGTTTCCTGCTACTTGTTCGCGTTTGTTTAAGAGGCTTGCGCGCGAGCCTGTCTCGGATTTATTTAATGGCGGGAAATGGTGCTCGAGTATAAATTGATTCGCTTCCCTGTGGCAGATGTCTCCGGCATTACTATTACAGTGAAAGTTACACTAAATACGTCATAACATCTTATTATAAAACCAACATTTCTAGATTACTGCAAATCGTTAGTTATTGCTTATAAAAGTAGTTATGTTTTTATACAATTAATAATAAATATTATTTTTTTATTTATTAATAGGTATTTATTTACCTATTAGTATGTATATATTTGTGACCATTTCTCTGTCTTCAGATGTGACCAGCTTCGATCTACGTTTTTTTTAACGAGGCAAGAGCTTTATAATGTCGCCCCGTCTCATTAATGTAATATAAAATCAAATATAGAAAACATATGTAAAACCAGATAATATAAGATTTTTACGCCCCCTGAAACCACCACCCGGGCCAATTGTCCCGGTTTGCACGCCCATAGATCCGATTATATTTTGAAGTATTATAGAATGTTGTATAGTTAGATAGATGAAATGGATTGTAATATTATATTTACAATTTGAATTTTTCACTTTGAAGTCGGTTCTGGTTCTTTTTCCATATCTGAAGAAACATTTGTGTAATATTTTGTTCCCCAGCCTGAGAAATATAGTTTTATAAATTATCTATTATTATTAATGTTTCTGTTATATTATATGTGTATGAATATTTATATTAATTCAGTATAAAAAACCGGCCAAGTATGTATCTGACTACGTTTAGTGAAGGGTTCCGGAATCGGAAAGAGATTCAGGGTTAAAATTCAAATTCGGAGTTTATAAAAAATTATTACGAATGAACGATATTAAACTAATAATTCATTCATCTTTGTTTCCATAAAAAGTATAATGATAACAAATTATGATATAAGCATAACTACGAAAAGGGGGTGTGAATTTCGGGATTGTTATAAAATATATTTATATTATATTTTTACTTTTTGAATGTCAAAAATTACCTTCTCATTATCAATACACGTAAAACTTGAAGACACGAGTGACACATCAACACCCTGTCTCAGCCCTTAGACTAAGAAAGCTGTTTTTTCACAAATGTTTTTTTTTAAACGACAAAAAAACTAGCACTAAGGAAGGATTTTTCACATTTTCTAAAATTTCTTAAACTGAATATAAAATATGTCAAGTTATATATTTAATATTTTAACAGATATAGTTTAATTTTGTATATTAAGTAAAATAAAGTAACAAAATTTACCAAATAGAAACACATCAGTATCGGGTCTTTTGAGAGAAGGTTGAAAAAGATTTTAAGGTATCCGCAACATGCATGTGATACCTGTACTAATACAAGCCTGCGTAGGCCACGGTGACCGACTACCATAGGCGAGCCGTAAGCTGGTTTGCCACCATCTTGGTATAAAAAAATGTCAAGGAAATTGGTTACAGAATATTGTAATATAAAGTAAAAAACCAAAACGTTATTATTATTTGAATATTTGCTTACAATTCTACATAATGTTCGAGTAAAGCAGTATTTCAATCAGTTCGGAGTGACGTTGAGTTACAGTGACATAGTTAACTGAGTTGATAATTTATTGCAAGTGAAGAGTTTAATGAAACCATTTGAAATCTTCGCAGATATATTTAAAATATCTAAAATAATATTAGTCTATATTTCAATATAATATATAGATTGATTTATACTTATTAAATTTTAAAGTATTATAGTGCAACTGTAGACGACCCATTCACGTAGAAGCTATACATTAATTTGGAGGGGAAATGGCATTACTAATAATGAGTTAAAAAATTATAGCTATATTCATAATTATTAGGAGATGCTCGTGTCCCATGCCTGTATTATCAATACAAACATATGCATCGAGCGGGAATCGAACCAGGGACCTGTGGCGCTAAAAGCATGTTCGCTGCCGCTGTGCCACTGAGATGAATTACTAGTATAATTGTCAGAATACTAAAACCATCCAACTGTTTTAGTAGTATTTTTAAAAGAAACGGCACGATTACTAAGCAATAAAAAGAAACAAAACAGGATTTATTAGCATAGCATAAGGTTTTGCTAAGGTTTGCGAAGCGTAAGTGGCAATCAGGGATCACATATTTAAAAATTCAATAGACATATTCCAAGCCCGTACGTTGGTGATCTCATTGCAACGTTAGAAAGTTAATTAGTAGAAAGATGGAAGTGTAAAAAAACTAAAGCTACCCAATAGATGGTTCATAGGTAACAGCAAAGATAATGAGATATTAAAAGACTAAAATTATTTAAATATACGAAAGTAATTAAATTAGAGAATTCAATGCTCATTCTTTTATATCTTCTGTTTAAATGGAAATAAAATAAAATAAACTCCATTTAATTCCACGGCACGTGTTCGACGATCAGGCGTCTGGCGACGACAATCGTAACAATACATCAGGTACATTAGCGAGAAAGGTGTCGAGCTGACCCCTGTCTCTAATGAAGCGATGCGAGACTGCGGCCATCTGCCTGAACGATAACTGAAAAACATTTTCTAAAGCTTAAGGAAAAGATTAATTAAACTTTATTGCAGCAAGATATACGATTCGATTATGAGCCTTTGGGGTAATTTCGTGCCTTCATGGTTTTAAGCTCCGAATTATAGGCCTAGCAGAAATAAAGGTCTACAGATAATTAGAAGTGCTTTAAAGCGTTAAAGGTTTTGAAAAAAATCGAATTATGTAATATCCTAATATATAATTAAATAAAGGTAATTTTGGTATTGCTTCTTACATTGTAGATGTGGGAAAGCTGGCATTGAAAAATATCGTATGTTAAACCTCTGACTTTCGGGGGGAGTATTGGAATCAAGGAAGACCAATTTGAATCGTTAATGATCAAAAATTAACAAGTTGTATCTTGGTTAAATCTGCGAGTCTAAGGAGAGATTTATGTTCCAAATGGATTGGGATTTAGGACCTCCAATACTCATTCCTATCGAAAGAAACGCAATAGTACGAATACTACTTCATCATTCGTTGTAATTATAGTATGTAGATTCCCGGTGTAGTCATATACATTATTGACTTTTATTTCATTAGTTGCCCACAAAATTGAAAAAACTTAGTTATATATGCAGAAGTGTTGGTAAATGGCTGAAGAACATTTTTCTTTAGTATTTGTAGGGTTTTAAGCTTTAAAACTTCTAAAAAAGCCACTTTTAATCATGTAATTTATGTATTATGTTAAACGTTTTGGGTTATATTATATACGAAATATGCGTTTGTATAAATATAAGTTTGTATACTTATTTTGTGTGAAAACAAGTAAAATAACTTACATAAATCTGAAATTGCCAAAAACTTGACCAATACATATAAAAAATCATAAAAAGCAAGTTGTTCAAAATTTTCAAACGCGTTTTTCTCGAAATGACATTCGTGTGGGTTGACATGGTATTGCTTATTTGCGTCCATTTATGGATAGGAGATAACAATCGCTACGAGAAAAACAAAGTCTGAAGTTCTGTTTTATTGAAGCTAGTATAGTATTCAAAGAAAACTACTAATGAATATTTAATGTTTAAACACAAAAAATGTCTTTTAATTAAATAAGTATTATTCAAAAACTTCACTAGCTTATGAAATATTAGCTTAAGATATATAATCTTGAGAAACAATCTATATAAATAAAAATGGATTGTCAAAATAAATGTATCACTTCAGAACGACGACACTAAATTGGGCAATATTCTTTCTGTAGTGTTTGTAATTGTCAGGACAAGAGAACATCGGAAAGTTTGTTTGGAAAAAGATGTACTGCTTAATGTTTCAATGCAGGTAGGTTGTTTAAAAGTAGGAGACCTAACAACGGGATTAAAACTTCTAAGGTAACGGTATCAATCCAATAAAATTTTACTTTGTACCCGGACAAAGTCGGGGCGGACCGCTTGTATTCGAAATGTATTTAATTTCCTTCTTCACGAAAGAGCCTAAATCAGCAGATGCGTGCACTTTTAATGTATAACATTATCTTCTTCAAAGGATGTTCTTCCTCGTTCTCAATACGCAATTACGTATTTACGATAAATCATGCGTTACACATCATTATTTAAGTTCCAATGAAACATCTTATAAATATTTTGAATATAATTTAAATTCGACTTTATGTTATTTGAAGAAGGTTGTTAATACCATCAGCAGCCTTGAACATAGGACGTTTTATTCAAGAAAGCGCTCCCATTTCCAGATTATTCCAAAAGATAGGTAGTTGCTGCATGCAAAATACTTCCCTCTGAGATATGAGGATCGTCCAGGGCTCGTATATTATTTAAAGTATCGGACGCCACACACGAAGCTACCGTATAAGACGAGAGGCGACGAATAAAGCTTGCTCACATTCTTCATATAACCGTAAGTGGGTCTAACAACTTGGTGTTAGCATTTATTCGTGTACATATTAGGCATTTTCCACAAATAATTCGTTTATTCATTTGGTAGATTTTGTTACACTTTTTGAAAATTGTTGGTTCATTTTACTAATTAGTATATTATGTTTTGTGGTTGTAGCGTGTAAGTAGTGAGCCTAATTAGATCCATGAAGATCGCGGTTTTGATTCCCACTCGGAACAGATGTTTGCTATAAAAATCTGTTTCGGTCTGGCCGTTTTTCCTTGTGAGTCTCCCCACGATGCATCGGATGCATGATTAAGTCTGGCAATCGCTTTGTGTAAAAACAAGTAACCGGTCAAATCCGGATAAAAGAGTTCGAAAATTAATATATATTTTCAAAACCCTAAGAGGTATTGCAAACCAAACCATTATACGAAACGTTTATTTTGCTCTGTGTCTCTCTATTATTACATACTGCATTACCGTCTGGGGTGGAGCAGCAAAAACTAATTTAAAACCGCTTGAAATCGCACATAAAGCCATACTAAAAGTAGCTACCTTCCGCCCAATAACGTATCCAACCATTCAGTTATATAATGATATAAAAGTTCTTAATGTACGACAGAACTTTATTCTACGAACAGTTCTACAACAGCATCGAAACACACCGTACACTAAAAGCAATAAACGTCGAAAAGACAAAATTTTCTCACTTCCACGAATACGATCAGCCTTCAGTAAAAGATTTTTCTATTACCTAGGGCCATCTATTTACAATAAGATTAGTGCAAAATGTCCAATATATGGTTTATCCTATTATAATTGTAAAAAAGTGTACATTCATTACTTTTAAGCCAAACATACGATGAAACAGAAAAATATCTAACCTAGAGGTATATAACACAAAAAGGTATACAAGAACACATACACAAGCACGCAAACACACATACACACACACATACATACGCGCACAGTCAAACACACAATTACACGCACACACATTCAATATTTACATAAATGACATAACATATATTCATTTTCACAGCTCGATACATTCTTTATTGTTTTTTTTTTTGTAATTTCTTTTAATTTTTCTATGTATAGTATTAGATAGTAAGCGAAGCCTTAAGCAGCCATAAAACTTAACTCTGTACAAAAACTTTTTCATTTACTGTAACATTAAAAAGGGGAACTGAACTGTTTATTCCTTAATACAGGTTTTCTATAACCTAGCTAGGAATACAGTACATCACCCACTTGATTGATATTGAAAATGTACACACCAAAAATTTTGTAAACAATTTATGACTGTATGCTTTTCAATCCTTATATACGAATAAAGATTTATTATTATTATTATTATTAAATCCGGATAAGAGAATAAGCGGACCCTCATAAAATCCCAGGAATAATGCTAAGAAGAAGATGTTTTGGGTATTTTTATTTAAAGCGCCGGGTACAATTTTCAGTGAAGTCATATTATAATTAGAAAGCTAATTCAAAGATTATGATAGTTTAACATGTTTGTCAAATAAATAAATTAAGTCCAGGATACAATTAAGTCATACAGCTCTCAGTTCCCGTTACAAGCTGTCTTATTCAAATGACTTAATTTGGTAAAAAGTGGCTTCGTGTGTCTTATTATTAACATCCTTAAAAGATAGAAATGTAACGCTGTAACGGGCCAGGCCACCCGTGACCTCGGAAGCGGATCCACCCACACCCCGTCACGAATTTATAATCAAAATCATCTTAATTATGAGCGTGTCGATTATCATCTCAAAATTTCTGCCTTAAAAGGCTTATAAAGAGTCTCTAAGTGTACGCAATATATACGAGATTACGCCCGCCCGCCGGAGTTATGTCACGACTTGGTTACGCTCGACAGACACTTCTGTTTTAGGGCGTCTATACGCAGACAATCGAGCAGTCAATCCTTTAAAAGCAGACTTGGAACACTGGAGACGTGTAACTTTATTGAAATAAAAAACATATTGTCTAGTACTACTGTCTGCACCGTGAAATTTCATCAGTGTGGAGTATTTGATTATAGTTAAAATTATTAACACATAAGATTATTTCTTTGCATATAGAAAACCATTATCTCTATCTCTTATTCAATTTCAAAACTTATCTTTTTCAGTTGCGTAATAATATTAAGTGTAGTCTGCGTCCGCCCTAAGTCTGGATTAGCAGCACGTGCTGAGGATTTCATAATCGAGATTCAGGTTTTCTTTGTTTTAACAAGTAGATTTACTTTATAATATATTATAAAATATTAATCATATTTCATTAAACTGTATATTATATCTTTGACATAAAATCCTTGAACAAAAAATACTGCTGTATTGAAATACACGAAATATAAATTATCTTAGATAAATCAGAAAGATACAATACAATATTAATGTACAGTATCGGTATTAAAAGCATCAAAAAAAATCTCAATTCAGTTTTTCCTGACAGCTTATGATAAATTATAAAAAAAATACATCACCTTCCCGATCCATGTAAAGATATGACTTATATTATTAAAAATATTCATAAATTTATTATTGCAAGTAAACATAAATTTGTGTAGAAATAGAAAATGTTATGATTACAGAACACAGATGGTGTGTACGGGACGCGCTTAAAGCTTGTCCCACTATGGTCACATCACGCGCGGTATCACTGTTATAACGCAGTTACTTTGGCTGCTCCTACCGACACAGGCATTGCTCTATACAGGGATCTGTTACTCTTGGTACTTATTATATTCGTTTTTAGCACTGTGCACATTCTATTTTTTTATCATATTCACCAGTTGGCGTGTAAATTATTGTAGTAGGAGCCTAGGATTTTCTGATAATTATGGAGTGAGATTAGAGGCTCAATACTATAGTCAATAGTAACTACACAGCTACTGATTGGTGAATATGTCATCAGACAGACTTATGTCTCAGACTTTCTTCCAAAATATGCAGGATTCTACAGAAAATTTTCCATCACCGTAAATACAGACATCGATTTTTTTAATGAATTCAATTAAATATTATCAAAACATCATTACCGAAGTACATTACGGAAACGGGTGTGATTGCGGCTTGCTACAGATAAGGTAAATAGCTCATACAATTGTTGCAATGGGAGGCTCAGAGCCTCTTTTGTAAGGGAAGTGCTATCTAATAGGAGAATAGCCGCTGGCCCGACTAACATGGTGTCGACTGTAATGTACGCCAATACAGTGTTGCCAATTCCTTGCCGATTGAGACTGACCATTTTAAATATAATATTCAAGTTATATATTTGTAGATATTGTCACCTAAACAAAACCAATGTGTAAAATTTACTTATATGCGACAAGGCATTGTTCAACGCATTTTCGACCATATAATCTCAATTTTTGGTGGCATCTAATAGTGTTTTTTTATTAAATAAAAAATATATATCATCAGAAAAATATATAAAGACCGACAATAAGAAAAGAATCATTTTTTTTAATTTCTCTTTAAATTCTTATTTTTAAAATGTAAAATAAAAAAAAAAAGAAAATTGTTGTTTAACCAAAAATCGTACGTTTATCTAGTAATAAAATAGTATACTGGTTTCTGACACAAAATAACGCGTCATAAATTTAAGAGTTTAAATATAATTAAAATTTATATAAACTATTTCATTTAATACGTTTCACTAAATCATTTAAATATAAAATGATTTAGTGAAACATATTAAATTTGTATTCTTAAACCATAACATGCTTCTTAAATTACGCGTATGCAAGTACTAGTTCTAATTAACTACTCGTATTTATGCCCAATAATATACGATCGTTACTTTGCAAAAGCGTTATAAAATTTGCATAGAAATCTTCCTAAATTGGATTACTGAGCACTTTCAGGTTACTGATAAAGCGATTGATCCACTCTTTTAATAGCTTCATTTGCGATTATTTGTGATATTGTATGGCATACGTGTTGCGTGTGTGATATGGTAATACGTGTTGCGTCTCTTTCTTTTCTGGGATCCAGTCGCAAAAGACTGGCTATTTTGCAGGAATTCAAATTTGATTCCGTCCGTAGTGTGGTTCCTGCGAGGCCGAAACTTGATTAAGGATGGGAAATCGGGAATAGAGGAAGCGCTCCGAGCGCATTCTAGTAAGTTAATTAAACTTTGTGACAACAAGTATCTAGTTAAGACGAGCTAAATTATATCTGTATCTAATACCTTTATACGAGCAATTCTTAAGTATATACAATTTCGGAAACGGCTCGCGGCCGATAAATCGATCTAGGATGCATTCTAAAAAAATGTCGTTTTATCCATGTGTTTCCCGATTCAAGTCGAGATTTTTCCAGTCCTACTATTTTTCCCCCTTTTTTTAAAGTTCCTTCTTTTTTGAGAATATATTTTTCGATTTACCAAAAAAAGAAACATTCCGAACAAAGCTCGGTCATCCAGGAACTTGAAATTTTAAATGAAAAAACTAGCGGTCAAGGAGACGCGACGTGCTTAATTATTATATCTTGATGACTTTTATATGCTAAACATGATAACGATCTTTATTATATGCAGTTGATATTATTTTAATATTTCTGGTATACTTATATAACGCCAATATATACAAATAAATAAACAAGATATTTTATGCATGGCATGTATACGATGACATTGTGGTTCAGCGGTAGCGAACCTGCCTGAAGCGCCACATGTATCAGGTCTGATACCCGCTCGGGTCAGGTGTTTGTACCATGGATGTTACTATCCTAATAGGAGCCATTGAGTGTGTAGCGTTTTAAATGCAATTTTTTATATGTCATCAGATCGTTTTCAGCAGATGTTGGGAGAATTTGTTTGGTATAATATACACGCGTGTGATGATTTTATGTATAAAGGCACCCTATGTCTTTTGTGTACATCCGAAAACGTAGGTATATTCAAAATTTCATGATGTTCGATTAGTAGTATTGTATAATTTAGAGATACTTATAAAAATCAAAGTAATCGTGTATCTATGATCAGCATACCGTTAAAATGTTTATAACGCAAGGAGGTCGGCCGCCGTCACGATCTTGACCATGCTAGACCGTTTTGGATGCACTTGTATCGCCATAAAACTGTCGCTGATAACCAAAACTGTGTGCTAATGCGACATAAGTTCCGCCACCGCTGAAATCAGCTACGAAAATATTGCTAATACATTTTAGTTACTTGATTAGGATACTTTACAAACATACATTAGCTTTACATGTTACCTTAGTAGTGATTTTACGAAAGGAAATATTAAATTACAATTTCCCTTGTATTTTTTTTATTTTTGTTTTTCATATTTCATTCTATTCTTTTAAATTATTTTGAGTTTGAGTTGAGATTTTTTTTTTTATGTAAGAGGGGGCAAACGGGCAGGAGGCTCACCTGATGTTCAGTGATCACCGCCGCCCATGAACATCTGCAACACCAAAAGGCATGCAGGCGCGTTGCCGACCTTTAAGGAAAGAATAGGCTCTTTTCTTGAAGGTTCCCAAGTCGTATCGGTTCGGAAAGACCGCCGGCGGAAGGTGATTCCACAGAGTGGTTGTGCGAGGAAGAAAATGTCTTCTAAATCGCGCTGTTGTGGATTTCCAGACATCGAGGTGGTATGGATGGAACTTGGAGTTTTGTCGCGATATCCGATGGTGAAATTCTACCACCGGGATCAATCCAAACAATTCCTCAGAACACTCTCCGTGATATATGCGATAGATGTCATGACGGTCGGCAAATTAACATACGGTCTGCCTGATGGTAAGCAGTAACCGCAACCTATGAAGCATGGCTACTACACGTTACTACTATAGTTATTTTATTTTACTCTTTTTTTTATTACCACTGTATATGTGAATAACAGGAAAATTATAAAAATATATTCATACATGCACTCGAAAAACATTAAGCTCATTATGAGTCAGTCGCAAAAAAGGACCCTTTATCTTTCCTATGTCTTTTACTACGCTTTGTCCTTGCCAAGTTCAGTTTCAGTTTCAGTTTCACAGCGTAGGGTCCGTAAAAATATAATCAGATAGAGTCAATTCTACATTTGTTAAAATTACTATGGTTTCTTTAGTTAAAAATGTCGATACAAACTTGCGCAATTGAGTAATTTAGTACACACACGATATTTTAAAGTAAACAGGATTAATCAAAATTTGGGCGATGGTCAAGCCCAATACTTATATATATGAGAAAATCCAGACGCCTGTCGTTGCAACGTTTGATCAAATCTTGGCCAATTACCGAGTAGTATTTTTCGTATAAATTCAAAGTAAACTAATAGAAGCGAATCGTATCATCACACATGGTCGGAGCGCACGATTGTCGCAGGGCACGATAAGCGCAATATTAGGTACAGTCTGAAGCTATCGAGATTCACGAGAGCAATAATTCCTTCGTCGCAATAAACTTTATCGATTCTCTTATTAAATTTTATATTTATATACCTACCGCATACTATTATCTGCACCGTATAGAATATACCATTATCATGCTTATATGAAATCAGAGGACACAGACAGTTGTAAGCATTGCCTAATTGCCTATATGCAATGCACACCAAAGACTTTTAGAGCAATGGAAATAGTTGGTTCCCTTGCAAACTTTTATCCCCTATTTAATCCCCTTAAAGTTTGGTTACGTGATACATATGACTGACTATATACCAAAAGTTATCAAAATTGGTTGTGGTTTAGGCGTAAAACGCAACGGACAAACAGAATTAATTTCGCATTTATAATATTAGTCTGGATATAAAAATATTAAAGAGCAAAGGTAACAAATGTAAATACCATATTTACATTGTTTAAATAATTTTTCATAATAATTGATTTTCAAAATATTTTTTTAATCTAAAGATATCGTCACATCTTACTTGAATAAACTTGATTTGGTTTTTAAAATTAAATTTAATACATATAGCTAATGATATAAAATATAAAAAATATTAACTAGTTTTAAGGACACCGTAGTAATTTTTTGTAACAAATGCAATGGAACTTGCAAACTCGAAATCACACACGCAGAAAAAAGCAACAACAAGAGAGCAAATAACCAATCATTGACTTAAAATAAAGGCCCCAGTACAATAAGCTTCTGCATTGATATTATTTTTCTGAATTCTCAATTACTTTACGTTTCAATATTTTCTTTACAATTTCACTGTAAAGTCTCCGAGGGAAATGTTTACAACATACAAACGGTCAAACGGATTACTCCGGGAACCTTAAATGATCATCGTGAGATGATATTCTAGATAAAAGCAAATATCATTTCGAGTTCGAGTTTGTAAAATGCCAATTACTTCGAAAAATGATCTCCAAATATTAACTGTATGAATATTATTTTGATTTCGAAATGCGTTGTAGAATATTGGGCCGTGTGTGCAAGTCTACTTAAATGTGCGCGTACATTAATGGCTAAGCATGGCACAATACAGAATATATTAGTCTAAGTGACCTAGGGGTAGGACATGAAAATTTATGTACTTGTCTCATTTTGTTTCAATAGCGTGCAGGTGCATTAGAAACTACAAGGTGAATGAAACTAAGAACTATGTCGGTATACGGAATGATTTAAAATAACGTAAAGCCATTCATAGCACGAGAAACGGTTTATAAAATCATTCCTGTAATTTGTAGTATTACATATCATTAAGATCAAACTATTGAAGAACTATGGATTACCCGCAACTTTGTGTACAATAACGCAATAAAAACATAATAAAAATAAAAATTCCTTATATCAAAATTGATTCAGTGTAGTTCCTCACAAGCTTACAAATTCTTCACTGTGTATTACTGTATAGATTTTATAACGACAATTTTTCACTTTCGATCTTAATAGTAATATTGCCTCGTTCTTGCGTTCAAAAATTTGTTGTCTGGACAGTAGACACTATAGTTAAACATTGTCCGTGCCCGAAATGTAAGTCCCAGGACAGCTAAGGTTAATATAAAGTGTTTACCGTCTGACCTCCGTAATCTGAAAGATTTATGTGAATTAGTAGAAGTAGAATAAAAAAAATATATTAATAAGAATTAATAATAAAAAAAATATTAATAAGAAGAAATAATAATAAGAACCAACGAACAAACCAAACTTCACTTTTCAACATTAACAATTAATATTTTAAAGTAAGTTTATCTATTGGATAATAAAGTGTAGAGTAAGTACTGATATTATTTAATAAAAATGAATAATTACAATGTTTTATTGCCTTTAATAACAACCTTGTCGAGTTGTCTTTCGATAATTATATGTAACAAATTGCAAAGACCGGCTTTGCGAAATAAATGATTTTATTCATCGCTATTGAAGTAATCATTCTAATGACACATAAAGTGATTATTTTCGATCTCTACCTCAAAAAAACATTGACTTTTTGTAGTAGTAAAGCAATGCGTTTTTTTTTAAAGAATATTAGCAATGTCAAGGCATTACTAATATTCCTATTGCCCCTCTGCCCAAATAAGCTCGAAGCTTGCGCTAGGAGTGGGTACGACAATAGCCCAAGGGGTCAGGATCGAACCCTCGACTCTCGCGTTAACGGAGCGAAGTCGGCCCTTCTACCGTTGAGCTATTGAGGCTTCAATACATAGTCCGAGACTCGATCGGGGAAGGAGTCACAGAAAATCGGCGTAAACTGACTGATACGCTGGAAGCCCAATCTGCCACCCTCATTTTTTTCTTTCCCATCCCTTCCCTCCTATCTCTTGGGTTGATAACGCGCATATACTTCAAGTATTGCAAGCGTTCATAGGCTGTGGTGACTGCTTACCATCGGCGAACCGTATGCTTTTTTGCCAACTGACATGACAACAACAATATAAAGGAAATTTTTGGCATTAATGAGATGCTCGCCGAAAATTGAATAATATAAAAACAAAAAAATATATATAACAAAAAAAAATATATCGATTAGAGAATTTCGTTCTATGAGTGAGAGCGCAGGTAGCCTCTGCTTCCTTCTGTACTGTCCACTAACTTTTTGCCTCTTTTCTTACACTCCGCGGATCAGCAACTCTGATGTGATTCTCCGGATGGTACTAATGTTGGGGTAGTTTTATTATATCTAACATTATATTTTAATGAGCTTATTCTAATAAGGAATAAAATATAATATATTCATATTTTAAAAAATGCAGGTGTCAGATAGTAAAAAACAAAATAATATGCATATTTTCCATATTATATCAATTACGATTAATCATAGACATGTGTTATTATATATACTCATAAAATTTATGTTCAAAACACGTACATAATTTAATACAGAAAAGGAAAATTCAAGATAACCTGTACAAGTACAAGTATTTTATAGTGCACTTAAATAAAGATTAAATATAAGCAAAACAAACCGAAAATATAAAAATACCATCAAGAAAAGTTGCATATAAATATAATTTTGTGATTTATGATGTCATAATTTTAGTGTTTCCTGCACGCTTTTGACCAAACGGCCAGATAGACTTTTTTGGCGGTTTCAGACCAGTTTATTACGAGCTTAGAAGCTCGTTTTTCGAAGAGCTTGTAGATGCCGTAGTTTTAGAGCTTAAAATCCTACAATTATTAAAGAAAAATGTTCTTCAGCCATTTACCAACACTTCTGTATATATAACTCAGTTTTTTCAATTTTGTGGGTTGACATGGTATTGCTTATTTGCGTCCATATATATATATTACATAAATTAATATGAAATTGTTCACACTTCGTAAAAATATTTAATAATAAAACAAATGGAAACACCTTTTCTCCAATAGCACTACTTACAAAATTTCATTATTTTGAAATTGTAATAAAACGAGAATTTGTTTTATATTTCTTGTAGCTTGTGAATAGTAAAAATAAAAATGTCTACGTTTCTGTATTTTATTGTCGCTACAATGTTATTTTATCAATTCAAATGTTATAGAATTCGTGAGTTTTTATTTATTTGTAGAAGTTGAGAATAATTACAACAGATGAGCTCATGGGTTCGTTCGTCTGGTTTAATTTATTTTCTGTGCGAAATTTGTTCTTTTTCTAAAATAATAGTAGCCTTAGTTACTTTTTATAACATCAGTTATCTAATGAAAATCACGTCAACATCGCTTAGGTAAAAAAAAATCAAGCAAGTAAAGAGTTAGGGTAATACTAAGCACTTATTTGTTTGCGTTAGCTATAATTATTATATATTTTTATTCACTTTTCATTAAAGGTAGTGAGAACGCTAAAGTCGACTTTTGGCGAAATAATTTGGAAATCTTTTTGAGGCCAATTAAAAAATTGACAGGTAAGTTATACTTTAACATTTTGGCATAACTAATTATTGCTGTTATAGTACCAAAGAATACATATTACAGCTTACTGATAAAACTAATTATTTTCCTATAAGCAAATAGTCGTTTTTTTTTATCTTTCCTCATCAATGGTTAGTATAAGAAGTCTGAAGTTCTCATAAGCTAACTATTAACGATGTTTAAAAATAATAAAAACGATTCTTCTTCTTCTTATCAAGTGTCAGAGTTTTTCAGGTCGTCCGTATAGGCCTCCGACTTGACTTTTCGACTATTGTCAACTTGATAACAGCCGGGATCGACTTATAACGTGCCCTCCGAAGCACGGAGACGCTCAGTTGAAATACTATGCGATCACCTATCTTGTGACTGACCGCACCTTAAACTGCTTAACCCACTAATCGCTTACCGATCAGTGAGCGCACCCAGCTACGGCTACAGCTATAACTTGGTTATTTAAAAATCATGTAATATGGCCATCATGAACCAATGTTGGTGACCAATTATGTCTCAATATGTATTAACTGTATTTTTCTATTATATTTAAGATCATGAAACACCTTTCTTGGCTTTAAAATATTGTACATATTTAAATGCCACGAAAACTAGCTAGCCCCCATAAAAACCAGCCGGTATAACCATAGAATATGTAAGAAAAAACATCGAAAATATCAACCTTCGGGGACCCATTTTAAAATTTTACTCAACTTAACGTTGAAGTCGTAACAGAAATACACGTTCTGTGAAAATTTCAACTCTCTACCTATTATGATTCGTGAGATACAGCCCGCTGACAGACGGACGGACGGACGAACAGCGGAAGCTTAGTAATAGGGTTCCGTTAGCACCGTTTGAGTACGGTATCCTAAAAAAGGGTTAGCAAGAGAACACATTAAAATTTAAGTATATTTATTTTTCAGGTATTTTTCCAAATCATGAAATCGAAGTGCAATTCGACATAGAACCAAAGCACCAGGTGCCTCCACAACATAGACGAGGCGATTTAAGGAGTCCGTCGGACACAAGAAGTTAACATATAATTATTTACCTCTTAAAATTAACTATTTAAAATTTTACATTATATTTAGTCCAGGTCAAATCTTTTAAAGTAGTTTTTTTATATTACAAGTTGGCAAACAAGCATACG
This sequence comes from Hestina assimilis, assembly GCA_023373885.1. Taxonomy (NCBI): domain Eukaryota; kingdom Metazoa; phylum Arthropoda; class Insecta; order Lepidoptera; family Nymphalidae; genus Hestina; species Hestina assimilis. The sequence goes on from CM041754.1 coordinate 10,444,046, forward strand.
GCCCACCTGATGGTAAGTAGTTGCCGTAGCCTATGTGCGCTTGCAGCACCGTTAATCACACGTAGGTGTCACTCACACGTTGCAAACCTTGAGATATTGGTTTTTAAATCTCCTCTGCCCAGTAATTTCACTAGCCTACAGTGCCCTTCAAACCGGAACACAGTTATGCCTAAGCGGCCACTATTTGGCGCCAGAATATTTGACACTGCGGTGGTACCTACGTAGCCGGCCTCTTGCAGTTTTCCTCAATGATAAGTTTCAGTCAAATATTTTTCGCAATTTCATTTCCGTTTTTCTAGTTCTTCTCGAGAATACTTATTAAATACCGCTTTTATTAAATTAGCAACGAGAATGTGACAATACTTTTTTCTACCACATACATTTTAAAAAATCTTTTGAACTGCAAATAAATATTTCATACCCGACACATAATAATTATATTATTATAATTTGTTTTGTTTGCTGTTTTTGTAGCTTGTAGTGTATTATTTGTTTTTCCTAAAACGCTATAAAATATATACTGTTTAATTATTTTTTCCCGACACATGATATATTCATTGGGTTTATAATTTGTTTGTTTGCTGTTTTTGTAACTTGTAGCGAATTATTTGTTTTTCCTAAAATACTATAAAATATATACTATTTCAATTTTTTTTACACAAATATCCATATATGCTATTTAAGCTAGTTTTATCGTAAAATATAAATTAAAGTATATTTTATTATTTAATTGACAGTCGTCAAGATTAATGAATATTTATATTTTTTGAAAGTAAATCCGCTCGTTTGGGACTCAAAAAAATATATTATATCTAGAATAATTATTGAAACCGTTGTTGCTAATAGCTAGGTTTTTTTTTTTTTTTTTTTTTTTTTTTTTTTTTTTTATTTTTTTTTTTTTTTTTAAGGGTGGAGAAATCTCATGGATACCCCGGAGCTGGGGCTGCAAGTTAGTGAGACTCTTACTCACTAAAACTCCACCAGGTTTCGTCTCTACGCCGGGCGACGGCCGGGGGCATTCGTGCCGTGCACTTGACCCCGTCTGACCGTCGCAGCGTTGTTCTGCGTCCGAGTAGGACGCAGACCCTCTGCCCTGTTAGGCATGAGAGCGAGCAGAAACCCATAAGGCTCGCTCTCATCCTCGCGGGGGTTTCCAGCATGCGGACGTCTGTCGCCCCAGCGACATTCGCCCACAGGTTACCCACTAGGGCAGCGTAGCCTGGTGCCACCACCTCCTACGCTGCCCCATCCTCCGGCGCGCCGCGACGCCTCCGCTAGGGGATCGCCGTTCGCAGACGCTGGGCCTCTCTTTTCTAGGACATGACTGTCTCCGCAAAATCGGAGACAGCAGTCCACGACCTTCTGTCGCACAGCATAGCCCGGATGACTTCGGGCAATGACAGGTCCGTGCCAATTACTGCGACCAAGCGCAGTCGTTCCATCGTCCACGCAGGACACCGCCAGTGTGTGCTGGGCAGTGTCGTCCACCCCCCAGTCACAATGACCGGCAATATCGGGGCTCGACTCTCTACACACGATGGTGTGTAGGTATTTATCGAAGCACCCATGCCCCGACAAGATCTGCGTCAGGTGGTAGGTGGGCGAGCCCGACTCTCCGCTCAACTCACCTCTTGAGCGACGGCTGAATGGCTTCGATGGTACGATGCCCAGCCGTCGGCTCGAGGAGTGCCTGCGACCACCTCGTCATCATAGAAGAGCAGCCCCTTCTTCTCCACCGCTCCAAGTCGGTGGGTCGATACCCCTACCCGCATTTCGCGACTCAACCCTTTTCCTATAGAGAAAGTTGAGAGCTCCGCCTGGAGCTCCCACGGAGGGTACCTGCCAATGCGCAGGCCGCCTCAAAAGAGATGGTGTGGAAGTTCCCGGATTGCCCTGATAGCCATGACTCGCTGAGGGCGCCTTCAGCAGAGCCTTTATTACTGGCATTCAGGGCATCCAGCCACACCGGCGCACCATAGAGCGCCATGGAAGCCACCACGTTTGCGTATAAGCGCCGACAAGTCGACCGGTCCTCCGGACGTTGGGGGGGAGCAGACGAGCTAGACCCGCCGCGGTTCGAACCAGCTTTGGGCCCATCCGCCGAAAATGCTCCCCAAAACTCCACCGGCTGTCTATCGTTAGTCCCAGATATTTAATGTGAGACTCTACTCGGATCTCTACTCCCCCAACCGTGATGTTAGCGTTGGGAGGAGGTCTCCTGCGCGGCCCATGGAAACACACTGCGCTGGTTTTTCCAGCGCAACGCTGAGACCCAGTTTTATTCTGGCCACTACCTGAGCTGTACCAGCAGTGGCCAGAATCGACGCGTTCTTCGTACGTCTCCCTCGCGGGCTACAACTAACGTGTCATCGGCATAACACACTAGGTAGAGCCCGCGAAGGAGTGCACCTCTTAGCACTGAGTCATATCCAATGTTCCACAGGAGTGGGACCGAGGACCGACCCTGTGGAACTCCTCGCTCTACTGCATGCCTGATCAGGCGTCCCTCCCTGTTCTGAGAACAACACGCTCCTGCAGGTAATCTGCACCAGTCGCTGCAGATACCCGGGCACCCTGTGGAATTCTAGTCCTGCCAGGATGCACCGGAAACGGGAAGGAGCGTGTTAAATGCGTTGGCTATATCCAACGAAACCGCCACGACTGAGCCACCCCTGAGGTAGACTCGGCAGAGAGGGCCTTGACGCCTGCGATCGCGTCGATTGTGGAACGACCCTCTCTGAAGCCAAACTGGCAATCCGATAGATTTGGACCCATAGTGCGCAGGTGGCACCTGATATGCGGAAGCCACTACCCGCTCGAAACACTTTCCCGCCTCGTCCAGCAACACTATGGGTCGGAAAGCCGACGGTGAGTCGTCTGACCGGCCATTCTTCCTAGCCAGAACAAGCCTCGCCTCTCTTTCCAGCATGCTGGGAACTGCCCTGTGCGGAGGCTGTTATCAAGGAGTGCCCTGTATGGCAGCTCCAACGCAGCCTCCAGCGCAAGCACCAGCACACGAGCGTGTACGCCATCTGGTCCCGGGGCAGTCTTCTTGCCACGCAGCCTCTCTATTAATGTGTGGAATTCCCGGTCTGACACTAGCGGTGCCTCGGCACAGACCTCGTCCACAGCCACACTCCGGGCGGGTAGGGCCGTCTCCGACTCTTCGGCCGGAAAGAGCGTCGCCACAGTCCTCTCCAGCTGCTGAGGGTCCAGAGCTTCCGTGACAGGGACGCCGTGGTTGCGCAGGCGATTGCGAATCGCGCAATACGGTCGTCCCCACGGATCCCTAATAATACCGGAGCCCCCAGCAGCTCCTCCCACGAGCGCCGCTTCGCTGCTCTAATGGCTGCCTGTAGGTCTTGCTTGGCAACCCTGTAAGCGTCGGCAAGCCTTCGCTCGTCCTCCATCGTCCGGACTCTTCTACGCCGATATCGCGCCACGGACTTCTTTGCCCGCTTGCAGGCGCCACGGAGTGCGGTGAGCTCCTGCGACCACCAATACATGGCCGTGTCTGGCGGAGGACGCCTGGCGCGAGGCATCGAGGCATCGCAGATACGTGCCAGTGCCTCGCGAAACCTCAGGGACCTCTCGCTCACGCCCAGCACTGTGGCCGAGTCAGCCTCCTGCCTGCACTACCGCGGCTTCAACAGCTACCTCGCGATTTAGGCGTGTTAGTGCCCATCGCGGGAACACAGGTGCTGTACCACTGCCGGAGACGGAGACGCCACTGATGGAGAAACGGATGTATTGATGATCCGAGAGCGTCTCCGTCTCCTCCAAGACACGCCAGTCCCGGACTCGTCTAGCCGTCGCAGGGGACGCGAAGGAGAGGTCCACGATGGACTGCCTGCGGACGGACGCAAGTCGGCGCTCTTCCTTGGCTGAGGAGGACCAAGTTGAGGAGGCAGCCCAATCCTTCCACTTCAATACCACGTGGGTCCGTCGCCTGGCGATCCCCAGGTTGAGGACTTAGCGTTAAAGTCCCCGGCGACAACCACTTGTAGTGGCGCGGCACGTGTGATCGCACCGCCCAGCTCTAACAAAAATGCCTCGAACTCGGCGAGACTCTTGTTCGGGGAGAAGTACACGCTAATTAGGGCATACCCTCCCCACTCTGCGACGACGAAGCCGTCGCCTCGCTCACGCAGGACACAAGGAGTCGTCGAGGACCATGCACCGACCACGGCCACCAAGCCTGACAGGTCCGAGAACCAGTTGTGGCGTTCGGGAACCGTGTAGGGCTCAGACACCACTATCGCCACCCCCCAATTGCCACTCCGCCATATGCTGTAGGAGGAGGTCCTGGGCAGCAGCGCAGTGATTGAGGTTCACCTGAATGACTGACCGGGCCGCGTTAGGCATCGTCGACAGTCATCGATTCTTTCTCGGCGAGCTCCGCTCAGCCACCGGAGCTGCCTTTAGCCCGGCAACCCCTTTCCTCCTCTGGCGTTTTGGTGGCGAGCACCCTTTGCCCCCCATTAAATGATTGGCTGGTTTGTTCGCCGCTGCACATGCTAAGCAATGCGGAACCTCCGAGCAAGTCGCCGCTTTGTGGCCAACCTTGCCGCAGCGATAGCAAGCGTCGCCGCGGTCTTCAGCAGCTGTGCAAGCCACCTTCGTGTGCCCCAGCTGCAGGCATTTGAAGCAGCGAAGGGGACGGGGCTCGAGCAGCTTTATCCGCACTGAGCTCCACCCGATCAGTAAGCGGCCTGTCGACAGTGCCTTTTCTGAAGACATTGGTACCTGGGCCCAAACAGACCCTATGCCTCCAGAGCCAATTTTTATTTTTCCCACCTTGATTTGGTCTGTAAGCAGGCACCCTTAATGGCCAGCACCCTCTCTGAATCTTCCTCTCGGTGATGGAGTCGTCCAGACCAGTAAGCCGGATGTCCACCGACTTGTGTGTGGCCGGACGACTCTCATAGTCTCCGGAGGCCATCTTTATTCGGCCCGCCAGGAGGTCCGCCTTTTCTGCGCTCACAGCAGCTGGCATTTCCAGTAGTCGAGCGCCGGTCGCAGTGGTGCGAAACCTGAACCCACCTTCTATGCCTAATTCGGCCAAGTTCATTTGGGTCCGCACGTCCTTGAGGATATCCGCATAGTTTACCCTCTCGTCCTGCGGCGCAGCGATTATCACAGCCTGGGTGCGCGGTGGCTTGGCAGTTCGCTTTCTTTTGGTTTTGGGCTTTGGGCCCTTTTCCTTATTTCGGCGGTGGTGGCTTCTTGGCCACCTTCTTCTTTCTGGCCACTAGAGTCCAGCCGGTCTCTTTGCTGGCCTTTAGGGCTGAAGGGGCTGCCACCCGTGAGTTCTGGCTACCTTCTTTTCGAGGGGCCTGCACCTTTGTCTGGAGGGACTTTTGCTCCCTTCCCACTTGTCCGCGGCTGTTGCTTTGCAAGTGTATTGGCCACTTTGCACCGTCTGCAGCCAGTGGTGGACGCACAATGCGTTCGGGCGGCAAATTCAGCCTCCTCCGGATTCGATACGAGCGCAACCATATTGCCAATCTGCAGCATGGCCGCCCGCATCCATTCCTCCATGTCCAGAGGTCGACCCAGCGTCGTGCCCTGAGGCACCGCAGGAGCACCATCGGTCTCCATACGACTCGTCGGTTCGACGGCTGGCCCCGTGGTCGCTCTTCACTTCCGTTCGGAGTTGCGCTGATCTCCTTGCGCAGATCCGCAACTTCCCTTGAGTCGCGCGTTCTCGGCTGAGACCCTTCGAGTCTTCCTCAGATACGGTCAGTGAGGATAAATTTCCGCTCTGCTGCCCGCTCTTTAATCTAATAGCTAGGTAGTGTAGGTACAATTTGTATGCTTTACATAATACTTATTTAAAATAAAGTAATAATCTTTTTGTTGAATTTTTTGTAAGAAACATAAATAGACTAACGATTATGTAAAATTTGAATATGTGTTGGTATATATTAATTAAGGGCATTTTTTATTTAATGGTAAATTCAAACTGTTTTATATGTAAGTATGAAAATAGTACTGCTCTCTTGAACAAAAATAAATATTTTAGTTAGCAAGCAGGCATACTGTCCGCCTGATGGCAAGCTGTCACCGCAACCATATAAGCGCTTGCGATACTTGAATTATTCTATGGTTTATTAGAAGGTTCAACTAGTCTATATCATTTGTATTGATAATAGAAATAATCGAACCCTGGTAAAATACGGAGAGAAATGCTAATCTAAAAGAAGCTTTGTCTCTTATTCTTGATAAAACTACTGGTAGTTAAACTTTTAAAGACCTTTTATATTTTTTATTTTCAGTTCGTACCAACGATAATATGACAAGTAAGCATTTATTAATTTCATTAATATTTTTAGTATGAAATAAATTACATTTACACTTTATTAATAGAACTTTGGAATTATCGTAACAGGATGTAGCTGAGCAAATAGCTCAGCACTATTTAAAGGCTAGCTATCATTCAAGGCTAGAGTGTCCTGAAATTCTAAACCTTTTAAATTATTTTTGTGTTATTATGCTATCCATTTTCTCGGCGTCGGGATGTAACGACCCCATCGCCCGCTTGTGGGATAATCTCTATCATAGAATAGATTATTCCACCAGTGCAATCAGTCACACTGGTGGTAGATCTTTTGTTGCAAGAGGCCGGCTAAGTACCTACTTAGCCGGTACCACCGCAGTGGCAAATATTCTGCCACCAAATAGTAGTGCTTAGGCATTACTGTGTTCCGGTTTGAAGGGCACTGTAGGCTAGTGCAATTACTGGGCAAAGGAGATTTAAGAACCAATATCTCGAGGTTGGCAACGCGTGAGTGGCACCTACTAATGGTGCTGCAAGGGCTCATAGGCTACGGCGCCCACTTACCATCAGGTGGGGCGTGTGCTTGTTTGCCAACTTGTAACATAAAAAAACCCATTACTAAAGAAAAAGAGCTAGCATGCACGATGTAAGTTGCCGCTTGGGTAGTGGAAGAGTAAGCCAGTGAGTAAGCTAATTACATGCAGGTAGTCTAGAACTAACTCTAATGCTAAAAGAATGTAGGAAATAATAGCTAACTTAGAGAAGTTGTATGAATGAATGTTTTTTACAGCTTCGACACCATCATCGACGGCAGCTCCAAAATTGGTGACATCACAGTCATCAACGGGTATTTAATATTTTTAGCTTTATTTTTGTAGTTTCAGTATTTAAACAGAAGCTACAGAGAAATATTTCAAATAGATAAACATTCGTAGAAATAAAATATTGTCCTATTTAATCCTAATTAGCGCTTAAGTCCAAAAAAAGGTATAAATTTCCAGATCCAAATAATCCAATAGTTTATATGAAAGACTTGAAGAAAGCCTTGGCAGATTACGAAAAAAAGCAAAACAAGTTCAGTAAGTAAAAAAAAAATAATTTTCGAAGGGAAATGAAGGTACCAGGGACTTTATGAATGTTGGGAATATCAAAATATTTTTTTACTGAATATTACCACAAATTCTAATATATGTTGTTTTACTAAAAGGTCAATCAAGAGTTTCTTTCAGAATTAAACAAACGAGTATTTATTTAAACAATTTTCAGAAACTATTTTTTAGGAATTTAAACCTCAATTAGGTCAACAAAGTTATTAAAATTAGGCTTATAAGGTCAAAGTTTTTTATTTTGCCACTGCGAAATCAACTTGTGTTTATTTTACCGGTGATCGGGGACTGCACTTTTCACTTTTCTGTGGCAATATATATTTTAATGCTTAGTGCATAATAAGTTCAATAAGTTCAATAAGTTTCTAATTGTTTTTTTAACAGTTTTTCTTGGTTTTTGACCTCATGTGAAACGATTAATCATTTAATGTATAATACACAAGTAATTAACACTACACCTGTGGCTACACACTCAAGACACAAACGGAGCTAGAATAAAATCCTCTACTATGGTAGAGTTATAACTTAACCTAAGGGTTAATTTACAACGGACTTCGAATACATCGTGTATACAATATATAATACAAAAGAACAATATGGTAAAAGAATAACTTTTTTGGTGATTTTGCTATATTATTTGAGGTTTTACGAAGTCCGTGGTTTCTTCATTTTTATGCAACATATAGGTAAATGATGTTCTTTAAAGATGGACTATCTTCAAAAGAAGCTACGCAGCCATTGTTGAAAAAAGATCTTTGGATGGCTTTAGGTAAGATATTTCGGACTTACTTGAAAATTTTAAAAACCTTTTAGTCTAAGCTTCAAATAGTATGCAAACAAGATGCTTGAATCATGTTAAATAAGATCTATATATAAAAGATAATTTAGTTTCTCTTATCATACTTTTAAAAGATGATTCTTTATTGATATAAAATTTTTAATAAACATCTTTTCTAATTTTAGGAATCAAAAATGGACGTAAGTTTTGTCTTCATTTTCGACTTCTTTATGTGTAACGTTAATCTTTATTTCCTAAAACAAAATTTTACAATTTATAAATTCATATTATTTCGAAAAATATATTCGACGTTATGGCGCAGTGGTAGTGAACATAACTTAGGCGCCACAGGTCGCGTGTTCGATTCTCGCTCGGAGCAAATGTTTGTAATTGACCATACAAGCATGCTTTCCGGTCAGGTTGTGTGTTTGAAACAGTCCATTGCCATCAGACTTCTCCAAACCTTAATGGGGAAGTTTCCCATTCGATTAGAGTAAATAGACTCTGAAGAGCTTACATAGCTAGATGCCATGAGATAATAACCATATATTGTAATGACGTTGTGGCGCAGTGGTAGCGAACCTGCCTTAAGGGCCACGGGTCACGGGTTCGAGTTCCGCTCGGAGGTGTTTGTCTGGGTGTGTTTATCATTGCGTATGTTTCCGGAGCCCCGATATAACTATCTTAATGAGGGCCGTTGAATGTGTAGCATTTATTTATTATTGTTATGTTTTTATGCATTTTTTTAGAAGTTTGTGATCACCATTCATCGACCGATAAAATGCCAATACCTGCTACGGGAAACGTAAATAGCTCCCAGCTATTAGATGTTATAAACTATTTAAAGAAAAGTAAGTCTTTTGTCATTAATTATTCATTGAGTCAATTAATTTATTAAACAAAAATACATTCATTTTAAACGCTTGCGGCAAACGCCTATCAACTGCTAAACGCGTAGATGGTTCTTATTGATGTCTAAAACCGAATTTCAATCAAATTGGCGGCTGGTTTTTAAGAGCTTACACAAGCGAAGCCAAACACCGTATCGCTTGAAAACTGTAAAGTCTTGTTGCATTGTAACAAGCGACAGGACTTATTGTATATTAAAAACTGTTTATCATTGTTTTTAATACCATAAGTTTGCAAACAAACAAAATGCAATCATTTTGCCTGAATAAAGCTACTATTGCTACAAAGTCACTGCACTGCTATTAAAAGCTAATCCTTATTACTGCCTGTGAAATACACAGGATCAGAGAAAAGGTGATATTAAAATAGCAGCCAACATTATATTTTTATCCATGACATCTGTGGTTTGTAAATCATCTGTCTCTTTCTTCTTCTTATCGTATTGATAGTGGCTAACCTAGGTTAAAAGTCCAGATCATCCATACTACCTACATGACTATATGCACAATTACAAGACTGGTAACAGCCAGGGCCGTTTTTACATGCACTCAATGGTCACACATCCATTGACTGAACACGCTGCCCACCGCTGTGCACGGAGAGGTTACGCACGTGCGTCTAGCTTAGCTTTGTATGTGATCGTGTCCACTGCAACCCACAAACACACTACACACGAATTGATGCCATTTCTACACGCTTGTTTTGCTCAAATATGTCGTCCAAACAGCTCACGCTATCGACGCTATGTACGTGGTACACGAAAGCGTGCTTAGCTTAATGCGAGAGGTGGGATGGGCGGCAAAAGGATGTTAATATTTGTGGATAGCGTGGCCTGCAGTGGAAACGTAGACCCAAGTTGTCAAACAAACGAACCCATGCTAGCCCATGTCGCATGGTCGTGAGCAGCGTCCGCAGTGGTGGGGCCGCGCCATAAAGCTACGTAGTGTCGTACCTGGTTCTGATCGATGGTTCTCAATTTAAGTAAAAAAATATTTTCAGATGGACAAATACGAAAAGAAATTCCTAAGTCAAATAATGGAGATATGAGTTGGTTGAAAATTCAAGTTCCTGTATTGAACTAATTTAATCAAACAAGTCAATAAGTCAAATGAAAAATGTTACACCTTAAAAAATGAAGCCCATTTTCAAATCAAAACTTAGCCTTTCTCTAAAGTTAACCTACCATACCAATAGTTTTTCACTAAGATAATTTCAGTATTCAAAGTCAAAACAAAGAATGCGACTTTCAAGGACTCCGTAACATAATATCGGAACACTGTCAGTGGAATCACTAAATCAAACAATGAACGCGCAGAACCTAATCAATTAGGGCGTACGTAGACATACGTAAGACTTTATATTCGTATTTTTTATTATAGCCCTAAACTTTTTATAAAGAGTAGTTGTTAGTAGTCTTAATGTTTTCGGTATGAATACCACTAGGGCTTGGAATATCGAGGTCGGCTGTTGCATGTCTTTCAAAAAGTATCCGAGGCCCAAATTCCCGTCTTCTACCTTTCGTTATCATTAACCTCTAGTCCCAGTTCATAATTATACTTTGGGGTCTTGATAATGAACATAAATAAAACCGTAACGGTTTGCCAACAAGCAGACCATAATTATATTACTTTGCCCACATGGTGGCATACAAAAATATAATCAAAATGTATATTAAATAATTTACATATGCTATAGTTGTATTAAATAATTGGGGTGTTACATTGTATTGTCGCATGTCTGTGTTACTCCTAACTTGCACAAGTGCAATTATTTACCGCAGCGCTTGACCTCAGAGTCACGGCACACAAAAATTAACTATAGAAATATTTATGGCTCTCGCTTACGAATATTTCCACATAGATATGATTAAGACGTCCGGTCCGAGATGATGGTTAATGGTTATTGAATTTTGAGGTCGCTACCAGATTTTAAACTATTATTTATTAATCATTTACATTCAAACATTACATTTTGAATCGTGTTACCTTCCTAACCAATTGCTGTTGTATAAGGAAATACAATAATCTTTGAAATTAACATATTGAAGTACATTCGGTATGATAAATACATCTAAATGTTTAATAAAACTCATAGTTTTAGCCTTTTTACAGTCTAGGCAGTAGACACAATAGTAAAATGGTTTAACTGAGTCAGTGTGTGGCGACGTCATTTGCGCAGCGGTAGCGAACTTGCCTTAAGCGCCACAGGTTGCGGATTCGATTCCCGTTCGCAGATTTTAGTATTGACCATACAGGCATGTTTTCCGATCTGGGTGTGTTTGTCCTTGTCATTTTGTATGTTTCCGCACCACCGACACAGGATATAAGTATCCTAATGAGCACCGTTGAGTGTGTAGCGTTTAATATGTATTTATTGTGTGTGATTCAGCGGACAGGGAAAGTGTTAATTACATAATTCTAGATTGCCAGTCTAAAGGATAGGTCAATGCTCAAAGGACCGGAGTCTGTTGGGTCTGGGCGAGAAATGCTGCCGGTAGTTTTTTCGTAAAATATTGTTGCTTCTTTACAGCATCAACAGGGGATTGTAGTCGTATTTCATTATTAAAACTATCTAACACTGTATTTTGTTGCATAAATAAATACTATAACTAATAAATAGTGTAACAAAAAATAAAAATGCAAATTTACTGTAATGTTTTCGTATAATTACAATAAATATTTGTTTCTCGGAATTAATGCTATATTTTCAATGATTAATAAAATAAAAAAAAATCGACTTGTTTAATTACACTGACGACAGTACAATAAATAAAAACAAGATAAAAATAATATCAAAGCAATTATTTAGCATACATGAAATAAACAGAAATTGATTCTAAAGTTACGCAATCCACGATTGCAAAGGTGGAGCATTCGGCTGACCTCCAAGTCTACGTAGATCTCTATCTAAGTAGCCGGCCGAATAACTAACATTGCAATTAAATCATGATCCTTTGTGAGGAACACCAAGCCTTAATATCGATTAAATTGTAAAAGGCCACTTCAAAAACTTCCCATTCCTTTTTATTAACGGAGTTTTGAAATTATGATTTCAAACTACCCTTTTAACTTTAGTGATGTTGATATTTCTATGTTATTATTTCTACTGATTTATTATTGACTATATTGTCAGAGTTTTGAATGGATAATATGTTGTAATATTTAAGAAGAAGCAATACTAAGCCCGAATACAAAACTTTAATTTAGATTATTAAGACTCATTCTTTTAAATGCTTTATCATCGTGCTTATTGCTTACAATAACAAATAAAGTGATTTTTATATTGAAACTTTTACGGAAAATGTACAGGAACGCTGTAAAAGACAATCAAACAGCGCGATATATGTGCGCTTATACAACCAATAGTGTCCTTTGCTGTCTCGATATCTCCAGGCTTTTCAGGGTTCAATATATATTAATGTAACAAATTTGGCAATAAAAAAAAATATATTGAAAAAATACCCCCTGAGTTTTTTTCACCGGTTCTTCTCGGCTAAAGGTATAACTTTGGAGCCGGTGGTAGAATCTGACGTTCAACAAATAAGTGCCTTTAAGTTAAGTAAAAATATTTTACGTTTTTTTGCTATGTGTCAGGCCAAACAAGCTTGAATTTGGGAATTCGATCTCACTCAACGAATAAATCACAGCTTTAAGACTAGTGCTATTTTACGCCAACATCTTCTAAGATGATATTTTCTTAGCCACAAAACTTTTACCTATATATACTCTTTGTTTTATCTCAATCACACAAAAGCGTTTGTTAATTACGTCATGCGCTGACGAAGTCACAGACGTTGGCTAATAATAACTCTAACTGGTAATAACTCCCATTTTAGTAGCACACGCAGCAGTAAAGACATTACAAAACACTTTACATAAATATTTCATTCTAATCAATCGCACCTCGTGAACACTTCAATTAAAAACTAATTTGAATTAAACGGCTATATAAACTGTCTAGAACATAATCGCCGACTCCAGTGAAAAAAACATGCATTTTAATTGACTTCACAGCGTGTGGTCTTGTAATTTTATATTCATTTTCAAACGAACTCCTTATTGTAATATCTCCAGTTTAACTTGAACCTTTACACCTTCTGAATTTGTACGTGCAAGTAGCTCTTTTGGTACGAACTTTTAAAGCGTATTATGAATGAAATTAAAAAACAACAGCCAACTTCAAACCCCTAAGGCATAGCTAAAAATCTTTGGATACATATTATATCCTATGTAAGGTTTAAAAATAAGAGAATTTCCGTTCTTTAGCTGTAGAGTAATTGATAAAATTATAGATAAATTAATAGGGTATTACAACGGAATCATCAACAAAAATTATAATCAACTCTTTTTACAAACTGATTTTTGTGTCTACTTTATTTTCGACGACGCGTCGGCTAGTAAATACAATTTTCTTATAATAAAAAGAAAACAGGTTCTTAACATCTTGAAGCGCATACTGATAATTACATATATATACACGAGTATATTTTAATAGAAAAAAAAAAATAAACTTTTGCTACAATCAGAAAAGATCCAAAGATCTATAGATCAAATTAAATTGGTCTTTTGTAGAATTGACTCAATGTCTCCTAACAGCTGAGGTAATTGCATAAACAGATACTGTAACAACCTTGGATGTATTCACAAAGATTACATTTGTTGATCGATTTCAAAGTTGTGGAAAAAATGTGTTTAGTCTTTATAAATTTATAGATATTCAAAATATATTTATGTTCATAAAATATTATTAATATTTTTTTTTAAATAACGATTTATTTCTGTATAAACATAAATTTCAAGCTCGATTTGTTAAAAAAAAAAAGACGAATTATGGTTAGATAAATCAAGGCGTCTAGATTAGAGAGCTAGACATACAAACATACAGTCGATAAATACCATAATATGCTATCTGCATAATATTATGCAATATGCAATATTATTAATATAATATTATTTATATGTAGCTTTATCGCAGGAAAATATTGAGCTTAGGAGCCCTCTGTAAATTGTGACATCACACGAAATTCATGATTTTTGGACCGACAAAGACGGGGCTTTGTCACATCATGTCCCATTATTGAAACTCCATCCATCCATCCATGTACGTCTCCGTGTGGAATTTTACATCTAGAAATTATTAAATTATAATAGCAGCTTCTAAATTTTTAGTAGTATTTTAGATATAATATTACATTTTGAATTGTGACGTCACGAAACTTACGATCATCATACCCCTTGTCACACTTAGTATCCCCTTTTACGTGTGACGTAATTTACGGACAGCCTCTTATCCTACGCATAAATAATTTTTCAAATGAGGGAGATCAATTTCAACTTTATAATATTGGTAACAGATTATGACTGAAGATAGGCTCAAATATAGAGTAACCAGGGTACTCGTCATAGCAATTTTTTTTATGTCATGGCATTTAGCAAACAAGGACACAAGTCCGTCTGATGGTAAGCCAGCCACAACCTATGAACACTTGTGATACTTGAAGTATCATATGCGCGCTGCCACCCCATGGGATAGGAGGGAAGGGATAGAAGGGGACAAGGAGATTGGGCCTGCAGCGCTCTCACTCATCACACGAAACGCAACAGTACTGTTACTAGGGTAATACTTCCCCAGTCGAGCTGTTCCATTTGTGCTGGGAGAAGCATAGCTCGACTAATACTAATAGTAATATAAAGACAACCGTTTGTAATATTTTGCTGAAAATTAACATTTCTTAAAAGGCAATCGTGTACTTTATAGTTGGTTTGACTTCAACGCGGTGCGGTGCGCGTAAATCAGATTGCATGGACACTGGACACTATACCATTTTGAACAGTTTCTGATATCGGTGATTTCCCGTTACCGACTTTAAATTTAACTGCAGATAATATTTAAATTTTATAGTTTATATCAACATATTTTTATCGTCCTATAAATATATACACATGAGTTATCTATTATTATATCATAGCGGCATAGACTTACTATACACTATAGACAGGCCCTTCCTTACAGACAAAAGTTAGTCACAAGCTTGTAACATAATTCAATGAAGTTAGCGTCACAAGGCTGGCAACATAATCGAATACAATTAGTGTGTGACTCACTTCATTTCGTTGCGTTGATATTGAATTTACGAAAGAACACCAACCAGTCTTTGGAAATTTGGTCTGTATGGAAGGGTCTGTCTATCGTATATAGTACTCTAGATAAGCATAACGGTTATCCGCTTTGAATTAGAACAAGGTTAGGTTTCATGATATATCCGTCTTACTTAAATCAATAATGAAGATTATTCAACACTAGCGCTGACTAGTGTAACGCAGATTAACCTGGAAAAAGCCAAGCGCTTCAAGTTTCAATGTGTGTGTTGCAATGAAGATCGCAACTTTTAATTCTATAGTATTTCACACATACACACAAATGGTTATATCAATCACTAATATGCTGAATTGTTTTGTAAGTAAATTGTTGCCGAAGCGTCGACCAGCACCCAGAGCGAAGTTCCATGTCGGTAATATCAGGAGCTACGATGAACTTTAACATTTCTCCAGACTCTGATGCTCTAAACTTTCACCATAAACGGCCAATTTAGAGATGCCTGCCGACCGGCCAGTGTCTCGGGTAAACTATCTCAATTAGTGGCCACATAGATGACCCCGCAATTTTGTCAGGTTCTACCGAGATTGCAGGTGTCATTAGGTTAAGTGTAATATGGCGGTGTAGCGTAATGGCCGGTGAGGAAAATTGTAACATCCTGCGTGTATGTCAATAGTTCAACCTTGCTGTATAGATACGATGGATTTCTGTTGATAAATTAATTACTACAATTAAAGTGCTAGTTTTCTTTAATACATTTTTTATTACCTCAAAACATGTATAGCTATGATAAAGATCAAATGTAAAAGCAATACAAAATAATAATAAAAGTTACGACTCAATTAAATGTAATAAAATACTCTTTATCTAGATCGTCAACAACGCACATAGTATTTATAAAAACTATTAATTGTATATTTACGACAAGTATCAAGTGTAGTTGATCGGGCTACACCCCAGTATAGAGAGCAAGCGTGCCGGTGGCGGCCGCGCCTACTCGTCGCACGCGCTGCCGCAATACTAACCTATTTTTCATTACTTAATAGGTTAGATTGTAACTATAAAGATAAATGTCTTTAGAAATTTGTAAATTGGTCCACAAAACATGTCTAGACTTGACTTTGATTGTGTTTTTGTTGGAAATTATTACGTACTAGCTTTTGCGCGTGGTTTTAATGCAATATAGAAATAATTCGTTTCGTGTACAAAAATTCATCCCATATTCCACCCCATTTAAGAATCGTTTTCGTGACAAAAAATAGTCTATAACCGTCTACATGGTCCCTTCAACATCTGTTCCAAAATTGATCTCTAGTGGTTCAGCGGCTTTGCGTGAAAGCGTCACGAACAAACAAAATCACTTTTGCATTTTTAACACTATTTATAATTTCAAACAATACAACGCATACAGACGAAAAGTAATTATTTGTTACTGGAAGACAACTGGGTTGAAAATCGAGTTTAATGAAATAAATAAAATTCATATTACATATAATTATGTATATCATACATTACATTCGGCAATTCATTTGTATGCATTGTATTAAATTAAATAAGATAAGACTAAAATTTTATGACCAACAATTAATTGCAAAATTGCGACATTGTTTCAAGATAAATCATGTATTTTATTAACTTCTTTCATACAATTTTAACGCGTTTTGTTACATAAGGCATAAAGCTTTGCAGCCATTCTGGTGCCACCTTTTACACATATAAACTTAAGGTGACCAGGGGGCTTACCATTTACTTTTACAGCAATTCAAATGACGACCAAATCAATCCAATTCAAATCTTTTATTCAAATTTTATATGAGCATGACGTATAAATATATATGTCATAATATATATTAGTCGTCATTTGAATCGCAATAAGAGATAATGGTAAACCCGCAGAATGACATACAAAAATTGTTTTTGTTTATTTATAGATATTAAATCGTAATTGTAATGCCTTCATCTGTTTAGTTTATAATTTTTTTTTTACCTCATATTTAACATCACATAAAAAAATTCCTTACATTGCTTTTGGTTAAGTCAATTTTATTGTGTTTTAACGTTACGTGAACTTATTACGGCTTGATTATAACGTATTTTTCAGAAGCATAGCGATAGCAGAATTCGTGCTGTAATTAATACAGTTCGATTGCAAGTAGCTATTATTTATCACCGATATCCATTGTTTTGGTGATAAGAAAGTAGTTATAAATGCTTTGTTAGAATCAGCGAGTGATAAACATAGTAGTTTTAGATAATACAGACAATTAGAAAACGATTTTTAAGTATTATGTACAGTGATAAATCACCGATTGCGCGATAACTGCGATTTTTCGCTGATTGCTATTTTACATAATAAGGCTTTTGCTTCTTTCTGATATTATTCCCAATACTATATTTACTCACGTGCTTATTACTCTTACCCGAATTTGACAGGTTACTATTTTTTTGCGCAGAGCGATTGCTATCTGACCTCCGTAACCCTACGGGTGTACCCGTAGCTCATTGGACAAGAGCAAATTACCTATCCAGAGTTAACGATTATTATCAGATGCTACGTGCTAACAACCAGCACCGACAGCTTAACGTGCTCTCTGAGGCACGGTAGGAAGACCCACAAGAACAAAAGCCGAAACAGATATTTGTTTGGTTAATACATACATCTGTCCGGAGTGGGAATCGAACCCACAACCGTCGAGGTCAAAGGCAGACTCCCTACCAACACGCCACAACGTTGTCGGTTTTATATAATAAGGCTACAGGTTTCTATATTAATTTTGAATAGCAACGTATACTTAGCATCCAATTAAACAGTAATAACGTTGCATTTACAAATAAATGTCTCTTATGTAAATTCAAGTGAAAGATTACAAAACAGAGGTCACACCGCTCTCCGTTTTATTACACTTATTTAATGCGCATGGTTAAAACAATCTGATCTCGTTTAAATCAACCTTGTACACGATTATAAATGTTTTAAAAAACGAATAATTATCGCGAAATAATTCTCAGATTTTATGTCCGGTCGTTTGCTTTATTTTAACAGATTTCTGAAAAGATCACAATTTAGCTGTGACTGTGAAAAAGGGGATGTTCTCAATTTGGTTGTGATTTTTTTAGTAATTACTATCACGGAATTTCGTAATTTATTTTATTTTTTCTTTTGAAAATATATGTCTATTTCCTATTGGTACAATATTGGTAGAATTTAAACATTGCTATGGCGGTTGACGTAGGTTGTTTATTTCTTATTATTTTAAGTCATCGTTATGTTTAGATTGCGAAATAACCGATACGACTTGGGAACCTTCAAGAGAAGAGCCTATTCTTTCCTTAAAGGTCGGCAACGCGCCTGCATGCCTTCTGGTGTTGCAGATGTTCATGGGCGGCGGTGATAACTTAACATCAGGTGAGCCTCCTGCCCGTTTGCCCCCTCTTACATAAAAAAAAATATCTTCTTGGATTATAAATACGAGGTTTTTTGTCTTTTTTTATCAGCAATAATCTTCTTCTCTCTTCTTCCTAGCATTATTCCCGGTATTTTATTCTACCCAGGGTCTGCTTATTACTCTTATCCGGATTTGACGGGTTACTAGTCTTTACATAGAGCGAATGCCATCTGATCTCCGCAACCCTAAGGGCGAACCAGTAACTCATTGGATAAGAGCAATTTACTTATCAAGTGTTAACGATTATTATCAGATGTTTTGTGATAACAACCGGGACCGACAGCTTAACGTGGTCTCCGAGGCACGTTAAGCTGTCGGTCCCGGTTATCAAATCTAAATATCGTTGTTTAAAAACTATTTTTTATGTCACTGAGTTAACCAAGCACCCGTATTCACTTGTAGGTATCACTCTCGCGTTCCCAACCTCGAGATATTGGTTCTTAAATCTCTTTGCCTAGTTATTTCACTACCAAAAGTATCTTTCAAACCGACACACAATGAAGCGAAATATTCGCTTAATTTGCAGAGGAATATTTGACACGGCGGGGCTACCTACTTAGCCGGCCTCTTGCAATAAAAGACCTATCAGTAAATTAAAAAAATAATTATATCAATCTAAAACGAAACAATCATCTCATCATATTGCCATAAGTACAGTACCATCTAATTTATTAATGGTAAGCTTTAAGACTTTAAGAGTTAAGTAATAATATAATGTAACTAATTCCAATGGTCTCGATGGCATAATCATTATTTTTAGTAAAATTTTAATTATGTATAAAACCTTTTCAACCCTTCCTAAACAAAGGGTAAATAAAATTAGGTGTGAAATATTTAACCTCAACCTTTTTTATTGTTCATTAATAATAATAATTCGAAATTTATTTTTGTAAAATTAAGTGAATCAATGTTAATCAAAAGCAATAAAAATTTACAAATATCAAAAGTTGTAATTATATTCGAAATAAAAACGTTACAATTAATTTATCGTAAGCTATTTACAAAACCAATATAAATTACAAGTTGTCTTTTTCGCTTTGAACATAAAGCGCTTGTTGTACATTGCAAAAAAATGTTACAAAAGGTCAAAAATTATGTCAATGGCACATACTTTATTACTTTAGGTAGGTATTTATATATTTTTAAAGGACACACACAGGCGACTAAACTATTGTCTAATAAAAAAAGAAGTTGTAACCGCTTATTACATTTTTGCCTTCATTGTACAGCATTACATTTAACGGGCATACGCAAACATCATACAAGATATTTTTATTGACATACCTTAATTTTAAATTAGTACTTTTGTCTGCAGCTTCACCCGAGTGAATGACGATTATTAAATCATACTTTTCAAGATTTGTTTCATATTGTAGACCATGACAATAAGTAGCGTATATCTTTTTCTAAGGTCCCATCTATGTCTATTCTAAATATCATCAAAACCGGGTCAGCGATAAAATGTAATAGACTTACCTGACAGACAAAGTAACGTTGCCATCATTAAATAAGAGAAAGATTTTCTCTCTGTCCCCTTCTTCACTCTCCTCCTTTCGTCTTTTATCTCTCAGGTCTCAACTCAGTTTGAAAATGTACAACAGTGTCCCTGATAATACGAGTGACCTTAGGCTACGGTGGCCGCATAAAAAGGCGCGGTATACGCCTTTTCCAACCTTTGCGGTTTACAAAAAAAAGATTGTTTTATAAAAATAAGTATAAAACACCTTAGGTCATCTCTTGGGACAAATATAGCTCATGATGATGACCTAGAATTCTGATAAGAAAATAATAAATTAAGAGTGTGTCGCGACCGCTCTTGTCTGGAGTGTGCGCGTCTCTTTAGGTAGGTGGGGCACAATCGCGAGATTGTTTATCTGCCTCTCGTTTTCACTGTTCGTGAACGGCCGACATCTTAAGGTCAGAGCAAAATTAAAAGTGTTTTAGTATCTGATAACGAAGGCTTATTATGATTTGCGCTACACAATAAAGCTTCCTGCCCGCTGAGGCGATATTAAAAAATTAATTTAAAACCTCTTCGATACAAAGTTGCATTTCTATTTTAGTATATAGAAAAGTAACTGTCGATTGTGAATTGCGAAGTCGTTCAAATCCGATTATGTTAATCGTTCCGATATTATGAATATGTATGTATAATTTGATTTATGAAAGCTGTTAGAACAAATATGGTCTGTTCTAAAAGAAATAAAATCGGTTAACTTATCAAGATTGTCATAGCTTAGATATTAAACAATTTATACGGGTAGGTAAAGCTGAATTTGTATATTCTTTGAATACTTCGCTGTCCGTTTTAAAAGTTGTGAGGATTATTTTTGATTCTAAGTATATCTTTTTAGTAAAGCAGGTGGCCTATAGTTTACCTTAGCACAATTGCAAAACAAAGAAATATTTACACTTTAAGATTACTTTTATTACACTTTAAGATTACTTTTAATAATAATATTTTATAGACAATATGTATTACAACATAATTATTTACAATTCAAAATAACTGAATATTTCCACAAATGATGATAATAAAACAAGACGTTGTGGACGGTAGCGAACTTGCCTTAAGCGCCAGAGGTCGCGGGTTCCATTCCTGCTCGAGCATATGTATGTATTGACCATACAGGTTTTCCGGTCTGGGTGTATATGTCCTTGTTATAGTGTATGTTTCCGGAATACCGTCACAGGAACACACCTAACTATCTTAATGGGGGCCGTTGAGTGTGTAGCGTTTATTTATTTATTATAAATCCTGTCTCGCAATAATGCTTGCAATAATGCTAGCTGAATCCAAATTCCAATTCTATTGCTGGAAATGAACCATGATTATTTATTAATATTGCTTATTGATTTTTATATTTTAAATAAAAATTATAAGTGCTATAAAGATAAAATAACATATAATGTAATTTAAGATATATCAAGATAATGTATATAGCCTAAAATAGTCGTGATAAAAGAGCTTTCACTTTTTAATTTTTGCATGTATTCATTAATGTATAAATGTGTGCGACAGGTGGGCCGACGAAAGCGTATTGTGGTTACCAGACGATTATATTTAGATAGCCATTTTAGAAGACGCCTCCATACGAAATGGAATCAAATAAAAAGTGACAAGCAAATCTTATTTTGAAGATCAAATTTTATCACTTGTTTGCATAATTTAGTGCTAATTAAACGAGCTTCAATTTTTTATACTTTCATCTGATTTTTTGGTCGAGAAATGTTTTTCTGCGAAAAGTCGAATGTTACATTTTATGTTTTATGTATGCTATGTGATAATTTCAAAAATCAAATTTGAAATTTCAAAAAGCTAAGGATTTCTATACAAATAAAGTTACGTAAAAAGTAAAAGCAGTTAGTAAGAATATAAGTCAAAATTTTGAACCTATTTAATCCGCGTCAAACCCGCGATCACTATTCCAAAATGTGTATTTTGTGAATTGTGATATTGCATACACATTTTTGAAACTAGATATTGGCTATTTTTTTTTTCAATTTCCCGATTATAACGGATTATACATTTAATACCAATAAAATTTGTCAGCTCGAAGTTTGACAGTTACACACAATGCTATTTTATGAAATTCAATTAAAATTATTTTTATTTTCAGTCTTACAATATATCGAAAATCGAAAGTGATTTAATGAATATAAAAGCGATTTATTCGGTTTTCCAATTGACAAATACTTTCAAAATAAAATAAATAAATCGAAATTTTTACAATGTTTAATAAAAGAAAGTAGCAATTGACTAAGAGCCTAACCGTGACAGCATAAAAAACTAAACTCCATTTTCTACACTTAGTTGCCTAGACTAAACGCAAGAAAGGAATTGAATCTGTCGTAATGTATTTATTACGGCAATTAAAATCCAACATGAAAAAGTTACAGGTCTGAAAGCGAATGTAAAACATAATAAAACTATTAAAATGCGAATCAATTTCGCTATTTGTATCAACAATAGTATAATAGATAATATTATGTATTTAATAAGCTGGCGCAAGGCTGTGAATTCACCTGCAATGAATATAAAAAATATTTATGACACCGTTGTGGCGTTGTGGGTAGCATGTCTGCCTTTAGTCTTGACGGTTGCGGGTTCGATTCCCGCTCGGGCAGATGTTTGTTAAATTTCTGTCTCGGTCTGGGCGTTTGTCTGTGGGTCTCCCCACCGTGCCTCGGAGAGCACGTTAAGCTGTCGGTCTCGGTTGTTATCACAAAACATCTGATAATAATCGTTAACTCTTGATAAGTAAATTGCTCTTATCCAATGAGTTACTCGTTCGCCCTTGGGGTTGCGGAGGTCAGATGGCAATCGCTCTGTGTAAAAACTAGTAACCCGTCAAATCCGGATAAGAGTAATAAGCAGACCCTGGGTAAAATAAAATACCGGGAATAATGCTATGACGAAGAAGAAGAATATAAAAAATATTTAATATATTATTAGTGGAGCCACGCTGCTTTTTCAGTACGCGTGAGCTGGCACAACCTGGTAATATTAGCCTATTAAGGAATATCTATGTGTATTTAAGTTATAGTATCCATAATTTAGTAGTAGTAGAGCTATGCTTCGATAAAATTCGACGCTAAGCACAAATGGGCCGCCTCGACCGACGAAGTACTACCCCGTTAGTTACAGTAACAGTACTGTTGTGTTTCGTGCAATGAGTGAGAGCATCGGAGGCCTAATCTCCCACCCTCTATTTACTTCACTTACTGTGTTTGTAATACCATTATAATAAATATGAACACCCGTGTCTGGACAAGAATTTTAAAAATACTTTTGAAAACAGGGAATTACAATCATTATAATAAATATGTGTATGTATTTTATCTTTGGGCCTTGAAGCCTGATAACAAAGAATTCAATTAAAAAATAGAAATAATTATTATATTATAATTATACATTATAGATGATAGGTTAGAGATCGGTCGATAGTGGTGAAAATAATTCAAGACATATTCTTAAATTGAATTCACCGTAAGAATTTTTCTCTTATGTGTAATATAAATTCAATTATCAGAAATAAATAATATAAAACTGTAGTACAGTTTCCTATTTTTTAGCATTTTAAATGAGTACATTTGAATTGATTGACGAGATATAAACTTATCTGAGTCATGAATCACTTAAAAATCTGTTTAAATTAGCCTCTACGCAACATTCAAATACTTGCAGTCTCCTTGCCGCCTACATTTTTTACACAACAAATACTGTTATTAATCAACAATATTCATTTGTTTTTTGCTTTTTATCACTACATAGTATAAAACAAAGTAGCTTTCTCTGTCCCTATATCCCTATTCTCTATGTATGCTTAAATCTTTAAAACTACGCAACGGATTTTGATGTGGTTTTTTTAATAGATAGAGTGATTGAAGAGGAAGGTTAATATGTATAATAACATCCATTAAATAGTGGAGAATGCGCGCCACGGACAGTAATGAATAAATCAAAACTACTGGATCGATTTTAATCATTTTTTCAGTGGATGACATAGGCTATATATTTTATACCCGTACGAAGACGGAACGGGCCGCAGAATTCTTATAAATAAATAATACTTAAACCTTATAAAATAAATAAATAAACGTTGCACACTCAACGGCCCCCATTAGGATATTAATATCCTGTGTCGGGGGTCCGGAAACATTCACAATGACAAGGACAAATACACCCAGACCGGAAAATATGCTTGCATGGTCAATACAAACATATTATGCTCCGAGCGGGAATCGAACCCGCGACCTGTGGCGTTTAAGGCAGGTTCGCTACCGCTGCGCCACAACGTCGTCAAATGTAAATGAAAAATGTTAATAGGTATAGGTCGATTTATGCTCTTGTTTATTTGTCAAAATTATACCAAAGATATAGATTCATTATATAGATATATCTTTTTTTGACTATATAGACGACGTTGTAGCGCAGCGGTAGCGAACGTTCCTTAAGCACCATAAGTCGCAGATTCGATTCCCGCTCGGAGCGTATACAGGCACATTTTCCGGTTTAGGTGTGTTTGTCTTTGTGAATGTGTATGTTTTCGGACCCAGGGTATAATTACCATAATGGGAGCCGTTGAGACTGCAATGTTTATTTATTTATTTATTCACTTATTTTTTATCTTTTTAAAGTCCATTTAAAATATGTTTTGACAACATCCTTAATAAAGTGGGGCAGAATGAGCGAATGTATTATTCAAGCGTGCTATCTACACTCGCGCACGAGCCACAGAAATATAACGCGGCAGATCGACATCGTAAAGATAGCACGCGCATCAGCCCGTCACGATGCACCAGCATTCAATTAAACAACTGTCTGATTTCTTTACGAGCTTCAGCACTTTATCTTTAGAATAAACCTGTAACTAAGTCACGTCTGAACCATTTACATTTTTTTTTTGATAATTATAATTAATGTTAGTATTATGACCACTAAAGCGACCAAATTAACATGCTTTTCTGTATGCGAATTCTGTCTATTTTTCAGTCTGCGTACCCGATAGTATAATTGAGTGATAAATATATTTATGTTTAGAAAATCTTCTTTACACTTGAGCGGTGAAACAGAGGGCAGTAGTTAGTAAGTAATTAATAGCATAGTTCCCTCAATGGAAGTTGAACCAGAATGGCGGTTTCTGCGCAGGTACAACCATGGACAAAAATGTTAGACAAAAATGTTTGAGTTCGTATTATTGCAATAGACTTTTTATAAAAAGGGAAAACAGAATTAAGTTTAGAATATAGTTACTGTATCTTCTAAATTCAATTCCTTATTTATTCATTATCATTATTAATTACTTAAATAGAATAAAACAAATAAATAAGAAAAAAGGTATATAACAAAAGTTAATAATAGTTAATGTACATTTTTAATCACTGTCACTTATTGGGATGAAACCTTCTACAAAATAATGTATATTTTAATTTAATTTTTAATAATTTATTTTTAAAGAACTAACACAACCGTAAGCGAGTGTACCAAAAGGGTCAAGCGTCGCCGCGTTGCTATAGTTGCGTGGCCCCTTTAATTCCGCGTTCGGTTGAGACCCAAAAATATGTTACTGCACATGGTTCAACTTATATTGAGAGAGTTATACTAAAAAGTTTCAAAAGAAGCGATCGATTCCCGCTCTGATCAGATGTTTGTTATAAATATCTGTATTGGTCTGGGCGTTTGTCCTTGTAGGTTTCCCCACCGTGCCTCGGAGAGAACGTTGAGATGTTGGTTCCGTTTGTTATCATAACATCTCATAACATCTCATAACATCATGGTTAACTCTTGACGGGTAATTTGCTCTTATCCATTAAATTACTGGTTCACCCTTTGGGTTGCGGAGCTCAGGTGACAATCGCTCAATGTAAAAACTAGTAACCCGTCAAATCAGAATAAGAGTGTAAGCGTACCCTGGGTAAATACGGAGAATAATGCTAGGAAGAAGAAGAAGATTAATTAAAAAGCTTAGATGTTTTATAAGCAATGAATAGTAATTACTAGATGCAAGATGGAAACTGCTGACTATCTGGTTTTTTTGATAATTACATTGTAAGCCATTGCTAATAGCGAACAGGTTGTCTGTATGGCTAAAACAAATCAGCCCCTAGAGGGAACCAATCCTAACGTCAAAGACAGGGTACCACTGAGCCACAACAGTCGTCAATTCTTAACTTTCTCATTGTAGAGATAGATGTACAAAAATGACATTATTGGCAGCAAACTGCTAATACTCGATACTAAGTAATGTTACTTATTATATATTGTCAAAATATATTAAATAATCAACGATTAGAAGGTCTCAATTTAATAATGATTTTTTTAGTGGACTCTACGATCCGGGAACAACAAAAAGTTGCTTTGTCAATATTAGGAAGTAATTAAGTCGCGTTTGGCAGTCTCATTAAATGTCTGATGCTGTGTGTATCGATCGATGAATCAATTACCTTTTGCGGGGATAATATTCATGAATGTTTCTGTGAATTCTATATGTGAATATAATCTTGCGTCAACGTAAAAGTGGGAAATATGATATTAATTACAACACCTACGCTAATAAAAAAAGATTTTTTTATCTTAACATCAAAAATAGAAATTGAAAATCAAAACTCATTCTTCTGAATTATCTTGCTCCTAGAATTATTTTTTTAATGGCATAGTTTACCAAGTATAGAGTTTAATAAAAAATAATGAAACTAGTGTTCTTCTCATTATTGTAAAAGAAAATACCCTAATAATATCAGTTTTTAAGCCCATAGCCATATGTAATGTGCCACACATAATTTTATATTTTTACAAGTATTTCCGTAACAATATATTACTTATAATATTATGAACGTTCCTTATATTATTCATGAATACAAAAACGAAACGAAATAAGTTATTAGTATAAATTACGATATCAAATTTTTTCTTATTTTACAAAGTTGCCACTTTTGCCATAAGCTCACGGCTTGCCTATAAGCGTGTTGTCGATCCAATTGAAAGATAAGAATGGAAATAAAGAGAAAATATAAGAAGAGATAGGAGTTTGACATCTGGCACTCTCACACATCGAACGATACGCAAGTATGGGTACTTATAGTTCACGTCGATCTTGTGTACGAGGATAGTACTTCGCCGATCGAGCCGCCCAATTCTCTATCCAAGGTAAAAACGGCAAGGCTCTGCTACCATGATATAAGAGGTTAAATTTTTATCATTTAACTGCGGGACCATAAATAAAACGCCAACTAATTATCTGGTACACATTTTTATTGACTAATGTTAATAATCTATCAGTAGCATATGACGTTAAAATAACAATATAAATGACACAAATAACTAATCAATCGAAGCAGATATATGTTTTGATGTTATCATTGTTTATTGTATTGTTAAGTTTAATAAATCACAGACATAGTTACGTTACATATTAACGCATGTAATAAATCCTCTATATATGTAATTGTGGTTATTTATTTAACGCTTTTATCTGCCGTGCCGTGCCGTAAAGGGCGCAGACCCTTGGTGTCGTAATTCAGGCGTGTCTGCTCAACATTCAAAACCAAAAAAAGAGGAGCGATGAAAGGAGGAAAGAGGATAGATGAATGGAGGTTTAAGACTCAATTTTAACTAACAAATCGAAACAGTACGGATTCTATTATTTAACATCCCTATGTGAGATACTTACTTGTGTTTCTGACAGACTGATTAAAGGCGGAAATAGTTAGGCTTTATTACTCATATTTCAGTCATCCGTTACATGTATGTTAAAATGTATGATTAGTAATTTAAATAGTAAATAATTGTCACAATTTACTTTACTTAAGTGTTTTATTACCCTGATGTAAGCCAACCTTGGACTGTCGTCCGTAGTATGTTCCGGAAGAATTTCTTACTCAGAAATACTCCTACACAACAAGAGTATTAGTCTCGGAATATATATAGATGATTACATTTTATTTTACCATGTACAAAGCAATGAAACTTCAATTTAAATAGGAGCAAAAAGTAATTGATTCTCATAATAGATCTTTATAATAAGGCTACTTGTTTACATCATATTATAGGTATTAAACGTTAAATTTAGCCAAACATTGAAGTCAATATTTTATTATTCGACAAATGTTTATTTCTGTATCGAGCAATGTAATTGACTGAGCGGGGATTTTATACAACTAAAGGTTGCAAAAACGCATACGATATCTGGTGGAAAACAATTACTAACTTTGCCTGCCGAGATAAGTGTAGGGGGAGGTTTGTAAAGAAAAAGAGGGGTAAGATGGAAGCTTGCAAACTAGGCTTTTGATATTCACATTCATGGAACAAACACAACATTCACAATATTGCCAATTCACGTTACATTCTGTGTCGGCCGATTCATACCGGATACAGCACGGCTCAAGTACAAGTACTTACTAGATCACATATAACCTTACTTCAGCTGACGATTTAGAGCTGATTCTAAAAGCTCAATCAATACTATATACATATATTATATACGTTTACCAGCATCTTTTTTGATGTTAGTAAGTTGGCAAGCAAGCATACGGCCAACCGCAATGGTACCGATGGTAAGCGGTTGCCGTAGCCTATGAGCGCTTGCAGCAACATTATTGGCGCTTGCAACAACCTCGAGATATTGTTCCTTAAATCTTCTTTGTCCAGTAATTTCACTAGCCTACAGTGCCTTTCAAACCGGAACTCTTGCAACAAAAGACCTACCACCAGTGTGACTGATGGCACTGGTGGAATAATCTCTGCTATAATAGAGGTTATCCCAACAGCGGGCGATGGGGTCGTCACATGCCGACGCCGGTACAAAGTACAAAGGAACTATACTGTATTACCATGATAAAAACATTACAACTGTTTATGACAAGTCTCGAAGTTTCGAAGCAAACAATTAGTTTATTTACGTTTAAAGTTTACAATTTATTTGCTGCTATGTAGTTTTCTTGCAGCTTTTTATGCTGTATACAAAAGAGTATGTATAATTATTTTTTTAAATCAAACTGACAGTTTGTATTGCATGCTTTACAATAAAATCCAAACCAATGATTTCAATTCAACAAAATTAGTGTGTAGTAAATTATTTGCTCTCGTATGCGTTTTTTTATTTTCTTTTCTTATTACCATTGCGATAACACAATCAGTTTTTTAGAAAGTTTATTTCGATTATTTGTGAAATAGAAACATTTAACAAATACTATTTTTAGAGTATAAAAATTTTAGCCGCATATTCGTTCAGCGTTTAATTGAATTACCGCTTTTTAGAATTCTAGTACGACATCTACTTTTTGTAGCTGTCAATTTTTTTTTCAGATAACATAACGTCCATTGCACAACAGTCACGTGCAAAAGCGTAATTATCGAGCCATAGCCTTCCGTGTACGACACTAACAATGAAATCGATATCAAATCGAAAACGATCAAACTAGATTTCGGTCAGTCTTTTTATTGCTTAAACACGCAATTTAACAGTGGCCTCGTAGTCGCACCCCGACCGTTTCCACGCGAGCGGACGCGCTACGCTAGGAAGTATTGTTACGTAATTTCATATCAAAATTGATATTACGTTCTCTGGAAAATTTTCACTTATCATCGAAATATATTATTGTTGACAATCTCTTATACATATGACCATTTTGTGGAACCAACTTCCATCGGCTTTTTTTTTCGAGCCAACACGACATGGGAACCTTTAAGAGAAGAGCCTATTCTTTCCTTAAAGGTCGGCAAGGAACCTGCATGCACTTTGGTGTTGTAGATGTTCATGGGCGGCGGTGGTTGCTTAACAGCGGATAAGCCTCCTGTCCGTTTGCCCTTCGTATATAAAATAACCATGAACGCTACACACTCAACACTACACATTTAATCTATAAAGCATATGTACAAAGCTCTGTTCTATATCTCTAGAGTCCTTGATCAATTTATAAAAAAATTAAAGTGTGACTAAAATCAAAGTCGGTTCAAAAACAGATAATATGGTAGACCATACACAAAAAATACTGACGAATTGAGAACTTCCCTTTTTAGTCGATAAATAAAAGTAGTTTCTCTAGTAAAATCAACTAACTATCCTTACTTATTACAAGTTCTAATTTAACTTTAAACACAAAACAAATGTTAAAATTATTGTAATCATTGACTACTCCAATTATCTAAAAATAATCAAATCTAAGCAGATTATATAAGTAATTTAACTCAAATACACCGATTGACAGGTCACCTTACATTGGTACATGGCCTATGGAGATATCAATTGCACAAGTCATGAATTAATAGTAATTACAATAGATGGCTATTGTTTCCATCGGCCTCAGTACGACCTTCATGTGACGCGGGCGCACGTTTTTTTGACCATTACTCTTATTAAATAGAGCTGATAATTCGATACATGCACGTTATATAATACATAACGGGTCGCTTTGTGTTATTTGAGATGATGACTTGAGATGTCAAGACATTATCATTATGAGAGCTGTCAGTGATAAAATGTACAAGCTAATATTTGACAGACGGTCGCACAATGGCCCGTGAAGGACTAAGTGCGGAAAAGAGCCCATGAAAGATATACATTTAAATACCACACATAAATTCAGTTTTCGTTTATTTACAGTTTTATATATGTAATTCAATATTTTTAACATTTTTAATAAATGCATTCTTTTGATATAATATTGGTGTTGAATATAAATATAGACAACATATTAATCTTTTCTTTATTTCTTTGAACAAATAGACTAAAGATAAAGGAAACGCTTATTAAGATTAGATGCAAAAGCAAACCCGTTTTAATGTAGAAAAGCCTAAAGCGATAAAGGCAAATACTCAGGAAATATTCTCCGATTTTTAGTGCCTTTTTGAGAGTTTAGTAACTCTTAATCTTAATTAGAGAATAAAAAGAATTCCTAAGCGCATTTTAAAACTTTAACAAAAATCTAAAAAAATCCTGTTGGTATTTTTTCTAGTAAGCCTTATTTCTTCAAGTCCATAGTGATAGACAGCAATAAATGCCACACACATTTTTAGTTAAACTTTTACTTTTAAATTAAAAAATAAATTGAATGTGGTATTAACAGCTCCATGTAAGTTCCTTCATTGTCATTATCATTCTGTGCTATACTGACACTCATTAGACTGCTTAAAAGATTCGTTATCATATAACATTGCCTTTATATATTTAGTTAATAATTAAATATACATTCCGTATATCTCAGTGACAAAAAGAAAAATAGCAAGCAATTTTGGGCTTAACTACAAGGATTTAAGAGATGTTTTTGCTTGTTTACTTTCATGCATTGTCCGTCATTGTTGTCGTCATCGATGGCTTTGCGGAAGCGTTACAGAACAAAAATATCATATACATTGAAGTATAAAAAATGTACATAAAAAGCGCTTTAAGCGATGATTTATACGATGGTTTTAAATAAAAAATCAGGCAAGAAGAAACACTTGCTTTAACGACGTTATTTCAACAACTAAATTAAAGCGAATTATTATCAAAAATAAAACTTCTAAAAATTCGCTATTGAGTTTTAAAATAGCAATATTATCAAATATATTATAATTCATCACCCCACCCGGCAACGCTATCAAGGCCAGAGGGGAAAACAGAATAAAAATGCCTTACCACTAATTTCTTTTCAATTTCCTTCCCACTAAATATTGACTGCTTTTTTTATTACACCTACATGTTTCTTTTCTTGGTATTATATACGTTTTGTGGTTGCTACGATTGTTTCCGTAAAACAACCCATTAATTAATATAAAATTGCACTAAAGAAATGTAATTTATTGCATACAAATAAAAACCCGGATTTCGCGTTGCCATAAAAGTATTAAAAAAAAGTATTATTCGCGGCTTTACCCCTTTTTAATGAAGATTTCTCAGGAATTTCACTATGACCTTTAAGAAAGATACGTACCTGAGGGTTTTTTTAAGTGAAAACTGGGAAAAGCGATGTATTTCATTGTGTGATGAGGGTTTATATGGTTTTAAAATGTAATAAATTATAATTGGAAAAAATTATTGAGTAGTTCCCCCTAGTAGTAAAAACCCTTGAAACTTAATATGGTTATCACTTTTCTGTGAAACTGGCTTTTACCTATAACTTCTGCTTATAATATATTTTAAATATATTTAAAAATATGCTATGAACCCATAGTTTTTACGAAAATAGACATCCAGATCAGGCAATATTGAAATAAACGCTACGCACTCAACGACCCCCATTAAGATAATTATATCCTGTGTCGGGGGTACAGAAACATACACAAGGAGAAAGGCAAACACACCCAGAACACACACACACACACACACACGCATATTAAGATTTTTGACACCAACCTCAAACCTGCCTTAAACAAAAATAGCGAGACAATTCTCGCAGATCGATTCCCGCTTGGATGCTTTTATTGACTTCACGATGGTTGAAAACTTCGTTGTATATGAACTGATTTTGATGATTCCTTTTTTGTTAGAAAGGAGATATCCCAAAGTACCACTCTCGGTGAAATAAGCAAAAAATATTTTCTACTGAATATTTTCTTCAAAACTCAGGGCCCTGTCTGCCGATATTTTACTTTTCTAAAAATTTTTTTATGCTTGTATTTTTTCTGAACTCCCGACACAGGACATAACTATCTAATGGGGACCGTTGAATAACTGTTATTATTATTACGATTTCACTATTGTCATATCCTATTCGCAATCTATCGACAAAAAATATGTCAGTAAAAACAGCTTTGACGTTTTCTAGTAATTTAAAGAAACAGACAACATTCAGTTGTAAGTAGTCATTTCTGATAATTGATTTTCCGAGAATATCATGAACGTTCAAATCTCAAATCTCAGTTATTTATCTATCAGATCATGCAAGTATTTAAATATGTGCCATTCATCCAATTCTTATAACATGACAGTTAGGTTATATCCATAGAAGTATAACACAATAATTTTATGGTTATATCATTTTTATATTTCAAGAATTAATCACCCAGGGAGGTTGTGATTTATTGGGTCCTAGACCCTGTGACAATAGGGGCTGAAGTTGTGATATACGCTACATGTATTGAGCCAATACTGTTTGTACCATTTAGGCGTAATAGCAGTATTAATTTTTTTTAATTTCATCATCAATTCTTGCAACATTTGCCAGTTAGGTTGTATCATTTTTATATCAAGAATATAATATATATATTATTTCAAGAATGAATCACCCGGAGAGGTTGTGACCTATTGGGTCCTAGACCCTTTGACAATAGGGGACAATTAGGTTATGGTATAGGTTATATGTATTGAGCCAATACTTTTTGTACCATTTAGGCATAATAGTAGTTTAACATTTTTTATAAGTCATCATTCAGCATCAATTGTTGCAACATTTGCCAGTTAGGTTGTATCATTTTTATGTTTCAAGATTGTGACCTATTGGGTCCTAGATCCTTTGTCAATAGAGGACAATCAGGTTATGGTATAAGCCATATATATTATGCCAATAGATTTTTGTACTCTTTAGGCATTTTACCAATTTAGTTATTCTTTTTTTAGTTCTCGTTATTGAAGATCTTAGCTTGTGGTAAACTTATACTTTATTCCGTAACTGTGTTTTCGTTTATAATTAAAATTCGTAATATAAGACGTAGATTTATTATTACCTTCTTTAATATACCAAATAATAACCAGTTAATATGATTAATTATAATGAATACAATAACAAAACAGGTTATCAAGTGTGTGGCTGACTAGTGAAGTACTATATATATATATATATATAGAATATCAACGAAACTTAGCAGTATTCGTACTGCTGTATTTCGTTTGAAGAATTCGGGGCCTTCCACCAAATCTGTTTCTTCTTTATCGTAGGATCCAAGTTAATATGATAATTACTATAATTGCTTACCATCAAATATTCTGTATTTATCAATTTTAAACGGCAACAAAGTTCAAAACTTTTATCAAATTTTCTGAAAAATCGTGGCATCACTACATAGCATAAAACAAAGATGCTTTCTCTGTCCCTATGTATACTTAAATCTTTACAACTACGCAACGGATTTTGATGCGGTTTTTTAATAGATAGAGTGATTGAAGAAGAAGGTTTAACGGATAATAACATCCATTAAATAGTGGAGAAAAAATTAATTAATTACATTTAACGCGTGCGGGCCACGGGCAGTTATGAATAAATCAAAACTACTGGATCGATTTTAATCACTTTTTCAGTGAATGACATAGGCTATATATTTTATACCCGTGTGAAGCCGGAGCGGGCCGCTAGTAAATATATAAATGATAACATGTATAGAAACCATACAGTTTCGTATTATTATGTTGTTTTAATGTCTTGAATTATTGTTGTAGTATTGTTTTGAAAGATACAGAGTAATACTAATTTACGTAACAAAAAATAATAACATGTCCTCAGACGTTCATGTATACTTCGCAGAAGCAATCTAAAAAAATATAACGTAAGGACGCGTTCAAAATAAAGAGATTATTTTACGTTTTCGATTTTATTTTTGGATATATATATATATATATATATATATATATATATATATATATATATATATATATATATATATATATATATATATGTTGTTATTTATCTTATTAAGATCAGTAGGACTGACTTATACTTGTTTGATTTTTTCTCATTCAGAAGACAAAAGTCTCTATGCATTTAACTGATACAAATTATTATAAAATTATATTTATTACTTTTGTACGAATATAATTTAGTTTATATATAATAAGAACAGTCATAAAACAGTCCATAACCTACATTAATTGCATTGAGTAGTAAATATATAATTGTACAACTTGTACGTCATCGCTATAATGAAAAACCTGACACAAATGGTTGGTATTAATAAAAATCTTTAGCATTGACCAATACTTGAAACTTCAAAACTTCTCGGCGTCAGTTGTTTGGACCACAAAACAAGAATTATTTCTTTCAATCTGGGCGTTATTCGGATTGTTTTTCTATATCTTTGTAACGATTGACAATCATAACAATTCGATCTGCAATTCAACTAAATTGAAGGCTTTTATTCGTGCCGAATTTTTTCGGATGCATCAATCGGCATCATTGGTGTGACCTACTTTGTTCCGTTGCTTTGGTGTTGAATTTACGATAGAGCACCAGCAAGTCTTTGATACAAAAGGATGGTAGCGTATTGTACGTATCCTAGTATATTGAATCACCTACCTCCACCTTAACAGATAGTTTAACGAAAGAATAGTCTACAGATTTTTTTAACCAATTGTAAAGACTGCCTTACAGTACTTTACAGTGAAAAGTCGATTCGTATCAGCCATGATCTCAATAACTTAAATTTAGCGACCTTGCCGCCGACATATTTGTTTCATATCACTAGTAATCATTACGGAGTTGACATCCCGGTCAAAGATTAGCGAGGCCGAGTGTACCGGAAAAACAACGTAATAAGGCCACATATGTCTATAATTATTTATTATTGAGATGATGGACGGACTTTATTTGTATTTGATCGATTAAAAGCATATGAATATTTAATTTTAACTCCAATATTGCGCATGTCACCGTAACCACCATAATAGCATAGCTACGTTAATAGTAAAATATCCATTTTAGTATTTTTTTAACGGAGCAAACGGGCAGGAATCTCACCTGACATTAAGCGATTACCGCCGCCCATGAACATCTGCAACACCAGAGGGCATGCAGGTGCGATGTCGACCTTTAAGATACAGCTGGTTTTATTCTGGCTGGACACATAACGGGACTGACAAGCAGCCACTTCACGAGTTTTTCAGCATTCTACGGTGTTACTAACCATGCAGGCATTTAATCTATACCAGCTAGGATTGGTGGATAGCACATGCAGGTTTTCTCACGAATTTCTTCATAGATAAGCACAAGATTTGGAAAACAAACTAAGCACACCAAAACACAGGTGTTTTTTTAAGCCACGACCTTCGATTAAAGTCTATGCTTTCTGTTCACGGGCATTTGGGTCTATAATTATACGAAATGAAGAAAAGACATTAACAAATGTACATGTACATTTACATAGAATTATGTAAGAAAATTATTATCAAATTTTCGAAATTATCAACACTCAATAAATCATTAAAGTGCCAATTAAATACTGTTGCTAACTAGTCCAAATATTTGACATTTAATTTATTGCATTCTTAATTTTTTACTTATTTCGTAATAAGTTTATTAAAACGTAGAAAGCCAAAGGGCAAAGTTAAAATTACTTAATACAGTTATTAATAAATGTATTAACTCAGACTTCGATCTGGCGTAAAATTTATATTAAAAATTATGGGTTCTGTTGTAATAAGTACTTACAAGCTATTCATCTCTTTGACGCATGACACCGTTGTGGCGTTGTGGGTAGCGTGTCTGCCTTTAGTCTCGACGGTTTGTGGGTTCGATTCCCGCTCGGGCAGATGTTTGTTAAATTTCTGTCTCGGTCTGGGCGTTGGTGTGTGGGCCTCCCCACCGTGCCTCGGAGAGCAAGTTAAGATGTCGGTCTCGGTTGTTATCCCATAATATCTGATAATAATCGTTAACTCTTTATAAGCAAATTGCTCTTATCCAATGAGTTACTGCTTCGCCTTTAGGGTTGCGGAGGTCAGATGGCAATCGCTCTGTGTAAAAACTAGTAAGTAGTCAAATCCGGATAAGAGTAATAAGCAGACCCTGGCTAAAATAAAATACCGGGAATAATGCTAGGACGAAAAAGAAGCTATTCATCTCGTCTATTTTTAATTCTTCTTCTTAACGAGTGGTTAGTGGCAAACCTAGTGTCAGTTGTTCAGGTCCGTATAGACCTCTGACTTGACTTTTCGACTATGGTCCAAATATTAACAACCGGGACCGACTTTTTACGAGTATTCCGAAGCACGCAGAGACTCAGTTGAAATACCAGTGTGCGATCTGACCTATCCAGTGACTGGCCGCCCCTAAATTTGCTTAACCCACCAATTTTTTACCCATCAGTGAGCCCATTTTTAATGGATATATTATACATTATTAATTATATATTTATGATTAATACAATAATGCGGAAACATTAGCCTTGTCTTTAATTCAATTAATGTATCAACATCTCATTACAAATTATTATGATGTGTGAAAAATAAACAACAAAAATATAAACGTTTTTAATATTACCAATAAACAATTTATTAATATTATATTGAATTAATACGTATTTAATAATAATAAGCTATACTTATGATGTGGTATACCGCTGTGGCCTGCTGGTAGTGAGTCTGCTTTGAGGTGCGATGGTCGCGGGCTCGATTCCCGATAAGAGCAGATGTTTGTTATAAATATCTGTTTCGGTCTGGACGTTTGAGTCTCCCCACCATGCCTTAGAGAGCTACGTTAAGCTAGTAGGTTGTTATCATAACATTTAATAATGTAGTCGTTAACTCTAGATAGGTAATTTGTTTTTATCCAATGAGTTACTAGTTCGCTCTTTGGGCTGCGAAGGTCAGACGGCAATCGTTCTGAAAACTAGTAATCGTTCAAATCAGTATAAAAATATAACAAGACTCTGGATAAATACCGGGAATAATCCTAAGAAGAACTTAAAAGTCGTAACAATTAAGAATTAAATTTATCAAGGTTACTTGAATTTTGACAACGGTTTTAGAAATTTATATTCTTTAAAAAGGAATCCTAAAAATATAAAAGTTCTAGTTGTTAAATGTTACATTTAATTACAGTTTTCTCTACTGGAGCAAGGCCTTTCACTGACATTATAAATTCAGTAAGTTTTCTTTCGATCCAGTTTTAATACTCTTTAAATAGCTTTTTAATTTTTAAACTAGCCTTTCGCATTCTACAGCGTTCACATGGATTTAGTACATAACATAATATGTTTTATGACGACGTTGTGGCGCAGCGGTAGCGAACCTGCCTTAAGCGTCACAGGTCTCGGGTTCGATTCCGGCTCGGGACAGATGTTTGTATTGACCATACGGGCAAGTGGTCCGGTCTGTATGTTTCCGGGTCCCCAACACAGGATGTTAATATCCTAATGGGGGCCGTTGAGTGTGTGTAATAAGCCTATATTATTCGTTGAAGTCAAAGTATGAAACGTTGAACTGCATCATAATGCGTTCCATATAAATTCCACGATTCTCAGCCAATATTTGGTTTCGAAGCTTCCAAAGATATGGTAAATATAAAGGCATTGCCCCTTTACAGTTTTATAACATATAAATCATAGCAAACGAATGCTGAACTGTACAATAATTATTTTCTTATATGTCTCAATTATATAATTACGTTTTTTATAATAACTTACTTGAAAAGAAACGTTCATTATAGATAATATATTTAAAACTTTGTTTAATTCTTTTGTTATGTTATCACCAATCTAACAGATCGATTTTAATTAAACTTTCATATTATTTCCTTGATCTGTAAAGGTTACAGTCTATATATTATAACAATAGCACTAATAGATAGGCAAAACACTTAAGTCAGATGCATATAGCTATAAAGCGACCAATCATATGACGTACATCACATATGACGTTCGCACAAGTGCAACCTTATGACGTGATAACTGATTGTATTGCATTACCTTAAAACATATATCAATGAAGAATACAATACAGAATAAACGAATCATTCCTAAACGAAGACTAAAATCGTTTAGCAAAAATTGTTACTGTATGGTCAAAACATTGTATAACAAACTGTCAAAAGAATTTAGGGAGTTACGTCTTACTTGTTCAACAATAACTATTTAAATTGTTATTGGACAAATGTTACTATTCCTTAAATGATTTCTTTAATGATTAAAATCAATAATAAAATAAATATATAAAATTATAAAATAGTTTGTTGCCCATTAAACATTTGAGATTTAAGAATATAATTAAATATTTGTAATTATTATTAGTAGGTATTTGATTTTTCACAGTCCTTCTTATATCAATTTTATTTACTCTTCAATGTAGTCGATTTTATTACTTATTTCTGGATTTAAATTATAATAATTACTTATCTTATACTACTTGAAATATACAAATGATTACAATTTATGCTGTGATTCTAAGTTTTATAGAATTATTTCAATGAATTAAAAAAATGTATCTGGCTAAAAAAGATAAATTACGATATACGTATTTGTTGGATAAAATATTTTACAAATGTTTTAAACATTTGAACGCTAGAGAAGGCATATGTTTTACTTATGAAATATAGAAAAGACATATCAAGATCTTTTATTACCATATTTCCATCATATAAATCATATTATTATTATTATTGTAAAATAACTCAATATGCAAGCGAAAAAACATTGTTCCAAGAGACTGGGGAAATCCACTAGCTTATTGTCTCCATATTACCTTTTTTTCTCGGAAGTATGTCTTGTCCTTGCGAATTCTAAGTATTTTTTCCGTTCAGTATGATGGTTAGTTTGACACAAGGAATGCCGCACAGGGCGCCGGTCGTGGCCGGTCGATTTAAACGTGACTGTAGCCCACTCAATGCCCAATCTACCATGACCCTT
Source organism: Hestina assimilis (assembly GCA_023373885.1). NCBI lineage: Eukaryota > Metazoa > Arthropoda > Insecta > Lepidoptera > Nymphalidae > Hestina > Hestina assimilis. The sequence continues at coordinate 10,483,689 of CM041754.1, forward strand.
TCAAATCTTTTACAAACCTAATTTTCCGTATCAAGAAGAACTTACCTAGAGCTCTGAATGAACTGGTTATATTTTAATACTAATCGTTGTCGTCTCAATGCCGTCTTAAACACGAAGATTTCAATTCTTTTTGTGCCTATTTAATGATAATTAATTGTACGTTGTTAATAGTCGTGTTCGTCAATCGCATCGAATTAGCGTCAGTTTGTTTTACAGATTAAAAATTATAAACACCAGTGATAGATAAAGAGAAATCGTGTTATACCTCCAACTTCGTCTTAATGTCTGAAAGCTTGGGCTTATTATCTACCACCCATTAAAACTTGTTACATAATGTATGAATATTCTTGAATATATTAATATTAAACATGTTAAGCCTCTTTTTCCCATTTTTACCGCTAAGCTCCTAAAAAAATATTTTATAAGGAGTTATTTCATTAAGAGTATACTTCTTATTATTTTAAAAAGTCTTTTTATTATTTTAAAGAGTAAAGAATTTACACAAAGAAGTCGCAATTTTGAACGTTAATATTGCTTTTTGTGTAAAAATTATTTAAATTAGGTCTCTTTTCGTGGCGTGTAAAAAAATACTAGCCTTACGTTCTGGTTATGAATTTCTCAAACAATTTTAAAGTTACGGGCAGTCTGCCGCCGCAAATAGTAGTCCCAAAGAGAATTTTTTTTATCAAAGCTATTAATATATTGCTTAAGGAAATTTTATTTTTATTTCTTTCAAAAATCTTTCCCCTACATTGCCATACATGCTGCCGGTCGCCGGTTCCCGTGGCATGGCTTGTACTAACAATTCCATACATTTGTTTCATTCGCCAGATGCTTCACTGATCACACCACGTGAATATTCGCTCTGGTGAATTTCCCGTGGCTAAAGTTGTTGATAAGTAAAATATTTCTAAAATTGTTAGACTTTAATGTCGGAAACAAAAAATGGAAATAAAATTAATGCATTTTAAATATCGCATTCCGATAGTGGTTAAAACCCTCATTTATCAAATTGCCAAAGTAAGAAGAACAAGTTCCGAGGTACATCTGAATCCGCTCTTCTCATAATAGGACGCAAATAAGCAATACCATGTCAACCCACACGAATATCATTCATCAATCATCGAAAAACGCGTTTGAAAATTTTGAACAACTTGCTTTATATGATTTTTTTATGTATTGGTCAAGTTTTTGGCAATTTTAGATTTATGTAAGTTATTTTACTTATTTTCACAAAAATAAGTATACAAACTGCATATTTCGTATATGATATAAACCCAAAATGTTTAAAAATACATAAATTGCATGATTGAAAAAATGGCTTTTTAGAAGTTTTAAAGCTTAAAACCCTACAAACATTAAAGCAAAATTTTCTTCAGCCATTTACCAACACTTCTGCATATGTAACTTAGTTTTTTCAATTTTGTGGGTTGACATGGTATTGCTTATTTGCGTCCAATAATAATTAGTATAACGATTTTATTTGCACAATTACTATAAGTTTACTTTTAAGTTTGACTGTGGCGGTGACATCCTAAATAATATAAATGCGAGTGTATATAAAAAATATAGCCAAGTAGAGCCCTATTCTTTCTAGCACATAATATGGGCCGCCTCGACTCGGCTCAATACTAGACGAATCTAGACGAGAACAAATATTCAATAATGACACGTTTCAAAACTCTCTAAAATGTTAAAAAACTGTAGATAATTGTATGCATCATGCATTAATTAATTTTAAATAAACGCTAAATAAAAGCTCACTCAACGGCCCCCTTTCGGATAGTTCTATCCTGTGTCGGGGTTCCGGAAACATATACAATGACAAGGACAAATACACCCAAACGGGAAAACTTGCCTGCATGGTCAAAACAGATCAAATTTTATCACATTTTTGTTTATTTAAAAAAGTTGTATAGTTTATTTACAAATTAATATTGTTTTAAATAAACTCATCTCTCTAGTGCATAGTAACATAATATTTGAATGGCATAACGCCCACGGGCCGGTTCCGAATCGAGATGTCAGTGTTATCCCAACTATAAATCAGCTCACACCACATCATGTAAACTTCAACAATGAAGATAAAGCTACCACGCCATGAAGTAACATGGGTTACGTCATAAGGTCGAGCGCAGACCAATGTGATAACAATATAAAATATGTTTACACTAATAATAAATAGATAAATGAATATCATATTCATCCTTCTTCTTCTTGCTCATTACTCTTATCCGGATTTGACAGGTAACTAGTTTTTACACAGAGCTATTGCCATCTGACCTGCACAACCCTAAGGGCCAACCAGTAACTCATTGCATACGAGCAATTTTCTTATCAAGTGTTAATGATTATTATCAGATGTTATGTGTTAACGATACATTAACGTGCTCTTCGAGGCACGGAGGGACCGAAACAGATATTTGTAAGATAAATGCAAACATCTGCCCGAGCGGGAATCGAACCCGCAACTGTAGTGTCTAAAGGCAGACTCGCTACTCACAACGCCATACTGGTGTCATTAATATCAATATGATATTCAACCCTAGTTTGCACGCCTGATGCCACCTGTTGGTAAGCAGTCAAAATGAAAAAGAAAGGGACTAGAGGAGGTGGGAGATTGGGCCTCCGGCGCTCTCACTCGTGACACGAAACAAAGGTAGGATCTCTGTTACATAACGCTGATTTTCTGTGAGGGGGTAGTACATCCCCGTGCGAGCTAGCCCATTTGTCTTGGGAGGAGCATGGCTCTTTACTGCTTACTCTACAACTGAATATTATTATGAAGGTAATATTTTCAGTACAAAAATTTATAACATCGATTTTAAATCAACGAAAATATCGTATACACCTTTTTTAAATCAACAAAAATATCGTATATAAAAATAAATATCTTTTGAACTAATTATAATATAATGATCGATTTCCTATTTTACAAATAATATTAGAATCATGTAAGGACGTGAAGTAAATCAATTACAAACGTATGTAATATGGTAATAACGTCGCAACCTTCGGACTCAGATCTTATCAATCAAAGTACCTTTTGTTGTACACCACTTCTACTGATTTTATTATAAGCATATCTATTTATAAGTAATTATCAATATTATTAAGCTTAAATGATATCAAAAACAGTCTTTAATAATAATTGGATTGATTAAAAATAGATTGGCAATCATCAGCAACTCACCCAACCTAAATAAATATTGTAAAACGCTAAACACTCAACGGCCCCCAATATGATAGTAAAATCCTGTGTCCAGCACCAAAAATCTACACAAGGACATAGACAAACACACCCACACAGGAACATATGCCTGTATGATCAATACAAACTTCTGCCCCGAGCGGGAATCAAACTGTAACCGTAACCGTAACGTAAAATAATCGCCGTTACACGAAAAACGACAGAAGAACAAAAAGCTTTAGTTAACAATTTAGAAATAAGTAGTCTTTTTATTCATTTATTTTTTATTTTCTAATTTTAAATAATAATATTGAATTGATACACTTACAAATTCATTTTTTTACTATACCGATGACTTTGTTATTGAAACATAAAGATTTTCTTTTATAATGCGTATTGACATCTATGCATTACATAACACAAAGCCTTTAATGACGTCACGATTCTGCATCGCGCTATCAAAATTTCCAATGGACATCATATCCCGACTCCTAGCTCCGTGACGCTGTCAAGGCCAGTAGGGCCAACAGCAATACACATTCCGAAAAAAAAAATCAAAACATATCCCGACCGGCAACCTCGCCCGCCCCGTCAGAGGATAGAACAAGTCTCCTTTTATTTACCCCTTCCACAAATGTTATGGTAAAAATAAAAACCCTTTTTTACTCCTATATTTCTATAATAATAAGTTTTGTATTACAGAAGCACAATTATCTATTATAAAATGCTAACCCTATCTTTGTATCGACAGATAGTTATTCAAGCGTCCTTGTACTTGTAATAGCAAGTAAAACTTATAGCATATTATTAGACTTACATAATGGGCAATAAAATCAAGGTTGCTTGAAAGAATATTCAGATGCTATCAGCTACCTCGGTTTCTTAGAAGGTTTTGAGTCTATAATTGAAAAATTTAAAGGTTACTTCGTCATAAGCTTTATCTTACTAGTATATAGTTATAAGTATGACTCATAAAATTTTGTAATTTTATAATTAAAAAATAATTTAATTAATATATGTTTATATACTGTAAAACTCTTATTTTTGTATATTACTCTTCGACTTCGACGTATATTTGAGAAAAGTTTCCTTAGTTATAGGACCGAACCTTCTAAATATAAGAATAAATTACCCGAATAAAATTTGATGAAATTAGTACGGAGGTAGAATCCTAGACCTTGGGAATGGACATAGGCTAATTGTTATTGTGAAAAAAGGCTTCAAGGGGCTTCAATAGGGGGAATAAAATAATTGAGGAATCAATTATTTCTATATAGTGCATTAATCGTTATCCACGCAGGTGAAGCCTCGGACAGAAACTAGTTTACTGTAATTGTATAACTATCATTGTTTATTACAACCAGGTAAAAGTATTAGCTAATCGATCAGATAACAATACAATTCAATGTTCAAGGTCTCGAAAACTATATCCAAAGAGACTGCCACATTGCACAACTTAATAAAAGCCTGAAGCTATTGTCTTTGAAATTTGTGACATCTCTAGAAAAAAATCGATTTCAAGACAAACGTTTCATAATTCGGAATTCAATATCACGATATAACCGAATAATAAATCGATATAAAATACACAATAAAAATTAATCAAGTTGTAGGCACGGATATACAAATGGAAATTTAAATATATCAATCTTTAAGTTAAGGTAGTGTCAATTTTTTAATGCGTAAGGCAGTAGCTCTACTTTTTTTGTTCGAGCTTTTTGTGGGCGATGATGTATGGCAATGCCATTGTCGCATTCATTGTTGACAGATAGCATAATAAATATCATTTTACATTAGGGACCGGCAAGTATGATTATTTTGAATGACAAAATGGGAGTAGAAGCGTTCATATTCCATTTATCAATTGATAAATATACAGATATGAAATAATGCCGAAAACATTATCATTAAAAAAAGTATTATTGTCAGGGTCAGCAATAAAAATTGTAGATTTTAAAAGCGGGGTTTGGAATTAACTTGATTTTTTTTTTTGATTTTTAAGACTGCAGCCAATCGACATAAATCGATGTGATCAGCAAACCGATGCGAAATCCCAGGCGATTAGGGAATCCCGCTTTACAAAGGTGCCATCCCTAGTTTATACATATTCCTAGTCATAGCAAAAAAACTAATCACTCACAAAAACACAACAACAAATAAGACAGACAAAAGAAACATAAAAATAATCCCAGCAAATTATTTATTTAAAAAAAATCACATAACAAATTAATCATTTCTTAAATAATAAGAAATTCATTGCAATGATATAACATCATTTCTAAATTATCGAACGAAAAAAAAGTAGGCAACCACATCTGTCTGCTCTATTTCACAGGTTGCACAACTGATACGCATTTCGATACAACCTTTGGTGTCTCAACTCGGCGACGTGATCCTGCGCCGACTGAATCGAATCTATTGCGTACAACAATAAAATTGAGGCCGTAATAAACTAAACAAAATGCTTAAATATTATAAAACTTATATATTTTTCGTGAATGGAACGATTTAGCGATTCTTTGATTATTTGTTAAAACTGTTACGATCGCAGTTCAAAACTTTTCGAGCGTGACGAAATCAAACAACTCATGGACTAGACAACTTTTTAATAACATTTAAATTAACAATTTGTAAAAATACTTTATACAAAAAACAACTAGAAATCTTCTTACTTTCCTTGGCATTATTCCCTGTATTTACCTAGGGTCTGGCCTTACTCTTATCCCGATTTGAGGGGTTACTAGTTTTAACACAGACCGATAGCCATCTGACCTTCGCAACCCAGGAACTCATTGCATAAGAGCAAATTACCTATTAAAATCCGGTAAACGATCGACAGGTAAAGCAACTTTAAACGTGGTCAGTCAAAATGGGTCTAAATCGGTGATAAATGGAAGCAAATAAGCAATACCATGTCAACCCACAAAATTGAAAAACTAAGTTATATATGCAGAAGTGTTGGTAAATGGCTGAAGAACATTTTTCTTTAATATTTGTAGGGTTTTAAGCTTTAAAACTTCTAAAAAGTCATTTTTTAATCATGCAATTTATGTATTATTTTAAACGTTTTGGCTTATATTATATACGAAATATGCAGTTTGTATACTTATTTTTGTGGAAATAAGTAAAATAACTTACATACATCTTGAAATTGCCAAAAACTTGACCAATACATTAAAAAAATCATATAAAGCAAGTTGTTAAAAATTTTCAAAAGTGTTTTTCTCGAAATGACATTCGTGTGGGTTGGCATGGTATTGCTTATTTGCGTCCAAATAGTAATATAATATATAATAATAAAAGTATTTCAACGGAGCATCTCCGAGCTTCGAAGGACGCTCCAAATTATAATTATTATACTAATGTTAATTCTTAAACACGACGAAAAACATTTATTGGAATATGCATATTTTCTTTTCAAATTATACTAAATCAATATAAAAGTATTATTAAAATCCAAACTAAATTTTGAAATCACTTGTCAGAATTGGTCTGGGATTAGTCAAGGCAAATTATGGTTTATTAACAATGAAAGCGCGCTCTGCTGGCATTTTGACAAGCACGTATCGTCTTTTAGGATTCCCCGAGGCAACGATAATTAGTGCTACCTCGTAGTGTATAATTTATTTTGGCTTTATTTGTAATTCGTTTGCCCTACATGCATCTGTAGTTATGCCATCATTAATAAATATAATACATACTCGTATATTGACAACTGTTCTCCGCTTCGGGGCAAGTGATAATTTCAGACTACTTCTGATAAAACAGCTAGCAATGACTAGCCATTATCTTATTAGTCTTCTATTAAAGACTTACAAATCGTTTCTTTACAACATTAAACATTAATAAATGTATTTCATTTTCTTTTTTTTTTGTAGTGACAATAGGCAAACAAGCATACGGTCCGTTTTATGGTATACAGTCACCGCAAGTATGGGAAAAGGTGAGAGGTTGTGCCTTAACGCCTTAACGTAACTTTACACCGATTTTCTGTAAGAGAATATGATTTCCCGGTCGAGCGAATCCATAAAATAAATATTAATATTGAAACAATATAACCTTCAACTGAAACCTACATAAGTATAAAATTAAAAGTATTTTATTCTCGAAATAAATATTGTTGAAAATTAATATGATAGAAAATCGTAAAGATGTTATAACCACTTCATTAATATATTCTATGTAACCTAAAGTCCCGTTTTTACTTAATAATTAAAATAGCCCCCATTTCGTTAGTCATCTTAATGTCCGTGCTGCATTTACGTTTATTATAATAGCATTATAAATTTTAACAGAACATCGATGCAGACTGTCTGCACCTCACGACCATCGTAATTCAAAAAATATTATCTAAGATACGTGAATATTATTTTTGTAGTACATTACGAAAGGATCATTTTCAATTGCATGATTAAAAGTAGTATTAGCTAACCGGTCTGTCGAACGTTTTACCCTGAAAAAAGTTAAGAGGCAAATCCCGTAAAATAGTACTAAGTTGATTTTTTTGATTTTTCGACACTACGTTGCGTTTTTTCGAATTTTTTTTCCGAACAGAAGTTGATAGAACCAAAAAAAATCAAATCGGTCGAACTATTTTCGAGTTGTTACTACGGTAATGCACGGATATTAATTTTTATATTTGTATTTTATATTAATAGTTATATGTCTCTTTAATAATGTAAATCGGTTGGATTTTCTGTTGTTTGATAATAAAAGGTGCTCCAGTTTGACGCACTTCTCTACAGAAGGCTTAATAAACTATTCGAGCAGATGTAAATGGAACACCGAGCTCGGCCCGAGGCTAGGGCGGGGTCCGGACAACACTTTCATATTATTACGGCCGCATTGCACGCACACGGACGTAACGACACGCACACTAACACAGCCACGATTAGATCGCAGCGGACATGAGCCCGCGCACGCGATCCGACCACTTTCAATGATTCGTTAGCGAAATCATTAGGAGATGTAATGTCGGCGCATTGTAATACGTGTTTATGGTTATTTAAATGATTTATTTTTATTGATTGTTTTTGCCTTGTTGCGAGACAGAAAATAATGATGATTGTATGAATAAGGCTACTATTATACCCCGGTATTGCGAAGGTAATACCTACTACTATGTAATTTGAAACGTTTGGTAATGGAATTTGTAACAAGAAAATGAGTTGTCAAGTTGGTTAAACTAGTGCATTCATCATTTTAAATCCGGGCAGCGGCAGTCGTGTGTGTAGACAAGTTTGGACGGTTCTGTTGAGTGCAATGCGCGAGAGATGAATGATGTATGCGAAATTTTAATGCATTTTGATCACTGTAAATAACGCACGATAAACCTAATCAGATTTCACTCTGGACATGAGTCACGAGCGCGGCCATTTTCATTTTCGGCCACACATGCTAAACAAAAGAATTTAATTTTTATTGTAAGCGGAAATTACTGTTAAAAGTGCACAAAATTGTTCATTATTGTCAATAAAACTGACAAAATTATGCCAATATGTCGCAAAATCAAAAATTGAAAGGTTAAAGGCCTTGGCTTACAAAACACGTAGAATAATCGATAAAACAATATTTGGCCACAATTGATGTAAATTCGGGGTTATAAAATTTTACAATTGCAAAAGTACGGGTCTTGATATGACTGTCTAAATGAGAAATTGCGTGGTCAAGTGACCACCAACGAACGACTGAGAATTTCAAAATACGAATAAGCACTAATGTCGGATGCCTATAAATTTTTATTTTATATTTTCCGGATGGGTGGTCTTTTTATAAATACCGGTGGCCTCAAATTGCATGGTTCAAGATCCAAAAATATTATTTAAATAATCTTTACAAACAATAAATTCAAAACTACGAAAAATTACTCTACCTTACCTTAAAAATAAGGTGTAAAATAAAATACAAATCATTTGTCGTACTCAAATATTTTCTTTTCAATAGATATCTAGTGATTTCTTACCCCCGACTTGATTATACCACTTTTATAAGAGCCTTGTAAGAGTTTGGCAGTTAACGTCGAGCAAACATACCAACAAACACCGGACTGTCAAAGTAGACAAAGACCTAGCTTAACATGGTCAATTATCGTTTATCGTACTGAGTTACTTCTTTGTCGTACTCATTGCTTAGAAGCCGGATCTATTATATTTTTGTATTTGTATATACAATATGATTATTTATCTATTTGAAAAGCCTTGAAACTGAATTAGAATTATTAACCAGCTTCAAATTGAATTATTAACAATAAATATATTAATAACTTTTGAAGTTTCCGTTAAGTTTGTTAGACAAGTGACAAAACTCATAGCAACAGAATTAAATTACGAGTTTTTGTATCACATGACAATGTTATGTTCTATCGAATGTCATGTCACTGGTGCTAGGTCTTTTGTTGCAAGAGGCCGGCTAGGTAGGTACCACCGCAGTGTCAAATATTCTGCCGCTAAATAGTAGTGCTTAGGCATTACTGTGTTCCGGTTTGAAGGGCACTGTACGCTAGTGAAATTACTGGGCAGAGGAGATTTAAGAACCAATATCTCGAGGTTGGCAACGCGTGAGTGGCACCTACTAATGGTGCTGCAAGCGCTCATAGGCTATGGCAACCACTTACCATCAGGTGGGTCGTATGCTTGTTTGCCAACTTCTAACATAAAAAAAAAGTGGTATCTTAGCTAACAAAAGGACACCTATACCTAGGGTACCTTTCATCGTGACGTAAGCACTTTTATCGAGGGCTAATAAAAATTTTGGTTATGGAGAATAAAAACCAATTAAACATGTAACTCTGAGTTTACAAATATGTGTTTGCAATTATTTAATTTTTAAATTTATTTTATACTTTTCGTGTCGGCAACTTTCTTGTTACGGTTTTACTTATTATGACAACGTTTTGACTGAACCACAATAATAAAACGCCGCATTGAAGTTGTCCGCTGTCGTCTTCACACCGAGCACCAATCATTAAACTCGCATGTACGTCCATCAGTGAGATTATTGCAATTATTTAAATTCACACCTTCGAAACACGAAAAAGCCTCTTTTTATATTTAATATTTCGTAAGCACGAGGAAATAACGTCTCATTCGAAAGGTGTAATTAGGGACAACCTTGGGCTTCAGGGTTGGACCGGATTTATGTTCTTCTGACACTGTAACGTTGACGTGATAATTGTGCGACGTTTCGACATGCATTATGTTCATCGCGAAATCTTCAAATTTAATTGACGTCGATAACCGTACGAAGCGTTAACTAACAATATTGAACTCCAAACTTTTGCTTACATACCAATGAGTCATAGTCATTAATTACTCTGTGTGTGTTTAACTACAACACGATTAAGATTCGCATACGTCATTACAGCGGGAAGATTTAACAAACCGCATGCATGTTACACTCCGAAGAATATGCAAGTGTCGAGAGGAATTACGTTAGTTAATTCCCCATCCATGGCTTCCGCGTCAGCGAACCTTATATGGAACGCTTACAAACTTCGTACAAGACCCAGAAATGGACATGATATAGTCCAACAAACCGCTATCAGTTCCCGCGTTGCCTTGGACACGCCCAGGGCACTAACCCTTGTCGCAATACCCTATTATGCACCCAGAGCACCGCGCACACACGCGCACTGATAAAATATGTAGGTGTAGTTGTCCCTCTAGTAAAATAGATGGCTACCCTCCCTTTCACTAGCGTAACAGTGCCACATTTATAGCTGAGACATCGAATTTAAAATATATTAATAAATCTAACATACTATTGATTTCACTCTCGTTTCAAACACAAAAATCTACGCTCATTTGATCTTGAGATTACGGAACATATTAAGCTATTTCAGTTTAGATATTTCGCATTCCAGCTTCACTAGAACTGTTCTTTTACGAACCACGGATGACAAGTATAAAGGAAGTTATAAAAAATATAATTCTAGATATAAATATCTAGTCACTGTTCACTGTGAATTGAATCCGTTCCAAATGTACGCTTCCCAAGGTCGTCGGGCGTACTATAGATAGCGCAGGTATTGAACAAGGTATATATACATATATTGATAACAGATAAGGCTGTCACCGACGGGGCGGTGGCTGGGTACTAAATATCGGCAGTGATATAGTGCGCGACGCGGCGCGGCGTCTATTCGGTTGCGAAATTAGAGTGGCAGCGCGCGCGTACCTAGCTGCGCGTGCCACGGTGCGTACGCCGTAAGCCACTAACAAATCCGATAACGACTACAGAATAAAATGATGATCGTACCAAGCTGTTCTCAAGTAATTTATCAAATATACTCACGTTGCACTGTTATAAGATAATTTATTATATAAACCTATCAATCAACAGTCTCAATGCTCTGTACTAATAGTGTAATCATTTTAATCATACCGATTTATACATTGTTAGAAGTGCAATAGTATTTAGTATTTAACTCTCTCTTATTACTCTTATCCGGATTTAACAGGTTACTAGTTTTTACACAGAGCGATTGCCATTTCACCTTCGCAACCCTGAGAGTGAACCAGTAACGCGTTTGCTAAGCAAATTACCTATCAAGAAACTGATATTTGTAAGATCATTACAAACATCTGCCCGAACGGGAATCGAACCCGCGAGCGTCGAGGCTAACGACAGGCTCACTACCATCACGCCACAATGGTCATCATACATACATATTACGTATACATAGTTAAATACCGTTGTATTGAAATATTTAAAAATATATAGTATCAAAACTCATCGTTTCTATTTAATAGTAGCTTATAAACTAGTTATATCGAAGAAATGATAGAATGAGAGTTAAATTAGTCATGTTTAGTTTGAATTATCTTAATCAATTACTAAGAACGCGTGGCATTTTAATCGTAATCATGAGGCATAACCTTATTCAATATCACACTTGAGAAATAAATGAATAAGTATTTACGTAAAGACAAGTTCTGAAACAATGTGAGAGAATATAAAATATTTTATGCCTCGAAAATCACATCATCCACATATATATTAAAACGAAAATTCAGCAATTTCATTTTAACTAATAACTACTCCTGGCTATGCTTGTTTAATCGTATTTATTTTACGGTTCCGTACACGAAGGGTGCAACGGAACCCTATTACTGAGCCTCCGCTGCCTGTCGGTCCGTCCCTTGTCGGTGTTCTGTATCTCAAAAACCGTAATACGTAAAGCTAAAGTTTTAGCCACTACCACAAAAAATACAAATAAAATGAAAAAAATCCACGTATTACCTTAATCCTATATATTCTATGGTGGTACGAAATTCTTTATGTTCTAGTCCGATACGCTCTTATTTTTTTTTTTTTAAACACTACCAACAGAATTATATGTAGTATGAACAATACAATGTAAAACTTAAGTGCTAAATAAACATACAATTCCAATTATAGGTAGTTATAGCATGCATAATAAGTTAAAACAAGTCGTACGGAAAACATTAAGTTAAGTTACAATAGAATGCAAGTTATGGTTGGATAAAAAGAAGAGTAATATTAACAAAAGTATTATAAAAAAACTTGACCAGTTATTGATAAATGCTAATAATGCTAGTGCTAGTGCTAATAAATACCCTTAGTTAATTTTCCATCCCAAAACATATATCCTGGTTTTTTCCTGTTATTCCTATTCCCTGTTTTCGTTCCTGCAGATTGGACGATCAATTCTCCAGCTATAACCGAACAAACAGACAGAGTGAGGTTATGTTTTGAAAAAGGTATGAATGTAACGTAATTAAAGATTCGATATTAACAGTCAATATACACAGGGATAAAGGATTGAGGTCAAACAGTTGAGACCTTTCACATCACATTACACGTGATTTAAGGACCGTCAATATGCAACAGAGCCAAAAATGGACTAACATTAAACAATAATTACTTAAAACAAAGTTATTAAAATACAAGAACGATAAATGTATGAGATAACTTTATGAAATTGCATATAACGTTTTCAATAATAAATTGTAATTTACTACTAGTTTTACTACACTATTATTTAAGTATTAGCTTTGCGTGTGGCTTGACTTGCGTTAATGTAGGTTTTTGATAATCCCGGCTGTTCCCCACCCGCAACTAAGTATGTGATGGCTCCACGGCCCGGAGCCGCCCCTGGTCGTCAAGCCTAGGAGGGGAGTGTGATGGAGCATTAAAGCCCCTCACATTGCCCTGCTAGGAATCCCTAAGTTGGTGACCCGCATAGACAGGCCATTCCGCTTGGGCGTCATGGTGGCATGCGACAGCGATTCCATGGCGTTCCAACTATAGCGAAAAGCGATCCGAATAGTTTTAGTGGGTATGACCACCTTCTTACCAGGTGGTCGAGTCCCATATTACCACTCGCTAGCGTGCTCAGTAGAGCAAAAACAAAAGAATAGTTTTTGATAATCCCGCAAGAAATAACATTTTTCCGTCATATAAAGTATCCTGTATTTTAATCCAGACTAAAGAAAGGTAGGCTAAAGAAATTTTTTTTTATGTTAGAAGTTGGCAAACAAGCATACGGCCCACCTGATGGTAAGGTGCTGCCGCAGCCTATGAGCGCTTGCAGCACCATTAGTAGGTGCCACTCACGCGTTGCCAACCTCGAGATATTAGTTCTTAAATCTCGTTCGCCCAGTAATTTCACTAGCGTACAATGCCCTTCAAACCGGAACACAGTAGTGCCTAAGCACTACTATTTGGCGGCAGAATATTGGACACTGCGGTGGTACCTACCTAGCCGGCCTCTTGCAACAAAAAAGACCTACCACCAGTGAAATGAACTAACTTGGCTGTTGCTAGCATCTGATGTTAAATGTTGACAAAGCCTATGGTGGAGCATGCTTGCCTAGAAAATACCTATTTAGTCTTGATTTGAAGATACCTACACTGTAGGTGGTGGGGAAGACAGAGGTCAAGAGAGTATTCCAGAACTTAATGGTGCGTATCAGAAATGAGGAAACAAAGCATTGAGCGTTACGTGTCTTGTGTACGTCAACTATATAGCGGTGCAGACCCTTGATATCTCGTTCATTAATTAGCTATCTCATTTTCGAACCTTAACAAAATAAGGTATATTATGAGTGCCAAATGTTATACAAAATCTGTTAAGTCGTTTGTGCTTGTAAACTCTAAATACTTATATACATACATATCTCTCATATTTAGATCCTATTGTTACAATTATTGCAATGATTTTTGATAAAAATTTCGATGAAATAAAAAATAAATGTTACTCGAAAACATAATTATTATTTTTCGTTCAAATATTTGCAGTTCAGTAATGATGCCGCATAAACAGACAGACCGACATTTCTAGAAACGAATCTTACTTGCAATCCTAAGAGTCATTATCGTGTATTACCATCTGTGTGCTCCAGCACTTACAGCTTTCGAACAAACTGAAGCAGTAGTTATACTGCCACTTCACACAAAACATTTTTTACCTAATAAACAAAGTCTAAATAAAATAATGCATCAAGTATGACAATTGTACTGCATTTTTGGCACCGAAATGTTATGATTCAGTCACCGCTGTGACCTATAGCTTCATAAAATGAAATCGGTCAATTTGTGGCACGCTTTGCGAATTGGAACTTTCAAGGTTTTGTATTGACTTGCAAGGCTTTTCGACGTTGGGCATACATTCATACATCAGATTATTTCATCGGATTGACGAATGAGTCATCATCTTCATCATTTTATTTTTATATTGTATATTTGACGTCGTTGTGGTGCAGCGGTAGCGAACCTGTCTTAAGTGCCACAGGGGATTGCGGGGTCGATTCCCACTCGGTGCAGATCAGCAGTCTGGGTGTGTGTGTGTCTTTGTCATTGTGTATGTTTCCGGACCCCCGCCACAGGATATAACTACCTTAATGGGGGCCGTTGAGTGTGTAGCGTTTATTTATCTATATGCAAAATAATAATAATAATAAACGCTACACACTCAACGGCCCCCATTAGGATAGTCATATCCTGTGTCGGGGGTTAGGACCACACATACAAAGACAAGGACAAATACACACAGACCGGAAAATATGCTTGCATGGTTAATACAGACATATTATGCTCCGAGCGGGAATCGAACCCGAGGCGTTTAAGGCAGTTTCGCTGCCGCTGCACCACAACGTCGTCTAAAATAAATAAAAATGTAACCATAATTATAGTTATAAATAATAACAATGAATAATACACTCGGTGTCGGTCTCAGCCCCATTCGATTTACGTGTGTCGGGAGTTTGGTCTTCTTAAGTCGGGAGTGTTTCGTACCAATGTAGTGTCAGAGTTGTTCAGGGGCATGACATGATTTTTAATGCGAATCAAAAGACAATCTAAACTGAGCTGGATTGCTATTTCGTACGGTGATATATATATATATATAAAATACCGTGGTACTATAATTTAAATTATAAAATCGTTTTACTACCTGAATTGCAATAGAATTGTTAATAAAAGTGACCTCTAGGAGTTAGTCCTCCAGGTTACCCATTTAGGCCTCTGCCATGACTTATCGGTAATGAAAAAATGGAAAATTAAAAAATATTGGAACAGAAATCTTTTGAATAGCTTCCTAACAATAGAGCCAAAGAGTGGAAAATGTCAGGTACCACCACTGCATACCTGATTTAAGAATTGCGGAAACACTGGTGTGACGTCATTAATTTTGCACGAAAATGGGAGCAACCGATCTTATCATTGATCATAATATTATTAACTTGATAAGAACAACGTCCGCCAGGCAACAAAAGTGCAAAAGCGGCCCGAAACTGATTGTCCATATTGAAAGCAGCCTTACAGTTAAGTTTTACAGTAAGTACCGGCATGCTCTCGAAACACAACATTCGAAAATCTAATTACTATTTAACAAGTCACCATTATTCTTTTCAAGTGATAGCCGATCTCTTATTTATTATTGCCATCGATAACACGGCGGAATGCAAAACAGACATTTCAATGTTATAATACAGACAGAACAAGGGTAAGTTAATTAATAAGTTTCAACAAATGCTTACAGTGAAAAAGTGATGAAGTGAGAATTGGGTAATCAGAAATATATTCAAGTATAGTAATATTTCTTGCATTATATGTTTTTGTCATATAATTTATTTTTAATCCAATTTTTGCATATCAATGTTATTATTTTTGGTTATACCGTAAAGTTTTTTTCTGAAGTCTCAATCGTGAGCGCCTCTTTTTTGGGCCCCGGGGCTGTCGCTCCGGTTCTCCTCCTCTAAATACGGCCGTGATGATAGGTATCAAATAAACAGACAAAGTGACTTTTACACTTCTAATATTATCTTATCCTTTCCCTGATGACGTTGTCGAGGCCAGTAGGGCCAAAATCAATACAAATATAGACACAAAGACAAAGTTATCCATACTGATATTCGCTGGGATAAATTTGTTTAGAGTAGTGTCCCTCGTACCAGGAACTAAAAGCGAACTTTTCATCACGGGTAAGGAAAAAGTATATTTCTCCCTTGAAACACTATTTAATACAGTTTAGTGAGTAACCCTAGAACTATCTCAAAACAAGGCAACATTCTACTGAAGAGGCCGTACCCACCCATTACAGTGTATCATTACCGTAACATAGGGTACGCTAAACGTTAAAGATAAATGGCCGCGCGTACAAATTAAACACCCACGTTGATCGATCGGCTCTCTTCATTTTTGTACCAACCACATTTATTAATCACGCGGACGGTAATCTTGTGAAATTTATTACCTCTAAGCGAATCTGCCTATAGATTTATCAACGAAATGTGTGGGCTAAGCTAGCTTAAATTGAGTATAAAATAACTAGATGTGTCTCTCAGAACTTAATAATACAATAGTTAGGGATTTGATAATTTTGTATTATGAATAATAATTTTGCAGTTTACTTGAAGTAATTAAGACCGTTTTATTCCCAGGTCTCAGGTTTTAAATGATGTCACCGCGAACGATCTTATACCCTTTACAATCCTGTGATCCTGTCGAACTAGTGGGAGGCGTGATGACTCTGCGTCTTTCGGTTGACAGTGATGTTGTGAAGGTCACCATGCTAACCTTCAGAACCCAACGTGCATTAGTTCGTCAAGCTATGTGCCCACCCATTGGCAATTAAAATCATATTATAGCGTATCAGGCCAACGGATACTTAATCCGTAGTTCCATATGCTTGTCACTACTGTGTGTACAAAAATCCTTCTTAAGATATTATTATAAATATTATTCACATAAGCGGATTTAAGAAAACACTGTAACTAAACCATTTGAAATAGAAAGTTAATTACTGCAAGAATACGTCAATCAATTCATTGTGCTGATATTTTAAAACAAATTAAAATCTAAACCGACAATATTATCAAAGACCTGAAATATTATTAAAGTTGATTTTTATCACAATAAGAATTTATTTTTATTATTTAAATGAACGAAAGATCCTTGAACAAATCAATTACAATTTGATTATGAAATATATATTTAAAAATTATAAATGATATTATATAACATTAAAAGTGTATTAAAAATTATAACGCGCTTATAAGCGCACACATGTGATAAAAGGCGCGTGTATACGCACTTATACGCGCTTCGAAAAATGAGCTTATATGCTCGTATACGCTAGTCTAAAACCGCCGTTAAATTACGCGACATCATCCTTCAATGTTTTGGAACAAATTTTGCTGTAAAGTACAAGAGCCTGTTACTGCACGGCTTGTAACACAATACAATAATTGATTATGACCTGTATAGAAAGAGGTGAATCCTGAACAAGTTTGGAAAAGGGCTACCTCCAATACCATATACCTATTTCCCATTATATAATCTTTGACACTTCCAGTTCATTTGTATGCATCTCATAACATAATAGAGATGACCGGCCACCGACAATTAGCCTACGCGCATTAATTACGCCGAATAGACACAAAATCGATACGTCCGGCTTTCTAATTTAATTTAGAACATATGCCTGACGTGACGGAAGAACGAAGATTGAGATAACAATTTTTTTGCCATATCGTTGTTACGTATATAGACGAATAAGACTTGCTGGTTTTCATCTACTTTAAGACCAAAACTTTCTTTAAAATTTTAAATTAAGAATCATTTTTAATAAATAAACTGTTAAAGAATAAATAATGAATCATATTTTAGTCTTTTTTTATGGAACATATTATTATGGCAAATAAGCTTGGGTACGCCTTACTTGATGGGAGTCAATGACTGTAGCCTATGTTTATGATAAAACTATAGCCTTTACCTAGCTCATCACCTCATTCTTCTCCATATGAGGGATATGAGCGATGGAGAAGAATGAGGAAGAAAATGGAGAAGGAATATGCGGGTAGGTAGCGGTTAATTCTCTTGTCGATATTCTATGTATAAGGGCAGTACTTACTTCGCCGTAACACTACACACTCAACGTCTCCCATTAGGATAATTACATTCTATGTCGGAGGTCTGAAAAGACACACAAGGACACGCACAAACATACGTAGACTGGAACACATGACTGACACATCAATACAAGCATCCGCTCCGACCGAGAATCGAACCCGCGACCTGTGGCGCTTAAGATAGTTTCTCTACAACGGTAACATGCATACATACTTGCAACATAAATCTTCTTATAATAAATAGGGTGCGCTCGATTTAACATTGCAATATAATTCGAACGATCTTAATCCGTAGCCGATATAACGGTAAGGCGCGAACGGAATCAAACCTGCTACCTTATTCGACGACCCCACGCCGCGGCAGATAAACAATGCCTGAACAAAGATATTGCCATTATGGACAATGGTTAGACCACTTAGATTGTTTAAGTGTTTAAGTTTAAGTTTAAGTGTATGTGAAATGCAAAGGCGAGATTTTATTATGGCAAAGTTCTAAATAATTTATTAGAATTTCAGTTTTTATAAAGGATGTCTTATAATCAATTAAAATATATATAACTAGCTTTTGCTTGCGGCTTCGTTTGGGTGGAAAAAGAATTTTATCTTAACTTTGCCACTCGTCACTGCTTAGAAAAAGTTTTATTTATATTTTATTGCTATTTATTCGATCCTATTTAATATTATCATTGCGAAAGTGAGTTAGTTTGTTTGTTTGTGACGCTTTTACGCCTAAACCGCTACACCGATTATGATGAATTTTGGTAAAGTATAGATGAGGTGATAGCTGGTGGAGCAAGGAGCTGACAGAGTGGCCTAGAATTGGCAAGCCAAGCGTCGCACGTCCAGCGGCGTGATGGGTGGATGATATCGCCAAAGTTATGGATTGAACCTGGATGAGGCGGACACAGGACCGCATTGAATAGCGACATCAAAAAGAGGCCTATACCCAGCAGTGGGTGAAGTCAGGGTGATGATGGTGATGATTATGATGATGGTGATGGTGATGGTGATGGTGATGGTGATGGTGATGGTGATGGTGATGGTGATGGTGATGGTGATGGTGATGGTGATGGTGATGGTGATGGTGATGGTGATGGTGATGGTGATGATGATGATAGATGAGGTTAGGATATGTATCTATGTGAATGCGTTATGTATAAAATGTTTACTACACAGAAATCTAATTCTTTTTTTAAATAAAAATAGCATAAATTACTATTGATAGTTTATAATATTAGTAAAAGTCTTGTCAAATTTGTCCAATCAGACAAAAACTTACAAACAGACAGACGAACAAACTGAGAAATAAACAATAAAATAAGGTTTTAATTATTTTAACCCTCAATTTTTATTACTAAACACTCATATTATACATTTAGTAAAAAGATCTTATTTTTACATTACAAAACATCATCATTTTAATAATTTGAATAGAAATAAAACTGAAGTATGAATATTAAATCTATGATTTTATTTAAGTAATTTATTATAGAATATTTTCTATGTTAGAAAAATACGTAATAGTTTCAATATAAAAAATATGATTGCAACATCCGCCCGATGTAAGCATTGACATAAAAAAATTCAATCTTCTAACTAGATTTAATATTTAAATTAATATAGTTAATACTAGTTATATAATATTTAAAAGTCATTACGTATATAGCTTTCATATTACAGTATGGACATTTAAAACAATAATTTAGAAAATCACAAAAGGAATTATGTTCTAGGAACTGCTATACAAAATGTAGACAAAGAAAATCTATAACACTTATTCGCAGAGGAAAACTGCTTGTTATTTCTCTATCGAGTGTTATTAAACTGTCGGTTATTTCATCGTTAAAATAAATATATTATTCCGTACAAAATGACAGCGTAATAAGTGCACGCAAATAAGCAATACCATGTCAACCCACAAAATTGAAAAAACTGAGTTATATATGCAGAAGTGCTTGCAAATGGCTGAAGAACATTTTTCTTTAATATTTGTAGGGTTTTAAGCTTTAAAAAAGCCATTTTTAATCAAGCAATTTATGTCTTATGTTAAATTTTTGGGTTATATTATATACGAAATATGCAGTTTGTATACTTATTTTTGTGAAAATAAGTAAAATAATTTACATAAATCTGAAATTGCCAAAAACTTGACCAATTCATATAAAAAATTAATATAAAGCAAGTTGTTCAAAATTTTCAAACGCGTTTTTCTCGAAATGACATTCGTGTGGGTTGACATGGATTGCTTATTTGCGTCCAATAAATATGTGTGATTTTTTATTAACTTAATTAGAATTAATTTTTTTCGAAACAAAGGAAGAATAGAAATGATAATTAATAAAAGCACTGTTTGGCAATATTTTCGAAAATTACTGTTTTTATAATAAAAATATTTTATTTAATTTAATTTTGACATAAAATAAATTGAATGCTTTCTTAAAATTATATTAATACAAAAATATATATTTTTTAAATAAATATGGATGTGTCTGTCATCAAGATACCAGGCTCCCATAAGAGGCAAGGATGTGGTAGCATCAGATACGGAGCGAGCAATCTGATAGCCGTAGATCGAACACTTGCAAAGCGCTATCGCGTCCGTTATCTCTATCTTGGTTCTTTATTGTATAAAATCGTCGCACAACCTGCTCTGTAACTGTATAGCTTTCCAATTTACTAACCCATTTCTCCATCAATACACACCTACAGACATTTTAGTACATGTAAGAAAAAGAATTCATAGACTTAAAAATATAATTCGTCATTTAAAGATTTGAAGCTAATAAAGTATTAGCTTTGCTTGACGTAAGCCTTTCTTTCTTAACATACATACACACATAATTATGGTGGGTAACAAACAAACACTTTGTTGTGTGTGTATGTGATTGGCAAAACCTCAAAGTTTCCAATGTTGATGATAAAATTGCATTGAAAAGTATATAATAGGAACAAATATTCAATGTTTATTTTCACATATATGTACTTTGCGTTCTCTATCTTTCGTGGTTGAAATAAGGGTTTCATTGTTTTACGCAATACAAACACTAAATTGTCTCAAACATTCAAACCGCGCAATACACAATTTAGGTTGATCAATCCGTTTCGTTTCTACTAAAGAGGACCAACCGATATAAATCTGTCAAGAAAACGTCGTAAGTCGGAAAGGTTCGATGCATCAGTTACATAAATATCCATTATTTTAACAAGCCTTACCAGTAAGCACGATAGTATCTATTTAAAGCTATTGATGTTACCGCAATTTTTAATCTAAACTTACATCGCACGTAAAAAGCTACCAGATTTACGTGAAGATTTTTTAAGACTGATAAAAGTATGGGAGATATTTTCTTTCTATATGTAAAGTAACAGTACCAATAGGTACTGTTGTATTTCGTGCGATGAGTGCCGGAGGCTCAATCTACCATTACCTCTGTACGCTTCCGTTTTTATTTCTCATTCCTTCCCTCCTATCCCTTAGGTTGGCAACGCGCATATGATACTTCAAGTATCGCAGGCGTTCATAGGTTGCGGTGACTATTTACCATCAGGCGCCCCGTTTGCTTGTTTCCCGACAGTCATGAAAAAAATAAATAAAAGAAAATTATGTGCTGCTTGCACATTATTTTCTTTGCATTGTCAGCATTTGTCAGCTTATTCAGATTCAGAACATTGTCAGCTTATTCAGATTCAGAGCTCAGGTTACTAGTTTTAACACGTAGCGATTGCTTCGATCTGACCCCAAAGACCTTTATGGGCGAGCCCGCAACATTTTGAATTGGAATAATTTCCCTACTTACGTAACAATTATCAAATGTTTCTGATAAGAACCGACACTGATAAGAACTGACAATTTAGTATTTTATGATCTAAAAACATTTATTTATAACGTGCTAAGGGAAAACACGATTTTTGGTACAGAACTGTCATGAATCGTTTTAAATAATAAATAAACGCTACACACTCAACGGATTAGGATTGTGATCCTGTGTAGGGAGTCCCGAAACATACACAAGGACAAGAACGAACACACTCAGACTGGAACACATACCTGTATGGTCAATACAAACACCTGAATCGAATCGAACCAGTACTTAAAGCAGGTTCGCTACCGCTGCGCCACAACGTCGCCATTTTATTCATTTGACATATAAGTCTGCGTTAGGAGATATTCTTTGATATAAGTCGATATACTCGTATTATAATGTGACTTTTTTGAACAAATAATAGACGTGACACATTAAAAAAGTTTAAAATAAATAAAAAGCTAGGAGGAGTAAAGATGTGTGCGAAAGCTGTTAATGCGGAATAGCACACAGATGTGCGCTGCGGGACACCACAGAATGCCCACGCGCCGACAGCACTGTGGAGAGCATGATTTACACGTTTTCATCCTTAACATTGCCTAATGCTACCTTTTACTGACCGAATTGTTTTTCATTAAATATTCTTTGCGTTTTCTTTAATTATGACACATATTAGAAGCCTCAATAGCTCAACAGTAGAAAGGCCGACTTCGTTCCCTCAATGCAAGTGTCCAGGAGTTCGATCCTAACCCCTTGGGCTATTGTCGTATCCACTTCTAGCACAAGCTCTGAGCTTATATGGAGGAGCAATTGGAATATTAGTAATGCCTTGAAAAAAGCATTGATAAGATTCTTAAAAAAAAATAAACTAAACCAAAAAAATTTAGTAATCATGTTTTTTTTTATATTGAATAAATATTCCTAGGTATATGTATATTTGTAAACTAAAACACGGCCCGACTGCGAATAAGCATTTACTGTAGCCTATTGAGCCCTAATGATATAAAAGTGTCGATGTGTTTTTACATCGCTCTTGAAAAAAACCCATATAGCCGTTTCATGGAAACACCCAGGAAGCTAAACCGATTGAGTTTACACTCAAATTCCCACTCAAGTTCCCATTAGAATATCTGGTGTTGGGGATCAGGAAATAGTTGAGCTTACACAAGCAGGAATGTAGACGCATGTTCCTGCCAGCACATATGAGCCGACTCTACCAGGACTCTACCAAGTACTAGCCTCTTAAGGAAAAACGGCGTAAAGTAACAGTACAATAAGTGAGAGCGCTGGAGGTCCAATCTCCCACCCTCTCTGTTCCTTTCCTGTTTCTGTTTCTATCCCTTCCCCCCTATCCCGTGTTTACTATACATGTATACCAAACAGTGCTTAGTCGAAAAGTAATCATATTCTAACAATAAATAATACCTATTTAGATATCTTAACTGAGCGGTATTAAGTGCAGGATCTTAAGTATAATACATTTACGTCAGCACTACATAGAATATAAAAGGAAAGGATTTATCAAAGCCGGGAGCCGAGAAGTGTTTGAGAGTTATTTATGCGGGACAACGCGCACCACGGCACGCCGCGGGACACCGCTGAATGCCCACGCGCCGACAGCACTGCGGAGAATTTGATTTAGTTCGTCTCTTAAGTATTTTTAGTAATGTTCCTATTTTTCATAAGTACTATAAGTTAATTGAGCTTTTTGTAACTTTGTATCCTTTAAAAACACTACACGCTCAACAGTTTTAATAAGCATATCCTGGGGGTCTGGAAACACATAAAACTAACCACCCAGGAATATATTCCTGTATGGGCAATACAACTCACTGCCTCAAGTGGGAGATTGCGGCCATCGACGTAAGAGGGTAGGTTCGCTACCACTGCGTTTTTTTTATTAATAACTTTGAATAAAATTTAATCTGCATACTTATAATTTTTTATCATCAAATCCTTACTTAATATTTTTAACTAGCTGTGCCCGCAGCTTCATCCGCATCAATAACGATTTTTAATAATATGCGTCTGTCATAGAAAAAATGGTTCCCAAAAAAATCTCATTGCATATTTCAACTTTTTAAAGCCTTAAAGCTATGTCCTCTCCCAAGATTTAGTCTGTATATTTACCAATTTTGATAAAAAACAACAAAAATAGTCTGAAATAGTTTTTACAAAAGTCCATAAATCCTGCCGTATTCATCCGATTTCCAATCCTCATAAATCGTTAGCATCGGTACCTTTAAGCCTTCGAATACATTTCCAAGTGAACACTCACACATAACGAATATATTCTCGTTACAAAACGTAACAACTGATAACCCCGAGAAACAAGCAATTACGTTGGCCCTGCACCTTTGTCCCGCGCTGTCCCGGACATCTGTCCCGACCAAACTAGGAAGTACCTAACAAAGAATACCATAAACAACATACGAGTAGTATTTAATTTTATCTGTACCGTATTATAATAAAACGAGTTCATTGACCCCATACATTTATTCTGTGTGCATTATTATAGTAGATAATTTAAAAAAACGCATTCTAGGAATAGGTAGTTCTATTATCACTGTATACAATAGGATATTGTGAACAAAGGCTTTAATAAGTAATTAGTTGCTACACTTTTAACGATTAGGATATCGCGTATCAATTAGTAGTCCGGAAACACAGAAACACGAGCACAATCACCCACACTGAAATTGTTTTATGAATTTATGATCTATATAAACATCTTCCTAGAGCAGGCATAGAATCGGCGTCCATCATTATTTCGGATACGTTTGCTACCACTCCAGCACGAGCACAATCACCCACACTGAAACACATGTCTTATGACCAATGTAAACATATAGCCTGAGCGGGAATAGAACCTGTATATATATCTGGATAAGTTTGCCACCACTGTTCCGTAGCAGTCAATACTTCTGCATCATTTAATCAGTCAAATATTTGAAAAAATACATCACCAATTAAAAAAATGATATATCATATACTCTACCAATATAACTAATTATTAAAAGCAACCCAACAAAGTTATACGTTCATTTAATAATGAAAACCTAACAGTCAAAGAGAAGTCTACGCATACGCAAACAGGATTTAGCTTATATAAATTGCGTAATACACCAGCATGTTAGCAAGAGGCTCGGAACAAGCAAAATACGTCCCCAGAAAGACAGAGGCTTGAAAGCAAATAAGGGGACCTCTGCCGGCTATTGAGATGTTACACGCGGGCCCGGCTGACATGCGTATAGTCTATGAACACACCTTTTGCAGCTTGAAGTATGTAAGCTACACATTCAATAGAATGTTAGTGATGTTCTCCAGACGAAACAAAGAACGGCCACAGACGTTGAGACGGCGCCTTGATATATTACAGGCCGAGCACGCGGCTAAGAATCTTAAGTGAGAATGGGATACGAAAGCTGTTCATAGCAAAATATTTAATGTTGGATTGTTTTATTTAAGAAATATAATTGTTTTATTTCTTTTGGACACAAAGTTCCTTAACGCGGCTTACGGGCAGTGCGTTTTAGTAGAAATCGACACGTAACGAAATGCCGTATGCTGTGTGTGTGCTGTATGTATCTAGCCTCCTAGAAGCGAGCAAGTGAATGCGCCAGCCGGGTTCGCAACTCGCTCTCTCTCTCTCTTTCTCTCTCTGTCCCTGTTTTTTGTATTGAAATATACAGATTTTTTATTTCAAATTACATTCGTAGTTGAAGAAAAACGTATGGATCTTCGATCCTGACGGGGGGCCCCAACCGAACATTTTTTAAATTTAAATATTTAGAATTCAATACTGATTATATTTATAATTAATAATTACAATTGTACAAATCGTCTCCATGGAGAATGGTGCAAGAATGCTAGCTGCATTTTCCCGCTGAATCGCAATCCCGATTCTTTGGGCGAAAAATGAATCAGCCCTCCTATTACCTTTTGAGGCAATGAGTGTGTAATATATTTTAGAAATTGCTTAGCACTAACGCTCCATGGCCCAAGTGTTTCTACTGCAAACGAAACAAGGATGTAATTTGGAATAAGTAAAGAATACTTACGCCGTTTACTGAATTTATTTATGAATGATTTTCTATCTTTATATTCATAAAACTATTTTTGAAAACTAGCTTCAAGCGAAACAACTATTTCATGTCTGTTTGTCTTATTATTATGGCATCATGGACGATGTTCTCAACGGAATATGATTCTGTTATTGACCTTTATATCGAATCAGATTCAAATAAAAAACTATTTTCTTGGAAATCCGTTCTGTATAACCGGAAACATAGCTAGACGGTTTCACAGACAAAAGGCAAGGTTGTATAAAATTAGTTTACACCAATTACGTTTAATATGTAAATAACATGTATTGTATTATTTGTATAAGAAGTGACAATTCAATATCGTATTCATTGTAACAAATAATTTATCGACAAATAACATTTAATGATTCATACACACAATGAGTCTAACAGTCTGACAATATATTATTACAAAAAAAGGGATGTAGTGATTGGTACATTGCTTGTATAACAGGACTGTACATTCCAGTACAATTTTCTTTCCTATAGCTTATTTTAATTTCGTATAAATATTAATAAGTCCCGTCAATACTATGATAGATTGCCCTTTATTTTTCCCACAACATGACGATATCAGCACTATCGATGTATTATTAAAAAGTTTATTTAATTGTCTACCCGCAAGTGTGATAATATGTCAGATTTTTCTCACGTTTTATATATTTATTGCCTACATTATGATTTCATTTTTATTTTAGTGTTGTGATTTTATTGTCATAACAATCAAATGATTATAATAAGTTGATTTTAATAAGATCCCTATATAGGTAGTCTCGTTAAGGTATTATAAGTTCATTTTAATGACTAAGCTATCCTCATAAAGTATCATGTTACTATGATTCATTAAACAACTAATGTTAATCTAAAACGTTATATGGACACGTGCACAAAACGACGCTCATAAATATATCAGACTAATCTATTTTTATGTATAAAAGATTAATATTTGTGGTGTATGGCCAAGTCTATAACCTATTTAATATGCTGGAGTAGAAAGACAGTTTGAAAATCTGTCATCCTAACGAAGCTGCACATTAAGGGTTACTTATATATTTCATCATGCAGAAAATCATTGTCATACCACATCAAAGGACTAAACGTTAAAATCAGACGTAGTAGTTACAGTGCTGTGCAATTTATTGTGTTATCTAGTAGAGGGATTAAAAGCATTGTTGGTTTTAATAAGTTGTTGAACTTGGATGAAATTGATAAAGGCAAAAGGCTATCCTTAGCGTAGTTTGATTTAAAATGACTACTAATAAAACCACATGCGTTAATATATTAATTATACAATGATTATTATTAGTAATAAATAGAGCCTTATTGTTTTCAGTATGAATGGATCGGCTAGATCAAAGAAGTAGGTTCTCTCGTGCTTGAAATACTTATGGTACTTTGTAGTATAAAGTATGAAATTACTACTAATAAAAATATTAATAGAAGTAAGCTTCTAACTGACCTATTAATACATGCTTCTACTTACACATAATTTGTGTGGTTATTGTAGCGTTGAAACTTACTAAAATCTTTTAAGTAAGTAAAATAAAATATCCTCAATAGCTCAAAATCCCAGCTATTTCTCTTGTCCTATAAAAATCATAAAATTAATTATTATTATTATTAATCTCGGTTCTATAAGAACCATATCACCGAGATTCAAATGTTGTAGTTCGTTTTTTGTTCCATTCCACGGTAAACTTATCATTTCTGGGATAAAAATTAACTAATCTTTTAATCCAGGTAACAATCTGTCCCAAATTTCCTCCAAATATACAAAACTTTAACATTTATTATATAAGTGGGATTAGTTTTCGTAATAAATTAGCTAGCAATACAATATGGCGACGTACGGGCGTTCGTTAGTATATAGGTTACAGACATTTTGAAAACGTAAGTGACTTTACGATTACTATAATTTCACAATACGCTTAATAATTGTACAAGTCATAGTACAAGCGTGACTGAGCGCAAATATCGAACAAACTAATTTTATTGACATGAAATTTAACACCAAACAATAAGGTATTAAACGTGTCAATAGTGAAACCGAGGCCTTGAAATGCCAAGACAATCCGAAACTCATGTCAGATAGACCCGATGCTAATTTCCATAACGTCGCCTTTCACACCGATGACACATCCAGCCGAGATTAGAATACCCGGAGAAATGCTTCGGATATTCGTAGCTATTCAATGCTACAGTGATATCTAGCTATTCGTATCTCAGAATGTAAGTTTGAAATGTATAATTATGTATATTTATTTCCTGTACTACGATATTATGTAAACAAGCCTATTGATCTTGATAATACATAGTCATCCCCTCATCGCAATCTTAAGTGGAGGAAAAATAAAGGAGTCTAAATATGTAGAAGTTTGGACTTCTGTTTTTACCATACTTCACACACAATCGTAACAGTATAATTGGACGCAAATAAGCAATACCATGTCAACCCACAAAATTGAAAAAACTGAATTATATATGCAGAAGTGTTGGTAAGTGGCTGAAGAACATTTTTCTTTAATATTTGTAGGGTTTTAAGCTTTCATTCTTCTAAAAAGCCATTTTTTCTCAGTCATGCAATTTATGTATTTTTAAACGTTTTGGGTTATATTATATACGAAATATGCAGTTTGTATACTTATTTTTTGTGAAAATAAGTTAAATAACTTACATAAATCTGAAATTGCCAAAAACTTGACCAATAATTAAAAAAATATTCATATAAAGCAAGTTGTTCAAAATTTTCAAACGCGTTTTTCTCGAAATGACATTCGTGTGGGTTGACATGGTATTGCTTATTTGCGTCCATTATTATAGTGCTACTTCAATTTGATTATCAATGAGGGAATAATATTGGTATTGTTGGCAATAGCAGCAAGGGGTACTTTACTACTAGGCCAGTTGAGTACATTTATTTTCGGGACATTTTTGTCAGTTTGTTTTAACATAGAGCGATTGCCATAACCTAAAGGGAGAGATATTATCATGTAATATGTGATAGCAATTGAGACGTCTTTACATGCTCTCCAAAGCACAGTTAAGAAACTCGCAAGGAGAAACCAGTGCTTAAGCCAGTTCATGCATCTGATCCTAAAGAAAACCAATCTCTTAAGCACTTTAACGGCAGCCACAATTGAGGAATGTTCGTTAAAAATTCCAACTATTTATTGACCTTTAATCCGAATGTCACTGAATTCAATTGGTTAATTTTAAGACAACTTGTAGACTAATACACTAGTTACTAACTGCTTAAATATTTTTCAATATCTGACAATTTGTCGTCAAATAGCAAAACAAATTAAATTCCCAATGCACGGCGTCAGTCAGACTGTGATGAAAAAATAACCACTTCTTTTGAACCTGACTCTTAAAGTTTCAACATTAACACAAACCATTACATAAGTCTACCATAATATTATCGTAACAGCGGTCATATGCAGATTTTAACTCTTCTAATGAACTCACCCACTCAATGTCATATTATGTTTAGTTCAGTCAACTCTCATCTCTATTATCTTTTTGATTCCTTCTAAATCACATTGACATCGATCGGCGCTAAAGTTGACAATCGTATCTCAACAATGTCTAAAGAGACGGCATGGGATGCTTTAGGCATTTTGCATACAAAGAGTTATAAATATTTCCAACGAGTAGATCTATGAGTTTTGAAAGCTCAGGCGGATGACACTCGTTGATACATTCAAGATAGTTTATGAGTCAAAGCGTATGTAAATGTATATAAATGTATGTAAATATATGTAAAACAAGGTTGTCTCGTTATGAAATATGTGTTTTGAATTCGAGTCCAATGAATTTCCATTCAAAGATTCTATACAGTAGCTCCCTTTAATATAGCATTATCAAAACGAAAATGTGATAAATAAAATATAATTTTAATATATTATTTTGAATTTTAATATTAATTAAGAAATCACACATTTTACGATATTGAATGCCATTCGCGGGCTTTAGACCAATATTATTAGTAAATACATGTATTAATCTCTTCGCTAAGGCCTAAAGCCCTTCCGTCGAGGTACCACCTCTAAGTTCATTTTTAAGAATATTTATAGCAATGCTTTTTCAAGGCATTACTAATATTCTTATTGCCCCTCTAAATAAGCTCGAAGCTTGCACTAAGAGTGGGTACGACAACGGGGTCAGGATCGAACCCGCGACTGTCGCATTAACTGTGTGAAGTCAGCCTTTTTAGCATTGAGCTATTCAGGCTTTATTCGGTACTAAATCCGCTAAGTCCTTCTTCTATTATATCATGTACTTTAGGAAGAGTTATCACAACATCCTATTGAGAGACAATAACTTTTCTTTATTCATATCATCAGTTATAAACCTGACGTGATGTATGGTTGAACAACCTGTTTAGCAGCGCAACAGTTCCTTTCCAAGACTTCTGAACAAGAGATAAAAGTCAGGGCGTATTTGCGTCTAAAAAGCAGATATTAAAATAGGTTGTGGCGAGCAAAACACTTGTTTGATTTGACAGGTGATAGCAGCGGCTCTGAAATATCGCTGTCGATACGGCGGTGCGGTCGCAGCTGGAGCGATTGTACTCGGTAGGCGACAATACCGCACTCGGTACATGGCTACAAATAAATATTTAGTATTATATATTTTTAATATTCTCTTGTAAAAATTAAAAATTATTTTTTTATGACGTTTGACAAATGCAAACAAACAGGTAAACGATCCGCCTGATGTTAAGCAATGAAGTATCACGTGCGCGCTCCCAACCCAAGGAACAAGAAGGAAGGGATGAAAAGGGAAAAAGGGAGTGAATAGAAGGGTGGAAGATTGGGCCTCCGGCGCTCTCACTCATCACACGAAATGCAACAGTAAATAAATAAATAAATAAACGCTACACACTCAACGGCCCCTATTAGGATAGTAATATCCTGTGTCGGGGCTCCGGAAACATTCACAATGACAGGGACAAATACACCCAGACCGGAAAATATGCTTGCATGGACAATACAAACATATTATGCTCCGAGCGGGAATCCAACCCGTGACCTGTGGCGTTTAAGGCAGGTTCGCTACCGCTGCGCCACAACGTCGTCAAAGTACAGTACAGTTACTTCACGCCGATTTTCTGTGAGAGGGTAGTACGTTCTCGGTCGAACCGATTTGTGCTGGGAGAGGCATGGCTTTACTACCGTAAAATATTTAATAAGAAGTTAATTTTTATTGTTATAACAAATGAGTATAGTTTTTAGTACACTATTTACCTGCGTTCGTTCGCAACTTAATCCGATCGCAATGAAATTTGTAATTAACTTATTAAAACGTTTAACATTATATATCTTAATGTAAAATTCATTTATTTTTATGTTTGAGATGGGTCCCACTTTAACGTAGCCCACTCACCATTATAAAGGACCTCCGACGGGTCCGAAACTAGTTGGTACCTAAAACGCTTGAACGTGAGTTTTAGCCGTTTAAATTTTACATTAAGATGTAGATGTAGTTTCATTTAATTATCTAATCATAATTTAAATCATTGAAATTATTTTAGCCCCTAAGAAAATGAGCCCTAATAAACTATTTTATTTATAAGTATAAATGAAAAAAGATAATACCATTATCATTACCGATTAAAGACAACTTCTCTTACAAATTATGGATTTGAACAAACATTGTTATCTTCTCTTGTAACAATAACCACATAAAGAAACACTAAGTGGACCACAAGCTCATAATGAGTTCTATAAAATTAAGATTACTATTTAAACTAGAATGATTTTCAATCAAAAATTCCTCAAAATAATTATTTCCGTAATTAGTTTTTCATAAAACAGAAATAGCTATTTTTAAATATTGCTATTGCTATTTTTTTAGCTATTTTTAAACGCTAATCCGGTTGATAATTAACATGATAAAGAAAATATTGCATATTAGAATGATATTAGATATACAATTTAATAGTACTACTCTTTTATTTACCTATTAAGACTTGAAATAGTGCATAGTATAATTTAAATATTAATTATAAAGATAAGGTTAAAGGTACGAACTTTCGTCCAACTCAAGGTTACACCGCTAATTCTAGGCGACATTTCAAAACGCTAAATCTACAATATGCTTAGGATAATAAAACATAGTCGTTATTTTCTTGTCACAGTTGCAGAGAATAATTAAATGACTTAAGTTTTAATGGGATCATAATAATATAGAATCATAGACTTAGTATATACTATGGACAGGCCCTTCCATAAAGACAAAAATTCGAAGACTGCTAGTTGCTGCTGCGCTGGTGCTTCTTCGTAAATTCAACATTAGCACAACGGAACAAAGTTAGTCACATATCGCTCCATAGTTACATGCTAACTTCATTCTGTTAATTTGCATGCTTAATAGTCTATGCATAGAACATAATGTTATGGTGACTGTGTTGTAATCTCTGCAAATTGTATAATGTTGGCCGATGACAAATTTTTGAATTTCGAATGTTAGATTTTAAAAAATTGAATGTACTAAATAATTACTTACTACCGTAAGTTTCTGGCGGAAATCACTTGTCAATTAATTTAAAAAATCTAGCTAATTTTTACGAGTTACACAATTATTTTTTCGTTTTCGATTTCAACATATTTAATCGTGATACATAATAGTTTAATTAAAGGAGAATTCAAAGTTCAGGAAGCTTTGTTGTCTGGACATCTGACGAATTCTTATCAGACCAGAAACAAGCTTGTGATTGGTTGTAAAAAAAATTGTAACTGATGTTTGACCATGGGAATTAGAAACATATTCTAATCTTAACAGGAAACCAAACATAGATATATTAAAATGATAAGTATTAAGCAACAGTCTTCGTATATAATAATAGTATAATATAATTACGATAAAGCCTTGGCAAATAAATGGGAATTTATAAAATTTGATCCTGTTATCTAAAATACCGGCTAAGTGCGTGACCACCAACCCCAAATTTAGGGTTCCGTCAAACTATATAATATATATAAATACTTACTGGCGCTTGATGAAGTATCGTATGCTACGCTACAACTCAACGGCCCCCATTAGGATAGTGATATCCTGTGTCCGGAAACATACACAATGACAAAGACATACACACCCAGACCGGAAAACATGCCTGTATCGTCAATACAAACATCTGCTCCGAGCGTGAATCGAACCCGCGATGTTTTCTCGTCAACGTCGGCTACAGAATCTATTTAATATATTTAATTATTATGACAATATTTGAAAAGCTGTCATTCTAATGAAGCGTCACATTGATGGTAACGCGATGGTTACTTCAGTATTTATCATGAAGAGAGTCATCTTCGTACAACATAAAGGACGCATCGACATGAAATCCGACGTAGTAGTTAAAGATGTCCAATACATTGTGTTATCTAGTAAAGTGACTAAAAGCATTATTGATTCGTAAGTTGTTCATAAAGTTAACCTACTTAAACTTACAGAAATTATAGATGAAATTGATAAAGGCTCAAGGCTATCCTTAGCTTAGTTTGATTCAAAATGAATACTGATAAAACCCCCGGCGTAGTTTTATTATAAGTAAATACGTTTTAATATATTTAAAATACCAAATTTTAAAGACTAAGGCTTTTCTGGAGCTATACCTTATGTTATTTACTTAATGAATTTACACTTAACGTCATATTTTAAAAACATTAATTAAACATGCGAACTAATTATCAAAAGTAGAATTTCCTTAAACATATATATGTATATATATATATATTATATATTTGTGAAAATAAGTAAAATAACTTACATAAATCTGAAATTGCCAAAAATTTGATCAATAAATAAAAAAATTCATATGAAGCAAGTTGTTCAAAATTTTCAAACGCGTTTTTCTCGAAATGACATTCGTGTGGATTGACATGGTATTGCTTATCCATATATAACTATAATTTCTTATTAAAATAAATATAGCGAAATATCAATATTACAAAATAAATTTATTTAACAAATTAGTAATTGACTATTGAAATGGTTTTAAAATTTTTAATTGATTATTAGTAATCACCGTGAGAAAATATACATGGATGTGATGAAACCAACAAAAAGTAATTACATCGAAATTGTATCGGCGTACGGTTATTGACATAACATTTCCTTAAATATTATATTAATTTTAACTGAAGATAACAACTATTGGGTAATATTAATGAAATATTCGTGTGTACATTTAAATTAATATTTTTTTTCATAGAATTACAATTTAAAGGTGATACAGCCATTCTTCTCCCAACTCACCCTGGGCCGGCTCGACCGAAAAAGTACTCTCACAGAAAATCGGTGTAAAATAACAGTATCATTAGGTACTGTTGCGTTTCGTACTATAAGGGATAGTGCTGGAGACCCAATCTCCCACTCCCTCTCTTCCCTTCCTTCTTCCCTTCCTTCTTCCCTTCCTTCTTCCCTTCCTTCTTCCCTTCTCATCATCTCCCCTGTTCCTTAGGTTGGCAACGCGCTTGTGATACTTCAAGTATCACAAGTGTTCATAGGTTGGGGTGACTGCTTACAATCAGGCGAACCGTATATTTGTTTGCCAATGGTCATGAAAAAAAATGAAATGTTGTGGGGCTGTGGGGTTTGTATTAACCACACAGGCATTTTTCCGGTCTTGGTATGTTTCCTGATCCCCGACACAGGATATAATTATCCTAATGAGAGCCATTGAGTGTGTCGCGTTTATATATTTATTTTATTTGAACGCATTTAAAATAGTGTAGCAATGTCTCCTTATAGTGAGAGCCCCGACGAGATTTGTGTTGGACAAAGCTGCTGTTACAAACCTTTTTAGAATCTAAGGCTTGCTTTTAAAGCCAATCAGCCACTCGAAGTAGAGCTTAGTGGTATTTGGCATACTTAGAATTTAATGATTAGCGTCAAATTTGTACCTATATATTTTTAAATACATTATTATTTATATTATGGTTATTAGTATTTAAAATATAATGTACACAAAACACGAGTATATTTTCATTGACAGTCGTGTTTATTTTCGTGTTATATATAAGCCGAGATGGCCCAATGTATCAAAAACGTAGACTTTAAACGAAGGTTCAAACCCGTGCAAGGACCGTAGAGTTCTCAATTGCTTAATTTGTGTTTCAAATTTATCATGCATGTAGCATGTCATCATGCTTAATTGTGAAGGAGTACATCATGAGGAAACCTGCATGCTGTAGAAGAAATTCTAAGCCATGTATATGCTGGTGACAGGCCAAAAAGGCCCGTCTGGTTAGCAACCACCGTACGTTGGTGAAAAACTCGTAAAGTGACTGCTCATTAGCTACGTTTTGAGGTCAGTTATATCCTAAAGGGCGGCAATACAACTGCATGCTCTCTGGTGTTGCAGATGTCCATGGGAGGTAATGTTCTTTAAGTCGGATGAGCCTCCTGCCAGTTCGTCCCCTCTGACATACAACTTTGGTCTTTAGTCTTAAAACTGAGACAATGACAACAAAAGTCCTTGGTTAACAAGTAACCTAGGTCCCGATTTCCGAAAAAAATCCTGAGGGCTTAAGAAACTATAAAATCCCGCAATGTTTGAAAAGTCTGGTATTTATAAATACAATGTAAGCAGGTTTCGCTGGACGTCAGTACTAATAGGACTGGTTGGACCAGCGATTCTCTAAATTAGAAGCACACGCTGTGTTTAGATTTCCCCTTTCTTATGTTTCGCCAACCCGTACAATTTGTATCGCAACAAGGGGCATTTTCGCAATGTTTCAATTGAATGGAGCACTTAGTTAGATAAGTAGAATTTATTGTTACAGCGTCTGTCTTTCTATGTTTTGTCCTCTAAAGATGGCTTTGAGATCATCTACGCATCTATGCATAATAAGTTTAAATGGATTAGACACTATATCTCCTGAGCCTTATTTGCAATAATCTGTATGAAACTTGTATTGTGCAAATTATAATCAATAATTTGTTATAAGTTGCAGAGAAAATCTTACTAGTTTTTACCCGACTGCCGTAGGGACTGAGAGAGGGTAGTGTTTTTCGAACGTATGTATGTATGTCTATTTCATTGTGACGATCTAAAGGCTAAACGCTTTGACGGATTTCAACGTATGAGATATCATTAGATTCGTCTCAGTTGTGAGAGTGACATACGGTACTTTATTTAAGTATTGGTTCCGCAAAAGCAAAGATATTTACAGCAGAACATCACAGTTCGTATAGCGCCAAAATATGATGATTCCTTGTAGAACTTAATAAAATAAGATGAAAAGTAAGAATACTATTTTTCGATACATTGATTAGTTTGTGAGATATCGATGATTGAAGTTTAATATTTTTTAACAAACTGATATGTTTCTCATAACTCATTATTTTCATCAGTTTACATACGATTAGTTTATTGACTTATAAATGAAATAACTTTTACTTGAGTGGTCGTAGGTCAATATTGGATACATTGCTTAATAACATTCTTATCTCAAAATATCGTTCCAAATCAAATTTTCTTTATGCATGCGTCGTCTTATTTGTTACATAAAATTATGTAATACATGATCGTCGATAGCGGGAGATTGTTAGGAACATGTTAGGAGTGGCATCGACATGAACAACATGACATGTTTGTATGTTAAGAGAAATTTTAATTACTTTGATACTATGATAATAATTTACCGTCTTTAATACATTCATCATCCACACGAAGTCATATAAAATAGTTAAGCAACTGCTGTGACAATTGGGAAGGA
Organism: Hestina assimilis; assembly: GCA_023373885.1. NCBI lineage: Eukaryota > Metazoa > Arthropoda > Insecta > Lepidoptera > Nymphalidae > Hestina > Hestina assimilis. Next base: position 10,520,862 of record CM041754.1, read on the forward strand.
CGATTGATACCACGAAAATGGTAAATAAGCAACCAGACCAGATTATATTATATTTTTCAATGTTATAAGATAAATGCCTTATATTTCATCTTTAATTTGTTTCATGTCACGATTGTTGCCAAATAAGCATACGTTCCGCCTGATGGTAACCGGTCACCAACGGATGGCAATATTTGCACGCCTGGGAAACTTGTATATCACACGCACGTTGCCAACCCGAGGGTTAGAAGGAAGTAATGAGGTAGGAAGAAAGGAAGGGAACAGAGGCGGTGAAGATTGGGCACCCAGCGCTCTCACTCATCACACGAAACCCAATAATAATGTCACTTTACGCAGATTTTCTGTGGTAGTATTGCCTCGGTCGAACCGGCCCATTTGTGCTGGGAGCAGCATGGCTCTACTATTATTTAAAGCGGTTTACAAGAAAATGATATATCAATTTATGCTAGAGTACGATTAAAATACTAATCAATTCTCATTTCATTAATGACATAAAAACACTAATTGTCAATATCCTTACCATACGCAAATGAGAGACTTATTACAATTAATTACAAGACATTCACATGGCTTTAAACGATAATTGTAACATCTTCTTCAATAACATTTTATGCGAAAAATCAATTGACAACTGTTTTGACGCTATGGTAACCTTCATCGATGAACGTGATTTCGATTCCCACTCAAGTTAGACGGTTGTGTGGACCATTTAAGAATGTACTCCGGTAGGAGGTTGCGAGTGTACAAACACAGTATATAGCTATCGCAATGGGGGATGTTCATAACCGGGTGCGGTCACTGATCGGTAAACGAACGGTGAGTTAAGCAGCTTTAGGCGCGGTCAGTCACTGGAGGGGTGATCGTCTAGTGGTATTTCAACTAAGTCGGTCCCGGCTGCTATGAAATTGATAATAGGCGAAAAGTCAAATCAGATCCGTATACGGGCGACCAGAATGACTCTTACGGTCTTTGGTTGTTCGATAAGAAGATAAAGTAATGTGGGACTCTTAAAGTGTAGCGTTTAATATTTAGTATTTATTTATTACTAATCTATACAGAATAACGTAAATTTGTATAACGGGTAATCTTATAAATTACATTTTTTTCTCTCAGATTAAGATATACTTGAAGGCTATATCTATTTAGAATTCCTGTCAACATGTTTATGTTTTGGAGTACTAACGCTATGCGAGTAAGGTTGCCGGCGGAAGCTAATCTCCAATTAAATACGAAAAACATTCAATTATATTTAAAATTAGACGATCCGTTATTGCAATAAAACGTTTTCTGTATAATTTTGTTTTATTTTTGAGTACCAAATCTATGCGAGCAAGGTCGGAGGCGGAAGCTAATCACCGTAATACAATAAAACTTTTTCTATATAATCTTAGAATCAAATATATTTAAATTATTATTAAATCGTTATATTTATTATTAATAAATCAATATATTTAAACAAGCGTACGGCCCGCTTGATGCTAAGCGGTCATCGTAGCGCATGAACACCTGCTACACCAGAGGAATCGCATTTGTGTTGCCGACCCTATAGAAAATTTTTCAACCTTCCCTTGAACCCCATAATGTAGCGTATTGGGAAAACCTCGGTAGGGAGTTCATTCCACAACCAGAGGATTCGCGGAAGAAAATTCCTTCAAAACCGCACTATTAGCGACGTTATAGGTTCCAATTTGTATGAATACCGAGCTGTTAGTTCTGCGATGATGGAAAGTTGCTATAAGTATCATACCGAACCACTCTTTGGAATCCCATTAGGTAGAGATAGAAAATTCATAAGGAGGCAAAGTCTCTAACCCTACCCTGAAATCGTCATATCAATCTGTAGTAGCAATGTTCCTCTGCTGTTTTATTTTGCTTGTTTGATGAGAGCACCCAAAGCTACAAAATCCTCGTTTTTCCTTTCCTCATCCTATTAGTCATTATTCATTGCTGCTACTTCATACAGTCGCATTTAGGGTCGGGCTCAGTCGAGGCCACCAGAGCCAACAGTACACTTCCAGAAAAAAGATTCCTTACAGGCAGACATGGTTTTTCGCCATATTGTATTTCAATATGTGTATTATGCGTCAATTTTACCTTCAATTTACGTAAGATTTTAAATGTATATAAAAATTGTAATAATTTAGAAAATGTCGCATCAACAGGATGTTAACCAATGTCAGACAGCAATTTTGCTTTTAAATACTAATACATAATTATCAGTAATCTTATTCATATTTGGAGTCATCGTTAATTATATTAATACGTTTACTTTATACGTAATTCTAATTATTACTTCTTTTTGTATACTAAAGCAAAGTTCCAAGAATTTCAAAATTTATTTGAATGCTTTTTAGGTACCTTAGCTATGGGTAAAACGGGACCTTATTACGAAGACTCCGCTTTCTATCCGTCTGTCACCAGGCTGTATCTCATTAACAATGATAGTTAGACACTTGAAAATTTTAAAGATGATATATTGCTGTTTATTACCTGGATTAGCATAAAGGATACTTTTACCCTCAAAAATCTTGGGTTCCCGTGGTTCACACAAAAAATGCGAGTGGAGCCGCCTGCAAAGATAGTTAATTATAAAGCTCATACCAGACAGTTGTATTATGAATAAAACAACATGTGTCATAATACGAATGCAACTAAAGTATTTATTACGCGACGCTTAGCCCGTAATCGAGTTTCGATGACGAATAAGTTCCTGAGATGCCCGGAACGATAACGTCAGAGACAGACTAATATAGTGCTACTAATGGACACTAATTCAAATAGAAATATTATTGTGACTCCATAGGGGACATATGTAAGTTTCGTCACACAAATTTCATGATCCTTGTCACAGCTTGTCATTTTAGAGACGCCCCCTCCCTAGTGTGACGTAACACAATTTTGCAATTTTGCATTTAGAAACTTTTAAATGAAAACAGCAGTTCTGCAACTAGTTAATTGCGTTAAGTTGTAAGTTCACCTCCTACCGCTTGTCACACAATGTCAAACTTCGTCAACCTCTCCACCCCTTAACGTATGGGACGTAATGTATGGGTGGCCCCATATTATAAACTGAAAATTAGTCAGATATTTAAATTTATATTTTTATTTATTAGTTGCAAATAAAACTAAAAAACAAATAGTGAAAAATAGTGCCTTTTGTGCCTTATTGTTTCGCATTAAAAGGGCAACTCGAATTCTCTTTCTAAACAATACATTTTCAAAGCGTCATACAGGCGTCGGGATGGGACGACCCCATCGCCCTCTGTTGGGATAACCTCTGTCACAACAGAGATTATTCCACCAGTGCAATCAGTCACACTGGTGGTAGATCTTTTGTTGCAAGAGGCCGGCTAGGTAGGTACCACCGCAGTGTCCAATATTCTGCCGCCAAATAGTAGTGCTTAGGCACTACTGTGTTCCGGTTTGAAGGGCATTGTACGCTAGTGAAATTACTGGGCGAACGAGATTTAAGAACTAATATCTCGAGGTTGGCAACGCGTGAGTGGCACCTACTAATGGTGCTGCAAGCGCTTATAGGCTACGGCAACCACTTACCATCAGGTGGGACGTATGCTTGTTTGCCAACTTCTAACATAAAAAAAAAAAAAGCTCTCATAAGCTACTGTAACCCCTTACAATAACGTTTACCAATTTATTAAACTCTTGACAAGAAATTACTTACAAAAAAAGAAAAAGTTATCTTTAAAAAAATCATCAAATAATTTATTATTTTTGTAATTACATTTAAATTAAAAACTGTAAGTGTGTATCTATCTCATTTATTGCAAAACTTCGCAGAAACGATCCACTGCAGAGAATCTCTGGTAAAAAAGTGGCACCATCGATTTTATAGAGTAAGTTTTTCATGTTACCAACTACGGCATTCCGATCGTATCGAGACGTTTGATCGAGTGCAAATGTAGATTCTAATTACAATATAATTTAGTCGTCCGGTGGGCTAATTGATGATCACGCTTTGAAAAAATAACGGGTATTTTCATTGACTTGAATTATTTTATGATGAAAATTTATTTTATTTATTAATTAATTATTCTATTGTCAAAACTTTGACGACGTTGTGGCGCAGTGGTAGCGAACCTGCCTTAAACGCCACAGGTCGCGGGTTCGATTCCCGCTCGGAGCAAGTGTTTGTATTGAACATACATGCATGTTTTCCGGTCTGGGTGTGTTTGTCCTTGTCATTGTGTATGTTTCCGGACCCACACACACAATATCCTAATAGGGGGTTAAGTGTAGCGTTATTTATTAATCAATAATAAACAAAAAAATGTTATATTCGATTTTAAATTTAGTTAAATTTTCAATTTTATATTGATATACTGATAACGAAATTAAAGATTATTGTTTTGCAAAACCAACAGTACAAAAAAACGGTAGATAGGCGCGGAATCGATTTGCACTCTTCACTTTTCGTCATAAACTTTGACAGTTCTTGATAAACTTTGACAAGCATATCCCTTTTTATCAACACGTTAATTAATCGCAATGTTCATTTCGTCATTAAGGCCTCTCAAATAGGAATGAATCGCCTATACTGGACATCAGATTATTTTAATCTTTTTATCCTAATTACCTCATGCATTTCCGTTCTAAAGAGTTTTTTATTTAAGTTTTTATTCGAATCAAGCAAATAGTGTTACATAATTTGCATCTACATCGTAAGTGATACGAAAATGCTATAGATCTTGTATGGGTGTCCTAATTAATATAAATGAGTATGTGATTTAGTTTGTTTTCACGTCTTAATTACTCAATCATTATTGAATTTTAAATACACAGTCAAGTATACAGAAAAGAATAATGGGTATCCTTCATCCACCCAATCAGTGCAATCAGTCACACTGGTGGTAGGTCCTTTGTTGCAAGAGGCCGGCTAGGTAGGTACCACCGCAGTGTTAAATATTCTACCGCCAAATAGTAATGCTTAGGCATTAATGTGTTCCGGTTGGAAGGGCACTGTACGCTAGTGAAATTCCTGGGCAGAGAAGATTTAAGAACTAATATCTCGAGGTTGGCAACGCGTGAGTGGCACCTACTAATGGTGCTGCAACCATCAGGTGGGCCGTATGCTTGTTTGCCAACTTGTAACATAAAAACCCGGTGACAGTTTCGGGGCGCAAAATTATTAACCGCGTATCAGGAACCCTTTTTTCTCATCTCTTCTAACCTCCCTTTCTTTCCATATCTTTGCCACCAGCAACACACACTGATATCACTGGTGTTACAGTGATCTAGATTACCATTTGCCAAATATTTTCTATGTAAAAATTCTCACATCGATTTGCAGATAAATGAAATATTTTAATTGAATTTTGAACGGATAGGCAGATTACGACACGTGGAATTATTTTAAATTCTGGTATGTCAATGGCAATGATACTTCATTCATTAAAAGTGAAAGTTGTGTGACCAAAAGTCGGGTAACAACGAAGCATTTATTATATTTATATAACATTCGCTCAAATATAGATTGATAGTGATAAGTATATGATAAAGTTTATGATAACCTTCTTCGTAATAGTTGAACCGTTTTTAAGACAAATAATCATCAATAACCTAGTCCTTACGCAAAGGCATTAAACGTACACAAAAATAATGCGGAGTCAGTGGTGGAAGATGATTCACTTAATTAGGTACTTTGAATATGATTACGACGATCGTTATGGCGTGCTTGTAGCGAGCCTGCTTTGAGCTTCGACGATCGCGAGTTTGATTCCCGCTCGGAGCAGATGTTTATTATAAATATCTGTTTTGACCTGGGCGTTCGTCCATGGTGTCTCGAAGAGCAAGTTAAGCTGTCGGTCTCGGTTTTTATTATAACGTCTGATAATAATCGTTAATCTTGATAGGTAATTGGCTCTTATCCAATGAATTACCGGTTCGTCTTTAGGGTTCGTGGAGGTGGCTATCGCTTCGTGTCAGAACGGAAACCTGTCAAATCTGTATGAAAGTATAAGCAGACCCTGGAAGATTTTTGTTTGGAAGAAAAGATATACTTATATTAATTTAAGGCCCTAACGACAAAAAGCCATTCATAGATTGGCTGAAATAATTTAAGCGTGTGAAAACTACGGCGGAAATTTCGCAGATACGTCTAGTTTCGTTTTCCTGTAAGCCTGTGTTCGATATAAATGGATATTAAAACATGACTAATTAGTTTTTAACATATGCTATTCGATCAATTAGTACTTTTATGATCCACATTTATGAGTTTTGTAATACTTCGCCTGTCACCTTCGAATCCGTCGAGGTCCTGAGAAATGACTCAAGTAGGAAGCCGACGTTATATGACATTAAATGATTTCTACATATAAATATAGAAATTTAATTGCTTCATAATTATTAAAAACCTGATGAAATGGATCTCTTACATATTTCAGACAAACTTTAAACTCTAGGCAGATACTGAGTATTGAGTATACATATGTCCCGATCGGAGTGGTAGTGCTTGCGTTTCTATGCTTCTGGACACATAATTTTAATATCCTCATATGTGTCAATGAGTTTTTTTTATGTGACTAAGTTTGCAAGCAAAATATACGACCTATCTGATGGAAAGCGGCTGTCGTAGCCTAGGAGCGCTTGCAAAACGATACATTTGTAGGTGTCACTCACGCCGTTGCCAACCTCGAGATATTGGTTCTTTGCCCAGTAATTTCACTAGTTACAGTGTCCTCGTGACCGGAAGAATAACTTGCACTGCGGTGGCACCTACCTAGCCGTCCTCTGGCAATAAAAGGCCTACCAAAAATGTAGTAAGTACAACACAAAAAATATATTGAAAATCACTTTGGGGCCACGTGAGTGGTTGCGTATTTTAAGATCTAATTATAGTGACTCTGTATAGGCCAACATAGCGAACAGCTATAGAATTAAAATAAAATAAAAAAAAAGTTATCCTTTATCTATTGTAATATATTTTATAGTAAAACAATTAAATAAAAATATTGTCACAATAATGAAACGGTTATGACCATAACATTGACAATACATATAAGTCTATATATATGGTAGTTTGAAATCATAAATCATATACCTTTGTCTACTCAAGGTTATGGAAAACTAATTCTCGAGCAAGCGATAGGCGTGTCGTAAATATTACCTATATTACTTATATGACTATACTTATCGATTTATTTATTTATTCTATTGATCGAAAATTAAGAATTAGTTCATAATTTTGAATTCACGTCAACATCTTTGATTAATATCCTTTAATTATTATATTACAAAGATTCCACGCTTATGCTAGGAATAGAATTGCGAATGGCGAGTATTAAATCTTCTTTAAGAGAAGATTTTAATGGATTTGGATTCTAATAGACCAATAATAAGAAAGGCGTTAAATTCATTCGCCATTTTTTAAAACACAATTATAATATTAACACAATTTAGGTCATCTGAGTCTGATTCTCCAAAATATAGAGTGAATTATGAAGCTGATGGTTCTATAACTAAAAGTAGAATTTTGTTTTAAAAAAATAATAAATATAATGCATTAGGTAAAATTTTAATATATAAATAGAAACAAATCATTTATTCCAATAAAACCTAAGACGTATTTCAAACATTGTATATATATAAGCGTCCCAACTTTTCTTACAGATGTCGATAAGAACAATTGAAGAATATAAAACGATATAATATCATATAATTAAGTTATTTATCATTAACGCAATAAAATCTGATATCCTTTAGGTACGGATGATGTATTCTCATTAGACTCATTAAGGTTATAATTGCCTATAAAAATGTTTATTGGATTAGTGAGCGGGTGTTAGTTTCTCAAGAAGGCAATTTTTCTTTGTATTTCTATTGTCTTAAAGAGATCATGTCTGATCAATATATAAACGATATGTGAGGGCGCATAATCGAGATACCATTGTGGTTTAATAGAATTTTATAGGTCAATTAATGTCTTTTTTATTTTATGTTATAGCTGACTAAGGGCTTCATTAGTACATTTGGCATCTGGCATCTTACGATGTCATCTTTATTAAAAATAATAATCTGATCAAGATTCAAATTCATAGTAATTTTATTTATTTAAATTGTTGTAAAATTTTTGTAGTTATGTGTTTTAGACCGTTGAAGCTATTTAAAACTACTTTTTCATTTAAAAATATTACAAATGAGTTCCCATTGTAAGCCTAAATAGCTCAACGGTAGAAGAGCCGATTCGGTTATCGCGAAAGTTACTGGTTCGAAAATAACCATTGGGCTATTGTCGTATCCACTCCTAGTACAAGCTAACGTTTATTTGCAGCGGCAAAAGAAATATTAGTAATGATTTTAAACAGCATTGTGACTATTCTTTTTTCAATTAAAATTATTTTTGATTAAGCTACAATTCAACTTTTAAAACTAAAAAACTTTATAGCACAAAAAACAATTAACTTACAAATTGGTAGAACAGAGACTTATATATAAAGTGTAAGCGAATAAGTTAAGTTACATTAATCTAGATGACTTTATTATGTTAATAAAATTTGACTAACAAAAACAACTAAATCCATAGAATAGAAGCACGAATTACAACACGGAAAGCTAAAATGGGAGCAAAAATGGTGGAAACAATTCGAGCACAATGACAAGATCGAAACAAGCCCGACTGCACACGAGTTCGCGTGCCCGGGTTGCGACATCGACCGCGCCCAGCTAGTGACGTGCTAACCGACAATACCGACTATCGATAATCGATTAACTCAACAACTTCCGTATCGCCATAACAAAGTAATCCACAAAAATTGGGATAGGTTGCGTATTGGATTGACCAGCTAATGACGTGTGCAATAATAACACCTATCGCTTATTATTATAGATTTATTCGATATACTTCCGTGTTGCCGTATCGGAGTCCGATCTAATAAATAATTGGGGTAGGTTACGAATTAAATGGAAATGAAATGTGATGCAATAAACGTTTTTATGTGCTCGATTCTAATACGCAGTAATAAATGGAACGGCTCTCTGCCGAGCGTTTTCAATATAATAAATTCGATGGATAAACAAATATTTTTAAAGGTAATTAATTTATTATTATATTAATTCTTCATACTAGCGACTTCACTGCATTTTTTTTCAAGTAACCTGTAATTTTGCTTAAACTGTTTATTAACTTGTTTATACAGAAATACCAATTGACCAACCCTTTTAACATAATCTTTTAAAGTATTTTAGAACTATAGAATTATTTTCTTACTAGAATTAATAATAATCGCCATGTCTAGTTAACTCGCATTGGCGGAGAATTTCGACTCGCCGATACTAAAGTGATGGGTACAACTTCATGTTATTAAACCATAATAAATTTTATTCACCATAAGCGAGATCGAAGTTTTCCTTCTTAATTTGTTTAAATTAATTTCTAAACAAACTAAATGTAAGTACTACTTACTAACAAAATTTTAAGAACATTATTATGAACACCCTATCGACACCCTGTCTGTTTCATATAAATATTATTATAATTAAGTTAAAAATAATAAAATATACACTCAGTAATAATACTTAGAGTATATTTAAATGATATATTAGATTTAAGTTATTGATAATACAAGATTCGTATTAGCTTAATCCTTTACGATAAACTTACGTTGAATTAAATTATGCTACATCACTATGAGCCCAGCGATAGCACAATTAGATGTTTGTATTCCAAAGCTAAGGCAGCGCACGCGCCGGTTCAGAACTCCGCCGTACAACTACACAAAGGATAGGAACGTATTTATGTTAAGGCATACATTTAGTAATTATACTACTTTTAGAAGCCTATTTTCATATAAGCAAGAGGAGATTAGAACTGAAGTATTCAACTTTAACCAATATTAATAAAATAACTTATGAAGTAACTTTTTTTAGAATGTTAAGTATTCTTAGTGTCTTTATTATTACTACGATGAAAAGTTATTTATATCCGTCGTTATATGTATACTTCTCATAAGACAACAGTATATAAAAATGTGACGTTTTCAATCGATCGACTTGGACACAGTTAACTCGTTAACTAGCAAAGAGTCTATCATGATACCTCTGAGGCAAGTGAAATGATCTCGCCATAGAAGGATTCTCTGAAACCAAATCAGCTTTTCTCTCAGGCTGAAGACACCATGCTCAATGTCAGAGCAGTGACAGCTTGCTCAATACATTTAAATCAAACTTTGACTCATAAGACGAAGATATATAAAAATAAATTAATTTAATTTTAGTAACCATACTTTTTTATCTGACTAAGTTGGCAAACAAGCATACGTTCAACCTAATGGTAAGCAGTTATCGTAGCCTACGGGCCTGCAACACCATAAATTTGAAGGTGTCACTCACGCGATGGCAACCTTGAGATATTTGTACTTAAATCTCCTTTACCCAGTAATTTCACTAGCTAAAAGGTCCTTGAAACCGAAATATTATGGTAGAGTATCTGACACTGCAGTGGTGGTGGGCCTTTGGCAATTGAAGGCCTACGACCTCAATATAAATAAAATGATAACTTTTGTATTATTAATATCAAGAATGAAGTCAAATGATAATTCGAAAAATAAAAATGCAAAAAGTTAATCCATCGAGGACTGTCGAAAACGTTTAACAATCGAAGTTTGACTGGAACACACGTTTCATGACTTTTTATTTGTATATTAATACCAGTTTACACTAATAAGTCATCGGCATCCGCAATGGGGACAGTTATGAGAAAAATCACTGTGCGTCCGTGTTTTTTCTGGTTAATACGTTTAATTAACGATAAGTTTATAAATCATTAATTAGCTGACTCATGTAGGAAAATTACACTTTAATGAGCGAAAAAATGGCCTTATTACTCACACGAATCATCTTGTGATATATAAAAAAACCGACTCTAAAGAAATTAAGAAGAAAAAATTAAATGTTTTCTACAACAGAAGTCGGTGCTAAATAAAACATTGCCACTTTAATCCTTACTATGCTTATAAAATCGATTATTAACTATGTGAGTTATGTAATTTATTTATTTTTATGAAGATGCTTAACAAAGAATCTCAGCATTCAAAGAGCTTATTTTTCTTATAAATATTTGAAAATACGACGTTCATTCTCATTAGCCAATGCGGTGAACTAGAAATAATAACTTGCTTTTTCTAACAGTGGATATAAGCTTAATGGTCGGACTATTGAATATTATTATATTATAATAAATAATTTATATAAATTGTTTATGAATAAAGACTAGTGCACACAGGTGTACAGTCTTAACGGGACTTAATACATTAACAACCTTCGACATTTTTAAATTGAGGTTGTCTTTAATGTTATCATTATTGACAACTAAATTTTCGATTATTGACATGATTTATATTTAGTTGCCACTATCTCGTAATATAATTTATATAATAGAAATATATTTATTTATCATTATAGTAGTCGTTTTTCTAATAATTTATTGTTATACAGTGACATAGATTGAGGATCAGTGACGATGTCTGTGAACATAAGATGTTTAATAATGAACTGTAAAATTAGGCGTCATATTGACTCTGTAAAAAGAGAACGATTTATAAAGTTCCTTGCTTCTCTTTTTAGCAACGAGTTCGAGTGGTTTACGATAAGACAGACAAGGACTTTCATTTGCTCTATTTTTATCAAATTTTAATTGTAATTATGTCCCATGACTAGCGTGATCTTTTCTTATATGTCAATTTTTTCTGATTGTATATTGCTATTGGCCCTACCAGCCTTGATAGTGTCACCGGGCGGGATTATATGTCTATGATTCTTCAAGTTTCGTAAAAGGTAGAATTTTGACGTTTGTGTGCACACGATCCTGTTGTATTTATCCCTGTCATATCCGCAATGTCATATTATATACGTCATTGTTAATTCTAATTAAAACGGATGTAACTGTATTATTTCTGATTTATTTTATTACAAAACCGACAGTGGGTGGAGGCTTATTGTACCAATAAAATAAATTGCCAATCGTATCACACCTGATTCTATTATAAATGATCTAATATATTTTCTACTATATGTCAAATGAAAGAAATCGTTTAATAAATCAAACATCTAATTTTATATTGCCGTATGTTATAAATTTAAATCTATCAATTGCAAGGTTACATATTCAAATTAGTTTAAATGTTATTGAATTATAAATCGTATAACCTAAGAATATGATATATTTTTTATTTTATAAAATTATATTTTTTTTTATTCTCGCCAGGTATTACAAATCAGTGCAGCCACGAATCAATTTCCTGGCGTTTTGTTATAAAAATTCCTCGAGTGCTATTCGCATGATTTAATATGAAAAAGCTTAACTTAATGAAGCTCTTAACGATGAAATGCACAAAGGGAAGATTTATTTCCCAAGTAATGACAGCTGGTTAAATGGAAAAAATGCATCGGATTTAATTACTGCGAGTTTCGTGCATGTCACGAATGACATATGAAATAATTGAAGCAACTTAATTCATACCCGCTAAAAACGATCCAGAAACGTATGTTTTAGTAAGCTTTAATTTGGATCATATTTGAGTTATGGATTCTATTCATACTTGTTATAAATAAGATGTCAAGTATTCAGCGTAATTTATCACAAAATTTATTTAGGACCACCACGGAGACATACCTCAAGTCTTCTTTCTGGCATTAATCCCAGGATTTGCTTATTGCTCTTATGCAGATTTAATCGATTGCCTTCTGACCTCCGCAACCCTAAGGACGAACCAGTAACTCATTGGATAAGAACAAATTAACTCAAAAGAGTTAACGATTACTATTAGATGTTTTGATACCAACCGAGACGGAGGCACGGTCGGAAGAACCATCGGGGCAAACGCCCAGAACGAGGCCGTATTAATAAGATCAATACAGATACCCACCCCGGGCGGCAATCGAACCTGCGACCGTCGAGACTAACGACAGGCTCGCTGCCAACACGCTACAAACGTTCTCTAGAAACATACCTTAAGTAACAAAAAGTAATCGAGTAATTGATAATCTCCTTATAAAAAAGTTTACATAATTAACTATATAATAATAGGTATTAACGAAATTTGAAAATTAAAAAGTAAAAAAATCATTTCCTAAGTTTCTTTTTGCTAGTGCTATTTTTTATGTTGACCTGCGATGATTGCAATTTTTTATGTGTTATTATTTGACAACGTTGTGGCGGACCGGTAGCAACCCTGTGGGTTGGATTCCCGATCGGAGCAAAGGTTTGCATACACCATACAAACATATTTTCCGCTCTAGGTTTGTCTATCCTTGTCATTGTGTTTTCCGAACCTCCGACACAGGATAGATAAAACTATCCTAATGGGAGATGTTGAGTGTGTACTGTATAGTTTAGCGTTTTTATATTTATTTATGTGCACATAATTATACTTAGAATTAACTAACATTAATTAAAATATATTTTAATAATAATTCATTAATATAGGCTATCTAACAGTGAAGGTTGTAATTTTTTGTTGGACACAATACAACTCAATTAGCGTGTCCATTTTATGTTCTATTTTTATCTAATTGAATAACAACTATTTTTTTAAGATATACCAGATATATGCTAGCTGTAATAACATGTTTACAAATTTTAGTTGCAACAAAGACAACATTCCTTACCGCTTAGCTACACAATAATATTAATTTTCTTTATAATTGTCAATGTTATCATAAAACGAGGCGTTTATTTATATAAATTTTTAGAAAAAAATTCGGTTTCAAATTATTCTATTTTAGTAATTAGATTTTAAATGATCTAGGCTTCCAATTTCAATTTTGTAGCGATTTCACATAAACTTTGTAATGATGACAGATTCTATAAATACCTATATTATATAATTATTACTTCTAAAATTATGGAAACTATTTATCAGCGACCACTGCTATCGCATTGTTGTCTTGTACATGTGCCTAAAGGCCCCAATTAGGATAGCTATATCCTGTGTTGGGGGCCCGGAAATATACACAATGACAAGGACAAAAACACCCAGACCGTAAAACGTGCCTGTATGGTCAATACAAACATCTGCTCCGGCGGGAATCGAACCCGCGACCTAAAACGTCGTTTAAGGCATGTTCGCTACCGCTCCACCACATCATCGTATATTTAAAGTTATTATTCGTTTTTTATGAGTCCAATTATTTATAACATCGTAGACACACTTAGCTAACGTACAATGGCTTAGATTCTCCCGGACAATGTGTTTAATAAGCTCGACTATATGACACTTGTAAGGGGCGTCTAATAGGACACATTCCTCGAAGGAATATGCGATTGTGCCGGACGGCGGCGCCTTCCAAGGAACACACAATACGGTAAGTTGGATACTTAGGATGAGTCCACGATGAGTTATTACAATCATTTAATATAATACAACTATACTTGTTATTGTATAAAATCATCATAATTAATACAAATTATAAAACTTAACGAGTCTCCATGTAATATGTGGTATTTACCTACGAATCACTTCATCTTAAGTCATAATTATGCTATCTGGAGCTTACCTTTAAGTTTTAGTAACAATTATATTTCAATCCAATTCAATTTTGACAGTTAAACTGGACGCAAATAAGCAATACCGTGTCAACCCATAACATTGAAAAAACTGAGTTATATATGCAGAAGTGTTGGTAAATGGCTGAAGAACATTTTTCTTTAATATTTGTAGGGTTTTAAGCTTTAAATCTTCTAAAAAAGCCATTTTTAAATCATGCAATTTATGTATTATTTTAAACGTTTAGGGTTATATTATATACGAAATAAGCAGTTTGTATACTTATTTTTTGTGAATATAAGTATAAAATAATTACATGAATTTGAAATTGTAAAAAACTTGACCAAAACATTAAAAAATCATATAAAGCAAGTTGATCAAAATCTTCAAATGCGTTTTTCTCGAAATTACATTCGTGTGGGTTGACATGGTATTGCTTATTTGCGTCCATATGATATAATGAAATGTAAATTACTGTAGTAGCGTTGCATGTGTAAATGGCTTTAGCACGAGTGGGCAGCATCGCCAGTGCCGCACCGTGTCACGACAGTGTCGCGAAATCCCGCAGCGAAGCTTTATTTGGTTCTTTCAAATGTTCTAGCTTGTCTCAACTATTGTTTTGATACTTTAACTCACTTTTATCTCATAGACTGGCATAATTGAAAATATATTTTTTAAGAATATTAACAATGCTGTTTGAAGGCATTACTAATATTCCTATTTCCCGTCTGAATAAGCTCGAAGCTTGCGCTAAGAGTGAGTACGACAATAACCCAAGAGGGTCAAGCTCAAACCTCGCGTTAACGGAGCGAATCCCTTCTACCGTTGAGCTATTGAGGTTTCAACATTAAACGTTTTGTGAGAAACTAAAGTTTTTTTATTTTTTTCCAAATATGTAATACTAGCATTTGCTCGCGACATTGTCTCCTGTATCCTTAAAATTGCCTCCAGAAAGAAATTAATCACGTGTAAGTACATAATGTTCCAGAAGACATATTTAAAACGAATTTTTTATTATTCCACAGGAACCTCTTATTTTTCGGGGATAAATTTATACTTTGTGTTATAAATATCTGTATACAGATAATAAACTATTTGTGTAATAAATTTCATCCAATTCCGTTCAGCAACTTTTGCTTGAGTAACAAACATCTACCATACAAACTTTCACATTTATCACATTATAGTAGAATACACATTATAGTAGTAGGCACTCTCTGTAGTTTATACCGCCTAATAAATATTAACAAATGAGTCGTCGATAGTTGTTTTTGTTAAATTTAAGTCCGTGCTTATCCATACAAAAGTAGACAAAAATATTTACGTATTTCTAATTATATCTTCTACACACAGTATGCAATTGCTATCTATTAAGCTATTAATTACAATATAAATAAATAATTTAGCGACAGTAATAAAACTGAAATATATAATCTATATATTGTAATTACGTTGATAGACAATCGTATCCGCTCAAGGCTTCAATTTCACAATACCGAATTCATTTGATATTTGCAATAGAACCTACAACATAAAGATGTCACAAAGGGACACATAAATTATACTATACCTACGTACCTAGAGGTTAGCCATTAGCCACGATCTGTCACGGCACTCAATCGCCCACTTGGTACACAATTATACAGTAAGCAACCGTTTTCATACAATACCAAACATTGTAGCGACTAAAATAAACTATAACAAAATAATTAAATTGTCATAGATGAGTTTTTGAAGTGAAACTTCTTTTTTGACAAAGATGAAAGGTAAAAAAGTGTAACGAAAATCTCATCCCAATTTGACAGGTTTACTCGATTTTACAAGGAGTGATTCGCAACGCTAAGGGCGAACCAGTAATAATTGCATAAAACAAATAACCTATTAAGAGCTAACGATTATTAAAAGATGTTATGATAACCGGGACCGACAGGTTAACGTGCTCTCCGAGGCATAAAATAGTTTCTACTTCTACTAAAAAAAGGTTACTAGTCTTTACACAGCGATTACCATCTGACCTCCGTAACCCTTTAAGGCCGAACCAGTAACTCATTGGATAAGAATCAAGTTTATCTAAGAGTTAACGATTATAAGATATTATAACAATTGGAACCGACAACTTAACGCGATGCCCAAGGTACTGTGAAGAAAAGATTATATAAGGTATATAGAAATTAAGATAGGTATAAATATTTGGTAACAATCGAAAAAATTATAAAATTATTATCGTAGAAAATGAAATACCTTGGCAAAGACTTTCTGCTTGTCTGAACAAAGCCGCCCCACACTGGACATTAAAAGACACGCAGCTTTACGGCAGCAAATAGATTCAGTCATCGTCACGGAAAAAGTGAGTCGTGAAAAGGGTGGCGACCCTCAGAAATGAGGAAGTCAACATAAGTATGAATCTTAAACTTTTTTCCAAGATATTAATAGGCAGACAGAAAATATTAAATACTAAACGTAAAAAAAAATATTTATAAATTTAATAAATATGAGTTTGTATTTTATATTTTAATTACTGTTTTACGAAAAAAAAAATTAACGGACTTTACTTGCGTTAACTTTTCATTCGAGAGATATTTTAAAAATTACCATTTCAAAATTACGTTATTCCACATTCTATGGAATGAGTTCTTTCGAAGATACCACTACATCTAATAATTAAGAAACAAAAATATGGTTGATAATTTAAAAAAGAAATGTTATGAAATTTAATCCAAGCGAGGCTTGTCGCTAGTTACTGATAATAATTGAAAGGGTATTGGGTTACAGTTAAATAATAAAAGAACAAATTCAACAATAGACGAGTTTATTGATTGTGTGACAATATTCTTATAATTACTAGTGCCACGAAGTGATATGATAACGATAAAAACATCTATTTCAATTGTATTGCATTGATATCAATTATATTACAAGTCTATTTGCAACATTAAACTTTCAAACATACTGCTTTGTTTGGAAACGTGTATAGTTTAAATATCTGTGATTTGAAAACATAGTAATTTTTATTGAAGAAGAATGTTCGATATGTTTGAAAACATGAACATTATTATGTTAATCTTATTCTTAAATATTGGACTTAATTAGGAATTTAATGTTAATATAATTTTATTAGAAGAATTTATTACAATAGCTAAATCAGCTTCGTATCTAAACACGTGATATGCCCATAGTGTTTTAATTTATGATATTTACAATAACATATTTTTAATATAATATTAATATTTTAAACGCATTTGATTTGAAGTTATAATTTAACAATTTAAAAGCGCCAATTTTTATATTAATTTATAAACCGATATCATATTTTTATCAATTTTCCGAATAGCTTAGAACCATTTGCTTTGGTAGATTTTTGACTAACAAGAGACCGACCGAGGATCTACTTTAAAATGAAATTTTCGCCAATTCCAAAAATATAACAAAAATTTACAATTCACCTTAAATTTTAAAATTTTCACAATTACGTCACTACTTCTAACTACTTTATTTTTTACAATTTTCCTAACTACGTACAAGAATTCGCTAAAGCGAAAGTCCACTTTAACAATTACATCTAGGAACGCCTCGTATCGTTAACCTAAGTTTTGACATCACTAGTAACTTTTAAAAAAATTAAACCCTCATCACGTAGTAGTCTGACGATTGATGCACTGAGTTACATATAAGATTTATCATTATCATTTATTTAATACCAAGAACAGTAAGCCTACTTAATTAAATACTATTGCTACATGAGACGACACTTACGTACACACTCGACAGTCATTCATTGATGCCGGATAAAGTTGAATCTGTATCATTCAGTTGAAAGGCTGAGGCCACAGGTGAGGCGGCGGCAGCGAGAAAGGCCCGGGCTATGTGGAGATCGCAAGCGCGGAGGCGCGGTGCGGGTGCGTGGGGTGCGCGGGGTGAGCGGGGTGCGAAGAGTGCGGGGACGTCGCGGAGGGAGATCCCGACCCGGGCGAACAAGTCACCTTCTCCATAAAAGATCGAATGTCATCAAAACGAGCCTCTTGCTCGGTGTCAACAGAACTCGGAGAGTCACCACCATCAGCCTCGTGCTTTTTCAGATGGCGGTCAAGGTTCGTTTGCTGTCCGAAACACCTGTCACATCTGTCACACCTGAACGGCCTCTCTTTGTTATGTATGTTCCTCACGTGCCTCTGCAGGTTGGACGATATCGAAAATGAACGCTCGCAGTATTTACATTTGTAAGGCTGCTCGCCAGTATGCGTGCGAAGATGTCGTGTAAGATTAGCGCTTCTCGGAAACACCTTCCCACAAAACGTGCACGAATAACGATCACGAAGTTTGCCCGATCCAACGCTTTGCTGTCCGAACTTTGCGTAAGCGCTCGGTTGCCTATCGGGACCATCAGTACCGAGGACTGGGGATAAAAAATTAAAAGGGCTCGGTACGTATGGAGAATGAGAGGAATTCAAAATGAAATCCGTTGCGGAATGAAACTGTGGAAAGCGTGGCCGATAAGTGGTATCCATGAGACTGTTGTTGTGTTGTGGATGAACTGGCATAGGAAAAGCTAATGGAGGTGAAACGAGTGGCTTTGGAGAGTCCTCTATTTCTACCGCCTCAACGTCGACGTTTGTAGTCTCGTTTTCGGGGGTTTTGTTCTCTCTTTCGATGGGGCTCTCAGAAGGTGAATACGATTTAATCGAAGAGTTGCGAAAGGAATGATCATCATTATCCATATCGGAATCTTTATCGCTTTGCTTCCGCGAAATTGATAAGTCGAGAGGCTGATCATTCTGTTCCTTTCTGGAATCTTCTTCGATGTCTGAATATCTTGATTTATTTGCAGCATCTTCACCCGCACTCTTCGTCAAATCTCTGGGCATTGCTGGTGAAGCTAATTTATTTGACTCATTAGTACATTGTTTTACTGATAAGTTAAATGGAGAATTGTGTCTCATTTCCTCTCTTGAGAAATTAAACGGCCCAATAGATGTCGACATAGGCATAACAGGCGATGGACGTTGCTTAGAAGAGGCTTCTTCCGCTGACGGCGGTGATTGTTTTACATAAATATCTTGTTTCGGTGTAACTCTATTCATGTCACTATCCCTTTTATTAGTGTCAACATCAATATCTTTGTTCTTCTTCATATCATCTAGAGACGTTGAGCTATCCATGCTTTTAACTGACATACGTCCTTCTTGTTTAACAACTAAATTGGAGTTAAATGCAATATCGCGTTCCATCGCTAATCTCGCTCCTTGTACGTTGAAAAGGAGAGGGCTTAAAAACTCTGGTGGACATGCGGCAGCGGCTGCAGAAAACAGTGCCGGATAGTGGGCGAATGTATTATATGGTAAGGGTAGAGCTGGTCCCCTATACATAGGGAATGGATTTGTGTTATTTGGAGTACTCATGACGTTTGATAGGGGAGGTATCTGAGGCAATCCTTGGGGTAGCTGTCCACGTAGATTCACGTTAGCTGCAGATGCAGTGTCGCAAAACCTCTTATGCTTAGTTGCAGACGCATAAGAAGGAAATGATTGGCCACATTTTCCACACTCGACAACAGCTCGACACGCCACATGCATTCGCTTGTGACGACACAAATTCGAAAACTGTGTGTAAGCCTGGAAATAAAAATATAACTATATTAAGCAATCCGAGATCTTCTAAGAAATTTTTCGACAAGAAAAGATACTACTTACTTTGTAGCAGACCTTGCACTGGAAAGGCTTGACGCTGGAGTGGATGTGCGTGTGCTGCTTGAGGCCGGATGAGGTGGCGAAGGTCTTCCCGCACTCGGGGCACGCGTGGCTGCGCGCGCCGACGTGCTGCGCGCGGATGTGGCGCTGGAGGTTGGAAGGATCGGTAAATACCTGAAATAACATCAGGTTTCGAAAAACGTGGTAAATTTTTTTCGAAAAATGTTATATTAAAATGAGTCCAGTTTTCAAATCTGAATTTAAAATGTTTATATGAAGAGAAATTACTTTTTGGACATAATTTTTTTGATTTTACTCATATTTATCAATTTTCATTTTATCTATTGTTATAACTATTTTAAAATTTTTACTCGAAACATCATGAAATATTCCATTATGAAGCTCATTCATACCTTCGGGCAGTTTTCACAAGGGTACTTTCTTATATCTGTGTGGGTGAGGGCCCGATGTCTTAGAAGAAGAGCTCGAGAGCTGTAAGCTCGATTACAAAGCTCACAGTGGAAGGCTGAAGCTGGTTGAGCATGCGCTTGAATAAGATGGCGGTCTAGTCTGAAATAAGAAAAAAACCTATTATTATTACGGTAAAATAGACAAATCCGGAGTAATTAAATTATAATCTTAAATCAAATTCTCTTGTCGCGGTGTTTATTATCAAACTCCTCCGAAACGGCTTGACCGATTTTTACGAAATTTTGTGTGCATATCGGGTAGTCTACGAATCGGTCAACATCTATTTTTCATACCCCTAAATTTTAAGGGTGGTGCACCCCAATTTTTTTTATTTTGTTAACAAAATTTTTACAGCAAAAAGTGGCATTAGGAATACATACAACCCAAAATTTTCACCCTTCTACCATCAACCCCTATTTTTCAATAGGGATATTAGTAATTCAATCATTTTCACCGGTGTCACTTTTGTTCATAATTAGAATCAGTTACAGGGCGCTACTATCGGGTCCCAGATTTTTTCGAGCAGGACTACGTCTGCCGGGCCCGCTAGTATTATTATACAGAGCGTAAGATAATTATATAATGATATATGTTCATGGCCTCATTTGCTATCGTCCAAGATATAATGGCTTTATATTTCCTAGTTAAGATACGATTTTCTTGCAAAGACATTGTAAATGAAGCAAAACTATTCAATGATTATGCAAAACTACATCAGATTCCGTCAATATCCATAATAGAAAGTGAAAAGATAAGCTTAACGAACTGGTATCTGTAGAATTGCATTAAGCGACGACTCGGATGCAAGTTGCAGGGAAACAGAATAATATCTATATCTAGACCCAGGATCGCCTACGCAGACAATTTACAACAATCCGACTCATGCATAACTCAAACATGTTATTGTTCCACACGTTGACTGATCTAATTCATCTTTCATATAAAACTTACAAGTAAATATGTAAGAACAAAATCATTTATGAAATTACCAAATACTATCAAATTGAATCACATTTTTACGTTCAACAATATCAAACGCCTTCACAAAATCTATTCCGACATTCGACAGTAACGGATCATTTGCAAGAACGATTTTAGTATGACCGTAACTGGTTCACCGCACGCAACCCTTACCGCCTCTGGCTACTTGAAACGTTACACCTGTTACGTGTTACATAAGATACATTTTAATCGACCGTATTACATTGCTGGTTAGATAGTAGAGACTTATTAAATATATTAGAGAAAGGCCGATCGTAGTCGCATGTTAGTTAGTCTCGTACTTGTCAATGTGATAAGACGGAACGTTTTCACTCTCCGCGGCCGACCGCCCGCCGTATCTTTTAATTAATCTCAGAAATAAAATCTAACGTCAGTAATGGTTCTATCGCTTACATGTAACTCGTCGATTGCGTAGTTAGTCCTATACTAAGTAATCGAAATAGCAAATAGTAGGACAAGTTTGTTGATAACGATATTTATTTGTTAATATTTTTATCCGATTAAATTATTAGGCTGTTTAAAAATAGGACAATTTATTTTTAGTAAGACATAAGTAGCTGCAGGTGTAGCATTTTATTAAGACCGTTGTACCGTTGTGGCGTGTTGGTAGCGAACCTGGCGTAAGTTTTGACGGTCGCGGATTCGATATCTTATAAATGTCTGTTTTGGTCTGTGCGTTTGTACTTGTAGGTGTCGCCACTGTGCCTCGGAGAGCACGTTAAACTGTCGGTCCCGGTTGTTATTATCTGATTACAATCGTTTACTCTTGATAGGTGAGTTGCTTACCCAATGAGTTACTGGTTCGCCTTTGGGTTGCGGAGGTCAGATAGGAGGTGTAAAAACTAGTAACTTGTGAAATCCGGTTAACAGTAATAAACAGGGATTAATGCTAGAAAGCATTTAGAGTTCCATTTTAATTATTCAGAGTTTTTGTAGACCTTGAGAAGTGCACTTAATACCTCAACAATAAAAAGAACACACGAATCAAGAACTTCCTCAATGAAATCGTTTTAAAACTTATATAAGATGAGAAATAAAATAAACAAAGAAACTAAACATCTCACTTAGTGGCTTATCATATTGACGAATATGAAATGTAACGCTATAGCCTGAGGGCACTTATATCTAAGCGGGCGATCTTCAGCAGATGTTAGAGCTCACGAACAAGCGTTCAAACAGATACTGATTGTGTTTTTATAATAGCACCATTGCATTGCATAAGTTATCAATGAAGTTTGCTTGTTTAATTATTTGAGAATTAGAAACTCTTTTTGTTATTATATGCAAGTAACTTTTACGAGGCATCAAAAGCTACAATTAGAAATTTTTCGACTTTCTTGAATCCTTTATTAATTTTTCTACACTACAATATTCCAAGATACTCAAATTATTAACTGTAATTTTAACTATTCTACTGATAAACGCAAAATAGCTAGCAGTTCTGGAGGAAACTATTATAGCTATGAACGTTCCGAACTAACGAGCCAAAATATAAATAAGCAGTAGAGCCATGATCTTCCCAGCACGGATGGGCAGGGTCGAGCCGGGAAATCTTACCCTCTAGTAGTAGTAGTAGATACTTTTGCGTTTCGTGCGATTAGTGAGAGCGCCGGAGGCCTAATCTCCCACTCCCTCTGTTCCCCTTCTCATTCCTTCCCTCCTATCCCTTGACTTGGCAATGTGATACTTCATGTATCGCAAATGTTCATAGGTTCTGGTGATTGCTTACCATCAGGCGGACCGTATGCTTGTTTGCCAACCGTCATGAATTTTTTTTTTTTTACTGTAATATTTTTTTTGGAAAATATTTTATGTGAAACAAGTTTTCGTATTGAATATATCAAGTAACCATGTTCCAATGTAAATTAGGGCTAGAACATACAAGAGAATAGTCATTATAAGATGCTGATCACAGAATCGATCTACGTGTTCTCAGATTGATAACATCCAATGAACAACTTTCATTCGGAGCCGATCCATTTAACTCCACCCACATACGCCACTGAGACAAGATGCGGTGTTAAAATGTTGCTAATTATATAAATATTTATAACTATTAAACCTTGAGTTATGGGTATTTTCAACCTATTACAAATCATTTTTGTTGCGGCTTAACTGCTTGCTTTACATATACGTATTTAAAATATTAATTTATTTTTGGTTACACGTTGTTTTAAGACTTCCTTTATCATACATGAAAACTATAATAAAATAATTGTAACTAGCATATGCCCGCGACTTCGTCCACGGTGACCATTTTAATGTCTTCAGGAAGATATGAATTATTTGTAAGTAAATTATGTTCCATAAAACACATCTATACCGAATTTCAATTAAATACGTCACACAAGAACCGAACATTTTTCTGGAAAAGCATTCGATGTGTTAGTCCCGATAAAAAATATCTGTTTACGAAATTTCAACCAAATCTATTCAATCGTCTTCGAATGATTGTGCAACAAGCATCCCAATATACATAAATATAAACTTTAATATTTATAATTGTGTAATTAGTAGGATGTATTGAAATATTTTACAAAAATTCTAACGGTCACGATTTTATTTTAATTATCTTTTCAAATTAGTTACATTTTAGTGTCCCAGTAGTCTAATAACGTACTACCGATGGCCGAGTTTACATTTTAATAATCTATTGCTGACTATTAACGCTGGTAATAACAATCGATTCCGATTTCATAAAGCAAACAATTCAAAACGACCTTCACTTACAACTTGACAACTAATTATGACTATTTATATTACAGAACAATGATAAATTATTACTAAATCGCTATTCACAAAAAAAAAAACTAGAACGCTGCTATACGTAAATCTATTATAAATGTTGAATAATTTTTTAGGTCTCAATTCGATCTTACTTATTGATCTAATAGTTTTGGAAAAAATCGTCACGTAACGAAATATCGTATACTGTGTATGTGTGCGTGCGTGTAACAAGCCTTATTATGTAAGTATCGTATAAACGTTCAGAGGCATTTAATAAAATCTGTTAACTTGAAATTTCAAACAGACACTTCAATTTTATTTATTTGTATAACTATAGAGTATAGATTTAATAAATATTATTAATTTGGTTTCAAATATACATTAAGATTTGGGTTTCGATGTAACACTAAAATCAATGTTATAATTATTTCCAACTCATCGATTGCTTGATGTCCTACAAATATTTCCAACAATTGAATAGTGATGTCGCGATAAGAGGATACGTTAAAACGGATGCATGTCGATAATCAAGATCCTTTGCATTATTTACGAGTCCGGACACCGCTTCGATAGAATATGATGGCACACGCTATAATAGTCTACCATCGCTCGTTATCGGCAGCTATGTATTTCGTTTTTACCTCGATTATGAAATGTATTATTACCAGAAGAGTTATATATGTCTATAATGGTTCAGAGGTTCCTTTTTCTAGTTGTTTTGATGGCTTCGATTGTTTTTACGAAAGCTGTAATACATTTTCATAGTTTTTCCGTAAATTCAAAATAAAATAGCTGTTGTTTGAGACACCGTATAACGTGTAACTTAAGAAGTTTATCAAAAGTAATAATCATAATTACAATGTTTATTCAATAACGCAAGAATATAAAAATTCAAAGAAAATTCAATATTTTGGATTCACGGACAATATATGCAATGTTCCATTTTTAAAAAGTACAGAATTGCCCCCTGTCTCTTTTTATCTCTCTCTCTCTGTCTCTCTGATTGAGGTTATAATAGCATGTATAAAGTAAAGTTTAATAGTAACCAAAAGTAAAATAGATAGAGATCGTTTGAAGTGAATAACGAGATTTAAAAAGCAAATGAATGTTGCGACGTCGCGTGCCGGCAACAAGTTATCGACGCACATGTCTTATCGAACGAGCACATCTCTAGTTGGAAATAAATCTCGAATGTACTTCGGATGACCAAATAGCATTGCGGGTTAATGGTTCTGAAGACGTTTGAAATTGATTGACTTCTCCTTACGGAATCTTGACTGATTGGTATAGATAAGAATGAAAGGAGACTGAGTTATTTATATCCATTCTTCTATAATATCTAATATTCAGTAGAAACTAAGTATATTCACGGCTCCAGCTTAGCAAGCAAGTAAACTTAACAAGCTTCTGTCTAAGACACCAGTGGTATAATGTACGCAGTTTTAATGCCAATTCGAATTAGGTTTTTTTAATTTGAAAAGTAGGGCAAATGACTGAACTCCATCTGGTGGTAAGTGACAGTAAAGTTCCAACGAGAACGCGGGTAATATAGTTGCAGAAGGCAACCGCGTTAGCCACCCCCGCCGTGCCTACCCGCAAGATGCCTCTTCAGGCCTCATTTGGAGCTATAATCTGAGCTAGATTATAGCAAGGAACACGTGTGCCGGAAGTAATATAAAAATATTGCATACATTAATTGTGTTTGTTTTTTCGGGTTGTATTGTTGTACTAATGATTTTTATGTTTCATTGAGAAAATGCCTTGCTAAAAAAATATCCTTACTAAAATCATTCATTTCATCAGCTACTAGTATGGTACTTACGCATCAATATTCGGGAAAGGAGCATCGCAAAATGAACATCGGGGTTCAGTGTCTTCTCGTTCCTCGTCTTCAGTGAGAGGTTGCGAACTAGAAGAGTTTACACTTGAGCCTTCGCGACCTGCAAAACAAAAAGGGCTTTATAAATAAACAGTAGCTTCTGTCCATGGTTTTACCTTATTCATTATCGTTATAATAGCGAATAATACCTTATTATTTGGCTTAGGCATTTAAAGAATGTAAATCGTCAAAAACACATATAACATCCATGCCGATTTTTAGAGTCTATAACCTTCAAATAAATGTCTATAGATAGAATCCTTTTCAGCGGTTTCCCAATATTCTACACGTCACAAATTTATTGTCTTATAATAGTTCTTTTTATTAAACAAACTAGACCGCCCGGTGACGCTGTCAAGGTCAGTAGGGCCAACAGCAATAAAAAAAAAAAAAAACTAGATTTAATTTCTTAAATATTACATTAAGTTGTTTGTACAGAGAAATTCTAATTTACAAGTACTATTTATATGTATATACTTTAAACTCATTAAACATATAATAATATTATTAAAGTGTAAAGTAAAACGTTTTATGTATATAATAATACAACACACTTTTATGTATATAATAATACACGATAGTAAAATCTTTCATCTAGGCTTTATCATGATCAATACAAGTCCTATACGAATGTATTATGAGCCATGTAAATCAGACTTGTGCCAAGACGGTAGCAATTAATTGGAGGACTTTCATAACAGGACGCATAAACATCGCTGACAGCCGCTGCAGCATCCTGACATGGATTAATTTGTTTTATTGGGTGTTCTATTTAGAAAGTGCTGTAACTGCTTCGAAGTCAATATCGATAATTTATTATGGACCAGTTAATTATACGTAGTTGAGGAATTTTCTAACATCTCATAATTCTGTATGCAATGCAATTAACAAAATAGTATATTGTATCTAAGAAACAAAATAACCCCTTCACTGTCCAGTCCAGACCGTAGCTACAATAGTTAAACAATTGAAATGTCCGTATACGGTTTATGAGACGAGGAACGTATTATTTTCAAACAATTTATTACCAAATTACCAAATCTAACCAGCTAAGTTGAACAGACACAATCTGGGATACCCTAACCACAGTTTGAGGAAATCTATAATTTATATCCTAAATCATAGATCTGATACTGACATAATTTAAGTTACTAAAAATTACTCATTACAAAACATATCAAATTGACGATTGATGCCAATACAAGAAATCATATGTGCATGATATAAATTCTATATCTGATAAATGAAAAACTAAATTATCAAAATTTTCGTTACAACCATTGCAATGAGAACAAAGACATCATCCCAACAACGTCAAAGAGTACATGATTTGAAGATCACGAGCAGGCGTCGGAAGTATGATATATTTTACATTGACACATGCAGAATTAATTCGAGTCACGACAAGTGAAACCACGCCTCGA
Organism: Hestina assimilis; assembly: GCA_023373885.1. Classification (NCBI taxonomy): domain Eukaryota; kingdom Metazoa; phylum Arthropoda; class Insecta; order Lepidoptera; family Nymphalidae; genus Hestina; species Hestina assimilis. Next base: position 10,548,547 of record CM041754.1, read on the forward strand.
GCATTGTCTAACGAGCCAGCATCCGTGATAAGCCCGCAAGGATAGTGATATCATCGGTATAATATGAAGTAGGAACGAAATAGATACAATAAATCATAAAATATAGATCTAGTTTAAACCTACAATATTCCATACAAATAACTTCCTATGACTTTGCCTGAGTAAATATTTAAAAAAGCAAAAAAATATACATTTATAACAATAGCATTAATAGACTCACCTATTAAAACTTCTTAGTTCTTATTAATAATGGATGAACTAATTTTTTTATTTTGATACCGCGTTGTCACTTTGATGTTACCAAAGAAGGTGAGAGGTCAACCAGACTGTATATGATGTCAATACGACACTGAGGTGCTAGTACAAATTATCAAGGGCCACCCACCCCCACCCAACCTGACAACGAGGGTAAATATGCTCACTTGACCCGGCATTTGCATTGAAAATCATCGATGCGTGACTTATAAACATTATGTGGTAATTTTAATTTGTTTATACATAACTCGATCTTAATTAATAAATCTCAGTGGAATAAAAAAATAACGCGTTGTGTCTATTCCAAAGCTAATTGCTATATATTTACTTTTAAGCTTAAATAGATCAACGGTCCAAGAATCAGCATTTGACTCAAGAGTTGCAAGTACCGTTATATCCCAAAACAAAAGCCTGTATGGTCAAAACAAAAACTACTCCAGAATATTCTTCCTATAAAACAAAGCTATCTTTTAAAAATTATAATTATTAATATCTAAATACCAAATCATATTCCAAGTAGAGCCATTATAAGTTTAATACTTATAATGGCTTGAAAATTGGCTTTCTCAAATTCATATACATACGATTCTGCTTAGAATTCAATCAGGCCCCCTGCCAAGGCCAGTATGGCCAACAGTAAGACATTCAAAATTGTATATATTTTACAAATTGTATATCTTTTGTACTTAAGTCTTTAATACTATTTTTTATTACAAAAGTTAGCTATTTTAATCTTATCTCGATTTACGATTACCATAAATATTTTATAATAATTGCAAAATTATATTGATGCATTACTATTTATTTGTTGTAATTGTACAAGTGCTAATTTATAGGCTAATAAAGAAGCCGTAAAAATATACATAAACGTTCCAAATCTTAACGTCCGTCTGTATTAATGACAAATAATATTACATAATATATCAGTATCACGAAAGTTTCCAATAGAGACGATGTTAACGCCAATGCTTTCAGCGACGTAAGCAAAACCAGGATTCAGAGTCTGTATTGCGTACCTACAAACTTGTCTCATATTAACGCACAGGGAAGCAATAGATATTCGTTATCTCCGGCAATAAAACCGATTATTAATCATAGCACATACCTTTATTTAACGCATTATGAATACCGATCATACCAACAGTCAATTGACGATGGAATCAGGAAAGGATACGATGGATTGACCACGAATACGATAAATAGTTTTTGTTTTATAAATATATTGAATTAATTAATTAAATTCATAAAATGTTAATCGTTAACGATTTGATACAAATATTTTAAACGAATGGAAAAATTTTCATACAAAACAACGCGACATTCGTTAAGAGTAATTACGTTGGCATTCCTTATTCCGTAACGAAATTCTTGGTTTTCGATTCGTACATTTAACCGACTTCAAAAATACTAGGTTCTCGATTAAGATTTTTTTTTTTTTTTTGTTACATGATTTTAATTGTGTCTATTACTGACATTTTTAGATTTTGATTGCAGTGATTATCGAAAAATCGGAGATAGAAAAAGACCTCCACTGACACACCTGACTGTTAAATTCAGTAAATGATTTTTCAAACAGTTCAAAAAATGATTCAAAACATATCAAAGTCCTAGAGAGAAAATTAATTGCTGAGAGATATATTATATGTTGTAATAACAAAACGCGATATATGGTCATTATTAATTACATTATTTCTACATTTTAATACCGTTAGCTTACCACTTGCGAGAACGTTAAGTTTTCCCACGGCGTTACCAAATGGCGTAGATGGCGCTAGCGGACCGTGACGGTGACTTACTGATGTTTTTGAATTAATTCTACCACCAAACGTCACACCTCACCTGTTGTCTCTTCACTTTTGTTCAGAGTTCAATTTTGATGCAATACTTTTATACATTAAAGAACTTTCACTGTGGGAAAACATTGTGACGTCTTGTAGGATGTTTAATTATTTCCTTGTCTTATTCTTGTAAAACCCTTTAATTTTTGTATTTTTGCGTTTGTATTAAGTGGAACCCATTTTTGTACTATTTATAAGTACTTTAACCAGATACTCATATAAAATAACTAGTTATGCCTGCGGCTCGCTTAATGTTTTTATGTCAGTTTAAAAATAAAATTGTTCCCTTATGTTAATCCACGTAATAAGCTATCTGCTAAAATTCTTTTCTTTTTCTTTTCTTTTGACCTAGATGGCAAAAAATGTGGTCTACGGTGGGGCAAGCTTATTAATGAAAAGCCTATGTACTCGCACCTTGAAAAGATTCAGGTTGTATGGTTTTACAACAAGAAACATCTAAACATACATTGCTCATCTACTACCAGAAGGCTATTAGAAAACATTCCTTCTAAAACCGCCTCAATCTAACGGACAAGTAATAATACGCCTTATTCGACATTTCATCATACAACATAATATAATTTCTACATTTAACCTCAAATGCACAATCAAATTACAAGCATATAAAGGCATTATAGGCCTGCAGGCGTACCCTTATCGCTCACGGCGCAGATTCTAAACGCGTCAGGTGCGTCACAGACACGCCGTTACGCCCTGCGGTACGAACGGACCTTTACCGGTACTGACCGTTGCACAGGATGCTGGTACATCGGTATTACTGAATCTATAATAACATGGTTAAAACTACTACACGGAGAATAACTACATGTTTTGGAAGCGTGAAATATTTAACTGAGTGAAGCGAAGCGATCGCTTCAAAAGTCCGACGTTTATGTGAAGATATTGTGTAATTACGAAATTGTAAAAAAATAGGTTACTTTAATAAAACAATAGTAAAAATATGGGACCTTATTCAATTTTTAAACCTAATAGTTTGTTTATAACCAATAATGATAAGAGGCGAAGGGCAGACAGGCGATGCACACAAACATTTTTTTGAGCCTTCTCTCTAGTTGTCGCAAAATGCAAGAATAAAGTATGTAAACATCATTGTGTTAAGTTTACTCTTTATTAGCGAAACTTAACTAATACTGAAATGTACCGTGAAATAATGTATAGTACCATATGGCAGTATCTAAAAATTGATAAAAAGTTTAATTTTGCGTTTCATCAAGATAGCAATGCAAACTAATCTCTTTACAAAAACACGCACAAATGCTCCCGTACCAGATTTAACCCTTCACCGGGAGCGGGAATATTAAATTGAAATATTTCTATTTTATTGTCCGTAATATTTATTTGATTGTTAAATAAATACGCGATGTGGGACGCTGAGCGATTGTAGTCGGTTTAATGGAGGGTGAAACTATTGTCGTTGGTTAATTTTTTGATTAATCATTTAGTGTGTGGGGGAATCGTTGCAATTGTGATAAAATTTCGGTTTTGCGCAAATGATGTATTTCTTATAATTATTACAACGTTTAATTCAAGCTATTGAATATAGTGGTTATGTATGATGATAAGCAATATTTATTTTTGTCCTTTATTGACTAGAAATAAAACCAATTCGTTTTTGTTTTAAAAATGCTCTAGTATCTATACTAATAATAAAATTGTAAACTTCATGGGTCTGTATTGTAGTCAGATTTTTATGAAATAAATTATTGCATGAGACTCGAAATAAGTGAATAAATGCCTGTCTAGTCTATCTATATGCGCACGTATCACTACAAAGTTTTTACTAAAAATTTAGCATATTTTCGATTACCATTTTGTCTTTTTAAGCATACAGATTCCTTACTAACTAAATTAATATAGAGGTTACTTTTATCCCGCAAAAAAGGTGCCTGTGCGATAATCCAAAACTACATTAACAGAAGCAGACCCGTCGGGCACAGTTAGTTACAATTAAGATACGAAACGAAAAATGTCTTAAAATAGTCCTATTAACGTATTAAAAATATTGTTTTGAATAGAAAAGCCAAATGTAATCTACAACAGATTAAATTTTTCGATATAAATTAGATTATTTCTTATCAGATTTTAAAAATAATAAAGATTTAAAATCATATATGACAATACGGCATCTACACACAACAATGGTTCATACGCTGCGTCGGACAAAGCAACGTCATCAATTTTAATCTCTGCGACAATTGCGCGATGACAAATGTCAGCGCGCGACACTCATTCATTACTCGCACGAACGCACGCGGCCAATATAAAAAAAAAGAACGACTAATAAAGGGTTAACATTATTGTTATTACGATTGACGGCAACCGGATTATTTATATTCTATATTTTGCATAATTATGACTTATACAAAACAAGTTTCTCAAACAAATAAATTAATAGTGGGGAATTAATTCAGATCAAGATATAGAGTAGCTTTGGATACTTAGGTATATATTTTTTTCATTAAAGAAAATTTTATATTTTATATTAAGAGAGTAATTTTACGGTTGTAAAATACTACGAAATATATTATTTTTTCAATTCCTCACCGCAAGATTTTTCAGAACATTTCTATTTAGCTTGCGCTGATAATTTGCGCAAATATTTTAATACGCACTGAATTAAATATCATTTTTTAAGTAATCCAAGTATTATTGTAGCTTGTTTGTCTGTATATCCTCCCGTATAGCAAGCTAAAACCGTATGTCATTTTATTGCAGGACTAACTTAGCATACAAGGTACACATATTTCATTATTGAAAAGCCGAGGCGAGTTTTTTTAACTTGATCAGTAAGGTGAAACTCTTCATGAACATAATAAGCTAGTAGAATGATATAAGAAGAAAATTTTCAAATATCTAACTATACATCGTTCGGCAAATTGCTTGTAACAATGGAGATCAATCACCAAGCTATCAAAAAACTGTCAAACGCGCCTTTACTCGCCGAACATCACAGGCATTTATCTTTAACAGATGACGTTGAATTTATTAATCCTTTAGCAAAAGTTTGTGTTATCGAATTATTGAATGGAAGGAGCGATTGGTAGTCTCTTATGGGTTATGGGCCTCATCAATCATGTCTTGTGCAATAGCGCCCGGAGCATTATGACAAATGCTTGAATGGAAGCACTGCAAATCGACTCTAATTAGGGATAATATTGAAGAGTCATTGTCGAAATGTGTTGAAATTTTGTGTTACTTGCGTTAGCCATATGGGTGTGGGTGATTTGTGGAAATTCTTATTATTGTTATGTTCAATTAATGTGTATTTCTAATTGAGTTTCATTTTTACTTTACGTATGATACTAATATCGTAAAGGGTGCTTATAATTTATCTTTTGCATGGTTAATCTTTAGAACTATTTAAGTGATTTTAAATACTATTTTACTAAGAGATAGCTAAAGTATCTTTGTAATAACAATTCACACGAGAAATCAAATTGAAACAGTAAACAACAGTAACAGAAATGATTTCGATTTATAAGTTTTAAATGTATATACAAAAGGGTATATTGCTGTTTTTTTAATGATTTTATTTTTAAACCTTTCCCTCTTTCTAATTTCTTAATGACGTCATTATAATAAGTTACAAAGTCAAATGGCGGGTCAAAGCGAATAATTTTATATTGAAGTCGGTAATTAAGGACAATTCGAAACGCATAAATCACTGAACATTGCCGGCTGCGTTGCCGCCACCTACCGGAAGCTATGCAGGAAGCTTTGAAGAGCCCCATTTCATAACTTCATTTAACTAGATATGACTATAGAAAACTGATAATTAGACTTTTTTCAACTGAACATCTCCGTGCATCGTCGGCATCCTTTTTGTGGTTTTTTATGTAACTAAGTTGGCAAGCAAGCGTATGATCCACCTGATGGTAAGCGGTTGTCGTAGCCTATGAGCGCTTACAACACCATTTACTTGTAGGTTTCACATACGCATTGCCAACCTCAAGATATTGGTATTAAAATCTACTTTGGTTATAATATTAGAATAACTGACACTACGGTGGTACCTACCTAGCCGGCTTCTTGCAAAAAAAGGCTTACTACCAATAATGACTAAAATTGGAATCAGAACTAACTTATTTAGGTATACCTACTCTACATAAACTTAATCATTATTATTATTTTATTAATTGTTATTTAGGCTTTACATTAAAGTTTTTAGTCAACAGAATTTAGTGGTTGATTCTGCCGTGGTATAATTCTAATGGTATCATTTCTAGTAAACTACTGTCCTTATCTTCGTACCCCTTATGGTAATATAACATATGCGTGATTTTTCACATCGGCCGTCGTACGTCGCGATTTATCTAAATTAAATATCGAATGCGCGCGTGCCGCCGTGTGTTCGCGCCCTACGACTTTTTATATACAGTATGACCAAGTTATTGCTGTCTTTACAATGAATATAGTATGTTCATAATGGGTAAGTTAAACTGCCCATTTTATATTTTATATCTCATATTGAAGGCTTTTATATTCGTTTTCTACAATATATTGTAATGCGTGATACTTGAAGAACAGTAGGTAGTAGAAAGGTTTTTACGCCGATTAACTGTGAGAGGGTAGTAGGTATTTCTCTTGTCGGGCCATTAGTGCTAAGAAAAGCATGGCTACTACTTATTTTACGGTCTACGTATTAAAATTGAAATAAAATGTTATGCTTTATAATAAGATGGCAGTGACCTACAGGCAGTTCAGATAGCAGTGACAGCCTCACATAAGCCAAATATACAAGTAATTTAAGTTTGAAAAAGATCCAATATTTTCTGTAAAAGAATTTATATTGATTATTTTTCATTTCCTCAATTTAAGCTACGTTAAAAGACTAGTACATTAATTATTTGTACATATACGAAACAAAACATCATGTACACATGACACAGGGCAAGAGTCACACGTGTCCCTGGCGGGCAGGTGACTCCAATTAACTGTAGGGCTTAGCCGAGCGTGACGCGCCCGTGATTCAACTCTCACGGAACTCAACTGTTAAACTAGAACATACAGTACGTTTATATGGAACTTATGTATTGATATTTTTGTTTTTGTTATGAAATAACATATCTTGAGACATTTTATGTTGAAACTTATATAACACATTCTAAATGTTTCAGTGTTTAACCTTTGAGGTTTGAAAAGAACTCACTTTTTCAGTGTAATTTTTTTCGCTCAAAAACAAAAATAATTTTTTACCTAAGTATTTTTGATCTATCCGAAACCCCAAAGGGTTCTTTGTGATTTTTTAGATTTGTGAAGTCGTATCTTATTATGGAATTACGTCAAAATTACTATTATAACCCGAGTTTGATATTTAAATGTTTTACTCGAAATCTAATTTAAGTATAAGTCACAATAGCACATCATAGCCGAATTATAGTAGCCTTGCTATTTCCGGCATGAATGACCCGGCTCGATCGTGCTTAAGGGCCAAGCTCCCATCTCCTATATCCCCTTCATTTCCCTTTAATCTTGCTATTAAACAATTAAATCCATTGAAGGAAATATAAGTAAGTATATTATGTTTAAACATCTTACAGTACTGAAACCTTTTTTATCTTTAATGCTTAACCGATTCTATACTTTTTTAATCATAAATATGAAGTTAAATAACTAAAAAAGCACTAGCTTTATATTGTTTTATGTCGTTATATCGTAGATATCGATATCTAAGTGGTTATGTTCGGTTTTGGTTTTCATTTTTTATATGACTTTAAAAAAAAAAAAAGAAGTGTAACGGTTTACAGATATTGCGAAACATACAAATAAGCCCGCCCGATTGAATAGCCTTCTCTTTTCATCATCATTACCATCATATAGGCCGAAGGACGTCCACTGCTGGACATAGGCCTCAAAAGAGTGCCACAATGACCGGTCCTGCGCCACCCACATCCAGAGAACTGCCCTGATTTTTAGGTTGTCAGCCCATCTTGTAGATGGTTTACCCACTTTAAAAACTAAGAAATTATAAACTCACCAGCAGCTGTGTGGATATCTTGTAAAGGTAGTGGTGTTCGAGGTCCGAGCAGCAACTCTTGCCCAGACGCAATATCCCGAGTCAACTTGTACCAGACCTGAAAGGTTCAAGCAAACCTCTTTCTTATGTGATATCTTGAATTTAAATGATTTTATTAAAACAAACAAGTAACAATATTGTCAGTAACATATAGGATTTTGTTAAATACTAGTTAGACAAAAAGATTTTACACGCAAGAATCCCGTTGCCGAAAATATCTCGAGATAGAAATTATCGAGAGTTTTACAAAAATTATTGAACAAATAGGTTTTCTTTATTATTTGCAAATGAAATATATTAGTAAAAGGAATTTACTGCAAAAGGCCTTCAGAACGTGTTCCACTTTTAGAAATTATAAAATGATAATTTCTACATCATACTAATGTAGTTATAATTAAGTATCTACTTAAAATGAAAAACAAAAAGCGACTTTAAAAACATTGCAAAAAAAAAAAACGTCAAACAACAATCATATTATTAATTTTCTCTCATAAACAATGTGATAGAGATTTTTCACATAATCATGTATACGGGGTCAAAATATCAAATAGCGCTTAACCTGAGGGGAATTGAGTGAATCTAATCACCGCATCTGTTCGCTCCCCTGACCGGAAGTGGGACACAGTTGTTCAGAACGATTTTCTGTCACCGGAAACTTGCAAACGTTCCACATTCAAATTTTATTGGGGTGGTAACAAAGACGGTAATGAGGGTTGTGATTCGTCAGTTTTAACTCAACATCGCTGCCTTTAATGATGGTGAAATAATTTTATAAATTATACGAGCGATATATTTTTTAATGATCATAGTTATGATAAGTGCAAAGAATAAAATAATTAAAAATAAATAATAAATAAATAAAAAGTATAGTGGTGTTCGGAAGGACACACTAACAGCACTAACACAATGAGACCGGAACTCATGCCTGTTTGTTCAATATAAAATCTGACCGAAGCGGGAATCGAAACTTCGACCTGTGGCGCTTAAGGCACCGCTGCGATTTAATATCGTCAGATATAATTACTGGATATATTTTAATTAATATAACGTTAATCGGTATAAGATACTAATGTAATTATGTTGAGTAAATTATACTATTAATGAAAATCTTAAGCAAAGTTAAATACATTAATTACCTACTTATATGCATACATCCTCTCTATCCGTCTTTCGGATCTTTAACTTAAAAACTACTGGTCCGATTTAGATGGTTATTTTTATTACTTTGATACAATTCATAGTCGCGATGTTAACGTTTACTTTTACTAGAAAACCTGAAGAATACTTTACGTAATACTTAGTAAGTTGCAAATTGGTGCGTAAAAAAAGCATGCGGCCCGTAAGCGCTATGCACAAAGGAAAGCTTGATGTAAGAATGTAAGTATATAGACCACTTGTGCAGAGTTGCGGACAATGCTAGTATATCATTAACTACATAATAAGAATATAATAAATATATAAACGCTGCACACTCAACGGCCCCTATTAGGATAATGGTATTCTGTGTCGGGGGTCCGGAAACATATACATTGACAAGGACAAATACACCCAGACCGGAAAATATGCTTGCATGGTCAATATAAACATATCATGCCCCGAGCGAGAATCAAACCCGCGACCTATGGCGTTTTAAAGCAGGTTCGCTACCGCTACGCCACAACGTCATCAATATATATAAATATATTTCTAAATTGATTCAAAGTAATTAAAAGACATATCATAATCATCTTACTTGACCAGCACGTAGCAAATGCTGAACGTTGACATCGTGTGAGTAAGTGGTTGATCGCACAAACTTGAGCCAATTCGACTTTTCACTCGAACCGTCCAGCCAACCTCGAACTCCATTTTTTCCAACCACCTGATAAAAAAATATATAAAATATATTTATTTACTTATCTCTTTTATCAAAATTGCTATATTACTAATATCTTACACAAGTCTATAATTATTTCATATTAATTTATTCATAGGAAAATATAATACAACTTTTTAAAATAATCAAATATAAAAGAATTGAGCAGAGATTCTTTAGTTATTTATTCACTCCGTTAAAGCGCCATCTAGTTTACATGTAAAGAACTCTTTCAAATTCACCTGTAGATTCGAAGAAAATATGCTCATTTAACTAGATGGCGCTTTCGCTAACTAAATATTTTTATATACAAATTTACAATGACAAAAGTTCTATGCTTTATCACTTTATTATATTAAAGTTAAATATTTCAAGAAATATTTTTTTGCCTTTACTTAACCACTTAGGGAAATATTTGTTTGAAAATATACAACAAAATTATAGCAATTTTAAATTATTGCACACGGCAGCTTCAATTTATAAAACTATTAATATTATAAAATATTATCTATTTACATCATAAACATAACGCAGCGTCATCTTGTACCGCCTGCACGCACTGACACTCGCTCGGACACCGCGGCTTTACGATAGATGGCGCTATTAGTACGTGTCAGTGCGGGATCGTCACAGCTTGGACATTTATCATTGACCACCCCCGATAATTTAATTTTCATATCGCTCAGGATATTTATCATGTCAGTTATAATTGGAACGTGCATTTTTAAAATATTGTTTAAATAAAAATTTTAAAAACGTCGTCTGTGGTATAGGTTCCTACATTTTGTTTTCTTCATAAATTGCATTGGATTTTAGATTAAAAATTAGGAACAGACTGTGAGTGTGAGATAAATGTTATGTACCTATTTATTCTATTAGAGAAATCTTTTAATTTTACTAAACTAATTAACCGTTAAGTTAAAACGCTGCTTTAAAACTATAGACTCACAAGCCCCTTCCATACAGACAAAGTGTCAGACTCACTAGTGCTCCCTCGTAAATTCAATATCAACGCTACGAAACGAAGTTAGTCAGACGGTAACTGATTGCAATATGTTGCAAATTTATGACTATCTTCATTCGATTATCTTTTAAGCTTATAACTAGTGAGACCAGGCTTTAGTATATAGTAATTAGTAAGTCTATGTTTCAAACAGAGCACTCAAAGAGCATAATTTATCGTGATAATAGGAAAATAAGAGAGCTTATTCTAACCGTTATGAAAACGAGGGGTTGCTAACCTATAATTTTTATCGGACACTTCAAATTCCCTTCATCATACAATAGAATACATCATGGGCTAAGTTAAAATTAATTCAAGGAAATATAGCGTTCAAAGTGTATGTAGTTAAGGATTGGATTTGAATGAATTATTTTTGCATGTAGTAATGTGACTTGTTGGTTTTTATGGATAGTCGATTGAGTCATAATAAAGAAGGCAATATTTTACAAAGATGTGTACTTCCATGATAGAGGGTTTCATGTTTGTACTACGGTATTAAATTAGGGCTGTTTAACTTGATCTATTGCTTTGGTAAATATAGCCTCAATATCTCTTATAAGGCATACTTTACTAAGGGGTTTATTTTTTTCACCATACACGTCGTAAAATAATTACTGAAGAAGACTCGCTTCTTTCAAAAACCGTGTTTTATATATAAATATACCCAAAGTAATGAATTTTAGTTAAGGAAGAAATCATATTTATTTTCCAACAAAATATTTGAAGTATCATATTCAAGCTATTAAGCACACCGAGGCGAAGAACAGTAAACGTTTATCTAAACACAAATTGAACAGTCAACGAAACAAGGTGCGTCTAATCTGGCGTAAAATTAAAACGACGATCCCCAAAAATTCGAAGAAAATTATATGAAAAAATAAATAAAAAGCATCTGTTGCACAATAAAAGTAACATAACAAGTAACGTATTAATCAAAGCGAAGTTGGGAAACCCTCCTTACGCGTCAGCGACAAGCCTTTCCGAAGCATTTATCACGTTATTAAAACTGCGTCGGGTGCGTTCGGTAAAAAAGATAATTATCTTAGCAACCCCCGTCTTAGCCAGGGCTGTGTGTATTTCGTTTGTTAGATTCAGCACTTAAATTTGAACATTTCACAGGCGTTTGTAGAGGGTTACTTCTAAAGAAGTGTTAACTAATCACGTTAAAGATTGATACTAAACATCTTTAGAAATTATGTATAGTATACTAAAACAACACAAAGAAACATAGCAATTTAGAAAATTACTTTAGATGCATATTTCCATTTCATGTGTTCACTTGAACAAAATAGTAAGTCAGGGGTGATTGTAGCTCTTAAAATCAAAAGACTTTCCATCTTCAAAATCATTAACAAGATTGTTATAAAATGAATCATAAAAATTGGTTTAAAAGCGACAAAAATTTACCTGACATTCACACGAATTAATTAATTTGTAGAAATGTAATTATGCAAGAAATAGAAGATAAAGGAACCTTATTTATTACTTAACAACATTTTTGGATACTGTTTATATTATAATCTCATCTAAACTCATTTATAACACTAAGTAGGGCGCACTTCTTGAGCTAATCTTTTTTTATAATAAAACAATTTAAGCTATCAGCCCTAGCTAAGGGTACGCGGCACATGTAAGCCATCAGTCATCGATGTAGTGCCCAGTGAAGGACGAGGATAGGACAATCTAGGGTCAATGTGAAATATGTATCCATTTTGTGAACTACCCATATTATAATTACGTAATTCTATTATTTTATAAATGTATCGTTGACAAAAATACACTTGCATAAAAAATCCGAAAGTAACTGTCTGTCGCTTTCACGCCTAAACCACTGAACCAATTTTAATGAAATTTTATACAGAGATAGACTAGACCTTGGGAAAGGATATAAGAAAAATTTTATCGTGAAAAAGGCTTGAATTCAGTAAGATATGGGATTAAAATATATACGGGAACCTAAATATTTCTACGCATTAAACCAATAATTTTTTATTCACGAAAATGAAGCCGCGGGCAGAAGCTAGTTTTACAATTTTATGCAGAAAAAAATTGTGTTTCTATTTTAAACTGAAATTTCTGTTCATAATAGGTAGGTACATACCTAAAATATAAAAAAAAACAAGATGCATTTGACAATGTATGTTTCATTTGAATGTCATGTTCATAATACTTATGTTGAGAAGTTAGTATTGATAATAGTTAGTCTATTAAAACTAGGGTCCGACCGAAACTGGTTTTTCAGCCGAAACCGAAACCGAAACCGAACTTTCGGCCTACCTCTCAGTTTCGGCCGAAACCGAAACCGAAACCGAAACTTTTTTAAAAATAATTAAAATTACTTTTCTTTTACTGAAATTTGAATTTCAAGTTTTTTTAACATTTATTTGCATATATACGTAGTCAACTAATTAGGAACGGAAAATAATTTGATTAAATATTTTAAAAGTTTCATTTTATGAGATAATGTTCGTTATAAAGTATACTGTTCAATGTACTTTTTCGAAGCTAAGAATATTTTATGGTGGTTTATAAAAAAAATATTATTAGTAAAAAGAAATCTCTCCCATCGAAATTGACCATCTAATTAGGGACAGCAAGAGTTAGTGTTTTATTTTCGATTTTTAAAAATAAACCTGAAATACAAAGGCGGAAAGCCTTTGTGTTTTTTTTTTGGCGTCATTCTTTATTTTATAGTTTTAATTTCTAAAATTAATATCACAATATATTACTTAAACATGGGTCACTTATTTAAGTTATGAAACGACCAAGCGAAAACAATTTTATCTCAACGTAAATAGCAATACCCTAAAATAGCGAACCATTTGATTTACTCTAAAAGTATGGTTTTCAACGCTGTACAATATTTTCAAACCTATAAAAGAAATTTAGATCGCAGACTGGTAATAGTTTTATAAAAAGTTCCCTTTGTGGGCTCTGTAATTATTAAAAGAGAAATATTTAGACTAGCAGTTAGTGGTGAAGTTACATAGGCGCTTTAACACGAAAATAATTCAAAATATACTTCACTGTTCATTAAATGATTTCTAGCCGGTGAACTACTATCAGTTTTAAATTGGCCTGCCAAAGCCTAGACATGAATTCTTTGGAACATTTGTGGTACAACAAACTGGAAATTTAAACCAACTCTATAGTAGTTTCAAAGACGCCTGGAAGAACTTCACTAACGAAACTTGTCATTATTTCATCAAGTCGATGCAGCGCCGATGTCGATATGGCTATAGCTAATAATGGCAATCACATTTAATATAATTTATTAATAGAAAACGTTTTCTTTTAGATGAATTTAATAATAAATATACATTTTTCTCTTCCATTACATTCTACGTTCATTATTTCTAATGTTTTCTTAAGTGTCCCTAATTATTTGTCCAGAGTTATATTAGACCGAAGCAGAAGTAAAGTTAATTTTAATTGTTGCCATTTTTAATTACAATCCATTCCAAAATTTAATAATTCTATTTAGAAAACATTGGTTAAATGATCAAGATCCGATCAACATTAAAAAAACGTAATGAAGACTTCATGTAAACTGAAATTACGGAAAATATAAATAAATGTTACTCTTATTATACCCATGTCCCTAATTAGTTGACCACCACTGTATATAATATAGACAGTTAAATAGAGTTAAATAAAATAAAAACTAAAAATTCATTCAAGTCATAACCATAATTTTGTTATGAATATACAAGACTTACTATTGGGAGTACTCTTAAAAAAGAAACAACTTGTAGTTAGATATACTATGTACATAACTAACTAGTAATACGTTGTGTTCACAATATTTTAAAGATCAATCTAATACTTATTTCTGTAGATTTTTTGGCCGCGTCAGCGAACGGTCACGAGTTGGCTGCGAAGTTTACCGAACAACGCACGAAAACTCACGAACATTCGAGTTTCGGCGAGGCCGAAAGTTTCGGCTATATTTTGGCCGAAACCGAAACTAAAGCCGAAACTAGATTTTTTGCCCGAAACTGGCCGAAACCGAAACCGAAACCGAAATTTCGGTCGGTCACTAATTAAAACTGATGCAGATTATAATATAATTATTATGTTCTGAGTTTGTAAAATTTCAGGCTTAGAGAAGTAATGTCCCAAACATTAGGTACTTAGAATTGTAGAGCCAAGGTTATAAAAAACGAAAAGCAACCTTCAATACCTACTTTATCACTTACAACATGAAAAAACTCCAATATATTTAAATCTTTCTAGACTGGAAAACTTGATGAAATATTTTATTTCTTATTAATATTTTGTACTAAATAGAAGAAAAAATCTTTTTATACCTTCGAACATAGAAGTAAAAAGCCGTACTCTCTCTCTGAGATGTTTATACTTCGGAATTTTAGAAGAGCAAAGCAAAACAACCGCAGTGCAGATTATTATAAAAATGTGTTTGTAATTTAAGCGAACTGCCGCAGATCTCATATTTTGCGCTCAGCTCGGAGATCGCAATTTCCCGGAATACTCGGAAAAGCTACAAATGTTCGCGAGCTAGCGTCGGAAAATTACATTTCACAAATTTTTAGTGATGAACCAATTCTTTTATCGATATATACTTAAATTTAAAATTAAATCTGCTTCTGCCTTAATCATGGAACTAACTAGAAGAATTATAATTGATACCGTAAGCAATTAGGTGTAGACGAATATTATACGAATTAACTTTTAACAATTTTTACATACATATTTAAATAAACAAAAAATAAACAAACGCTACACACTCAACGGCCCCCATTAGGACAATTATATCCTGTGTCGGGGGTCCGGAAACATTCACAATGACAAGGACAAACACAACCAGACCGGAAAACATGCCTGTACGATTAATACAAACATCTGCTCCGAGCGGGAATCGAACCCACAACCGTCGAGGCTTAAGGCAGACTCGCTACCCACAACGCCACAACGGTGTCAATTTAAGAAAATATAGATTTAATATTTTCTTATATGGTCCATAATTAATAATCTTGATGAAAATTTAACCCATAAACACGTTAATCTAAAGTCTAATTACAAAATTTCCAAGAAAGTAAATAAATTTTACGTGACATTTGCGAAGTAATCAGCTGTTGTTGTTGGCACAACTGGAAACTTAAGAATGAAATTATCCTAAGAATTGAAAGTAAATAAAAATTGTATTTATAAATAGCAGCGTCAGGTACATCGCGCATTAGTGTTTGAATACGATACGTATCAAGAACTAAATATATGGTATTTTATATGAATATACTTTGAAATCTATCGACACATCCCATCCCTATCGACTGAAGAGCGTACCGTACCGCAGTTGCGGCGATCACGCGTCGTTGCTCGAATCACACGACTCGTTTCACAAGATAACAATTTGCGCGGTTATTTACCCATACGTATGCCTGCGCCAAATTGGACCGTATGCTTACATAGCCCAGATATATAGTGAATTCAATTTTAAAATCGAAATTATTAGCTTTAAACAAAAAGCATACGGATTTTGTAGAGCGAGTGTGATTTATTAATTTGATGATTTAAAACAACAACGTTTTTTGATGATTTTTTTCTCTATTAAAATTTATTTGCTATGAAATAACTATAATAGGCTTATTATAATAAGGCTTTAGAGTACTTACACTTACTAGTGATTTTTATTTACCTAATTATTTATAAAGGTATTAATTATTATACATAAATTTGCTAAACATTGCTAAGATTAAAATACTAGTTAGACCAGTAATTGATGTGAAGTAACAGTATCAGTATTGTTGCGTTTCATGCAATGAGTAATAGCGTCGAAGGCCCAATCTCCCACCCTTCCTTTTATCACTTCACATCCCTCCTCTCCTATCCCTTGGGTTGTCAACGCGCTTGTGATACTTCAAGTATCGCAAGCGTTCATAGGTTGCGGTGACTGCTTACCATCAGAAGAACCGTATGCTTGTTTCCCAACCGTCATGACATGAAAAAGAAAACAATTTAGGAAAGAAACTAATGAGACGTAAGTGAACCGTCCCTAATAGTAAAAAAACAACCCTCCTTAGTATTTTTCCATAATTCTTGTATTTCAGGCAGTGAGGCACCACGTTTCCTTACGCTGTCCTCGCTATCAGCAGGAAAAGGAATTACTTCCGCCAATGTCAACAGATACTAAATCGCACTTTTATAAGGAAACTCTTTTGTTTTATTACCCCTGTATATGATAACTGTTGCTTCGATCAATATTTTTAACACACGCAACTGAGAGCTGATGGTAAGTCTAAGGCGGCCCATAAAACTACCTAATCTAAGTAACTAATATTAAAAATGTAAAAGTTTTCATGGATGGATGGATGGATGGATGTTTATTATTCTTTCACGCAAAAACTACAGAACAAATTTGGATGAAATTTGGTACATACATAGCTTATAACCTGGATTAACATATAGCACACTTTTTATTCCGGAAAAATGTTGGGTTGCCGTTACATACATTACATAATAACTAGTAACCTTTGAGGGTTATAATGAAGATTGTGTGATGATTGAATAAAAGTTTTTAAGCAACCTTAAATTTTACTTTACGATGCGAATTGACTAGAATTTATTTGATTAACTTATTCCATTCATAGGAGACTCATGGACCAACCTCCCATTTCTATCACCTAAGGTAGGCTTTATTGCAAGAGGCCGGCTAGGTAAGTACTACCGCAATATCAGATATTCTACCGCAAAGCAGTATCGTATTTCGAAGGACATTTTAGCTAGTGAAATTAATCGGCAATGGAGAAGAACTAATATCTCGAGGTTGGCAAAGCGTAAGTGAACCTACAAAATAATGGTCTAGCAAGCGCTGATAAAAATCGTAGTACAATTTAAAATAATCCTTATAAATGATGCTACCCGATTTACATAAGATAAAGAATACACGGTCACTTGTCATTTCTGCAACCGATTCAGTTCTAACGTAGACATAAATTACCTTAACATTTCAATAGAAATCGACTATTCATTGTCAACATATCCCGAACATATTATTAAGAAATTAGGATATCGGTCTATGGTCACGTTTTGACCATTAAACGGAGACAAAACGGCTTAATTCCTGACGCGACAAAATATTCACGAAGCGGTGCTATCATTGCGCAAAAAAACACGCATAACTTGCTACGTTATACACTTTGATATTGAATTATATACCTTATTTTTAAGTATATAAGGTTATTGATTGTGTATTTTGTGTCGGTTCTTGTTGGTCACATCAACACGATGTCCCATTGATCTAGTATTAACGGCACCCCATCGATTGGTACAAAGAAAGGCTATCGTTTGTTTAGTGATCGGTGAACAAACGCACCGCTGTTAATAGTAGATACTTTTTATATGGGTATTTCTGTGTTTTATAACTAAATAAAATAAATAAAATCGAAGCTTGCAATGTACAAATAACAGAGTTTTACAGAATTAAAATGAAAGTATACCTATACGATGTTTACAACAAAAAAACCATTTTTAAACTTTTTGTCTTTATGTTTGTTCCGGCTAATCTCCGAAACGGCTGGATCAATTTTGACAGGATTTTCACTGGCAGATAGCTGACGTTATAAAAAGTTATTTAGGCAGGTA
This sequence comes from Hestina assimilis, assembly GCA_023373885.1. Lineage (NCBI taxonomy): Eukaryota > Metazoa > Arthropoda > Insecta > Lepidoptera > Nymphalidae > Hestina > Hestina assimilis. The sequence goes on from CM041754.1 coordinate 10,567,137, forward strand.
AAACTGAATCAAAGTTGCAAGCAGTAAAAACCTAAACAATAATTCTGTAGAACACACGAATCACGCGAAAAATGATAATTTTTATGATAACATTTCTAAGCACGAGTATAATGTAAAGTTATAAAGATACGTATATGAGACTAACCGTGTAAACCCAAAATTTAATTCTAGAGCCGCGCTCGACCGTATGGATATTTGCCACATTTGGTAGTGTTAAAAAAATTCAATACAATACGTTCATATAAATATAAATCATTCAAATAACTTCAGTTGTTGCTCATTTGTTTTACAATCATTTAGAAATAGAACTTCAGTCGTTTGGTAATATCGATTCAACCTAGTTCCGTACAATCGAATACCATCTCGAAATGCATTCTCACATCTGGTTGCGTTAAAACGGATTAGCTCAAAGATTACAAGCGAAAAAAAAAACCAAACAAAGACACCGGCGGCTGTCACCGTGACAATTGCTGGGATCCGGAATTATTCGGTTAGTTACCGATGTTTTTTTTATTGATCATTGCTATTTTTTTTATTTAGAGCAATATGAGGGTATCTATAGATGCTGATATTTGGTTTTAACAACAAAAAAACTTGGATTTCTTATAAGTCATGGTGATATCAAATTTAAATCATTACTAATTACTAATATAATAATAAACTTTTCAGAATAAAAAGTTTCATGAAAATCGTTTAAATATTTTTCAGAATCAATTCAGTATTTTTTTCTGTAATGCGCAGAATACGACTCTGGCAGTATTTCAAAAGTATTGTATGAAATTGTACAGGAAACACCAAGCGTCTCAAAACTAGAATAATAATTGACTAAAACTACACGTACCGATCGCAAAACATTTTGACATTTAATAGGAACACCTCGTGATGGCTATTCAAAAACACCATGCGTACACCGTCAAAGTTAGCCTCTTGGCATCCGACGCATCAACAATCGCCTCTGCTGAGTTCTTTGTGTAAACAACTCATAACCTAACCCAATAACGGTTGCATATATCGCGTTGCTTTCGGGGTAATTCATTATTTTGTCTACACGGATACTGGCGATGGTATATCCATCCACCAAACACAGTTGAACTTTAGCTTTTCATGTTTATGGTACGGTAGAGGGTTCACATTAAAATGGTAGCTGCTAACATTGTGGCGCGAACGTGCCGTGGCTTCGACTCCGCAAGCTATTATTGTTCTGGCCAGCTCAGATGAAATATTGCCCCACTGTGCATGCCCGCACTGTTTTTGCGATCACGAATTCGTTGGTGAAAATATCGGTGGTAATAAGACGCCGCAGAGACATGACTTGTGTGTTCAAACTGTTTTAAAAATAAAACAATGAAAACGAACAATTAGCAATAGCAGATTGCTATTATTTATAGCTTATTAAAAGTAGCTCTATCTATCATAGCAAATATTTCGAACACAGTGAAGGGGAGATCGGGGCGAAGTGACAATGAGCCGCTACCGAAGATAAATTCCTATCACGCCTGGAGATTAGCCGCTATTGTGCCACGGTGTAAGATTAACTGATAAGTGTCTGATTGTTAATAATAAAAATGTTTGGATTGTATCCATCTGGGGTGAGCCTCCCCTCGGATAATATTATTTATACCGCTACTTGATCAAATGGATCCATGTATCATCGGTAGAAAAGGATACTTTATATTCATTGATAAATTGACACACTGATATCGTATTTTAACTTTTCAATCAAAGATGTTATCTCTGTCGAATTTTTAGAACTTTACTTATTAGTATCTGAGAATATATTATACACATATGCTCAGTGTGTAACCACATATGGACACACAGACAAACAGGAAAAATGCTAAAAATAATTAATTATTTTGGCAGTAATTGTTACCCTTCATATAAAATTTTCAAATAAATATTTTTTATATAAATTAGCCAATTACAAATTATATTACATTAGATTTACTAAATGTTATTCAGTTAAAAGAGTTAGTTTTACTGAACTAAGTTTTTACATTAAAATTACTGTATAAAATACAATACAAAAAATAAAATGAGATTTATTTAATGGCTACTTATAATTTAGTGTATAGTAATTTTATGAAAACCAAAAAAAATGTGTATATAATTAACATATAGACCTGCTGTCCCTGAGTTAAGAGAAAAATAAAAATAAAATGTGTTTTATTTAAAATTGTTATTTAAATTGATTCGATCTTAATTAAATGGTTATTTTTTTAACAAACACCATTTGAGAAGCTTATCAGTTTAGTGCAGTTACGTGATTTTTTAATAGTAAATAAACAGTTCATTTGATTCCTATCATAAGTAAAAATAAAATGAAATCATAACAAACGCAGAACACAGCTAAGTTCCTTTAGCTAATACTCGCGGTAGGCAAGAGGCCAGCTAGGTAGGTAACACTAATGTTTGATACCGCAGCTAGTGAAAACACTGGATAAAAGAGATTTAAGAACCAATATCTCTATGTTGGTAACGCGTGACTGACACCTACAAATGTAAGGTTTTGGTATTGCTCATGGTTGCGACAATGGCTTCTAGTCATGTCGTCGTCGCTTGCTTGCTAACTTACTCTCATAAAAAACAGCCGTTGGAATAAACACAAAACAATGTCATATAATTGTAACGAATACTTAAGATAACTGTTTAATAATAATAAATATACTCAAATCTAAAACAATTGGAAATTATTTCAAAAATACCGTTGACATATTTAATGCAAACTTTTCCTTTCCGCGTTATAGTTTTCAAACCGATCACATTTATATTTAAAATGCATTTTAATTTTTAACATATCGGTGGCAAATTATTATGTTAATCGATAATGAATAATTAAATTATCGCTGACATTGAACGACATACGATATGTAAAATTGAATTAATTATAATTGATTTATTTGAAAAATTTATATCGAATTTAACCGCATATGACACACGAATTGAAACCAAATTTTATGATCGCATTTTAATGAAGTATTCTCTGTTTTGTAAATTCTGTTATTTTTCAATAACGCTTTCAAGACTCGCTTAGTATCAAAGACTTACTAAATACTATTGATAGATACCTTCCATACACACAAAATATCCAAGACTCGCTGGTGGTCTTTCGTTAACACAACTAAGTTAGTCATTTGCTAACTTCATTCGGTTTTTTTAAGCACATGGCCGTAGCCACCTAGGAGCAAGGGGGAGCAGCCCGACTAAAAACTAGGAAGTGAATGAGTATAATGTATTTTGAACTATTTAACCAATAACTATTAGAAAATAGTTATATTTGCCTCATCTAGACCCTAAATTAAAGTAGGCAACACTTTAATTTCCTGAGACAAATGCTGGCTACGTCCAGCTGCAAGCGTGTGACTAACATCGTTGCGTTGCGTTTATGAAAGAACACCAGCAAGCCTTTGACTTTTGTCTGTATAGTCATGTCTATAGTATAGTAAGTCTATATAGACTTGGCTTATAAAAAATAGTGATGAACTTTTTGAAATTTAGTTTGATTAATAAACAAAATTTGATATCGACTCGAAACAGCTAATCGAGCGAGTTATATTTAGTCATAAGTCGCATCTGCCCTTTGTAAACGGAGATGTATAAATAATATGGCAATAAATGTAATAACAATAAAAAAATGTTATTATTTCATTCACAATAGTGTCAGCCGCCTACCGTAATGAAGATGTAATAGGGCCGCGATAATCCTTTGCTAAGGGTGGTTGAAAAGATGTCACACGAATATGACAGTTATTTTGACAGTAATGCAACGGATTCGGCCCAGCTTTGCTAAATCTAAACACAATTAACGCTTTAACATTGTCCTAGGACATGTTGCGTTAAAACACTTTTAGTTTTACTTAACGATATAGTTAAAAACTAAAAAGCAAAAAATAAAAATAATATTTTTATTTTGCACAGAATATTTATTCAAAAGTCGGTGTTAAGTGAGATATAGACACACAAGGTCCCAACTTCTGAAAAAATATTATTTTTATTTTTGCTTTTAAATTGAAATGCCCTCGGGACCAATAAAAAAATATCATCAAAATCGGTTCACCCAGTTGAAAGTTGTGAGGCAACAAACATAAAAACGACCATCGAATTGAAAAAGTCGTTTAAAATAATACAAAATCGTTAAAAGCCGCATTAACAAACTCGATCACTATTTTATTATCCCCGTGTCGTGTCGTATTTACATAGAATAGTCATTAATAAAATCAGTCGTTATTTATTTGTAACTGTCAAAGGTGACTGAGGTGACATCGAAATGTAGTAAAATCGCATCGTATGGACGTAAATATCGTCAAAATACATTCACTTTTGTCCGTATTAATTATAAATAGTCGCAAAAACGCATTATTCGAGCTCCGACGCTTCGCTGCGAAAAGTAAACAAGAAATCCATAAAACATTCATAGGCCACATTCCCTTTGTCGGATCCAATGCGAACACCGATGTGAAATTCAAATTTGTTTTTTTTTCATTCACAATCAAATAAAAAATTGCAATAATAATTAGCGGTATCCATTACGTGCCAATTTCGCATCAATTCCGACGGCACCCCGAGTTTTATACTGTTCCAAATGTATAAATTCATATTTTGATTGACATTCGACAATTCTGTCCCTTTGTTAATAAACTAGTTTCTATCATTCGACATTTATCCGTCAGATGATGTTCCCATGATTTAATTAAATAAATATTTTATAATAATTGATTTTTAACTGCACACACATAATTATCATCTGTTAACAAATCTTAAATTATAACTTAGAACGAGATAGAATATGAAGATGAAATATATAAACGGTAATGACGGTACGGTACGGTAACGGTAATTGTAATAAAAGAAACGGTATTTAAATTATACGGTGTCATACAGTTTGTTATTTAATAATAAATTAATCCAAACTTTGTGAGAACCAATATCCTATCAAAGTTTAACTCGAAAAAAAAACTTTTTATTAACAAAATTTGTAAAGGACGAGATGCGTTTCAAGAGATTTCTTGACAATTTTATTGTATAAAAAACTTGCCAATCAAGTTTTAATTTTTAAGTACGAATCCCGTGACTTGTCTCATTGTTAAACCACCGTTAGTTCCATTTTTTCTTTAAAAATGTAAAGTTTTGTCAAAAAATTGTTGACGGGGTCACGCCTTAACCAAAATTAAGGTTTATTCGTACACCTTTCATTGCACTTTGACACGGGATGATATAAAGAATTCTTTGATTACCCGGATCGGATTTTTTCTGCTCAAGATCTTTATAGAGATATCAAAAACGCGAAACGGTGGTTAGATAGTTACCGTGTCTCCAAAATAACAATAAACGTAACCCCTTCAGCTATATAGACATGTGAATATTGGAAATAATCCTATCCTTTTATGTATCACCTCCGAATGTGTGAAATGTTATCCACAATGTGAAATTTACCTTGAGGTGCAAAATTATAAAAAAAAATTTTTGGAGAACTGATAAAAATATTTAGCTCTACAAATTTTATATTGCATTGGATGAAACAAACTTTTTTTATGTGACTAAGTTGCCAAGCAAGCTGACAGCCCACCTGATGATGGTAAGCAATTGTCATGGCCTATACATATTATGTAAGTGTCACTCACTCGTTGCCAGCCTTGAGATATTGGTCTTTAAATCTCTTTTGACCAGTAAGTTCTTCTTCACTGTCCTTCAAACCGAAACACAGTATACTGCTTTACGGTGGAATAATTGACACTGCGGTGGTACCTACCTACCCGGCATCTTGCAATAAAATGCCTGGTAGATAAGAGGTACAAAACTTTGCGTTATCTTATAAATAACCATAAGTGATTATGTGATTATATATATTATATGAATTGGCTCTCAAATATCCTTCGAATGAATAAAGGATAATTTACAAAGCACAAAAAAAATCAATAGGGTATAAGCCATCAAAGAATCTTTACACCCGACAGCGCAGAAAGAGCGCGGTCAGCGGCTAGGATTTATGTCTAATGACGCACCCACAATTGGCACCTTTACCCTGACATCACGTTCAATACCAATGTAAAGAAGAAATTTTGAAGAAAATAATGAACCATTGCACTGCTTTCAATCGATCAAACTGAATCCTGATAATATTATACATGTGAAAGATTGTAACTTTGGATGTTGGATGTTTGTTACTCATATACGCACAGATATAGATTGTTGCCTGGATTAAGACATAGGACACTTTACATCCCGGAAAAATGTTCAGCTCTTGTGGGGCTATCAAGAAACATTACGCAACACTATAGAACGCATTCAATTCAAATTCGGTATATCTGTGTCTTATGGAACATTGTTTAATTACAAATGATTCATTTCTATCTGAAGCAAATTATAAGGACACCGTGAACTAAATCGCGGGCAGTACAACCGCTACAGGGATATACAAAAATCATTTTGATACATAGATTGCGAATAATTTGCATTAATACTTGGAGGTTTTTCTTTACAACAAAATTTATATGAGATCACGTAGAACCCTATCTAACTAAGTTAATAAGAAAAAAAAAACAATTTTATAAGAAAATTTAACAAACAAAACTTTTAATTAATTAAGCTAATTCTGAGTACAACAAAATATTAAGGAAGTATAAGTTCAGTTACAATGATTGTTATCATAACATTGCCTACACTTTCAGTTTGGTAGTGTAATAACAAAACCACAGAACCAAAATGTCGTCAAATGGACATCGATAACTAAATGAACATTTTATCTATAAATCTTCAATATTTGTACATCTCATTCATTCATCAATCTATTCAAGAACCGGAACTAAGTACGCGCCTCGTCGCATCACAAAGGCCTGGTTTGACTGTAACACGACACCCACAATATTACGAAGAATCGTTGTATTGGGCTATTATAGTGTGTTGGTACTAAAATGCTTTATTATTATCCTTACAAACCAAAACAGAAATGTAGTTTATATTGATATTGTTGAATGCGTAATTGAGTTAAAAATTAGATCTTAGTGTGAGTCACTTGCAACTTTGTATGAGTTAGTTCAGTGTTCTGTCATTAGAAGTCAAAAACTACATTAAGTACTCATAGTCTTTCATAAAATACGAATGTGGCAAAAATGCATGTTGCCAACCCTCGACGTAGGAGGAAGGAGCTGGTGATGATAGCTTCAATACCTGCCTGGTTAGCTACCACTCTACGGTAGTGAAAAACTGGTGAAGTGACTGCTCGTCTGCCATGTTATCAGTTGCATCTTTCGGGTTGACAGGGCAAAGACGTCTAGAAGATGCCTCTACCTCCCGGGTTAAATAAAAATAGATGGAAATTGAGTTGGCCTTCGAAGTTCTTGCCACATCAAACGAAATGCAAACGCGTACTTAACATTGATTTTCTGTGAGAATGTAGTAGGTGCTTCCCCTATCAAGCAATCCCATTAATGTTAAAAATATAAAGGCTCTACAGCTACCAATAATATTGTTATATTATACAATTGCATGTCCGATTTATTTCGATAGAAATACGATATTTTCGTACTTTTTCCGATCAATTTTGCGCGTAATCCAGGAATCGCAACAGACAATTGATATCCGCTTCCTATGGGCAGATAACGCCACACCCTCTGAGATCCGAGACTTGAAGCGCATTCAATCGAACATTTGATGTGCTTATTCTGTACTACAATCTTCACACTTGAAGACACTTTAAATTTAACAAAAAAATTATGATTTATTTTTTGCACTTATCTACTTGTATATCTGTGCATGAAGTAGGTACCCACAATCTGTAATATTAGTTAGTATATCGTTGAATTTTTCGCATGTTAGAGGAGGCAAACATGCATGAGGCTCACCTGATTTTAAGCGATTACCTCCGCCCACGAACATCTGCAATACCAGAGGTGCAGGTTGACAGGCTGATCTCGAAACGTGGCAGTCACTTCACGAGTTTTTCACCAACATACGGTCGTAGCAATCAAGGGATTTAACCTCTATTCTATAAAAGATTATTTTATCTCGCTATGATGATGGTAATTATGACAACAATATCCTAAATTCACGCGAATGGAGTCACGAATTACTATACCTAACTTATTTCTATTTTTTTCATTTTTTTATAAGTTTTTAATTTTGTTTACACCTTTTATTTTCGGCGTTAAGTTATTTAATTTTTGATCCAAAGATTGGCCTATAATTTTTCCCATGGGTGTGGGAGCCTGGTAATCCGTAACACAGTAAACCAGTATGGAGAGTCTGGCTCTCACAAAGGTATGAGAAGTTTTATTTCTAATAACTACTATTCTTGTAATGTATTTTCCTTTGTGTGAGGAAATAAATAAAATAAATTATTATTTATTAATGTAAGACAATTTCTAACACATGCCTTATTCAAAGGTGTGAAGCAAAAGTCTCTAGGACTTAAAGTAACTAACAAGCTTAATATATAACACGTATTTTGTTGAAATGCAACGACGTGTGACATGAAGGTTAAGGAGTCACTCAACTACGCGTGAAAAAGTAGTGCTACTTAAGGACATCAATAAAATAAACAGTTTACTGCTCACACTGACATTTGTTTCAATGCCACAGTTTTAGGATATTATTTATTAACAAGGGGGACTTGTCAATGATTCTTTACACTTAATCCTCACTTGACCCGAAATTACAAGTGGTTCTTTTTAAAAAAACGCATGTCACTCCAAATGACGCCTTCCTTAATTAGTAGCTTTGACAGGATTCAAATTTGTTAGTCAATAAGTTCAGTGTATCGAAATATCACTCAGTATATCTTATAATATATTAATTTACTGAGGTCGTAATAATCAAACATTACTGAAATGGGACGCTCTAAAGTATACCTGCATGTTAATTATATCAACCTTTTACGTGGTGTTCACTACTCACATAATTGAGACACGGAATTTTTTCACGTAATTATTAAAAATTGTTAAATTTCGACTATTATTATTATTATTAATTATGGGTTTAAATGCGCTTATTTTTTCCGGTTAATTTGACAAGCAAGCATAGGTACGACCCACATAATGATATGCGGCTGTCCTAGCTTATTGGTTCAATCAAAATGATGGTGGTTTGGAAAATGTCCTTTGCCAGGCCAGTAATTTCACTAGCTACAGTGTCCTTTAAACCGAAACAAAGTTATGCAAAATACACTACTGCTTTGCGATAGAATATCTGACACCACGGTAGTATCTACCTAGCCGGCCTCTTGCTATAAAAGGACTACCATTCATTTAAGTTAAATTTAATAATTATTATTTAAATAACCCAACAACATACTCTGGATTGACTTTAGAAACTACCAAAATGTAAGTTAAAGATGTTATAATTGTTATAAATAATAATTAAGATAATCTTAAATATTGTAATATTTGAGTATTTGGGCGAATTGGGTTTTAATAAAAATAAAAGTCTTACCTCCCACGCGTATCTTCTGTCCAAAGGCTGAGTATCCCACTTGCCGATGAAAGGTCCATATTTAGTTCCTGCAGGAATATTAACTCTAGCAAATATACCTCCGGCCTTCACCATCAATTCATTTGGCAAATTAAAATCTAATTTTTCTAATTCGTCCTTGTAATCATCGTCGTTTCTCTCTGGACTTTTGGCCGATTCTAAAAATTTGTGACTGATCGGTAGCTCCATCGGCCTTTGTAAATAATTCCTGCTGTAGTCATAGTTCGATTGTAGATATGCGTCTTGGAGACCGAAGTCTAAAGTGTTGTAGTATTCCTTCATGTCAGTCCCTGGTGCCATCGTTTCCTGTTTGATGTGGACTAAGGTGGGCGCTGATTCTGATGTTGCGGAATCAGTCGGGCTTGGAGGAGGACTGCCAGATTCCTGGCTGTCTGCCGCTGTTGGACAATAAAACATATATTAAAATCCTTGAAAAATTATTTTTTGGGCTATAAAACTAAGTTAATGGACTATTTGTGAGTGTTAATAATAAATCTGTACCACGATCATTCCTTCGCCTTGACAACGCGAACCTGTCTTATTTCAGACATATAAAAAATGATGGAATGCAAGATGGTGATCGCATTATGCCTGGTTTCCGCTCGCCACAAAGGATTTCCGCTTGTCTCTTGTCTCTCAGAGCATCCCTCCGAAATGCAAATCAACATGAAGATATGTCTTTGTCTCTTTTATTTGTATTGCCTACATTTGAATAATTGTGTAGAATTAGCAAAGATAAGAATATCATAATAAATTATTAATTATAAACAACGCCTACGGTTTCGCTCGCGTTATTGCAGCTAATCCGGGCGGCCCCGGCATCTTAAAGCTATTTTTCTATTCAACTGTTCAATAATATAAATCTATACCAAGTCCCAAGTTAATTTGTCCCGTATTTCCTTTTTTGACAATCCCTCAGGAACCTAACATATTTCCGAAATGAAAAGTATCTGAGACCTTTCATCTAAATCCGCTCAGCTCTGATTGAGTAACAAACATACAAACTTTCTCACATTTATGTACTTAGGTATGAGGAATTCAAAATTTTTAAAATTTAAAAAAATTGGATTCACGGAACTTCATAAAGAACGAAAAGATTAAATTTTTATCGTAATTTATCACCAACTATTATTAAAGTAGAAGGACAAATAACAAACAACAGTGTTTAGTGAAGGAAACAAATTCATTACAAGCGACGCAACGCACGCGTGTCATCAATATACATCCCCCAGGCAAATACAGCTGAAAGAGACACTCCATAAATCATAACCACCCTATTACTACTAATATACTTGTTAAAACAACCCCTATCTTGTCCATACGTCTTCCACAGCACGTGGCATTGAAAAAAACTCTTTAAAATTAGACGCTCGATAGACTTCTAACACAATGAGATCGCAAGCGAGGAATGATAACTGCTTAGCATTATAAAAGTGCAGTTCCGTCTAACAAAACGCAGGATGTGCGCGAGCGTGTCTAAAGAATCTCTTTTGTGGATCTCGTTCGTCAAGAGCTGCGTTCCTTTAACTGGGTTGCCATGCGAGTTCACCTGTCGTAATCAATTTTAATATAAACCTTCATTGATATTTAATTTCGTTTCGTTTTCATACAAACTATCAAATAAAATAATTTCCATCCAAAGATTGAACATTTGATTTATGTTATTTACTAGCGACATCCTGCGATTTTACTAGCATTAACTCCTATCCCGGGATCATTGACTTAAGATTTGGACAGGCTCTTCCGTATAGACAAAATGTTAAAGACTCGCTGGTGCTCCTTCGGTGGTAGGCCTTTGCACAGTTGAGCTATTGTGACTAACTTCGTTTCGTTGCGTTTACGACGGAACACCAGCGGGTCTTTTACATTTTGTCTGTATAGAAGGGCCTGTGCATACTACATAGTAAATCTATGTGTTTCTATGAAAAAGAGCCAAACTAACACCGTGTATGGCAAATCCAGATATTATCAAATACCTGGCTATATGCAAAGTCGATTTAAAATAAAAGAGACTCAGCAAATATTAAATTTGCATACTTTATAATCGAAATAAAAAGTGAAAATACTATCATGGATATTTTAACGAAAATACCATCTTTCTTCATTATGAATAATTTATAATATTTATAAGCAGAGTGCGAGTTTTATGAGCTAGGTCTTTAAAGCTATCTCTGTTCAGAGACCCCACGGCAAGTCGATTTCACGTGTTAGATACGGTGACTGACAATAACCGTGGCTTACGGCGCTGTGTCACCGAGAGTTCACGGCTCGTCTTGTACCATCATAAAATACTCTTAACACGACAAAGACACTCATTATACTATAAATACAATCCTTATTACTGTGGAATAAGATTGTATATCGTTTAAAATATATCTCGGCAGTGAAAAATTAAACAGGCATGCAAACTGCATGCCTCATCAGATATTATATTTGCAAAATATGTATTCGTTTGACGACCGTCGAGCGTTTCTTAGAAAGTTCAACTTTCTAGAACTAAATATATCTATAATATATTCTTCAATTCAACCTTAACTCATACAGTCTGATAGTCTATCCCATGTATTCTTATTTGATGTCGTGACGGTTGGCAAACAAGCATACGGTACGCCTGATGATATGCAGTCACCACAACCTATGAACGCTTGCGATGCTTGTAGTATTAGATGCGCGTTGCCAACCCAAAGAATAGAAAGGAAGCGATGACAAGGGAAAAAGGAAAGGAACAGGGGGGGAGTCCCAGGGTGGGAGATAAGGCTTCTGCGCTCTCACTTATTGCACGAAGCATGACAGTAGTATATAACAGTGTTCGAATATAATATTACACTAGCGGCCCGCACCGGCTTCGCACGGGTATAAAATATATAGCCTATGTCATTCACTGAAAAAATAATTAAAATCGATCCAGTAGTTTTGATTTATTCATTACTGCCCGTGGCCCGCACTCGTTAAATGTAATTATTTACGACATCACATTAGAAACCTCAAAAAAAATTTTTTTTTCTACACTATTTAATGGATGTTATTATACATATAAACCTATCACTCTATCTATTAAAAAAACCGCATCAAAATCCGTTGCGTAGTTTTAAACATTTAAGCACACATAGGGACAGAAAAAGCGACTTTGTTTTATAGTATGTAGTGATGATGATATGTAGAGATGATGTGGTTGGCCTTTTATAGTAAGAGGCCGTCTATGTAAGTATCTACTACCGCAGTGTTAGATACTCTACCGCAAAGCAGTAGTGTTTTGTATCGTCGGTTTGAAGGACACTGTAGATAGTGAAATTAGTGGGCAAAAGAAATTTAAGAACCAATATCTCGAGGTTGGTCGCTTAGGTATAAGCTTCGACAACAAGTACCATCAGATTTCTTTTTTTTTTATGTTAAAAGTTGGCAAACAAGCATACGATCCATCTGATGGGAAGTGGTTGCCGTAGCCTATGAGCGCTTGCAGCACCATTAGTAGGTGCCACTCACGCGTTTCCAACCTCGAGATATTGGTTCATAAATCTCCTCTGCCCAGTAATTTCACTAGCGTACAGTGCCCTTTAAAGCGGAACACAGTAAAGCCTAAGCACTACTATTGGCGGCAGAATATTTGACACTGCGGTGATACCTACCTAGCCGGCCTCTTGCAACAAAAGACGTACCACCAGTGTGACTGATTGCACTGGTGGAATAATCTCTGCTGTGACAGAGGTTATCCCAACAGCGGGCGATGGGGTCGTCACATCCCGACGTCACTTAGTAAATAAAGCCAGGTAAACACGAGACTAACTACTTACATATGATTTATATATTCAATATTTATCAGTAAAAATGTAATTTTCGCCTTTGAGATTGGACTTTCCCTTTCCTATAAAATAGTTAAAAACGGAAAGATTTCTTATAAACTAAATATACGTATAAATAATATATATATATACTAGTTTATATAGCATTTACCTATAAGATACAGGTAACTAATGTTCATTTTTTCATAGCCGATTGAATTAGGTAGGTATAAACCTAGGTATAACGAAGTTGCACGCTAACTTCATTCGCCTATGTTGCATGCTTGTGACTAGTTTCACTCCGTAAAGGGGTAATACGAGTCTGGGACATTATGGTAGGGCCGGTCCATGGTGTGTATATAGAAGGTAAGCTACCATGGTTAAAGACAGTGGCGAATTTATCAGCAGGCTGAGTAGTGAGCTAGGGCGGCAGATTTTTGGGATTTTTTTCTTTCTACGTCATAGAAATGAAAAAAAAATCTGCAGGACAGTTTTCCGATGACTTTCCCCTCTCACTTGTCACTGTACAATGTACAATCCGAGTAGCAATTCCGTATTTTAGAATAAAGTAGGTAGTAGGTCGCACCCCGACCAGTAATCAGCCATTTGTTGGATTGTAAAAATTGTAGAGGCAAGGGTGGCAAAAACCTTAGATATATACCATAGTCGTATACCTTGTATAATTTGTCAATCCGTCACTGGATAAACAATTTTCTTAATAAGCCTTTATTATTTAACTAATCATCAATCGTTATGTGATCAAAGATGCTGTTTGAAAAGCACCTGAGTTCTACAATTTAGTGCAAATAAAAAAATATATCAAGTGTCAATATTGTAAACTAAACCCTTGACAAGTTTAAGTTGTTCCAAACAAGAAAAGCAAACAAACTTTCTGGCCGGCGGCGCCCGCCAAAAGATTACACATTGCCATATTGCCACAGATAAATAATCCGTCACAATTTTTATTTTCACATACTTTTAACAATTTTAGATAACACTCGATTAGTATAAAATACATCTTGATGTTTTTTTGCTAAAAACTAAAAACTTATTTTTTATTACTTACCAGAATATAGAATAGACATTTATCTTTTTTTTATTGTTATATAGATTAAAGAACATATTTAATTAGTTATTATTAATTATAAAACAAAAATAATTGAAATATTTAACGTGTTTATTTATAATACCTATTCTTTTTTTTTTAATCTTTATTTATTGTTTTTCCTTTTTTTATTTTTGCGTGTGTTTTGTATTTTTTTTTCATTCTTTCTCTCTTTCTTCTATTAAAGTCGTTAGAATTATTTTTTATTTTAATTTGATATACTTACATTTTTAGATAAAATAATACATGTTTTAAATAACGAGGAAAATATCATTGGTAGGTACCATATTGATTATTTCCTCGAAACCTTGATTATAATTATAGAATAATTTGTGGTTATAGTAAAAAAAAAGTAGTTAATTAAATAAAAATTAATTATACAGTTTATTTTATTTTATTAGAATTATTGAAGAATATTAAGGTAGAGTAGATACCTAGACCTTATTTCATATAAGTACAAATAAATATTACAAAAATATTATTAAATTAAAGTCATTTTCGTAAATGACATTCCTGAGTTAGAGATGTTTTTCTATTTCAACTTACCGGACATCTTCATTATAATTCACCTAATTCTTCGCATTAAAGCATTCTGTATTTTCTCGTAGTCCATGAACACATAATTTAAAAAAAAAACAATTACTGCCACTGATCAATTAACAAAAAAATTTACACTACTATTATCCAAGCACATCACAATTAAAAAAAAAGATAATTTAAATTTCGAATTGTCAATGATGAACGGAACGCACAATATCGATAGTGCTGTGCCGGATCGCGAGATATGTGCGACGGCCGCAACGAACGCTCCCAGAGTAACGAGAGGAGGCGAGAGCTCATCCCTATAATCCCGAATCATACCCTCGCCCGGGCCGCCCCACACCCCGCACACCGCACCTTGTCTTTATACAGCACCCTTCTCTTTCATGCGAATTTCGGGACCACATCAGTATGTTATGATGAATATATTCCTTGAAGTCATAACAGATCTTGTTAAGGTTTCTAAAGCCTCAATGAACTACTGTTATTATATAAATCAATTGTTTCTTTTTCTCTTTCGCGACGACGTAGCAATAACACCATTACTATATTTTACAGGACTGACGCTTAAACAATGGCCCTACAGTTATCGACAGGGCTTATAAGAAATCAGTCGCGGTATACATCCAGATATGTTTGACCTCTCCGATTACCTGCGATCGATGTTTTCTGTTAGCTACAACATTGGTATGAGGTACGTAAGAGTATCAAACTTGAATGGTCGTTAATAAAACACAGCGTTGATTAGGAAAACAAAGCGTAGGTATTGAATACGACCCGGCAATTTGTGTCTTATCGTGTCGTATTCGATCGCTAAATAGAAGCCAATGGCTACTTATTTACATTTCTTAACCAATGAAACAAAATTGATTACCTCATTGAGACATTAAAATTTAACTACAAAAAGGTTCAAAGTTCAAACGAATTGTAAATTTATACGATTTTTTTCTAGTCTCTTCAACAAAAACAATACGAAAAATCGATTTGTGTGCGTAGAAAGTATTTGTACGGTGTTACATTTTCATGTCTGAAAATAGCTGTGGCAAGTGAGACGGCAGATAACTAGATAACGTTTTAGATCTGTGAACGGCGTCGTGATTGGTCGGTTGCGGCGGTGGGCGGGGCCGAGCGACGGATGCACCAATGGGATGCTCCCTATTATCTGCGTCTTTGTCTGTCAGCGGAGTCTGTAGCACAGGTGCCACGCGCATCAAGATACAACCTACCTAGTTAAAGATCGTATAGCATCGGATACGTACGCTAATGAAAATAAAATATGCATTTGATTTGCCTTTCGTGTTTAACTTTGATATTGGAATTAAAAATCCATATATCAACTTCTCTAATTAATATGTTTATGATATTTCTTTGAGTATGCTTTAGCTTTGATAAAATTATTTAATTTAGGTGTTCAGCTCTAAGTAAATGTGATTTGATATTTTATACGTACGTAACTCGTATAGGTACCTTGACCTCACAAATAACTATAAAAGACATTAATTAATACGATGCTATAGTTTGGTCTTATAATCTTTTCTGTTTTGAAATGTAAAATTTTAAATATACTTATATTTAGATTATTATTTAACTAGCCTTTTCCCAGGACTCCGTTTACGTATAGGTAATATTTGTACTAAGAAGTGGATAGGTGATGAAAAAATGGAAATTTTATAATGTAAGCGACATTATAAAATTTCCATTTTTAGTTATATATTTATATTTTTATTTAGAAATAGTTTTTTTTTTTCGGAATATCTATTATTATATTATTGGCCTTCGTGGCCTCAACGACGTCATAGTAGGAGAAGTGTCTCCGGTTGTTCCATAGGATTCTATTGTAATGCAATTCAGTTCAGGTTACTTCTGGTGCCATAACGTTCAAAAACATATTGATTAATGGTACACTACCTATTACTACTAGCGATACATCGCTTTTACAATATTGAGATGCGACTCAATTTGAGTCGTAATAGGTAACTTGATGATGGACCCTCTGATTAGAATAACAAACAAAATAAACAATCACAATCGTCAAATCAACAATAATAGTCACGAAGATTGGCTGTGAGGGAATTAAAATTAAATTGCACTTCACAGTGTCATTCGTGAAGGTGACAATCAGAATCGATTACCACAGACACGTCGACTGATAATCGATTTAATACAGCATATATTTAATGTTGTCAAGCCGATAGAGATGCGGATTGCGTTAACAAGTCGCTATGTAATCTTAATAACTCGATTTTTAGTGTTCTAAAGGAACCTTACTGCTAAGCGTCGGCTCTCCGTCCATCCAGAGGTCCGTCCATCAGCAAATTTCTGTTGCCGCTACAACAACATGACCCAACCGACCTACAACCAACCGACAATTGATAAACGATATATTCGGCATCCGGACGTGACGACCGCATCCCTCACTGTTGAGACAATCTCTGTTACAGCAGAGATTATTCCAACAGTGCAATCAGTCACACTGGTGGTAGGTACCATCGCATTGTCAAATATTTTACTGCAAAAGAGTATTGCCTCGGCTTTACTGTGTTTTGGATTGAAGAGCACTGTAGGCTAGCGAGAAAATACTGGGCAAAAGAGATTTAAGAACCAATATCTCGAGGTTGCCAGCGCGTGCGTGGCACCTACTTATTAATGGTGTTGCGCGCCCTCATAGGCTACGACAACCGCTTACCATAAGGTGGGCTGTATGCTTGCTTGTCCAATTAATAATCTAATGGGTACCTAAAAAAAGATTTTCGTAGTAAGTTCCATATTTGTGCATTTATCAGTATTTAGTCATTACTAAATATTCCATGGACGCAGCTGTTTAGAAAAAATATATAATAATAAATTGCGATGAATTCTGGAAGAGGATCTAAATTATCCACGTGGCATTGGGTAAAATGTTGTTAGCAGTTTTTGCTCAGCTGTGTATAAAGAGATTTTTAACGAATATTACTAGCGCAAAAAAAACCTTATCATAAATAGGTATAATTATATCAGTGGCCATATCCAGTTTCTTGTTTGTTTGTTTATATTGTGACTTATATTTAAGACTACCGTAATTGAAATCATTTATTTACTTCGCCTTGTTACTATTCTTATCATTATTTCTTATATAAGTAAATATTATATATTCTTTTTGAGTAATAAATATATGAAACCCGATATCGATGACAAAATATATAAAAATAAAAACGAAATAACACCGAAACGAAAACAATAACAATATACGATGAAAATGTATTCTATTTTCAGTATTTGATTTAAATTCAGCTCGTGTCTGCGTGTATGAAAATTTATATGTTGTAATATCGCCTCGGCCGCACAAATTTATTAGGCTGTGACACAACGCTGCAGCTAAATTATTTAAAATAGGTACAGTTTCCGACATACATCATCATTTGTGAGATGTATATTATGTTTGGATGTTATTAGAGTAACACTTGTTTAATATATGTATATCAAACTGCAGTTCTCCGATGACGTTCTTAGCCGTGGTTCGGCTTCGCAGGAGGCACCCTAAAGACGGAATCAAATTTGAGCCCTCGTGAGGGCTGCCCCTTTATCACGGCTGAGTCTCTGTACTCGGCCTCTCGCCCGGTGACGCTGTCAAGGCCAGTAGGGCCAACAGCAATACACATTCCGAAAAAAATAACTGCAGATACTATGAGCAAGGTTCTTTGCACGAGTTTGAAGGAATTGTGATCGATACAAATAAATAAAATTGAAGTGTCTGTTTGTAATTCCAAATTAATAGACTAAATATATATGAAACTACTTACATACATAAAAATCATTTTTATATTTTTATCTCTTTGACCGATTTTAAAGGGACTGCCACTGACTGTTAGCTGATGTTATAAGAATTAACTTAGCCTATTATCTTAGAAAAAGAATTAGAGTTTCGTGAAAGAAATAAGAAATCGCGCAACTAGTTGCATATAATCTGAATCTTTGGACTGGAAAAATTTGACTCTAGCACCCAAATAAACAATGTTGGGTTAAGTTTGGCGATCATTCAGTTGCTACTCTGCGCTAAAATACCATCATGTGACAAACACAACACACACCCAAATCCCCTCCCTCATCCGGGCCTAGATTTAGAATACCAAATAGGTCCGCTCTATCAAAAAAAAATCCCAATTTGAAGCCTCAATAGTTCAACGGTAGAATGTCAGACTAAAGGGAGATTTGCAGGTTCGATCCTAATCCCCTTAAACCATTGTTGTTTGTTGTTCCTACTCCTAGTACAAGCTACATGCCTTGTCGGAGGGAAAATAGAAATATTAGTAATGACCTGAAAAGATTTGCTAATAATGTTCTTTATTAAAAAAAATATAATAGAAAGTTTCTACTTGACCTGTCCAATACCTGATATTCATTTATAAAGAAACGTTAAGCGAATTTTCTCAGCAGGGGTTAGCTTTATTCCGCCATCTTGACCGGACAAAGGATACCAGCATCGGCCCTACGGGGAAATAATGACATAACCTCACTATGTACATGTATTATATTACTGACCGTTTATAATGCAGGCTATAGTAAAAATATTTTTATACGACCAGCAATACATAGTGAATATAATTAAAAAAACTGTAAATTGTGCAAATAAAAGTAATAATTATCGACAAAATTGGCGTGTGACTAGTCCTTTCCTAGAGAGGGCGCTGTATTTGCCAAGTTAATGGTGAAGGAAATTATATGGGTCAACCGTATCGGTTTTCTTTTCATGACGGTTGGCAAACAAGCACACGGTGCGTCTGTTGGCAAACAAGCATATGGTAAGCGGTAACCGCAACCTATGAATACTTCCGATAATTGGGATAAGACAAGATAAGGCAGACAGAAGATAAGATAAGAAGACAAGGGAGATGAGGGAAGGGGAAAAGGAAGGAAACAGAGAGGCTCTGAGAGAGATTTTACAGAAGAAGTGGCCTCCAGCGCTCACACTCAACGCACGAAACCGACCCATCCAGTCCACTGGACCCACTGGTCAAGCCGATCCATTTATGCTGGGATGATCATAGCTCTATTACTAAGTACTATTATCTATAAGTCGATGCACTCAGGCCTTAATGGACAGCCAGGCAACAAAAACAACAAGCCTATACCACCAAAAACATATAAAAATTATATGTAATATAAGTTTGGACTCATGTATATCCTTTAAATATCTGCAGTCGATTACTTGAAGAGTGAAAACTAACGTTACTTTCTAATGCTATTTTATTGCCTCTATAAATTCGATAGATCGCCCCAGGAGGCGCTTACTGACTGGCTATCGCGCCTTTCGATTTAGAATTCTCGCCGATCAAAATTGAAATGGCCGGCCCCTTTTATCGGTACAATTTAAATTGGACATTTTAAACACGATTCTTTACGTTGAAGTGGAAGGGTTCGTTGGTTAAATGGCTTTATCTAAATGTTTGCACATCTATAGATCACAGTCGAGATACAAATCAACTTGTTTTTATTTATTTATTTATTAAAGACTAGAAGAAGAATTAGCCTTTAGTCTCGACGGTTGCGGGTTCGATTCCCGCTCGGGCAGATGTTTGTTAAAATTTCTGTCTCCGTCTGGGCGTTTGTCCGTGGGTCTCCCCACCGTGCCTCGGAGAGTACGTTAAGCTATCGATCCCGGTAGTTATCACATAGCATCTGATAACAATCTTAAACTCTTGATAAGTAAATTGCTCTTATCCGATGAGTTGGTTTGCCCTTAGGGTTGCGGAGGTCAATAATGTCAAAAATGGCAATCGCTCTGTGTAAAACCAGTAACCTGTCAAATGTGGACAAGAGTAATAAGCAGACCCTGGGTAAATACTCATATAATAGCGGGAATAATGCTAGAAAAAAGAAGAAGACTTGATGAAGTCAGTGTATTTTTTTCACTAAAACTGTCATTCTGTCTGTAACACAATGGCTTGTTAAAGAAATTATTTAACATGCGAAGCACTAAGTTAAAACGTGAATTACAGTGTAATAGGCAACATAAACAGCCACGTCCGAGCCAACTTGGCGGAACTTTTTTGCTCAAGCATTCCACCTACGTAGAGACCATAGAATTACGGAAATGATAAAAATGGTATTTTTGATCGAATTCCAAACCATAAATCTTTTTAGGTTACTTGCATATTTCTAGGGCTCCGTAAGCAACTAAGCCCTATTCTTTGCCTACGTCCGTTCGTATGTCCATCGGTCAGTGAGCTGTATCTCTTAATCTAATTTATAGAGAGTTGAAATTTTCCGAGAATGTGTATTACTACTGTCACTACAACAACAAATACAAAAAATACTATACGATGGTACGGAATCCTTTATATGTGCGTCCGGCACACACTTGGTCACACAATATCTCCAGAAAATAGTTAAGTTCTAATCTATAATAAAATTACTAAATTGTAAAGTTAATATAGAAAATGTTCTTGCAAAAGGATTATTTTTACCTTTACGTAGCATAATTTCATCATTCACATTTGCATTGATACACATATGTGAAATAATCTATTTGTATGAGTTAGTTTCAGTGAAATCTTATAATACTAATTTAATGTGATTGGAACCACGGGAAAAGTCACTATTATATTTCTAAGCGACATTTACGCCGAGTCTCATGAATAAAAAAATAAAATAAAATAATAACTTTTTAATGATAGTTGTATGCCATTTCCTATTTACCGTGTTCTGAACGAGAGACTATCACGAATTCTCAACAAAGGGAGGTGCCAAATGGGGGGCAGTCCGCAAATAAAATTGTCGCCACAGAAGTTACGTCTCACGTAGCCGGTCATTGTGAATTCAGTACGAGATCTCGGTTAACGCCGCCTTCAAGTTTGTTTCGATAGAGGATTTATTTAGGGGAATGCTTTCTACAGAGTTGCTAACTATTTTAGTTTTCAGTTCTAGCTGTGTAACTGTTGATTAGTTTTTGAGGATTCTTTATGTAATACTATGTTTTTGGCAACGTCTTTATTGCCAATCTAAGAATGTTTTTTACAAATTTAGCCGTCTTCATGTCTGGTTTTCGCAAGAATCAGTAGTCTATGTTCTTCTTCAAGGTTCAATTGGTTGAATTAAAACTGAATGACGATAGCGTATGACGTTGCGATGGTTTTGGCGTTGAATGTGTGAAGAGGCAAAAACGCCAGTTACCACCATATGAATGTACCAATCCATAGTATGTATTAAGTCAATGCCTGGGTGTATTCCTCTAAACAAAATATCGACCGAGGCCTTATGCCTATACCTATTTGTTACCAATCATTGTTTCATTTGAATTTCTTCTGATTATTGTAGACAACAACGCGTAGGTATACCTTTGCTGTTGACATGAAAATAGTTTAAGGTATTTTCATTCCATCAGCTAATAATAAGTTATGTTACTTAAGGAAAAAGCTGTTATATACATAGAATAGTTAATACTGATGTTAGGAAATCAATTTCATGTAAGAGGAAGGTTAAAATTTAAATTAGGAGCCCCTTAAGCAGAGGCATCAAAACTCTCAAAGTATCATGTCAAATTAAGTAATCGTGGTGTAATTGAGCCGGCGATCAGAACAAGGGCGTCTCATCAATCAAGCCACCCCAGCAGTGCGTGTGTGCACTGCAATTTATAAGTGAAAGCGTTTACACGTTGCTTCAGATACTCGATCATTTAATAAGGCTTAATTTATAAAGTAGAGTAAGAAACTTTATTGACTTCAAATGATTATATCTAGTTAAAGATTTTGGCTGTGAACCATACTTTATACATAAAATATAATAATAATAAAATTCTTTATCGTAAGCCATAAAATTGACAAAAACGTATTAGAAAATAAGAACAACCATACAGTCTTATTGCTAAAAAGCAATTTCTGCCAGACAACTTGTGTGTATAAGACAATTATATTGAGAAAAATAAGTGGTCGGCATACAGCTGTTTAGAATATAATTCATTATATATTAGATAAAATATTTTGTGTGTATATTAAAATAGTAAAATGAATAAAAAATATATAAAATGTTTTAATAACTTTTGTTAAGCTCAAACATATTAGATGCCGTCATATTGTTAACGCTTTTAAGTTGTAACTTAAATCGGGCTATGACTTAAAGCCACTTACAGTGTTATCCTCGCCTCTGTTTTAGTAGTCATTAGCGGAAATCCTGCTAATGTCTTAAGGTTAGATGCAATAGAGGAAATTTTTATTGTTATGTTCTAAGATAAGTTGTATATATAAATGTATTACAGAGAACATAAAATTTACTAATGATATACTTACAGATTTCAATATACTTATATATGTTTATCAATATAATATTTATGTGTACAAAGTAGCACCACCTACCCTCTCTTTACTCATTTTTCCTAAATCCGAGATTGTCTGGAAGAAATCGCTAATTAACGATGAGACCGCCTACATGTACATTTATACATAGCTTTTAAGTTCTTGAATGTTACTCGTATTTAGTGGTGTACAATAAAGACTATACTATCTATCTCTATCTATCTATACTTATTTTTTCGTATTTAACAATGTTTTATTGCGTTCTTGTCTGTTGCTAACGTTTGAATATTGAAATTGTAACATAACCAGAGCGGATATATATTTTTGCATTATTGTGACTATCAGTTTTAGTCCTTTAGAAGTAGTAGAAACTTGCTGCTCCATGCACAAATGGGCCGGCTCTATCAGAGAAGTACTACCCTCTCACAAAAAATCCGCGTAAAGTAACAGTACCAGTAGGTATTGTTGCGTTTCGTGAGATGAGTGCGAGTGCTGGAGGTGTAATTTCCCACCATTTATGTTCCCTTCCTCTTTCCGTCCACATCTTATTCTTAGAGTTGGCAACGTGCATGTCACGGTGACTGGTTACCGTCAGGAGGACCGGATGCTTGTTTGCCAACCGTCATGATATAAAAAAATGTTTCGTCAGGTACATAGTACTCAATTTTTATGGTTTCCATTTCAATTTTCTTTTACGTCATACGTTTTCGTTGAATAATTTCACATAACCGTTACAACTACGATAGTTTTCTTAAATGAACTGCCCCTAACTTAAATCGACTTGATAACAAAACTAGGCTCGCATTGACTCCGGCACAATGGCCCTTCGCAAATTACACACCAGGCCGGCAATTACGCGGCACAACAACAGATACATTTGTATGACAATGATCGAGTTTTTTTCTACGAAACACGATACACAAACACACGCTGCTGTGTGAGAATGTCGCTTGTTTATTACAGAATTATAATCTAAAAATATACAATCAAAATAATTACATTTATGTTAGAAATTTTTAATGAACGTTTGTTGATTTTTTTATCAATACTTAGCTTTTATCGCGTTAAAATTGTATTTCAAACATCAATTTCAATACATTTTTTCATAAATAGAACCGCTATGTTTACTATAATCTGTATATTAATATGTGAAGAGAAATTTTTGAACATATTTATTTATATGTCGCGGGCGGAGGAGTATGCTTCGCCATTCTTAAAGAGCTGACGAAATTGGAGAGCAACAAGTTGAAATGTATGTATCTTAGTATTATAAATACATTAAATAAGACATCGATGTCTTACATTCAGCATGCGAATATCAAATACATGTCTGTCAAATGCTTTAAATCAATACTGAACCACAAATAAGCGTATAAATGAATGAAATCTCGTCATCGAGCACCTGATCGAAACAGACTTATTCTGTAACAGCTCCCACAGTTATCTGTTAACAGTGTAGTACTGACCTTCCGTCCGTCTCTCTTAGAACTGATAGTTGAGCGTCCGCCCGACCTCGTCACCTCATTTCCTACCGCTTCATGGAATAAGACCGTTTCGTAATCGCTTCTATGTTAATTAATCTAATGTTTACAATTTTATGTCTCATTTTTTAATGGTATCGTAAAATATCACATTTCCAGGTTATAGGTGATATTTTATCGGAATTTATTTGAATATTTTTAAGTTTATCTATTTTTACGAAACAATTTTACAAAGAACCATGATATCGGTGATAATTAAAACTTATTTAGTTTTTCCCAAATTAATATCATCAAGCGAAGCTGTAAAAATATTTTTAATAATCAATATTTTAACCACTTATATAGGTATATATATACCTACAGAAGACCTACCTTGGTTTCTTTTATCCGAATGTGAGTTTCATTGTTTTGATATAAAAAATAGCTTTTATGTATAAATAAATAAACGCTACACGCTCAACGGCCCCTATATATAGTTATATCCCGTGCCGGGGATTCTGGAAACATACACAATGACAAAGACAAACACTCCCTGATCGGAAAACATGCCTGTATGGTCAATACAAACCTATGCTCCGAGCGGGAATCGAACCAGCAACCTGTGGCGTTTAAGGTAGGTTCCCTACCGCTGCGCCACAACTTCGTCAAATTGTCGTATTTTTTTTAAATAAATGACGGCCAACCTTTATTGATTGACGAAATCTACATTAAATCGAGTGAAGCTGCAGTCAAAAGCTATTGCATAAAATATGCTCCCAAAAACTAAAATCATTCATTCCGATATATAAAATAATAAAATCCATTCACTCATATCAGATCAGCACACTCGAACTTGTGAAGCAAGTTCCGAAGTGATAATGGGTACGTCAACGGCGCGAGAGGCGCCACACTGTGATCTGTCACTCGCGAATACGTCAAAGGGTTTTTGTCAAGGCGCGAATTAAATCGGCCAGCGGGAGGCTTCAGAAGTGACAAGCGATTGAACGAGAACCGGTTCGATCCGGTTTTCATTCTTTTAAATCTAACATGATTACCTATAGGTAATTGGATTATGCTAAGCTAGAACTGTCACCCATATTTATAAAAGACTTTACTCCAATGCTTGGTGCCTTCATATTGTTATTACAATCCCACAGACAGGCCTAAACTAATATAAATATACACGGCCAATGTCTAAACGGGAATCTTATCAACAAGCATCAGAAATGTAAGGATCACTAGGTCACTACCAGAGCATTCTTGAACTAGAAATTATAAACAATAATTAAAAAAAAAAACTAATCAGAAAAATGACGACGTTGTGGTGCAGCGGTAGCGAACCTGCGTTAAGTGCCACAGGTCACGGGTTCGATTCCTGTTCAGAGCAGTCTGTATTGACCGTATAGCCATGTTTTCCGGTTTGGGTGTGTTGCCTGACCCCCGCCACAGGATAGAAGTATCCTAAGTTGAGTGTGTAGTGTTTATTATTTATTTATTATGATTATAATGATACGATAGATAGGTATATTTTTAAGTGCTTTACATTGTTTTTTGTATATATGCAAAAACATGTAGGTGGACATCAATAGATGACAATTTGTATTTAGAACACTAGTTGTATTAGAATACTTTTCATAATAAAAAAAAATTAATAAAAAGTAGCCCGTACTGGGTATAAAGTTAGTCAATAGTAGATTTATTACAAAACAAATGAAGAGGGTAGGTCTGTTCGAGTATGATAAAATAATTACCCTCTCGATAAAATATTGGCAGTACGTTCCTTCCCTGCCGTCCCGTCTCGCTCCCGAGAGCCACAACTGTCGATGTCACCTTAATTTACGACCTTCAATTATAAATTTGACATCACCCGTAAGTAAAAATCGAGAAATTCAACTCTATTATCAAGGCGTAAGGTACAGAAACTGTGCGGAATCATTGTGTAGAGAACAATACCTTCTACAATCGAAAGTTTTACGCAAGTCTGCAAAAAAATAACCATAACATTAATATAGCGTAGAAATGTAAATATTTAGTGATACAAATGTTTTATCAAAATCCCATTAAAATTTTAAAACATTTGTTTGTTCCGTAACATATCCGATAAGTAGTTTTTAATGTCGATTTTGTCAGTATTCAGTTTCCCGTAATTAAAACTGTTTGTTAAAACAAAAAAAGATAAAATTGATAATTAAAACCAAATGGTTAACGACGTGTTTTTACAGCGTCGTTTTCATAACATGTAGCTTTATAATGTTTCCTTGTAGATGAACTCTGACACTAGATACTAGTGTATTCCCGCTAATTAATTTTAAAGGCCATTGTTATCGGTAAATAATTTAAAAATAACAGTATGTTTGTTTAATCCTGACATAGAAAATTATTATTTTATATTAATTATCATAAATAACATACGACCTAATAACATTCGAAGTATTGCAAGATGTCGAGCTCAATTTTTTTTACGAAATTGTACTACTTACTTACCTTATCCTAGTAGACACAGCTAAGTGTGTAGCGTTTAATTATGAAAACGACAAATAACTTAATAGCGGTTAAAGACTAGCATTTTTTTCGAGCGTATACGATCGTTTCAATGTACGCGCTTACACGCGCGTTTTAAAAAGCCGAACGCGCGTACATGGAGTTATTCCGACGCACTTACACACTCGTACGCGCTGCGGTTGTGGTCTGCGCGTCTGTACGCGCGTCGAAATACGAGTTATACCCTCGCATAAAACGCTAAACAGAAACCGCCATAATTCATTTACTTACTTGGAAAAATATTTTTTTTGATCAGACTCTTACAAAATTCCTGTGAAACCGCGAAAGTATGTTTTGATAAAGAAGAATAATCATTGAAACCGCGGAAAAAGAAAATACAGCTTTATTAATTTTTATCTACCTAAAAACCTTAACCCAAATTGAAATCCTACTTCTTTTTTAATCAATTAAAACAGGATACCGAACCTATTCCACATAAAAACTTGAGTTTTTAATCTTGCGGATTATTTAATTTATATCCATATTCCACAGATATACATATATGAACACAAATCGACATGGCGCGGCGCGGCGAAGTTTCGCGAATCGCGTCGTCCTGTTTCAAGGCACAAAGATATGATTAAACTGCCAGAGACCGGCTTCATTTATAAAATAAAAATTATTTGACGAGGGTTTGCCATTAATTTCGGCGACAATGTGATAAATAATGAGAGAGGTGTAATGCGGGGGCGGCATCCCTCTAAAATGTCACTTTGATGGGCTGGTTTTGAAGTTTTGACGGCTCACATCCTAATTTTCTTTCTGTCGGGAGTGTTATCCCCGACACTTTTCAATAAGTTTCTCTTTGTGGCTATATTTACGAATTTCAATTTTTAACGGTTGCTGAGAAATTTAAAAGAAAGAGGGTCAAAATTGAATCTCTATAATTTTTCTTTAGATCGATGGATTATATTATTGAAGACGTTGAGACGCAGCGGTAACCTGACTTAAGCGCTACAGGTCGAGGGTTCCCTCTAGGGGCTATCTGCCCCTGGAGGCCTCTTGTATTTATCATACAGGCAAGTGTTCCAATCTGGATGTATTTGTCCTTGCCCTTGTGTATGCTTCCGGACCGACTCTGCCTATCACTATCCTAATGGGAGCCGTTGAATGTGGAGCGTTTATTTATTTATATAAAAATTTAATACATCACTCAATTTCAATTTCACACATCAATCGTAAACATGCATCTGTACAGTGTACTTTTAGTAACGATAGCGATATACCTGATATTATACATACAAGAGGTCTATTTCACCGATGCCAATAATTCAATTATAGCGAAATCGTCAAAGTGA
Source organism: Hestina assimilis (assembly GCA_023373885.1). Taxonomy (NCBI): domain Eukaryota; kingdom Metazoa; phylum Arthropoda; class Insecta; order Lepidoptera; family Nymphalidae; genus Hestina; species Hestina assimilis. The sequence goes on from CM041754.1 coordinate 10,595,592, forward strand.
CACTTCAATTGTGCGACATCAAAGGACGTCAGTAGCACGCACTAACCAATACATTTCACAACAGTATAATAAAACCTGTTATTGATTAATTGAGCTAATATACATAGAAGATTGCGCGCAATTCAGTATCTATAAAAGAACTAACTATAAAGCTATTAATTTAAAGTACCTACGATCTTCATACTTTAGTATTAGTAGAGCTACCGTCGTCCCAACACAAATGAGACGGCTGTATAGGAAAAGTACTATCCTCTCACAGAAAATCTGCGTGAAGTAGCAGTATAAGTACTGTTGCGTTGCGTACGACGGAGTGCCGGAAACCCAATCTCCCACCCCTTATTTCCCTTCTCATCCCTTCCTTCCTTGAGTTGGCCACACGCAAATGATACTTAAAGCAAGCGATCACAGGTCCAGACTCCAGGCGAACCTAATGCCAGTTTGCGAACTGTCATGATACAATTATACATATTAAAAAGAAACAAAGATAAATGTCACCGTTACTAATATCAAAGATTATTCATCACATCCTGCTTCGAATACAGTTTATTCATTTTTTACACGTTTCCATCATATACGAATCTGGGTACTGAAAAGTCAATAAGTCAAACAGATATTGCGTGAACATTTGGCCCCAGTAAATCAAATTTAAATTCGACTTGGCGATTCATGGCGGCGCGTGATCCGTGAAAAATTGCTTATTTTAAAACGCCATTTTTCGACGCCTTTCCATGGGGTGGAATTGTATCAGTGCGAAATTACCTTATGACTTAATAATAAAGAATCGATTATGAAACAAAATAAAAAATTGCATCATAAAAGATACAGATAGGATTGAGAAAAGGATTCCGTATATTATAAATAGTATTGGTCAATCATAGATGGACTTCATGATATAAGATTTTTTATTTATATTTTAGTAGTATATTAAAAATTTGGCAAGCATACTTGCTATGATATAAAATATTTTTGAAAGTTATTTTATATATAAAATTGATAGAGCTGCCGTTAATTAATTAAAATCGAAACTGCTGACCGAATCGCATGTTTTGCATATAATACAACATATTATACCTAATACAAACAATAACACAAAAAAACATTACTTGAGCGGCGACTTGATGCATCAAATATGAAACAAGCAATGTACTTAGGTACCAAGTATATATATTTAACAAGATTCCGAAAAGCTTAAAAAAACCGTAATGATACGTAAAACGCAAAATAACATATTATAATAAGGCATTTAATATTATAAGTACCTACAAGAAATTTTTCTTATATAACAGCTGGTGTAAAAAAAATAAAAGCGAAACTATAAGCCTTCTTTCTATACTTTGTACCTCTACTAAGTAAATGATCGTTCTCATTTCATAAAGTAATAGTAAAGAAAAACAAAACAATCATCAAAGCCCAATGTATCGAGTTCGTATTAGACTTTAGTGTCAAATTTCGCGTCCATATATCATGTTGAGCTCATCGCGTTTTTAATAAAATTCGAACCATACCATGATATACGTGTGTAAGTTCGTTTATTTTAGAAAGCTACAATAAAATCATTTGATAACTATTAAATGATATTTCTACGTATTTTATTTTGGATTGCTGTTGGTCCACGGGCCTTGACAGCGTTATCGGGCGGGGGTTGCCGAGTACTGAGACCCGGCCGAGTAAAACAGACAGCCTTCGTGGAGTCTCAGAGTTTATTTTATTCATAGGGTGCCTCCTGTAAGGCCGAACCAAAGCTATGGACGTCATCGGAATGGAGGCGACGCTCCGAGCGTATACTAATCAATGGACTCTACCGACGGTGCGAGCGCGTCGTGTCGTGCGAAACAGACGACGAGGTCCCTACCTCGTCCTCGCCGGCGAAAGCGGTGCTGTGAGCGTGTCTATCGTCAGGGCATCTCACTTTAGTTGGTTTCTCTCTCTATAGTCATCTCGGATTCTTTAAATACTAGCCTGTCTGATCAAAGGATTCGGATGGGATACATATTATTAATATATAAAGTATATGTAAATTGAAAATTATATATGTTATCTTTTCTCTCTTCCTTATAAAATAATTTACGCTGTTAAAATGTGTGAATTTTTTTTGTTACTTAAATTGAGAATATTAATTATCACAAGTTTGCAATAAACATTTATAAAGAACGTTGATAAAATCTTGAGTATACTTTACGAGAAATGGTTGACGTAATTATACTTTTTTTATTATAGTTTTCGTCATCTGCCTTCAAATTATCGTAATTATAAACCACGGGCCTACTTCAAACCTCTCAGGTTGCTGTCCAAATATACGTTAGGGTCCGTTACGATTCTTGCAATCAAAAGAATTCAATCCACGGAGTCGGGCCCCATATCTATTCTTTCCTACCCCTACCTTGAGAAAAAAACATGCAAACGAAAATGAACTGAATTGCCAAAAAGTAAGGTTAAGTTTCAAATTTCATTTCAAATAACATTATTGAAAGTCGAGTGTCTAGCAAAGAAAATCGTCAATAAATAAATGTATAAGTAAATTAATGCCCTGATATTTAGACCTCTGGCCGTATTAACAGCGTGTTCTAATATAGATGTTTTAAAAAATAAATTCAAATTATATAGATTTTTAAGAACAATGAATAGTATCCTAATTGACAAAGCAAAAAGTTTTTTTGAACGAAGAGGATACACATTTTGGTGCTGTTTTTATTAAACTCATTCCAAATAAATAAAATATGTGTTCTTTGATACTTATTCCGTCTTTAAAACTTTGTTGATAAGATAATATCTATATTTAGTTAGAGTAATAAATAAATAATTTACTGTATTACGTAATTGATAACTTTGTTTTACTCCGTTTACATAAATAAAAAACCCTTCGTGAAAATAACTACGTTTAGTTATTTACTTTAAACTTCAAACACCGTTTACATAACTAAACAATACATAACTTGATAAGGTCCTTGATATAATAAAGGAAGCAGACATTTTTGTTAAGTCGAGGCTGAGAATCGAATCCACTTTCACACACGATTGTTCTTACCCCATGCTTAGGACAAAAGATGGCCTGATAAAAATGTACGATAACAGCTTCATTTGTTAAAATTAGTTTATTTCAAACGTTTTAATTATTAATCGAGCTTATTTATTGAAGCGTATTTTATAATTAATCGTTAAAATATAGGGAATAAAATTCTATGAATATTAAATTTTTTATATTGTCTTAAAACGATATTCTTTTTAATACTACTACGGTAGCAAACAAGTTTACGGCTCTTCAGTGATAAGCCACCATAACTTATGCAACATCAGAGGTATCACAAACGTGTACCCGACCTAAAAAAAACCCTGTCAGCCCAACCTTGTTCAGCTCAACATTATGCCCGATTGGGTAAACCATGTCGGGGTATTGATTCTAAAGCCGCAGTAACCTGGAAAACGGTTATCGTAGCTATGCAAGCAACATCAGAGGTATTAATGCACTTTGCCACCTGAGATAGATGACGAGAAAGGAGAAATAGAAAGGAAACAAATTTGTAGCATTTAGACCTCCTCGAATATATCAAACGAACGACAGTGCGACTATGGGTTCTAGTGTAAGACTGGGGATGCGCGTGCATGGCTCCTTCGATATTACCGGATTTTACAAATTATAAAATTGTAATTACTCATACTACTAAACAAATAAATAAACGCTACACACTCAACGGCCCCCACTAGAATACTTATATCGTGTGTCGGGGTCCGGAAAAATACACAATGACAAGGACAAACACACCCAGACCGGAAACCATGCCTGCATGGTCAATATAAACATCTCCTTCGGGCGGGAATCGAACTCGCGACCTGTGGCTCTTAAGGCAGGTTCGCTACCGCTGAGCCAAAACGTCGTCATGTCTATAAGTATTATTAATTATAAAATACAGTTATTACAAAGTTTCAAGTATTCACTTCTATCAGCAGTCTCCAGGACTGGCCTTTTTATATATATTTTTTCTTCTAATACAAATGATTAATAGGTATAAAAAAATTATATCAAAGCAAAAAATATATTTTTTATGCAAATAGGATAAAAAAACCGTTAACCTACGATTTCACGCAAAAATACAGACCCATCCCCTGTAATTGTTACACATGCTGTAGTTTATACCCTTTCGTTATTTTGCAAAAAAACTATTTTTTCGTAATTTCGGATTTTTCGGTTCCTTTTGTAACGAATTTCGCACGGTTCGTTATGACAATCGGGGTGTCAAAGTTTATTTGAATGCGGTGTTAATTTCGGTTTCTAAGGCCTTTGGGTATCAAAATAACAATGCTGGTATCTCTAAAAATGCCCTATCTCCAGTCTACCTGTCATTATAGAGACGTCAAAAGGGTTGATCCCTTGCCTTGACCCCTGACACGATTCGCAAAAGGTTTCTTTTTTTATAGAATGTGTGAATCTACTAGATAAGTCCAATCAGTGCCAATTGTTCGGTATCTTTAACTCCTTTACTTAAATTATTGTAAGATTTATTTTTGAAATCGTTATAGAAAGATTTATACATCGCTTATTTTTAAAGGATGATGATTTTGAAAATGTATAAAATAAATAATCAGTTAATAAATTATATATATTTTTTTGCTATAATAATAATATAAACAAAAAAGTATATTTTTCTAAATTGTGATTAGATATATTTATTGCGTGTTATACGTCCTTATTCAATGCTTAAATTACCTTAAACTATTATCTAGATCAGTGGAGTCGTTAAGTCATAAAAAGGCTACAAATAGACCGAGCTATAAGCCACTAACTTAAATATCTATAAAAATTGATTCATAAGCAATGCAAATAATACTAATATCCCTATATACCAGCATAACATCCATTCGGATAATATAATACGAAACTTGAACTAATCTTTGACTTACACGTTGACTGCCCAAATAACATAGATATTAAAGGTACAAATTGTAAGAACACCCACTGAGATCCATAGGTGTTCTTACTATGTAGTTTTAAATAAAAACTTAATTAAAAAATAAACCTTATATCTATACCATTAAGGTATGTATTTAAAAACTTACTAACAATAAAATGTGTAGCCACAGGGCGTATCTGTTTTGTCAAGGTAGTCATGTGAATAATTCCTTACAAATCCTTTTACTGATTATCATTTAAATGACAATAAAAGTCAAGAACTATGGGGCAGTTACAAAAGGGGAATTTAATAATCTTATATTACATACATACTTGATAAAGCTTTTGTCTACTATTGAAATAACTATAAGATGAAAGAGTATGGTCCATTAATATTTTCACGTTAAAGTTGATTTTGATAATTTATTTAGATCTTAGAAAAGAACGTGTAATAAATTGCCCAGACTGGATCCATACCTGTATAATTAATACAATTCGCTGCGCCCATTGGCAGGATCGTTACCACTACACCAAAACAGTGGCCATACTACACAGTGTCTCATAGAATATTATTCTATTTTGTTTAAAACAAATTTTATACGAGCATATAAGCTCGTTATTCGAAGAGCGTACGTGACGATGCGCTTATAATCTCACATAAGCGCTTAATAATGCTTAAGTTATACGCTCCTGACACTCGCCACCACTGGTTCAAGCGTTCGCACACGCTAGAATAAGCCCATTTACGCGCGTTCGGCTTTTGGAAGCGCGAGTGTAAGCGCGTTTGCCGAATACGCTCGAAAATAAAACGCTTTTGTGAAATAAATCTAATATATTCTGACACTCTAAATAACACATCGAAGAAACGTAATGTAAGGGTATAATATAAAAGAAATAATACAAATCTATCGTTATTTCTTAGAATAATAGCATCTTCATCAGGCATTAAATTATATATAGGTATTTCAAAATATTCAATCAGTTTAAAAGTTAGCCAACTAAATAATATTCAAATGCCAGTATTTATTTTTAATAAAAAAAAAACCATTTTGTAACTCAAAAGCGTGTTTAGGGCAAACTTTATGATTACTTTCAAAATGACTTACAGTGGAATGTTATGAAATATTCGAGGTGAATAAATATACCTTTAAATTTTCTTATTTTTAATTAAACAAAAGCCCACCTCTCGGAATCCCTTTAAGTCCCTTTAAGTGAAGAATTTTTATTTCGACAAAATCCACGACAGAAACATAACTGTTTTGTATGGTAATATTTATATTTTATACATTATATAATAATCTGACTACCTACTTTTAATATATTTATGTACCATTGTGGCGCAGAAGTAGCAAACCTGCCTTAAGCGCCACAGGTCGTGGGTTCGATTACCTCTCGGAGCAGATGTTTGTATAGACTGTGCAGACATATGTTCCGGTCTGGGTGTGTTTGTCCTAGTCGTTGTAAATGTTTCTGGACCCCCGACACATTGTTGAGTGTATAGCGTTTATTTATTTTTATAATATATAAAGAAATAAAATAATTTCTAACCGTAAACGCTCTAATAATACATAAAAATACGATGTTTTAATGAAAATTATAATAACATTAATATCTATATTGAATCACAACAAAAATTATCAATTTAACGCGAGAAATGTCATTGAGATCATAAAAAAGTCTTAACACCCCCGTCCTCTACGTAGCGTAGACACAGATCGATTTGCGGCTACAAGTGACAAAGTTTTTCAAGATGGCGTAGGGGGTGTATTAGGGGATGCTCATATTTTTACTGTCGCCAGGGTGAGCAGTGGAGCCGATCGCGACAGCGCTCTCCACTCGGCCTCTTAAAAGCAGTTTCTAAGGGACGTTTCTGATATGCGCTTATATGAGTAGGTAAGTGTCTGTAAAGCTGAGGGTACATGCGCTTTGACTTCTCGCGGCCTGAGTACTACGGGGGTACTACTAAATAGAGGTTCAGTTAGTAGACGTATGTTATATACCTAATATTTTCAATGTTATGTGTCATTGCTAATTTATTATTTTGTTCATTGATGTTTTCATACGTACTTAATACGTACATTTTGGAATAGAATAAATAATCAATATTAGTCAGTTACACTAAAAGCATCACTGTGAATTACAAACTGAACCGTATTCAACCTTTTTAATTAATATAATAAATTTTAATTTTTAAATAATAAATTTTAATTGGAATGCACACCTCAAATCTGTAAGCGTACTCGAGGACAGCTTTGGGGACTGACTATCTTAGGAAGGTAAGTGGTATTAGTTGGAAGAAAATAGGAGACAATAGAATATTCCAGCAAACTTTAGGACTTGCCTACGACCAGTAGTGGTTTGAAGAAGGCTGAAATGATGATGATGACGGCATTTTTAGTATTAAAATATTATATATGAAATTTACAATAAATACGATCATGATATAAACTTCCTTTCTAGGGTTCCCTACCCGATGGAACCCTATTACTTAGCCTCCGCTGTCCGTCCATAAGTCCGTCTGTCAGCGGGCTGCATTCACGAACCGTAATAGGTAGAGAGTTGAAATTATCACAGAATATGCATTTCTGTTACCACTACAACAAGAAATACTAATAATAAAATAAAATATAAAAATAAAGGCGGTCCCGATACAAGAAACTTGTTTTGTTTGACGTCTTTTAAACTGTATTAGATACACAGATTTTTAAACTGACCCTCCTCTTTTAAACTCATTAAAAATGTAACAATTAATAATATTAGCGATTCAAATGTCAACACGACTAGATACAGAGTATCTGTGGATAATACACGGCGAGTCGGAGGCTGTACAAACATCCCGCAGCCATGTTTACAACCAGCAGCGACGCTCGTGAAGGGTGACTGCGTAACTGAATTATTCCCCAAACAACTTATAATATCAGAAAGAACACATGTTATTTTTTTATGCGAACTTATAAAAAAAACACTTTCTGTAACATTTCACATTTTCTGTTTTCTGATAATCGACTATTTTATTGGTACATAATGAGTATTGAACAATTTTTGCAAGAGTAAGTATTTTAATATATTTGTTTTTTGTTATATTCTAAGAAAAATGTATTCCCAATACAATAGCCACTTTTCCAGGACTCCCAAGAAACACCAACTTTCCGGCTTCGTAATCGATATGAAAATGTTTACTATCGATTGAATGAGGTGAAACTTATATTATTACACAAATTTAAAATTTGTATACAGAAAATATTATAAAGGTTGTGTTTGTCCTTGTCATTGTGAATGTTTCCGGACCCCCGACACAGGATATAATTACCTAATGGGGGCCGTTGAGTGTGTAGCGTTTATTTATTTATTTATTATTAAAATTTAAAGACAATTTGAAATATCATTTACCGCGTTATACAGTTTAGCTGTGTCGAGTTATGTACACAATCCGTGGCGTACTTGGAATTAATTTCACAGAGCCCGCGGGCGTGCGGTGGGCGGGAAACATCCAAACTTCCCGACCACGGACAGACACGTGCTTGGATAATCATATTTTAGTAACTCTACCCGCCTCGGGCGTATCATTTGATTGCGATAGAATAGGTTAAAGGTAAAGAGACCGTTTATTTGTGTTTGTTACATTACCCAGTTTATTAACGATTGGCAGTTCTGGTATATGAATCATTGTTCCAAATCATTGTGAAATTGGACGTTCTATTTTGTGCGATGAGTGATAGAGCCGGAATCAAAATCCCCCACCTGTGTTCTCTTTCTTTTTCTCTCCTCATTTCATTTGATACCTCAAGTATCGCAAGCGTTCATAGGTTGCGGCGACTGCTTACCATCAGACGGACCGATTGCCAACCGTCATGATATAAAAAAATATCAATAACATGATAAGTATTATCTAACAATAAGAAATTGCTACACATCATACGTTTCCCTATCAATTGATCGCAATTCTAAATTATCTTGCTAACAAAACAAATTTTATCAAAGTTTGTTTGTAATTTTCCACTTACTGCGTATCACTCTACTACATGACTAGACATTTTAATGTAACTGATAGCTGACGTGCAATTCAATAATTATTATCGTCACAGATAGGAAAATTTGCAATATTTTTTTATCCTTTTATTCGACACGCTTTCTGGCCTTGTTTTGATAAAAAGTGACATTTCTTATTTTGACTATTTATCAATAGTTAAAATAAGAAATACTATATATAGTACATTAGAAAATGCCTCTTTCAAAGCTCACAACACCGTCTTCGCCAGCGAGAACGAGGTCCTGTATTGCGCATGTCGCGTCGCGCTCACACCGTCGGGTTAGTCTATCGTATAGAATGCGCTAGGAGTGCTGCCTCTATCTCCGATGACGTCTTTAGCTGTGATTCGGCTTCGCAGGAGGCACCCTAATAACGGAATCAAATTTGAGCCCCCGTGAGAGCTGCCTCTTTATCACGGCTGAGTCTCTGTACTCGCACCCCCCCCCTCCTTGGTGACGCTGTCAAGGCCAGTAGGGCCAACAGCAATACATATTCCGAAAAAAATTATTATATAGTATATATTGTTTACTCCGTCTCCGTTTAAGAAATAAACTACTTCTTAATATGTTGCCATATCCAAAATGCAGTGTTAGATATGCTACTTCAAAGCATTACTGTGTTCGCCATTACTATGTTTCGTTTTGAAGGACACTGTGTCTATTCAAATTATTCGTGAAAAGAGATTTAAGAACCAATATCTGGCTAATATACAAATAAATGGTGTTGCAACACCTCATAGGCTAAGGCAACCGCTTACTATCACATGGATTGCATGCTTGCTTACCAATTAAGTCGCATAAAAAAGAGGTAATAAGCGCGCAAGCGAATAGACAGAACAATGATACATTGTTGTTACAATATGTAAGGAAGATTAACAAGATTTGCTATGATTGACGATAAACATTTAGAGTAGGATAATAATATCGATAAGATAAAACGATATCTTCAGAAAAACTAGGCTTTAAGGACGCTTTTGCTTATTATTTTTTCTTTTACGCTTTTATATTACAAAGAACACGATTCCATTAAATATGATCTTAACTTAGTTGAAGCAATCCAGTAATAATAGTGTTAGAGACCAAGTTGGTGGTATATATGATATAAAACACCGTGGGACAAGTTTTAAAGCCTGGCCGAGGTCTACCGATCTGGCCCCCGCACCGGTGACGCCGTTGAGGCCACTAGGGCCAATAGCAACAGACACTCCGAAAAAAAAAACAGTTCTAAAGCTTCTTTTATTTGTCAGTCTCGTGCTGAGCCGACATATGTAGTTCTGATTTAACGTATTGAGACTATGTACAACTGCCAAGTTTCAGGGGTATCATGTCAGGGTTATACATGACATCGCACCACTTTTTGTAGTAGAAGAAGTGTTTTGTGAGACTTGGAATTTTTTTTACATTTTATGTTTTTAATGGGATTATTATCTAATGTGTTGAATAAAGCCTCAATAGCTCAACGGTAGAAGGGCTGACTTCGCTCCGTTAACGCGAGAGTCGAGGGTTCGAACCTGACCCCTTATTTGGAGGGGCAATAGGAATATTAGTAATGCCTTGACAAAGCATTGCTAATATTCTTATTAAAAAAATGTTAATGATTATGAGTTAGAATAGCCGTGGTACATGCACATGCACCACACATGTGTGTTTTGCGTAGTTGTATTGCTTAAACACCCACGCCTGTGGGTTTATCAGTATTCATTTTGAATCAAACTAAGCTAAGGATAGCCCTGAGCCTTTATCAATTTCATCCAAGTGGTTTAACATTATGAACAACTTTTTATAATCAATAATGTCTTTAATCACTTTAATTACTAGATAACACAATAAAATGCACAGCACTGTAACTACTAAGTCGGATTTCAACGATTCGTCTTTATGTGTTACAACAATGATTTTCTGTATCATGAAATATTGAAGTAACCATCAATGTGACGTTTCGTTAGAATGACAGCTTTGCAAATTTGCAAAAAAAACTTCGAGTAGTTCTTTTTCTGTATCAAGAGTCCATTATCATTATCAAAAGCTTCATATCAGTTGGGTAGTATGTAACCTAATTTTAAAATGATAATGGTCGGGGCATACTTTTCACGTACTCCCTAAGCACAATAATAACGTAAATAAGTCTCATTTAAAACCTGGAGTCAATACATCAAGAAAAGCAAAACTTTTTTGACAGGCCTTTAAAGCAATCGCACTCCAAAATTTTGACCGAATAGATTAACACGAATTGATATTAGCTTTAAAAAAATATTCGCTGTCTTACCAATCCAGGACATGCACTAAATCTGCGAAATTTCATTCAGTTTTTTGTCCAGCCCATTGAAGATTAGCGTTCACAAGCTGAGATCCTTCATGCGATTACATCCATATATATATTATATGTTATTATCTTAATTAAACGATAAAGTGACATATCGAATCTAGATTGATGTGAGCTTAACTTAATAACGGTTTTGCTCGTCGTTGATTATAATTAGAGGTTGTCAAGTGACAATTTCATGAATGCATTTAATTTATTTGATTTCCCACACGATTTCGTCCGTCTCGACGACAATTTTCGCGATAAATTTTATATATCCTTCCACAAGCGTAAACTACTTCTTGCTCAAATTTCATCGAAATTGATTTAATCGTTCAGCCGTTCAATTGATAGAAACCTTACCTTTCACATACAATGCGAAATAGGAAGAGGACTGTAGTGTATGTATGCATCCCACCAAACCATTATGTAAATTTGTAATCCAAAGAGTAACAATAAAGATGTCAACTGATAAGGCCGTCTCTCATTAATAGACCAGAATTAAGTAAGTTAGTTTACAAACCAAAGAAGGTAGATGTTTCGGTCACAAACAAAAGGCAATATTACGGATATTTTACGTTCGTTGATATTCTGTCAAAGGCATGTAATTATTCGGTAACATTTATAGAACGTTTAAATTTGCCAAGTTATATTTTTACACAATCAAACTTGAACAATCAACTTCAAAATATGCAGTTATGGTCATCACATTAACGAGATGAGCCTATTGTTGATAGTTAAATCTAGGTTATACATGCTTTCAAGTTATATATATCTTAACAACAATAACAAATAACAACGATCTAGATTTATACAACATAGAGTGCAAAGCTTTGTTTTTATTTCAATTCGCACGAACAAAACTTCATCCCTATAATAATAGCACATTATAGAAAACAGAATATTATCATTCTTCGTGCCCTGCACTCCTAAACGTCGGAGGGTTTTAAACAAAAGAACAAAAGATCAAAACAATAGTCACAGTTTAATGTGAGAGCTGGCCATTGTCTAGAAGACTCTTGTGTAGATGAAATCATTGAAATTGAAGCGATTTTTATTAATAATAATCCATAATACTCATTGTGCTGTTCCATATTATTTGATTCACAAAAACAACCTTTAAAATAGTTACGGTAGCTACGAAACGTAATTTAACATACATTTATAATGGTAATAAAAATGTTTTCATATACATCATTAAAATGAAAATAGCCTATATCGTTTTGTCTGATACCTTATCTGAAATACACGGGTTGAAGCGAACAGCGTCAATAGCAAAATTTCACGGCTGTATATTATTAAAATGAATGTTATCGTCTGAGCGGACGCGTACCAACATTATTGCATTCATTGCTACATCAAATGCATATCGAGAATATCTAAATATGCGAATCCTATTAAATCAGAAATATCCATCCAATCAGTGGTCGCATGCTTCAGTGCATTTATGCAGTTATTATGGCGGCTGTATGAACAGTTTTGGTACAAGCGGGGTCCGTCATGCTATTTATAGCTTTGAATCGGTACTAAACCATTTTTGTATTCGACATTTTTTCATAATTAAAATTATTTAAAAATTGCAACTATATAATACACAAATATCTCTATATTTTTATACATATTGAATATAATATAGACATAAGAAGTACCTTTTAACGATTGTGTTGTTTTAAAATGCTAATAATTACATTTTTAGTGAAAATGATGCTTAGAAATCCTAATACGATTGTGAAATCGTTTGAGGCATATTCACTTTTTAAATTCATAAAAGTTACATAAAGCTATGTACATGACACGACCACCAATTTTCCGCCTTCGAGAGTTGTCAAAACGGATCCCCTTTCCCCTACGAATTGATAAAATAGCTCGCCCACGAATACCCGCCAAAACGATATAAAAATCTACAAAAGGCAGCGCCCTCGACGACTCTCAACCTAAACGCTTTAACTATGTCCCTACCCCATACTTGAGGATTGCTCACTCCACTTGTCTCCAAAAACCCGTGAATATTTCATTGGATTCTATGTCCAATGACAGGGGCTGAAGAGCTACCTTCGCGTGGTGGAGTCGAGATAATGATGGCACTTGAGCCGATGGTTTTGGTATTGCTTCTAATTGGTGGTAGTCCTCATGCAAAACTGTTGCACGCGCCACCCCTATATACAAATATAGAGTGGATTTTATTTTTACATTACCATACGTAAAATGAAACGTGAAATATATTTATAAAGTAATAATTAACAAATAAACTAGATTCACTAATTTTTCTACAATACTTTCGTACAACAAATTGCCTTGCCTCTTTAAAAAAGTGTTTTATCCTATGAAAATACTAAGGTTAAGAATTGTTGCTTACTTAATTAGGTACTGTGACTAAGGGCGTCTCAAGAAGGTTAGAATGTCAGAATAAAATGAAAAACAAGATAAACGGAGCTAATTATGGTTTTAAAGAATAGGCTATTTATTTATAGTATTTTATTAGAAATATATGAATCCTTTTACACGTAAGTATGTTTCCGAAGAAGAAGAAGAATAGAAGTATCTACAGAATATCGCTATGAAATGTACCTATTTGGATATAGCTATGACTTTTGCTATGGCTATGGCTCAACTTTTTACCATCTATCTCCTCTGTTTTTTCTCCTCCCCTCTACTCCTATACGTTATTTAGTTAAAACCTATTAATGTAGGCTACGATAACAGATTTCGACTAGTTAAGCCGTAGCTTGACTATACCTACTGCAAAAGTGATTTAAGGTCTGATTGAATCCATTAATATGTCTAACTAAGCTAACTAATATTATAAATTTAAAAGTTTGAATGGATGGATCTTTGTTACTCAATAACGGAAAAACGGCTGAACAAATTTGGATGAAATTTGACAGGCATATAGATTGTTACCTGGATTAACACATAGAATACTTTTTATCCCGGAAAAATGTTCCTGTGGAAAAAACTTACTAACATTATTTACTTAAAGGGGAACATTATTTACTTAAAGTCACCGCTGAGGAAGTCGGGAGCAAATGGTAGTAACGAATATTTGTTTACAGGAGCCTGAGCTCTTAACGCAAACTTATATTCCTATTCGAGACGCTGAGTCCACCATCAGCCTTAGACAGTTTATCGGCTCCGGGCGTGCCGCGCGGCGCATTCCGACACCGTCGACCCGCGACCACCATTTACGACACCATTAATGACACAAGTAACGACCGGGAAGAGAATCGATTCTCGACCCGCTTTACTATCGAATGGAATCGGATTCAGATATCGATACTATATATAATTTTGTTATAGCCCGTTGTTCGTCTTTTATGGGAAGGGTATTGGAACATTTAATACCGGCAGTTAAAATATGAAATATGTAATGTATTAGCTCTGTAACTTATATTAAAATGAAATGTTTTTGTTTCTTTTTTTAAATATAGATTAGTTTTATATATAATTCCAAATTTTCAGACTTTTATGTAAGAGGGAGCAAAAGTGGTTAAACCTGATGCTATGCGATAACCACCGCCAATGAACATCTGCAGCGCCAGAAGGCATCGAAGGGCATTAAGATGGTAATGGTATACGTATGATGCATATGCAGCAACAAGCGTACAGTGGTGATTCCTCTGAAGTTCTTTTTTTATGTAAGAGGGAGCAAACGGGCAGGAGGCTCACCTGATGTTAAGCGATCACCGCCACCCATGAACATCTGCAACACCAGAAGGCATGCAGGGGCGTTGCCGACCTTTAAGGAAAGAATACGCTCTTCTCTTGAAGGTTCCCAAGTCGTATCGGTTCGGAAAGACCGCCGGCGGAAGCTGATTCCACAGAGTGGTTGTGCGAGGAAGAAAATGTCTTCTAAATCCACCAACAATGGACCAACACTAATATTGGATATGCATGTCTCAGAATTTCTTTTACAACATGCATGTTTCCTCACGATGTTTTCCTTCAGCGTAAAGGACAAGATTTTGTCAAACGCAGAGGTGCTTGGCCGATTTTGAACCCGTGATGATCGTAATAAATGTATAAGAATCCAAGAATAAATATATATTAAATCCTGAGAGGATTGCTGCATGGGAATTATTAAAACTTTTTCTAAAATATTTTATAACTAATTTGCAACAAGATTTAGGTAGTAACAAAAATAATAATATTAATTAAATCCTTGATTGTAGTAATTGCAGTTATCTGCTCCTGATAGCGACCTATGACAAGATAAACCTTATCATTACGTAAATTTTAAATAATAACTACATATTATTTCCCTACGTCAGCTATCTGCTTTACAAACGATAAGACATATCGACGGATAAAATATTCCAAATCTTAATAACCTATATCCGTTAAAAGAAAATCCTTTTAACCGACTTTAAAAGGATTTATTTATATTTTATGATCCATTACTTCTTTTTTGTGTTATGGAGCGATTACAGAATTTTTGGGTTGAATTTCTTATAGCTTCAAAGTGGTCGCATTTAATTTTTATTCGTAATAGGCCTTGGACTCCAAAATACCAGAGAATATCCTAAAAATCATGTATTTTTTAGGAAGTTTAGTGATTGAAATGAGAAAACGAGAATCTTTAGGTACTGTAGTTTATGCATGTACGTATGCGTCCCACCACTCATTGTAGGATTTAATAGTCACAAAAAGACATGTACAACTAAAGTCGTCTTTCAATGAGCAAACCTACATGGCTACCGTGCCATGAGCCTGGAATCTTCTGTCTACAGATATTCGTAACTTAAGTCTTAAAAAAATTATATATAATAAAAAAAACAAATTTGATATAATTACCTATACATATAACTAGTACTATGATTATAATTATTTTTTCTTATAAATCACAATTGTTCGCATCTTTTAATTTTAATTTTCGAGTGGAGAAATATCCAAATCTATAATAACACTGTTTACTTCGCTGCATAGCAAGAATATCACGCGCATGTGCTTGGGATCTACCGACTCACTCTCTTCCTCTCTCTTACTTTCTACCTTTGTGTATCTCTCTTTCTCTTTCCCTCGTGCGTTAAACGTTTAACGCAGCCTTGTTGGAAGTCGCATTAGAAGTTTGACTTCAAAAAATCTTTTATGTTAAAATTTTGGCTTACATTTGATACCCATGAATGAATAGTCGCACTATTTTAATTAATAGGGGACATAAGACCTCATTAGCTTAAAAAGCTTTTTGTACTTATGTTATTGTATCTCAGTAGTTATCGTCCATTATACGTATATCTAAAACTTCTAAATTGGATGAAACCTACATTAACAATACTTTTATTCCCAACTGCGCATATAACATAAATATTATTTTAATAATTGAATATTATAACTTACCCCAAGGTCACCTATTTCCAAAACTTTATAATCTTCAATTAATTTCGGTATCCAAAACAAATCGACATGAATACCGCCAAAATGAACACCAACCTTCACGGCTATTTCCATTTGAATATCTATTAATAATCAGAAATCTTCCTTCGAACATATCTAAGAGATATGACAAAAAACAATAATCTCCGATAACAATATCAATTTTTATAAATAAGCTATTCGATTTAAAGATAAAGATGTTCCATCGAACAATCGACAAGATCCGATGACGTTGAAATTGTAACAAAAAGAAATTATTACATATCGAACATTTTAATCATAAATAATAATGATTAAAATAGAAATGGTAATAGACATTAATATTTACGGTATGTGCATTATGTTTTATGATTTTTACGGTAGTAGAGTCATGCTTCTCTCAGCACAAAAGGACCGGCTCGACCGGGGAAGTACTACCCTCTCACAGAAAATCGGCGTCAAGTAACAGTATCATGAGGTAATGTTGCGTTTCGTGCGATGAGTGAGAGCGCCGGAGGCCTAATCTCCCACCTCCTCTGTTTCCTTCCTTTTCCCCTTCTCATCCCGTCCCTCCTGTTCCTTGGCTTGGCAACGCGCCTGTCACTAAGTGATACTTCAAGTATCGCAAGCGTTCATAGGTTGCGGTGACTGCTTACCATTAGGTGGTCCGTATGCTTGTTTGACAAGCGTCATGACATAAAAAAAATTATATATATACATATATATATATAGTTATATGATGGAACAACAAATTGTGCTTGAGGAACTACAGCTTGACAGCAGTTATATGTTCATACATACGAACTGCTACTCTTATTTTTTATATATTTTAGGATTTCACTACAAAATAGTGTAGCTGTTCATAGAATATTGAGTGTATAAGGACGGAAAACGGATGGATGGACAGGCGGACATGACGAAATTATATAGGTTCCGTTTTTGCCTATCTGGCTACGGAACCCTAAAAACTACACCCTAAAATCTTCAACACAAAAAGTTGATGTTGTAATAAGGCTTATTACTTCCACGTATCTACTTTGTTCTATATAGTAATTGGGGTTGTATTGGGCGCAGAATGTTGCTACTGTAATAACTCTTCAGTAGCTCAGTATAAGTCGGTCATCAAACAGGCCAAGAGACATTGTCTGTAGAGGGCCATCGCAGTTCGATAAAATCATTTTCCAAGTCGGCTAAAGTGATAAACATTAATTCTTACTGTCCTTAATATGTTCTTATCAAAGCTTTAGTTACAATAATATTATGTATATAATGAATAATATTATCAGATTAATATTAGATAAAAATAGATATATTACCACCGCTGTCATCGTTACTAGCTGGAGGTTCGCCGTCATCTTTTCCTGAAACAATATTAAGAATTATTTAATTTTATTGTTAACTAGTGTCTGCCCGAGGCTACGTCTGCAAGAATAGCGTTTTAATTGGGTATTTTATTGCAATAAAATATATGGTTTCAAATATTCATCCCCCATTTCACTTAAAGAATTTTTCGGGACAAAAAGCGGCGTGTGTGGCCTTGGCCAAAGTCCCATCTTTTTTGTACACTACATCAAAATCGGTTCATTGGTTTAGGAGTTAAAATGTAACAGATATAAAGAGTTACTATATCGAAGTTCAAACGTTTTTTTTTTTATGTTAGAAGTTGGCAAACAAGCATACGGCCCACCTGATGGTAAGTGGCTGCCGCAGCCTATGAGCGCTTGCAACACCATTAGTAGGTGCCACTCACGCGTTGCCAACCTCGAGATATTAGTTCTTAAATCTCGTTCGCCCAGTAATTTCACTAGCGTACAATGCCCTTCAAACCGGAACACAGTAGTGCCTAAACACTACTATTTGGCGGCAGAATATTGGACACTGCGGTGGTACCTACCTAGCCGGCCTCTTGCAACAAAAGACCTACCACCAGTGTGACTGATTGCAGTGGTGGAATAATCTCTGTTGTGACAGAGGTTATCCCAACAGTTATAGTTCATTTTTTGGTAATCCCACTGGAAATTAATATTTTTTCAAAGATTAAATGTACCCTCTGTTTTATCCAGGCAACAATCTATATCTGCGACAAATTTCCGTTTTGCAAACATTAAAATATCCACACCTACAAACTTATTATATTGGTAGGATAATTCACAGTAAATATTTTTAAGGAGGACATCAAGGTGCATACTGCGCGATGACGGTATGTAATCACTAGTCACTAAAGCCTACAGATGCAATACCAGTAGCATCATAGGTGTATTGTCGACCCAAGGTTGGGTATAGATACTTGGACCTCATGCGACTAAGATGCTATCATACGAATTAGAACGCCGGTATTGAAGCTTTGTTACTATACTTAAAACTGACCAAGCAAAGCTGGGTCTACTTATTAGTTTACATCGTTTATATACTGTATGTCATTTGATAATAACTGAAACAATAATTTTAAAATTTAGATAGTTTATATGAAGCAAATGGGGCATTCCACGCGAAGCAGACAGGTAAAGGTCGATGTTTCCGATTTTAGTTATTTTTGATTATGTTATAGCTATGTATGTCCTCGATCCGTATACAATTTTTTTTACCGTCTGAAGTACGGTTAACGAGATACAGTGCTTTAAAAATTTGAGTTACCCTTAGGCATGCACTACTTCAAGTCCGATTATTCAGTTTTAAAAAGTGACAATAAAATAAATAAAGTAGTCGTATTTATTCTTGATTAAATAAGCTTTTTAAATGCATTTTTGAATTTTCGGATTTTTATTATTTTTGGAAAAAATATGTTTAAATTTTGAAACTTGAATTTCATAAAGTTAGACCATTTTAATTTTTTTATTTTTTCCTACAAATAGCTTATAGTATATAGATAGTACTTGCAAAGTTCTATAATGGGCACGAAAGTAGTTTAGGAGTTATATCAGTTAGTGTCGATGCGGAGCGGCCGGCGCCCGAGACGCGCCTACTAGCTGGCTAACGCGAAATCTTTACTTTGACTCCTTCGTTTCATCATAATACCTTCAGCAGTCGGAATGAAGGCATTGTATTTTTGTGCCCGGTATTGTGATTGAGGAGTCAAATCGGCTTTTTAAAAAAACTGTTCTCTTCGATGTCTCTTTTTGAGCATAAAAATATTAGTTTGAGGCATCGATGTTTTAGCCCACTCATACAACCTATGGGGTGTTGTGATGGCTTTCTTTGGCACCGATTGCAGGCTAGCTCGTGTCGCCAGACGTTTTAAATTACCACCAAGACCATCGCACGGCCCTTTGCCTTGGGAAGTGGCATGGAAATGAAGTTCTGTCTCTGAGCCAAAGTCATTTTTGAAATAATACAGATTTACAACCTACATATCAGACCAGCAAACCCAGTATTTTAAATTATTAAAAGAGTCAATTACAGAAGGAGACATTATTATTAAATGCGATTTTGTCGAAAACTATAAATTTGTAGTTCAAGATTCTGCTCAATCGTTCCACTGGAACAACAATCAAGCAACTCTCCTAAACTCTGTTTATTATTACAATACAGAACAAAGCTTAAAACACGGCAGTATCGTAATGATATCACACGACTTAAAGCACGACACTGCTACTTTCTATACATTTCAAAAACTTCTGCATCAGCATCTTCATAACAACAACATAAGTACGAAAAATGTTTTTTTATTACTGACGGGGCACCACATCATTTTAAAAATAAATTCAATTTTATAAATCTGTATTATTTCAAAAATGACTTTGGCTCAGAGACAGAACTTCATTTCCATGCCACTTCCCAAGGCAAAGGGCCGTGCGATGGTCTTGGTGGTAATTTAAAACGTCTGGCGACACGAGCTAGCCTGCAATCGGTGCCAAAGAAAGCCATCACAACACCCCATAGGTTGTATGAGTGGGCTAAAACATCGATGCCTCAAACTAATATTTTTATGCTCAAAAAGAGACATCGAAGAGAACAGTTTTTTTTAAAAAGCCGATTTGACTCCTCAATCACAATACCGGGCACAAAAAAATACAATGCCTTCATTCCGACTGCTGAAGGTATTATGATGAAACGAAGGAGTCAAAGTAAAGATTATAAATTTTTAAAGTATGTAAATAAACCAGTTTATCGAAACATAGTTATGTGATTTTATTGTAATTTTAAGTACATCAAAATACAAACATATTGTAAACAAAATTAATTACTGTAACAATATATCGAGTGAAAGATTGGCAATTTCGCGTTAGCCAGCTAGTAGGCGCGTCTCGGGCGCCGGCCGCTCCGCATCGACACTAACTGATATAACTCCTAAACTACTTTCGTGCCCATTATAGAACTTTGCAAGTACTATCTATATACTATAAGCTATTTGTAGGAAAAAAATAAAAAAAATTAAAATGGTCTAACTTTATGAAATTCAAGTTTCAAAAATTTAAACATATTTTTTCCAAAAATAATAAAAATCCGAAAATTCAAAAATGCATTTAAAAAGCTTATTTAATCAAGAATAAATACGACTACTTTATTTATTTTATTGTCACTTTTTAAAACTGAATAATCGGACTTGAAGTAGTGCATGCCTAAGGGTAACTCAAATTTTTAAAGCACTGTATCTCGTTAACCGTACTTCAGACGGTAAAAAAAATTTGTATACGGATCGAGGACATACATAGCTATAACATAATCAAAAATAACTAAAATCGGAAACATCGACCTTTTTACCTGTCCGCTTCGCGTGGAATGCCCCAAATGTGTTATGAAGTTTTTGACCTAAAGGTTCTTAAAGGCCTGTCATTCAGCTAAATACTTAACAGACACAATATTTATTGTTCCTTGTCGATGGAACTCTCTTGCGCTACTAATTAATTAGTTAAATATAAATAACAAAGATATAATCAAGGTCAAAAAGAGGAAAAATTAACACTATAAAAACATATAAATTCTAATTTGGTCAGAGTTATTGAGATATAGACAAAGTTAAATTTAGAATAAAAACTTTGAGGTGAACTTGAGTATTTATTAAAAAGAAACATTCTAAAGCTGTTTATATCGTCATGTTTTCGTTTAAGCCATTTAAAGTCAAACGACTTTTTCGTCTCTTAATTTTGTTGGAGGTTTGTCGATATTTTTATCAGGCAGTAGTTATGTAAGCATATTATTTCTTATTATTCTGTATTCGTCACTTATTTCAAATTACATCTTTGTGCCGTTTGCGGTAGAAACACTTGGGCCATGGAACGTTAGTACAAAACAATTTCTAAAAGATATGACACCCCGACTCATTGCCTCCACAGGTGATAGGAGGGCTGGTTCATTTTTCGCCCAAGGAATCGGAATTGCGATTCAGCGGGGAAATGCAGCTAGCATTTTTGCCACCATCCCCGTGGACATGATTTGTATAGTCGTAATTATTTGTAATTATTATTTAATTATAGCTAGTATTGAATTGTAAATATGTTATAATGTTATTTTTGTAATTGCTGAAATTATCTACCCTTTTGTTACGCAAACTAAAAACAAACAATTACTCTAGTGGTTGTCTGAAGTGCTGGTACCGACAAGCACTAGGAGGGTTCGTAATGCGTTTAAAATTGATCTAATTACTAATTGCGTGCACGCATCCCCTAAGACAACGTGTTACCTAAGTGCCTATTTAAATACTATGTTACATACAGTTGCTACAAAATAAAACAAGTTGACACATACTCGTATAAATAATATCATTATTTATTTTATCTACAATTTATTAATAGTTGTTATTATTATTTTGTCATGTTTATTTACTAGAAAAACACAAAAACTGTTTTGATTTATTTTCCGTCTGATATTTGTCTATGAAAGTTGAAAAAGCTTATTTTTATTATGATGTCTATGGTAGGTGCTATCACCATTTAGTGTTAATCATCGGCGTAGCAAGGTAGGAGCAGGGGGCTACTGGCTGCTGCCACCATGGACCTTGTTAAATACTCAGAAATGGAAGGATATAATACATTTAGAACTAACTAACCAAAAACTATTGGAGAGAATAGTAATTTTGCACCAAAAAGGCCTTAAGATTTTACCCTCCCCCAGACTAAATCCTAGGCTACGCCTGTGGAGTTAATGTTCAAAACCATTAAAAAATTACTATTAAAACTCAAAAATTAAGGAGTATTACATTAATATTATAGAGTAAATTTATGTAATTGTATTTATTTGTGCTTTGGGATAATGTTTCGAACTGATGAGTCTATGATATAAGAAAAAAACACTTTACTAATATGAAGCTACATTATCACTTTTATCATAGAATTTCAAGAATTGTAAATCAAATCTAAAGTAATAATTTCAAACTAAAAAGATTACGCTATTTTATTAGATAAGAAATGATAAAAAACGTAAATAGCTAACAAAAACTAACTAGTAGATAGAAGATACTGACGAGATACAACAATACATCACATCCACCATTCAAAGGCCTTGTAATTTTAAGGATATGATATAAAATTATATTAATTTGCGATTTAAAAAATTCGTTAGTCAATACTACGTCGAATAGCACCCTGCGTTTTAGTCTATCAAAACATCTTGACTAGCAACGGTACTGTTACACCCGAACACCTTTCCACCTACTTAAAGTATAAATAATAGTTCGAGGCACGCGACAGGACACCGGAACAATGGCGCAATGCACTACAAACCATCATTACCAAAAACGAAGAAAAAGAAGTCATAGCCAGCTGCCTTCCTACTTCCTCTTCATACAAAACTCTGTAATACAAGATGTTCGCTTTGTATGGTTTATTTTAGGGCACATTCATTACGGCACTCAATTTGGCGCGTGTTCTTATCTGCTCGTGTGTTTGTGAGCTACATATTATGTCATGTGTATGTGTGCGGAGGCGAGCAGACGCGTGCCGCGACGCGGTCTGTTCTATGATAAGCGGAAGTGATATTGAAATTATATTTTAGGGGAATTAGAGGCGGCTGTTTATAACTCTAAAGACGTCTTCATTTACGGTAACGAGTTGAGAGTATAAAATACGTTTACTGAGACTAAGAAGCTACTATTAAGAACAACTGTCTATTTATTGTATATACATTAAAATTAATAAATGATTATCGCGGTATAAAGGTCATGTTCAAAAAAAATTAAAACTTCCGAAAATTATTTTTTAAATTATTATGATATACTTATGTAAGGGTTTCATAATAATTTTTAAAAAGGTTTATTAAATGCTTTTATTAAGCATAAAAATATTTTTAAATTTTTTGTATTGTACCGCTTTAACCGAATCTTAAAAACCGAATAGGAATAATATTCATATTTCAAAAAATCACTAAAGCTGAGGTCAATAAAACTGCGTTCATTAGAAACCAGTTTCAAGATGGTAGAAGAGGGCACCATCTGCCGAGGGCGGCGCGCGGCGTCTTCCGTTGCATTGTGAGAGTACACCCGCCTTGCGCACGCGCCGACATTGCAATTCTATGCTGATATTCCTTAGGGTAACCTCAGTCTTTACGAGGTCAATCCGCGTACCTCTATACCGGGTCACAGAACTTGTAATGTGATAAGGAAAACCTTCGTTCCGATTTAATTTAGGCTAGAATATTAATTGTACCACAAAATGGTACCAAAACACGCCACAGTCGAAACCGAGTTCGAATATAACGCACAGTTTATTCAATATTAGCGGTGTATTGCTAATAAATGGTTTTAACCCTCGAACGCGGACTGGTGTCATTTGGGCAGTCCCTTGTTTGTACGGAAGCTAAGCCGCTGTAACGGTGTTTGTCCTAACAATTTATGTATGTCGTTACCGTACTGTCACAAATCTACTTATCTACTGGAACCACGCCTTCGATATGACGCTTAGCCATTGAACATCTGTGAACTAAATTAGTTTGACAAAAACGTAATGGAATAAAGTTATGTTGACACTATTTTATATAGTCTATTATATAATATTAAGGTTACCTAGTTTTTTTCTTTGTTTGCTATAATTTAATTATAAAGTTATTGATACAAAAATATTAATTTTACTAAGCCACCTCTCTCAGATAACTATTAAAAACAATATATATTTTCGTACAAAGAATGTTAAGTTATTTAAAAAAAAAATGATAGTGGTCGGTTTCCGTTATATTTTTGAATCGGTTTTTTATAAGCTTGTAGCTTCGGCTATGAGTAGGAAGGATCGAATATGCAATTCCGTTGAGTATTTAAATTATTATTATTGTTTTATTACATAACATTAAAAGGTCATATATAACATAAACCAACACAACGATAACTTGAACAAATCAAACACGAATGCTATATCCAGAGAGTCATAGTTTACATCGTCAACGATAACAATCGTTACACAATATGAAAGCACACACGGACACAGGTTAGATGAGTGTATTTATCGTATCGCCGGCACGGGCATTGTCCATTGTGTCGACGCCTTTCCATTGTTTCCTTGCTCGCTCACCATCGATCCACTTACATACACTACCTATGTACTTACTGGTTCACCTTCCTATCTGGATATGGAATAGAGAAATGCTTACATGGTTATATTGCCTTTACAGATATCCTACTAATATTATAAAGTTTTTTTAATTTATATATATCACATACATGTAAATCTATGCCATGTTCCAAGTTGATACGTCTTGTAATTCGTCTATAGCTAATCCCACAAGAAGCTTACATATTTCCGGGATAAAAATTTATTTCAATATATTGATTTGCAATTTGCATGATTGAGTAACAAAAGCCAAACATATAAGCATTCAAACATCCGAAAAACCGGCTAAATATACGAACTTTGTAATATTAGTAGGATGTGACTTTTGTATTTTTTTTTTTTTTTATGTTAGAATTTGGCAAACAAGCATACGGCCCACCTGATGGTAAGTGATTGCCGTAGCCTATGAGCGCTTGCAGCACCGTTAGTAGGTGCCACTTACGCGTTGCCAACCTCGAGATATTAGTTCGTAAATCTCGTTCGCCCAGTAATTTCACTAGCGTACAATGCCCTTCAAACCGGAACACAGTAGTGCCTAAGCACTACTATTTGGCGGCAGAATATTGGACACTGCGGTGGTACCTACCTAGCCGGCCTCTTACAACAAAAGACCTACCACCAGTGTGACTGATTGCGCTGGTGGAATAATCTCTGTTGTGACGGAGGTTATCCCAACAGCGGGCGATGGGGTCGTCACATCCCGACGCCTTTGTATGTTTGGATGTTTGTATGTTTGGATGTTTTTAAATCATTTACGCAAAAACGGATAAGGGATTTTAAATGAAATTAATAACACAGATAGCTTATCTGTATTAATACAGAATACATTGTATCCCGGAAAGATGTCAGACCCCCGTTGGATTTTCAACTTAATGTTTTATGTAAATAGTATAATCATATGTATTAAAATATTCGTAATTTGGCTGATGAAAATAAATGACAACAAACTTCTACCGTTTATCGCAAATAAGAGAATCAATAGTCATTTTAACACAAAATTTATTTCTTGGAAACTTTTTTATATCCCGATATCTTGAGACATTAATCTAAAAAATCGTACCACAAATAAAAACACATCAAAATCTAGTATTATACCTCCATTTTGAAATTTTCGAAACGAATTTAAAAAGAATTATATGGTAAAAAAATTTTAGCTACTAAATCAGTATTACTAAGAAGCAATACTCTGAGAAAACAAAACTCACAACCCCCAAAGAAATTTTAATATACTCAGCAATATAAATCGTCATATTGGAGTAATTCTTGTAATAACCACGTGTAGCTGTCATTTGAACATTGTAAATCCACCCACAGATATGGCTGTAGCCGGAATTCGCGTTTCGTCGCCAAATTAGATGATTTATTGTCATCGCGGATCAAGCGGCAATAACAGAACAAACTTGTCCCACACGTGGGGCTTTAATAATGCGAAACAATCTATTTTATTTAAGGCCATTATGAAAACAAACTTTTTATTGAATACCTTTATAGTTTTGAATTCAGATATGTACTAGATTTAGTTATATTATATACTAGTATCTGCCCGCGGCTTGACCCGCTCTAATGACGTTTTGTAATAATGAGAATAAGATTAGAGAATGAGGCTGATCGAAATTCAAATCTTGTAGATAGTTTTTTATTTATCCCACAGAACTTAACATTTTTTAAGGATAAAAATGTCTTATGGTTTTATCTAAGCAACAGTTTATATGTGTGCCAAATTTCATCCAAATGCGTTTAGCTGTTTTTGCATGAATAAGTAACAAACATCTAAACATCTAAACATCCAAACATCCAAACATATAAACTTTCACATTTTATTATGTTAGTAGTATAATATATTTAATGTTTACGTAAATTAAATGTTTCAAATATGTATATATTTAATCTTAATTAAGCCATAAAATCCTTCTTTTAATAATAAAATAAATATTAATGATAAATAATGTTATATTTTTTCAAATTTCAACAGAAAATTAAACTAACTGGATTACTTTTTCAAACTTAACGCCTAATAGACTTCGTGACTGATTTAAATCTAGATTTTATTCGTTATAAAAATTTGAAGTACAAAACCACGTAGTGTGAAATGAGTGAGGGGAAAATGGAGGCAATATGGAACGAAAATATTATAATAAACTATAAAACTATATTGTGAATGTGACAGTCCGCGTGTCGAGTCGGCCCCCGGACGTTTAAGGGTTAATACTGAGCTAGGGTCGTCTTCGTAAATTAAAGGGCCAACATTTATCGCTATTGTTTAAGTAGTTTATTTCAATTTATTTATTGAGTTTTAAAAATATATATTTTTGCTCTTTACTTCAATTACTTGTAATTGCGTGTCTTTTACAGTTAAGATTTTTAGTGAGATTTTAACCCACTCACAGTCTAGACAGTAGACACAATTGAAATGAGCCATATGTGGTTCAGCGGAAAGAAACCTGTTAACTTATCAAAGTGTGAAAATCACATAATTATCTGCTAAGTTTTTGTATGAAAACTACAGATAATCATACTAAGTAAAATATTCTAGGTTCAGAGACACTTATTTATTTAAAAACATAGAACGTTATCAACAAAACGTTTGTAAGAAGCTGCAGTAAAGATTTTCTCCTCCCCACAGAACGGCAGTTCATAAGAAAACTGCATTTTCTCCGACACATAATAAAGCGACTGCATTGACAACAAACACGAATTAACTTTCAACGACAACCCTCCCTCACTATCAATCTTCAAGCCATCGTTCCACTAGAACAATAACGCTACGCTTCGCAGTTATTCGCTAAAATTATTGCCTGACTGACGCTAATAATGGTACTTATCCCTTCTACATAACACATAATACTAATAACTAAACAAATGAGAAATAATTTTGCCATGTATTGTACTTTTTAATAATATCTTTTAAAATTAAAAAATAGATGTTAAAATATCTTTACATAAAAAGTATTACTATTTTCAAGGTCTATAAGTTTTATCAGAAAACGACATACCTAACCTATGCTGGACCAATATGTGGCTACAACATTTTAAAGTACGTATGATCCGGCGTCGGGATGTGACGACCCCATCGCCCACTATTGGGATAACCTCTGTCACAGCAAAGATTATTCCACCAGTGCAATCAGTCACACTGGTAAGTCTTTTGTTGCAAGAGGCCGGCTAGGTAGGTACTACCGCAGTGTCATATATTCTGCCGCCAAATAGTAGTGCTTAGGCACTACTGTGTTCCGGTTTGAAGGTCACTGTACGCTAGTGAAATTACTGGGCGGACGAGATTTAAGAACTAATATCTCGAGGTTGGCAACGAGTGAGTGGCACCTACTAATGGTGCTGCAAGCGCTCATAGGCTACGGCAACCACTTACCATCAGGTGGGCCGTATGCTTGTTTACCAACTTCTAACATAAAAAAAAAGGAATCAAGATAATTTCACGAGAAGTAGTGATATACAAATCGAAATGTCTTAACTGACAGAAGCTTCAATAGTTTGACTATACTCCAATTTTGCTGTACAGGAATGCAAGCAACCTTATCATCGAGCAAATCGTCGACACGAGATATTTCAGTGAAATGTTGTAAACAGGGAGTAGTTAAAAAAACTAGTAATATCATATATTTTCCTCTGGACGATAACTTTAAGATACATACACGATCAAGTAAGTAGTTCGAACCCCAGCGGTTTATTCACTTCTCACGCAGTGGGTTACGCTTATGGGATTACTTGACACGCGACGCTACAGATATTGTCGATTTAGCGACGATCCTACGAAGTAATGATGCCAACTTAATTGTCCCCGATTTGAGAAGCTTCTAGATCCATTTAGATTAATTACTTTTATATAAGCAATATCGCTGAAAGCCAAAAATTTGCTCGGAGCTGAATTATTGGGAACATTTTAGCGGCGTCGGGTTGTGACGACCCCATCGCCCGCTGTTGGGATAACCTCTGTCACAGCAGAGATTATTCCACCAGTGCACCAGTGAAATTACTGGGCAGAAGAGATTTAAGAACTAATATCTCGAGGTTGGCAGCGCGTGAATGGCAATACTAATGGTGCTGCAAGCGCTCATAGGCTACACCAACCACTTACCATCCGGTGGGCCGTATGCTTGTTTGCCAACTTGTAACATAAAAAAAACCCATACACGTGTATATATATAACCCCGCCTTTGGTTTTATCAGTATTCGTTTCGAATCCAACTAAGCTAAGGATAGCCTGGAGCCTTTATGACTTTCATTCAAGTAGGTTAACATTATGAACAGCTTATTGTAATCAACGATGCTTTTAATCCCTTTACTAGATAACACAATAAATTGCATAGCATTGTAACTACCACGTCGGATTTGAACGATTCGTCCTTTTATATGCAGTACGACAGTAATTTTCGGTATAGTGAAATATTGAAGTAACCATAAAATGTGACACTCCGTTAGAATGACATCTTTTCAAATATTGTCTTTCTACTCCAACGTATTAAATAGTTTCTATACTTCGTCATGTGCCAACACATACTATAGAGCGCCTTATTGAAGAGACATATTGACGCATAATTCTTGCTTCATAAATTTAACACTAACGCAATGGTTCGAACTTAGTCACACGCTAACTTCACTCAGTGATGTTGCGCAAATTAAAACTGAATATAGTTGCGTGTCTCTAATAAGTTCGTTTCTAAGGTAAGTTGTTCGACCGTATCTATTCTTTATAAATAGATATATACACTATGCGTTGCCTTGATGATTCTATTTTTTTAATGTTTAGTTTTTGTTTAGGGTCAGATATGTGTAAATATAAATTTTCCGATAACCTAATCAAGAAATTCCTCAAAACATAAAAGCTTACCGTCGACCTATATGACATAGTTTCTGTGTAATTTTTTAGGATTCAACGAACTAAAAATTATTAATATATCAGATAAGTTCATACAAACGCGTATAAACGCAAGTAAAATAAATACGTATTTTAATAGCGGTGCGTATTCAGAAAATATTTTTTTCAACAATATTAATCATTAAGAGACATTTATCCGCGAGCGTTGTACGCTATTATAGAGATGTCATATTTTTTGTCTGGCCGTCGCCCGTCGTACGCGGCTTTGTTTGTCTCACCCCTACGTACATTAAATTAGCGGAACATTACCGAATTTAAATGATATTGCTGGACTAAAATGAAGTGAAAAATTTTAAACAATTTCGTTCTTTAATATTTTCGATAGCGAACCTGCCTTAGGCGGCACAGGTCGTGGGTTAGATTCCCGCTCGGATGTTGGTATTGTTTTCCAGTCTGGAGGTGTTTGTCCTTGTCATTGTGTATGTTTCCGAACCCCCAACACAGGATAGAATACTATCATAATGGGGGGCACTGAGTGTGTAGCGATTATTTATTTATGTATAATATAAATTAATTTATATTTTTTTACATAATCACTAATGTTTATAATAATATAAAACACTAAAAACGCAAATATTTTTACGTCCAAAACGGCAAAAAAAACACATTTATAACATCGATTCCTCATTTCTTCTCTACCTCATCTCTTCTCATTTCTTCTCTTTTGTCTCTCTTCTTCTCGAAAGCGTAAATGAAAAGTCGTTATTTCAAACGTGACTAAATCGCGCTTCAAAACGTGGGGTTCCACAGCATATGTCATAGACCTCACCCACAGATAATATTTCACGCAATTGTAAGCCAAATCCCCGGGACAATAAAATTATTGAGTTACACATGTCCCCCGCTCGACCTCCGCATGCGCAAATATAGATATGAAATAAATGGCATTTTGCTATTATCTGTAATGACCCTATTAGCGGTGGAGGTGTAAACTTTTTTTATTGTACTAATAATACATTACATTACTCTGCCCATAGATAAATTTCGTCTTAAAAAAGTGAACAAAACCTTTAGTATAAATAAAATGATTCGCTAGTGTTGTTTAGATGAGTTTTAGCCGTCTATAGATAGTTATACTTTGAGGCTATATGTATATTCATCTGTTGCAGTACAACTTTTAACTACCTAGGTACGTATAATCATTACTTGCACACATGATAAAACATTTCAAGCGTCTTTGTTTTCTTTTCTGCTGATAATCGGCCTTTGACGTCATACTAAATTCAATATGACGATATCTAGAAATCATGAGTAAAAAATCTTTACTTAATAATACATTTTATGAATATTTATCATAAGGTCTGCAAAACTACAAAAATAAATTTAATTACTAGATAATCAATATTTAATAGTTAATTGATAAAAATATCACGCAACATATTTACTTTTTCATACTTTTCAGAAGACGATTTTATTTTAAAAGACAAAGACTAACTCAAACCAAGTAATGCTTGTATGCTTTCATGAAACAAGTCCTATTCCTGTGCAACTTATCCTTAAGCCGGAGACACACAATCAGTCATCATTGAAGTGTTTTCGTCTCAGTCGTCATCCAGATCGTAAAATTATAACTTTACGACATTCCCTGCCGATCTAACGCAGGGTGAAGCACATGAGATATTGAAATAGTTTCAAATTGAGAGCAACTTCTTACAACGTGTGAAGTGGATGAAAACTCTTAAGAAGACTTTTTTATTTATCTTAACTCTAGTCTCATAATAATGTACATTTAAATTAGACCTTACCCGTGCTTTCATCGGTGTGGAATTAAAACTAGTTTCATATCTACTGAATACCAAGGTACTTCTACAATTTCTACGTAAACAGTAGTCTCGTTGTAGAAAACTATCTCTCTCCCAAATGTTAACTATATGATCTCCTGTTAGAATACTTAGTTGTCTTGAAATTCATAACACCGCGATTTAGAAGATATTTTTTCCTACCCGTTTTCTCCCTTTTACAATAAAAAAAAGAGGTTACACATGTACATAATACATATTATATAATATACATTTATAATATTAATACGGGACATACTAAAGCTAATGTATGGTGAAAAACTTGTTCCGCATATTGTAGAAGAAAAAATAAATATGTAATTTCATAGTAAAAATACAAAAATGTTTATTATAAAAGTGACTCAATTTACAAAGCGTTTCCATTTACACAGAAAATATCAATATTCTCGTTCTTAAAGCAACAAGCAAAGAAGCCATTCCAGTACCTTACAGATAAAACAAAAGATCGTTTGATCTGTCGCCCTCAAAATTTATAAGGCGTCACTACGCTCTATTTGTTCGAGATTGCTGAGACAAGTTTCTATTGTCAAAATAATTATTACGTAACAGCGTAAGGGCTTCAAAGTCTTTGTGTTTCAACCGCAGAATGTAATTACTTTAAGTAACTTGTTATAAACTTCTAGGGACTATGTAGTATAAATAAACATATGAATTCTGTATTATTGTTTTTTAGAGTGAGAAAACGTGCAGGAAGCTTCTGTAATATTAAACGTTTACCTACTGGCGTGATCTTCGGGTAAAGTCTAGGTTTTCTGCCTACTGAGCCACACCGGCTTCAAATTATTGACACCTCAAAGATGTGATTCCACTAAGGTGGCAAAGACGTACAGCACTCTTGATAATAAGCGGTTGCAATAATCATAAGCCATCACAAGGGGAAGTATGGGGAATGGAGAGGAGGAAAAGGAAAGAGAGGGATTGTTTGGCAATTTGGGCATCTGACGTTCACGGACAACTAATGACATACAGCAGTATGAATACTGGTACTTTACGTCGGTGCTGTGTATCAATAGTGATTATCCGATAGAGGCGATTAATACATGCTAAAAACCGTATGAATCTAGTATATATAATTTCCTTGGTTTCTTTTTGAATCAAAACTTTGTTTAAATATTTAGTATAAAAAATTCTCCTCAAGTTTATTTTTTTCCTACAAAATACTTAAAAAGCCTCCCCTCCAAACTAAGCTTGTAGATTGCGCAAGAAGTAGGTGCGACAATATCCCAAAGGGTCAGGATTGAAACTGCAACTCTAACGGTAAAAGAGTCGACCGGTCTACCATTGAGATATTGAGGCTTCAATTATTATTAAACAATGAATGAAAGCCTATTCATGTTCAATATTCGTCTAAACAACATTATAACGAGGCTACAATTTTCGTAGAAATCTAGAACAAGTTAGATCACTTTAATTACAGAGTTAAATAAATATACTTTGTATCTAAACACACACATTGATGTATAAAAAACAAGGTTTTTAAATATATCAATGCTTTGACAGAGCAAAAAGCGTAATCTGCTAAAATTTAAACTTTTATTCGTTTTCTTTTCATATTGTATGCGGGGATTTCTTAATTAAGCAGTATATAAAATACAAACTGTTCTAACTTACGGCCTACACTCTCAAGATTTAATTGTTCGCAAGTATCCAGTTTCTCTTCGATAATAGCATCTGAAATAATAGAAGTTCATTTCCATGAAGAGCATTTATCGTTGTGCGACATCTGGCGGATCTTGGCGACAACTCGCATTGGAATTATTGTTATTAATTAGAGCCCTCGGATTAATTAAGTAGGGCGCCAATCATCCGTCCCGATTCATACCAGTCTTGTCGAACGTCTTTGTTAACATCGCTACCATAGAATTATGTAATTTTAGACATTATTATTGTTATAATGCACGCTATGTACCTATTTTTTTGTTTGATTGTTTTGTTTTATTTGTTTTCTTTTCCTATTAAGACGTTAAAACACTATGATAACCAAAAAGTTATAGACAAGGTGCCACTGACCCCGGGCAGGAAAATTGTGGCGCCCTTTTAAGGTAATCAAAATCGAGTATTAATTATATAGCTATAATTAGGATGCCCAATACGCCATCCCAACTGTTCCCTTCCTTTTTTTTCACTTCTCATCCCGTCCCTTCTGTTCCTTGGGTTGGCAACACGCTTGTGATACTTCAAGTATCGCAAGCGTTCATAGGTTGCGGTGACTGTTTACAAGGCGGACCGTATGCTGGTTTGGCTAACCGGCATGGCATAAAAAAAACTTACCTACGTCGTGGACGTGGATAGTTTTATAACTCCTCTTGTTCCTTTGTTTTTTTTTTTCTTTTTAAGTAATGATCAAAAGATTAAAGAGGACTGTGTCGCTGTCTGATCGAACGACGCTCAAGACGAGCGACCAAAACAAATTTGATGCAATGTGCCGTCGTCTCATCGCGCTAACGCTGACACTGAATCGACACTTTCAGTTAAAAGTCAATCAAGCTATTTATAAAGTATTTTAAGGATTGTTGTTATAAATTTAATCTCTCTATTTTATGCCATGTCTAGACTATTCTTTGCACCCCCGTCACTCCCTCAGCGATAATGAAGTGGTATAATTTTAATCATGCGCGAATTGCCGGGCGTAATGTCTCAGCCACGTGGCGTTTAACGTTTATCCGTTACTTCGGCTCAGTCAAATGTCCTAAGAAAATTTTACGCTCAGTTTAATGTACGAACTTAGCTAATAGATTTAAATATCGTGGACCGTCTTTGATCATCAAATGGTGCACTTAATGTTAAACGGCCTTAGCCACTTGACTTTCACTCATAACGGTAGTCTTGGAATATTGAATTCTGAATTTTGTCTAAAAATTATAGATGTTCATATATATTCAAAAGAGCCTTAATTGTATCTACATTTCACACCTTATATCAATCTGCTATAACTTCAAACATTACAAAACAACACTCACTAGCAACGTGAACACAGACTAAGCGGTACACTGTATTATTCTGAATCGCGGCCTCACTTCCCCACTGTACATCACGGCGTCCCATTAAGAACGAAAATTCTTTAATTCCTTGCGCAATTAACAGCCAGGCTTGAGGCGAGGCAACGCCAAGTGTCATCGTAAGTTTCAGAACGCGTCATTAAGGGCATCTGCAGCGCGGTAAATAACGAAAAAACTCCACGAAGGGGGCAAGGGGTGAGGGGCCAGGGGCTGGGGGGGTGAGATGAGAGATTTTATTTAACAAAGTCTATATTAACCCGATGCAATTAGAGAGCGTTAACGAGCTGCCCGTAATGACGGAGTCCTACTCTCAAAGCTTACGGTAAACAGCAACCATCACTGGGTTATACCTAATTGAAGTATATATTTCCTCGTAAAATTGAAAAAAAAAAATAATTCACCGCGATAAAACATTATTATATTAATCTTAACTAAATTAATTAATTATAACTAATTCACTGCTGCATACCAAAATATCAATGTTCTTTATCTACAGCGTCTTTCAAACTGAAACTCAGTCTCAATCACACTAATACTTTGCGGTAGAATATCTGACAGTTTGGTGGTACCTACCTGGCCAGCCTCGGACAATAAAATGCCTACAACTAGGAGAGATTACCAGCATCGATACACTGGTAAGACAATATATTTTATACATTATGGTGATAAGACTAAATCTAACAAGACGAAATCTATTAAGACCAATACGTACGACAATTTATAAAATTTCGAATGGTTAAAAGTCGCACGACTCGAGGCCGTAGCGTTGGAGAATAGACGCCAAAGCTTTGAGTTGACACATTACCGGAGAGTGATGCGAATTCAAAGCTGCCGCTTTTGAATATAATAATCGTTAGCCCGCTATTTATTGTTTAATTAACCCCGCCGGCCGCCGTTGGGAAAGCACTCTAGTCATTTTTTATACAAACCCAAGAGGGTAATTGGAAAACTTGCAAAATTTTCCTTAAGGTATTGGAATTAAGTCTAATGTTTTGTTTTGAAACTAAGTTTCTTGCTTCATCGTTTTATTTTTATTTTATAAAAAAAATATGATAGAAAATTTTTGAATGAAAAATTACATCAAATATTGTGTAAAAAACGGAAGCAAGGTTAAAAAAAATAATGTTATAATTTATTTTACTGGCCAAGCTGGAAGGCGGAAAAATAATCCCTGAAATAAGACAAGATGTTAACACCCTTATACAATTAATTATTTATTTTTAATATATTTTTTAAAGGACTGTAATTATTTTTTAGGATACACATAAAAGCATAGTATTGTAATAACTGCTATAATTCGGATGAAACTTTTTGATTGTAATTAGATTTAAAAACAGTACGTGTTCTTGCTACGATGATGGAAGCCGAATCTATAACATTAGAACCCTACTTATTTTGATTTCAAGAGGATAAAAATACGAATTAATATATATAATAAGAAGCTCTATAATCATACAAATAATTTTACTGAAAAATATTTAACGGTAGCGGAAACTACACATAGCATTAAACAAAACTTCGTCTTTAAGTAACTAAAGTTAAGTAATGTAGCTAAAACGTATAAGGAACAACAATCTAAATTACGGTATTTCTGACAAACGAGGTATTCCTCGCAGTACGGAAGCACTGGCCGGGTGTCATTAGTCCAAATTGTTAGGATGGCGAGCCGTTACCACGCCACGTCCATGTTAATTTTCTTGTTAGCTACTCGACTCGAAAAACAATTCCAATTTCAAAACTATTCCTAAAACCGTTAACCATTCCAGTCATACGGATAATGCGTATGGGAATTTCTTGTTTTTTTACGCAAATGTACTTTTTTACAGGATATTCCTATATATTTACGGTTTGCCTTGAAATAATTTTACAAAACTGAACAAGGAAATCCAGAAGGACAATAAAAAATACAGCGATTGTTTAATTTATTAATAGAGTTGCCATTTTAGGCATAAATCAGTCGGCTCTACTTTGGAAGTACCTACCCACAGAATATCAATAGTATTCATAGTGCTGTATTGTTTTCAACCAGTGAGAACATTGGAGGCCCATACTCTCACCTTTATATTCTTTTCCTCCTCCCCTTCTCCTGTTAACCCTTACGTCGGGAATACATAGGGAGCTGCAAGCATTCGAAGCGTAGCCTTTATGGCCACTTACCATCAGGTGAACTGTACGCTTGTTTGCCACACACAGTTATAAAATAAAATATAGTTGTCTAACAAGATAATTTCAATAAAATACCATTACTTTAAATTCCATTTCAATCCCAGTACAGTCCTTATTGATAGTGAATATTGAATGATGATGAGACTATATGTGCAATATGTTGAACTTTTGACATATGACCTCCAATAAAGTCTAACCAACTTCATCAGACCTCTAATTTGCATGAATTTGCCATATATGTTAGTTTTATGAGTTTACATGTAAGTGGACAGTGGAGGGTATCTAAGGTAGGCGGAACCACGTGTACTGTTTAAAAAATGTCACCTTTTGATAGGTAGGTACATTATTTCATATGGACTTAGGATATATATCATTAAGCCCAATTTTGTTATCAAAAGATAATATATTTATTTTATTGATGTATTCTTTGTTGTACACAAGAGAAAAAAATACATGATTTATTTAAGTGACAAAGGTGCTAAAAGGGCGGTTTCATCTTTCTATCAAGTTTCATAAAACCGCTTACTCACTTTTCACTTTGTCGAGAGATGAGAAGGCTGGTCACAAGAAAGTCAGGGGTCAAAGAAAGTTATCGAGATGTGGGTGGACTAAATGACACACGCCATCTGCTGCCACTCATAAAAACTACCCTCCGCCATAGAGCAAGTGTATAAGTGTTAGCTTTTATAGTTTCTTGTAAGGGTTTGAAATATAACATTCCTTCTAAATGACGTCCGTTTTGGCACAATGGTAGAGAAGCTGTCTTAAATACAACAACAATCGCGGATTCGAATTATTTTTGTTATATTAATTTGACCATACAGGTTGGTAAAAATATGCACCCTATTGTTATAAGTATTATGGTATTTTTATACCACTACTCAAACAAAAATTAACCTTATGATAAAGAATCACAGTAGCTTATTAATACATGTTACCTATTGTATTGCTGATCCAAGGACTTAGTTTAGGAAAGTAACAGTACGAACACTGCTAGGTCACGTCGGGATTATGTTATAGAATAGTAAAACTCTGTGAGAGACATTTGAAAAGAGTAACTGTAGAGTTTCTTGCCGGTTCTCTGCAGAATCAATCTTCCGAATCGGAGGTAGCTTCAAAAGTGCTCAAAAGCCTATTTGAGTAAAGGATTTTGAGTTTGATTTTGAAACGTCCCATTCATGACGAAAACGGAAACACTTTACTGCTATCTATTGTTACAGTCAGGGCTGGGCAAAATACATGCGTTGCTTTATTTGAAATACAAATTACAAAACACTTCGGTGTCAAGTATTTGAAATACGAATTACAAATTACATTTCAAGAAAGTAATTGAAATACAAATACCAAATACGTATTTGTATTTTATTTACAAGTAATTCAAATACTGCCCAACCCTGGTTACAGTAATATCATTTCTAATAGTGTCCAATTAGACATTTTCTAACTAGAATTCAACAACCAATAACGATCATTATCGTACAAAAGCATATCATAATTTTACAATCTTTTATATTCTATTCTAAGAAAATTATAGTTAGAAACAGTCCCCGGTTTTCGCGTGTTAATCGACTTCAAAAGTAGAAGGTGCTGTTATTATATAACCTGTTTCATTTTCACGATCACGTTACGATAGCGAACCTGCCTTAAGCGCCACAGATCGTGGGTTCGTTGGCCGCTCAGGACAGATGTTTGTATTGACCATACAGACATGTTTTCCGGTCTGGGTGTGTTTGTTCATGTCTTTGTGTGTGTTACCTCGACACAGGATATTACTATCCTAATGGGGACCGTTGAATGTGTAGCTTCAATTTTAGAATATTTTTGAACTAAATTGTTTATGAAGTCAATGGATGTTTAAAACAGCCCCCCAGTATTTTTTCCGAGATTTAAAATGTTAATAAAAGATTATGTAAATAAACAATCAATTTACCGCAATCCCCTAAATAATTAAAACTCAATACGTAACGTTGCGTGATAAGCTGATAACTATCAGCCGGTCAATTAAGGAGTTCAAAATTGTATATAAAATTGCTGTCTTGTTTCCCTTAGCCGCTATCAACATATTCAATCTGCCTGTGCGGTCAGCATTTTTCCCCCTTTTATGGACATTTCACCCCCCGGGGGGACACTTGACCTCCCTATCTGATACATCATCTACCCCTAAAGTGAACTAATGGGCAAAACATAGATGCTTAATTATTATGAAGTAAAATATCCTAGAAGTACTATAAGCTGATAAAAAGAACAGTATTATACAAATGATGTTTTAGCTTTTAAATCAAATCTAAAATTTACAAGTAAATACAAATGGAGCTGATGGATGATTTTTAAATCTTTCTTGAAATGCTTAGATTTAATTCGACCTTCAGATATTTCATAAAAAGCTTTATATTTTTGATAATATCTTATAATATAGGAGACAAATAATAAGCATTTATTATTATAACACATTTTTACGATTATTTCAATATAATCAATATATAATTAATTAAATATAAAATGAATTTATATTAAGATAGAATTTATACTTTCATTGCTAATTTATATTCATTAAATTCTGTAAACGTCACTTCTATATTATTTGTATCAATGTATCAATTTTATTTCAACACTTTGCAACAATACGAGTATGATTTGCGAATAACATTCAATTGTAATAAATGATCGGTTTCATGTACGATATTTACATTAAGATAAATATAAATCTACGGATCCACAAAGTATCAGAATAAATATTATTACTACTTATGTTTCACAAAAATTCTCCTATACCCACAGGTAGTCTGGCAGAAATTGCTTTTTAGCAATAAGACCGCCTGGTTGTACCAATTTATCTGGTTTTGTAATGTCTTGTAAATTTTTTATGGTGTACAATAAAGAATTTTATTATAATTATTTATTATTATTATTTTACTAATAACGTATTAAGAATATATACATGAATTATTATATTATTTGACGACTGATATACTAACGGTAGTTAATTGAGCTATGGTTGCAGTTTTTGTACATTCGAAATTTTAAAAAATTTTTGTTTCTCATAAATTCTCTTTCTATATTTCATTTAAAAACGAATTATAATTACTTCATGAAATAAATAATAAGGAAGCGGTACAAATTCAAATCCTTTAGGATATATGTAGATACACCCTGTGACGACGACCGTAACAAACACAATAATGGTAAAGATATTTTATTATTGAAATGAATAAAATTTATACACATATAACACAGAAATTTTCATGAATCTTTTCCATGGCAACAATAGACATAGGCACATCGATTCACTTCATAATAATTCATATTCGCTTTATAACTAAATTTTGGTTATACTATTTTGATTCTGAACTATATGTATGTGGCTTAGAAGATTGATGTTTTCTATTAAACACAGCTTTTTCTCGCGGCTTCGCCCATGTGAATAACAATTGTTAATAATGCCCCTTTATTATATTAGAAATGACAATTACCCTCTACAAAGTTCTTATCTTCGTTCACCCTCCTTAAGTTTTGTTTTAATATTTGTTAAATTATGTCCTATTTCCTTACTAACTTTTTAAAACTATAAGTTGAAATTTTTTTATTAACTAGCGGTGGTAAAAAGATAATAAAATTCTATGGAACTTTAGTGCGCTTGGTGCGACACTTGGCTTCTTTGCTTTCCATGAAAGGCAATACTTGCGATACTGTTCATTTTGGTTCCATTTTGACATAATTTCTTGTAATACGGTGAGAGCTTACTTTCAGGTAGGCTGTACACCTCTTTACCGTACACCAGTAAAAGCATTTTTTATATGTAGATATCATATATTATAATATTCCCTTCAGCAGATTAAACGTGAATATCATTATGAGTTCTTCTAAATAGTCTATTCCAATTAGTTTTTCAAAATTATTACTGCCGGCATTTCTAAATAGTATAGATTTACTTTTATTAATTAATTAGATCGATCTAAAACAACGCCAACGAGCACTTTTCAATATTTAGTACGTTTTATGTTTTGCATATTCAAATTTGCATAACCCATAAAGGGTTTATCGTCAGAAATGTTCCCTTGTATCTATCAAAGGTGTTATCATAACGCTCATTATCACATGGAATATGAATGTGCCGCATAAATTAACCGCCTCGAAACACTTTATTATTATGTATCTACAAACTTGTATCTGGGTTGTAAAAAAACTATATTTGCATTCACTTTTATAGGACGAAAATTCATAATACATCCAATATCATCTAAATATTTAATGACTATTGAATAGTGAATAAAGTATCC
This sequence comes from Hestina assimilis, assembly GCA_023373885.1. Taxonomy (NCBI): domain Eukaryota; kingdom Metazoa; phylum Arthropoda; class Insecta; order Lepidoptera; family Nymphalidae; genus Hestina; species Hestina assimilis. The sequence goes on from CM041754.1 coordinate 10,636,766, forward strand.
AAAGTAATCAAAATCATGGCAGGATTATTCTTTATCTAGCCTGAGTAGATAGACTCTACTCTTTTTACGGTCTTTTATCTTGTCTCATCACAAATGGGCCGGCTGGACCGGGGAAGTACTACCCCCTCACAAAAATCGGCGTCAAGTTACAGTATCAGTAGATACTATTGCGTTTCGCGCGATGAGTGAGAGCGCCGGAGGCGCAATCTTCCGTTGTTTCCTTCCTTATTCCCTTTTCATTCCTACCCTCTTGTTCCTTGGGTTGGTAACGCGAATGTGATACTTCAAGTATTACAAGCGTTCATAGGTGGCGGTGATTGCTTACCATCAGGTGGACCGTATGCTTGTTTGTTAAGAAAAAACTTCATGTTAAGTGGAAATAGAATCTAATATCGTCGCAGAAGGCGAACTACACTAGCCGCCCTTGCTCTGCCTGCCCGCAAGATGCAACTGGCTACAGGGTGACTGACCTCGAAACACGGCCGACGAGTAGGGAGTTCACGAGTTTTTTCTAGCGTATGACGGTAGCTACCCAGCATAGAATAGCATGAAAAGTTTGTGCAGCAGTTTTATTATAATACACACAGACATTTAATAACAAAGTTTTTATCCCAATTAATACCCAAAGTCCAAAATTCATTGAAGCCGTATACTAAATTGATCATTTTATACAATAAAGCGTGCGTAAACTGAGAGTACCTCTGTTACTTTAACAATTAATCATTGAACGAATTTTGATGATATTTAGCATGGAGATAGTTCGAATAAGTACGAGATATCTTTCTTAACGAAAAAATAATGCAGTCCATGTGGACGGAAGCTGATACGTATAATCTAATCTAAAAATTGTTTTTATTAAAAGATATATATTTTCTAACTTAAAAATAGGTAAATATAACTTATATCAGGAAAATTAATAATAAAAGTGCATTTAATCAAGTTAAGCTAGTTTCAGAGAGGCGTGGCTTATTCTATATAAGCTAAGCTGGTATACAGGTAGTATGTAATCTAGGCCTATAAAGTCGTGATAACTCGTCCGATAGTGAAGCAATTTCTGAACGACACAGTAATGACACCTATTAGCGGGACCGCTCGACATCCTGTCGCATAATGGCCGCGGGGCGTGGACAACCTACTTTTATAGTCGAGTCTTTTCATAGAAGAAATGTTATTAAGATAAGAGTACGAGGGAATGTTCAAATTTTAATATTTAGTTCGTCAATCAATTATAGTTATTAAAATTTTCTATTCAAAATATTCACTATATCTTTATTTATGCAATAGACACTAGTTCATATAATTTAAAATATTACAATAAAATTTATAGCTTCTTACCCGACTGCCCCGCGAAGCTTACTTTTGGCACGTTCAAATGACGACCTCAGCTGAGCTACATTGCTATTTCGTACCATGACATATATATTTTTACGTCATCCTCATATAAAATCTTAATAGATTCGGTTTCAGAATTGAATTGGATCGAAATAGAATTTTTACTAAAAGTTCACGGTATACCCTAAGGTGTGTTTCCTTTTAATTTTTAATGGGAATAAATAAAGTTTAAAAATTAAATGGTCTTAAACGTTATTCCAACAATGCATATTCATCCTTAATTAGAAATATACCATCAGAACGTTTTTGATCCATGATTTTACAAAGTTTTATAGAAAATGTTAAACAATATCTATCGGACATAAGTAGCCATCGAAAATCTAATCATCCACTTAATATAACGGTACAATTAATCTCTCACGAAAGGACCGCCCAATAATAGGTCTAGACTACAATCTAAGGCGAGATCTAGTTTGAAATAACTTCGTAATTAGAGGTCGGACAATAAAAGCTGAATCCGCATGATGTCGTGTGAGGCGTTCGCGTGACACTCTGTCGTGTCGCCTTCCTCCGACAATAAAATTATAAGTCGACCACAGTGACAATCCACTGATTTACGCCGCCACACACGCGAATATTCTAATATGAAAAGACCTTAAGCTTTTTACAGCGATGTAAAAACGTAGGAGGCGGACAAGTTAATGAAGAAAATGTGTTCGCTAAGATAGCAGTCGCGACATGCGTGACCACCGCTACCTAATTAACAGTAGCCTGACTTTTGATTCTATGATAAATACGACTTAGATCTAGATACGATTTAATAAAAATTAAATTATTGTTTGACGTCCAGATTTCGTTAAAACTGATAATATCTTAACATAAAATGTTATGATTTATTCGTACATAAGTACTTATTCGTCGAATCATTTGATAACTTTGAAGAGTTTTCTTCGAACTTCTTGTTATTGGAATGAGGACTTAATTAATGTAACTTGTATTATTTGTTTCATGTCGGTTGGCAAACAGGCATACGGTCCGCCTAATGGCAAGCAGTCACCGCAACCTATGAACGCTTGATAAACTTGAAGTATCACATGCGCGCTGCCAACCCAAGAAATTGGAGGGAAGGGATGAGAAGGGAGAAAACAAAGAGATCAGAGGGGTAGCGGCATTGGGCTTCCGGCACTCTCACATATCGCACGTAACGCAAGAGTACTGTTACTTCACGCCGGATTTCTGTGAGGTTTGTGGTGGAAAAAACGGCTCTACTACCTTGTTACAATAATAAGATTTTAAGACTGGCTGGTGCTCCTTTTTAAAATGTTGAATTTAGTCACATACTTATTTAATTCGTATATTGCAAACTTCGTTTAGTTGCGTTGATATTGTATTTACTAAAGTCTTTTTTATGTTAGAGGCTGTAAGTTGGCAGGAGGGTCGCCAGAGGTTAACTCTTATAGCGATTCAAATGACGGCCAAATCAAACCAATTCAATTCTAGCATTCAGATTTTATATGAGCATGAAGTATAAATATATATGTCATAATATATAATGGTCATCATTTGAATATATAAAATAAGAGTTAATGGTAAACCTGCTGATCGGAATGACTTAAAGAAGCTTTTCGTTTCGTGTACAACTCGCTCAATACACAATCATTTCAAGTCGTCTACATGAAAATCCTTCAAATACCGTCACGAAAGCTGGAAAGTAGCACGAATGAGTCAGCAGATAAGCCTTCATGACTAGTGTCATAACAAGTTCGGTGCTAAAATATTCAATTTGAATAGGAAGTTATACTTGCTTATGAGGGGTTGGTTAGGCGAATATGAAAATACTTTATTATAGTGCTAATAAATCAAAAAGGTTAAACTTAAGCAAAATATGATAGTACATTATATTAATGTCATGCAATATATATTGCATATAGCTAAAAATAAAAGTATCCTTCTTAAATCCTTGAACCTCTCTTTTAAAGCATATCTGCCCGCGGGGGAGAATAATCTTTTCTCATAGCTAAATATTATATGCAGAAAGATAAAAACTAAGTTTAATAATGTTATAAATATATTTCATTTTATTAAATAAAACATAAGCAATAAACCACCCTTAACATTTAGGGGTGTGAAAAATAGATAGTAGCCGATTCTCAGACCTACTGAAGAAGTATATAAAATTTCATAAAAAGTGGTCGAGCCGTTTCGGAAGAGTTTGGTAACAAGCGACACGAGAATTTTATATATTAGATATATACAAGAATTGCTCGCTTAAAGTATTAGATAGTATTACATGTTACAATTAATTTACAAACGACGTACATAACAAATAATAGTTTACGAAATGCTATATACGAGTTAGACGGAAGATAAACAAAGAAAAGACTCGTTAGTGAGTTTTCTTTGTTTGAGCGGTTGATTTGTGCAAATTGAATTTTAATTGCGGCTCACCTCACTCGGCAAATACTTGGCGTTTAGCTACTGCCATTAAAACCTCGGCAATTCTTAGTCCCATAACTACCCTTACACACGTAACACGTAATGTATGCCGCCTCAGATTTGTCTTATCCGTATTAATAAATCACCTTTGTAGAAAAACTAATACGAGTAAAGCTTTTTCTGACCGAATCAGACGACCGTACTAATTTAGTGTAGTGTAGTGTAGTGTAGTGTAGTGTAGTGTAGTGTAATGTAGTATGTCTTGAGGAAGATGTTGGTATTGTCGATATCGATATATCAGTCTGGGTGTTGTACTTTGGCTTTATGTAACTTTCCGTAGTCCAGAGCGGGACATTACTATTCTAGTGGGGGCATTTTAATTATTTAGAAATTATATCTTGCTATTTACATGTATTCATGTTCTATGTGCTAAAGACCAGCCGTTTCATACACAGAAAAAATGTTATGTACTCATTGGTACCCTATCATTAATTCAACACTAACGCAAAAGAATTAAGTTAGTCTAATTTCATTTGGTTATGTTGTGCAAATCGTATCCGAATATGGAATAGTCCAGTCCATAGTATACAGTAAGTCTATGCATATATTATATCTAGATTCTATACTTTGAATCCTTTAGTCATACAAGTTATCGTTTAAAAGATTTACTCGATTTACTTTAGTCACTCGGTCCACCAACTTGAGCTTGATACACCTATAATAAATAATCTAAAACTATTTACTTATAAAATATAAAAAACGGCATGAACATGATTATAATAGTCATATTTATCGTTCAGTGTTCATACCCCGAGTGTTGATCCGTATCGTAGGAATGGTTAGAATGACCACGCATCGAGGATCGGTCAGCCATAAGTCAAAAGTCACGAAGGCTAATCGAGGTCCGCCCAACAAGCCCTTAATAAGCATATTTAACGATATAACTTATCAAAAATATTTAACCTGTTTTTATTATAGTCTGTGAAGGTTTATTGCGACTGATTTGATTGTTACTCGAACTGATACAGTTTCTAGTATTTTAGGACTTACTTTCAGTTGTTTTTAGGGTTATTTTTGCTTATAACATTCTATACTATTCAATTAGAGAATATAATATTGTGAGCTTAGTAGTTTATTTTAGGGTAGTTACAGACCAGTGTTTTATACCAACGCGTAAATTCGTTTTTCGAAGCGCTTATAAGTACTGAAACTGGCTCCCGGTTCAAGCGGAATAAGCCCCTATACATGCGTTCGGATTTTTGAAGTGCGCTTGTAAGAGCGTATGCCTAAACAAACGTAAACGCTGACAAAAAAAAGGAAGTCTGGAAGCGCCCTTAGGCATAAATGGTATATAATAAATGAGACAGTACACATATAGGTGCAGCATATTTTTCTTCTTTACACATGTGCATTTATTGGTTTGCAATTTCAAACATTGTTTTGAAGGTTACCTTTTAAAAAAATATCTATTATCTATCTGTATGTCAGAAGTTTCTTAATGCTCAGTAATCCTAAACCTTAATAGCTCAGCGGTTAAACGGTCAAGGCCAACTCCGCTCTGTTAACGCGAGAGTTGCGGATTCGACCCTGACCTTCTTGGGCTATTTTCGTATGTTGTAGCCTAAGCTACGAGCTTATTTGGCAGTATTAGTAATGTCTTCAGAAAGTCTTAATATTCGTTAAATATATAAATAAAAAAATCTTTATATTCTATATCACATATATACCTCTGAAATCAAATAAGGTTATCGCTCATAGATCGTTAAGGGAAGCGGTAGAGACTGTTTCATTAGTGCGCCTGCGCCGATAGCCGCGACCAATTAGCACCTTTATCACCAATTAGCTCTTTACGATGCTCCGCCATAACGCACACGATCCGGGAACAATAGTTTATTAGTAATGTAGGATGTGTGTACATAAATGACTATTTATTTCTAATATCAAAGTATTTATTTAATAATTCGAAAATATTATGGAAGAAACATGCTATATGCATTATAAACATTGCTTTATGAAGGCAAATAAATCAACGAAACATTGCAATTATTATTTAAAAATAAAAGCTTATTATCATCTTTTACTAATTTTTTATTTAAGAATATGCAAAATGCAATAAAAATATATCTTAATTAATTATCAACTAAGAAGCTATTAAAGTTTATCAATATTTCAATCTTAGTCCGGGGGTTGATGACTCTACTCCACTAGTAATTAAAAGTAGAGTCCATAGATGAAAGTCAAAGATGACAGTCGCAGAAGGTGAACTGTACTAGGCATTCCAAGATGCCATTCTAAAATGCAACTGGTTATACGATTGATCTCGATGTGTGGCTGAAAAGCAGTCCCTTCGGTATACGTTGGCTGATCTCGAAATACGGCTGAAAGTCCCCTCACGGGTTTTTCACCAACGTACGGGTAGCTAACCAGACGAGAATTTAAAATTGGTAGATATACATGTTTTAAGATATATTCTAAGGCAGATTTCTTTACGGTGATGTTTTCCTTGACCGTCAAGTAAGAGCTAAATTCGATGCACAAATTAAGCAGTTGATAACTGAAACTTCAGTTAAAGTCTACATTTTTTATCCATTGGGTCATCTCAACAAAAACGATTCAGAAAAACACACAAGCACAACCACTCAGACCTAAACGCTTGTATGAAGAATACAAATAAATCTTGAGTGGGAAACGAACATGTAATAACTGATTGTAGACGGACATTTTAGACAGATTCATAGACAATGACCCCTAAAAATTGTCAAAACAAAAATGAAAAAACGCCTTTTCGAAAATATATATTTTGATTAATTGCTTCAAATTTGTTCCTTTATAATATGACACATAACTATTTAACAATATCTAGGTATGCTTATGGTGTAGACTAATCTAAAACAAAATCTTGCGTGTGTCAACAAATTATGATTTAGCAAATTTTCTTGTAAACGTCACTTCGCGCTTGACTGCCTCACGAAGTACAAAAGATTTTCCGAACTTAAGCGCCTATTACTAAAAGCGTTTTAGGGTCATTACTGTAACTTAATTTATTTTCTATCTAACGTTCAATTATTATAAAACGTCACATAACATTACTAAGAGTTATAATGTATTACAAATAAAACACTATTTTTTTATTTACTGAAGACTTTTATTGTTTGAGGATCTTACTACTTTTTAATGACCTAACCTTTTTATTTCAATAAGATTTAAAATAAATATAATTGGATTGCCTTACCGTGGTTAAGTAGCGCTTAAATATATAAAACATCACGAAATATTTATTGAGGTCCCCGAAATATACCTTAACCAATAAAAAAAACATAGCCCATTTTATTGCAAGAGGCAGGCTAGGTAGGTCCACTGCAATACTGTTTGTCAGTTTGAAGGACACTCTACCTAGTGAAATTACTAGGCATATAAGATTTAAGAACAATATCTCGAGTCTGGCAACGCGTCAGTAACATCTACGAATGAATGGTGTTTTATATTGGCTTGCTTGCCAACTTATTTAGGTAAAATAAGAACAAAATAGGTTTCAAGTCTGCTAAAACCACTGAAGAACATAGGATAATGCTGATTTAATGCTTATCTATAACAAATCACAATGTCTGTCCGTCTTTCTGTCAGACTGTAAACTTATAGTTCAACTACTCGCTAGTTTATGGTATTAAATTTGGATGTAATGATGATCTTGGCATAACAAATTTAGTAAGTAACCGTCTTATATCGTAAAAAGAGAAAAATTTACTTAAATCACTTCCCACCTGTTAGTTCAGTTGGATTCAATCATATTCAATTCAATTCAATTTGTCCCAACTTTTGATAGACATATTGTATTAAACAAGTCATGCCATATCTTAATTTTAATTAAGTATTATTATTCATAATGAGTGCCAAATCAATTACTTTACCAGTAGGATTTCATTTATTTGTTTATTTGGAAGCCAACGTGATAAAGAATGATTACATTGTTTAGTAACTGTTTATAACAATATAGATCAATTAACTACATTATAAAATATTTGATAACTCCACGGGAACCTAACATATATCCGGGATCAAAATTTGATAATTCTATGTGTTAATCCAAGTAATAATAAGTTACTGGTGAGTCAAATTGTATCTAAATCCTTTTAGTAGTTTTTAGGTACTACCTCCATCCATCCTCCCAAACTTCCACATTTTTAATAAAAGTAGAATATTCATTATCTGAACGTAAAATAAACTATTGAAATCATTATGGACGATGTAATATTAAACTCTCGAAAAATAACTACCAGCAAGTTCGTGCTTATTACATAAACATTAATGTTTTGTCTGTAGGTGTCAAAATGAACTTATTATGACTGCTTTAACATTTTAAATAATAATCACTACTTAAATGTCATCAACACGATACTAATATTTTATTATATTTAATATGCACCTAATTGATGCTCAGATGAGCCTCCTCCGTTTGAAAAAAGTTGGAAGTAAGGTTAACTATAAACTTATTATTTTTTTATTTATTCTTCATCGATCAGACAATCAAAATTAGTTTTTATTCCGATTCCGTTTATCCTTAGCGCGAGTATGATTTTTGCGAATAATTCGTCTCAGAGAGCGCCGAGAGCCCCTCTTACCCCCTCTTCCCTTCCGTTTTTCCTTCTCATTCCTTCCCTCCTGTTCCTTGGGTTTGCCAACGCGCTTGTGTTACTTCAAGTATCACAAGCGTTCATAGGTGGCGGTGACTGCTTACCATCAGACGGTATGTATGATTGTTTACATATAAAAAGAATTTTAAAAATTGAGCGTCACTAAATCTGTAATCAGAGACAGTAATATCAACTCTTCTCGATCTTTCCTCGTTTAATAGAAAGGATATTACATCTGGCTAACAATGGTCGCACTATCAATAACGTTATCACAGTGATAGATGGGGGACGGTGTCTTTGTTCGGAGGCGGTGACGGATCGACGTCACTACGATCCGACCTTCAGATTCGATTAATCTTAACTTGATTGGTGGAAATCTTGTTAGCTGGATAGTTATTTTTTATTTAGCCTGGGGTCAGGTGACTCTACTTCACCTGATTGTAAGTGGAAATAGAGTCCAGCCCGAAGGTTCGAAGAGCATTGTATAAGGCGAATTGTACTAGCAACCCTTGCCCTGCCTATTTGCAAGATAAAACTGGTTATATTCTGGCCAACCTTGATACGTGGCTGACGAGCAGTCCCTTCACTAGTATTTTATTAAAGTACGGTGGTAACTATCCAGGTTTTCCTTCACCGGTAAGCACGAGATAAATTCGGAACACGAATTAGGCACTTGACTCAAAGGTTCTTGGCCGGATTTGGACCTTCGGTCTTCGGTTAAAGTATACGTCTTCTATGTATTGGGCCATCTCGACTTGAAAGTAGATTACTATTGTCCACCTACCACCTATGATAAATATATACGCCTAGTTGTCGGATAGCAACACTTTTGAAAATTTCCAAATGCTATTAATTCATAACAGTAAAGCTCGTCAATCCCTAGTGAAAAAACTATTAATTTGTTTTGTCGTTATCTATGTATCTGTAGATATGTCGTCAGTATTCATGAACACTGTTATTACTACAATAGTGATAAAACATGATTTTAATTACTACAAAAAGTGATTACACTTTGCAAAAATAACATCTGTATAAAAACATAAAACATCGATTCACAGATTTACATGACATAATGTATTAAAACTGATTGATCATAATACAGTGGGCTCCGTAATAAAGTTCGTGTCTTAAGGCTATTATCATAATAACAGCGGCGCGACGCTCGGAAGCTAGATAGCATCGGATCGCGCTCGCTGGACAATAACCCTATAGGTTAATTTATAATAATTAACATAAAAAAACGCTGATATGATTTTTTTGATATTTTTCTACTAATGAGCATATTCTGACCTAAAAGTGTCTGATTTATAATGATTAAATTTAATAATGAATTCTATGGAGCTACGCTACGAGGTCGCGAAATTTAGGTCGACTCGATGTCATAAAGAACATTTCGTTGAAGGAAAGCGATGTACATAAATACTTGTGGAGGAAGTTTAATTATTGAACGGAAACGTTACTCAATATAGATAGTACTTTTAATTTTTCACGCTATTTTCACAATTCAATCCGTATAACTAATTTATAAGATGTTTACATTTTTATTGATTCTTCGTTGGGTTGTATTTTTTTAATGTGCTATCTCAGAACTCCGTTATTTGTATACTGATTTCAAAAATTCTTCATCCAAATCCGTTTTAAAGTAAGTATATTTTTATAAATTAAAATAATTAGAAAAATTGCTTATAATTTCGGTGGTTGAAGACGGTTAAAAGACGTTTTTTTTAACGAGTTTCAAAATTTCATTCTTTATACAGGAAAATCACATGAAAGCAAAAAAATATATATTTAATAAAATAAATAATAAATAAAAAAAAATTATATTTACCATATGTAACTTGTATTGTATGAGTGTGAGAGTATGGTGACAGGTAAGTAAGAAAAAATAGTCATTTATCTGAAAGGTTTCATTCATATTTTATTATAATCAAATTTGATTTACTACAAAAACTGAATACAGAATTGCCACCCATCCTCGTAAAGACTGCAGTCAATACTACTTACATGTTATTGTCTTGATATGGAAATCAACAAATCGTGTTGGCCACAGAGTATCAAAGAAAAAGAATGGCTTTCTATAAATAAACACAAAAAGCCAAATGTAACTTTTCTGACACATGCTAACTCCTGCACCCACCTTGAAATTGTTTGAAAGTCCCTTTAAAAATACAATATTTAAAATAACTTGTGTTGTTGTTAATTAAACTTCTCCCTATCTTATATAACGCAACTTTATCGAAGTTGGGAAGTATATTTTCAATTGAATAAAGGACAGTTCCGAAGTTCCAACAGCACAATTAACGCCTATGCTACACCAACTTCTATTGACGTGTTTTGTTAATTATAATTCGACGGCTTGACAATGTAAAATTATTCCATGAGCTTGCAATAATTTTGACGACGTTGTGGCCCAGCGGTGAACGAACGGCGAACCTGCCGAAAACGCCACAGTTCGCGGGTTTTTTAGGATTTCACTGTCCTAATGGGCCATTGAGTGTGCAGCGTTTATGCAAGCTATGCCTTCAGATTGCTCTCATATACGTACATATCTGAGATGTGATGAATCCGCAAAGTCCTAAACCGCTTATCCACTTTACTTTTGAGCGCAAACGGAGTAGTTACATTAAATGGTTATTAATTGCTACCAGTATTATTTAAAACTACTTCATATTAATAAAAGATTCTTCCCGACTCATTGCCCCACAGGTGATAGGGCTGGTTTCTTTTTCGCCCAAAGAACGGGATTGCGATTCAGCCTGGAAATGACTTAATCACTTATTTGTTGAATGTCAAATTAAACCTTTACCTTGATAATACTTACTGAAGAGTCCTGATAACAATGTGTGTTGTTGACATTAAAGGAATTGTCATTTATTTTTCAGAAAGTCTATTGCTGTTGACCCTAGTGGCCTCTACAGCTTCAACGGTGGGGAGGCCGGGTCGGAAGTTGGATCCATCTCAAGGGCCTTCGAGTCTAAGCTTGGGACGTCATCAAGAGCGAGGGAACGCTTTGTGTCCAGGTTAAGCGGGGGACTTGTTGTATTACTTCTTCACATAATATAGCGCATCTTCATGATCAAACGATCGTTAAAAGACATGTAATATTGTAATGCTATTACCAATGCCAGTAGACTAAAGTGCATAGCGCGTAGCGTCTACGGGGTCTGCTACTAATATATCTATGATTTCAAAAAAAAAAGTAATGTTATTTTTTTGATCATGTCACAATTAAAATATGTAGATTTAGATTTTTCCACAAAATCAGTGAAAATTTTATTGTTTACAATATGCCTCTATAAAGAAATATATTATAATAAATTGTAACCTTAATTATAAAAATCACTAAACATACTTATTATATTCCACTTATTATATTTATTGTCGTATCCTGTATAGAAAGTAATTAAAGAAAACAAAGTCCTTTAATAATTTTTGATAAGCGTTCTTTAGAAAAAGGCATCTGGTACAAGACTATGCAATCCAGACCAATAATAACTCCTTGGATTGAGTCAACTACCCTAAATAGGAACGATACTGTAATCGCTTTGCATCTTCGCTCCGGACATATTCCACTGAACAAATTTGCTTATTTAATGGGTAAAGTATTGTCACCAAATTGCATGGAATGTGGAGTCCCAGAAGACGTTTACCATGTTTTAGTGGAGTGTGTTCGGATTGAGTTGCAGAGACGTACTTTATTGGAAGCAAACAATATCTTTTTAAGAACTGGTGATATTAATGTAATACTTGCTAATCCATCTTCTAAATCCGCAAAATTATTGTACAAATTATTTAAGCTAGTTATAAATGCTAGAACTTTAAATAATTAGATTTAATAGAATATTATTGTGTAAAAGCCATATGGAGCGACGTGGTCGCATTTGTGACAAAGCTCCTTAAATAAAGAATAAAAAAAAAAAAAATTTTAATAGACACCAGTTAATATTCCCACACACTCCTTATTACCCAGCATTAACAATATAACCTTCGCCAGCACGTTTAACGTTACCAATATTTGGAATGGACCATCAAACTGCAGGCGTGACCTTACTATGAGAAGTACGCGTTGGTACTTAATGTCAAGGCCTCCATACCATTACGGAAATCATTGTATTCGGCTATATAATCTATAACCATTTCTTTATATGATACTATTGTATCGGCTAATCCATTAATGCTAATGATATTTGATGCAACTTCACCCTTTTTTTAATATATATTTTTATACTATAGATATAGGGGCTAACGAGCAGATAGCTCCACCTGATGGTAAGTAGCAACTATCACCCATGAACATCCACAACACCAAGGGGGTTGAGGATGCGTTACCAGCCTTTAAGGAAAAACGTGTCTAAATATTTGATAATAATGATTAAAAAATGTTAATAAAAGGCATACTTCCTTTTATTGCAAGAGGCTGACTAGGTAGCACCGCAGTGTCAGATATTCTCTTTGAAAGTAGTAATGTCGTTTGCATTACTGCGTTTCGGTTTGAAGGCTAGGGTAGATAGTGAAATTACTGAGCATAAGATTTAAGAATCAATTGACATTGAATTGCGGTGGTACCTACCTACCACCAGTGTGACTGATTGCACTGGTGGAATAATCTTTGCTGTGATAGAGACTATCCCAACAGCGAGCGATGGGGTCGTCACGTCCCGACGTTGTTAAAGCAGTAGCGAACAGCGAATTAAAAATAATGTCTTTGTCGTTCTTTGTCTTTTGTATTGATATGGAAAATAAATTAACTACGAGAAAGGCCAACCTTTTCATCAATACCAAGAAGAAAATTGCACATAACTATTCTCGTAACGGGGTATGTGTATCAGAAATGTATGAAACAGCGTATGAGTCAGAGATAAGGCTATCTTAGTGAGATCACCTCGTTGCGGCCAAGCATCGACGATAAAATATTACTTTTCCATTGTCTTTATATCTATGTATATTTCTTTGTTTGAAAAAAAAAAGCATTCCTTTATTTTTATTCTGTCTATTTTGATTAAGCAAAGATGGACCAGAGATATAAACAAAATAAATAGATATAAAAAAATAATAATAAAAATAAAATAAAATAAAAAATAAACGTTACATACTCATCGGCCCCCATTATAGAATAGTTATATCCTGTGTCGGGGGTTCAGAAACATACACAATGACAAGGACAAACACAATCAGACCGGAAAACATGTCCGTATGAAGGAGTGGGAATGGAATACACATTGGTTAGGCTTGCTATATCAAGGTGTGCGCTTACGAGAGAAGCGTGCAAGGTACACGCACTGAGGTCGGCCACAGAGGAGGTATAAAGGTATGTTCATGACTACCTCGCCAGTAAGTCGGGTAGCAATTTCCTCCCCTGTGGAATTACTATTTTCATCATTTTCACGTAATTTTTTTCACGTAATTTTCACGTAATTTTTCATCAATTCACGTAATTAATTTTCACTGTGACATTTGCACGCCTAATTTATAAGGCGAAACATTATCACTGTATTTTAATTTATTATAACATCTTATGTACAAAAATGTTTCTGCAAATAAATGATATTATTATTATTATTATTATCATATATAGGACGAATAGACCTGGAATCATTTGTGTTCTAAATTTATCTCTTGTTGTTGTTGTCGCATATTGTGGTAAAACCTTCGTGTCTCGAAAAAGCTACAAAAACAAATGAAACAAATTATTCATATAATACATTTATTTTCTCGTTCTGTGCTTAGAGTACCTAGTAGAGCTAATATAATAAGCTAATTCTTCGTCCAGCACTAACGAGCCGGCTCGCCCGAGAAGTGTTATGCTCTCAAACAAAATTGGTATAAAGTAACACAGTACTGTTGCGTTTCGTGCGATGAGTGAGAGCGCTGGAGGCCCAACCTCTCAATCAAAGTTCCCGGACAAAGTACAGGATATCCAAAAATAAGAAAACAACTAAGTTTGTATCCTGTCAATAATATCTTATAAGTTGTATAACTAAGCACGGAAACCCGTGAAGTGGCCCCTTTTCCTTGATTTCGCAATCCTTTTATCTTTCCTTCACTCACATTTCCTACAGCACGTGTTGTCTTATTTATATTATTGTCCATTTCATAATTTTCCTATTAATTATTGTCTTATCACAAACAATATTTAGTGTAAGAAGAAAAATTATGGTTTTGTATGTTGATTAAAGGTCAAATAGATCGATTCAAAATAGACTTTTAATAAACATTAATTACACTTACGTCACACATACACATAAGTAGGCTTATTAAAATCTCTACGATATCAAATTGAAGTGGTTCGTAACATATACACAAAAGAATTGTGTTTGTTTTCGAATATAAAACATTCTCTTTAATTAATCTTAATGCTATACATTTACATTTCTGAGTACTAGCGCCAATATTATTACAAAATATTTTGTATATTATTGGTCGCCTTTTCAGAAGTTCAATTTTTTTTCAGGACCTTAAAAAATATGGCTGTCCTAAGCAAAAGCGACTTCAGATAAAATTATTTTGGATGCAATGATAGAATTTGGTTTCATTGTCCTAGATCCATTAAACTATCAGAAAAGCCCTATCTATTAAAGATCTTCTTTCAGTGAAACGCCGATCGGGACTGCCAAGAAAGTGCTTCTTTTTCCGGACCAAGTTTTAAAAAGTAAGAAAAAAAATTCGTATTTAACTTGATACCAAATTGATCTGCGTTTTGAAAATCTGCTTTTTAGATCCAAGCGTGTAGACTGGCCGTTATTATATCAGTAAGTCAGGACTTATTTTATATATGTGTATACGAGTAGATAAAACTTTGATGAGATATTAACTAGGTATTTTTGGTATAACGTTTACTTTGCTAAAGATAAACATGCAATTCGTACGTGTAAGTGCGATTTTAGGGGGAAAAAACATGGTATGGCATGAAATTTTGAAGAAAAACATCTTTAAAACTTTGTTTTAACAAATATTAGTATTAGTTGTCTATCAATATTATATCATCGTCCAATAAAATCCGAACAATTTTCCTGCATTCAACAAATGAAGTCGCGCTTATAAAATACCCCACGGAAGTCCTTAGAAAAAAAACACCTTGTTATTATTCACAAACGTCTGTCGAAATGTTAACAGCGCGAACATAATGCTTTCACCTGTAAATTCTCGTTTTACGTCCTATCGATTGAACAAATAATTGCCCAACAAGTGCCTATTGAGTATTGAAACTCAATCTTAATCGTGCCGGAAAACAATTTGCCACCACACTGCCTACAACCGCCCTCATATAAACCATTTTATCATGGTGCTGTGTGTTAAGTTAATATAAACATCGGTTGATTGAGAGCTTTCGTTCGAAAATCGCAACAAAGGAAGTACGACATAAAATGAGAGTAAGTATGCCCCGGTAATTTCTTCAATGCATAAAATAAAACTGAAAAGAACGAGCTGAGTCGTCGTTTCTTAATTTACGAGGGCGTTGTGTGGCGAGAGCGATCATATCCCAGCGCCATCTGCAGGTAAGTTACGACGGCGGTGGAAGCACGCACCGCGCACACATGCGCTCGCGCACGCACACCACGGCTCGCCGACTGTCCACCGGCCGAACAATCGATCGTAAATCAGCTTCGATAAAATTATAGGAGGGAACACAATGGATGTCGCCGTGCGACATCTGCGACGCATAACCTGCCCTCCTCCCTCTGCAAAGAGTCCGCTTTCATATCGCCACCTGGCCGCTCCTCCAGCGTAACTCTCCGTCTCCGAGATAGAGTCCACATTCGCACGTGTAAAGACAAGAAATGTTTATTTTGAGAAAGGTCTGACAGGGGATAGTAGCATCTAAGGTGATCGCTTTTAAGACAATATTCGCTTACCGATGTCTATGTTCTCGTAATTGCGAAATTCACGCTTCGTGGTGCGGTACAAAAATAAGATTATGGATTCCGCTGAGTTCCAGTGTTATTATGATTCGAGGATCCGTCCATAGGTATGTCTGGGAACTTTACGACTGCTATTCCTGGAGGAATAAACCTCGGACTTATTGAATATTGTGCTGGTTATTTATGGAAGACAGCGGTGTTGTCCGGAATACGTGAACTTTAGAAATTCTCATTTTTACTTCGGAAAAGTTACTAGTAATTTTATATGTTGAAAATATTTAAAAGCATGTCAGAAATACTACGTCAGATATGTATCGATCGGATTACACAAAAGGGTTCGGTATTAAATTTCACGAGATGAGGTTTCAGTGAAGGACTTTTACGAGCGTCGTAAGAACTTAGCCAGATATTTAATGAGATTTGAAAATACCTGCATGTCTAAATAGGTATATATCAAAAGCTTTGACAATTTATATTATATGGACGTAAATAAGCAATACCATGTCAACCCACAAAATTGAAAAATCTGAGTTATATATGCAGAAGTGTTGGTAAATAGGTGAAGAACATTTTTCTTTAATATTTGTAGGGTTTTAACCTTTAAAACTTCTAAAAAAGCCATTTTTAAACATGCAATTTATGTATTATGTTAAACGTTTAGGGTTTTATACGAAATATGGAGTTTGTATACTTATTTTTTGTGAAAATAAGTAAAATAACTTGCATAAGTCTCAAATTGGCCAAAAACTTGACCAATACATAAAAAAAATCATATAAAGCAAGTTGGTCAAAATTTTCAAATGCGTTTTTCTCGAAATGACCTTCGTGTGGGTTGACATGGTATTGCTTATTTGCGTCCATATAAGACTTTTGTGTAAAAAAAATGCACGTCTCAATAGCTTAACGATAGACGGGCCGACTCCAGTAAAGCGTGAGTTGCAGGTTCGAGCCTGACCACCTTGGGCTATTGTACCTACTCCTAGCGCAAGCTACAAGCTTATTTGGAGGGTCAATATGAATATTAGTAATGACTGGAAAAAGCATTTCTAATCTGATTTATTTTGTCTTCTTCTTCTTATCGAGTGGTTAGTGGCCTACCTAGTGTCAGAGTTGTTCAGGTCGCCCGTATAGGCCTCTGACTTGACTTTGCGACTATTGTAAAATCGATAACAGCTGGGACCAACTTTTTACGTGTCCTCCGAAGCATAGAGATGCTCAGTTGAAATACCACTATGCGATCACCCATCTAGTGACTGACCGCGCCTAAAGTTGATTAACCTACCGATCGCTTAGCAATCATTAAGCGCACCCGGCTATGAGCGTCTCTTCTTATGTATGATTTCTCTTATTATTTACATTATATAGATTTTTCATCGCGATGAAAATTTCTATCAATAACAATGTATAATATTTTTCGTGTAAGTACAATAAAACATAAACATCGGCTATCGCGTTTCGAAACAGCTATTCATGTTCCAGTTTAATGACAAACGATAAAAAAACCAGATATTGTGAATATCAATATAATCAGTGAAATATTTACAATATAACGAGGAAAATGTTTACACGTTTCACAAACTAGAGCGATCCTACAACGAATACAATTAAAGTGTACTAATTAATATTTAAGTAGGTTACATCGTAAACGTTTTTATAGACAATGCTGGTAATATACATATTATCATTATATTATAATATTTAACAAGGAAAATAATGAAGTAGGTATATAAATACGTACCTGTATTTGTCATTTCATACTTCACAAGTTAAACACCGTCTATACAATTTTAACGAAAATAGACATAACTTTTCAAATTGTTTTTTACATTTTCACAATTCTTTCATAATAAATACACTGAAGTACAAACAATTGTAAAAAATTATGATTTTTCGTATACATTTTTATAATATATTAACATATCAAGGTGAATAAACGTAACACCTATATTCAAAACAAGTAGCGCTTCCATGTTGCATATAATGTAAATAAATGATGAAAATCCTCCGTGCTCATCCAATGACAAGTGACAATGGAGGGATCGTCCCTCCGAGTAGCAAGCCAACGGAAAACATACTCTATCGCTCGAAGTTTCGGCGCGTTATTGCGCAACGCTTAACGGAGGATGGCCTTTGCTATCTTGTCAGACGGGGGAGGCGTCGACCAATAGCGAAGCGCTCTGAGCGCATCACACTGTCTCTATCTTTTATACCTACTGCGCATCCCAAATGAACTTTTCATTCAGTTTTTAATATAGTTAATGTTGTTGACACTTACTGTAAAACAAAATAATAACTATAAATCAACTCACCTTGCGATTGTAACCGCCTCGCTACCGCCTTTGACCGCATGGTCTCCACCTCTTCGATAAACAAGATACTGGCAGTAATTCAAAATGATGATTCGCCTCTACCAGCTATTTAAAAATTTGAAAGTTTTCAAATTTGGAACGTTTTTGGGTGCGCGCGCGAGATTCGGCGGAGCGGGCGCAGTGTGGGTCGGGCGGGCGTCGGGATCGTACGCTAGTCCTGCAGGATGGGTGCAGGAGTATGCGGCGCGAGGAGCGCGGCGTGTCACGCGAGCGGTCGACGGGACACTGCGTTCACGTGCTCCGCCGCACGGCGACCGCGGGGAAAGCGATTTTCACGCGGGAAACGCGATAGTGACCGCGCTGTCTCGACCCGCGGCCGCTCGACAACTGTCACTACAGACTTGAACGTTTCAGACCGCCTCAACCACCCACACGCTTCGCGACTCGTTACTTCTACCTTCACTAGCCACCGACATTTCTTTTACATTGCGTGACACGTTTTATTGAAATTATTATAGCCAATGAGCTTCGAGACACGGACATTGTCTTTAATATGTACCTACTCTCTCTTTCTTTTACATAGTATTCTATGCCTCGTTACATATATAAATATAAAGGTTATATGTCGTAGCCTATATCTAACAGTCAGTAAAAATAAATCCTTGAATGAAGGGCATTATATATTTAATAATCTCATGTCTATTATAGGTCTCCAAAGCCTTCTCTACTACTGAAACATATAATAAACCTCTTGCTTTAAAAGTATGAAACTTTGAGGAAGTTATACATTGTCTTTGGTATACCTATAGCAAAATATATATTTTATACAGTAATTACTATTAGAGGCGGGAAAACTGTAAATGTTAACTGTAACAACACAAAAAACCTATTTCGATTATTAATCAGCTTAATTAGCACTTATTACTTAAATATATAATTTTATTTAAATATAACATAAAAACAATTAACTTTACTTACAAAGTTACAATAAAGAGGGGGCAAAGAAGGGAGGTACAAGGAAGGAAAAGAGAAGTGGGAGTTCAAGCATCCAGCCCTCTCACTAAGACATTATATTTATAACTTGCTTCTGCCCGCGGCTTCGCCCGCTTGAATAACGTTTTGCTTACATCCCCTATTCCTTATTTTTACACCTTTGACCTCAACAATTTCACCTCAACAATTTTTTACAAACGTTGAATGTTATATTTATTTATATCAAGTCAACAGCCTATAGAATGCTCCGTGCTGTAAAAATGACGTTACTTCCATACAACTTTTCATCCATCTCTCAATCTTATTTTCGCATTAAAAAGTAGCCTATGTCCTTTCTCAGGCTCTAGACTATCTGTGGACCTACTAAATTTCATTTAAATCTGTTCACTAGTTTTGGCGTGATAGCGAGGGAGACAGAGTTACTTTCGCATTTATAATATTAGTAAAGCTTAGTCAGTATTATATTTAAACCGTTTCTATATAATCTTATACAAGGGCTAATAAATAAAATAAAAATAATATCTGTTCAAGGAGATAATTAAAGCTAAAAAATAAAATACATTAAATTGCATACTGAAGTAATCGCAATTCAATTCGCAATAACGCAACTAAATGAAGATAGCCGCTAACTTTATTTGCAAGCTTGAGACTAAGTTCGTTTTGTTGTGTTTACTCCGAATTTACGAAGGATCACCAGCAAATCTTTGGACATTTTGCTAGATCATATATTATATTATGTCTATGACTCAAGCATAACATTTATCCATACAATATTCTAAGAAGCGGCAAACAAGTACAAGGCTGTTGAGGAAGCTCGCCTCGAGGACCCGTCCACCACCCCAAGAGGGTGGAAGCCGTAAATATGATTATCAACGGGGGAGGCGCAAGTAATCATATTCTCTGCAATTTACATAAATATTACCGTGTCACGTGACAGCGGCGGTCATTAAGGCGCCTTGGACATTTTTTAATGAACCCACGTTGTAGATATGAAAACAGTATTCGCTTTGTCTTTTTTATGAGTGATTAATGTTCCGTAGTATGCATATTCAGAGTTTTTGATTTCATTTATTTTTTTGGACACATGTTTGTTTCTTGCTGTTTGTTTTTAATTTTTCTTATACATCGATATCTATTAGGTACTAAATCATACGGTTTTTCTGATGCAATGTAACAGTCAAAGACTTATAGACAGTATGGTCAGGTCCGTTGAAAAAACAAAAGTCGCCTACTCGTTGGTGCCGCAACGCAACGGAACTGTCACACTGGTGGTAGGTCTTTTGTTGCAAGAGGCCGGCTAGGTAGGTACCACCGCAGTGTCCAATATTCTGTTGCCAAATAGTAGTGCTTAGGCACTACTGTGTTCCGGTTTGAAGGGCATTGTACGCTAGTGAAATTACTGGGCGAACGAGATTTAAGAACTAATATCTCGAGGTTGGCAACGCGTGAGTGGCAGCTACTAATGGTGCTGCAAGCGCTCATAGGCTACGGCATCCACTTACCATCAGGTGGGCCGTATGCTTGTTTGCCAACTTCTAACATAAAAAAAAAAAAAAAACTAACTTAACCAATTTAGTTAATCTAACTCCTAACTAATATTATACGAGTTAATCTGAAAGATTGGATGGATGGATAGATGGATGTTTGTTACTTTTTCATGCTAAAACTATTGTACAGATTTGGATGAAATTTGGTACACATATAGCTTATTACCTGGATTAACATAAACTTTTCATCCTTCTTTTTTTAATGAAGACCAGTATTCGATTTGTGTTTTTTACGAGTAATGTCCTTTTTTTGGATAAAAGTTTGTTTTTTGATGTTTGTTTATATTTTTTTTATATACTATATCTATAAGGTACTAAACCATATGGTTTTTCTGACACAATGTTACAGTCAAAGACTTAGGTATATTATGGATAGGTGAACAGGCATATGTTGCCGACTCTATGGTACCTTCATAAACTCAACTGCTGCCACTACAAGAACAAATAAAATAAAATTTAAAAATAAAGGGCCTTCATACAAGAGACTTGATATAAAATACTTACGACAGAATGCTCTACTAGCGACATTTTCATTAGGTATTCACAAAAAAGCTACACACACAGTCAATCTACACAGTCACACTGACATCAGAGGTACCAGAACATGAAGTAGAAGAAGAGAGAAAACCAAGAGGATAAACAGGCAGAAAGGGTGGGAAATTAGTCCTTCAACGGTCCCATACACCACATACGTAGCCAGCACGATACTTAACGTCAATACTCTGTTAGAGGTAATATTTCCCCTTGCCATTCATGTACATAACACTCTACTACTCAATTTGTTCTAGTGGGGCCGGATTTAGGCCTCCACGAAACAGGGGCCGAACCAATAGAGTATTTCAATTTCACTTTAAAAAAATCTGTCCGTTCCGTTCTGGTGAAATTTAATTTCGGATATTTTTTGTTTTTGATATTAATAGGTATGGTTTTAAGAAAAGTTTTAAGTTTTACAATAAATTGATTGAAAAACTCGACTGATTTTTTAAATATTTTATATGGAGAAAAATTTGGAGTCAGGAGACCTCCTTTTTTGTCTTTGTTACTTCAGGGACTCTAACCCTCTAAATGTGACACTGTTTGCTAGAAAATCTTATACCTACCTGTCTATTAAACATATTATAAGTAACTACTTACAACACAAATTATGATAACAGTAATTAAGAAAGTATAAAGTCTTATTAGAATATCATTATATTAAATGGAATTCTGTACTTTACATCCAGATTTCTTCAACAATAAAAGTAAATTTTTAATTTGTGTCATGACGGTTGGCAAGCAAGCATACCGTCTACCTGACAGCAAGCTGTCACCGCAACCTATGAACGCTTGCGATACTTGAATTATCACATGCGTGTTGCCAAACCAAGAAATAAGAGGGAAGAGATGAGAATAAATAAATAAATAAATAAATAAATAAACACTACACACTCAACGGCCCCCATTAGGATAATTATATCCTGTGTCGGGGGTCCGGAAACATTCACAATGACAAGGACAAACACAACCAGACCGGAAAACATGCCTGTACGAATAATACAAACATCTGCTCCGAGCGGGAATCGAACCCGCAACCGTCGAGGCTTAAGGCAGACTCGCTACCCACAACGCCACAACCGTGTCAACACGAAATGAGAAGGGAAAAAGAAGGGAGCAGAGGGGGTGAAAACTGAACCTCCGGCGTTCTCACCCATCGCACGAAACGCAACAGTACTCTGTTCCGGATGAGCCGACCCAGAGCGTTTAGTAGCTATTTGTAGTAGAACATGACTCTACTACAATTTTTTTTAGGTAATACAGAAGCATCATCAAAATCGGTTCAATAACACTACAGATGTCCTGTAACTTTGTAACAAACTGAAAAAAACCCATCAGAACGACAAATTCCTCTTTTTTGATATTGGCAAAATGGCAATATGAAAAAAAGGTGACAGAAATTGTGAGCCTCACACTTATCCACAAAAACTCTAACGTTCAATAACATTACTTACATTACAGATACTACTATTGCTGTTTTACGTCGATACTTAAGTACTTCCCTGGTTAAGTTAACCTATTCAAGCCAAAAACAGTAAGGCTCAACCACTTCTAAAATAATCTTAATCTTCAGCCAAACCACTGAAAGAGTATATAGAATATATTTATAAATAAATCAACGAGAAGGGTTTTATTCAAACTATATCGCCTTTCAAAATGTAAAATCATTTATCTGTTTATAACAAATTCAATCTCCGAATCCTTCCCCTTTCTAATTAGACCGCAAACAAACCGAAACAAAAATAAATAATTAATTACAGCGACCTGAAGCGCAGACTTTGCCCTTCCTATTCAAGGGGGCCAGATGTTAACAGACTCCGAACATACCCCAAATATCTTGTAAACCACCCACCGAGTGCCGTCCGACCACACCACATGCACAGGTGAGGTTAACACATATACACCGTAACAAAGAAGTCTATACCTAAACATATAGAACGGAAGATTCATTTTCGAGTAACATAACTGGCCCTTTTGTCACTATGGACTGTAGAAACAGTTTCTTCCTTATATTACAGCGTAAGATCCTACATTCGCAGTTATAAAGACGGAAATCATTACCTTTAGCATTTGAAATTGGATTTTAACTTTTGGTATTAAGGTACAATTTTGAGTGTTAATAGAAGACGTTAAGACTTATTTTTTGTAAGCGTCGTATGATATGATATTGAGGCGAGACAGAAAGGGACAGTAGAGCGCAGGCTTCTCGGCAGACGTCGCGGTCGCCATGGCAACACATCGATTCGCCGCACCCCTGCCCGATGCAGCCTCCACCCGTATCCAGGTCATTCCAAGTACTGAAAACGACGTCAGATCTAATTAATTTTCTTTATGCATACCTCCGCAAAGCCAAGCAAAACTTAACATATTAAAAGTATATAAACTTATGTAAATATAATACATAAAAATAGAGGTAAGTATATACCAATGAATACCTATCTCATATACATAAACTTACTTATAAATAATAATTTAATTGTATTAAAAGAAACAATTAAGTACATACAAAAAAGCATCCCTATAATAATCACGTCTAAGTCGTAATTGCCTTTCTTCTTAGATCATCATGAAATATATACGAGACTAACACGAGTTTATCTTTATATATTCTAATAGTATTAACTAATCAAATCAAATTTTTAAAGCTTTAGTTAACCAATAATATATAAGAGTGTAGTGTTTATTTAATTATATATTTCTAAAAAATATATTTTAAATATACAACTCAATCTATTAATAATTTCTAAGGAATTACTTCCATTAACATCATTTAAGAAACTAAATTGATTAAATATAATATAAGAATAAACGGAGAAATAAAAGTATAAAATAAAGGTTGTAAGTAGTTTTATTTTATTTTTCTAAACAAATAAAAATCTATAAATTGTATAAAAACATAATTACATATCAACTTATTAGTTTACTAAAAAAAAAACTGACGCAACTTTGCCGACGGGATCTCTCAGAAGTTAAAATATTCCAACTACTCGACTCTACATTTTACAATCTAGTGCTAACGTCTATCAATACACAAGGTAAGATCGAATCACTTAGAATATCTAATTTTGGTCGTAGAACAAAACAAATTGGTTTTGTTAACAGTATTTTAACATATCCGTCATCTAAAGATCCGAAAATCTTTTTCAAGTTGCCGGAATCATGTTTTAGTAATTAGGTTTTCTTTTTTTTGTAAGCTATGTTTATAAGGCCTTACGGGACAATGTCTTCACCCAGCTACAAAGTCCTCTTTAATTTATAAAGAAAAAAAATCTAAATACATAATAGAATACATAAATATTAACTCTTTGATTTTAAAGTATAATATGGTAAAAGAATTAACAGTTTCTCTAATACTTATTACTATTTTATCTTGGTTGTAATGAGTAAATAATATTTCATGAATCATTTTCATCTAAATATTACTTAACGTCTTGAAAGGTATACCAACCTATTTCACTTATGTACATTAATGTAGCAAAAACTTTGATGTTTTAACGTCAAGTCGACCCAATTCTTATCTCGTCAGAACCTCGGTAGCTCAACAAAGGCAAGAGGCTGGACCTAATAAGGCCACTCGGGGAAACATGGCCGACTCTCGCCCTTTCGGCTTCCTTTGACGTAACAAACAAAATGAGGCCAATTTGAAAAACCTACCGTGAGGTAACGTCAGCTTTGTGTAAATGGCAAAGGGACGCGTTTGATAAGCTTTTGTTAGATTTTCTGTATTTCTTTTATATTTGAAAATGATAACGAGCTCTCTTGGAGTTAATTTGTGTAATTGGATATTGGATTGCATAAAACATTTTTAAAAAAAGAAATAACATATGAACGCAAATAAGCAATACCATGTCAACCCACACGAATGTCATTTCGAGAAAAACGCGTTTGAAAATTTTGAACCACTTGCTTTATATGATTTTTTTATGTATTGGTCAAGTTTTTGGCAATTTCAGATTTATGTAAGTTATTTATACTTATATTCACAAAAAATAAGTATACAAACTGCACATTTCGTATATAATATAACCCAAAACGTTTAACATAATACATAAATTGCATGATTAAAAATGGCTTTTTTAGAAGCTTTAAAGCTTAAAACCCTACAAATATTAAAGAAAAATATTCTTCAGCCATTTACTAACACTTCTGCATATATAACTCAGTTTTTTGTGGGTTGACATGGTTTTGCTTATTTGCATCCATATAACCTTTTTATGACACAAGGGTTGCATACAATCGCCGAGATAAGCAGTCACCGTAGCTCAAAGATGCAACCCCAAAATAATTACAAGCTATTGACGACGACGTTGTGGCTCAGCGGTAGCGAACCTGCCTTAAACGCCAACAGGTCGCGGGTTCGATACCCGCTCAGAGCAGATGTTTATATTGACCATGCAGGTATGTTCCCGATCTGGATGTGTTTGTCCTTGTCGTTGAGATGTTTCCGGACCCCCGACACAGGATATAACTATCCTAATGGGGGTGCAGCGTTTATTTATTTATTTACATAAATACACTAGGACATTGACTCCGCCGTCAGGACTAGTTACAGGATAGGTAAATCTATACATATGAACAAAATGGAAGTATCCTTTGTCTAGGGTAATCTTCGTAATAAAAATATTTTCGACGGAAAGGCTAAAAGATTTTACCAACAATGGCAACATCCATATGGCTAGACATTATTCGTGTCAAATTAAATGATGGTTTATCTACGTTCACATAAACATTAATTTAGCGTGAAATTGAGAAACACTGAAATTGGATACGTAGTATTCAGCGGGAAGAGGTCGTAAAGCTGTTAACTAACATATGGAATTACAAGGTTCATTATGTTAAAGACACATTTTTAATTAATAAGCAATCATAATTTTGAGGGGAATAAATGAAACAGTCGAAAACAAGGAAATTAAATTTTAACGAAAACTGATAAGCTTTCAACAAGACAATAGTCTTGTATAGACTTTGCTGTTAGATTATTAATATTGCTTTATAATGGTTTTCTTTTTTTTTTTGTTTTTAAGGTAGAGAAATCCTCATGGATACCCCGGAGCTGGAGCTGCCGGGGTTATGTGAGACTCTTACTCACTAAAACTCCACCAGGTTTCGTCTCTACGCCGGGCGACTTGACCCGGTCTGACCGTCGCAGCGTTGTCTGCGTCGAGTAGGACGCAGACCCTCCTCGCCCTGTTGGGCATGAGAGCGAGCAGAAACCCATAAGGCTCGCTCTCATCCTCGCGGGGGCCTGTGCAATGCGGACGTCTGTCGCCCCAGTGACATTCGCCCACAGGCCACCCACTAGGACAGCGTAGCCTGGTGCCACCACCTCCTACGCTGCCCCATCCTCCGGCGCCGCGACGCCTCCGCTAGGGGATCGTCAGTTCACAGACGCTGGGCCTCTCTTTTTCTAGACATGACTGTCTCCGCAAAATCGGAAACAGCAGTCCACGACCTTCTGTCGCACAACATAGCCCGGATGACTTCGGGCAATGACAGGTCCGTGCCAATTACTGCGACCAAGCGCAGTCGTTCCATCGTCCACGCAGGACACTCCGCCAGTGTATGCTGGGCAGTGTCATCCACTGCTTTATAATGGTGAGCTTGGCAATGATATTGCATTGATATCAAGCAAATATCATCGACTATTATACAAACATTAAAATCTAGGCATCTTGGGGTAAACCTAAGTTAAATTTATATTGCCTCTAGTGCGAAGTGCTTTATCGCTACTATCGTTGTAAAATATAGATTTAGAATCTTATGTTACTTAATGTTATTTTACCAATTTAAATTATTGAAGGATAAACTAGAGCCACCAATTGAGTGGCTAGAGCTTAAAAAATTAAAACAAAACTGGCAAAAAATTAAGAATGGCTGAAAAATTGACCAATGACTGTCAAAGTTTTTGTAGAGCATACGTAGGTACGATGATTTTATCATTAGAAATAATAACGGACAAATGTGAACAAATTTCCGGATATTTTTAAAAGTAGTTTAAAATATAGAAAACCTAAAAATAAAAACACATGAAATTTTTTTTAAATTAGTTTATAAGCCCAGTGTTTTATTCAAAGTAAGCTCAAAACTTATGTACTACTTTAAAAAAATTATGAAATAATTTCTTAAATCTGTTGTTCTCATAAAAGGTTGTTCTACAATACACACAGCTCCGCATAATTTGCAATCTTTATTTTAAGTTTTTCATAATTAAACAATGATATAGAGCTGATGATTTTTTTTTAAATATCACTGAACATTTACAAATCTTGGTAATGTTTTAAATGTAAAATTTATATAATGTAGTCCATATCTATTAAATTTCAAAATTCTGATTACTCAATACAAAGAAATTGCCAAATTGTCAGCGCGGATTTTCCACAGAGCATATAAAAGATTTTCTATATTATGTGTATTTATATTTCCCATCCTTATTTTCACTCTTACTCGAGCGTGCCCTGTTTTAATCTTTTTCTTATTTAGTTCCAGTTAATTCGCTGATGGCGCTAGCTCATCCTTCACTTTTTGCTAATTTCATTATTATTATGGGATCGATTAGAGTATATTATCGTCCTCCATTTTTATGGATAAATGATAACGTTTCGTATAATTATTGTGACATATTGAAGCAAAAATATTTTTTAATTTATGTTTAATCAAAAAAAAATCAAATCACTACCAAAACTAAAAAATCTTGCTCCATCTATGAATAAATATTTAAAATTGATCTTGATCCGGAAAGAGTCATCTTTTGGCGTTTATGTGAACTTCAGAGTCCATTTATTTCTACAAGTTTTTTCCATGAAGGCATAGGTGGCAGCACTCGTAGCATTAAATATTAGTAAATTAAAATAAAAAAATTATGGATACTTATTGTAATTTAAAAAATCAGAATTCGCAGAAATTTTGATAACAAATCAAAGTTTTATAAAGTATATATGAAAGAAAGAAATAATTTTTCCTGTACGAGCATCCGGTCGTTTTACTGTTTTACCGACCTTATGCTAATTGGACGCAGGCGCGTCGCATAGTATCCTTCTCTTTTTCTATTGGTTTATTTTATGTCAAGCCGAAACCCTCGCTTGTATTATCCTGCTTGTGTATTTTATGTTACTATTTAATTAATTGTAGAATATATTAATAACTGTAATTTAATGGTAGACTTAGCAATTAAACTGTTCATTGTATTGTGATGATAAGTGCTGTGAGTAACTGTACTCAGCGTTGGAAAACTAAAGCGGCATCGTGGAGTCACGAAAACGAAGGTAAAAAAACTTTTCATTGTTTCTACTGACGCTTCGGTCAGAAAGAAAAATTGGAAATCGATTCGAAGAATGCGTACAAGTTTTAAAACTTCATTAACGGTTAATAATCTCCACTTTAGTCTTTCTGATCTTATTTACGTATAGTTTATTAAATCTGTTTTGTAGTTTAAATACGTAGGAATAATATCAACAATCTAAGCAGAAAGTAAACACCGATAGTACACGCCGTTAGTTTATGTACTTTTTTAACTTTTAAAAAGTATATTCCTTTCTTTAATTTGTTATGCTAATGCACACTATTTCATTATGTTATTATACAATTTTATATTACAATTGTTATTATAAAATTACAATTTATTATAATTTGTTGTTTAGTGTTTTAAGTATGAGTTATTTATTATTAAAACATTTTTCAAGAAACCAGGAAAAAGGAATTTTATTTTTTAACAACATTTCTAAAAGTTTGTTGGTGTCAAGTAATGAACAAATGCACATTGTCTTATCAAACAAGTTATCTTTTGTTTGTATTAGAATAATAATAAATATTAATTGAAGATGTCCATAGTATTAATATTTTCTACAGTATTTCAATTAATAAACAAATAATTAATTATTTCTTTCAAAAGAACTTGACCATAAAGTTCTTATATTAATTACTCAAATCATGTAATAATTACTTGTATATAACATTGTTATGGTGATGACACAACAACTCAGAATATATACATATTGATCTGAATAACAAATCCAGGTATACATATATGTAAATATTTCTTTTAAAAAAAATACAATCGAGGCAATTTTGTGTATTCTAACAAAAGGTAGTAACTGAAAATAGTACTCAACCTTGGCTTACACGAGATGTCACCGGCATTAACATCAAGATGACCTTAGCAGATTGCTCCAAAAAAATCTTGTATGGTTTCTGATAACCATCACAGCAACTATTGTATTCAAGAGACATGTGGATTTATAATCACAGTTGGCATTTAGATTGTTTGGTATTAAAATTGCAATGATTAAATTATTTAAAAAAACACAATAAAAACATATCATAAAAGAACTATAACCCTTGAAATCTATCTTGGATCAGCTGATAATTGTAGTAATGCCAAGACCAATTAATTGCCTTAATTTTTGTGAAAAATACAACATATTTTATAAGCATGTTTTTCTCATTGATATTTTTTGTTTTTCATGTAAATCCAAAAATTTTTGTTTAGTTTTCCTGTTTACTGTAAATGAGGCCATATATTCTATATTCTATTCTTATTTTTAGTCTAATACAAGGGTGCATACATATATTTATTACTTAATTTTTTTAATAATTCATGTTTTAAAATTAGCACATTTAATTGGGATTCCTTTATTTCCTTTTATTAACATTTTGACTATATTTTCTTGGTATCATTACATTCTGTATTAAATTAATAAAGTTTGCCTACAAAGTTTTTCGTTCAGTAAGTCCAGAGAAATAATAATAATAAAAATAATACAGAATAAAAATGATCCTAAGGTAAAAACTTTATTCATTTTTCTTATTTAATTTATATTATACAATACTGATTCCCTTTTTGAATATTTTAATTTTCAACTTCAAATATTGTATTGATGTGATTTTAATAATAAAACAGACATTTTATGACAGACTAGCCTCTGCCTCTGGCTTCACCTGTGTGAATAATTATGCAAAATAGAATTAATTGGATCCCTATACAATTTTTCATCTCTATTTAAACTCCTTTAAGCCTTTTTTTCACAATAAAATGTCTTATGTTAATTCCCAAGACCTTGTTTATCTCTGTGAAAACTTCCATCAGAATTGTCTCAGAGGTTTAGGTGTGAAAGCGTGACAGAAAGACTTTATTTTATTTTTTCACATTAATAATATTAATAAAGTAGGGACTTTTTTCATTTTAGTTCTATTCTCAGACATTCGTGATCATAAAAGGCACCAAAATTTCATTGAATTTGTATATATATATATATATATATATTTTTTTTCATATTTCTCCAGTTTTAATTAACCTAAAGAACAATTCAATCTAAACTATTTATACTTCTTGAAAGTGTTTCAACAAAATAATCAATCTAAAGATTTGTATTTATTTGGATTGGATTGCCATTTGTTTTATTTTAATATATAGATATTTTATTCAAATAATTAATGACAAAAAGAAACGAAAATAAAAATAAAGTTTCATTAATATTTTCATTATTTTTCATTTAATTCTTGTACGTTGAGAAAAATTTTAATACAAAAAAAATCGTAAAATAAGCTTTTGAAGTCATGTTACAAAATATTCGCTCCGAGACCCTTTAGAAGTGTACACAACATTATTGTATTCAGCCTACCTGGTCGTGTCCGCACCGGGAGCGACTCGGCAAAAAGTAAAAGATAATTTTATGTTGAGCTGCGTCTCGGATGAGAAAGAACAAAGGCTCAACACTCTTACCTAGTTATAGCTAGTTATTGTACCACCCGCAGGTGTAACTTGTTATCTGTTACCGGGAATTCCTTTATTCTCCGTCGTCCTAGGGAACGTTTACAGCGCGAAAGTAACATCGTAAAACTTTTTGTGACTAGACTTAGCTCAATGTTTTTTTCTCGCCTTTGTGTAAATACGATTTCTATAATGTATTTTATCTTTAAGTCTGCTGTATAATTTTATTTTAATTATTTTTATTAATTACATTTTTATCTTGGACATAATATTTTGTCAAAAGGTCCCATTGTAATGGATTTACTAAAATGAATATCGTAATAACCTTAGTAAAATGTTCATGTGTTTGGTCTACTTCCTTTTTCTCCTACTCTCTCTCCTTTTCTTCACCACATCCTTAGATGGCAACGCACGGGGACGCTTTTATTATTGCTAGTACACATATGCTAAAGCCTTTAAAAATCAAGGAAATGGTATTCCGGTTTGCCATGTTTATAGCGTATAATAGAAACTCGTATATTTATCTGTAAGAAATAGTTTTTCTTGAATGTAGCTGCTACAAAAGTCTATCGATAATGTCAATCCTTCACATTCAAATAATTTTTATTACTATTAAATAATTTAATTAGTTTTATTATCTAGTATATAAAAAATGAAGCTAACTCTAACAGAGTCCAGGAGGTTTTTTATATACACCGCGTAGGTTTTTTTTCGTATACATTTAACCGATTTCTCTGAAATAATTTTAATCCGGAACACACAAACACAAGCACAACCAAACTGGAATATGTCTAATACAAACGTTTGATAGGGAATGGCACTGGCGACCTCTGTCGCTTTAAAGCGACACCTACCACTTCATCACAACGTTCATCAAAATATTTTTGTAAAAAATATAAAGCTGGTTTTAGAAGCTAATTTTTTTTTAAATAGTGAAATTGTTGTAGCTCCCAAATTTTATAAATATTTCTTTGACAAAGAGAAATCTTCATAAGTCAAAATTACATGTATAACATTTGTCGATCCATAATTAATTTAGAAAAGAGACCGTACCCTAAGAAGCTCAAGTAATTGAAATTTCCTTCCAAATAAAGACGGCGAAATTGTCAGCTTAACAATCTCAAAGACTATCGGCTAGTTCAGTATATAACATGGTATTTTACACTATGTATCCACGTTCGAATATATTTTTAACTAAATGACTTAAGTTATTAGTCGTAAAGCGACGCTCTGTGTTCATCCGGCTTCGATAAGACCAGTCATCACGTAAGCAAGTGACTGTCGCAAAAAATATGAGTGGTGGCATTCACCCGGCGCCCTTGAACCGGCGACGGTCACCAACACTCAGCTGGTACCACTGGCTAGGCCTTGAGTGCGTCTAGGACATTCAACCTACCGTTGAAATAGTTTTGTCTTCGATGACTGTCCTGAAATAACAATACATTTATAATTGGACAATGAACTTTGTAAATATTTTATCTCGAAAAATTTCCGAGCAACTAACTTTGCAACCAACAACGAACTTAAAGAACAATTCCAAAAGCAATTTGTATGTGATCGCAATTAAGTAAATCTTAGACTATGAGGAGTTCCGTTCTCTATCTCAGGAGTCCTTGCTGAGATTATCTTAAAAATAATACGGGTCTACCCTAATCTGAATAAGCTTCAAAATTTGTTCACAAACTGGTAAGACTACCTAAAAATACTCAACAGAGAACTTGGGAACCTTTTGAACATTAAAAACGATTATATATTTTAACCTTTCAAACAACTAATAGGTGTTAGGATTATTCATATAAAATCCATTACTGTATCTATACGTAAAAGCTATGTTATTTTTTGCTTCAATATAAAAATCCGGAAACTTTAAATATTTGAATAATAATTACAAACGTGGGTTTTTATATTTAAAAGTCGTGTTTGTGTATTTTATCATATCTGTATTTTATATTGCATTCAATATTTTGATTTTAAAAACCTTTAAAATTAAAGAAATAATCGATAATAAATTACTACTTTTTAAATAGGTTTTATTGAGAAGTAAACCTGCTTTATATTACTAAAATGGGTGCAAATAAAATGAAATAGCTTTTGAGGAAGGCAAAGCCGCTTACAGTGACTTAACTACTCACATTACATTTAAATACCCATAGCAAAGTAAACAACTTGATCTTAAATTAAAATCATGCTAAATATATACAAAAACTACAATTAAAGTTAAACAAAAAACAGTAACTGACAAAATTGCCTTGAAAAAATCGCAGTGAAAAAAAAATGTATATACTAGCTGACGTTTGCCGGACTTTGTTCTTGGATATAAATTATCAAATAAATCGAAGATAAGTTATAAATCGTGTAAAATTTTGAATGCACTTAGTTAAATGCAGAATAAAACATCATACTGAAGTTTCATTATATCAATGAAAGGCGGTTAAATTATTTGGATATTTGTTAATAAAAATACTACAATCGCGATTAGAAAAAAGCCCCAACGGGTAGTAGTTTTTCCTATCTTGATGGAAAGTTCACTTTTAGTTCTTGGTTTGACAAGGGACAGAAGTACGCGTCAAGACGACACTAATTAACTCACTTTACCTCTCGGTAACCTAGCAATCGTGAACTCAAACTCAAACTCAAAATATTCTTTATTCAAATAGGCTTTTAAGCGCTTTTGAATCGTCAAATATACAGTCTGTTATGTCCGCCTAAGTGAAGCTACCGCCGATTCGGAAGGTAGATTCTGCAGAGAAGAAACGGCAAGAAACTCTACAGTTACTCTTTTCAAAAATAATCACATTACATTTGTCAAATGTACAATTAAGATATATATCCCGCATGAAACTCAACGTATATTAATTCCATGCCACATTATCTGCAATATATTCATTAATGGAATTACGGTAAGTTTATCAAAGCGTTTATGACAAGCAGAAAGCTTTCATCCTGGTGGGAAAATAAATCGCATACGCCCCACGGGAGAAAAGTAAGACATTGCCACCTGCGATTGACAATAATCTGCGGGTGAGAATATCCTACATTTCTCCCCGTGTGTGTAATTTACAATGCTACTCATTCTTATATCTACGCAATATACAAAAGATAAACCATTTAAATCGCTCTAGCCATTTCGGCAGAGTGGGACCACAAACACCGTGACACGAGATATTTATATTATTAGATTATAATTCTTTAGTAAATCGCAAATCACTCAAAATGGTTGACTATGGTCGTGAGACTAATTTATTAATCTTGCTTTGTTGACAGGCAGACAAGTTATGATCAATTGTTTATTGTTACAATGAATGCTAAACAATAGTTATATATTGTACCTACTTTATAAGATTCCGAAACATACACTTTGGAGATCATGTCGCTATTTTGACAGTGATTAATTGAACTAAAGCTAACTTGTTTGTATCAAATATGTAAAAATCTTATTTTAATTTTGTTTCCGCATTAATATTGTTGAATTGGAGATATTTTATAAATGATATTGTACATTATCATGACTAGTAGTGCCTTCGGCTTTGCTCAAGTTAATGTAGTTGTTATACCGGGCGGAGCTAAGGTCTATGCGTATTTACATTTTATATTTATAGTTTATTTAAAAGGTTATCAGAACTATAAATATTAGTTAACATTGTTACAGTAAACATTTGATGCAATTAATTACAATTTCTTGTTTTGCAGTGATAGTAGGAATGTTGGTTTGTTACTACAATTAAGTTTGTTATTGTAGAATTTTTATTCTCACCGTCTAACAAACATACATTTGAGTCATCTTTCTAATAACTTTAAACGAGCAATTCTTGTAAAATTTTTAATTCATTAGTAGTTATTTCAAAAAATAACATTCACCTATCCATCATAAGGTTCGGTATCTGCAATTTGGGGTTACTAAAATAAATATAAATGATGAAATTATCTGATCACACATATGGGACGATTTATCACAACTAGGGATAATATGTCACCCAATGACGTAGGTATAGTATGACGTAGTGTAAAAATGGTACACTTAAAAGTGTACATAGGTAGAGTTGTTATAGAAATGCTTAATTATCAATAGTCCAAACCCCAAGGTACTTAGCGTGGGTTATATTGTAAGCTCGTATACTTTTTAGATGACCATTGTAGCATGCTGGTAACGAGCCTGCTTTGTGGCTCGACGGTCGTAGGTTCGATTCCCGTTCGGAGCAGATGTTTGTTATAAATATCAGTTTTGGTCTGGGCGTTTGTCCTAGACAGTCTCCCCCCACTGTGCCTCGGAGATCACGTTAAGCTGAAGGTCCCGGCTGACGGTTGTTTTCAAAAAATCTGATAATAACCGTTAACTCTTGAAAGGTTATTTTGCTCTTATTCAATGATTTACTGGTTCGCCCTTAGGGTTGCGGAGATCAGATGGCAATCGCTCTCTGTAAAAAGTAGTAACCCGTTAAATCTAGATAAGTGTATAAGCAGACCCGTTATATATATACCTTATTAATTTTTATCAGATAAGTAGACGGAAGTATACCATATAAATAAAAAAGTCGATATTTACAAGCCTCACAGACTTAGGAATTAATCAAGCTTGAGCCCCGCTAGGGCCGCCCCTCCACAAAAAAATAGACTTCGCTCCCTCGAGACGCTTTCAATGCCAAGAGGGCCAAAAGCTGTATATACACATTTAGAAAAAAAATTTATAATTTTCGAGCGATATGTAATTATATAGAAAAACTTAGGATTGCAATTTAAAATCGTGGAATCATAAAAAATATACAACGTCGAACAAATATATCATGACATTATGTTGGTAATTTGAAAGTAGTCCTATTTAAAATTGCAAATCATTTAATTCTAGTCGAATACCTATCGATATTAATACGAGATATAATTTATTACAAACAGAAACGAAGTAAACACACTCGTTGACGTATATGTTTTTTTTTTCTTCGCATCGATTATGATTTTATACACGGAATCTTACTCATATTTTATTTTAAATAATACTTTCAAGAAGATATTTGACAGTTAAACACGTGAATCGAATTCTTTATGAGCTTTCGTATTTTTCAGCGTTAAAAAGAAAGAAATACCAGCTGATAACGATTGGTGTATCTTTCCGAACAAGTTGGATAATAAAAATACAAAAATATGATTGAAATGGATAATTCATGAATGTTCAATAACAACTAGAATTGCTCTGCAACATATTTTTTGTTTCCAAAAGATGTTAAAAAATATATAATTATACAGATATTATTCTGACCTTAGACTTGAGGGCTATGCCTTTTTCACGGCCGAGTCGTAATGCTAACCGGGGAGGTGTATGCTTAGTACCCACCCTTTATACTTTCAAGGCCAGGAAGGCCAATAGCAATAAACATAACAAAAAAATATGCGGACCCCGATATATAACAATAATATGGGATGAAGCAAATTCCAAAACCCTATTCGTACTTACAATATAAATTACAGAATTGATTAAAGGGACACTGGCGTAGCGTGTCACACACGTTGTCATGGTATTCGAATGCAGTAAAATAAATTCGTCGTATTGACCTTGTACATTAGAACAATCTCCTGTCGTCGCCGGTTAAAAGTGAAGGCTGTCAACAAGGATGGACAGTCAGGTTTTTATATATGAAGATGTTTTATGTAAATCGGCGTCCCATTTACTCGGTTCTGTCAAGATTCGTTTACATGTACAATTGTGCTCTGTTACGCCACCCACCGCAACCTTGCCGTCACGCGTACATTTGCTTACCAAGTATTCACATATTTCTGTATTTATGTTCTCTGAGTGGGTCGTTATGTTACATTAAGGACGGACGACAAAAATTCTTAAGTATTTTATGCATCTTTGTTGTTTTTACGATATTACTTATAGATGCCGTAGTTAACGTTAGTGCGTAATAAACAAGCACTAAGCGTTGTTATAATTTGATAGATTTATAGCTAATACAATTTTCATTTCTCTCACACACAAATGCTCATTAATACGCCCGTTGATTAATTAATGTAATATGGTTCTGCTTAATCCCTAATTGAAGAGGTCAGATAGTAATATCTTCGTGTCGGAATTAATCTCATAATCTTTGGTTGAGATTAAAAGGTCATAAATTAAATTCATTCAACAAATGCAAAATTGTGAAAAATAACAGATTAAACAATTTACATCCGCGTTAACCAAATAATAAGCTATTTATGTCTGACATCTGGGAGAAAAAGTCCTTCGTTTGTTTTCGGAAAGAAAGAGGAAGTTAATCCTACATTGTGTCTAATATACCAATATATCTCCGAAGTTCTTCAAACATAAGCATGGCTTACTTACTACGTTTTCCTTCATTGTTAAGTACCAGACAAGTTCGAAAAAAAATTAAGCAATTGAAAATGTTGGTCCGGATTTTGTTTCACGACCTTCGGTTAAAGTTTACTTTTTCACTGGGCCATATCGACTTAGATTTAATTGGATGTTGGAAATAAAATCTGTAATAAAAATATTTTACCGTTTGCTCTAAATTGGTCTTGTTTACTATTGAAGTACCACCCAAGACGTATGGATGAAGTTTTAATGTTCTAAACAGTCTCAATTACTCCCGAAACAGTTGAGCATCGATCCGTTCTATTCAGCGATTCCGTTCTCGAGCTATTTAAATTCCCAACTGAGTCGTTTAATCCACCAACAAATTCAAGTCATAAAGGCAACTTAATGCAAAACGACAGCGTTACCAGAATGACAATAATCTGTAACCGGCTCACGTACAGTGTTGTCAACTTTCGCAATGCCACCTCGCGATGTTCAAATAGTAGTCTCGAAGGCTGAACTGTCGAGGTGAGGCTTACTGTGTTTAATATACTGCTCTGCCGTAAAGAATACAGCATATGCGTGATTGACCTCTTTGAAAAAGAAATTTCTCCGTTCATCTCTTCGATTTTTATTCGTCAACCTGAGTACTGGTTAGAGCTTTTTTAAGGCAATATGGAGGTTAATACTTAATACACATACGGCTTACATTATGGAAAATGTTAAGCGGAGCCTCTTCATGACGATTAGCGATACTTGAAGTATCATATGTGCGCTGTCACATCATCATCATGGGTTCAACAAATGGATGAGAATGGATAAAAGGAAGAGACCGGAGGGGTGGGAGATTGGGCCTCCGGCGCTCTCACTTAGCGCACGAAACGTAACAATACTGTTACTTTACGCCGATTTTCTGTGAGGGCTTAGTAGCTCCCCGGTCTAGCCAGCCCATTTGTGCTGAGACGAACATGGCTCTCTTAGCAATTCCAAGTCCGTGCGCTGCCATCTAGGATGAGGATAATACCAAAATTAAAGTAAAAAGAAGAGGACAATTGGTGGCAAGTTAGGCTATCATCTCATTCACTCATAGAACCAAAAGTAACAGAACAGTATGAAAACTGCTACGTAATGTCGATGTTCTCTGGCTCATTCATGCCGAAAACGCACTGATCTCCATAACAACTGGATTGCGGCTTATAATAACAGAAAGTGTGTAATATTGAAGCACCGCTAATCACGTGCCTGGAAACTGAATAATACCATCGTACGCATGTGCTATACAAAACCTTGCATTCGATTGGTCAATTTCTCATCTCTATTCTTACTCTTGCCTGCTCACATGCGTCAATTTAATTTTTTTAGTACATAGGTAACGCAAGATTATCCTTAAATTTTTACTATCTAATACTCAATCTATGTTTTCTTATTTCAACGGTAAGCTCTAGGAACTTATAGTTTAAAATAGATATAAATAGATTGTTACATGCAGTAGTGTGCACAATTAAACCAAACCGTATCGATTTTATAATAAAATTTCACTACTAGTGCACTGCTTGTTTGCCTCTTTGAAGCGCAAACCATTGGTCTGAAGTGAGGCGTTGTTAAATGTTTGCCATACAAACAATGTTGCCAAGGCCGGTTCCTAAAGTAAATATGAGTAAATCAATACGATTGTTTCCTTTTTGCAGAAGTTAGAACGTAACGAACGTAATTTCAACAAACGCACAGAATGTGTCTTATATTTTTAACGTATTTGTATTAACTTTTAGACTGTCAAAACCACAAATTTTGTTAATTTATTGAAAAAAAAAATACAAAATTTTCTAATTTTATTTGAGAATACGTTTTATGGCCTAGCCCCAAAAAGCTTTTGGTTTAGAGTTGTAGAGCCTTAAACAAAAATTATTAATACGGTTATTATATACCATTTATTGAAAATAAATAAAATTCATAACCTCTATATATTACTATATTAATACAAACGTTCACATTCACCACAAGCTGCTTATATTCCAATCTCACATTTCAAATAAAATTTAAAAAGTTACATGTGATAATGAAACAAAACATCATTTAATATGACAATTATCCTGAAGGTCCGATATAACAAACCAAGGCTCATGCTCATTCAGACGCCGCGTTCGGTCCTACGCTACTCATTTGGGACATAATGTCACCTTGTATCTCTCTTGTCTATATGTATGTGTATGAATTTGTCCTGTGCGTCTGACCTCCAATGTCTGTCATTGTGAAAGCATAACAAAGAAACTATCAAAATATACTAGATTTACTTCAGTAGATAGATGGCAAAAAATCCGCTGAGAAGTTCTTTTGATGCTTGATGATTTCTTTGTTTGAGACAAAACTGATGGTCTATTTTTCGGAATACAAATGCAAGATTCTGATCTATTTCAAAATATCATAGGTCAAGAGTTTATCTCTTACTGTATTCTGTCTGTCGGTCTCCTTAAATGCTTCAGTAAGCAAAAACTTATTAGCTATGCTATAGAGTAGTCTCAGTTGCTTGCGTCAAAAGTCTTGTAGAGTACAAGCCCGTTTCTTCTCCGCAGTGACCTTAGAATGGGCTCTAGAGAGCAATTAATCATTTGTAAGAAAATAATGTTTCATAAGGCACATTTAAACGGAATTTCAATAGCATTAGTTTTGAATTACGTTTATTGATAATCTCACAAGAACCTTATTTCCGAAAAAGTATCTTATGTGTTAATCCGGATAATAAGCTATACGTGCTTAATTTCATTCCAATCCTTTCAGCCGTTTTTGCATTATTGAGTGACATACATCCAAAGATACAACCTTTCACATGTATTATATTGACAGGATAACCATACTGTATGGTTTATATAAATTACCTATGAACGACTACACGCTGTAGTTCATTGTCGATAGGCGTTTCAACAATTTTCATTTGCAGATGGTGAATTTTGTGATCCCAAAACCTTAAGTAATTTACGAGTAGACTACTATCGCATTAGACCTACATTCATTAATATGTGAAGAATGGAAAATCTATTAACCAAAAAAATAACACATCGAAACCTTTCTTACTTCCTGTACACATGTTATAGCCTAATATTCTAAAGGTCATGTTCACTCCAATAACCCAATCTCTAAATTTATCTTTCAATTTCTATATAATAAAGACACTCATCCATTAATATAATAAACAACAAATTGTTGGTTCTATTAAACGTCCTTCGAGGTAACCGCTCGCATTGTAAGTGAAATTAAGTTAGTATAACAATTAAAATTAAACAAGATCGATACCGCTCTGGAGCCCGAAGTTTTAGATTGAAAATTAAACCCTTCGTTCACCTTCACTTAACAAAAACTCTTCATCTCATTAAAACTAAAACATTCTTTATATAATCGGAATAT
The DNA here is from genome assembly GCA_023373885.1 of Hestina assimilis. NCBI lineage: Eukaryota > Metazoa > Arthropoda > Insecta > Lepidoptera > Nymphalidae > Hestina > Hestina assimilis. Next base: position 10,677,801 of record CM041754.1, read on the forward strand.
AAAAAATCAGATGCGAATCGAATTCGCTTACGGAGGGTTTCTTGTCGCAACGATATTTTATTTGTTGTATGGGGTTGGGTGTGAAGTTGTCATTGTTATTACTATTACTATTATTGGAGGCGCTCATAGCCGGGTGCGCTCACTGATCAGTAAATTATCCTTGGGTTAAGCAACTTTAGGCGCAGTCATTCACTAGATGGGTGATCGCATAGTGGTATTTCAACTGATCGCTTCCGTGCTTCGGAGGACACGTAAAACGTCGATCCGCTGTGATCAATGTGACAATAGTCGAAAGGTCAAGTCAGAGGCCTATGTTCAAAACGTGAACTACTTGGTTGACTCTGACACTAGGTAGGCCAAATGGCCAGTAACCTTAACCACTCGATAAGTAGATTGTTATTATTATTTTTATTGATAGCCATAGTGATAGGTATTCTATGGAAAAAAACTGTCATATATTGACAAATTAAAGATAGCCAAGACGAATCTTGCTGTACCGCCGCCGCGCCATTTGATTTTTATGTACCATAAGGCAAGTCATCACAAGGCCTGCTGGATGGAAAGCTTTTGCCGTAAAAATGGACTGTTAAAAATGTTTTAATGATTGCGGCGAATTGATTATTATTATACTTTGTTGACTTCTATATCTGAATGCCTTAATCAGGTTAATAGGAAAATCCTGTAGACACACTATGAAGATTTGAAAAAACTCTCAAATTGTTAACTTCCTTTTATTATACTGGCCAACAAATATTCTTACAACTCGATTCTGCCAAAATGCAGGTAAATTGGAAGCTTTATGTGTTTTTTCGAAGCCGATAAAAAAGGTTTGCCGTGTCTCACGACTTCTTTTACATTTAATCCTTGACCGATACCAGATAATGGCTGTAATTGACACTGTTTATAATTATTGTGGACGTTAACGATTAAAACTTATAATTTACATAACGCCTCGATAGTAAATAGCGAAATGAAACCGTGATAATGACTTTAATAACGGTTGTAATGGATGATAATGATATTTATATTTTCATTAACTTTCACTTATTTATAATACAATAATTTTGTTACGGGGTCGACATTAATTGTTTTTTTTTTTATTAATATACAATAAAAGAAATATATATAAAATAATTATGATCTGTTCGGAATTACACCCTTTTGGCGTATTGGTAGCGAGTCTGCCTTTAACCTCGACGGTTGCTGGTTCGTTTCGTGTTAAGCTGTGGGCACCGGTTATCACATAACATCTGATAATGATTGCATTGGCAAAAGATGTAAAAACTAGTACTTTGGGTAGATAAAATACCGCAAAAATGCTAAGGAGAAGCAGATGACTTGTTCGGAATGAAAACGTTCATGTTCATGCTGTTGGGATAACCTCTGTCACAGCAGAGATTATTCCACCAGTGCAATCAGTCACACTGGTCGTAGGTTTTTTGTAGCAAGAGGCCGGCTAGGTAGGTACCACCGCAGTGTCAAATATTCTGCCGCCAAATAGTAGTGCTTAGGCACTACTGTGTTCGGTTTGAAGGGCATTGTACGCTAGTGAAATTACTGGGCGGACGAGATTTACGAACTAATATCTCGAGGTTGGCAACGCGTGAGTGGCACCTACTAATGGTGCTGCAAGCGCTCATAGGCTACGGCAACCACTTACCATCAGGTGGGCCGTATGCTTGTTTGCCAACTTCTAACATAAAAAAAAAAAAAAATGTACGCATAACGTAAAAAGTACTAGGTGCATTTTAAAAATATTTATTTCTTGTTAAATTGAGTTGCTTGATTGAGTTTTTCAGTAAGTGTCTCGGAGAAACTTAATAATTAAAATGTTGAATAAAAATCGTATCTTACGAAGCAAGCGTATCACAACAATCAGAAATTTTGATAATGGTTATTTTTCGTTTTTAATAATTTTACACGTGTCATCTAATAAAAATTGAAATGGTAACCATAGACAAATATGTGTTCATTACAAATTATCAAAGATATTTTTAATTAGAGCACAGTTTAATTTTCATAACCAATATGTTGTTTCGTTATAAAAATATTACATAAAATTACGGAAACCTGAGCGAAATTGGCGTCGATGATTGGCTATTCAACCGACAAAAGATCATACATGTTAAACTTAGTGTTAAAAACATGGCTTTCTTTTTGAAATCGATATTATTAAAATATAACCGAAATATATTACTCTTCTTAAGTAAAATACATATTACATATATCTTAGTCCAGAATATTGTTTATTTATCGTTATCGCATATACGGTACGAAATATTATCGGGCGTAACTGGGCCATGATCGTAAACTAGCGCTAGCTATGGAAGTTATTTTCATCTTGTCAGTTTTCTGAATCTCTCAATTTCTATGGATACGGTTCAGTGGCGCGACGTCCGATATCGGGATGGTTTATGGCCAATGCCATGCGTACGTGCTAGGGGTGGCGAATTCTTGGTTAGGTCGGTCGGCCCTACGTGAATTCACATTCGCCGGACGATACGCACATGTTTAAACCTAAGTGGTTTTTAGTTGTTATTATTGTTTAAGTATCTGTATTGTTATGTAAATTGATAAATAAAAAAAAAAAAAAAAAACGTACCATTTGACTATTTGGTTTGGACATTTATTTTATTGTATTCTGAATCTTTAGTTTAGTTGTGATTACGATTAGTTGAACGCGATCGTAACGTCAGGCCATAATCAATTTTATGGTAATTTCTTATCTTAGATATCCGAAATATTTATCTTGCTATTTAGCCAGATTTTACTTCGTTTATTTTATTTAATATGCAAGATTCTTCGCGAAGTATAAATTAAATTAAAAACATATTTGATCTTAAAGGACCGTCTTAAACAGACCGATTAAAATTTAAAATTATGAAACAGCCTTCTTACAGATGAAAACTGTAATTATAAAAAACAAAGTAAAAAGTAATTAATGTTTAAATGATTTTAGTGAGATATTTGGTCTCGATTCTGGTGGTGCTACGGTGGCGCGTCAGCAGGACGCGTTATCACAGGGCGGCACATGACGAGCGCGCGGGGGCGGGCGGCAGCGCCACGCGCGCGCTACTGGACCGAAAAACGTTCCCGACCGACTAACGAGTAGCGACGTCAGTTCAAACCGAAGCGACGGACGAACCGAGCGCTTCGCGCCGTCACGCGCCGCTCGTATCGCGAACTACCCTTAAATGTACGATTTTCTACCCCCTACGCTACGTACGCAACTCGATTGACACCAAAGAGCCGCGAGTTCGTACCGTTACAACTATCGACTATTTTTTGCCCTTCGTAAAAAAGTTTATCGACCCTCCACTTCTATAACAACCCTTATTCTTTTCATTCAGTCGGTCGCTCCCTCTAATTATGGAATATAGACTCCCCTTAAGTTGAAAAATTCGAACGCTCTCGATTTTATTCCTTTATTATTATTACAGTCGTTTCTTGCTATAGCAACAACTTCGGCTGATTTCTACATTTTTCATAATATAACAATTTCTTATTTACTTTGAAAGAGTAAATAGTACAATTGATAGTGGAAATCAAGAATTTCAGCCTTACAGGGAAAGTTGCAATAGTTTTGCGCTACAGTTATATGTAACCCAACTCAGTCAGGGACGGTTGACCATGACACTGCGTTGACATTGGTGCGTTTCGAGTGCGATTGGTGAATGTGTGTGCTTCGGACTTTGAGTGGAGACTACAAGCGGTGCATGGTTGCGTGAGTGCACCGCCGCAGCGGATGTGCACGCCGCTGCCGCCCTGGTGGTTCGTACCGGCTGGAATGCCAGCTGCTCTTGACCTAACTAGGTAGCCCACAAACATTCATCTATTTACTTTCGAATTTATTTTAATTATTTTGGCAACCAACAGTCAAAAACAAAAATTGCAGAAACAAAATTACAATGAAGAAGACAAACAGTGCCCTCATTATAACAAGAAAAATTCTAAAAAATATATATTCTAAATGCTTACATTAAAAAAGGACTAAAAATTACATTTCAAAGTAATATTGTTCAAAAAGTTATAATACAAAAAAATTTAATTTTTAAAATGTTCATAAGAAGACCCAAAACATCCAAATAGGAAGACTGTTTTTATAAACTATTCACCAGTAATAATAATCTACATTAATTAAAATTATCATAAGACACTCGATTCAAAAAACTTTTCGAGCATTGACATGGCCCCCATAAATATTATATATCAACAGGGAAACCCAAATATATGGCTTTATTTAAATATGTCTTGTTTATCGCATTTTACCGAGCTTACGTCAAAAACTTGAACATTATCGTCAATAATGTTATCAACACTCGTGTTACAAACTACGTTTATAATTGCTATTTATTATATAGTTATTTAATGCAAAATAGACGATTGCGCATTTAAATTACATTGTAACCGATAATTATTATGATAGAGGCATTTGTGAACGTCAAAACATATCAGGACTTTGCCCTAAATATGCATTCTATTTACCTATCGACAAGCTTATAATATGGTCCCCGTCAGTAAAAGATAAATATGATAAGACTAGTTTGCACATACGTCAGACTGATATCGAATACTTTCAATGGTGATTCAAAAAATGAAGAGCTTAATTTATATTAAATACTAACTTCTGCCCTTGGCTTTGTCGGTGTGAATAACGATTTAGGCACCTTTAATGTAATATAGAAATATCTAATGCTACTCCCTTCAAGTTGCGTTTTTGCAACAAAAAAGTAGCCTAAAACCGTCACCATGGCCCTTTCCATATAATGCTTCAGTAGTTTAGGCGTGAAAGCGTCATAACAAACGGACTTTCACGTTTAAAATATTTAATAATATAATATTTGTTAGGATTAATGCTTGGAATGAAGTATTATTTTTTATTGTATTATCTAAAATAATAAGCTATTTACATACATAATTTTCATTAAATAACTTCATTTAAAAAGGCTGTACCTTATTCGTTGTAAAGAATCAATAAAATAAAAACCTCAATAGCTCAACGGCCGAAGGGCTGGCTCCTGGACTTTATTGGAAGGGGCAATAGGAATTCTGGTAATGGCTTGAAAAAATATAGCTAAAAACATTTGGCCATGTTTTTGGCTAAATAAATGACACGCGACAAGTTAATATAATTATGCTATATACACAGAACAATGTGGATTCAATGTTATCCGCTAATTAAATCTTATATTTTAAAGAGCTTTGATCTAACTCCGAAGACATAAAATTATCAAAAATAAAATGAATCAATCATGGAAGCATATCCAACCAGCGAATCACTAAAAGTGGTTCACAATCGTTAAAAACATTGCGTAACACAATATTAATGTAAGTTATATGATATAGTCTAACTAGTAATAATTTGAATCATTAGATAAAACCGCTGCTTATCAAACATATAACAAGTTACATTAAAAAATATAAGAACCACCAATTAGTATAATATTTCTTATAGTTTTTTTCACTGAGGGTCATATCTACATATTATGTATAATGTAAACAAAGTTGCTTTTTGCATTTGTCTGTATTTCCGCTAATTTTTTTTTAAGCCACGCTACCGATTTTGATGCAATATATACCATCGGTTACATAAATTTTCACTTAATATTTGTATATAATATAATAGTATACAGAGTAATGCGGGGGCAGGTCACTAGTTGAGTATAATATATTTATGTGTTTGTGTGAGGAAGGTAAAAAAATCCTATTACGCCAGATTAATAATTAGTTTACTTATGAATTCAGGTTCTTATAATTTAATTATTTTCAACTGCTTGTGGTCGAAATATGACGCAATCACCCGATTGTTTATTTGTGTATTGTTTGAGTGTTTATAAGACTCGAAATGTTGTGTAATTAAAACAATAATAATGCAATCGTTTGGCTATCAATAACAATGATTTGTTACTGAAATTAATATTACATTGACACTGTAAGACATCCTCAAAAGAGACAATATTATTAAATAAGCAGATCTTAAACTTCAACAACACAATCACATAAACACATAAGTCATTTAGAGTAATCGCAGTTAATTATTTAGCTCATCACTATCTCGAAGGAATTTATTAAATAACAAAATCTGATCTGACTTTACTTCTCTATACTGACCTGTAATCTAAATTGATATTAAATGTGTGGTAGAGCCTGACTAGCTGGTATAATGGCATCGACTGTTGCATTAGTTAGATAAAAATAAGCGCTGGATCACTCTCTTTCTGGTTACTGGTCTGCTACTGCTCATAAAAGATGGCAATAAACTAAAATTACTCTTGTGCCTAGTAACTACGGTAACTGTATTTCATCAGCCAGGGCCTGTATGCCTGTTTATCAGTTGCCATCTATATTGGTATAGCACAAAAAGTAAACGATCCTTACAGTAATCGCATATGATATACTATATAAAGTAAGTATAATGTCTTCTACTAGAGGGGAGCCCACTGGTGCCTATAGTACAGGGAATCCTAATTTAGGCACCAGAGACTCACTGCAACTTGTTTGTTATCATTGCATCTTGTATATTTTTAAGGACCTTTTAAATATGCATGTAAATTTGTTTCATTAATAATAAAGTTTTGATGTGTTACATCTGCCGTCTCACCTTGGTACTGAGCAACATACTCATTATAATTACATAAATTACACCGTGCTCATTGGTCAAATCTCATATGATTTGCTTTCTTAGTTTCCTGGAACTCACATCCGTCGCTATTCACAAAATCACCACATTGCAGACAAAAACATATACGTAAAGGCTAGAGAAATGTCACACTTTGAAGTCCGTTAATTTCTAAAGTTAATAGGAACATCATTACGTATGATTTATTGATAAAACATCATCGTTCAAAACACATTATTCATATTTAATATTACGTCTGCATTATGATTATAAGTTCTGCCGGAGTTATTAGTTTTTTTATGGCGTTCTTTTAGTGTTATGAGTTTAAGTTTCCTGCATATTAGATGTCAAAGGAATCTTTATGTTTGCTCATTTATATCGTAAATAACAAAATAATTATCATAATGTTAATAAATAACTTTAGAGATATTCAAATTATGTTTAAATATTTTGTTTAAATTAGTTAATATGGATTTCTTATTAATTTCATCTTAACTAAGTTTTGCCTGAGGACCTGCCCATGTTTATGAGGCATTAGGTTGGATTTATCACTACAATTTAAATTTAATTTTAATTATAAATAAGACTCCAGAACTATCAATTTTGTATTTTTTTATACTTAAAAATCTTAATTATACTTAAAAATCTTTTTTGCACTTCTGTAAATATAATTTGCGTAAATTACGCATGCTAACCCATTAATGGAAAATTAAGAAAAAATGATGATACTCCGAAATCTTGAATAACACAGCTTATTATCTTGGCATAGCCTGGGGGAAAGCTCAATCAATACATAGTCATGAAGACGTAGAAGATATAAGATTATCTTTTAAAATAACGCTTGAAGGTTAAACTAAACTATCGTGACTTTTTCTTTTTAAAAACTCTGTATCATCGCGACCGTGATCCTATTTGCTAAAACTCATCTACACTTGCTTTATTGAGTTTATAACTAACTTAGATTACTATAAAGTTTTGATTGTTTCTCCACCTATTGGTCGATTACTTTAAAATGGATTTATATAACTAATCTCGCCCACAACAAACTTTTGTCTCTAAAATTGTTGTTTGTAGATAATATTCACACATAGATAAGCCTAAATGACTTATCTTTATATATATATAATTCTACTGTAAGTGTGTATGGCACTGAACTTCGCCTGGCTGGACCAATTTTGATGAAATTGTTTGCGTCTATTCTAATGGATTCGGGAATGGTGTAGATATACAATTGGACCCAGTAGTGGGCGCTGCTATCAGGTTCCAGGTTTTTTTTCGGGACAAGACAACGTCTGCCGGGTCCGCTAGTGTGATATAAAAACGTAGACTTTAAGGTCAAATCTACATTCCAAAGCTGACCTCTGAGATTTAAGAGATATATTTGTGTCTCAAATTCGTCTCGTGCTTCACCATGAAGAAAATCATCATTAGGAAATCGGCATATCTTGGAACAAGTTGTAAGACAATTAAATTGCCCAATCGCAGTGGATTTCCACCACGCTGCCCCACTCCTTAATAGGAAATGAAGTCTTTACTCAGCTGTGGGACATTCACAGACTGTTACCAACGCATAGAGAAACAATAGACGTAAGCAATGAACGCTATTATTCAAATCATGCACTGATATCGATTTATGGTGTCTATAAGATTGGTATAATCGTTGAAAGATGAAGTCACGGCATTGAATTGCATGCGCTGTATAATATTAACCGGACGCTTTTAGTCGACGCTACCTCCCACGTCGTTCTCCGTACTAAGGTCGCAACACAATCTGGCATGTAGATCCTTTTAAAAAAAAGTAAAAAGAACGCATGAACTAAATGGCTAATTCGATCTTAATATTATTTAAACTTGCTCGCTTTTTGTCTTTATATATTCTACATAATTTAACGATTGTGACACGGACCACTTCTGGTTTGGCACGGTTACAACGACAATGTTTTGAACAATTTAAACCTACTTAAGAAACTGTTTATATGTATTAGTAATGTTTATTCAGTGATTAATTTTAATTTAAACATAGAGTCAAATTTACTATATCTACTCTCTATACCTACTTTGTAAGTATTTCTCGGACGCTTATTGTCTAATCTTGGCTTCTCAAGGCAGAATAAAATTGACGGGACTTTCAGGTGCAGGTAGAATTTTTTTTACCGAGTATTCTCAGGAAACTATTTTGTCTACGAATTATTTCTTTAAAATAAAACTGATTCGCTTTCGTGTCGACAGTGTTTTAATAAAATTTCTTAACTGTAAACTACCTCGATGGCAATTACAAAACTAACTAGTTTCCCAAAGACACAGGTGTATTCCATCGTAGACAAAACAAACTCACACTTAGGGAATCCTACTTAGCCCATTCACAGTCCAGACAGTAGACACAATAGTTAAACTATTGAACTCAGCCATATGTGGTTCAACGGACAGGGAACATGTTATCATAAATGTGTAAGTTTGAATGTTTCTTACTCATTCGCGTTAAAACGGCTGAATGGTTTTGAATGAAATTTGGCACACAGATTTTTTTAAATAAATAAACGCTACACACTCAACGAGCCCCATTAGGACAACATACACAATGACAAGGACAATGACACCCAGACCGGAAAACATGCCTGTATGGTCAATACAAACATCTGCTCCGAGCGGGAATGGAAGCTGCGACCTGTAGCGCTTAGGCCAGGTTCGCTACCGCTGCGCCACATCGTCGTAAAGATTTACTATAATGTTTGTTTCGTAATGTTCCTTATGGAATAGTAAAAATGACATCTAGACAGACGTCTATCAAAACAAATAAATTAACGCAAGTGAAGCCGCGGGAACTGCTAATAGTTAATATAACAGACGAGTGTCTAGACTAATTTTAAAAGGAATCATCTGGCCTTTTACAGTAGTTTAACAAAGTGTATCCATGAATGGAAGGCGCCTAAACTCTGCTTATTATTAATTCGGTACGTAATAGGGACGTCACTGCATTAACAATGCTGTGTGACCATTTTACACGTACCTAAATATCGAAAGTCTGTGACTGCATAAAAAGATAAAGGAACTAATAATATTGGTTAAAGGAGGATGTTTCAATCGAGCCAAATTTAGTCTAGACGAGTAATTGTTGAGACCAAGACCAAAAATCTTCCACGAATATAAGCTATTTAAGCAATTGTACAATTAGCTTCTGTTACTAGGTTAATAAATTTTATAAATTAACATAAAATTTTAAGTAGATGTAAGTGCTGTGACACGCAATTTCCTTCCGGCTATTGGATTTTACTATGAAAACAGGTAATTTCAACGTTCCTTTGTTTACACTTTGCAAAGTGTACGCTACCGCGTTAAATAAAAACCGGTCAAGTGCATGTGAGACTAGCATAATAGGTTCCGTACCACCGTAGAATTTATAAGATGAGATGTACATAAGATAGCAAAAATGTTAACTTTCATGAATACGGGCCGCCATTTATTTTAATTTTTTTAATATTTCTTTTTGTAGTGACATCAGAAATACACATCATGTGAAAAACAATTCTCTATCTATTACGGTTCATGACATCCGTTGATAACCTCAAAAGAACTACATATAATAACTACGTTTAGGTTAATTAATACCACGAAGTCATTCCTTACCACCGTTAAAATGGAATCCTTTGAACACCATCGGCCTATCAACGTGCATTCGAACTTTTCTAAACATAGCTACATTAAGACCGACGTATATACCTAAGAATCTACATCCGCTGTCCCGCTTCCTCGAATCGACAACGTTTTATCAGAGACGTGAGTTCAGTGTTCGCGTGTGTGTGTACACATGTGGCGAGTGCCAGAGGGCCACTCGGATAAAGACAGAATGCCCACGTCCGAGCACTTTGACGCACTCGTGCTCTGATGTATGGTCGGAAAAGACGATAACCGTCATCATGGTAGGTTATTAACACTAAATATTAAATTTCTAAATATATCTCGTGAAACTGCCCTTACGGATGGTACGTGCTCAATCGAATGTTCCAAGTCCTTAAAGTACAAGCCAAAGTAGAAATGTCCGTTTGAATATTGGTTTCTCAGCATTGAGATTCAAAGCTTTGTGTAAATCACATTGTGGCGTCGTTAACATTATGAATGTTCTAACCTTATTGACTTTATAATAAAAAGTGATTTGGGTAAATATAATTTACCGGCCAAGGTAATTATATTCATAAAACTAAAGAACGATATAAAAACCGTTTTATTTGACGGTTTCATAACTTCATCTATAGCTGATTTATACGGCAAATCCTGATTAAGATTGAAATAATGGCAAATAAATTATAATTGATTTAACCAACTTCCTGGTTGCATTTGTATGTTAACACAGCAGGTGCTCAACACTAGTATTTCTGGCTAACAATTAATGGCAAAAAAATCCTAATGTATCTCATACCAGAAATATTCTTTGTTTCATATCAACAAAAGGTTTTGTAGCTAAGGGTACATTCATAGCATACGATAATAAAACATTTAAATATAAAAATCCCGACTATTATATTATGTGGCGCAGTGGTAGTAAGTCGGCCGTGACACCGAAGTCCCGCTTTGGCATAAAATATAAACATATTATGTGCATAATGATCATACAGTTTATTTAAGTTTGGGTCGATATCCTTGTTTATGTGTATTTCCGAAATTTGTGTGACGGGGGGACACAAAATATTACTATGTTAATGAGAATCGATGAGTGACATAAGTAAGAGCTTTATTGATTGTTATATCAGCCCAAAACTGACCTTAGTCCATTTAGTTAAACTACATTTTGCAAAAATTAAACTTAGCAAAACATGTCACGTATAACGGATGAGAATGTGATTAAATAAAGATATATTCGTCCATGACCATTATAAATGTATAATTTAGTTGTACAGTTACCTTAACATGTTGACCCTCATTAAAAAAATTAACTTAGCAACAGCAACTAAAATTAGATTAAAATAATTTGAAAAATCCAAGAAATATAACGTTTAAGTTGTAAGTTACGTGTAAATCTACGAAACAGCCACCGGCGATAACATCTAAAAACTTTAAAGGTTGTGGGAAGTTAAAAAAATCGGGCAGAATCAACGCGTATTCGTAATGCTGTAGGCGGTAGTTCATTAGCAGCTTCCGCGTTCGTCAGCCCGTCATCGAGGCACACGCCGCCAAGGCTATGCGAACCTCTTTGTCTATAATATTTTGTTGTTGCCGCGAGTCAAGCACGAGTCGGTCTCGCGTTTCTCGGATTCCCCAAATTCCGTTCGTACTTGACCACGGGTATGATAGATATGCCAAACACGCCTCCGTTTACCGTATCTGATTGATATTAATCGTGATTATATCGCTGATTGACATACAATTATTTTATTTGTGTAACATATATGGGCATTTGGTATTATTGTATCTCAAATAGTCTACGTACCCTGCTATATATTTATTAGTTTTTAATAAATTATGACTTAAAATTTTGGTTTTTATTACAGAAGTTTGAAATGTAAGTTTCTTTTATTACGCCTCCAGACGTAATAAAAAGCAGTTACCATAGTCAATTTTTTTTTTAAAATGTTTACTAGCAACTTCATTATGCGTCTCAGTTGACAAGCAAGCATACGGCCCACCTGGTAGTAAGTGGCTGTCGTAGCCTATGATCACTTGCAACACCAATCATTTGTACGCGTCACTAACCTAGAGATTTTGGTTCTTTAATCTCCTTTGCCCAGAAATTTCACTAGTTACAAGTGTCATAAAAACCGAAATATAGTAAAGCATACCATACGACGGCTTTGCGGTAGAATATCTGACACTGCGGCTAACCTAACCTAGCCTGCCTGTGTCATGAAAAGGCCTGCCATTACCAGTATACTAATTACTACCAACTACTGAAGCATCTCTGCATTATCATCTATCATGAGAAGTAAGATGAGAGGGGATAGTAGGAAACCCAAAGGGATACAGACAAAACGTAACAGAACAAATACTGCTACCATCACAGCGATAATCTAAGTAAAAGCAAGGCTCGTGTATTCCTTTTTCATATGACATAAGGGCTTCAAAAATATAAAAATAATTCTACAGATCTCTAAAAGGTAGCTGCGGTTATTCACATCCAGAATACCTATATTTTTTGTTTTCCAAACCGACCGCCGTATTATTTTATTGAAATGAGCATGAAGTTCTATAGCGTTCACGGCAACAATCATTATCCTCAATTGGCCCTAACAATAATATGGTTAGGTCTGAATCGTTATATATTTGATTAAATTGTTATCGTAAAAAACTATATTCAAATGTACACTATATTTATACACCAGAATTAGATCTGTATTAAGAAATAAATGTTAATCAGAATAAAGCGAAATCAATAATCCGAATGAAATAAGCTCATACAATAGAATTTTTGTATCTATCTCCAGAGAAACGTATCAGAATATCAAATATCACCAAAATTCTGATGTGTGCTGTTTGGGGATAGATTATAACCTTAACCTGTCTCACTGCTCCACAGTGGAGAGATGGATGGTCATACTAATTTCTTCTTCTTTCATAAGCCTCAATAGCTCAACGATTAAAAGCGTTGAGCTAACGCGAGGATTGTGTGTCCTGACCCCATTGGGCTACTGTCGTACCCACTACTACCGCAAGATACGAGATTATTTGTACCATTAGAAAAGTTAGTTGGGTACTCTCAATAATTTCCGAGCCATATAGCTATGGAAATATTTCCAGGAGTGCCAGGTTTTGAACCCAAGACATTTGGTTAAAGGACGCATTTTGTATATTCTGGTTTATCTCGGCTTCGTAATACAAAGTACCTCTGTAATTGATACTTTATTCTAAAATATCTTATTCATATAGAGTATTTATTTCTATTCGAAGACGTGATCTATTGCATCAATACGTGACGAGACTCGAGCATGGCACCTGCGCTTTATATATATAAGACTATTGATAATAAACTATACAATACGTGAATGCAATTGACGCCAGTCCCGGTCTGAATGTACTTAGAATAAACTTGCAAGGATGTAAGTGAATGGATCGAAAGTTTTTAAAAGTTGTTCTTTGTTATGCACTGTGGGTTGTATTTATAATTCGAGTTATTTTAAATATGAAAAGTTAAAATGGAATGGTTCTTTTATAAAATTGAATAAGGCTTATTAAAATGTGAACTTGTAGACTTAATAAGTCTATTTGTAATTATCCTACTTATTATAAATGTGAAAGTTTGTATGTTGGATGTTTGTTACACTATTACGCAAAAGGAGCTTAACGGAATTAGATGAAATTTGGCATACATAGTTTATTACCAGGATAAACACATAGGATACTTTATATCCCGAAAAAAATATAAGGTAACTGTGGGATGATCAGTAAATGAATTACAGGACGCACGACGACGACGTAACTTGGAACAAGGTATAGATGTATTGTATTATTATTACTGAATAGAGAAACTTTTAGATGGTCTTTCGGCATAACAACTACAATGATTCGAGCGAAGCGAATGGCTTTGCTAGTATTATACATTCCTAGATGTAAATTTACCTTAATTTGTTAGCCCTTTTTTCCGTAGTTTTATTTGAGTAGAATTAAAACATTGATTGGATTCAGTTGTAAAAAATGTGGTTTTGCTGTTATACTTCCGTCTCTATATCAGTTAAACAAATACTAGTTTGTGAATTTAAATACGTACATATTTTAATTTAAACACAAAAAGGTTTGGTTTTTGTGATGCTCTAAAAACACAGACAGTCAAAGAGGTAAAGAATACTTAAACACTACATCGTGACCAGTTTTAGTAGGTTTTTTGATAGGTCATAAATGTACAGACCCATTATTCCAGTTTTATAATTCATAGTATTAATAGAGTATACAACAGTTTTATTAGTTCTATACCTTTCATACTTAATAAGATAATACAACGTGAAACTCTTGATTTTATTTTAAAATATATAACGATTAAAAAATTATCAGTGATGTACTAACGGAGTGTCAAAAATAAGCACGTTAACCAAGCAATGGACACGCAGGCAATACTGTTATTTATTACAATTATATTTCTATATCACTTTGGAAACGGCTTTGCATAGCGAATATAATTTCATTATCTAAATTACATTTACATAAATAATGGAAGCGTCAACAGATCGTTCTTACAGAGAACAAAAATAACTAGCCTGTGCTAAAGCTCTTTTACCAATTCACAGTGATTTCCTTCATTAGTCGCGGTGGCATTTATTCAGTCTGAAGTTGAAGAGAATGTTTTTTTTGTCTGCATCGCAATGTTCTCACCTGGATAATAGAACGTTGAGTAAAGCTCGGACGATTGACACACAATAGCGCCTGCGATGAGAGAGTTAGCCCACTTATTACTGTTCATTAAACGCAAAAGGCTTAAGTATAATACTTCACCGATTTTGAAAAAGGAGTAGGGTCTCATTTCGTTTCGGTATTTGATTTAAAGTAACTTGTTCATTTTACTCCGGAAAAGATATTTTTAGTACAGAGAAACTACACAAATAGAAATATTTCACGGGCTGCGATACAATTAGATACTTTAATATGGCTAACTCATTAATATTACTGACTTTTTAATGTAAAATGGGACAAATGGGTAGGAGGCTCATCCGATGCTAAACGATCACCTTGAACATCTGCAATACCAGAGGGCATGTAGTTGCTTTGCCGATCCTTTAAGGAATCAATAGGCTCTTCTTTTGAAGGTCCCCAGGTCGTATAGGTTCGGAACTTAAAATATGTAAAATAATGTTTTTTTAAACAAAATAATACTGACTCCAAAACTAAAAAGCAAAACTACATATTCTGTACAACAGAAGTCGGTGCTGATCATAATCATAAAACATCGACACAAGGCAACGACTTCTGTTGCAGAAAATATTCGTTTTTTTTGCTTTTAAGTTTTAAAGTTGCTATTTTTTCTATGTCTTTTTATCAGAGTTAATAAACGTTACAAAATCTGTCTGTTTAAGGAAAATCACTAAATGTTTTATTCATAGTAATAATATAAAGCTAACTCAGTCTGTGTAATATATATTGCTGTTAAACTGTAGTTTATATTGACGAAGTTGCATCCAAAAGCTAATGTCAAACTAATTTGAGTTTCATTTTTAAGCGACGTTTAAAGAAGGTTCTGTATTCAACGTATTTAATTTTATGCATGAGCGTCAATTTATGTATTTTATGGCAGGTCCCAAAGTGGGTTAAAGTTTCATAATGAGGATATTGGATATAGAAAACGGAATTACACAAAATTTTGAGATTAACCGTCACTTAACCTTCATTATGGGTATAATGTATTTTTTATAACTAAACCATTTGATTTTGAGGTGATTTTTAAGTTTTCCACACAAATCTTTACAAAATAAATAAAATTGAAGTGTCTGTTTATAATTTACATCTTTTCACTAAATGTATATGAAAGTGTATAGGGTGCTTACATAACGAAATCAATTTTAAAAAATTCTGTCTGCCTATCGGTCTTTTTGTTTCGGCTAATCTCTGAAACAGGCGGGCCGATTTTAACGGGACTTTTACTGTAACTTAGGCTAAATTTTTTACAAAAGGAATTTTATTTTACAAAAGGAATTAGGGTTCCGTGCAACAAAAAAAAATCGGTGCACCACGCGAGCGGAGCCGCGGTCCTAGCTAGTCGTGATATGTAATGAAGGTTCAACCTCATTACGTACGATGCATTCACCTCCGCTATAGATACATATAATTTGTTAAAGAAACAAACCTAATATAAACAGTAACAAATCCCCATGGTCGATAGTGATGTACAGTAATAGTAGTAGGTTAGCCGTACGCGTCGCCCCCCTCGTGCGTTGAACCGCCAGTTATATATAACTGCGACAACACGTGTCGTACACGACACACAGTTGGTGATAGAAAGAAATACGGTATACGCACAATTTTTAAACAAATTTCACTAAAACTCACCGATGTCTTACTTTAAAAGTTTAAAACGACGAAGGGAAAATCACTCGAAGGTACATTGGCTTGTAATGAAGACTCGTTTACCTAATTTTAAGACCGGTATTACTCAAAATATTTTTATACCTGAAGATTTTTAATGGCGTTCAATGAACCCCATGCAACGCCCACCCGTGTCATTGTAACGTTTGGCGAACACTTCTCTATTCTTACTTCCTGAGCACGTTTCGTTTATACGCTTTGTGTACAACGTCACCGGCTATCTCGTTCTCTGCCAAGATTTCCTACAATCTGTGCTTTCTTTTAATTCAATAGAACACGGAATTCCTTTATAAACTTTTGTACAACCTGTTTACTACTATACAAACTTGCGATTTTTACTGCATTTGGTATTCTTAGATAAAATAATATGTTGTAAAGTATGACGTTGGTATCGACCCTGTCTTTACCCTCGACGGTCGCGAGTTCGATTCCCGTCTCGGCGGATGTCGTATTAATCTTACAAATATCTGTTCCGGTTTTGGCGTTGGTCTCTGAGCACGTTAAGCTGCCAATACCAGTTGCTATCACATAACATCTGATAATAATCGTTAATAATTTGACGATGGCAATCGCTCTATGTAAAAACCAATAACCTGTCAAATCCGGGTAAGAGTAATAAAGCAGACCGCAGATGGGTAAATACCGAGTATACTAGGAAATAAAATGTATTGTAAACTGTATATATAAAAGAGAAACAAGTTTAATTTAGATTTGCCTATGGTTTGCCTCGAATTAAGAGATATTATACAAAATAGATATCCGCAAATAAAATAAGCGTTCATCCCTCACAAGAAACTTAAGTAACGAAAACAGAAATAGCGTTCTAGCGCAGAATCTACGAAGAAGATACAGAATATTTTTTAAACAAACGGACCAAATTCCAAAAACTGTAATCATATTAAACATATATAAAAGGTAATTTTCAAAATCGTTTTTATAACCATACATCCATTTCTAACATATGTAATGTAGCCAACATTTTTTAAAAGAGTATTAGCAATGCTTTTACAAGCCATTACTAATACTCCTATTCCCCCTCCAAATAAACTAGTAGCTTGCTCTAGGAGTGGGCACAATAAAGACCAAGGGGGTCAGGATCGAACCCGCAACTCTCGCGTTAACGGAGCGGAGGCTGTTTTTTAATATTTTATTCTGTATAGTTACTATTTATCTGTATTTAATTAACAGCTCTGTGGATCATCGGAATCCAGTTTTATTCACTAATTCCGCGTCATTGCCGTAAAAGTTGGAACTATGCCAATTGTTTCGACATTTCATAAATTTAAATACGGATATCGTGAACTATTAAAAAATCTATGATTCACTGCGATTTCTAAATGCTATACATATTTTTAAATATCATTTTATCTCTAATTTAGACAAAAACCATCTACGCTTTAACAGTTAAGTTAAGAAAGCTGCTATTCTCATATTATTTTGATTTCGTGTCTTAAGCTTAAAATGAGTTAAAAAAACAACTAAATACAATAAATGAAAGACATTAAAATATCTATTTTTATAAGTTAAGTGACTATTACAATTCGTAATTCATCAAACTATATCAACATCGCCTTAATATCATCGTGTCACGAAACAACACTTAGTTTAGTTGCTGGACTTGTCACGAAAAGCCCATACATCGTAATCACATGTTGTTTGACATACAAATTGACTGCTAAGAGGTTGCTCGTTTTAGATTAAATATTTATTACATTTATAGAAAATATTTTAAAATTTATCTTCATGCATAAACTGTTTGATACAACACAAACTCTAAAAGCTAAGCACGCTAAAGTTGTTAAACTAAAAGCGGGATTGATGGCATGAGTAAGTGACGTGCCAACGCAGTTGACTAGCTCTGAACTAAGTAGATCTATCGATTTCAAATCCCCGATACAGCTATACGTTTATCTAAAAGCTACTTGTATCGTGGTCTACACGATAGTGCATGTCTAGGGTAGTGACACAACGGAAACTTTAGTTCTAAGTAACTTATCGACAAAGTTACGCTGTCTCTCCGAATCAGGTACATGGTGACTAACAATATTTAATTATCGCTTTAATTGTACCACTCATTGCTTATCAGTAAATAGGTCTACGGATCTCGAAGCGATATTCCGTGGTGCGAACTCGACGCGGCCGAGGATATTGATCTAATGCGCGCGCAAGCTCAGCCCAAGTGTACATAGATGATCGTTGAAGCGTTTCGGCGGCATGCCACAAGAACTGAAGTGAACACTTATTCCCGTCAGAATGTCATCGACAGTTGAGGCCTTATGTTAATAATCGAGCCTCTCTTGCTTGATACTTATAATATTCTACGACATTCTCTGAAATGAAAAGTATATAAGCAATTACACAAGCGATAATCATAACAATTATTGTTTAACTTCCAATATAATAGAACGAAATAAATTCCTAATAAAAACGATGTTATATATAAAACAGCTATATATAGATAGTTCACCCTCCACTTTCCGAAATACACCCACACGTGATGAATCGCTCTGCGGAATCTTGCACTCAACCGAACACTACTCGCCGTCAAGTAATGTCTATTCGTAAATCTACGGTCATCAGTAACCGACTGAATATATTGTACTTAATTTATTCTTATTGGAAATTAGAAAAATAATAATATCTGTTTATATTTCACAATTACGTTGTAACAATGCAATGTCGCGATTAAACTCAGTTTACGTTTATTAAGCACGTAACGAACGTGGGCGAATTCGAATATGCCACAACGCACTATTTACACGTGACAATGTTATATATTTATAATTTCCGTAATTTATGGAATAATTTAATAGAAAAATAAGATTAGTGTATATAATGTTATACAACCTAAATACTATATCGTTAAACGTCTTGAAAATTTGAAATAATTGAGTAAAATAGTTTTATACATATTCTTAGCCTAATTACCCATACCGTATAAGTCAAAAATATCTTTTATGAGATATAAGTATATAAACAGACTTTTAATTCAGAATAATTCAGAGGACTGAAAAAATGATTAAATATATTTCTGCAAGAAATGGACGATTTTGAAACACAACAGCTGATTTCAACCGCCTGATATAAGGACGTAAAATCAATTTGTATATTACGAGTAGTTAGATCTTATAAAGAAATTAACTGAAGTAGATATTCCAATTCTTCTACATCGGTTAATAAATGAATGTAGCAGACACCGACATCGTCCTTCGTAGTTCGCCACTATCCTATTAATTTTGATGCGTGATATTTTACAGTGAAAATATTGCTTTGGGAGCGAAACGACCAATTCATTGCAGTTAATTGATGTCACGACAATGGCCGTGTTATGAACCTATCAAAGGCAATAAAGAGCATTTTGTGCCAGCGCATTATGACCGCCGATAGGCCGCAGTGTACAATGTTCTGTTGACACTGCAACGCAATTTCCGCGATTGTTGTTACTAAAAACAACTTTTCCGAAAAAACTACGTTGTTACTATTGTATTCTTTTGTTGTTACCAATAAAATTTCCATTCTCTCCGCTTTGTCGTGCAAGTTTATGTATTTATAGAAACGAAATCGTAATATGTTGATAGTCGTTACACAAAGCTTATAAGTAGCATCGTACATTCGACTTATGACCTTGTTCGTTGCCTTACCGCCTCATCTAGTCGTTAGTCATTCGCAAGGTCTTAGGTTTGACGTTCGATTCTAAATTCATGGCAACATAGATTTCGTAACATTTCTCCTTAATTATGCGAAACGTTTTCGTAATTTTTAAGTTAAAACAGAAGCTTAGTTATCAGCTTACGTCGTAAGGTATAATGAAGTCAAACATGATGATAAAACTGGCGAACTTGACCTCTTTTCGTAAAACATAATTCAATTAAAACGTAATTATGATGCAATTTCTGCGTCATTCTTACTGCAATATATCATTAAGCGATCGTCACTACGGAAAAATTTGTAGATTCCAAATTATAAATAATTTCAGGATATAATAATATGTATTTTAGGGATTGTGTAATGTTTTTTTTTTGTACAGAATAAAGTAACTAATTGAGGTATCCTCTATCTCCACTCGGCTACTTATAATCGATCCTATATATTATTAATTTATAGGTGTAATCATAAATTAATTCGTACAAACAGACAGACGCTTCAATTTATTTATGTGTTTATATTTTGATAAGGAAGTTGTGGAATCACTATAAAATATTTTTGCTAATTACTATTTACCACAAAACTCGTCCATATTTTTCCTTATTGGCCAACAGTATTATTTTAAGACAATTGGACGAACATTTGTACAATGTTTTTTATCTGTTCTATATTGTAAACTTCGCAATATTTTAGGTTATCTAAACTAAATTTACTATTTACAATACAACATACCGAATGGAATAATGTAATTTAATATTTCGAAATTAATTATTTATGAAAATTTAATCTTACGAATTACCCAGTAACAAATTAATTTATTTCATATTAATATGCTTTGAACAGCCGGTTCGATCAGAGTTCTCCTTTTTTAAATGTATAAAGACTAAAATTTTCTGAAAGTTGATACTTAAAAATTTTTCGTAATTAATCTAAATGACTAGTTGGCATTTCAACATTTTCCTAATACTTTTAAAAGTAATTAGTATATTATTGCTAATGAAAACGATTTCTTAACTATAATAATAACTTTTTATTTGATGTCATTAATTATTATTATCTGTTTCAGGTAATTACTACTATTGTCAGATAAACCTTGTATGGCTGTAAGTAGAATCTCATTTACAATTAGTCACAAATAATGGCGACTAATAATAATTAGATTGTATTGTTGCTTTATTGAATATTAATTCTGATTTTAATAATGAATTATTATGAACCAGCAATCAACCTAAGGATTAGACTTAGATATGACTACATAAGTCATCGCGTCTAATTAGGTTTTATACTTTGTTAGGCTTGACAACCGTTGTGGCGTGCTGGCAGCGAGCCTGCTTTAATTCGCGGTTTCGATTCTCGCTTGGAGCAGATGTTTGTTATGAATATCTGCTTTGGTCTGGGCGTTTGTTTTAGTAGGTCTCCATAACATCCCGGTTGTTATCATAACATCTGATAATAATCATTAACTTTTGTTAAGTAATTTTTCTCTCTTTGGGTAACGGAAGTCAGGTGGAATAGCTCTGTGTAAAAAACTAGTAACCTGTCAAATCAGGACAAGAGCATAAACAAACCCTGGGCAAATAAATACCGGGAAAATTGCTAGGAAGAAGAAGACTTTGAAGGGTTTTATTATTTGTCTCCGATTTTGATTAGATCATCACGACCGATTCACGATTATGTATATGGGACCGCCACGGTTTTACATACACTATCAAACCAATAAAACATCATACACAATATGACCAGCCGATTTGATAACCTACTCCTTTTGTCAGTCAGCTAGAACGTACCTATATCTAACTTAACGATTCCTACAAAGTAAACATAAAAGTTAGCTTTAACTGAAAAACACATTGTGCAAGAGATCTATGATGCTAACCGAGGCTCAAGGTTTTCCAGTACATTAACTTTAATATGTTTAACAAAATTCATTTGTAAAATGACATTAAAAAAAACGATAACCAACTTCGACCTCAGAAGACAATAAGCTATTTGCAGTAATCGAGATGAATTTTAATCTTATAGTTTAGAAATTCTCTTCACTAAAAAAATACTCCGGTACTTGATCAGATACATACAAAAATTAAATTTAAAATAGGTGTTTCATAGTGAAATATTAACATGTTATGAGTTTTTAACTTTTTAATCGATAATTATATATACCATAGTCCCACTGTTCTCGGTTCCATTCCTTTGTTCCTCCTCTAGAGCCCATCTTATCTTCTCGTGATCGTAGTTGTCTCTATGATCTTCGGCTACAGTGACTGCTTTCCGTCATGCAGGCCGTATGATTGTTTGCCACCTTTGTGGTATTTAAAAACGTAGGATTCGATTCAATGTATTGACATATTTTAAATCTTATTTTATACCTCAAACAAATAAAACACCCCATCTGCTGGGGGGTGAAGCCGATTGAGCCATGACCTGACTGTTTCGTCAGTTATTTTTTTAGCCTAGTTTCGAAAAATGAACTTCTTTTATAAAGCCCTTAGAGCTCGCCTTTACATAAGAAGGACAAATTTCAAGTTTCTAGACGCAGCTGTTTTTGCCGTGTTGCTTAAGTAGGTCAATTAGTCAGGACCCCTCTTTTATATTATACGTATATATAAATAAAACAAATGTGCCTCCAGAGCAAGTTGTTCTTACCTTGATACCTTATAACGGTAATAGGAAAGTGGCACTTGATATGTCGTAGATTGGCTACGTTTGAGTCGTGATGATAACTGCGACACCCGTCTTTGGACCGGTGGATAACGGCCTCCCTGTATACATCACGAATGTAGAGAAAAAATGTAGCTATCTTAGAGCCTAACGGTGCAACTCGGCTGCACCTCGCTCTGATACACCACTCTCTGACACACTTTTCATAATTACCGACTATTAAGCCGCTATGTAGGGACAACTAGTCCTTAACGGTTTCGTTCAGATTCCTGACGAAGGTCACCTAACGTCTTACTTGAAATTTTACATACGAAACTTGTTTGGACGGATCATAGGAATAAGGTAACAATTGTCATCAAACTCGAATATTATAACTGATTAAAATCTTGCCAAATTAACTATGATAATTACCTTGTTTCTTAGTGATACTTAACCAAAAAATTGTTGTTATGTATGAATTGTTTTGAGAAAAATACACAACTGATTACAACAGTGAGCGATAGAGTTACACAAACACAATTAGAATGCGTTGATCGAGGGTATTCGCTTTTATTTTACTTCAAAGAACTTTTTAACAAGCAATTGTTTATCAGTGAAGTCCATGAAAAGATGGTCATCAATTTACATAGAATTATGTGCCTCAATCAAAAATTTACATAGAATTATGTGCCTCAATCTGTGCATCAAAAAGCTTATCAAAATCACAGAAAAAGTTGCTAACATAAGAACTTCCTTATTTTTAAAGTCGCCTTATACAAAATAAAAATATTCTTATCAACATACCAAAAAGAATATCTTTCAAAGATGCTTTTACATAATAATTAAATAAATTAACTTTATTTCAAAGTTAATTAAAGATAATCAAAGCTGTTCAGATTAATTCAAAAGAATAAATCTCGCTTTATCTACTTTTAATAGAATTAACCTTCAGCGCCGTCGCGCGTCGGTCGGATGCTCCTCAACTTAAATCTAGCAAGTTTTTTTAATGAGTGCTCTCGACTTTAATGCCCTTATATATTAACCAATTTACTATAAATAATATTTAAAAGTAAAATATTAATATTTTATTAATTATTGTTTAGTTCAAGAAGCGGTTTGTTTCTAAAAATCTGTAACTGGAATTCACAAATCATTTAAAAAATTATTTTCATTGCTATTGAATATTCATATTACTTCCATGATTAAGGCAAAACTAACGATAGCTCATTCGTTAAAACCCAAGAATCTGTTTAAGCTAATCACTACCAAAGAAATAGAAATAACACACATACTTGAACAAATGAGATACTATGTATCCCAGAACAGTCAATCAAGACACCTTTTACCCTTTTTAATTTAATTTCAACGACGGTTGAGAATCGAGTTTAATAATTTTCTTTGATAATATAGTCAGTACTTAGTTCGGTCGTAAAATGCGAATCCGAAAATCCCTTATCCTTCGCCCCGTTGGCAGGTGAAGTCGATAATTATTTATTTATCCCAAACATAATAAATATATGTGTTCAGATAGAAGATTCCAGAATTGTGCAAATATAGCATTGTTATTAAATGATAGGCCAATGTATACAATTACAATAATATGTTGTAGAGATAGTGAAATTTAACCCTTGGTATTCTCAGAAGAAAGGCAATAAATAATTCAAACACGTATCAAACGCTTGCGTGTGGTAAAATAGTTCTTAAATAATTTCTTGCCTTTCGGTTGTTTCCAATTTAGCTGAATAAGCCTACAATTTTTCTCCTATTTAATATTTATTAAGCTGTATTGGCTGGATTTGAGAATGCTATAATCGTAACGTAGCAACAAAGAATTTATGAACAACATCTAAATATATTTCACTATTATTCGTTTTAATTGTTGAAAAAATGATTTAAATGCTTTATTACCTAAGAAAATTAAAATTAGTACTTTTTGAGGATTTTGACTTTGCTTCTTGTCGAAAAAAATCTTTGCAGTCTTTAAAAAAACTGTATAATAAAACAAAAGAGTACAGTCTATACTTTATATTATGAGCGAACGAGAGAAGATTAAATTTCATCGGTTTCCTAGCCATAGAATTCAACAAAATATTTGATAGTACTTTTATGTTATAGTTAGGGTGTATTTTTAAAACATGTTGTTGTTCCGATGCAGCCATTGCAAAAAAGCTATGATTCTTAAATTATATTGGTATATTACGAAAGTAGGTAAAAATGTTCTACTTTATCTTACGAATAGAAAAGAACTTATAGTAACGATTAATACCGTATACTAGCTTTCAGTACCAGTTGCATGCAGTCAGGTAGTAAATTTTGCATTTGTATTCTTTATGGACCCTATAGTTGCAGTATGCAAGGAAATAGAGAGAAACGCATTATCGCTGCGACAAATTCTAACGGGGCAAGTTGCGTGGGGGAAATGGACCGAGACTTGCGCACGCGCACCGCTATAATAGATCGTCCGTCCCAGTTGGTTTCGGCGCGTTGCTGAGTACACGTGCTTACGATCGTTGTAGCAATCGCCTTATGTACGTACTGTTAAGTGACAAATGTATAAAAGTTTCATATCTCTTATGACGTTTAGTGATCAAACTTATCATAACGTGTTATGGAAACAGTGTACGGAATAGCATTGCACTGGGCTACTTAAGGTACGTAGTTTTATAAACAAATAGTTTTCGAGGTTTATTTCATGAACCATCAAGTACCCACGGATGTTGTGGTTTTATAGTGAAACTAGCAATGATATACGCTTGTAATAAAATGCTAGATAAATGCGATTATTCTGAATGAACAGGAAAACAATGTGTATACTGTATAGTCATTGACAATGAAGACAACCTTGAAAGCCTTACGCGGGACACAAATGTCTCGAATTATAAGATCCGATATGAGAACGATTTGAATTTTAACACATGCAAAATAAGGTCTACCGAGTAAGGTCTGTTAACGTGTTTTAAAACTGACATTCATAATGAAGGCCACAGTGTCGTTAAATATTTATACAATACAATACAGTTTTTCAACACGAAATCGTATACATTGACGTGTAATAACTAAATCGTCTGACACTGTTATCTGACTGACCTCTTTGTAAAACATGTAAACAGACGCTGTTATAGCTCGTATACGCACGTTTCTAGTTTCGCTGTTATCGATTAGGACGTGTCGTATGACCATATCCGAGGTCATTACATTTTTTCATTAATTAATGAAGAATCGGGAATTTCATCGAATGAACATTTAAATTTATATTCAAATTTTAATGAATAATTCCTCGCGGCCCGATGTGGTATTGACATTTCAACGACAAATTCTTTCCATCGCCGCTCACTTGAGACCTCGTAATTGCGAAAACGTTTTCATTGAAAATATTCATTATGTACGTTATAACCAAATTTAGATACGTGACCTTTGAAAATAAATACTTATTCGTTATTTATTGCGTTTGTGAAATGTTTAATATATATTGCACTAAAAAACAAAAATAATACATTATCAAGAGTAGCTTTTCAATTCTACGTGGAAACCTTCGCTTTGTAAATACCCAAAGATATTGAAAGTGGAAAGCCTTGGTAATATCGGCGAGACACTTACATGCTCATTTACTAACAGCTGGTACATGCGATTGTAAAAATTGGTATCTATTAGCAGTTAGTAATATATTCTAAAATTTACCTAAATAGGTAAAACATTTAGCGATTTAGTTAGTACTAGCTCCGCCCGCGGTTCTACTCGCGTAGTGTATTCTTTTTCTAAAACCAAAGTAGCCTAAGTCACTTCCTATAGCATCGGTTATCTGCCAGTGAAAGTCCCGATAAAATCAATTTTTAAGTATTTAAAAAAAAAAATTGTAACTACCTATATACTTTCATTTGCTTTTAGTAAAAACCTGTTATTTAGGAATTACAAACAGACACTTCAATTTTATTAATCTGTATAGAATGTTAAATAACTACACTTTTCAAAGTGTATTGCGATCTTAACATCCCAATACAATAATTTTACAATTATGAAAAAGAAATGAAAAAATTAAATACTATCTTTGTGGCGTGACGACGTTGTGGCGCAGCGGCAGCGAACCTGCTTTAAACGCCACAGGTCGCGGGTTCGATTCCCGCTCGGAGCATATGTTTATATTAACCATGCAAGCATAATTTCCGGTCTGGGTGTATTTGTCCTTGTCATTGTGTATGTTTCCGGACCCCTGACACACGATATTACTATCCTAATGGGGGCCGTTGAGTGTGTAGCGTTTATT
Organism: Hestina assimilis; assembly: GCA_023373885.1. NCBI lineage: Eukaryota > Metazoa > Arthropoda > Insecta > Lepidoptera > Nymphalidae > Hestina > Hestina assimilis. The sequence goes on from CM041754.1 coordinate 10,704,959, forward strand.
TATTTATTTATTATCTGTTGATACTGCTAAAGGTTAATAATTATCTAAAAGCACAAGGTGGCTCATGTTGTCACTGTGTGGCGTACGTTAATATATTGTCTAAGTAAAATGAAGTCTCGCCTTTGGTGTAAAAAGCGTATCTAAGGATTGATGAATAATTTATTCACTACATACACTGAGCCTTCCTGTAACCCAAGTTTTCCCGTACGCCGGATTAACGTCTCGGAAGCTGGGCTCGTTATCCTTAGTTAATTTTGCATGCTAGTAAAGTCGTTACCTCGCAACTAACTTCTGTACTTTAAATGTCGGGTGATCATTCGTTAACGAAATCATTACAATTTTTTTTTTGAGATTTTGTATTACTGTTGGCTCTACTGGCCTTGACAGCGTCACCGGGGCGAGTACTGAGACCCAGCCGAGAAAATCCCTTTTTCTCTTTTTCAGCCTTCGCACGGCCTCAAAGTTGAATTCGTCCGTAGGCGAATCACGGCTATGGACGTCATCAGGAATAGCTCGTATGCCTATTTCTTTAGTATCCTATGACGTGATGAAGATTCTTCGTAATTTTGAAAGTGATATGACTATTAAAAAGTAGTTTTAACTCTATTTAACACTTTTATATTAATATTTGTTACATACTAGCTTCTGCTCGCGACTTCCCCCGCGAGAATAACGATTCTAATGCGAAACTTTTTTTTTAGTTTTTGAATAATGGTTCCCCAATCTTTCACCCCCTATTTCAACCCCTTCACACCTTTTTTTCGCAATATAAAGTAGCCTATGTGCTTTCCCAAAGTCTAGTATATATCTGTATTCTAATCCAAATTTCACCGAAATTGGTGCAGTGGTTTAAGCTTGAAAGCGTGAGAAACAGCAGAGATACCTTCATATTTATAATAATAGTAAAGAAGTAGGGATTTAGATAACTCTATTTTACCAGAATAAAATGAGGAAAAACGTAACAATAGCCTACAGATCTGAGAATTCCATTAATCTTGAATAGTATACACTCGTACTGTAATTGGTTACTAAGAATAAAATAAACATGTGAATCCATACTTGGCTCATTGTTGGATTACGAATTACTATTATTACTCTAGCCTATTTGTACTTTAAAAACCTTTAAAGGGTTTGTCCCGTTATTATTATGTGGTTTTGTTTTGTCTTAATAAATTGAATAGCACAATACTATTCACTCAAACAATACTTAAAATATATCTTAAGAATTCCGAGAACGGTATTATATAATTCCCGGTAGTCTTCTTTCTAGTATTATTCCTGGAATTTACCCAGGGTCTTCTAATTACACTTATTCGGATTTGACAACCGAATACTTATTACACAAAGCCATTGGCATCTGACTTCTGCAACCCTAAAGGCGAATCAGTAACTCATCGGATAAGAGCATTATCCATTTATAGTTAACGACGGTGACGGCTTCCGTGGTGTCGGATGGGGAGTCAAGGGTAAATCCCCAGACCGAAACAGATGTTTATAAGATGACATCTGTCCTGAGAGGAAAACAAACCTCCGAGCGTTCAGGCTACAGGCAGCCTCACTACCAACACGCTACAACGGTTTTTATGATTCCCAGGAGTAATTGTTGAAATCATATCGTTTTCTTTATTGTTATATTTGCTCAAGGTTTGGTTGCATGACTAGGAAATGGAAACGCGTAGATTTCACATTGTTCAGTTATAATTGTTTTCATCTTTATCGCAAAACAAACAATAGCAATTTTATTTGAGGAAAATATATTTTTACATTATGTATGGATTTGATATAAAAATATGTATAAACCGCACCGTAATATTGAGTGCCAATACTTCCTTATATACTTACATATAAGCTTAGGTATGAGAGATAAAACTTTAATTATCATGATTTTTTCTAGTTGTCTAAAACATGGTTTTTGATTGAATAAAATAAAAATAAGATATATTGTATGTGTTGATACAGATGCATTTTATGCTAAGACGTTCTTATAAATGGACGCAAATAAGCAATACCATGTCAACCCACAAAATTGAATAAACTGAGTTATATATGAAGAAGTGTTTGCAAATGGTTGAAGAACATTTTTCTTTAATATTTGTAGGGTTTTAAGCTTTAAAACTTCTAAAAAGCCATTTTTTAATCAAGCAATTTATGTCTTATATTAATCGTTTTGGGTTATATTATACACGAAATACGCACTTCGTTACTTTTTTTTTGTGAAAATAAGTAAAATATCTTACATAAATCTGAAATTGCCAAACTTGACCAATACATATAAAAAATTCATATAAAGCAAGTTGTTCAAAATTTTCTAACGCGTTTTTTCGAAATAACATTCGTGTGGGTTGACATGGTATTGCTTATTTGCTTCCAAATAATAGCGCAAGAAGCTGGACGTTAAGGGTATACGCTCTTTCAAGCGTCTTGATTTCGTGTTTCAAAATGCCGGCATGTATACTAAAACGCTTATGATGAATGTCAGTATCATATTTATAGCGCTTTGTTATTGCGCGCATATACGAGCTTATAAGCGCGTCAAAGGTCGTACTAGTTGCGTGTGTGGTAAAAGGCGTGCCAAATCTTATGCACTGGTCTGTAACCGCCCTAAAAGCTATTTATAACAAGCTTCTATCTACTAAAATAATCGAACTAAATCTGCCATAAATAAGATGAGTATATAGGTTCTTCGCTTTAAAACTTACATAATTTAGGTAAATATACTGATAAAATTTATTTCATTTCAGCAACTTTGTATAATTACATACTTTAACTATTTAAAAGTTGTTTTGTATGTAGTAACGGTTAATTGGCTAATTCTTAGTCTTTGAGAAATTCTCTTAACAATCTCTGGCCTCTTGGAAACGGTATTATTACAAAAAAATATAATATGTACATGTATAGCATCACAGGTCTTAGGCGTTTTCGATGTATGAGATACGTTTAACAGTATAGATTGCTTTAGACCTAACGATAACTCGGGAGTAAATAAAAATAAAAGTTGTTTACAAAAGTCGCTTTGTTAGGACGTCGGTATCAGAATCTCGTCAGTAAGGGTCAGTACATAGAATTGAAGTCTTGAACTGAATAGAATTATTGACTTAACTCTTAGCCTCGAGGGACATATTTATGATATTTCATACCGTAACACTTTCTGTAAAATCGAATATATTACTGTATTTAGCCGACTTTAAAATAGAAATACGGTCGAATTATCTCGATGTCTTCTCGATATCGAGAAGACAGAGATGTATTGTGTCACAAACTGAGCAGAAAAAAAGGTACAAGCCCTTTGCCTATTAATATATTATATAAGATTTTACATCCTAAAATATTTTTAACTAAGCTTGATTTCTGAACCCATCGCAAACAGATACGCAATAAGGTTTCTTTTATATTTGTTTAATTAATTTTACCAAGAAATATTTGTTTTCGTCAAAGTATTGACACGTTTTTAATTAGTGACTCTTTTATTAAAGTCGAAGATGAACTCTCTTTGTTGCGGTCGACAACAAAGCGAAAAGAGATTGGCCAAAAATTTTCGTTCGCTTTTATTTTGATAGTACAAAAACAGTTGACGCAAACTTGATTAAAAGTTACGTTACCATAGTTTTTTATACATCAATACGAAGTTTTGTATGTAAAAAAGATAAGTGAACGCGTATGCAAAAAAGATATCTACCTAAATCCCCAGTTACTTGAAATGGTTTTAGTTAATTTAATATGTACATAACTCATTTGATATATACATCTATAGAAACTGCGTTTTGTAAATAATTGTTCTATTTAGTACAATTAACTACTTATTGGTTTGTTGTTGCAATTTGCCTTAAAGTCATATACAAAAACATTGTTCTAGAGTCTAGACCTTAAGGATGGTGTCATGGGATTGATGGGTTGCTGTACATTAAGGTTGACCTTGTCAGATAGAACTTAGGGTCAGACACCATTGTGGCGTTGTGGGTAGCGAATCTGCCTTTAGCCTCGACGGTTGCGGGTTCGATTCCCGCTCGGAGCAGATGTTTGTATTAATCGTACAGGCATGTTTTCCGGTCTGGGTGTGTTTGTCCTTGTCATTGTGAATGTTTCCGGACCCCGACACAGGATATAATTATCCTAATGGGGGCCGTTGAGTGTGTAGCATTTATTTTTATTATTATTTATTAATTATTACCAAGAAGAAAGACTGAAAAATAAATCTATAAAGAAATCCGTGGACACATTGTTCATTATACGAACTGGATATGATATAGTATAGGAAATCAATTTTAGTAAGCTTTGTTGTTTCCGACATGAGTGCCGATGTGAAGTAAATTATAAATGCGCAAGCGACTTTCAGTGTGAATTTGTTTGTTTGTTACCATTTTACGCTTAAACCGCTGAATCGGTTATTATGAATTTTGATATTAAGATGACACAATGGTGACGGTTATAGGCTACTTTTGTCGCCAAAGCATAAGTTGAACGGATCGAAATAGGCAATGAAAGTTTGTATGGTAAGCCAATCATTACTAATACTATAATCTTTGTCTTAGCTGCAAATGTACTCCACAGTTGCAAATATCAATAGTGCTTTTTGGCTTTTTCAATATATGCGATACGTTTAACAGTACAGATTGTCTTAGACCTAACGATAACCCAGGAGTTAATAAAAATAAAAGTATTGGTTACAAAAGTCTCTTCGTTAGGACGTCTAGATCGGAATCCCATTAGCAAGGCTCCAATCCATAGAATTGAAGTCTTTAACTGAATAGAATTATTGACTTTACTATTAGCCTCGAGTATTGTAAAAGTTAGCCTTACTCAAGCGGACGAAGTCGTAGGCAAAAGCTAAAATAAAAAACTATAATCTTTGTCTTAGCTGAGAATCTACTCCACAGTTGCAAATATCAATGGTGTTTTTTGGCTTTTCCCCTGCGGCCTTGCCGCTGTAAGATATAGCAGTTCCTCTTCCTTGTTCTATGCTTACAATGGAGGTGCCTTACTTCCGCCGCCCGAGCAAAAACTATACTAATTGTTTTTGATTCTATTGCTACAACTTATAATTTTTTATGTAGGTATATATTACGTAAAAATTAATATAAAAAATATATTCACTTTATGATATCATTGAATTTTATGCCTAGTAACCGCTAAAATCAAACTTGACCTCTGGTTGTATTTAACAGATTTAAATTAAAGTAATATTTGATTTTAAATGAATGCTGAAGATCAAAAGAAAAACGTTCACTATTTATTGCTATAATAAACGGAGACATAATTACATAAATAAAGGTTTAATTTTAATATTTCCAAAACTATATAAAATATGCTTTATTTTTTACTAATATTTATCGAAACGAAAAGTTAAGATACATTTTCGTAATTAGAAATTCAAAACTTATTTTATTTGAAATCACCGACTAACTAGGGCGAAGTGCTGTACTGCGTTTATTAGTACGTTCTCAAAAGACAAAAAAAAATCTTAGATATGGTTTATAGATATGATGAACATATTTTGTACCAATATGTATGAGCTGAAGACGTAAGCCTGTATAATTAATCCCGTATTAATTCCTGCCGGTTTTATTACAGCTTCTCCGTGCATGTTGTATCAAAGACGCGACGAGCCCGAAAATTTATGAGGCTTTTTTATCTAAAAGGAATTTTGCAACCATAGCGGGCTTTCATTTCGCTGAAAAGCGCAATTTTCCCCATTCTATGGCCGCCTAGTGAAATCGTTATCGTTTGTGCGCTGCGGCGGCGCCCATTTCCTAATAGCGGCATCGCGTGCATTTAGCTTTTTATTACGTACCTAGTTCTAACCTAGTACTGATTAACCATCGCCTTCAAACATCCGTGTTTATTTAGAATTACAAGGATTCTTAATGCAACAGCTTTCGAGGTTATTAGATGGGATAAGAAAAATTGGTACACATTACAAAATTTTGTAATTGTTAATTTAAAATAAAATTGTCCGATCAGGGGACCCCCGTCAGGAACGAAGTTCCTTACGTTGTTTCTTCAACTCCGAATCTAATTCGTAATGAATCTGTATATTTCAATAGATTATATGATAAAACGAGAGGGACAGAGAGAGAGAGAGAGATGGTTGGGCACCCGGCTGCGCCACTCACTTGCTCGTGTGCTCTTTTACTTGTAGTGGGCTCGATACACACACGCAGCATACGGCATATCGTTACGTGAAGATTTCTACTAAATCGCACTACCCTTAAGCTGCGTTCAGGAACTTCGTTACAATAATAGTAATGACTCTTATACATATAATATGTGATTAAAAATAAAGCTTATCAGCGTGAGAAAAAGATAAGTGCCAAGCGCAGTGGCTTTAGTTCCTCGTTTATTAATATGGGGACACGCGACGGTACTATACAATTATATTTTCCGTGATGGGAAATTATCTAGCCATAAAAATAAGATTAATTGACTTGATGAAATATACCACCTTTCTGAACAATTGATTTTCGAGTCTTACATAAACCAATGGATTTATGTAATATCTTTACTCTTTACAATCGTATTATATTGTACCTACTACTTGCATTGTAAATATTATATAAACAAACCAAATTCAAGTTTAAACAAAATTTTATGTCTTAGAAAGAAAAATACCTCTAACCTGAAAAGAGCCAAACTTTCTTTGTTTTTCAGCGAAATTATTTAACATCTATAATTATAATTATTCTACATTTTTGTTATTGATTTGATTAAGTAACGCTTTTTCGAATGAAACTGTTTTTTTTTCTTCAACGTTTATAATTAAAAACAAACAAATTATGTTTTAATTTTATTTAGAAAAAAACACTATTTTCCATATGTCATACAACGAATATAAATAAAAAGGCAATTTATTTAAAATGCAGTAAAATGTCGTGAGAAAAATATCCAATATCGATAAAATATCGAGTGATCATCTATCAACTCATGTTGTGCTACGTTAGATACGAATATAGAAACGCTGAATCAGCCCGTATCCTTTATTAATCCTCGTCCATTCCTTGTCTGACTTTTTGTATGTGCAATACAGTACCACCGTAGTCCTATTCAAAATGTTACTCACCTCTCTTTTTGACTGTTTTTATTCTTAAAACTGGGTTTGATATTAAGTTCCATATTATTGTCTAATACTTTCAGTAACACTCAACATAGCTTAACCTTAATTTGCAACTATTTATTAAGTGTAAAAAAGGTCGTTTAAGTCCTTTATATCTTTTAACCTTTATTATCTACTATACATACGGATATAAATATATACTAAAATTCGGTTTAATCGTATAGGCTTACGGTCAGTGAATTTCTGAAGATAAAAGCTCTAAATTATATACTTTCTTCCTTATTATCTAAGCATGAAAGTATTCCTACTGTTCTATAAAAAGCATTTATCGAAATTAAATAATAGGCGATTAAAATTTCTATTAATACTTTAGCTTTGACACTGCATTAATAAACTATCTATATCTACTTGGATGTACATAATATCTGTCAATAAATAAATGTTTATAAAGCAATATGAAATTGAATTGAAATTAAAGAATTTTTCGAAATTCAATCCCTAAAATTTGTCAACCAAATTGGGGATTAATTTTTGTATGAAAACCTTTTAGTTTTGATATGAGACTGGAAACTCTGGCATCTCTTTTGTTATCAAGAAAGAATTTTTCGAAAGGAGCTGTACCAATATTGGACCCACATAAGCAATACAATATGAACCCACAAAATTGAAAAAACTGAGTTATATATGCAGAAGTGTTGGTAAATGGCTGAAGAACATTTTTCCTTAATATTTGTAGGGTTTTAAGCTTTAAAACCTCTAAAAAGCCATTTTTTCAATCATGCAATTTATGTATTTTTAAACATTTTGGGTTCTATTATATACGCAATATGCATTTTGTATACTTATTTTTGTGAAAATAATTAAAATAACTTACATAAATCTGAAATTGCCAAAAACTTGACCAATACATAAAAAAATGAATATAAAGCAAGTTGTTAAAAATTTTCAAACGCGTTTTTCTCGAAATGACATTCGTGTGGGTTGACATGGTATTGCTTATTTGCGTTCATTTGTTCTCTCATATTTGCGTTGTTTTTTGGAAGAAAATTAGATATCGCAATCAGGAATTATGTCGATTGAAACAAAAGGCAAGAATTTAAGGACATAAAATAAACTATTTTTAAAGCTTAGTAGTAGCCTTATATTTTAGTTTTTATGTTTTTTGTTAATGTTAATTTTTAACAATATTAAGTATATTATATATAGTTGACAGATGACATACATAAGAGTAAGACTATATATGTAGATAAAAATGTATATACTTCATATTTTATTTTCATTTTTGTTCACATTTATGCATATACACATACTAAAAAATGCGAAACTGCGACAAGAAAATGTTCATTTCAAATTCAAATACTCAACTCAAACGAAGTATCTTCAAAAAGAATTTTTATTTCACAGTAGGAAAGTTTTCCTCATTTTCAGATATATTTACAATTTCAATAGCAGAGGTTTGCCATTTGAAAACGCCCAACGCCCGCTCAGTCAGTGACTTGTGTATAATAAAGTAAATTACACCGAGAACAACGGCCAGCGAGGCAACAATGATATTTCGGCAGAGGAAAAAACAAGAGGGTCGTTTGGGGATCCGGTGGGGATTCTCATCGCGTCCCGTTTTGTATCCGCCGAGAGGATAAGTAGAAAGTACACGGGAAACGCTCAGGATACTGTTGCTATTATGCGCCATTTACATAGCCCAGCTATTGTGAAGGAACATTCTCTGTTGTGCGACATCCAATTAAGATTTTCTTTCGAAGAACGAAGTATTTACAAACTAATATTGGCACAATATTGTTGCTACAATTTTTTTATCCGGCTTGTAAATTTCCTTTTTAACCCACTTCAGAAAGTTGAAGCTTGTCTATTCGCGTTAATTTTTTTTTTATTCTGTAAAGTGATCTTCTTAATTTGTGAATATATTTTGACGATATTTTTACTAGATAGCTTTTGTGATAATGATGACTTTTATCATGATCTGATAAAGGAGTCTGAAGATATTGGACGGAACTCGACAAAATATTAAACTATGTATTGTATCCAACTTATTTCCGAGGCGGTTGTAGTTATTGTGGTTTTTTTTGAAACAGGCCAAATTTCCGGTACCGTAACTGAACCATTATTTCAACCAGGTACAAATTGTTCATATTTATTATTTATTTTTTTATATGAATATTTAACCAAGTTTTTGGTTTCGGAAAATATGTTACGACATATATTAAAGTCCAATAGTTTAAACGTGAATAATAAATAATTAAAGCAAATAATATGGCCTAAATTACGAGTTCTCCATAACCATATTTACTTGTTAATTGTTGTGCACGAACATTGGTGAAAGTTAGCCAAGACTTCGGAAATGATTCATATTTTACAAACAATATTCACATGTAAATTAGGATAATGTATAACTGCAGTTTAAGTTTCTCTCTGATTGTAAAATATTACTGTGTCGTGTTAAATTACTAGAAACACTTTTTTGCGTTTTAATAAATCATATTTTACGAAGATTAATGTAGCATCATGCACTTTAATTATCTTCAGTTTTACTATTATTCATGTTTTTGAAGTAGATAGATTCAAAAACAAGAAAAATGTCATGCAATTGTTGTCACTTAAATGTGTACAATTATGTATATATTCGTTACTTCAGCCATAACCTAACTTCAATATTTCATTGGAAACTCTGAGGTTGTATTTTGATAGGATAGTTCAGTGAATGATGTTTTGAGGAAAGGAAAGTGAACCCCCACCTTCCCTGGTGCGGGCGTGCGGTCGCGTACCTGCTTGTGCGCCGCGATGCGCACCTCCGCTTCACCTCGCCGCGGAAACGGCCACTCGCGCAGGTAGCTCGCACTTCGCCGAACTAGCACTCAGTGCGCGCGTTCTCTCGCCGCCAGTGGTAGTGTCCGAGGTGCGCGGACGCACGCGCGCTTAAACGCGAGCATGGTGTCCACTCCTATCTTGTGAAGTGTCATCGTAGTGACGTAGTGATACATACAACAGACGATATGTCCTGTGAAAGGAGAACAAAGGCCGCCCGTTTCCTCGACCTGCGGTGAGTTCGCCGCATCACGCTTCCTGTCATGACCGACCAATCCTTTGTTGAATCCTCGCTAAGAATGACATGTGTCCGTCTCTTTTCAACACGGCTTACCTGCCAGGCGAACAGATGCTTAAAGTGCGTGTCTCGTGTCTCGGCGTATTTCTTATAAGAATGGCATCATTGCAGTGTTTATCTTTTATCTACGGAAATACTTAAGGAAATAGTTATCGATGGTTTCCTTCAAAAGATTTCGCACGAAGTTTTATAATAGATTTCCAGTTGGTTACGTTAACGTTTGAAGTACAAAACCATTATGTTCAACCTTGACAGACTAAGTTACGAAACCAGCGACCCGAGCACATATAATCTTAACAAAATTAGTGACCGTGATTTTCTCCCGAGCCTTTTCAAGGTTGAAAAAAATTAATCATTTTGCTGTTTAAGCATTTAGTATATAAAGAAATCTTAATTTTTAGCGACGTTAACTTTCATATAGAATACTGAAGTTTTTCATTTAAAATTAAATTAGGCTGGAACAGTGGTGAAGATGGAATTGTGATTCGTATATGCAGAAAAACTAGTAAAAGACCAGTGGAATGCAGGCGGTAGGGCAATAATGGCACAAGCACAGATGTGGGGCGCTCCCCGCCTCGCCTCCCGGCCTTGAAAGGCTCTTGACCAGGCCAGCGCCGTCGATGTTGTATTTATTGCAACCTCCACGATCCGTACTGCCGAGGTTATTGACGCCTCGAGACACAACAATTCATTTTCATGGGAACACGTAACAACTACGCTCATCGACAACAGCTAATGCTTGCCTTCTCCTTGAAGCGATCGTTCTCACGTCGGTCTTATTTTAATGAATAAGTACAATACACATTACGTCACTTGTAAGCTAGCTTCCGCCTTCGATTTTCTTTAGTTAACTATGTGAGTCACGAAACGTACAAATTGCATTTAAAGATTTTTTTGAAAAATAAAAGTGCAATGTCCTGATAACCAGGCATATAAAATTATTTTCATGTTGTAGACACACACACACAGACACTATACTTTTAAAGAGTCGCTTGCAATATCTATAAATACACTCGTCAGACAACCAGTGGCGTAGGATCGATGCCCAGCCAGCCCTAGGTGAAGGCCGATTGTTTTAGTTCCTCGCCCTTTAAACACAGCATCTCATTGACTACTTACAATTTTACACCTTTGTATTCACTATTACTATTTACTAACTCGTTGGAATTTATCTCCTTTCGGCTTTATAAAAGATTAGTCGAAACGTTTTTATATTTACGTATTGATTATTTCGGCCGACCTAGTATCTGATAAGTTCTGAATGTACCATATGGCGACAGTTCGACACTTCAAAGCGAATGAGGTCGGCATATGTTGCCGCTTTCACTCCCTACATCACAATCGCTTTTAAATACATTATACATAGGTGCATATCCGAGTAATAAGCTTATCCGTCTGTGTTCTTGTTATCACGCAAGCAAAACTAACTAGAATACAACAGTTACGATTTATACTGAGCAATATTTATTATTTTCTTCGTCATTAAACAATAGCATAACGCATCGTTTGTATAATAAACTTCGAACCTATATTTTATAAATATAACATATCAACTCATTACGTTGTCTGTATAATGAGTTAAATAAATTTAAATGGGACAGCGCCGTCCTGATGAACTTACTCATAACAAAACATTGACTAACATAATTAGAATAGTTTAAAGAGTTACGTGCGTATATACACGCGCCGGCATTATGTCGGGGGTAGTTTTTGCCGACAGCAGCTGGTAACCCCAGGAGTGACTCACGTCCTCTATCAGTGCCCCACTGTGGGCCGGGGTGAGTGTCAATGACCCCACTCGCAGCCCCACGGCACATATATGCCACACATTTATCCTTTGCCCTTTGTTGCTCTCCATTATTTATAGGTTTTTATGCATACAACACAACCCTGAACATTTCTCATCTGCACGCACCCAGATTATCCGTAATATTAATTTTGTACAGTTTACTAATGTCCCTTTATTCTCATTCATTTGCATTATTATTATCAAACGTAGAGGAAATCGAAACACTAATAATAAAGTTAAATTTATTGATCGTTAAAAATTCAATAGGTAAATATTTATATATCGTAAAATTAACATTTAATAATAAACATAAACATAATTGATCTAACGAAGGAACGCCATTATGACGTTGTAATAATATAGAAGCATTATGGTCGACACCCGCAAACGTCTTAACGCCCCGCTACTATCATACCGGTTTCCAGTTCAGACTGCACCGGCGAACGATCCTTCCACAGAAAAACAAATGAAACAATCGGCTGCTTGTTTTTCTTTTCTTTGTGCAGTGTGCCTGACGATCTTTCGCTTTGTTGCTATTTACTTTGAAGCCAGGGTATTCAACAAAGGCCGCGTTACCTTTATCGAGTTAGAATAACGAAGTGAAACTATATTGAAACAATGCGGATTCTACTCGTTTTCACCGTTGCAACAACATAATTATTACATATATTAAAATAAAACTACCGTTATTCTTTAAATAGTTCTTCGCATTATGTATAAAACATCAAGTTTACATAGTTTTAACTTTGAAGGCGAATGAGCTTAGCAATAAAGTTGGAAAGATGATTAAAATTTTGTTGTACTCTGTTTACTTATAGAAACTACTTTTGCTATATGTAGTTTAGCGTAAAAATATATTTTCAAAATGTTACTTTAATAAAATACTTAGTTTAGTTCATAAACACGGCAAAGATGGCTGAAAAGTTTGTCTTGATTGTATAAAGTTGTTCGACAGCCATACACATTATTCATATGGATTGATACAGCTTATATCAAATTTAAATGTTACAGAACTATTATATATTAATATTTAATCTTTCAAATTCTTGAGCATGTAGGTACAAGTACTAAGTGCGATCAAGTTAAATTACTTTCTTGTGTTATAGCGGTTCTTTGAATGTCTTAAGCAAATGCGGTGCTTTTGAATTTATATTTATTATTTATTAACAATATTTTAGAGGGCTGTTTTCTGGTGATATGTTGAGAAAACTACTATAGGTAAAGGTTACCCCAATGAGCACGTATTCCAAAAGCAATATACATATACCTACGTACACTAAACTAAAAATTCATAAGTAAGATTTTCTATTAGTTCTTGCACGCTTAATCTCCATCATGGGCAGAACCAAACAAGCTGAAATTTCATGCATACATTTTGAAATATATGGGAACAGAATACAAACTACATATAATACGATTTTTATTTTATAAAATCCAATAAGGTCTAACCAAAAAATACGCACACTGTACCTTACATTTTATTTTTTAAAGTGAACCTCTGACTAAAAGGAATGATTTAATAATGAAATACGAAATTTTTTACATCTATTTTTACAGGGTTTTTAACATAAAATCTCTTAGCATTTAACTTAAAAATTTCATAATTTTAAAATGAATATTTGATATGTAAATTTCTCTCCAGAACCTCTTTGTTTGAATTCTGTCTACCTCGCATATTTACAAGAACACATTTGATTCGCTCTTCCTATTCCCCTTATATTTTAATATATAATATATTTTTAAAAAAATCGATATCACCCATAATTATTTTTTCGTTTTCTTTTAAGAGTATTATTAGCATTGCTTTTAATAATATTATATGCCATTAATAATATTTCCTAGTGCCCTCCAAATAAGCTCGTAGCTTGCCCTAGAAATGGGTACGACAATAGCCCAAGGGGTCAGGATCGGGTCCACAACTCTCGTGTAACAAAGCGGAGTCGGCCCTTCTACCATTAAGCTATTGAGAATAATATATATTTTACAAAAACCATTCACTATCTATTGAAGGTTCCTGACACGTGGGAAGTTACTCCCGAAAGGACCAAAAAATGACTGTTGAAGCGGAAGAGTTAAACTTGTAGAAAAGTAAAAAACTGCAATTTTGCTTTTCATATAAAAATCAATGTAATAAATGAATACGTATCTATTTTATTGTGAACGAGACTTTAAGGAAGTGTTTCATTACTTAACACTATTGAGGAAGATGCGGTGTTCTTTAAATATTGTCACTTCCTGTTCTCAGCAAATACTAGTTCTTCATCATGAATATTGACTGTAAATGGTAGACTGAACTAGAACGTGTTAATAATCAATTTACCTTTTCGATTAATTATAACCAATTTTATCAATTACAATTAGATACAATAATAAAGTCCATTGAGACAAATTTAATTCAACAATTGAAAGTTCTAAGCTCTTTTAGCATTTTCCTTATCAATTTAATTATTTTAATCTATTTAAAGAATAAAAATAATGAAGGTATATAATATTAATATAATTAAATAATTAATTTTAACTTACAACTTTTCCCCTCTGCCCCTCAGTCAATTGTAACTTTTAACGCTTATAACTCGTCAAATTTACATTGTTATTATTATTATGGAGACACATTATGAGGCAGATTTCAGAACCTATACTTTTGAGTCACCAGTAACAATTATAAGTTATGCAGTAATACAAAAAGCGGTAGGTCGCGACCACGCCACGCATATGTACAATTGTACATACATAAGAATGTTTCACTACATAGTCGTAGACCATCCGAGCGAAGCTACGGGCAGCGTTAGTAAAGTATATTAAGGTTCTAAAAGATTACCTGTCTCCACTAAGGCCGGCTTCGAAAGGATCTGATACTGTCGTCGCATATTACGAGCCATCGGTTGAGATACAGGGGTATGAATAATTCAAAACGGCTGTACCCTTCGTTGGCTCGTCCTGCTCGGGAGGAAAGAATTTAAGAAAATACTCATTGGATCACTTATTTCTGGCCCTTACTATGATTATATATATACTGTACATATCTATGGACGTTCTTAGTGAAAACATAATTTACTATAAATAGGTAAAATTTGTTGGGATAATCTCTGAGATAACTGAACCGGTTACAAAGGTTATTTAACTAAGAGAAAGCTACACTCTCGCTTTTAGTTTAAACGCTATGGACTTTAAAAAAATATATACGGACGACACCGCATGCGGCAGTGCATGTGGTGTCAAATAATATATCTGGCTGTATATTGTTTTTAATCTTGGCATGAAAAAAAAACAAAAACTTTTGCTAACATATTGATATGTATTAAATATAAAATAACTACAAAAATGTTTAAATTTCTTAAATGCTACGACAATATATTATATATTACTTTCAATTAGGGCTTTATGAAAATATATAAATCCTGTAAGTATGTATTATTGCAACCAGCGAAGAAAACAATGTATTTTTCAATTATAAATGTCGAAGATTTCAGATGAAATCGCTTTCTTAAAGTAATTTAACGTATCCATAAATAAATCCGATGACGTTGAAACAACGAAGACTGAACACATCTCTGCGGGTGGTTTCATGGTGGTGGATATATCTTTCGTTTCTCCCTACAGTTTTTAAATTACAGATGTTACAGATTTCTTTCTTGAAAGTGAATTATTCTTTGATTAAATTGCTTATACCTCATTTATATACATTAAGGGATATTACCGAGGAAAATATCAGGATTTCATTTGCGGAAGCGAAATTTTCCTGAGCCAAAAAGACATTAAGGTAGAAAACGTTCCATGTTCAACATTAAAGGGAGGAGTACACTTTGTTCTCCCGGCGGCGTCTTCTGCCACTTAAATTGCTCGCTTTAATCTTTGAAACAGTTTCATTGTAAATTTTGATCTTAGCTTTAATACATCATTTGTTCAAGTATAATGTTATTTAATTTTAATTTAATATTCAATGCGCAAATAGACGCCTATTATATATAAACAGAACATACAAGCATTGTACAAGGTAAAATCTTTTCGCATCGAATCACGTTACGTTGCAACGCGATTCGCGATGTATATGTAATTCATGCTACGCGTTAAAAGCCTACACAATTCCCTGATGCGAAGGTTATGCTTAAATAGTTTTGCCTTCAACAAGTTGTTAATCCATTGTATGCCAATTCTGAACAAACACTCAATGACATATCTCGCCTAGACGTCATGAAAGTCAGTTCAGTTCCTCGTTTAAAGTTTTATATAAAGATATAAAAGTTGACGATTAACCTTATCAAATAATTTGTAAACACAGCAAGATTAAACTGGTATCTAGGTTTTACCCTCATGTTGAGTTTATGTAGGGCTGATGCAGGCGTGGCGGCGAAAGCAGCGCTCCCTTGACACGCTACGGCGCGCGCGCATTGCAGTCAAGGCCCTCGGCTACCGGCGCGGGCGCATTAGCCGATCGCACCGCACTAATGAACAAACAGTATCACCATACATAAACATCTATTACTCATGACGAAACAACTTCGATTGGACACGCTCAATATACGCCGTCTTTGACACGCCACTCGCCACCGTGCTTTATATTTATATTAATTACTGCAATTTTGTTATTTGTTTACCTTGTTTGCTTCGTTCTCTGTGACACGTGTACGGAGCTGGTTTTAATAGGAAGTCTATACTAATGAGCAGTTCGTCAGAACTTGTGTTGAAACATTCTATTAAAAAGCATAAATACTTTTATCAATTGTCAAACTTTAAACACTTAACTAGTAGTAAGTTAGCTAAGTATATATTCAATAAGATCAGTTTGACATGAGGATTATTTGTTAACGCTGAATGTTTATGTGGCAAAAAATGATCGATAATTTTCAGCAGCTCGAGGAGATTTGATCTCACGACTAATATATAAACTCTCAAGACTTTAATATTCATTATTATAAGGAGTAGGAATACCTCGCAATAAATATTCTTATATTATGACTACTTAGTTAAATTTAAATTTGTAATGTACAGCCTTTAATAGTTGAATTAAAATAAACCGCAATTGACGCATCCTTGACATGAGCGGCGACAGAAACATGCGCACGCGTCACTGCCGCGTAATGCAACCGCCAGTATTATATGCAATGCTTCTTATCATCCGACTAAATATAGTACTTATCTAATGAAATACATATTATTTTTATATATATTTCATAAATATCTTTATTAATCTAAGTAGTTACAATTAAAATCATTTATTTACAAAAACAGAGCTTTTTTATGCTATGATGGTTGGTAAAGATTCATACGGTCCGCCTTATGGTAAGCAGTCACCGCAACCTGTGAACGCTTGCGATACTTAAAGTATCACATGCCAACCCACGGGATAGGAGGGAAGGAATGAGATGGGAAAAATCCCTTTCGATCAGAGGAGGTGGGAGATTGGGGCTCTGGCCCTCTTTTCTTGTAAGGATGTAGTACGTCCCGGTTGAGCCAGCCCATTTGTGCTCTACTCTACTCTTTTGCAGGTATAGCATACTAGGTAATTCTGTCCGAAGATGATACTGTTTAGACGAACTAAATGAACTTATCTATCTTATATTTGAGAATACTACGTACTGTAGTGTCGCAACAGTAGCATTCTTAACTTACAAATTATTTTGGAAACATTGTGGATAGTATTAATGATATTTTTTGTAAGGAAGAACACCCTTGATTAAATTATGATTCAATCTCATCAATATCTGCATGGCCCGAACCCGCGACCAGTCGCGTTTAAAACAGGTTCGCTGCCACAGCATCACAGCGGTCGTAAAAATTTAAATCAAATTGAATGTATACAATTAACATGGTACACAAAGCTGATTGGTATTCACGTTGTAATTAAAATTATATGACTAACATGGATGGCGGCTATGAATGTATGTACATTACTTATATAAAGGTGTAAATATTACGATAATTGAATATTAAATTATTGAAATTAATGTATTATATTATATCAGTGAAATTGTTTTTGATAATGATAAAATTGAAAGTTAAAACGTAAATAAACTATGTAATATAAATAAATAAATAAACGCTACACGCTCAACAGCCCCCATTAGGATAGTTATATCCTGTGTCGGGGATCCGGAAACATACACAATGACAAGGACAAACACACCCAGACCGGAAAACATGCCCCTATGGTCAATACAAACATAAAAATCGGTATTTTAATAAAAGTTAAATACGATGCTTACATCTTTCGTATTTGATATAGCAAAGTTGTCGCCCGAAGTGATAATCTTTCTAAAATGATACCAACGAAATGCGTAATAGGAAAATTTCTTGCGAAAATCAACTCGACAAACAGTAGTTCAGGGCCAGGGAAACTGTTAAGTAGATTTTTCCTTGACACAAGGCCTGTTGCAACGCGGCAACTGACACAAGGTTGCTGCGACACGCCCTAGCGATTATTTAATTGTTATTTAAACTAAAGACGGTGAATCGATATTGAGGATTTAAATAATCCGATGTTGAAATCAATAACAGTAAAATAGAATTTAAAAAATAAATCAAAAATATATATAACTGACAATCACAGTTCAAAGATAAGACAATAGAAATAATAATATAATTATATATTTTATATGTAAATTAGCAATAATCTATTTATACCACTCGTGACTTTACTTTAATAAAATAAAACATTCCCAGTAACCAGTAAAAAAAAACATTTAAAATTTAAATTGAATGAAACATTTCTACAAAAGTTTAAATAAATAAATATTTGTAGCGCGATAAGTAAATCGTAGTCGCAAAGCTTATCTCCTCGCAGGAGATTACTAACTTCATAGTTTGAATTTGAATTGCGATAAAGGGTTTAGTGACTTGGTAATCTTAACATTAAACTTTCATATCCACGGAATATAGTTATTCTCATATTTATACACTACAAACTCAATAGCTCATAATAAATGAAATTGTTTATTCACTTTTTAATCATAACTTTAGTATAAAAATAAAAGTATGGTATGTCCTTTACAGCATTAAAACCTTTTAAGTCGTATAAGACACGTTGATCTCAATACATATATTTATATCCGAAAGTTGGGGTCGAATTTTTTCATTACACTTGTCCCTTATAAGGTGTGGGCCAAAGTTCTCGAAGAGGTATCTTTCGTAAGCCATTCCTTGTAACGACACGACACTTTCTCCGAGCGTTTCGAATTATATGAAATATACATACAATACATACCGTAATTTAACTCTTGACACTCATCACGAGTTTACAAACATCCGAGCATACGCGTGGCGAAGATAATTTTATATGCATATGGTATGCATACAAAAACTTAAATGGACAATTATTCAATAGGTAACATAACCTAAGTAGAAAATGTAATACCAATATCTATTACATTTAATATTAAACAAACAATAACGTAAAATCACGTAAGATAAAAAGTTCATCTCCATTACTCAAATTTTAATGAATTCTACGTCAATTAATATTCATGTAATCACTTCATAACAAAATGAGAGCAACATACTAATTACCCTGTACAAAGTATGAAATAGAATTTGTTATATCAGAAAGGTCTAAATAACTACTCATAAATCTACGTGCTCCATTTCAATTAATAATTAATCCGTCCCCTGCGGGCTGTCCGGTATTCAATTCAGTTTCAGGACGTTTCAATTTCGTTTGTGAGTTGTGTTTTTTATTTGTTTTACAAATTAAACGATGCCAATCAACTTGTATTCCAATAACGCTCTCTGCATAGCTAATATTTTGCATCAATTTGCCTTATGTATTGTTTTAAAATTTTATCACGGAAAATTACTATAGAACCGATTTACTGAGAACTTTAATATGATCTATATAACCTTTCTGAGAACGCGCGTTGAATGGTGAGTCAGGTAGACGGCTATTCGTATTATTCTTAAATTAATTTTTTTGTTTAAAATATCAATGACACGACACTGCTGTTAACCTAACTATATTATGTAAATTATTCATGAAATTGATTTACGATTCGTCATAAGATTTGTAAATTGTCAAAAGCTATCCATTTAAATGTGTCAGCTGTAAACGATTTATTAGGCAGTAGCATGCCAGAGTCGTAAAGCACTCAATAAAGCTAAGCTTTCAATACGTGGGTTTAGGTCACACTAAATTCAACCTAACCACCATTGCCTAACCGATCTGTCATTACTGATGAGGGTAGTCTGTAAACTAGCTAGTTAGCCCGTTCTCGGCGTAACTCCGAGCGCTTAATGCGATACAGTAATGATCTACTAAAATTGTAATGACATTAATTTGCTCGCCACTTTGTCACATGTGCTTAATTAGGCGCTGAATGATCTAAGCGGCAAATTATGTTTTCGAAAGTATGCCCAAATACGTTGACATTTGTCGTGCTTTTTTGTTAACTATTATTTCTTACGTACATTTCTGAATCTATAATTGAAGTTTATACAATATTGATAAAATTGTTTTATTGTAATGGGAAAAAATTTATAGAACACTAATACTCTGTAATTAATCTGAAATTAATTTGTACAAGGAAAGCTTGATAAGTTTGATATGAATAATAAAATTCTGTTTTCATTCCAAGAAATACAAAATCAGAAAGTTTCAATATGAATGACTCTTTAGGCTAAGCTATGGTTTTATAGCAATATCTTGAATCTAATATACGTCATTTGTCTAGTTCATTGTTCGGGCTCGTTGGCACACGCTAATGTAGTCGGCCTAGCAACACTCAATTCCATTCACCTCTCACCGAGCGTGAACGGTTATGCTGAACACAGCCGCACCCGATCTTGTATTTATTTCCAACCTTTTTAAAACAACTATTTTCATTTTGATTCTTATCTGTCGCCGCGACTGATGTGTCTGACGGTCGAGTAGGATTCCCACGATACGCAACGTCACATGAGTCAGCGGTTGATGAATGCCGGTGATCTTTAATGTCGATTCAGAAAAATTATTTGCTTCTTATGAATAACTAATCTAAACCTTTGAATTTGCTAAACGTTCTTCCTTGAAACGCGGACGTCAACCGCCACGTGTCACGTGCTGGGTTATTTACCAGACATGTGAGTTCGCCGCTCCGTGGATAATCTACTAGCTATTATTACCAATATTTGATTAGTAAGTTAGTAATTCAAAGAATAAACTCTTATGTAAGAAGTCATTTGTTTTTTATTTTATGTCTATGTAACTTTACACAGTTGGGCAGGTTGCTAGTCCAAGTGTAACGTTTTGCTCGATGTAGAAGTCGGTTCGTTCGGAGGTGACTCGACGGGAGGGGACACATTCACTGCCTTTCACTTCCTGCTTTTGTCATGCTGCCGCACTAGGCGATGGAAAAGCAGGCTGCCTTGTGCCGCTTCTTCCCATCAGACACAATGACTATCCTGATTATTCAATTGACCAAAGTCTAACACAGGACTAAAGTGATGTTAACGTAATTTTGGAGACTGTTTCCTTCTTATCCAGTAGACATGCCATGATAAATTTCAAACTTACTATACCGTTTGCCTCCTTCTAACATAAAATAAAAAACAATTACATGACGTCATGTTCTACGAAAAAAAAAAGATATTAAATACAATTCTGATAGATGCGGTCATGTAGGTAACATTTGCGTGCGCTGTTAGAACGAGGCTCCAGGGCCATGATAACCTTGGCTTTTGAACGGCGACTTTCACGGTTAGACGGTCGTTGCATTACATAATGCGCTGGCATCTGCGGTGATGACATCGCAACCACTCTCTAAGCACTCCATAACCAGTTTCATGATCAAAGAAATTAAGTAACTAACATAACGCACAACATGTACGTCCGATTGCGCAATTAGTGAATCGTGACCTAAATAATGCCATTATGGTTTATTAGCCGCATTGTGTTCGCTAACTTGAACTTCTGTCTTTTATATATCTGGTAATAGTATTAATATAGTCATGTTCTCTGTTTCCAGGTACAAGAGCGGGGTGCGCTCAGTGAGGGGCGGGGGCGGGGGCGGCGGCGTCGGCGGCGCAGACGAGGCGCGGCGCGGCGGCCTCAAGGCGCTGCCGAAACGCGCCCGCACTCGCTGCAGGGGCATGAACATGGGGCAAAAGTTGTCCGGCGGTGTCAAGTCGGTGTCGCGCGAGTGCACGGCGCCCTTCAAGGCTGTGGTGGCTCGCGAGCTGGCCCCCGAGCCGCCGCGACCCGCGCGTCTGGACGCGCTCCTAGACGCGCCGCCCGCGCATCTCGACACACAACTAAAGCATGCTTGGAATCCAGATGACCGGTCAGTTAATAGCAACGTATAACAACATCTTACCTTTCTAAATTCTATCATAAAAAATTGTTTTTCCGATAACTCGTAGTTTTCAAATTATATTTATACATACCATAGAAACGACCGCTGTGGCGTGCTGGTAGCGAACCTGCTTTAAGCCGCGATGGTCGCGGGTTCGATTCCCGAAACAGATGTTTGCTAAATCTATTTCGGTCTGGACGTTTGTCGTTGTGGATCTCCCAATCATACCTCTCGGTCCCGGTTGTTATCATAACATCTGATAGTAATCGTTAAGTCTTGATAATTTGCTCTTATCCAATGAATTACTGGTTCGCCCTTTGGGTTGAGGAGGTCAGATGGAAAACGCTCTGTGTAAAAACTAGTGACCAGTCAAATCAGAATAAAAGTACAAGCAGACCCTGGCTAAATAGCTGGAGTAATGTTAGAAAGAAGACATACCATTGAAAACTATGAACAAAAGAGAATGTAATAAAATCGTTATAAATGTAAGCGACGATTATTATTGAGGCAAAATTCAGTGCTCGTTCGAATTACCGTATTTTATTATGGACCCCAAGGATTTGGTCGAATTATATTAGTCGAATATTGACAAAAACTTGTTGTAAAAGCAATCCTATGGCTTGTTAACCTTCACAGAGATGTCCTTGTTATTTGCCATTTTCGGAGCAAATCTACTCATAGACTTTACATTTTATTGAATGTAACAAGGTCATATGTAATCAATAAACTTTCAAGTCAAGAAGACTCGCTTTTATTAACTTTATAATAGAATGTGACGTCACTTAATATGATTTCAAGAGTTCTCTTAAAATTAGGTTTTGTGAGACAAAGCATTATTATTGATAGTATTATATTACTTATAATATAAAAAAACCCTTTTTCACCCCATTAAAATACCCCTTCCCCTTCGAAATTCAACCCAAATTTTGAGAAATCTTTCATAGTGCGCACTTATTTGAGACCGTTGTGGAGTTGTGGGTAGCGATCTTGCCTTTAATCTCGACGTGTTTGTTAAAACTTCTGTTTCTGTCTAGGCGTTTGCCCGTGTGGGTCTTCCCACCGTGCCTCGGAGAGCACGTTAAGCTGTCGGTCCCGGTTGTTATCACATAACGTCTGATAATAATCTTTAACTTTTGATAAGTTTATTGCTTTTATCCAATGAGTTACTGGTTCGCCCTTAGGGTTGAGGAGGTCAGATGGCATTCGCTCTGCGTAAAAACTAGTAACCTCTCATATCCGGACACAAGAGTAATAAGCAGACCCTGTGTAAAATCTCGTATACTACCGGAAATAATTCTAGGAAGAAGGTCGCGCTTATATTTAAAAATGACTTTTTGAAAAAACTCAGCTTTCTAGATCCAAGGGTCTAGGCTGGGAGTTTATAAGTTAGTCAGGTCTTCTCCTTTTATGTATGTCGATTAATATTTTTTTTAACATTAAATTTCAGGTCGTTAAATATATTCGTAAAAGAGGAGGACGCGTTAACATTCCACCGGCACCCGGTGGCTCAGAGTACGGACTGCATCCGCGGCCGAGTCGGCTACTCGCGCGGGCTGCATTGCTGGGAGGTGGTGTGGCCGGCGCGGCAGCGCGGCACGCACGCGGTGGTGGGCGTGGCCACAGCGCACGCGCCACTGCACTCCGTCGGCTACCAGAGCCTCGTCGGCGCCACAGACCAGAGCTGGGGGTGGGATCTTGGGAGAAATAAGGTGTGCATCTTCCATACACATTTATATGTGCTGTCATGTAAACTTGTCTGTCACTAGGTAATGTCATAAATAATGAATATTGGATTTGCATGGATAAATAACTGAATACATATTTAGTCTGAATACCCTTCATCTGAAGGTTTTTAAAAATGTAATGAATGAAGAATAGTAAATGACATTTTATTACAATGAAATAGCATACATAAGCAATAGTAATTACGACCTAATTGAAATTACGAGTGTGGTACCGTAGCCTATGAACGCTTGCATAACTAGTATAGTAGTAGACAAATGTGTCGCCGATCGTTTGTTAATAAGGATTTATTATCCCCAGAAGCATTATTAACCTTACACTCTACATAAACACAACACTAAATAAGTGTATTATTATTCGGCTTCTTCTGCAAAGCGGAAGTACTTCCCTTTCCGGGCTGCTCTAACCCGCCGTGCTCCACCTCGTAGATGTAAGCATCCAATGAAACTTATGATATATAACTAACGTAGGTGTACCACAACGCGAAGGGCACGGGCGGCAGCGGCAGCACGTACCCGGCGCTGCTGCGGCCGGACGAGCAGTTCCTCGTGCCGGACCGGCTGCTCGTCGTGCTCGACATGGACGAGGGCACGCTCGCCTTCTGCGCGGACGGGCGCTACCTCGGCGTGGCGGCGCGCGGCCTGCGCGGGAAGACGCTCTACCCCATCGTGTCCGCCGTGTGGGGCCACGCCGAGATCACCATGAAGTATATAGGCGGGCTCGATCGTGAGTACTCACATAGCACATGATATATTAGTTATTATCATTACTCAGGCAAATATCCGATTCAGGGAGTATCGCCATGGGCCGGCTCGGCCGGGGAAGTACTACCCTCCCATAGAAAATCGGCGTAGAGTAACGTTATCAGTACTGTTGGTTTGGTTTCGGCCAGAAGCCTAATCTCTCACCCTTTCTGTTACTTTCCCTTTATCCCTTCTCATCCCTTCACTTCTATCCCTTGGGTTGATAATGCGCATGTGATATTTAAAGTACCGCGCGTGTTCATAAGTTGCGGTGACTGCTCACCAACAGGCGGACCATATTATGCTTGTTTGCCAATCATTATGATATTTTAAAAACTTTAATCTATTTGAAGTGCCTAGGCCTATTACACATAGAATGGAAGCTCAGCTCTCGAATTGAACAATATTATTTTAAGTTCCACGCTCTATCCTCACGACGGCCGACTAAAGCTATCGACATGGTCGACATTAGGGCTTGCGAGCGATTCCATGAATTCTAGTCGAACCTAATCCGGGATCGCTCAAGTACATCGCTCTATTGAGCCGGTCTGGTGAGGCCCAATAGTTTACTCAAGAGCGAGCGAGCTTGCGAGCAGTTCAATAGTTGGGATGCTCCGACTGTGGCATACGCAAGGTTTCCACCCTGCATGTCCACGGCCTTAGATGACCCTGTCAACGTAGAGAGTTCTCGTCGTTTACACAGACAAATAGGCTGCGAGCCAAGAATAAGCCAATCGCCTCTGTCCCTTGCATCCCTGCCAGGATATCATTTCCTGTTTTCAGGCTATTAATGTCGAGGACGAAGGATACACATGTCAGCTTCCTACCGGCAAAAACAAACAACAAGCCAGTCTTCTCTGCTATTCAGAATCACCAGAACTGAAACATGTGGCAAAACTACTTTCCCTAATTTGTAGCCCCCATGCCTGTAACCCTTCTCTGATAGCTATTACCCAATACTCTTATATCGGCGATAACCTGGTCAAGACTCGAGGAGGTGAACGACCTAGCCAACCTAATCCCATTTACCTAAAAAAAATGTCGACGTAATTCTTTAAGCATTTCAAATTTAATTACAGACACAAAGGCATCTTTCACGACTTGAAGGATTGTATATATTTCAGACTTGGTGGTCGACTTTCCATTCATTCTATCGAGTTTTAATTCTTTGTGTATATATGTACAATCTTCATTTTGTGACATTAATACTTTTACAGTACAATTTGACGGTATCATTGCCAGTAATTAAATTATTCAACAGAAAAGAGTCATCAAACATCTATTGTAGGTGTCACTCACGCATTGACAACCACGAGATATTAATACCTGACACTGCGGTGGTATCTACCTAGCCGGCCTCGCGCATTAAAGGTTTTCCACCAGTCCCTCTGTCCCAAACCTCCACTAAACGCACGTTCTTCAGTATCTTGGAGTGGTAATAAGCATTGTTGTCCAACAGCCGAGCCCCTGCCGCTGATGGAGCTGTGCCGGCGCGTGATCCGGCAGCGCGTGGGGCGCGCGCGCCTCCGCGCCGCCGCGTCGCGCCTCGCGCTGCCGCCCGCGCTGTCCGCCTACCTGCTGTACCGCGCCCCCTAGCCCAGCCGCCCGCTCGCCCCCGCAGGCCCCCGCACAGGCCCCCGCACAGGCGCACCGGGCCGGACCTCGATACTAGAGCGCGTCCCGTTCGACTCGAACTCTAATTTTTTAAGCATACATTATAATGCGCGAAACATACAAGCTTATATGAAATGGTACGATAGTCATTTCCGATAAATTACCATTGGCTTCCAATATTCGAATGAACTTGAGTTCTTCCTTTTCGGCTTTTATTGATTTGTTAAGGGTTCAGTTGATGTAGCGCTTTACAAAGCTTATCATACAAAACTGCGTATGATATAAATTGTAATATGGACATTTGCATAATCCCGACGCTGAGTACACGGACGCCGGCAGCGAGGTGTTTTAGATTCCTAGAATAAATGTTTTAAAAAAAATTCACAAAATCAACAATATTTCGCCATTCTATGCCCCATGATGAACAATAAATTCGATGTCTTGAATATTTTCCACGGAAACGTCATACTCAATGCTGAACGTATTGGTTCATTAATCTTTTCTGCTATGAATGTTTTCGCCGGCGTCCGCGACTGAGTTAAGACAAACCGTTATCTCCCCCCATGAATATCAAGTTTTATTTTTACACTATCTGTGATATTTATAATTTTAAAGCCATTAACGGCATTATCGAATTGAAATGCTTAAACAATGTATGTTTTTTAAATAAAATATCGCGTACGATCGCGTTGAACTTTTAGAGGTCGAAGGTGTGTTCGCTTTGTGAATGGGTTTATTATTTAAACGATGATGTGACGCGTAAGTGGTGGGCGAATATGGTACTATTCCGTTACCGATATTATCGATTTATGGACGTTTTATATACGATAATATTTATAAGTTAGACGTGGCAGTAAATCATTACCAAAATTTGTGTTAACATTGATCAGATCGAATGCAAGCCGCACGTTTTTAAAGCCATATTGATCTCTTTTATAGAATATGATATCTGCGTTGAGTAGACTTAATCGGTGCAGAGGATCGTTAACTCGTTAAGAAATATGTTAGAGTGAACAACAGCAGTTTACAAATAACCCACGAGCGTCGGCAACGGATAACTAATGTGTGACAAGCGCCGCTCGTGTCCTAGGCCAGTGTATCGTTGGCTAACTTACATACTATTTTATATAGCTCATTAAGTGACTGGTTTTAATTTTTAGTTTAGGATTTTAATTCCTATTGTAAAAACGTGTGATTGTGTGATGTATATATCTATGGATACACGCATTTTTACGTTAAATGATTGCCGTTTGAGAGATTATAACGACGGATATTTTTTTCAAGTGAATGCGCTTGAAAATTTCGGAGAATTTTAGACGCCCTTACAAATAATTCTCTCCTCTTCGTCTTCGTTTGTGACATTAGATTATTAGGTAATAACGCAATAAATTATGAGAATAGTATTTTCGAAGCACTGTTTTCTAATGAATATGTCAGCCATTTTAACGCAAATTAGTTATATTAAATCCATGTAAAAAGTAAATACTTCCATTTCAATAAGATTTTTTTTTCATGTAGACTTATGGCATGTAGACATCCATGCGGAGATCACTAACACATGCTGTCGATATTCACATTTAACATCTAGCTATATAATAAAACATTTTATTACATGTATTTAGGATTGGATTGAATCGTGAGATGGTATAATTTTATTTTGTTGTTTCGTGTGAATATTGACACGTGTGGAGTATCTATGATAAACTGCCAAATGCGATGTGAATGAAACGTGTGAACGAATCGAAGAATGACGAATGATATTGAATGATGAATGAATGTGTAGCGTGAATGAACTACATGTGCCGAGTGAGAAATATTTTCGTTGTGTAAGAGATATAATCATGGTAACATAAAATACACCAAGCTCGATATACCGTTGACGCAATCCTTTAGGATTAGCCCCGCGAAATACATTATTTCTATGTATTGTTTTATGCCCAAATTAGTGTTAATTTATTCCAATATATTAACAAACAGGGGCTCATCCGAAAGGATCAGTGTAATTAGAAAGAAAATATCGATTTTTATTTTATATTCCCTCAAATTTAGTACTGTATATAAATATAATTTTTGCAGCGTTTTAATGACTTTATTGATTGTAAGTGAAATGCATTTTAGTTTTATAAGTAGTAGGCAATATTTTTAAATGGTAATTTCTAACAGACAGCTGCAATTGACAGTGGAATCTCTTAGATACATTGATTTAAAAAAAATAGGAAAACGATTGGAATAAATATACTGGTTAAGAAAATAATAAATAATATGAAATAATAATATGTTTTATTGTTACATCTTTACACTACATTAATAGGTATAAAAGAGTTGGTAGAATATAAATAATTAACATCATAATCATTTCCAGAAACAATAAATGTTATACAATTTTTTCTTATGATATTTTTATAACAAAAATTGTTTCTCAAAATGGCAAAATTATTAAGCAGTCTTAAGAAAATACTAATTAGAATGTTAAATACTAATGATAATTCTAATCTTTTTTATGAGAAAATACAGTATACTGCTGATAGTATCAGATCGAATGTAAATTTCTAGTCAGTCTATTGTTCCTTGAAATTCACTGTATGAATTCAGCCCATTTTTCTTCTTAAAAGAACTTGTAACATGAAAATATTTACAAAATTTAACATTTATTTTAAACAACATTAATTTAGTTTATCATGTTTAAACGCTAAGGCGGCATTAAGGTTTATTCCTGCCAATTAGATACAAGAGTTCCACCTGATTTGATGTGGGACTCCAAAGGCTGCCCTTGCCTTAACTACCACCAAGATACAACTGGTACGCTCGCTGATGAGCAATCACTTCACAACATTTTATCATCAATGTACGGTGCTTCAAAGCTTCTTATGTGTTGGCCACAGAAATTAAAAATGGTTCGATTGGACACTAGTTGAATGCAAGTAATACCAAGTAACGGACGGACAATATTATAAATAAATGAATAAAGCTAAAAGTAAGTACATTAACATATAAAACTAATTTATCAGATCTTATAAAAATATTAGGTTACACTATTAAGTATTGGCCAGCAATATTAATATTTATTATAAGAATTTAATCACAAAGTGTATGATGCTCGACCACTGTATCATCACTTATAATGATTGTATTATCCTCTCCAAAGTCTTGTGGTACATCTATTTGGGCTGTCAGTTCTTGTAGTCCTTCTACGAGCTCGTTTAGAGAAGCCTAGTAAATAAAAAATTTAATAAAATTTAATATTCAGAAATAGTCAACATTACATTTAAGATATAGACATAGAATAATGTTTTTCAGTTTCAATGTCTGTAGTCGCATCCTTACGAAAGATATTTTTTGTAGTTGTAAGTACAGGTCTTCAGTATAAAGCAGGTCATTTTTATAGAGTACGTCAGTGCAGCGCCATACTAATTTAATAAATTTAATTAAAAATAAATGACACCATTATTCAAGCAACAAATCCACAACTTATTTTTGTTTGACCGCCATATCTATATGCTCACAGGCGTTGAGACGTTCACAAATACAAACGTTTTGAATTTTGGAAGGACACGCCATGTTATCGTAGTTTGTCTATACTTTGACTATTTTTTTAGTATTGTAGTTTCCAACTAACCTTGGTTTCACTAAAATTCTCCAAGTAAACATCCATAGCTGGATCTTCTCCTTCAAAAGGATCCATTAACACCCTCAAGTGGTCTGGCAGCAGTGATACATCCAGTTCTCCGTTAGATTCTTCTCTGAGTATTCTATTAGGATAAAAATAAAATATTGATATAATAGCTAAGGACGATAAAATTAACAGAATTTCGTGGCATTATTAGATGCAATATTTTTCCGTTGGACTATCTAGAAATTGGACATTAAAAAAACGACCCAACAGCAAGACGTTGGGTAGAATATGGATCATGGCGGAAAATGATTAATTAGCTCTTGTATTTACAGAAGTTTCATCCTATATCTCTGCAGTCCTTGATCAGATTAAACAAATTTCCGGTTTGAATATCAAATGCATAAAATACAATATTAATAATGTTAAGATTAAGAGATATAAATTGTTTAAAATAGTGTGATTGTTATCTGAATGCACTAACTTTAGTATCCTCCGTCGCGTGAACTCCGGGCCGGAGATGACGGTGAGCGTGGCGAGCGCGGTCGCGTCGGCGCTGCGCGCGCGCCGCTCCAGCTTCGCCCACGGCACCTGCAGCGTGAGGCAGTGCTTGGAGCGACGGCTCACTATGCACCGACTGCCCACGAGCTGAGATTC
Source organism: Hestina assimilis (assembly GCA_023373885.1). NCBI lineage: Eukaryota > Metazoa > Arthropoda > Insecta > Lepidoptera > Nymphalidae > Hestina > Hestina assimilis. The sequence continues at coordinate 10,735,540 of CM041754.1, forward strand.
GGAGGCTAGGAATCGATATTGCACTGAAAGAAAGGAAATTATGATTGAACTTTTCTGAATGAGAAAAAAGAATTAATGATAAGTCAGTCTAGCTCCTTCGCGCGGGTCTTATAGTCATATAATTATACAGTTATGTTTTGTTTCAATTCGCCGGTCAGTTGTTTGGACGTTATTAATTTACCTCCATCCGCTGGATTCCTTTAACTGGGGCTGCATAAAAGAAAAAGTGTATTCAATACAAATACAAAATCTATTTCAACTGCGCCACAAATGAGGAAGCAGCGGAAGAAATAAAATGACGAATATTCGCACGAAGTTATTTTTTTTTTTGAGGCGATGCGGAGCTTGTATTCGTGCACAAAGTTTTCCTTTCCGGATGTGCTCTCTGAAGGAAGCAGACATTCAGTTGGAATGCTGTATGCGCTTATACTGTAGTGAAGAGCTATCTACGCCCCGACAACGTAATATCTATTATTTTTATAATCCAGTGGTTAGGGGTCAACTTAGTGTCAGAGTTGTTCAGGTCGACCGTATAGGCCTCTAACTTTTACGTGCCTTCCATAGCACAGAGACAGTCAGATCAGTTAAAATATTACTATGCGATCAGCCATCTAGTGACTGACCGCGCCTAAAATTGCTTAACCCAGCGATCGTTTACGAAACAGTGAGCGCACCCTATGAGCGTCTCAATATCGTAATGTCAATGCAAGGGTAACATACGGTTGAAGTGCACGCGCGCGCACACGAAGGCGGGCGCGGGCGCGCGGTTGTAGAGCGGCAGCACGAGCGGCGCGCGCGCCTGCGCCCGCACCAGCGCCGTGTGCCCGTACGTCACCAGCCCCAGCCAGCGCGCCGCCGAGCCCGCGCTACCGTGCAGAGATATCTGAAAACATTATAAATTAAATTCATTCATTAAATTCAATTCATCAAATTCGAATGAAAATCAAAAATAATAAAAAAATTTCTTTATTGTTTGTCCTGTTTTTTTTTACTATAGAAGAGAAAATGTCGGTTCTGTGACAACATACAAAGAAAATTTTATTTATTTTTTGTTTTATGTATCTTATTATTTAAAAAAAAAAACTGTGGCAGTCAAAACATTGAAGACTGTTTTCTCGTTGTATGTTTGAGGCGAGATAACAAGAACACAAATCGGCGACATTGCGCCTCGAATTATTGACTCACTGATAATAAGAACTTCAAATCAACTAAAAGGCCAAGAGATATTTCCTTCTTCCTAGCATTATTCCCGGTACTATATGCGTATTTTATCCAGGGTTTGCTTAAAACCCTAGTACGGATTTGACAGGTTACTAGTTTTGACAAGGAGCAATTGCCATCAGTAAGGCAAAGAGATATAGTGTTATAAAACAAACAGTCTTGAAACTGGTAACTCACCTTCCTCGAATAGTCACTGTTTTTGTCGAAAACTAAATGCAGAGACGCCGCATGCGGCATGCAAGAATTGGGCGCGAAGATAATTGGTAGCGGTCTACACTCACAAGGACCAAATGTTAGTATGAATGTCCCTCTTGTTTCAACACCGGGGGAGTCTATTGTGAATCCTTCCCCAATAATTTGACAACGTATTTGGATCTTTTTGTTAGCGCAATTCTTCAAACTGAGCTCCTTCCTGCCGGGGCGCACCCACGACATGTTATTGTAGTTCGTCTTGATTGGGAAAGATTTTATTCTATCCGAGCCACCTATTATTTCGATTGTTGTTATATTACCGGTCGCAGTGTCTTCCAATACTAAAGTCCTGGAAATAAGGTCATTTTCAAAATAATAAATTACTTGTAATAGCAACAGTACGGTGACATACCCCCATACCACATAACCCATTTTTAACAATTCTTTAGCAAACTCCCGCCCCCCTCGGTGACCACCCGCTGTATATGGCAAAAACCCAAATCTATTGAAAATTAAATATTTTTTTGCAAATAAAATAGTAACTCACCCATCATTAACAACGTCCAGTGGTCCAGTATAAACTAAGACCAATTCTTTCACATTCCCTGGGGGTACCTCCAGCTTGGTTGTAGACACTTTGAATGGAAAATGTTTATCTTTGCATGTATTACTCCTAAACTTAATTGCCCATATTCCGGTTAAAGAGCCAGTGTTACACAAGTTTATCGTCTTGGGTTCTGTGAAAAAAACTAAATTTCTAATATACTTAGACAGTATTTAAGGGTCATGTACCCAAAGTTGTCAATGGAACGGAACATCCGTCCATCTGTTAGCAGTCTCTATCTTACGCATGTAATATTCTAACATGAGTTGAAATTTTCACAGATTGTGTATCTTAGTTACTGTTACAAAGTTACTAAAAATCAAATTTGAAAATGAAGAGACCCATTATTCCATATTCATACAAAAAGACTTGACATTTTTCATGTTGTTTTTCTTTATCTCATTAATTATAATAGTTAGAATTTTCATAGATTGTGTATTTCTATGGCTGCTATAATAAATTATAAAAACAAAATTAATTTCAGAATTATAGAGGTCCCATACAAGAAACAATACTTTTATTCTACAGTGATAAGTGTTTTCATAAATCATTTATTAATATAGGGTGCAAATAATTATTTCTTTAATGAAAGCCTCACCATTAGTTAGATGCAATTTGTTAGTAGAGGACTGCAAAACAAGACTGGCGGTACCGACGGAGCCTATCAAATTTACCTTCTTCAATATTGTGTTAATGCCAATTAAATTCACATTCAGTGTGCCTTTGAATGTTACCAAATTTTCTGCTGAAAAATAAAAATAAGATATATATTTTACTAATTAACTAAATACAGTATTTTACAAACTTCCGTACAAAGATCTACGATAAAGATTGCCTTAGGTGATTCAAATCGGCTGTTTTAAAATAGTCTCCATATTTGATATAAAATGCACACTATGAAAGAAATTATCATGGTAATTAATAGTATAAAATTTGACTTTTTTGACTACAATTTTTTATAAAAATCATATTTCATAATGATATATTGTGCATAATGATGTTAGCTTGTGACTAACTTCTTTCTGTTGTGTGCATATTGAATTGACAAAGGAGCAGTTCATAGTATGTATGTAGTGAGTCTATGTATTTCGGGTATTTTAATTGATAAAATATATAGTTCTTAAAAATACTACACTTACTAATTTCTAACTCTGACAACTTTGGTGCTATAAAAGTGATTGTAATTTTAATAGCATTCCCACTACTCAGTCTGCACAGCTGCTTATTGATACCCTTCATTTTAATCCTCAATTGACCGTCTTCAGACGAACCCTGTCTCTCCATCAGGGCTTTGCTTACATCCTTCTTATTAATCTCTTGAATAGATTTCACCACAAACATACTATCTCCTTCCGCTATTGACAGTTCTAACTGAAGGTCTTGTGGGCAATCGCTGATAAGAACAAAATATTTAGTCAAAGTTGTTTTTTCCTGGATTGGTGGGAATGTAACTTTATTGACTCCGTCACATGAAATAGCTTGTATCGTTGGCATTTTGATGCTAACTTCTAAATTGCCTTTTTCTTCCACGTCACCGTTTATTGAGGCATCTTTAAGGTACATTGTGAATGGTAGGTATGTTTCCAGTTCAGTGTTTGATGTTATATGTAATGTAAATTTTTCAGATTTCCCCGGAGATAGAAGGAGTGGTAGACGTGGCAATTCGATAGTTAGATCTCTTCCTTCGTTTGGTAATTTATCAAATTCAAATTTGGCAGTCAGCCAGCTGTCGGTTAGTGTTGTTACTGTGATAGTAACAGCCATGCTCACACCTGAAAATATATATTTATTGAATTATTGACGACGTTGTGGCGCAGCGGTAGTGAACCTGCCTTAAGCGCCATATGTCGCGGGTTCCAATTCCTGCTCGGAACAGATGTTTGTAATGACCATACAGGCATATTCCGGTCTGGGTGTGTCTGTCCTTGTCGTTGTATATGTTTCGGGAAAATACTACCTTAATGGGGCCGTTGAGTGTGGCGTTTATTAGCTACTAGCATCTGACCACGGCTTCGCCCACGTAAATAAAGAAATTTGATGAAGCACCTTCAATCCAATTTAGGAATTTCCCCATACAAACTTTCATCTCTTATTTCAACCCCTTCAAGTTTTTATTTCGCGACAAAAAATAGGTAGCGGTTTGAGCGTGAAGCAGTCACAAACAAACTTATTCATATTCGCATTTATAATATTAGCTAAGATAATTGTTTATTTAATTTTTGATTAATTATAAATTAATTGTGATATATTTATGAGAGAGAAAAATTAAGATAACTTTTAGATTAAAATTATATTCGTGTTCAATAAAGATAACCTACCTGTCTTCAAAAATAATAATTAATGACAGAAAATGCCTTATAATATTGTATATTGAGAATTTTATATATAATTATTTTCAAAAAATGATGTAACTTACCAACAAATCCCCGTACAGGTGTAGTTATGATTTCCGCCCATCTTTCTGAAAACAAAAGTCTTTTGTTTTAAAAAATCATACTTTACAGAATCAAATATTTAATAGATAGTAATTATTAATAAACATGTACTTAGCATAATATTGTAGACCCCATGTAATGTTTGTAACATTTCAATTATTAACATGAAGAGTTAGTAGCATCAGAAATGAAATGTTAATTATTAGTTTATTTTTTTGAAAGCGAGGCCCACAAACCTTTTGCTAAGCTCTCCTGTTTCAAACGCTTATGCTGTAATACCTCCTGCCAATCTACTGACTTATCTAATTCTCTATATTCAAGATTTGGGGAGGGAATATGTGATGTGTTAACCTCGCCTGAAAATAACTACTTATTATCACTAACACCCAGCGTGTATTTCTATAAAAAATAATAAGGCATTTCACTAATAGCACTTTACATTATTTCGCAATTAGTGGTACGCGTTCTTAAATCTCTTGAGGAAGATACTTTAATCAATGAAAACAAATGCCGAAACACATTTTTAATTGATGAGTGTATAATATGTTTCGGTAAGATACATCGTAACACATTTCGATATGTGTGTTAGCAAAACATACTATAGTTTCAATCCATTTGTATTAATAATAAAGATGCACCAGATATTATGACCAGTATTACACTACCTGACCAAAAAGCAACCAAATTTTACAGTCAGAGCGACGCAAAGAAAAGCGTGGGCATTTAATTAAATTTCACCATCTTATTTAAATATATGTAAAAAAACTGATTTGATTTTTCATTTACCATTGGCCCATTGTAATAAGAAGTATGCGAGTCTCAGGTGTTTTTTGAAGTGATACATAGAAAAAACTAATTGGGAACCACTGGTCTATGGCATAGAAAGAAGCCAAAATTATACACATAAATTAAGGCTTAATATGGAAAGTAAAAATAACCAAGTACCTTATTATATGATTTTTATATAAGCAACACTAAATGATAATATCAAAAATATACCTTTAGTGGAGTGTAGAGGACTGTCACCGGACTTAAAACTTGTGACTTCTTGAACTGTACTGAGGGTAGAATGACTTTTACTCGATGGTGAATTTGAACGGACTAGCCTTTGCATTTTCGAATCTTCCACATCTGTTTCCTGTGTGTCTGTCGACTGCCTAGTAATAACGATTGCTGGTACATCTTTCATTTCATCATTTATCTTCAACTTATCAAGTGATATCACTGTGTTGATTGTTCCCGATGAACTTGCCGTTTCCATTTTTTTTGTATCTTTGAGATTAGTAACAAAAACATCTTGATTGGCCTTTTTATTTTCCAATATATTCATATGAAGCTCTGTGAGCGGTTGTTTTTTGTTCATTTGCTTTGCTTGGTTGTTCAACTTCAATATATCTGTGACACTCACATTTGATTGTTTTCCTAAAAATACACAAAAAAAAGTGACACATTATTGCAACCTATAGAGTATAAAGGTTTTCATAATTATACTTTCTATAACCATAAATGGTATGGTATGTGGTTCATGGTAAAGAAAAATTGCCATCGGACTGTAACTCTGAGTGAACCCTTGGACAAGAGTACTAAGAATTTTTGGTTATAAAACTGGGATCGGCAACTGCAAGCACTAGCCGTGAATGGTATAAGGAGCCACAAGGATTTTTTCTTCTTGAAGTTAGTATTTTTTTTCTAACATTTTATTATTTCATATCGTTTTAGTGGCCATGAATTCCACTGAAAAGTCTTAGAAAAGCAACACACAAAAAAAATACAACAGAAATGAGAGCCTCCTTTTATTGGAGTTGGTTAAAAATATGAAATGCTGTAAAGTAGAAAGGCCTTACCAAGATATTCCGCAATTTTGGAAATACTCAAAGATTGTTCCATGGAATGTTCAGTGTCATCATACACTAAGCGCGATGAAGACTGCAAGTTCCTTAGCAATATATCTGTAGGCTTTGTTGATGTAAAAGCTTTTTGATGCAAATTTTGGTTTATTGGCTTTGTATCCTGTATATTATTTTTTTTAGGAATAGAACTCATTTTATCTGTGGTATGTTTAATAGCGGATAGGTCCATAACTGATGGCTTAGGAATTAAATTAGTTACATCTAGTTTTGTAGGAAATAGATTGGAAACTGGATTTTCTTGAGGTTTTTCAACGCGAGGCTGTCTAACAGGGACACTATCAAGAGTTGCATCCATTTTGAATGTACTGCTAGGGTTATTTTGTGCAATCTCTGATGGAATATTCATACTTGAGGATACTGTAACCAAATAAATCACATTAGTATTATCAATTACAGCAAAGTTTTAAATTGTCAACTAAAAGTACATATAATAAAATCTTCTTTACCACTTGGAATGCTTGGTCTGCTAGGGCTGTCGACATTTCCAAGGATTTTCCCAAATTCAGGACATCTTCTTTGAAAATAGGCTCCAACAGATGTATTTGAATTGCTCAATCTAAAAGTGATAAAAAATAGTGTACATTATTTTTACTTTCAGTATGGTTTCATATGCTATATGTAAACTAGCAGACTTTGGCACAAAACATTTCCAAGAAAAAGTGAAACTAATTGTGATTAATTGTGGCAGTGTTTGTAGAGTTAGGGGTCAAGCAAAACCAGGAATATTAATACATCTTGCTAATCCACTATTTATAGAAATAGTCAGTAATACAGGAGACCAAAGTCAGAAATTCTCTTCAAAATTATTCAAAAAAAAATTTGGTCTGTTTGATAAGAGTTTAACCTTATAGGTAGTTTAATAATAATAAAATATAATACTATACTTACAATAGGCTTTCATGAAAATTAGTTTGTGTGCTGGGATGAACAGGAAGTGGTGCCTCTCTTATTACCAAGGATGCCTCATCAGCTGTTAAATCTCTCTGAAGTTTAAAAATAGACACATAAAAACAAAACTTATATATATATACATCAACAGTGCAGACATTGTGACTATTTAAAAACATAATAACAACTTGTAATTTTAAATCACAATGAAAAGAATCCACTGACTAGGTTCTTTATTATTTTCGAAATAAACTGTGTTTCATTTAAAACCAAATATACTTTTTCTACAGTTAGATGATATTAAATGATTAGTTATTTTGAGCAGTCATAATAAACCAATTATACACTACAAAGTGTATCATGCATGACTTTATTAAAAATGTATGTAGTGTGTTTATTCAAGGCAAAAAGGAGCCCCTTCACCTTTGCTCCTACTTTCCAAGGTATATATCCATTCCAATTTGTGACAACATAGAGCTCTTAGGTATCGACGTCTCCTCAAAATTGAATTTCGGAAAATGCATCGAGTCAAAGGCAAAAACAGCTGCCAAGAAGCTTGGTATCCTGAACAAGGTGAAGTGGTATTTCACACCAAACCAACGCTGCAGGCTTTACGAGGCTCAACGTCGGAGGCTCAAGGCATGGAATACTGCAGCCATTTATGGGACGGATCTCCCAAATACCAACTTGATGTATTGGACTCGATAGATTACCGCGCCCAGAGAATAATCAGTGATCAGTCACAAACGGAATCAAAACATCATACATTACAGCACCGTCGCAATGTCGCCATCCTAACGGTATTTTATTTGCTCTCCAAGAGGAATGATTGTAGTCAAGCGCAAGCCTATTATTACAAAAAAAAAATATGTTCAGAAAATATACATACCTTTGAGTGAATTGAAAAATTAGCAGCTATGGAATGTCTCATAATATCATTAATTTCAGAAGTCTGTTTGTCCATATGACTTGTAATACTGTCCAATACCATAGAATGTCTGCCATACTCTTCAAATGCCCTTGCAGAACCATGAGCATTAGTCTCCACTTCATCCGCCTCTGTGGATCTACCGGTCATTTCTCCAGGATTAAATGCAGTCTGAAAGAAAAATCGTAAATATTACCAACATAAAGTTGCAACTTCTTTACGAACTATGAAATATACATATATATACAAATACTTTATATGAAAAAAAAACTTTATTTATTTAATGATATACTCACAGACATATTACCAATTTTCGAATCTCCAAAACCTGAAATTTATTTTAGATATAATAAAATGTTTTAATAAAATTTATATATAATAAATGTAGTAAATTTAACATTTCTAGTTCTAAGGAAAAAATCGCACTGTCTTCCAGGATTACTTAAAACTTATTGTATGAATTTTATTCCATTGCATTAATATAAAAAATACCTTCTACGCGTTCCAAATCTATGATTCCTGATGATGATTCGTAATTAGTTCCTGTTCTATTCGAAGTCATCTGAATCGAACTTACGTTGCTGTAACGAGGCAAACATACAAAGTTCTTAGTTTTCACGTTTTTTAGTAATATTATAAGCAAAACAATAACGAAAAGTAAATACCTTTTTATCTCCTCCATTTTATTTTGAATTTGCATCGGCATTTGAAAGGATTTACCTTCTGCTAAATGCATCAATCTTTGGATTTTATTTGGAGTTAAGGCATTATCCATTTTATTTCCATATAATATAAAAAGTAACTTAATAATAACTTTTTGGGATCCGAAACAATAGTGAAGATTTAAATTTAAATTAATTGAATGATTGACTTTTATTTCGCTTCGTTTTCGTTAAAATTCAAAATTTCAAACTTTATGAATTATGACGTTTAACTCAAAAAGTTGCCCGTTGCAAAGAGCATACTTTACACTGACGTAAACTAATTTCAAGTTTCATCCAATAATTAAATATTCGTCTAAATCAATGAGATACAAATTACAGGCATATAATATTTATTTGGTCTACATATAATAAAGGCTATATTACATAACCATAATTTATTTCTACTTAGTATATTGCATATTACCAATAAGTAAATCTAAAACTAGAAGCGACCGAACCCTACTTTTAAATAAAATAAAAAATTACGAAAAGGTTTTGAAACTCTTAAAGTCGAGAGTAAGCTCGCTTAGTAGTAGGAAGGTAAACAAGCCACGGTCAGTTTGTAGATGGGGCAGAGCATAGCGGTATTTCAACTGAGGATCGGCACTTTCCCAATCTCGTTCGGTCGTCTCCTTCGAGACCATGAAGGTCACAACGGCCTCCTACTTTTTGGGATGAAAAGTATCCGTTATTTTAATTCAAGTAACAAGCTATGTTTTATCAAATTCATCCAAATCTGTCAAGTAGTTTTTGCATGAAAGAGTAACGAACATCCATCCGTACATACAACCTCATAAACTGCGACATTTATAATATATTAGGACTTTATTAAACCTTAATTATTATCTAATAAAATGCAAATAAACAGCTTACAATTTATTAAAGAACTTTGATGTATTGCACTAATTTAATTATATTATGAAGTACAAAATGTAATATATATTTGATTTTAATTAAAAAAAAATAATCTCTCAAGAAATATTAGGACTAAATACAAGATAAATTAAGAGAAAACTATACTTTATCATAAATCTACATGACTAATATATATGATTTTCTTGTACTAGGTAATCCAAATTCAAACTTTGTAAATCACCAGATCCATTGTTGCTCTTTTTTTTAAAGTTTGTTTTGAAAAAGTTGTATGAAGAATGGCAAAATTAAAAAAAAAGTGAGGTATTAATACTTATTTTATTACATGATCAAGCTCATAAATGACAATATCTGCAAATAATATATTTTTAATTTTAATATAGCCTAGCTTGTGTTTGGACCTGTTAAAGGTAATGCACTGATTTCTTTGTTAAGTCTTATCTGTTCATTGATAGCACGCCAAGCATCCTCTTTTTCTTTTTTAGTAATAGGTCTCTTTTTTTGTTTTGCTGCAACCATCTTTTTATATGTTTCAATACATTCCAGATCTACTTGATCTAGTTGTTTCTTTAAGTTAAGCCGTATCATTTCCTGTTTACATAAGCCTATCAGGTTCTTGAGGTTTCGACAGTTTTCCTTTCTAACTGCAGTTAATTCCGTCTGACATTTTTTTATTTCAGCTAATATTTCATCATCTGCTGGATTTGTCAGAGGAGGTAGGTCTTCCAGGTCTAGGATACCTTGTTCAACTAACTCTTTCCTAAGGCATTTTTCTAATGTTAATGAATTCTTGTATGTGCTTTTAGTGTTTATGGTTTGCTTAACTTTAATATCAGGGACTTCATAAGGCATGACATTTTCTTCCATTAAAGCTGACACAAGTCTTTGTGTTAAGGGCCCAGTAATCATATTCTCAGAGGATTTTTCTAACTTTTTCCTTAAGTTTGAAGCATCTGGTGACATTCCAGATTTTTGTTTGTTTGGATTGGCAGCATTCTGGTCTTCCGTCAAATGTTCATCAGCCCATACTTCAGAATAATGTCTTCCAAGTGGTGGAATAGGTGGAAGAGTTGTATTGCTGCTTTGTACAAGAAGAGACTCAATAAACTTTATATCATCAAGTGTGACTGGAGCACAATAAGGATCTACAGAATTCCAAAATTTGTATGGAATATTGTTCTTTGGTAAAGCTAACTGAGACAATTCTAGTTTGACGGAATTGTCCGAGTTGACATTATTATCATTTACATAGCTGTTGTGGGATGCTCCAGAAGATGTGTTGCTGAAGTTTTTTAGTTTAGGCACCTTTGGCTGGTTTGATAATTTAGCATAATCTTTGGTTTTAACTAATTTGTCTTCGGGAAACTTACGTTTTATAGAATATTGAAGTTGTTTACCAGCAGCTTTACCTTTCTTTTCCCTTTTCGATTCATTAGTATCAATACTTTCAATTTCCCCTTGAAAATACCTGATCCGAAGTGCTGTATTACAGAGAAGTGACTCCAACTCCAGTTGTAAAGCATCCAGCTCGTCCATACCGATTGGCTCATCTGCTGACCTTGCAGAAATAGCGGTAAATCTTGGTAAACTTATAGCATTATCCTGTTGTCTAATATATGGTATCGGACACATATCTACTTTTGTTTTTCCTACTGATACAACACCTGGTATTTTTGCGGGTTTGCTATAAGGCGAAACACCAGGACTAGAAGGTTTGCTATTATCATGCCCTTTGCTTCCCAGCCCTCTTTTATTGTTATGATGCATTCTCTTCCCCATCATTGTCCGTCAAACGAATTTACCCGCGTTATCACTTTTATACACATATATAGCTACGTAATTAGCGTCAGTTTGGTCTTTCAAAATTACAATGTTAACTCCAAAAGTTATTCATTAAAATTATAAGGGGGAATACCAGACGTCTTAGATATAATTTGATTACACTTTAACAGTAATTATTCTTGATTTATTTACAAAGAAAATAGAAACGAAGCCAACAAAATGGCGACCTATATTTCAGTCATTTGTCATTTTCAATTGACATTTGACAATTTTTTTGACTTATCGACATTTGACCTTTTTTTCTCTCCTGTTCAAGTCTTTGCTTCTTAGACCATTTAACAACTGGACAAGCCTCACATGGTCGTTCCCCTCTGGAATGTAATAGATCAAAATGGTCTAAGCTTTGCTTTACACGTTTGTGAATTCGTCAGTTAAAAACATGGCAAAATCAACAAAAAAAAATAAAGCATCATCCACAAAATCAACATGGACACTTTGAAACGAGCACACGATCATAAACTTATTTCATAATGTTGGCCCAAATATTTACATTTTACCTAAGTCAAACGCGTTACGCTTCCCACTACCACAAAATATTAGACGACAGCACTTTATATCACTAAAATATTATCCGACCAAGTAAAACTGGGATTATTCGTTGTTGATTGCATTGTCACCGAGTAACGTAGTAAAAGTTCTTTATTAAATAAATTTATAGTTTCTTGTGACTTTAGTTTCCATTCGAGCTAAATTGTAAGCCATTAATTCATAATGGCAATGAACAAACAATGATTTTAAAATTCATATGATCAATGTATCTTCCACTACCACTTTAGGGTGGCTTCGTGAATGATCAATATCAACATAAATGGTCTCCAATGATGTAATTATTGTCATTTAAGCATTGATCGTCTCAAAGGACCCTTAAATATTCATTCAATGAGAATAGAATCTATGCTCTATGATAGTAACTAAAGTATATATTATCTATGTTATAATTAGTTTATCTTTATGCCTATGTGGACTGTGGTGAAATTGAAAACTTGAAAAGAATGATCGTCTTTGTCTGATATCTGTGTTGTGCATTGCGTTCTACAAATTAGCGTGAAGTTCTTCAAAAATGGACTTAGTTAAGAATTTAGATACAAATTAGACGTCAATTGGCAAAATGAATTGATAGTTAAATGTTTACAAAATAGTGCATGTTCTTCAATCAACAATACCCCGAATTACCAACCGAATGACCTTTTACAATGGGAGATTCCTTAATATTATATTGTCCTCTGTGTTGCAATGCTGCATTTGAGTCCAAGCAAAGCCTTATTGAACATTTATCGAATATATCGACAAAATTAAGTTGCTCCTTATGTTCTAAACGTTTTCCTTCAATAGAGGAACTTACGGAACATTTAAGACGTGAGAAATGTGAACTTGCAAACCAAGTTGAAACCATTACATTTGAAGCTGGCTCACAAAATGAAAACGATGTGAATTCCGATGATTCAAACCTCAAACAAGAATTTAATGACAATGGTAAGGCTAACCTAATTACATATTGTGAAATATAGAAAGGGCTGTTAATAATTTATGGTAATAACATAAAGATCAGACTTAGTTATATAATAGGTATGTGATTTTTTTAATGTTTTACAGGAAACATTGTGAGGAATAATGTAAAAAACCATTTACAATCAGGTTCAGTTAAATTAAGCAGTGATTCTGAGGTTGGTAAAATGTATGTGGAGTTGCTAAGTAAACAAATGCTAAAACCGTGTCTCCAGACACAAGAGGTGAAATTGGTTAAGGAGAGTTGTGATAGTTATGTATTCCTGACAGATGAAGATTCCAACCTGAATCCAGGTGTTACAATTGTGACTAAGCAGAACAATGATGGTACTATATCTTTGACTACTCTTAAAGGTAAATATTGTACATTTAATGAAACAAAAGGGAACAGATTAGCTCTACTATTTACTACCACCATACTATTAAGCATTACATTACATTTCTTTCTTTTTTATAATAATTTTAATATTCTTCAATTTATTCATATAACAAAAATCCATTCATCAAGAAAAGCATGAAGTAAATTAAAATAAATATATTAAATTAAAAAATAAATAATAAAATTATAATAAGTAACAATTAAATTTTTAGTTATTTTCAGTCACTGTTTTCAGAATACGACTGTAGCTGGCCCGTGTCCTATTTATTGAGGATATAATTTTCTTTCTAATCATTGCATAAAAATTCTCCATTCGGTTTGGTACGAAATAATAAACTAATTTATATGTTTTATAATTAATAAATATGAAGCAATTATTGGCAGTGATACAAATGTTCAAATATCTGATAATATAATCTGTCAGCTAACCAATGTTGATCATTAGGTTAAAATATATAACATTGGATATAAAGAAACTTGCTGAAAATTCTTAACATTTGTCCCCAAAAAATTTTTGAAAGTAAATAAAAATTTCATATAAAGGTATACTTTCAGACACACAAACTGGATCCAACATAGTACCAAAAATAGAAGTTGAACCAGATGCGAGCAGTGTAGAAGAAGAATCTGACATGAATCAAGAAGAAACCTATAGTTGTAATAGTTGTGGAGTATCATTTTCATCACTTTTAGAACATATACAAAATTATCATAATGACCAAGACGTAGTTGTTGAGGTAAGAATATCATACTACACTACTTATAAAGGTGAAAGATTGTGAGGATGGATCATTTGATTAGTGTTTGTTACTCTTTCATGTAAAAATATACTGAAGAGATTTGTATGAAATTTGGCTTACAGACAGTTTTTTGTCTGGATTGTCAATCCAGCAAGCAAGGTTGAAAGAAAATGCCATAAGGCATTAAGCTAGCCTTTGTACATTTATTTACCTTTTAATATGTGTAATAAAACATTGAAACAAATACATAGGGTAGTTTTTTACCCCAGAAAAATGTTAGTTATGAACTTTATTAGTCATATAAATAAAATTGTAGTAAAATGTTATGAAATATAAAATCTGTCATATGCTTTACTATAAATATTCTGTGATCATTCTTTGAACAGCAACCATGGAAATATGTATGTATAGTAGTACACTTTTAATATTTACTATTATATATTTGTTTAGGAACCAATGGAAAGTGATGTCACTATTCCAATTGAATTTGAGGGAAGTAAAAATGACGTGGTAGAAAAGCAACAATCCCGTCGAATGATAACTGAGACAGGGGATATTATTGATGCACCATTAACTGATGAAGAAGATACAGGTATTGTGAATTGGTTTCAAACTTAAATATTTTTTAATTTCTGTCAGTTTTCCCTTTATAGTTAATAAAAATCAAAACATGATTACTAACTACACTATTGCAGTTAGAAAGAGAAGCAAAGAACATTGTGAATTGTTCTCTTTTAAAGAGTCAAACCCTATCACGACCACATGCTCCATCTAATCTAATACATCTATGTTAGACCCTGATGAAATTCCAGAAGAAATTACTGGAAGAAAAGATGCTAATCACTACTCATTAATAACCATGTGTATCTTATTTTATTTCAGAACCAAATTTCCAACCTTCAAAAGTTGTTATTCCATTAAAAACTGAATCGGTGGACAAACAGGGTCGAATTTACACAAGGAGATATGTGCAGATTGATAAATTTAGTAATAATATAATAAAACATGTTAAATCAAGTGATGGTGAGTATTTTGATGTAATGTATGGTTGACATGTATGTAACATACAATAATAATTAAATGCTACACATTCAATGGCCCCCATTAGGATAGTTATATCCTGTGTCGAAGGTTACGAAACATACACAATGACAAGGACAAATGCACCCAGACCAGAAAACATGTCTGTATGGTCAATACAAACATCTGCTCAGAGAGGTAATCGAACCCCCGACCTGTGGCGCGTAAGGTTGGCTCGCTACCGCTGGTCCACAATGTTGTCAATGTTATATGTTGATGAAAACATAGACTTTAACCGAAGGTCACATGTTCAAATCAGCCTAGTACTTTTAGTTTTCAAGTAATTAATTTGTAATACACATTCAGAAAAAAGTGCTTGTTATTGTACTGATTACAAAACGAATTATTTTTTTTCAGATAAAGATGGTCCATATCACAAAGTGGTAGCTAAGGAAATCCAAACAACGTCCGGTGAAAAAATGAAAGTATACAACTGTATGTCGTGCAATGTTTATGTCTCATCCCTGTCGGAGTTTAAGGACCATCCTTGTAGAGTTTGTATGTATGAATTATTCTAATATATTTAAATTCATAATGATTACAGATGCGTCAACCACAAGTTTTACTGAGTAACCAAGTAAAGAGTATTGCTAATTATCATGTTAGCTGAGTATTCTGCCAAGCAAACTATTAAGTTGAAGGAGGTATTAGGAGACTACGGTGTTTTTTTGTGTAGGTAGTGCTAGTGGGCTTGCCCCGGGACCAAGCTCGTTGGTTCGCTCTAAGACTTAACCTGACAAACGTACTGAGATCAACCACCGAGGAGGTTTAAGTGGGTCTTCATGACGTTTCATGTGGGTGTCATGAAACCTCATGGTTCATGGTCCTTCTCCCCAATATGAGGGGTATCTTGCAGCAGATTTTAGAATTTATACCTATATACATATAAGGTGTAGACAATACGATGACTGAAATTGTTATACCGCATCGGTATATATTTTTTTCGGCTTTGAGATGTGACGAACTCATCGCCCGCTGTTGGAATAACCTCTGTCACAGCAGATATTATTCCACCAGTGCAATCAGTCACACTGGTGGTAGGTCTTTGTTGCAAGAGGCCGGCTAGGTAGGTACCACCGCAGTGTCCTATATTCTGCCGCAAAATAGTAGTGCTTAGGCATTACTGTGTTCCGGTTTGAAGGGCACTGTACGCTAGTGAAATTACTGGGCAGAAGAGATTGAAGAACTAATATCTCGAGGTTGGCAACGTGTGAGTGGCACCTACTAATGGTGCTGCAAGCGCTCATAGGCTACGGCAACCACTTACCATCAGGTGGGCCGTATACTTGTTTGCCAACTTGTAACATTAACAAAACCCGCAAAATTAAAAAGTGAGAAATACCATTACGACGGAAATCAGAAAGTATTTATAGTTTTTTCCAAATAATTCGATAGCCAAACCAAGTTATTCGGTCGATAACATGTATATATAAAACAGTCGAGTATGCCGAATAGTAACAAAAGAGTACTCAGCGCATCTCTTATAATTTTATATATTTTTTTCAATATTGTTATTATTATTATAATTTTTGGACGCAAGTAAGCAATACCATGTCAACCCACACGAATGTCATTTCGACAAAAACACGTTTGAAAATTTTGAACAACTTCTTTATATATTTTTTTTTATGTATTGGTCAGGTTTTTAGCAATTTCATATTTATGTTATTTTACTTATTAATATAACCCAAAACGTTTAACATGATACATAAATTACATGATTAGAAAATGGCTTTTTAGAAGTTTTAAAGCTTAAAACCCTACAAATATTAAAGAAAAATGTTCTTCGGCCATTTACCAACACTTCTGCATATATAACTCAGTTTTTCCAATTTTGAGGTTGACATGGTATTGCTTATTTGCGTACATTTATACTAATATAAATGTTTTTAACTTAAGGTAGTTCGGAATAAGTCTGTGACTTGTTCGTAAGCGAATAAAGTAAACGTTTCGTCCTAAATAAATTAGTTTTCTTGTGCCATTAAACAGAATAGACTACAATAATAAAATATTTTTTATTTCATATTAAATATTAATTAGCATTATATATAATATCTTTATATACAATATCGGTTTTGTAATCTTTTATTATTTAAAACAACAGAAATAACATCAATCTTTTGTTTTTTCAGTGAAGTACGCCTGTACACAGTGTCCAGTAGCTTATGAAAATTCGAAATCATTATGTGCACACATGAAAGTACATAAATCAAAAGGAGGTAAGATTTAACAAGACCTTAAACAAATACCGTAAAATAGATTCACTGTCATTACAGACAAAATGTCACAGACTCGATGGTGCTTTTGTAAATTCAACTCCATCGGACGCTACTAACTTCATTCAGTTCACATGTGACTAATTTCCCGCCTAATGTACATCATATGGCTATGAAACGAAAATTAGAATAGTGTTAAGTTTCAGATAACAATTGTATGTCGTCTCCGGCGGTTAAGTTTGAATGTGAAATATGCTCTACAATATTTCAAACTAGCAAGTCGTTAAAACTGCACAAGAGGATGCATGATCCTGTCAAGTTAGTATAAATAAATAACTTTAAAACAATTTAGAACATGTGGGCTTTGCAAGAAACTGTAATAGCATTTCATTCATACTTCTGAGTCTAATAGTAGTAAAACCCTGGGGGCATAGACAAAGTCACATTTTCATAATCTATACCGAAATGAGATAATTCCGAAATGTATGGAATAGGCATAAGGTTTTGAAATAATAATAATAATAATAAACGTTGCACACTCAACGGCCCCCATTAGGATAGTAATATCCTGTGTTGGGGTCCGGAAACATTCACAATGACAAGGACAAATACACCCAGACCGGAAAATACGCTTGCATGGTCAATACAAACATATTATGCTCTGAGCAGGAATCGAACCCGCGACCTGTGGCGTTTAAGGCAGGTACGCTACCGCTGCGCCACAACGTTGTCAAATATTTATAATATATATATATAATTTAGAAGCCTCAATAGCTCAACGGTAGAAGGGCCGACTGTGCTCCGTTAACGCGAGAGTCGAGGGTTCGATCCTGACCCCTTGGGCTATTGTCGTACCCACTCCTAGCGAAAGCTTCGAGCTTATTTGGAGGGCAATAGGAATATTAGTAATGCCTTGAAAAAGCATTGCTAATATTCTTAAAAAAAAATAAATAATAAATAATTAAATACCACGTGATATAGGTCATAGAATGTTAATTGAAAGCTATAGGTCACGCCTATCGTTTTTTTAGAGTCTGCGTTTTTTTTACATGATAATCGAAGACTTTGTTAGACCTATTCCAATTTACTGTTATATTTAAACTATATGTGGACGCAAATAGGCAATACCATGTCAACCCACAAAATTGAATAAACTGGGTTATATATGTAGAAGTGTTGGTAAATGGCTGAAGAACATATTTCTTTAATATTTGTAGGGTTTTTAACTTTAAAACTTTTGTAGCTTTAAAACTTATAAAAAGCCATTTTTAATCATGCAATTTATGTATTATGTTAAACGTTTTGGGTTATATTATATACGAAATATGTAGTTTGTATACTTATTTTTGTGAAAATAAGTAAAACAGCTTACATAAATCTGAAATTGCCAAAAACTTGACCAACACAAAAAAAAAAATCATATAAAGCAAGTTGTTCAAAATTTTCAAACACGTTTTTCTCCAAATGACTTTCATGTGGGTTGACATGGTATTGCTTATTTGCGTCCATGTGGACTTTCAACTATTTATTAATTAATTAATTAACTTCATAATATAGTGTTCTAAGAGTATGTTTGAGGAATTAGCTACTTAGATAATGTTATTCTTGATGTGTGAAATAATTTTCTTAAATTGATTTCTCAATAATAATTAAGCATAATTAGCATAATTGTTCTTTCATTTAAAGTCAATTTTAAGATTTTAACTCTTAAACCCCACATGTCGCGGGTTCGATTCCCGCTCGAAGCATAATAATATGTTTGTATTGACCATGCAAACATATAATCCGGTCTGGGTGTATTTGTCCTTGTCCTTCTATGTGTTTCCGGACCCCCGACACAGGATATCACTATCCTAATGGGAGCCGTTAAGTGTGCGGCGTTTATTATTATTATTATGAAGTTATTACTAATACCTATTGCCCCTCAAAATATCTCGACTTTTTCAAGATCACGTCCAATAGAGCCACCGGTTGAGATACCAGGCGGTAACGAAGTTAGCGAAGATAAGTTCCTATGTTCAATATGCGATAAGCTGATACCGATGGACTATAGAAAGATACATCAGAACTCGCACAAGAGTAGCAACAAGACGAACTGTGATATATGCAATAAGAAGTTTCACACCAGAGAGTACCTGGAGATGCATATGAATGTACATAATTTAGATAAGGTATGTATGGGCTACAATTAAATTGTATAGTAGCATCGTTCACACAAAAGTGGACGAGTTTGAATTGAAGCGTAGGTCTGATTTAGACCGAAAAAGGGATATGCTTAAATCCCGGCCACCTGCAGTTCCCATATTTCCTATTCCCCAGATTCCCTATAGGTACACAAACGGTGTGCTAACGTGCGCCCAAAGTGGGCGCACTTTTACTGCTAAGATTGGTTATGCAAGCCATTGGAAAGCACACCGACGAACTGAACAACTTAGCTCATCTTGATAGTGTCAATAAAGCTGTTGCTATAGCCGAACACGGCTGTGAGGCTATCATCATAGTAGCATCGACTTACTGTATACTACATAGGCACAGGACAGGTACTTCGTTCTATTGCATACTAAATGAAGTTAGTCACAACCTAACTTTGTTATGAACTAACTTAATTTGTGATGAACTTCGTTCCATTGCGTTGATGTTGAATAATATACAAAGGAGCACCAACGAGTCTTTGAGATTAATTTATGTGTATGGAACAGCCTGTCCATAGTAGTTCTATATGCAGAAGCTACACAAATTAAATAGAAGTCACTTTTGTCCAGCTATGAAACATTTTTTTTTTTTTTATAACTGTAAACAAAATACTACTGTACTGTACTGTACTGTAACTACTGTACGCTATTACCATTAAATTAAAGAAACTCATATATTACTTGGTATTGAATATAAATCTGTATAAAAATGTAACAGAAGCCCAATAATGAAAACGGTTCCTCAAATTGGAATAAAATTTAGGTAGAAAACGGGCGTAAAATAACAGCAACAGTATTGTTGCATTTTGTGCGAAGAGTGAGAGTGCCGAAGGCCCAAACTCCTACCCCCTTCTCTCTTCCTATTTTACCTTCTCATTTTATCCCTCGGGTGGTTGGCAGTGCTCCAAGTGTCGCAGGCGTTCATAGGTTGCAGTGATTGCTTGCCATCGGACGGACCGTATCGACCGCTTGTTTGCCAACCGTTATTATCTTAAATTGGGGAGGAATTGAAACAATCCTCTTATTTCAGGTAACAGTGAACAATCAAGACCAGTCACTCCCGTACAAATGCTTGTATTGCGATAGAAAGTTTGCAAGACCTCATGAAAAAGTCAAACATGAAAGGATACATACAGGTATGATAACTTTTTATTAATACAATCATCCTGTTAATATCCCACCTGCTAGGCGAAGACCTCCGCTTCTGTTATGCCACAGGATTAGTACCAAGCTGCTTTACTCTGTAATTGACATACATGTATCAGAATTAGTTCTAAAAGTCTGGTTGCCTCAAGAGTTTACAGAAAAGCACAAGACGAGTTTGAAATTTTTGCAATTACAAACTATTAATGAAGATGCTTGACCGTATTAGAACTTATAAACTTCGGGGTCCTTGGGACCAATTCAACTTGAACCCCGCGCAGATTGTCACTCTTTTACCAGCCGAGGACTCCTGACCCAGCTTCCTCCACCGGTGAAGCTGTCAAGGCCACTAGGGCCAACAGCAATAGACACTCCGAAAAGAAAAACCATGACTGAAACTTTGCAAATGCACAACACTATTTAATTATATCTTTATTAGTAGAATATGCTTCCGTTAAATCCCCCCTGGTTATAGTAGAAGTTTTCTCACCACCCTGACCAATTTAATAGAGCTGTGATCCTTTATTTTTTGCTGGTTTTTGGTTACTTAAAATATTACAACTGACTTCTAGTGAAGTGAAAATTAATTATTAAAGTCCGCGGTTTCGATATATTAATATTAATGTAGTATTTTGATAATCCCATGGCAATATAACATTTTTCCGGCAAAAGTAATTTATGTGTTAATAGAGAAAATGAATCGGCCTAAGATCATCCAAATCCTTTCAGTAGTTTTTGCGTGAAATGATAACATGCTCACCATATTCCATACATCCGTCAGCTTAAAAAGTCGTTTTAATAAGTCGTATTTAGCTTTTGGTAATATAATAGCGAAGGAATTCAAATGCGTAAAATTAGCAATTTTGTGTCAAGATATGCATTTCGTTCCCATGAAATAACGCTTCCATGTTTTGTGTTCACTGTATTCAGGTCATCTCTTTATATTTAGATTAATTGCAAACATATTTAGCACTAGTTTTTACATCGCTTCTTTGTCTACTTGCCACTTGAATCGATTTAAAAACAGTTCGTCGTTTTCGAATATTTGCGAATTACTATTAAAAGATCATATAGATCTATCTATATACAGAAATAAAAATAGCAACCCTCGAAGCACCTCTCTTTTCTCTTCCTCCTCCTCAATAACTTTAACAACGCGAAACTCTCCACCATGTCAGGAGAAGAGGGGAGCACTCCCTACATTTCATTCCATATTTGAAATCCTTACAAAATCAGCTTTGACCGAACTCATATGAAGGCTCTTTAGCACTAAACGCCTCACTTTACCCTATAACGTCACCTGTTAAAATATATATATATATATATATATATATATATATATATATATATATATATATATATATATATATATATATATTTTTTTTTTTTTTTTTAATTACCTTACAACTTGGCAAGCAAGCCTACGGCCCACCTGATGGTAAGCGGTTGCTGTAGCCTGTGAGCGCGCGCAACACCATTAGTAGGTGTCACTCACTTGTTGCCAACCTCGAGATATTGGTTCTTGCAAAGGAGACTCCTTTGCCCAGTAATTTCACTGCCCTTAGTGCCCTTCAAATAGGAACACAGTAATGCCTAAGCACTACTATTTGGTGGTAGAATACTGAATCTGACACTGGGTTGGTACCTACCTAGCCCGCCTCTTGCAACAAAGACCTACCACCAGTGTGACTAAATATTTTTTGGGTAACTCTTATCCTCGTCTCGCAGGCGAGAAACCCCACTCGTGCGAGATCTGCGGCAAGTCGTTCCGCGTGTCGTACTGCCTCACGCTGCACATGCGCACGCACACCGGCGCGCGCCCCTACGCCTGCCCGCACTGCAACAAGCGGTGAGCGCCGTCACACCTACACACTTCGCACTATAACACTAGCGATACACTCCTGCGAGGTCTGCATCAAGTCGTGTCATACACATTTCACACTATCGCATTCTGGCTTTATTAGCGCCATCTTTTTCTGAATATTTTTATCTCGTGAACAACTACAGGTGCAAACAATAAAAGTGGAATTACAGAATTTAAAAGATATTGCAGAATATATGGTTAATATGCTGTAATAAAAAGATATATTTGGATCAGAAGAAAATGTATAATTGGTAAACCTAAAATCATCGGACAAAAAATTATCTTTGCTAAATAAATATCAGAAAGCTTTCTATTGTGTTGAGATTATAGTTGAGCAGAATTTGTAAGGACCTTTAGTACCGTTTGTGATGACAATTAGTAATTCCAGCTCATTTTTTATATATGACATTTTCCTCTTGTTTTGGTAAATCCGTGGGAGTGATTTCGTGAAAAGGGACGGAGTTGTGTAAAAGAAAGCCGGAGAAGCGCGCACTATTTGATTTGACCAATGCCTATGCAGAATTTTTTTGAGCAATAAGAGCGCGCTATATTTGATTTGACCAATGAGCGCTTACTTTTTTGATTGATTTTTGGAGTTTGATTATCAAATTTGCTACTCAAAATGATTAATCAGACATATAAGTTTTGTTTATATAAATTCTTGAATTTTAAATTAGGTAGCAAGATTTATTGAAAAAACAATTGGATTTTGTTTGAATATAATGAAAAGAAATGTCCCAGGTTCAAAGCGCACAGTGTATATAATCACCACCTGCTGACGCACTCGGAAGTGCGCGCGTACAAATGCCCGTTCTGCCCCAAGGCGTTCAAGACGTCGGTCCAGCTCGCCGGACACAAGAACTCGCACACAAAACCCTTCTCTTGCCAGCTGTGTAACAGGTAAAATAAAAATAAAATCTTACGTATTGGTAGCCGTATTTTCTTTGACTTTGCACCCTTGCCTATTAGTAAATTTACTATAAATTATTATGTTGTATTTGTCTCTTATTTCCTATTAAACCAACGTTGTATGAGTTTCTTTCTATACATAAAATTTTGATTGAACAACCTTTGAACAGGGTCCATAAGGTGGGCAAATTATTTTTATCTAATGAGTTAAGAGTTAGTAAATTAGTGCAAAGTGCATAAACAAATTCTCGCAAACTAATAGTAATCTGCATAATAACAGAGAAGAAAAATTATAACACTAGCGGGCCCGGCAGACGTTGTCCTGCCACGAAAATGAAAAATAAAGTGAGACCCGATAGTAACGTACTGTACTATAGATCCTACTGGGTCCAATTGTTAATCTAAACCATTCTCGAATACACCGAAATACACAAAAAACAACGTCAAAATCGGTCCAGCCGTTTAGGAGAATTTTAGTGACAAACACACGTACAGTAGAATTATATGTATAAAGATAGTAATCGCGTATAGGCCTTTCGCGTCGCTATACGCGGTGCGAGTGCACATGGAGATCCACACGCGGCAGAACGCCCTGAAGTTTTCGTGTTCGCTTTGCGGGGCGAGCTACGCGCGCGCCTTCGCGCTCAAGGACCACGTCAAGCAGGCGCACAAGCAGGAAGACGCTGACAATATGGTAAGAGCACACACAAACACATATATACACGCACGTACTCCAAGAGGGCCAATGGAAACACTATTAATTTAAAAATATATTAAATTTTTTTTCACTGGAAAATCACATTTCCAATGCAAAATAATATGTACTTAGATAATATGTCCTTAAAATTTCTTAGTGCGCGTAAGCGTTTTAAAAACTAAACCAACCAAGGGTTTGGGCTTAGCATTTATAAGTCAATCAGGTCTTTACCTTTTATATGTATGTATATATTATATATAAAGTATTTTAATTCTTTAATATTCGTATAGACCATACTTAAGGAAGACTGGATGACGCAAGAAAATCCGGACATGGATTCGGAGGGCATGCAGCTCAGCAAGGAATTGCCACAGGAGGTAGGTACTTGACTACTTGTGCCAGAATCTTTTACGTTTTTTAAATTGTGATGTTTATAAAAATTAAGGAACGTCCGCATACTACGTGACCCGTTCAGAAGGGGCTTGGGGGGACGCTTGCGTCACAGGTGTGGTGGGGTCTCTTAGAGTCACGTAGTCAATAAAGATAAAATGTAAATGTAAATAAATGAAAAAAAAGACTTGTTTTAGTAAATAAATTTTGTCACGTGGGAAACGTCGTATTTATAAAGACAATATGAGCCGAATTAATTTTTTCCACTTTTTCTTTGCAAAAAATATATGAAACCATATTTATGAATTAGTACGTGAAAACTAGTGGGGATAGGGTTTTTGGTATATTCTACAGGTGGTCACCGATAGGAGAAGGTTAAAAAATGAGTCACTTAGTATGGGTGCGTTCCCTTAACTCTTTAGATACGTTATTTGTAAGGCAACAGTAGGAAATATTTCCTGACTGACTATTTTTGCATAGCATTTACTTTTATCACCAGAGGCAACACAGAAGTAAACAGATTGTATAGAAGCTATCATTGGTAGTTGTCTTGTTGTCAATTGTCATCGGAAATATAACATTACGAATACTGCAACGTTACTTCTTAGGGCCGTCCGTTGTATGTGCGCATTCAAATCAATGAGCTCGCCAAACATCTTAGCATTTTTTTTTTATGTAAAAGGGGGCAAACGGGCAGGAGGCTCAACTGATGTTAAGCGATCACCGCCGCCCATGAACATCACTAAATTATTGCATTCAAAATATAACTCTCACGATTCAAAACAAACTCGGAGACCCTAAAGACGTATCTCAATTTAAATCTCGTTAGTTAATCTTGACAGACACACACCTATTGACAGAACTTAATTCGCACGTCGCGACGCGCTCATTCCGTCGGGTGAGACCATTGGCTAGAATGTGTTCAGTGTTCTTTCCCTTATTGATGTCCTAACCCGTGGTTCAACCACGACCACACAGGAGATACTAAGGAGGAGGACGATGTTGTGGCACAGCGGTAGCGTTGTGGTACCTACCTTAAGCGCCACAGGTCGCGGGCTCAATTCCCGCTCGGAGCAGATGTTTGTATTGACCTATTTGTATTGACATGCATGTATTCGGTTTGGATGTGTTTGTCCTTGTCCTTGTGTTTCCGGACCCCCGACACAGGATATCACTATCCTAATAGGGGCCGTTGAATGTGTAGTGTGTGTTTATTTTTCAACGTCATAAAAATCGTTAAACCCCAAATAAAACATTAAATAACAATTGTTAATATCTTTGTTTTGTTTCAGATAAACGAGTTGGGTATACTCTCGAACTGATTTATAAAATATTTCTATAATTAATTATTGATATTATTGTATCATAACTGAGTGTTGTTCGTCACTTAATGGCCTTACCGACATCTTATATATTTTGTGTTAAAAATGTTTTAATTTTACTACTTAAGGCAAATTTATATATATAAGTCATATACTTCCTATATACTACTGGCCATTCTGTAGAAAAACATGAGATTCGCTGGTGCTTCTTTCGTAAATTCAACACCAACAAAACGTCACAGCTAGTCCACACGCTAACTTCATTCAGTATGTTGCAAGATTGTGATTAACTTTGTTTCGTTTAGCTTGTATGAAAAAGCCTCGTCTATAGTATATAGTGAGTGTATGGCTTAAGAATTTTTTATTACATTATTATATACATACGAATAAATGTTTTTATTTAAAGTATTTTTTATTGAGTTAATACCTTTTTTATTATTTTTTAATCGTTTATAAGATTTAAATGTAAAATATTTATAAAAAGCTTAATAGACTAGATTAAATTAGGACCAACATTTAATGTTTTTTATTATTTTTGTTGCAATATATGTGTTATGTGTGATAAATAATTTTCTAAAATACAGTGCAATTTTTTGATATATATAAAAATATTATATAGATTTTTAAAGGTACATATTTATATATTAAAGATTGTTTTTTTATTCGCTCAGTCTCTTATATCCACAGCTTAAAGCTGAGAGCGTAATGTTGCATAGAAATAATAAATGTGTACTTATTAATGTAAGCCGGTCCTTAGATAACCAATTATACAGACTGTACTAGTACTTGGTTACTATTTTAAACTTCCATTTAAAGTTTTAAATATACTATGTGTAAACTAAAAATGTAGACAATAAAACAATTTTAAAATATTAATTTGTATTATTTTTAAAAATAATGTAAACAAAACAAGTAACGCTAGGATTTAAAATATAATTTTAAATAATTTATCTTACTGATCGTGACTTTTCGATAGGTTAAAGATTTCATTCAAAATTTCTCCCATCATCTTTTCTCGTTCTAGCATATTTTTAATTGAAAATTTATATTTTTTGTTTTTAATAATTTTAACAAATTAAATAGACTAAAATAATTTTTAAGTCCACAGAGCCGAAGTTAAAAATAATTTATTATAGTAGGTAAGGTATTTAACTTATCTTTATCTGTACCTCGGAAATAGAACATTTTTTCTGGATGAAACCATTACATATTTTTTAAAGTTTTATTTACATTTGTCGCATATAAATCCCATGCCAAGTCGTGACCCCAAACGCAGGGCCTAACTTGTTACTTGCGCTTAGGCGTTACTGATTTTTGACCTACTAGAGATATGCTCTATATTAAGCACAAAATATGAGAGACTGTTCCTTTACAGACAAAAAGGAAACATCATACAAAATTTGTGTACTTCCCATAGTGACCTATGCTTTTTTTCTGAATGTGTATTGCTGTTGGCCCTACTGGCCTTGACAGCGTCACTGGGCGGGGGCCGAGTACAGAGACTCAGCCGTGATAGCGCAGCCCTCACGGGGCTCAAATTTGATTCCGTCCTTAGGGTGCCTCCTGCGAAGCCGAACCACGGCTAAGGACGTCATCGGAGATGGAGGCAGCGCTCCGAGCGCATTCTATATGGTAGACTCGCCCCACGGTGTGAGCGCGACGTGATGTGCGAAACAAGGACCTCGTCCTCGCCGGCGAGGACGGTGTTGTGTGCGTGTCTGTGCTGTGTAAGGGGTATTTTCTAATGTAATCCTATCGTCAGGGTCTTGCAGGACGTGCTTAGGACGCCTTTTTTTGTCGGTTGGTTACATCGGTCTGTGTAGATACAAGCATGTTTAATTAAAGGATTTGGATGGAAAGTAGTTTGATCGAAATAGTTTTGCGATAAGCGCTTCAACTGACCTATGCGAGCCCCATTTCTCTTATAGCCCGAGCCTATATTTCTATGGTACGGGTACAACGTAAATTTCTTAGAGTCTTGAAAATCGTTTCAATCTCCAAACATTTGAAGCGCTTATGCAAAATTATTACGGTTAAACTATAGTCCATACAAATACTTTGATTATACAGGCTTGTATTTATACATACAGATGTTACAAACCGATCAAAGTTAGGCGACTTAATTACGCCGTGCAAGACCCTGACGATAGGATTACTTTAGAGTTTAGACAATGTCCCTTACACTAATACACATAATATGGCATTTCAACTAGATTACACTGTAGGCTTTAACCGAAGGTCACGGGTTCAAATCCGGGTAAGCACCTCTGAGTTTTCAAGTGCTTAATTTGTGTTTCGATTTTATCTCCCGCTTAACGGTGAAGGAAAACATCGTTAAAAAACCTACTTGTCTTTGTAAAAATTCTGAGACATGTTCAGGTGGATTAAGATCTAAATCCTTCTCCTCAACAGGAGAGGAGGCCTTTGCCCGGCAGTGGGACGTTAACAGGCTGTTACTTTACGTTTCCTCAATATAAAGCTTATGAAGTATGTTTTGTTTTATACATTATATAACACCGTTGTGGCGTTGTGGGTAGCGAGTCTGCCTTTAGACGGTTGCAGGTTCGATTCCCGGTCGGGCAGATGTTTGCATTGATCTTAGAAATATCTGTTTCTGTGCCTCGGAGAGCACGTTAAGCTGTTTCCAGGTTGTTATCGCATAGCATCTGATAATAATCGTTAACTCTTGATAAGTAAATTGCTCTTATCCAATGAGTTAGGTACTGTTTCGTCCTTAGGGTTCCGGTGGTCAGATGGCAATCGCTCTGTGGAAAAACTAGTCTAAAAACCTTATCCGTCAAGTCCGGACAAGATTAATAAGCAGATCCTGCGTCAATTTTCGTATAATGCTAGAAAGAATTCATTATATACTCATGTATTAATTTAAATTGTTATTGTTACTAGAATATTTAATATAACGTTATATTTTAATTTCTTTAAATTCATAATCTCATCGACAATTAACATCAAATACAAATTGCAAATTTTAAATCTAAAACTTGCATTTTACATTGTTTAAAACGTTACCTTATTAAAATTTGTGAGCAATTTCAAATCTATTCAGCGTAGAGACTACTGGTAGCTTCCTTATAAAAATAACGAAATATTTTTGATATTATAGTGAAAATAAAAGTTTTATAAATATGATAATATAATTAAGACGGTACTTCTACTTTTTATAACATAAAACTTGTTAGTTTTTATTTTATACCTACCTACGATGACATGCAATGAAAAATAAAAGTAATGAAAATGTAAGTCACAAGTTTATTAATATACTTAAATCATGTTTAACATATAAATGTACAATAATTGGAATCGTTTCATTAAAATTACGTACCTACTTAATATCATTTTTGGTATACAGCTGTATATTTAAAAAACTTATTTGTTACTTAAAATTATTCATTTAAATGAATTTTATTATAGTATTTCTTGTTATTCTAATAAGGTATCACATTTTTATAATGCTCGAATATCTTATTGTATGGTATTAAATCTAATTACTTATCTATTTTTAAACTTCGATTTTTACAAACTATTAAACAATAATATTATGGAATAAAATAAGCGTCTTTTGATCGATAGATCCTCCTAACAATTATATAATCACTACTGTCCATTAGTCCATTCGCCTTCCATTCTCCACACTGAGAAAGCATAACTTAACTTATCCTGAGCGAGATATTTGCCGTGTTCACTTCCAGAATCGCTTCCGACATCACTAGTCGACGAAGTCTCACTGTTAGATAGAATTTGATATAAAAACTCAATATACTGAGTAGCTAGTTGAAGGGTTTGTATCTTCGACAACTTATCGCTCGGCAGCGATGGTATAATTTGACGTAGGCTTGCAAACGCTTCGTTCAAACTCTGCGTTCGTTGCCTCTCGCGCACATTGGCCATAACTCGTTGAATTTGCATTTCTTCGAACGATTGTGTTTTCTTTCGCGATGACTTTGATGAACGTTTTCTTGTTCTTCTTTGCTCTTCGTTCTCATCACTACGTTCTTCTGTCGAAGATCGATACGACATTTCACCAATTTTTTGCATATCATTTGTTTCGTAATAATTGGTTACTCGGTCTTGCGAATTCGAATCGTCGAAGTACAAACTTCTTGAAAACTGTCTTTGACGTTGATCTGCGATGTACATTTGATCGTAAGGAGGATATTGGTGTTGCTGGTACTCTCTGTCATCACCGTCAAATATGACATTGGTTGGCCAAGTTTGTTGAAGTTGAGGGCGCTCGGAGCCGTTACTTAAATCCATTAGATGCGTAGGCGAGGATGGCGCGAAACCCTGCATCTCTGCATCCCTTTTAACTTCGACTGGTGCGTAACCGTAATATCTCTCCTCGTCCTCGAGACACTCCGGCTCTTCTTCACGTTTGATCAACACTCTGTTATCACAACTTTCGTAACTCATAATTCGAGGTCCGAGAACCGGCAAACTATTTATGTTGTCGTGTAACATGTGCACGATGTAAGCGCAAGCGCTTGCAGTTACGAACTGAAAGAAATCTTGAGGAGTGATCCGCCCCTACCCGTCCCTTCATTGACAAGATACAAAAAAATAACCATTTCCACTGAGCGGGCACCGATGCGCCTCCCGCCCAGCGCGCCACCTCCTACCCGCCACCGCGTCTTCGTAAACGATGGAAAGAGACGGGGATATAAAGCCAAGTCGAACGTTTTGTGTTTATCTTGTCCGTCATCTCAGAAACGTATTTACCGATTATACATTGGTTTATAGATATCGGTTCGGTCGCCATAACTGATCGCATCGCCTGCATTGGTAAATGCACATCCTGTTAGATTTCAAACGGTATGCACGGTTCATCTTTTTGATGTTCATCATTCGATTATAAAAACTTAATATTTTCTCAAAGTCGAACTTAAAGTAAATAAGATAACATGAGAAAAAAATATTTTATATTAGAATACCTACTTCATTTTATAATTTATGAAATACATATTTGACTTTATTTTGTTATAACCTTAGGCTTTAATCCGTATCGACCTGAAAAAAAAAACAAAATTTCGGCGCCACCCTTGCTTGTAAGTTTTTATGTCGTCTCGTCGCTCGGTCGCCCGTATTAGGTACTAAAAATATCCTTGACGTAATCGGACCAAGGAGTCGATCCCACGGGCAGACCCGCTACGATCATGCCTTTGCACGAATAATATAAATATTTAATATACATATTTGTCTAGCGCTCGACAGATTGCTCCGTCGGGAGTCTGGACAGTGTCAAAGGTAAGACGGTTCCACTAAAAGAACTTTATGGATATGGTTTATATCTCAGAAAAACATAAAGTTTAAAACCTATCTTAAATTACTATGTATAGTAATACCCTGTCATATAATAATTTGATTGTCTTTTTTAATATATTAGAAATTGCCTTTACCTACTTATTATCGATAATGTAAGCATCGTTATTTCAAACGTAACGGAAAATATAAAATTCTGGAACATACATAGATATTATGAAACGCGTGATATCTTTCTGGTAGTTTCATACTTATTATATTTTTTTATATCATCATGGAGGATTGAGTCACACAATTATATATTTGTAAAAGCTTGTCGTAAACAAATCTACTTATTGACTCTTACGAATAAATAAACATATGAGATGGTCTAGTAGGTACCTACCAACCTATCGCAAAGCGCTAAGTTTTATATAGTTATTTAATTCTTTAACCTAACGTAACCTAAGTAATTATTACAACTTTATTTTAACTATTTTATTATTTATTTTTTTATTTATTATTTTACGTAATATTTACTGTTTATATATCGATTTCACGCTTCTTTTTTATATTGGATGGGGTAGCTACCGTACTGGTCATGTATAGGTACATTTTGTATCTGATCTGATCAAATATTCCAGAGAAAAGTAACGAAAGTCTAAGACCTAAGCATGTTTAGCACATAAGTTTTTTGCCTTATATATTCCTTAAAGCCTAAAGGATGCGGCTACAATCAGTTAAGTTAGTTTGCTCGGCTCCGGAATCTGGACCTCTGACACAGGAACATTACTATCCTAACGGGTATAAGTGGTAATTGATTTTTTCAAAGAAGCTTGAAAAAACACAAAAAATATTTAAATCATTTACTTATGTATTTTTTTTATTGAGTGTGATCATTATACTCTTTTTATGTAGCTATCTACTTTTAATGATACATCGTATGTATTTCACATTATTTATAAACAATAGTGAAAACTTATGTAAATAATAAAAAACCGAAAGTTATCTAAAACAGAAACAACATACCGTAACTGTTTCAACTAACTCGTACAACTAATATTTGTATTTGAAATTATTTTTGTACATGTAAGGGTTATTTAACTTTTGTGGTGTATTTCGGGAATAATTACCAACCGCAGCAGTGACGAACTCGACGATATATTAATAGTATCATTATTGGATACATATTTTTAATTTCCTTTGACTAGTGAAATTTGTACGTACGTTCTTTTGAATATTAAATTTTTCAATAAATATATATTGTCATTTATTAATAATTACAATTAAACAAAACCATTACCTGATTAAGTAGTTCTAGTATTTTATGATTATTTTTGTGTCCAAGTTTAACTATATTGGGTGTAAAGAATACCTACTACTCGAATCTAACATGATGAGACCTATAAATGCGATTCCAAACCATATTTATTAAAGCATACCTACCTACATTACATTGAGCTTTGATAAGATATTTTCTTTGTGCCATCTTGTGCGCGATATCAAATCAAATCAAATATTTTTATTCAACATAAAAAGCATTACACTTATTTGATACCTAAGAAGTTTGTTGGGAAATCTTAAAATTAATCTATAATTTAATCGTGTCACTATATTTTAACGATATTTATATTTAAACTGATAGGTGCGTCGTGTCAAGTTCGTAATTGCTAATTTTAGAGTAGGAGAATTGCGGGTAATAAATAATTTTAAAAATATGATAATATTTGAGACTAGTGCCTAATGAAATATAGTTACAAAAAATCAGTATCACCGAAAAATATGTGCCAGAATCCGGCCGCGCCTATATATTTCTTCCACTGTCATTGGTCGAACATTGAACGAAGTCAAATTTAATTAGCAAATTTAAAAATATGAAAATGTTCAAAATACATAAAAACATGTCGGTATTTCACTGTGATATGTTATGAAACTATATAGAAAATATATATAACAAATACTTAGGTGTTTGATATTGTGATATAAAAAATCCGTAAAGTTCAAATTGTGAAGGTTGCACCTACTAGGTATGAGAAATTTACGTTGATTATCAATTATGATTATTTTATAGGTCTCTAAAAGACGGTTATTATTTTATGAAAAACTGCCAAACGCTTCTTCAAGACTTTAAATTCCTATTTAATTACGTATGACTCACATTTTCAACATCTGCTGAACACTCCGGGGAATCTCGAAAAACATTTTTGCTTCATTCATAAACTAAAACCCTCTTACCGTTATCTTTAAAGTTTTTAAGTTTCTCACATTTAAAGTAATTAGTTGATAAAATTTAAGATCAAACAATATGAATGAAAGTTAAAAATACTCATAAATAAAATTATTAAAATCAGATAGGTCCGTAATTTATCAACTTTTTAAATGGTAAAAACTTAATAGGTATAATAACAAAATTAATTAAAAATCTTAATATTGTTACTAAAAATCTTTATTTAATTTAGGTAAATTCCATTGTTACTTTTAATATGACTGCTAAATACCAAGCGGACTACACGGACTTACTAAGCTTACTTTAAAGTACACAATAATCCGATACCATTTAGATTCTTAACAGACATATTATGTATTAATCGTTTCAATAGTATGTGGTTTTATTAAGACTACGAAGGTCAAGTATGTACCTATGAGTTGACTTTAATCCCTATAATGTACCTATAGATAACACGTCACTCCCTTGTTAGAAGTGGTACAGATGTTTTAACCGAGAGATTAACGCCTAGCGAGTTTATTTTGTTAAGAGTTTTACGACACCACAGTTTATTTTCAAACTTTTACAAGTTTGCGCTTGTAAGTGACACCTGCTTGAGATATGCTAATCAGATTCCTTCTGTATCATGAAAACATTAATTTATAAAAAGACCTTAATTAGTTGTTTATTCGTTAATGTAGAAAATTGAATTGAAGAAATTAACGGTCGACATATAAATATATTATCAAAGCATTCGTCTTAAACAAAACAATGAATTTGAAAAATGGCCTAAATCTAAAAGAACGTCAGGATATTTTTAACAGATGTTAAATTCTCGAAATGTTTTCAGAGAAGTTTAACAATATATTCCGTATGTACAGTATAATGTAATACGGAAAATAGGTACCAATTCCCACGCAAACTTACCCCACAGCTGCGAGCAGTATGCCAAAAATAGTGGCCGTGATGACCATTGTTTCATAATAAAAACGGAGATTAGGTTCTAAACGGCAATATCGTAATAAATAATAAAACGTCTTGGAAATGTTCAGTGCCATAAAACATCTGCGAGGCTTCGGCAGCTGTGGAGGAAAATACGTCACACGTGTGCTCTATCCATAGACTAAGCCCATTACCTGTTGCGCTTGCACTGATAAGATACTATTGTTCTTAATTCGCTGATTTAGATTTATCAATGTTTGCTGAACATCTGGTGAACTTTTTCCTTTTAAATATTAAAAGTATTATAATGTTCAAGAATCAGACCAAAAAGATAATCCTATTCTAATTACGGCGTTAATTTTTGTAGCTGACTATTGTTATTAATGTATGTATTTAATATTTACTTAGTAACAATTAAACAATAACATGCATTAACAATAAAAAATACCAAAATTACACAAAAAGAAACATGCGTTTGAAAAAAGTTATATTTCAGTAGCCAAACGCAGCTACTCTCGGCTGTGGTTCGCTTATAATTTTCCGCTTTTCTCGGTTAAAAAAATTAAAACATTATTATATATAAATATAGCTTCGTGTATAAATAAATATGGACAATTACGGACACAAACACATCGAATGTGAATTTTTATATAGGTGTATAAAAAACTTTACTGACATCAGACGTTTAAAACGAATTCTTTGATAATCAGTACCTATTATATAATACATGTATTTGTATATGTATATTAACTTCTACATAAATTAATAAAATTAAAATATTTTTCTTAATCGTTACCGTACTATAACTACGGATTTCAGGGTACACCTCCAGCGAGTTGAACACAGATGCGTCCCATGTGTGGTGCTCTCTCTCGACGCCGACGACGCACGAATATGCTATCCATCATTTAAACATAATTTGGATAGTCTATTCTACGTTACTATACATTTTCCAATTAATTATTGTCTGATATTTGCTTTAAATTTTATATAAATGATAAATTGAGCTAGCGGAAGATTTATGATCTATAGGTTTATCTTGATCATTAATAAATAAGGTTATCCTAATGATGTACGTAGTGTGGTCACAACACCGTCACCCTGCATTGTCCGGCGCGTTCACATGAATTGTTTTGTTTCAGCAGATGCATGTAACGCAACCCCGCGGGTCTACCTACTCGGAACCATGCCAACTAACTAATTACATTCCATAGGTTAATCTAAATATTCTATTTGCCCACTAATCGTTATGCAGAGAATTCATTGTAAAAACATAAATGTATAATTACTTAAATTAGAATTTTTCTGATAAAGAATTATTATGCATGACACTTTGCAAATACTGAATGATAATACAAAAAATCTAATAACATAATAGTGTATCTCATATTCGTATGCTACATAAGGAAATCGATCGAAATCGATAAGTTACGAAAAGTAACTCGAGTATCAGTGGCGGATTTACCAGCAGGCTGAGCCGATTTTTGGGGCGGCAAATTAGGGGACCAATTTTTTTAGTTTTTTGCTAACTCATAGAAATCAAAAAGATTTCTGCATTATGGTTTTCTGATGTTTTACAGGTAGAAATCTATTACAAATTTGGTGATGAATTTCCCACTATCAACCAAAGCAAAGCCGGCAAAAACCTTACAGCCTACCTATACCTTGAAAATTTGTAAATCCGCCACTGCCGCGTATGATAAAATTTTCAACATTATTTTTTTATATATATTCCTTATTTTTTTAGTAAAATACAGGACTCTAACTTAACGTATATAAATAAAAAAAGGAAAAATGACTTCATTTTCTTCACGAGAAAAGTCGACAAACATAACTTATGGTTTAATCACTTGGATTTAAAATAATCATTATGTGAAATAAAATGAATAATATGAATTTTTGTTTTGATTGTTAATAGGTACCTAACCTATTACATAGGTACCTAACCTATAACCTATAACAATCAAAACAAAAATTATCATATATGAGCAAATATTTGATAATGAAACGTATAAAGTAACTTTGAATTTTAAGCCGGAGTCTTTCATCTTCTCTGTTTTTTTCAGATATATTTTATTCTACATTATTGTGAATACAAAAACTTATGCGTTGATTTTATCTTTTGAAAACCATTTTCTTGTAATTATTATACTATAAGTATATACCTACTATATAATATGTAGTATATAGGTACCCGTGTGAATCTCTTTGTGGTATTAAAAAGCGTCAATAAGTACTTAGATGCAAAAATTCAAACGTTCATTAAGGAAATCGTTAATTCTAAATTCTTCAGACGCCCTTAGCCATGGTTCGTTCTCGCAGGAGGCACCCTAAGGAATCGGAATCAATTTTGGGCCCCCTTGAGAACTGTCGCTTTTTTGCAGACGGGAGAAAGTATATTGTATTTATTAAATTGTGAACTCTCAGGTGGACTTTTTTAAAAATGAAACGTTATTTCAGTAAAGCTTTTGTTTTTTTTTTTCATAATTTGTTCACTCGTTTTTAATTTATCTTTATATCTACACACTATTAGTACATATCTATTAAAAGTATAAGAAGAGAGTAGATATGTATCTCTGTACAGTCGGAAAGTAGACACCTCCTGATTACTTAAGTATGTTTGGCAGTTTTTATCGATTGTGGAAAAATATATTAGTACCTACTATAACCTAAGGACCGGCCCTTCTATACAGAAATTTCTGAAGAATCCGAAGATTCGAAAGATTCTGGTGGTCGTGGTGATTAAGGTGGTGTTGAATGGTAAATTCAATAAAGTCACACGCTAAATTCATTCCAATATATCGCAAGCTTGAACCTAACATCCGTTTCGTTGCGTGAGTGCGAATTTACGAAGAAGCACCAGCAAATCTTTGAACCTTTTTTGCATTGAAAGCCATGTCAGTAGTATCTTATACTCTGTATATGTTATATCTATTTATATAGCGATAAAGAATGTTAGACCTGTAATTTGTGATCTTTATTACGTCTCACGTTTCAAAATTTCAATTAAAACCATTTAACAAAGAATATAACATACACGAATGCTTTTGGTTTAGTCAGAATAAACTAGACAATATCATTTAAGTATATAGTTGTTCTTTATATATTTATTTTTGAGTAATTTATTAAAATTTAGTATAAGCTTTATGTATTCGCTTGTATGAACCTATTTCACAAAATAGGTAAATCTTCAAATCGTAAACTACACTGTAGTTGTCCAGTGTCCACACACCAGTATGCTAATTCCGGGTAACGCGTTTACATGGACTAAATGTCCATTTCCTGTATGCATCTCTTTCATGTATTTCGAGTTAGGCCTTCATCAAGACTAGATATAGATTTTAGAATTTTCCGTAAACCATTTTATATCTAAATTTTATTTTAATTTCAGGCTATAGCGTTATTTAAGTCTATAGCACCAGCATGTTAAAGTTTATTACCGATATTAACATTGATATTAGATACTGTTATAAGTATGTGGGCGCTCCTGGATATAACCCTTTGCCGGGCAAGCGCGTACCCAGGTGTAAGGTAGGGAGGGAGGATGGGATGCTAATTCACTGATAATTTTTTAATTTATCAAATTTTGATGGTTGTTTCTACAAAATTTCGATGCACAAAAGTAGCCAATGGGTTGAGTTTAAATTTTACAGATTGCATTTTTACTCAAGAGTGTTTATAAATATTTTTTATCCCAAAGTTCCTAAAGGAACAGGAAATATTTCAGATAAAGTCACAGCAAAACATATTCTGGAAGCAAAGTAAAACACATATACCCACCTAAAACAAACATGATTAATATTTTTTCAGGGAAACCAATAAATATTATTTGTATATTTTGCATATTTGTGTGGTGATCGAATCCCCAAAAACAACCTTCCCCAGGCTACGCCCGTATTCCCGGGATATATATTATATAGTATCCTACAATCAGGGTATGAACTATCGTCCATCTCCACTTGGAATTTAATAGAAATTGGTTCAGCCATTGTAAGAATTTGATGATGATGGGCTCACGGCCAGTCCACGGATTGGTGACCGCGATTGGTATTTCAACTGAGCGTCTCTGAGTTTACGTGAAAAGTCTGTCCGGATTTTATCCATTTGATAATAGTCGATAAGTTGTCCTGTCCAGAGAAACATTATTGTACTATCGATAGTAATTCTGACACAAGGTTGGCCAATAACCACATGCCAAGAAGAAGTAGGTATACAAGTATGGAGTACACTTAATCCTCAATGCAGGTAATATAAATTTCTATTTTTAAATTTTATTACTAAGAATATAACTTTATTATACGTTCGTAGGGTCAACAGTGCTTATTGACTTTAATTCTTTCAACGCTAAATTATTCCAAATGAATGTGAAAATAAGTATATTTGCTTTGAAAGCAACCGGCGATGATACGTTTAGTGCCGGCTTCCGTTCAGAATTCGCGTGTTAATAAAATATTATTACTCTGATACGAGCAACAAACGCACCAAAATATCTGTCTATAGTTATAAACTCAACGAAAATGTCATGCAAATATCATATAAATTGAACTTAAAATAATTGGAAAATAACATGTCGCGAATAAAAGTACCTTCTTATGTCTCAAAATTATAGATTAAACATGGGAAAAATATATCATTGTGATTGTTTTTAAAATTAATTTAGATTATACTTTAGTTTAGTTAATTTTAATACTTCCGCCGACAGTCTTTATACGACCTGGGAATTTCAACGGAGCCTATTCCTTCCCTAAAAGTGGGCAGATGTTCATCGGCAGCGGTGATCACTCAACATCAGGTGTGCCTCCTCCCCATTTGCTCCCTCTTACATAAAAAAAACTGATAAGCTTAATGCTGTTTACTCCTCAATTACATGAGTACAATTACATTAAAATGTATTCTATGGATACGTATGGATAAAAAAGATAAATACTTCTTCACTTCTTCACTTCCTCCGGTGCTACAACAATTTGTGGGTCTTGGCCTCCTCAACGATTTTCTTCCAGATCACTCTGTCTCTGGCCTTTTTTCTCCAAGATGTTTTCTTGCCAATACTTTTCAATTCCTCCTCGACACAGACCATCCACCGCTTCCTGGGTCTTCCTCTGGGACCTACCTAACATTTCTTTTTGTAAACATTCGTAAGTTTGTGGTAACAAAGTACGAAGCCCCGAAGGAAATATAATAATTAACAAAATCATAAAATTATTAAATATTTGAAATACTATCATAAACATTCACATCTTATAATAAATAACTATTAATTTTAAAATAACGGCGACACAAAATTATTGTTAACGGAATGCGGCGTTTACTCCACATTGTAGCAATACCTAACCTAGCGTATAAATAGTCTATGTATCATAAAATACTTATTATATATATTTATCTCAATAACAACATATTATTGGTATTGATGAAGTTGGACACAAATGAAGCTTCTGTATTTGTATACCTATGTTTTTAAGCAGAATCGATATATCATCCAATTTGACTGATGATCTCATATGTCATTTGGCATCGAGGATTGGTTACTGTCACGGGAAGCTTTTGAAATATAGCATGTGTAATGAATTTCAGGAGCGGCTGGCGGTACGTTTCGTCATACAGAGAAGTGCGGATTTCAGCACAGTGGGCCTCAGAAGCTTAAGCACTTGTCTCTGTTATGCTCTCAAGTTTCATATTACAAAAAGAATGCCGAAACCAAAAATCAAGATAACATTTATAATTCTTTATGTGTGTAACTTTTTGTGTACCTACAGATAATTTAAAGTATATCGTAAGAGGTTAATACATATAATATATGTATTTTGTTAAAATAATTATAACTGTACTTGCGGCTATGAGTAGATTCGTACCAAAAGACAAGTTTTATGCTGTAGTTATAAATTATTTATTTAAATAGTTATTTTTGGAAATAACGCCAACGCAAACGTTCTGAGGCTTTAAATGACATATAAAGTAGGTAATTTACGTTACATGTATATAATTGAAAATTGCAAAAAGGAAATAACGCTCCATTCGTTTCTACTGTAGTCCTTCACACATCACACATCAGAGGACAACTTATAAACTAAAACGTTAATCCTATATTTCATAATATGTAGTCAGATGTTTTGGAATCTAAATTATATAAGATAATTAGACTAGCTATGCCCACGGCCTCGCGTTATCTGCAAAAAAAATTGATTAGTCTTTTTTATATTAATTAAGTACCTACGTGGAATCCTATTCATATTTTTCATAACGTCAGCTAGATGCCAATGAATGTCCCCCAAAAATCAGTTCAATTATTTCAAAAAATTATCAAAAATTTTCAAAATTGATGTTTTGCTATACCTACATAACTTCTTTCACAACGCACGCATAGAAGTTATATAAGTTCTTATAATAATTCTATGGTAAAACGTTATTTTGACATTAATAACAGTAATTTAAATTTTATTTATTTTTATGTATGGAATATTTAATTAACATAATTTATTTCTATTTATCGAAAAACCTGTAGTTATTTACTAAGCTTCAAAATGCATTTTGGTATATTTTTGTTTACTTCTGACAGTGTGTTTATCTTTAGACGCTTTTACGGGCCGCCGATGAATTATTAGCTGTCTCCTAAATGACAGCTTGTCTCCGGTAATGAAATAAAATTAAATAGAAGTTAAATACATAGTAGTATTTTAATTGAATTACCTTCCAAGGTGCATCTATTTGTGAATTATCATAAAAAAAATATGTACCTATATGTACTCGTAGCTGTCGGTGTATTATTAATAAAAATGTAAGATAAAGAATTTTTTGTATATTATCATTGTATATGCATACCTAAATACCATAGATTTTTTTGTACCAAATATGTGGTAAAGAAACATACAACTTCATTAATGGAAAGCAGTACGTAATACTTACAGTGACGGATAATGCAAGAGCGGGGCCCGTAGCAATTTTTATTCCCGGGCCCTTGATCTGCTATGGGTCCGGATATAAGTATAATGGGTATGAAAAATCAATACTCAATATGTTTATTTGCCATCTATGAGTTACAATTTAGTCGTTGATTTGTTGATTTGTACATATACTTTACCATTAAAAATAAGGTATCTAACATTTCTTTTTTTACAACATTCCGTTAATATTCCTTTGATACGTCGGCGGGCTTGAATACGCGGGGCTCTTATTCCTGCGGGGCCCGTAGCAATTATAATTAATCCGGCACTGAATACTTAAGGGTTTAGACAATGTTCAACGTAACA
The DNA here is from genome assembly GCA_023373885.1 of Hestina assimilis. NCBI lineage: Eukaryota > Metazoa > Arthropoda > Insecta > Lepidoptera > Nymphalidae > Hestina > Hestina assimilis. Next base: position 10,777,223 of record CM041754.1, read on the forward strand.
CTGACAGTGTCAGCGATACAGTGTTACGGTGATATAATAATTTTATATGATAGCAAGACAATGGACACCGTTGTGGCATTGTGGGTAGCGAGTCTGCCTTAAGTCTCGACGGTTGCGAGTTCGATTCCCGCTCGGGCAGATGTTTGTTAAAATTTCTGTTTCGGACTGGGCGTAGGAATAATTAATGTTATTCTGATCACAAAATGTGCATTGGTCTGTTCGTTTATCTGCTTAAATAACAACTGATCATTGGTCCGATATGTGTGATTCATTGTATCAATGAATTTACATAATTATATTTGTCTGGTATCTACCGTATATATTGGACTACAGTACCTTCTCTTAAGGCATAATGGTATTTCCATTTTCCTTTATTCCTCTGTAACAACTTTTTGACGACAGCTGTGTGACAGTGGTAGAGAACCTGCCCCATAAACCTAAGCTCTATAATCCTTGGTTCGATTCCCGGTCGGGAGAGATTTTGTACCATAAAAGCATTTGGGTGTTCGTGTCCGTGAATGTTTCCGGAACCTCAGCATAATATATTACTATACGTCTATACTAATGGGGCCGTGTAGCGTTTATTTTGCGAAGTGAAACTTCTTTATAATCGTTGTGATTTCAAACCGGATGCAACGGAAAAAACGACAGGTAGGAGACACAAATACAAAAATGTGTAGGGATGAATGAGACAGAAATATATATACTATTTTATATTATAGACGGACATTCAGACAGATTAAGCCCTTACTCGCTAACTAATTTTAGCTAAAGAAGTTTTACTTCAATCGTGTGGTCTAAAGCACACTGTATATTTTTGTTTATTATTTTCTATAAAATATAAACGCGAAGTACCTGCAGTATCTATATGGTATATAGTGAAATTTCAACATAGAACGTATTAAAATCTATATATTTCACCCTTACTAGTGTAATTATTGCAATTTTCTAAACACTTATATTGCAATTTTTAACATATTTTTGGGAGTCTACTTTGGTTAAAGTCAACAATATCACCTGTTATCATAGAAATTTTTCAACCGTTAGTTGTTACTCCCAAAGTCCATATTTTAACAACGTCACTTCGGGTATTATTGACCGGCAGCATCAAAAAATATAATTTCCAATGCTACAGGGATTTGAAATTATATTCTACAGGGCAGCATTGCCAAATGCCAATATGTCAATTGTCAATTTGTCAAATGCGTAGAGAACGTCATAACATTAGTGTATAGGTTAGAAATTAGTATTTAATGAAATATTTCAATTAATTATTCACCGTAAATTAATGAAACATCAATTATTAAAAGAAAACAAATAAATAAAACAAAACAATGGCACCATCCGAAGGCGTAAAAGACTTGGATGAGAAAACTATGGACAGTATTGTGAAATACGTGTCCGATATAAGGAGTGGGTAAGTTAATTTTAAAAACAATTTTTGTTATTTTCGACATACTTTTATTAAACTGTTATATTAGGCCAACCAACCGTATAAAAGCTTACTCGCCGTTGTATCAGAATTGTTATTTTGACTACTCTGTCATGTGCATGAAATTTGTTTTACAAATTAACATAGTTTATCCTTGCAGAAAGCAATATTTAAGTTTGTAGTAAAATCTGTAAAAGCTTGCTATGAGTTCCAAAGTGTCTACGATATTTTCCAATAAAATAAAATCAGAAAATAAATAGACTTTCATTTCTAATAAAAAAATATTTTGTTTAATGTAGAAAAGTGCAAGGATCTATGAACATTGCAGTGTCAACTGTAGACCTTTTGGAGCAGATCATCAGTGAGTCAGAAGGCACTAATGCACTGTAAGTATTTTAGTATAGTCCTGTAACAAGTGAATACATGTTCAAACATACTCAACACATCTAATATTCCCTCTTTGCTTAATGCCAACAATACTATATGGTGTTTTATTATATATATATATATATATATATATATATATATATATTTGTTACAATTCACTTTTTTATTGCCTATTTGATGAAAAAAAGAAAGAATGTACACATGCATAAAAGTCAAGTTTATAGCTAGATGTCTGTTTTATGAAAGCGTGTGAAAATATAAAGAGAAATTGAAATTCATTAAAATGACAAACCTCTTTTAAAATTTTATAGGTCACTATGCAACGTAGTAAGAGCAGCAGGTCGTCATATAGTACAAGCACTACCCACAGAGTTGGCTGCTGGGAATATGGTGAGGCGTGTGTTACGAGCTATAAGGGATGAGCAGAGAGCTCATGCTAACCAGGTGAATTAAGAAATACTGCTAGGATAATGAATTTGATTTTTATAAATGGTATTGTAATAAGACTATGATCCTGCCCCTCTGTATATTTAAGTTTGTTATGATTATTTTGAGGCTATGGAAACTTCTCAATATTTTGCTGTAACTATGATATCTCTTTATCAGTGTATGTTAATTTTTAATGAAGTTAATTAAAAGGTCAATACCAAACTCTCATTCTAGTTTGTTCACAAATTCTTCATATTATCAACATGAGAGACAATACAATTATATTGTTTATTATTAAGAATTTTTGTTGTAGAGTGTAGAAGGAGCTGGTGAATCTCTCCAGCGCTTAGTTCTCGCGGCGCCAAGTCGTCGCGCCACTTTAGGTCCAGCAGCTAGAGACCTAAGGGAGCCTATCAGAGATCATATTGCTGAGGTAATATTTGTAGCCCTCAAAAAGAATTTGTCATTTAAAATTAAAAATACTACTAATAAAATATGGTATTTTCTCAGTAGTCCATTAAAAAAAGAATGAATAATTGATCATAGTGTAAAACATACACAATGAACATATGGAGAAACATCTATATTAACAAGTTCTAAAAATCCACCCCTGAAAGGGAGAAAAATGGGTTGAGAGTTTGTGTAGAAGCCCATCATTTTGAAACCAAAAGCATGATACTTTGATTTTTGGCGAACAATTAAAGTTAAAGAAAATTGAGGTGGTAATATTTTCTAAAATTTCACCCCTGATGGCATTTAATGGAGATTCAAAGATCTGGCTTAAATTGTGTGTCTTGTTTAAGTTAAGTAAATACACTAAATTTTTTAGAAATTTTGCTATATTTTATTAAGCCTTCAATCATTCTCTTAACAGCTGCGTGCAGAACTGGACACTAGTACATCATCAATATGCTCTCAAGCCAAGGAACATGTGCATGCTGATGAGTTGATCCTGACTTATGGAGCAAGTGGACTGGTGGAACGATTCCTAAAGGCATCTACCACAAAGAGGTTTAGACTGTTACTTGCAGAAGGACCTGATGTTGCTGAGGTAACTTTTGCAGAATTATTTATATGCTACTAACTTTACCTATCTCTCTATTCACCGGAGAATGTAAATCATAGTTCTGTAAGTTTCCTTTTTTAAAGTAGTAATGTTTAAAGTAGGGCTTTCAAGCCCTCTCCACTGAGAATAATTTTTTAATGAGGTTTTCTTCTACAATGAATTGCAAGATTTTGTAAAGAGATCTTCCTCTGCCACCTTTTAGGACCTTTTAGGCCCCAGGAAAATTAACCAAAGGAACTCCAGGGTCTTGGGTAATCCACCAAGACAATTTGTTTATATTGTTTTTATTTCTCTACGAGTGTGGTGTGAACTAAGATGAGGATTGGTAAAAGAAAAAGTACTAAAAGTTAAGCAAACAAAGGGTTAATATTTTTCTCACTCATAGAATAATCTAACAACATGCAGTAGTATGTACTACTAAATTCTGTGAGAAGTACTTCTCCACTTGAGTTGGCACATTTATTTCAGTAAAAGCAAATTTCGACTCTTATCTTTTGTCCACTAATATTAGTATGAATAAGTTTTTTGAGGGCCGGAGACCTCAGCCGGTAAAAGTAGAGAGCTCGCGCGCGGGGCTCAAGTTGAATCCGTCTTAAAGGCCTCTCCTGTGACGTCGAGCCTAGGCTTGGGACGTCATCGGGAGTGCCAATCTCGTGATATTGCTTCTTAAATCTCCGTTGCTAGGTGATTTCACTAACTACAGTGTCCATCAAACCGAAACACAGTAATCTAAATCACTACTTCTTTGCAGTAGAATATCTGATGTTGTGGTGGTACCTACCTAGCTGCACTCTTGCAATACAAGGCCTACCACCAGTAAATTCAAATGTTTAAAACATAATGTATCTTCCAGAGTCACGCGATGGCGGCTCGTTTGGCCACAGCAGGTGTGTCAGTGACACTAGTGAGTGGAGCTGCGGTTGGTGCCCTCATGCCGAGGGTCAATAAGGTTACATACAAACATATATGATATCTATAGACTCATACATACAAAAATAATAGTTATATTTGTTAATGTCAAAGGCAAAAATTTTGTGACGTAAATTCTAAATATCATTTGAGGATTTTTACCTTTGATTTTTTAAGTGAAAACATTTTTAATCATGTCGAGTGATTTTTGAAGCGAAAAAACTTATTGGTCCGCGTCACGGAGACAAGAATACGTATATATATACTGAGACATTGTAATTTGTATATACTTAATTGTATCATTTAGGATTCTTTGGTTGGGTAAAATGTTTTAAGTAATAAAAATATAATATAATTAACTTAAAAAATCAAAAAAAGCAATTATTCCAAAGTTTCAAGTTTTGACTTCTGTTGACCACATGGCTGCCTTTTTTATATTTCCAAACTTGTTTTAGGCTTTGAGTCTTGAGGGTCAGGTTTTTATTGATATGTGATAGGTGGTGCTGGGAGCCGCCGGTGCCCTGGCCGGAGGAGCTGCACTAGCATCAGCCGGATCCCTCGCCGTCACAGCGGCCGCTGCGCATCACGCTGTCTCTGTGAGTATCATACTGATATAGCGTTGACATACGGCGGGCAAGAACTGCAACTCAGTTCCTTGACGTGACTTCGACGAGATGTAGTCATGGTTTTGAGAGTGGTTTGGCCCTTAACCAATTAAAAAATGGATCTCCGATTTGGGCCAATAGGTCGTTGACGATTTTCTACATCGTCCATTTGTAAAATAAAAAATTATTGAAGTATACTTTAAAAAGTACTTGTCAATCCTTACGCTCTACTACTGACCTAGAAAGCTGAGTCTAGTATTAATAATATTATTAATATCCTATAGTCTAGTATTATTAAAATCCTAATGGGGGCCGTTGAGTGTGCAACGTTTATTATTATAATTATTATTATAAAAAGAGCCCCACGTAAGCTGCAAGATTATTTTTAATGTAAATTTTAAACTTATTTATTGCAGTTCTAGTTAATATTTCTGAATAATGCTACAATGCCTTGCCCCATGAAACGATTGCTAACCTTACCCAGAAAGCTACGAGTATTTACATAAATATACTACGTAAATCTTCTTTCAACAGGTAATTGTGCTATCCCCTCTGTATAGTCTATCAGCACAACATGTGAGTGGCCATCAGACCTTCCATCTCTTAGCACCAGCACACAAAGCTATGCCGTACCAGTAAGTAACACTATACTGATATATAACCAACATGTGTAATGAGACTAAATTAAATTAATTTTTTAGGGGCTTAGAGAGTGCATATGTTCGTGTGGAGGCGCCTTTATATGATGTAGTACCGCCCGACCATATCACACTATTCATTACCAACCTGTGAGTAATTTGTAAAGTGTATAATAAGAAGAATTGAATTTTACAATTTATTTATTTTGTGATTAAAATCATCTGATCAAATGAATCCACATTAAATTCTTAACAAATCTAGAATTACCGAAAATTAAATATGAATTCCTTTGTAGTTTTCATAATTTTTGATTATGCCTAAAAATTCTGAATAATTCTGTAATAGTCATAAATAGCAACACTATGAATGAATTACGATAGTATATAAAATTAATGTTACTTTCCAGTGGAGGCAGTTCACCTTCCTACATCTACCGTTTGCTGTCCGAGCTATATGACCCCAATGATTATCAACTATAAAAGACTACTTAATATATATTGTTAAATCTCTGTAATAAAATGATTATAATGAATAAAATATACTTTTTTAAAATATACTTCTAAATATTGATTATTGATAATTAAGGAATGAAATAAATGAGTTATGATTAGGGTTGCCACCTTTTTTCTTGGAACTAAAGTACATTGGTGATTACAGGCAAGAAAAAGTACATAGTGTCAAAATAAAGTATTATTGATTTTTATTTAGCATAATATTTCAAACATATTTATGATTGGTTTTGGCCAGGATTATCAAATATAAATAATATTTTTTTTTGTAAGGTTCAGAAAAGCTTAGTTTCTTTGATATCAACATTTCATCTCAGAAACTGCTGATGTCGAAGGAATGGACATAAAAAGTAACATTACTTTATAAAAGTATCTTCATTATTATTATTTCGTCATTATTCTTATTGCCTCTTTTCTTGTGTAGTAAATAATTCCGAAAAACCCAGAAAAATCTAAAGAAGCAAAATAAAGTATTTTCGTGTACTTTATTGTTATCGTAAAGTATAGAGTACGATTGCCCGAAATAACGTACAATACTTTAATATAAAGTACGGGTGGCAACCCTAATTATAATTCGACGCCAGAAAACGTAAATGTCTATTATTTGCCTAGAAATAATATAAGAACATTATTTGTTTGTTGTTATAATGTTAAAGACATAGATATAGAGGACAAAAGATAGTGCCTCCTATATATTGGAATTGGTATTTAAGGATGAACTATCGCCACTTATCAAGTTTTTAGTTAATAAAATATTAAAATGGCGCATGTGCTAGTTATATGTTATTTCTCATATTGTATTTTAATAAATAGATCGGTAAGCAAAAAAGTGAATCGTGAGAAAGAATATATTTTTTTACTTTTTAAAATTTATTATCGAACATTTTATACTGTTGGTACTTAGGCTGTTTATTGCAAAAGGCCGGATAGGTAGGTATCACCCATAGAAATAATGTAAGAACAAGACAGTTAACTGAAGTAACATTTCTGTCCCAAAAGGTACCTTTATCCCTATTTATTGAAACCCCTTTAGCCCTATATTGAAACCCCAAAATTTTTAATTATTGAGGACAAAATATAAACTTTCAGAATCATCTCGATTTTTGCATATTATTAATATTTCAAAATTACAACTCATATATTGTTTTATTAGAATATTATTGTTTTTATTAGAATTAGCCGGTGGGTGTAGTGGCATGTATGTCGGAAAATATAATAAAACTATATTTATTTTAATCCATTCTTTTCTGAAGCACTGAAAATAACATTTTTAAAATAAAGATCACAGAATTTCATTTCTAAATTTTAAATTAATTACAATTGATAAAAATTCAAGAATCGTCTTTTAACTTAACATAGCAGAATCACCCTAATTCTTATAAAATTTAAGAAATTGCTTACAGGTGGAATGATTTATTTATTACTTCTTCACCTTTTCAAGTTTTAGGCAATTGTGTGGCTACAATAATTATTGTCAGTAGATTTCATTGACATAGTGTCTATGGTAGTTTTATGTAATCTGTTTATTACTGTTTATCTGATTCTGTTATTTTAATATTTGACGTTTACAATTTTACAGTTATAATGTATGCGCGCGCGCAACACGGTTGTTTTTTGGTTTTATAATATATTATGTATTAAACTTATAAATTATAATCTTCTTATAAAATGGATGTTGGTGAATCATTTTTATCATGTGCAGTAACCGTAGAATGGACAACTCCACAAGGGTCCATAACCAGAAAAGTTAATTATAAGACCGCTTCCATTCGTTTAATTCGTAATGAGTTTCGAGAGATGTTTATGGAAATAAGTGGCGACAAGCAGTCTAATGTTCGACTTGCCCTCAAAAGTATAAATGTTTTCAAAAAGTTTATGGCTGAAGGAAAAGCTAGTGTTAAGTTTCAAGAAGCTGGTTGTACACTTTTTATATCAAACGCACCACCTACTAATTTGGTATCATTTTTACGGACTATATTTGTTAAAATGTCTGGTGACAAGGATCAATCTGCTAATAAACCAACAAAAGCTACAATGAGAGCTAAACTGTTAAGTGGTAAAGCACAAGCTTATGAAGACATTAGTCCAGTTACAGTGGCGGATATATGTACTGCTAAAAGTAAGATTAGTAAAGCGACAACCACAACTCCGTCTCCACCCAAAAAGAGAAAATTAGAAGATGTAAATAAAGGTCCAGCACCAAAAAAATTATATTCTCCATCTCCATTAACTACTACTAGCTCATTAAATCCTGAGCAAAAACGAGTATTAGAAGCCTGTCTTAGTGGAAAGAATATATTTTTTACTGGATCTGCAGGGACAGGAAAAAGTTTTTTATTGAAAAGAATTGTGGCAGCCTTACCTCCAGATGTAACTATGGCAACAGCATCTACTGGAGTGGCTGCATGTCATATAGGTTAATAATAATTTTTCTTTTGATGAACATCATCTTTAATATTTTCTAGAATAAGTTTTGTTTGTTTCAGGAGGGACCACTTTGCATGCATTTGCAGGTATTGGTGATGGCAGTGGTTCAATAGAAAAATTATGTGAGAAAGCTAATAAATTAGCATTAATTGCTCAAAAATGGAGAAAGTGCAAACATCTTATAATAGACGAAATATCTATGGTTGATGGAGCATATTTTGAGGTATATCTTTTTTATGAGTACTAAAATTATTTAAATTAATTGAGTAATTTAAAGTTATATAGGTTTATGTTGTAATACATATTTTATTGAAAATTTAATTAATTTTTACTCAATTATAGAAGTTGGAAGCAGTTGCAAGACATGTCCGAAAAAATGATAAGCCCTTTGGAGGTATTCAGCTTATTCTGTGTGGGGATTTTTTACAACTTCCTCCAGTTGTGGATAAGGCAAAAACTGGCAAAAGATTTTGTTTTCAAACATCATGCTGGGAAAAATGTATTGAATTATGTTTTGAACTAAAAGAAGTCCATAGGCAGACAGATCAAGAGTTCATCTCAATCCTAAACAGTATTAGAATAGGCCGTGTAACTAAAGAAATAAGTGAACGGATACTTAAAACAGCTTCACAAAAAATTGAAAGTGATGGCATTCTTGCTACAAGACTTTGCTCTCATACTAATGACTCTAAAATGATAAATATTTCAAAGTTGCGTGATTTAGAAGGAGAGGAAAAGTTATTTTCGTCTCAGGATAGTGATAATGCTACCTCACTTCTTGATATGCAGACAGTGGCACCATCTAAATTACTTTTAAAAGTAGGTGCTCAAGTGATGTTACTGAAAAATATTAATGTAAATGCAGGATTAGTGAATGGAGCAAGAGGTGTTGTTGTGAGATTTGAAGAAGGCTTGCCTGTTGTCAGATTTAAAAATAAAAAAGAATATACAGCAAGGACTGAGAGATGGTATGTTAAAAATTCAAATGGATCTTTGCTCTGTCGTCGCCAAGTACCACTGAACTTAGCTTGGGCTTTTTCCATACATAAGTCACAAGGATTGACACTGGATTGTGTAGAAATGTCTCTATCTAAAATATTTGAAGCAGGACAAGCATATGTAGCTCTAAGTAGAGCACAGAGTTTAGATACTCTAAGAGTATTGGATTTTGACTCACGTCATGTGTGGGCTAACCCAGATGTTTTAGAATTTTACCAGAGATTTAGACGACGTTTACAACAAATGGAAATCATTCCTCTTGGAAGACCTCTATCTGACAAAACAAATAAAAAAATGACACTTAGACAAATATTAGAAAAGCAAATGAAAAGAAGGTAAGATTTGATAGAATAAACTTATGAAGACTGAAAATACTACCTATTATTCCTTTTATATTTATAAGAAAAAATAGCTTCATTTTTATTAAATATTTGCGTCCTTATTTATAATTTTGTTTTATTTAAAATAGATAAAATCAAGCAAGATATTTGTGATAATAAATAAAATTGTATTTAATTATCGGAATTTTCATTTATTTTCTTAAAAATTTCAAAATGTCATATTCAGTATGTAATAAATATCTGAGAAAAACTAACGTGATTCTACAGCAGTTAAGATCTCAATTTGTTCCTCTAAAGTTGCAAGTTTTTCTTGAAGACATTTTACAATATACTTGTATGTCTCCATACTTTGGTCCATATCCTTCTTAGAAGTTTTTGTCTCATCCATATTTTTCTGCAAGACTTCCACATGTTTTTGTTCAGAATGACATTTTCTAGCAATCTATTATTCAGATGCTCTTGTTTTTTTATGAGAAGCCATAGCTGAGCTTCAACCGAGGCATCTGGTTTACATTTTAAGTCCTCAGTGACCATATTGTCAAAATTAGCTGGTTCCTTTACTCGTTTTAAGCTGTTCTTTATATCTGTTGTCAGTTCTGATTGAGTAAGTTTATTCAAAAGTCTATCGATTTTGATCTTGTTTGGTGTATTATCATACTGAAAGAATAGACAAAAAAAATTATATACTGATATTGTAGAGTTAATATAATATAGTCATTATAGACAGGTCAAGTTTGAATGTGAGGCATTAATTCAGACACTACCTATAAACAATAAAAGCTACACTCTACATCTGAAGCTACTAGTCTGTTTATTGAGGAAGGTTATAAGATCAGAGCAATTACCAAATAAGTGTGAATCAATCTCGAAAACTAGGCAGAAATAAAAAGTGACAGATAAGCTAGGGTTGATCCACGTTTCCAACAAGTGTCATACTTATTTAATTAACACACTATACAAAGTAATATGTTGAGAAAAGCAGTTTATTTCAATCATGGTAATATTTCTTCTATTAAAATGCATTTATACATCTTCAAATAATTATGTTGTAAACAACACAAGGTAAGAGTAAAGTTTTATATAAATATTTAAGCTGCGATCTTACTTTTTGAATTTTCTTGAAGATTGGAAACAGTGTTGGTATGGCATTTTCCTTAAGTTTTCTTTGAGCATTAATATATTTGTGTTCAAAATGCTTTGAACAAATTCGGCTTCTGGACCAATCTAATAACGCACATTTATTTCTCAAAGCATGAAGCCATTTATTCCTCATTTCATTAGATGTAGGACAGCTAAAATTTTGTTAAACATTGATAATTATTTTCAAATATTGTTTTCAACAACTCGAACAATAACTCAAGTTTCAAACACTTACGGATAAAATGTAATACCAATCGGTTTGTTATATGTAGTCATTTTACAGCCTTGTATGGCACAGTGGTTTTGTGCCATTTTTTTTAAGATATTTATTTATAATTACTACAATTGTTTTGCTTATCTATCTATGTTAATAGTAATTTGTGAATAAGTTTGACTTCCTATCCCAATGAACAAAACACTTAGAAGACAAACGTTACGTTTGTCAGAAATGTCAGTGTCATGTCATGATGTTTAATTGTCAATTATTGTCATATTACAGAATTGAGAAATAGAGAATTGTAGAATAGTATGACCATGGTGGGAATAATGAGTATGGCAATTTCCGTAACGTATCTAAAATATCCCAGTTATTTCTTTGAATTAAAAAGTTATCAAATCACGCTTTCTTTTGTTTTCATGCGATTTATTATATTTTCATTTATATAGAAGTCCCTAAGTGCGGCACTAATCCCTATCTTCCTTTTATTATGAAAGAATTTTTCATGTTTATTTTGGATCTGATTGTTTCTTGACTGTGAAAGGGTTAAAAAATTTATTTATTTTCAAGATACATATTACTCGTTATTCTCATTTTTAAATTTTCTTATTTAAGTTATAAAAATATGTCCAATATAAAATTATGTAATGAGACTATTTCTGTCAAAATCGCAAACTGACGGCCAGCCGGCTGGTCAATCTGAATCCTCGATAGGTTAATTAAATACAGAAAAGGATGAATGCACATAATTCATAAGTGTTCTATAAAAATGATTTAAAATAAATAAACGAATTGAATAAATAAACTTTAATAATCTGTACTTCTTAATACAGCATAATGTTTAAGATTACAAATTACGTAATTAGTTTTAAAATGAATAAATATATATTATGCCCTAAACTAAATAAACTCTTAATCAGTGACACTTATTGCTACTGGAGGTATAAATCTCCAAACATGGCTAACTTCTCCCGCGCATGACTGGGCAGAACCTTGATTTGTTTCTTTGATGACTGGAATTTCGTCTAAAACGGGTTCTGTAGTAGAGCATTGGATATCAATTTTGTATTCGCCAGGAGTTAAAAATACCACGGTACACTCGTGGTAAGCCTTCGCAGATTCTAATAATGTCGTCAGTACCAACCTGAAAGAAAAAACGTTTGTATAATATCCTAAACATTCGCAACTTTTATACTTTTTTATCGTTGTGCTTACTTATTATTCCCAGCAGTGGCAACCCTGTTATCCAGCTTGTAGTTAAGCACACCGTTGTTGTAGTCCTGGTAGAATTGTACAGAGAGGCAAAGTTTGTGCAATGGTCGACTGAGATGGTTCCAGACTGCCACTCCTAAGGAGAGGCACTCGCCAGCCATACAGCTGTATTCTTCTTGGGGCTTGATACATTGCTTGTTAACACTCACCTCTGAAATTAATACACACAATATAACTATATTTTATTATTAAATAAATAAACGCTGCACACTCAACGGCCCCCATTAAGATAGTAATATCCTATTTCGGGGTCCGGAAACATTCACAATGACAAGGACAAATACACCCAGACCGGAAAAGATGCTTGCCTGGTCAATACAAACATATTATGCTCCGAGCGGGAATCGAACCCGCGACCTGTGGCGTTTAAGGCAGGTCCGCTACCGCTGCGCCACAACGTCGTCAAAAAATTAAATATTTAGTGGTGCAGTATTATCGTTAATTTATTTAAATTTTCATATGTATATTTTCAGAACAATTAATTTTGAAAATTTAATTTATATGAATCGTAATTTTTAAAGATTTTGTAAATTATAACAATTTCAAAAGCAGTCATTAATTATAACTTTATTCAATGTTTAATTTATATTTGAAAACTTATTCGTAACTATACGTATGTACCAAAGTCACGAAATATACACGAAATCATGAAGCACAAAATATATGTGTATATTCTTACCCCAGTTTAAAGGCGACATTCTAACAATGTCCATCATTGTTTGCGAGAGTGTTATTCCTTTGACGGAAGCACGTCCAGTTATGTTTGACTGAAGAAGATGCCACTGCAAATCTACGTTTTTAGTTAAATGTTCTGAGCACATCACCTCGAGACTGTTCGTTGAAGTTCCAGTGCTTATTGATTTCGGTTCCATTGAATCTGCTGGTATAGTTAATAAAATATATTTCATTTAGTGATCTAACATAATAATAATATCTCATTGTTCAAGAGTTTACCAAGCTGATTACATTTGTAATTTTTTATCCGAATTAAAAAAATGAGGTTAAAAAGGCTCTGTTTTTGTCATAACGGAACCCTAAAAATATCACGTTTTTCCATAATTTCGATATAAAACCAAAATAGGTGCAAAAAAAAAAGTTAATAATAAAAATTTACTAATTATGTATATATTTTTTATTTTTTCCCCTTCGAATATAAGGATAATAATTATGCTTCCGTGGATAGCCCATATAAATGACAACAAAACTCGAAATAAATATTTAACGTACAATTTTTTACTTTTGCTACCCAGAGGGTGCTGCGGAACACTATTAGTAGGCCTCCGCTGTCTGTCAGTATTTTAGTCTGCCTTAGTCTTAGTTTTAGGCTCTATCTCACGAAGCAGAATTGTTAGAGAGTTTAAAATTTCATAGGCCGTTATAATAACTACTTCAATTTCTTATTTAAAGATGTCCAATCGCGACCGTCTTTTTTAAAATCTTTATTTGGGTTAGTCAGCTTTGACTATGCCGCTCCATTAGACCTTTAACCATTAAACATTCTTCAGTTGTATTAATATCGTCACTACTAACCTTCTTCAGTTGTATTCATCGGATTGGTCAAGGGACATCTGTCTAACGGCACGGGCACTCTGCGTGACTCCTTGCCTTCAATCAGTATGTGTTTGCTCGGCGCGTATTGGAAGTCCATTTCTTCATTCGTGAGGTTTGTTATATCCAATACCAGATATAGTTGACTTGGACTGGGAACAATTATAATAAAAAGCAATAAGTATCTATATATCTAGAAGGAAAATTAAATGATTATACATTACTCACAATAAATAAGAGATATTAAAAAACTTCAAAGTTTTTGGGAGATTTTCAATAAGAGACTTGAATAAGACCGTAAAACTTTTTCTTTAAATTTCTGTACGCCTATTTTTCTCTTTGTTGAAATTCACCAATTCATTCAAGAAATTTTTAACTTTGATGAGTTTATTGTGTTGTGTTTTTATTTGGGTGGTTCACTATGTAAATGTCGTTGTTGTCAAATAATTAGTAGTATTATAATCATAAACACGAATGTTAGTTTGTTTGTCATGCTTTCACATTCTAACTACTCAACCGATCTTCATGAAATTTTGTTACGCTGTCAAGGGTACAGAAGAAGGACACAGGGAACAGTTTTTATCGGGAACAGTATTTTTCTGAATAATTAAGTAGGCCACTAGGTATAATATCTAGACTATGATCATGACTAAATGACTGATTGAATCAATACTATGCTTGGAGTACAACACACGCAGGTGAAGTCGCGGGCTGCTGCTAATTATCCGTAATAGTGTAGGTAATGTTTTCCATCAAGTTTTTGGACTAAAATAGTAATATCCTGTGTCAGAGGTTCAGAAATCCAAGTCCAATCAGATCACATAGCTCGAATCGAACCAGCATTTTTAAAAATATATTTGGAGTACTAAAGAGACTCGAGCAATCGCTAAATTATTCTAAAAATATAATTGGTTACTTTTATAATTTATCTCAGACTCGCTGATGCTTTTTCGTAAATTCGAAACGAAGTTAGCGTCACAAGTTTGCAATATAATCGAATTAAGTTAGCGTGTTATTAACTTCGTTTCTTTGCGTTGGTGCCAATTTACGAAGGAGCACCTTCGAATCTTTGGACATTATTTACGTATGGAAGCTTAGGTTTACAAATGGCAAATTTTTCCTTACATTTCAGCCGGCAAGACATCCCAATGAGTTATAGAAACGCTCGGTAGTAATTCGAGATTCATCTGTAGAGTTGACTGTCGGCAATGCTTTTCTTTGCCCATGCCACCCGAATATCTGATCACGATCTGTATGAAAAAGTTTACCAAATTTATATATATTATATTATTTAAATATTATAGTAAAAAGTAAGACCTTGCTAAATAACTGTTTTAATAATAAAAACAAATTATTCTGTCTGTCATTTCTCTTTTTTCTTTCCTCTTACATCTTGTGTGACTTTTTATATAAAGGAGCCCTGTGTATATGACACTGTTCTGGTATCAAAAATTATTGACCGAATTTCATTTACATGTAAACGATAGCAGTGCTTCTTGTCCTTGTGGGTCTCCCCACCTTGCCTCGAAGCACGTTAAGCATTACAGTTGTTGTCATAACATCTGATAATAATCGTGAACTCTTAATAGTTTTTCGGCGTCGGGATGTGACGACCCCATCGCCCGCTGTTGTGATAACCTCTGTCACAGCAGAGATTATTCCACCAGTGCAATCAGTCACACTGGTGGTAGGTCTTTTGTTGCAAGAGGCCAGCTAGGTAGGTACCACCGCGGTGTCAAATATTCTACCGCCAAATAGTGCTTAGATATTACTGTGTTCCAGTTTGAATGGCACTGTAGGCTAGTGAAATTACTGGGCAGAGGAGATTTAAGAAGTAATATCTCAAGGTTGGCAACGTGTGAGTGGCACCTACTAATGGTGCTGCAAGCGCTCATAGGCTACGGCAACCACTTACCATCAGGTGGGCCGTATGCTTGTTTACCAACTTGTAACATAAAAAAGAAAAAGTAAATTACTCTTATCCAATGAGTTACTTGTTCGCCCTTAAGGTTGTGGAGGTCATTCGCCCTTAGGGTGGGGATGGAAAACGTCGAGTAAAAACTAGTAACTTGTCAAATCTACTAAGTAGACCCTGCGTAAATATAATATAAGGGTAGAAAACGAAACAGAAACCTGAAACGTTACCTGTGCTTCTATTTGTCGTCCACGAGACGGTGGCATTATAGAAATCGGGGCCGACCAACTAGTTGTTTGTGAATTGGAAGACCTTTAACAAAAATAAGCATTTATCGAATTCAACTAAACTATTTTATTAATTCTAACTAATATTATTAATGCCAAAAGTGAATTCGTTTGTTTGTGACCACTACACGGTTAAATCGCTGAACCCATTATGATGAGTTATATATGATGGTATAAATAAAGATGGGATGGAGACGGTTACAGGCGACTTTTTGGTACGAAAATGTTTTTATTACCCGGGGGCAAATGACTCTACTCCGCTTGATGGTAAGTGGAAGTGGAGTCCATGCGAAGGTGGCTAATATGGTTGCAGAAGGCGAACTGTACTAGCCACCCTCGCCCTGCCTACCCGCAAGATGCCTCTTCACGCCTCCTTTGAAAGACCCCAGTTTGTAAGAAGGTGATAACAAGTGTGTATCGGTAAAGAATTCCATTTTAGTGCGACAAAAAAAAGTTGGCAAACTTCTTTGTATATTGTATTATGAATCATTATTCAATCAAGCGAAGCTGTGGGCAGAAACTAGTAAATGAATAATTACCTGAAACTACCAGATGTTCTATTAGCAATAAGACCGCTGCTCAAAGAATTCTGCGGGTTCGAACTCTGTGTGGGAAGAGATGTTTGGGCATTCGGAACTGGAGATCCAACTCTTGATGGGTAGTTGGAGGTTAAACTGTTTGGGAACAGGTTCTCACCCACTCCCCCCAAATCTAAGAAATCCGCTTCTCCGTATAGCTTCATTACGATTGTTGCTACATGATTAGGGTTGATCGGTAATTGTGATTGTATGTCTTCGTTTGACCATTGAAATACTTTCGTTTGCAGTTGATTATCCATATTTGACTACAAAATAAATAAAATAACAGGTTATTTATAAAAACTCCCAGTGTTTGCTCAACAGTTAAACATTAAGTCGAAAATTGATAGAGGGCTGTCAGATATATTTATATGGACAGAACTTCTTCCAAAAATGGCGTTTATCTCACGGTGTCTCTCTTCACCTCATAGCCTAGTTTTTGCCCTACATTAAAATTTAAAATACCGGTTCGAGAAACTGATTCTACCTGCCAGAAACTCGATAGTTTCAAGAACTCCTTTCAAGTATAGCTGGTTTACAATTGTGTTAAAAATATTACGAAAGTGAGATTCAACAATTAAGTCCCGAGCATTTTTATCGCAAAATCATTCGTCTACTGAATAATAATATCTTTTATTGTAAATTTTAAACTTGTTTATTGGCAGTTCCAGTAAATATTCTGGAATTATTTTAAAGATGCATATACCTAACCCATAAAAGAATAACCTAATCATACGCAGACGAAAGCAAAGATTATCAAGTTTATTTTATATTTCCAGTTTTACATGAATGTACATGATCAGTATTTTTGCTATACAAATTTAAATTATTACATATATATAGTTTAGATAAATAAGCTTTGACACCACATTCATAATACCTATAATTTTAAAAACATGTCTTAACAGGTTTGCTTTCTAACATGTAAGTGACATTAAAGTTATACCTGAATTGCCAAGTCCAAATATTCAATAGCAACATTGCTGGTATTGGTGATTTTAATTGTACATTCTGTACTTTCACCATTGTAGAGGGATATATTGGTAATGTTTCCAGAAATTTCCGGATTTGATAAGTTAATGTTCCCAGAAAGAGACAAAGTTGTCTCTATTGTGATCGTTGGCAAACTTGGAATTACTTCGATCACGAATGATGCCGTAAATTTATTTGGCATTGGCATATTTTTCAGTCTACAATTAGACTTGACGCCCAAAGTGTGGGTTGAATATCCAAGTATTTGTAATTCGCCAACTTCCTTAGGTGTTCCGTGAAGATTGACGGTTGTTGGCGAATCCGGGGGAAGGATGATTGTCTCCGGAATAGATTCAAAGACAACTCCAGAAGTTAGAAGACGCATATTTGATACTTTCAATTCAAAGGGTAAAGGATTTGTTAGTTTCATTTGAACTTCACATATATCGTCTTCTACCCAAAGATATTCTGGAAAAAAAAAACATGTTTTTATTTTTATTAAATGCTATGTATGTTATTATATGTATTAAATTATTGATGACGTTGTGGGGCAGCGGTAGCGAACCTGCCTTAAACGCCACAGGCCACGGGTTCGATTACCGCTCGGAGCATATATGTTTGTATTGACCATGCAAGCATATTTTCCGGCCTGCGTGTATTTGTCGTTTTCCTGATGTGTTTCCGGACCCCGACAAAGCATATCACTATCCTAATGGGGGCCGTTGAGTGTATAGCGTGTATTTATTTATTTATTTATAAATATGGAATAAAAATCCTAATAATAGTATATTGGTCAATACTCTTACCCATTTTTCCTTCATCCCTTTTATTTTTCCTCTCTAAGCTGCCGAAATGTATCGGTGTGAATATGAAAGGTCCTTGAGGTGATTTCGATTTTATAAGATGAGGAGTTCTAGCTGGTGGCAATTGTCTGGGGTTGAAATATGAGCAACTTGGCACGTGAGTTAGGTTTGCTGGTGGAATTACTTCACCAGTTTCGAGCACCAAAGGCACAGGGCCACCTTCACATTGTGCTGAGAGAGCCTTAAAATATATATTTTTATATCACGTATGGCATTATTTGCTTATAAAGTATTATTATATCAAGAAAAAATCAGGTAAAAGATAAGAGTGCTAGAAAATTACGAATGAACATACAAAATACTGCCAATTTAAAATGTAAAGATAAATTGTACAAAGCTCAAGATTTAATTACGTCCACGTTAAAAATGATAACTAATAAATTAATAATATCGAGAGAATAAGCCATCGTTGTATAAAAAGTTTAATGATACCAAAGTTATATGAGCAGTAGAAAATAATTCCAACTAACCTGAAGCTGTATCGCCAAATCCCTATGCTCCTGCTTCGAGAGATGAGGCCACATAGTTTGGAGAAGAAAAGTCATGTGCCTGGTGGCTAGTGCAGGGTGGCCCATCCTCCGCGCTGCCACTACAAGCTCGTGGAGCAACTGTATCTGTAAGGCTGGCCAACCTGGACCGAACATTAACAGTAAAAATCTAGCCTTACAATGATCGCATATGATGTGAAAAATCTGACATCTCTACTTTTTTTTTTTTTTTTTTTTTTTTTTACTACTTAAATATGGCCACAAACCCAAAAATGTTATACAAATACTATACTACTATAACTATTTTAATGCTATAACAATTTGTTTCTTAAAAGAGGCTAAAGAACAACAGAATATATCACAATTATTCCTGTATGTGTTTATTAGTGAAACAATTCTATGCAGAGGCGCGTGCTGATAAACATTGGTTCGACAAGTTGGTACACCAAAAATTTTACGATTCTGTAATCTACTCTCAGGGCGGTGAACACAGAGATGTAAGCGTTCCAAAAACTCAGGTGATTCAATATAGTTATGTATAACTTTATATGCAAACATAAAATCAGCTACTTTGCGTCGAAAACTTAGTGGCTTCATTTGATAAAAGACTAATCGACTCTCATAGGAATATAAGGAGCGACATCTATAATCGTTAAATGTGAGATGATACAGAAAGCGTTTTTGAACTCGTTCTATTCTCATAGAATGTATCGTATAACTCGGAGACCAAATTGGACTGCAATATTCCATTATACTACGAATTAGCGAGTTGAAAACACAGACATTTAGATTAGGATCATTAAACAATTTCATTTGACGATTAATAAAACCTGAGAGCTTTGATGCTTTTTTTATTATGCTGTCAATATGATCTCGGAACGACAAGTCCTTATCAAACAAAACACCAAGATCCTTCACCACATGTACCTGTTTTAGTGGTATTTTATCAATACAGTATGTTATATCAGAGACATTCTTTTTTCGAGTAAAATTGATATAACAGCATTTAGATATGTTCAGGGCCATTAAATTATTTAAACACCATTTTTGGACATTGTTAATATCGTTTTGTAATATCATTTGATCTGTTTCATCACAAATTATTCGATAAATTTTTAAATCATCTGCGTAAAATTTAAAATTAGAATTGATAATGAAGCTAAGATCGTTTATAAAAATTAGGAAAAATAGTGGCCCTAAATGGGAGCCTTGGGGAACTCCGCATGGAATTCGTACTAAATTTGACTTAACGCCTAAAAACGATACCAACTGTGAGCGATTTTTCAAATATGATTCGCACCACCTTAGTAGTGACCCGTGAATACCCATATTACTAAGTTTGTGTAGAAGCAAATCATAATTAACTAAATCAAACGCCTTTTTGAAATCCGTGTAAATTGCATGAACTTCCTTGTTTTTATCTAACGCTTCAGCAATATCTATTGTATACCCAATTAAATTAATAGTAGTAGACTTGCGTGGAAGAAAACCGTGTTGGTTAGGATGTAGATATTTACTTACATAATATAAAAGCTTTTTATGAATAAGAAATTCAAAAACTTTTGCACATGAAGATAATAAAGAAATGGGTCTATAATTACTTATATTGTTACTCTACTTGGTAACAAGCAACATTAAAATTAAATATAATTGGGACCGAGCACGCTCATTGGTCAATTAAAATAGCGCGGGTTTCTCCGCCTTCCTGTTATACATTTCCGTCCGTATTCACGGAATCCATTCCACAAATTAGAGCAAAGCGAAAGGAAAGATGTTATACACAAAAAAAAATTCTGCCTGCTTATTCTGGCTACTTAGCTTCCGAGCAGTTAAACCGGTTTTGACAGGAGGTTTTGACGATTTAAAAAAAAAAAAAAAAATTGGGCTTGCATTATAAAATTTATTACATAATAGTTCTGCATGCCACGTGAGCTTAGCCGCGGTCACATCAAATAATAAATAAATAAATAAATAAATAAACGCTACACACTCAACGGCCCCCATTAGGATAATTATATCCTGTGTCGGGGGGTCCGGAAACATTCACAATGACAAGGACAAACACAACCAGACCGGAAAACATGCCTGTACGATTAATACAAACATCTGCTCCGAGCGGGAATCGAACCCGCAACCGTCGAGGCTTAAGGCAGACTCGCTACCCACAACGCCACAACGGTGTCAAATAAAAACATATATTTAATTTTAGAAAATGGAAGTATTATGCAAACATGTATTATCACAAACTTGATAAAGACCGAATTACATAATAGTGGAGCTAGATGGTCAAGTAAAATAGTAATTATAACTAACATTAAAAACCACTTGGCAATAAATTATTCATCCACTTACCCACTTGATGTTGTATGACGTAATTAGGATCGAGGCTTAGTTTATGCCCTGGAAAACTATGTAACATAAGATAATAACATCTTTGCCAATCAGGATTTGGATTATTGGCGCTCACTTGTCTCGTAGCCGCGAGACGTTGACAAAATGCTGCTTTGCGGAGAAACCCTAAAAGACACGAATATAGTATCTAATACCAGTTTTTCAACACAATATAATGTCTTATCCATATTCTTACCTATTTCCTTATACAGTTCAGCAAGAGTATCAAATCTTTGTATCTTCTCTTGCTCACTAAGTGTTAAGTTAATGAATATGACATTCTGGAGAAAACTCGAAGCGTGCAAGCTGTTATTTTGTTCAACAGCAATTCTAGCCGCTTTGAAACACGCTTCAGTTTCAATAATACCCGCATTCTGATATTTACTATAGTGTATTATTGCCTTTCGGTATTTTTCCGCTATTTCCTCGCCACTAAGTAAATATTGATTATTAATTTGTGATGGCTGTCTTGGTATTGAAGGGAGATCTGGACTTAAATAGGACTTTTGACTCTGATAGTCAATGTCGCTTGAAGATGCTAGTGATTCTGTATCAGCATTGTCAGTTTCAGATTGTCTTGACGAAGTTTCGACACTGTCAGACGATGAAGGCGTAAGTTCGCTCGGTGGATTTACTGGACTAGAAGTCTTTGATGATCGCAAAGGTGATGAATGAAGTTTGAATTTACGAAAGGAGTCTGTACTGGGTTGATATAGGGACAAAGGTTTTATTTTATTAGGTGAGCTTTCTTGTAAGCTTGCATTACGCTGTAAGGGCATGGGGTTCCTTAGATTTGGGTATTGTAGAATAGCGGATGTCGCACAATGCCCTGAAATATATGTCAAATGTTTAAGAACGTTCATTTATGTGATTTAGAAACCACTTGTAGAAAATAATATAAACCTTCTTTTGCTGCAGCTAGCCAAAGCCAATCGTTAACTGATTTAAGAATTTCTGCTGCTGAGTGATACAAACTTAAGGCTTCTGCTATAAGACCAGCTTGTAAGGTTAAATCAGCTAAATTTTTAGAAACACGACCCATACAACGTTTCTTATTATTACGCGATTCCATATCAAGTCCTGAAAAATGGGGAAAATTTTGTTTATATCATCTCTAATTAAAATGAATACTTCCGATTTAATAGCTCCAACATGATATGATGTATATTTCAGAAAATCTCGCAGTAGGACTAATCAGGTTCTTTTTAAGTTTCATGAATAAAATGGAGATGGCAGCTTGGGTCATGATTAGGTTCCTCTGGGATTATCAAAAAACTACTGCAAAAACTTTATCCACTTTGAATTATGTTTGTATGTTTGTTATTCATCCATGCATAAACAATAATAAATTGGAATGAAATTGTGCATACATAGGATAATTTTTATCTGAGAAAAATCAACCTTAAATCTAAAAAACCTAACCTAACTCACAACATTTCACCGTTCATTTCAAAACATTTCACCATTTGAACCGAATAATCAAAAAAGATGTTAGAAAATATGTATTCAATGGAAATTCGGTTTAAATGTGTCTTATTTATTTACAAATGAATCATTTTTCTCTTAGGCTAATTATAAAGACACCGCAGACAATGTTGCGGGCAGGCGCTAGTAGAGAATAATTAACAAAATTCTAGTGGACCCCAGGTATGTTCTCAACTTCTGACAGGAATTGCTTTGGGTTAAGAACCATAAAACCCATAATTGTTTCATACCTAATCATACACACAACTGAACTAAATGTGATTAGTGCACACATGACAACAAAGTCTCCATTAGATTTTAGATATAACAATAACAAGTTACAAGGTTTATATAATATACTATAACTGCTCAAACATGTTTCCTAAGTATGGCCATTACTTTGCCAAGATATTAAAATCTCCTAAAATGCAATGACTAGTTATGCCAAAAATCCTTTCTTACCAACAAAATCCCTTTTTTCAAATGGAGCAAGCAGTAATGATACTTTTTCCAATTTCTCTCTTGATCTCTCCAATCTTTTAGACTCAACAACCCAAAATAATGAATTAATGAGATCAGCAACATGCTGTTCTAGGTCTGGAACTGGATCATTCTCTCCATAGAATAATGCATGGGTTTTAAAATTAGAGGGAGTTGTAAAATTCTCTTCTTGCACTGAATAAGATGTGTTAGAGGATGTTGATCTGGGAAAGCTTTCAGATGATGAAATACTGTCTGCTTGTTCACTTGGAAGTGATATCCTACAAGAAATGGAAATAAATTTGACAAATAAAACAGTGCATTAAACTTTTTAAAATAAAAAGCACTTCATACCTATCAGTTAAACTGGATTTATCTTTTATTTTTTCTTCATCACAACAACTATAAGTCTCTGGTTCTTGTTGTGGCTTCTTCAAATTATTACCAGGTCCAAACATAAATGCTCGAGAATCAAATAGAGTATTGGAATATTTGACTTTTAATGACTCATGAACTCTACATACTTCATTCAGTTCTATTTGGTTTGTAAACTTACTGAGAGTTATTAAACCAAGGAGTCTCCTACAAAATCAAAATAATATTACTATTTAAGGATTTTATACAATTATTTATTAGACAATATGTATGTGATCTACCTATGAGTCTGAAAGTCTCCCCAATCATTGTTTTCAACTGGATAATCTCGGACGTACCTCACCCAAATATCTCGTACCTGTCCTGAAGAATCTAATAATAAAAAAAGTATTATATTGGGCGACTTATAAAAAAAAATCTAACACCTTCATTAATTTTTTCTTATGTCATGTTATAAAGTGGCAATGCTAACCAGTTACTTTTATATTATTGACGCGTTGTATCCGCTCCCAGAGTTTATTGAAATTTTTAACACGCCCCGATACCCTTAACCAGCACCAGTAGACAGGCATGGTGCTGGGCGTGCTGCGCGTAGTCCGGGTGCGACATCACAGACTCTCCGGGCGCGTGAGACAATATGTAGCTCACTGATGAGCGCATTGATATCTCATTAGATTATTTTCAATTTAAGAGTCGACCACTAACAAATGTATAAGCCATTTGAGTAAAAGGAAAAACATAAACTATTTAGAAATAATAAAAGTAGTCAAATGATTTCACAACTTTTTGTTTTGAAAATTTAAAACAATATAATTTAATGAAAATTATATTAGTTTATTCAAAATACTCCACAGTCCAATTTTTTCTTTTTTGTTGTGACGTATAAAATATTCTAGACAGCTGACAATGACATCTTGGCATTCTCGGTAACAGTTTAGAAATTAGAATACAAAACGAAACTATAGATATGGTGAACTTCTTTTTGCAGTGCAGTCACATATTTTATTGTTATTAAACTCTTGTGTGTTTTATTTCATTTTGATTACAACGCACTTTATCATTACCAAAACCGTTAACTTAAATACGAAGATCGTCTGTTTTGACTATTCTCAAAAATAATCATCTCAAAATTTATAAACTTCTGTGAAGTTGTGTGTTCTGCTTTTGCGTCAAAGTTCAAAAACATTACACTTTAAAAGTCAAAATATAACCTAACAAATAACAATCTTCGAATACTGTTGTTATATCTTTTAATTTGAAATTAAAGCCTTTATTTAATTAAAGAAATGGCTTCAAAAGAAGGTGATAAGAACAAGGTAAGCTTAGCGTAGTCATTAATTTAATTTAATTGAACCTTGCGTTCTTACATATTTTAATCACTCTTTGATTCAAGTCCTCACAAGGAGCCGGTGATAGTAAAGAAAAGCGAAGAAAAGAATCTATATTAGATCTAAGTAAATACTTGGAGAAGAGTATTCGCGTAAAGTTTGCTGGTGGACGAGAAGCTGCAGGAATATTAAAAGGATATGATCCTTTGTTAAACTTGGTTTTGGATAACACAACAGAATTTCTTAGAGGTTTGTTTTATATCCAGTATTTTTGAATCTTAAGGTTATGTAATTTATAATTGTAATTTAATGCATAGCTAAGAAAATGGCCCCATTTGAATAAAGCAAGTTCAGTCCTTATTCTAATAGCTAAAACATAGGGACTGTTTTCCAAAACAGTTAACATAGAGTAATTTTTTAAATGATTAACTAAAGTTGGTTAATACAATAGTATTGGGTATATTATTCGGGTTATTACATACATACTGTAATATTTTGACTTATTGTGAAAAGTCGTTGATATAATAGAAGTATTGTATCTATTAAATAGTCGGTTAATAAATTAAAGCAAAGTAACTTTAATTACAGATCCAGATGACCCATACAAGTTACTAGATGATACTAGAGCTTTAGGACTTGTTGTATGCCGAGGAACTTCTGTAGTGTTAATATGTCCCATGGATGGAATGGAGGCAATTCCTAATCCATTTATTACCCAAGAAGGATGATTTTATATGTTTTTTTTTATTTATATGAATAAGTGCATTTTTAAAATTAAGTAAAGCATAAGATTTATAATTATTATTTTTATTTATTGGCCTTATGATATATAAATCTTTTCAATTATTATTTTTATTACTCAATGAATCACTGTTCTTCATAATATTATTATAATAATAGTGACTACTTTTAATTGCAACATAAATGAACTGTGTAAAAGATGCTTAAAATTAACTCTTGAAAAAACCTTGTTATTCTAGGTAATAATATTTAAAGGAATTTCAAAATAATCAAAACAAAGTTACACCAAGCATGGGTGAAAAATATTTTATTCAAATATGTAACAACATGACTTAACATTTAGATAGCAAATTTTTTCCCATAATTTTTTTCACAACATCACAGTTACTGTACATGGAGGTCACAGATTTAGAGTAGGGTAGATACTGTAAGCTTTCAAACCATGCGAGTTTGTGAAATGCACAAACTTGAATTTATACTACTCTGATATTAATAATTTAATATATTTAAAAATATCGATATATCGAAAATCTGGTATTTATAAAAATATCTACAGCCCTGCTGTTTTAGCTATTTAAACGACTCTGTTTACGATGACCACATCATGAGGAGTGACGTCATCGTAGGTATAAAAAAGATGACACGCTTCAACGCTTGGTTTTCATACTATTCAATGAACCTGCAGTAGCCTAGTCTAAATCTGCGATAGAGGTTGTTAAAATTAACGTTACTTACAATAGAAATAATTTAAGATACTACAACTAAATTAAATGTTAAAGAAGTCTATAGATTTACAAAGCTTAAGCTAAATTGGTAACTTTGATATTTATCTATTATTTTAAAATTATCTATTATTCAAAACCAAACTCATTTCTTATCCATGGATAGGATTTCGGACAATCTGTGCATGTTATCATGTACTTGTCGTGTTCTAAAACTTTCGAGTGCAGTTTACACGTCTTAGGCTTGTTGCAAGCGATTTCATATTCTTCGAAGCGGCGATTATTACACTGCCATGGTTGGAATTTCTTTAGTTGAAGGACTGGTGTTGGTCGTTTTATCCAATCGATTACTTCTTTGTATGTCACAAAATATACATCAGGTAGATTTAGTAGCTCATCCAAGAATTTCTGTAATGGCAAAATTGTTTTGAAATTGGATTACTATGATGAAAATGATGATGAAATTTTAAATTTTTCAACATACTTAGTAAAATGAGAGAGTTTAAACGACATTATTAAAGGGCAGTTACATATCATGTGAAGTGAAAGTTTTGAATGAAAGCTTAATAGTGTAACTCATATAGGTACAGTAATGGATAATTTATTGCTTCAATGTCTTTAATATAGTAGCCGCTGTTTTTACTTTGTATAATGCAATTATTAAGAAAAAATTATCAAGTTTAAAATGAAGTGACTATTGTGGCGTGTTGAAAGCGAGTCTGTCTTTAGTCAAGATAGTCATTGGTTCGATTCCCACTTGCAGCAGATGTATGTATTGAACATGCAGACATCTGTTTTAGCCTAGGCCTTGTCTTTATGGGACACCCCACTGTTTCTCGGAGAGCACGTCAAACTATCAGTAAGTACTTATTATATCGGCTATTTTTACATAACATCTGATAACTCTTGATAGTTAATTGCTCTTTTACCCAATGATGAATGCTTAGGCTTGCGGAGTTCAGAAGGAAATCACTCTACTTAAAAATTTATACTTATAAACCTGTCAAATCTAAATAAAATTTATTGAGATACCTTTAAAGCAGCCAAATACTCATTATTCTTTAACCATGTGGAGTTGAGATGTATCCCAAACGGTGCTCTGTTTGTCAAATAATGCCTTTTAAAGTTGTTTAAAAGTATATCGTATACTGCAACACCAGTGAGGTTAGAGGGGCAATATTCCAATGTGGCACAACTGTGACCACCGTTGACGAGGGGGTTGATGACCATCTCCCATAGACCAGCATAACTCCTTGTGGGACAGTACTGGTTGTTTCCTGAAAGAAATAATTAATTTTATTCGTTATAACTTTTAAGAGATTATATTATATGATTATCTCAACAACTAAATTGAAACTTTTTATAATAAAATTACTTTTTTTTGTCTCATATAATTATAGAAGACCTCTGATGTTAAGTTACGCCGTCGTGCATTTTTTTTTTTGGTAAAATATTATTTTATTTTTTTTTTCTTGCTTTTAGTAGTAGTAGTATTAGTTTTATCTAAAATATAAGTAATAAGCTTAAGTTCATTGGCATCGGCTATCCGCCAATTAAAAGTGCCAGTCTTGCTAAAATCAGTTCAACTATTTCGAAGATAAGCGGCGAAAATTTAACTTTAATTTTGTTGATTTATATAGATTATAAAGGCTTATAAATCTATTAAAATGAGAAACGAGTTTGTAGAGTGGGATAAATCCCCTTTCTCTAACAACTATTTTTTTAAAGAATAAGCTTGCGCTAGCAATAGTTACGATAGCCCTAGAGGGTCAGGCCCAACCCGCAACTCTTGTACTGTTGAGCTATTGAGGCTTTATTACTCAATTAAGTAAATGGCTAAAAGATATTGTGATCAGTTGTAACATCACATTGTTGTTGTTACAAGGGAATCTTCGTAAACAATAACGATTGGCAACATTTTACATAAATTTTCACACGCGCCACTTGATTGTTATATTTTTTAGGTATAGGTAAACGTTGCAAAAAGTACCTTAACGTAGTATATACAAGACTTCCAATATTCTGACACTAAATTGATTAAGTTAATAACCTGTACAAGGATGAGGCATTTTGTAGTCCAATGTATAGGGCCAATATGGTGGATCTGCTAGAGGTGCTACCACAGTAGCGTCGTACACGAAACCAAATTCCTGCATCATGAGAAACTGTCTGTTCCATCCAACAGACAAATATGGAACTCGCATTCCTCTGTAAAATTAGGATTTTCGTCCATCGAAGAAAACGAATATATTATGTAATTGAAAATATTTCATGTCTCAGTTAGTAATGTTAAGTCTAAAAAATCAAACAAAATGGAAATAAAAATGTGTGTTACCTAAAGTCTTCCATCCAAACTCTTCCAAACCTGTTGATAATGTTAGCTTGACCAACCATTTCGTCGAACCAATCTTCAACAGTAGCATTCTTGGACCACCATTCTTCTGGTCCGCGATGCCTATGATGACAGCATATTTTTTAAAAAGTAGGAATTTGACTCGGACTACGTCGAGAAAAGGACTAAGATTAGCAGCCGTCGAGGTGTCTCCGAAGTCTAGTCCTAGGGTTACGTCACTCGATATGTCGGTCAACTAATTTGTCTTGGATAAGTCTCAATATAGCTGGAAGTCGTAATTAATTTCAATTTAATTAGTTTATAAAAAAACTTACGTAATAGAATAAACGGCGATTTCGTGTCCGTCGTTCCATAACTTCTGAACGTGTCTGTAATTAGTGTACGGATGCGATACAAAGAATGTTGCCTTTATATGACATCCGTTCGGATTTGTTCGTTCAGGCGTGAACAGATGCCTCGTGAGGATGTCCCAGTTTTCATGGTTTACTGCGCCATCGAATGTTAGAGTTATCATTTGTGGTGTCTGGAAACAAAAATATATCAAAGTCATCTGCATTTTTTTATAACGCCTGGGGGCAAATGACTCCACTCCCCTGCTGGTAAGTGGAAGTGGAGTCCACACGCGAAGGTGGCTTATATGGTTGCAGAAGATGAACTGCACTACCTGCTAAGAAGACAAACGTTACATTAATTCTTTAGGCTATTGACTTGAATTTGCTAAACTTTTTATGAATGCCTTCATACTCGTAGTCTATAAATTTAATATACATAGGATTGATACGACTTAAATATCCTTACCTGGCTCGGAACAAGGTTGTTTGGTATTTGGTTTGCGTTCTTCGTGCAAAAGCATGCTGGTAAGTGACACAGACCTGGATCGCAAGGCGCTGCAGCGTTAGGATCGTAGTTGATATCACACCAACCCTAAAACATACATAGAGTCTTCTCATTCCGAGAATTCTTCTCATTTCTAAAGCTTAACTATCTCTGATGATATTACTTAAATTGGCAAATCTACAATCCACTTATATTTGTTTACTAACTGTTACGCACATAAATTACTAAAACTTAGAACCATTAACCACGCCAATAAAACTTGTTTTTCATAGAACTTGAAAACAAATTAATGAAAACCTTATACTTTATATGCATTTATTCGTCATTATCATATCAAAGTAATGCGAGATAAAATCTAATTATCGAAAAAAATGTTTCGTTTGCTTTTTCTTCCTGTTTACCATTCAAACAAAGAGGTCATAATGTGGCGCTGCGCATTAAATTACTATAACTACCTAGTTAAATTGCTTAGAAATATGAAAACTTTGCAGTCAGTGAAAGTAAATGAAGACATTCGACGATTTGTTATAAAAATGGTTGTCTTGGTTAAGAGGGTAAGATGTTGCAAGTTACGATGACGACGAAATCACACAGTGATGATGTCTTTTTTAGAAACTGTATTATGTAAGGTAACTAATGTATTTTAATATCATTACGTTCCATTAGAATTACTTAAATGTGCGGCTTAGTGATTAATTACACAAGGATTAAACAGAAAAAGGATTCTTGTATGCGATAAGCCTTTACGTTTTACATATGTATTATTTCGTCAATTACTTACGTACATAAACTGTGTATTTTTTACAAATTGTTTTTAGCTTTCAAAAAATTTACTCTCAAATTTTGTTAGGCTACACGATTTTGTTTCGACCCTTTAAAGTTTGTAGATCTTGAATAAATATAACCTTGCTGTTTTTGACAGGAAAAGTGAAGACACGGAACGACTACTCCTTCACACTGCTGTCTCGGTCGGTAAATGTGATAACTGAAGACCAAAACACATCTCTCCCTTCTCCTGATCCTTCCCCCTTTTCCTCCATCTTCTCCTAATCGCTGGTGCTTCTTCTTAAATTCAACACCAACGCAACGAAACGAAGCTAGTGTCTAGTCACATGCTAACTTCATTCGGCTATGTTGCTAGATTGCAAGCAAGCAGATTGCAAGGAAGGACTACGAAGCATACTTATTATATACTACGGATGTTATTTAGTAAGTCTATGTTTTGTGGTGTAAAAAAATAATTGTAGTTTTTTTATACATTCAACATATAAATACTAATAAAGAGCGACAAATGAAATACCTCATCGGAAGAATCTTCGCAGTCTAAGGCGCCGTCGCAGAAATATTCAGAAGGTATGCAAGTGTCATCGGAGCAACCAAGATGAGTCTCATTCGCACATTTCGCTTTTTCCAGAAGCGGTTTTGGTACCAGAGTTTCTAAAATGTAGGGCAATTGTTTAAATATCGTTAAAAAAAGATTACAGATAAATTTTTGACTGAGACTGAGACCTAAAACTAATACATATATCCTTCTTATTTAACTAATATTTATAATACTTAAGCATAGCTATGTATTTTTTTATAATTTTAGTAAGATATAATACCAGTTGTAAGGTCACAATTGTGCACATTTTGCGGCATATCGCATAATTGCCTGTTGACATCGAAGAGCAGACCCTTTGAACATTGGAAGTCGAACACGTCACCGTCTAAGCAGAGATAGTAACGGGAACATTCGTCGCTTGTCCACATTACATCTTCTGACCGGTCGTGGTTCCTTTAACAAAAAAAAAAACAAACGACAACAGTTAAATTAAGTTAAATAGTCCGAACCAATAGTTTCTGCTGACATGTTAAAACTAGTTACGGGTCAAATCCGGATAAGATTAATAAGAAAACACCCTGGGTAGATAAAATACCGGGAAACATGCTAGGAAGAAGAAGACGGTGAAAACCACACGTTAAAGTCAAACTGGCTAAGGAAAGGAGTTAGCGGAAACACAAGCAGCCGCGAAAAGCGACTTTTCTATACTATGTAGAGATTTTCCACGCTGTCATGGTAATTTATTCTACGAAATGTTTTACGCGTTAAATGTTGTTACATTTAGAAAATAAGGCATTCATTAATTGTCGATAAATAAAGCATCAAATATATCGAATACAGGAATCCCAAAGAAAACATATCCGGTATACATTTGTATAGTAAACGCGATCTTGACGTAATATTTGTACCGATTCAATAATAGCGAAAGTGGATTTCTCGAGACGCGGCAGGAAATGATAATAACTTGAAATACAATACGGTAGCTGTCAAGGTTGGCGAAAGTGCTGTTGGGTCAATGTCCGGGGAAATTATACTATGTAGAACCCAGTTTGCGTTGTCGTGAGTTAATTATTTTGCGTGACCGTTTGATGTTTACCGGTTTTCCGGAACTAACTTATTTGTATGTTTTGTTCCTCATATTCGCATCTGAATCGTTTTGGACTATTTTATAGTGTCATCAACGTTTTTTTTTTAAATTTGTTCATTCAAAATGGCGATTAAGGCTTCTTACTTTTTAATAGGGTTTGCTTTTTACGATTACTTTATAAAGAAAAAAACGCCTCACGCGCTTTTTATGTCATGAGTATGTAATGATGTGCGTTAGATAAGATTTGTCACTTGCAAATTGAAATACGTTATGAGTTAGCGTTAGTACGTAACCCATCAGTCAACTTTCCTAATGGAAAAGAAGTTTCAGTTTCTCTAGAATTTATAAATATAAAGAACTGGTCGTGATTTAGTCGAGGTCTCGTTTTTATAGCATATGATTTAAAAAAAAGGAACAAATAAGGGCGTAAAATTTACTTATAATGGAAAATTATGCCGTTTATCTTTAATAATATCAGAATTGAAAATATTCCAAATTTTAAATGAAATAAAATTAATTATAAGATGCAAACAAAAAAATCAAAACATTTCCATTCTGTAAAATATAGAGTTCTCTTGCAAAATCGTTCGTTTTTAATGCCATTATAATCCCTCAGCGTAATAATTATAATAACAGTTTTTTCTATTGTCTCTTGCAGCTGTCTGTATTCTGGGCAGGCATAAAGTAACAAGAGCTGAAATAAGTAATAGAGCCTTACTGTTCAGCATAAATGGGCCAGCTTGGCTAAAGTACTAATTGTTTTTTTGGATCAGTGAGTGTGCATATTCATCCTTGTTTTTTTTTCTCCTTCTCTTGTAAAGCTTATGGGCTGGCAGTACCATACAGCTTCAGAAAACAGTGACATCACTATTGTAGTGGCCAAGTTCATATAGGCCACAGTAACTGGTTACCATTAGGAGAGTCATAATTTTGTTTCCCATCATTTTATTTTAAAAAAAGCTTACGATGAAGTATTGGCCATTTAACATGATTAATTATTTTGAATTGAATATCTGTTGAGTCAGTTTTAGTATACGATTGTCTGATTGGATTTGTTTAAAAGAAAAATCAGCTCGTGATTAAGGCTCTAAAACTTTTAAGGAATAAAAAGTTGTTTTCGTAAACTAGCAAATATTTGAACATACGTCTTTATTTAATACGACGAATCTTCTATGTATGTAATCAATATTCTGAGCTTTATTTTTATTTTATTATTATTTATTATTGTTTACATTTTTCAAGATTAGGTATATAAATTGTATAAAAATAATATGTTTATACCTGTAAAAACGTCCATTTTCATAACACTTTACATCAGCTAAACTTCTTTTATTAAGCTTCTTCCCCTGCACTCCTGAAATTAAAGTCACAAAATAAACACAATAAACGCACAAGCGGGTTATACTCCGATACAATTTTATTCAAAAAAAAATTTTTTTTTACCGACGAATATAAATACGACTGTTAGTAGATTATAAATACGTGAAAGGCGAGTCATGTTGCGAGCTCAGTCGTTTGAGAACTGAGGCGTCGACTTCAAATAACATAACTTTCTTCAAATAATAAAGCAAACGAGCAAAAGGTAAAAGTAATTATTAGGCATAATTAACTTTTTGAAATATGTGCATTACGCGGTCTGTTTCCGCGGAAACGGCTGTGTGGAAGTCGTTAATTTTTGTACCTACTGCTTCTTATTCTAAACTTAATTATTGTAGGCTATAGAAAAACATTTTGTGGTTGTGATTTTGATAGAGTTGTTATATAAAAAAAAACCTTTAAGTAGAGGTACCTAGGTAGAGTAGCGGTGGTAAGGCTTAAATGCCCGCCTGATTAGTTTCACTGTACGTTGGTGAAAACCTCATGAAGTGACTGCTCGCCAACCGCGTTTCGAGATCAGCCAGCGTGTAGGGCAAGGGCGGTAGCACCTCTACGACGGAATACCGTTATAATAATAATCCGACTTTTGACTCTACTTTCACTTACCATTAGATTGGTGGAGTCATCTGACCCCTGTTTGAAACCTAGTAAAAACTGTTTAAGTTTGATGTTTAAAATCGCTCCAAATTCTCCACTTGTGGTGTAAGTGCAATATATTATATAATTAAGTTAAAGTTTTAATTTGTCGTACTAACATTAAACTACTTGGGACAGTGGTGCACAAAAAATGGGGCCAACTAAACAAGCTATTTTATATTAGTTTTATTCAACGGGCTTACTTTTAGTACTACAGCCACGAATTGGCAAGCTCAACCTGTGAAATATTGTACTCTCATAGAATTACAACATGAATCAGCACTATACGTAATGTTACATCTTTTTTGATAAGTAAGAGTGCTGGATGTCCGAGCACTAACCCCTCGCCTTTTAAGTCGGCAACACGAGTCACGTGTATATATAATATGATACACAGTGGAATCACCGTTTGTTGCGACCTGGGATCAAAAATTAAATACAGATTGATCTTGATCTCTCAAGGAGGCGAATGAGGTAGACGTGGTGGAAGTTTGCGCCTCCGTTGCGGTGCTGATATGGCTTTACTAGCAGCGCCCGTGGCTTCGCTCGCGTTATTGTAATTGCTATGCCGGATTATCTAGAAGCCATTTTTTTTAGTTAGTAATATTCATATATCTACCTACCTATCTGTTCAAAGTTGATACGTCCTGTAATTCGTTTATTGATAATCCAACAGGAACCTTATATTTTTCCAGGATATATGGTAATTATAATATTTGTAGGATTTCTTTTTTTGTTTCTTCAGGACGGCGCAGCAGCTGTTTATCGCGTTTTTTTCTTTACTTAAATATACTTCTTCTTCTTCTTCTTGCCCTTATCCCACCTAGGTGCGGTCGGCACAGCACGTCTTCTTCTTCCATTCTTTTCTATCATTCGTCATATCTGCACTCACTCCCTTTCTACGCATATCCTCTTCCACACATTTCATCCACGTCTTTTTTGGGCGCCCTTTCTTCACACTACCACTCACTTTCAAATCCATCGCTCTTTTGGTCACATGACTTTCATCTCTTCGCATAACATGCCCATACCAGGATATCTTTACTTAAATATACATTTCTAATATTGTAATCTTTTATTAAATCACATGCAAGGATATGGATTAATTAACAACAATGCAACCCAAAACGAAAGTAATTAATTGGTAAATAAAAAATAATGTTTCAATAAAAGAAACATCAGGCAACTAAAATGGGCAACTAAAAACAATAAAAAAGTACTTTATAGAGTCTTTATTTAAAACAAACGCATAAAATTAAATCCAAGACGATTTAACTCAAGTGAAAATTAATTCATTTCTTTAATGGCTTTTTGCTTTTAGTCTTGTTAAAAGGCACGGAATTATTGCTCCAGTGTCGCACAGTACACGAAAGTGATTGTTGGGTGCGATTGAGATTATAATGATAAATTATTTCGAAAAGGGGAAATTTTAGTGTTTGTCCCTTTTAATCTAAAACAACGTAAACAAATAAAAAAAGCAAAAAAACTCCTAACGATATTAGTGAAAGAAAAGACGAAGATGAGTGACTACTACTAGGCCCCATGAATTAGGTTCAATACGTGTGTATTGACATAACATTGATCAGGATTGTAAAATTTATTTTTCCAACATGAAAAGTTTTGAAAGAAGTCGTTGTAGCGTTTTACGATAGGGCCTCGTGTTAGAGAGATTACGACAATAGCTATTCTAGCCGTGGAAATATGGCTCCTTTATTTCTCTTTTAAGACTGAGATCGAAAACGTAGACTTTAACCGAAGGTCGCGGGTTCAAATCCGGGCCAGCACCTCTGAGTTTTCAAGTGCTTAATTTGTGTTTTAAATTTATCTCGTGGTTAACGGTGTAGGAAAACATCGTGAGGAAATCTGCATGTCGTGGAAAAAATTCTAAGACATGCATATGCTGGTGATGGGGTTTAAAAGGTTCGCCTGGTTAGGTACCACTGTACGTTCCTGAAAAACTCGTAAAGTGACGACTCGTCAGCCGCATTTCAAGGTTAGCCAGCGTATACACCACTTGTAAAGGACGGCAAAGCATGAAGACTCATCTGGTTTCAAGAGATTTACAGGCTCTTTGACATAAAAAAGTTCTCCCTTGAAAAGAACCTGGTACACTTATTTTTTGTTTCACGAATGGCATTCAGTATTATATTTATTTGATTCCTATTTCCTATTGAGCAATTTGCCATAATGAGGGGAGTGTTCTGAGTTCAGCTACAGGTAGCACGTCAGAAACATACATAGGTATTTAGTTTTCTTCGTGCGAGAAAAAAAATTGGGAACGGCGGAAGTGTGCAAAACACGGCATCATACTAAACGGTATGGTTTTTGTGGGCTTATCGTTCAATTTGTTCAGTATAGGTTTCATACTTCAGTGGTTCAGTATAATTGCGTTCATTACCTAAACAACCATAGACATGGAGGAGAATAGATAGTGGCTCATTTATATTGACATAGGTTAATATTGATGGATGAACTACCACTACTAGCGATTTAACTTGAACTAAAAAAATCATGTGCAATTCAATTTAGCCACTTTCTGTCACTTTACGCCACAACACAAATAAAAAAAACTTGAAGTGCCAAGTTGACAGCTGTAAAATGACAATTATCTGCCGGTATTTCGTCCAGTGTTTATAAAATAATTTTTAGAGATTGCAAAGACTTTCAAATAATAATTTTAAGATGAAGTTTATAATTACAACAATTCAAGTATTATTATTGACAACTTTATGTTTGTGTACATTATCTCCTCCGTCTGATAAGAAATCTCAAAAAAGTGTAAAGCCTCAAGAAGGCTCCAGGAAAAACAACGTTCTGGATCGTAAATTAGTCGTGGAAACACCTTATGTTAAAGATATTATTAAGTATCATGCCACGTACCATCAGGATACATCTTTAAGAAACTTTAAAA
Source organism: Hestina assimilis (assembly GCA_023373885.1). NCBI lineage: Eukaryota > Metazoa > Arthropoda > Insecta > Lepidoptera > Nymphalidae > Hestina > Hestina assimilis. The sequence continues at coordinate 10,814,272 of CM041754.1, forward strand.
ATACTGTATTGGGCTATGTAACACCAGTAAGTACAATAAGAAATCTCAACTATTTAATCAAAAAATTCAAAACAATTAATGTATCTTATTATGTGTGTATGTTTTAGTGGAATAATAAAGGATATGATGTTGCCAAAACATGGGCTCCTAAGTTCAACTTAATTTCACCAGTGTGGCTGCAGATTAAGCGGCAATCTAAAAATATTTATATAATTTCTGGCTTGCATGATGTTGACCATGCGTGGATGAAAACAGTTGAGCAAAAAGCTTTGAAACTGATGTAAAAAGTAAATATATAATAGTATTATTAGAGCTAATATCATAAGTAATGTAACATAAGTTTTTTTTATACAACAAATTTATTCATTTGCAGTTGTACCGAGATTGCTTTTTGAAAATTGGCAATCATCAGATTTGAAAGCTTTCTTTATGGAACCATCTTCTGTATCTGAACAAAATGCACTCATTGAAGAAGTTAAGAAAGTCTGTAAGCAATGGAAGTTTGATGGTATTGTGTTAGAAATAATGTCTCAGATTGGGAAATATATTGACAAATCTGTTAAATTTATACAACAATTTGGTTAGTATTCTTAACACACAAATTAGATTGTCTGTCATGTATTTTAATTTTTTTTTGGATAAAAATACAGTTTATTTAATTTATAATAAATAATATTTTTTAGGTTTGGAAATGTCGGAAGATGACTTAGGTCTGATTTTGGTGTATCCTCCGTTCCGAGGCTATCCTAGTGATGAATTCTTCATACAGGCTTTTAATGAAATTCACCCATATGTACAAGCTGTATCAGTTATGACATATGATTTCTCTAGTCCTCAGAAACCTGGTAAGATTAAACATGTCCATAATAAATTTGTTCTTTTAAAAAACTAGTATTTAATAAAAATTAGGAACCCTTATATTACAGAAAAAAATATTGCAAGATTTTTTTTTATTGCATACTATTTTTTATGGGTTGACAAATCCATTTGACATTGAGTTGAGATTTCATCAAGATTACAATCATAGTCATAAAACTTTACTAAAAGAGTTAATTTCTACTTTTAATAGCATGTGATATGCTGTGTTGATTAAAAGAAAACTGGTATTATCCACTTTTTTTCATCAAAATTTTAGCTTTAACTGAACTATTAATTTTGAAACTACATTAAATTTCACTAAAATAAAAACTTCAATTTTTATATAAAATAAAAATTATAAAAACATAGCTCAAAGAAATAATATAATTATGACAAATTTCATTAAATATTTGGTAGGAGTTCATTTCTTTAATAAATATATTGGAATTTTTTTATAAAATTTAAAACAATTATTTATTTGAAAAACTACTATTTTCAGGTCCTAACGCACCTTTGTATTGGATGAGGCTATGCCTTGAAAAGTTAATAGACAATGATGAGAATCCTTCGAAGAGATTAAAAATATTATTGGGATTAAACTTCTATGGCTACTCTTACACAGCAAATGGAGGTGGTCCTATTGTGGGCACTGAATATATAGAATTATTGAAAAACGCCAAACCTAATCAAGTACTGACATACAATAATAATACTGCTGAAAATTATATTGAAGTAAGGTAAGGTTAAAACTTTCTATATTACATTGATTCGATTGCTTAAAACAAAATAAATCATGGGTGTAGCCACAGAGTGGATTTTTGGTGTTCAACCCTGCCTATTATCTGATATAAATAATATAAATATTTCTCGTTCCTTCAGCTTCAGGGTACAAAATGTTTAACAACAGTAAAAATGCAACAACCTTTCATAAGTCAATTCATTGGCCACTTATCGAATTTTTAACTAAAAAACAAATGAAAAAATTATTGCGTAATTCGCTGGCAGAATACCCCTAAAGCTTAGACCTGACTATGCCTGTGAAAATATTATATTAGGAATACAAAGACATCCCCTGGGTAAACTTATCACTAGACTTATGAGAGAAATTGACCGTTCAAACCTACTTTTGTTTTTAGTTAAGTTAAGAACATTAATGCTCCAGATTAGTTTTCTTTAAGATATCAGTTAATTTATTGTAATTTTGATGGTTTTATCTATTTTTAAAAATATTCGTATAACTTAATACTACAGAAAGTCTGGGCCAGAAAGGGCCTGAATGGCACCCATTACCATAGTAATATGCTGTGTTTGGTGTCCGGATACCCGAAAAAGACACGACACAACACAGCAGAACACATGGCTGTATGGTTATCAACATCTGCCTCGAGCGGGAATCAAATCCGCGACCAATGGCGCTTAAGGCAAGATCTGTGCCACAATGTGTCGTGTGTGGTCGTCTAATATCGAAGATAATTATTTTTTTTATGTACATATTTCAGGACGTCACAGGGTACGAAGAAGATATTTTTCCCCACGCTTTATTCTGTTCAGAAGAGGCTCGATCTCGCTCGCGAGTACGGGACAGGGGTTGCAATATGGGAGCTCGGCCAGGGTTTAGACTATTTTTATGACTTATTGTAGTGTATGTGATAACAATTTACTTTAATAAACTATTTATATACTATATCGTATTATTTCGTTTCTGATGTATAACCCAGATATAACAGGTCGTTGACTTCTATACGAAGTTTTTTTTTATAAAAATAAAAGTTGGCAAACAAGCATACGCCCTACCTGATGGTAAGTGGTTGCCGTAGCCTATGAGCGCTTGCAGCATTAATAGTAGGTGCCACTCACGCGTTACCAACCTCGTGATATTAGTTCTTAAATCTACTCTGCCCAGTAATATCACTAGCCTACAGTGCCCTTCAGACCGGAACACAGTAGTGCTTAAGCACTACTATTTGGCGGCAGAATATTTGACACTGCGGTGGTACCTACCTAGCCTCGGCCTCTTCCAAGGAAAAGACCTACCAGTGTGACCGATTGCACTGGTGGAATAATCTCTGCTGTGACAGAGGTTATAGGTCGCGGGTTCGATTCCCGCTCGGAGCATGATATGTTTGTATTGACCATGCAAGCATATTTTCCGGTCTGGGTGTATTTGTCCTTGTCATTGTGAATGTTTCCGGACCCCGACACAGGATATTACTATTCTAATGGGGCCGTTGAGTGTGCAGCGTTTATTTATCCCAACAGCGGGCGATGGGTCGTCACATCCCGACGCCGGGAAACGTTCCAATTAAAAGAATAGGTAACAGTGCGTAATGCTTTTCAAGTTATTACTATCTTTAAAATGTTTATTGCTGTCGGCCCTACTGGCCTTGACAGCGTCACCGAGTGGAGGAAGCCGAGTACTGAGACCCAATCTTGAAAAAGACAGCCTTCGCGGAGGCTCAAATTTGATTGAATCCGTCCTTACGATGCCTCCTTGGAGGCCGAACCACGGCTAAGGACGTCATCGGAAAGGAGGAAATGCTCCGAGCGCATTCTAGTCGATGAACTCACCCGACTGTGTGAGCGCGTCGTGACGTGTAGAACAAGGGACCTCGTCTTCTTCGGCGAGCACAGTGTTGTGTGCGTGTTTGAGTTGTGTATGGAGTATTGCCATTTTATCTCCAACTAAACGTGTATCTTTTGCTAAAAGTAATAAGTACGAAAAATTAAAATATTTCAATGGACTCCCAATGGAAATAGGGTCGAATTCTATCCCCGCTCGGTGACGCTGTCAAGGCCAGTAGGGCCAAAAGCAGAACAAATTTCGAAAAAGAATCTACTATTCTTCAATACTAATCTAGGACTAATCTAGGGTCGAATTCGCTACTTCCATTAGAAGTCGACCGTTCTACCTTTAAGATGTTATATTAGAATGAAATGTTTAGAAAGTGAAGTCTGTAGGTCGATTAATAATTTGTTTTCAACACGGTTTATAGATTTGGCTTGTTTTTATAGACACAATCTAGATTTACAAGGATGATTTAGATCGAAAACGATATCGTCTCAGAACCAGTTTATACTTTACTGTCTAATCTAATATGATTCTGCAAACATCGAGGTTGTTGTGAAAAAGCTCTCGTTATATTAGTACAGCTACGTGACCCTGATAATTGTTTTTCAATGTTTTCGTTGTCATTGATATTAATCGTTTACTTATTTAATTGTTGTCGTATTTTAATAATCATACGTCTAGTCAATAAATAGATAATACATATTCACTTTCGAACGGAAGAAAATTTATATTTTAAATGGCAAAGCTAGCTGGTTATGAGCATTAGTTTTTATATATCACGGTTGTAAAAATTCTACGTTCCGCCAGACCGTAAGCATTATAGCTTATATACAAAATGCTTGGAACATAAGAAGCATCACAAGCACGTTACTGACCCGAGCGGGAATCGAACCCGTGACCTGTGGTGCTTAAGGCAGGTTCACTATGAGTAACGCCGCAACGTCGTTTTTAATTAGAAACTTTGGAATTGATCGTCTCATTTTAATTATAATTGTTTTATTCCACGATGGCGTGTTGGTCTTAGGCGTTTAGCTCTGGAGCGCTCTGGTTCGCTCGAGCCCCTGTCGGGCTACTAGTAATTGTTTCGTGTCAAAAATTTTACAAGTGCGCGTCTCAATACACATAACAACTACAAGTATAGCCCTCTCACCTCTATGAGAGAGAACAACAATACCATTTAAATAGTAACAACACAGTGATTTATATTGGATTCAGTATTAGGAAAATTACGCGTTTAGTATTAAAAGAATTCCATTATAAAATAATATTTAATAAAAAAGAACATTCAGTCTTCTATACAGCTACAATCATTTCTATTTAAATTTATTCCACTTTTTTACATTAAATTACTTAGGCGGCTTTCGGTTTTCTCTTCAACTCCATCATTGACTGTGGTCCCTTCATAACTCTGTGCATTAGATCCCAACACATCTTTGCTGGCAGTAAGCTGTAATGTGATCATCTTTTAAAATATAAACTGTTAATAGGGCTTTTATTAGGCATGCAAAGGTGATTAAGAACCAATATCTCGAATTCTCGAGGTTGGCAATGCGTGAGTGACACCCAAAATTGAATGGTGTTGCAAGCGCTTATAGGCTACGAAAACCGCTTGATATCAGGTGGGTCGTACGCTTGCTTGCTAATTTATTTACATAAAAAGATGAATTACAGAAGGGAAATTCGTAGGAAATAGTTTTAAAATATTTTGAAAGGACTTTGTAGGTACCACTAGCCGTATCTACAATAGCTGAGACATCACTGCTTCAATATTAGGTATAAGTTAATTCAAATTCATTTCCTTTCTGTATGTTAATTCAAATTCATTTCCTTTCTGTATTACACTTTTAAATTAAAAATGTTATGGCCAATCTGAACATCACGGGGTCCAGACCCAGAGGGCGGCCAAAGACAAGATGGACAGATGTGGTAAAAAAAGATCTAAAGTTCTGCAAGGCTACCGAAGAGGACGCGTCCGATAGAGCGAAGTGGAAGAGAAAGACCGGAAAGGCAGACCCCACCATCAGATGGGAATAATAAATGCCACGGAGAGAGAGAGAGAGAGATTACACTTTTAAATTAAAAAAATTATAATATTTTTTCATTATAAATTTTTATATTTAATAACATAATATTCATATTGTTCATGCTTAAAAATCATTAAATATAATGTTTTGATGATTTGCACGAGACATCTGATCGTACACATTCAATTGAAAAACCATGTTCTTCCTTAAAAGTTGGGTAGTATATAGAAATCTTACCATTTCAGAGGTAACAGGTATCTCACAGAGCCAGGCATTATGCAATTTACTTCGTTCTTGCGAATGGAGTCTATCATAGTTTCCGCCACGTAATCTGGCTCCAACATCGGCATGAGGCGCGGCGTCACGCCGTCAAACATGCCCGTGTTGATATAGTACGGACATACGAGGGTAGCGTGGATGGTATTGTGCCCGTGTGCCTGTAATTATTATTAGAATATAATTTTACGATAGTAGAGCCATGCTTCTCCCAGCACAAATGGGCCGGCTTGTCCGGGAAGTACTATCCTCACAAAAATCGGCGTAAAAGTACCTAACTCTACTGTTGCGTTTCGTGCGACAAGGGAGAGCGCCGGAGGCCCAATCTTCCACTCCTTTTTCCCTATTTACTTACTTTTCTTTTTATAATCGGTTAAATACATCATTTATAACTAACAATTTAATTTTGCCTGGCACAGTCACAACAAATACTTAGCATCTAACTACTTACTCTAATCAATTTGCTAATAGAAACTATTAAGCTTTATGAAGAATGGGAACATTTCATAAAGAATGAAAGACTTGCATGTCATAGAAGATAATAATATAACCTTACTCCACTTACACAACCGATAAAATACATTATACATTTAGTTTAACAATTGTTAAACAGATAGGTATCGTATATATAAATTACTTACGCGTAATTCAGTAAAGAGGCTCTCGTGAAACCCGACTGTAGCGAACTTTGTAGCACTGTAGTCGGTACAACGGTAAGTACCGAGGAGCCCCGCTACAGACCCTACAGTCACTATGTGCCCTTTACCAGAGCTTATCATATCCGGGAGAAAGGCTTTCACTGTCTGAAAATAATAATTTATACATTTATTTGCACCTTACTTAGCGTTGGATAACAACGTATAATTTAAGTAGCATTTCACGCGGTTCATTGTAATTTTTTTTAGAATTGAAATAAAACATGTACTGTTTAAGTGTTAATATCTTAGGTAGCTTATGTCGGTAATGTTAATATTTTAAGTAATATTTATGAGTAAAACTTGAGAAGATGAACTATTTTATGTAACGAAATAATAATTATGTAAATTTTATAAACTGTTTTCGAACTCACAAATAAGCTTACAAACAGACACGCTGTTATGTAAGATATATTCACTTCATTTTTATTTACATGATTTTAAATTAATGTTAAACTACTTTTATTTCATACCCAGTAGTGAGAAAGGATGTTCACTTTATACGTAGTTTCTATTGCGGCGTCGTTTAGCTCCAGTAATGTTTCCCCGAATACAACTCCAGCGTTGTTTATCAAAATATCTACCTTACCAATCTGCAAATAAAAACATAATACCAAAATAAATATTTATTATTTGATTAATAAACGAAGACGTAAATAGTATTCAAGGATCTCAAATAAGTTTTTTGTTCAACAATTAATATCAATAAACGTGTTTATAATATTTTATTTTAATGTAAAGCTGTTTTGCTAAATATTAAATTTATATTCGTAGTTGAATTGAGAATATTTCCTCAAAAATTTAATGAACATTACATCACCTCTTTTTTAACTTTTTCTGCAGTTCTATAAACAGCATCTCGATCTGCTAGATCCACAACATAGCTCACTATATCATAACCCTCTTCTTTGACAGCGACGCAAACTTTGTCCAAAGCTAAAAGAAAAGGTAATTTTACTTTAAAAAAAACTTGACTTAAAAAATAATAATAATTAAATTGTTTTACAAAACAGCATAAGTACCTACTTCAGTCGATAGTCTACAAAATCAATTTGGATAGATTCTAATGTTTTTCTTATCTCCGTAGCATTCTTCTTTCTTATCGAGAGGTTAGTGGCCAACCTAGTGTCAGAGTTGTTCAGGTCGCCCGTAGGCCTCTCACTTGACTTATCGACTGTTGTCAAATTGTCAACAGCCGGGACCGACTTTTACGTGCCCTCCGAAGCACGGAGACGCTCGGTTGAAATACCACTATGCGATCACCCATCTAGTGACTGACCGCGCCTAAAGTTGCTTAACCTGCCGATCTTTTACCGATCAGTGGGTGAACTCGGCTATAAAGACTTAAACTGGTAGTAGGGCATTTCAATTTTTGGCATTAGGGACCGGCCTGAAGGGAAAGTACTGCCCGCACACAGAATATCGATGTCAAGTGGTACTGCTACTGCGTTCTATGGTTGTGAATGGGTGTGTTGGATGCCTAAGTCTAATCTACTATGGCAACTTCCTATTCCTTCTTTCAACCTTCTAATCTCCTTTTTTTCTAAAAATAAGCTACTGCTAATGCTTTATATTGTGCGGGCTATATGATTATGTTGTATCCTTATGTTGAATTATAAAAAGAAGTCAGCCAATTTAAAACCATTCTCCTTTTAAGGTCGTTTAAAAATGTGTATCACTCCGAAGCATTTACTAATAGCTTCACGTCTTTTTAAGTAGTTGCATAATACTACAGCTTATATATAGTTACGCGGCAGCTAAAACCGTAATCGTTTTTAATGATGGAAATGTACCAGCAACCGACCACAATCGCAAGGCAAATTATCTTTCCGATTTGAAGCTTGTTGTTGCGAGTTCATTTAAAAGTTTCGCAATATATCTTAAATGTTGTGTTTTTCCATGTGTAATTTGCTCATATGTTTCCTAAATTAATTATCTTATTCGATTTAATACGCCATCTGGGTTAAAATAATCAAAGCGGTTCACATTGACCGATGCCTCCTAAAAGGGGAAATACGGAGAGGCAACTTACGCTTTAAATCAATCACAGTTTTCATTAACCTCATGACCTCTGATGCATTTTATATTGACATTTAAATTGTGAAGGAAAAAGGTTTTTTTTAGCGAACCTGGAGTAGTTTATTATACATGTTTTAATTGGACACGCTAATTGATTTGAGTCTAAATGTTAAATCTAAATGTTAGGATATTTTGTATCTATTTTACCACTATAAGAATATATATACATAGTTGTTTATAAAGTACCTTCTTTATTAACATCCCATAGAATAACTTTGGCTCCTAGCCTTGCCAGTTTAATAGCCAACTGTTTTCCGACACCTCCAGCACCGCCAGTGATAAGGATAACTTCATCAGTAAGGCTTTTCATGGGCCTTAATACATTAGGCACTAATGTCCAAAATAACGATTCCAATATGTAGTAACATGATAATAGTAGAAAAAGAACGGTGTCTTTAGCAATATCGAATATACTCGACATTTGTGACGGCGTGTTGATCTTCGTACCTTCTAACATTGTGAAACCTGGAGATAATAACATTGTTATTATTAATATTAAATACGAAAATTATATAAATTTCGGTATAAATGGAATCATGGATTATGGAATCCAGATTAATTAATATTATTTATAGTATAAATGTGAAAGTTGTCTGTCTAAACCTAACCCGTTACACGCCTAACTCGCTAAACCGATTTTAAAGCATTCTTGTTGCATAAATTAACTTGAACAGGGTTAAATAAGCGAAACTTTGTATCGGGAAGATTTATTTCAATACAGATCCTGCATTGAAAATCGCATTCACGACAAAAACTAGTATTTCTGTCACAGCAGAGATTATTCCACCAGTGCAATCAGTGACACAGTTGGTAGGTCTTTTGTTGCAAGAGGCCGGCTAGGTAGGTACCACCGCAGTGTCAAATATTCTACCGTCAAATAGTAGTGCTTAGGCATTAATGTGTTTCGATTTCAAGGGCACTGTAGGCTAGTGGAATTGCTAGACAAAGGAGATTCAAGGACCTATATATCGAGGTTGGCAACCCGTGAGTGGCACCTACTAATGTTGTTGCGCGCGCTCATAGGCTACGTCAACCACTTACCATCAGGTGAACCGTATGCTTGCTTGCCAACTTGTACCATAAACATAGAATAAAAAATAAATAAAAATAACCTTCTGCGTAATAGTTTATCTATGATACAAAACGTTTAAGATTAATTTTATTTTATGTATTTCAATCAAATAATTTTAATATCAATTTATTTTTCAAGGCAAAATTAATTTATCTAGTAATAAAATGATATTGATGCGATTAGCATTTCATTGTTTGTGTAATAAATAAAAATATGTTGTAATATGAATCAAATGAGTTGATTTCTAGATTTGATTTCATAAGAATTTGCAAAGGTAACATTATTTTTCCTAGAGTAATATTATATTTTTCTTTAAAGAATAGTAGCAATGCTTTTTAATAGTATTACTAATATTCCTATTGCCCCTCCAAATAAGCTCGAAGCTTGCGCTAGGAGTGGGTACGACAATAGCCCAAGGGGGTCAGGATCGAATCAGCGACTTTCGCGTTAACGGAGCGAAGTCGGCCTTTCCAAGAGTAAGTAGTCGTCGTTTTTGGAGATCACAAAAGAATATAATATTTTTCAGTATGTTTTATCAAACACATGAAATTAGGTATAAAATGTGTGCAAATTTTATACAAATCCATTCAGTCATTTTTACGTGATTGAGTAACAAACTTCACATTTATTCTATTAAAGTATTAGTAGATTAATTTCAGATTACTTACTAAATATATATAAACTACTTATTTTATATTAGCGATTTAGAAATAAATAACAAAAACTAATATAAACAGTGAATGGCCGGCTAAATGGAGCTCTAGATTTTAAGGTCAGACGGTTCCATTGCTAGAATTCGAGATAATCATAAGATAGATTGTAAAATAATAGGCCTAGAAACGAAATATAATGTTATTTCATTATTAACCAACCAAAATGTGATTATATCTTTGATTTTTGAGCAATTTTATTTTAAATAATGTCCACGGATGGCAATCTATAAAATACTCAGTATAACAAAGAATCACTCTTACTGTGAATTACTCTTTTTAGGTGTAGTACAAAATATAAATTTACAAAAATTATTTACAAAAGGTGATACATTCACCCAGCTATTTTGCTTTATATACCAAATAACTGAACCGATTGTGATGAAATTTATATGAGACTAACCTGAAAGTGTGTCCTTTCAAATATATATTTTTTAATAACCTGTTCGTTAATTACGGAGATCTGATGTGAAAAAATAAATTATTAACAATATTTGATCCCTTAAAAAAATTAATTTCCTATGTTTTCAGCCCTAAGGTTGGTATTTTGTCTTTAAATTTAAATGGGTCGAATGGGAAGTATTTTTTTCAAACAAAAGAAAATTGGTTCATAAATATAGAGTTCTCAAGTAACAGACGTAAAAAAACAAAGCCGAATTGTGAACTGCTCTTTTTAAAGTCGGTTAAAAATTAATCAATAGTCACTATTTAGAAAGCACCGAAGTGCGACAGGCGTCGTTGTAAACATGTTATTACAGTTTAATATTCATTCTTAAACTGCTATGAGTCATACTATTTTTTTTTATTCTTTAAATAATTAGGTAATAAAAACTCTACAATGTACAAATTCAGTATAAAGAAAATTTGTCACTACAATTTGTTATACTTTTGTCAGCAGCTAGACAATTATTGCAAATTAAGATCGTAGTCTTTACATTTATTTATAAAGATAATCGGAATCATATAATATGATAAGTAGATATTTATCTTAAGATAATTATAACTCTGCGAAGATTATTACAGTATTTGTAATTTAAAAATTTTCATGAGAACTTTTTGAAATGTCTTTATGTAGATATAAATTTTTTATCGTGATTTCTTATACCATTTTACACAAGTTAATCGTTTGTCACATTCGAATTAATTAATAAATTTAACACTAATAAAATAAATAAACGCACCTTACAGAAGACAAATAAGTCTTGAAATCCTCAAGAAATTATTCACGAATTAAAAATTCACTACTTAATTTTATGATTTTTATATAAATTACTTTGACAAATTTTATTTCAGTATTTAATCTCTCTCGTGTCGTATGACAGCGACTGCTTGTAGACGCTACGTAAGCGCTGGTCGGCCTACAACTGCACATACTCCATTCCGTTGTTCCACTCTCATAACTTTCTCCAGTAACGGTATAACAAATTATGTAGAAGACCTCAACATTTACACATTTTCTTGTAGTTTTTATCTATAGACCACTTTTTTATGCAAATGTTAAACTCTGTTCAATATTCATTGCACTATTGGTAGAGTAGGGATGGGTATTTTTATTATATTAAGTAAGTGTTGTGTGATGTAGATGTATTGTTAGATTTATAGAAAGATATTATTCAAATATAAAATATTTTCCAAGTCGTTTACAATAAGCGCAACGATGTCACTGTGTCTCATTAGAATTCTCATTGTCTTAAAAATAGATTATTGTGGATTGTTGTGTGCCTTATAATAAAACGATTAGCATCGGAAAGACTTTATTTGGCCAGACAATGTCATTTGTTTAACGAAGCCAATCTTATGTGTTTCTAATATATGTCTAAACATACATAAATGCTACACACCCAACCCCCATTTGGATGACATCCTGTGTTGGGGGTCCGGATTTCCGGAAACATACACAACGACGAGTACAAACACAACCAGACCGGAATACATGCCTGTATGGTCATCAGGCATCTGCTCCGAGCGGGAAGCGATCCCGAGACCTGTGGCGCTTACAGCAGTATCGCTGCAAAACGCATCACAACGTCGTCAAATATGACCAAGCTACTACTCACCAGCCATGGAGTTCCATGAGTGAAGCTCTGAGTTGGGGTATAATAGTAGAATCTCCCCTAACCGCAGAGGTCAAACTCCGTGCCGGGGCTCAGTAGCCGGGAGTCGATTGTGCAGGTGGCACCTTCGACTGCCCGGTGAAGCTAACAGGGTCAGACGGTTCGGGCGTGGGGCGTTTTACGTCAGACCGCACCCAGGAGGGTGGTGCCGTATGGGTCGCTCCGGTACTTTTCTGATTATCATAATGGACTGCGAGCGGCTCCTGCGACACCGGTGGTGTTTTAACCGGGGCCTTCAGCTCCGGTCAGGCGGAGGCCGAAAGGCCTTGGCATATTTTATATATGTATTATATGTATTCTATGTATATATGGCGGCAGTATGTTGCCGCCCCAGGCGGGGGCCGAAAGGCCTGGGTGCGTTCGTGCACCAAGGTGTATTTATATAGTATATATGTATTACTATGTAATGATATGTATGTATGGCACCATGTTGCCGCCCCAGACGGGCCCTTCGGGGCAAGCGCCGGGGCGTCGCGGTTGAGTGCTTCGGTGATCCCGCGACGTCCCACTATGGCGCCAGATGGGACCTTGGAGTTTTAGTGGGTAGGGGACATCGGCTCCGAGTCCACACACCTCTTGCGCCATTGCACCCGTCCCGGCGCTCGAGTGCGTAACGCATTTCTCCAAGTAAAAAAAAAAAAAGAGGTATGGGACAAGCTTTCAGCTTGCCTCAAATATCTACCAACAAAATGGTGCCAGCACTCGGTCTATATGTTTTGTGTATGTACATTGAAATAGGTTTGTTATTAATACAATCTTATTTCTGGATGAGAAGTATTTAAAGAGAGAAGAAAGGGAGAATGTGAACAAACCATAATAATATAGTGCTATAATATTAACTTATTTAAAAAAACTTAAACTTTTCTTTTTTTAAAATTGACTGTTTTAAAAAACAATAATAGTCCATTTAAACTACCCTTAAGATTAAGCTTTAAAATACTGTCACACGAATACAATATATTATATGGATATAATTTCATTCTATACATGCCTAATTCTTCGGCATAAAATATAGGACTAGTAGTCCCACATTTTCCACATGTGACCACCATACCCAAAACAAACATATATTTTTTAGTTGGTATACAATAATTCTATAGACATTATCCTATTATGCATGTCCCGGATCATGGGGTAAAGATACTGAATAATGAAAATAATTTAGCCGTAGATACAATCAGAGCCTTCCATTAGCACACTCACAGAACATTATTATTATGAAATATGTTCTGCAAGGATGTAAAATCAAGATAAGTTTACCACCGCCCATTAATATCTGCAACACCACAGGGCATGTGGGTATGTTGCTAACCTTTTAAGATGCAACTGGTTACATTCTGGCTGACTTGAAATGCGGCAGACGAGCAGTTACTTCAAGAATTTTCAACAAAGTACGGTGGAAGCTAACCATGCAACAGTTTCAGCCCTGGCTTTTACCCGGCAAGGGACCACTACTAAGATTGGTGGATATTATTATATATGTCGTAGAATTTCTTCTGAATTTTCCTCACGAAGTTTTAATTCAGCGTTAAGAACGACATTAATTGTAAATACAGATTAAGAACTTGAAAACACAGAGATGCTTGCCCGGAATAAAGCCGTAATCTTCCGTTAAACTCTATGTTTTAAATACATTTTGTCATCTCGACTTTATAATATATGTACAATGTACATCAATAAATATCTTTGAATAGATAATTTAATAGGTGCAACGCTTATAAATTACCAAGAATGTAACTTAAAAGTATAATTAGAGTCGTCCAATGTGAAACGCATTAGAATTCATAAAAAGACAATTTGTTAACGCTCTGAATGTTATTATATGCAAGCAAGCTATAGGACATGTGTGTTTGTAACTGCTTAAGGTTACTTACTAGAAGATAATAAGCGTATTTGTATTCAGTTTCCGTAGAATGCTCATTAATCGAGGTCGTACGATTATTATGCATTCGTAAAATAGCCTGGAGCGGCGTTTGTGAGTTCGCTAAATCTTTTTACTTGTCGTTAACAAATTTATTTGTTAAGCTATTTTTATATCCAGGAATATAAATAACTAATGAAAAAGATCAAGATCTATTATTATAGTCTACTTTATATAACATATTTACAATTCAATAGGTACTTACAAATAATTAAAACTGTACAAATCATGTCCACGGGGAGTGGTAGTTTGGGAGAAAAATGAACAAATATATTTAAGAAGATATTTATCTTCAAAATAATTATATTGGTTTAGCTCTTTTAACAGTCCAATATTCCGGATAAGGTAAATAGCAATTGTTTGTCTAATATTATGTCTACTTTAGGGTCTAGGGACAGAGAATGTGACCATCCTTCATAATATGTCAAAATGCCTAATGAAATAATTACATTATATAACATTGTTATAAAAATGCCTGCGAAACCTACTAAGTACTTAGAGTCCTCTACACCAGAATATGTTAAACTATCCATTATATTTATACTAAGTATAGTAAGTTGCATTTGAATATACACAAATGCTAAAAATTGTACAGAACAATATTTTATGTAAATTTTGCACGTTACGGCATTTAAAACGTGATAGTTTAGTACATAGAAACTTATAAACAATGGTATAATGTACATAATTATAATATCTTTACTGTGGTTTAATGTGCACAAATGTAAATATATCCAACAAATTGCAGTTTCTACATACCATATTTACAGTGAGATAGAAATTGAAACTTTGTATTTCAGTTTTGAAATATTTTACAACGCTTATCTTTGTATTTGCAGAAAATACAACGCGTAATGAAAAACAAGTATTTTATTTTACCTCCCTATATTACTTTTTATAAATTTTTGAATTAAAAACAGTAACAACTTATACTACGAAGTAGATTAAAATTTAAACAATTCTTGTTGGCTAACAGCTTTTGAATTTATTCTTAGACCATGAATCGTAATCGTAGTTAAATAACGTAGAACATTTTGTACACTATTAGAGGTACGCTAGTTTCAGTACATAAATATTTGGTCATTAATATTTTATAACGACGGTGAATTTGTAACATAAGAATTCCCTGCTGTGCCGTACCGCCAATGGGCGCAGGACCTTGTTGCTATTTAACTTTTTTGCGCCATCTAGCGTCAGTTAGTCGAATATTAACAAGTATTCGATAAACTAGTTTTTAGTAAATATTATAGGTGTCGCTATGAGAAGGTTTTGTGTATAGTGATTTATTCATATTTATTTATGCCAACTATACTGTCGATTAGGAATAATAAAATCTACATTAACGCGAGCTTCGGGTAGAATTCGAAGGCTAGTTAAAAATAAAACATTATTTGTATAAAGTTAGGATTTCCCACTTTCAAAGCAAATGAGATAGTATGGAAATAACACTAATTGGTTCCTTTTATGTTGAGAAATAAGTAGTATGTAAACCAGTTTCAATAAAATCAATAATTTGTAATTAAAAAACTCATGAATAGCAAAGGTTTCTTTTAATAACAAAGTTTTAAATATAGTACTGATACTGTTACTTTACGCAGATTTTTTGTGAGAGGGTAGTACTTCCCCGGTCGAGCCTATCTATTTGTGCTGGGATTTTTTTAAATATTTAGATTATCGAGTATTTTAATATTTAAAATATTCCAAGACCCTCAGGTAAAAAAAATTAAAAATTTCCAAGCTATATGTAGGTATAATATATGATTTTTTATTACCGATTGCGCAGTTTTTATCGAGTTTTGTCTCATATAAAAAGTATCATACTTTTATCGATTGGACATAGGAACAGTTAATTACCTATTGTTATTTCTGATATAAATATACAATAGTTTCTATATACTATTTGAATAATAGCTATAATATTCGAAACAAATAAACAGGAATATAAAATCTGAATGTCGGATCATAAATAATAAATAAATAAACGCTACACATTCAACGGCCTCCATAAGGATAGTTATATCTTGTGTCGGGGTCCGGAAACATACATTATGATAAGGACAAAAACACCCAGACCGAAAAAAATGCCTGTTTGGTCAATACAAACATCTGCTCCGAGCGGGAATCGAACCAGCGATCTGTGGCGCTTAAGGCAGGTCCGCTACCGCTGCGCCACAAAGTCGTCAAATCATAGGATATTATTATCGTAAAGAGTTTCATTAGCGTTTATATAAAGAAAAAAAAGCTCAAGTTTTTTTGTATGTATGTTTATTCTACGCATAAATTCGCCGCAAACAGATACCTACCTAATAGAAATAACGTTTTTGTTGAATAGGGTATAAATTTTAAATCATTATTGTTTCGTATACTTTATGGCTGATTTTAAGAAAGAAAGAACAATCATGAGTTAAAAATCATGGAATTTGTATATTAAGCAATTAAATGGGTATTTAATTGATCACTGCATCTCGTTTTACTGGTGTATTGCAAGAGGCCGGCTAGGTAGGTACCACCGCAGATAGTCTACCGCAAAGTACCTAGTAGTTTATTTTGGATTACTATGACACTCGTACTGACATTACTCGTATGACACTATAGCTAGTCAAATTACTGCGCAATGGAGGCTTAAGATCCAATATCTCGAGATTGGCAACGCGTGAGTGACAATAATGAATGGTGTCGCAAGTGCTCATAGGCTACGGTAACCACTTACCATCAGGCTTGTATGCTTGATTGCCAACTTCGTAACATAATAAAAATCTCTATACTTTTTGCATAGCTGCCTTAGGATAATGGTTGTTTTGGGGTGCAAAAGCCGGTCACCTCCACGTGGTGCACCCTGGGCAACGGCATCGGTGAACTCGCTTAGTTCACCGATGACGGCTGAGTACCGGCTCGGCGGTTGGGCGCGGGGCGTTTAACGTCAGACCGCGCCCGGGATGGTTTTGCCACAAGGGTCGCTCCTGGTACTTCTCTGAGTAGCAGAGTGGACCTGGGAGTGACTCTATGGCAAGGGCGGGTCGTGCCCCGCTGGGAAGTTGAGGAAGAAAACCTCATAAAAAATTACCCTCGCTTCCACCTGCAAAGGTTTGAGAGTTGGCAAGGGGGTGCTGTCTCCTTCGACTGTGGTGGTCTTGAGGGGGATGGCCTGGTGGGGTCGCGGGAGCCCGGCTGGACGGGGGTGATTGGCCACGTCACCCCTGGCCCTCTACCTTTCTCGCCTGCGCAGGTTGGTTGGGGAAAGGTGACAGGGACAATGGTGGCGTCTTACGATGCTGCTGGCGTTCCTGTCCCAAGCCCTCACGCCCGGGCTTTAAATAGGGCGTCGTACCCTTAGGTCGTGGGTGCACAGGGTGGGGTCACCTGTGTGCCCATCGCACGGCCTAGAGGAAGACGGCGGTCGGGGTGGCACCGACTGTCGTGCTGCTCGCCAGCACGAGGCGGCGCGGGGCGACAATGCCATCAGTTCCCCTAGGGTGAGGGCAACACCATCAGCTCTCCCGGGAAGGGCCCATTTGGGCGATGTGCTTGAGAGGCCCCGGAGTGCGTTCCACAGGAGTTCCCGGAGCCTCTCACTCGCACTGAGGTCGGCCACCGAGGAGGTTTTAGTGGGACGCCATGGTTAAACATGGAACCCCACATAACCCGGTTCTCTTCCCCAGGAGGCCGGGTATCTGGTTGCAGATTTCCTCCCCGTAAACAAAAAAAAAAAAAAATGGTTGTTTTATTTATGATATTGACTTTCGCAATTCATATTTACGAAAATACCGAACAGTAAATTAAGACCATTACGTTAACTATTAAGTGCTGTGTGGTATTACCATTTTGACGACCGTTGTGCCGTGTTAGTAGTAAGCCTGCCTTTAGTCTCGACGGTCGCGGGTTTGATTCTCGTTCGGGGCGGATATTTGGTGTTGATGCTATAAATAACTGATTCCGTTTTGGCGTTTTTCCTCGTGGGTCTACACACCGTGCCTTGGAGAGATCACAGATGTTATTATAATCGTTAACTCTTGATACGTAGTTTGCTCTTATCAATTGAGTTACTGGTTCTCTTTTACGGTTGCGGAGATCAGATGGCAATCACTCTGTGTAACTTCGATGACTTAGCCTTAGCCGTGGTTCGGCTTCGCAGGATGCACCCTAAGGACGGAATCAAATTTGAACCCCCGTGAGGGCTGCTTCTTTTTCACGGCTGAGTACTCTGTACTCGGCCCCCCTGCTCGGTGATGCTGTCAAGGCCAGTAGGGCCAACAGCAACACACATTCCGAAAAAAAAAGCTCTGTGTAAAAACTAGTAACCTGTCAAAGAGTAATAAGCAGACCCTGGGAATAATACCGGGATTAATGCTACGAAGAAGTAGTATTACCATTTAAAGAACTTCATTTTAATTTTGTCCATGATATTTATAAGTTTTTTAAATATCACACCAAAAACGGATAGTTCAAACATATTAATACTAATTAAGATTTTAAGCAGTTATTAATTTTTATAATCATATTAACATTTACCTATCATTTATAAGTGTCAAATAAGATAATAGATAAGTATAGAGGATTACTTAATATGGTCTTAAGATTTATTAAGTTATATAAATATAAGTTTAGTTTTACAGAAATATTTATAATTATTATAAATAGGAACGGTCAATATAACTGATTAAGCTGTCTGGTTTGGCTTCGGAAATATCTTAAAGAACAAGGTTATGGAAATGATAAATGGATTGAAAAAAAAACAGCTAATATATAAATAGAGTACTTCCGGTTGATCAAGAATTGTCAACTTTGGTTTAAAGCAAGCTTTAGCTTAGCTTACAGCACAACCGGCGTTGGGATTTGACGACCACATCGTCCGCTGTAGGGATAACCTCTGTCACAGCAGAGATTATTCCACTAGTGCAATCAGTCACACTGGTCGTAGGTCTTTTGTTGCAAGAGGCCGGCTAGGTAGGTACCAGATTGGTACATACCTGTGTCAAATATTCTGCCGCCAAATAGTAGTGCTTAGGCATTATTGTGTTCTGGTTTGAAGGGCACTGTACGCTAGTGAAATTACTGGGCAGAGGAGATTTAAGAACTAATATCTCGAGGTTGGTAACGCGTGAGTGGCACCTACTAATAATGCTGCCAGCGCTCATAGGCTACGGCGCCCACTTACCATCTGGTGGGCCGTATGTTTGTTTGGCAACAACTTGTAACATAAAAAAACAAGTAACAGGAAAATTAAACAAAAATGAAAATTAAGGTAAATTTTGGTACTTACAAGTTTTCGCGAAAATCTAAATTTGCCCGTATCGTTTTATCCGAACTTCAACATCAGCATCTGGTATATATTTCAACTTGCTAGTTCCTAAGAAAATCGGTGGTGACCTACGGACGGACAGACGGACAAGAGAGTAATTTTATAAGGGTTCCTTTTTACTTTTTATGTACGGAACCCTAATTAACGGATGTGTTTAGTTCCAATCTCGCAAAAGCTTTTTAAAAAAGATTCTCTTATCACGATTTCATGATGCACTCAGAATGCTATACCCAAAAAAGGTGACAAACAAGCCTACATGACACTACATGCTTGGTAGAAAGATGTTATCGAAGCGTATATTTTCAATTTGTTTATTTTTTTGTAAATACAATTTAATAAAAGTATTCTGACATTAAAAGTACTAATAGTTATAATCCATTATAATTAGCGATTAAATCAATAGCAATAGGTTATCTATTGATTTTTAGAGTTCCTTACCCAAAGGGTGCCTACTGAACCCTATTACTTCACTGTCCGTCCGTCCGGCCGTCCGTCTGTTACCGGGCTTTATATCACGAACCGTAATAGGTAGAAATAATATAAACCGATTTCAGTTTAATTTTAAATTTTAATTTTTAAATTAAAGGGGGTCCCGATACAAGAAACATATTATATTTAATCTACGGTGAGAAGGAACCTTTTCTATCTAAGTACGACACGCATTTGGGCGGTTGTTTTATTCTCTCTAAAGTTAATTTAAAAAATACTGTGTACCCCCATGTACTACGTCGATGAAACCAAGTAATTAGAATGTTTATTTTCTCTCACAACTACTATTATAAGGTATAATTATGTTCTTGTATACAAGTCGACAGCCTTAGGGTGGCCACGATTTTGTTCTTATATTGTGACGAGGCGTTCTAGGGAAGTTCATAATATAAAATAAACTCTTAAAGAGCCTTAGGACGCGTTCCCATTTATCGTGTGTCGGCACCTTTGTTCTCGATCGAATCTGGTGCCATTTTTTGGATATCGGCAGAGCTTCTGTTGTGATTTATTTTACCGGATTGAGATTGCTTACTGAAAAACCGGCCGCAAATAGGTTATGAGGTGATCTATATATATTTTTAAGAAATCTCATTAGAAAAAAGTATCCCAAAAATATGAATAATTTATATTCCATATTGATTAATTCAATATGGCATATAAATAAGAATTTTCATCAAAATTCTATTTCTATATACGGAAAATATCTAAAAAGGATAATTAAATTATAATAAGGCTTTAAAACGACCTCTACTTACATGTAAAATTAATTTGGAAATAATAATTTAAAAAGGATATAAGTAGAGAAAAAGTAGAGTCCAAATTTCTTTACATATTAGAAAACACAATGTCTCTGTGGTTCACTCTATCCCTTAGGCTTTTATAATTTGAGAATTTATTTCGTTTCTATTTTTCACAATGTAGATATTATAAATAGATACGTTATCTGTAAAGGTTTTAGTAATCAATTGGTACTGACTGATATAATCAATAACAATATTGGTAGATAGATCGTAATCTAGTGCGGGGCTTTGCACAGGATAAAAGCTACAACACGCGAATAGTCAGCTGACCCACGGCAAAATTTAAGCTCTCTATATTGACGTTTTATATTGAGAATTATTTAAAACTAATTCTTCACCATACTTGAAAAACAACGCTAAATAAAAAATTATAACTTATTCCGTAAAACATAACTATGACAAATTATGGTATAAAATTACGAGTAATTGTTTACTGCCATTGTTATCAACGCAGACAGGTTCCATTGAAATTTAAATTGAGTCTTGTGCTATTGTTTCACTAATCGCATGTTGTTAATATTATGAGGCAGCTCACGTGGCTGAAGGTCGCGAGTCTTTGATGAGGGTGTGAGCTTACGAGGGTCGGAGAATGCGCGCGCACTCGCCGGCACCGTCTCGCCACGCTCAGTTCACGCGCGCTCAGTCGATCTAAAGCAACGCGCGTCGTAACCGACCTCTCGAAATTTTTATTTAACCGCAACTAACGCGCGTCACTAATTCTAAATTTTAATTATCGATGATAAACAGGTCTTCAATTTTCGTTCGTTTTAGAACGAATCTCGTGAAGATTAAGACTGAAGTGTCGCTTAGTGAACGTGATCAGCTGATTCCCTAATTCTTGTGTTAATATAGTGCAAACATTCGGTGAGTTGTCCCAGCGTTTTTAGTGTTGATAAATCTTGATTTGTGTTAGGTAAACGTTTTCGCGTAGTTCACACGAGTTTTGAAAGTATTTCAAGGCGATCGTGGTTCATATTACTGTGACTTTGAGTTGGACTTAATTTTTAAATATAAACCTTTAATAGCTACCAAAATTATGTTTATCAGCTCTTAAAAATTATTAACATTTTAAAATTATCAATTTAAGTAATTTGATTCAATTCCAGTTGCTTAATCGATTGGTTAATTTACAAATAATTATTATTATCAAAAAATAAACATTAATTTTATTATCTACATATTTGAATAAGATTATTATTTATTGTTGAAATTAAAGATAAAACTTAAATTGGTCAGTAACTGTAGAAGTAATAAGTCTAAGTATGCTCTATTTTTCATACAAATTCATGCATAACGTAGTAACAAGGCAAGAGTAAGATAGAAACTCTTTGCTCTTCGGTGGCTTGCACGGTCCGAGAACACGACTAATCCGAGAAAAAGTAAATTAAGACCATTGCTCTCTAAAAATTATGAAATTACCTTTCCGTACCGTCACCAAGGTTAAAAGCCTTAATAAGGCCTTTACCGTGCAAATAATACGTAAAACGAAAGTCCCTAAAGGGTAATAAAATATTTATAATTTGACCATTCTTTATTACATCACAAGTAAGCAGCCTTTTCGGCAATTGGAGGTCCAAACAATATGTTTAATTATTACAAGAAAATTTAATGAGTTTTACAAGGCAAGCGAGATATCAATGAATTACAAAATATCTGTTCATTTATTTGCAATCGCAGCCATGTTTTGTAAATTTGTGAAACAAGTTACAATATAAACGGTATCTTCTGCGGCCGAACAAATAATATTTACTTGTTTAGGCTTGTTTGATTATGTGTTCATTACAATTATATGCAAAGCTTCCTGTTCCTGGATTTTTTTCCGAGGTCAGCTTATTACTCTTATACTGAGTTGACAGGTTACTAGTTTCTACGTATAGTAACCTTAAGGGCAAACTAATAATTTACTAAATCAAAGCAAATTATTTATCTAGAGTTAAGGATTATTATCTGAGGTTTTGTAATAGTAATCGAGATAGACTATTTGATGTCTCAATAAGAAAGCCTCAATAGCTCAACGTTTAAAGGGCTGACTCCACTCCTTTAACGCGGGAGATGCGGGTTCGATCCTGACCTCCTTGGGCTAGTGTCGTACACAATCCTAGCGAAAGCTGCGTGCTTATTTTGAGGCAATAGGAGTATTAGAAGTGAGACTTGAAAAAGTATTGCCAATAATCTTAAAAAAAAGTGTTTTCCGAGAGAGATGCATGAGACGAACGTCCAATTCGAAACTAATGTCTCTGTCATCAATAAAACATGTGCTCCGAGCGGGAATCAAACCTGCAAACGTCTTGGTAAAGGCAAACTCACTACCGACATGCCACAACGGTCGTCATTACAATTATATCCATAGCATTAATTTCATAAAAGTTCGAATATAATTATTCAGAGAGAGTAAACCAATTTCAAGGCCAATTTCAAGCAATTTCTTGAATTTTGTTCTATATAATATTATAAAAATAATATATACTTAAAAATTTAACGTACACATAATAATTACAGTATTGTTAAATTAAGACTCATAACGTATTTATTTATATAGTAATGTCTATCAGATTATCATTCACGGTAATTATTTTTAACAACTCTACAAATCTCTTGTAGAAAATTTATAAAGAAACCATTTGTCCGCGATTTCGTCTGCGAGGAACTCACAATTGGACGCAAATAAGCAATACCATGTCAACCCACACGAATGTAATTTCGAGAAAAACGCGTTTGAAAATTTTGAACAACTTGCTTTATATGATTTTTTTTTATGTATTGGTCAAGTTTTTGGTAATTTCAGATTTATCTAAGTTATTTAAGTTATTTTCACAAAAAATAAGTATACAAACTGCAAATTTCGTATATAATATAACCCAAAACGTCTAACATAATACATAAATTGCATGACTAAAAATGGCTTTCTTAGATATTTTAAAGCTTAAAACTCTACAAATATTTAAGAAAAATGTTCTTCAGCCATTTACCAACACTTACTCACTACTGCATATATAACTCAATTTTTTCAATTTTGTGAGTTGACATGGTATTACTTATTTCCGTCCATTATTTATGAGAGAAATGAAAATAAGTGAAAAATATGAAAATAAATATTTTTTTACCGTCTACAAGTTAGTTTTCTATCCTTCGGGAATAATACTACAGTTTTCTGAAAGTTACCCTTGAAAACAAATATACAAAAGTTTCACGATTGTATGTATCACGGTGCATAGTATAGCGTGAGTAAGGCGGTAGCGAGCCTGCTTTAAGCCTGTTGGTCCCGGTTGTTATCATAATATTTCATAAAATTTTAATTAAAAATTCTTTTTTAAATTAAGATTAGCGTAAGAGTTTGTATTTTTCTTTTCTTGTAATAAACAGCTAGAAATATTTTTTTTAAAGTAATCATTAAATCTTGCTGGATAATTTGCTCTTAGTCAATGAGTTACTGTAACCTGTGCAAAAACTAGTAACCCGTCAATTAGGTAAAGGGTATAATCAGACCCTGGCTAAATATCGAGAATAATGCTAGAAAGCAGTTAAGGCGTATAAGCTTAATAAACAAAAACTAATGAATGTTATTATTTAATATGAATAGTATTCGTGTTATTATTACTCGTGAATAACTCTGCTATCACGTCTTCCGAATTCGCAATAGTGAGCCGGTGTACGCGTGCGCTGTTGAGAAATTGATCAAAGGCCGACCAGTCTCTATGTTGATTTACTCAATGTTTACGATCGTCTTAAAACCAATTACAAATGGGATGTGTTATAATAAATCATTTGTAATGTTAAGTACCTTTTTAATTTTTATCTGGTTACAATAAAATTATTTTTAATTTCTTATTTACTTGTTTTCCGCGAATCAAATCGAAAATTTAATTCCAACGCTCATTTCAACAATAAAGATTTTAATAGAAATTTTGAACCCATATTTCAACCCTTTAGGGTGGAATTAAAAAAAAATGAAAGCATGTGTTTCTTTATTTCTGGTTGTTTAAAAAATGACTGACCTCCCATAGAAACTTTCAACCCTTTTTCACATCCCCTTTTTACATTTAAGAAAACGGTAAAATACATGTTTATCCATCTCTAATTTTTAACTTAAAACATAGTTTCATGTTTCTAGTTTTAAAAATGAAGGAATTTAATACAAAATTTCAATCCTCTTTTCACCCGTTAAGGGTTGAATTTCGAAAAATCGTTTCTTAGTCCGCGTTATAATAATACCTCTGGAAAAAAAACACGTATCTATGTGTAAGGGCCTAGCCTGGGGTTTACAAGCCTTCTTTTATTTTAATATATTATTTAATAATAAACTCTATTAAATAATAAAATAAAATAATTATTCAAAAATAGTCCCATATAATTTAAAAGATTAGTTTTATCTTATATTGGAATTATCTTTAATTGCTATATTTATAGATCTGTCTTATACATTTTTAAGGAGTAATAATAATACCTAAATTATAAGACAGTGTCTTCACCCCTCTGACACTTTTTGCTCTTATAACTCAAGATATAATTATAATGCCGGGTCGTCATGGTTATTTGCGCAAGCGACCCCATTAAGTCTCCCTATATGTGGCGATGGGAGTTCTACTGAGTTTTAGTGGGTATTGCCGCTTTACTAACAGGCGGCCAAATCTTACACTACCACTGCCTAGTGCACTTGACGAGTACACTATGTGCAGTTGTGTGCGTAAATGCATTTTTAATAAACAAAAATGGTCGGAATTATAATTTTTTTGGATAAATATCGCATTACGCCGCGGATGTGCTAGGGGAAGAATAAAATCTCGTTGTAAATAAAGCACAAAAATAAATCACAGGAGACACAGGCAATTCTATTTATACACGAACTCGTTACTTTGATGTCTTTCTATTACCATGAAGCGTAGTAGTCTGTCAGAATTATAAAAAAAAATCTTTAAATGTTTTCATTAGTTATATAACATGAGTTATTTAAATATAAATATGCTGTACTGAGATATAGTTTTATTACTAAATAAACTACATATAATCCCAATATTAGCAGCATTTACATACATACGTGAGATCATTTTATTATTCAAATGGGCAATTTTGTACCGTATTGATTGGACAGAATCCAATTATAAAACGAATAACCGTTGAGAATAAATCCTCCGTTATAACCGTTGAGAAAAAAATACATCTATCTTATCTTCAATAATAATAATTAAAGAAACCCAAATATTTTTTTATTAATTTTTATTTTTCAACCTATTTTAAAAAGACTTTGAAAAAGGTTCTCCATTTTTTTGTTTTTAGAGCTACGTCTTTGTTTTTTTGGTTGAACGCGCTAAACTCTGGAACTACTAAACGGATTTGAAAAATTCTTTTTCCATTTGAGAGCACATTTCTAGAGGCAGATATCTTTTTAGAAGCCGAGCAATAAGAAAGGAAGTGCGGGCGAGTGATAAGATGCAGTTATTTGGTTCCAGTTGAAAATAATAAAACTGTTCATACTTATTAGTTAAGGATGCAACTTTTTTGAAACCTTTAAAATAACGTAATATTAAAGTGCCAAATAATTATAATTATAATTGAGCCCCACACTGAGCCCAGGATATGGTTCGACATGAAAAAAAGTATTGTTTTGTATAGATAGAGATATATCATCAATAAACCAGGGCACGAAAAATGTATGAAAGTTTCCTCTAAGGTTCTGTTATTTGTAATTATTGATTTAAGATGGTTGTAAAACCATTTTTTGTAACCATCGATAAGGCATTTTCTGGGTTATTGTCGATAACCCTAACAAGACTTTTAATACCTCGTGAATTTAATTAAAAGATTTACGGGTGTGACCTCATTTTATTTATTTTATTTTTTTTCAAAAAGGAAGGATATGAAAAGCATGAAGTTTATAATGCAAGAACGTTTCTAAGTCTTTAAAAGTATAAGTTTATATCTTTACAAATAAATCATTTGTTAGTTAAGTTTCCATGTTCAGTTCCCGTTCCGAACAAATATTAATAAATAAGAGATACATATTTGTTCCGTAGTGTAGAGAGTGTGAAAAGACTAAGAAACTTTAACATTGTTTATTCTGACAACATTCGAAGAACACACCTATATACCTACTAATGCATAAATTATCAAAATATTCCAAAGAATATTTATAACGGAATTTTTATATTTTAAACACACATACACAAACATGATATCCTCTTCATTCTTATGTTTGTTATAAAAAGATGATAAAGCAAAAATTCAAGTCAAATGGTTTAGTGAAAGTAGAGAAAGCATAAAAATGAAGTCAAGATATACCCAAACTGCCAGTGCTTGGGGTTCTAGACTATCAAACTGGTTTTATGATACGCCAAAACAACGGGACATTTTTATTAAGTTTTTATTATGTTTTTAATAACTCGTTTTCTTGTCTTCCAATTTGTTTGTTCAGATTTAGTTTTTTCAATCGATTTTTAAAGTAACTTTTCCAACGTCACAAGCTACTTAAGCTTGTGAGCTAGAATGGCAATTTAGAACACTAGTCACAATTAGTGAAACTAGTCACTGGTGTCGCTGATCTAAGGTAAAGGAGGAAGATTAAAAGCATAATTATCATCAGAGCGTTTTGATAGACGAATTTCCCTTGAGATCCAAAAAATAAAATTGGGTGCTTATCTTATATCTTATAAATATCGTAATTCGTTGTTGAAAATATTCGCATTAAAAACAATAATTTCCGTCATACATATCTACTTACTTCTAGATACTTAGTATTATTACAAATAAACGATTCAAAAAGATTGTGGTTATACATCAAAATCTTAATAACGTTTTAAATATCTGTGATTGTGTTGATTAGTTTTTAATTTGTTAAAACACAACAATAATTAAAATCGTTGTATCTTATTGTTTTAACATATTTTATATGAAATTATTTATGAGAGATTAAAGCATTTAGGCCTTGTTCAATCTTTTACGAAATCGAGCTAGTAGTTAAAAATAAAATATGTATTTGAGACCGACGTGAGAAAAATGGACAGTCGTTTTAAAAGACAATCGTTGAGATTACAGCATGCGGGGAATGTACGGGTGAAATTTAAAATTTAAAATTGCTGCTAAGCTTATTTGCGATGAATATTTTTTAATGAAAACATTATATAATAAACATTAGGTAAGAATGAGGTAATAAATAATCGGCCAAGGTTAGGTTATATTTTTTTTATAATATATCTGTAATAACACATAATAACACCATGATTCCCCTAAGAATTATTAAGTAAAACATAGATAAAAAATTATAATAGACCAATCTTTCTGTGTTCATGTTTAATTAAATACTATTATTATCAACCACATTACGTGAATAATTGCGATTAATAGTTTCCTTGGTCCGCACAATTGCGCACCATAACAGAGGAGGCAAAGATATATATAGATAGCAGGTATTATCACCGATAAATTAATATTTATATAAATAAGATGCAATTTAAATATATCGCTAATTAAAAGAAAATACGGATTGATTAAATTATTTCGAATTTAGTTGATAATGCAGATTTAGAAAGATTCCAATTTATTTTTGGTTCTACGACAAATATGACGAAGCTTTGACAATTTGACTAGCATTCACTATTCGGGCCGGTGCAGTATGGCACGAGGACCAATTGGACTCTGAAAAATAGTTTTTCGGGTAGTTTTACTGAAGAATTTTTATATTTAAAAACAATACGCAAGAAAATACAATCAAAGATTTTAAAATTGAATTCGACTTCGCTCCGTTAGCGCGTGAGTCGAGAGTTCGACACCGACCCCCTCGGGCTATTGTCGTACCCACTCCTAGCGCAATCTTCGAGCTTATTTAATAATAAACGCTGCACACTTAACGGCGCCCATTAGGATAGTGATATCCTGTGTCGGGGTCCGGAAACATTCACAATGACAAGGACAAATACACCCAGACCGGAAAATATGCTTGCATGGTCAATACAAACATATTATGCTCAGAGCGGGAATCGAACCTGCGACCTGTGGCGTTTAAGGCAGGTTCGCTACCGCTGCGCCACAACGTTGTCAAATCGTCGTTATTTGGAGGGGCAATATGAATATTAGTAATGCCTTGAAAAAGCAATGCTAATATTCTTTAGAAAAAAAAAATCATATTAAATGATTATAAAATTTTATTTAACGACGACCGTTGTGGCATGTTGGTAGCGAGCCTGCGTTTGGTCTCAACGGTCGCAGGTTCGATTTCCGCACGGGGCGGATATTTGTATTTATCTTACAAATACCTGCATCGGTCTGGGTGTATGTCCTTGTGGGTGCACACCACCGTGCCTCGGAGAATAGGATAAGCTGTCGGCCCCGGTTGTTATCACATCTGATAATAATAGTTAACTATTAATAGGAAATTGCCCGTATCCAATGAGTTACTTGTACGCCCCTAAGGTTGCGGAGGTCAGATGGCAATCGCTTTGTGTAAAAACTAGTAACCCGCCAAATCCGGATAAGAGTAATTAGTAGACGCTGGGCAAATAACGGGTTATATACTAGGAAGAAGAAGTGTTGGTTTTAAATTGTTTTTTAATGTTTATTATCGTTTGTTTAATTTTTATTTAATTTGTTACTTACCATATTATTCGTGTCTTGTCGTGACTGCCTTTATTTTTAGATTTTGTTATTGTGTTTTCTATGATATTATATTTAGCAAATTTTGCCATAAAATGATTCACGGTGTTGATAAATTATACACCCATTTAACAAATATTCAGAAGATAAAAACATTTCTGGCCATCTTTGATGTATCAACAAAACTAATATGTAATATATCCAGGCCTTTTTGTAACTTGTTTTTAGGCACGCTAATTCTCGAAAGTTTAAAGTCCATAATTTTTAAACAATACAAAATAATATAATTTTTAAACATTATGTGCTTTTCTAAATTATTTAAAATTACATCAAGAGGATGTTGTAATTTTGTGTTCTTTACAAATGTAACTTTTGCTTTAAGGAAAATTGTTATTCGCTACTAATTACTTAGATTATAACTCATGATAAGGTTACTCCTTATTGCATATATATAAAATTCAAAACATAACCGCTGTAAAAATTTTTCTTCTCTCCACCTTATGTTTTAGATTTTTGCTTAAATACATAGGGCATCTATCTATGTCTTTAAAAAAACAACTGTTACCTTTTTTTCTTCTCACCTCCTGTCTCCTTACCCTATAGAGTTACGCTTACTTTTTCCATCAGACGAAGCTTGTTTCCAATTTGACGACGTTGTGGCGCAGCGGTAGCGAACCTGCCTTAAACGCCACAGGTCGCGGGTTCGATTCCCGCTCGGAGCATAATATATTTGTATTGACCATGCAAGCATATTTTCCGGTCTGGGTGTATTTGTTCTTGTCTTTGTATGTGTTTCCGGACCCCCGACACAGGATATTACTATCCTAATGGGGGCCGTTGAGTGTGTAGCGTTTATTTTATTTTTAAAGACTATAATGTCCTGCATTAAAAATAGGTAAGTAAGTCCTAAGTATATATTTTATGTCCTATTTTAGTTATTATTGGAATCACTACTTAAAAGTGGAGCAAGGCCGTTTCCATTGTGCATTTTTGATAACAATTAAAATAAGTTATATTTAAAATTGAGTTTATGCAATATTAATGATAAATGTATCGAAAACTAGCACATCCTCTAAAATGCGTATGTTTAATACAATATAGTTAAAGCCTAAGGTTGAACTCGAGGTCGCATCTACTAAATATACATTCCATAATATTATGATTACGTCATGGTTCGTGGATGACATTTTATTTGTTAATATTAATTACAAAAGTCTGTAGTAATGTTGATTTTATACACGGAGACATGTGGCGAGGGCCGAAATGTGTTATGTGGAAAATGTGGATGTTGCAGCAAGTGATGATGCAAGCGCAACTCGCGGTGCTATTGAGGTATTGGAACGAATGTAGAGTAGCGAATGGATGGGATGGGAAACGTTCCTCTGATAGGCCATATTAAAATATAACACACTGAGTCATATCCATGCACGTGGTAATTTGTTATTTATAACTAAAGCGCCACACAGACTTTCAATATATACTCGTTGAAATTAAAATTCGCATCAATATTTCGACGTGCGCAGCATATCTGACGACGAAGTATTAGATGCCGCCATCACAGAAATATTGTGCAATATTAAGCTTACATGGTGTACCATTAATTTGAGGATTACACAATCTTTTAAACAAACACTGCACAATCTTTAAATAATTACCATCACACTTTCAATAATATTGCGCAATACTGATGATTGCTAAATATTATTGAACGTGTATGGGCGCTTAAAATGACACTTTTATTAGCTTTAATTAATAGACAACATGTGTCGCTAAGTGTAGTTTTTAGATTTGCAAACTTTTATTTAGATATCTATATATAGAGTTATTTTTACTAACTTTTAAACTGACAGAAATTAAATTATTCAAAGAATTAATAATAATAGTAGATTTAATTTTAATACCTATTTTTAGACAGGAACAAATACAAGGCTCAAAATAATTATATGCAAATAACTAATGCTCGGATAGAGTACCGCGTCACAGAAATCTATCGGGCATATAAAGAACAATCGGTTGAACGCACTCCATGTACCTATCATACAATGATGATATGCCGATCACAGATCAACGATAACGTGTCATTATTATGCGTGTAAGTATCCGATTTTACGGTCTTGACCTTCGGAGTGTGCAGAAGACTTCTCTAAAATAAATAAATGCTACACACTCAACGGCCCATCATTAGAATAGTTATATCCTGTATCGGGGTCCTGAAACATACACAATGGCAAGGACAGTCACATCCAGTTCGGAAAACATGGCTATATGGCCAATACAAACATTTGCTCCAAACGGGAATCGAACCCGCGATCTATGGCGCTTAAGGCAGGTTCGCTACCGTTTCGCCACAACGTCGTCTAGTAAACATATGTCCGGCGTCGGGATGTGACGACCCCATCGCCCGCTGTTGGGATAACCTCTGTCACAACAGAGATTATTCCACCAGTGCAATCAGTCACACTGGTGGTAGGTATTTTGTTGCAAGAGGCCGGCTAGGTAGGTACCACCGCAGTGTCAAATATTCTGCCACCAAATAGTAGTGCTTAGGCACTAGGTGTGTTCCAGTTAGAAGGGCACTGTACGCTGAGTGAAATTACTGGGCGGACGAGATTTAAGAACTAATATCTCGAAGTTGGCAACGCGTGAGTGGCACCTACTAATGGTGCTGCAAGCGCTCATAGGCTACAGCAACCACTTACCATCAGGTAGGCCGTATGCTTGTTTGCCAACTTCTAACATAAAAATATATATATATATATATATATAAGCGTTTATTCTATACATTTTTAAGATTTTAAGTCAATTATTAGCCTCTAGACGTGACTGCCAGCTAAGACCATTAACTCAGTAAAAGAACACAAGTTTTAGATAGCTTGGTTTCTAGGCGGCGTGTCAGCATGAAACATGTGGCAGATTTGTGTTAGAAAAACAATAATAACATTTTAAAACGGCATTCAGTTTCGATCGGTCATTTTTGCGTTATTAAAACATACGAAGAGACAAATAAAAATTTAAAAATAGTTGTTTTTGCTTCTTTTGCTGGTATTAAGACTGCTCGTGTTGAGTTTCCTTAAATATTTACAGATATATTAACACATATAAAAATGATTTGGCTGTTTATTTTTAGAATTATATTGGAATGGGATATTAGTTTTTCTATTAAAACTGCAAATGTTAATCCGTTAGCTAACCGCTTATCAGTCTTAACTGTTTTTCTACTGCGTCTGGACAGTCAAACGTTTTGCGATAACGCATAGCATAGACAAAGCCCATAGATAATAATTCAGAATCATCATTCATTAAATCGAATATTTGTTAACTGTTATGCGACGTGTAAAATTGTAACAAAGAGATCAAATACGAACACAGAGAAATCAAATACGAACTTATTTGATTTTCTCGAAGCCATAATTCTACGATTACTTGAACTAATAAAATCTCGCCTCGTTAGTTATCAGTCAGTTGAAACAGACTATATGCGGAATAGGTCTATTAACCGACTTGAAATAGATGGCCTTTTGCGTGTGGACTCCGAAGATATAGAAGTGGAATTCCTCAAAGTATAAGGGCTTTATATGTGTACAACCACTAGCTTCTGCCAGCGGCTTCGACCGCGTGAAAAACGATTTTAATATAAACTCTGAACTAAAGTTTGTAAAAAAAGGGGTGAGGGATGTCTATTACAAACTTTGAATGTCATATTTATTTATATCGAATCACCAGCCTAAAAAATAAGTTTCAAGGTTCTAGCTTTAAAAACACATACTTCCATACAAGTTTTCACCCGCTCTTTCAACCTCTTGCAACACTTTTCTCGCATTAAAAAGGAGCCTATATCCTTTCTCAGGCTCTAGGCTATCTGTGTATCAAATTTCATTTAAATAGTTAAATAGGTTCAATAGTTTGGGCGTGAAAGCGCGACAGAGAGACAGAGAGAGTTACTTTTGCATTTATAATATTAGTAACGATTATTATAAAATATTTGCAAGTCAATACAAGTAATTAAAACAGTACTTCCCTTTCGGCTTTTCCAGCTGAATTGCAATCCCGGTTCTTTAGGCAAAAAATGACCCAGCCCTCCTGTCATCTGTAGGGCCACGTTTTTGTGAACCTAGTAGTCGTCTTAGCAGTCCATGTCGGTTAGTAGTTTTTTTTTAGGATTTTTAACAGGTTTTAAAACAATTTTATAAATTTAATTTGTATGTATTTAAATTAATGTTGAAGATTAAGTTTTTGTAATTCTGTAATTACAAAAATAAAACTTAAAATTTTATTCTCATAATAATGATTAGATGCTCATATAGGTACCATAAGTTATATTAATTAATTAAGCGGTATTAAATTATTTTTGGCAATAAAACTTAAATTTATAGTTTTAACAAAATCGATACTCATGATTATTAGTTAATATTAATAGATATTTTTATTCATAATATTAAACAAAAAACAAAAGTTATAACTTATTAAAATACTATTAAAAAGCATTAACCTAAGTGTTAATCTTTTATTACTCGAAGGAAGGCTTGTTTTGATTGCAAATCGAATTTGCTGCTTCTGTAATAACTTGTACAATTTTTTATTACATTGACCTTGATTGATGGTGTACACCCAGCGGTATAGCTCACCTGTTGCAATAGGTTGCGTTCACCGACCGACGATAGCTGGTTGCGACACCAACGCCGATGCATGAGAGTACCATTCGTACTCACAGAAGCCATAATGAGTTTTCCAACAACGCCACATAGTGTCATTAATGTGTAGTTTCCTTTATAGATCTATTAACTTTATTCGTTTATGTGTTATCTATTAAGGAAGTAATCAAATTAAATGGGTAAGTTTTAGTAGTTAGCACTAAAGTATAAAATAACCAAGCATTCTCTTTAATTATTATACTATAAGCTTGCATCTGTTCAAACATCATACAATATTTGTCATTATTAAAATGATATTGAGTCTAGAAGTTCAGTTAAAAAGCATGTACATACATAGTTACGGGTAACCATTGACAGCTAATAGTTTAGCTAACCGTTTAAAAGACACAATCGTTTTCTATAACAGAATAGATGCCATTACCACGGCAAATACGAGTAATATTATAACAGTGTACTAGCGTTTCTATTGTGTCCGGTTGCCTTCGCAGTTCGCGCCAGTAATCCGTAACACTAGCTGATTTTTTATTTTTATTTGCTTTTATTATAATACACTAGCTTCTGCCAGTGGCTTCTTGACGTGAATAACTATTTTAATACAAACTTTTAAGCCCTATTGCAAACCTTCAGTGGTGGAATTTTAGAAAATGTTAAAAAATTTAGAAAATGTCTTTATTTTTTCTATTTTTACCAAAAACAAAGTTTCATGCTTCCAGTTTCCAAAATGACGAACATCGCATACAAACTTTCAACCCCTATTTTACCCATTTAGAGGTACATATGTTTCAACCGCTGCTCGCCCCCTTAAGGGCTGAAATTCAAAAAATCCTTTCTTAGTGTACGTTTTAAAAATATCACCTGTGAGAAAAGTCAGCTTTCTTTATCCAAAGGCTTAGGCTGGGCGTTGATAGGTCAATCAG
The DNA here is from genome assembly GCA_023373885.1 of Hestina assimilis. Classification (NCBI taxonomy): domain Eukaryota; kingdom Metazoa; phylum Arthropoda; class Insecta; order Lepidoptera; family Nymphalidae; genus Hestina; species Hestina assimilis. The sequence continues at coordinate 10,849,330 of CM041754.1, forward strand.
GTCATCTCCTTTTATTTATATACATTATTTGTAGATCATATAAAATTGGTATAATTTGGCTAACATCTAACTAGATAAAAAGCTAACTATGTATTATTAAAAAAACGTTACAATGGTATATTTTATTACCGTTTATATAATCTGTGACGATATAATAGCCTCGAGTATTGAAACTGGCAAACATATACAATTATACATAAAAATCGTACATATTTAATACTGAAAACATTTTTTGTTAGAACCGTGTCTATGAATAATATTTAAAACGATTGAAAATTACTTTTCAATTTATAGTAGGTTCCGGTTAATGTAGTTTTTTTTTAATTACTAATATTTGACATTGATATAGGTATGTTACGAATTTATCAATATTGAATAACACGTTATAGTTTCATTGAATAATATGTTATATTTTCGCTTTACGTTTGATATAAGTATACTTAAACCAGATATGCTTTCGGCTCTGCTCTCGTTATGTAGTTTTTTAATGATCCCACGGGCACAGAAACCCAACATTTTCGGCTATAAAAAGTTCCTATATGTTAATCCAGGTAATAAGCTATGTGTGTAACCAAATTCCATTTAAAACCATTAAGTAGTCTTTCCGTGAAAGAGTAACAGACATCCATCCATACACCCATACTAACAATCTTTCGCATTTATAATATTAGTAGGACATTAACTGTTTAAAATTAAAAAATTCTTTTCACTAGTATGAATTAATTTCTTAACTAACCTCTTGTCAATAGCAAACACGTATGCACATTAGACATGTATACAAATTCTAGCGATAATTTATAATTTCACATTTAAATATGACGACGCTATTAATCTCTTAGACGTTTGTAATATAATGTATCGTTATATTATTTCAAAACATTCACGATTGTAAAGAGTTAAGCGATTACTGTAATTGACAGTTAGATGTGTAATTGAGTTGAATTGGGTAAACTAGTAACCGGTCAATTCCGGATAAAAGTAATAAGCAAACCCTGGGTTGATAAAATACCGGGAAAAATGCTAGGAAGAAGTGTAATTGGGTAAAAAAATATGTAATTTTAATTATTTCTAAATATAGTTACTATTGAATTATAAATATGTTGTAATATTGGTTGTAAAAGATAGACATAAATATATAAAAAATATTGCCTAGCTTCTATGCGGTCTTATAACAAACCATAGTCTCGTTAGGAGCGTGGGCGATTGGTAGCTAGTTTTTTTTTAATTTGTATTTCCATTGGCATACAAGACACAGCTTATTCAATTTTCTATTTAAATATTGTATACTCTATGTAAATGTCAATGTATGCAAAGTTTTTATCTCCATCTACAATGTAAAGCAAATTGATTTATATCATCCATAAATATTAAAATACTAATTTTTATTTACAGATCTAATCATGGACTAAAACGAAGTTTTCATGGAAAAATATATAAAAATAAATATATGCATAGAAAGTGATGCTCTATAGAAAATTATATTTATAATATCAAATAAAAAATACAAATCGAAACAAAATGACGACTGAAACTCAAGAATACATGAATGGGATGAGACCGGGACCTTTAACGAGAGAAATCCCAGAATGCATGCGTGATAAATACACAGTTATAAAGACTATTTTAGACGTTCTTGCATTTCTGATGCTTGCTATCGGCTATGTAATACAAGGAATATATAGATCGATAGTAGGACATCCGAAGAAGGATCTTAAAGGCAGTATAGCGCTTGTGACGGGCGGCGGTGGAGGCCTTGGCAGTCTTCTTGCCCTGCGACTCGCCAGGCTCGGCTGCGTCATCGTTTTATGGGACATCAACAAAAAAGGTTAGTGTCTAAAGTATTTACTGTCACCGTATATGGTACTTATTCTGTGCTGTCAAATTTTATGACAAGTTATACTTACTGTACTGTTATATGAAATTAAGTCTTTTACAGTAATATGAAGATCGAGAACTTTAATGACGAAATTGAGGAAATAATGAACTTTAATAATCTTGAAGAATTTTCTTTGGGATCCGCTTGTGTATAATAAGCTTTATTTAATTGAGGTTGAACTTAAATTGTTACTTTTAACGTCCTATAGTCTTCAAGTAAAATACTCTATTACTGTACCCTTGAAATCGGATCAGTGAATCCTTAGTTAGGATTGTAACAATAGACACACGAATATGCGGACAGCTCTATATATACTTTGTACTATGTAACTGCTATAATTAGTGATACTACCATCATTTGAATACAATTTTATAGTGCTAGCTTTATGAGGATATTTCAAAGTCTTACTATATATCATAGAGAGGGCGTTACATACCTGTAAAAATGACCAGACTCGCTAATGATCCTCTGTAAATTCAACATCCATGCAACGAAACGAAGATAGTCAAAAACTTCCAACATAATCGAATGAAGTTAGCGTCACAAGCTTCATTTCGTTGCGTTCGATTTACGAAGCAGCATCAGCGAGTCTTCGGATAGTTTCTCTGTATGGAAGGACCTGTCTATGATATATAGTAAGTCTATGGGATGTTTAGTCGTCAAGCGTCCTTTCCGCGTATAAACTACAAACAGCACAATGCATATTGTAGTAAGTCTAAGCATTGCATAATGTCGTATATCATCGCAGGTAATGATGGAAGGCAAACGTTCTTTGAGTTAACTAGCAGTTGCCATGCTGAAATGCATTGTTACAGTAAATGACGGAGTCATTGACAGGGTCTTAAAGTCTTTTCTAGACATGGTTATTGTGTATAGAAATACAATTGTCTCGAAAACTCATAACTGTCCTAAAAATATTCTTTAGTTTACAATGTCGTTTGCTAAAGTAAAAATAATAATACATTAAACTCGTACTTTTTAATTATTTTTTCTCTTTCATGACGGTTGGTATCAAGCATACGGTCCATCTCACTAGAAGGCACCATAACCTATGGACGCTTGTGATATTTGAAATATCACATGTGCGTTGTCAACACAAGGGCTAGGAAGGAAGGAATGAGAAGGAAAAAAAGGAAGGGAAGGGAGAGAAGGGGTCTCTGGCGCTTTCATTCATCGCACTAAACGTAACAGTACTGGTATTACTATATGGCCATTTTTTGTGGGAGGATTGTACTTCCCCGGTCGAGCCGGTTCATATGTGCTGGGGGGAGAAATGGTCTCCTACTAGTAGATCGTTTTTATCGTTTTTATAATCGTAAAAAATATTCGGAGTAAGCTACATAGCACCTTGTCCCTAATTTCTATGATGTCATTATATTTAACAATAGTAAGCCGGTTAAGAAGCATTACGAAACCATAAAGTAAATATTTTACTATACTCATTTCAGTTAGCACGGGTGGTGCTATTCCATGACTGTTGCTATAAACTGCTCCATTATTTTATTTTTTGAAACGTTGCGAGAAAAATTACTTTTAATGATTAATATATTTTTATTTTCATTTAAAGGTTCGACACTACTGATAAAAGAACTATTATAAAATGGGGATACAATTTCCAATTTTAATTAATTCAATGTAAATTAAAAAATAAACGAAGCTGTTAATTGAGTTTCAGTAATCATTTAGTTCGTTATTTTTATCAGGGTTTCGTACCCAAAGGGTGCTAACGGGACCCTATTATAAAGCCTCCGCTGTCCGTCCGTTCGTTTTGCTTTTGACCTTAAACAGATCTCAGATTGAAGTCAGCTGTTATTATAAACATTTCAAGTATCAAAAATCTGAAAATTGATTTAAAATGATTCGATACGCTTAACTTTAATGATATAATCTAATTAGTATAGTATTTAGAATAATACATATTGAAGCTTGACTATACAAATAGTTTTATTGTTAAAAGAAAATGAATTACAATTTGTATACCTACGTTAAGCATTATTAAAGGGTATGTAGTGCGGTTAATACAAACAGTGACTATAAACTCACAACAATTGATAATAAAATATGAGTATAATTACTAACTTCAACTGTATACAGACTTATAGAGTCGAGTTATAAGAAGGATATAGCTGTTCAATTACAAAAGTTTATTGAGCATGACAATCTTGAATCTTGAACCAAATGTATGTAGTATTTTGATTAGTATTTTATGTTTCTTGCGCTGGTGTTGAATTTACGAATGGGCACCAATAAGTCTGTGTCATTTTAAATAATAATAAATAATAAATAAACGCTACACACTCAACGGCCACCATCAGGATAATTACATCCTGTGTCGGGGGTCCGGAAACATTCACAATGACAAGGACAAACACAACCAGACCGGAAAACATGCCTGTACGATTAATACAAACATCTGCTCCGAGCGGGAATCGAACCCGCAACCGTCGAGGCTTAAGGCAGACTCGCTACCCACAACGCCACAACGGTGTCTATATGAAAGGGCCGGTGATTATTTTTGTCTTTCAATAATCAATAAAAAAACTAAAATTAAAACTTTAGGCTTCGTCTATAAAAGCCTTTGCATAAATTATAATTCGTTATTAAATTATTTCTATGCGGTAATTGATTCTTTGCCCTTCAAGCGTTTGTTGACGAAACCCGTCCAATGTTTACTGACCCTAGGTTAGGCGCTGTTGAGCAGAGCAGGGTTATGTGTGCCGTGTTTGGGCTCTATTTGTTAGGTACGGTGAGACCTTACGTTCGACCTTCAGATCACTCCAACAAGTTCGGACGTAAGGTCTCACCATACCTAACAAATAGAGCCCAAACACGGCACACAGAACCCTACTCATGCTACAGATCCTGTATCAGTCATCGGAGTAGACCTTCAGGTCACTCCAACAAGTTCGGTGTTAAGGTCTCATAGTCACGGCACAAAAAAACTACAATCATCCGAGACTTCCACTAGCAGTCAGGGATGTATACCTTAAGGTCTGAGCAATAAGTCTAAGACGAATTAGAATTTTTAATCTCTAAAAAAAAAGAAAATATTTATCAAATTATCCTTAAAATAAAGTATCAAGAGTTGTAGTTATAGTCAATTTTTTCTATATAATATTATATTTTAGCGATCTTATTTAATATAACCTCCTGCTGGCAAGCGACATAGCGTCCACTCTCGAAGGCGTCTCAGCGCCGACTAATATTTTACTAGAAAATTTTGAACAATAAATCATAGCAGTCATCAAACAAAATAGGCCTTAATACAACAGTTTAAGGTACAACTTTAGAAGCAAAATATGTGAAAAAGATACATTTGATATTTATTTTTTTCTGAGCCAATGTGTCGTATTATTATAAATATCTCTACCTAGGGTTTGAGTTGAACATGTCTTACTATTAGAGGTATTTTTTTAAATTGATATCACGTAAGAAATAGTTTAAAAGGCTACCTAAACTCATCTCGATATCGTTAATTTGGTGTGATTAGGCTCCGGAAAATCGGTTTTACTATAAAAAATAATAAGAAAATTTCATATTTTTTACAGCGTTATTAAAGATAAAGGCCTGATCTATTCATAGTAATTAAAAGTTCCATTTAATTTACTTTGATTTTGTCGGAAATTAGATCGAAATACATCTATTTTTCGTCAAATACGTAAACGCGCCCTTAAAATTAATTTATTTTTAATACGAGTATATATAAGTAAAATGAAAAGCAATAACATTTTAATTTATATTATTTTTTTTTACCTCTTTAAATGTTCATACAGTATTTTTAACAATCTTCGTACGCTAACAATTCCGAAGTTTGAGGTATAACCGCGTTAGTGTATTTGTATATAATTCTGTGGTATAACTGCACGTATAACCTTGCCAACTGCGGGTCAAGTCAACAAAAAAAACTGATTTATGGCCTTGTGTAACAAGTTACGTACAAAACAAATGACTTAGATCATGAATTAAGTTAAAAAAGTACTACCTGTTTTTTTATCATAGCCACGATCCCGTGAAGTCATTTAATTGCTTTTTCGCGACTTGATTATTGGTCGCGGCTCCGCTTGCGTTAATTAAATTGTTTTGGCGGATGATTTTCTAAAACTTATTTTTCTATTCTTAGCAGAGATGCCAACACAAAAATTATGACGTAATTTAATATTTGGAGCTACTACTAAAGTATACTCAAACAAAAACAGAATACTCCCTAAAATCATTTCAAGCGGTTTTCACTGACGTTTGTTAATATGAATGTACTCTTACCATATTTTTTTTTTTTTTTTTTTCTTTAATTTTTTATGGAGGGTTTGTTCACAAATTGAACATGCCACCCTCATTGTTACATATACGTACTTAAATGCGACGCTTAATACATAAATTTGCTATTTTATATAAATGTCTTGCTTCTGAAGAGTATGGAAGTGCAAGTATTGAGGTATATACACCTATATCTAGTGGATTTACATTATATAAAATATTAAATAGCATTCTATCAGCTTCGACACGAACACATTCCGCCAAAATGTGATGGACATCTTCTATGATTTCGCATTCCGCGCAGTTGGGTGTTGTAACTCTTGCCCATTAGAGAAGCAAATGCATTGAGGGTATGTGTCGGATCGAAGCCTGAAGGAAATGACTAAATCCGACCTGCTCATGTTGGCATTGTCAAACCAAGGGCGATTGAATATACTAGGTTGCATTGTCTTATACCATACTCCTTTTGCTCGTGAACGTTCATCGAAATACTCCTTCCACATAGCATGACATTTCTTCTTAATAATGTTGATCACATCCCAGTAAAACGGTAAACATTCACGAACAATGCCATCAGAACAAGCCTCCTTTGCTAGTATATCTACCATCTCATTGAATCTTATACCAACATGAGCAGGTATCCACTGTAAAATTACTTTTTTACCGCTGCAATTAATTTTATATAAATAGTTTATAATAGAGTACGCTATTGGAATGCCACGTTCTCCAAGAGTACAACCGATTAGATGCTGAAGTGCGCTCTTTGAGTCACTAAACACTACAATTTGTTCTTTTTCTACTGGTTCAATGTAAAATAAGGCTTCTAAAATTGCAAATAATTCAGCGTACATTACAGATGTATTACAATTAATTTTAAATTTAGAGTAACAATGTAATTGAGGATCGTAAAATGCTGCTCCAACAGAGCTGCTTTCCTTAGAACCATCTGTATAGATTTGATAGTAATTAGAATATATAAAAGAATTATACTGTTCACTAATATGTTTTAAGGTATCTACATTATATGATTTTTTTGAATATTTTATATCTTTAATACTAGTTTTAATGACCGGAGTTAAATCCATATTGCTCATCCATTTATCTAGTGAGAACATATCCAGAACTGTACTATTGTGAGTCGGTAAATCACCAACTAATTGATAAACTGAAATAAGTAGTGGCTTTTTCTTACGCACCCAATATAAACTTTGACAATTATTATTCAAAGATGATATGATATGCATTAAACCATAGGAATCATATGACTTAACTTTTAACATAAATTTTCCAGCTAGAAAGTATCGTCGTACGAATAGAGGTTGCAAGTTGAGTTCACATTCCATCACATGAATCGCTGTAGTTCTCAAAAAGCCGCCAATTGCTCTCATACACTGGTTTTGTAACCTATCTAATTTGATTAGGTGGACCTGAGCACTATTATCATAAAGGAAATTAGCATAGTCTATCCGGCTTCTTATTAGAGAAATATACAGACGTCTTAAATGCTTTGGTGCACCCCCAATTTAGGTCCCGATAAAATTTTAAACACATTGATTATTCTAATACATTTATTTCTTAACTCGTTAATATGTTTTGCCCACCGTAATGAACGATCTAACCAAACACCTAAATATTTAAAGCTATCAACAACCAATAACTTTTACTATACATTTTATATCGACACTTTCTCTCTTAAACCCTCTTCTAAAAATACATACTTTACTTTTTGATACAGATATGTTAAGACCAATTTGAGAAAGTAAGTTAGATAATAAATTAATAGCAGTTTGTAACTTTTCAGCAGCCCAAAAGATGTTATTAGATGTGGAGTATAACACAAAGTCATCCGCGTATTGTGAGATTGATACTATATTAGATATACTTTTACACACTTGTGCAGTTATTATATTAAATAATAGGGAGATAGGGGTCACCCTGTGCCAAGCCACGGTTACATTGTCTACAAATAGTGTAATCATCTCCTCGAATCGTTAAATATCTTTCTTGAAGAAAGTTCCAAATATATGAACAAATTTTAATACCAACGTCTAAATTGTCCAAACATTTTACTAAGCAAGTTAATTCGACATTATTGTAAGCGTTATCTACGTCGATAAAACACGCTACTGTAGATTTTTTCTCCGCGAACCCGCATTGAATCGTGGTAACAACAGCAGTTAGGTTGATTAATGTTGATTGATTTCTTCTAAAACCGGTAGAAAAATTTGATAAGATTTTATTTTTTTCAATAAACCACTCTAATCTTTTAGCTAGAATGTTATGAAAAATTTTACATACACACGACATCATGGATATTGGTCTCAAAGAAGAAATCAATCGACAGTCTCGTCCCGGTTTTGGTATCGGTACGATCGTAATGTCCCGCCATTGGTTTGGTATGAAACTAGCGTTAAAAATTTTATTGTATAGTTCTAATAATTTTTTTTTCCGTTTTCGGGTAGAAATTTGATCATCGAATAAGTGATTTCATCATATCCGGGTGAAGTATCCTTCCGTTTTATATTTTTTTCTAATTCTGGCATAGTAATATCCGATTCTAAAATGTTGTTATATGTATTAAAAGTAGGAACATGTGAATTAACATAGTCAGGAGTCAAAGTATTAAGCAGTTCGGTTCCTAAGTCTTTACTAATAAATCTTTTATCATTAGTTATTCCTTTGAACCATCGCATTTTATTAAAAACTTCGTTTTGGGTAGAGGCTTCATCTAAAGAGGAGCAAAAGGAACTCCAAGATTTATATAAAGCTCGACGCATCAATCTCTGGGTGCAGGTAATCTTTTGCTTAAGTAGTGTCAAATTATCTGGGGTCGAATTTCTGCGAAATTTTGAAAGGGCCAGACGACGTTCTGCCACAGATTTTGAAAGAGTTGTATCCCAATAGTGTCTCGGAGTAAAATTATTACTAGGATTATTATTGACTTTTAACTTCGGAATATGATCATTAGCTGATATGTTTATTAGATTAATAAAAGTATCGTAGCTTTGTTGTGAGTTATCACTAATTACATAATTCGAAAAGAGGTTTTCTAACGTTTTCTCGTATGCCTGCCAGTCTGCGTTTTTATAGTTTCGACGTTTAGTATTGTTAGAGAAAGATTTGATATTCGTGGAAATTTTAATAAACCGATGATCGCTACCCAAAGTCTCTTGTAAAACGTTTAAATTAAAATTGAGTGCAATATCTGATGAAACAAAAGAGATATCTGGAGAAGATGACTGTAAAATTCCGTTAACTAGCTTTATTCGAGTCGGTTCCATTTTGTTAAGACTTACAAAACTACTATCTAATGCCGCGTCAAAAATTTGTTCGCCTCTATGATCAGACTTAACTGACCATGATATGTGGTGGCCATTAAAATCCCCGAGTATTAAGGTCTTGTTATTAGATATATTAAACACACTATCCCAATCAGATTGAGAAGTATTGACAGAGGGAGAACAATATACTGAGATTATGTTTTCAATTTGATCACAATTGAAAAGCCTAATATGGACTAACTCTATTCCCGGAATGCTTGGATTAATATCACACATTTGAGATTTTATGGACTTGTGACAAACAACTGCAACACCTCCGTAACCGTCATTCCGATCTTGTCGCCAAATATGATAGTCTCTGATTTTAAGTGTACTTTCGGGTATTAACCATGTCTCACAGACAATAGCAATATGAATTTTCTCCTGTATTAAAAGATTTTCAAAAGACAGTACTTTAGGACGAAGGCTTTGGGCATTCCATTGTATTATATTAAGTTTAATCAAAGTAACCTTTTTTTTATCCATCATTGAAATAATCTAAAAGCATTTTCAACATAGGCCAATCTGCAATGTTATCAACAACTAATAAAATTAACCATTCAACGCACGTTTTAATTACTCTTCTTATTTTTTCTTGCATTGTAATACCTCTTAAAAATATAATATCCTTAATACGTACAATCAGTTCACTAAAAGAAACATCCCTCGATGTTACTGGTTCAGATCTTGTATTGGTTGCATTCTGACTCGTATGATGTTCTTCGAAATCTGGAATTATTTCACAAGTAGGAGTATTACAAATATCTGAAAATCTGAAATCATGCTGTTGTTTACGATCCGCTTTCAGCTTTTTTGATGACTTAGATTTACTCCCTTCGGTTTTCAAAACTTCTGCAAATGTAATTTCAGGAGTTTCAGGTATATTTTGAGCACAAGGCAGCGTTATGTCCATGTTCAAAGATTGAGGTAACTCCTCCTGGTGTGAGTGAGTATAATTAGATGTTTCAGTATCTTCTTGGGAGGGAGCAACATATATAGTTAAAGCCTTTCGATAGGTGCAATTAAATTCGCTCATTATATCTCTTAATTTCTTCTCCTTCAAGTATTGAGGACATGATTTGGAGAGCGCCATATGTTTTCCTTGACAATTTGTACATCTAAATGATGAAGTTTCACAGTTCGAATGATTATCTCCACACTTCGGGCAAATTATTTTCTTCGATGGGCACCTTTTTGTAATATGACCAAACTTCCAACATTGCGCACATTGTGTCACTGGAAACATATAACGCTCAACACTTATTCTAAGCCCTTCGACATATACAAATGGTGGAATATAGGCACCTTTGAAGCATAACCTCACAGCTTCGCTAGGTATCCAACGCTTATCTTCAGTTGGTCCTCGACGATTAAGACGGTTAGCTGAAATAAGCTTAGCTGGTTCATTACACCATATATTCTTCAAAATCATTTCATCTGTTAAGTCCAAGTCTACATCTTTTATAATACCGAATGAAAAACTTCGCTCCATAGACCTTTGTATTCGCCATCCCATATTTAAAAGTGGTTGGCAATATTCTAACTTATCTGCACTAACTTCACTGATAAGATCTACTCGTACTTTGTATGGATTAATGTATTTTACTCTTATAATATCTTGAATATCATTCTCCTTTAAAATTTTTGCAAATGCAAATTGTTTTGCATATTATTTCCGCGTTAGTTATATATAATTCAATTTTTTCACTTTCTTTTAATTTTTTCCCTTTCTCTCAACAGTTATCCATTCACCTTCACTCTCATTTCTTTCTCTTTTCAATGGTCTCTCCATCTGCACATCCTCAAAATATATTTCTTCCCCATTAGCTACCATTTCCTCGTTTATTAGATCGTTACTCGTCTTACTAATATCTACTTCTACGTCTGCATTTAAATCTTCATTTCCATTCACACTCATAATGTCTTATAAATACGTAAACAACTCGCATCGCAGCCCATAGGACGGGACGGTCGCCTGCGCAACCGGCCGAAGCCGCGCATAAACAAAAACCGGTCGCGAAAACAATAGACTGCGATAACACTTTGCTTCATAAAGACACGTCGTAATCGTGCGCGTGCCGCTACGAGACTGCTCTCTTACCATATGGTAAAAAGCAAAGATATTAGAATTTCTTATTTCAATGGTAAAACTGAATTGTTTTTATTTTTTTAGTTGTGCCTTATCACTGAAAGCTCTGAGCAGCCCAATTAGTAAAAACAAACATTTGGAGATGTTTTTTTGTTACAAGTTGGCAAACAAGCAGACGGCCGACCAGATGGTAAGTGGGCGCCGTAGCCTATGAGCGCTTGCAGCACCATTAGTAGGTGCCACTCACGCGTTGCCAACCTCGAGATATTAGTTCTTGAATCTCCTCTGCCCAGTAATTTCACTAGCGCAGCGTTGAAGGGCGATGTCAAACCGGAACACATGATCTAAAGCTTTTTTAATCTAGAAGAATTCCAAAAGTATTAGAAGAGTCTCAAATGTACAAGATAAGTAAAGCAAACGTATGCTCGAAAACTATTATAAGTAAAGTTTTCAAAATTTTAAATATCTATAAATTTCTGTGTTCGCCGATTTATATTGCACGTCTTCTGTCAGTCAATCATACTTAGTGCTGTTTTTATACTTTTGAAATTGTTCTTTTAGTTATTCAAGAACTTTTCAGTTTTTTTGGTGCACTCAGAGACCTGGTCGTAGAACCTGACGTTCAACAATTAAGTGTATACTTTTTATGTTGAATTAAAATATTCGATTTCATAACTAAACTCACCATATCAGGGGATTCTAAAAACCTTATGTATACTTAATAACATCCTGCTATTGATTGTGTGACGTTGTATTTCAAGTTTTTATAACATAAAAAATTATAATTGGCTTTTGATGATATACATTGCTTCAAATTAATTGCATTATATTACACATTAATTATAGCATAGTAACAAAGTAGCTGTTTATACTGGCTTCACGTCAATCCATAAATATTTATAAATCATTTTAAAAACTTTCAAATTGTTATAAAAATATCCATAACGAAAATAAAAGGGACGGCTTGTCTCTTTCAATTCTTCAACAATTGTTGTTGTGTGGGAATGGGCGAGGCTATTTCAAAGATTATTTATTTATTATGAGTATTTTTTTGGATATATCAACCTTTTTAATATTTTCCACGGCACGTGGTAATAGAAATATGTAATTTGTGTTTTAAATCGTGTCAAATTCATCTAAATCACATTACTATGTAATTAAGGCTAAAGAGATAAAATTAAAAATCAATTATATATTAGAAAATAATTGGGTGACAAGCGTGCATTTTGGCACGTTTCATGTTTTTTTTTTTATGTTACAAGTTGTCAAACAAGCAATCGGCCCACCTGGTGGTAAGTGGTTGCCGTAGCCTATGAGCGCTTGCAGCACCATTAGTAGATGCCACTCACGCGTTGCCAACCTCGAGATATTGGTTCTTAAATCTCCTCTGCTCAGTAATTTCACTAGCGTACACTGCCCTTCAAACCGGAACACAGTAATGGCTAAGCATTACTATTTGGCGGCAGAATATTTGACACTGCGGTGGTACCTACCTAGCCGGCCTCTTGCAACAAAAGACCTACCACCAGTGTGACTGATTTCACTGGTGGAATAATCTCTTCTGTGACAGACGTTATCCCAACAGCGGGCGATGGGGTCGTCACATCCCGACGCCGGTGACTTCGGTACTAAATATTCTAAATTACTTTCTGTCCGTAGCTTAGCCTTAGCTGCCCGTGCCCGTCCGTATGAAAAAATAAATTAATCGCGGTTGTAATTATGGCTACCATCATAAGTGTAGCAAAAGCAAAGTCATCGTAAAGTTTTCAATACAAGTTTAATCAAAATGGTTCTGCCATTAGCAAGCCCGGAAAACAAAAACACAGACACTTATCCAAATTATATATTATTTTGCAGTTTAATACTATTCAATTTACAACGAGTTAAATAGTTTTTTTTTGTTTTATTAATTCATGGTTATTATCATAAGCATTTAGGTATTAGGTTTAGATATAAATGGTGAGAGCCATGGGCCTAGCGAGGTAGGGGCAGTTGCCCCACCCTGGACCAAGTAAAATACTAAGAAATGGACGAATATAATACATTTTGAACTATATAACCAATAACTATTGGTGGAAATGGTCATTTTGCCAACTTCTAGACCCTAAATTAAGATTTTGCCCTCCCTTGGGCCAATTCTGGACTCTCATGAGAGCTTTGAAGTAGTGGGAGGTAAAACTCTAACACAGAATATTGGAGTAAAGTAGGCGTGTAAAGTACTTTTGCGTTTCGTTCGTCTGTGCACCTAAAATCGTTCGTCAATTTACTATTTTTACCTTTTTGTTAATTATAGTGCCAATACTTGTAACACGGAATACTATTTTAAGAATATTTGGTTATGAGAAATCATATTTTTTTATGACGTTAAGATTGACTTTGACAAACCAAATCGTTTTTTTTTGGGCACATTGATTATATCTAATATTGAGCTCAATCTCAAGTATCCAGTCAATGTCAATAAAAAAACTTGACTAATAGTATTCATTATGCAGATATGAACCTAAAAGTCTAAGTATTTAGATTTCTATTCGTGAATTTTAACATAACAAGTACTTGTAAATACGTTGCTAACCGCTACGCGTATCCGTATAGCAATGGCGGTGTATAATAATAATAATTACAGGTAGATGAGATGTAAAAAAACAAAATAGATTTTTTGAATATGTGGTTAGCTATCAGTAGGTACCAAAAGAGTAGTAAGTATAGAATATAAGTACGAGCACGGGTGTTTTCAGCAAAAAAAACTATCTTACAAAAATCGCTTGAAGGAGCAGTGGCTTCAATTTTCGATGGGAGAACCGTAATCCCTTATTGGTATGAAATTTTGGACATGCATATATCAAAATGTGTAACTCGCCCCTTGGGATTAACCACCTGGCATTAAATCTAGTATTGGGGTCACGTCGGTATATACTTCAGATAATGGAGCTCTAAAAATATATGTATATGTAGATAGTTATTAATTGTCGAAAGAATAGTTTTCTTCAAGTTTCTTAAATTATTTTCAAATTATTTTGAATTGAACAGAAATATTATATATTATCAATAAATTTTTCGTTGGCCATACACATTTTACGACGGAACGGTTGTATTTACGATGAACAATTTTTATTTGAGCAGATGACATTGATTTGATATGTCGGATGTTTATTTTGCTTTATTATGTTAAATGTTAAGTTGATTCGCTAGGTACACGGAACTACAATTTAGGATTTTACGTTGGAAAAATAAAATTTTCATTAGAGTGTAAAAGAAGGCTCTCCATCCAATATGCGATTTGCAATATTTCATGTCTTTATTTGTTGACATATTATTTTTTGGATTTTTCAAAAAACGAAGGGATCACAGTTTGTTGGAGACTGGACCTCCGGCGCTCTCATACATTCATTCACTCAACAGTACTTTATGCCATTTTTCTGTGAGACTGCCAGTACTTCCTCGGTCAAGTGAAATTTCATTTTACCAAATTGTTTTCCTTTTAATAAAAATATAAATAACTCTGCTCCACACATATTAAACTCGCTTTATTTCATTAAAGTACATTCAACTTGTCGACTAGGTATTAAAAAACGAATTTCAACAAGTCTTGGAGCTTATGAGATATCCGTACTTGTATTTAATACGTATTGTATGGATCTTAAAAGTAATTTCGTGCTACGTATTTGAGATTTATAGATAATGTGGTTCTATTTGCGGTTTCGCATGATTGTTCGATCTCGCGAAGTTTTCATAGACTGAAACTGAAACTTTTCAGATATATAAATCTGCGTTAGATATAATAATATCTACCTAAGTGACTAGTCCAAACTATTTTGGCACATACAAACATGTATAATGGGAAAAGATTGATGTAAATTGCTTTTAGTTTAGTGATTAATTTTTTTGTTGGTAAGTAATTAATTTTTTGATGGTTCATGATTAGTGTTTGCAAATCCCAAATCAATTTATTAAGGCTTAATTAAAAAATCCACCAAAGTATTACCAATTTATTTTACCGATCAAAATAAAAAATAATAAAAAAGGTAATTTATTGAATTTAATTTAGTTAAATTTGCATCATAAAAGCTTAGTAACCTAGTGACGTCAGACTACATACAACGCAAAGAGATCAAGGAAAACATGATCAAGTTCTTACTCTTATAAAGCGTGTACATAAAGTTGATATAAATCTGCCTTCATTATCTCAATTATGTTATAATGTACTATTATCTGACCGCGGTTTTTTTCATAATTTTTATACCATCAAAAATCAATTATTCCTGTTTCGTTACACAAGCCACTGCTCTGCCCTGCCAAACCCATGGCGCTTTGCGTAATTGCTTACGAAGCTGCTCTGTGAAGTTGCCAAGTCTAGTAGTATCAACAATACACATTCAGAAAAAGCCATACAGTTTCCCAATCATTAGTGGGTGACAGTCCCATCGACCCTTAAGGTGGTTTATAACCTTCCTAACAAACAAGCGATCTTTTTTATACAACTGTACTGTATCAAACAAGCATACAATCTGTCTGTCTTATTTAGCAAAACCAGAGGCATCACTGTGCATTGCCACCTGGAACGAAGAATACGAAGGAAAAGAAGGCAGTGGATTTGGACCTCTGTTGTTTTTACTTACCAAACTTAATGATAACCGGGAAAGTACTACCTACAAACTGAATATAGGCACAGTATCCATTAGTTCTTCAGTATTAGTTTCAAGAGTATAAAAGTGAGATGAGGCGAGCTGTATACTTATTTGCCGCCATCGTTCGTGTCGTAGTGTAAAAATATAAAACAAAATTAACACTGTCTTCTTTTAAGTAAGGAAAATAAAATTGAATTATGTAATACTTTTTTATATATACAAATATTAAATTGGCTTGGCTGAATGTGACCAAAACCAACCAAGCGTAATTTGTTATGAAATATATTAAGGTTTTTGTTCGTCTATGTTTTTTTTCTGTATGACTGCTTAAGTAATCCATAACCTTGCAATTTAAATGAAGTATTGATTTTTAATATTTATATAAATATGTATGTCCATACTACATAATAACTATAATTATGTTCATTAATTTTATAGCTTCAATTAAGAATAATAATTGATGATAAAACATTTATAGCAAAAAACTGTAAATGTGCATGTGTATCAGTGCGTACAGAAGTGAAGTGTGTGTGCGTCAGAAGTGAATCTACTGGTATTTTCTTAAAGAAGTTTCTCTTCATACCCCTATTATAACCATACGTAATTTTTTTGCCGTAATACAAAAATATAACACCCTCCTAACGCCAGTCACGGTTGTTACTGACCCTGATAAAGTTTCACATAATTAAAATAATTGACATACCCAAAAAGGTAGAAACGTGGGCAAAAGCTCGTACAAATTCAAAGACATTAGAGCTAAAGTTATATAAAACAGGAAGTAAGTATAAAAGCGTTTTTTCCCACAATTATATATATATATTATAGAATGGATTTAATGAACTTTATATTGAATTTTATTTTTTTCTACTGAAACCATCGACAATAATAATCTGAAAACATTTTAAATAATGGATATATTTTTTGCATTATAACTCACATAGTATAATGCCAGTAGCATTTTTATTCGGCGCAAAATATTGTTCATATTAATCAATAGCTAAAAATATTTGTACCACAGATTAAAGAACCTTGTACCTTTGATCTGTAGGTTGTCCCTTACATCTCTTTCTCTGTCTCCACATACATCTAACGATAAGTAGCCAAATATAAAGTAACTACCTATTTTATTTTTATTGTCTGCGGGTATAGCCCACCTATCTGAGTTTATATTTCCAAAGTTAACCCAACTTCATTATTAGTTTTAATGCTCTGCCTCCAAACCTTTAATAATTAAACTTTACTGGCACAATGCAAATCATAAAAGTGAAAATCGAATCCAATTTCGTAAGTACATATTGGCCTGACACTAGACGAAAAAAAAGATGCGTATAGTTCTTTAAATTTAAAATAAACCAAAATGGCCGCTTCTGCGCAGGTACATTCAACGGCAAAAATGTTAGACAAAAATATTGATTTCGTCTTATTTAAATAGATTTTTATAAAGTTGCAAAACGGAATTAAGTATATAATATAGTTATTGTTTCTTCCAAATTCAATTAATTATTTATAATTCGTTATTAATTACTTAAATAGAATAAAACAAATAAATAGTAGAAAAAAGGTATTTAAAAAATTATAATAGTTAATGTACATTTTAATCACTGTCACTTATTGGGATGACACCTTATCTTAAAATAAAATTAAATATTTATTTATTTATTTATTAGGAAGCCAACAGTACACAACGATAACAATATTATTAACTTACAATAAATGCCTTACTTTGTTTACATCATTGTGTACACACTTATAGGCTAACTCAGCATTCGACATCAAAAGTGTAAACTACGATATATTTTGTTTAAAATAGAATCATAAAAATACAAGTTATAAGAGAAAAAAAAACACACACACACACAAAAAACTAGCACAGAAAAGTTTGAGCCAAAAACCTAGGTGATATAATAATAATAACAATATAATATCATTTTTTTAATGTAATAATACAATAATTCAAGCTAACTTTATAAAATACCAAAACTACAATCCACAAAAATTCATACTGTAACTACCAATTCATTAGGTGATTCTTAATTTTACGTTTAAATAACAAAGTTTAAATACTTACACACCTGACAAAAATAATTTATACTTTAATTTAACTTAGTTTTAAAGAACTAAAACAACCGTGAGAGAGTGTACTAATCGGGTCTAGCGTCGCTACGTTGCTATAGTTATGCGGCCCCCTTCATACCGCATACGGTTGAGACCCAAAAATGTGTTACTGCGCATGGTTCAATTTCTATTTAAGGAGTTATACCTGTATATAATACCTGTATATAATTTTGATAAATTTAACTATGTATAATCATTTAGATCTATCCGCTACGAAATAATTTCCATTGTGACATTGAGTTATTTCGTCGTTTAATTATTCATGCGTTATCTATCTGCATTATAGAGCAATTAAATACCTAAAAGAACAGTGATAGACGATTTCAAACGGCATAAAGCAGAGAGGTTGGCAATAACAAATTAGGGTGCAGTGACCGCGGTTTTGGGGAAAACCCAAAACCATACCTTATCTCATAAAAATAATTATCAAAAAATATACAAATAAGTATTCGACGACCTTGTGGCGCAGTGGTAGCAAACCTGCCTTAAACACCACAGGGCGCGGGTTTGATTCCCGCTCGGAGCTGATGTTTGTATTGACCATGCAGGCATGTGTTCTGGTCTGGGTGTGCTTGTCCTTGTCCTTGTATGTGTTTCCGGACACAAGATATCACTATCCTAATGGGAGCCGTTGAGTGTATAGCGTTTAAATAAGGGTCTCAAACGTCAAAGATAATCATCATTCAAAATATCGTTTTTATATGTCAGTTTAAAAGGCGAGATTATTATTATAAGCGTTGGCTAACTGACATTGAGCGAACAAGTGCTTGTGTTATTTATATACTTACATTAAAATAAATATAAGGATGACACCGTTGTGGCGTTGTGGGTAGCGAGTCTGCCTTTAGTCTCGACGGTTGCGAGTTCGATTCCCGCTCGGGCAGATGTTTGTTAAAATTTCTGTCTCGGTCTGGGCGTTTGTCCATGTGGGTCTCCCCACCGTGCCTCGGAGAGCACGTTAAGCTGTCGGTCCCGGTTATTATCAATAACATCTGATAATAATCGTTCACTCTTGATAAGTAAATTGCTCTTATCCAATGAGTTACTGGTTCGCCCTTAGGGTTGCGGAGGTCAGGTGGCAATCGCTCCGTGTAAAAACTAGTAACCTGTCAAATCAGGATAAGAGTAATAAGCAGACCCTGGGTACATAAAATACCGGGAATAATGCTAGGATGAAGATTAAAATAAATATAAGGAACAAAAATAAGTACAATAATTAATCCACGTCTTCATAAAGTTTTCGCAGTAATTTTTTGCAACATCATCACAAAAACATACAAAACAACTTTTTTAGTTGCACCCACAAAAAAGCTTTTAATCACGTCACGTTAAGCAGCGTTTAGTGACGTCATAACTCATACTGATATAACACCTGTGTATTTTTGATAATATTTGATTTAAATAAGTTTAATACTTCTGAATGGGTCTTGCTAAAATTTTGCAAAGAGAATAGGACAAATACGACAAAACGTTATAGTGAAATATCTCTACTTGTTAAGTCGTCCATAGACGTTTCTAATTAAAAGACTTTCTTCAGTTTATAATATCCCGGATTTTCTGTGCCTCCAAAGTCCGAAAGTCAATTCAAATTCCAATTTTCCGTCACCCACAAATAGACTTGACATGGCTAAATCTGCTTAATCCATTGCTCGTTTACCCACCAGTAAAACTTGCCTATAAACGCCTTTATGAAATCGAAACATTTCTATTTCCATTCTTGCGAAGCTGCGTGCAAAAAGTTATATTCTATTTGTGTATGACCCATTCATCTTTAAAGGAAGGTATTATCATTTAAAAGCGTTTTACTATTTACGAAAATAGAGAAAGCCGACTCGTAAATGAACGGAAATCTCTTTATGTATACATTTTATCTATGCTTCGGAAACATTTGAGTCTTCTCTGAAATAGCCATAAATTTCAAATATATAATTTAAACATACCAAATAATAACACTACAACTTAAAGTATCTTTGTCTTCTTTGTGAACGTAGGTGTAAAGAGTTTGGCAAATAGCGGTATCTAGATCAGAACGGGTAATATTTTGTGCTGATTGGTTTTGGTTAAAATTCTGAAATTCGTTTGACGTAATATATAGATCGCCCCTTATATTCTATATTTGCAGGTTTATTAGTCTCAATAATCGTATTATAGTATAAATGTATTATAAATGATTAGTAAATTAATTGTGTTCTAAATTAGCAGTGTATTTGTATTCTACTTGATTTAAAAATCTGCAGCATTTTCAAACTTTATTTCGGAGGGCAAACTTCACAAAGTTGTCCATAATAAATTTATAAGAAGTTGACGATTACATTTGTATTTTTTAAAGAATTTTAGAATAAACTTTTTCGCTTAGAAAATAAACTTCAATGTTCGAAAAATTAATAACTAAACAACTTTATTAAATTTAAGTATTTAATACATACATCATACATGTATCATACATGTATATATTAAATACTTAATATTGACTTATTCTTCTGTATGTCAAATCAATGGATACAGAATAATTGATAAAGTATTATTTAAACAGACTTTTTAAGTTTATGAAACCGTTGCTAATTTTTGAATAAATATTGTAGCTTCGTCACGTGACTACGTCCGGAATATAACTTGCACGTAGATGTGAAAAAATGTTGCTCTATTGTGTACTTAATTATTTATTATTATGTTGGGTTTTATTTTCATAGCGAGATAAATTATATACTATATATTTTTTAGAACACACACAATAAAAACACTTATCTAAATCGTTTCATTAGTATACTTAAGACAAAAATAAAACAGACAGGTATAATAATACAGTCATTTGAATGTCATCTGAATGTAATAAAAAAGTGTGGTTGTGAGTCTTTTTTATATTGCAATTCTCGCGACTTTGCTCACGTTAATGTGATTTTTATGCCGAACGACCGTCAAAAGTACCTAGACTATACTGGTGGTAGGTTTTTTATTGGTAGAAGCCGGCTACGTACAAACTACAGCATTATTGGATATTCTACCGAAAATCGGTAGTGTATTTTGAGCATGACTGTGTTTCGGTTCGAAGGACACTATAGGTAGTGAAATTACTGAGCAAAGAAGATTTAAGAACCAATATCTTTAGGTAGGCAACTCGTGAGTGACACTAATGAATGGTATTGCAAGCGCTCATAGGCTAGAACCGCTTAACATTAGGTGGTTTGTATGCTTGTTCACCCACTTAGCAACATATTTTTTTTTCTATTTCATACGACACATCTATAAACTTCAAGTGCATACATCCTATAGCTTTTTATAATCGTACAAGAATACGAAATTTCCGTGATAAAAACTAAAATTTATCCTATATACTAATTCAGATACTACATTACCATACCATGTGTACCAATTATCGTGATTGAGTGTTACTAAAATCCAAACATTCACATATATACCATTCTTCTTCTTTGCGTTTCGTTGGCAAGGACCTATATTGTTGTGGCCCAGAACGCAGCCACATTGACTGCGTTGTCGGAAGCTGCCATCAGATCTTCCCGCGACTGGACTTCCAGGGGCTTCCAGACCTGCCATGGCAAATTATGCCCAGGTGGAAGACTCTCATTAATATAGTAGAATACAATATAAATTACATTTAAATCTTTTAAAAACCATAATGGGCAAAAGAAATAAAATATTTTACAAATTTATATTAAGTATAAAAGGATCTGTAATATTAATTTGTTGCTTAATATTTTCTCATATTCTTATAATTGATTTCGTTTATACATATAATTGTGCCCTAAAATATAAACGTATAGAAACTGGTATATTTCCACAGATTAATAAATCCTTATCAACATAGATAAATCGTTTTGAATATATTACATTTTATTTTAGTTACTACTACTAACACATAGATATAGTAGGTAGGTTTTAAAGAATTGATCAGGTACTTTGATGTCTTAAAACTTTATAACTAACTACCTAAAAAAAATGAAATACAAAAATTTAATATCATATGATTCTTGCTTTCTATTATATTTATATGTCAAATACTAAAAGAATCTATTTGGTTGGAAAAAAATTATCAATTGAAAAACGCGACTGAAAAAAATTTTTATTTTATTTGGAAAATAATTTGCGGCATTTGTTGCCCGAGGCCACCATATATTTTATTTTATTTGGAAAATAATTTGCGGCATTTGTTGCCCGAGGCCTCCATACATCTAAATCCGGTTCTGCTTCCAGCCATCTGTGTCTCATCCCTTTCTTCTCTTCTCATTACCCTTTTCTTTCGATAAGTTGGTAACAACTAATTATTACCTTCATGGTATAAAATTTAATTTTAGATTTAATTTTTTTTTTTTAATTCATATGATTTCGCCTTAAAAGTATTTGTGATATGACCAAATTTAATTTTAGAGATGGAAGTATCATTTAAATCTAATAAGTTCGACGAATTATTATAATTACGTTGTTACAAAACTTGTTAAAAAAACTAAGAAAGAAGCGTCTGTATTTTATTGAATCTTGTACCACTCAACATCAGCCGTTTTTGTATACGAAACGAAACCTGATTAACGAGTTACGTAATACTCCTAAATTAGAAAAATATCATAGCGTTGATTATTTTTTAGTGTAAATTATGATATTTATCTTCGTGACGTCTCTCGTATATTTAATTGTTTGTCACGTGTAGCTAAAATATTTTATATACAAGATTATATACAATCAATACATGACGACGTTGTGGCGCAGCGGTAGCGAACCTGCCTTAAACGCCACAGGTCGTGGGTTCGATTCCCGCACGGAGCATAATATGTTTGTATTGACCATGCAAGCATATTTTCCGGTCTGGGTGTATTTGTCCTTGTCCTTGTATGTGTTTCCGGACCCCGACACAGGATATCACTATCTTATTGGGGGCCGTTGAGTGTGCAGCGTTTATTTATTTATTTATTTAATCATTAATTAAATTATAAGATGCTTGACATCAAAGATAGACTGATATATACATATAAATATATTGTACTAGTGGGCCCGGCTGACGTTGTCCAGACCCGAAAAATAATCTGGGACCCCATAGCAGCACAAACTGAGTCTAATTGTGAAAAGGTCTGGGACTCTTATCTTAATTTGTATGTGATTTACCGAGAAAGAAAACATCTTCAGGAAACTCTCACTCTCACTCACTCTCTTAAGAGCTCTTAATAGGAGAGAAGTTTGCCTAACAGTGGGACATTAACAGGCTATTAATTTATATATATTTTTTGAGAGTTTCTCTTCTTAAAGTTTTTCAACTATAACTTTGATTAACTAAAAGAATTCTCAAGTGTATGAATAAAGACCTGACGTTGTCCAGCCCCGAAAAATAATGTGGGATCCCATAGCAGCGCCTCCCAAACTGAATCTAATTGCGACAAAGTCTGGGACCCGATAGCAGCGCCCCCTAAATGAGTATAATTGTGAAAAAGTCTGGGACCCGATAGCAGCGCCCCCCAAATGAGTCTAATTGTGAAAAAATCTGGGACCTGATAGCAGCGCCCCCTAACTGAGTCTAATTGTTAAAAAGTCTGGGACCCGATAGCAGCGCCCCCTGAGTCCATGCCCCAAAAAAAACGAATATCAAATGTTTAACATGTGAAACCAAAGGAATCATTTCTAAGGCAAAATTGTTATTTTTACTATAATTCAAACAACTCTCCTTTTAAACTTTACCTGGACTTCCATAAATAATTCAAAACCAAAATTAGCCAAATCGCTCCAGCAACTAATTTTTATATATATGTAGGTATATTAGTTTTGAACCGACTTCAAAAAGAAGGAGGTTCTCTCAGGAGGAAACCTGATTATTCGAAGACGGTTGAACCCGAGGACCCGGTGCTCTGGTGTTTAGTTATTATTCTGATGATGGCATCCTAGAGTAATCGAGGGAACTCTTAAATTTTTTAGACATACAATGGGTATGTAGTCTGTCACAACACAACAGAAAACTATAGACTTCTGTAGAAAATCGTAATGAGTCAAAGTTTCATGATAAATTAATTAACAAAAAACGTTAATAGTTTAATTAATCTAGCAAGCAAGTCTCGGTTCACTTGCGTTTTATTGAAATAATAATTTATTTTTACTTGCAATAAGATATTACCTAGATCCTAGACACAGTCATGTTTCATTATCAATTTATATAATGTATGTTTCTCCGTATAAACTTAAATGCTATCCCCATCCGACAAGGAATCGTGGAATAATCGTGGAAAAATAACTCCTACTCGAAACCTCAAATAATACTTTTTGGTAAACGAACTGGTTACACAGGTTCAATCAGACAAACAGTCGCAATAATTTTGGAGGCCTCTATGAAATTTAGGATTAATAGTGATAATATTTCTATAATGAGTGCTGAATTAATTTCAATTGCCCAATCACTCTCATATACAAATTCTTTAGATACTAACAATATTGTTATTTTAACGGACTCGAAAAGTGCACTACAACATTTAATAAGATGTACCCATGGAAAAATTGGGGTTCCAATGGCAGATATCATTTTAAGACTACTTCTAAATTTAAAAAATCACAATATTAACATAAAATTGCAATGGATCCCTTCCCATATTGGTATCGTTGAAAATGAAAAGGTTGATGGTCTCGCAAAGGAGGCGGCTAGTGAGGACAATACTATTGACTATTTGCCATACCATACCGAAATGTTCAATACGATCAAAGAAAGTTGTTATAAGGTATGGAAAGAATATTTCGATGAGAGATCACGAAGTAAAGGCCTATGGTATAAAACTATACAACCTAGTTTGTCCTGTAAGCCTGGTTCAACGATACCATTATGAGTAGAGTTGATGTTGTAACAGTTTTTCGACTCAGATTTGGACACCTCCCTTTGTACAGTTTTGCACATTTAATGGGAAAAGTACAATCACCTAATTGCAGCGTATGTAATAAAAGAGAAGATGTGTATCATTTACTAGTGGAGTGTATAAGAGACCAAGCAGAGAGGCGGCAATTCCATAGTATTAAACAGTATAATAGGTTGGATTTAGGTTTTTTTAACAGTATACTTGCTTTACCACTGTCGGATGAAGCAAGATTATTATTACATTTTGTAAAAATTTTAGTTAAGAATCGTTTATAATATATTTTGGTTTAGAGGTCCCTATGAGGGTGACATATTCTGTTAAGAAAAAACCATCAATAAATTTGAAGTTTTAAAAAATATATATATATATTTTGGAGGCATATTAACTGTGTTTTTCCTATCGACATAATAATTAATAGCCATGAAGATTTATTTCTTTGTAATGAATTCATATTCGATTATGAGTTCCAATAAAGCCAATTACGTCTTTATTCTTAATTAATTTGATCAATATGATTTGATTGTAATTTTTTTTTAACCTTGATAACTTCTTTGTCATATATTATTTTAAGTTTGGTTTTTATATAGTGGTTTCTGCGCTATTTTTACAAATGTTTTTTGAATGTTTGAAGGCCTACCAGAAATATTTTAGATTAAAATTATTATACCGCCCTGTTTTTCTGCCTAAAAAAACAATTATGTAATATAAGAAGTTTTTACATTGTTATGTCGACATCAAAATATCTATAAAAAATGTGTTATGATAATAATATTTCTACACTGTAACTATTATAAACAACATTTTTAAAATAGTCAACTAATCTTCGGCTACACTTAACTATTATATTCACGGAACTAAAGTTATAATAAATATATAATACTAACTTCTGCTAGCGGCTTTTCCCGCGATTAACGATTTGAACCCCTATTTCACCCTTTCAGGGTTTGAATTTTAGAAAAATCCATTCTTAGTACTCGTTTACGTTTTAAAAACAACACCAGGAAAAAATACAGCTTTCTAGGTTCAAGGGTCCAAGGCTGGGCGTTGATATGTCAGTGAGTCAGTTCTTCTCCTTTTATATAATATATAGACTAGCTTCTACCCGCGACATCGCCCACGTAAATGGTTCACCAAACACGTAAACTTCTTCCAGCGTGTCGTACTCAACTTCTTCCAGCTTGTTTTTGCAATAAAAATTAATCTATATCCTTCTTCAAGGTCTAGTCTATCTATAAATTCGGTTCAGTTCGCTTGCAACTTCGTATACAGATTATAGATTATTTCAAGGATCAAACCATAATATTTTTTATACACTGTCGGAATTTCGTATATAAAGTTTATATATAAAGGTTACTATATTTGTAGCACGAACCCTGTTATGATTGTATTATATTGTAGTATAACAATCGGTGTCTATGCAATTATCTTAATAATAACCTATTATTACGCACGTGCCTTTTTATTAGGGTCCGACCGAAACTGGTTTTTCAGCCGAAACCGAAACCGAAACCGAACTTTCGGCCTCCCTCTCAGTTTCGGCCGAAACCGAAACCGAAACCGAAACTTTTAAAAAATATTTAAAACTACGTTTTTTTTAATGAAATTTGAATTTCAAGTTTTTTTTAACATTTCTTTGCATGTATACATTCGTAGTCAACTAATTAGGAACAGAAAATAATTTGGTTAAATATTTTAAAACTTTAATTTTATGAGATACTGTTTGTTATAAAGTATACTGTTCAATGCTGTGTACTTTTTCGAAGCTAAGAATATTTTACGGTAGGTTTATTTAAAAAGAAATCTCTCGCATTCAAGTTGCTCATTTACTGGCTGACCATATTAGGGACAGCAAGAGTTAGTGTTTTATTTTTGATTTTTTAAAAATAAATACAAAGGCGGCAAGCCTACCTATTTTTATTTGACGTCATTCTTAAGTTTATAGTTTTGATTTTTAAAATTAATATCACAATTTATTATTTAAACATGGGTTACTTATTTAACCAAGCGAAAACAATTTTATCTCAACGTAAATGGCCATACCGTAAAATAGCTTATCATTTGATTTGCTCCAAGAGTATGGTTTTCAACGCTGTGCAATATTTTCAAAACTATAAAACTACTGAAACTGTGTACCTAGAAAGAAATTTAGCTAATTTAATAGCTTTATAAAAAGTTCCCTTTGTGGAGTCAGTAATTATAAGGAGAGAAATATTTGGACTAGAACTTAGTGGCGAAGTTACATGGGCGCTTTAACACGAAAATGATCCAAAATATACTTCATTGTTTATTAAATTTCTAGCCGGTGAACTATTATCAGTTTTATATTGGCCTTCCAATAGCCTAGACATGAATTTTTTGGAACATTTGTGGTACAACAAACTGGAAATTTAAACCAACTCTATAGTAATTCCAAAGACGCCTGGAAGAACTTCACTGACGAAACTTGTCATAATAATAAAATCGAAAATTGTCATATAAATAAATGTTACTCTTATTATACCCATGTCCCTAATTAGTTCACCACCACTGTATATAATATAGACAGTTAAATAGAGTTAAATAAAATAAAAATTAAAAATTCATTAAAGTCATAACCATTTTTTTGTCATGAATATACAGGACTTACTTGGGAGTAAACTTAAAAAAGAAACAACTTGTACATCACTAACTAGTAATATGTTGTGTTTACAATATTTTAAAGATCAATCTAATACTTATTTCTGTAGATTTTTTGGCCACGCCAGCGAGCGGTCACGAGTAGGCTGCGAAGTTTACCGAACAACGCACGAAAACTCACGAACACTCGAGTTTCGGCGAGGCCGAAAGTTTCGGCTATATTTTGGCCGAAACCGAAACTAAAGCCGAAACTAGATTTTTGGCCGAAACTGGCCGAAACCGAAACCGAAACCGAAATTTCGGTCGGTCACTACTTTTTATATCCCGTATCCGAACCAATGCAACGCGAATATAGTGAAATAATGCAGACAATATCAAGGATAGATGAAAGACAAAATTATTCAAAGTATATATGTATAAAGTAATAAATATTATAATATAAAATAAAAGAAATCTTGAAAAATATAATTATACATTATGTAGGATGTCTTTAAGGGTTGCGACCGTGACCACGGCTGCGGGGAGTTATTTTATGGTTTACTCGCTGGGATAATCTGAATATATGCTGAAAATGTCATCAAAATCAGTCCAACTTTAGAGTCTAAGGAACATATAAAAATCGAATGTTTATGTGGATACTCATACACCATTTGATTGAATTTTGTGATATTATATTTTTGTTTAATTTTTTTGTCTGGGATTAGATTATTAATATTTCAATTTCATACACTTTGTTACAATCGTAGAAAAAACCAACAAACCAGACAACATTAGCCGGAATAGTAACAATAAAAAAGTCACTGGTAGTCACCGGTAGTCAGTAAAATTTTTGTTAAGCTTTTAGAAATAGGCTACTATTTTTAAAAGCTTAGCACACATTTTAATGCTGACGAAGAGAACTAGCTTTTCAGTTCCAAACCCATCAAAAGGTCGTTTGCCTGTTGTTTTCGTATAAATGTGAAGCCATGCGTCATAATCCTCTGGGCTTTATTACTAACCTCCAATTTTCATCAGAGTTCACTAACCCCTGTACTTGTTTCTTTTTTCGCCGCTACCATACAATCAAAAATTAATCCATTAGGATGTAATTGAACATATTAAAAAAAGTTTGGGATCGATTATTTAGGTTCTTCACGAGTTATTGACCCCAAAATAATTTTCTTTATAGTATCTACTATATTTATTATGGAGTAGTAAGATTTAAGCTACGATTACGATCTGTTTGGTTTAAAAAAATCCTTTAACTGTTTAAGGTATGGTTTGATATCGCTGTAATATAAAATTACACCCAATCAAAGTTTTAAGGAAAACCTATCACAGTTACAATATCTTTGTTTGTAAGATTTTATTTAAATACTTTAGCTTTTTATCATAACACATAAAGATGAAAATAATAAAACACTTCAAAACAATGGCTACGCGGATAACGACAGCATCATAAATATAGTTCATATATGAATACTTGAACACAATAAATAATTGTATATTTTATATAAAATTTTTCATTATTGATTATAAAATAAGGGAAAGCATCTTACATACAAGAAAATGTATCTATGTATATGCCATTATGTTTTATATGTATTTATGTATTTGTATGTATCTTTAGAGATAGAAATAGATTTATATGTTGCCTACACTAAGAAAGCAATAATGAATAAGTGACGTACCTATAAGATTGCTCCGTAAAAACGCTTTAACGAATGTAATAAAGGTATTTCGCTCGCTGTAATGGTTATATGAGACTATAGTTATACCTTTTCTTTACTCACCGACATTGTAAATATACGCAAATCAACAATACAATAATTCTTTGTAGGCACGATTGATTGTATTTCGGTCAATAACTAATAACTAACTAGCCGTTAGCATATTAGCTGAGCTAAGCTAGCTTAGCTGGTCAGCAAGCTAGCTAGTTAATTCAGATAACTTTTTTAGATTACCTAGCTGGCTTAATTGTACAACCTAAATAAATACGTAATTACACATACAAGAATTGCTCCTTTAATATTATAATATTATGGGTCACCACAAAAAGCTTTGTTATGTGATAATGATCATTTGAGATGAGATGTACATTTAGTTTTCAATAATAAGTACTTATATAGCAGTATCAATAAACGTATTCGTTTTTATGGCTATGTTAAGTAAAGGCAAATTAATACACCTAAACTTGAAGTGATGATTTAGGATTCGTGACCGCAAATCTATTAAGAATCTCACAGACATTTGTTTATTAACAATTAACATTTCCATGTTATGTCTTATACATAAAATTTTCATGTTATTGTTACTCGCGTTGTTAAAAATCAATATAATTTATTTGTGTGATATCGTTTTATTGGTTGAATAGATTTATTATTATTATCATCACGAAAAATAGGTACCATAAACCGATTGCCGTTTCGCAGAGCATCAATATCGTAAAACTAAATTACCACGTTAAAACAACGCCAATGACTAAACTATTTTAATTAATTCGAATTGCGTGCGAAGTATGAATATTTCTTTATTATTTTATGATGTTTCAAAACATTTATGACGGAAAAGTTTTGCCAAAATTCATTATAATACTACATCCGACTCCGCTCCGTTAGCGCAAGAGTTTCGGGTTCGATGCTGACCCCCTTGGGCTATTGTCGTATCCACTCTTAGCGCAAGCTAAGAGCTTATTTGGAGGGGCAAAATGTATATAGTAATGCGTTGTAAAGGCTATACTAATATTCTTAAAAAAATTACAACGCCCTTCGTCTCAAATTTGGATTCGTAGAATTTCAGAATTATTATCAAGCCATCAATCATACTTTCCTACTCAATACTATAATAAATATGAAAGTGTGTATGATTGAATGTTTGTTAATTATTGTCAATCACGCAAAAACGATGTAACGGATTTGGATGAAATTTGCCACAGATTGTTACCTGGATTAACACATAGGCTATTTTTTATCCCGGAAAAATATTAAGTTCCCATTGGTTAAACAAAAAATGAACTGTAAGAACAAGTAACAAGAATTAAATTTCGATATAGCCTTCTGTTCGGTCTTATGGAATCCAGACTAGTAATAATAATAAATTTGATGAATTTTGGTATATAAATAAGTGGAAATTTGGACTAGAACGTGGCCTACGTTGCTTTTTGTTGCAAAAAAAGTGAAAAGGGTAAAAAAGGGGACGGAAGTTTGTTTCGAGAACCATTTAGTTGTATTGCTATAAAGGTGCCCCATTACAAAACGCTAATAACGCGGACGGAGCCACGGGCAAGTGCTAGTAGCTTAATAACAGGTCTGCGTCTTTGTAATATTGGCTATGCAATTAGCAATAAAATTTTGACGTTGGTTTAATTTTCAATACCTTATGTTGCCCGAGACCCGAATTGTAATCAGTCAAGGTAAACTGGATTTCTGTATTTCGCACAGCGACCAGTGTGTAAGTGAATTGGACGTTCAAGTATTCTCGGTCAAGACTATAACACAATGACACACATTTTCCAATAGATAACATAATTAAATGACTTCTATATGCTAATTACTGTTATGTATTCGTATATTAAAATGCTATTTTTATTTACCTAGCTAACGAACAACCGCGCCTTTATCGGCTTAGAAGTAGTAGAATATGCATTTTTGAATCGTGCACATTTCGTGATTATGACCATGATATGCCCTTTCCGAAAATGCATATAATTGATATAGGTATTACCTTCTTCTTCGTCCTAATTATTCTCGGTATTTTATTTACCCAGGCTCTGCTTATTACTCGTATCCGGATTTGACAGATTAATAGTTTTTACACGGAGCGATTGCCATCTGACCTCCGCAACCCTAAGGGCGAACATAAATATATTACCAATTAACAAATATTTCTTTATTTTTTGTTTACTCATTTAAAATAAAGCTCTAAAACAAATTTTATGTCTTGTACTATTTTTAAAAATAATAAGTTTTTTTTTTGTCTTTCCGAACAATTTCAGTTTGACGTGTACCTTTTCGAAACTGCACATTCACTTATATACTACCATCTTTAAAAAAGTGCAAGATCGAATTATATCTTATCAAGATTGTTTCAACTTTATGTAGTTGTGTTGAATATATATTTTTTATTGTTATATTTCTTTGGTTATATGCATTAGCCTTCACGGACTTGCGAACAACGACTCTACAGAGGTTTTTATAAAAATATAATGAGTTATTAACATCGCATTCTGGACAAACTAATAAATATTCATTTTAGTATTATATTGATAACAGTGCTGTTCTCAGTTGTAATGCAATTATATTTTAACTAATAGATTATTTCGTCAATTTATCATCGACTAAATTATCAATTTAGAAGCTTTTTTTCACCCTAATGTAAGACATTAAGGATAAATGTCCTTGCAATTATAATCCTGATCTTTCTCAGCTCAACTCAGCAAATAATAAAACATTTTACCTATGTGGTTTTATATGCATCTTATAATGCGCTGTGTTATGAAGGTAATAAGGAAATAGTGTGTAATGAAAGCGGTTTGATCCTTTTATACTAGTAATAATGCAATTACTTTGAAATCGTATTTCTTAACCTTCGAGACTAAACATGTTAATTCCACCTATATTCCTATTGCATCAGGCAAAGTTAAAACGCTTTGAAGCCTAAACTACTGAACCAATTTTGATGAATTTTTTTACAGAGATAGACTGGTCAATGGGTAAGGACGTACGCTACTTTTTGTAGCAAAAAAAGTCTTGAAGAAGTTTAAGTAGGGGCATGAAAAGATTATATGTTGAATCGTTAACCTTTTAACACTCATGTGTTCATAACACGTTAATGTTAATTAACTTGAAAAAGAAAATAGTTTTAACCTTAGAATTTGTACTTTTATCGCGATAAATCTAAATACATTTTCATACTTTTGACAAAAACATACTTACTCATACAAGGTACGTCATTCAAATTTTCCACCTAAAAATAGTACTTCTTGTCATGTACCAGTATAAGAAATACGAAAAGAACCTATATATATATATATATATCAATATATATATAAATATATATCAATATTTATCATTTATATATTTTTTATTAGACATCATATGGCAGATAATATTAAGAAAGAAAGAGCATATAAGATAATTGAATTGTCAAGCAAACGAAAGTCTTTTTACGTCAAAAATAAACATTCACATTTGAAAGTGTGATAACTTTCTTCTTTTACTTAACTGTTACTAACGGTTTTTCAAGCATCTTTTTTAAGACATTTAAATTCATTATTTACAATAACATAATTATATTTTTATGGCTACGGACTGACATTAAAGCGGGACATTTTTATTTTTAAATTAAATTATAAAGTAATTTTACAATATATTGAGTTTACAACTTCCTAGAATATAAATATATATATATATATATATTTCAATAGTTTCAGTAACCACGATATATAATATTGATTTACCCATATTTTGACTTAATTTCATATATTCATTCATTTTACATATTCTTGATCTTCTTAAGCACTAAAAATAAGCAGATATATAAATTAGAAAATGTTAGTTTTGAACGAAAAACCTTGTTTGCGGTACATGATGAAAATAGCTCTAACAGTTTTCTAATATGTATGGGTAATACATAATTCTCTGTTATTACATTGCCGCTATAATTCAAAATCCAGTGCTAATGAAGAGCACCGTTTCTCATAATATACGTGCACTGAGCTCTGAAGTAAACTTCAATCAAGCATTCAACGCGAGGAAATAACGTCTAATCATTGATGTACTAGCTATGAAGTAATACAGCCAGAGCCCAGGACGGCCAGACCTTCGTTATTTTTTAAAGCTGCAAGTTTTTCTGTGCTGTTCCCCTATACCGGTAAAAACGACCAGCGACTATAGAGTTTGGATTGTGGTTACTTCGGCAGGTATCATGGTAGTGAAGGTGTATAACATAAATTCGTTAAAGTATAAAGCTTAATTTTTGTATATTTTCTTCGGGATAGCTATAGAAATCTCCTCATCTATTGCAACTTATGACTTTATTATAATTATACTTTCGTTATAGTATAAAAGCTGAATTTTATATATGTTTTTTGGGGACCTATAAAATTAGTTTATCTCAATAGCCAGACAGTTTTAATGGTTTTACATCTTGCCAGACACATTGAAAGTCCGCTGTATGTGCAAGCACGAGAGTAGTTTAGAAAAGCGAAGTTAGTCGCACACTAGCTAATTATGTTGCAAGTTTGTGACCCTATCTTCAATCGATTGTGTTACGAACTTGCGTCAAACTTGGTTTCGTTGCGTTGATGTTGAATTCTCGAAGGAGCACCAAAGAGTCTTTGACATTTTGTTTTTATGTTAAGGAAGGGTCTATGCGTCTAATGACATTAATTTCTAAATGGATGTTTTGCATATCATCAGAGTCGATACCATTAATCATAGCTTGATGTCATATATGTAATGGATACAAAGAAAAGGATACTGAAGCTAAATTTCATAATCACTATCCAATATTAAAGCTATGAAATACATAAAAACTAAATTATTATTACCGACACGATTTATTACAGCATTTTCTGTTTTTCATATCGCTCAAGGAAGAGCTGATTTACCGAGCTGGGAGATCTTTAATATATTGTTTTTTGTAATGTAGCACGACGTTGTGCCGCAACGGTAGTGAACCTGCCGTAAGCGCCACAGGGCGTCGGTTCGCTTCCCGCTCGGAGCAGAGCGGGTATTTGTATTGACCATACAGGCATGTCTGGGTGTATTTGTCCATGTCATTGTGAATGTTTCCCCCGACACGGGATATTACTATCCAAATGGGGGCCGTTGAGTGTGTAGCGTTTATTTATTTATTTAGTGGTCCACCAAGTCCACGAAGACACTCCGAAAGAGGAACATTGCGAACAGAAGAGTTTTATTTCTGACATAAATTCTAAATGGACACCGTTGTGGCGTTGTGGGTAGCGAGTCTGCATTCAGACTCGACAAATGTTTGCATTAATCGTACAGGCATGTTTTCTGGTCTGGGTGTGTTTGTCCTTGTCATTGTGTATGTTTCCGGACCTCTGACACAGGATATAATTAGCCTAATGGGGGCCGTTGAGTGTGTAGCGTTTAAAAAAAAAAATGGGTCGGATCGACTGGTAATGCACTACCCTCGCAAAGAATATCGAACTGAGGAAACAGCAATACTGTTGCATTTCGTTCAACGTGTGAGAGCATCCGCCTTTTGGGTCTTCAACACACTGGTGATGCTACTCCTATTGTTAGCCTTTATAAGCTACGTTGACAACCTACCCACAAGCGGAGTCTATTTTGTTTGGTACCTCGGTGGTACAAACAAAACAATATTTTAGTTTATTTATACAATAATACATCAATTTGTTTCAGGGTTAGAAGATACAGTGAAACTAGTCAAAGGTATAGGGGGGCAGTGCTTCGGCTACGTGGTAGATCTCGCTAGTCGAGACGATATCTACCGGGTTGCGAAGCAAGTCAACGAGGAAGTCGGCAGAGTGAGTACTTTTTTTGTATTAAATAAATAATATTTGCTTTTGCATGAGAAAATTCTGGATTCAAAAATCCAATAATTCTGGATATAAAATCGTATATTATCGGTTACTAGCTTATGTTTCATTTGAATCTACCTACGATGAATTTATATTTCGTTGTACCATAAAATATTATATTTTGTTAGGTATAACAAAATATTATATTTTGTTAGGTATAACAAAATATAATATTTTATCGTCGCCTCACCTCGTCGTCTTAACATACAACCAGTTTTATTTATTTATTCAAAGACTATAAAAACTCTGAAATTTGGTAAAAATCGTTAAATTTTTAATGATGCTCGAAGAAACAAACAAACTAACTTACATTTGTAATTTCATAATAGTATTAATTAAAATAATGGGTCTTTAGTTATAAAAGATGTAGCTATTCTTTATTACATTTTTATGTGTCTGTTTTTTGTAAAAAATAATAAAAAGAAACATTTGCGTATGTGGCATTGTGCAAGCTAAACGATACTGGCTGTGTTGATGAATGTGGTGCATAAAATGCCGATACCCGGGATTAATTCTTATCTCGTTTTCATATAAACTTGCGAAATGTCAATTGTATTCATTGAATTATTGATTTCGTTTATGGTCATTGTAACTTAAATATAATATCTGATGTGATATAAGGAAGTTTACTTAACAGCTATTGCAATAAAATATTAATAATTATTATGTAAAATCTATACAAATACATTAAACAAATAAAATTGATTTTATGCATAAAAAATAAATACGTCTCTATCTTTAAATGTTTGGCATTCTCGGTATAATATAAGGAAATAAATAATTACAAAGCATCGACATACATTGAGGAAGTCTAAATTAAAAGATAAAAAAAGAATTAGAAAAAATAAAAAACGGGTTGTTTGTATTATGTTATAGATTTTTCTAGAAATTGCCTTGGTTCTTATTATTATAGAGCTGTCGACCTCAGAGTCTAAATAAAATTTATTTTTTTAAATCAAATAATAATCAATTATTCATAACCTTGGATAATAAAATTATTTTTTCGTCATCTATACAAATAAATAAAATTGACGTATCTGTTTGTAATTCCAAATTAACAAATTCCAAATTTCAAGTTACATACAAAAAAAAATTTTTTTGCCAGTCTGTTTGTTTGTTCCGGCAATTCTCTGCATTGGCTGAGCCGATTTCACTGGCAGATAGCTGATATTATAACGAGTAACGTAGGCTACGTTTATTTAAAAAAATAGGGTCCTTGCAATAAAGAAAAATCGGTACACCACGCGAACCGAGCTTGGCGGTGCAGCTAGTTAACAAATAAATAAAAAAAATGACGCAACAATATATTTATAGATAATTGGGTATTTTAAGCGATTAAAAAAATTTAGATTTTTGTGATTGTAATTTTTTTTTAAAAAAGAGCCAAAGTAAGAGCCATTAACCGTGATCACTGTATCCACAATATTTGTTAAAAGCATAATCTTAAAAAAATCTTGTTTTAAAATTATTATATTGATTATTATTATATTTTTTTATTATTTAATAATATTTTTACTTAAATATATTTTATGATTGTTGATGTTTCTTGATGATGTTGACGAGAGAATGTTTTTTCGTATTGATTAAGTATATTTTCTTCTATGTGTGCGTCGTTACTGAACTGTCGAGCTTGTCCTGAAGGGCCTTCACTGATTGGTCGACTAGATTTTTCCATCCAACTCTGACCTCCGCTTTTCTTAGGGCAAGCATTAAATTGAGTCCCGTCATTTTTTGAATTGTGGTATACCAACGTAGTAGGTAAACGACCCCTAATCTTTTGCCCTCGATTTTGCCTACCACAATCAGTTTACCCAGATTGTCTTGTTGTTTCCGGGCAATTGACCACAGTAAGTGAGGTCTGAGGAAATAAGCATACTTATTAAATTTCTTTTTTGGGCATACAGGTGTCCCTTCTGATCAACAATGCGGGAGTAGTGTCGGGGCAATACCTGCTGGATACGCCAGACCATCTTATACAAAGGACTTTTGACGTCAACATCTTAGCGCATTTCTGGGTATGTATTTACTTTAAATTTTCATATACGGCATTATCCTTAACTATATTTACATGGATGTTATGTATCAATATTTACCTAAGTTCCTGTTTAACTGTCGAAATCTTTTTTTTTAATATTTATAATTTATAATTGTTAACGAAAACCCTTGTTTCCGTTTTGTTATGTATTTTCTGCTATAACACACGCAATGTTTATATTTTGTCTCTTTTTGTAAGAATATTAATATTTTCAATAAGTACGTTTTTTTAAATCGTTACTAATACTCCCATTTCCCTTCCAAATAAGCTTGCGGCTTTCACTAGGAGTGGGTACGATTATAGCAGGGTGTCAGGATAGAACCCGCAGCTATCGCGTTAAGCCCTTCTACCGTTAAACATTGATTGTTTGTTTTAAATTGAACAATTGACATAATATGTGTGTACACAGTTTATATCTAACACATACACATAAACAACAACAGAAATGTTCAGGTTCACAGTTACACACTTTTTTTAAATTTTTTATTGTTTTGATAATTAGGTAGCGATGGAGCTGACTATGTAACGTTCGATACAAAAGCTTATAATAATAAGGCTTATATTTCAGCGAGTAACCTTTGTTTAGTGATGATGTATTTTATTGAAGTGACATTAGGTATATCTTGTAATGATAGTTGTAAGATGAATAAACAATTATTATACACGACAGTAAATAAAATACATCGCCTAGATAATGTATCTATAATTATATTTTATTGCATATACGTAATATATTTTTATGGTAATTATTGGTCATGATAAGAAAAAAGCATCTTCGTGACTAGACCGTTATAACCGCTGGTATAGGTAACTGTTTGAAATAACCGGAACGTTATAGCAGTTATTTTGTAGAATACAGAGCATTAGATCTATATTAAAGCCTTGGTATTCTTGGTATCAATAGACCAGCTAGTCCTAACCAAGATACTAAACTTACCAACAGAATAAAGATGGCAGATCGCTATAATGAAGCCTCAATAGTTCAACGGTAGAAAGACCGATTCCGGTCCGTTAACGCGAGAATCGTGGGTTCGATCCTAAATCCCTTGGACTATTGTCGTACCCACTCCTAGCGCAATCTTCCAGCTTATTTGGAGGGGCAATAGGAATATTAGTAATGGCTTGAAAAAGCATTGCAAATATTCTTTTAAAAAAATAATACTAGCGTTTAGAGTCCGTGCGCTTTCCTCCGATACTCGAACAGGACGTGACATGACGCTTGATTATAATTACGTAAACAAAAATAATGTAATTGAAAATTTTGTATAAATTCTTCATGGAATGGACCGCTGGGCTACGCGAAACGCGTATTCTCGACAAACACTAGCATGATATTAGCTTAAAGACAGTTTTCGAACAGCCGCGAATTATTCCATGAATTGAACTCTAACCCTCAGTTCCCCTAATTTTCCTCGTCTCCTCTTCAGTCAGAGAGCAACAAATAGTGATGAATTTAGTGTAGCTTTAAATATACGTTACAGTTACCCATTTCCAGCAAGCAGGCTTTATAAAATATGCTATATAAGTAACTATTAAATTACAAAGTATAGCTTTATGATGGTGACGCGCTCGTGCCAAACTCGTAAAGTAAAATGCCGTGACCTGAACCATAAAAAAATAAAATTTACTAATTGCAGTAACGTCGTGGTTTAAAAGCAATGGTACTATAAAATATTTACTTATGCTAATTATCTATATCTCAATACACTTAAGTATTGATATAAATGAATCGCTGTTTCGTATTTGTATTTATCAAGTTTTCGGTACAAACGTTTTAAGGCGAATAATCTTCTTATTGTTTTTTGATTGAATTCAAAAAGATAGCTGCCATTCGCCTTATTACATTTTTTGCGTGTATATATGCTTTCCTCAAAAGACCTGATTTTGATGATCAAGGACGCCGGAAATTAAGAAGTAAATGTCATCATGTTAGAGCTAATAAATAATACGCGATCACTATATCTAATTTGTTTTTTGTGTATCTACGTCTTATGCTGATAAAGTGGACACATTTAAGAAATACGATTTATCTCGTTAAAAAAATCCGTGCTTGAATGTACTCTAATTTCTAGTTATTGGCATGTA
Organism: Hestina assimilis; assembly: GCA_023373885.1. NCBI lineage: Eukaryota > Metazoa > Arthropoda > Insecta > Lepidoptera > Nymphalidae > Hestina > Hestina assimilis. The sequence continues at coordinate 10,888,733 of CM041754.1, forward strand.
GTTTACATGCCAATAATCTAGAACATAATTAATATAAATCAACAGCTATGTAAAATTTTAATTACGATTCGATTTTTCTACTATTTCCAGACGGTCAAAGCATTCTTACCAGCCATGGTGGAAGAGAACGATGGCCATATAGTGACGATCGCGTCAATGGCTGGTCAGGTTGGAGTCGCGAAGCTCGTGGACTATTGCGCTTCCAAATCAGCAGCGTGTGGCTTCGACGAGGCACTTAGATTGGAATTAGAAGTCAAAGGAGCCAAGGGCGTGCATACGTCACTCATATGCCCTTATTTCATCCGTGCGACCGGAATGTTCGAAGAGGTCAACTCAAGGTAACGAAATCTGATATAGATTTATCATGGTCACGAATGCAGGCTTTTAAAATCCATTAAAGCTAAGATATAGATGTGTTTACATGTGAGCAACCATATTTTATTTAGATTATTATGGTAATTGACTACATAAAATAAATACCGACTAAAACACACACTTAACGTTTAATGGTGATGTTTATATCATATAGAAAGTTTAAGTATTGTCTACAAGAATAATAAATCTTCGTTATTGTTTTGTTTTTCTCTCTTCTTCAAGCGATATAAAGAATTATGTCTTTTAATCTTTATACACGTCTATCAGTGTTGTGTTCGTATTTCTAAATAACAACAACTATTTTGCCATTTCCTTCAACAAAACTCTGGAAAAATTGTTACAAAATGATAGTTACTGTTAGAATTTAGTTCTGTTCTTGAGCTATGAAGACGATGGAAGTTAATGCTTAAACAGCAGTTATTGTGTCGTTTCATGCTTTGGAAACGTATGTTGGAAAGCGACATTTTGTTACATAAAGTAATTGATTCAAGTAGAGCATATAGCTCTCTTCATTTAAAATCTTTTTTTGTATTTTTCATTACAATAAACTCGTCGGGTTTTTTGTAAAAATAAAACAATGAATAAGCACTCCACACTCAATAACCACAACATTGTGTAAACAAAACAAGACAATTACCATGTTTGGAGCCGCGAGGCCGGTAAGGTAGAAAAGGTGAATGAGAAACGATTTCAATTCAATTAAAAATATCTTGATAGTTTATTCTGGGACCTATTTCTGTTCACCTATTTCTTTGAAAGATTTTTTTTGTTGTATTTCTTAACAGATTTGTGCCAAAACTGAGCTCGAACGAAGTGGCCGACCGTGTGATACTAGCAATCCGCACCAACGAACCGATAGCCGTTATACCTGCGTACTTCCGACTATTATTACCCTTCAAGTGGTGAGTTACCATACTTCCTTTTTATTTGTAAACATAATTATAAAAAACAATACCATATTAAATACATTGTAAGTTTAAATTGATTAGGGATAATTTCAAATGGTATGAAAAGAACTTCAACTCGTCCTACGTCGAACAAAGGCTGTGTTTAATAATTAGTTGTGAAACCCGTATACCAATTATAAGCATATTATATAGTCATATCACGTCATCACGTGATAATTTGATACAATTTAAATATCCTTTATTGCAGAATAGGTTATAGGCTTCAGTGATCCAATATTAATTTTATTTTGGTCTGATTAATGATTAATTATAATATTATAGTCTTCTACCTACTCAATACAGTAATAACACTCATGTATACGCATGTTTTTTTGCTTTTTAGTAAGTATTTTTAGTACAATCGGTTTTTTTTTAATTTCATTTAATAATTTATTTGAATTTCGATTACTTTTATACTTTTAGTTACATTTGCAAGACTAATACAAATCGGTAAACATAAGAATCATCAAAATCAGCCCAAGCTTCTGCTCTCTACAGCGCCAAAAAGGAACGAAAATAAATGTATTATTATGGACTGATAAAAACATATGACTCGTTATTGTCGCACAGTCGGGTAAAGATTTCGAGTAACATCTATTGAGTTTCATTATAATCGGTGCACTCTATCTAAAGGTATTGCAACTTTAATGACTGCGTGAGCTTTCGATAAATATGACAGATTTTGTTACTCTTTCACGCACAATACATTAAACGGATTTTAATAACATCTTACACCCAAATAGCTTATTATTATTATTAATTGATAATAAGCTATTTTTAACAGGGAAGGTAAAAAGGCTGGGGTCCCATGGGATAATCAAAAAAATACATTACCGCGTGCGGAGCCGCTGGCAAAGCTATTCCAAATAAATCGGATTTATTCAAGATGATTAATGAAGAAGTTGTTAACCGGTTATATTGATATTAAAATACGTGACACCTCAAGAACGATAATTATGTTCAAGCTTATTATTGAAATAAACATTTTATGTAACGTCTTGGTACTTGACCCAAGCTAGTAATACGCGGTATTAAGTCAAGGTTGGTTAGTTTCTAGGAGATTTAGCGTGAGTTTTGTTAATTAGTAACGCAGAAAAACTATAAAGTTTCCGCTTGAATTAAGTTCATATATGCATTTAAATATGACTTTTAAATCCATTGAATTAAATGACAAACATAATATTGCGTTTGACCACACACTTCAAATAAACTTTTTATGAAGTCTGTGTGTTTGACATTAAATATATTTTTGTAAATTAAATAATTGTACAAAAAATTCTCTAATGTAATAGACATATATATAGCGTGAGAGAATAATACAATTACATTTTTTATATAGTTATATAATGTTTTTGTTAATTGTCTCACATGTGAAAACTGTTGAATATTTTCGTATGAGTAGTTCTCAGTAAAGTTAAAGCAACTATATTTATTTTAATAACATTCATGGGAATTTGATCTATTGTCTAGGAAATAATTGTGGAAAAATATTTAAATTGTCACAGTGACTGAACGTAGTATTTTATACATCGTGATACAAAAACTCAAGATTCCCGACTGCCACACTTCCTATTTATATGACATAAATTTAACTTTATACATGAAAAAACTTGTGGGTGAAACAATACTTTTTAAAGTTTTTTTAACAAAAAAATAAGAGCATAATACTAAAAAGAAGAAAGATGTATGTTAATAAAAAAAAGGTTAAATTTTTCAACAAAAGGCGTTTCGATCTAAGTTTGTCGATTTTTTTTCCTGAAGAAAGCGTTATCATTTTTAAAATTAAATTATTTTAGCCTCGTGATAGTTTCCTGTTACATAAACAAAGGCCCATTTGATTACATTCAAAACTACTTTTACAATTTGTAATTTATCGTCATACTCTGGCTCATTTTTATATATGTATTTCATTTTATTTTTATTTTTACTCTACAGTTTTGCTCCTATAAATGCGATAAATATGAATAAAAATATATGACAAAGCATATAATGTATTGCATTAATTCACAATATTACAACATGCATTATTGATGATCCCATAAATTATTTTATTTTAGGATCGTGCCGTGGCCGTGCATATCGGAATTGATACGTGGACTGGTCCCGGACGCAGTACCTGCGCCGATGCCGGCGCCGGAGCGCATGCGCGTGCTCGAACATATTTCTACTTCGCCGAGCAAACGCGAATCGCGCCCGATGTCCCTCGAGCCGCCCGCGAGGCACGACCGGCAAGTGTGACCGCGACTTTATATTTCTACAAATCCAACGTTGGAACCAACATTTTTATTTTAGATAATACTACAACAGCTGTTATTGTTTTTTACAATTTTTATAAAATATATTGTAATTAACAAAAAATAGTTTAAGAAATATATTTTTGTTTTTAAAACGTCTTATTAGATTTAGAATGAGCATCACAAAACAGATCCAAAAATCTTGTGTGGTTTTGTTTTAAAACTCATTTTTTCGTTCCAACGTTGGCTGAAAAACGTAAACCAAGGAACATTTTTGAGTAGCTTTATATGGATTGTACTTAGTTATTATTAAGTATATAATTATTTAGGGTTACCTCAAGGACCATTTAAAGCTGCCTTTTAAAACGCCTTAATAATGTTATGCCTTATTAAATGGGACAAAATATTGTACTAATGAGAAGTATTGTGTGTTGTATAATATGAAATTATAAATATTATAATATTTATCGTTATATAGTTCTCATTTGTGATAGAAAATAAAATGCGACTACTCAAACTTATAAGTCACTCGAATTATAATAAAAAAAGAAATGAATACGCCCAATATCAAAACCGGTAGCAATTGTACAGTATTCAAAATAACACATCAAGACTCATTATATATATATATCATAAATTAGTCACACGCTGATTCCATTCTTATATTGCAAGCTTGTGACTAACTTCGTCCCGTTGTGTTGGTGTTGGATTTACAAAGGGGCACCAACTAGTCGGAGACATCTTGTCTATATGAAAGGGTCGTCCGTAGTATATTATAGTAAGTCTCACCACACACCTTGGGTTAAATTCGCGGAATTTAATTTCCGAAGTCAGTTAAAATTTGATCTGTTGATTCAATTACCCGCCATAATACCATAGTAGTAAGTATGAGACAGAATGTAAGCCCCTAACCGCACTTATTTATTTTGTAATTTGTAATTAAATTGACTAAAATGAGGCCATTTAAAGATACGGTCGACCGAACCCTTGCCTAATGCGTTTCGTACAAGAAAAACGTGCGACATCTAAAATAGCTCCGACATAACTATAAGTTCTTCAATATGAAACAAGCGATTATAAATACAGTTTAAAAATGGGTTTAAAAATTAAAAAAATTATTGCTAACATTTTTAAACTGATATATTCAGGGCCTGATTGTCCATTAGACAACTACTTAGCCACGACTTCTTTTTAATGATACTTCGAATGTAAAATAAAAACTCTCAATGACAAATTATTGCATTGAATTTTTATTATCATCATATATCAGTAGATTTGGAATGCATGCCCAATCTTATGAATACATACGTGTAATGTAATAAAGAACAGCAAAATTATGACCCTGATGATGATGATGATGATGAGATATAATTGAGTTGAAAATATTCTTCAGACAGTTCCAATACAGTTCCAATACAGTTCCATACAGGGGTCTCGACCCCTGTTAGATGGCCCGATATGTTTAATTCAGCCCTGGGGCCTGGATATATCATGTATTTTTCCAATTTCACTTTTAAAATAAATTGAGACGTTTTATTAAGCTCCCGCAAACCTTCATGACACAATTTGACATTTTTGGTCGTTAAATGTGCGACAGATTCCGATGGGAGCCAATTGGACATTTGTGTAAGTTGACAAATTCGGACCGATTTAGTGTCATCATTTCCTTATCGAAGAAAATAATTCAGTACGTAAGGCTATATTTTTGTTTACATTTTGTCTCAAACTAAAACAAAACAAACATAAGTTAAATTATACATAATTATTTTAAAGTTTTTAACATTTAAGGAAACCATTTCATTAGTCATAATATTGTGAATTTTAGTAAATAAATGATTTTACAAAAATCTACAAAGAAAACTTAACAGCTTTTTCATCCTATATATTGTAGTTTTGAAAGTATACAAATTATTCGGGAGTTATTTGTATGATTATAATTATGACAGTTTTATTAACAATAAATAATTAATACAATCTTTGTAGTTCTTCCAGATATAATATATCTTTTTGATATCTATATACAATGTCAAAAGAATCCATAGACTTATAGACTTGCTTTAAACTGAGATTATTAGTCTAAGCTTTGGACGCAAATAAGCAATACCATGTCAACCCACACGAATGTCATTTCGAGAAAAACGCGTTTGAAAATTTTGAACAACTTGCTTTATATGAATTTTTGTTATGTATTAGTCAAGTTTTTGGCAATTTCAGATTTATGTAAGTTATTTTACTTATTTTCACAAAAATAAGTATACAAACTGCGTATTTCGTATATAATATAACCTAAAACGTTTAAAATAATAGATAAATTGTATGATTACAAAATTGCTTTTTAGAAGTTTTAAAGCTTGAAACCCTACAAATATTAAAGAAAAATGTTCTTCAGCCATTTACCAACACTTCTGCATATATGACTCAGTTTTTTCAATTTTGTGGGTTGACATGGTATTGCTTATTTGCGTCCCTATACACTATCAGGTTCTAAGTGATTTCAACACCAATGCAACGGGGCGAAGTTAGTCACTGCCTAACACCATAACTGAATAAAGTTAGCGTGTGATTTACATCATTTCTTTACGTTGGTGTTCAATATACGAAGGAGCACCGGCAAGTCTTTGACATTTTGTATATATCTGTGAAACCAATTTGTATTCATAAATTAATTAAAATCCATTTATAATCATAAATTTGTATTTTTATCTTCACTAGTTACTATATTATACATAATACTTTGTTGTTAATAATAAAATACCTCGTTCTGTTATATGAGTTATTATTAATGCGCCAGAAGGTTTATTTCTAAATTGCTCAAAAATTTTAATTATTGTTTGTAAATATAGTTTTAACATCAAAAATATTATTTTAAATGTTTCTTCCTTTAGGTAAAACGTTTTGGAAGAATAAATCACGAAAGTATGTGATATAATTATAATATGTACGTATAGATATTATGTGATGCAGAAATTTTATTTGAGATGTAAATAATAATATAACTATTGTAGCGATACTGGAAAACACAGACAATAAGACAATTACATTTTCCTATAAACTTACTATATACCGGACCGGTCCTGCCATACCCACAAAATGTTATACTGTCGTTGGTGTCTCTTGATAAATTCAACGCAACAGAAGAAGTTATTCATACCACAATATTACCGAGCGAAGTAAGCGTTGCTGTTGAATTTAATAAAGGGCACCAACTAGTCCACGACATTTTGTCTCTGTGAAAAAGTTGGACTAAAACGATTTAATTTCTTTTACAACTCTTATAAAATTTCTCACTCTGATTCGCTATTGAAATCGAATTGTCTTTATGTAGTTTAAAGTAATAAAAAGTCATTTTTTTATAAACTTGTTGATCTTCAAAAGCGAGAAAGTCTTCCGCATTTTTTCTTATAAACTCGTTCTTGAAAGGTCGAGATATTGACCTATATAAAGACAATTTAATAATTAAGGATCATTATATTATTATTATCGTTTTTTATTGGTTACGAAATGTACTTGGACATTATAAAAGGTGAAAAATACGGGAAATTGAGATTTTATACAGAGATAAATAAATATAGAAAAAAAATGTCACGACTTTTATTTCTCACAAACAATGTTAAGGTAATAAAATCCATTAAACTTAATGATAGGAACTTATCATAACATTTAACAAACCATAATAATATTCACACAACATACATTTTTTATAAATATGTATTTATTATATGAAATACTTTGCTACGAAAGACTAGTAATGGTTATTTATTTACTAAATTATTTGTTTACAAAAATCTATTTTACTTACAAAGCGCATTGTCTCTAAGAAGTATAAAATAGGTTATTAATAATATTATTTTTAAATTATGGTTAACAAATATTACATTCAACGAAAGATTATATTTTACATAGAAAGGGAAGGCTTATAAGTACATAATGCCACAGTCTTCTTATCATATACAAATAAGTAATAAGTATTTTTAAAGTAATATTTCACTAAATAACTCATTCACAAAAGTCTAATAATGCATTTTTATCAAAAAAGTAAATCAATATTTTTGAACTAATAAAAAAATTTCGACAACAGTTGCAGGATAAGCAAAAACACAACACATTGTCGGCATGGAAAATAGAGTTCAGCCAGAGCCGGATTTATAGGTCAGGAGGCCTCGGGGCAGCAGAGGAGTGAAGGCCCTCTGGCCCCAAATTATTTTGAAATAAAATGAATATTTTTTTCAGTCTCAGAATTTTTAAAAATAATTTACTGTGTAATCAAGTAGATTCTTTTATTATATAAAAAAAATATAGAAATGTAATCAGAAAATAACGAAAAAAAATATGTTTACTTGTTTATTTTTCCAAAGTCTTACCGTGTGCCCTTCTTTTGTGGACGCCCCGAGGGCTGTCGCCCCGGTTGCCCTCCCCTAAATCCGGCCGTGAATTTAATTTTATATTATGAATTGATTTTCTAATAATTAAAAATCATTTCGATCCCTCGGATATGATTCTGGTAACCTAAATTCTGAAATTGGAGATTTGTACAATGGATTTAATTCTTGCATGTTTTTCCTGCTTTCTTGAGCCTCTAGCGCGAACTTTGCATACGCCCTCCTATCTGACACTATTTGAGCGCATTTCACGAAAAATATGAATATAATACCCGCTGCTATAACACATGCCATTATTATCAAAGATGTAGTCATGATCTTAGCGCTCGTTGCTTGGTAACAATCTTTGTCCCTGATGACGATTTCCATTGCTATAAGAGATTTTATGGCAGCTTTGTATGTATATCTGTATTCACATTCAAGACTGTTTTCCTCAACACGCAAGATGCAGGTCGTATCTTCAGTGTTTACGGTTTCTAAAATAAAGAACAAAATCTGATTTATTCATTTTTAATTAGAATTTACATTTTTTCGCTCACGCGTTACCAATGAGGAGATATTATTTATAAAATCTTCTTTGCCCAGTAATTTTTCTAGCTACAGTGGCCTTCAAAACGAAGTACAATAAGTAAAATGCTTTAAGGTAGAATTGCGGCGCTCGCACAATAAAAGGCCTACCACCGGTAGTACTGCCCCGTTCGAGCATTCATGTCGTCTGCTAGGGCTTACTACTACGAGTCTGAGGGTATACTATGTAACACAGGGTTGATTTCGTCTTCGAGTACTTTTGATATTTAAAATATTCTCTATTTCATTGTATTTACTTAATAACTTTGACAATGCTTATTTAAAATTTTATTTTATGTAGTGGACCTATACCATTACAATCATAAACATTAAAACCAAGCTTTAAAAAATATTGCCTATAGATTACGCCACGCGAACATAATTTTACGAGTCATTTAAACGTAATATGAAAATTGCTTGTTAAATTGATGTCACCGCAATACTATTAAATTGGTCTTTAGATTGGAGCTTAGAGCAAGATACTGCGATTAACCGCAATTTCCAAATTACCGACACCGCTAACTAAAAACTCCATAATTAGACTACTTTTGTTAGATATGCTTGCACCGTCCATAATTATTATCTGTTAAGATTCGTAAGAGAGAGCAAAAGGCAGACTATAGATGGCTGACCACGTAGTGTTGTTTTAATTGATGGTATGAATTCGATAATACATAGTCGAAGAGTCAAGGTAGAGAGTCAATATGGGCGACATGAAAAACTCTCTAGGTAAGGAGAGACCCACAAGGACAAGCGCCTAAACCGAATCTGATATTTATAACAAACATCTGCTCCGAGCGCTACCAGTTAGCCACCAGCACGCCAGACATCGCAGCATCATCATTGGCGCCCGGTGTGGCGTGTTGTTTACTACCTTATAATATATTTAAATATTCAACTATTTCAAATGATTATATTTTCGATTTTACTTAAACGACCTGTTTAAGGCAGTTTCAGACCAAAGTTTTATATGAGCGTTTAAGATCTTTCATATAAAACGCGCAATTCGTATGAGCATTGACGCGCCGGTAAGCTCGCTAAACGCTAAACGCAAAAAAAAATATTAGTCTAAAACGGCCCTTTGGTAAAAAGTAATATTAAATGACACAATACAATTATTTCTTTTTATAACTAACCTTCATCAAGCCTTTCGGTGACAGTATAGTTGACATTTCCAATAGTGCAAACGTCTGTGCAGGTACTATTCAAATGGCACAGAACACAGGGCTCTGCATTAGCACAGAGTGTGTTTTCACAGGTTGCACATGTTTCGCAGAAAAATCCCGAATAGACTGTTCCCTTTTCAGCTAGCGAACATTGGCAACGACCTGCAGTTTAAAATAATTAATATGTCTAATTACATACATAGATTAGATTATACTAATACTAATCATCATCATTATTACAAAGAATATCATTATTAATCTAAAACAATAATTTTCATGTTACATATTTTTCTAAACCCTTAAAAACCTATCGATGAACGTTATTCTAGAGTTTTAGAGTTTTTTACGGAAGACTCAAGAAAAGGTTTGTGCCCATAAGTTTTATTTTGTTCGAGTTTTCAGAAGTGGAAGATTTAAGAAAACGTTTATTTTTAATAGGTGGCACATAAGTATTTTTTTGCGACCAAAATGTTTTACAGCAGAAATAATACGTACCACAAACACAATCTCCGTGTCCCGAGCACACCTCGTCGGAGCCGGGCGCGACGCATGTGTCCGTGTTGGACGTGCAGTCGCAGGCGTCGCCGCTCCAACCATTCACACACGCGCACTGCCCACAAACGCACACTCCACGCTCTATACCACCACATTCTATACCATTTACTCTATAAAAAGATAACATTGGGTCAATCAATAGTTTAAAGGTTGGATTTATAATGGTGACAAAACTGGTTTTAGTTAACAAAACAGATATTATTATAAATAAATAAATAAATAAACGCCTACACACTCAACGGCCCCCATTAGGATAATTATATCCTGTGTCGGGGTCCGGAAACATTCACAATGACAAGGACAAACACAACCAGACCGGAAAACATGCCTGTACGATTAATACAAACATCTGCTCCGAGCGGGAATCGAACCCGCAACCGTCGAGTCTTAAGGCAGACTCGCTACCCACAACGCCACAACGGTGTCTAAATATATATATGATATGTGTAAAAACTTATATAATTAATTTGGGTGTGGTCAATCTGAATGTCTCCTGTGTTGCGGTGGACATGCAAAATGTCGCTCGTACCTTTTACCTTGATACTTGTAAATGCTTTATAGGACAAATTAAAAGCAATATATTAGTGACCTAAATATCGAATTTTTGGTAATTGTATAGTGATAAATAACTATAATAAGTCAATGAATTTATTCAAAATAGTTGGTCAATATATTCACGCGCTTGTGGCCTTTAGTGCTATAGGTGGGGGGGTTAATTTCCACGCGGAGCAGATGTTCGTATTAACCATACACTCATGCAGCCATTCATTCAGGTCTGGCTTTGTTTCCTCACCCCTTACCTATTAATTTCGCATTGTTTGCATTGGCAGTAACGTCCATTGAATCCTCTATCGCAGTCGCAGTGTCCGCACAGGCAGTCCCCGGCGCCGGAGCAGGTAAGTGCGTGCGTCACGTTCGGCTCCCGGCATTGCGCTAGAAGCGCTGCTGATGCGTTCTCATCCTCTATAGAACAGTCACAGGATGGACCTGACCTGTGAAAATTAGGCGATAATCTCCTTTGGTAATAGTGTTTTATGCATTTATAATTGGTGTAATTCCCGACTGCCGGAGTGTAATGTTTTTCGAGCGTATGTATGTATGTCTATTTCTTTGTGACGCCCTACATGCTAAACCCTTGGACGGATTTCTTATATATATTTATATATATCATTAGATTCGTCTCAGTTGTAAGAGTGACATAGGGTACATTGTTTTAATATGGGTTCCGCAGAAGCAAAAGATATTCAAACCGGAATATCAAAGTTCGTATAGAGCCAAGATCTGATGATGGTTCTTCGTAGAACTCAACAAAATAAGACGAAAAATATGTATAAAATTTTTCGATATATTGCTTAGTTTTCGAGATATCGATGACTGAAGTTTGATTTTTTTGTGAGTGTTCGCCAATTCTACTCCAAATATTTTTCTTTCTTTTAAATAATTAATTAAAGCATTTTCTATAAATAAAAAAATACGGATTAATTATATAAAAAGGTAGATTAATAAAATTATTTAACTTCAAAAGCGCTAAACTATTATATATTATGTATTATATATTGTATATTATATATTATGTATTATATATTGTATATTATATGTATTTTTTTTTTCGACGTCGTTGTGGCGCAGTGGTAGTGAACCTGCCTTAAACGCCACAGGTCGCGGGTTCGATTCCCGCTCGAAGCGTAATATGTTTGTATTGCCCATGCAAGCATATGTTCCGGTCTGGTTGTATTTGTCCATGTCATTGTGTATGTTTCCGGATTCTCGACATAGGATATAACTATCATAATGGGGGCCGTTGAATGTGCAGCGTTTATTTTTTTTATTTTTATTATAGTACCTGAAACACCATAGGTCTACCATGAACTTTTGTAACAATTCTATTGCAATCTAATTCAATTCAGGGAATAAATTATTCAGATTTTTTATGAACATGGTATGGTACGAAATAGCCCTTACGGGGCCTCAAATTTGATTCCGTCCATAGAGTCCCTCCTGTGAAGCCAAACCACGGCTAAGGACGTCATCGGGAATGGATGAAGCGCTCCGAGCGCATTTTACACGATAGACTCACATAAATAAAATAAAAATCTTATATATAAAATTCTCGTGTCACAATGTTTGTTACCATTATCCTCCGAAATGGTTTATTTTATTATGATGTAGCATTAAAAAATACATACAACCCTAAATATAATAATCACTCTTCTAACATCAACCCCTATTTTTTAGTAGTCATATTAGTAAATCAACAACTTTCACCGGTGTCCTTCTAGACTAGGGTAGAGGGCGCTGCTATCGGGTCCCAGATTTTTAGGGACAGGACAACGTCTACCGAGCCCACTAGTAAATAAAAACAAAAACTCAAAATGTTTATCTACCTACCATCCCTTATTGCACTGACAAACACCGCAAACGAGATGAGAATTCCTCGGGCAAGTGAGCACCAGATCTTTTAGCTCATCGCTCTCACAGGCACAGCCGCACTGGATCTCTACATCCAGGGTCAAAGAGTCCTCACCCAGCTGGCTTTCTGATATAGTAATTGTATGCTGAGACTGTAAAATTAAGTTAATTTTATGTTGATATCACGACGATCAATATTATTAATAGGACCCATATACTAATAAAAATATGATTGTAAAATAATTATGTGATCGGAAGAACATTATACTGATATATTTTTTTATGTTACAAGTTGGCAAACAAGCGTACGGCCCACCTGATGGTAAATGGTTGCCGTAGCCTATGAGCGCTTGCCGCACCATTAGCAGGTGCCACTCACGCGTTGCCAACCTCCAGTTATTGGTTCTTAAATATCCTCTGCCCAGAAATTTCACTAGCCTACAGTGCTCTTCAAACCGGAACACAGTAATACCTAAGCACTACTGCAATTGACCATGATTTAATAATGTTACATACCTCGAGCCCAAAGAAATAAATATTTACAATAATTAAGACGTAATTTGTATAAATTTCTTCTTTCATTGAAATTTTAGTTTAATTCTGTTGTGAACATTACTGCATCTAAAATTCTGTATCGAAACAAGTTTTTAGTTTACGTTGATAACATCAATACCGAACAAAAAAAGCCCATTACCATTTTGTATTCCGGACAAGATTCCAAACTGACATGGGCCTCGTAATTAAGCGTCATGCCATATTCAACGCCGGTGCAACGCTGCGCTTCTATCATTGAACCCCCTTTCACTCCGCAGTCGGTGAAATATTTAACCTTTACAAGACAGAGTACTTAAATTATAAAAAGAAGCAAAACAAAAGAATAATTAAATAGAACGTGGACGATTAATCTTTGGATTTAAGAATGTACTGTATAAAGGAAATAATTACAGACAATTTCTACCAACGACAGCCACAAAATGCGGTGACAATGGCTAATTAATTATTATATTTGTTATAGAGTTCCATTATATCAGGACTCAAGAGCACTCTATTAGATTACAGACATTTATGATGATACATGATTACACCAATTTATAACAAAAATTTGATAATTTTGTTAAAAAACTTTGCTTTTTCAGCACGTGAATAGCTTGACCGGAAAAATGTCTCACACAGAATACTTAGTAGTATCTGTACTACTGCGTTTCAGTCAAAGAATAGCGTCGGATACTAAGCTCCCACCTCTTTCTATCCCTTTCCTACCTTTACCCTTTCTCTCCATACTTTTCTTTCCTCCCTTGTCTTAATGATGATGAACACTGAACAAATGCTACCCTTCTTGTTATTAGATAGTTTGATGATTTTTTTCCACGTTTATATGAAACAGGAACTAATTGATATCAAGTCGTTTAAAACGAGCATGGAAAAATGACAACGAGCGAGGAGAAATAAACACGATTAATTAAAATGACATCAACAACATCACATTATTGCCATTAAGACGGTGATCTGGCTAGAAAAACTACATGAATACAATGAAACATATACATAAACAGTTCACCCGATGTGAACCTTCTTTCTGAAGTCTGTTTAAAAAAATATATAAAATACCTTTACAGGGGTAGAGCTGGAGTCGTCTTCGAAATTGACGACACTCACGATATCCTCATAACCCATTTTGACTAGTTTCAGGATATTCGAACTGTCGCTTTCAAGTTTTGCTACATATGTAAAGTCACTCAGTAGCTGATGCAGACTGTCGTAATGGCCCTTCACATTTTCCGTTACCGCGAAAATCACATTCACCTAAAAGTATGTCGCAACATTCGTCTTATGAAATAAGAAATACACTTAATTTATTAGATGCATTAGCATTTTACTTGAAACAACAAAAAGGCTTGTAGTCAAATTGAAAAAGAATGATTCTCTTAACCCGATCATTAATAAGTTTACTAACTAAAAGTTATGGTAGCTTGCCATAGCCCATACCATATCCATCTTTTAACAAAAGACAGTCAAAACATATAAATATTGTTACAGCTTTAATAAAAGATTTTTTTAAGATGACATTTTTTCGTGATGACAATGACGTAATAATTAGAAACGAAAACCTCGGCGATGTAACACCCAATTACACAAGTACACAAAGCCGCAATTGTTTACATATCTGATATCCAGCAGATTTGCGTAACGCTCACCTAATCTGTATCTACAAACATAATATTTACCTTATACTTATCTAACAGTCGGTATATTTGTGCTATGGAAGGGTAATCGTAAACAGCGGCTTCGGAATAGTATCCATTTTTATCTAAATGACATTGTTCATCGCTTTTCAAAGAGGCACCACCTATAAGTAAAACAATAGCTTCTTAATATAAATTCTTAATCTGCAGTTAATTTTCAATAAAATACATCAATAAATACATATCATTTTGAACTTACCCAGCCAACAAAGTAATGTAATAATTAGTAATTATATTTAATAATTAATTGTAGTTAACTTTATTATAGTAGCAAAATGTAATAGAATATTAATGTTGTACTTTAAGGTCTTTAGAATCTAACAATCAAACATGTCTGAGAAACTCTTAGAATATGTTATGAAATGTATGTAGTGGTAATTAATTTAAGCAATTAATCACAACTTATAAATCTAAGATAAATTTTATTCTTCCTTTATTCCTAAGCGATTGCGATGGATTTTTTGAATTTTAGATTGAAAAAACTTTGATCTAGGGCGATCGATTTCAGAATTTAAGAGGCGGAAAATTAGGTCATTGTTTTTTTTTTTAATTAGTTATCACTGACTTTAACAGATACCGCCAAAAGTTGAAATGTCTACTGCCTCGCTAAAAAAATTTTCAAATTCTTTCCAATATTTTTTATGTATATTATTTTATGTTAGATATCATATGCATCCGTGCTAGATAGACCCATATAAATTTTAACAAATGGAGCTCCTAAAAACATAAGAACTAATTACATGTGATCATAGTACCCACATTATTTGTGCTGTGTTATTGTATACCAATGTATATATTATGGTTTAAAGGTAGCTAAAGACCATTAGTTTCTATTTATAGAATTCTTATAAATATTTACCTAATTTTCCGTCCCCGGCTGTATGAAATAGACCATCAGAAAGGAGTATGATAATTTTTCGGCTGTGAGGAGACCATCCGATTGCTTTATCACATGTTATCACCTGTACCAAAGCGTCGAGCTGCGCTTCAGCATTGTCTAAGTTCGCCGTAACTGAACTACTGTTGACCTTTTCTATGAACTCGTTCACCTAAAAACAAGTGAATAATGATTGCAAACAAATGTATGAATTTCAGCATATTTTCTCAGGTCAAGCCAGGTCTCATGTATAATTCAAATATTTCTATAATACAGGATGTATTATAGAAATATTTGAATTATACCGGTACAAAACTTTTTGATAATTGTACTCAAAATTTTACGAAATATTACTGTTAGATTCAATTATAATACTTTTCAGTTTATTAATTTGATTTGAATAATGAATCAATTCGTCCATTACTCAATTTCCTACTTATTTGACATATAATTTTACCTGATTTGTTAATGATAAATGATGTTTATAACTGTAAGTTGCTTCACACGCCTCTTCCTCTACAGTACAAGGATTAGCACGACGTCGTGCATCAACGCTAATAAATGGCATTACTGGTTTCTCGGCAAAAGCGCCAAATCCTATTCTGAAATTAACTTTATATTGTAAAGACAAATCTTAGTGACATATAATATCTACCTACACGCTGATTAAGCATAGAGATCATGTAAATAACGTTTCAATGTCTTTTCAGGAACCGACAATTTTTGTGCAGGAGAATTTTTATTTTCACTGATTTTTAAGGACTTCAGATATTTTCTTGATTTTATCATTAAAAAAATATTTAAGTTACTACTAATTGATATATATATATATATATATAATACTACATTATTTTAATTCGTTACTTCAAACTCATAAAAAACACTTATTCAAATGTTATTTTAAAAATAGAATTGTGAGATTCGTCACTACGACATTATTCCTGAAAAGGCTCGATATAAACAAGCATATTTTTACATTTCTTTTCATGTTGGTTTACCTAAAATTATCTGTTAAATTCTTCAACAACGCCGGCAGATCGTCCCTCAAAGACACCAAAGTTTCCTTGTCGTCTTTCATTGACCATGTGAGATCCATTAAGTAATATAAATCTAGCGGATAGTTTTTGGCAGGTCTAAATGAAAAATTAATTTTCTTTGTTTCACCTGAAAACAAAGCACCTTCATTAAGTCTCTGATGACACCAAAAATTAAAACTTATTCATATTGAAAGAAATAACTTCTTAAAAAGACATATAAGCGTGTGTACTCAGCACAAGTTTTTACATTTTAGTTTTTCCGTATTTGTTTAATATTTGATGACGTTGTGGCGCAATGGTAGCGAACCTGCCTTAAGCGCCACCGGTCGTAGGTTCGATTCCCGCTCGGAATATATGTTTGTATTGACCATACAGGCATGTGTTCTAGGTGTATTTGTCCTTGTCCTTGTGTATGTTTCCGGAATCCCGTCACAGGATATAACTATTTCAATGGAGGCCGTTGAGAGTGTAGCGTTTATTTATTAAAATAATATATATATAATGATACGTACGTGGTTTTAAAGATAACTTTATTTTTTGTGGCTGTATTTGCACAACCGCCTTATGGCTGTCCGGTAGCATGTCTTGGAGAGATTTATTTTCAGCGACCTCCCATACTGGTTTGTACGGACGTTGGATCATACCCTGACCACATCCTGTTGCTACTAGGCTGATAATAAATAAAAAAATGGATATAAATTTAAAGTATTTCTTTAGCTCTTAGGTGTAATAGAGCCTCACTGTTTCAGCTTGAAATACTACGCACTAAGAGAATATCGACGTAAAGTGGTACTATTGAGTTTTGCTCAGAGAGGGGCAGCGCCGGAATCCCAAACTCCAAAATTCTCCAACCTATTCCTTTTCTTCTCTCCTTACTTAGGTTTAAAGAGTTTATTTCCCATAAAGAACAAAAATTCACTTACATAGGAAACTTAATCTAATAACTTAATGTAGTTTTACAAATTTCGTTACGGTGACTCTATACAATGATCAAAAAATACTATAAATTTTGAAAATGTTGTTTGACCTTAAATTTAAATTTTAAAAAAGACTTTTCAGTAACTATTTCCAATGGTAAATTATTGTATAGCATCGCTCCCTCAAATTGTATAGTATTCCTGCCATAAGTATTAGTTCGAGTCTTTGGTAATTGTAATTTATGTTTGTTTCGTGTACAGTGTTTGTGTGATTTTGTTTTAAACGTGACTTGCGTATGTATAGATTCTGTGAGTATTTTTCTAACTAATATGCATGTTTTATATTTGAATAATTGATCTAATGATAGGATGCCAGTTTTCTTATACAGTTCTTTAGTAGGGAACCGGTAGTCAAAATGGAAAAGGGTTTTCAAAAGCTTGTTGTGAGATATATGAAGATCTTTAAGATTAGTTTTGTATGTATACCCCCATATTTCTATAAGATATTCTAATAAAGGCTTGGCTAATGAATTATAAATGATATTTCGGACTTTATACGGTATACACTGTGTAGATCTACGCAAAGCTCCAGTCAATGATGTTATTTTTAACTGCAAGCAATACTTATATACCAAATATACATTATATACTTAATTATCTTATTAGCGCGAATCCTCCATTCCTGATTTCGTCCTAAGCTATAGTCCGGTCTCCTTACTGTGAGCCCTCGAGGAAGGGGGAAGGCAGTCTCTTTTTCACACCCAGATCGTAGACTATATTTATTATATATTATTAAAAAAATATATCGATATTTTTAGAATACCAAGGCCTAATAGTAGTATTTTTATATAATATAGAGTAGCTTGAATGCTCTTCACGAAATTATTCAAAGTCAAAACTACGAGTCTGGTGATGGATTAGAAACTAAGTATTGCAATAAATCGTGTCCAATAGTGTCATTATTTGGTTTAATTGAAACATCGCTTTTTTAACAAATAATTGGTTTTCAGTTAGAACATTGTTTCGTACGCCGTTGGCATCGCGAGACTGAACTTTATTACTTTATAAATTTGTACTATTATTAATTGCGTATTTTTATTACGTACTAGAAAATCCATTCTATAATAATTATATGACTGAAACTATATAGGCAACAAATCCCTTAAAACATAAGTCAAGTTAGCGTAGTTCAAATTATCTAAGAATGTATAATAAATGAAAAGCCATCATATATTGTAACTCCGGTTTTATTTGGATAAAAAGTAGATTAAATTATAATAATAATATAATAATAATAAATTTATTTCTCTCCCACAGACATTTTCATATACATTTTTGTTTTCAGAGTCTTAATTATAACGACAATGGTATGCGGGAGGCAGGAGCCCAAACTAGGTTGCCCTGTGCTAAGGGTCTCCTGGCTCCCCCTCTATGATTAGGAACTTTTTTTTTTTACAATGACTATAATATAATAAAGTAATAAGTGCTAATAACAAATAAAAAGGTAAGGCGTGTGAGTGTTCGTGAAAACGGGTGTAAATGCATGTCTGTGTATAAGTATGACGGCGTGTGTGTGTGTATGAATTAGTTAAACTTATTTGACTAAAAATAATTCAGAAAATAATTTTTGCGTTTAATAGGTGAAAATTCTAAAAAAAATATTTGTTCATACAAAAATACTAAAATTGTGATAATAAAATGCAGGATAGGGGTGTGAGGGTGAAAAATACGTCCTATTCTCAATTTCTCATACCTACCACAATATACTAAAAAAAAACTTAAAATTGGTCAAGTCGTTTCGGAGAAGTGCAACCACAAACTCCGTGATACGACATTTTTATATATTAGATAAAATTTTCTAGTCACGTTAATTTAATGCATAAACGAACATAAAATAAATGAACTCTATCGTTACTTTGGACACGTATCTCAGTTGGAGACTAACCTCCTTTAGTATTTCAATGGCGTTGTCGATTGTCGATCAATGATAATATTAACACACTTGACGGACGAATGAATAATAAAAAAATCGGGCAAATTGAAAAGTATTCATTCCTCGTGTCATGTACACTTCGTAATCAATCAAATGGGATGTCTTGATTATGTACGTGGTTCTCCTTCACGTGGGAACAATGCTCCCACGATGACCTGCGATCACAATATAGGTAAATAGAACTGTATATATTATTATTAACTATTGTTCCTTTAATTTTAGTTATTTGAAAATAGATACAACAATAATGCCTTATTTATCGCCTACACTTTATTTGAACATATTTCGTACAATGCTGAAATCTTAATAAATGTTTATATTTCAGTTATTACTCGACTATATAAAATATCAAAAAATGTTTTAATGTTTTAAAATGTTATTGAAGTTTTTTATTACCAAAATGACAAAAAGCAAAATTCGCTAAATTTTCCAAAATATCAGGATCTTTTTCTTTTTCTATCATAGTTGTGACGACAAATCAAATAAAACAGACCTTTCATCATCATTACATCTAGGAGCAGTGTTGCTATAGTAAGGGTCCGCACACCAGCGGCAATGGCCGGCAGCAGAGAGGCACGCGCCGCATTCCTCGTGCTGGACACATACCAACTTATTGAGCACCTGCTCTTGAACTGTTGAAAGAAAGAACATTTTAAATAAACACAAACGTATTCATATTTAATATTACGCCAAACAAAATTGTATAAGCGGTTGCCAGAAATAAAAACATTCAAAACAATTTTCGTTGGAAAAAATTGTTCCTTTCGTAATTTTTCATCACGAGAAAACCTCAATATATAATAACACATCATAAATCCCCCCAGCATATTCCTGTCTCGATCGTTGAGGATACGAAGCGTCTCAATTTACCACTTGATTAAATTGCTATCAGACAATTACATACGGTTGTCAACAAAATAACGTTTAATAATCGTTGTTACTGAACCTTAATGAAAAAGTAATTTAACAAAGGGAGAGCAGCAGGCGACCGAACGTACGGACTGAGTTGAAAGGCTGAGAGAGGCTGATTAAATTACTTGTCTTCGTATAGATGCTTCTTTGACAAAAGTAAGCTGTCGTACTAAATCTATTTTTGTTTAACACTGTCAGTGTAAAATGTTTTTTTTTTGTTTTTAATAATAATTAATATCAATAAAATATTATTATCACTTTTATTTATCTATATAACGTTAACAGTCATAATATTAATTCTTACAACTATAATGCGTTTTATTTTCTTGTACACAAATTTAACGTCCGTAGATTTTTAAAATTAAAAAAAAAAACTTGTTTATTATATTTTGAATATTTTGTATTACGGCAGACCTTGATTGAAACTCTATTATGCTAAAATGTTGAACTTAATTTCATAATCTTTTTATAAACGGTCTGAAAATTATAACAATAAAATGTTAATATAATTTTAAGAAACGTAAGATTGTAATGTCGACAAATGAATAGCCGATGGCAAACAATGAGCTATTAATCAAGAGTGAAAGTCGCCGAAATCTCCAGTTGTATAAACACTATGCATTTATGTATCTTTAAATGAACATTTCTGCCATCTGGCGCGGCATCGCCATCGGAATCCGGTACACGCATAGTTTTTTATAGCTTTTGTAAAAATTGGCGATGAAATTTTAGGTTGGTAACACTTTCACAGATTTTTTAATCGCCAGCAAAAGAAGGTTCTGTTTATTATAATTCTATTGTTATTGTCGTTTTATTGTATGTCCAATCCATCCCCTACTTCTTCTTCAGTCATCCCTCATGTGGCAAGGTCGGTAAGTGACAAAGCATGGTCATGATATCGATGTTGCCATATGAATGGCAGGCAGTTTTTATTTCATGACGGTTGCCAAACAGGCATACGGTCAGCGTTGCCAACTCAAGAGATAAGAGGGAATTGGTAAGAGGGAAAAAAGGAAGGGAGCAGAGGGGAGGGAGATTGAGCCTCCGGCGCTCTCACTTATCGCACGAAATTCAACAGTACCTACTGACACTGTTACTTTACGCTGATTTTGTGTGGGAGATTAGTACTGCCTAGTCAAGCCCAATTGTGCTAGGAAAATGGCTCTACTACTTGGTTTATTTGTTTGGTTATGTTCAAAACATAGTTTTATTTAACGATATCAAAACTAAGAAATAAGAATTAACCGCCCACGTGAATAACTGAACACATTTCAATGGCTACAATAGCAGTTATAATTACTATTGTTAAATGCGACATGGATAGTAATGGCGTGGCCTGAATATGTCCGCAAACCTGTACCATTGATTACTTATTTGAATCTAACGCAAATGAATGATTCATAAATATTATTATAACCTTGATGTATGTGAACTTTTATAACTTAACCTTTACATAAGCAAATCTTAATACTATTTTCTGAAAGCTTAATAAAAAAGTACAAATGTAATTGAAAATTACTATCAACAATAGTCCAAGCTAATTATATCGTTATACATACACTTGTCCAAAAATGGTGGTTCTTTCATAGTCATTATTAGTTAATATTAAAAAGCCATCATTGCTGTACTACAGAAGTTATCACGTAACAATAATACTAAAAAGATCCCTCCTCTTTTTTTAAATAAATAATTAATAAACACGTATAGTATTTATTGTATACTAAACGGTGGGATTAGGATGAGTCGGAAGTCCGGAAACACGGCCCACATGCCTGTATGGTAGCACTTAACACATAAGGCAAGTACGCTACCAAAAGGTTAAACCCATATTTAACTCCAATTGGAAGTACGTACTTTATTTAAGTACCTAGTACTTTAATGTCAAAGAAAATATACTAATATGATTATTATAAACGATCAGTATGGTCTAATTTTAGTCTGACTGAAGTGGGCGTATGTACGATGGTTATTACAAAGATTAAACAGATTTAGCTTGACACACACGTGGTTAAACTGATAGTATAATTAACATTAGTATAAACAGCTATAGTTATTAACCGTCTAAATCTATACTCTCACAAAAAAATAAGTGTCTGTTTGTTATGCAAAAATACTAAATGATTGAAATTGAAATATACTAAATTCATGTGAAAGTATATAAGGAACTTATAAGGTTACAAGTACCTGTATGGTCAATACAAACATCAGCGCCGAGCGGAAATCGAACCCGCGACCTGTGGTGCTTAAAGCAGGTTCGCTACCACTGGGCTACAATCATTGTTTAAACTTTAGTCTATGTGTCCGACTTTGATGTGACTTTCACTGCTAGATGATGGCATAAGGAGTAACTTAGCCTAAGTTTACTTTTAATATAAAATATTAAAGAAAAGTCTTATGTTCTACGTATATGTTCTACATAGAACATGCGAGTGAGGTCGCAAGCAGAGCTAGTTTCTAAATCCGTATCATTAGCAATTGCTTCTCTTTTGAACGTCCCTTTTATATTTATCCTTATTTATCCGAATTATAGTGTAAAAAAGCGTGGTATAAAACTTAGTATGTGATTTGAACGAGATTACTGACAACGTAACTGGTTAGTTAGTTGTTTATACGCATCTGCTCTGTGTTCAACAAAAGTCTAGTCTTTAAGGATTCTTCCAAACAAAATGTCTTAGCTAAATTAATTTTAGGTACGAATAGATTTTTGAATAGATTTGAGAGGGAAAGGTTTGCCTATCCCTAACACAAATCTACAATATTAATTTAGGGTAACCTAAGATACTATATATAAGGTATTTATAGTATATACATATGAGATCCGACAAAACTCTGTAATATAATCTGTATGTAGGTTTAACAGTTATACGTTATAAAACAATTAATTAAAACGTTGAATTACAACATTGTAAACTTTAAACCAGAAAGGCTAAATAAAATTTATCACGGTTTTAATAACAGTACTATATCACTACTATGAAGCTGATCAAGGCCAGTAGGGCCAACAGCAATGAAAAAACCTTGTAAATATCATAAATGCTTCAAATTATTATTTTACAGTTTAAAAGTTTATTTAAAATATATTTTATAATATTATCGAATTAATTCATAATAATAAGCATTATATTTTTATAATTTTACTAAAACATTCGGTACGAATAATGAGGAAATAACAGGCAATCGGCCGATAAGGGAATTCGCGTCTGGATAAAATCAACCGTTTTAGAATAAACAAATTTTAAGAGTAAATGCTTCCGACCCATTTTCAAAATAACCACGTGTTATGCACTGAATACCTGTTCAATGCAACTAGCATTTCATTATGCAATTGTTGATTAACTTAGTGATTTACAAAAATTTTATCTATATTTTTACTGCCAAATATTTTAATGCAATTTTGCAGAAATTCAAACCCCAGATTAAAAATATTCATTTTAAATTTCATTATACAATTTAAGCCATTCTAATCTTATGCCTAGCATTATTCCCGGTATTTACTTTAATCCCGATTCGACGGGTTACTAGGGTTTACACAGAGCAATAGTCACCTGAACTCCGCAACCCAAAGGGTGAATCAGTAATTTATTGGATAAGAGCAAAATAATTAATTAGTACGGTGGGGTGACCCACAAGGACAAACGCCCAGACCAGAACATATATTTATAAAAAAACCCCAACTTTCAAGGCTGAAAGCAGGCTCACTACCAGTTAAGCTTATAATGTAACTAAATAAATAATAAATTAATAAAAATAATAATAATTACATTTCTTATCTTGTTGAAATTTATAACAATAGTTATAGTTATTTAGTACATTCAAATGTTTACCTAAGACGGAAATCCATTTACATCATTTCCTGCGTCTTATAGCGAATTATTACGTTTTCCACCGATATACTACGTTCCAGTTTATTCCAAAATAGAATTAACACGAAATCTTTGCTTTCCATCATCGACCAATTTTGGTTATACATATATCGAAAGAAAATTAAAAATCAGTCTTACTTATGTATTATACCTACAAAACGGTTTGCGCAATTTGTCAACACCGTGCCAAAAATGTTGTAGCTAATTAGGTAACAATTAATAACATTCTTATTTGAAAAATAGTTTTATAGCCACTCTCGAAAAAGGGAGTTCAATAAATTCTTTAGATCAGTTAAACAATATGAATAGAAGTGGTATATTATTTAGTATATTAATGAAACATTTAATTTTGTTATTTTTTAAAGCGATATCATTAATGAGCTGGACATTCGATTACCTAAATATATATTTTTTTCCTTAATGTAAATATATTTCTGGAAAAACCGTCGTTAAATCCATACAAAATTGTACTAATTTGTTTCTAAACAACCAGTATAGATAAAATAGAAAAGAAAATGGATGTTCCTGTTTTAAACCGATTCATATATTACATTCACAGTTATACAATTAAAAGTCACTGTTTCAGAAAAATTTATGATGTATCTTGTTCTAAATCACCGTAATTTACACGACGTAATTAAAGTGCTGTATTATAATATCAGGAAACAGAAACGATGCGAGGGCGTTTCGCTCAAACTCCATAAAATATTAAACTCAGATAATTAATATATAGTCAATAAAGTTTCGTACTACTTGTGGTAATAAGAAATGTTTAGACGTACTGAAACGGATACATTAAATCCTTATCCTGTAGGTTTCTGAGGTAATCTTCTAGAAATAATATATATAAAAATGAATCAAAGATTCCATTGATATTGAAAGTTCATAGCTCACTAGATAGAAGAGGGCTCAAGATGTTATGGAAGGCTCGAGATTAGCAAATACTACTTATAGATAAAAAGGTACATACAATATCAAGGAATATTTTATGTATCTTTTTATCTACAGTCTTCGCACTCCTTTATATCTTGACCATTTTGAGGCCGAGAATGTGAGAAATAGTTTGCAAATTCAACAATCGACTTAAAGATAAGGATAAGTTCTTATGGGAAAATATAACACAAGAATTCACAATTTATTCGATAACTGAACGCAAATAAGCAATACCATGTCAACCCACACGAATGTCATTTCGAGAAAAACTCGTTTGAAAATTTTTAACAACTTGCTTTATATGAATTTTTTTATGTATTGGTCAAGTTTTTGGCAATTTCAGATTTATGTAAGTTATTTTACTTATTTTCACAAAAAATAAGCCAGCCATTTACTAACACTGCTGCATATATAACTCAGTTTTTTCAATTTTGTGGGTTGACATGGTATTGCTTATTTGCGTTCATTACTGTAGTATGATAATCCTCAAGAAGAGAGAATATTTAGTACACAAAAGGGCTGCTTGATGTTGCACAGCTATTTAAAGTTTGTGTAAAATTAGTACATATAGGATTAAACGTTTACACGACGACTATCCCTATCTTTTCGTGTAAATAAAACTGTCAAATGTTCAGTAAATTTTCTATTTCAGAATGCTAATGCTTTAACAGGTGGGTTCAAATGTCTGTATATCTATTTTAGTATACATTTATTTTACGTAGCCACAAATAAATCTTTCCTTTTGAAACGAGATGCGTCTTTATGGCCTGATAAGAACTAACTAAACTTAATTATGACGATTGATGTTATGTTACATTAGTTTTCGTTTTAATCTAATTATATTTGATAATTAAACACGTGTTACGTTCGTTTTTAATTCCATCCGAAGCTTATCTTTTTTATTGTTTAGACTACATTTCATATATTTGTCCTACATCAATTCGCGTCTCTCTTTATCTAACGGATTTCAAAAACAATTTTGTTATGAATTCGTAATATGTTTTTAGGTTTTATTTATGCTTCGCGATAACTTCGGCGTCTTTGAACTGATTCTGATTATTATTTTACATAATATGATATGCTTTCGGGGACTCTAGAATATGGAACGGAACTCTACTAAACATAGCAGGTAATTGGATTATTGCATTCATATTGTTTTAACAGCTTAGGCGATGAAAGTAAATTTTTTTAACAGCTCAAGACAGTCTTTAAATTTATATGTACGTAAGTACGGTAAGGATAATACTCTTATTTATACCTTGGCCAATTTATATCAATTTCGATTTTTTTTTTTGCGTGTTAATAGCTCCTGATTTTTTTAATAATTTTTATTTAAAAAATCAAATTAGTTTTAGTAAAGTAAGTCTGTTTAATGACATCTCAAATAGAATATTGAGAAAGAGACCATTACGATTTATTTTATAGCCGGAAAATGTGGAACGTAATTATAGCGTCATAACTTGCACTAATACATTAGTCATAACGCATGTATAATGTTGAAAGAAAATCTGAAAAAACAGTATGTATAACATATGGAAAACTAATCCTCACCTTGACCGCTCACATATCCGATATTATGAAAACTGCACAAATAAAACAATGCCAGCACAATAAATCTGTCGATCATGATCGGTTTTGGGCTAATCACTGGTATTTGCAGTTGGAATCAACTGAAACGCGATCGGTTTCGCGATGAGTAAGTGATAAGGGCTGATAAGGTGATAAGGATAAGCGCGGGCGAAGCGCTCTCGGCGCTCGCACCGACGACTTCCTTGGCCGACATCTGCCGAACATCTAATGTACGCTACACGTTTCGTCGACTTGTTGCCGCTTACGTTACGCTGCTGAAAACTTACGAAAGAAAATATCATTTAATATACATTGAAGAAGTGTAATTAAGTTATTTTTTGCACCTTGTGTGAAAGCATCAGTGGGTAAGGAATTCGGTAAAGATTTTATTTCTTATTGCATTGAGTTAAATCTACTTAGAGTATGGTACGTTCACTGTCGTGTAAATTAATTGCAGTCGCCTGATAACACAATTTTTTCAGTGTTATCAGAGAGGAAGTAGGTAAGATGTTTATTAATTTTAAGTGTTGCATTATTTAGTTTAAGTCATTGCATAAGAACAAGATAATATTTGACACTATTTTGGTGTCATGAACTCTAAATAAATAAATAAATAATAAACGCTGCACACTCAACGGCCCCCATTAGGATAGTAATATCCTGTGTCGGGGTCCGGAAACATACACAATGACAAGGACAAGTACACCCAGACCGGAAAATATGCTTGCATGGTCAATACAAAAATATTGTGCTCCGAGCGGGAATCGAACCCGCGACCTGTGGCGTTTAAGGCAGGTTCGCTACCGCTGCGCCACAACGTCGTCAAATCAAAAAACTCTACTTTATCTGATAAGGTAACAAACATAAATAAAAAAAATAAAAAACTACAGTCGAATTGAGAACCTCCTTGATGTCAGTTAAAGGTGAAACTTAAAGTCTACTATTAAAGAAATGGCATATATAAAGTCGCAATCGCAATGCCGAACGAGCATTTTTCTACTACCTTAGCTTTCTACGAATAATAATTATAGAGTAAAAAATAACCCAATTTTCATTCTTTATTTGTTTATTTGGTGTAATACTAATTTTCATGAAGAATACCCCTCATTTCCTGTAAGCAACTTTTATTACATCACGTAGTCACAATGACTATGAAAGTTTGATTAATAAATTTCATTGAAATCGGTGCACGTCCACAAGCTCTTAAAAATACTATATGTATTATATTCTAGCTATTGCCTGCGGGTTCGTCTGAGTATATAAAATAAATATAACATTCAAGGTGTTCCAAAGGAATTTTTTCCTTCTAAAGAATAAAAGTTTTTTATGGTATGACAATTGGCAAATAAACATACAGTCCATCTGAGGTTACCAGTCACCGCAACCTATGAACGCTTGCGATACTTCAAGCATCACATGCGCGTCGCCTACTCAAGGGATAAGAGGGAAGAAGGGATAAAAGAGAGGGTAGAGAGATTGAGTCTCCGGTGCTTTAACTCATGGCCACAAACGCAACACTATTGATACTGTTACTTCACGCCGATTTTCTGTGAGCGAGTAATTCTTCCCCAGTCGAGGTGGTCAATTTGTGCTGTAAGAAACATGCCTCTACTACTAAATATTCCAAATATTAATTCATAACATAAATAATCACTGTGCAAAATTTCATTACGATCAGTGCATTAATATTGAGTGTTACAAGAGAAATACACAAAATTTCCAAAAACAAATTAATTATTTATTTATATTCTATGTCTGTGATGAAGTCTCACTGTGATGAAGATCACTAAGATGATGTGATGTTCAATTGTAATTTAAAAAAATGGTTAATGTATATAGGTACGTGACTTCGCAACAGGTAGCACTTTTGTCGTTTCACATTCTACTTATTCATTTGACTCATACTTTACACTGCCATCATCAGCTTAGATTCAAACTACAATTCAAAGGTATGACTTTCGAGGTCTATGTATAATGTATAACGTACTGGGTATTTGAGCGTCTGCATGAACTTTTTTCGACTGACGACGTGCCATATCTTTTGCATCAAATATTTTATCAGTATACAAACCTTGATACATGTCTGAGATTTTTATAAGAAGCAGGTTTCCTTACCATGTTTTCCTACATCGACAAAAACTTTAAAACTCAAACTTTTCTCTTATTAGAACCCGCAGTCTGTCTGCGTGGTATACGCAGGCAGACGAGGATCAGGCATCTCGGTTTCGTTAAATAGAATACTTGATAAAATTAAACATTTTTTACAATCCCACATACTCAAAAGGTGTTTTTGATAGAGTCAACGTGCCGCGTGCCTAGTGGGTGTACACTCGAGGTCAAAACTACAGTCATTCGTTTTTATTAGTGGGCGATTGCCCATTTGTTACTCCTATTATAGATGAAGAGAATTGCATCATTACATCCTTATAAAGATTAAGTCAACATGTAAAGCCATTAATTCTTCGGAACGGGAGCGTGCAATTTTAACAGCATATACAACCTTTTACTAAATAAATAAACATCACTCAACAACTTTCCACCCGGTGACGCTGTCAAGACCAGAACACATCATTAAACATGGTTACATGATCAATACAAACATGCCAGCAACACAAACAACAAAGCCAGGCCCACAATGTCAGTCCTGTCCGAACAGTAATATAAAACTGACCCAGAGTGAGAGCAAACTTTTGTTACTGAAAAATATCGGTAATTTTTCTAGGAAACAAAGATTATTTCATTAACTGACTACTACTAGATGTATCAATGGAACATTTATTGGAATCGATTTTTCAGGTGTTATGAACATATACTATATGCGAATATTCACCTCGAGCGAACATTAATGTCAGTCTTACCTTTTTACGGCCAAGTCAAACTTTGGATGATATTGAAATGTGTCTCAAAAATATAATAGAAAATGATTTTCTAAAATGTTGCATTTATAAAGAGAAGAAAAATAACTTTACAAGTACCTAATTCGGAAATATTCTAATTTACAGGGGAAATCCACGAAAGAAGCTCAGTAACACGATTTAAGTACGTATAATTTTATATGCTTTTTCGCTTTTTAAACTTACGAACTTAAAAATAACTTCAAATACATTTCCTATAGTTCCCTGAAATATTTATTGACATCCCACTCAGCGTAATATCACACTTGACATTTGTGCGTGATTGTACTTGAACACTTACTGCTAGTAGGTTCAAATGTTAAAGTGTCACAAATTTGTATCTTTAACTGGTTAAGTAACAATTGTTAACACATTCACAACAGCTCTTTCACAACACACTGAATACTTTTGTTTACGAAATATTCAATTGATTTTGTACAGGCATAGACAACTTGTTAATTTGATGGTCCTGTTGACGGAAGCTACTTAATACTTGGGACCATTTTAATATGCATTTTAGGTTGATATTTCCTGTCACGTTCTACGTGTGTTAAGTAGCGAACGGCCAAAGAACTTGTATACCGTTATGTTATCAAGTTCTATTATAGATTTTGATGTTGAATTTTCGACCCTATTAATTTAAAATGCATGTTCTTCAACTGCAAGAAAAGTTGGATTGTATTGCGAAAGCCTTTCGTTTTGAGGAGGATGTTTCGGAGGAGGCGGTATTTATTTGTTAGTTTACAACAAAAAATAGCAGGATTAATAACTCTCTGGTATGGTAACTCTTACTAATGAAGTGCTAGAAACAATTATATAGAAAGGAAAGTAATTAAAAATGGAAATGTTCACTTAAAATATTTAATTAATAAACAATATTTAAGATTAAATTATGTTTAAAAACCAAGACGTAATTGACTTATTTAAGTAATATTAAAAATTAATATTGAAAAACTTGCAAGTAAATAAAATTGGCATTCTCATATTGGTTAAAAAATAATATTATCTAAATATAAATAATATCTATAATTTTTAAAGATTTTGCTCACCGACTTTACTAACTGACTTAAATTTCGACGTATTAGACTGCACTCCTGATCCCAATATATTGCTTTGTTTTTTTAGTTTGCTTTCTTTTGATTTCTCCAACATATCGTAATAATGATTAATAGGGTCAAACCATGCGTAGCCCTGTTCGGCTTTGCCAAGCCAGGTATGACCATTGGGATCAATTAGCGTCAAATGACCAATTGGTGCGCTATCACTAAAATCACATTTCAAAACGCTACCATCTTGGTAAATGTACTTCCCATGCCCGTTGTATGCCCATTCTCTAAATTGTCCCTGGTATGTAGAATGATCAGCAAACCTGATGATAACATCGTCGGTTACTCCAAGGCGATCTGCCTCCCAAGTCCCTGTGTAGGTGTCACCTTCCGCTGTTTTGTATGTGCCCTGCCCTAAAATCAGAAACATTAACTAATTTTAAAATACGGACGTAGTCTAATGGGAAATAAAAGATAGTTTTAGAGTAATCAGGGCGTGACGTTAAGCATGTCTGGATTGGATGACGGTACACTCCATTAAGCTGCGATGAAAGACAAAAACATTTTGTACTGCTTGAGTGCATTTCGTATTTACGAGTAGAAGCGATGGACTTTTAAATTTAACATTCTATTTGTAAACTATCAAATTTAATCCAGAGTATATTAGCACTTAAGTGGGTAAATCGGATACTTTGTTTTCTTGTGTTAAAAAATATAGTAATAATTTTATCAAATTTTTAATATTATTTTTACGTCATCAAAGCTAAAGTATTCGGCTAATAAGGTGCTTTTAACCACAAAACTTTTTCCTTTTATGTTGGGGGTTCATTTTAATGAAAATATATTTTACTATGACTAGATTAACAAATTGCGTTGCTGTTAAATTTAGGAGTAAACGTGCTCCTACGTTTTACTACGTAAACTAGCGAGTCCGACATTTTGTCTGTATGTACCTAAGTGGATAGTATATAATAGTAAGTCTATATACATATGTATATGCCGCAGGAAAACCTGATATTTACTATACAAATATTAGTTTTTTATTATTAATTTTCTGAGAAGTCAACGACAGCATAACTGACCGTGCATTTTAACGCTTCTATCCTTTTTCTTTGCTTCAAAGAAACCATCATAAACATCGCCGGTATCATGCTCAAAGACGCCTTGGTCCTGAATCACAGGAATCTCTTTAACAGGCTTCGTGGCATCGGTTTCCGAATCTTGTTCTATACCATTATTATCAGCCATTTTTAAGCTTAATCTAATTTTATCTAGGAAATATAAAAAGAATCCTTTATTTTAGAATTATTTCTCAAATTGACTGTATAAATTGAATTCTAAAAATCATCGATGATATAAATTATACATTACGTTTCAAATTTAAAAAACAACTAAAAATGTAGCTTACAATAAGCAAGAAGTAGTTGCTTTTATATGGTACACTTAAAAACATGTAATATCATTCAATTACCCATGTAATAAATAAGCGAATTAGATCATTTCGGAGGCGTGACAGGCTGTCCGTGGCGTGCCCAACTTGCTTTTTCGCACGCAACTGTAACAAATGTTAACGGCCATGACCCATCAAATATTAATTTATTTTGTACATTCTTTTTGTTAATTATTATCAGCCTTGAAAACGAAAAACGCAAAATTTTATGCTTTATGGTAAATTAAAAGGTGGACGTAAAATCTCATATTAATGAAAGG
This sequence comes from Hestina assimilis, assembly GCA_023373885.1. Taxonomy (NCBI): domain Eukaryota; kingdom Metazoa; phylum Arthropoda; class Insecta; order Lepidoptera; family Nymphalidae; genus Hestina; species Hestina assimilis. The sequence continues at coordinate 10,921,359 of CM041754.1, forward strand.
AGGCACGATAATTCAGGTTTTGTCTTTTAAACTTTGATCTTGATCACCGTTCTCATACTTTCAAAATTATATAATAATTTCAAAAATTCTTTGATTATAATCATATAATATGACAATTAAAGCTAAAATTTTGAAAATATATGAAAATCCTTTAAAGTTTTTTTTTGTTAAAGATTGACGAGTGAATATTCAGACTTGTCACGTTCAGGCATTTTTGTTACATGAGAGCATAGCATGAGAGATGCATGAGATAATGACATTGGTAACGTAAAAAACTTAAAACCGGTCAAGTACGTGTCGGACTAGTACATGTAGGGTTGCGTACCACTATAGAATAAAAATATTAAGTTTCTTGTATTTCATTTCGGACTAGGGTATGATAAAAAAACTGTTTTTCTGTCGGCATTTCAGGCCATAAATTCTGAACCGACCCTAACTTGTTGACAATTAGACCACTCGGAAAATATAGGGTATACTTCAAAAAAAAAAAATCGAAATCAGTCCACTTGCCTTCGAATAATAAAACACATAGACTAAATAATACACACATACAATAGTTTTTACACAGAGCGATTGCCATCTGACCTCCGCAAACCTAAGAGCGAACCAATAACTCATCGGATAAGAGAAATTTACTTATCAGATTCGATTATCGGTTAACGATTATTATCAGATGTTATGTGATAACAACCGGGACCGACAGCTTAACGTCCAGACCGAGACAAAAATTGTAACAAACATCTGCCCGATCGGGAATCGAACCCGCAACCGCCGCGACTAAAGGCAGACTCGCTACCCACAACGCCACAATGGTGTCATCTTTACCTACGTAACTACTTGTACGCGATTTGAATAAATTATCGTCATTTATTAGTTAGTAACACCGGACCTAAACAATTGTCAAAGCCTATCAATAATCTGATTTATTCATTACGTATGCGAGAATGCCGCAAAAGGGATGGAACGAAAGGATTCGTCGAACTTATCAATAGCTTACAAATTTTATCAGTGCACGATCGAAATACGCCAAAAAAAAAATTATGTGACCTATCACAAGTGTGACGATAGTTATAAATAAATAAATAAACGCTACACACTCAACGGCCCCCATTAGGATAGTTATATCCTGTTTCGGGGTCCGGAAACATACACAATGACAAGGACAAATACACCCAGACCGGAAAATATGCTTGCATGGTCAATACAAACATATTATGCTCCGAGCGGGAATCGAACCCGCGACCTGTGGCGTTTAAGGCAGGTTCGCTACCGCTGCGCCACAACGTCGTCTCCTGTGTCGGGGATCCGGAAACATTCACAATGACAAGGATCAACTTCCGCCGGCGGTCTTCCCGAACCGATACGACTTGGGAACCTTCAAGAGAAGAGCGTATTCTTTCCTTAAAGGTCGGCAACGCGCCTGCATGCTTTCTGGTGTTGCAGATGTTCATGGGCGGCGGTGATTACTTAACATCAGGTAAGCCTCCTGCCCGTTTGCCCTCTTACATAAAAAAAAAAAAAAAAAAGCAAATACAACCCAGACCGGAAAATATGCTTGCATGGTCAATACAAACATATTATGCTCCGAGCGGTCCGATTATATATGTATATATTTTGACGACGACGCAAATGGGCTGAACTGCTTCGAGAAATGGATAGTACCGCCGTGCCTATTTTTTGCTCGACTTGGCGATTTTATTAAGGAGCATCTTCTTTCTTTTTTTAAAATTTTTATGAACGAGTACGACACCGTGAGTTAAAGGCTGAGTTAAAGGCTAAACTATGGACTTATGGTTATAAGCTAATAATTATACTATTGTTCAAAATAGAGGAGTTATGGATCAACGATAAAAAATTTAAACAAATAAAAATAATTTCAATTTTTTTTATTCATAAATAATATATATTTTTTACTAACATTCATTAAAATCGTCTAGCATAGACAATATTGATTGGTAACAAATGACTCGTTTCGATATTCGATTATTTACATCGATTTTCAGCCAATCATACGTAATGGCATTATTCCACTATAAAGGAAGAAAATAAATAATGAATACAAATAGATCTCTACTCCAAAAAATAACTATACAAAAAATGCATAATTTTAGTTATGACCACTTTAAAACATCGAATAAAGTAAAAGACCTTTATCTTACTTTTTATCAAATAAAAATGGCAGGATAATAAAAAATAAATGAAAAAAAAGTTTCATATGATCATCATTTTAACTTATGTTACTAAATAAATAGTTTTTTAATTTCACTCCACATCCTTCGAAAAGACCCGTCGTTTCTATAGAAAATCACTATTTTCCTTACATATATTTCTTTATAAAAATTATAATACTTAGTGCTACATGATTTGCTTGTCAAATAAATTAATTAATATCATGAAATCGAAGGATACGGCAGCCATTTTGTTTTTGTTTTTTTCATTATATTTTGCTGAATGTATTACGAGTTAAATGTGAAAAAATACTAACAATAATATCAAAAAAAATCAGACAATAACTCTGAAATTATAAGAGAAACATGATTATATGCGACTTAACGGGGCAGTCATGAAATATTAATATGAATTTATTGTAACCCTTTCGATACAAGAAGATTCAAATAAAATATTATAATCACTTTTACCGAGATGAACCTATATAATGATTGTGAACGAGTTTTATCGTCTCGGGCAATTGCGTAATTAATTAATTACGTCAAACATAAAGGAGCCACCCCCTTGATTGGTTGACGAAGTGGTAACAGTCCAAGTTTCGTGACGTCACATTTCAAAATCGCATTAATATCTAAGTATGAAAACCCCAAATTCGAAACATGAACGAATAAAAATAAATTAAAAAATACCTATCTAATGCCAACCCATAAGTGCACATTCTACGAAGTTAACTCGCAATCGCAGCGAAAGGGTTAATAGTATCCATTCAGCAAAGTACAATGAAACAAAAGATTGAAACTAATTTACAGAATGATGTTGGCGGGATTTTCTATATTCTCCTTGAGGACCTTCATCCACTGCGCTCCGACCGCACCGTCGATGACTCTATGGTCTGCTGATGCGGTGAATGTTATGAATTTTGCCAGTCGGAAACTGAAATAAAAATATATTTATAATTACATTCACGGTAATATAGGTGATTTCTGTTATTGATTTTATGAATTCCAGTTTTGAACAGTAGTCCGACAACTTTTTATAATTGCAATATCACACAATGATCATGAGGATCATAGCCGTAACGAGGTAGAGGCAGAGGGGATTGACAGGTGACCCTAGACCTAAATAATTAATAATGAACGATATATAATGCATTTTTAATTTTTATCTAATAAGTATTCAAAAGTAGTAATAATCATTATGTCAGACAGGCCCTAAATTAGGATCTTGCTCTCCCCTTATAACAATGATAATTGAAGTACATGATGTCTAAATTTATCTATAACCACCATTGATATTCAATAAAAAAAAATTAACATAAACATGCACACGCCCTAATGTCAAAATAAGTTTTGGAAAAAAAAAAAAATCTCTTGAAAGAGTTGCAGAGTCAATCTACAAAAAAGTACAAGTAAATGAAAAAACATCAATAAAATGTAATGATAAATTTCGTAAGTTGCATATAATTATGTATAGTACATTAAAATGACTATGTCAGTCATACCCTTGTGGCTCATTCTTGTCAGGAATGACGACCTCCTGTAAGCCACCGCAGGCCAGAATTAACGACTGCGGAGGATTGATGATGGCGTTGAACATTGTGATTCCTGAAATAATAAATAAAGTTATATTGATATTTATAGGAATATGAATACCATAGCATAGCATAGGAAATAGTGTCATAAAGATTAATTAGCCTTAATAGCTCAACGGTAAACGGGCCGACTCCGTTAACGCAAAAGTTGCAGGTTCAGGATCATTCCTGACCCTAATGGGTCAGCAAAATTTACTACAATAGCCTAATGGCTATTGTAGTAAATTTTTTTTTATGTTATCTTTTGTTATAGTAATAATTTATAAATTATTTCTATTTTAAAATATACGTGTTTTTTTTGGCAAACAGACTCATCACAGAATTAAATCTTTGTTTTTATCAGATGATGTAATATTCTGATACAGAGCTTGCCAAAATATACTGTACTTATTTTTAAACATTTCATATTTATAACATTCTAATCTTGTTCATTATAAAATACTTTTTATTGACAGGGATTTTAAGACAATGATATGGTGATTTGCTGTATTGACTGATAACAATAATCACTTAATGATATATCATTTTCTTTAACACCATAATGCAAGATGAAAATAAAAATTAAGGTGATATCCTGATTGGAATTTTTACTACTACTAATTTGCTTGTATGTTATTGACATAAACAGCCCAACGAGATTAGTATTAGAGTCATATAGAATATTGAAAGACAGTTGGTTTTTGTATGACTAATTTGAATATCAGAGACCCTCTGTCCCTTTCTTTCTCTTTATTCTCTAACTTTCTCCTATTCTGCATCTCAGGTTGCAACACAATGATGCTTCCAGTTTTACTAATTAAAAAAAAACTCGTTGGCTATAGCGTTACATATTCTACGTAAGAATATATATATAAGAAGTTAAACTTCTCTGTCATAACAAAAAAATATTATCAGCTGCGATTGTTTCTGTCGCAACAATATCAACTAAGGTAGTCGATATAACAAGGTGTTGTAAATCTTGTTGCTGTGAGCACTTATGACTTTTCAATCTTATGATATTTCCAAAATACTAAAAAAGTCTAACTGTACTCAAGTTAATAAACTTTTTCTTACCAAACATGCCCAAGTTAGATACGGTGACAGTACCACCCTGGTACTCCTGCGGCTGAAGACGACCTTCCTTAGCCTTGCCAGCGAGCTCCTTCATGTTGGTGGAGATGTCAATAATGCCACGAGAGTCAGCGTTGAATATGATTGGGGTGATCAAACCGGTGGGAGTAGCGACTGCCACACTCACATCTACGTTTGAGAATCTGAAATTAGCATATAATTTTTTAAGATCCCATATTTCAAAATACCATTCCTACCACTATGCCAGATTCCATATTTCAAAATGCTACAATTCCTACCACTATGTCAAATTCCATATTTCAAAACGATACCATTCCTACCACTACGTCAACTTCGTCTATCCCTATGTATTTAAAAGGCTTGATAATAGTAAAGTTTAAATAAATTTTGCCTTTCAGTTATTTGGTTTCTATAATTACTACTGTTGATAATTGCTACAGTAATGGTAAATAGAAAATAAACACAGGTTTCCTTACTGTCTTATAAACGAGTCCATCCAGTGTGAATTGACAGTGGGCACTCTCTTACACGCTGCAGCTACAGCTTTCAAGATAAAGTCATTGACAGAAACCTGCAATTACAAAAAATATATATTTTTAAAGCCTAGGATACAATGTTAATATTATTTCAAAACATTAAACCAATCAGCACCAACCTTAACATCAGATTTTTCAGCGGCTAGTCTTGCATTCACCTCCTTCCTCATCTCCAAGAGTTTCTCTACATTAACGGTTGCACAAAGCTGGTAGTGGGGGATGGTCTGCTTAGCGGCTGAGAGGCGCTTAGCGATGGTCTCTCTCATGCCACTGAGCGGGATGTCTGTGTAAGTGGCTCCCGGGGCTGGTGCTGGTGGTGGTGGTAGTGTGGCCGCAGCGGCTGAGAGATCACCACTCTTTAGTGACCCGTACAGCCCTGAGCCTTGCCCTGTCGATTTTAGGGTTATACGGCTCATGGTGGAATGGTCAGTGATATATTTTAACATGAGGTACATAATTGTCATACCTATATAAGAAATTGATCAATAACGACTTACAGGATAAAACCATTAAATATGTATTGATTATTAATTAAGATTTATAATAGTTATAGTATTATGTACTAAGGACAATCTCTGTAACATGTTTACTCAAACCTGACATCCCTTTTGGAATAAAATGACTGTATTTTATTTCAAAAACTTGTTTCCAAGGCAACAAACAGCTAACATTGTTTGTAACATTCTAGATTTTTTTAAATCACTAATATCTCTCCATAGCTTACCTCCGAGTCTAAGATTTTTGAGTTCAGCAAGTCGCCTAGCCATCGGGCTGGCGTATATCCGGCTGTGCTGGTCGGCGGACGGCGCGGCGGCGGCGGCGGGCGCGGGGGCGGCGGCGCGGGGCGCGAGGGCGGCGGGTGTCGGGGCTGCCGGGGCAGCCGCCGCGGGGGGTGGGGCCGCCGCGGCTATGGGAAGGAATGCCATATTACCAAACTTTTAAAAGACACAATTAATTTTTTTTCCATTAATGTTGAAATATCATATTTAAAGATTTATAACTACAATTTTATGTGTGGGTTTTACAAAACTTAGAGATCAATTTACTTACTATATGTTTGATGTAATGATTGCAATTTAATGCCAGATTTAAAAACATTAATTATATTTAATTTTTTCAATATAATTATTATTACGTATTTAAGTCAATAACTATAAAATAATGAAAATGTAAAAAACCTTTTGGTTTGGATGGTGCTGGTCTAGAATCTCCTATTGCTGTGGATAATTAAATAGTTAATACAAGCATGTGTTAGACAAACTTCAAAACAGAAAACAATAAGGTATTATTTATTTTTAATATTGATAATGTTAAAATCATGCTGCAGTTGTAATAAGTTAATTTAATTTTAATTGAAAACTTTGCATGCATATTTAGTAAGTTGACTTTGAATTAAAAACTCAAATAATTTAATCTCTTTCATCAACATTTTTGTATTGATTAGACACAACAAATGTAAATATAACAGTACCATATATTAAAAAACTAGAATCTGCCCACTGCTCTGCTGCAGAGTGAAATGAAACATTTTTATATATAAAAATGTTCCATAAGAGACATGTATATGAATTTTCAAGTGAATATATCCATAGCCAATATTTGCAAATCCTGCAGGAACCAAACATCTTCCAGGATTAAAAGTACCCTATATGTTAATCCAGATAATAAGATATCTGCATGCTAAGCTTCATCTAAATTAATTGAGAGGTTTTTGCATGATTGATTGTAACAAACATCAAAATATACAAATTTTCACATTTATTATATTAGTAGGATAAATATATCTTATCTATAGGTATCTTCAAACTCATGAAATGTATTGAAGTTTTAATTACTTACAGTCATCTTTAAAATCTTTGAAAGCTGCGACGTCAGCCTCATTCTCAACAATGATACATAAAAGTTTACCAACGGGTACACCCTTAGTACCAGCAGGTATAAGAATCTTAGCCAAATAGCCTTCCTCTGGAGTTTCAAAACCCATTGTAGCCTTGTCAGTTTCAATTTCACAGAGTAGATCACCTAAAATTTTAATATAATTACTTTTATTAATTTAATTAATAAAAAAATGTTAAAATTACTAATTAAAAAGTGTGTATAACTTTTCATCATTATATGTTAAAAATGAAATACCATTGGTAGGTCTATGTATGTGAAAATTTCTTTAATTCTCACTTATGCCATAAGATAATTATTAAACAACCACCAGACATATGAGGCTATAAAAGATAAGATAAGAGATAATGGAAACAAAATCACTACGAGTAGACATTCTGTATCAATTTAAATTCATTCAAGAAATTACACAAATTTTATGTATTGAATAAGTTACTTACAAAATTAAGTTACATATACATAAATATAAAAACTAAATATTTAATAGTTAAGATGATTAAATGGACGCAAATAAGCAATACCATGTCAACCCATACAAATGTCATTTCGAGAAAAACGCATTTGAAAATTTTGAACAACTTGTTTTATATGATTTTTTTATGTATTGGTCATGTTTTTGGCAATTTCAGATTTATGTAAGTTATTTTACTTATTTTTACAAAAAATAAGTGTACAAACTGCATATTTTGTATAGAATATAACCCAAAACGTTTAACATAATACATAAATTGCATGATTAAAAATGGCTCTTTTAGAAGTTTTAAAGCTTAAAACCCTACAAATATTAAAGAAAAATTTTCGTCGGCCATTTACCAACACTTCTGCATATATAACTCAGTTTTTTCAATTTTGTGGCTTGACATGGTATTGCTTATTTGCGTCCAAATTTCCTTTATGAGTTACACCTTAAACCTAATGAGTTAGAAAACTATAAGTGATTGCTAAACATATGTAGGAATAAAATCAGATGGACCAATATTGTGTTGTGTTCCACTACAATCAAATTACTCATGCCACATTGTCAATACAATTTTTTCAGAAATCCATATGATTTAACTTTTAGATTACTGCAACTCTGAGTTGAGAATGAAAGTATTAATGGGTTAATCTAAACATGTATTATAAACATTAATTGTTATATTAATAATATAAGTATAATGTATGGCGAAAGTCTAAAGAATGCTTAGACTGAACAATGAATCAGAAAATGTACTTGTTGTCCATAATAAAAACTACTAAAGTACTAACATACTAATTCTAGTATAATACCCTGTTAGTATCAATATTATATTTAGAATAAAATTTATTTCTCTCACCTTCACTTAGTTTGTCTCCCTCTTTCTTTTCCCAGCTGACTATAGAACCACTCTCCATGGTAGGAGATAAAGCAGGGAGATTCACCTTTGAATGTGATGGGAGACTTGAGTAGTATCTCGCCTGAATACTCCATTGTGATGTTGTGATTACACACTTGTGTGGTAACTCTAAAAGTCTAAAAAAAACAATACAAGGATACTTAATTATATTATAAACTTATTTATCCTTAACTTAGTTTCGAAATTGGTATAAATAGTATTGACTTAATGATAGAATATTGACTCTATATTTAATAAGAGCAAACATTAAAAATCTAGTGGTCTTAAGCAAACGCATTAATACTATTATTTTATCTTAACACAAGAATTTTCACTGCCGGTACACATGTTTTGCTAATGACAATTGCCAAGGTAAGAGGATTGACGTTTTGGTTATGCAATTCGCGCCGCAAGCTGCGACCACTTTCATAATAATTAAAATGTTTTTTTAAATAAATTGAACCAAAAATATATCTTTTTAAAATCTAGTTAATTGATCTATAATTAAGAACTATATGTATATTAAACTTACTTATTTGGTTGTTTCCTTCTACACAACTCCGTACTCAAACATCTTGCTACATTATTCCGAATAGCTTTTTTCAGGCTATCGTTTAAAACTTGGTTTCGTACTAATATCGTTCGCAGCATTTCTGATTTTAAATGATATTGGTCCGTCCAGATAGTCGGGACGGTTTTAATACCCAAAAGATCGACCTTTCTCACTTGTAGGTCGTTGAAATGGAAATTGGAAATGTTAATGACAGCAGGCAGACGACAGTGACAACTGACACCTTTGTCATTTAACACCATAAACATAGATAAAAAAAAAGGAAAAGGAAAAAATGTTTATTTACTGTAAAAATTACAAAAAGTTGAATGACATTGATGATTAGAATGCAGGCCTATATGGCGTACACCATAGATATACATAGCGTAAAGTAAACTGAAAATGGCTAGAATTGAAGCGCCACAACGAATTTGACTTAAAACTAAATACACCATCGTAGGTACACATGTGGTACAAAAACCAAAAGAATATTTGTTTTCAAAACGATAGAAAAAATTACGGGCAGCTGTGAAAAATTTCATGATCATTTTTAATCCGTCTACTACAGTCATATTTTTTTTTTTTTTTTTTTATGTAAGAGGGGCAAACGGGCAGGAGGCTCACCTGATGTTAAGTGATCACCGCCGCCCATGAACATCTGCAACACCAGAAGGCATGCAGGCGCGTTGCCGACCTTTAAGGAAAGAATAGGCTCTTTTCTTGAAGGTTCCCAAGTCGTATCGGTTCGGAAAGACCGCCGGCGGAAGTTGGTTCCACAGAGTGGTTGTGCGAGGAAGAAAATGTCTTCTAAATCGCGCTGTTGTGGATTTCAGACATCGAGGTGGTATGGATGGAACTTAGAGTTTTGTCGCGATGTCCGATGATGAAATTCTACCGGCGGGATCAATCCAAACAATTCCTCAGAACACTCTCCGTGATATATGCGATAGAAGATGCAGAGTGATCCGACATCTCTACGCAATGCCAAAGGATCAAGCCGATCGGAAAGGGCTTGATCGTCGACAATTCGAGCCGCTCTACGTTGGATGCGGTCAATTGGAAGTAGCTGGTACTGGGGAGCTTCCGCCCAGAGGTGAGAGCAGTACTCCACGTGTGGTCGAATTTGTGCCTTGTAGAGTTTTAGGCGATGAGCCGACGTGAAGTAGTGCCTCGCCTTGCTGAGCACACCAAGCTTTTTAAAAATGTATGAAGCCAGTGTTTCAAAACAACACCAAAACTTTTGCACTACTTACTTAAAACAAAACTAGCAATAAATAAATTGGGTAACTTAGTTTCTTTTGTTTTAAAGCCAATGGTGATACTTCGTCCATCAACTTTTACCAATTTTAAAATATTGATCCCTATTATCTATTGTACTCCATGTCTATGCTAAAAAACCAAGAATCTAGATTTTTGTTGTAATAAATGACTTTTGTCACTGTCAGATTGACAGTTACTCAATGTTTCTCTTCTTCTGTCAACTTTTGTGTTAGGCAGGTTAACTTTTAAAAATGGTGAGAATTTAATTGAAGATTACTATATACATCTTAATATTTTATGTGTTCATTAATAGTTTTATAACACACAATCAAAGTGCTTGGAAAGAATAAAATAATATTTTATATATACTATTTATTTTCCTCCGGTTTTGGTGTTGTGCTTATTTCACAGGGTGATTTAAATGTTTTCAGGCAAAACGTACGAAAAAGGTTGGAATCACTGGTAAATATGGCACACGTTACGGTGCTTCACTGCGTAAAATGGTCAAAAAGATGGAAGTAACACAACACGCCAAATATACTTGCTCGTTTTGCGGAAAGGTTAGTTTATAAAATTTTCCTTGCTTTCAGTATTTTTGATACACTTGCATGTCAAAATTTTAAATCTTTATTATCAAATCCTATGTTTATATTATGTTACTTTAAAACAGTTGATACACTTTATCCAAAATATATAAATAAACTTGTACTAGTTTTATTGTTTAACTTTGTATCAGCTATAGTTAAATATCCATATAAAATAACTAATATATTGTAGAACGTATTTAAACTTTGTTATAAGTCAGCAAACAATATATTATACTAATGTCAGATGTCATTTTTCTTATGTATTCAAAATTATCACTGATTAGTGGTTTTTGATGACCAAAAGAGCTGGCTTGTTCAATATTTAAGCAGTAAAACAATTTTATAAATACAATTATTTTACTTAGTCATTATTATTTATTAATCATTTATATTTATTCAATACTACTACAATTTCATGTAATTTTAATAATAAAATGTTTTTGTTTATTTAATAATTAAGATTATTTTTATTTGAAGAGGTGTCCGGTCTCGTTCTATTACAATCAAAGCTATCATTCATTTTTTTAAATTAGATTGTCAAAATAAACAATCTATACTGCTAAAACTATAATGTAATCATTTTGAATGACTACTGGCAATAAATGATTTCATATATTTTAGGATGCCATGAAACGCAGCTGTGTTGGTATCTGGTCATGCAAGCGTTGCAAGAGGACAGTGGCAGGCGGTGCCTGGGTATTCTCAACCACTGCTGCCTCATCATGCCGATCTGCTGTCCGAAGATTGCGTGAAGTGAAGTAACCATCTAGACTAAGGGAATAAACAAAAATAAACTATTTTTATTGTTTCATTTCTCCTCTATATATTTGCAGTAGATTGTAATATTCTAACATCAATGTCATATACATTAGACTAATTTTAGAGACATTTTTTCAAAATGCACCATTTCAATTCATTTCTTCAAATTCAACTTACAGTGATGTCTTATTTTATTTTGCTTTTGTGGTTTTAATTTCTTACAGTACCTACTCAAAAGACGATATATTTTTTATTATTTAACTCTGTACGTAATAAAGTTCACTTTTGACTGTATTTTATGTTTGTTATGCGTGAGTTAAAGAAAAGACGTCCTTCCACTATAATTTGTTTATTGCGACTAAAATTGAATAAAATATATTCGCCTATGCGTTTTTTACATTGTTACATTTTCATGCGAACATGCCGCCCACCAAAGGACACAAGTCCTTTACTAAAGACAAAATACTACAGTTATCATAACATGAAAATATGTTTAGAAATATAATTCAGAAAGAATTGATAACAAACATTTTTATGACTCAAGTCTGAATATAACATATGATAAGTTTTTAAGATTCAACAGGATTCTAAAATTGATATATTCAAATTAAGGCTGATAACAATACATCATTTTTGTTAACTTAAAATTTAGAAATATTGAAATAATACATGCAAATTAACTTATAAACTTATTATCATCATCTTCTTCAAATCACTCTTTAACAATGGGCAAGGCACAGAGTTTTGTTATATTACGTTTAATCACATCACCCTTACACTTAACACTGTACACTCGCGTAATGTTGTCAGATCCGGGATGTTTATCGACTATCCGACCGAGGGGCCATTTACCAGGTGGCAATAGTTCATCTTTGACGAGAACTATGTCTCCAATGTCGAATTCCTTTTGATGTTGGATCCACTTCGGTCGTTCTTGTAGTCGAGATAAGTACTCGTTTTGCCAGCGATGCCAAAAAATATTCAAAAGGCGTTGTGAATGTCGCCACCGCGAAAGATGGCTTACATTAACATCTCGTAAGTCTGGGCTCGGTACAGTTATCGGAGCCTCACCAATCAAAAAATGTCCAGGAGTGAGTACTTCAAGTTCTGTGTCTGTAGTGTCAATAGGGGTCAAAGGACGTGAATTCAGGCATGCCTCTATTTGACACAGCAGTGTGGTCAATTCTTCAAAGGTGAGGTGGCTTGTCAAGATTCGTCGTAAATGATATTTGATGGACTTGACTCCTGCTTCCCATAATCCCCCGAAATGTGGAGTATATGGTGGGATGAAGTGCCACTGTGTACCATCAGATGACAAAATTTCACTCAAGTGTCCAGGAAGCTCTAGTTTGGCTTCTTTCCATGCTTCGGCTAGCTGTTTGTTTGATCCAACGAAATTACGACCCTGATCACTCCAGATATGATTACATCGTCCACGGCGTGATACAAATCGACGAAATGCAGCAATGAATGATTCCGAAGTTAAGTCTCCGACCAATTCCAAATGTAATGCCTTCGTGGCCATACATATGAAGATAGCGATATAGGCTTTGTGTGATTTAGCTCCCCTTCCCCTTGACATAAGTACTTGCAATGGACCAGCAAAGTCTACTCCACTGTGTAGAAAAGGACGGGCTGGTGTTGTTCTTACCGTTGGTAAATCACCCATCACTTGCGATCTGGTCATAGCTTTGTGTCTTGTACATACAATGCAATTATGAATCACTTTCTTTATAGTGCTCTTGCCTCGGATTAACCAATATTTTGATCTAATGTAGCAGGACATTAGCTGAATGCCACCATGTAAGGTCTTTTTATGAGCATCCGCTACTATCAAATGTGTCAAAGTGTTTCTGTTGCCAATAATGATTGGATGCTTCTTTTCGTCACTTAAATCTGAATTACGTAGCCTTCCTCCTACTCTTAAAATATCGTGTTTGTCGAGGTAAGGGTTTAAAGATTTTATGTTACTGTTATGTCTTACGCCTTTATTGTTTTTTAATCTCTGAATTTCTTCTTCATATTCTTCTCTCTGTGCTGTTTTAATACATTTTAGTAATGCGTTTTGTAACTCTTCCGTTGTAATTGTTTCAATTAATTTTTTAGGCATTTTTCTGAAGTTTAAAAATCTTACACAATAAACTATTACTCTTAGCAACTCTTCTAGTGAATCAAATTGATCAAATTTTAAATTACTTTATCCTCTTCTATTTTTAAATTTACTGCTACCTTTTTCTCTCTTCTTCGGTCGGTGTCAGGTTTGGTTTACATAATTCAACTTTCTTTTCTTTTAGCCATTCTGGCCCTTTCCACCACAGACTATTCTTAATTAGTTGTGAAAGCTCACTCCCTCTTGAGCCTATGTCAGCCGGGTTGTCTTTGGATTTGACGTGGAACCAATGATCAGGGGCAATGTGATCTATCACTTCGACGACTCTGTTGCTAACAAATGGTTTCCACCTATTTGGGTCCCCACATAACCATGACAATACTACGGTCGAATCTGTCCATGCGTATATTCTTTGTAGAGGTATCCTCATGGCATCTTTGACTAATGTTAAAAGCCTCGCCAGCAATACCGCACCACATAGTTCCAGCCGTGGTAATGAAAGGGGTTTCAAAGGTGCCACTCTTGTTTTAGATGCAATTATTCCGGTTTTGATTTCCCCTTTTGAGGTCGTTACTCTAAAATATACTACAGCACAATAGGCTTTAGACGAAGCATCACTGAATCCATGTAAAGATATATTATTTAATTCTCGTTTCTCAGTGTAAATCCATCTTTTGATTTTAATTTCCTTTAACCTTCCCAAACTACTTCTAAGTCTTAGCCATTCGTCTTTAATTGAATCACCAACATATTCATACCAGTCTAGTCTTTCCATCCACATCCTTTGAATTAACATTTTTGCTAAAATAATTATAGGACTTAGCCATCCAAGAGGGTCAAAAAGATGTTGTATGTCTGCTAATATTTTTCTCTTTGTGATTAGTTCAGAAATTTGCGGTAGTTTAATATCATATTGAAAACAATCTGTTTTTATGTTCCATGTGATGCCTAAAGTTTTAATAATGCTTCCTTTGTCTGTGTTTTCTTCAAGTTTTGTACTCCGTAATTCTGGTTTAATTGTTTTCAAGAAATCATCATTATTTGACGCCCATTTTTTTAGTTCAAACCCACCTCTTCTTAATACTTCACGAAGCTGTTGACTCCTTTCAATTGCTTCTGCCAAAGTGAAACATCCACTAATACAGTCGTCTACGTAAAAATCTTCCATAATTATCTTAGCTGCTTCTGGATAGTCTTTCTCTTCATCTTTTGCCAATTGTGTCAGAGTTTTTACAGCAAGATAAGGTGCTGAAGCTGTACCAAAGGTAATACGTAAAATACGGTATTCATTGATATTCTCATTAGGATCCATTCTCCAAAGTATTCGCTGATAATCGGCATCTTCTTTTGTTACTAAGATCATACGATACATTTTCTCGATGTCGGCTATGAAGCAAATTGGTTTGATCCGCCATCGCATCACTATACTTCTTAGGTCTTCTTGAAGTTGAGGTCCAACCATTAGAAGATCATTAAGTGATTTGTTATTCGAACCCTTGCAAGAAGCATCAAATACAATTCTAATTTTAGTGGACTCACTG
The DNA here is from genome assembly GCA_023373885.1 of Hestina assimilis. Classification (NCBI taxonomy): domain Eukaryota; kingdom Metazoa; phylum Arthropoda; class Insecta; order Lepidoptera; family Nymphalidae; genus Hestina; species Hestina assimilis. Next base: position 10,936,784 of record CM041754.1, read on the forward strand.
TCTTCTTTTATAACCGCATGATGTGGCAAATATATAGCCTGCTTATTTCTTTCATCTTCTGGTACTAACTCCATATGATTTAATTGTATATATTCTTGTATAACCTTTTTATATTCTTCTTTAATTTTTATTATTGTTGAGTTTCCTTTCTAAATTATAAAATCTTTTTAATGCTATATCCTTTGTGTTTCCTATTTCTTCTGGTGATGTTTTAAAAGGTAGTTTGACAATATATTTTCCATCTGTTGATCTAGTTTGATTTGTTTTATAAATTTCTTCACAGTTTCGTTCTTCTGCTGTATAATTTCTTTTCCCAGTATCTTCGATTTCCCACAGAGTTTTCAACATATTATTGAAATCTATTTGTAGACTGTGGTGCATCACTATGATTTCATTCTCTTGTGCATTGTTACCAATATTGCCAACAAAAATCCAACCCAAGTGGGTATCTTGAGCTGTTGGAGAACCAGGTGGGCCCTTGACCAGATTGTTTCTAAGAATATCTGTGTACGCTTCCACTCCTAGTAATAAGTCTATTTTACTAGGTATATAATATTGTGGGTCTGCTAATTCAAGACCATTTAAATAAGACCACTTCTGATTTGGTTCGATTATTCTGCACGGCAATCTCGTTGTTATATGTGATGCCAACACAAATGCCTTTACCGCTAGCTTGTAATCTTTGTTGTATCTAGAAAAAACCTCCATTTCTACCATGTGTGAAATTTTTGTTGTTGTTGAACCCACTCCCGATACCGTGCCTCTAATAGCTATTTTTTTGAGTCGCAATAACTGTACTACGCGTTGACTAACGAAGGATGCCTGTGACCCTGGGTCTATAAGCGCTCTTAGCATAGTCGTCTCTCCTGTGTGGCCCTTAACTAAAATTAGTGCTGTTGCCAACAATACTTTATTGTGACTTGATGCTAAGTGCGAAGCGATTGACACATCTTGATTCTCTTCGTCACCCTCTTCTACTCTTGTGTGCATAGCAGAAAGCCCGGTTGATTCTTTGTTTCCTTCACTATCCCTCTCCTTTTTCCCGAACTCTCCCTTCTTCTCCTCTCGATAACAATGTAGAAGTGAATGATGTCGTCGACCGCAAATCTTACAGCATGTCTTCTGCTTACAATTAAACACAGGATGACTTGATGATAAGCAATTGTAACACAAACGATGATCCTTGGCGTGATCTCTTCTTTTCTCTGGACTTAATTTGCCATATTCTTTGCAATTGAAAATAAAGTGGTTTTCTTTACATAAGCTGCAACATATTTGTGTAGCAACAGTGTGAAAGGTGCGTTCTTTTACGGCTCGCGTTGATGAGGTTTGTGATGTCAATACTAGTGTTTGAATGTTGGATTCCAAGAACTCAACAAGACTTTTAAACGTAGGCAATTCCGTTTTATATTGCTTACTCACAAACTTCTCCCATTCTTTATGTGTTTCCGGATCCAATTTCTGAGTAGTCAGAAACACTATTAAAGGGTCCCAAGAAACGGTCGTGATGTCCAAAGAATGAAGGCTGCTTATACATTCATTTGTGTTGTCTATCAAAGTTTTTAACTGGTTTGCAGATTGAGTAGAATTTCTTTTAATGAAAACAATTTTTGAGAACTGCATCAACAATAAGTCTTTTATGGTTGTATCTGTTTCTTAAAGTTTCCCACGCTTCATTATAATTTTTTTCTGTGATTTTAAAATTCTTTATCGTATTTTTAGCTTCGCCCATAACACATGATTTTAAATAATGTAGCTTCTGAACATCGCTTAATTTTTTGTTTCTATGTATGAGAGAAATAAACACATCTTCAAAACTTTGCCATTCTTCATATGCGCCCGAAAACAATGGAAGATTGATCTTAGGCAGGTTGATGTCAGCATCGCTCGATCTCGAACTTTCTTGAATATTAGTTGATGCATTTGCCGCATCATTTTTTATTGATTTTGAATTTTCGAGTGTATCCGATAATTCCGCTTTAAAATCCAGATATAGTTCTTCAAATTGACTGTGTATATCCTGCTTAAAGTATTCTAAATTTAACCGAGTGTCCTTAGTCGTAACTTTAATTAAATTTTTATGATTAGTTCGAAAAGATGACCAATATTCCTCTATACACGTAATTCTTGCTTGTAAATAGCCAGTACTTATTCTTCCCTTTGGACATTTTCTATAATTAATTTTTGCTTTCTTCAATAAATCAAATAAATCTTCTAATCCTTCAATAAGTTGTTGTTCGGCAGACATAATTATAACACGATGTAATAATATTTAAAACTTTATACACTTCGATACTTGTTATGTTCAAATGAATAAAACTCCATATAGAAAAAGTTGTTTACGCAAAATGCACAATTCCTTATCGCTACGATCTGCAGCGAGGTGCACTTCTTTGTATTCGAAATGTTTATCATCCGGCTCGATTATGGACCAAAATATGTACGTAATAAAGTTCACTTTTGACTGTATTTTATGTATTGTTATGCGTGAGTTAAAGAAAAGACGTCCTTCCACTATAATTTGTTTATTGCGACTAAAATTGAATAAAATATATTCGCCTATGCGTTTTTTACATTGTTACATTTTCATGCGAACAAACTCTAAAAGTGTTCTTGAAAAACTGTTCTGCCATCTATTCAACATTAATAATAATTATAATACATATTACATCTGTATAGCTTCTTCAGTTTAGCTAGCCTTCTATTTATTTATGGAATTTTAAAAATGGTCCAATATTTTTATTACTGGTTATCTTCATAGTCAGAAGCAGTAGTTAATTAATGTAAAAGTCTGTATTTGTAGATGGCTCAAAACTTCATTAGAAATTTAAAACAAATTGGCAACAAATCTACAAAAAAGAACCTTTTGAATGTATCAACAGAAAGAAATATTGATTTCAGTAGATTTTTATTTCATATAATAAAATAATCACAATGTTGTTATGAAACAAAAACAATCCGTCAATTCTAATTTGTTGTAACTCAGTTACATGGCATAATTATTCTTTAAGTAGATCAAATACAATAAATAAGTCTCTAATTAAAGTAGAATTAAAATAATAATATGTTTTACTTATTTTCTAAAATACAAATCGTAATAACTGAACACATCTAAATTTTATTGCATCAGCTATAAGTAAGTCACTTTATAACAAATATTCAAGTAAAACATTTTACAATATATTTATGTGTATAAAATTTATTTACAAATATGTCATATTTAAAAAATATATTGCAATATGCAAATATACAATTTCTATTAGCACCAATAAGAAGTATTGCTATATGTTACAAAAGTAGTATAAATTGATTTAAGTACAATCATAATTTTGAAATACTTATAAATATGTAATTTTCAGTACCATTTAAATATTGCTTACAGTTCAAATATTTACATGTACGTCAGTCACCTAAATCACTATCTTTATCTCCAATGGCAAAAAGTATGTGGAAAGCTATACCCAATAATGCTGTCCCAAATAAGTCTCCAAGTGCAGTTAAGTAAGGTATTGCAGAGTTATCGGGATCCAAGCCAAGTTTCCACATCCAAACTATCATATAGTGACTTATAGTTAAAAGAAGAAATACTTGTAACAAAGCAGCAGTCATGTAAATTAATATAAATATAGGTGTCAAGGACGTATGGCCAGCTTTTAGATAACTTATTGTATAAATAAAGATAAGTTGCCCAGGTATTACCATCAATAACAACAATTTTGTTGTATTACCTATAACAGCTCCTTCTTTTTGCCCAGTATGCAACACTGTTGATAATCTAGAAGCATGAACAGCAGCCATATTACCTCCTATACCATTTATAACTAATTGAAATACTGCTATACCTTTATAGTTAGATACAGTATAGTCCAGTATAAGCCCACCAATGCTACTTATGACCATTGCAGAAACAACAGGTACCCAACCTTCATCTAATGCTTGTTTAGTGAAGTCATTCTTCCAAGCAATATTGCCACATAAGGGTACAAGTATTGCACCAATAATTATAATTATAGATGGCAAAACTACACTTGTGCCAATTGACTTATACAATAATGACGCTATCCAAGATAATAGTGCCAATGTTGTCAAGTCTCCAAGACTTGCAGCTATAGGTGTAGCTATATTATCGGGATTTATATTTAACTTTTTAGAAACAACTATCACACCTATCATGATTAAACCGAGAACAAAACTAGCAAATGATGCAGTTAGCACACTTGATGCGCAAAGCAACATTGCATGATGAATATCGAAATCTCCTTTAGGTATCCAACCCATAGTAACAGCAGCCATAGCTGCTAGAAATCCTACTAGGATAGCTTGACATTGTATAAGACAGAGGTTACCAATAACGAGCGACTTTAAACTTGTCTCCAGGTGTCCTAAATGTGCGTTGGTGGACAGCCTTGATGCTAAGGTCATTTCCAAATTGCCTTTTAACCCCAGCAGGGCTGGTACTAAAATATACACTTCTGACACTTTTTCAAAAACTTCCCAATGTTGCACAACATCTAGTAACAAACTTGCTGCTACCATTCCAAATCCAGCGAGTAAGAACGAAATAAACATTTGAACACCGGCAACCAACGAATTTTCATTTCCATGATTAATATCGGGTGGTTTTTCTTCGTTTGTAATTAGTCGAAACACGTCCGAACTCATTTCGGTCTCGGTCTTTAATTTAGTATTTTTCACCATTTTATTATTATTACACTTCGTCCTATTCATCACAAATTAATTTTCCAATTAGCAAGACCACAAATCCATTAGGTGAACTGATAGTAAATCAATCTAAAACATCAAGTAACAATATTCGAATAACGTTCTTAGTGTTTCATAACGTAAATATTCTTATGATAACAGTACTGCATATTACAAGACTGAAATTGCCTTATTGTAGATATTTATAAAAATTATATCTTTTAATTGATTTTGTTATTGTAATTGTATGCCTGACGTATGTCGTTATTATAGAGTATAGATAATAATATACAATTATACATAAAGTCATAAGCAATTAATACCTATGGCAAATACAGAATTACAGATTATCATTTGTAATCATCATGCTCCATATAAATATAGTTAATTACTAAATCTATGGCTTAGTTCATCGTCAAACCGAAAAAAATAACTAAACCGGAATTTAAAAAAAATTAAACATTGTGAAAGGTACACCGGTACATAAGGTACAAAAAAGTAAAATGCCCCCTATGCATAGCTGCCCCCGAGAAACGGGAGAAGAAAATGGAATTGTCAATTTCCATATTTATTCTGTAGGTTCCATTAGTAACTTTGGAACCTTAATAAGGTAGGTTCACTACCACTACCACATCTGGCATTGAAATTATCTCTTTTGTCTGTCATTTGACATTCGTTTATTAAAAGCACGGTTTAGAAAAATAAAACGAGTACCTTCTCTAGTATCTAGCTGAAATCAAAATTTTAAACTCATCTGAATTTTGATTTGTACTCTTTTTTTTAATGCTAATTACTTGGATGTCTAGTCATTAAGTTGAAATTTAATTATTTCGATAAAAAATAGATTTTCACAAAAACTAACACCTATTAATAAAAAAATACTAATCGATTGGTTTCTTAATAGTATTATTTTTATATCAGATATTCTTTCTATATATTGGGCTCACTTATATCAAAATGATTTCATATTCTGTTGATTTATATTAACTAGGCTCTCTTGCTGAAATTTTAAATAGTAATTTTTTATATACTAATTGTAGGATCATTTTTCTCATGTAGGTTGTCTCTTCCTAAAATTTTAAATATAAGTTTTTTATAAACTAATTCTGGGAACATTTTTCTCATTATAGAAGAGATGCATTCCACCTACGCATAAAAGTAACGTTTTGAGATGATATTAGTTAGATATTAGAAATTGATTGCTTAGTATATATCTTATTTAATCTCATGGTCAAGTATGAAGTATTCCATATAACGTAGTTATTTAATAAACTTCTTTCATTATTATGTGAATCTTATTAAAAGTCATCGCGAACGAAACCGCGGGCAAATTGCTCGTATGGTTTTATTCAATTCTTAATCAGTCTATCAACGGTATCTAGAATATAAAAAAATGCATAAAACATCCATGTGGCATATTAGCCATAATAAGAATATTTTAGTACCTTTATATAATGAATATTACAGTTATGGTTATTTATTTATTTATATTTAAATTTATAATCATTAATCTAAAATAGTATCCGAACGGTTGTGGACACGGCATTCTTGAATCTTGAATCTTGATAGAAACTAGAAAGTTTGACGTATAGGTTTAAGTATACGTGAGTATACGTTTGGAGATTGTCGGTAGCCTTAATGTGATAATTTAATCGAATTATTTGCAAATCGTTTTTTAAAAGGCGTAAGTTTGTCTTTTCGCTGCTATAACATAAGAAAGCTATTTTTACATCAAACAAAAATAGAGGAATTTGTTGTGATGTCAATTTCATTGCACTTTTCAATAGAATCCGGGAACCTACTTCTTTTAAATTATGATTAGACTTAAAATTTAATTCAGTACGAATCAAAACAGAATTCGATGGTCGCTAAAGTAAAGTTATAGTATTGTGTTAGATAATGTAACGGGTACTTGCTAATGAATCACTTTCAAACCTTTGTTTGTTGCAGGTCTACATACAGTAGGCAATCGTGTGTTAAATTGACATGTGGCATTGGTAATAAGTTAACTTAGTGTTATATTATTTAGCTAAAATGTTTAGAAGTAAAATAAGAATACACACATGCCGTATCATTCTCCTCACGTCCCTGGTGTGGTTATTAGTTTTTGTCGGATTATTGGCGATATATTCTGATTGTTTTGGAGATGGATGGGATTGCAGTAAGAATAAAAATATAAATAATGATTATATGGTAAAGGTAAGAATATTTACTACGTAAATAACTTAGGAGTAGAATAGTTTTCTTTTAGCTAAATCATTTTATAATTATTTTTAAAATTACAGAAATACGTATATTATATTGCTTTCAAATTAAATTATTCAGTGACTGCTTATGAATATAAATATTGAATCTATCTAAAAGGAATTAATACACAAAATTTATATTGAATGATTATGAGAGTTATATAGAATAATTATATGATATTTAATTATTTAAATAGGTAGAGGGAAATGAAGAATATAGAGGCAAAAAAGCGGCAATAGCAGCTGCATTACAAAAAGACATAGATGATGAAGATACCAATATTGAGGAGAATGAAGTTGAGCATGAAGTGGTGGTTGATGGATTTAAGGTGCTGCAATATCCTAGGTCAAGGCTTAAGAGGTGGATGCCTGTACCACCTGTTAAGCCAGATGGAGAGTCACCTGGTGAAATGGGTATGATAATAATTATGATTTAATAACTATACATATATTTTTATATGCTATACAAGCAATTAAGCTGCATGAAAAAACTATTTATTCCATTTGTCCATTTTTAAAATTGGCTAACATTAATTTCTAAATAGATTGGAATGACCACACCACTCAGGTGGTGGTTAGTAATTTTGAAACAACATCTAGCACACAATAATTCTAAGATCCGTTTTTGGGTTTACTTTTAGAAAATTAGACAAAAAAGAGTGAAATTTATAGTTTTTGTTTTAATATATTTAAAAGGAATTAACTTTTGTAAATTAGCTAAAGTCTGTTTGTAAAAAAAAAAAAGTAACTGCATTTACAGATAAATAACTTTATCTAATATATTGTTCGAGTATACTATTTTACAATTTACAATTTCAGTTGTGTGTATTTTTTCTTAAAAACATAAACAAAAAATTTGTAGACAAAATGCAATAGTACAAACATTTTACTTTCACTGATAGTAATAGTGATTCATATTGTCAAGGCCCTTCATGTCTCTTATGTTGATTAATAGCTTGTTTCAACATTGAAGATTTGTTCACAAGAAATAAGATTTAAACTACAAAATATTGTGACTGAGGATTTAAAATGCTTTTCATTTTTAATTTATAATATGAAAGCTTTAATACTATTAATCTAATAACAAAAGCTCTCATAATGCAATGATGAGAATGAATGAAGAAGTGAGATCTCTTCCATGTTCTATCCATGTAAATGGAAAAACGTAAAAACTCTTTTGATATAATAGGAAAAAACTAATTGGAAGATTCATGAGAAAAGTTTCTTTCAAAATTACACTTTACATTAAAAATAAAATTTTATTTACTACCCTATTACTGACCATTATCATGAATAGTTACTTACATTTTAATAAGAAATATTTGCCACTTTCATGAAAGATTTGATTGACTTGTTAGTAGGTATTTTATTTAGAATAAATTTTCAGGTAAGGCCGTAAACATTCCAATTGAGCAGGAGAAGCTTATGTTGGACAAGTTCCAAGAGAATCAATTTAATTTGTTGGCAAGTGACATGATCTCACTAAACAGATCTCTAACAGACGTCAGATTTGAGAAGTGAGTAAATTATTTATTACTTTAGATAGATTTTTTAACAAAATTGATTTTTACTTTACCATTGTCTATACTATTATATTAATGCGACAATGACTCTGTTTACTATGCTTTCACACCTTATCCGCTGAATGGATTATGATGAAAATATGAAATACTGAGATACATGGGAACAGGAGACAGTTATAGCCGGTTTATAGTCACAAAAACATAAATTCTAATTCAAATATTTTTATTCAATGTAAAAAGCATATCACTTATTTCTTGAAAAGATTCTACCTGGTTCCAAATTTAAACCTCTACCGGAGAAGAGCCGGCGAAACAAACTCAGGGGTTTTATATTTTTTTAATGTATTATAATTGAAGACGGTTGAATATGGTATGAAAGTTTGTATCGGATACCAATCATTTCTATTTTAATAAATTAATTAACAGTAGTCATTAACGCAGGCAAAGCCGCGGCAAATAGCTAGTATTTACATCATTTAGAAAACTTAAAAATTTTTCAATATAATATAAAAAAATATTCTTAAGCATTCCAATTTAGTATCTAAAACAATTATGTTGTATTAAAATAAAAAAAATATCGATTATTTTTAAATTGGTTTCACATGTGAAGTAGAAACAGGTCTATAGAAAAAAGAAAGTTTCAGCTTTCACAATTTTTTTTACACTTGTGTCATAAAAAATAATCAAATCATACTATGTAATTGACATACAGTACACTATGTAATGTCATTATAACATATTGACATGACATTTTTATCATAACACTGTCCATTTTTTATCTTACGCTAAGCTTAATTTTCGTAACCTATCATATAAGGTAAACCCACTGAGGTAGGCCGTCGAGGAGGCTTTACTGGGTCCTCATGACGTTACCAGCCCCCTTGTTATGGAACTCCACATAACCCGGTTCTCCTCCCCAGGAAGCCGGGTATCTGGTAGCAGATTTCCTCCCCATGAACAAAAAAAAGGCTTAATAACATCAAATGCTTTTATAATTTTAACATACGTAAGTTGTATTAGCGCAACTCTCGCTCGACCGACCGCTATGAGTATGGAAAGATTATTTTTTTTTATATGACTAAGTTGTCAAGCAAGCATACAACCCACCTGATTATAAGCGGTTGTTGTAGCCTATGAGCGCTGGCAACATTATACATTGGAGTCATTCATGCATTGCCAACCTCGAGGTATTGGTTATTTTTAAATCTCCTTCAAACCGAAACACAGAATACTGCTTTACGGTAAAATAACTGAAACTGCGGTGGTCCTACTCGGCAGTGCCGGATTAAGCAAGCTCGAGGCCCGTAGCAATTTTTATCCCCGGGCCCTTGATCCGCTATGGGTATGTTAGTAATATGGGTACGAACAATCACTTAACACTTACTATACTTCATAGGTTTATTTGCACACTGTGCCATTAAAAAAAGGACGTTTTTTTTTTTTCCGAAACTGCCTTAATACACTTTTGATACGTTGGCGGGCTTGGATACGCGAGGCCCCTTTTCGTGCGGGACCCGTACCAATTGCAACTATAGTTAATCCGGCACTGCTACTTGGCCTCCAAAAAAAGCAATATCCGTACTTTTATCTTTTGTTTGATGAGTCTGCATCTTCTCTTCTTTTCGTCATCTTAATTGACAGACAGGCGATGTGGTTATTTGACTACGAAAAGAATACCTTAATAACACTTGACCTTATTTAACCCATTCGCTGTCTATAAAATAGAATAATGGTTAGACAATTGAAATGGTCACATACGATTTATGGGAAAAATATAGTCAACTTCAGGTTCAGTGGCATAGTAACACTTATATCTATTGAGCAGTTTAAATCTTTGTCATTAATTAATAACAGGTTTATTAAAGCCTCACTTTCCGAAAGAAAAATAGTTTATCTAATGTGGTAAAATAATTAATTTATGTAATAAAAAAATTTGAGACCAAACTCATTATTTTATCATTTTTAATTTTCAACAGCATGTAAAAAACATTAAAAATATTAATAAGTAATATATCAGTTTGCGTTATCAGTAATTAGGTAATAATTTTGACAAATAGCGCCATAAATTGTTATTAATGCCGTTTTAAAAATAATTGTAGTATTTCAATAATCAGGTGGTTAAGTCATTAAGCGTCTATTAATGGTCGGTTCATTTGGTTGTAAATTTTGAACGTTTTGTAATAAGTTATTAATAATGGGCATTCTAATTTTAATGACGCTCATTAAATCATAGAATAAATAAAAATAGTGAAATTATCGTAAATATGCTTTTTTATATGACTTAAATTTAAATTAATAATATATTTTTGCCGATTTTTTTATAAAAATTATTAGGAATACTAATTCAAATTCGAATTTTTTCGACAGTGAAATACATTCTTAACGATTCTGTAGTTACTTACAGACCCTACTTCTTCCTCTAAAGAAACAACCTATTTATACCATCGTTTATAATTGAATTTGAAATAGAGTTTTTATGTCATGACGGTTGGCAAACTAGCATACGGTCGGCCTGATGATATGCAGCAACCTATGAACGCTTACGATACTTGAAATATTCCATCCGCGTTGACAGCCAGAAGGGCAAGAATGAGAAGGGAACAGAGTGGGAGATTGGGCCTCCGGTGCTCTCACTCATCGAACGAAACGCAACAGTACTGATACTGTTACTTTACGCCGATTTTCTTTGAGTGAGTAGTACTTACTACTGCTAATACTGTTTGATCCCAATGATTTTAATTTCTACATTTAAAGCCATAGAGAATAATTATCACAAAATCAATAACATTTATCAATATTATTAAAGTATTAATCATGCACATATTTTGAGAAATGCCAAAGATAAGATGGGATAAAAGAGTAAAAAAATAATTAAAAAGTCATCGGTATATTAGCATAATTGGATTGTAAAAAAATCGGTAACTGCCCGGCATAATGATTTGGATCTAATGTTGATTGTTAAATAGCACTTATTACTTGAAGCTCTTGACAACTATCAGTAAAAAATTAAAAGGACGGCGTCTTCCTCCTCTATGTCGTTTTCACTTTGTTTTCTCATTATACAATTTAAGTGAACTATCAAGCGCATCGACCGATTGATTGAACTGTAATTCATTGCAATTTTAGCCAGGGCCGTACTCATTTTTCTTCTTGCACAGAAAGTAAGAGAAAACAAAAAGTGTACCAAAAAATAAGGCATGCAATGGTTCTACGATCTATTCGAGGCCTCTTTAAAAAATCTTTTGATAAATGCTCCTTTTTAGTCAAGTAATCTTTAATCTACCTTTAAAACACATTTTCGTAATCCTAGGAATCATACTATTTTAGTTAAGTGGCTTATACCGATGTACACTGCAAATATTTGAAATTATATAGAATTATTTTATTTTAGACAATTGTAACATACTACACGCGACAATATACTACACGCGACATTGATAACATTTTTTTAATACTGCCGTGGTGACAGACAAGGTTACCTTCCGCCTGTTGGAAGGAGGTTACTTACCGTAGTTTATGTAAACATAACAATGGTCGTGTTACATGTGTTTCAAACACAAAAAACACGCGGGGAAGGGAAGCGGAGAAGGATAAGTCAGGAAACTCACTAATCTAACAAATCGCAACAGTCTCATTAAAATTTTAACTTCAAGGCAATATTCTCTGATAGGATAGTACTTATCTGGTTGAGCCAGTACCTACATTCATACTTAAAAAAAGACCGTACTACGACAAAAATTTACACATACTGTGCTAACTAGAGAATTTTTTTGTTAAAATACGGCCCTGCCAATTGTTCTTAATTGACGGTCGACAGTCGAGAAATTGAATGACAAATATAGGAAATGATTGATCTATAAGTAACGTTTTGATTAATTTATCATGACAATAGCTTGTCGCAGTAGTAATTGGACTGTTTTAGTAAAACAGTAGCCGAACTCAACCGAGGCTATGACTACGCTCTTAAAATTTTGAGGAATTTCGTTTTTCGATCGTAAAGTTTCTATTGGACAGCCACGTAAATGCTTCTGTATATGGTATGCACCCTTTCCAAAAAGAAAAGAAGCATTAAAACTGATTCACAATTTGCTAACTTCGTAACATGCCAACAAAAATAATTTTCAATTTTCAATATTTGAATTTGTCTGTAAATTATTTCATATAGAATAAGAACCTAAACCCCACTGATTTTACAGCATTCATTACTGCATATAGTTGTCTCATGTTTCTTCAAGATGCTTTGCGTTATCAAAAAGTACGAGATGAATTCTAAACACAAATTAAACCCTTAAAACCAAACAATAGGCTCATCCAAATTTGAATTCGCGATCTTTGGATAAAGTCTACGTTTTCTATTTATATATGTAAATATATATTATCAAAAATAAATAGCCATATTTAATTGTATTAGATGTAAAAGCAAACACTACCCCGAGCTGCTACCAACGACGAGTGTGGTAATAGTTTTCCACAACGAAGCTTGGACTACCCTCCTTCGAACGATATGGAGTACCATTAATCGATCCCCTCGTCCACTACTGAAGGAAATCATTCTAGTTGATGATGCCAGCGAGAAAGGTAGGATTTTTCTTATTGGAAGGGAGACGAAATTTTAAAAAATCAAACGTTTTTTCTTTAACGCACACTTACATAACAATACATATTTATTTTACCCTTAGGACGACAATGATTCCTCCTTATTATAATAACAATACTTGGGACAAATTGTAACCAACAATTCAGTACTTTACAATATATTTTTAGCGTTAAAACAATTCCATGCCAGAACAGCAAATGTGGAAATTTATATTTATTCTTATAATTTTTAAACTGTAATCAATTATATGGCCAAATAGAATCGAAATTCAAATAACTTTCTTTTTATATAACAGAACATCTAGGGAAGAAACTGGAGGAATACATAAAGACCCTGCCGGTTCCTACACGTCTCTTCCGAACGGAAAACCGGTCGGGACTCATCCGAGCAAGACTGTTGGGCGCTAAACATGTGAAGGGCGACGTCATTACATTCTTAGACGCGCATTGTGAATGTACCGGTAAGTTGAATATAAAAAAATGTAATTTATAGGTAACTGCATTGAATGTTTATACATATATTTTGTTTAGGATTTTGAGGCGTCCTATTAAATTTAAAAAGCCAATTTGGTTTTAAGGGAATGCGTGTAATTACGTTCTATGTTTTCATGTGAATATTATAGTTTGCGCTATCGTCCCATCCTGATGTCCAACCAGCAGATTCTTACATTCATGTCATTCCAAAATTCAAAGAAAAACATTATCGGACATGTACAATTGTACATATAATGAAGTTATAATGACGTTTTTTGATAGAGTATTCGATTCATCAGATTTCAGAAGAGTTCCACAATCTAAGACGAATAATAAAAAAACCTGACTGTTGCTTATCGTCAGATTTACCGATCAGCTGTCCAATGGATAAAACTTTAATATTTGCTCAAATGGCTAATCGTAAAACCACATTCTAATTCCTGTGCTATAAAAAGTTAAATCAATACAATGATAAAAGTTTACTTAGACAGGTGTATGTTTTATTAATTGATAAGATGGATGACGACCGACAAAGAAACTAGGCAGTGCCTGTTCCGTGGGGGTGATAATACTAATATAATTAGGGCTGCCACCCGTACCTTATAATAAAGTATTGTACGTTATTTTGGGTAATTGTACTGTATACTTTACGAGAACAATAAAGTACGAGAAAATACTTTATTTTGCTGGATCTGTTTTTTTGGTGTTTCGGAATTATTTACTGCCCAAAAATTACAGCAAGAAGACTGAAGATAATGTCGTTCTGTTCTGTTCATACTTATATAAAGTAATTTCATTTGTCTATTCAGCATCAAAGAGAGAGCTGATTCTGTGAAAATGGCAAGACGATAGAAACGAAGCTTTGTTTCTATCGTGTTGCCATTTTCTGAATCTTTGCTAAATCTTGTAAAAATTAATTACTTATATTTGATAGGCTTTGTGAAGTTCAATATATATATATTTAATATAATGCTAGGATTAAATACAATGTACTTTTTTCCTTCACTTGAATCAACATCTTACTTTAATTCCAAGAAAAAAGGTGACGACCATAAATATATGATATATTTATAATGTTTTGGGTGTTTTCGTCAACCAACTTTCCGTAGCTGTATGAACGCAAATATTGACAACGCGTCATATCTTTTATACTATACTTGTGTAAGTCTATAAAGGATATATATATTTTATACCCATCTATTAGTCCTTTATATAAAAGCGCAGTTTTCCAAAGTAATAACATAAATCACGATGCCCGTTTGTCGTAAGGACAACTACAAAACAGGCTACCGCTCTATAAGCAAAACTAATCGGATAAGTGCAGTGTTCCGACGTTCAATTTCGTTTGTTATGGCGTCGTTCGTTATCCAATGCTATTTCTGATACTTATTACATAACATCAACTTTTGTGTAACAAAATAATAATTTGCCTTTAAAAAACTACTAATAGTTGACGTGTAGTGATGGTTGCTACTTGACGCCATCAGAGAACGAAATTCGTTTTAATTAAATATGAGTACCATAGAAAAGAGTGAAAACTCACTCCCTTCTCTTTCTTCATCCTTTTCTATGTAAAGATACCAGTGTCGGTAAGCGGTCGTCGTAGCCTATGAGCGCTTGCAATGCTATGGTATGAGATATTGGTTCTTAATATCCTTTGCCCAGTAATTCCACTAGCCTACAGTGCCCTTCAAACCGAAACACAGTAATGACAAAGATACTACTGTTTTGCGTTAGAATATTTTACACTGCGGTGATACCTACCTAGTTGGCCTCTTGCAACAAAAATCTACCACTGTCGCTTTTCCACTCATCTTGTCGAAATAACTTCATAATTCATATCGAGAGTCAACGTTGATTATTATCTCAGCAAACTCTATAAAACGCAAATGACGCATACATTAGATTAGAATTATATATCATATAAATTGTTAAAGATAAATCATTTGTTTGTGGCAAAAAACCCGGCAAATGCTTGGAAAATCCAGAAGTATAAATATGACACCAAAACAGATGTTTGTGACATAAGCAGTTTCTGTATAATTCCTTAAAACGAGTGTGTTTCATGGTCTAACAAAAAAGCGTAATCAAAATCGGATGCGTTCCCCTTATGTCGTAGTAGTTAATTTATCGTTGGAAGGCTATTGTCTCTAGTTGGTCCCATTATGTCACCTCATCGTGTCGTTAAATTTCTTATTGTAGAACGTCTATCGTATATAGCTGACGACATTTTATCGGGTCACGGAAATCGCCTTGTCGTTTACATCGGTCACCTATACGTTCTTTTAGATAGTTATCGACAAATTTATTGCGGCCACGATGGTCGCAACAACGACACGACACACGACTAATCGTTCCCATTGTCTTGACAATCGGTCACAACAGTATAAAAAAGTTTTGGTCGACAGAGTAATCATGCCGTCGCTTTGTTATGCTGGACTATCCGTCGTCACGACGAAGTGGGAATGCGCCCTTAAATACACCAAAATACCTTGTAAAAATACGTATTTCTTTTTGTTATCAGAGGGCTGGCTAGAACCATTGCTAGCTAGGATTGTTGAAGACAGGACAACGGTAGTGTGTCCAATTATCGACGTCATATCCGATACAACCTTCGAGTACATCCAGGCATCGGACATGACCTGGGGCGGCTTCAACTGGAAACTGAACTTTAGATGGTATGTATAGAGCTCACTTTTCTATGTCTTGAATTTGTAGCCGAGTGGCTGAGTTGGTGTTAATTCGTTAATCGTGTCTTATTAATGTGTATATCTTTTAATTTTGCGGTGTTTTCAGTTGCTTCTTATTGTTATAACACGTGTAGTACAATGTATAAGCCACAACACGAATTTCATGTTTAAGGTTATTTCCGATAAGCCATAATAACATGTTTCCTTGCAATTAACGATTTCGGCTATTAAGTTAAATCGATAAATGTCTCATTAAATTTTATCTACAATGACTACGTTTTGCTTTTATTAACGTGTTTTTAGGGTTCCTTAAGCCCTGTTTGTTACTGAGCGTGCGCAGTCTATCCTCTTACTGATTGTTTTAAAAGTATGTCATTTTTGAACCTTCGTGACGGTCGAATTTATGTAGCCGAAGATTTTTTTTTTGGAAATCCTAAAGTAAAACAAAAGTTATAGTTATTTAAAATATATTTTATGGTTGTACGGAATCCTCGAGTAGAGAGACTGACTCGCAGTTGGCTGAGTTTTTAATGGTGTTTAGTCAAGGTTAGGCCGCGATTGTTACGCAAGATTGTTTAGGTTACATAACCCCTGCGTCCTATTGTTCTCATGCTCTCATGTAGCTCAAGTACAGCAACAACTTGGTGGGTGTACGACCTTACAATACTAGTCGTTTAATGTGAATATGCCCTCATGAAATTGTAGGCTTAGATTTCTAAATGATTTAAAGCGTAATTTTTCACGCGTCTTTTACAATTCATCATACATAACCAATAACGATCAGAGCCATTGTTGCTCTCTGGACAACAATAAGTGAGCTAAGCAGTTTTATGCGAGATCAGTTTATGTACGGAGATGGGTGGAAAGGGTGTTCGTGTAGACGTATTTCATCTCCGTGCTTTGGAGGGCATTTAAAAATCGAGTCAGAGGCCTAAATATGGGAATAAAATGAAACGATGATAGACCTCAACCACTAAGGGAATAGGGACCTATCTACAGTATACATTAAAATGCGATATTAATTTCGATGCGGCCACCTCAGTTAATTAATAATTAGCTCCTAACCTAAGGACGAAATAGGTCTAGTGGGGTTTATGTCGCTGAAATTCCGAAACGCCCATACTAATACTTCCGTACAGACATCTCAAGCAGGTTAAACATTTGAAGATGAATTGCTAATTAATATAGCGAGCATAGTAGAAAATCTAAACACTCCTAAACTCGGTAGTTTGGGAGTGTTTTGATTTGCCCTTAATTCTCCTTATAAACATTAAAATTGCCAGATATAATCAATATTCGGTTTTAAAGGATACACCACAATGCATACAACACTCTCTTTTTCTACTATAACAGAAAGCATTTCAGACAAACACTTGCGAATATTATGCTACAGAAGATTGACCATGTAAATAAAAAAGTAAAATTGTAAAGAATTACTCCCTCCGGATTAAAAATCACTGTTTAGGTATGCTCCTATCTAATTGAAAAAAAATAAACTATTTACAGTCGATGAAGGTATTATGTATACAAACTAAAAATGATCCTGAAATTTTGAAATCGATTAAAAATAACCTAACCGAAACAATACATAATTTAAATCTATTAAAGGCTTTAATCCTATATATTTTTAATGTTATTATTGACGCATTAACGTTATCATTCATAATTAAAGGCAAAGTACCGATTTTCTTCGTAATATTATCGGATTATACTCAAATACGGAGTGATTTAAACTGATTTTTTTAAGATAGTGATAATCACTCAAGTTGATCGTTGTTCGCTGATATGTTGAGATATAAAATACAACAGTGTTTTAGATAAGCTAATTACAGTAATTTACGTGTAAAGTGTATGTCACATCATCTTGAATAATTGCAGTATATTCGTAGTTTAAATTTAAATAAAAAGCATACACCCAGAGGTGGCAAACAGTCATAACGTTAGCATTTACCGTAGACCATAGACATAACTACTGGCAATACCAGAGGCGTCACAGTTTTTTAGAAGCATAGAATATAGAATAGACCACGCAAATAAATAGACTAACATAACTTACTTACATAGCTTTAACCATTTAAGTATTGAGGAATAGGTATACAAAAACATGTGGATATAATAATTGCCGGTATTTTAGCATTTATAATAATAATAGATACTACACACTCAACGGCCCTGTTAGGATGTATATGACATCCTGTGTTGGGGGTCCGGAGATACACACACTGACAAAAACCAAACCGGAAAACTTGTATGGTTCATACAAATATCTGTTCCGAGCGGGAATCGAGCCCGCGACTTATGACAATAAAGACAAGTTCGCTACTGCTGCGTAACAATGTCGTCTTAAAGGACTTCCTATCTATATCTCTGGAGTGAAATTGTATTCGGTGTTCCGTACTAGCACACCCAAAAAAGAATCACATACAGTCTGTTCACAAACCTTGATAATTTTCTCTTTCTCAACTATCGATATGAAAACCAACCGCTTAAATATTTGTCGGAATATTTCATTGAAGTTTCAAGTAAATTTGTAACATAGTTTTTAATAAATAGGCGATGCGAAAATATTTTCTTCAAAGAAATCCTTAAAGTTTCGGAAGAAGAATTCGCATATTACTAATAAGTAAACACTACACATTCAACGGCACCGGAAACAATGACAAACTCACCCAGACAGGAACACATGCCTGTGTGGTCAATACAAACATCTGCTTCGACCGGGAATCAAACGCGTGATGAATCGACAGTTTCGCTACCGCTGCGCCACAACGTCGTCAAAAATTAGTTAAAGAAAATATTTTTTTCAACCAATCCATTATTGTATATACAATATTCCAATCGCGATAAAGTTCGATAAAGATTTGTAAATGCTGTACCTTGACATCCATTACTTAATAATTACATCGATTCTTAGAATCGTTCAATAATATGATTAAAAATCCGGAATAATGGCAAAATAAATCAACGAATCAAGAATCAACGAATCAAGAATCAACGAATCAAGCCTTTAAATAACAATTGGATATCAAGGTTTCACTTAAAGAAAAGAAAGAAAGTATTAACAAAAATACGCTTTTCTAATTTTATAAACGATTTTAGATATTACTGTTAAATAATTATTACTTCCTTAATTATGGAAAAAACCTGCCAAGTGCGAGTCGGACTCGATCATAAAGAGTTTCGTACCATCGTCGAAAAATAAATAAATAGGTTTCTTGTATTGGGATAGCTTTAATTACGAAATTCAATTTGTTTTATTGTTTGTTATTATAGAGTCATAGCAATACACAATCGAAAATTCCAAGTATTTAAATGTTACAGTTCGTTAGATAAAACAAAAACCGTAAAAAATATCAAGTTTCTTGTATGGGACTCCTTTTTTATTTTAATTTTATTTTTAATTGTTATTTTATCGGCAACAGATATACATTTTCTGTGCAAATTTCAACTCTCTACTTATGTCGAAGAGTCTTTAAAAATAGGGGTAATTCAAGGAACTTAATATTTTTATTCTGTCGTACGGAACCTTTTATGTACGAGTTCGAGACGCACTTGGCAGGCTTCGCTTTTAAGCAAATTCCTAGCACCGCATAGCTACTGGGATTTCACGTGCAACCGTATTTTCAAGAAAATAACCTTACTACAGTTCATTGGTAAAATTTTAAATGTTTTTAAGATATAAAATATTGATAAACATAAAATCTATTAATGGAATCTTGTCCGTTGATATGAAAACATGTTCATGTTTATTGATACAACTACTAATCATAGCATAAAATGTGATTAAATGTTGTAATTATTCATTAATTAATCATCAGCAAATCTAGTAAAACATTATCGCAATCAAAACGCGCCGTCGCTCAATTATCATTGCGTTATCGATAAACTATAATTATCAAGATAATTAAAAATGTATTTTCGAAAGTTGAAAACTGTTACAGATGCGGTGAACTGAAAAAAAAAGTTCCGTTGGAATTTTTAAATTACCAGTATTCATATCTGGGGGTGCTTTTCGGTTGAGGAGACAATCTGCGCCGGATGTCTTAGGGGGCGTTTCCGCTGACTTGGAGCCGTGGGGTGGAGTGGAGAAGAGCAGTGAAAAGTGGCGTGCTTCTATAGAAGCGGAGCTACCTTGCTTGGTGCCCACCACTCGGCACCACAGCCTGGTTGTCTCCGTTCTGTCCAGCTCGGCGCCGCGTGTTCATAAATTTTATTCGAAAGTCCGCTCCGCTCTACTTATGCTGTTTCCACTGATGCGAAGTGAAGATTTCGCGCACTGTAATTGGTCAATTTGCGCTCCGTTCTTCACCCCGCCCAGCTTCGCGTCAGTGGAAACGCACCCTTAAATTTCCTTCTTGTTTTCATTCAACACTAGAAGTGCTGGTGTTGCTAACTTGCTAGTGGATATGACCCACTGTGACTGCTTACCATCAGGCAGGACTTACGCTTGATTGCAGGATTTTTTATATTAAATAATTAATTTATCAACAGGACTTCAATTACCATACCTAATTTATTTTTGCGTTGATTTAATTTAGATAAGAGTATAGCGTTGCATTTTGAAATATCGACGGCCAGAAATAGTTCAAGTTATTATTTATTCTGGTAGGTATCGAGTCCCAGAACGGGAAATGGCTCGTCGAGGCGGAGACAGAACGGCACCGCTACGTACGCCGACAATGGCGGGCGGACTATTCGCTATAGATAAGGAATATTTCTACAAGATCGGCTCCTACGATCAAGGCATGGACATATGGGGAGGCGAAAATCTCGAAATGAGTTTCAGGGTATCGTATACTTCAATTATAAAATAGCGAAGCGAATTTCTATATATTCCAAAAAAATATTTATTATTTACAAAAAAAAAAAAAAAAATTGTCTGGAAACATGTCATGAAACATGTCTATTAAGAAACATATCATTAAATTTCCTTCACTGAAATATCCAAAAAGGTTTTACTGTCCCTTGCTAGTAAGTGGGAAAAGCGTTTCGACAATTTGTTTACCATCCTTCAGCCTTCAAGGCATTCATTGAGTCAGGATGGACCGCCATCAATTACAAAGAGTAATTGTAATGGGGATAAATGATAATAATTTGGGGCGAAGGTGTGGCAGTGCGGTGGGAGCTTGGAGATCGTGCCGTGCTCGCACGTGGGGCACGTGTTCCGCGACAAGTCGCCCTATTCGTTCCCCGGCGGCGTTCAGAACGTTGTCCTGCACAACGCTGCTCGCGTCGCCGAAGTCTGGATGGACGAGTGGGGCGAGTTCTATTACGCCATGAACCCAGGTTCGATATACGACTGGTGCCCGGTTGCTAACGCTTTGCAATAACGATTAATATTCATGCTTCTCGAAAACAACTTCGAATATTATCGAAAAAGCATTCGTTGTTCATAATTAAATAATTAGATATTCAAATTAAGTGTGACGAGACATCGCAATTCGGTTATCATTATTTTAATTGTTTGACATTAGCTAAGGAATTAATGGTTCCATTTATTAAGATAACAGTCAGGTTTTAATTATTACGATAATGTGTCAGTCATGTCTTAATTTAGAATTTCTATCCAAATTATAAATGAGGTTCTTGGAAATATACATTTATCAGATAAAAAGTTATCGTAGTATTACTGTTACTATTGAAAGCTTTACTTGCAAAATGTTAGCAATCGTCGCACATTAATAAAGTTTTGTTGTGGCTTGGGATAACCTTTAACCCTGATGTTTTGTGATCGTGTCATTAACATGAAATCGTTGGCTTTCTAACAACTCATGGTTAATCCATTGCGGCTGCATTTTTTAATCTGTGTGTTTCGCTTTTGACGTTTGTATTTGAATGTATAGCTCTCACTCTTTCTTTGATATTAACTATGAAAGAGATGGGGCTAATGTCGAATACATTTTAAAGATTTACTGCTGACTGCTTCTGCATGCTTCTACTAATTTATATTTTACTTTATTTATTTGCTATCGCTTATCTTCTTTAGGCGCTGTGTTCTGTTTGTTTTTTCATTGTTTCTCTCCTACTCTGTTACTTCCCAATGCAGAAGCAATGATGTGTCATTTTACTAATTATTAACGGTAATAAATTATAAATTAATTATCCACAGCAATTCTTTTAATATGAGAACGGGCAGATATATTTTTGTTAATATAATTTATGACGAAACAAATAGATAAGTTTTTCGCGTATATAATTAAATAAAAGGTTTATTTTTGTTATATTTGCTAGACATATCGTGTTACCATGCTATTTATGATTTCGATACACCTGTAATCAAAAGGTACTTAATAAATATTAAAACACTTGTTCCAATAAATATTGTATAAATATTTTAAAACCTTGGTAACTATAATATATCAATACATATTTACATATTATAAATATTTGCAAATATATCTGCCATGACTCAATTTATCATGGCTTAATAGAATATGGGAATAATGAATATTTTTATTTATATATGTGGTTATCATATGTGTCGTCAGTAGATTGTGTCGAAAATGAATATTATTATGTAATGTATGTTTTAATGTATTATTTTATTTATTTGTATTTAATCGTGTTTATCGATATGACAATTCACAATTAAATAACCAGCTTCTGCCGTGGCTTCGCCAAAGTGATTCACTTTTTTTATTCATACTCTAAAAATCACAATTTACAAACTTTGAATGTCATATAAAATCAAAAGATGAAAAATTTTCAAGCTTCTATCGAAAAATGATGATACCATTCAACACAACTTTCATACAACTTTTTACACCCTCTTTTCAAACACTTACAACCCTTTTTTCTTATTAAAAAGTAGCCTATGTCTTTTCAGGTTCTAGACCATCTGTGTACCAATATTCATTGAAATCGGTTCACTACTTTTGGCGTGAAAGCGCGACAGATAGACAGACAGAGAGACACAGTTACTTTCGCATTTATAATATAACTTTTTTTGCAAGAGCATTCAAATAAAATAAATGTTCACTCGCGCTTTTCCGAAACTTGACGTAAGACCAATTGTTTGTAATGAAAAGTTGTTTTGTTGGTTCTGTTGGCAGGGACGCCATTTAATATCAATTTGTGTAAATATTATTTCCATAATTAACGTAATGGAAAATTTTCTTATTCATTCAATTGGTATAAATTTATTGTGAATTGATCATATTGTATTGTTTTCAGATGTCCACAATGATATATCGCTAATATTATTTTTAGTCGTCGTATTTATTTTAATATTAACCAGAATGTTGTTGTTGAATTAAATGTTGATCGAGTATAAAAATTTTATGACGAAAAACTGTCCTGAAATTTATTTGCTCGTAGCTTTTAGAAACAGCATTTACTAATATATATTTGATATTGAAAGTAAATATTTACGTCTTTTGAACATAATTACAAATGTATTAGTCAAATCATATAATCATTATATCATATTTATTTTACTGTATTACTATATAATTATTATTCTTTTAAATATTTTTTAATTTTTTTAATTTTTATTTTCCCGTATTCAAAATGTATGTATCTACGTAATAATAATCTTAGACAAAAAATTATGGAGGTACATTGGTAGGCACAGCTCAGATTGGATTAGGTTATACGCGATTTGATACATTGTATCCTTATTGTCTCCATACTAAGATTTGAGGGGATTAAAAAATAATTTACTTAAGATTAATATACTTTAAAGTTTATTCATTTAATTTAAATAAATTTTTGATGTCATGCCATCAATTTATAGATACATTTTGTTGATTTTGAGAAAAAAAAATTTAACGCTTTGAAAAAAAAACGACAGTTTTAATTTTCGAAATGAATGCAAAATATTTTTTTTTTAATTCTCTCAGGAGCTTACACAAATTCAACTTTCACACGATTATTCAAACACGTATAGATTCAGTCTTAGGGATAAATTGAGTTAAACTCTTATTTGATTTAACTAATACTATATTGTAATAACAAAAGTATTTTATAGTCGTTTCGTAATATTATATTAAATATATATTGGTGAATATTGTTTTGTTATAATAAAAATAACGCGAATAATTGTTTATTTTGCAACGGCAAATGCGGTTCTGACGTGACCAATGCATTTATACGGTTGTAACCTATAAAGGTTGCTGCGACGTCAATAACTTTTATTAAAAATTAGTTTTTTATTATTAACCTGAAATTCACAAATAATTTTAGCATGGGAATGATTAATGTGATTGCACATTCACAGCAACATAAATCTCTTTTTGTGATTAGTAGCTCAAATCTTATTTAAATTGTGAAAAATATTTCAATGAAAAAAGCTAGTTTTTTTTCTTAAATCTTTTAATATCATACTTATGATATTTGATCATTTGAACAAAGGTATATAACATCCCGATACCATATTTAGAAGCCCAGCAATTAGTCAGAAAGTGCGGGCGGGCGATATATATACCTATCGGTAGCGAAGCTGTAGGCACAGCTAGCTAGCTAATATTATCAAAAAAACTTCAATCATTTTTCAAACTTTATATATGCAATGTACCGTCTGTGAACCATATTGCCTTTGCAAATATAACAAAGTGTGAGGGGGCAGGTGTGGATGTGCGGGGGCACGCTCGAGATCGCGCCGTGCTCGCACGTGGGACACGTGTTCCGCAAGACCACGCCCTACTCCTTCCCGGGGGGCACAGGCCGGGTCGTCAACCACAACAACGCTCGCCTCGCCGAAGTGTGGCTTGACGACTGGAAGCATTTCTACTACAATATTAACCCAGGTCTTTAACCGCTTCCACACCTTGAGACGTGTGGTGGCAACTTGTAATACTATAAAACGACAGCGACACGACTAATTGCAATTGACAATTGTTATGCGACAATGATATCAAATTTATCGTTTGTTAATGCAATTGAAGCTATTATCGATTGTTAGGCTATTGACAATAATTTCGATTGATGTGTTAATTGAAAAAAAGAAAATCAACGTTGTGCAGTCAAAAGTTGTGGCCGTGATCATTGATGTTGGTTTGAGGCTTGAGTTCAATTAATTGTACATAATTGCAGTTAATCGATTCGTCTTTACTACGAGATGGCAACGTCAGAAAATATTTTATTGGTATTTTTTTATTTCAGTTAATGTATAAAACTTAACACAAGTACTTGCTTAAGGATAGCCTAATTATAGGCTAATCTTTTCTGCTTGTTAACAGTTACCAGGCAGGCCGTCTATCATTCATATGTATACATTTGTAAAGCATAACTTAAGTTGAGAAAAATTTAACAAAAACGTTGCTATCTCTCGTACTAAAAAATTGATAAAAATATTACGTTTACACTTTTGGGAACCAGTTGGCAACACACGTCTTCATAAAAACTAATAAAGGCTATTGTTTTTGACATAATATAACCTTTATAACAATAAAAATTAATAAATACGAGTATATATTCATAATGAAACGCTAATTAATTATTACTATATACAAGCAGTCGTCTTTGAAATAACATTTGCACGTAAAAAGAGATTTAACAATTATTATAACAAATAAATGTTGGTGTTTTTACATTATTGTGGATGTGTGGATGTTACATTCAATTCATGCTAATGGGCTGATCAGCTTTACTAAAGTCGCCGCAATAACCGATCATTAACTAAATCATATTTTTTGTAAAGTCAAAAATCTTTTAATTCTGACTATATAATAGTACAATTTGGAAAGTTCTAGAGAATATTCTTTTTAAAAAAAACCTACTATTTGTTTTTGGGTTCAGGCGCACTAAACGTGCCCGTGGGTGACGTCAGCGAACGCAAAGCGTTACGAGAAGAGCTCAAGTGCAAGAGTTTCAGATGGTACCTAGAAAATATATACCCGGAGAGTCAGATGCCACTTGACTACTTTTATCTGGGAGAAGTAAGTATATCGTAATATATATTGTATTTAGTTAAAAAATTAGAATAGCCATTATATTTTTATACCGTAACTAGCGGCCCGCTCCGGCTTCGCACTGGTATAAAATATATAGCCTATGTCATTTACTGAAAAAATGATTAAAATCGATCCAGTAGTTTGGATGTATTCATTACTGCCCTTGGCCCGCACGCGCGCACTATTGAGTGGATGTTATTGTACATATAAACCTTCCTCTTCAATCACTCTATCTATTAACCGCATCAAAATCCGTTGCGTAGTTTTAAAGATTTAAGCATACATAGGGACAGAGAAAGCTACTTTGTTTTATTCTATGTAGTGATCAGGAACGTGCCAATACAACTTGCCCCGATCAGGGCGGGAGGCGTTTATTCTTAAAAATACCACGGTTAGTCATGGGGGTCTATAAACATTCACTTATTAACAATATTCTATTAAGGGATATTCTCCGGTTGGACCATTTCAAACATGTATGTTATTTTATGTTACTAAGTTGGCAAACAAGCATACGGCCCACTTGGTCATAAGCGGTTGCCATAACCTATGAGCGCTTGCAACACTATTATTAGGTGCCACTCACGCGTTGCCAACCTCGAGATATTGGTTTTTAAATCTCCTTTGCCCAGTAATTTCGCTAGCCTACAGTGGCCTTCAAACCGGAAAACATTAATGTCTAAAACACTACTGCTTTTCGGTAGAATATTTGACACTGCGGTGGTATCTACCTAGCCGGCCTCTTGCAGAAAAAGACCTCCCACCAGTGTGACTGATTGCACTGGTGCAAGAATCTCTGCTATTACAGAGGTTATCTCAACAGTGGTTGATGGGGTCGTCCCGGAAAACGCCGGAAAGTTTTATGTTTTTCATACACTGCCTCCCTTTTTGTGTTATCTATGTATTTCTTTATAATTAATTGGAATTATAAAAATTCATTTAATTTGTTTATCAGATACGTAACGCAGAAACCCATAACTGTCTCGACACTCTGGGTGGTAAAGCAGGACAACCCTTGGGTATGGGATATTGCCATGGAATGGGTGGCAACCAAGTGAGTAGTAATATATTAATTTGTACGTACTATATAGATCATCATTATGAAATAACATGAAATCGTTTATTGTTTTTTATCTTTATATTTTGTTTTGGCTTGGAATTTTAAAATCAATTTTATAATAATGTATAATTTCATGGCTCAATAGCTCAACGGTAGAAGGGACTCGGGTTCGATCCTTACCTCCTTGCGCTACTGTCGTGCCCAAACCTATCGCAAGTTTCGAGCTTATTTGAAGGGGCAATAGGAATATTAGTAATGTCTTGAATCATATTCTTAAAAAAAAATCTTTTCTTAAAATAATTAATTTAATGGAGGCAAAAGGATATAAGGAGTGGGAGTTTGGGCTTCCAGTGCTTATTAACAAATGTGTGTTACTCTGTTGTTTTCAGGTGTTTGCGTACACGAAACGTAAGCAGATAATGTCGGACGACAACTGCCTGGACGCGGCTAACCCGCGCGGGCCCATCAAGCTCATCCGCTGCCACGGCATGCGCGGCAACCAGGAGTGGACTTACGACTCCAAGGTACTACATATGTTACACTTATTCTTATAATATAAAATACCGGCCAAGTGCGAGTCGGACTCTCGTACAAAGGATTCCGTATCGTTATCTTTAAATATGAAAAAAATATGTTTGTTGTATGTGAGCCCCCTTAAATATTTACTATATTCTGTTTTTTAGTATTTTTTGTTAAAGCGGCAACAACAATCATCGTCTCGTGAAAATTTCAACTAACTATCGCGGTTCATTAGATATAGCCTGGTGACAGACGGATGGAAAGCGGATTCTTAGTAATAGGATATATAGCGTAATAGGGTATACCCTTTGTATATAGAACATTAAAACCCGTCAAACTTAGAGTCGTCATAAATTCGTCTACTTTATTAGCAAAGTATCTAAGCGCTATTACAACTAGCTTATCCTACTAATATTATAAATGTAAAAGTTTGTGGGGATGGATGGGTGAACGTTAGTTACTTCTTCACGAAGAAACTATTGAAAGGATTTGATTGAAATTTGGATATTACCTTGATTAACATGGGATTATTTTTTTAATTCATTTTAAAAATATTTCGCGGTCGGGGACCCCGTCAGGACCGAAGTTCTTTACGTTTTTTGTTTTTTTAATTCCGAATGTACTTAATTCGAAATAAAATTTGTATATTTAAATAGGTTATATAATAAAAAGAGACAGGATCTGTCCCTGTGTAAGAGAGAGAGAATTGCGCTCCCGGCTGTGCATTCACTGGCTCGTGTGCGCATTTCTTTCTAGTACATACGTGCACACACACACACACAGCATACGGCACTTCGTTACGTGACGCACTAAACGTAGCTTTGTTCCAATGATTGTCCCCCGTGCCCGCAGGAGCGCACGATAAAACACACTAACACGGGCATGTGCCTGGAGAAGCCGGCGGCGGGCGACGTGTGGAAGCCGCTGCTGCGGCCGTGCGACCGCTCGCGCGCGCAGCAGTGGCTCATGCAGGTGGACTTCAAGTGGCAGGCGCGCCGCCAGCGGGCCAGCTAGTAGCGACCGCAGGTTACAAGGTTTTTTTTTTGTTTTAAAAGAATATCCTATTGCCCCTTCCAAATAAGCCCGAAGCAAATTTTCCCGGCGGCGGGATGTGACGACCTCATCACCCGCTGTTGGGATAACCTCTGTCACAGCAGAGATTATTCCACCAGTGCAGTCAGTCACACTGGTGGTAGGTCTTTTGTTGCAAGAGGCCGGCTAGGTAGGTACCACCGCAGTGTCAAGTATTCTGCCGCCAAATAGTAGTGCTTAGGCATTACTGTGTTCCGGTTTGAAGGGCACTGGAGGCTAGCGAAAGTACTGGGCAAAGGAGATTTAAGAACTAATATCTCTAGATTGGCAACGCGTGAGTGGCACCTACTAATGGTGCTGCAAGCGCTCATAGGCTACGGCGACCACTTACCATCAGGTGGGCCGTATGCTTGTTTGCCAACTTGTAACGTAAAAACAAGCTTGAGCTAGGGGTGGGTACGATAATAGCCCAAGGTGGTCGGGATCGGACCCCCAACTCTCGCGTTAACGGAACGAAGTCGGCCCTACAGTTTAGTTATTGAGGCTTGAAACTACCTTCTTTAACTAACTGACATATTTGACAATTTGAATTAAAAAAAAAACCCTGAGTTTGCTTCGCCAGTTCTTCTCGGGTACATGTGTAAATTTGGAGCCGGTGGTATACTTTGACGTTTAATAAATAAATTTAATACGCTTTTTTAGAGTCTGTTGTTATAGCGGCAACTTTGGACAAAAATGTTCACTTTAATTTTTGTGATGTTTCACCCTTCTACCTTTTTTTTTCGGGACAGGACAACGTCTGCCAGGCCCGCTAGTATACACATATACTTTTAAATATAGTGTATTAAAATAATTTTTCTTTATTTTCAGGTCCGACAACGATAGACCATAACAGTCTTCCCCTGTCGTTAGATAAAAAGATTTACTTCCTTATTCCTATATTTGAAAATTTTATATCTATTAGACATTATCGACACGTGGTCCTGTGAACTGTTGACAATACATCGCTGTAGTAAGTTTTATGTAGTGGCCTTCGCGCACAGCGGGCGGGGCGGGGACTGGGCGCGATATTACGTCGACTATATTGTGTTTAATACGATTACTTTTATTAGTAGTAAAGCCATGATTCTTCCAGCACAAATCGACCGGGAAAGCACACACAGAAAATCATTCCCTTCCTTTTTTCCCATCTTGTCCCTTCCCTCCTATCCCTTAGGTTTGTACCGCGCATACGCACTTCAAGTATAGCTAGCGTTTATAGGTTGGGGTGACTGCTTACCATCAGGCGGACCGTATTGCGCGTCCTATATATTGACGTTGGTAAAAATTTAAGGATATACTAGTGCCACCTATGGAGATGTTTGAACTAGAAATAAAAAAATTAAAATTAAAACTGCGCATGCGCGAAGACAAGAATGGGGATAAGAAATTGACCAACTGAATTCAAGTTTTTAGTAGCGCATTCGTGCGATTGTATTATTTAGTTCCCAACCCATTTTTAGATGGCGCATCTTTATATCTATGATTTCACCATCTGGACCGTCCCGCCCAAGTCTCGTCCAGTCCGCTATGTACGGTGGCCATAAACGTTGCTCAAACCTAGGATTGTGTCCCATAAGTTGTAGAGTGAGTTTTGTTTTGCTATTCGAAGTTTACTTAGGCATAAGTTTATGAGCATTTGTTAAAATTATATCGTCCTTTAATTCGTTCTACTCGCTAGTACGGTTTTTATTATTATTTCGTGTACTGGTTTTGTAGAAACATTCTTATGAGATTATATTCCGTGATGAATAACAATATTATATTTAAGATGTAAATCAAACTATAGCCATAAATATTTTCGATTAAATGTTATAAGATTTTGAAATGAGAAAATTGACATATACTTGGTTTGAACGATTATTATTGTTGACAGTAAAATAGTTTTTGCAGAACCTTACTTTATCTATGGCTTTTCTGTTGTAGAAAGCTATATAACTCGTTTCCATAAGGCGTTTAACACACGACGCCGCGGTTAGCGGCTAACCGGGTTTTGTCATTGTTTTATATATTCATAGCTATAAAGGATAATAGATAGCTGTATAAGAATGGGGCTGTGACCCATGACATTCCAGGTTTTGGTGGCACATGCGTACGATGGTATTATTAAAATTTCAGCCACTTGTTAGATGGCTCTTCAATAAACAATTTCTGTTATTATACGCCATTTAGACGCGCAACATATTGTCCTCTATATCTATGTTTGTGTGAAATCTGTTAACGCCTAACATACGTACACCGCCAGACTACTTAATACCGCGTGGTGGGCGGGTTTGGTACGTGAAAAACCTCATTATTACGCGGAACGCTGTAAGATAAGATGGTTAATTTTTCGTAAAAGTTAGATTTCCATGTTGAAAAGTTTATTTAGGTGATTGAAAGTCAGTAAACAAATTGCAGCTACATTCTTAGGGTCCATTGTTTCTAGCGTCTATGGCTGAACTAATCGAATCCTTTACACCTATATACGTGTTAATCGCTAAACCATGACGAAATTTTTGAGATTATTGTTTACGGGTGTTAAAATCTTATTACCCAAGCATTCTATCTTACTAATGTGTTCTTCCATATTCAGTAGATACATAACTAAGATTACTTTTTCAGAGTATATTTTTGTTGATTCCAATATTTAATTTTAGATAACTACACTAGTATAAATATATGTTGACTAACGGTGCTCATTTTTAGCACTAAGTATATGTACGATTTATTTTGACTACTCTCTTAAAAGTACCTCTCAATAACGGCATTCGTCATATTGCCTAATTGCTTTTTATTTGTCATAACCTTTATACTAGAGTTGTTTTTACAGAACTGACCACTTTGTGATCATAGCGATATTGGCTATATGTATGTGTGGGAAAGGGATAGTAGACTCGGATATATATCGAAACATAATATGAGCTATGTTTATCTATAATTTCATTTTGACATCTTTATTTTTTTATTTATAATAATTCATAAAATACATTATATAGCTTGAGTTTAAATAGTTGTTATAAAGTTGACCAGTGTTGCCACATTTAAATATTTAAAGGATAGCGCTCGACTGTTACTTTCGTGAAGTTTTAGTATGCACAGAGTGTCACGGTTTGCACATAGTTTGAATGAGAGATTAAAATAAGTAATTTTTAAAAATATATAAAAAATATTGTTAAATCTACGGCGATACAGATAATAAATAAAAATAGATATACTTAGACATAGCTTTAAGTCTTTTTCTTCTAACCTTCTCAAGAAAGCTGTAGTTTTAACAATAATTTTACTTTTTCGTCTGTTGCCTTACATTTAATAATGTCTCACTCGTGTTTTTAATGTTGTCGATAAGAACCAAGTAATTGATAATATTTTAGTGCATATCGTTTGTAGTATAGAAGGCTTCGAATGAAGATTATTTTTATGTCGGAATTTCATATATAACACTAAAGCAAGTTTCAATTTTACTAAAAATATCAAGTTCTTACAACGAAGATAATTATATAAATGTATGCTATTTTATAAATGCATACTCATAACTATGAATAGTTATTTTAATAATATTTATGTAGTGCTGAGGTATCTCTCGGAAAGACTGTTCTTATCTGTCCCTAAAACTTCTTTATGCCTAATACCTGATGAATAATATATTTATTTATAATTAGTTGTTCGTAGTTTCTTTTTCTTTTAAGAAAAAGTATTTACTATTAACTGCAATATTTCTTTGAATATCGAGTAATAATTTAAAACTTATTTTTTATACCTCAGTAATACAGAATTATTTTTAAAACGTTTATTTTAAATATTTTGTGAGCGTTATAGACAAATTTAAGTTCTAAGCCACGATTTATTCAAGTCGAAGGTATATTATTCGAGGTGTGATTTTATTTTTATTACAAAATTGGCTTATTTTCTATTTATTCTAATAATATTATCATATCAATTAAGATTTTAAGAGATTATTATAAATAAATATTATTTATTAATAACTAGACGAATTGGCATTTTTATCTCATCACAAACAATTGTACAATAATTTTATAACCGATGAAATTATTATATTACTATTATTTTATATTGTTTTCTGCTCTTTTATATCAGATTTCAACATTGTCATGATGTATGATAACAATAAGTGGTTTACAGAGTTGTATATTATGATTGTAAATAATTTGTTATGTAAAAATTCGTCCAGTTGATGTATGTATCGAAAAAGCATTTATTTTATAAGAACAGAATCTCGCATGTGTTATTTTATTCGATTTTATAAGTGCCAAATTCAGACATTTAAATTTTGTGACGCATTCACCATTCCAATAGACAGATATGAAGAATAATACTTTATAAACTGAAAATAAATATTATGACTGATTGGTTCGTTTTCTTTTGACACATATTTCATGAAATGGTAAGTTTTTAATATATCATTTTTGGGAGATATGTACCGCAACAAACCGCAAGTGTGGGAAACAAGCGTAAGGCTAGTATGATCTAAGCAGTTATCAGAGCCTATATTGACAGTATCATTTGCCACATTACCATACTTTGCCACACAAAGTTAAGGGTAGGAAAGACTGGGGAGAGAAGGGGACAAAATGAGGTGGTAGTTTGTGCCTCCCTCGCATAAACTTTTCGAACAAAATGCGAAAGTATGTTTACTGCTACGTCATGTAGATATTATATTTAATATTATATATAAGGGAAATACTGTCCCGGTCACACCAGCCACTTTTTACCGACAACAGGACTTATTTGTTTCATTCGTTCCCTTTGTTTTCATAGTGATAACCACGTTAAAAAATGTCTAATTTCGAAGGCGTGACGCTGCATCAAACAAGACGATGGCGATAAAGAATAATTGATTACATATTTATATTAATCCAGAACCGAACGCAATAAAGTGTTGGAACGGCCATTTAATATAATGCATCGTCGCAATTCAAATCACCGTTACTAATGGTAATACCGATCTATACTTATTTATAATATTTAAAAGCTGCGGAGCTCGTTTGTTTGGTTAAACACGCTAATATACTATAACAAGGATTTTAAAAAATTGATAGGTCATTTGTTGAGGAAGACTATAGGCTGTATGGACGCAAATAAGCAATACCATGTCAACCCACAAAATTGAAAAAACTGAGTTATATATGCAGAAGTGTTGGTAAATGGCCGAAGAACATTTTTCTTTAATATTTGTAGGGTTTCAAGCTTTAAAACTTCTAAAAAGCCATTTTTCAATCACGATACGAATATTAGTAATCGGGCGAAAACAAAAAGTCGCGGTGCGATGTCGGGGTGTCGGAGGAAAGTGGGGGTCTCACCCGACGGTAACCGAACATTGCCGAGAACAGCCGAACTGCCTACGTCCACGAGATAGTCGGCTGTCTTCGTAATAGTCGTGTTCTCTACAAATATATAAAGCCCATGAATTTTTGTTTAAATAAATCATAATTAGATAGAACACGCGAGGAGGGATGAGGGTAGTAATTAAATATAATAATAGTGATAGAAATCAAACAAAGTATAGTTTTTATAAATATTTATTAAACTTAACAATACATTATTCCTACTAATAATAACTTATATAGATAAATCTAACATCATAACCACATAACTTCTACATCATAATGTTATGACCAAAAGTTATATTTATCCAAATACATATTTCTATAGCCAGAACATATTCTAAAACTCATTTTACAAAAATGGCACTAAAACGTGCCTTTCTGTGAAGTATTAAAAATTGTTAGATTGTAATATTTACTACTGTATTAGTCATAAACGAAAAAAAAAGAATTACATGAAAAAATTAAATTCATACTTATGAACTAGGCAGTGACTTTGTTCATAAAAAATAAAGCAATTGTAATATAATTCGGAAGATTTACACACAATATATTAAACATAATTATATCCTGTGAAAAGAGTAACGATGGTGAAGGCTCGTTTGGCGACTTGAGATCAATATTACATTAACACTTTACAGATAAATCCATAAAGCAAGTCCATCGCACTGCACTACACACTTACGTAATAATTTGAATCTCATGTGACTACGAAAATAAACGAAAACATTTTCACGTAAAATTAAAAATGCACAATCTATATCCCTGTGTGTTTGACTAGAAGTTTACAGTCAATTTGTCATTTTGTCTGCATAGAAGGGCCTGTCTATAGTATATTGTAAATCTATGGTCAAAAGACAAAATGATTTCCATCTACACATTCAAAACGCGATCAATTCGTTTAGTGAATAACGAAAAGATGGTGCGTGTGGTTGTCGGAGCGGTGTGAGGTTGCGCAGTGCGTGACGTCATTGGTCCCCGTGACCGGACGGCTGCGGTCACTCGTGCGGGAGGTCCTCCGGCAGCAACCAGCTGTCGTTGTCCGCTCTCGCGCACTGCTTTTTCAATGTGCAGTACAGTTTGATCAACGAGTCCTAAAAATATATTATGATAGTATTTTACTTAATTTTAGAAATAAAATTATTTAAAACTTTGTCCTTGCCCGCAGCTTCTTTCGCGTGGCTTACTGAATTATTGTTAATTTTATTTCCAGGAATAAAAGTTTCTTACGTTACTATTTAACCCATCAAAATCGATACAAATCGCAGCAAAGAGACAGACAAAACAATTACAAATTGTCTTATTTTGTTACACGTAAGTGACGTACTTTTTTATTTTATTTATCTGTGTATAAGAATGGATGTGTAGATAAATTGCAAACAAGAGTATTTTTTGAAGTTGTGTTTATGGTACAGCAAACTATTCAAAATTGTAAAGCAGTTTAATTAAAAAGTCATTATGTACTACCTTCTCTTTCTCTAATTGTATGATCTCTCTCTTCTGCCGGAGCTCGTCATCGTCCATCTGATCTTCCAGCTCTGACTTGTGGTTGCTCAGGTAAGCGAGCTCAGTCTGTATCTGTAAATATATTTAAAAAAATTAATACATAAAAATGGAATTAAGCCTTTTTTAGACTAATTGTAACAAATGAATATCTTTTCGACAAACATAAAAATAGTCGATAAATGCTAATTTTAACTTTTTGATGGATCGAGACCTTAATTATCATACATGCGGCTTTCTATGGTACCTATTCATGACCTTGTTGTCGCAATTGTGACTTATAAGCCACAAGCAGGCCGAGCGTGCATTATTCACTTTGCTTAGAATTGTATAAGCTGTTCAATATCCCGAGCATTACAAGCGCGCGTAGCAATGTAAATGAAAACTTATGATATCTTCGTTCTCTGCGTATTTAGCAGTGACACAATTTGTAGGAGAAATTTAGCGGCAAGGCAAGGCAGGTAATAAGAAGCTTTAACATTTCTAGTACCGTATTATTCAGATTTCATTAATCAAAATAGTTTTCGTAAGCACTAATTATAATTATAAATTATTATCTACTAATATAAATTTCATATCGGGATTGAGTACAAAGTAGAGAGGATTAGAATGCACGTGTCTGAATGTATTAACAGAGCGCATAATTTGAAGTACCGCCAATAGTAGATTAACACGACAATGCAACAGATGATCGTAAATTATGTTCAATGAGTAATACTTATAAAATAAATTATGATAGTTGGTTTTGGGACTGCATTCAATTTAGGTGAAAAAAAAATTAAGAGCATTTGTCATAAGTTTTATAATAGTAGCATCATAGATATAGAAGATACACTAGATTGCTCGTCTACGTGTCGCGTTTATACTTAAATTTTTACCAATTTCCATGTATGGCATAAAACATCTATTGTCCTATATATCTATTTTAAGAAAATATTGCATAATTAATAGTGTAGACCTAAATATTATTTCTGGCAATTTTGCGCGCGAGTGTACCTATTATGTCTTCAGCATTTTTCTTTCGATAGCATTTTTTTTCTTTAACACTTATTTACTCAAGTGCTGCGGATAGATGGACTGAAGGACCCAAATTGTGCTTTATATAATTACATTTTATAATGTACATACAGCAGCGCTAGTGCTATTTCTGCTTCATCCGGCAGTGGCTCAATCCGTTGCAAAAAGTCTCACAACAATAAAAATTACTGATATTTTCTGGCGCCCATCGTTGCTTTAGGTACATTCAGTATCGCACTTAATTAAGTGCCATCTCACAGGTGCCGAAACGGATGCGTTTTTAATGACTATTAGGGAAAGTGTTTCCTTTTAAAAAGCCATATAAAGAACAAAAAAACTAAATGAAAAAAAAAGCGACTCACTTTAAGGTATTCCTGAGCCAGCTGTTTGTGCTCCTCGAAGATCCGTTTGGATTCCTCGTTATTGAGGTCCGGCGAGATGGGCCGCAAGTGTGGGTCCAACATCATGTGCATGGAGTCCAGGTCGGGGTCGGGCTCGGAAGGCGGCGGCGCGGCGCCCTCCGCGGGAGTTGAACCGCTACTGTTACCTAGAACAAGTAACACTAGATTCTAACCAGTTTCTAATTATCTACTTTTATATTTATACAAACATTTTCAAACATTCCTTAAGTAAACAAGACAAAAAAAAAGTAAAAAGTTTGTTTCGACGTAATTTTGGTTGGTGTTTATTTTTTCTTTCTCGAGTAAATGGATCAGAACTTATAAAATTGTTGTTATTATGTGTTAATTGTAAATGCAATTTTTTGCCCGCCTTTGGAACAAAAGTAATGATGACATGGAAGTGTTATAGCAATTGAGTTGGATCAATCAGCCAAGATTTTAGCGCATGATTTTTACTATCTAATGACTTATTTTACAAATTTACTAATAATGGAAAACAAAACTATCTTTGTAATGTACGGAACAATATTTTTTATGTTGTTTTTACGTCATTCAGCTATTAATCTTACACTATTTTATAAAAAAATGAAGCATGTAATTTATAAGAAAGCTTTTTCAAACAAAACATAGCGTTTCTACGTTGAGGTTTAATACGTCAAAGAGTTAAATTTACTTCGGGTTGCTGATGTCAGACGTTTCACCTAGATTTCAGCTTTTGACCGATGATTCCTTTACCCGCAAATAGATGGCAGTAGTGAATTAAACGAAACCAACGTCTACAATGAACAATTCATCTTTAGCACTTCATAACACAACGAGATTTCCAGACAATTAAAGAAAAACACCAGATTATCAATATTCCTAAGATATTTTTTTGTGTAACTACAATATTAATGTTTTTAAACATTACATTGATAAATGCTAATCCAAAAAATCCGAATAAGCATAATCATGTAAGCTCCAACAGTTATTGGGAAATACACATCTACACACGTCTACGAGTCAGAAGGGCGGCACAGACGCAAACGGCGGCCTACGACGTAGGCCCGCAACGATTTCCGCGTGGTATAAGTCGATACGGAAGCGGTGCGTGCGGTAGACACTCACTGTAAAATATCCAGCTACAGCTGACCGTGTCCCTGATGGTGACGATGCCGGCGGGGGCGTCACGACGCAGGCGCGCGGGCGGCGCGGGTAACGGGGGCATGGCGCGTCCTCTCACCGGGAGCGAGCGGCCAGCACTGCTCGTGCTTGCGGAGTCGCGGCCGCGCGCGCCACGCTCGAAATAATCGGCGGGAGAGCCGGGAGCGGGCGGTGCAACAAACAAACCGCCGCTATTCGCAGTGCGGTGACTCAGCGACGTCAGGCAGAGCTAAATGCGGATATCGTGTGCTGCCGCCCTTCGTGAGGTTTTCTGCCGTTTTCGCTGGCAGGGCGCGCGCGCAGCGCTCTCTGCAGCGGGTCGACGACCCCTGCCTACGTCTTCATTGCCATGCAATGTACGCCACCACCAGATTTCGACCCCATAGTATTGAAAAATTTCTAACAGTATTCAAATAATGTTAAAAAACGATTTATCAGAAATATTCCTTACTTTTCAAGTATTGGCTATGAGGTAAATGATGAAAGTAACGTATGTTGTCCATTGCAAAGAGATAATTAACAATAGGTAATGTCTGATTGTAGTAGTGCCTACAGCCCTTAATCTAATTTATAGCCACAGTTAGCCAGTGCACTTTAACGAGTGGAGAAGCAGTGCACAAAAACAATTTAACCCATTAATTGTCCAGATAGTAGACACAATACTTAAACAATTGAACTGAGCCAATGTGGTTCAGTGGACAGGAAGGTTTTTTCGGTTCCTACGTAAAACAATTATTTCTAGTCGAAATTCTATTACAAAAAATTAAACACTTTGTAATGTTATTATGCAATTTGTATAACGATAACATGTTTTAAATATTACATTAAAAAAAAGAAAGAAACTATAGATACACATGTTAAGCTAATTTACGCTACATTTCCGTTTTTCTCCACTTTGATTTAGTGCTTTTCGCGCGCGCCCTTATAATATAATGCAATCGGAGTGACGTGCCAACTTCGCCGTTTAATAGCTCATTACTCCGAGAGTATAACTTATGAAGTTCTAAAGAGTTCCCGAAATAATATAACAAATGAATTTTAATGCGTTACGGAAGTCGAGAGAGGCTATACTTATGTAATGTGTAGATACATTATTTTGATTTTGAGCGTAGTGATGGTTTGATCATGATGGTCGTAAAACGGTGATTTCAATATAGCTTATGGAGGCTTGTAACAACAGTAGGGTCGCAATTCAAATGCATGTTGGCGAAAAAATTCGGGTCGGGACGTGTCGACCCCATCCGTCCGCTGTTGGGCGGTACCACAGCAGTGTCAAATATTCTACCGCAAAGCAGTTGTGTCTTCGGCATTACTGTGTTTCGGTTTGAAGGGCACTGTAGGGTAGTGATTACTAGGCAAAGGAGATTTAAGAATCAATTTAATCACGGGCCTAGTCTTGATGAAGAGTAAAACAAAACGCAACATTGCTAATACTGTAAATTAATGTAGATTTTGTGTCCAGTAAACTCTGTCCATTCACGTCAAAACCATTATGGCTCTACTGCTGCAACGATGCAAAACTACTACAAGTAATTCCATCCGGCCCATTATGTTATAAACAGTAATTTGTGGTATAAAAGTTTTATTACTATGTTACAATCTCATACAATCAAAATGCCATATACTACTTATAAGATCGTCATTCTTGAAAGACTTATTTCCGAAAACATTTCAAATGAATATCAACCGACATAAGTGACCAGTATTATTAATATTCTGTCCACTGTTTGTCATATCTTTGAATACCTGAGCCAAGATAATTGATTTCTGGATAGAAGCGTTAATATATATATAAATATATATATATCTAAATAGAGGTGCTTATGAGACCGTATGCATAAATATGAACCTGTAATACGTAATTGCAACACGGGTGTGATAATTAACGCGCACATGCGAAGCGTTGACAGGGTATGGGTGTATTCTCGCCGAGCTGTTGAGAGATCGTCTCCGGACGGTTGTTGGTATGACTAACACACCGCGGTTTACGACCACAAACATGGGAGAACTATAAAATTTAGTTAGTTAAAAATCTCATCAATTTTGATCAAATGTCTATTCTATGATATAGGTTTATTCGACTACGATCGACCTGATTCCTATTACGTATGAGATATTTTAAAATAGGCACATGATATTTACAACTCAATCAATTGCAAACAAACAGCGGAGAGCCAACGACGCGCATACAACGTCACTAGTGATGAAATAGCTCAGGTGTCATCCAAGCTATCAGTTAGGCTTTAAAATGACAATGAAAATAACTTTGGCAATCGGCTGCCTAAACAATAGTAAGATGCACTTCAACATCGTTATTTATATGATGGCTATAAATCATTACACTCGCGTTCTTATTATCTTCGATCGGTCCAATACCTTGAGAACAGACAAATTACGTCAAGATTATCACGTGAAGGAAGTTATTATTAGTATTACATTGTTGGAAATTTTATAGAAGGGCGAAAATATATATCTAAAGAGATTAAAATAAATTTCGATGTACAACGACGTCGTATTTATAGACTTGCCATATTGTCTGAGGACTTTGTTAAATGTATTGAAGCTTTTGTAAAAATAAAGTAATTGAATGTGTAGCGTAGTGTTATTTGGTAAGCCACAGCCACTCGTATATATATAAATATGTATATGTATAAGTATGTATATGTTAGCTAATCGGTTAACAGACACAAAAGTTTTTGATTGTGTCTGGACAGTATTGAAGTTCGGTGGACAGATATCAGATACTCGCATAGCAATGTGTGAGCCGAATGCAATACATCAAATTAGTAAAGTTATAAATCTAATCGTAAAGTAAAGCTCTCTTTGATCGGCGGCATTAATATGTTTTCGATTTGGCGTCGGGACAGAAAGCAGACGACTCTGATTGCGTCAGACTCTGACATCTTGCGGGAAATGGCCATGAAGTGACAGTTTTTTTTCTATCACACAGCGTTTAAAGATTTGGAACCGAAGGCAAGGAAAACGTCAAATTAACTAATCTAGACTTTGACACATTACATTGCCAGTGGAAATTTACGAAGAGCTATCTAATTATAGACCAAAAAGAAGCGAGACTTTATTAAGACAGGTATAATTAGGCATTAGAGTCTAATGCCACGTTTTTTTACTTTAAAGTCAAGTGCCAAAAATCGTCCAAATTTCAGTGTTTGAATCATGTTTAGCGGGTGACAGGGCATTACATCGTACATCCAATCTTAAAAAAGTCTGAATCATCGGAGACACTTTCATTCGATCCGGAAATATCTGGCGCACGGATTTAGGCGTCCTTGTGTACAATTATAAAATAAAAAAAATAAAGGACAATAATACCAGACTCTGAAGTTAGTGATGAGACAATCTCGATGATTTATTTTGGGCTAAAAGAGGACGCAACTTTTTAACGTGATTTAAAATTTATCAAATTTAAGACGGAAATAGTTTTTTTTTTACTGCGCCATATAATGGTTTCGTTTTCACTTGAGATGTTAACTACGACGCGAAAAGAAGACTTTATATGTTATTTTACGTAATGTACTTCATACAAATACAAGGGGAATTTGATTAAGAATTTCCAAGCATAGCTAAGATATATCAGTTACAAATTTCGCCGCTTTAGGCGGGAAGAGAGTAAGACCGATTAAAGAGAATCAGTGCGTGCTGTCAGCACAACAACATGGTATTTAGCTTCCATTGTAAAGAGGGCAGTTTACAATTTCGTGCCAACTTCTACTGTATAATCAGAACTAGGGCAGTCTCTGTTAATGTGCTATATTCCTTCAAGATAGTATCCAGATCGCATCAAATAATTATTAAGGCCATTAAAAGATAACAATCAATTATCTTAGAACTGATGCACAAATCTTTAAATTTTCCAAAATACATACGCAATTATTGTATAACAACATTTTGTCAATGATGAGTAAACTTCTATGTGTGTAAAAACAATACAGAGAGGAGAAAGCATGTGGTTTGTTAAGTTTCTTGTCGAACAATAGATTTAAATAACAGTGTAGTTCGCGACGTAACAGCGATGCTAGTAGAGGCTACGGGTTCGGGAGAGCATGCCTCTAAAATACCCGCGTGACTCAGACTGTGCTGTTTCACAACGATTCCTTTGCCAATCGCTTCTGTATTGCTTCCTGTTTCTTTTACTATTCGTAAATTTTTCTAACTTTCGAATGAGGCGATAAGTGATAGATACGGTTGAACTGTTTTGAAAAATAGGTCTTTAAATTTTAATATGTTCTCCTTAACAAAGTTATTCACGAGAACGTTTATTTTAATTCTTTAATTTGGTTTAATGTTTTAACTAAATAAGCATTACTAAAAAAAGCTTTATTATTATTGCGTTCATAAATGTATAAATAGCATACACATTCAAGCAATGAATGAAAAATTGTATGACGGTGTTCTGCTTATTCATAAAGCTGACCACAACTCAGAATAGAATTTTATAGCGTTTATAATTTTATGTTTTCTTGTAAATATTATTTTAGTAAATACTCAACTGTTGGCTATGGGATAGCATTTTGTTATGGACCTTCTGGTTTACGATACTTTTAATTATACCGACGAAGTCTATATATTATCGGAACATACATATAAAATCACTTTATAGTTTATCTTAATGCTTTAGTTTGTCTACAATTCAGTTCATCTTTTATTTATATTAGGATTGATTTTTATATGCACTTTCCATACACATATAAATTTATAGAAACCGGGAAAGTACTACCTGTCACAGAAAATCAGCGTAAAGTAACAGTATCAGCGACGGAGGCCCAATCTCCTATCAGCTCTGCTCTCTTACTCTTTTCCCTCCTCAGCCCTTCCCTCTCTCCCTTTGGTTGGCAACAAGCATGTGATACTTCAAGTATCGCGCGCGTTCGGGTTGCGGTGACTACTTACCATCAGTCGGACCGTATGCTTGTTTTGTCAACCGTCAAAAAATTAAAAAAATATATATACATCCGAAGACACACACAGACGTTAGTCAGACGCAAGTCTGTAATATTATATTTGTTATTTTTGTACCTGATAAACCAGATATAGTTTTTGTTCTAAAATACATCTAAATCAAATCCTATAAATGAAATTTAGTTAAATTGGCTAACTTTTTTGCCTGAAATTCCGAGTATGTTTTATATCCTTCCTCTGGCATAATATTCCGCCTGCGCAAAATAGTAATCTGAATCATAGTGCAACAACATTGTAACCAATTAAATATATTGGTAAACAACTTTAAAACTTTGTTAAAAGCATAATATCTACGATTTTAATATACCTGTTTCGATTTAGATGACTTT
Organism: Hestina assimilis; assembly: GCA_023373885.1. Lineage (NCBI taxonomy): Eukaryota > Metazoa > Arthropoda > Insecta > Lepidoptera > Nymphalidae > Hestina > Hestina assimilis. Next base: position 10,980,248 of record CM041754.1, read on the forward strand.
TAGTTACTCGGTTAATTAAAGAACCTTTTTAATTTATTAATGTTAAATTACATATCTATTTTTAAAACATTGGTATACATTTAATTAATATTTTGCGTAAAATACTATTTAAGAATTTTTTAAATAATAGTTTTGTATAGCGTTCTTAAAATCTCACGTTCTAACATAATTATAATACACATTATATTTTGAATTAGCCTGTTAACAAATTTGTGCTCATCCGAGTAAGCTTGTTTGAAATAATGAACAAATACTCAATATTTTTATTTATGTCATAATTTCTAATGATCAAGCTCGGTAGTTCAATAACAATGGAGGGGTAACTAAAATAATTTTATTCTCTGAACTAGATTTTAATCACGGCTTCACACGTTACACCAGTGAAATGAGTACTTTGCATTTTCATATCTAATGTAATTCTAAACTTCTTGATCATTTTATACTGTTGTCGGCAAGGGCACGATTTAACGAGAAAATGCGAGGTCATAGAAGAGTAACGTTTTTGCGTAAACGTAGACGCTGGGTAAGAAAGCTGGAGCGCGTGACGCAGATACGAGCCCCGACCTACTTATGTCGTCAAAAAAATCAGCAGATGTTCAACTTTGTAGAGGGATATATCGAGAATGTGTTGTTCCGAATAGAAATAAACTTGTCACATATTTTGATTGTATCTAGAGCGGGCACCGGTTAGTCATGTCGCTCCCCGATGCCAACGGCCCGCTTGCGCACCACCATCAAAGCTATAAAGGCAATCGTATTCCAGACTGAATCACGCTAAGCGCCGTCTGCAAAATGTCTCACCGCTCCTCATTTATTTTCCATACAATTATTGTTTTGATATCGATTCAGAGAAATATTTCCACAGTTGCCAATGATTACTAACCGGTATTTGAACTGAAGGTTTAATACGTATCAAAGGTAGCCCCAGTAGTGTTTTAAGGAAACAAACGTTAAATCATTCGAGATAAATAAACAAGTTTTTCAGCGCAAAGGGTCTATCTGATAAACGAACGCGTAAACATTATTATTTTAGGATCTTCAAAGAGGTTGTTACGTCGTTCGAGATCTCGATACAACAAAAGAGTTAACATTGGGAATAAATTTAGAGTGATCGTAATTTTGGACAGCGGCCGAGTGTGAGTGTTGCCACATGCGACGTTCAGGAGCTCGCAGCCGAAGCCGTGTAACCGACTCTACTTATTGTTTACTACGTACGACGATGCCCGCTCCGTATCATAAAATAATTAGAAGTGATTCATCGGCTCGTCGAAAGCGTCACTCGACGCTAGATCGCGACTAAGCGAGAAAATTTGGCAATGCCTTGTGACAGCCTATTATTTCACCGTCGGTTATCGTTTGTGAGGATTATAAATGAGCCACGTGATTTTAAGCCCAGCGGAAATTTTGTTCTATTATGGTAGGGCAAATGGTAAATTATTTTTATATATGATTTTTTTACCTCGAGTATATGATGATATTAGAATAGATAATAAGAGCTTTATATTAAAATTAAAATTCAATTTTTTTAAGGAAAGGAAAATAAAATTTATTATAAGCATAAACAAACAAAAAATTGAAACAAGCAATTTCAGGAAAATTTCATGTACTCACTCATGAAAACGTCAACGAACACCTGTAACTTATTACGATTGGGTTGCACTGTTATTGAAACTTGAACAGAACAGTCTGTTTGCGGCATCTCACTTGACTATAACATAGGGATCGTCCTTGATAGCACACGAATTGGTCACAGGTCGCGTCGCGATATACCGGCGGCGGTACGCGGGTTCGATAGCGGAGTGAGAGTGCATCGCATTGCAGCGGGCGATGCGCCGGGCGCGGCGGCTGCGCGAGACTGTGCGACGACGAGCCCGTCCCATGCCTCCCCGATAACCTTAAATTAGATTAATTGTATCGAGCTGATTCATGCGTGCACGCACAATGCGTTTCTGTTGACATCGAACAAATGTGCCGGCTCGATTTAACAATAGGGGGATTTGGCGTGACTGATTGCCAGAAACGTTTCGCGCGGACTGAAGATGATTTTCATTTCAGTGTTAAGGTAAAAAGATCGGGAAAATTTGTGAATCTACACGTAAATAGATGTTCCTATGAGTCAGACTGCTCGAGCGAAAACTTAGTTCTTACATAAAATCGTTCTTCGATTTCAATAAATAGATTTTTAAAATGTACTGTCGCAATGAGCAATACGGGTTTTTTATTCATAATTTGTGTATGGTTGTGTCAGTAGGAATCGATAAAACTCCGGTCGAGCCGCTCTCAAAAGCCAGCTTTGCTGTATAAAAATCAACACATTTGTTTATTTGAATAACGCATAACGGGCGAGATGCCCGCCGCGGCGGCACCCATGAAAATATTACGACTTATTTACTTTACCGCGATGCTGTTCTTACCACACTGACGTCTGCGGCCTGACTCAGCAGGGCACGCGCTACGAGGCTTTCTAAACTCGAAGAACATAATAATAAAGATAATAATAATACAACTTTTTACTCAGAAAGTTATAAAAGCGTAATGAGTTTTTGTCAAACTTTGCTAAGAGACAGGCTAATAACTAATTCACATTTAACAGTCTAATATGTTAAGCAGAAACAATTGTTATATGACTTACGCCCTACGCCTAAAGAAGCACTAGAGACTCATTGGGTAAGAGTAAAATTGTCTAACGATTGATTTTATGTAGTAATGAAATGGGGTCGAAAACTTGTAGTGCTCTCGAAGTAAGTGTCTTGTGTGATATCAATTCTATACCGAATCGGAGAGCCACAGCGGTCGCGGTTAAGGATATTTTTGACAATTATGTCAAAAAAAACAATAGACCAATAGAAAAATCATACCAATTCAGCTCTAAAAGCACCGAACAAAGTAAACCTTAACAAAACCTTCGTGTAGCGTCAAGCTATCTTTGCTTACAGAATTACATATATATAAAAACAGCAATATAATATAAATATCGCGTGAAAAACGTTTAATTTCGATAGGTTTTTCCTCATATACAGAAAGAGAAAAATATTGGAATTAACATTAGAACTAAATTATAGATATATAAGTGTTTCCCGGAGGCGATCATAAGCGGTCTAGCGGGAATCAAACAAGGAAGTAACAGATGTAGCAAAAGGAACCACGTTCTCGATCTAACAATACTTTGGTTTTGCGATCGGTCGTTGGTCCCATAGCACCCGGTTCCTAGAAGGTAAGCGGACACAGTCTAAAATAGTATCGGCCTCTTCCGAGAATCATGACTCATACCGGGACCGTCCCGAGCCACATCTGGACCGAACAACGTTCGTTATAATCGATGAACTTATAAATGCACCTAAAATGTAGCGCTGTAACGTTACAGTCTATTATGGGCATACGTAAAGCTGTTTCAACTAAAATTAACTCGCAGATTCAGTATTCTAAGAGTATACGAACATGTCTAGTTTTTTGTAAACTTTTAAATAGAACACGAAAGTAGGTCGTGGAATTTTTAATAGTACAATATTTTTTTATAATTTGGAAAAATCCTTGAGGTTTTTATTAGAAAAATGGAAAAATATTAATAATTGTAACAGATTCTTTATATTTTTTATCATAGAGGAGTGAATTAATGGCAACGTTTTGGCACTGAATGATGGAGGAAGCAGGAGAAAATTAAGTTAAATAGGACAGAACATGGGTGACTAACGCTTGATATTTCGCACTGTTATTTGTTATCAAATTGCCAGCCATTACTCCTGAGGTGTTTCGTAGAACTCGGCCTCTGTGAAATCTTAATATTAAACGTAGAAACTAAGACGACATAAGAAGATCACAGTTTAATGTGCCTGTTTATACACGTCACTGGCGATAAGGAAGTACTGTCATATAAAAAAAGTTATTGGAAAAGATTCAAATTTATCTAGGACGCGTAGTAATTATAATTTTTCTGGACAGAATATATTTTTCATAAAGATATTATATTCATGACTTTTTATTGTAGTAACTGCAAACGCCATACTATGTATTATATTTAGAGAAAAAATTGTGCTATGATTGAAAATTTGAAGGTAGCTTATTTTTCAAGTCTAAGTAGATTATAGAAGTATAAAGACACAACATTACCTGACCTAAAAAAAACGTTTGAAGAAACAATGCCAAAACAAAAATGAATTCTTGTCATATCCATATTCGTGCCAAAAATAAGATAACATCTGTTTAGTCATAGTGGTCGAACTTATCTGCGTGACTCATTGATACAGATGTATAATAATTATTAAAAATTGCTTAATAAATTGGTTATCTGTGGTGTAACCGCGCAGTCTGAAGTACCAGACAATCAGTGATCAATTATTTATCTCGTCAGAGAAATTGTGAGCTGCGATGCGGGGCGAGACGCAAAAGAACCACTTTCCAACAAACAATACGTATATTATTGTAAATTAGGCTCTATTTGGCAGGGATAATAATTGACTCATATTTTTAAATATTTTGAAATAATTTGCCAAAATAATGAAGCAAAACACCTCCTGTGTAATTTTCCTCTTCGCCTATATAAGAATTTGTAGTTTAATAATTTTCACAGTCAGAAGATAAGGTTTTGAAGATTAAGAATTAAAATTGGGAATTTTAAGCGGTGGTAAATTACTTTATTTAACTACCCTGTATACAGTAAGCTCATTTTCAGTTCAGAGCTCATTTTAAGTCTTTTTGATGTTTGATAAGTGATTTTTTTTTATTGGATTTGATCGATGGTATCGATGCAAACTGAAAAATTCTGCATCGTCGCAGGATTTTTAGTTTTTAAACACGATTATTAAGATAACAGTAATATAAAAGAAGACTGACGTCACCGTTAGTGTAAAAATGATAAATTTTCAAAACGCTTATTCATTTTTCGGAATGAATTACAAGCTCCAGGAAATAAAAAATATATAAAATTAATTATATTATATCATGACCTATTTTATTTTATTAAAATAATACTATCAATAATCAATAATAAATTGTATGTTTTTTGTACCAATTTTTAATTCCAAATTACTATTTACACATGATGATGATGATACTGAAAAAAGCTCGACGCAAGTATTCCGTTTATAGAAATCTTTCGTTATAGGTATACACGCTACGATACGAAACACATTGTTTTATTTATACAATTAAAGCAACTATGAGAATATAATTATGTACTACATGTGAAGTGTTACAGTTACGAGAGTTTGAATAAATTTTATTTGTTTTATTTCCATATATTATTTTATTTTAATTAATTTTAATTTAGTTATTATATATTTTTACGTTTCGAAACGAGCCATTTATAATTACTACTGTGAAAAACATTACTACATATTATTAAAATTATTACTGCATTAATAAATTGACACCTACCAGTCATGCAGATATTTGTTTTGGTCTGGGTAGTAAAAGTTCATGTACAATTGATCAAAGATAAATAAACAACGTCATTAGAGATACAATAAATTATATGATGCATTCACTCCGCAGTTACTATATGTTGAGCAACATATTGCAACACGATAACCTTAGGTAACATTATTTAACATTGTCTACCACTTGGGGAATGTTGCTCACAGCATCCACACCGCGGGTAATATAAATTAACAAAATAATGTAACAAAAAATAACATTCATCAACAAATAACATTTAGATACAATTTTTTACCAACGTTTGGAAACGTTGCTCAAGAAGTGACTGTGGTATTGATGGACCATTATACGTAATCATAAACAAAAAATAACCACGATTACAAAAGTCGTTGCGGATAAATAAAGCGGGCGATGATTCACTATTCACGCATGTCCTGGCACAGGACTCCGCGATACGATGTCGTTGCTCACACCATGATGCATTGGTTTAACTTTAGACTTGTCTTGTCTTTGTAACGATATTAAACGATTAATCTGTATACATCATGTTTTATATTTTATAGCTGCTATACATTTAATGGTTTATTTATATTTTATAGCCGTAATGAGTTTTAGCTTTGTATTTGTTTAAAATTTAATTAGTATAGTAAACCCTGTTGGCCTACAGCAGAGAAAGGCCTCTTTTGTCAAGGAAGTACTTGCCGCGTATACCAACGCGTTGCCAACCTCGAGATATTAGTTTTTAAATCTCCTCTGCCCAGTAATTTCACTAGTCTACTAGTGCCCTTCAAACCGGAACACAGTAATGCCTAAGCACTACTATTTGGCGGCACAATATTTGACACTGCGGTGGTACCTACCTAGCCGGCCTCTTTCAACAAAAGACCTCCCACCAGTATGACTGATTGCACTCGTGGAATAATCTCTACTGTGACAGATATTATCCCAACAGCGGGCGATGGGGTCATCCTCTATATTAAGTTTAAGGTTTTAAAAGATTCTAAGCCATTTCCACGGTCTATACTAACGTCTCCACGATCTTATAAATATATTATCATATTTATGATGATATTTTATATTAAACTATTTCTTTCATGCAAAGAGAGTATTCGGCTTTTAAAAATTATTAAAAAATAATTTAAAAAAATGATATTGATTAATTATTCAAATGTCTTACTTAAAATAAACCTTTTTATATTCAATATTTAAGCGTTTCGAAGGTTTTGTTGTTAGGGCGGACTAAGCCAATAAGCGCTGGTATGTTGTCTCTAGCAAAAATTGCTAAAACTAATTTTGTATGTAGTTTGATTGCAATTTTAATTTAAAATTAACTTAGAAATATTATTATCTAATTTTTTTTATGTGACGGGGAGCAAACTTGAATCAAATCTTGCTTACAGTTTCATTATTTTTATTATATCAATCTAGTTATAATACACCAATTAATTAATACAATTTGTCGATATTCGTTTATAATATTCACGCGAAAAATAATCAAAACGGGATTTAATTAGTTTATTTTACGCAACAACCCTTCATTATGACGGTTGGTAAACAAGCATACGGTCCACTTGATAGTAAGCAGTCACAACAACCAATGAACACTGGCAATACTTGTAGTATAACATGCGTGTTGCGAACCCACGGGATACCGAAGGAATGAACGAGAAGGCAAAAAAGGAACTTTGGGATATTAGCACAATAGCTCATATTCTGCACTTTTATTTGTGAGAGTTCAAAATAGTGAAATTATGGGTAGTGTACAAAACTCTTTAAGTTTATTGAACATCATTACCGTCACTAATGTTGCCTTATAGTTTTTAAGTAATTATGAAAATTCCTTTCAATAATAAACGTTAACGATATTAGATTGTAGTACACCAGGGCACTGCTATCATAAATTATTGTTTCATAAAAATTAAACGTATAATGGAGTTTCGATATTATTTTGGGATAAACATCGTGACATATTTTCAAAACGCCTTCGTATCCCTGATTTTTTTGAGTTTGAGATTGATAATAATTATCATTGTATTAATAAATCAGTAGTTACAACATAAAGTTTCATGAAAAAATCGAGAAAATATCATAAATAAAGTATTTATATAAAATAACTTAAACAAAACCTTCTTCTCTACAAAATATAGTCATTTACTATGTTCGTGTTGAAAAGGCTCGCATTATTTTAAAACGATGATAAATTAGGTAACAGTTACGCATTGACTTATAAACTAAGGACCTGCCCTTCAATACAGAAAAATGTCCAAAGATTCACTGATACTTCTTTGTAAATTCCCAGTAACGTAACAAAACGAAGTTAGTTATTCCATTATTTTATGTTATCAAGTTAGCAAGCAAGCATACGAGCCACCTGATGGTAAGCGGTTGCGTCACTCACGTGTTTCTAACCTCGAGATTGATTCGTAAATCTCTTTTGCTCGATAATTTCACTATCCTACCCTTCAAACCGAAACACAGTCATGCCAAAGACACTATTGCTTTGTGATAGAATATTTGACACCGCGGTGGTACCTACCTAGCTGGCCTCATGCAACAAACGACCTACCACCAGTGTGACCGATTGTACTGGATCTTGACAGAGGGCGGGTCGATGTTGACGTCATTGTGGCGCAACGGTAGTGAACCTGCCTTAAACGCCACAGGTCGCAGGTTCGATTCCCGCTCAGAGCATAATTTGTTTATATTGACCATGCAAGCATACTTTCCGGTCTGTGTGTATTTGTCCTTGTCCGTGTATGTGTTTCCGGACCCCAACTCGGATATCACTATCCTAATGGGAGCCATTGAGTGTGCAGCGATTTTATTTTTTTTAATTAACGAAGGAACTCTAGTGAGTCTTTTGTTTGTATTTGTATAAGGGCCTGTCCATATATAATGAGTATATAAATATACGTCATATAGAGAACATGCATGCACTTACCAAGTGGTACATTATTGAAGCCGGCGCTGTTCCTGACATCCATATAGTCATCGTAGCTAAGTGAATCTCTGAAATTCTTGAGCTCCCACACATTCTGAAAATTATATATAATAATTTATGTATACATAAATTAAAATACTTTAATTTTAAGCTTCAATAGCTCTTAAAGAGCCGAAAAAAACATCTAGCCGACATAACAGGTCTAAGGCCTTAGGAGCTTAGTTTTATCTTTCCGAAATTTTTGATTAAATTATTACAAAATTTACATAAAACCACATTAGCCAGCGCCAAAAAAACAAATGGGTTTACAGCTTTTAACATACACAATAAACAATTCAGAGTAATCAGTACTTCCCTTTTCTTGAGTCAGTTAAATAATAAATAAATAAACGCTACATGCTCAACTGCCTCCATTAGTATAGAGATATCCTGTGTCAAGACTTCGGAGACACAAGTAAAAGACAAGTAACAACGTACCAAAACCGGAACACATTCCTGTATGGTCAATACATACATTTGCCCCGGGCGGGAATCGAACCTACGATCTATCGCATTTAAGGTAATTAAGAATTCTACCTACCTGATCAACTTCAATTTGTAACGGCGTCGCGAATCTAGAATCTATCGGCATTCCTTGCGGAGAGTTACCATTGTACTCCTTCATCGGTGTCATCGGACTGTTCGCAGCACTTAATCTATCACAGTAATTCTGATTGTAATCCTCCTTTCTAGAATTGGTTGTACTTAGAGCTGATGGTGTCCGAGCCGGTGATAATTTATCATTTTGACTATTCCAATATTGTTCTATATCTATATGCCTCGGATTCATATTACCAATATTATAATTAGCTAGTGGTGATATACCACGAGGCGATGAGCTCTCACTGAAAACACGTAATGTATCCTGTGGGGTGCTTCCTTCGCTGGTCATGTATCTATTTGAGGGTATCAGAGAATTAGGTGTTCGGTTAGCTGATGATCTCCCCGGTTCTAAATGCAAATCCGGTTTTCTAAACTGCGTTTTTCCTGGTGTTTTTTGTGATTCCGTGTCGTGTACTGTTAACTTTGGTTGTGCCTCCGCTGCCATTAGGTTCTGTAGTTTGCTGACTTGTGTCTCGACGAAGCTCCGTGGTCTGGGCGAGTGTGGTGTGTCTGGATTTCTGAATAGCACTGGATTTGTTGCGCTCTCGTTGCTGTAGATCGGATTGGGTGTTTGGACTAGGCTCTCTGTCTCGAAGCTGTCTTGAGTGCTGTATGGTCCGTAGTCATCTTCTAAGTTTTCTGAATCGTCAATTTCTAAATCGTCGTAATTAATTGGTGTATCCGCACCGGGAAAAAATTCACATAGCGCTGTCATTATTTCAACCACCTGGTGATAAATATAAAATACTGTTATATTATAATGGATACTTAAGACATTTATAGAATTTATGAATTAATTATAATACACACTTAATTGAACAAAAAATAATAATTTTATCTAATATTAATAATAATATACAATTAATATATATTCTAGAATAAATACAATAATTAGACGCAAATAAGCAATACCATGTCAACCCACAAAAATGAAAAAACTGAGTTATATATGCAGAAGTGTAGCTGGCAGAAAATGCTATTAGCATTAAGCTCGCCTTTTGCGCACATTGTGCAGTAAAGTGTATATAAATAAATAAATAAATGGCGTAAGAACAGTTTTCTTTAATAATTGTAGAGTTTTAAGCTTTAAGCTTTAAAACTTCCAAAAAAGCTAATTTTTAAACATGCAATTTATGTATTATGTTAAAAATTTTGGGTTACATTATATACGAAATATGCAGTTTGTATACTTATTTTTGTGAAAATAAGTAAAATAACTTACATAAATCTCAAATTGCCAAAAACTTGACCAATACATAAAAAAAAAACATATAAAGCAAGTTGTTGAAAATTTTCAAACGCGTTTTTCTCGAAATGACATTCGTGTGGGTTGACATCGTATTGCTTATTTGCGTCCAATTATAGAGTGGATTTTGGTTGTTTGTGTATATGTGGAAAGTAATCTCCAGAACTAAAGCCATATTTAGTTAATTGTTTTCATAATTTGAAAGGTACATTAAAACAAATGGAAGTAAATATTATATGAATGTATACAAATCACATAAAATTATGACGATATTTGTTAGCTAAGTCGGAAAATTTGGTGCCTTTTCAGAACTTCGACGGCGGGCGAATCATTATTAACATACAACAAACATATATACATAGACTGATAAACAGAATGCCGGGTAAAAAAGGGTTTAATCAAAATACCTACGTACCTTAGCCATACTAGGTCTCTCCGCTGGTATTTTGTGCCAACACTGTGTCATCAATTGCTCTATAGGTTCCGGGCAACCTTCTATCAAATTTGGCCTCTGACCTGAAAACGAAAATCTTTAAAATTAAATCACAATAATACTAAACATTAGACATTATTAGTTATATTATGTAAATAAATGTAAACTTTTAAATTAATATTTTGTGAGTATAGGGTTGAAATCATTTGACTGCTTACATTAAATAAGTATAACAGCTGTCAAACCCGCTCGTTACAAAATTTGTTTAGTGACAGTTCGTCTTATTCGAATTCATTCTTATATCGACTGTTGAAGTGAACAGTGATTATTAAAACTATAAGAAATTACTGCTGTTTTTAAATATTACTTTATAAACCACAATTTATCTTCAATATTTGAACACAATGAAGTGAACTCACAGATGATCTAAACGTGAATGACCATCTTTTATATAATTAACAACTTGAAAAGGATCTCCGAGAATGAGTCATAGTTATGACTTAAGGATAATATTAAGTGAGTAATATATTCATAAAAAATGCCTTACCAGCTATAAAGCTACTAGCATTGAGCATCAGTTTTTATGAGAAATACATTCTTTAACAACAATCAAGAAAAACCGGCGTAACGGTTTTGGATGAAATTTAACACACATACTTTATAAAGTATTACCACGTAACATTAACTCATAGGATACTTTCTATTCCGGAAAAATATTGTTTTCCATTATGCCTAGGCCTGCTGCAGCTCAATTAATCATTGTCGTTGAAATTTCAAATTTATAAATGCTACACTAAACGCTACACACTCAACGGCCCCCATTAGGATATATTTATATCCTGTGTCGGGGGTCTGGAATTACACAAATTGACAAATACAACACACCCAGACAGGAAAACATGCCTGTATGGTCAATACAAACAGCTGCTTCGAGTGGGAATCGAACCCACGACTGTGGCGCTTATGGCAGGTTCGCTACTGCTGCGCCACAACGTCGTCAATCTTGTATCAAAATTTATTTTTATAGTTTTTAGTTTTATTTATATTTATTTGCTACATAAAAATCCGTCGGGTGTGCAGTGCCGCCAATGGGTGCACCCCTAAAGAATAGAAAAATTACTTTTAGATGGCCGTCGGACATAATAATTACATTAACGCGAGTGAATATAAAAATAATTGTCGCGTGAAAAAACGCGCTCGCGCATCCGTGTGCAAAGTATGTAATTGATCAGTTGTTGCGAGATAATGTTGATACTTACTAGAAGTACTAAAAAGCTCAACTAATTACAAAATTCTACATCTACCAATCCAATTAATAACCGTCGCTGGTGACACTTAACTTTTAATTGCCTATCACTTTCAAACCGAATGGACACCCCATATGTCAAAATACATGAAGTCATTGAATAAATTTAGTTTATAGAATGTGCCAAATAAATAAAACATTAAAAATTATTTTGTGGGAATCTGTTAAACTGCGAACTGAAAAAGCGAACTGTGCTTATATTAGGCTTACTAAATCCTTTGAAGTTTTGAATGGATTATATTTAAAATATTTTAAAACGTCGGGATGTGACGGCCCTTTCACCCGCTACTGGGAACCGCGATAATAATCGTACGAACGTTAACGCGTTTTTTTATGACAATTAATACACATTAAAAACTTTTTTCATTCTATTAGTTGAAGCTTTTGTCTGGAAGTTTTCTGCACAAGACTATGTTGCGCAGAAACCTTAGCTAATTAAATTATTGTTGCTAGTTTAATTAAATAGGTTTATAGTTTTTTAAAATTTATCTATTTATCTTTTTATTTGCTCCCAATTCAAATTAAGAATTATAAATAACACAGTAAAGCTGTCTATCTGTCTGTATCATACCAATGTCAGGAACTACTAGATATTTACACAGAATGTGTGTATCTGTTGCCGCTACAACAACAAATACTAAAAATAAAACTTAAAAATAATGTGGACTACCATGTAAGAAACTAAATATTTTTGATGTTTCTTGCTGTATCTTATGAAGTGTAACTGATAAATACTTTCTTATATTAATTTTTTATATTCTACGGCAGTGGTGGTTTGACAACCGTTGTGGTGTGCTGGTATTGAGCCTGCTTTTAGCCATGATGGTCGCAGGTTAGACTCCCGGTCAGAGCAGTCGTTTGTTATAAATAACTATTTTGATCTGGGCATTTGTTTTTGTGGGTCCCCACTGTGCCTCAGAGAGCACTTTAAGCTGTAGGTCTCGGTTGTTATCATAACATCTGATAATAATCGTTAACTCTTGATAGCTAATTTGCTCTTATCCAAAGAGTCACTAGTTCTCCCTTTGGGTTGCGGAGGTCTGACGGTTATTGCGCTGTGTGGAACTAGTAATCTGTCATATCCGAAGAAGAGTATAAGGTCACCCTGGGTAAATTACCGAGAATAATGATAGGAAGATTCTTCTGGTGTAGGGAACCTTTTATGTGTGAGACGCACTTAGAATACTAATAAAGAGTTTTATTGCATTGTGAAGATTAGCCCAAAAAAACGAAAATACCATTCAGTTTTCATACATTTGTATAAATAATATTTTATTGATTAAACAAATGTACCTGTATGTACAGCCCACATGATTCGAAATGCTGAACCTCCTTCTTCAAAAGGTTTTCTTCTAGAAAGTACTTCCCATAATATAATCCCCCATGAAAACACATCACATTTCTCTGTATATGATGATCCTTCAAAAACCTGTAAAAAAGAAAGTAAATCAGAGTAAAGTATAGAGAAAAATTTTAGGAGCATGCAGCTATTAGTTGTTATTTTAAACAATATTTTTTTATATAATGTAGTTATAAAAAAAAAATAAGAATGTTGTATCAATAGCAACAAAAACCAGTAAGAAAGGTATGTTGTTTATTATATTAATTTATTAACAAACTAGCGACCTGCCCTCGCTTAGCTCCCTATAATAAGTATGTATTATAATATGTTTCTCTTGAATTACTCTATCTCTTGCTGGAAACTGCATTAAAATCCGTTGAATAGTTTAAAAGGTCTAGACAAACAGACAGTGGAATCAACTTAATTTTATATTATGTAAAGATGTTTTGTAACACACTAAGGTTTTTTAAGGGTAATAAAATAAAATAAAAAAGTAGCAACCTATGAACACTGGCGATACTTAAAGTATTGCACACACAAGGATACTTAAAGTATGTCAAGCTGTCAAACCAAGGGATAGGAGGAAAGGGGTGAGAAGGGAACAGAGGGACTGGGAAATTGTGCCTCCTGTGCTATCACTCATCCCACGAAACAGAACAGTACTAAGAAAACATTTAGTAATCAAGAATTAATGTAAAGACCTGAATTATTTCTATCAATCTTTTGAGTGTATACAGGCACAATTCATAATAAAACTTGCTTTTAAAGATGCATTTTAGCTACTTTTTATAATATGGTTATCAAGATAAATATTTTTAATTATTTACACTGAATTGAAGAAAGAGATCTTATTTATAAATTTCTTATGGTTTTAGGGTGTTATTGTACATTCAATCAATATATTATATTACCTCAGGAGCCATCCATGCTGCACTACCTTTATTATTTGTCATGTAAGTAGCTTTATCTGCGGCAGTACCAAAATCACATATTTTAAGTTTCTGTCCACCGGCAACTAATAAAAGATTTGGTGGCTTCAAATCTCTGTGTATTAATGGCTTTGGTTTCATTGCATGGAGGTATGCTACACCCTGGAATATGATTTAGTAATGTTATCAATATAACTATGTTTAATACCATTTCATTTTATTATAACTATTTTACAAAAATCAAGTATATGTTACCTCAGCACATTGTCGAGCCCAACTCATAGCATGAGCAGCAGTGTATTTAGGCTTCGGGCGGTTATGCAGAACATTGTACAGTGAGCCCCCTTCTGCATATTCCATCACCAAGCAAACCTGAGTACCCTGCGTGCACGCACCATACAGTCTTACGATATTTGGATGTGAAACTCGGGACAACTGACGGACCTCAATAGCAAATTCTCTTCGTTCAGCCTCTGAGTTTATATGTTTTATTGCTACAAATTTGTTCCGCCATAAGCCCTTCCATACTACTCCAAATGCTCCCTTCCCTACGACCTATGCATAAATGTGTGGTTATTGAAAATAATATAATTTAAATGATGTACATAAAAAGATTCTCGTTACCGTTAACTCTTGAATTTCATTATAGTCTATCTCCTCAACGAACGTCTGCTGATATACAGGTGAATCTTGCACATTGGAAGCCATGGGTTCACTTAATATCACATTATCAAAATAATTAACTTAATAAAGTAACTATTATTGATTATATATTTTGTACAAATTTCTGAGAAAAGTGATATAAATAGTTGGTTATATCAATTTTCTCGTTATTGTTTAGCAAAGAATAGCAACTGCGACAAGGCCGCCATCTTTAAAACTGAAGAATAAATGTCACATCGCATGATAGGGATGTATGTACAGTGTACCGTTTATAAAATTTTACGTAAAAAATAACTTCAAAGAAGATAATTTTATATGTTATAACATTTTAATCGATTATTACGGAAAGTAACCTTCATTTCTCTAAAGATAAACAGATAATTTCATTGTTATACTAAATTTCGTATCGGTACAGAGTCGGCTAGCCTGCCTTAAACGTCAATGGCTTCGCGTTCGATTCCAGTTCGAGACAGATGTTGATATTGACTCAACATACATTACTTTCGGTTTGAGCAATCTTGATTGTCTAAGTTAGACATTCGTTTCAAGAATATTTTATACATTAAGGCAACAATACGAATACTTACTGGGTACTTCACCTCCACGTCACAAAGAATTAATCTCTATGAAAACCCTTGGTTCTAAGTACAGAAATAAGCAAAATCGTAGCAATGTTGCTGGACAAAACTGTTAACAGAATAGTTTACACAATTAGTTTTTTGAAATTTTTTTTATTAACTATATTAAGTGCGAAAAAAAAGCAATAAAATTAACACACATAATTAACACACAACACAATAAAATTACGACATTATGACACATTTTTAATAATAAAAAACAAAAATAAAATTATTTTTTCTAAGAAACATTTTATGTAACTTAATTTAAATATGTATTCAACAACTTAAACTTGGAATGTTTGAGGAGCTTATTATAACTATAATTATATTGGTAAAGATATAATATATTTATAGGTATGATAAACTAGATGACTCGTTGAACTTCTTCGTATCAACGAGCTTACCGCAGGTACCCATCGAGGTTTCACTGGTAAGAACAGTTTGTTTAAAAATTGTTTTAAGTTTTAACTATTTTTCTCGCCAATTTTCTATATTGGCTCACCATTTCAACTTTTCCGGACTTCCACAAATATTTCAAACCAAATATCAGCCGAATCAATTCAGCCGTTCTCGAATTTTAGTGCAACTAAAAAAAAATCATTTTGATTTTAATAGATTGTACCTCATTTCAAGGATGAAATGAATTTCATGTATTTTTTAATAAAAGCAATTTTATAACAAACTCTTATCAACTATATTATTATATGACCTTTCAATATTATCTTAATAATGTATAGTTTGATCCAGTAGATATTGTTATTTCCTCAGATTCTTCTAGCTGACAGAAAAGATCATATGCTTCTTTACATCTGAATGTTGCAGCTGTCTCCTTAGGGGTTTCACCTCTATGATTTTCCATATACAGATCAGCGTTTAATGTTACAAGTATTCGGATTAAAGTAGTATTGTTGCTCATCGCGGCAAAGTGTAAGGCCTGCCGCCCACCAGGAGCGGAAGGATCATTTATAAGAGCTCCTTTATGTACGAGTAGTTTTAAAATGCTTTCTTCTTCATCCGTCGGTGTACACATAATGGCGAATTCTAAATTTATTACGAAAAAATCAATTTTGTTATTAATTATGTTTAAAGTGAGTTGATTATATTCTGTTCATACTTACGAATAAATAATCCTGTATCCATTGGATTAGACCTGGGCATAATTCTAGCTCCGTAGTCAAATAATAGATTGGCTACTTTCAAGGAGGGCCTAGAAGAATACTACAAAGAATTATAATGAATTAAGAAACTTTTTGTTGAACCTTCTCTAACAATGTTGAATTGTTGTTGCAATTTTATTTTAGCCATTTTTAAATAATAAAACTTTAAATTTTTAAATACTGTAGGGATTAAATTATAAATTTCTTTTGCAGATTATTCAATCATCCTCTGAAAAAATTCAATCAAATATTTCGCCTGGAGGTAAATAAGCTTCGTTGAATTAATAACTGCAGTAGTCAATCAGCGTACGGCTTAACATCATTTTTTCTTATGTCATCTGGTGCGAAACAATGTGTTAAAAGAAATAAATAAAAAAATAATTTCTTACTCTAACCATCAACGCATACGCACTCATACCTTCTCATTAAGGTTAAGGAAAGTGGAGTCATTCCAACGTTATCTTTGATATTTGGATTTATACCAGCATCTAATAATAATTGTATAGCCCGCAGATTACCGGAGCAAACAGCTAGATGAAGTGCGTTTCGTCCTAAATAATCAACTTGCTGTACATCCATTCCTCTACTAAAAAAAATTAACACTCTAAAGCCAGTAAATACATGTGCCATACAACAATCATGCAGATAATCATGACAGCGTGATCATGTTAAGCGTGTAAGTTTGTTTTCTGGGTCACAGAAGGTCTTGGAAAAAATTGAGATATAGCTTAGAATGTCTAAAAGCTTCCCGAAGTGTTCTTTGCACCATTCTCTGCTGTCGTTACGTTGCTTACTCTACAATATAAGCTAGCGTAGCTTCTTTCCATTTTGATCCTTGCTCCATAATCGATTATCTTTATTTCTATTCCTGTTGGATGTTGAATAAGTCTACAATGACCTACGATAAACCCAATAGTAAGACTTAAGAACAAAAAGTTGTACTAACTTAGCACGCCCAGGACGAAAACCTACTTACATTCATAGATACCTTATTATTTAGATAATAGATTTTATAAATTTAACTTACTTGATATAGATTTCAAGTAACCTATCATTACCAATATCTGCCGCTATTAAAAATTCCTTATCTTCATGAAGAAATTCTATAGCTTCTTTTAAACGAGAATCTTTGGTATTGCCGTAATCTTGTATATTGAAAGACTCAAAAGATATATTGTCGGATCCGAAATCAAAAGATCGTGGAGAGCCAGGATAAGATGGAATATGAACATCTAGCGAGCTTTCAGATAATTCTGCATAAACAAAGAAATAAAGGGTGTTTTACTTTTGAAAAGATCTTGCGTAATTTATAGAGTTCTAACATAAATAAAATAAGGTTTATTCTATCATAAGCTATTTATTTTAAAACCTCACTTAATTACTTAGTCACTATTAAATTTGTCATTATTATCTTCTTTATTAAAATGTGAGGATCCGTTGTTTGTTTGATCGGAAAAGGAAGAAAATTGTTCGCCCTCAAGAATTGTTTCCATTTTAGGCACATTTTCAAGAAGAGATGACTTTTTTCTAGTGGTGATCAACATTTCATCGTTATCAAAAAGTAAGTCTTTATTACGAAGATAAGCAATAACTATTGACTCTTGTTCGTTCTCAGCATCGTTATCTGTAATGGGTATTTCGTTGTCACTTTGCAGATTTATATCTACCATTTGTAATTCTTCTCGAGATTCACAATGATGGATTTGGACTCGTACAATATCTAATTCATCTTTACTTGTGCCAGGTATATCAATCGGGATTACAATATTTTTTGGATTCTTTTTCATAGAAGTTTCTTTGACGACATTTAGTTTATTAATTAGTATTTCAGTGGAGCTGGGATTACTTACGCAGCTGGAGTCCACTATAACGAACATAGGTTCTCTATCAAAGTTGCTCGAGCTTTTATAGATTTTGGTTGATGGACATTGCAAGCTGTCGTCGTCATCACTGGAAAGAATATATGACTTAGTTTTTTCTGATTTTTTCAGACACATTAAAAAGTTTCACATTCATCCGTTGCTTTCTGCAACGGGTAAAATTGTTTCTTTTCATTTTCCGATGTTATTGGTTCAAATGCACCACTTTTGATTATATTGTATCTGCTGTTTGACGCAGGTTGTAATTCACGTTCTGTTAGAAATTGTTTTTGAGCATTGATTAAATCTACGATATGTTTTGGCAATACCCGTTCTGAGTAAAAATAAAACCTAACCGACTGTATAATGTCTCTCCCTAAACGGTAGATAAACATTGTGTAATAGCTAAATAACCAAGAAAATAATTCGTACTTTGACCCCGACGGGGCTGGGCCATCTTCTATATTTTCAGAAGTGTTTGGTGCAATGTTACGAAGAGATATTTCTTCCGTAGTTCTGCTTAATCTAGAATTGCTATCTTTTTTCATATTATCTTAACAATATTCAGTTTTTTGTACTAGAAATTCCTAAATTAGGACACTAATCATTCCTAGAAAACATTGACGTTGACAATTTACTATTTTATATATTTAAAATATGTAAACTCGAAATTGTTTAAAGAGTTTATACCGTTTTTTGCTTTAGACGTAAAAACTTTATTTTAACCCTTGGGTTACTAAATAAAAATAGAATGCCAAACAGATTTTAATTTTTGATTTCATTCAATGTTGACCTTTTATATTTTTGCTCTACTTTAAATTTTATCTCATTACTCAAATTCTGATCCTTAACAAGAAACGATTGGTTTTTTTCTTTAGAAAACATAACTATGTAGGTATCCATAGTACGTTTACATACGTAATAATTCGAGGTAACGCTGATAAGATAAATATTATAATAATACCACAACGAATTAAAATCCTAACTATCTGATTGTGTTTTTTGCCTATCGGTGTAAATAAAACGCCATTCATAGTATAATATGTTAATTTAATTCAGCAATTTTATACCATTTATACATAAAAATTAATGCTATATTTCGCAAGAATAAATGTGAAGTCTCACTTCACTACGCAGTACATAATATTATATAATAATAATATGGAATATTTTAATTAAAACACTTTGAACTAATGGTAATTTGGTAGTAATATGTTTAAATAGTTAATTAAAAGATATGCGGTTAACTGAGGTAGAAAACGTACATTTCTTTGTAGTATCTGATGGACAGTAGGTATGGTGATTACATATGTTTGTAATCTTAGGCCAATTATGTTTTGAGGATAGTAAAATAAAAATACTTTATCTATTCTTTATATCTAAGACTATGTTATATTACTATATCCTAGACACTGCGAAATAAATGCATGAAGATCTCTTGCTTCACATCAAATTGAAAATATTTATCCGTCACCTATCGGACAAGGGGTGTGCGTATTCAGCCAGGTACAAAGGTAAGGTTATATAGAATGAAGAACAAGTCTGCTATTTTTAAAGTATGTTAATAATCCAGGCTGATTTAACGGAGTCCTCTAAAATCTTTACAAAATCATACGACGATAGATTGGCATTTCTTGTTCTTGAACACGTGGAGCAGAGCGAAGGAGTTCTGCCAGTGTGTAGAGGTCATCGCGGGGCCTGTAATTGTTCTGGTGCATGTCTGAACGTTTGCGAGCCACCATAAAGCGTTTCACCTTATTCATATACATTCTCTTACGACGAGCTTCTTCATATCTCTGCAGAAGTTCATTAGGATCCACTGGATATATTTCAGGTAAGCCCACAGGTACGCCCACTCGGTTCTGCTCAGAAAAGTATGAATGACGGGGGTAGTCTCTCTCACGTGGATCAATAGGTACTGGCTCGCCGTACCAAATATCTCCATTTTCATCAACTTCAGGTTGATCCTGATCCAGTGTATTTACAGGGCCATAATAATGATCTGCTACTCTTTGATTAGGATTCCATTCTTGCTTCCTCCTTTCTTGGGCTTCCCAAAAATTAAGCAGAGCTCTGACATCTGCAGCACTCAAACCGGAGTCTCTCTTGCGACGCTCAGACACGGGCCTAAGTTAAAAAAAATTACATACATTAATATATTATAAATACGTATTAAGCGAGATATAACTGTAATAAAAAATCAAGTACCTAAAATTCTTTTGTTTCCCCGTTATTTTTAGTTGCAGTTTTAGCAGAAGCTGCTGCTCCGCCAACTTTTGTGCCACTACCGCGTTTACGCCGATTATTTTCATTGTCGTGCATCACGAAATCTACCGGCAGGGGAGCATTATTTGCTCTGTAAAAGGAGGTATAAAAGGGATCAATGGAGAAGACATGGTTAGGAATTAAAGTAACTTTATATTGAAAAGAAAAGAAAAAAATCTCACTTAAGATTTTTTTTGCCCGAGCCAGACTTGGTAGCCACTTTTGTAGCAGCTCCAGCTCCCCCAACTTTTCCACTACCGCGTTTACGTCGTAGAGACTCGTAACCAGCTGATAAGCCTTCCATTGCAGGTGGCTCACCGTATAGCTCCGGTCTCATAATAAGATTGTCCAATTCGCCGTTGGATTGAGGGGATTCATAACGTTGTTCGACAGCTTGTTCGTATCCTTCAGGATTACCTATAATAAAACTAAATTTTAATTTTGTACGCAAATATTATTTCTTTTTTATTTTAAGTATATTTCTTGAAGATTTATTTTCTTATTTGTGACATTAATTATTTTGTGATTACCTTCTTCACTTAGTGCAAGAGGATAAGGTTCGAGGTCATTTTTGTCGCTCTTATTTAGGAATAATGACTGAGTATCATCTTTGGTTTGGTCCCAGTTCTCTGGCAGTTCAGCAATTGGACCGCCATCTAAAATTTATCAGACCGTATGTTGGTATTTGCCAGAATAAAGGACTAATTTGATTTTTCCGTATAAAATTGATATTATTTTAAATTAATATAAAGTATTTAAGCAATTGAATTAAATTAATTCACTTATTAAATACCCCTATCGAAAATAAAATGTAGCATATGGCTACAATCATGTCTTCGAGTCGAAAGAGAATGACGATTATTGGGCGTCGATTTGAAAAAAATCAATATATATTCCCGGATAATCTTTTCCTTGTTTAATAATACACGAGCAAATCCTATTTATAAAACTGACTGCTATTCTATTATTGATTGATAAAGGTCAAAGTTGAAAAATGAAACAACTACGCAGGAAGATATCGGAGCACTGGAGACACCTGTTGCTAAAAATAGAACAACCCGGCCCGCTCCCTAATCGATACGGTGCGGCCTTATCAATATTTTAAAAAGAATTACCTTTGGTATTCGGCGTCGGCTCGGCGCTGTTCACGACTAGGACCGCGAAGATCGCGGTGAGCGATACAAGTAACATTTTATAACTTTAAATATGGATCTAATAGGATTTGCCAACGATTTTGTAATAAAGACGTCCGGACTGCGATGTGGGGGCCACACTCGGAGGACGAATGCCGTATACCGGGGCGGACTGGAGAGAATAGCGGAGTTTATGTCAATACATTCGCGACATGCGCAGTGAACAGAGCAGGGCCGAATCTATGTAGAAGATCCGAGCAAATTATCTCCTTAAATAACGTTAAATTGTTTAATTAATATACAAAGTGAGATGGCAATCGCTTGATTTCGTAGCAAACAGTCCTTCTGCTTCTTAATAATTGATTGGACATTACCAACATAAATATAGTTTTATAGTTGGTTAAGTGTCGACGTCCACATCAAACTAATATTTGCGATCACTCATATAGACCGACCCCGCCTAAAGCAGCTAAACCAACAGGTCGCTTACTAACCAGTGAGCGTACCTAAGTACTCATTAGTTTTTTCTAATTAAAAAACCTGACTACGATAAAGAGCTCTTCTAAATGTACTCAGGCTTCCAAATGTAGTTAGTGCAATCATTAAAAAATTGTATTCATATTTTGTACTACTAGAGCCATGCTCCACAAATGGGCCTGACTGACTGTTTACCATCAGGCGGACCGTACCTATGCTTGTTTACCAACCGTCATAAATATAAAAATAAATACATTAAATTTTCAATAACAGTCTATAGTTCAGCCCTGTGTCATGACGTCCATGTCTAGTAGGCTACACAGGCACCGTATAATCTTATTGTTTGGAAGATGATGCTAGACGACGTTTGGCGTCGACTTATTAATTACAATACATTAAACTTTAGAGTCATTAAGCCATCTTCGACATTTCACTTCTTCGAAGAAGTGGATGATGTTCTATCACGAATTTTTGAAAAAAATTAGCACTTGAATTTAAGGCACAAAATGACTTTTATAAAAGCAAAAACATTTATATTAGTATGTTTTAAATATCATTTGTCGAATTACAATCACCTGATGAGGAGACAAGAATACGATCTGAATATATTGATCACTTACAGTCTGGAGAGTTTTGTATAATATCACCGGTACGTGATCAGACTATCTCAAAAATTTATTTAAAATCTGCTTGTGACCACAGTCAGTGTAACCTGACCGAAATGTCAAGTTTCAACACATAACGTAATTTCTACGTGTTATTTGTGGTGGGTAGCGAGTCTGTGGTTAAGGCAGGTAGCGAGTCCGTATGCTATGGTTAAAAGGGGTTGATCTAATATTATAAAAGTTAAAGTGAGTTTTTAGGGTTCCGTACCCAAAGAATGCCAACGGAACTCTATTGCTGAGCTTACGCAGTCCGTCAGTCTGTCTGTCAGCGGGCTGTATGTGACAAACCCTAATACAAGTTGAGTTTTAAAATTAATGTTTTTTATATGGAAAACTAAACTAATTTGATTGAACTAACTTGATAACTAGATACTTTGATTCTACGGCGGCACGGAACCCTATATGCGAGTTAAATACGTCTAAAACAATGAAGCAATTATGATTACTTTTAGTATTGAGATACATGTAAAAGTTTCTAGATGCAGAATTTTATATACTTAATAAAATTAGCCTAAGTTACATAACATCAGTTATCTGCACGTGGAAGTCCCGTTAAAATTGGTCGGGCCGTTTCAAAGATTAGCCGGAAAAAGACACAGACACACAAACAAAAATTTTAATTTTTTTTTAATGTAAGCACTGTATACACTTTTAAATGCGTTTAGTGAAAACCTGTTAATTTTGAATTACAAACAGACACTTCCATTTTATTTATTTGTAGGTATAGATATAGATGTGGATTAGTGTCATTGAAGTGCTATAAATATAAGTAAATATATAAACGCTACACACTCAACGGCCCCCTATTAGGAAGGTTTATCCTGTGTTGGGTGTCCGGAAACATACACAATGACAAGGACAAACACATCCAGACCCGAAAACTCTACAGACATTTGTCTGTATAGTCAATACAAGCATTTGCGCCGCGCGGGAATTGGAACCACGACCTGTTGTGCTTCAGGAATGACAAACATCATTGTCAAAATTACGTTTACGGTACATAATAATGTTAAAAATTAAAATTACGAATCGTGTGTACAAATATTCTAAATGGTCCACATAGTCCGATAGTCTGGATCGAAGGTATACAATAAAATTTAACAAGACTCATCTTCTCGTCACTTTAATTCTCATACAAAAGCTAACTGGTCCAATAGAATGTTCCCGCCGGCGAGTCAACGACATCCTGTTATCAGGTGATACCTACTATATGAAACTTTGACATGTTTTATGATTTCCTTTTATTTTATTGAATACACTCTTGACTTTTGCTCTAATTGGAATGGCCATATGTATTCAATAAGACACTGTTCTACGTCTATTTATTAAACATAATTATTAATACATGATTACGTTTTTCTTTAAACTGCTTTGGATTTTCAACAAAATGATTTAGGTATAAATAGTTTGTACCTACGTCATCTTGCATTATAAGACTCACATTTTAACCGAGTTTAAAAATGAGGAACAATGTTGTGGAGCACGCACATAGGAAATTAAAGGGTTCCGCAGCTTGATGACGAAGAGGACTTTAAGTATCAACGAATTAAAATCGACCGTAAAAATAATTTGGTAATTTCATAGTAATTATTAGAAAAGTAGTATAAAAACAAAGGTATGGCAAAACCTTACATAATTATCTTTAAAATTTGTACACCTATTTTGATGTTTTACAACCTCAAAATTGTCAAGAATTTTATATCCCATAGTTTAAAAGCTAGAGGAGTGCAAGAACATAATTTTATGGCTTTAGGACTTAATCAAAAAAATCAAACCTCGTTATCATTGTTAAAGTCCTATCCAAAGATACGCAACATTTTGCCAAACATGACTGTATGTGTATGGACTGCTACTCTTAATTTCATATATTTTAGGATTTCAAAACAAAATTGTGCAGCGGTTTATAGGACACATTAATGGAGCCGGACTAACGGACAGACAGACATGGCGAAATTATAAGAATTTTGTTTTTGCCATTTCGCTACCAAACTCTAACACCTAACGTTTCGTTTCGCAATGTTTATCTATTCCTGCGTTTTTGCGTAACCCTATCATAATCCAATAATATTGACAAATGTTTGAACCATAATATAATTATGCCAATTTTTACAAAAGCACTACGGTTTCTGCGAAAGTTTAGATTATCAAAGAACCCTGAGACAAATACATTTTTGGAAACAGTTTTCTTAAATTTTATTGTTGCTGGATGCATAAATCAAAATATCAAATATTTTTAAAAATATATCTTTGAATTTTGTGAACAGGGTAATGAAATAAATACTTTTGATTTTTTATTATGAATACAATATTTTATTACTGAAAAAAGGTTGACTAAAAAGCATTGATAATCCTAGATTCCTCAACATAAAAGTACTATTCTTATTTGAAGAAAAGTATAATTTTGCAATAACAAGATGGAAACAAAAAGAAATTGTAAAGCCTTTTTATTGTACTTTTAATACATAATATGAGGAGCAAGATAATTAAAAGATACTATAATTTCTTTTTGGATTTGCCCCTATTTTTTTGAAGTATTCTTCCTTTTTCTTTTATTGCGTTCTTTATCTGAATTTGAGCTAGAGTAACTAGAATCAGAACTGCTCGATGAACTACTAGTACTACTGGTTTCGCTACTACTTGATGTTGAGTGCTTTCGCTTTCTTTTCCTTGATTTTCTTTTCTTCTTACCATCTTCACTCGATGAACTAGATTCACTGCTTGAAGAACTTGTTTCAGTTGAATCACTGTCTGATGATGTAGACGGTTTACGACTTTTTTTGACTTTACTCTTTCTTTCTAGCTTTTTAATCTGATTGTTTCTTTTATTCTTCTTTTTATATCTTTTCCTTTTTCTCATTATTAGTTGGAGATGGTGTTTTTGGTTCTTCAATATGATTTCTCTTACTTTTTTTCCCGTATTCTTTTTCAGATTCTGTTTGCCTGTGATCTTTAGAATTGGAATATCTACTTTCATTTTCATACTTGTGACTGGAACTGGACATTTTATCATTGTTCTTATTACTTGTTTCCGTTCTATAGTCTGATTTATCATAATGCCTCCTAGGGAATCGCTGTATTTGTTTCTATCATCATACCTAGATGGTAAATTAGATTTTTGACTATTCAAGACATTGTTCTTGTTATTGTCATATTTATTTGAGTCATCATATTTATGATTCCTTCCTTTTTTATTCTCATTTGAATGTCTTTCTCTATCTCTTTCTGAGACTCTGCTGTGCGAATAATCTAACCGTGATCTACTTCTGTCACTGTTATATCTATTATTAGTTCTGTCTCTATCTCTTCTCTGATCTCTGTCTCTTTTACTATCATCATTATCATGTCGTTTCTTATTACTATGGTCATCAGTTTTGTATCTTTTATCTTCTTGTCTTCTCCTGTCTTTTTCTTCTTCTCTAGGCTGTGCATCTTTTGAGTCATCATCAAAATATTGTACACCTCTCCCTTTGCCAAGCCATCTCATTTTTGAGACAGATTGTGAAAAGTCAACATGGATACGCCTATCATCTATTAATACATTATCCATTTTAAAATAGGCATCTTCACAGGACTTTTTATTTTCAAATTCTATGAAAGCATATTGTAATGAGTTACCAGTCTTTTTATCTCTTATAACTTCACAGCTAACTATCTTACCAAAACGGCTAAATATAATTTCAAGATCTTCATCGGTAGTGACAGGATTAAGCTTACAAACAAACAGTACATTTTCAGGTGGAGCTATCTCAGCATCAGGTAAGTCACCAACAATTTCTAATATTGTGGCTCGAGCCTTTGCTTCCTTTTCTTCAATCAATTCTTGTATTTCTTCAGCACTTTTACCTTGAGTTTCATCTATTTCTTCATCTGGAGCTATTCTACCCCCTTTTAAACGTTCTGGGTTAGGTGAAGGAGATCTCGAAGGAGCTCTCAGGCCAGATGGGTCACTGAAAGGGTCATCCAGTACAACAGTATGTGTTATTCTTACATCCCGGTAAGGGCGATGGGTTTCATCGCATATTACTTCATTGAGCTTAGTTAAAACTTCTTGACCCTCTGTGACTTCTCCGATGACACAATGCATCCCATCTAATGAGTCTAAATCTGGTGCAAGAGTGATGAAAAACTGTGAACCCACCATCATATCGTCAGTGCAAACCATTGATAACAAGCCAGCGTCAGTGTGGCGAATTTTCGGCATTTTCTCACCAGAAAAAAATCTTTTCTCAGGGCCTTCTAAAATACCCCATATTGACTGTCCTCCGGATCCTTCTCCACTTGGGTCACCTGTTTGGGCAATGAAGCCACTTCTTATCGTATGAAACAGGTTGTAATTGTAATATTTCATCTTGCATAGCTTTAAAAAATTCAAACATGTTACAGGTCGTTGATCTAAGTACAGATCGACAGTAATATCTCCAAGGGTTGTCTCGATTACAACCGCCATTATTTTTTATTAAGTCACCTCTAAAGTGGCCGTTTATTGCCTCATTTTAAGATAAAAACTATCTCAACTCTAACTAACTGTTCTCATTTCAATATAAAGTTGAATATGTTGACACATCATTCCTATTTCCTAACCTCACAACCGTGTTTGACTTTGACGTATGCTTGAAGTTTAGGTCTAGTTGTCAAATTGTCTTTTGGTAGTTGCTTATAGTTTGTTGAGAAGTATAGAAAAAAAAATTTACGCAATGGACTCTCTCATGAAAAATGTTCTTTTTTTAAGATTGGATAAAGAATTGTATATTCGTATAATATATGTATAAAAACAATAAAATGGGTTATATAATTTAGCCTTAACTTTTATAATTTAGCGCCATCTATTTAAAAAGTTATGAACGAGATGAATAAGTAGGACAATTTAACATCTGATGTCTTATTAAATGGCATAGATGGCGCTATATTAAATTCATAGACCTACGTAACTGAGAAATAATTACATAAATTTTATATTAATTGATCTATACTATCATTCTCTATGAAACTAAAATGGTTAGTTTCATAGAATATTTATTAAAATGAATTTAATCGACATACATTAGACATAGGTACGTACTATTGTGTTTGGTATTGGCAGTACGAACTTAAGCATTCGAAATATTTGTGGTATGTACTTACATCATGAACGTATAAAAAAATCTAAAAAGTTTTTGGAGTTTACTCCATATGATTCGATAATCAATATAAGGTGCTCATTATAAAGAAAATATCGAGAGTAAAATTTTGTGATCAAAAGTTTTACGAAAGAGGTTTATTAAATTTATTTTTAGTATTATTTTTCTTTAAATATTTTTTTCTGGAATGTGTATTGCTGTTGGCGCTCCTGGCCTAGAAAGCGTCACCAAGCGGGAGTCTATTATTTTATTCGCATTCTTATTCACATGCATGTTTGCCTTTTCAATTTGTCTTAATTTTTTATATTTATTTATTTATTTATTTATAAATTTTCTTACCCTCGTTGCCTATTGCATATTCAAAGATAACCGTACTTAAGTTTAAAGAGTAAACTCCGGGCGTTCGTCGGAGCTGGCACACACGCGCTTTTTATTTCTGTGTCCATACTTTTAACGGAACAGAGAACGGTATCCGAGCCATCAGTGTTACAGATTAGAGTGTAACCGCGTCGGCCAGTACCACGTCTAGTCTTCTTTTAATTCAAGCGTACGAATATTGCTAATTTACCTAGATGATTTGTGAAAGTACTTACTCGCTCTTGCCGGTCCATTCATACCGAAATCATCAAGTCTCCACTTCTATTTTTTTTTGTGTCAGAAGGGACACACCGGCAATAGGCTCACCTGATGCGATTACCGCCACCCATGAACATCTGCAACACCAGAGGACATGCAGATGCGTTGGCGACCTTTTTTAGGATATAACTGGTTATACACTGGCTCACCTCGAAACGTGGCTGACAAGCAGTAATTTTATGAGTTTTTCACCAAGGTACGGTGGCAGCTAAGCAGGCGGACCTTTTTAAAGCCCTACCAACCGCATACATCGATTTGTATTGTTTTATTTTTAATAAAAAAGAATAAATACAACACATTCAACGGCTCTCAATAGTTATATACATGTATGCATCGGGAGACAAAAACACCGGAACACATACCTGCATGGCCAATACAAACATCTGCTCCGAGCGGGAATCGAACCCGCGACGTGTGGCGCCTAAGGCTGGTTCGCTACCGCTGCGCCACAACATCGTCACACAAGTAGACGTTTAATAAGACTTTTGTTTACGAAATTCAGAGTAAGTTTCTTTAAGTTACAGCAAAGAGGAAGTCATGAGTTTATAAATTGAGTTCTTAGAAATTTCCAATATCAAGGTGTCGGTCGCAGCCTATGCAATTGGCTGTATACTCACGTTTCTAGAAAATCTAATAAAGGCCGTTTCGTTCACCCTCCATCCGCTCTCACCCCTAATAAAGTGAGTATTGAAAATTTACCAACCATTCTTCGAGGGATATAAGGTTAGCCCGGTATGAATGGCGATTTCACAAAAATTCAACGTGTAAAGCAACATGAACCTTTTTGGTCTGCTTTAAGGTTGGAAAATTTATCCATATTTGTATTGCAGTTAAAATTTTTCTTGTCCGCACAGAAAGGTTATGTAGCGATGTTTCGCTATAATTGGGGTTGCCACCTTTTTTTCTTGGAATTAAAGTACATTGGCGATTACAGGCAAGAAAAAAAAACATAGTGTCAAAATAAAGTGTCACTGATTTAACTTTAACATTATATTTTAAAACATAACAAATATCGCAAAATGTAATTAATCTGCAAAATACAATATCACCTGGATTGTTAGTAAAAAGGATGAGAAATTTATTTTATGAGACATTATTTGTGATAATAAAAAATAAAAAAGTTAATAGGACATGTTAAAGTCAGTTCAAAGTATAATTGCGATCAATTACAAATAAAATCAAATCACTTCGTAACTATAGATGAAATGGGTATTAAAGACGTGACGTGTTTTCTCTAAATTGGTTTATAAATATCGGAGTTCGGACAAAATAACAAAATTTTCAACAACCTAAAATAAAAATACTATTTTTTATTTATCTAAGGTTGTATTTCGAAGTAAAAAAAAACAAAAACTTAAAACTGTGTGATGATCTTACTTATACGGTCGAATGAGCATTGCCCAGCATCCATAATATGTAAAAGTTAAACATTTAAATATAACAAGTGCCAACTGACAAGCAAATTAGATAAACAACCGAAATAAAAATAAATACAAATGCCTTCTGGTGTTGCGGATGTTCATGGGCGGCGGTGATCGCTTAACATCAGGTGAGCCTCCTGCCCGTTTGCTCCTCTTACATAAAAAAATATATTTTATAATCATTACATAATAATAAAAGCATAAACTTATGCCTTTAACAATTCTAAAGAAAACAGCACAGGCATATCGTAAATCCAACATAGATATGAAGTAAATTGGCGCTTGTGAAATGTCTCTTTAGAATGAATAGACTCTTCAGAACGATTTGACACCGTTGTGGCGTTGTGGGTAGCCAGTCTGCCTTTAGTCTCTACGGTTGCGGGTTCGATTCCCGCTCGGGCAGATGTTTGTTTAAATTTCTATTTCGGTCAGTCTGTTCTGTCGGTCCCGGTTGTTATCACATAATATCTGATAATAATCGTTAACTCTTGATAAGTAACGGCAATCGCTCCGTGTAAAAAACTAGTAACCTTACAAATCGGGCTAAGTGTAATAAGCAGACAATGGGTAAATAATATACCGGGAATAATGTAAGGAAGAAGAAGTCTCTTTAGAACGAGAAGAATATGAAATGATTTTCAATACAATTGAGTACCTCCTTTCTCGAAGTCGGTTAAACACTAAAATGAAAGCGAATGTGAACCGCTAAAGTTCTAGCGGGGGCTTTGAACGCACCCGCCGTGACAACATAAACATAGCAGCAATCACTAGTGCAAATGTTTGCTGGCTGAGCGTGCTCCACCGCCGCCGTTTACACGCGATTATAACACTTCGAACTCACTATTTTTGTGTACGAAATACATAAGTATATGTTGCTGCAGACAATTCGTATAGTGATAGCTTATCATACTTTTTCTTTGTACCCAAAGGTAGCCAATAGAACCCTATTTCTAAGCCTATGTTGTCTCTCCATCCGACTATCTTTCGAACCGTAATAAGCAGAGTTCAAGTTTTCTCAGAATGTTGTATTTCTGTTGCCGCTACAACAATTAATAAAATTTAAAAATAAAGTTTTTTTGCTGTATTTCTTAACTAACCATATACACTCTTTTAATTAATAAATTGTAAATGTTCTCATTTCTATGAAGAACTGTAATAATACACTCATAATGATTTTGCGATTTTTCCAAGTGTCGTATAAGGGATGGAAAGTGGCACGAAGATTCTTTATTATTGCAGTAAATTTAACCATTGAATTAAAAATAATAATAAAACATGAAACGTGAATTATCATTATTGTTTTTCTCTAAAAAATGCCAGACTCCTAGAGAAATAAGTACCCACTTAATATTTTTAATATTATTACTATAAGAGTTCAACGTGATGTATATACATTTTATTAGTATATGTTGTATTTGAAACACACAATTTCTTTCGTATCGTATAAAAAAAACAAAATAAACTCTACAAATATATCAAAGCAAAATGTCTCTATATAAACATAAGTAATTCCGTGATATTATGATCTACATGAAAAAGCAATCAAATCTCGGGCGGGCGTCAAACCAACGCAACAAATAAAACGGGATGTATTTTTAAGGAGCGATGCCGGGGGTGATGTTTTGTATTTCCATACAAATGTTGCATAATTTAAAAAAAGACGATTTTGATGCGCTTTACGCTTCATAGATCTTGTGTTTTATACGATTCATTTATTTCAAAGAGTCTAGATAATAAGATACGCTTCATAACGACTAAACAAACGCTAAAATAAATATACAATGTTAGAAGCACTACACATTGGAATTTATAGCTAGACCTAGATATAGGTACCGGAAAAATTGTAACAGTGAAACTTGAAATGGGAGGGAAGATGTTTAAATCAATTATTCCGACAAAAACTAATTTTTTCAATAGTAGTAGTAGTCAATCTAGCCTAAAATGATGATGATGATGCTTGCAACACTAGGACTATACAATGTATTGTGTGTTTACGATCCAATGTTTTTTTATTAGGAAAGTACCTGATGGTAAGTTGCAGTAATGTCCAAACACGAAGGCGGCTAATACAGTTGCGGAAGGCAATCGCGTTAGCCACCCCGCCCTGCCTCCTCGTAAGATGCCTCTTCACGCCTCGTTTGAAGGAGCCGATAGAAAGTAGAGGGAAACGTGATGAAAAATAAGGTGATAAAATTTTCAGCGGTCGACCCTATCACGCTGATGTTCTGTGTGTAGTAGTGTCTCCTCAAGTGACACAACCCATGCACAAAAGTAACACGGTTCTTTTACTCATAAATTCACAATAACTATGTATACAGTAGGTCTGAAATGTATCATGATCATGTGTCTTAGAATTGTTGTGTAAATATAATATATAAAAATAAAAGTCAGTAAGACATATATATATATATATATATATATATATATATATATATATATATATATATATATATATATACCTTTTTATATTGAAAGTTGAACAGATAAAATGGACAATATCATTGTACCCTTAATATTGACCCCGGAAAATTCTCAATTTCAATCACAATTCCAAGCGATCTCTCGAAACGCACCTGCTGACTACAGACACGTGCCTCGCTAAGAATCTACTTAACGTAAGTGACCCCACTTACTGAATCCCAACTGTGCCATCGGAGACATTTCTATAGCCGGCAATTTCACGTGGACCAGACGCCATCTGCGACCGACGCCAAAAATAACATTCCCAAAAACATTTGCGAAAGAAAGGGATATTAGTCTCCGCGGGGCAATAATCGAAGCCAATCGGCTCACCGAACGCTCCAACATGACACTTTTTTATTTATACCGTACGATGATATCGTAAAAATATATTATTATTGCAGGTACACCTTCTGATTTAAATACATTGTTATTTGGGGATCATACATTAGAAAGATAAAATCGGTTCCTATAAAAGAGGTCATCAAAATTGAGATATTGTGTTATTTTTGAGTATGTAGCGTAAGTGCTTTAATATTACTTTATGGTCTTTGCATGCAGTCATTAAATGCATTCATAAATGGCGACATTTACAATGGTGTAGTTGACAATAGCAAAGTAGCTAGATCATTGAATATCTATGTACACATATCCACAGTCATTGACTATTAACTATTACTAAAACTATGGATATTATTATATTTATCTAACCCCAGAGGAAAAAGACTCTCTACCCTACCAGATGGTAAGTGGAAGAGGGGTTCACATGCGATGGTGGATAATATGGTTGCAGAAGGTGATCTGCACTAGGCAATCATTTTACGGGTAGGCAGGGCGATCAAGCCTCGTTTGAAAGATTAATTTGATTGATTGTGTATCTAGCATTACCACGTAGTACCTCAACACCTGAACTGAAAAATTAGGTTATGTGAAATTAGGAAAAGTATTTATAAATTTTTGTTATTTTTTAAAATTACATGCTTTAGAATGTTTTCTAAAATAAAATCGTAACATTTGATGTCGTGCAGCCTCCGTGTAGCAATAGTGGTAAATGCGACAATAATAACACCATTATAAATACGCGTGGGGTGCGTTGATGGGTGTTTTAGACAAAATTCGGAGGCGAGACGAGACGAGATTAGATTTCTAAACGCGACAAGTGAACTATAGAGGTGTCATGAGCAATACACCCTCAAAATAAGAACATATTAAATATTATGTCGTTCAAAATATATATTTAAATAAATTTTGCACTACTATAATATATTGTAGTAGGTACATAATATATTATGACACAAGAAATAAATTATAGTACCTAGGTTCATTATCTAGAACCAACTGTTAGTTAAAGAAAACTTTTAAAAATGTTTGTAATGTTTTCGTAACTTTCATAATAACTATTTGATACAAATTTAAATTATTTGCATACGTAATAAAATGTATAATGTTTAAAATACAAACATAGTATAATTACATCAGAAACGCTCATAAAATGCGTATCGCCGAGCGGCCAATTTCTCCCGCCATTTCCCCTAAATTTTTTCAATACTCGTTCGGGATCATTTAACATTTTTATGTATAATCTTGCTCGGTGGCGATAAGACAAGGAGATTTTTGCACGATGCTGTTTATTTTATCGGCGACGTTTTACGGCAAACTCTAAACAGATTAAATCTAAAGAGTAGGGCGTTTCGGCTTTCCATTTATTGGCTCGCACACTGGTTTTTATGAAATTACACGTCTCGTATATATTGCTTTCTCCTATGCAATAAAATGTCTGTAAAATAAGATATTAGTGTACTAATTATATATTTTTTCATTACTTTTTCAAATATGTTATTTTTGTAGGGTTGAGCGATTTTTGATTGGGACGATCTATACGGTTAGTATGGATTTGCATCACCTGACGTTCAGACATCCTTCATCCATCGTGTTAAGCCGTCGTGTAAAGTATATACTTAATTAGGTTGTAGTGGAGCCATGCTTTTTCCAGTGCCAGTAAAATGCCGGCTCGACAGGGGAAGTACTACCTTGTCACAGAAAATCGTGGCAACGCAGCAGTATCAGCAGGTACTGTTGCGTTTCGTGCGACGAGTGAGAGCAACGGAGGCCTAATATCCCACCCCTTTTGTAACCTTCCTTTTTTCCTTCTCATCCCTTTCCTTCTATTCAATTATCGCAAGCGTTTGATCGCGATGCTTACCATTAGGCGGACAGTATGCTTGTTGGTCAACCATCATGAAATAAAAAAAACTAGGTTTTAGTAGTCTATAGAAAATTAGGCTGCAGTAAATACCTACTTGTTATTTGACAGGTAATATACTGGTTCGATAAAGAAAACATTGTTATTGTGCTGTATCCTTTAAAAATATTCACATAACTATGTATATCTATGTACTATGACATTTTTTTATAATTGCGCATTGTTTATAGGTAGGTACTTCAGGTCTTAACAGCATCACCTGGCCGTAAGGTCGAGTACTGAGATCCGACTATGAAAAAGGAAAATTCTCTCCGGGGCTCAAAGTTCATTTCGTCGTCCTTAGGTTGCTCTGCAATGCGAATCACGACTTAGGACGTAATCGAGAATGGAAACAGCACTCAAAGACTATGGCAAATTACGATTTTATACTTCTCTTTAATGAAATATACGATCATTGCTAAAGAGTAGTATTATTTTATAATTGCGGGTCTTAATTTTTATTTATTTAAAAAAAAAAAACGTTAGCGGTATACGTATTTATGTAAAATTGGATAGCTTATGATTTTATTATTTTACCGAAGGTGTAGGTACCTACATCTAGAAAAACTTATTTATTTATTTATTACATGGAAAACTTACAGCTATAAAAACATATAGTATATATTAACTTAATTAGATAACAGTAAGCCAATAACAAGTTTTCGCTTATATAAGTTGTTATTATGAGAAATAATAACTCTCTGTCTATCTGTCGCGTTTTCACGCCAAAATTACTGAACCGATATCAATGAAATTTGCTACACAGATAGTTTAGAGCTTGAGAAGAGACATAGGCTTTTTAATGCGAAAAAGGGTTGCAAGGGGTTGAAAAGGGGCGGGGGCGGTGCTGGGACGGGGGGGTCAAACGTTGTATGGTCATTTTTAGAGCTAGAAGCTTGAAACTTATTTTTTGCGCAGTTGATATAAATAAATATGACATTCAAAGTTTGTAAGAAAGTTATTCACGCGGGTAAAGCCGCTGGCAGAAAATAGTAAGGGTAATAATAACGTGTCTATAAAATATTATATGGTACCTTAATTTATTACGTATAATTATTATCTAAGGATGTAATAAAACGTAATTGAATTGCGTTTGAAATATACAAACGTGGGTGATTAACTCTTAGATTAATGCGAATGCGTGCAAATAACCATATCTCAAGATAACGAAGGTACAACTGCAACACAATTTCTAATATAAGAACAAAGGCAAAAAGTAAACAGCGAGGAAGCAGTTTCAGGCAGATATTAAAGGCATATCTCTCTATTATGAGCGGGAAGTTCTGTAATTTAAGGGCGCGTTCAAAGCCGGCATATGGTGAGCAGTGGAAGGGTTGCTACAGAGTGTTGCAATTTTATCGATGTGCTATATATATCGATACGAATTGTATTAATTTTTTTTATTTAAAAATTTCCAAATTTAATATATTTAAAAAAATAACTAATGAGGTCGACTTTTCAGTTCTTGTCTGAATTTAAAACTCAAATTTTTAGAACTCATTTTTGTCCATCATATAAAAATGTTGGTAAGCATGTTTAATAGAACGGGAGACACATTATGGAATATTTTTAATACAATGTAATGCATTTTTAATTTTTAACCAATAAGTATAAAACAGTATAAAAAAAAAATTCTTAAATTTAGTTTTCTTCAAGCAAAAACTAAAAAAACTTCATTTATAAAATGTATCGATATACAATCGCCTCATCCCTATTCATTTCTGAGACACAGCTGCAGTACGCTACAGCGCTCGATTATAACTAGCTCAGTGAACTTGCTGAAACACGCACTTATTGAACGTTACGGCTGCAATTAGTATTATTTTTATATTTAGTGATGTAAATATTTCGATACTGATTAAAATGAAATAAATAAAATATAAATATATTAAGCAGTTATAGGATAAGTCTGCACAGGTTTCCATAAAATATTATTACTTAGTAAAAACATTTAACTAAAATATTAATTTAAATTCACATTTTGAATGAAATGATTAAAATAATATCAAATAGCATTGTGTTTAAAAGCAAACATTTTAAAAATTATTTGTCAGAAAACATAATGTCAGGAAGTCAGGCAAAAGGGTTGGATCGTGCCCTTTCCCTTTTCTTGACATTTTAAATTGTTTATTTGCGAACAAGTGTCAAGTTATTTATTCAGTAACGTCAGTACCGACCCCATACGGGGGAGGTGTTAACTGTTAATGTGTCATGAAATCACGAGGTGGCACGAGGCACAATGGATAGATAACCTAGACATTATTTGAAAGTTGCAGGTTCTAATCCGGGCCAGCATCTCTGAGTTTTCAAGAGTTTAGTTTGTTTTAAATTAAACTCTAAATTCATCTTTCGCTGAGCGGTGAAGGAAAACATCAATTCATTTTCTAAAATTATATATTAATCATATTCGCGTTTTGACTCTATTTCCACTTACTATCAGGTGGGGAAGAGTTATCTCTTCACCGGGGACAAAAGTACCACTTTATCAGTATCTCTTAAGCCGGTTGCCGGATATACGGCACCGAATGTCCGGTAACTCATTTCGCTTTCACATGATCCATTTTTGAATCTAGTAGCTCGTACGAACAGTGGTGAATCGCGAAAGCTGCCATACATGCCCATCCACTTCGCTACCCGGCGGCGGCTACCCTGCAACCGGCACGTGTGATAAGACAATAAAAGTAAAAGAAATAAACTATTCATGAGCTTAGCAATCTTATGCAATCTTAATTACCACTTGTGTCGTACCATATCAAGTTTTCGGTCAACATTTTCAACCCAACGCATAGGAGGGAAAAGAAGAAATGAAAGGAACAGAGGGGGTGGGAGTTTGAGCCTCCGACGTTCTCACACATCGCACGAAATACAACAGTACCTACTGATACTGTTACTTTCCGCCGATTTTCTGCGAGAGGGTAGAACTTCCCCGGTCGAGCCGGCCCGTTTATGGTGGAGAAGCTCTCCTCTCGTAGAAACTTATGACTACTATTTCTAAGTTTTTTCTCCTTTTACTCATGACTAAAGACACGCCGACGGACTAAGGGAGAGACGGACCGGGCAAATTAATAAGGGATCTGTTTTCGCCATTTCACTTTCACTACAGAACCCTAAAAGTTATCCTTTGAAATGTAATATAGAAATTTCGTTGTGTAATTCGAATTACTAACTATTCGGCATCAAATTCTGTTAAAAGCAGTTGTATTAAAACACCGCAAATCCGTTTAAAATTTATTATTCATTCAAAACGAAACATTACAAAGCCCGAAACACGGACTAGACACATCCAACTTGAGAGTTGATAGTGTTGACCTCAAAGTGGTCGTAATAGTGACCCGTAACTTGCATGGCGTGGCCGCAGGGTGTGGTGGTATATCAAAACAAAACGGGTGAGACCGGGTGAGTTTGGGGGAGTTCGGTGAGCTAATCACGCGGTCGCGCCTGACAATTTGCAGGTTAGCCGCGCGACCGCCGTTGCGGCGGCCCGTCACGACGATCTTTGGCGTATAACTATTATGTTTAACATTTTCATACGCACTTTCTTAAGTCTGTGGGATGAATAGCACTATCACTATAAATAAAAGTCACTTACTGTTATAATGTTTATATTCGAGTCCACATTTTTATCAGAAGTATACAGATAAACACACAATAGTTTTACAGTATATTAGCATACAAGCATAAAGAATATAGCACAAGAAGGCACATTAATTTACGAAGAGGAGAAGAAAATATAGCAGGAAAATATGCAAAAACTCTTAAGCGTATATATGTCGAATGTCATGCGTAAAAAAAAGAATGCTCGCACCGGGCATGCGCTTTCGCACGGGGCCTAAGATGCTGCTGCCTGTGCCACTAAGAATGTGGGCGAGATTTTCCCACATCACTCCCCCGCTGAGACCGTTACTACGGGCGATAGTATTGTGGAAAGTGAACTCTTCTACCTGACCGTGTAGTTTTTATACTAGGTTGCTCGTCGTTAACTATATTGCTGTCTGACTTAATAGTGTAAGCTGGCTTGAGGCGATCAATAGATACAGTTATTTTCTTATTTTTAACTAATATCTGAAAAGTCTTTTGTCCTCTCTTAATAACCTGGTACGGTCCAGTGTAAGGAGGTTGCAAGCTTGTACGTAAAGCGTCATGACGTAAAAATACTTGGTTTGCGGTTTCTAAATCCTTGAAAATAAAATATTTTTTTGGAGTGTGGTGAGCTGCAGGTACGGGACTAATTTGAGCGGCGAATGACTTTAATCTCGAGATGTAATCGGATATATCCGTTACGCTGCTACGGTTATTGTCTTCAAAAATTGACCAGGTAAACGGAGAGGTTCACCGTAAAGCAATTCAGCAGCTGATGATTTAAGGTCTTCCTTATATGCACTGCGTATACCTAATAATACAAGAGGTAGATATTCAGTCCAGTATTGATTTGTGTGGCACATAATCGCTGCTTTAAGCTGTCTATGAAGTCGCTCAATGATTCCGTTAGCGCTAGGATGATAAGCGGTGGTCATTTTGTGCTGAGATCCCGTCAGTAAGGCGAGTGACTTGAATAGGCTGGACTCAAATTGTCTACTCCGGTCCGTGGTTATACTTAATGGACAACCAAACCTCGAGATCCATCCTGTTAGAAGGGCTTTGGCCGTGGATTCTGCTGTTATATCAGTGAGTGGTATTGCTTCAGGCCATCGCGAAAATCTATCAATGGCTGTGAGGCAATACTTGTATCCGTTAGAGTAAGGCAATGGGCCAATAAGATCTATATGTATGTGGAGAAATCTGGCTGTAGGTAAGGCGAATGAGCATAATGGTGATGAAACATGCCTTGTCACTTTTGCTTGTTGACAAGAAAGGCACGCTCGGCTCCATTCGCGACAGTCTTTTTTGATTCCGGGCCAAACAAAACGCTGTGTTACCAACTTAATGGTTGCGTTAGCACTGGGATGGCTGAGTGCATGCATTGATTCAAAAGCTTGCTGTCTCATTGATTTCACAATATAAGGTCTAGGTATTGGAGTACTTACATCGCAAAATATCTTTATTTTAGAACCGGGCATACGGATCTCTTTTAAATTTAGAGAGCTTCCCTCAGTTAATAAAGTTTTTAATTCTGGGTCAGACTGCTGCTCTTTCGCTAAAGCTTCAAAATCTACTCCTGCTGAGATATCGTTAATCCTGGAGAGAGTGTCAGCCACCATGTTATCCTTACCGGAAATGTGACGGATATCCGTGGAAAACTGTGAGATATAATCCAGGTATCTAAATTGTCTGGGAGAACATTTGTCGCGGTTGATCTGGAAAGCGTGTGTTAGCGGGCGATGGTCTGTAAAGATTGTAAATACTCTAGCTTCTAGCATGTGACGGAAATATTGAATAGATTTGTAGATGGCCAAAAGTTCTCTATCGTAAGGACTGTACTTGATTTGGAGTAGGCGATAGCTTACGAGAGAAGAATGCCAAAGGCTCCCAAAAGTACCACGCCTCTGCTGTAATACTCCACCAACAGCGGTACTCGACGCATCCGTTACTAAGGCTAGTTTGGCATCGGAGTCTGGATGCGCTAGCAAAGCTGCTTTCGCTAGTCCGTTCTTGCAATTATCGAATGCCTGATGTTGTGCCTCGTCTAACAATATTGGCTGAGAACCTTTACTGGATCCTTTAAGCATCTCGTTCAATGGAGCTTGCAATTCTGCAGAGTGAGGTATAAAACGGTGGTAGAAGTTGTACATACCGAGAAATCTCCGCAGCTCTTTGATAGTTTTCGGCACGGGAAAATTCTTAATTACCTCTATTCTCTCGTCAAGAGGTCGGATTCCATCTGCGGACACAGCGTAGCCAAGAAAGGTTACATGGGATGCGCCAAGGACGCATTTTGAAATGTTCAGCAGCACTCCATACTGGTTCAGTCTTCTGAAAACTTCATGAAGGTGACGTTCATGCTCTTCTGGGTTGCGAGAGAAAATAAGAATATCGTCTAGATAACCGTAACAGAAATCTAAGCTTCCTGATGACTTCGTCAATAAATCTTTGAAAAGTTTGTGCCGCATTTCTGAGTCCGAATGTCATCATTGGGAATTCGTATAAACCAAATGGTGTTACTATGGCTGTTTTGCATATATCGCTTTCATAGACTGGTATTTGGTTATATGCTTTAACAAGGTCAAGTTTGGAGAAAACTGTACATCCAAAAAGGTTTAGATTGAAATCGTGTATATGTTTTATGGGGTACTTATCTGGTACTGTTCTTGCATTGAGAGCTCGATAATCGCTTGCATGGTCGCCATCCGTTGTCCTTTTTTGGTGCCAGGTGAAGAGCTGACGACCAAGGGCTATCGGATGGGCGTGCTGTACCATTCTTGATCATCTCGTTAAACTCTTGTTTGGCGATCTGTAACTTATCAGGTGGTAGGCGGCGGGGTCTGCTAGAAATTGGAGGACCAGGAGTAGTTTTTATATAATGAACTGTATTGTGCATACAATCTCTAGGGTTACCAGCAGGTCTTATAATATTAGGATACATTTTTAAAATAGCTTGATATTTATTGTCACTGTAGCAGCTAGTTTTGATAGACGAAACGCTTTCATTAGGCTTTACAGGAACAGCGTCAGTGGCTAATGAAGTTGTGTTGTCTATAAGTTTATGGTGTCTACAATCAACTAAAATGTTATAGTGAGAAAGGAAGTCTATACCTATGATGGCTTTAGTAACATCAGCTATTACAAATCTCCATGAGAAATCTCGACGCAGACCGAGATCGAGAGATAAATGTGCGAAACCGTATGTTGATATTTCCGAACCATTTGCTGCAAAGAGACTATACCCACTCTTGTGTCGTTTATCCTTAGCCGCGGAGCGTGGGAAGACGCACAGGTCCGATCCCGTATCTACGAGGAACTGCATTTTCGTCTTGCGGTCTGTTACAAAGAGGCGGCCAGAGGAGGTAGGACAGGCGCTGGCCGCTACTGACGGCTGTCCTCGGAGTTTACCGCGTTAAAACTACATGGGCTCGTACATTTACTAGATTTTGTGCCAAATCTTTTATGGTACCAGCAAATACCTGGACGAGAAGACGAACGCTGTCTGGATATGCTTCTGCGATGACTTAAAGATCGTGTTCGTGAACGTGATCTCGAGATGTTCGAAGTAAGTGCAGCAACTTGTCGTGTCAAATCTGCCATGCTCTTCATCATGGCTTCTAAAATTGCTGGATTAGTGGAATCTCGATAAGCCATGCTGGTACTAGCAACTTGCGGAGTATTGTGTGCAATTTCATGAACCTTGTCTGCCAAGTCTGCAGTTTTTGTAAGTGGTGAGTCAGTCTGAGTAGCAATTACTGTTTGAACGTGCTGTGGAAGTCGGCTTGACCATAGCGTGCGCATAAATTCGTCAGATATCGCCGATCCTGCCAAGCTTTGAAGATGACGTAAAAATTGCGATGGCTTACGGTCGCCGAGCTCTTCGTGCATCAGCAGTTGTTGCACTTTCTTTTCCTGGCTTGCTGATAAACGCTTTATAAGTTTCGACTTTAAAGTTTCGTATTTATTATCTTTAGGCGGGCATTTAATAAGATCTAATACTTCCGCTGCATATTGATTACCCAGCTGTGATATGACGTAATAAAATCTAGTCGTATCAGCTGTTATGTTTGCGACTATAAATTGCGCTTCTAGTTGGGCGAACCAAACGTCTGGACGATCAGGCCAAAATTCGGGTACTTTTAAACCAACTTTGCACAATTCTGCAGTTGTGTCGCTTTGTGACATTTTAGCGCTCTTCATTTGCTTTTGTGCGATCTTGTCAATGATTGTAAAATGTTCCGATTTTTAACGGCTTTATGGCTTGTATACGTTGTATGAATATGAATTGTCCTCGTCGTGGTCACCAATATGTGGGATGAATAGCACTATCACTATAAATAAAAGTCACTTACTGTTATAATGTTTATATTCGAGTCCACATTTTTATCAGAAGTATACAGATAAACACACAATAGTTTTACAGTATATTAGCATACAAGCATAAAGAATATAGCACAAGAAGGCACAT
This sequence comes from Hestina assimilis, assembly GCA_023373885.1. Classification (NCBI taxonomy): domain Eukaryota; kingdom Metazoa; phylum Arthropoda; class Insecta; order Lepidoptera; family Nymphalidae; genus Hestina; species Hestina assimilis. The sequence continues at coordinate 11,023,222 of CM041754.1, forward strand.
TAATTTACGAAGAGGAGAAGAAAATATAGCAGGAAAATATGCAAAAACTCTTAAGCGTATATATGTCGAATGTCATGCGTAAACAAAAGAATGCTCGCACGGGGCATGCGCTTTCGCACGGGGCCTAAGATGCTGCTGCCTGTGCCACTAAGAATGTGGGCGAGATTTTCCCACAAGTCTATTATCATGATACGAGGAATTTATATAGCTAGCCATAGACTGTGAAATTTTCAAGTTGTCTATGGTACTGTAATATTTTCACGAAGGTAATATTTAACCATTTCTACTAAAAGAAAAGCATTTCATATAGGTACATAAAAGTTCAAAATTGTAAATGGATTTTTTATTGCAGTCGTTTGAAAAGATTTTTATTTTAAAAGTGGCAGTCATGTTTCAATCAAATATCAATAATTCTTTATTATATTATATTGATACATCGTTCATTATTCACAAAAAAACAGTCTTATCAAGAGTTATTCTAGGCTATCCCGCATAAAGTGAGACGTCTTCATCTAAAAGGAAAATTCAGCAACTGTCAAAATTGCCGCGCTCGTCTTGAAGATCGCGCAGGCGTAGAAAGCTGCGAAGCTAGATGCGACGTCTCTGTCTTACGCATCGAGGTCTGCGGGTCGCGGCTAACCTTCGGCGCGAGGTTTGCGGCGGGAAAAATGTGTGTTTCGGTGTGCCGATAGCGGAGCGCCGCATCCCCGCAGCCCCGCCCAGCAGCCCCGCGCCTCCTAACGCGTCTTGAGCCACTTAGTCGCTAAGACGATGCGCACACTGTTCTGTACGCTAACTGGGTCAAATGCATGCATAGTTTTGTTTAACTTATAATACATGTATGCCAGCCTTCAGTAATAAACGTTGAGAATCTACGGTTTGCTTTGCTTATGATGAAAACAGATATTATGAAAATTTTATTTTTAAAATCCTCTTTACTGAATATACTATAATAAACAAACTTTTTTAGGCTTTTTAACAAGACTTAATTTTTAAAATTCTGATTTCAGTTAAAGTTGTATTAGCGATCCTTACTGTTACATGGGCTGATGTATTGTTAGGTGAGTAGCCGAAGTGTCTGTTGTGATTTCTTAGTAAAGAAATATCCAATTTAGAGTTGTTGTGAACACTGTCTTATTTTCCGGCCAGATATGGAGCCACGAGCTGTCAAAATGGAGTGGGAAAAAAGGCGGGAATGTGGCACCACTTTATGTGTAGCTCGTCATTGCGTTAGAACGAGAAGCTGTGCATAGTTCTCTATGACAGAGTGAGACGTCGAACACAACGTGGTTTATAAGAAAACCCAAGACGTTGGGCGTGTTTGGCGGGTGGGCGTGCGGGTTTCGGGTTCGTAGTGGTGAGTTGTTGATGTATGCGTGTGTAAATACATGCGGCTATGCGGTTACAGGTGTGTGGGTGTAAGACGGCTGGCGTGGGCAAAGAGGTTTCCTTTTGTCCAAGATATGACGCTCGCTTGAGGCTTTAGTTATTAAAGTCCGCACTTAAATTTTACGATGGTATAAATTTTCATTGTTGGCTTTCTGAAAGGCGCTAAAGGTCCTTTGCGTTACCATATTAATGCTACATATGATTTTATGATTGATCTTTCAACTTTTTGAAGATTTTCTTATATTTTAATTTTTTCTCATTTCTGTACACTTAAAATAATAATATAATGCTATTAAATATTCTTTAACTATTTTACACATAGGTTTTTTGACGTTAAGCTTACAAACACATTTTTAAATTTAAAAAAAAATCATAGCTGTATGATTTATGTTTAAAAGATTAAATCATTTTTTTTATTCTATAATCGGGTAGCTTTGTTAACTGGTCTTTTATGTTTATAATGATTATCAGATTCCCATATAAGAAATTGTTGATAAATCAATTTTAATGTTACCATTTTTTTACGGCTGCTATTTTTTTAAGGCAGACAAAGTATGAGAAGTAGTAAGTATGTAAGTAGAATTATTAGGTTTATATATATCAGAAGCTAAATAATAATGGAAGTCTTAATAAAGTAAAAATCTTTATGCTGATATCATCTTCTATTCTATGGTTATTTTTATGAATTTATGGTAATAATAGCAGTCCTATTACACGATGACGTCACATATGTGACATTTTAGACGCTAAAATATTTAAGACTGCCCTTTGTTTCATTAGTTTGTATGAAAAAAAAAACATGTTTTCTAAATACTAATTCCAATCTAATTTATCAAACAATTCATATTACATTATATTCAGCAGATAATTAAACTATAATCACTACTTCGAAGGCAGACGATATGCTAGAAAAATAACTTTTACAGTATGTATGTAATGTCTACAGAAAAATTAAAAAAAATTGCTTTCATTTTAAAGGCTTTCTTAATATAAATGTATCTCAAATATTTTTACTTCAAATATGAAAAAAATGAGGCCAACGCGTACAAAACGTACTTCAATAGAAAGGTATAAAATTTTATATTGTGAAAAAATTTCTATAGAAATTTTCAGTAGCTATCCTAGCAGCACATTATGTTGGCACGTAGAATGTACACACTTCGCGTACTTGTCCCGCACCTAACTATCTCTTTTAATGCTTATTTGTACCCATTCGCACACATTCGCAAGCTACCCCCCGTGTCGCGTCGTTGCAACCCTGTCGCTGTGTGAGTGGACTTCTTTCCTCGCCCCTGTGTGCGAGCGAATTTCTTTCGAGACGTAATAAGGGGACCGTTTCTTTCCCGCTAAGGTTTTAATGTCGACCACGTTTCGGTGGCGGACGCGCGCCTTCCGCGGTTTCTTGAAACTTTTTTTTTGTGCGCGGACTTAAGTGTTCAGTGATAGTGCTGATAGAGATAGGTTTTATTTATTTTTTATTTAAAAAGTAAGTATACATTGTACAATTAGTTATTAAGTGTACAAAGTTGTAAATTTAATTAATGTAAAGTTTGCGTAAGTCCGCAAACTTAGGCGGGCGGAGATGCGTGTTGTTTTCTCAAACCGCAGGCTCATTAGCCTCAGCGCTCACTACGTAGCGATTAAACTGCGAGATAGGCACATATTGTGATAACATCGGGTTGAGCTCTCGCGAACCAGGCTAATTAAACTTTTGTTTACACAACTATGCTGTTGTTATACGTAATTTGTTATATTGTATATATAAATATAATATATTTATTTTATATCTATACTCGTATCTATATTATTTGAAATTATTTAAGTCTTAATTTACATTAATGTTATCTTAAACTTTTTTATTATTAAATTTAATGGTATTTTGTATACTTTTTATCTTTTTTGAAAATGAATAATTTAAACCTAAAATATATTTAATTTTCATTGTAATCGTAATTAGATTAGTATATAATTTGTTTTTTGAAAGAATAACGATAACTGATTCAAATAATATTAAATCATATTTTTAAACTGCTTTATCCATGCACGAATATGAAAGAAAATCTTCAATACTTAGCGCTGAGTAAGTAAGAATGCAACCTAATAAAAACATGAACTTTAAAATATTTCACTTCTCATAAAATTCACGAATATATAATATATACTTCCGAAGAAATTATTAAATAAAGAAAAAACTTTAATATGAACCTTTAAGTACGAGTAATATTTGAAAATACGAAACAGAAGATCAGATTCATCAAATTTAATAAAGTTGAATTATATACACCATTATATTTTCGTAACCTTGGCGAGGGACTTGTTAAAAAGTAAGTGCGAACTCCCATTAGACGCTCCCCTAACTTTTCACCTGCACCTAATTGACGCCTTGCGTTAACTCATTGAGCTATATGACAAGGCGACAACTTATACGCATTAAACGAGATATTATGAATTTCAATTTCAACTCTTTTAGTGTACGTGAACTTCAATTTGAAATACCGTGTATCAGTTATTCATATTATTAACTATTTGATGTTTATTTATGGTTTTTAAATTGAAAAATAGAGTTTCAACTGTTTGCTGTGAGTTTAAAATTTAACGAAAACTCCGTCTAAAATATGGGAAAACTCTATCAATGTTTGTAATCGTTGAAAATCTCTTGTATCTTGAACTAAAAACAATGCTCCTGATTCTTGTTACCTAGTGGTTAGTGGCCAACTTAGTGTCAGTAGAGTTGTTCAGGACGCCCGTATAGGCCTCTGACTTGACTTATCGACTGTCATCAAATTGATAACAGCCGGTACCGACTTTTTACGTGCCCTCCGAAGCACGGAGACGCTCAGTTGAAATACCACAATGCGATCACCCATTTAGTGACTGACCGCGCCCCGGCTATGAGCGTCTACAATGCCCTTGATAACTTCAGTGTTATGTAAATTTATTTTTACCTACCTATGAACGCTTGTACTACTTTTTTTTTTCTCTTTATTTATTTTAGGATTTTTATTCGAGACGAACATGTCAATTTCATTGTACCCTATCAAACATATTTGACAAGCACACAAAAGAAAAAGTAATTATAATCAAACATCAAAAAAAGCAATTTTTTTAAGTATTCTACATAGATATAAGACTACACAACAAAACTGCTTTTTTTGATGTTGCCTGGGAAAGAATCCTCTGCACCAGACCGACATCAAAAATATTTAAATTGAGAATTTTAAATAGCGATTCCCTCTGGCTTGTACTACTTAAAGTATCTAAAGAAAAGGAGGGAAGAGATGAGAAGAGAAAAAAGGAAGGGTACAAACGGGATGAAAGATTGGGCCTTCAGCGCTCTCGCTTAGTACTTACAGGTACTTTTACTTTACGTCGTTTTTCTGTGATAAGGTTCAGGTAAATTTCCCCGGCCGAGCCGGCGCATTTGTTATGGGAAAAGCATGGCTCTCCTACTACTGGCACGCCTGTCATACATATATATTTATATACACCAAAATGTCATCAATTTTCCAGTTATTTGCATTTAAAAACCACGCTACGGCACCGTTTTGATGAAATTTAAATTGGTGCCTTCCTTCGAATAAAAAAGAAAAAATAAATCCGTCTATGATAGGTATATGTAAATAGTGGAGTTATGTCGGAACACATATAAGAATATAAACATCCTAATTGAGTACCTTTTTTTTGAAAGCGGTTAAAAACTAATTAATTAGACTTCCATATAATATATTAAAAGGTTTTATATAGGTTTTATCAATTAACGACGTTTTGGCGCAGCGGTAGCGAACCTGCCAAAAAGAGTGCCACTGGTCGCGGGTTCGATTCCCGCTCGGAGCAGATGTTTGTCTTGCCCGTGCAGGCATGTGTTCCGGTCTCGGTGTATTTGTCCTTGTCTTTGTGTATTGTGGGCCCCGACACAGAATATACCTACCCTTATGGGGCCGTTGAGTGTGTTGCGTTTGTTATTTATTATTACCATAACGACAAGATATTAATATTCCTCGAACAAATACATTTTTTAAGATATCAAATAAATTTGTAACTTTAAAAACTTCATCATAAAAACGTATCCAAATCCGGTAATCTTATTAAAATACACGTCAAATAACTTAACCGTTGTACTGAGAACTCATTAATTCCTCCGTTAATTCCAGGGGTGGCAATGTTTGTAGACATCTTGTTGTTTTCACGAGCTTTGAATTTCAAACGTTCCTGAATATTTGTATTTGACACAGCAGACACTTTATATTATAAATGTAACCTAATTTTTAGTTAATTAAATTGTTACGGTTGAATTCAGAAAAATTAATCGAAAACATTTTCAAAATATTTTTATTTAGCATCAATGAGATACTTTACAAAAATTTACATAGTATGATGGCATGTAAGAAACTTAAATCTTATTAGAGTCTGTTACACACCGTGCTCTGGGGGGCACGTTAAGCTGTCGGTCTCGGTTGTTATCATAACATCTGATAATAATCGTTAACACTTGATAAGTAATTTGCTCTTATCCAATGATTTACTGGCTCGCCTTTAAGGTTGAGGTCAGATGACAGTCACTCTGTGTAAAAACTAGTAACCGGGCAAATACGGATAAGTGTAATAAGCAGACCCTGGGTATTTAAAATACTAAGAAAAATGGTAGGAAGAAGAAAGACACAGTACTTTGCCTCAATTTGTTATCACGTATCACTTAGTTCTAAATTATTTTAGTTTTTATCATATATTTACAGCGCACATCATAGTATATATACTTATATCAATTTTTTATTTTAAATAAATTACGTTTTTAACAAGTTTTTGCCTAAAAGATCAAGTAGATTTTATTTTCTGTTTGTTTTGTTAAAAAAACATTTGTTTTTTTAAACATTGTTTGTTTGTTACAAAATATTGGTTTTAGTAATATCCTAATTAAAAATATCTTAGTCAATATTAATAATTCAATAATAACGACAAAATTTATTTTCAAGCAGAAGAAACCTATTAAACAAACTGGGTTTACTATTTTAAGTATCATATTCGCGATCAGCAAGTCAAAATACATAGGTCACACCTATAGGAAATTTCAAGCAAAAAAGCGGTATGGGCTTTTCAGAGCTTAACCAACCGACCTTAAGGTTCTTTTTAACTTTTAAAAAGAACCTTAAATTAATCTAGAAACAATCAAAAAATAGAACTGTTTCTTTACTCACAACACAAACATAACAAAAGTATTACATTTTGAATAACAAATTTGATTTCCAAAAAAAAAAAAAAAAACTAATATAACTTTGTGTCTCATTGGATTTTTCCATTGCTTTTTTCATCAATTACACTAAATTTATTGTAGTGGTTCATAGATCCTTCCAAAATTCATCTATATATCTTAGTCTTTGAGGGTAATTTATACATGGCAAACAGATAGAAGGGCAAATGAGGATTCCGATTTTTGCTATTTGGATACGAAACTTAAAGTAATATGCCTATTAAATATGCGTTTTAAATAATTGAAGTTTAATTTGTGATTATGAAATTACAACAAAGTAGCTTTAACAGACAGCTTCTTTTATAATTTTGACTTGGTTGTATTTGTGTTAGACCACAGAATAAAAATCATAGAAATACAAAATATAACCGATCATTTTGTATATTTAGTCATAGTTCATTTTATTATATGCGGACAAATTTTTAATTCTTCTTCCTAGCATTATTCCCGATATTATACGAGTACTCATGGTCTGCTTATTACTCTTGTCCAGATTTGTAAGGTTACTCGTTCTTACACAGAGCGATCGCCTTCTAACCTCCGTAACCCTAAGGGCGGACCAATTTTAAATTAAATACAACTTAATATAAATAAAAAGACCTTACCACTTTCACAAAGCACATTTAGTTAATATCTAAAGTTGTTTAGTTAATTTGATATAAATGAAATAATTTTATGTAATGTTACGATATTTTTTTATCTACAGTGATACAGAGTGGAAAAGGTATTAAAGATAAAAGCCTAAAAAAATTCCAAGTCGAAGGCTTTAAAAAAAAAGCGTGGATACTTTTTAATAAATGACGTCACACGCATTCCGCGCGGTTCTCGTTTAAGTGCTTGATTGTGCGTTGTTGTTTATTGTCACCAATATTGCAAGGGTCGACCCTCTCCGACGTTTTGCGTTTAAAAATATATCGCCTTTATTTTATACAGATACTTGGCTGATTAAATTTGACTCTTTGTCCTTTATTAGGGTTCCGTACTCAAAGGGTACCAACGGATCCCTATTACTAAGCCTCCAGTCCGTTCTTCTGTCAGCGGGCTGTACCTCACGAACCGTAATTGGTAGAGAGTTGAAATTTGAAAGAAATATGATATTTTCGAGGTTTTTTGCATTTTAATAGATAAGCCGTTGAAATGTTCATAGATCGTGTATTTCTAATGTCCCTGTAATAACAGAAATACTAGAAACTTGATATTTATATTCTATAGGTTATTTTTTTTTCTTATAGATTGGTTAGTGGCCAACCTAGTTTCAGAGTTGTTCATGTCGCCCGTAGGCCTCTGACTTAACTTTTCGACTGTTGTCAAATTGTCAACAGCAGAGACCGACTTTTTACGAGCCCTCCGAAGCACGGAGACGCTCAGTTGAAATACCACTATACGATCACCCATCTAGTAGCTGACTGCGGCTAAAGTTGCTTAACCTACCAATCGTTTACCGATCAGAACGCTTATATTCTGACACACACTTGGCCGATTTCTTAAATTAATGTATATGTTTATTTCGATGTAATTCCATCTTGAGTAACGAAGGAAAATTGGATACCAATATCGGACAATGTAAACCGCTTAAGCTAAAATGGGACTCACGGAAAATCAACGTCAGACTCAAAATCAGGATGTCCGAGTTCACCATCTTAGCCTCTATTTGAATATCTCACGTAGGGTCCGGACGGATATTACATTTGCTAACCTATTTGTAACCGTCGCTAGACGATCATTATCCATGTCCGAAAGGTCTCTTGGGACGCCCTCAGGAATTTGTGACGGTATTGATTCCCTTCGTGTTGTCTTCATGGGGCAGATAATGGATGTCGTCAATGGGTTTTCAATTCGAAACACATGCGACACTTTTAATGTTCTTTAAGCTATATTTGTAAATAGTAACAAACTATCAAAAGTAGGTGTTAGTATAGATAGGTATTGTATAGTAACAATTTCATATTTTGTTTATTACAAACTAGATCCTGCCAGCGGCTTCGCTCCCGTGCATAACGATTTTAATACAAACTTAAATAAATAATAAATAAACGCTACACAATCAACGGCCTCAATTACGATAGTTATATGCTGTGTCGGGGGTTCATAAACACATACAAGGACAAAGACAAAGACACCCAGACTGGATTATTTGCCTGCAGGGCCAATCTGCTCCGAAGGGGAATCGAACCCGCGATCTGTGGCGTTTAAGGCAGGTTCGCTACCCAACGCCATAACTATGAACCCCCATTTCAAATCTTCAAGGGTGGAATTTTAGAAAATGTTAAAACAGGTTTTTCTTTATCTTTAATTTTTCGCCTAAAACGTTTCATACTTCTACTTTAAAAAATGACGTACTTCCATACAAACTTTCAACCCCTTTTTGTCCCCCTTAAGCTGACTTCTACTAGACGAAAGAAATATTCCTTCCAATTTAGGAGCAGTTCCAATTCCTAGTTCCAGAGATATCGTTATGAGTCACAGTATATAGGTGGAAACATATGTACATAATTCAAACTGTTTTAACTGACGACTGAATTGTGTTTTGTTTATGTAAGAGTTACAAGAAATATATAAATTTAAAATTATAAAACTCTTAAGTTTACAATTTTTAAGTTTTTTGCTATAGACTTTTTAAGTGTTTTGTAAAAATCAAAGTATCATATTTGACAATGAATAAAGACGTAATTAACACATTAAAGTTCAGTCTATTTAACAACAATGAGGAGAAAAAAGTTAAAATTAAAAAAAGAAAACGGACACTGGCAAGCAGTGAAATAGAAATGGTGGATGTAATGTATCTTTACCCCATTTCCCGGTTCCTTTGTGGAAGGGTGCAGGGCCGAGTAACGAGCATTACCCACTTGGAGGCCCCTACATGCTTTATTATTTACGACCTTCGCCCTATGGTATGTTTTTAAGCTAAGATTTTATTGCTGCTCTATTCATGAGCTAAATCCACTGTGAATCTGTACAACGAACATGGGCTGTGATTATGTTTTGTAATATTTAATGAAGCAACCTTTATACATTAAAAAAAAATCTGAAGAATATCAGCAATGCTTTTTCAAGTCATAATTAATCTCATATTGCTCTTTCAAATTCTCTTGCGCATGGAGTTGGTACAATAGCCTAAAAGGTAAGTATCAAAACCCGTAACTCTCGCGTTAATGAGTCTGCCTTTCTACCGTTAAACTAATGAGGCTAAAATATACACAATGTTTATAATATATATAAATTTGTATATGATAACTTTTAGCTTTTTCCTTGCAATGAAACGATGTTAGTAACAAGCCTGCAGTATAGTCGAATGAAGTTAGTATCACAAGTTTGAAATATAATCGAAAAAGTTAGCGTGTGACGAATTTTTCCTGTACGGAAGGGCCGGTCATATCAAATATTTAATCATAAAAATATATATTAAATAAATAAATATATTAAATATGTTATTTGGTTTTAATTTAGAAAAAAACGTATTTTTAAGTAAATATACTTAAACATAATAACATAAATGTTGACATTTCACTAGCTACATGGCAAACATCTTTCACTCCTCACGATGTTATTGACGAAAATATCACCAGAAGGCTTTATCGAGTCGGAATCAAAGTAAACACGGGAAACGCAGTAAAAAGGCACATTGTAAGGGTTACACCCTTGTAGAAATTAAGTTTAACATCCCGTTCGACATATCGCGTTTCGCAAACGTAACAACCTATTCGATATGTGATAGGGTGACGTGACGTTTAGGAGATACATTTTATAGTAATTGGTTATTTGTCAGGTTTATTTTAATATTGGCTTAGGGAATTTTATTAATTATTAGCTCGTACTCAAACATAAAAAGAATCTGATTGATAAGAATAAAGACGTAAACATAGGCGAAATTAAAAATCATCGATTTTAAAAGGTGACTGTTTTACTATAACGGTGGTATGTGCTTATATTCATTATGCGTGAGTATGAGACACATCAAACAAAGCACAACAGTACGTTTACTACTACTTCACGTTTATATTCTATGAGATGGGAGTACTTTGTCAGTCGAATCTGCCCTTTCATGTTGATTACAGCAAAACTGTAATTCGTAACAAAATGTTACGCTATTTAAAAATATAATATATAAAATATCAATATTATAATTATGTACATAGGTCTGTGAACAGCTTTGATACAAGGATTTATAGTATATTAGCTTTTGGTCGCGGCTTCGGCCGCGTGAATTAAGCCTGAACTAAGCCTCTCTTCAAGTTTTTTTTTCGCCGCAAAAGGAGGCCAATAATCATCTGCATGGTCCCATCTATATCTGCAGCAAAATTCATCATAACTGGTTCAGTGGCTTAGGCGTGAAAGCGTCACAAACAAACAAACTCACTTCGCATTTGTAATATTAGTTAATATTGTGACGTATAAGTTGGAGTATGTGATTCATCATTGCTTGTACCAAAAGATCAAAGGGGGTTGAACTCGTAATGTCTTACAGTAAGTTCGCGCATGGTTTAACCAAGCGTATTTTGCGAGACGTTCTTATTTGAAGCAAAGATTATATTTTATTCATTAGTGTTACGAGATCATAGGGGTGGGATGCTTTATAAATTGAAAAGCAGCAACTAACTAACATATTTATGTATCTTTATAGTTGTATTTTCTATTTAAAATATAAACTCAAAAACGAAGTTCCGAAAAATAATAGATCGATAAGTTTTGGAATATTTTTCTTAAATATTTGTATCTAAAAATGTTGTATTTTATTCAATAAGTTGTACCTCCATCCTGATGAGGTTTATATTTAAAAAAAAAAAGATTCTGTTACGTTCGTTAATTTTATTCTTAAATTATGTTCGGATTCGCTTTTAGGAAACGTCTTGAAATATTTTAAGAAGCTGTATTCTATAAATGTCTTGGAATGTTTCCATATAAATAAGTGAAGATTTCCCGATGACGTCCTTAGCCGTGGTTCGGCCTCGCAGGAGGCACCATAAGGACGGAATCAAAGTTGAGCAAACGTGAGGGCAAAAGAGACACTCTTTTTCAAAGCTGGGTCTCAGTACTCGGCTTCCCCACCCGGTGACGCTGTCAAGGCCAGTAGAGCCAACAGCAATACACATTCACAAAAAGAATACTCAGTGAATTTGGAGATTGAAAACAATCTTCTTTAAAGTAAAAGAGCTTGACTACTGGGAATGCTTTAGCCCTAACGGTTACCTTCAGCAGCTGTTTATTTTTTCAAATACAATATTTTTCTTAATCAAAGAAATTCGTTAGAAATGATCACTAGCGGAACAAATCCGAAAACACTCTTCATACTACTTTCTTGAATAGTTTATTTGATATTTTATAGTAACATTTTTTTTTCAGGTGTAGAAACTATGAAGATCTTGAACTACAAAATAATGCGTTTTGAAAATTGTGTTCTTACGTATAACATCCGCCGATGTCCACCAGAAGTTATGTGACAGATATTGTGAATATTTAAAGACTAGTTTTGATTTAACGATAAGTTTTTAATGTATACGATATAATCTGTGGACGATGCATCTATCGAGTGAAGTGAGTTCGACTACAAATGGACTAGGGCATGAGGCACCTTCCTCTAGTTATGGGGGAAATGGTTTGCCAAGTCAACCGTTGACAGCAGAGCTACTTGCAGAGAGAACGCTGGAAGGCCTTCTGGCAGATCATCCTGGTGAACTGGTCAAGACTGGTAGCCCTCATGTTGTAAGTAGTTTTAAATGTAATGCAATGCAAGAGACGCTCATAGCCGAGTGCACCCGCTGATCGGTAAACGATCGGTAGGTTAAGCAACTTTAGGCGTGGTCAGTCACTAGATGGGTGATCGCAAAGTGGTATTACAACCGAGCGTCTCCGTGCTTCGGAGGGCACGTAAAAAGTCGGTCCCGGCTGTTGACAATTAGACAACAGTCGATAAGTCAAGTCAGAGGCCTACGGGCGACCTGAACAACTCTGACACTAGGTTGACCACTAACCAATCGATAAGAAGAAGAATGTAATGCATGCGTTGTGGCGCAGCGGTAGCGATCCTGCCTTGCAGATGTTTGTATTGACCACACAGGCATGTTTTCCGGTCTGGGTGTGTTTGTCCTTGTCATTGTGTTTCCGGATCCCCGATACACGATATAACTATCCTAATGGGGCCGTTGAGTGTAAAGCGTTTATTTATTAAGAATGAATTATATGAATACTTAAATGATAGTATGCGTTTCTGTATTGTAGTGTATGATTTTATTCTTAGTTAATCTAAACACACACATTAGACATTAGTCTATAATTTGGAGTTAAGTACATTAAACTTGATAAATATTAAATGTTATAAGTATGGTAACAGTTGGGACCATTAGGTTAAACTGTTGTCCAAGCACACTTTCTCTTCCATTAGGATAAACAAGGACAGACCATTTCTGTATCTAAACCTTGTGTCCGTTTCACCCTTTAATATATTTAAAAGAAATATTAAACTAAGCAGTTTACGCCAAAATTGCATTTCATCGTCGACGCTGTGGCGCAGCGGTACCGAACCTGCCTTCCGGTCGTGGGTTCGATTCCCTCTGATGCTTGACTTGTCCAGATAGCCATGTGTTCCGGCCTGGGAGTGTGTGTTGCGTTTAATTATTTATTTATTGCGATTGTCTATTCTAATTTTTGTATATTCTTTAGGTGTGTACAGTGCTGCCACCACACTGGAGATCGAATAAAACACTACCAGTGGCGTTTAAAGTGGTGGCACTCGGTGACGTAGGCGACGGCACCATGGTTACCGTGCGCGCTGGTAACGATGAAAATTGCTCCGCTGAATTGAGGAATTGTACTGCCGTGATGAAGAATCAGGTTGCCAAATTTAATGATCTGAGGTTCGTCGGGAGAAGTGGAAGAGGTGAGTGAAATAAAAATTCAACAACATTTTCTAAGCATTTCTCATTCACAATCATTCACATCGATCAATTATAATAATTTTTACTTTTAATTTATTTTACGTTGTAACCATATGATATTGTGTATTAACATGTTCTGTATTGTACCTACCCAAATAGTGCAAAATATAAAATAAGTTTGCATTTTTGTTATATTGGGGTAAATTGTCTATCTCGTGGATATTCTTCCTTAAGGTAAACGCCAGATCATACTTTAATATATTTATAAGATTGTGTAACAATTTGGCAAAACTTATGTTTTTAAAATCCCTCCGATAAGATTTTAATGTAACGAAGATTTTAAGAATAACTTTTAAACGGTGATAACTGTTTAAACTTTATAAACCATAGCATGATCCATTGCGTAGTTTTGAGTGATACATATATAATATGTACATAGAACTATAAAACTGTAACGGAGTTTCCGTTACAGTTTTATAATTGTATTGAAAACAACCTTTGATTTGAATTTTTATTTGTTTATTTTGGGAAATGACGTCATAGTACCTACTACTGTTGCCATTTTAATAATAAGTAGGTATACATTATTTTGAAAATTTTAAAAGAAGGTTCTAAATTTGTCTGAATTAATTTCGGAATTTGTAAATCTAGAAAATTGGTTTCTTTATTCGTTCAATGTCCAAACATGTTATACTATAACTATAATATCGGTGGAGAAAATTTAGTACTGGCTCGAGGCATTTCATATTAAAAACGTTTGTTATTGATGTGTTTATAGAGCACAAAACGACGTTTGCAGTAATTTATAGCGCAATCGAGCGTCCGATGGTCTGTTCGGAATCACCTCAAGTGTAGACGTCGCTAAATCGACTTATGTGGAAGGCAATTGACCGAGTTATTTTAACCTTTTTATTATAAAAGCAATTCTCTAACAGTTAAGAAAGTAAAACGCAATTTATTGATTGCGGCTAATTAGGTTATGTTTATTTCTTCATGCTGTCAGAATCATCATCATTATAAATCATCACAAATATACGGGATCAAACTTATGCTAAATCTATGTAATTGAATCTTGCAAATATTATATAAATCTTTTGAGATATTTCGGACATCTTACTGCGTAGGTAGTTGAGCTAAAAATATGTCGACTAATTGGAGACTGAAAATAGAGGAGGCTTAAAAATCGGGTATTGATAAATAAAATAATTATTGAGGTGGTACTATATAGTTCAATTCTTTATTCAATATATATTTTGCTTTTGATAATTCGATAAATATTTAAAATATCAAAATAAATTGAATTTTATTCGAAAATAAAACAGGACAAATCTCGTAAAATTTGATAAAAAATCCACACTCAAAACATATTAAATATTTCATGCGTTCGTTCCGAACATATATCTGAATGTTTACGATAATGCAGACGTCTACTCATAAAAAATCCCTCCTCCCTTGAGTGCGCACTCAAAAACAAAGCCTGTGCGCCTTCGCTGCTTAATATTTCAAAAGGTCTTCTCTTTGTCGGAATATTAAGTCAATGAGGGTAATTGATCTGTTAAGATTCAACTACATTAAGATTGAGACATCAAAGATGCTTTATAACACTGTTAACTCGATAGCTCTTCGATCATTCATTGTATTTATTTTTAATGTTAAATTTTATATATTGTCGATTTTTATATAAAGTTTATTCATTCGCTTTAGTTATTTGTTGTCAAGATGTCACAGAATTTAGAATACAGCAAAGCTGTTGATGTCGCCTGTTATCAACAGTTATGTAGTATTAGGGCGTTTACAGAACAGTGTTTTATATGAGAGTATAAGCTCGTTTTTGAAGTGCACTTTTAGGTATCTATTAAAGGCTAGTTACAAACATGCGTGACTCGTACGAACCTTGACGCATTTATAAGTGCGTATAAACGCGAAATATACAGCGCTATAAATATGAACCAACACTACCCACTGTCGGTTCCGTACATGCCGGAATAAGCCTGTTTACGCGCGTTTGGCTTTTGAAGCGCAAAATGAAGCGCGTGTGTAAGAGTGTACGCCGCAACGATCGTAAAAATTCTTATACATATTATGATCGAAAAATAGCATTCGCTTTGTAGTATCCTTATAAAGTGTTAATAAAGCATTTTGGTTACACATCCATTTCATTAATAACTTTTCAAATATATAACTGATTTCGTAGTAAATATTTTTATAGGCTATTCTATGAAAACTAAAATAATCTACGGTATTGTGTCCATAAAACAGTTAATATAGTTAAATTCACGTGTCACAAATATTGAGAATATATATTTATCTCAATAGGATTAGGTTTACGATTGGCTAAGATAATGTCAAAGGAAAAAGGAAAATAAACTTTAAACAATTAAGGAACGCACTGTTTCTATATGCGTGTCTTCTAAACAACTCTTTGTTCTATGTTTGATAGACCATAAACTAATCGGCAATTTAACTTAATACGCACTTAGGTTTAGCCGACTTAAGTCTAGTACTTTAGACGCTGACATAGCACTTATACAACTTCGCAATTACGTCTCCACTTACCAATTGAAAATGATACTTACTATTTAAACCCTTTGTTGTTTTGTAAAACCACACTTAAAAGAAATACAATACATTCGAATTATGTTAAGTGCAAATTATAATTATGTACCATTACTTGTGGTAGTTTTAATCTCACTGATTTAAGTTTTTGAACGAAGTTCCTTATGGCGCGTTACACGCTTTGAGTTGATGGAAGCGATACACAAAAAGTGTAATAAGACTATTCTCGACAATTTTAGGCTTCCGTAGCCAAATGGCAAAAACGAAACCCTAATGTAGTCATGTCCGTCTTTCCGTCTGTCAGCTGTTGTTGAGATTTAGCTTCTAAAGTCATAAAAATTGTGTCCCCCTTGTAACTTTTGAAATATGGGATTTAAAATTCTGGAAGAATTTGAGGATGTTGAAACATAAAAAGAACTGTCAACGACATTTATTTTATGAAGAACTTTCAATCACATTTATTTTATAGAAAATTGATCTTAAAATTATAGAGATATATAAGTTCTTCCCATTACTTTAACTTTCATATTACTTTTAATAATTACTATGAAATTACCAACTTATTTTACCTGGCGGTTTTAATTCGTTATTATAAATAAATAATAAATAAATAAATAAATAAACGCTGCACACTCAACGGCCCCCATTAGAATAGTAATATCCTGTGTCGGGGGTCCGGAAACATTCACAATGACAAGGACAAATACACCCAGACCGGAAAATATGCTTGCTTGGTCAATACAAAAATATTATGCTCCGAACGGGAATCCAACCCGAGACCTGTGGCGTTTAAGGCAGGTTCGCTACCGCTGCGCCACAACGTCGTCAATTATTTTGAAAGACTTTAAGATTCTTCATAATCAAGCTGTGCAACCCTTTAGTTTCTACTGTGCGTGGTCCATACGCACTTGACTGGTATTTTTTTAGGAAACAGACGGCAAAGACAATTATCACAAAGTCAATTAGAATTGGAAGTGTTGACATATTAAAACTTCTACTTGCAGTAGTTTAAATTTTTAAACTCCGTCGTCTTTAATGAGATCATCAAAAAAGATGATAACATATTTAGAATAACTTGTGGTTCCAAAGATTAACGGAATTAAATAAACCTTTTGGTTTATTGTTCCTTTCCATAGTACAGAATACAAGAAGTTATATATACATCATAATTCGTCATGATTAATAAGAAAATTTACTACACAGTTTTCCTTGACGACATGTAAGTTATTACTCGCGGGGGCAAAGAGAAACTATTCCCATCCAATATTCAAACAAATACGAGAGTATGTAGAACTAAGATATTTAGGGGTCGCGGACGGAACACGGAACTGTGAATCCCCGTCTCATATTCAAATAACGGGGAACTAACGAAGCGCAGTAACGGAAGAAACATCAGAAGTGGGGCGGCTTTCATGTCGTAAACTTACGATTCTATAGTCAAAAATTTTAGTTTTTTCATAATATATTTCCTATGTACTATGGACGTGCACTTCCATACAGAAAAATTCAACAATTCGCTGGTGCTCTTTCGTAAATTGTTGAATTTATGTTTGACTTATGTTGGTAACCACTAGCGTAAGATAACGAAAATAGTCACACGCTAATTTCATTCGGTCATGTTGTAAGCTTGCAAATAATTTCGTGTTTGTATCGAATGGTCTGTCCATTATATGTGTTACGTCTATTGCTTTTTGATATCCATTATAATTTTAGATACTAAGCAGTTAGATATTTTAAGATAATTAAAGACGCACCGATTGTGGCTATCTTATATCTTCTTCAAGAAGAGAAGCTTCTTATTTTTTATTATTAACTCATATGATAGGTTTTCATCATGTACTTTACGAGCGAAAAAATAACAACACTTTACGTAGTATGATTAATAATTGTTTACTGGGTAGGCTATATCAACGTATAACCTGAGAGGGTACTATTGCAGTTTCGTGGAAATATGAACGAAGATATATAGATAACAAACCTCTCCGAAATCCAATAACACCCCAGACATGTCAAGACAAGATAGAATACCTACTAGATAAAAGAATAAAAAAATGTGTTTCATAACCCAATAATCACTTCATTAAAATTGTTTTTTGGACTTAAGGCCACTAGTCCTTGAAGTCGGTTATCAGTATTTTAAAAAGTCCAAATATTTTTAAAAACCGCTATGAGTCGCAGGATCAATTTGTCGTAACATAAATCTTTTATAATAGGCATATTTATTTTTTTGCGTTATTGAGTTGTAGTCGAAGTTTATTTAAGTTATTAAGTACATGTTTTGCATTGTAGTTTTCATTGGCAAAGTTACCAATCGTACGACAAGGCAATTTCATAATTTGACCGCTGAAACTTTTGAATATCTTTCCTAAGTTTAACGCAAACAGAGCTAACTCATTAACATTTCTTTAAACAAATAAAACCTCCTGACCGGCGAGTGCACAAAAAACCAATATAGCCCTAAACGGGAAAGTGGAAAAGAAGTTAAGAGGTGTCTATTTGTCACGTTCCTTCGTGAATAACGCTCTGCTTTCCAATTAAGGGTAAGCGCTCTCTTTGTTTATCTTAAATTGCGAGAAAATTTCACTCAAATTATCGAGCAAAAGTACCAAGGGGAGATTGGTAGAACACAACTTTTGTTACGGCTCAGTAAAAAAAGTTGCCTGATACTGACGGACAGGGCGCGGGGAATTTTTAATAAGCGAAAAATTTAATGATGGACCCCCGATCTTGTACGGTTTCAGCGTGTCAGCTTTACTTGTAATCAGAGGGCGTTGTACTTTTTTTTGGACTAAGCTTTCTTAGGAGGTAATTTTTGTGAAAAATTCTTAATTGTTCCCGTTACATTATTTTATTCATTAAATAATGTAAATTCTAATATTATTCGTTTGGTAATTAACAGAGTACGAGAGAACCTCCATCGTTTTGCGTAGGGCTCTTAGATTTTAAAAGTATTTTTTTAGATGATATGATAGTCCTATAAGTACAATAATTACAGAAAAGGACATATTCTGTATCTCTGACAACGCGTATTCAAAAATTTTATGTTGTTCGGTTGAGGCGTTCATTCCTGGAAGCGTAAAAAACAAACTGATATCCGCATTTTTAGCATTACTATCGATACTTTCAAATCAAATTCTAAGCATTATTATAATTAAAATAATAATTTTAATAGGGTTTCCGTTACTAAGTTAGAAATCAAAGGTAACTAAGGTCGTCCTTATTGTGTCCCCCGCAATAAGAGAGCAATTTACTGCACCAGTAGTCAGAGGCGACATCTGTTAATCGATTGATTGACCCCACTTTAGAGTCCTCGATAAAAAAATAGTACAGGGTGACCTTTGCTTTTGCTCACACTTTTACATATAGGAACTCGATTTGGAAAAATATTCTATTTATTTTATGATTATTGTTTTATGTTGAAATTCAAATAGCTTTATAAGGTCCTAAATCTTAAGGGCACTGACGTTTGTATTGACCATACAGGCATGTTTTCCGGTGTGGGTGTGTTTGTCCTTGTCATTGTATATGTTTCCGGACCCGATACAGGATATAACTATATTAAGTTGGGTGCCGTTTAGTGTGTAGCGTTTTATTTATTTATTTTCAAGACGACTACATACGAGAATATAAAAATCACAAAACATCAAGAATATTCGTAGAAAAGTTGCGTCACTATTGTATCTGGCACTAGGAGAGGCTTGTTAGTCAAACATCGTTGGTAAAACGACACAATAGCACCCCTACCCACCCTCCAGGTGGGAAATTATTTTTGTATGAGAGCGTAAAAAGATCTCCGCCTTACCTTCCGTTATTAACTCGAGAGGTTCCCTTTGATGCACCGCATGGTTACCCCTTATATATCTAATGGTTTTAAATTTGCCTTGTTATTATGGAATGTAGATTTTACTTGTGTCAAAATTAGCTGGTGTAATTTTAATTAATATTAATATTACTTTATGATTACGGCATGTTAATATGTTAGTAATTAAAAAGGCGTAAAAGAAGGTCGTATATATATGTAATATGTTAAAATAATCTTATTTTATGTATCTGCTTTTATATAAGAGTAGGATTTTCACATTAATAAGTAATCATTTCATTAACTTTAGCAATTACAGATTTTTATAAATATAAAAAACAAATATCTGTAGAATAAATAATAAATAGCGTTCATTATAAAATCCTGAGATAAAAATTCAAAGTATCTCCCCACACATTAAGGTGCGCGTTTATTTCAATTTTTATTAATTTAAACGAGGCGCTGTTTAATGAAAGAAATTTAGAAGCGCTATGATGAGAGAGACTGATTGTTTCATATAGGGGTTTCGTTTGTCAGAAAGGGAGGTCAGATTTCCTTTTGGTGGCCGTCTTCTGCAAGTTCTCTTTTCCGTTTTTAATTATTGAACCACTCATTCCTAATTATTATTATTAGCGCTGGGGAGTGGTGAAAATTGAGGGTCTCCCAGAGTAATATTGACCGCTCGGCTTGAGGTGCGTCTCGAGGGAGGTTTTTAATTGTTCAAGCTTTTGACTTTTCTCTTGTTCTTTTGAGACGCTTCAATAAACTCGAATTTTACGGTGTCTCGCTTGTAGAAGCTCACTTTTATTACTGGGGCTTCTTTATTTGTTTATACCTAAATCATTTAAATAAGTTTGAAACATATTCCATTTTTACACTTACTTTTTAAAGTTATATATCTTGAAGTAGCTAGATCTCTATCTATACATCTAGATGTTTATCTATACGTTATCTTTTCTCGGCTAAGTCCATGAAACAATTTTGAAGTGGAATAAATGACGTAATATAGAATAAACACGTTTACCAACTATGTAAGAATTTCGGAAAATTATATCCATGCAGGCGGATTTGCGGATAAAATGGTAGTATACGATACTACATTATAGATTTCATTTAATCTTATCATGATTGGCTTTCACAGTAATTGCTAAATCGTGAGTTTTAATAGGTTAGCACACATTGAACATAAAGGTACACATTCGGGTACATCCGCACTCCGCAGCCAATCCGCTAATGTCCCTAAAGCGTATCGGTCCGCATTAGGTATTTTATATCCAAATTGCCGCTCTCTAAGCTTAAAATCCCCAGTAAGCCATGAAACCGAGATCAAAGGAGCTCGCTGCCATTACGATTGTGGCTCATTTTTTATTTAGCCGGCGGAGAACTCTTATCTTAACGCCCCCGTCTAGTTTATGATGTTATAAAGTTGATTTTTAATCTAACGGGAAAATTGCAAACTCTATTGCGTTCCAATCTGATTGTGCATTTTTTATTTCATGTTTTGATTTGATTATAGCTTCATATACTAAAACATATTACTACACCAGAAATTACATATAAAGCTGAGCATTAACAGAAGATTACCTACCTTTGACATATTTTATTTGATCACAAAGCAGCCTAGCAATGCTAAATTTTTTCTGGTGGTAGGTCTTTTGTTGCAAGAGGCCGGCTAGGTAGGTACCACCGCAGTGTCCAATATTCTGCCGCCAAATAGTAGTGTTCAGGCACTTCTGTGTTCCGGTTTGAAGGGCATTGTACGCTAGTGAAATTACTGGGCGAACGAGATTTAAGAACTAATATCTCGAGGTTGGCAACGCGTGAGTGGCACCTACTAATGGTGCTGCAAGCGCTCATAGGCTGCGGCAGCCACTTACCATCAGGTGGGCCGTGTGCTTGTTTGCCAACTTCTAACATAAAAAAAAAAAAAATAGAATAGCTCGGCTTGGGAAGTAGTCTATTATATTTTTAGTATATTTTTGCAAATAGTATATTAAGTAGGAGTCCATACTCGATCGATGTTTTGTTTTCCTTTTCTTCCCCTTCTCTGGGATTCATGACATAATACATACATACATGTATGGTTGATGTACTAGTGATATTACAAGAGTCACTACTATGCTACATTTTATAGTGACCTTTGTGCCATAATGTGCTCGCCTATAACCATTGCTATAAAACAGTTGGTTGGACTGTCTTGTTCAATAAGAATTTATATTTATTCACATATACTTACAAAGTTATTGCAATACAAACACACAGGAATATTAAATAAATGTCTATATAACGTATGTAATAAAACATCGTACGTGTATTTGCAAAAGCATGTTTGATCCTGATCCGTGTTATTCGATGCAAACATATTTTTATGAAGAGTGGCGCCCCTCGGGATCAATATCCGCAGTTTATGAAGTGTCGCACGTGCAGCCTGCAATATGTTCACGGCTGGGGAGACGAAAGTCTTTTTATGAATAACTTCAATGATTTATTAAGTGTACGTTCAAAGTATTTTTCCGCGTGCCCTTTGATACAAATGTGTTTGAGGAAATGGTGTGCGCTTCGCTTGAAAGTCAAGGGCCTTTCAGTGTTTTGAACTATGATTTTTTCTAATTTTCGCAAATATGTGGAAACTTATTTGGACGTTTTAAAGCGTAGTTTTATGAGTATAGAATGTGACATTAGGTTATTAATATGTTTTTTATTTTGTAGTTAAAAAATCAATAAGCGTCAACCAAAAATCCTTGAGGTACGGTGAATTTTATTTTGAAAATATTTTTTGTAGATTGGCGCTTTTATAATATGAAACCATCAACAATATTAGGTTAAACTTTTTTAAAATAACTGGATATACATGATACATATTTCAGAACAGTAAAGTTTTTGTGTTCTTTTTCTACAAATAAAATTGAAATCTTAAAAGACATTTCTGGGAAAACTTTTAACACATCAAAGTTTAATATTCGAATAATCCTGAAACACGCCACTAATATAAAGAATGTTTATATGTTGCGTAGCAAGAGTTACTTTAAGGAAAATCAAAAAATAAATAAATACTATTATGAGTCTGTAGCCCGGTCATTAACATTGTTCTTGTGTACCTATTTTTACAAAATGTATTCATACACATAACTTAAAATTTTCAACTATTTTGTAAATAAAAGTATTATTAAATAAAATTGTATCGTATATGCTGACATAAGTTTCAGAAATTACACGTTGTATAATATTATACGTTAATATAAAGATTTCCTTCAATAAATTCTTTGTGCATAACATTAACATAAAAACATTAAAATTGTGTTAGATAAGCAGTCAAATAGACATAAATTTGAAATGAAAATTGAATATCGATTCATCTATAAACCAGACGATCATATTTGTATAACCCGACCAAAACATCCCATTATTGCAATTCAATATGTCACTACCACAAAACTTTATATGCTGAATGAATGGCATAGTCAGTATCTGTTTACCGCTTATGAAGCCTAGATTGCGACCATGAATTTCACCAGAATTACCATTAGGTATGTGTCGATATGGCAGCGATTGTTCAAACGCTTGCCGCCGTGTTTGCGGCTGTTCTGCGGTGGATGTGTTACGATGGCAATTCCGCTGCGTCATTGCTCCTGCTCCCGATACTTATTACCTTAATTTTGAGTATATAATTTAATGTGTAATATACGTTGCAGCTTTTGTTTGGTTCAAGCAACGTCGTGATCGAATATTACAGCTATGTACGCATCTCGTTGATAAAGATTCGCCGTTGTTATTTTGATGTAGCGATTGTTTCTAAACTCTTGTTAAGTGATATGTCAGGCCGCAGCAACGAAAAGTGTCATTTATATTCAGAATAGATCATTTAAAGCAGCTCATACACCTTCAATATTATTGCACAATATTAATATTAAATATGATGGGGCAAAAATATTGATTGTCTCGTTCAAGACGTTCGTGTCAATATTTCTATATGCCCAAAATTTTTCATGAAAAAGTAGTAAGGTTGTGTGCTATGTTGCGCAATAAAAGATTCCTAAATCTTTTATTCAATCACTCAACAATCTTTCACTATAGCCATACAAATATTCAAAAATAATGTGGAATGAATAGAATGCAGAGGACATTTAAGAACCAATACCTCGAGGTTGGCAACGCATGAAGGGCACCTACTAATGGTGCTGCAAGCGCTCATAGGCTACGGCAACCACTTACCATCATCAGAGGGCCGTATGCTTGTTCGCCAACTTGTAACATAAAAAAAGAATAATCAGTATTAGAGATGATATCAATAAATTTCAAACAAAAGCTGTTTTTAATACAGATTGAATATACTTTTGTGTTATCATTCAGCGTTTCTCAATCCTGTTTAAAGTATACCGAAAGAAATTCTTTTTCGCTGTGAATTTGGTTGTCCCAAGAACGCAGTACGTGCCGGCACGCACATTGCTGAGTGACAGATCTCCACAAATCAGCACAGTCTCTTGAAGTCTTCGCTATTTTAGGATTACTTGGTCATGGGCGTTTTAAAAAATATATCATAGGTATTCATGAGCTTATAAGTTACATTTTTTTAAAATAAATTATTGAAGGGACTTCTTTTAAGTCTTAGTTTATTAATGAATTTGCTTCTAAAAACTGTTTATACAAGGTTATCTCTTTTAAGAAATCTGAAGGTTGGATATCTAAGACTCTTAGTTTAGGTCTGTAATTAATGAACTGTAATTGACTGCCTAACTAAGGTCTCTTAGTGTACATTTGGAATCAAATTCCAAAATTATTATTTAAATAGCCATCCAGTAAAAAAGTAATGCAAATGAGCAAATTACACTTAAGTACCAAAAAAATTAGTTTGTATCATAAAATGTAAACTAATATATTTAAATTATTTATTTCTTATTAGGTAAATCCTTCACGCTGACGATAATGCTGGCTACGTCACCACCACAAGTGGCAACTTACCAGAAAGCGATCAAGGTCACAGTCGACGGCCCAAGAGAACCACGCTCCAAAACCCGTCACCACGGCTTCCATCCTTTTCATTTTGGACCACGCTTCGCACCTGACCCACTCATGGGATCGTTACCTTTCAAATTATCAGGTAGGGATAAATATTTTATTGTAAAATTATAGTTTAAAGAAAATATAAGGACATATAATATATGCTATATTTTGTACTACTAGACCCTTGACTATGCGGGCCGGCGAACAAATACCTATAATATTAATCATATCTTTAAATATTTTGGATTAACGGGGACTCAACAATATAATCATAAGCATTGTTGAAAAAAAAGCAATTTCGACATAGGTTGGATTTGAGAAGTTTTATTCTTTACCTCTATAGTAGTGATGAGTAAAATTGGTCTTGAACTTGCAGTATTAGCAGTTTTATACCTATACCAAGATCATGTTTAGCAAGACAAATACTAATAAAAAGACCATCTCCGTCTTGGTCTTGTTCTTGCTTTTTCTTATTTTTTTATTATATCAATAAAAAAATTAAATTAAATTAATTCAATTAAAAAAAAAAAGTTAATTTACTTCTATAAAACACGATTTGTAAATACGTGCATATATACATACATACGTCCGAGCCCTATTTATTTACAATGTTTTATAAACAAATAAATAATGCAATTAAAACTTTCTATCTTAGAGTGACCTTGTGTATTATATACTGTCAACTCAAAACCGAATGAATCTGCCTTAAACGCCACAGGTCGCGTGTTCGATTCCCGTTTGGAGCATAATACGTTTGTATTGACCATGCAAGCATATTTTCCAGTCTGGTGGTGTTTCCGGCCCTCCGACACAGGTTATCACTATCCTAATGGGGGCCGGTGAGTGTGCAGCGTTTATATTTATATTTATTAATATCACTACTGTACAGTTGATCGGAACATCGTGAAATTTATACGCTCCAATCTGAGGGTGCCCCGCCAAGTCGAGTAAAAAAGCGGCACGGCCGTACCATCCTTTTCTCGAAGCAAGTCATGCCATTTTCGACCCTCTATAACTTCGTTGAGGATAAAACTAAAAGCCTGAATTTTCAGTCACCAAGCATTGTATATACATAGTATATTTCAAATTTCATTCAATTTGAACCAGTAGTTTAAATACCAATTGACAATTAAGCAAGTACCAAATTGTACAACACTAAAGTATTTCAATGAGTAGAATATGATGCCTTACAACCGCTAAGTTTCAGTCATAGTTATACATGAGATCTTACCAATTTTTATAGTAGTAACTGCGTTGCGAGACTTGGATATTTTTTTACATTTTATGGTTTTGATGGGATATATTTACGCGCTCGAAGTTAAGAAGTTCCTTTAATATAAAGTCGATAAAGACACGATATGAAACTTAGCTAAGAATAATATAAAGATGAATGGTTTATAAGTAAGGTATGCTCTCGACACAATTCAGACACTCGTGTATATTAAATTGTCACTGACCGTTGTCACCCGTCGGACGTCTCGGGAGGGGATTTCATTTGGCCGAAAAGTTTTCCCGTTGCTATTAATTATTATCTATATCCCCTCCTATGACACTTGGAAAATAATTTTTGGTGCTGTTTTATTTTTATGTATTTGACATTTTCTTTTTAACGTTTGTTTAATAATTTTTTTCTTAATATTAGGCTGGGATATTCGATTACTGCGAGACGGGTGGAACGGTTATGCCTTCTGTGCCGATAATTTAGGAATCACCGACTTCTGAAGAATTTTTGCTGTAGAAAACGCTAATTTATTTATTGCTTTTTAGTTTTGAAGTAGGTATTTTTTAAATCATGTATTATTACTTTTCGAAAAACTTTTTCGAAATGACAAACTACCAAACTCACTAAATTAACTTTGAAAATATATACTCTTTTTCTAGTCTCGTCTTTTTTCTAGTCGAATGAAAAAAGAAAACAATTTCTTCTTAAATTAAAACGATATTCCACAGCATCAGTAATCTTAAAAACAATATCTAAACTTAGTATTATTTTATCACGTATCAATCATCGTCCACCCTCAAAATAACCTCACGGAAGACTAAACTTTCCTTAACATAATCTATTTATAGGTACGTGTAGTTGTCACCTCCATTGTATCGGGGAATTTAGCGCAGGAGTAACGCAAGTGGCGGGTAAACCTCGTTAGGGCGGGCGTCAAAGGCCCGTAACCCAATTATACACCTAGCTCTCTTAGTACGCCAAAATACGAATTATAAGTTTCTATTGGAAACGGTCTTAAGAAATCGTTTATCATTGTCGTAAAATCTAAATATAATTGTCTTATTATTAAATTTTTCTTTTGTGTTAACCATAAAAATAATTCGGTCCTTCATAAGATTGTTTATAAAAAACTTAAAAAAGAATCGGTCCAGTCGTGTCAGAGATTAGCCGGAACAACATACAGACAAACAGACAAAAATAGTATAATTTGTTTTTTTATCTAAGTGTATCATATCAATTTTCATATGTGAAAATCTATTCATTTGGAAGTGCAGACAGACACTTCAATTTTATTTATTTGTGCAGATTTATTTTTCATCCTAATGTCTTTTCGTCTTCTTCTTGTTCTGCGGTTAGTGTAAGTTTAGTGTCAGAGTTATAAAGTTAATACAAGCTGGTACGCGAGACTCCGCAGCAATGAGATGCTCAGATGAAAAAAAAAACTGCGTTCTAATGTATTTTCGTTTTCTTCTTGTTTAGTGTAAGCTAAGTGTTAGAGTTATAAAGTTAATAAAAGCTGGTACGCGAGACTCCGCAGCAATGAGATGCTCAGATGAAAAATAAAACTGCGTTTCCCATTTACGATTGACCATGCCTAAAGTTGACCCTCTGACATTGACAACTGTACATTATTCTGACAGACCGATAAGGTCACAATAATGTACAGTTGAAATAAACCTGTCTTATGCGATAATATTAATTACCTAGTTATTATCGACAGGAATGTAAGAACATTTGTATTTGATGAGAGGAAATGAGTGCTTAAGTTTTAAACAATTTAGTTATTTCAATATGGAAATTCCTCGAGATCGTCAGGGTAACATCTCGCTGCCCTTTGCACCAATAACCCTTTCGAAATCATGATAAATTATCCACACTCACGTTTACGCATCGCGCTCAATCTTAGTATAAAATTAAGAAAATGTATGGATGTGGTTATTTTTGTCCTTAATTTTTAAGTTATACATAATTACTTGAATTATATATGAAAATAGATAAATTAAACTGTAATCAGCATGAAAATGTAGGTCAATCTTGGATTTAGTCACGGTTGTCATTATAAACGAATTAATTTAACAAATCAATTTATCAAGTATTTAAATAGACATTTTCATTTATTTATTTAAATAATAAAATCCATAAATAAACTACAATTTTGTTATAATCTAGAATTGTTACCTTAAATATTTTGTACATCCGTGTTACCGACGTCGTGCGTCGCCGTGTGAGCGCCACTTAAAGTCGCAGCCTTCGCATTATTAATGAGGGAGCCTTAGAGAAAATTAAATATAGCATTAGGCCCGGAAGCCCGGGATTGTGGGGGGAGACAGGGAAGAAAGAGTAGGGGCATAACCCTTCCGCCCACCACGCGACAATGCGGGTGCATAATTACGCATTTGTAAATTTTAAATGTCCCACCCACCTCATACAGCCTTTTGTACGGCGTGATTCGCGCTTTTACCGAGACTTTAAACGCTTTCAAATGAATTCGTATGATGATGACGCGAGCTCGATTAACTCTAAATGCGAACAATTTTCACGATTTCATATAATATGTATGCTTTTCATTATTCTCGGAAGATTCATAATGGTTTAAATTTTATGAACAGAATAACTCACGCGTAACCGACGACACGACACATTATTATTTCTAAAATATATGATAACTTAATGGTCCAAAATATATTTATTAAAATAGACCTTCTATTTTTTAAATTATAACAGTAATATTTTTGTATTGTGAACGTTATACCTTTCTGTTAACTATACCAAGTTACAACGAAAGGTTAATTAAGCTAAACAAAATGGGGTTAAACAAAATCAATAGAGGCAAATTCATTAAGTGTTAAGCAGATTGAAATCCAACATGGCGCGCAAGATGGCGGCGGGTTAAGGCGCGTTGACAAAGCGGCGTCGTTAGTTCGCGAGCCCTCTTATTAACCTTATGATGTACGGGAGGCATCAGTCTTGGCTTACGTCAGTGGCATCCCACGGTTTTGCACTAAACTACCATATAAATTGGGCTATTTTTGCACTATCCGTTAACTACGGTACATATTTTAAAAGTTTTATGAACAAACAAAGAAAGTTCTTCCCTGTACATCTTACAAAAATGTCTACATATAACTGAAGTAAAAAAAAAACACATTATTAAAACTATTTCAGACTACTTAACTTAATTAATAACTTTTAAAACTGAACATACTATATTAAGTATACATTAAATTAAAATCAAGCAGCAGATGTATTTTATCTTTACTGCCAGCCACTTTTATTTTTTTATTGTAATAAGGATACAAAAAATTTGACATAAAAACAAGTTACAAACGAAAAATTATAGTGATCAACGTATACTATAACTGTATTTCGTGTTCATGAAACGTTTTTAAGCCATGTTGATAATGAATATATTAAGTAAAATCCTTAGTATTTAAAGAAAATCAATTTTCACAAACAAAAACAACTCAAGATTTGAAGGGTTGTTGTAATTTCGTAAAAGGCTAACCCTTTTCCTAATCGCCACGAAGGGGTTTCAGTCGTTAAAAATTCCCTAATCCCGGGACATCGGAATCACACTAAAAACGATAATACTTTTATCCGTGTAATCCCAGTCGTCTTCGCGGATTAGCGCTGTAGAAAAGCGGCAGGAAAAATGCAAGAGGCAATCTAGGAAATGGCATTAAAATGTTTTGCTTCAACCCTCTCGCGTCGCGGCTATTTTTCAAACTGGGAAAAAATCCCTTCGAAAGGAGTAATGTAGCGGACTGGCACGTCTTCGAAGACGCGGTCCACGGTATGCTGCAATGTAAACGTCTTGATACATTACTTTTTGGGCGACTTCTATTTCTAAGTTCTTTTGTTTGTTTACTTTTTTAATTGAATTCAATGACGATTTTCAATAGAAAATAACTTTGACAATAAATTTAAAATTGAACTATACGGGACTTTAGACTTTAATGCTTATCCTCGAACTTGGTATATTACAAATTTTATTATAATAAAAAAATTAAACCCTATCCATAAATATTTTACTATCTTTTACGTCTAACTGCTCTATACGTCGATTACATACAGTGAACACAAAGCAAAGTATTCCAGAATTTTTAACGAATGCAAATAGTCGGGCGCTACCCTTTCTTCTAAAACTTTGAACAGAGAATACAAAATGAAACAATGCCCTTTAGTTTTAGATACATATGAATGTATAAAATGTTATGTGTGTTACGCTGTATCTTTTTATACCACAATCAGGAGTTTTAGACGGACTAATTTCTTGGTACCAGTTTTCAGGGTTTCGTACTATGTACTTTCAAATAATAATAATAATAATGTCTATAAAATATCTACTAGGCGAAAGTTATGGTGTTTGTAGGTACAACGTTTTTTTAAATACCAACTATTACGGACATCTGACTCAGCGTTTTTGTCCCAAATTCTAACCACAATGGTAATGCAATCAGCCTGACGAAAAGCAGTTTTATTTATATAGCCTATACAACAGTAGTGGTATTTCTTTGTGTATCCACCTGAGAAAAGGGGTAGGAAAAGGGGAGGGGAGAAGTCCAGAAGAGTAAAACACAACATAACGGATACTTATATTTCACGTCGTTATTTTATGGGAGGATAAAATACTTTCCCGGTCGAGCCTTCTCAGTCGTGCTAAAAACTACAGGGTTCTACTGTTACAAAAAGTATTAATATTGAAAAAGAAAAAGTTATGCTTCTGTTATTTATACGATAATAATTTTGATTGGCAATATCCTGGTGTGATGTAATCTTAGATCAGGTAATTACCTGGTCAAAGATTCCGAAAATATTGGCGTTCTCATGGGATAACATAACGTAAAATCTAAATATTCGTCTGCTAAATTCCCACTGTTTTATCTATGTGAAATCAGAATAATTCTTTACTGTTATATTTTCTGCATTTAAAAATTTACATATACATATTTTCTCTTAATAAATGTTAGCTCGAACTTTACTAAAAATACATCAAATTTTTACAACTAGTGTGAAAATTATCCATCACGTAAAAAACAAAAACCTGGTTACCATTTAATCATATACATTGATATGATGGATAGGCACACCTAGGACGTACCACAGCAGGGCAAAAAAGTCTTCTGTTAAGAAAAATATTCTTTATATTAATAACTCTTATTACATGCACATCACTTATGGAAACGTTTGTAGCCAGTTGCCTTCACGGGTAAAAGGTCTGTGGGCTAAAAAGCTCGTATTAACTGTCTGTCGGAACGTCACTCTCAAACATCAGAAGCAGACACAGGTATTTTTCTTAATTAGAATTCATAAACTATACGTAATGTAAATATTATAACACTATTAATTATATTCATTACAAATGGTCTGGTATGGTTTAAAACTATAATGCCAAATGAATGACAATCAAGACAGGTCGGACCGTTTAGCGAGAGCCGACGGTCCTTACACCAAGACGCAATCATTAAAAATGCATCCGTTAATCTTCAGTATTGAATAAGACATGTTGGAGGCCTATATCAGCAATCTGAACACACAACTCTAGTTGGCCAGTAACCACACGAGACGAAACCGAAAACTCACACAGATGCACACTCTAAAGCACGAGAGAAAGCTTATCTATAATCTTAAATACCAATTTGACTAAAGACTTGCACCTTTATGGGGATTTATAAAATTCAATCCAACTCAATTACTAAAGATTCAATATAACGATTATCGTTAAAGTTACTCATCTTCGAGGGATGATTAAACGGTTAATCCTCAAAAAGCGGCTCTGTCTAATTGTAGCCGACTCATGAAGCACTACACCTATAAAGGCTAAGCGGTCGGATTCAAAATAATGTGTTTTACATTTTCGTTGCGACGGTATCAGCGACATAAAACGGCCTGTAATTTATTCTATTGCTGAAAGGGTTGGGCTGGCTCGGGGTGGGAATTACCCAAGGTGGGTGCTAAAGGGTTAAGCCGAATATACGGGGTCGCGGCGCCGGCGAACTTTGTTAATTTATGCGCTTAAAAATGTCAACTGGAAATTATGACGCCGAAACACATTTCCTATTTCATTAATGTGTTTATGATGATACCGTTTACATTTTATTTATGAAAATTGTTAACATACGAACAATTAATTTCAGTGTGCTTTTATTTATATTATTATTATTATGTTTAATTAGTATCACAAAAGAAAAAATTATATGTTTATATTATAGAGTTAGCTCTTGAAAATCCGACATAAACGAGATAAAGTGAGCAGAAAACGAATTATTAAAAAATTAAGTTTCTTACTTTTTGGACCAATACACATGAATTTTAAAGCACTTGATTTTTCTGCTAAAACGTCTTAAAAGAAGTCTAAAGACGTGTGACATATCTGATCATCTGAAGTGAAGAAACGAGTTGGTCTTTTGATCTATTTCCTAAATCTAAGAGATCTAAGATCTAAGATTACTAACTTATTTTTAAGTCTATTTTAAAAACATTTTATTAACTTATCTATAAAATATATATAATATAATATTATTTATACTTTAACATTTATAAACAAACTAGCGGCCCGCTCCGGCTTCGCACGGGTATAAAATATATAGCCTATGTCATTCACTGAAAAAATGATTAAAATCGATCCAGTAGTTTTGATTTATTCATTACTGTCTGTGGCCCGCACGCGTTAAATGTAATTATTTACGACATCACATTAGAAACCTCAATGTTTTTTTCTCCATTATTTAATGGATGTACATATAAACCTACCTCTTCAATCACTCTATCTATTAAAAACCGCATCAAAATCCGTTGCGTAGTTTTAAAGATTTAATCATACATAGGGACAGAGAAAGCGACTTTGTTTTATACTATGTAGTGATTTGACTGGAGTCTATATATTAGTAAGGAAATGATTTAAAATTTAGGAATGAACATGATTCAATGCTAATGCGCTTATGACTAGCTACAAACATCCGAATCCCGATATCAATGAAGGTGGCAAGAATTGAGGAGTGCCGCGGCAGAGATAAGGCGTGGATTGAAATGCTCGGTTGAGGGAGGCGACTCATTATTTAAATACTCTAACGAGTGCGTTGAACAGTTAGCGTTAGTAGAGCGTGCTCTTATTGTTTTGTTGATTGAACTGAATGTTGTGACGTCTTTATACAGAAGTGGGGAGGAAGTTTAACAAAAGAAAGTATCTATAATATTAGAAAAGAAACGAATACCATTGTATAGCTTTAGATTTGTAATATGTCTTGATTCAAAACTCATTCAGTTATTGTTAGAAAAGGCGTTTGTAAAATAAATCAACACTTTCTAGTAGAGGATACACAGAATTCATGTTTTGTTAGAGTATACACTGTGCACATAATATTATTGTTTAAAAATTATTTAAATATAATGAATAAACAAACGCTACACACTTAACGATAATTCCATTAGGATAGTTATATCCTGTGTCGGGGGTCCGATAACATACACAATGACAAGGGCAAACACATACAGACCGGAAAACATGCCTGTATGGTCAATACAAACATCTGCTCCGAGCGGGAATCGAACCCGCGACCTGTGGCACTTAAGGCAGGTTCGCTACCGCTGCGCCACAACGTCGTTAATAATAAGCGAATTGGTTGTATAATTAATATAGAAATATTGTTACAGGTATCGCCCATCAATTAGCAGGACTGCCCGGTGGAGAATGGGGTGCCCTGGCTCGTCACTATCCACCGCCTTTACTGCCTTCCCACGCGCATTTCACACCACATGTCTTACCACCGGCGCATCCACAACATCACACATTACCACCACCACCACATGAAACAGGTAATGTTACTGGCATTTTTAATCAATCTTATGACTTATGTAAATACACTAGCTTCTGCCAGCAGCTTCTTCCGCATGAATAAAGATTTTAATACAAGCTTTGGATCCTTATTTCAACCCTAAAGGTGAGGAATTTCAAAAAATGTTACAAAACACGTTTCTTTATCTTAAATTGTTCGCCTAAGAACAAAGTTTCCTGCTTCTAGTTTCAAAAATGATGGATTTCCATACAAACTTACGTTTTTCACTCCTTCAGGATGGAATTTTACAATACATTAAAATATATGATTATTAATCTCTAATTTTTATCCTTAAAACAAAGTTTCATGATTCTAGTTTCAAAACAAACGGACTTCCATACAAACTTTCAACCCCTTGTTTACCCCCTTAAGGATTAAATTTTAAAAAATCGTGTGTTAGTGGGCGTATACGTTTTTAAAACAGCACCTGTGAAAATATTCAGCTTTCTAGGTCAAAAGATTTATGGTGCAACTCACCTCGAGATATTAGTTCTTAAATCCTCTGCCCAGTAATTTCACTAGCATACATTGCCCTTCAAACCGGAACACAGTAATGCCTTAGCAATATTATTTGGCGGCAGAATATATAACACTGCGGTGGTACCTACCTAGCCGACCTCTTGCAACGTACTAAAAGACCTACCACCAGTGTGACTGATTGCACTGGTGGAATAATCTCTGCTATGACAGAGGCTATCCCAACAGCGGGCGATGGAGTCGTCACATCCCGACGCCGGTAAACATTATGTAAAAATAACCATTACATTTCTTTTGCAGATATAGCATCAGATAATCCAGCTGCTATTCATCCACACAGTACAACAAGCCCAGTAAACTCAAGACCCAGTTCACCACAAGACGACGATGATATATCCGTTACCGCTTCAAGCAGTCCACCGCCTGACGATCGTCCAGGGGCATTCACTTCGGTTACACGATCAAGAAAACCATTACAGCCCCTTCCAGCACCTTCAAGTCTTTTCCACAGCGCTTTAGCAGCGCAATTATTTCTTAACTCACCTCTTCTTCCAACACCACCTGCTTGGTTATACTCACAACTCTACGGAGGCTACGATTGGTGGTTAAGACCTCCACCGCAACAAGAAGATTCAAATTCTAGCCCTGACAGAGAAGAGGAAGCTGGTTCCACAGCATCGAGCTCAAAGAAACGCCCCGCGTCACCAGATTGGTCAGATCAAGGAGTAAGAACTCGCAGTAAGACATTATTGACATCGGAGCGAAGACCTGTCGATGTGTGGCGCCCGTATTAGTTCAAGTTTTAGTTGAAACGATATTACAGGAACTGTTGTATAGTGTTGGTTTAATTACCGTCCGATGGACCTCACGGTAGTGTAAAGTAGGAGAAAGATGGATACGAATTCTATAAAATAGTGATAATTGTCAATAGATGTTTTTACGTTAGATAAATGAATGTGAATTTCAAATTGTAATGTTTTAATTATTGTTGATTGTATTATAATGCAAGATCTGTAAATAAAGTTATTGGAGATTTTTATACGATTCATTTTATTCCGTACGTATCGATTATATGCACGATATGGAAATGAGTTAAATAAATATTATCGAAATTAAACTTTTGGCAACCAGTGATGTGAAACAATAAACCAGCGTATTGGAGCTCGTTTGATGGCGTGGTGTGAGGATACATTTTTGGATTGCATCCATATTATTCGTGACCGCAGCGAAACGTATGGCCTTTACGTTCATAATGAACAAAATATACGTTGCATATTTTTATTGCCGTTTTCAGTGTTTTCATTAAATTAATACAAATTAAAAAAGTTTAATTTAAATTTATTACATTTATAAAATCTTTTTGTTATGCTTTGTGAATACATACATATAAAAAAGTAAACTAAAAATTCGTTACGATTTATATCAGGATTTACAATTTTCTTTTTTTAATTTCCGTTTTAATACAAATGATGTATCCATCAAAGGAGTTAGATTGAATACTCTACGATTTTGGACATACACAAGACTGCGTACTGCGGCATCTTCTATCAACAAAATCCATCAGCCGTAACACTCCGCATAGTACTTCTTTTGCTGTTGGTATAATTTCTTCTTTAGGCAAGAGGAATCTATGTTTTTTTCCTCGTAGTTCGATCATGTAGGAGTACGGTATGTTGGCGACAGCGTAGCTCCAATCCGGACTGGTGCCGGCAGCGTAATACATTAAATCCTTCGTACTGCCTACTTTGTAAGTATGACCACTGCTGTCAAAGATAGCCTAAAAAATAAAAGTATCTTAATAACTAAAAAAAAACATAATAGTAATATACATAATGATAATAACAAATATAATATATTAGCCTGAATAATAGGTCAAGATAGAGCCATGCTTTTACCAGCACAATCACAAGAAAATTGGCGTAAAGTATCGAAGGTACGGTTGCGTTTGCGATGAGTGAGAGCACCTTAGGCCTAATCTCCCATCCTCTATGTGCCCTTCCCTTTTTCCTATCTCATCCCTTCCCTCCTAACCCTTGAGTTGGCAATGCGCATGTGATACTTCAAGTATTGCAAGCGTTCATAGGTTGCGGTGACAGCTTACCATCAGGCAGACCGTATGCTTGCTTGCCAGCCGTCATGATATAAAAACAATCTTATCATACTTATTGATGTCTGTAGCGTTCTTAACGAATAAATAAACAATTACCTTAGCTATAGCTGTACCGCCTTCAAGTAATTCTACATAATCTGGACACGGGTCATCAGTGTAACCCCACGGGAATATAATAACTTCTCCATAACTATGGAATGATATAAAGGCTTTGAAATTCGTCTCCGATTCCAGTATTACTCGCTGCGAACAATGTTGATTTAATATTAATATATTACCATACTAAAGTTTACATTTAGAATTTTAAGATAGGTAAACTACGAATTAGTCGATTTAAAAAATGATATTTTGTAACAAAGTAATGTCTAAGTATCCAGCTATCACAAAACTTATATGCGACTACCCCAATAGTATAACTAACTTAAAAAATACTTACTTTAACGGCTGATGTTTCCGGTTCCGAAAATGGTCTTGGACCTCTGTAAAATATATTACCAGGATCCTCTGATGAGCCTTCTTCGCCATTTTGTCCCCAACCATAGCTTAAACAAATACATAGCATATACATATAGTTTTACACAGCGTTGATTCTTTTTACAGGTTTTTAATGAGACTATGTGAACTTTACTCTTTGCAATTTCGGGTGATGACATTTTTTTGCCATCTGTACTTTATTTTGTTAAAGTTTAGTAGTAGACTAACGAAATTTGTGTTACTACTATCGACTACTGTAGGTAACTATTAAAAAACATGAATAAGAATAATATTTTGGAAGGCGGGTTTCCATTCACATAGTCTAATAATGATATTCATATAGGAATTATGTAATAATGGTTTTACAAATATTTACCTGAAATTTCTATTAAGATCAACCCCCACACACTCTCCATATGGTGCTCTGTTTTTACGCCACATTCGATCATGTGTGTGCGTATATTCATAACCATCCGGATTTAAGACTGGAAGTAAATACCTGGAAATTAATAAATACAATTGATAAACAAATTTTATAATGAATATTATCAATGCAGTAAAAAAAAAATTGTTTCAACTAATATGAAAATTAAAATAAATAAACACTGCACACTCAACAGCCCCCATTAGGATGGTAATATCCTGTGTCGGAAGTCCGGAAACATACACAAAGATACTCAAACTCAAACTCAAACTCAAAATATTCTTTATTCGAATAGGCTTTTAAGCGCTTTTGAATCGTCAAATATACAGTCTGTTATGTCCACCTAAGTGAAGCTACCGCCGATTCGGAAGGTAGATTCTGCAGAGAAGAAACGGCAAGAAACTCTATAGTTACTCTTTTCAAAAATAATCACATTACATTTGATAAGGACAAACACTGTATGGTCAGTATAAAACACCTGCTCTGAGCAGGAATCGAACCCGCGACCCGTGGCGTCTGACCTTATTATTATTATTAACATAGCTTCATAGTACTTATCTCGACGTTAATTTTCGATTTTGGATAGATTGACGCTTCAATTGCTCAACGGTTAACAGGGCCGACTCCGCTCCGTTAACGCGGGAAGAGTCGCGGGTTCTTCCCTGACCCTCTTGGCCTATTGTCGTACCCACTCTTAGCACAACCTTCGAGCTTATTTAGAGGGGCAATAGGAATATTAGTAATGCTTTGAAAAATTGCATGCATTGCTAATATTCTTTAAAAAAAAAATTAACAATATCTTACCAATCTTTATTAGTAACGGTGTCAGGTTGCTCATGGAAAGTCCTAACCAGCTGGTCTGCAAGATAGGTTACAACCGCTACGCTTATCCATTCCCGAGGGTGGATCGCGCCATCAACCCAAACTCCTATATTACCAGTGTTTCCATTCGATATCTTTAACACCTAAAGAATATATTTTTTAAAAGGTTGGAAACCTAACGTTAGTACTAATGAAATGTGATTGGTATGATTACAAGATTCAATACTCTGGATTAGGCTTGTGTTCGTATTACTAGGTGCATCGCTTCTGCGTTTAAACTATGTAACGATAAAATTAAAGGCAAAATAGAAAAAAAAATCATTACAAAATAGGAAAAACAACATTTAAAGTCTATCTTTCATTGACATAGTACTAATAATATTCGAAATTATTATAATTATTATAAATAAATAATATAAAAAGCGCTTCACATTCTACGGGTCTCATTAGGATAGTGATATCCTGTGTCGGGCGTCCGGAAACATACACCAGGACAAGGACAACACACACCCAGACCGGAACACATGCCTATATGGTCAATACAAACATCTGCTGCGAACGGGACTTGAACCTGTGACCTATGGCGCTTAAGACAGGTTCGCTACCGCTGCGCCACAAGGTTGGCAAACGTAACGTAGCATGGTTTAAAAATGGAATCAAATAACCACAAAGCATCAAAAATATTAACGCAATATTTGACGGCATCAATAACTTAGTCTATAAGCATAAGTTACATAAATCTTCCTTAGGTACATACATTAAAAAAAAATATTAAATACTACAAATACATTTGCAAAATAAATTGAAAATTAATCAAAATAACTGTTACCCGTAAATCTCTCCCTTCGACCGACTTGCCAATAACATTCACTGAGCATAAATACGGATACAGCGCCACCAAGTCGTCCATAAAAGCGTAGATAGCGTCGAGACGATGATAACTTTTCCAATCCATGGAACGACCTTTGAGCACAGTATTTCAATTAACAGTAAAATATACTTCTTTACTTTATTTTAAACTAATATATCTTTTACTTTTAGCGTACTGAGTTACTGCATACTATAACCCTTCCGAGCGGACAAACTGTCGAAAGACTTACTGGTGCTACTTTGTCATTTCAACATCAACGCCACGAAACAAAGTTAGTCACAAGCAACATAATTACATGAAGTTAGCTTCACAATCTTGCAACATAATCAAATGTTCAATTTACGAAGAAGCACCAGCGATCTTTGGATATTAGCTATTCTTTGTATGTATGAAATATTTAAATGTAATTTTTACCCTTTTATCGTCACGAGTTTAGATTATATGCACGTATCTACATCACGACATTTTCTTTTATACTATCCATAGTTAGCACTAACATTGTCTTAATATAGTGTTTTTGCGGTTTAATTATGAATTTTGTAGATCTATTATTCTCATAATTAGTTGATCGCGTTTCATAAAGGCCGGGACTCGGTTAAGTAATTACTTATGGGATTAAAGGATTGTAGGATAAAAGGTTATGAAAATGTACGTTAATTTTAATATTAACCTCATTAACGAAATGTTTTAAGCAATGCTAATTAGATCTATTGTTATTTATAGTTAAAGTACAGTTTTGTAGCTTATTTGGTCGTATTATTATAAGGGATGAATTAAAATGACTATTACTTAATGATTGTGATATCACTACATAGTATAAAACAAAGTCGCTTTCTCTGTCCCTATGTATGCTTAAATCTTTAAAACTACACAACGGATTTTGATGGGTTTTTTTTAATAGAAAGAGTGATTGAAGAGGAAGGTTTATATGTATAATTATAATGACATAGGCTATATATTTTATACCCGTGCCGGAGCGGGCCGCTAGTATAATTATACTATAATTATATACTGAAATAAAAATAGTATATAACTATTACATGAAAAAATATTTGGCATAAAATGAGAACACAAAAATAACATCGCTCTAAATGTATCCTGTTATATGTAATGGTAAATTTTTAGTTTTTGCATCTTGATGGTATAATGACTTGTATGTTCAGTCGACTTAATTAATATTCAGTGAATATTTCAAGCGTCTAGATAATGCTGTTATCAATATCGAGCAAAAATGAGCAAAGAAGTCATGTTTGTTGTATGGCAGCCTCTTTAAAGATTTTTTATTGTTTTTTTTTAATTTCAACTGTCTAACTGTCATGGCATAAGATACAGTCTAGTGATAGATGGACGGACGGACATTGAACCCACAGTAATAGGGTTTCCCTTTTACCATTCGGGTACGGAATCCTAATAAAATTTCTAGCACTGACCTCTTATAACCAAAATAAATTTACAGCTGTATAAATATATCATGTAGAGCGACGAAAAGAAGTAATACTAACTTGAATCAGAGTTGGATAACATTTTGAAGCCACCCTGTTCCTTTTCAATTCGTGAAGTTAAGTCTCCAATAGCCACCGAGAATGATATCTCCCTTTCGTGCAACATTCCAGCCACTTGGCTGGATCGAGGACCTTCCACCATAATATCCATTGTACTACGTTCTTCTTTCCAGATATTTATCGCTAAGATAGATTATATATTAAGTCTTTAAACGCTAGGCTCTACACACTCAACGGCCCTCTTTAGAATACTTATATCTTGCGTCGGGTCCAGAAACACATAAAAATAAAAACTCACAAACACCCAGATCGAAATACATGCCTGTATTGTAAATGCAAACGTCTAACCCGCAACCTTTAGCGCTTTAGACAGATTCACTACCACTGCGACAAAACGTCATCATACTTGCTTCTGCTAGCAGCTTAGCTCGTGTGGATTTCATTTTATCTCACGGAAACCATTTGGTTTCCGTAATCAAAGTGAGGTGAAAACATAAGAGATCGAAAGACATTATAATTTTATTTATTAGCACAAATTGGTTCATGATAAACGTGAATTGAATATAAGTATGAATAAAATTAATAATTTAATTGCTTACGAAGTTTTAAATTGGTATAAATGTGGTAGGGTAGCTTATGGACACAAATAGATTTTTTTTAGAGAATTTGCGTAGTGCATTATTTGTGTGAAACTGTTTATTGCCTTATCGATGTGTAATATTACTTTGGTATTCACAAAGTTTCTAATGTCTATTAAATACACACCTCCTGCAGTATCCAATGTTTTAACAAAATATCTCTGTCCATCATTGGTAAAACGTACTTCCCACACTTGGGACCTCTGGTAAGCGGGTGCCACTTTGACTCGTATTCTACTTTCTTTTTACTTTAATATTTATACTATTACATATGTGAAGATTTTATTAATAAGACACTTGAAATTTTGACTCATGACAACATGTGAATAAGAAAACTGTCTTAATGACAGTTAATTACTGTCCTAAGATTATAATTAATATAACATTTCTTACGAGTCTTTACATGTTTTTTGGGTTGTTATTATTTTTTTTTATTTGATTGAGATAATTTTAAGCCACGGCAAGACTGAATTATGGATAAATATTATTCTCAGTATTACTATCGACTAATTCCATCAATGCCTTTATACAGCTTAAAATTTCTTCTCCAGTTTCTTCTATTTCTTCTTTAGGTAGTTTAAATCTATGTTTTTTACTTCTCAATTCTATAAGATAACAATATGGAATACCGACTTTTCCATAACTCCAATCGTTGCTGGTACCTGCGGCTCCGTACATAACATCTCTTGAAATACCGACCTTATACGTATTACCACTGGTTTCATATATTGCCTATGTAATAAAAATGCTACATTTAATACATTTATACAAATGAAAATAAAATTAATTAAAATTTGCCTACCTTTGACATAACCGTAGCTCCTTCTAGTAGCCGCACATAGTCAGGACAAATTTCGTCGCGAAATGCGAAAGGGAATAATATTATTTGGCCATAGCTATGAAGGGTTATATATACTTTAAAAGGTATACCAGAGGCTGATAATATATCCTGTGAAATGAATAGAATATTGGATATTATCTATAGTAGATATTGGTTGTTTTGTCTGAAATCGGTAGCTTCATGGGCATCGATATAATCGATGTGAGGTAGTATTGTTTGTACAGTTTGACTTCAAAGTGGATGAGTAAGAGCCAAGATTTTCCCATCGTCTTCCCCCTTTATAACCTTTTTATTTCTTGTGTACCTCATACTTAGGTCAATTGTATATCCGAGTATATTATAGATAATCTAAGCTAAGGGATTGCTCGTTTACCACCAGGCAGGTCACATGCTAATATCGTGTTATATATAAAAAACCTGTAAATAAAAATATATAAGGCAAGAATATAACATTTGCCTTGTACCCGTGATCTCTAGTTAGGCTAAATAACTTCAAATGAAACTTAGATTTTTAGCTGAATTCAATTGCCGTTTTTCTAACTAAACGATCCCAAGTAGTTTTCAAATATGAAGAGGAAAAAAGGGATACAGAGGAGTTTGGGGTTCTGCCCCTTACACTTACCAAACGAAACGCAAGAGTACGAATACTGTTTAGTATTTATATAGTAGTTTAGGCTCTTCCCCGTTTTCCGGTCAAATTTTAAATGTTTAATTATAATTCGTTAATAAAACTGTACATTTGTAAGTTAGTAAATTAATTAAATGCAACAGAATGATATAAAACCGTTGCAGTGAAATTGATTTACGAGTGAAACCTGTTTGCAGTTTAATCTCAACGTCCAGCGTCGATGACACGATTTTGGTATCAATGCACATTACAGCTAAATGACGTTGG
The DNA here is from genome assembly GCA_023373885.1 of Hestina assimilis. Classification (NCBI taxonomy): domain Eukaryota; kingdom Metazoa; phylum Arthropoda; class Insecta; order Lepidoptera; family Nymphalidae; genus Hestina; species Hestina assimilis. The sequence continues at coordinate 11,066,195 of CM041754.1, forward strand.
ATTTACATTCCCCCGTATTATAGTATATTCTTTGTAACCTAGAACATTTATTTATTAAACTAAAAGTATATATAGGAAAGTTTTTAAAGAATATTAGCATTTTTCCAAGTAATTGCCAATAATCCTAATTGCCCCTCCAAATAAGTTGTAACTATTTATTGCGTTTGTTCAATATTAACTGCTGATTCGTTTTCTTACACTGATTCAAACATGACTGTTACACTATACATAATCTAACTTTCTCACTCTCCCGCTTTTTGTTTTTTTTTAGTAATTTAATTTCATAAACCTTTATTTAAATATTAAAAAGCAATGTAACCTGATACTGGTTCCTCTCAAGATACTGATTTCGGATTTTAGGTGCTTTTAACGTACCTAAATTATATCAAATAATCATACAATATATTTTTATGACGTAATTTTTACATAATATGTAAAGAACGTTGCAGGTATTTTCTGTTTGGCAATTCTGGCATTAGAAATAGTGCGTTCTTTGAAAAAATAAATACACATGATATATCCACAATCTCTTCGTGAATGTAATATTCTGTGACACTAGAGATCTCTTGGACTCTCTTTCTACTCTATTCCTTTGTCGTCTTTATTATACATAGATATTACACTGACTTACCCTGATTGCGCATGATTCTGGCTCAGAAAATGGTCCGGGACCTCGATAGAAATTATTTGATGGGTTTTCTGAGGATCCTTTACCTCCCCAACCGAGACTGTATGAAGGTTATATACAATATTGTAATCTGTCATTCTGATTATATATATATATGTAAGTTGAAGGAGTTTCTCGTATTTTGGATTAGATTACTCCATTAAGTTATTTTGTACGACAATTTTGGTCCAGTCGTTGTCGGCTCGATTCCCGCTTGGGTTTCGATCTGAGTGCTATTTCCGACGAGCACATTAGGCTGTCGATCCCAGTAATTATCACAAAACTAACAATATTTACAAAAAAGTGTTCTAACATTTTACAAAATTATTTTTGTTATTCTTATTTTTAAGTGAAACTTCTTTAGAATCGTGATGGTTGTGATTTGGCAATTCTATGAAATAAAAAAGTTACACTAAAAAGAGACAAACGCATCGAAGATTTTATGCGAGAGAATGCGATAGAATATATTAGTACCTATATGTATGCGTTCGCTTATTTTTTTAAATAACTAGGGGATGGGTGACCAATTAGGTAACTTCACCTGCAGTCAGTGATCAAGAGTGATTATGTGAAAGGGTGACCGGTTTAGTAGCTACAGGTGCGTTTGGTATATGGATGGGTGAACGATTAAGTAGCTTTAGGCACGATTGGTATATGGATGGTTGACCAGTTAAGTAGCTTTTGGTGCGGTCGTTATTAAGTTACGGATGGATGGACAGATGAAGCTTAGTAATAAGTCCCTGTTGGCACTTTAAAAACTATAATTATACCTGAAATTCCTATTTAGATCCACTCCCACACACCTACCACCGTGCCACGCTCTATTTTTCCTCCACATACGATCAACTTTATGCGTATACTCGTAGCCGTCGGGATTAACAACGGGATGAAAATACCTACGAATTGAAATATTGTAATTATACCAGCAGACTATTATTAAGCTCTGCCTATCTGATTAATTAATGCTTTAAAATTTCGTTGTATTTAAATAACAAACATCATATTTTATTTTGTTTAAATGAAATATAATTATAATTGTAATAATGTTGGTTGAAAAGTAAAGATTGATATTAAATTAATTTGTAAAAATGATTTTAAACTTATTATTTGTAACATAAAAGTGATACGTTTCTGAATAAGTTTAATATATTTATTAATTCACAAACCATACAAAAATTTAGAGCCAGTGAACATTGTCAAATATGTTTATCCGATCTAATATCGTAAATGGTAGTGTGAAAGACGAAGAGATGGAAACGGTTATAGGCAAATTTTTCTTCCGAAAAAAAAAAAAAACATGAAGGTGGTTAAATATCACACTTCTGCATATATAACTCAGTTTTTCAATTTTGTGGGTTGACATGGTATTGCTTATTTGCGTCCAAATAGGTATGCAAATTTACACAGGGAATCAATTATTTCTACATTGCAATGAAGGTGCCTCATTAAAAATCGTTAGTCACTCGAAAAGCTGCATGCAGAAGCTAGTATTTTTTATTTTATAGAGGATAAAAACTAGATTCTAAAGTTCTATAGTAGATCATATAAGAAATTACCAATCCTTATTAGTTATGCTACTGGGTAGGTTTTTGAAGTTGCGTACAATGTGATCGGCAATGTACGTGGCGACGGCGGGAGCAATCCATTCCCTAGCATGGATTCCAGCATCCATCCATACTGCAGCATTGCTTGTGTCACTGTTCGAAATCTTGAGGATCTATTGATTTTGAGTATAAAACACAAATAATCATATAGATTAGATATGTTTCAAATTAAATTAATAAAATAATGGTCTCTTGTGTAAATTATTCATCTTTATAAGATTCCATCAACAGTATTTTTATGAGATATGGCAAAAAAGGTAACGGTGTGCCTGATGGAGAGCAAAAATCGTAACATTACTATTAACATCATCGGAATTATCATGAGCTACCAACTCAGGTGATGTCTTTAAATTTGGCACTTGAGCTTATTACCTGGATTACCATATAACATGTTTTATCTTGGAAAATGTTAGGCTCTCGTGGTACATCAAAAACTACACTAATGAGAATGGAGCTGCGGGCATAGCTACTTACAATATATATATATGTTTAATGTTACCAGTGAAATAAATAAAAAAATACAACTGACTTTTAATTCTCTGCCTTCTAAGGAATTACCAATGATTCCAACTGTGCATATCGAAGGGTAATCATATTCGAGGTCATCTAAGAATGAATGTATAACATCTAAAGGTTGATAATCATTCCAGTCCATTTTTTTCGGTTTACCATCATTTTTATCTACAAGAAATAAATTACTGTAAAATTGATTTCAACACCAACTGCGACTGACATGTATAGGAATATTATAAAATGCGAAGTTACTCGATATATCTGTTACATTTTTCTATTAATTAAGTTGCAGAACTAAATGAATGAAATTGATATGATTATGATAATATTTATTGCAAAAAAATGAGACGAATCTAACGACACATTACTTGAAATAAATTAAGTCTTATACGCTAGTGAGAGTACAAAAAAAATTATGTATATAACATAAACATTTTTAAACAACCATATATATATATACCACAAAAAATATAAGGTCTGCCTTTTCTACTGATCTCACGGACGTATTGAGAACAATCTCGCGAAAGATACCTACCGGTCCAATCAAGTAAACACTTTTACGTTGGCTCTAAGACGCGCGGAATCATACTAGACCGAAAAATATCATAACAAAAGCTACGCAGACCTCTTGAAATGGACACGACTTTCAGTAATGAAGAAAATTTAAGTAGTAGCCAATTTTTACTCCCACAAAAGATGAGAAATAAGAAAAAAGAAGAAGAAAGCAGTGAGCAGGCGGCTCAGGCTGATGACGGACACGTCACTGTACGAATGTTCTGTTCCATCACGTCGATAGTCTGCTTGAATTTAGTACGTCACCAGCTCATTCATGCCATATGTTTATGACCACCATTAGGCCTAGACTCAACCACTATTAGGCCTTGTAATAGCCGGCAACAAATGAGGAACTCTTCTGTTTTTAAGGTCAATCAATAAATGGCTTACATCATTATTTAAATGTTTACCTCGATTTGTGTTGTTCTTTTCATCATCATCAATTTTAAGTATAGGTATTGTATTGAATTGTGTTTCTTTTTGATTCACTTCCTTAAAATCCAATTTTGATGCTATTTTAACACATTCTTCTTCGTCATATACTTGTACGTGCGCACTTTTTTGAAAAGATAAATCCGAATTATCTTCAAGAGCATCTCTTCTAAAGTTTTCATTAAATAAATAATAATTTACACAATTTACATCGAGCGAAAGGTTACTGGAATTATTTTTTGCATGATCATCATCCATATCCATTATTTTTATCGAAATTCAATTTTTAATTATGAAATTATGTTAAAATTTAGAAGAACCATGGTGGACATTTTGAAAATATACGGTAAATTTGTAAGTTTACTGTAAAATAGTGTAAATAGACATGTTAAAATTATGTATTTATAAAGTTTTAAGGTTATGTTTTCATAGTAATAAAAGATTTTGTGGGTTTGTAACTGAGATTGATTTAATCATGACGATTGACAAATAATGTAACAGAACTTCAAAGACAATAGTATTTTCTGGCTTTAGACTAGATTTAATTAAAATCTTAACCTATTTCTAAGTTCTATTTTTTTATTTACATCAATACACGTTTCTAGCCAGAAATAAAATACGATTTTGTTAATACTATTCGTTAGGTCACAGTTAGAACAAAAATAAAATAACTATAAAGGGATCCCGATAAATCTAACAAGCGAGTAACAAGCTGAAGGGAGGTTGGAGGCGCAATTAAAAAGATAAACGCGTGTAAGACGAAGTCGAGGCGACATTTGGGTGGGGGCGTTTGGGGACCGCCGTCTGGTTAGCGGGTTACCATGAGACCTGTCGATACTATCGGTTCTCATTTAATTCTTTCAATAAAAGATTTTTTAAAATTTATTTTAATTGAAACGAAGGGCAAATCACTACTCCACCTGATGGTAAGTGTAAGCGTTCGCCACTCTCGCCATTCCTACCCACAAGATATCTCTTCACGCCTCGATAGAAGGAGCCTAGATTATAGGAAGGAGAAGGAAAGACAAAAAGAAAGGAGAATACACGTGTGCCGGCAATGAGTTCCACTTTGACTAAAATTATTTATATTTTAGATTTAGATTATTTCTATGTGTATAACGCCGTTGTTAACCTGACTAACCATAACATGTCATACTGTACCTATAGATGAATATAGCCTTTATTAAAGTGAAAACAATATAAATACAACTTTTTCATCTTCTTCCTAGCATTAATCCCCGTATTTTGGCCAGGCTCTGCTTATTACTCTTATCCTAATTTGACAGGTTACTACTTTTACGAACGGGCGAATCAATAACTATTGATAGATAATTTTCACTTATTACTAACCTTTATTAACGATTACTACCAGATGTTATGATAACAAGTAATATTACTTTATTAACAAATTAAAATTATCGAACAGAAAGCTAAAAAGCATGTAGGTATTGTACTCGACTCTATTCTTTTTTCTGCAAAAACCCTATATTTTTTAATTAGATTGAGAAATGTTTTAACCATTATGTAATTATGCCCAATACAAATTATCAAATAATCCTGTGACATATAATTTTGTTGCATAAAAATGTTCAAAGCGAGAAGAAAGTGAAATGCGAAACAGGTAACAATGTTAGGGTATTTTCATTAAAAGGGAGTGCATAGGCGAGGGACGGAGAGGCGTTTACTGAAAATATCTGATTACATCTAATTATCGAGCGAGTGGCGCGGCTCTTAGCGCCTTAGCTCTTTGAGCCTTCTTGATTACATGGCTATTGTTTGCTCAAATGTTTGAGACTGAACTGTTCCATAGCAAACTTTGCGTTTGTTTCTACTAGTTTAGTTTTTCCCTATATACATTTTGCTTTTTAACGAAACACTATGAAAAACATTTTTTGTACAAAAGTCTTCTTCCTAGCATAATTCCCGGTATTATACGAGTCCATGGTCTGCTTTTTACTCTTCTCCGGATTTGACAGGTCACTAGTTTTACACAGAGCGATTGCCATCTGACCTCCGTCACTCTAAGGGCGAACCAGTAACTCATTGGATAAGAGTAATTTACTTATTAAGAGTTAACTATTATTATCAGATGTTATGTGATAACAACCTGTACCGACAGCTTAACGTGCTCTCCGAGGCAAGGTGGGGAGACCCACAAGAACAAATGCCCAGGCGAAACAGATATTTGTAACATTAATTCAAACATCTGCCCTAGCGGGAATTGAACACGCGACCGTCGAGGCTAAAGGCAGACTCGCTACCCACAACGCCAGAGCGGTGTTTTTGTACAAAAATATTGTTTTATTATTAACCTCAAATTCGGATGTTCAAAGATACTTTTCTTTTATCTTAATTTATTTTCAGAAACGTTCTCATAGTTCGAGCAAGCTGTCATATGTTAGTTTATTAAAAATGTCATTTACGTCCACTGCGTCAAAATTGTAGTAATAATTAAGCAAAAATTTAAATTCTAATTAGCTATTAAAAATTGGTAAAAGTGGCACGAAAAGGACATAGATATCAAATATGGGACGTAAAATGCGTAAAAGAAGGACAAAGGCTGTTTTTAAAAAACTTAGATAATAAAGGCGGTGAGTTAACTTTGGTATAGATGTCATGAAATCTGGTCAAATTTTCGCTTAAAGATCATAAGGAAAAATAGATTACAATAGAAAACTTACCGGGAAGTACTACCCTCTCACAGAAAATCGGCATCAAGTAACAGTATCATTAGGTACTGTTGCGTTTCGTGCGATGAGTGAGAGTGCCGGAGGCCCAATCTCCCACCCCTCTGTTCCCTTCCTTTTTCCCTTCTCATCCCGCCCCTCTTGTTCCTTGGGTTGGTTGGTTGGTTGGTTGTGATATTTCAAGTATTGCGTTCATAGGTTGCGGTCGGTGACCTACCATCAGGCGGACCGTATGCTTGTTTGCCAACTGCCATGACATAAAAAAAAACTATTTGCAGAAACATTTTTGTACATAAGATGTTATAGTGGTTCAATTACAGTAATAATGTTTCGCCATATAAAAATGGGCATGCAAATGTCATAATCAAAATAGAACCTATTATATAAAATTTATAAAAATAAACTGTCATATTATTTCCAGCTATCAATATTTGTGATGACCGAACTAATGCTATGGATGTGATGGTTGATGCAAATCGAAAGATGCAAGTTGAAAAGTTGCTTCGTGATAGGGACATAGATTTTGAAGTTACAGGCACTGAAGGATCACGAAATAGAAGTCCCATCAGCATCCTCGGTCCAAGACCTAGATCACCCAGTAAATAATCATATATCATGACTATAATATAATACTATGGATCGTTTGTATTGCGAATCTTTAAATCGATTACAGTATTTTATAGTATAATTTTTAAGTATTTTTACGTTATCTCAACTATAAATTTATTCCTTACGTATATAAATAAATAAACGCAACACAGTCAACGACCCCCTTTAGGACAGGAAAAAACACACCCAGACCGGAAAACATGCCTGTATGGTCAATATAAACATATTCTTCGAGCGCAAAACCTGTGGCGCTTAAAGCAGGTTCGCTACCGCTGCGCCACAATATCTTTAATTTGTATTTCTTTGTATAAGCATTGTATTCCGAGTTATAATCGTTGTAGCGTAGTATCATTTTCATTCGGCAGCATGGTCACTCTCCCACCTTAGAAACTCAATGGCTACGTAGAGTGCGGTTTGTTAAGAAATGTCCACTGCAAACGCTCCACATATACATAGACAGAATGAGTTCTTGCCGAGGCTTTTTCAATAAATATAAATAAACTATAGTAAATAAATAATAAATAAATAAACGCTGCACACTCAACGGCTCCCATTAGAATAGTAATATCCTGTGTCGGGGGTCCGGAAACATTCACAATGGTAAGGACAAATATACCCAGACCGGATAATATGCTTGCATGGTCAAACCAAACATATTATGCTCCGAGCGGGAATCGAACCCGCGACCTGTGGCGTTTAAGGAAGGTTCGCTACCGCTGCGCCACAACGTCGTCGTCCTATAGCTAAAGAAGTTTTGAAATCACGCATATGAAATCATGCATACTCCTTGTAATGAAAGCTTATTTAATTATCATCCGTATAAATAATCCATACACCTCAAAGCCCGCTGACTATAAGGTAGGCTGTACGCTTCTTTGCCATCATCGGGGTATTAGAAATAAACATTTCATACTTTATGATTAACAATAGTTTATATTTTTCAGAACGTATATTTGATTGGAAAGATTTTCATCCGTTAGGTATAACATATAGCTTTATGGATAGCTTGGAAGTCCAGTACCCATCAATATGTACAGTAACCTCTATCGGCCAGTCCGTGGAAGGGAGAGATATAAAGGTTGGTTAAAATAGATTTTACTTAGGAAGGGAAAAATATTTCCAAATGTTTTTTTTTAAAGATATCTTTTTCTTCTTACTAGAATTAATACCGGTATTTTACCCAGGGTCTGATTGTTACTCTTACCCTGATTTGACAGATTACTAGTTTTTACACAGGGCGATTACCATCTGATTTCCGCAACTCTGAGGGCGAATCAACAACTCATTTGATTAGTATAACAACCGCGTCCGACAGTTTAACGTGCTCTCCGGGGCACGGTGGAGAGACCCACAAGGACAAACACCCAGACCGAAACAGATATAACAACGATAAAAATAGCCCCTAGTCGGAATCGAACCCACGCCCGTCGAGACTTAAAGCAGGCTACCAACACACTACAATGATCGTCAAACGGTTTTTTAAAGATATAGATATCGTTAATTGTTCACAGGTATTAAAAATTTCCAACAGTAACGCTGGCAACACTGCCGTTTGGTTAGATGGCGGTATACATGCGCGTGAATGGATAACTACTTCTGTCGTCACATACATTGCGGATCAATTTGCGAAAAATTTGGACACTCTTCCTGAAAGTATCACTAATAAAGATTGGTAAGGCTTTATAGAGGAAATCGATATTATTTTATATCCATTTTTTATGTGACTAAGTTGGCAAGCAAGCATACGACCCACCTGATGGTAAGTGGTTGTCGTAGCCTATGATCGCTTGCAATACCATAGATTCGTAGGTGTTACTTAAGTGATGCCAACCTTGAAATATTGTTTCTTAAATCTCCTTTGCTCAGTAATTTTAGTAGCTACAGCCTACAGTGTCCTTCAAACCGAAATACAGTTCACTGCTTTCCCGTAGACTGAATGACATTGCGGTGGTATGTACCTAGCCGGGGTCTTACAATAATTGGCCCACCACCAGTATTATCCATATTCCACCGATATGGAATCGTTTTTATATATATCTAATGATATGTTATTTATTTATTTCATTAGATATAATTCGTTATATTTATATCTCTAAATTATTATATCCGTTGGTAAATAAAATAATCTTTTATTCATGGGTACTTTTTAAGATACGATAGATATTATAGTTGTTGTTCTTAGCATAAAAGTCTTAATTAATTTAAAAATATTTATGTTCTAGGTATTTCCTTCCCATTGTGAATCCGGACGGCTATCATTATTCCCATATTAGTGAACGTATGTGGCGAAAGAATAGAGCTCGCGTTGGAAATACGATATATGGAGTAGACCTTAACAGAAATTTTGGGTAATATTTACATTAATTATCATAACCTTACATTGATGTTTATTATTTTATTCTAATCTAAAGTATTCTTCAATGAATTCAGGTATTATTGGGGTCGTAATGGTGTTGATAGTGCTTCTGAAGAGCCAAGTCATATTAATTTTCGTGGTACACAACCATTTTCTGAACCAGAAACTGCCGCTGTTAAGGTAATTTGTTGTACAATCTTAGGCTTTAATATTTTGGCTCATAGAATATAGCTTATAATTTTTTTTCAGGATTTTATTTTATATTCTGGCACTCCATTTAAGATATTCCTAACGTTTCATGCATACAGTGAGGTTATAAGTTTTCCATGGTGTTTCACGGCAGATCCATGTGCTGATTACGTCAACTTACTAGAAGGTGGGACAGCCATGGCCAAAGTAAGTTGTTTTTTTTATGTTACAAGTTGGCAAGCAGGCATACGGCCCATCTAGTAAGCGGTTGCCGTAGATTATGACCACGCGGAACACCATTAGTTGCTACACTCACGCGTTGTCACCCTCGAGATATTGGTTCTTGAATCATCTTTGCCCAGTAATTTCATCAGCCTACCCTTTAAACCAGAACACAGTAATACCTAAGCTCTATATTTGGCGGTAGAGTATTTGACACTGAGGTGATACCTACCTAGCCGGGCTATTGTAATAAAAGATCTACCACTAATATGAGTGATTGCGTTGGTGGAATAATCTCTACTGTGATAAAGACTATCCCAACAACGGGCGTCACGTCCCGAAGCCGGTGGCAAGTATGGCATTTGCTCAAATTAATTTTTGTGGAATATCTCAAGTGTAGATTGTTTTCAGGCTATTTATGATGTAAATGGGCGGATGTATAAAGTTGGAAATTTTAAGGATATAATGTATTTTGCTACTGGAACTAGTATTGACTGGAGTTATGGAACTGCCCGCATTCCATTTTCTTATCTCGTAGAGCTGAGGAGCAAACAGCACAAGTTTCTCTTACCAAAAGAAGAAATTTTAGATTGCTGTAAGGAAATTCTAAACGGTGTCAAAGCTTTGGCTGATTTTGTTGATAAAAAGAAATGTTTCAACTGTAATATGTTTTATAATAAAAATTCTTGACCTTTAAAAGATTGTTTATTTTTATTTTTTTATTACAAAACAAGATATGTTTACATAAACAGCTACGTACTTCAATATAAAATAAAACCATTTCATTTTTTTGTCACTTACATAATGTCTAACGATTTAATTACAATAATAAAAGTTGAAAACGGAGTCGCATGATTACGTTTAAGCTATTTTTAGTTACAAATTTATACCAAAAAAATTAACATTTCATTCACACCTTTGACTTGCATTTTCCTATTTTTTGATCTTCTGCTGGTCGATCAACAAAGTCCATCAAAGCCTTGACTGCTTCCCAGATTTCGACACACGTCCCTATAATCTGGTCTTTTGGTAGTCTGAACCTGTATTTCTTACTTCTCAGTTCAATCATGTACGAATACGGGATTTTCGCTATCGCGTAGCTCCAATCTGTGCTGGTCCCACAAGCAAAGTATGTTAGGTCCTTTGTGGTACCCACTTTGTAAATATATCCGCTGTTTTCGTAAATTGCCTGTAAATTATAGAAAAATCTCATTTTTTAAAAGATTTCTTGTGACTTATAATTAAAATAAAACACTTTGTTATTGATTGGCTTGTAGCTGGAACCTACATTAAAAGATTAGCTACACTTACCCCCGGTTTCGCGTACGTTGATCAAATTCATGTCAACTTAACATACCAAATTTAGGACGCTCATTGGTTAAAGATAATCGATGATCAATAGGCAACGAATGAGCGTTTAGTATTTGCTATGTTTAGTTGACATGAGTTTGATCAACGTTCGAGAAACCGGGGGTTAATAACCTAAAATCATTTTAAATTTTTTTCCAAACCATCAACCATCAAATTTGAGGAGCTTGTGCAATATTTATATTCCAAAAAGGTTGTGGAAACTAATCTACTACTTTCTTACGTGGACGTGTTACCCTTGCCATTAACGCGCCGCCTTCTAGCAGAAGTAGATAGTCTGGACAGGGATCTACTTTGTAGCCCCAAGGGAATAAGATCAATTCATAGTAGCTGTGAAACGACAGGAATACTTTGAAAGGTGTCGAGGAACCTAATATTGCTTCCTAAAAAATTATAAAGGTTATAAATTGAATCTTTTGTCTATAATTAAATCAAACAAGTAATATTAGAATCGATATTATTATATATGAATCTAACTCTGACAGCAGCTGCCTCTGGTTCCGAGAAAGGTGCAGGTCCTCGATAAAAAACGCTGTTGGGTAACTCTGAGGAGCCTTCTTCTCCATTGTTTCCCCAGCCATAACTATAATGAAGAAATCGATATCTTAATTTCCCTATCTTATTAATGGACGCAAATCAGCAATACCATGTCAACCCACACGAATGTCATTTCGAGAAAAACGCATTTGAAAATTTTGAACAACTTGCTTTATATGATTTTTATTTATTTATTGGTCAAGTTTTTGGCAATTTCAAATTTATATAAGTTATTTTACTTATTTTCACAAAACTTAAAACAAAAAAAAAAGCTTAAAACCCTACAAATATTAAAGATAAATGTTCTTCAGCCATTTACCAACACTTCTGCATATATAACTCTATTTTTTCAATTTTGTGGGTTGACATGGTATTGCTTATTTGCGTCCTAATATGTCTTTGTATTTTTGTACAGATATATTTACAGGTGTATAGCTGTGAAATATTGAAGTCATTTTTAAAAATAAATCAATATTAATCACATTATACTTACTATATAGTATAGGAGGATGAAGGGGTCCACACAGGCATAATGTCCAAAGACTCGCTGGTACTCCTTTGTAAATTCAGCATCAACGCTATTAGTCGCATGCTGCACTTTATTCGATAATGTTGCAACCTTGTTTCATAGCAAAATGTTGCATTTACTTTCGAGTGCTAGCGAGTCTGATATTTTGTCTGTATGGGAGGGCCTGTCTATAGTATGTAACAATAATAACAGTTCTTCTTTTTCTTCTTCGTAGCATTACAAATTTAAATTTAAATTTAAAAATTAAAACAATAACAATAGTAAGTCTATATTATTTGTATTTTAAAACAACCTAAAATTCCTGTTCAGATCGACTCCAAGACATTCCCCTTCGTGCCGCGCCCGATTCTTTCTCCACATACGATCACGAGTATGTGTGTACTCGTAGCCGTCTGGGTTCAATACAGGCACAATATACCTACATCAAATGCATATTAAGTTACACATCAAATACAAAATTAACGGTGTTCACTGAATAGTTATTTTATTGTAAGTTGAAACAACGGTATAATCTCGTTCATAATACATAGTCTACTACCTTTAATTTTTAAAATGTCGTTTTATACGTATTTTTAGCAGTCAGATTTTTTTTCTCTTTTTGCAAGTTCCTTCTTCTGTGATTAAAACTGCTATTATTTTCCAAGAAACACGACACAAACTATTATTTTCAAAAAAACAAATAATATCGAGCAATGCTCGGTCATCCAGGTACATTGATTATAAGCAGTTATCGTAGTCCATGTTAACGTGGAGAAGAAGGTAAAGGGGGAAGAATAGGTTTTTTTTTTCGGAGTGTCTATTACTAGTGACCCTAGTGGCCTTGACAGCATCATCAGTGAGGGGGCCGGGTCTCGAGACCTCAGCCGGTAAGAGATGGACAGCCCACGCAGGGCTCAAGTTGAATCCGTCACAAGGGTCCTCCTGTGAGGTCGAGCCTAGGCTTGGGACGTCAGCGAAGAATTGGACCAAGATGAGTGGATGTATGTAATATGTATGTTAGGTTGGTGGACCACCGGTGCTATTAATATTGCTACTCAGCATCGATATTCTGTAAGAAGGCACTACTTGTGTGGTTAAACTGTCCGATTCAACCTAAACAATCATAAATATCATAAATATCAAATAAAGTAAAATGATTACCAATCTTTATTAGTGATTGAAGTGGACATATCCTTAAAGTTTCTGACGATAACATTGGCCAGGTATGTTACAACTGCAGTTGTTATCCACTCCCGTGAGTGGATGGATGCGTCTAGCCATACCGCGGCGTTGCTTGCGTCACTGTTTGAAATCTTTAGCATCTAACATAAAATAATAGTATATGTAGAACTGATTCTAAAATAGGATTATAAGATTTGTTTCTATCATAGTCTTACTATATGCTTTGGAAAGACTCTTTCATACAATCAAAATGTCAAAGACTCTCTGGTGTTTCTTAGTAACTACCTTCATTCGGTTATATTATCATAGCTTGTGAATAACTTCGTTTCGTTGTGTTGGTCCTCAATTTACGAAGAAGCATCAGTGAGTCCGACATTTTGTCTGTACGGAATGGTTTGTCCGTAGTTTTTTTGTTATTGGTCAACCTTTGTTTGAAACGCAACAGCCTACTGATTTGATAATTTGTTTACTTTACGCTGATTTTCCGGTCGAGCCGGCCAATTTGTGCTGGGTGTAGCTTGGCTCTACTGGCAAAAAAATTGACTCTATTGACTTAAAAAAGTCTTTTACTTTGAAATTCTCTTACTTTGATGTCTCTACCTTCCACAGACTTTCCAATCACAGAAACTGTACAAATAGCCGGAAAGTCTTTTTCTAATTCTTCCATGAATGAATATATAACGTCGAGCTTGTGGAATCTTTTCCAATCCATTAGCAGTACTGAAATTGGATTAATACTATATAAAATTGGTCGACAGCAAATGTTTTAGTTGTTCTTTCTCGTGAAGGCAAGTAACCTGTGTTTGTTTTTGTGATGTGTATTGATACGCGCTTTTGGCAAATTTTGACGCGAAACAATAAGTATTAGTAGCCCGACCGATGGTTCGAGCGATTCACACCGCTCCCGAGCTACTCACACGACTAAGACCAACTCGTCTTCGTGACAACTAATAACAATAGTACGGTGTACTTTAAGAGAGTATCAGACACAGGTCTCAGTCAAAGGTTTAAATAGGCTTAAACAGAAAATCTTACCTTCTTATGCCTAGAATTATCCCGGTACTAACTACAGGTTAATAATAATGATGTATTAGCTACTTTTCTTAAAATAAAAAACAATACATATTTAATAATAGTTCCGGCGTCGGGATGTGACGACCCCATCGCCCGCTGTTGGGATAACCTCTGTCACAGCAGAGATTATTCCACCAGTGCAATCAGTCACACTGGTGGTAGGTCTTTTGTTGCAGTGTACCGGCCGGCCGGCTAAGTAGGTACCACCGCAGTGTCAAATATTCTGCCGCCAAATAGTAGTGCTTAGGCATTACTGTGTTCCGGTTTGAAGGGCACTGTATGCTAGTGAAATTACTGGGCAGGGGAGATTTAAGAACCAATATCTGGAGGTTGGCAACGAGTGAGTGGCACCTACTAATGGTACTACAAGCGCTCATAGGCTACGGCAGCCACTTACGATCAGGTGGGCCGTATGCTTGTTTGCCAACTTGTAACATAAAAAAAAGAAAAAAGTTAACTCTTATTTTCTATATAAATTTATTTTATATGGAAAATAAGAGTCAGTGTAAGTTGCTTTCTTCTTACTTTTTTTCTTCTTCTAGGTCTTTCTGAGGGCGATATGTTTTATATTTTTGCTTATGCTTTTTTGAAGTATCCTACTGGATGAACTTTTTTCTGTAAGGAGATAGCGATCTAATATTTAACAATTTTAATAGAATACGCTTTGCAATTTTCTCATCAAATTCAAATTCACCTATGGGTGAAGCACTTAATAATTTCAGTTTTGAAATAACTATGATTACATATTACAATTATCACAATTAAAAAAAACATTATATTATTGCAGAGTTCCTGAAACTATAAATAAAGACAAAGGCTGAAATATTGTTCTTCCTCCTAGCACTGTAAATTAGCGGGTACTTTACCCAGAGTCTGCTTATTACTCTTATCCGGATTTGCCAGGTTACTAGCTTTTACACAGAGCCATCTGACGAAGAGTTAACGATTATAACCAGATATTATGATAACAACCGGGACCAACAGCTTAACGTGCTCTCCGAGCCACGGTGGATCGAGATAGACATTTATAATGTCAATACAAATATGTTCCTTGGGTTGGCAACGCGCTTGTGATACTTCATGTATCGCAAGCGTTTATAGATTGCGGTGAATGTTTACCATCAGGCGGACCATATGCTTGTTGCAAGCAGTAATGTAATAAAAATAATAGTAATAAATTTCAGTACTTGGGCTTATTGGTTCACTTTTCTTTTGTTTCAGCATTCTTGTTTGTGTGTAATTGCTAATCTTATTCTTCCTACTCTTTATCTGCGTGTTTTCAGTGGAATCATCACTAGAGAATAGAGTTATTTCAAAGTCACTAGAATCCTTGTCGTTACTCATATCGTGTTCTTAGATTTATTTAATTTGATAACTAACTACAGTATAATATTAAAGCAAATATATAATTTCTTCTTCTTTTTATTTTGGTTATTTTACTACAGATTATACAATTTTAAAAACTAAAATTTTATCATGATATACACTGCTTGTAAATTTTGAAGACAACTTATCTAAATTGACAAATTGACTGTCAAAACAGCACAGATAAAATTTGTGTAGTAATAAATTAAAGCTATTTCCTAAATAAAGTTTTATATACAAATAAAATTTATTTAATTACTTATAAGTATTTATCACAAGCCTGTACGGTCAATACAAACATCATCCCTGAGCGGGGCTCGAACCCGCCACCAGACACTTAAGGCAGGTTCGTTACCGCTGCGCCACAACGTCGTCAAAATATTAGATTATAAAGAATTTAATTATTCACGCAAAAACTTTGCAGTATAAAATCTACCCTTTCTTCTTGGTATAGGTAGGTACTTAAACGAATATATTTTGAATAGCTAAAAAAGGAATTAATCCTATGTATAGTAGTTAGAGTTGTTAGAGAATACTAAATAAAATAAAGTGCTCTTTTTAGTGAGTGGAATGTGAATAAATTTAGGTCTCAGATTAGAAAACCGCGGGCAGAAAACTGCGCGTCAACTGAGTCCGCGTCCGCCTGCAATCGCAATCATGATGTCACGCGCGGTGTTATTCTAGAACTTTCCAGTATATATTATTGTTGTCAATTTATTATCTTATTGCGGAATATTGCAATAACATAATAAATTGACAGTATGTGTTGCCAGTGATGACATACGAACCTGAAACGTGGCCGCTTACTATGGGCCTCATAAGAAGGCTCAATGCCACTCAAAGGGCAATGGGAAGGGCTATGCTGGGAGTCTCTCTGCGTGATTACATCAGAAAGAACGCCATCCGCAGTAGAACCAAAGTCACCAATATAGCCCTCCGAATCGCCAAACTAAAGTGGCAGTGGGCAGGGCATATTGCTCGTAGAACCAATGGCCGTTGGGGCGGAAAGATTCTAGAGTGGCGACCACGTACCAGAAGAGGCAGCGTGGGCAGCCAACCTTCCAAGGTGGATTTATGACCTGGTAAAGGTCGCGGGTGTCCGCTGGATGTGAGTTGCGCAGGACCGGTCACTGTGGCACTCTTTGGGAGAGGCCTATGTTCGACAGTGGACGTCCTTTGGCTGAAATGATGATGATGATGATGATGATTATCTTATTAAAATCTTAATTAGCATTGGGTGTAACTATATTATAGGTGGTATAACTTTAACTTTATATAAGTTTAACTTTAGATAAGAAAAAATAATAAAAGGAATGGGTGTTTTTGTCTCCGGTGCTCAAATTCATCGGACAAAACACTAAAGTAGCGTGTTACTACACGTGTATATGTTGCGTTAGAGGTGTACTTTTCCGGTCAGTTGGCAAACACGCATACTGCCCACCTGATGGTAAGCGATTTCCTTACCCTATGAGCGCTTGCAAGACCATTAGTAGGCGCCACTCACGCGTTGCCAACCTCGGCATATTGGTTCTTAAATTTCTTTTGACCAGAAATTTCACTAGCCTACAGTGCTTTCAAACCGAAACACAATAATATCAAAGGCACTACTGCTTTGTAGTAGAATATTTGACACTGCGGTGGTACCTACCTAGCCGGCCTCTTGCAACAAAAGACCTACCACCGGTGTGACTGATTGCACTGGTGGAATAATCTCTGCTGAAACTGAGATTATACCAATAGCAGGTGATGGGGTCGTCACGTTCTTTGCCTAATCTATTTTGGTTCTGCTACATAGATCTAGTTATGTGTAAAACATATGTTATGTTAAAAAACGATATAACACCTAGAAAAATACGATTGTAATAATAAAGCTTATGTCTACATACTTTAGAATTCAAGTATTCATAGTACTAAAATGTATTTAGTAATAGAATACGTATCACAACTTTTCCAGTTCAACTTTGAACAGTCGCGTCGGTGAACGCAGTCCCGTTAATTGTAGACAAACGAGATTGATTGAAATGGACATGCAATTTCTAGCTACGGGTACTACGCTTTTTACACTTCTAATCGGGATTATGTGACAGGTTAAAAGTAGTAAGTGAGATAAATATATCCTGGATACCTTTTGGTTAATTATCTTGGCTTATTAACCGACTTCAAAGATTTTTTTTTGTTTTTCGGAATGTGTATTGCTGTTGGCCCTACTGGCCTTGACAGCGTCACCGGGCGGGGGCCGAGTACTGAGACTCAGCCGTGATAAAGGGACAGCCCTCACGGGGCTCAACTTTGATTCCGTCCTTAGGGTGCCTCCTGCGAAGCCGAACCACGGCTAAGGACGTCATCGGAGATGGAGGCAGCGCTCCGAGCGCATTCTATACGATGGACTCACCCGGTGTGAGCGCGACGCGACGTGCGAAATAAAGAACCTCGTCCTCGCCGGCGAGGACGGTGTTGTGTGCGTGTCTGTGCTGTGTAAGGGGCATTTTCTAATGTAATCCTATCATCAGGGTCTTGCAGGACGTGCTTAGGACGCCTTACTTTTGAACTTCAAAGAAAGGAGGTTTTGTTGTTTGGAAGGATATGATTCCCGCGTGTCCCAAATTTCAAGATACTAACCTAACCCTAAGAGTGAAAAATAGGGGGTGAAATGGCATCGAATTTTATTAATAATTTATTTGTGCGGGTCATAATTTTTATTTATTTTTTACTTAAAAGCTTGATTGACTTGACTGGTTTTATACAAATTTTATAAAAATTCAGTACATTGGTTTTTGAAATCAAAATAGGTAGATGAATATGTCACTCAAATCAATAAAACTGCCCATTTTGTGTTACATAATATTTATTGGTACAACAGAATAATTTATTACTGTAGTTGTTCTTTGTAACTAAAACATTTTCATTTTGGATCTTCGTTTATGAACACAAAATGCATCCAACGTTAATTTCGTCTAAAAGGCAAGGGGAAGGGACATGAGTTCGATTACCGGGCGGTAATTAACACGATTACGCAGAGATAGTGGCGTGAAATGTCGACATTCAAACTAATTGATATGTACGGCGTCTTGTCACTACATTGTTTAGCTCAAGATTAATATGTTTGACTGGAGATTTGGTAAGGGGAATATACATAATACACATATATGTATATACTACTTAGATCAATTATATACTATAAATAATTATCTGCACCAAGATGTTATGGAACATTTTATAATTACTATACAGTTGTTTGGTAATTATTAAAATTGTATGATTTTTCGTAATATTTGCAAAAGCAGGTTTCTAGAGTACTTTTAGGTACGCCGCTAGCTGAGTGCTTTAGGAAAGAACGAAAAAGAAATGACCCTAGGTAAGAAACGACCCCTACAAAAAGCTCTCTTGAAGATTAAAAATGTAAACAGATAGAAATTAAATATCTAAATGTAATACAGTTAAGTGTGTATTATTAAGTTTCCACAATAATACAAATGAATTATAACTTAGATGTTAATTGTAATTGTAACTTAGATGGTAGATGTTACGAAAGGGTATTCTAATTTTATTATATTAATGCTATCATCAAAAATAACACGAGACGCTCATAGCCGAGTGCGCTTACTGACCGATAAACCATCGGTGGGTTAAGCAACTTTAGGCACGGTCCGTCAATAGGAGGGCGTCCACATAGTGGTATTTCAACTGAGCATCTCCGTGCTTAGGAAGGCAAAAGTATTTTAGTTTATTTATAGATTTTATAAGTTTATATAAGTAAGCGTTTTTTAATACCCAAGAGATGTTACAAAAATCTTGAACTAACGTTTTAAGTCACTATAGTTGAGATTAATCGCGATTTTAGGCTGAGGTGATCTACAAAGTGCACAGCGCGTTAGCATGTATATGACTTTGTCGTTTGCTCTGGGTGATTGGTCAAAGTGAGCCGACTCTATCATAGCTACGTCACTGACAGTATTAGCTTTGTTTGTGGATAGCCATTTGATTAAATTTGACAATTAGTTTTAGGTTTATTGAATGATGGTAATGTAATATTTAAAGGTAATTAAGAGTAGTAAGAGTAATAATAATAAAAAATAATAAAAATGCTTTATTCTTCTTTCTTAAAAGTATTACACCGTTGTGGCGTTGTGGGTAGCGAGTCTGCCTTAAGCCTCGACGGTTGTGGGTTCGATTCCCGCTCGGAGCAGATGTTTGTATTAATCGTACAGGCATGTTTTCCGGTCTGGTTGTGTTTGTCCTTGTCATTGTGAATGTTTCCGGACCCCGACACAGGATATAATTATCCTAATGGGGGCCGTTGAGTGTGTAGCGTTTATTTAGTTTATTTAGTTTATTTATTACAATTCTTAGCTATACGGTTGGGACCGACTAGTGAGTATATCAAATGCTCGTGTCAGAAGGTCCCGCTCTTCCATATCATGGTATTATTACATTATTGTACAAAGTAAGTGTCACATAAACATGGTTAAGAATAAGCTAGACTATTACATTAATATTTCGGTAAGAGTAAGAGTAAAATTAAAATTTTGATGAATTTTGGATTTTTCTTTTATATTTCCTTCTCTGAGCTAATTGTTAGAAGCCGTGGTGAATCTCAGATATGCAGCTAGACGGCTTGTAAGAAGTATTACTTTTTATATGAATCTTATTCTTCTAGCAACATTCCGGTATTTTGCCCGGGGTCTGCTTATTATTCTTATCTCGATTTGACAGGTAATTAGTTTTTTACACAGACCGATTGCCATCTGACCTCCGCAACTCTAAAGGTGAATCATTAACTCATTGGATAATAGCAATTAATTACCTATAAAGAGTTAACGATTATTACTAGATGTTATGGTAACAACCGGGACCAACAGATTAACGTGCTCTCCGAAGCACGGTTACTTATTTGGATTTTTTTTTTTTTTTTTATTCAAGCAGGAAAACTTACAGCTTATTTTAAACTTACAATAAATGGTTTACATATATTACTTAAAACTTAAGCCACTTGCAAGTTTTCACAAATAAATCCACTAGTGCGCACGATAATGTAATTTTTAAACAATTATTTAGATTACTTTTCATATCAATATAGATGGCAAAAAGACATTTAAGCAGTAGATACGACTGATGACAGTTACCGTAGCCTATCTTGCTCACGACACCGTAACTATTACTATCGGTTGCCGGGAGGCATAAGCCAGAATAGTTTTGAATTATAGTCTTGAGAATTTTAATTTACATGACATATTCATGTCATTCTTAAATAAAAATATGATATTTTTATACCGTAAATGTAGCATTTAACGAAAGCCAAAGTATATAAAAAAGTAGCTCTAAACAACACCAAAAGGCATCATAATTATTTCGATAATATAAAATGTTTAATGAAAGGAGTAAGATAGTTTTGATTACGTATCCTCCGTACCATCGATCAGTTACGACGGAGCCAAATGCCTTGAAGCTACTAGGGTACGTTTTAATGTGAGCCCGCTTCGTGTAAACAACGCTGTCGTTGGCTTCCTGCGCCACTGGGAGACAAAGAATAGATATGAGATAGACGTTCGAAAACCTACATCACCTATAGTATGATATATGTATACACATACTCTATGATAATTTAAAACTTAGTGGTGATAGATAGAAAAGCCGAAGTTTCATTGAGTGGGTAACTTAAATAATAAAATTCTGATTAAGTAAAATTGTAATTTAAATTCAACAAATTAGTCGTTATACAGGTTATAAAAAAGCATTTTCACTTGAATATTGAAACTTTTGTCGACCTTTATTAGAAACTAGTTTCAACCCACGTAAATGAGGCAGCTTTATTGCAATTGAAATTATTGATTCCTTATACCTTCATCCCTTATTTCACCCTTTCAAGATTTTTCGTTTTTCTTCCAAGATTCCATCTATATCTATATTAAAATTCCTCAATTCATAAAAATTTGTTCAGTAGTTTACGCGTGATTGACGCACAAACAAAAAAAAAATCATTATAATTTTTTCGACCATGTTGCAGCGCATCGTTAGTGAACCTGCGTTAAACGCCACACGTTACGGGTTCGATTTCCTCTTGGAGCAGATGTTCGAATTTACCATACAGGCATGTTTTGCGGTCTGGGCATTTTTGTCCTTGTCATTGTGTGTTTCGACACAGGATATAACTATCCTAATGAGGGCCGTTGAGTGTGTAGCGTTTATTTATTATTATAATTACATAGATTATAAAATAAAAATATTTAAAAAAAAAAACGCTTAATATCATATTTACAATACCTTTAATCTATGACAAGGACATAGAGGGAGATGGGTAGAATCAAAAAATTGTGCTTCCAATAAGGGACATCATTAATTCTCGCCGGTCGGGCTTGTCGGGGGATTGCCTGCATTACTCTAATAGCTTCTGAGAAAAATAACGGATCAATATCCGGAGATCCGGCCCGGTTTTTGTTGTGGTCGTTTATTTGCTCTGATTGCGCTAGTAGGATTTCGTACAATTTCATATGAGATATCAGCTTATAATTTTTTAATTTATTTTCAATTATCTTCAATTTTTGTTTATTTTTTTATTTTAGATCCGCCTGTGAAAATCTGCAACACCAGAGAGCATGCAGGTGCATTGCCGCCCTTTGGGCTACAACTGATTATACGCGGACTGACCTCGAAACCCGGCTGACAAGCAGTCACTTCACGAGCTAGTAACCAGGCGGGCTTTTAAGCCTTAACACCAGCAAAAATATTAATGTGTGTATTAATGATACAGGTTTATTACCAGTCTTAATAATTAATAGAGCGACACGAGTTGTCTATCTAGGAGAATTCGGCGTTTTTATATTATTATGTATTTATCTAACTTCGAAGATAGCTTTCGAACCTCTTTCGATCTTCTATCCTTAGAAATATTACAAATGAGATCATACAAATGAATTTTCAATGTTCTATTACGAATTAGTTTAATCTATTGGGTTTTTTGAAATAGTTTCCTTGAGCCAGATAAAATAAGGCAATAAGGTAATTAAAATGAAAAATAATTGAAACAAAACAATTTAGTTCTAAAAAGTTAACATTACAAACCAAATTTCGGGGAAACTAATAGTATAACAAAATTCCGTTAATTAACAGATACTAATAGGTACTTACACGAGTTTCTAAAACCTTTAATAGTCTTGTAAAAATCCCCCGGGTATCAAGTATTTCTTTCAAATAATTATCCGAGAAAAAACATCCCGGTTTCTTGTGGAGTTCGTTAGGATCTTACGGGCCCTCCCTAAGTAGAATTAATGATTCCCTTTATTGAAAGTTCAATTTTTTGATTAGGGGCCGCGGCCTTTCCTTGAACATTGTTCAAACACCGGATAACAGGATTTTATTTGCATTCGGTCAATACCGATTTGATTTATGTGAAAAGATTGCATCTTTAACAGGAAAGTATTTATACTATAGCTTTATACGTGTTTTGTTATTATTTATCTATATTAACACGAAAGCTATTACATATTTTGTCAAACATTAAAACAGTTCTGAGTTTCAAGTTATCTCATTGGAAAGCGTATATAAAACTGATTGCAAACTTATATAAAAAAGTAATATCTAGAAAAAAGGTATTAATACAAAATCTGTAAAAATATATTTTAAAGTTGATTGCATTTGGTAAAAGACGTCATGAGAGTTAATAAAGAAGTAAAAATTCATAATTAAGCAATAGGTTTATTTTACAGAAACTAGATGAGTACCTTTAATCTTCGAAGCTTTTCTTCTCCATACTCCCATAAATAAAACCTAGGTGTGTAATGAAGAGAACAATAGGGTTATAAAAAATTCAAACATCGTACGTTCTTTTGTGTAGTTGTGTAGCCTTACAAATAGCAGCAGGCACGGTGGCCGAGTACTGTAATCTGTTGGCGAGTGAGGCGAATGAAGCGAGTAGGGCGGATAAGGGCTTGTGCATACTACAATTTCTCTATATGATTTGTTACTGTGATTTTGCACCAAGAAATATTAAACATTTTTTACAGCAATTTATCGAAACTTGTCATAGGAAATTCATCGAACAGCTTGTTTTGTTGAATTTTCGTTCGAAATCAAGTAAAACTGGTTAAAATATTTCACAGGAATAACAAATAACAATATTTTTAGGATTTGTGGTTGTCTAATGTCTTAGCTGTGAAATGGCAAATAAGCTTCGGTTGAACAAAATAAGTGATAACAAACGAACATTGCTCGCTACATTGCCAGAAAACAGATTTTCAACATGTGTATAAATGTATGTTTTGTCTATCCAAACTCACAGTTACTAAAAAATAATCGATACAAATAAATATGGCTGCAATAGCAGTTTGTTTATGAGGGTTAATTTAATATGATACATTTTCTTTTTATTTTAATTATTTATGATCGAATGTCATGGTGTTTACTTTTGCTACGACTACAATAGTTGATAATAATTATTTTAATTCAAATCGAATGAAACCCCGGATTGAAGGTAGATATTCACATAGTTAGTCACACGCTCACTTCAATCGGTTATGTTGCAAGTTTGTGAAATTTTCTTCGTTGCGTTCAAGAAGGCACACCAGCGACTCTTAGACATTTTGTCCTTATGGACTTTTACATTATGTCATATTGTATGGAAATGTCTTAATATTATTACTAGTTAAATGTGTTTTTCTTGTTACTAGTTAAATTTGTTTTTCTTGAATTTATTTTCTTATTTCTATAACAAAAAGTTTCGTTTAGGAAATGTCGGTTATGCTCATCTAATTGGTAAATTATTTTCCTGTTCGTGTGTGTCGGTCCTGAGTAGAGTGGGGCGAGGCGGTCCAGCAAGCGGGAATCTAATTTGGTTCAGTAGTCGTCGCTCATTTGTTCAAATTACACCCCACGCCGACGCCACCGGTCGAGACGCGTCGGAACTCGGGACGTCAGACTAGCTAGAAGAGATTATAAACTTGTAAAATATTACTACAACTACGATTCAATTCTATGATACATGATAGAACAACACACTTACGATACATACAATAATTATAACGTTCAAGAAACATGTTTCATTTTTAGTTTCCACTTCTTATGTTATGTTCATATGATATCAAAATTGATAAAATAATAAACAATAAATGTTAAACGCTGCACAACGGCCCCAATTAGGATAGTTATATCCTGTGTCGACGGTCCGGAAACATACACAATGACATGGACAAATACACCCAGACCGGAAAATATGCTTGCACGGCAAATACAAAAATATTATGCTCCGAGCGGGAATCGGACCCACGACCTGTGGCGTTTAAAGCTGGTTCACTACCACTGCGCCACAACGTCGTCAGTTTTTCAAATTCAATTGAAACAAGCACTAAAATATCATTATTTGCTCAAACGAATTTTCGAAAAGGAGAATAATAAGGAGGTCGTCAAAAGGATTGTGTTTATGTATATTTTCTGTATGTAATGTGTGTGTCTGTATTTTGAAATGCCTATATTATGTTATTCCTAGATAGGATTCGCTTCATGGTAAGCCCATATAAATTTCGTAATGGTTTTTCGAAGCGTATTTATTTTAAATCGTTCCATTTTTCATTATATCATTTTACATAAAAATTCGAACGATTATTGATAAAATATGAAACACAATAATAAAATCAACTGTACTTGTATTTTAAATGATTGTGACCTACTTATGCTTTTGACGATTTTGGAGCGAAAGTTTCAATCCCTCGAATATGAAAGTTTAACTATCCAGCCCCGTGCTCTTTGTAAAACGATATTTCCGGCTCTATTATTGATTGCAACGCTATGATTCAGCATGAACGGATCTTTATTTTAAATAATCTGTCTACAACAATAGTTTACCAAATTCTTTTCGCATAGTATGATAAAAAAAACAAGAATATAATAATGCATTTTCTAATCGTTACCAATGTTCCTATTTCCCCTCAACGGTAAGCCGTTTTTTTAATTTTCAAATTTCTGTAGCAGCATTATATAAACATAACATCCTTATTCAATACTAAACATTAAAGCAGTGCATAAATGGCCCCATTCTAATACCGTTGTCTTCATCTTTTGTTCACGCACAATTTGTACCAGTGTTAACGCGCTTATAATCTCGTATATGTGCGTAATAATTTTTCAATAATATGCTTCTCATACTAGCCACACGTCGAGCATATACGCTGGAATAACGGACTATGCGCGTTCGGGTTTTGGAAATGCGAAATGAAGCGCGCAATTCGCGCAGTGCGTATGCTGAAACTACCCTCTACGCTCGAAAAAAAACGTAAATTATGTTTCAGTAATACACATAATTATGTCACTTTTCTGGCATCTATAAGGCACTGTGACCACTTAGTATAAGGAGGTTTTATAAATACTGTTTTTGTTTATAATTGATCTAAATATCTTTATTAGTCCAATTAAAGCGCTACAGTGCTATAGCAAAACTAATAATGCTATATAAACCACCCTATGCTGTTTCGTTTCAATGCAACTAAATTACATAGGCATGTATTCTCACGGTGATTGACTTACGTAATGAGAACGGTCCAACGCCTTCCCGCTATACTAGCTTGTTAGGTTATACTATAGCTTAGTTTATGTATAAGGCTTTGCTCAGACGTAAACCATTTACACAGGCTTGGCTTATGTAATGGAACTGGCTTAACACATTTAGTTATATAATCACCCACAGATTATTGTTGTTAAAACAAACATTGATTTTTATATATTAGATTGCCTGGGATCAAAACTATAATTTCGAGATGTTGAATCTTTTTTGCACCACAGCGAAATGCCATATTTTTTTCGTACATGAGAATCTTTGAAATTTTTGGTATAAATCTTTGTAACTCTCGCCTACGCAACACTATTGTAAAATCGTATAAGTTTATAATATACTTTTTATTAATTCATACAATAAATGTCTAAATAATAAGTGGTTGCCGTAGCCTACGAGCGCTTGCAGCACCATTAGTAGCTGCCACTTACGCGTTGCCAATCTTGAGATATTAGTTCTTAAATCTCGTCCGCCCAGTAATTTCACTAGCGTACAGTGCCCTTCAAACCGGAACACAGTAGTGCCTAAGCACTACTATTTGGCGGCAGAATATTTGACACTGCGGTGGTACCCACCTAGCCGGCCCCTTGCAACAAAAGATCTACCACCAGTGTGACTGATTGAACTGGTGGAATAATCTTTGCTATGACAGAGGTTATCCCAACAGTGGGCGATGGGGTCGTCACACCCCGACGCCGGTATACGAGTATATAAATGATTTTGTAACAAAAGTTAAATATTACAGATTTTTCAATCTATCTATCGTATATAATACTCACGAAATAAAAGATATTTAAAATTAATATCACGATTAAAGTTGCTATTGATGTAATCCCTATTTAACTCTGTCTGTCAGTCTGTCTATCTGGTATGCTTTTACACATAAACCACTGTTTATATTTCGATGAAATTTCATACAGAAGTAGGCTAGACTTTGGGAAAGGACAAAGGCTACCTTTTATTCTGAAAAAAGCTTGAAAGACGGTGAAATACGGTGAAATGAAAGTTTGTATGGGGAATCAATTATGTATATATTGCATTAAAGATGCCTCAATTTTTTTTTCTTCCTAGCATTAATCCGGGTACTTTTGCTCAGGGTCTTCTTATAAATCATACCCGAATTTGAGAGGTTACTAGTTTTTACACATCTGACCTCCGTATGCCAAAGGGCGAACCAGTAACTCATTGGGGAAGAGCAAATTACCTATCAAGAGATAACGATTACTATCAGATGTTATGATAACAACCGGGACCGACAGCTTACGTGTTCTCCGAGGAACGGTGGCAGTACCCAGAAGGACAACGCCCAGGCCGAAACAGATATTTATAAAATCAATACAAATATCTGCCCCAAGCAGGAATCAAACCAGCGACCGTGGGGACTTAAGGTCTCAATAAAAACCATTATACACGCAGGCGAAACCGCGGCAGAAATCATAGATACACTTATGATGAATATTTTAATATACATTCAGTTATTGCAATATTCATAGTTCACCTTCGTAATAAGCCACATTTCGATGCCAGTAGAGAATATTAATAAAATATTAAAGCGATTCCAAGCGAGTTGTTTTTGTAGAATTTTAATGTTTGCTCTCGTTAGGCGGTAATAAGACGGGGTTGTATCAGTCAAATATTGATGTTGGAGCTCTTTATTGATTAGCTCAGAGATTCTCTCTACTCTTGTGATGTTTAAGAAGTTTTCTAACAAATTAAATGATTTATTGACTTTGTGATCGTAAAAATCATGTTTTCAGGTATCTTTATTACATATAATTTTTAAAAGTAATAAATACATTGCATACACTCAACGGCACAAATTAGGATTTTATGTTGGAGGAGGCAAATGGGTAGAAGGATAACTAACGTACGGAGGGCATTTAAGCCCCAACAACACTAAAAATGTATTGATAAATATATTGTGTCGAAGCTCCGGAAAAAGACACAAACACACGCACAACAGCCCAGTTTGCATTGTCACCACAAATATATACTCGGAAATCCAACCTGCGACTTTTGACGTTTTAGGCACATTACCTACTCCTTTGTGACAATGGGCGTCAAATAAAATTATAGTTATGGTGCCTCTGTTTCCATTTTGTAAACCACTGACTGTGAATTAATCTTACTTATATGAATTTATACCTTAACTATTCCTGAACCTCGGAACTGTTGATAGTTGCCCTTCGCGTTGTTATCTCCGTATCCGCGAGAACTTCGCCAATATCCGTCCTAACGTTACTAAATGTGTTTTATTCACCAGACCTGAAGACACCTCGTTCTTTCTCATCTCCTTTAAATGGTATGTAATATAGAAGGATACGGTATAATATGAAGGGTCTTGTGTATGTGGTCGGGAAATGTAACCGTGGGGGTGTGTTTTTGCTTTATGTTGCGTGAAATTTTATTGTCGCGGACGCGGTGTCGGCGCCGAGCCAATGTCATATAACTGAACTATACTTGGTAATAAATGGCAAATTGTAAGCGAGTAATCAGATTAATTAATATTATTATAAGTTTCATTTTATGTATGTTTGTTTTAGCTTAATTAATATCGTACTCAAAGCCGATCGGATTTTGTTTAATGGGCGTAGGCAGTATGCACGTTCTCTATAGTTCCTTATTTGAAATACTAACTAATATTTTAATTGAGAATGTAAGTTTGTTTACTTGTGACGCTCTCACGCCTTAGTCGATAAACCGATTACTATGAATTTTGCTATAGATATAGATAGGACTATGGAGACGGTGGTAGGCTATTTTTTCACAGAAACAAATGTGAAGTGAGTGAAATAGAGGATGAGTTTGCATGGACAACCAATTATTCCTATGCATATTAAAGGTACTTCATTAAAAAGCCTTATTTCGACGAGAGAAGACGCACGTAGAAGCTAGTATTATACATAATTTTGAAGAAAAAAACCTAAGTATATTATAGTACTCTTAGCTAAATCTATTTGAATGAGTTATAATAATTAGAAGTTATATAAACAGATGGGCGCTTCAGCGAAGCAGCATTGAATATGTCTATGGCGATGAATATGGCGATGGCGAGATACGGATATTTGTTGCAATTGGGGGCGACTACGGTTCTTCCGGTGCCACGATTTCACGGAGGATTCTTATAGATATGTTATCTGAACAAAATACGACGAAAAGTAAGAACATTTTTTTTAATATCTCGCTTAGTTTTCGACATCTATAACAATGCGCCTTCAAATCTTATGCCAGAACCGCAGAATCGCCAAGTTGGTTGTTCACGAGTAAGTGTATGTGAATAATATCCGATATAGGGAGAAAAATCATCTTATCTATAGTATGTTTCTCTTTGCGATATTTAGTTGTTTTGTATCTATTGTTATCATGAATATTGTATCATGTAGTTTTTTTTTATGTTTGAGTGGGCAAACGGGCAGGAGGCTCACCTGATGTTAAGTGATCACCGCCGCCCATGAACATCTGCAACACCAGAAGGCATGCAGGCGCGTTGCCGACCTTCAAGGAAAGAATAGGCTCTACTCTTATAAAAAAAAAATGTAGTTAATAATAATAAAGCTATGGTATTGAGGGTACTTCGATCTGATAGAAAAAATATAAAGATTCTATTCGAAAATTCTTTAAAATTTTATTCTTTGTTATTTTCAATGATAAAATGTAAAATCCAAGCGAATAAAGTCCAGTTTATATTAAGATATCTCCATATTTGCCGACGTTATCCAAATGAGACGACGTGGCTTTGTCGGACGTCTAACTTGTTAAATGAGAGCCTTACTAAGTAAACAGAGAGAGGAGTGGGTAAATACGTTAATACGGTAAAACCTCCAATGTCCGGCTCTCTCGGAGATCCAGCTATATAAATGCTGCTACCGGACACATTATTATATTTTATTAGACAAAGAACATCGCGTACTGACCTAATATGACAACCTCTTAGATATTGCAATTAGATTTTTTTTGTATAAAAATATGTTGGTATGTATATTGTATGGTTTTTAGCCAAAATTCGTATTGACCGAATAATGAATTTTTACGTTACCGTTGATAGTAGATTTATTTATGTTGTTAAGTTAGCAAGCAAGTTCACTTTTATCAATAAGTTGTAACATAAGAGTAGGGGGATAGAAAGGGAGACAGAAGGAATTTGGGCCTCCGGAAACAAAATAGTAAGAATCTACTAGTGTTATTGGTGTATTAGGACATCTGAGTGTTTAGAGATTATTTATTTAAATAGAATTTCAAATTGTCATCGGTCGAAAATGCTTCGAGTGATCATCATTCAGAGCAAAGTAAATAGTCCACGTTAAATAATTACATTTCCAATCCATTTTGTTGTCAGGAAAAAATCCCATTAACCTGTTACTTGGCATTTTTCCTATGAATCGAGGTGTCCCACGAGACAGTTCCATCACTTATGCCCCCAGTCAGATTGTGAACGCTTTTGTTGACTGAATTAAACTGTTTTGTTGAGTTAACTTTGCAAGAGTGACTTGTGCTTGTGTAATCGCAATGAAAGATTGATTTGAAAAAAAAAAAATAACTTTTCGTACAGAACTTTAGTTGTATGGATGAGTTGTATGTATAGAATATATATAACGTTTTAAATTATGCTACTCATGAAGAATATCATGACTGCTGGTAGACTCGACGGTTGCGGGTTCGATTCCCGCTTACAACAGATGTTTGTTATAAATATCTGTTTCAGTCTGGGCGCTTGTCTTTGTGGGTCTAAACAATCATGCCTCGGAGAGTACGTGAAACCTTCGGTCCCGGTTGTTATCATAACACCTGACAATAATCGTTTACTCTTGATAGGTAATTTGCTGATATGCAGTGAGTTACTGGTTCGCCCTTAGTGTTGCGAAGGTCAGATGGCAATCCATAAAACTAACACTAGTAATTCATCAAATCAGGATAAGAGTTTAAGCAGACACTTGGGAAATACCGGGAATAATGCTTAGAAGAAAAAGACTCATGAGGAAAATCAGCAACGTCACAGCTTATATCTCGGCTCATATTGAAAACATAATACAATAGAGTGTAAATTTTGTAGCATAATTATAATATACTAGTTGTTTTTCAGCAACTTCGCATTGATCTTTGGAATAAAACAGCCCATGTCTTTCCTACGCTT
Source organism: Hestina assimilis (assembly GCA_023373885.1). Taxonomy (NCBI): domain Eukaryota; kingdom Metazoa; phylum Arthropoda; class Insecta; order Lepidoptera; family Nymphalidae; genus Hestina; species Hestina assimilis. The sequence goes on from CM041754.1 coordinate 11,097,731, forward strand.
TTTAGATGAATCATTGAATTATCTAAACAATTATTATTATAGAAACATTTAAATAAATAAATAAAGAAGCCTCAATAGCTCAACGGTAGAAGGGCCGACTTCGCTCCGTTAACGCGAGAGTCGGAGGTTCGAACCTGACCCCCTTGGGCTATTGTCGTACCCACTCCTAGCGCAAGCTTCGAGCTTATTTGTAGGGGCAATAGGAATATTAGTAATGCTATTGAAATAAAAGCATTGCTAGTATTCTTAAAAAAATATGCTAAAATTTTCTTACTTTTGTAAACCATAAATTTATATACAAAAGTCTTCAGTGTACTTAGAATACATGTAAGCAAGTTTCAAAGTTAGAAGTCTAAGTTTAAAGTTTCGTATTCCAAAGTAACAATCGATAACGGCTCCAAATATCACGTATCACGACTACAACCCTTCAACTAACAAGTTCGAACTTGTCTTCAACTTAGAAACAGCCTCTCGGATATATTGGGAATATAAATATCCCTCATCCCCAGCCCTTTTCCAGCCACTTAAGACATCCGCCTTGGACCCTTATGTCCTACACTACATGTCCTTTAAGGAAACATCTATTTTGAGTTACAGTGCTTGCCGTCCCATGGGAAAGAGCGCATTGAAAACTTAACACGGTTTCGATACTCTTTGACGAAAGGGTCAGTCTTTTCGACAAGTAAAACTACTTCAGAAGGCTGATATAGAATTGTACTAATTGAACTGTATTAATATAAATAAATAAAGTAAAAATAACAAAGCCTTTTCTCACAAGTGGGTTTACAAAAACAAAAAAATATTTCTAGTTAGTTTTTTCACATTTAATTCTTTTACCAAGTACACATTTATTTTTTAATTATTATTCTACTATTTATTAATACTAGTGATTATTTACTTACCGTGCGGAGAGCACGTTAAGCCGTCGGCCCCAGCTATTATCACATAACATCTGAAAATAATCGTTAACTCTTGAGAAGTCAATTGCTCTTGTCCAATAAGTTACTGGTTCGCCATTAGGGTTGTGGAGGTCAGATGGTAATCGCTCTGTGTAAAAACTAGTAACCTCACAAATCCGGATAACAGTAATAAGCAGACCCTGGGTAAATAAAATACCGGGAATAATGCTAGCACGAAGAAGTGTTTATTTAGCAAATTTTAATATGTAAAAACCCCTCCACGGGTAAAGGTCTCCTCCAACGCTAACTACTCTTCTATATATTAGCCTACTTTTACCTAGTTTGAACCACCCATTTTCTTAATGTCATCGTCTCATCTAATATTAGGTCTCCTCTTCTTTCGTATTCCGTGTGGGCCTTTCCATGTTGTCACTCTTTTATTCAATCATTGGTCCTGAAAGCGTGCCACATGTCCATCCCATTTCCATTGTAAAAATAGTGCTTGTACAAGTACATCTGCAGTTTTGGTAGTTTATCTAATTTTTTAGTGTCGATTATTAATATATGTATATCCTAATATCATGAAAGATTGCTTATTGTGAATAGCTTAGTCTGTATCAACTTTTTAGTAATTTCTCGCGCTGTTAATCTGACTTATTCCAAATTTATGGGTTTTATTTTCGTTCGGAGTAAAAGTTTATATAGCCAGTCAACCAACTGAACGAAGCAAACCGTGCCCGAAAGAACACGTTTACTTTTTGCTTTAAGAAAATCTGATTACAAGTAGTAATAATTACTATCTTATCTAAACCGAACTGGTTCGTTCTGTTTAGGTTTTTTTTTTTTGCGGAGGGAACTATCATGATGCTAAGAAGACTCTCAGGTTTCCGCATATATAATTGGACTTACTTTAACTCTTTACTGTCGTCCAACTCGTAGTATAGTTGTTAGGGTTTCGCACCGAAAGGGTGCGAACGGAACCCTCCGCTGTCCGTCCATTTTTTTATAATTACTCAAATTAAGAAGTTTTAATACTTATTAAACATGTATTTTTTTATTTTTTTATTTTAACGCAATCAATAGTCAAATTTCGTACACGATACACAAATTCATGTGGCATGATGTTCGGGTCAGTCGAGGGTCAAGACAGGTCCGCCCTCATTTTGCGTCACTGAAGATTGTAGTGACGGATATTAATTCTTGTGTTCTTTTATCTCCCTATTTATGTGCAGAAGAGCGTTTAATTCAATAATAACCTTGAGCTATGAAGGATTTGTTTTTCTTTTAATATCTTTATTTAATTAGAGATTTTCTTCAGTACTGAAAATATAACCCATTATTATTTACAGAAAGAAAATAATATACAAGAATATATAAATGAAATTAACACGTAACCTAAGACACAAACTAATCATTTTGAATAGCATTCTAGCCTCATCCGACAGCGGTGAGGCCAGAATGCTATTATTATTAAAAAAAGGAAGGATTTACGAAAGACGTTACTTTGAAACACACTAGCTTATGACTGAAAAAATGATGTTATTGTATTTATTTAATTTCGAAATCACAGATTTTTATATAATGTAATAGTTTTTGCCCACTGTTTTTTTCGAGTCCAAGAAAGTCCAAGTGGTCAGTATTGAACCCGCAACTCTCGCGTTAGCAGAGCGGAGTCGGCTTTTCTACCATGAGCTTATCAATAATAAAATTTTTCATAATCGGTTGAATCATCAAGACGTGAAAGCGTCACACGCAAACAAACATAAAAATTGTTTTTCGCATTTATATGATTAGTTTTAACTATGAAGAAATCAACAAAAGAGATGTGTTCATAGCCTAGGACATGGAAAGTAAAATATAAAAAGTACCGTATTTATAATATACGTGGATCCTAGAGCAAGTTTCAGACAACGGTCACAAAACGCTACTTACGTTAAGTGTGCAAGTTTTCCTATAACCAAGGGGTATCCATGTTCGCTCTTGTGTTAAATCAGAGATATGACAGTTGATGACAAAAATATGTATGAATGATTTTATTATGAAGCCTACTGCTAGTTTGTTTGTTTTTTTTTTTTTGTGCTTTAAGTTGGCAAACAAGTATACGGCCCACCTGATGGTAAGTGGTTTCCGTAGCCTATGAACGCTTGCAGCACCATTACTAGGTGCCACTCACGCGTTGTCAAACTCGAGATATTAGTTCTTAAATCTCCTTTGCCTAGTAATTTCACTAGCATACAGTGCCCTTCAAACCGGAACACAATACTGCCTAAGCACTACTATTTGGCGGCGGAATATTTGACACTGCGGTGGTACCTACCTAGCCTCTTGCAACAATAGACCTACCACCAGTGTGACTGATTGCACTGATGGAATAATCTCTGCTGTGACAGAGGTTATCCCAACAGCGGGCGATGGGGTCGTCACGTCCTGACGCCAGTAAAATGTTGAACTTCTTCTTGTTATGGTGAACGCTTAAAAGTTACGTGTCCATTCCATAAGATACATCTGTATTTATCTCAAGTGTGGATAGGTTTAGTTGCTCATCTCACGGAAATCTAATATTTTTTATGTATAGGAATTATTACATAGGTATTCGGTATAGTAATGTGTTATTTAAGGGCCAAATTCTATCTGAATCCATTCACCTGCAATGCTTTTGCGTGATTGAGTAATAATTTATGATATGATTTTATTGTGTGTTTCATAAAAACGTCGATAAAACATACATACGTCAGCTTCTGAAGCCTCGATTTAATTACTAAATATTTTGACTGTGGTGTTAAATTACCGTAAAGGTAAGAGTTGATTTTCAACGTTGTAAAAAATATTTGTGAGGTAACAATAAAAATATGAGATCATTATTTTAACTATTAGTTTCAGATATAATTCTAATACTATAGAAATACATTAATGTTTTAAAATTGGAAAAATCATATGAATACATATTTAAATTAAAATACGTATTTTTTATTATTCGTAAATGTTCAAATCTACTGACCGGTCTTCAGATAAAATACGTCACTTTTGCGTCCAAATATCTTATAACGTTTGACCTTTCACTAATATGTTGGAACAGGGTTTAAAATCGTTTGTCTACATGTAAAAACTTAGTGTAGACTATATTGGTCTGATCATGGGGTTGACACGTGGGACGGCACGTATAAAGTTCACCGACGTTTGATGTTGTATCATTGATATCTGTGTGTAACTTTAGTTCTTACTAACTGCGACCGCGGCTCCGCGGTAATTTTTCCTTATTGTAAGAAACCCTAATTCTTTTTCTAAAATAAAGTTAGTCTAAGTTACTCCTTATAACATCAGCTACCTGCCAGTTAGCATCCCGTTAAAATAGCTCCGCCTTAAAACAAACAGACACACAAAAAAATTTAAAAAAATGACTATTTAATATTATTATCATAATTATATACTTTCAATACGCTTTAGTAAAAAGCTGTTAATTTGAAATTGCAAACATATATTTCATTGTTATTTATTAAAGAAGCTGAAGGGCCGAACATCTTGGGGTATTGTCGTATCCGCTACTAGGACAATTAATTATTTAATTAGGAATGTCCTGAAAAAGCGTTGCTAATATTTTTTATAATCATATATTTGAACAAAATTGTAGAGGCTTTAAAGTGTCAATTTCTGTAGGCATTGAATGAAATAGACGAGCGTCCTGGCAAACGCCAGTGTAATTACTTATGTAGTACACATGTTGCTTGCTCATTGTTAGCCAACGATATTAACGACTTAATGCTAGTTAATGATAAACAAACGGTTCGTTATTTACAAATGTTGACGACTTTGTGGCACAGTGGTAGCCAACCTGCCTTAAGCACCACAGGTCGTGTGTTCGATTCCCGGTCGGAGCAGATTTTTGTATTTACGATACAGGCATGTTTTCCGATCTGGGTGTATTTGTCCTTGTCATTGTAAATGTTTCCGGACTAATTGGAGCCGTTGAGTGTGTTGTGTTTATTTATTTCATAGTGATAATAGTGTTATCCAATAAGTTACTGGATCGCTCTTATTGTTGCGGAGGTCAAATAGCAATCGTTGTATGCAAAAACTAGTAACCTGTCCAATCCAGATAATAATGTCAGAAAGAGAAAGACAGACAATAGTATAAAGATGAAACTATATGACACATAGATTAAAATTAAGTTTTTATTTTCTTAACCCTTTGATTCATAACGAATGCCAATGCCACCGGATTTGACTTCTGCTATACGCGCGAGATAGCCCCGATGCTACGACGCACTTCAGATAAAAACCAGACGACGTATTATAGAAGACGAATAATTATCCGTATTATTGTATAAAAATTATGTTTTATTTTGTAATCATAAAAATCATGTCACAAATGACGACGTTGTGGCACAGCGGTGGCGAACCTTGTCTAAGTGCCACAGGTCGCGGGTTTGGTTCTCGCTCGGAGATGTTTATATGGCCAATGTAAACATTTGTTCTGAGCTGGCTGGCTGTATAGCCATGTTTTCCGGTCTGGGTGTATTTGTGCTTGTCATTGTCTATGTTTCCAGACCCCTGACACAGGACATAACTATCCAAATGGGGGTTGTTGAGTGTGTAGCGTTTATTTATTAATGTATCTTACAAAAAAATACCAAAGTCAACGTAAAATTAATTTTAATATTCAGTATTATAAAAATATATGTATTATATATAGATATAATTATAATATTGGAAATTGCATTTAGCGACGGCGGCAGAATTCACGCAGCGACGGCGTTCCACGGCTGCCGATACCTGTCCGGTATTTAAGATATGCGTACCAATCGAGGAATGCCTAGGATTCCGAATGTGTTTACTACGAAATGTAGTTTTAATTATTATATATATCCACAAAATACTTGATATTAAATATTATTATTTAAAACAATTGGAAGTAAAGATGATACGTAGACTTTTTCAGATAGTAGTCAAATAATTGAAAAAATTAGTTGTTTTTCGTTTGTGTCCTATGTTGTATGTTTGTGTCATCTTTATAATCCACTTACTTATTTATCTTTGGCGAGATGTTCTACACGTTATAGAAGTTTTCTGAAGAAAAAACTGCTTATTTTTTCCTAATATGCTCAAACAAGCAATGCCCAGCTAGTGACTTCAAACAATCAAACATTACTTGAACTGATTGTGATTATAAATAACATTAATTGTAAAGGAAAGAAGAAGAAAGACACCATTGTGGCGTTATGGGTAGCGAGTCTGCCTTTCGTCTCGACGGTTGTGGGTTCGATTTCTGTCGTGGTCTAGGCGTTTGTCCGTGTGGCTCTCCCCATTGTGCGGAGAGCACGTTAAGCTGTCGGCCCCGGTTGTTATCACATAACGTCTAACTTAACTAATAACTTAACTCCTGATAAGTTAACTCCTAATAAGTAAATTGCTCTTATCCAATGAGTTACTGGTTCGACCTTAGGGGAGGTCAGATGGTAAAATAAAATACTAGGAATAATGCTAGGACGAAGACGAAGATTAATTGAGAAGAAAATCGTATATAACTGGTTCTCTGTGTTCTGAGTGTTCGTAAAATATTATCAAATTCAACATTATTTATTAAAAAATTACATAAACTAATTTAATTTAATTTTCACGTAAACTTAAGAAACTGCTACGTTAAAAATACACTATCAAAGCAAGGTTTAAGTGCACTCTCTTGGTAAAGCGACTGGGATAAGCACGCATGAAACTCAAGCTATTCTTAGTAGAACATTATAAGCTGGAAGCCTTATGAATGGAATTTAGGAAATCTCGTTACAAAGACTAGCGTTATTTCATTGTAAGAGAATGCAATAATCTGATGCTTTACGTACACAAAATGTAGTGAAAATAATTAAGGGAATCTACTACCGTTTACCTGCAATTTCGTTCGCTTTTGCTTATTCTCGCGATTGTGAGTGATTTAACTCACCACTTTCTCTTCACCGCACCGCAAGAGTTCGTTGGGAAAATGTCAAACTAACTGATCGCGTTCGCTTCTCTACGGCCATCGCACTCGCATAATATCATTGTTTATTCCATTCGCATCGCTTCGCTTCGCGATCGCGTTCGCGTTGAATCGCCTACGTAGGATACAGCGTAAGGCCTTGGGGCTCACCAAGAACTCTTATTGCGATTCAAATGACGAACAAAAATATGCCAAAAACTGAGTTACATTTTTATTTCGTATCATTACATATATATTAATACTCATATAAAATTTGAATCTATTCAATTTTGATTTACTGTCAAAATTGAATAGAATATTTATTAAAAATGGTAAGCCTTAATTTGTAGCCTTATGGTAAGTAAGCCTTAAGTTGCTTGTCTGTGCTTTAATTTGTAACATGATTGCTTATTCCTTAGCCATTTGCTTGCATATATCTTCGGTTATGCCTATCACATTGGAACAACTGAGGTTATATTTAAACCGCAAGCAATCAGGGATAAAATGTGCCTTTTCAATACGTAGATCGAATAATTCTCGACATAAAAGAAACTATTTTTAATAGTTTCTAAGAACATCTTTAATAGCTCTGTTACAGCTTCATTATTTATAAATGTAAAAAAAAATACTGTTAATACAATAAATATATACATAAGAATGTGTTAAATTGTTATTCAAAATGTTTTGTGTTTTACAATACATACATAGAGACAAAAATGTTACACTTAAATGTAAACAAAAATGTTACATACATTTAAATGTAACATTTTTATTTCTTAACCTGCGAAATTTAGAATCTATCCTTTTAAGAGCACAAAAAAATCCAAAGCTATGCAAATGTACAAAAGTCTTAAAGGTCGGGACGTAAGTCTGGGGGGGTGGGTAGTGGACAAGGGGTCCACTACCGAAGGCGGACAAAATGCCATCGCTTTGTACCCAACGTTAATCCTTTAATAGCAATCGGGTGCACGCTAATAGTATCCACAGTTGTGGATAGACCCACCCCTCTGTCCTTTGTCTTTTATAATCAGATCGTTAAGCTATTCAAGAAATGTTGCCTGCATTTATATTAACCTACAAGGGAGATAATTGCAAGTGTCTATATTATCCATATAATACAATCAATACACGGCATTGCACATTATCAAACCAACTGATTGCATCCGATATTAACCAATTTTATAAGGACATAATTGCAAGACTCGATACTGTCCATACAATATCGGTTCTTGCAATTTTCTCTGTAACTTAAAAAAAAGATATGAAGATTCCTTTAAGTTGTACAATATAGGTATAAACTAGATATTGGGAAACGACTACCTTCTGTCGCGAAAAATATGTTTGAAGAGGTTGAAATAGACAATGAAAGTTTGTTACTAGAAGCCTAACCTACCTCAAATTTGAGCCCCCATGTGGGATGTCCCTTTTTTAGGGCCTATACTCTCTCTGTATTGTTCTCTGTAGTCAGCCTTCTGCTTGGTGTCGCTGTCAAGGTCTGTACGGCCAACAGCAATACACATTCCGAAAAAAAATCTACTAGTATAATAAAATACATGAGAAATCGTTACTCATCTGGGGGAAGTCACCGGCACATCTAGTAATTTATATATTATAGTACATTTTTGTGAGTTAAAAAGAAAATAATTTCAGCACTATTGTATGAATATAGCGTACGGGGTAGTTGTTTTTGTTACAGCCTCCACAATGTTCCTGTAGCACGGGGTCCACCGCGCACTACATCATTCCGAACTCATATATCATCCGCACTCCAGTATGTATTATTTCTTTGTCCACCCTAGAGATTTATTGAGTCACGGCCCTTCGAGACGATATCATAACTCAACAACCGTTTTATTTATAGCTGCTATGATTTTGTTATCTTACATGGAAATTGTTAACAATTTTTTTTATATACGAAAACAACAAGAAAAAATCAGTTTAAAAAAAATTACAATCCATAAACCTTTTTAGATGATATTCACACTTTTGCATGTTTTCGAAAAAAACATTTATGTAAATTTTTGAATTAAATAGAGTAAATAAAATATACTTCTTACGATTTTCATTTAGAACGATTTATTAGTTAAATTTCACAGTTTATAAAAATAATATAAAAATTATTACTATACTTATTTGTATATTCTTATAAAAATTAAACGAAAATTACATCAAAAAGTTACAACACTAATTATATTAAAATGTGATAACAAAAATATCTATTAATTAACGCTATTAAGGAGTTTCGTTCGTAATTTAATACTTTGTTTAGATTCGTATCTGATTAATTAGGAGGGATAATATGGAAGCCTCTTAAAGTTTGTTGTCTAATAAAGAAACTTCGAGTCTTTTAGAAACTTCGACTCTTTGATGAGTCTCGCGCGGGATTAGAAAAGTCCTCCTCAAATATGTTCTCTCGCTGTTGAACAACTCAATTCTTAGTGACTTGCTTTTAACATTTTCTTAATTACGATCTCCAAAAGTTATCGAATAACGTTGACGTTCAAATTGAAATTATATTCCTTAAGTCTTTTCTTAAAGTATTTTTAACGATGTGTTTTGGTTCTACATTTTATTACACGAGGTTGGTTTCGTACCACCGCAGTATCAGATATTATTCTCCATTATTGTGTTTCGGTTTGGAGGATACTGTTGTCTGCGAAATTACTGGGCAAACGAGAGTTAGGCAAAGGAACAAAAAAAATGCCGCGTAACATGAACATCTGGAATATCAATTTGATTTTTAATTTAACTTAAATAATAACTATATATGTTATTATATGAATAAAAATGTTTTATAATAATGCTACGGCTGAAAATTGACAATATTTCTTGAAAAACCATTAAGAGGATTGTGATGTAGCGTTAACCACTTCTACCAAAGAGGTTCAAAAATTACCACTAAAGTACTACAGTTACTACAGCCTATATTGCAAGACGCTCATAGCCGAGTGTACCCACTGATCGGTAAACGGTCGGTAGGTTAAGCAACTTTAGGCGCGGTCAGTCACTAAATTGCGTGATCGCATAGTGGTATTTCAACTGAGCGTCTCCGTGCTTCGGAAGGCACGTAAAAAGTCAGTCCCAGCTGTTGACAATATGACAAACAGTCGAAAAGTCAAGTCAGAGGCCTACGGGCGACCTGAACAACTCTGACACTAGGATGGCCACTAACCACTCGATAAGTTGAAGAAGATATTGCAAAATTTCGAGCCGACGGAATCGCTGGCAAAATGCTTGTATTGCATAAACAAGTTTTAGTATTATTGTAATATAAATCACAATTCGCAAATTTCTAACTTAATAAAATTGTACTTTCTTCATAAAATTTAGAAAAAACCCTAAAAATCCGATTGAAGAATATACCAGCGTACTCCGGCTATAAATCATAGACACCCCTATCGAGCTCTTGGCCGCGGGGGATGAACTTATCCCGTCTTAATATACTGCGAGAAAAAGTAACCTGATCTCGCTGGACAAGGAAATACACTTATACTGAAACACGGTGCGGATTTTTGACTTTAGAGAGAAAAAATAAGGTAAAATTTGGTAAAGGGTTTACTGTTTTTATTATTTAGAACTGTTTTGCATTAACAAACTCTAACGAATTGAATTCTCTTATTCACAATAATAAATAGACTTATGGATTTTATATTGGAATTGTCGATTTGATAAACTGTTAAGAACCTGGTCTAGAACCTAATAACATACATTATTAATTACAACTCTTTATAATAATCACAACTGCCCGCTCCTTTGTGGCTTAGTCGAGAACCATTCAGTAATTTGTGGCGCACTATTCATATTATGAAAGCTATAAAAATAAATGCGAGTATATAAGTATATATACTCAAATATTGTTCAAATCGTAACCTAATCTCGAATGAAATTGGCGTATGACTTACTTCGCTATAAATAAATACCAATAAACTTTACACACTCAATGATAATTATATCCTGTGTCGGCGGGAAAAACTACACAATGACAATGACAAACACACCTAGATAGAAAAACATGACTGGTCATTACAAATATCTGCCCCGAACGGCAATCGAACCCGTGGCCGGTGGCGATTATGGCAGGCTCGCTATTGCTGCGCCACAATGTCGAAATACAGAGGGTAGTGGTGTGTGAAATTATGAAGGTATACCAACAAGTATATGGCCCTTTCTCTATATGAAAGGGCCGGTCCACAGTAGGTATGCAGTAAGTCTATGACTTTATATACAAAAAAATTGTTACAAGAACATGGACTACACGAATTGCGCCACTTAAAATATAGATAGTAGTATGCTATTAAAAAATTAAGTAACACTGATTCTCATTAATAAGATGGGTGGGATTCGGGTGTATTAAAATTTTTGTATAAATTTTTAGGGTTCCGTAATCAAACCTTATTACTTTCCGTCTTTTTGACTTCCCTGTCCGACCGACTTTTAGCGGGGTGTACATCAGGGTCCGTAATAGGTAGTGTGTTGTTGATGTGAGATTGTGTATTGCCGCTATAATAAGTAATAATAAAAACAAGTTTAATTTTAAATTATGGAGTCATACAAGAAACTTGATATTTTCATACTACGTTGGTACGGAACTCTTTATCTGCGAGTCCAACAAGCACTTCACCGGATTTTCTTATTCACTCTACATACAAGCTTAATATAATAAATAATTTATTTCAGCTTGTAAGAAAAACTACCCACAATCCTTTACCGCGTCAGAGGTCGCAGCCGCTCGCGGCCTCTCTACAATAAATCAAGCCTCTAGGAAATTGCCGACGGGAGGCAAGGAGGCTGGGGAGGGATTTAATTAAATCTTGCATCGAACTCCTGAGGCCGCCTAACGAACGACCATTGTATTTAAATATTGCGTGTGTCGACTTTTTGTGTCTGTAAGAATGGCTTGATTTGATTTAGACAGAATGGTTTAGATTTTTAAAGTATTTTTGTTTGAAATCGGGTAAGACTCATAACTATGTTGCATTAACATAAGTTTATTTTTATGACATTTTATTTTAAATAAAAATTAATTTATAAGAAGTAATTTTTTTTAATGAAATGTTCCTTATTTTTTTATTTTGTCTTGAATTGATCATGGAATTAATTTATAGTGATTATTGAGATGAATATTGCTTTTAAGTAAATTAAACTACTAGGTTCTGAGCAAAAAATTCTTGATTGCTTTCATTATACCAAATACTTATATAATATTACAAAAATTAAATATTTTTTCCACTTCAATAATTGGGATATAAAAATCTTCTTATATTATTTATCAACGAATACAAATAATCTGTTTGATGAATGAAAATGTTAATGAAATTTTAGCTATGCGCAGACAATGATTTTAGATATGACATTCTTTCATTTGTTTTTGTACCACGACGGTAACAAACAAGCGTGCGGCTAGACTGATGGTCAGCGGTTGAGGAGGCAAAGGAACAAAAATAATGGTGGATGGATGTTGAGTAACAAACATCTAAACATAATTGGAGCACGTTTTTTGATAATCCCACGGAACCTAACATTTTTTTGGATAAAAAATATCGTATGTCCAGATTGCAATCTATAATTGTGGCTAATTTCGTCCAAATCAATTCAACCGTTTTCGCGTGCTTGAGTAACAATCATCTAAACATCCAGACATACAAACATTCACATTTATTATATTATAAGTAAGTAGGATTCCCTGTCCGTAAAATAGACACATAATTATGTTAAACAATTGGAATGTTTATATATGTTTATGGGACAGGGACCTGAAAACATATACACATAAACCTATTATAAAAAAATCGATAGAGTCATAAAACGTTTTTCTTTTTATTCTATCCCTAAGTAAAGCCGAAAGATGGAGTAAGGGTTATACGAATGACTGTACTCAGTACTTACTCTCCTCAATTGCTTATATTTCATTTGAGGGGCGCTAAATAAGGCTTTATTACGTAAATAATAACCCCAAAATATTCTCCCTAATTAATATAAGGGCTGTAAACTGGCTCTCGGAACAGCTTGTTAGCGCGTGTTTGCGTTTAAGCCTTTGTTTTGCTATTTCTTATTTATTATTTTTACTTTTATTTATATTATTATTTTTAATTTTATTTTGATAAGTTAAGAAGGAGAAAAAAGGTTTAAGCAAGGTTTAAGCCAATTCGTACGGCAGAGAATTTGCTTTCAGACGTAGTTGACAACAGAATATACTTCAAGAAATTAATAATAATATTGCGCATTTTATTAAAATTGAATTATTAATTATTATTTTTTTTATTTTTATTTCCACATTTCCCTATAATAATATTCGTAAGTTGACGCAGTTTGACGCTTTCACGCCTCAACCGCTGAACCGGTTATGATGAATTTTGCTGTAGATAAATATGTACTTTATAACTAAAAGGGGATTAAATTTTGTATGAGGACCCATTTCTTTCTATTAGGTATAATGCGTGTCAATAAAAATTGACACCCACGCGTTCATTAAAAATTGCTATTCACGAGGACAAAGTCACGGGCAGAAGCTAGTTGGGCAATAAAGCTTAATACATAGGTACGGTAAGTATTGTTAAAAAAACTTAAGTAAATAAGTAACAAATCGATTCTTGTCTACATAATGTATGGTAAGATCGTCAGTGCATTTGGTAAAGGAGCAGATTTACATATGTTTGAAGAGTCCCGGAGTGACCGGTATTCATTATTCAGGAGGGACTCGAGGTACGTAGTCTGACATGATCGCTTAAAAACTATATAAATATTCCGAACTATACCTACCTATATTTACTACAATGTATATAAAATATAATAAATATACGCTACACACCCAACAGCCTCCATTAGGATAGTTACAGCCTGTGTCGGGGGTTCGGAAACATAGACAATGACATGGACAAATACACCCAGACCGGACAACGTGCCATGGTCAATACAAAGAATGGCTCTAAGCGGGAATCGAACCCGCGACCTGTGTCGCATAGGGCACGTTCGATACCGCTGCGACACAACGTCGTCAATATAATAATAATATGCTATCCAATAAAGAGATTTTACTCTTGAAGATATTTTGAAAAGAAATCATAAACGCTCATGTGTTTATATGTAAACGATTAATGTTATACGATCAATGTATAGTTTAAAATGGGAACAATGATAGTTGCGGTTAGTAAATTTATGCAGTGTTACACGATAAAATGAAAAAAATAATTTTATGATTACTTTTCGTTCATGAAATATTTTTCTATAAAATTTGTATTTCTTTTTTTTTATATTATATGGGGGCAAACGAGCAGATAGCTCGACCTGATGGTAAGTGGCAACTATCGCCCATAAACATCCACAACACCAAGGGGGTCGAGAATGCGTTGCCGACCTTTGGGGAAAAGGTGTCTAAATACTCGACGCTTGAAGACTCCTAATCTAAAATTCTTAAAAAATGGTGTTCTTTTACACGATTTCATCTGACTTCAAAACAGAAAGGTTCTCAAATCAAAAAAAGTATTTCAAAATAACTAAACTCATCTGTTGTCTACCGCCAAAACTACGAGTAGAATCGAGTTAGCGTGTAACTATAGTGTGTCGTTCTATTACGTTGGAGTTGGATTTAAAAAGGCGCACCAACGAGTCTATGACATTTTGTTTGTATGGAAGGGCTAGTCCATATGATAAAGTAAGTCTATGTATGTAATATATAAATACGTAAGTAGAATCCCGGCGCCCATGTCCTCTGTTGAATGTTTAATGTGCACTCAAATCACAATAAGACGACGACTTTCAAAGGATATCCATTTGAACATAATGTGAATAGCAAATAAGTATGATGTATCGTATTAATAATATATGGCGCATGACGAAGTATAGAACCTATTTAATATGTTGGATAAGAAAGACGATATTGAAATTACTAAATGTAGTGATAATTATAAAATTAACACTAGGAAGAAACGTAAATGAACAATACCAGTTACTAGACTGCATAAACTTAGTAACTCTTTTAAATGTAACTGTATACGGTTTTACAATAGGATCCCAGAAACCATTCAGAAACTTTCTATTAATAAATTTAAAATAAAGGTCAAGGGATATTTGTGTAATAAGGGCTATTATAAAATTAGTGAATACCTTGGGAATTAGACAGTCACTCCAGGCTTTTCAGTGAACATAATATGTAAATCACTTAGACATTTAAAAAAATATACATTAAAAAATATAAAGCCCCTGAGTTTGTTCCGTCGGCTCTTCTCGGGTAGAGGTTTAATTTTGGAGCCGGTGGTGGAATATGACTTTCAACAAATAAGTTATATGCTTTTTACTTTGAATAAAAATATTTGAATTTGAAACTCTGTCATTCTAAGAAGTGTCAGATTGATGGTTCTTCAATATTTCATCACGCAGAAAATCGTTGATATACCACATAAGGACGAATCGTTGAAATCCGACGTAGTAGTTACAGTGCTGTGCAGTTTATTGTGTTATCTAATACAAGCGATTAAAAGCATTGTTGGTAACAATAAGTTGTTCATAATGTTAACCTATTTGGATGAAATTTATAAGGGGTTCAAGGCTATTCTTAGCTTAGTTTGATTCAAGATGAATACTAATAAAACCACAGGCCTGGTTTTATATATAAGCTTTTACATGGCAATGAAATATAATGGGAGGAATTCCTTACACTCGATACATTCTTTTGGGGTAATTTTTTAAGTAAAAACCCTTTTGCTCGGGACTTCGTTTGATTGTAATTTTGTTCCACAGAAGTTAAACTGTTCCTATCACAGCATATAATTAATGTTTTAACCCATTCCGTGTCCTCAAAATAGATACGAGTGTCAAATAATTGAAATTTTCATATACGTTCATGGGACAGGGAACCTGTTAACCGAAGAATTAAAAAAAAAAAAAAATTTTGTATGCTGATAGAACAAATCATTAGTATCTGTTTGTAAGAATTTTAATAAAATGTGCATTAAGATATTATACGAAATATGTATTGCGAAAGGTTTTTTAAAAATGTCTTTAAACTAATAATGTCTACCTCATTAACCGGTAGTCGCCCATAAAAAGCTTAAAGGATTTCTATAAATAATTCCCTCGCGTTTATTTTTTTCTTATTTAAACTACTAAAACTAAGGCAAAGAGATTTTTAAATAAATCCCGAGCTTGACTAATGAGCGTTATATTTTAATCTGAATTCAAGTCTAGTCTTGACCATGGAGCACTTTTTTCTGCTTTCTAAGTTCCATCGATCCAATGCGGTTAAAACCGCGCCACTTAATGAAATAGAAATTGGCGACCTCTCGAAGACAAACTCCTAACCCTCACCCGTCCTTCTCCCTCGAGGGGGGAATGGTCCGTTCAAGAGCCGGGAGAGAGGGACAAAATATATTTATACAAAGTCAAAGACGACCGACGAGTGGGATAGCTGTATTCATTATGAATATAATGCGGTCGCGGCTGTGTCCGTGCGTCTGAACGCGGTTTGCCTGTGTGCGTCGCCTTCTCAACGACGCGGTGAATCAATATTTCATCTTTGTAATGAAGGACGATGACCAGTTTAGGGTCGACTTATTGCCTATAATCCTTAACCTAAACTCTAATTTATATTATACACCAAATATTTATCTAGTAACTTTTAATTATGTCTAAGAATATAATCTAGGATCTTATCTCAGGGAATATAGATGGTACAAATGATGTTAATAACCAACCGAGGGTCGTTATATAAAAAAAGGGCATCGGTGATGTATTAATCGATAACGAGAAGTGAACGTCTCGCGTTGTGGTTGGTTTGCGGTTAAATGGGCGTGGTTTGTGGTTATATTTACGATCCCCATTGGCCGATAACCTGACCTTTGCGGTTAGTCCTGTGGTTTCTAAGATTTTCACCCTACGGAAAAATACATAGCGGAAAATATACGCGAAACGCGACGCGCTATTGGTCGCTTGTGATAATTTTGCGGTTAACCGCGGGAGGCTATTCGTTAAGATGATAATGGGTGGTACAACACAATTGGAAGGATTTGTCATCGGTTTGTTTGGCACGCGTCGAACTTGCGCCGCTCGTTGCGGTCGGAGGTGTCGATTCTGATTCACCCCGACACTGGCCAATGTCGCCTCTTTATTCTTACCTTACCTTATAGACAACGCAAACAATATAATCTTATAAAAGATTATATAGAACAATATCACTGTATAAAATATGTACTAAAATAATGCTTCTTAGACATGAACAGAATTTAATACAATACATCATAAAACTGCAGAAGCATAAAGGAGAATCTCATAGCATAAGCCTAGTTAAATAATTTTTAAATTAAAAAAATCGAACCGCGCCCTCTTGCGAAAACAGTCGGAACTTTTTAGTAAGTATTTTTAACAAAACTCCTTCAAGTGCGAACCTTTTAGCTTTCTTCGCCTTCTTAAGAAAGCGAAGGTCTTAAGAAAGTTCACGTACAAAACCCCTCCACTCACACACGCTTACTACCCTTCACACAAAGCGAGAGGGTCTTTCACTCGCGTCACTCCAAAAGGTCTTAACGTAAAATTCGGTCTTTCTCCGCCTTTATTATTCGTTACAAGTTTTCCTGCAGCGAAAAACTTACGTCATTCTGGTTCTAGTTTTAAAATTGAATGCTTCAATGAATACAATCATCAGCAGTCGTATGTAACAGGTATAAATAATAGAATATAAACTCTACTGCTTGGTGTTAAAGCTTAGTATTGAAGGCGTTTAGTAATCGGCTTCACACAGAGTGGTAATGGTATATTTTTGGCATCTTTTCTTTGGCTTTGTGTGCGTTTCTATTCATAGGGTGTAGAAAAGTGTGTGAGATGGTGGCGCTAATGTGCTCAAAATGTTGAAAAACATCGCAAGATGGCAGCACAGCCTTTTTTGTACTTACCTAAAATAAGGAAAGGCCGTGGGCTTTTGTTACTTATACAAATTAATTTTTTAATGTAGTGGTTTTATACTTTTTGCTTAAAAATATATGGCTTTCTACCCTTTTGAAAAGGCAGACTGATCTATTATGACTTATTTTAAAAATGTGTTATTGTAATTAAAGTAAATTAAGTAGATCAAAATTTTTATGATATTAAAGTATATGTTATAGTAAAATATTATATTATATGCTATATTAAAATATTATGGTCGTTATTGCAAACATTTCTGAAAAAAACTTGGTTTATTAAAATTGATTAAATAATAAATATCTTGTGTTCCAAGCAAGTACCTATTGGGAATTTAATCACTGTGGCCGCTACTTCGCTCGCGTGGTCTACATAACCGTACGGGGAGCCCTTATTGTTTTTTTGCAAAATAAAACAGCCTAATTTCTCATAATCAACTACCTGCCAGTGAAATATTAACCGGAACCAGCAGACTGACCTACTTTCATATGCATTTATTATAAAGCAGTTATTTTACCTCTCGTAGTCACTTAGTGTTTTTCTGTGTCTCTTTTTGGTCTGATTCTAAGAATTATGTCGTGACGTTAGATAATCTAGTTTTCTTCCATCTTTTTTTTTCTCTTTTCAATGAGCTATCAAATGTAAAAGTTTTTTTTAAATCCAACTGACACTTTTAGAGATAATTTAAACAATCATAATAAGCTCTTCCACCTTATTGTATAGGTAAGTATATATAATATTATTTAGTGATATTTCTAGGGCTGTAAATATTTCGAAGCAACGCAGCTGATTAGCGTTGTTTAATTAAGCTTGCACAGTATTGCATCATGAATGAAAATATTTAATTATCGCCCCGCGCGTAAATTTCCCACGGCTGCGATAAAGAATAAACATCGGCATTGTCTTAAACCCTCCTAAGAATTACTGCTGTTAGGGCTGCGACAACATTTTTGTTAAATATTTCAAAAAATAATTACAAAATGTTATGAAGATGTGTAGGTGTAATTTTAAATCAGTACAAAAATTTTACTATTCAAAAAACAACTAACGGATTTTAACCACCTATGCTGTCATGTAGGCAGGTATAAGTAGCTACAAATTGATGCGGTGTCGCTCCGCCCAGTGATGCTGATAAGGCCAGTTTGGCCCAAAGTAATACGTATTAAAAAATTTGTGATTAAGATAATAAAGAAAGCTTAGGTATGAGAGCTCCAGAGAATTTATCACATCATAACAACATTTTTAAAGAACAACCCCGGAAGCTTGCTCATTAAGAAAACTAGTCAAGTGTGTATCTGGCTCACACAGGGTTCCGTATCCACAATCTACGTATGAAAATTCCAACTATTTATTTGATACGGTTCATGAGAGACAGCAAAAAATCTCTTAAATTTCAAGTTTACTGAATGGGGGCCCCTTCATTGTTAAATTTTATTTTATTTTTACTATATATTGTTGAGAGATTTTTGTGGTCATAGAAATAGGCATTATGTGAAGATTTAAACTCTATACCTAATACCATACCTCTACACCGGTTTGTCAGATACAGCCTGCTGTTAGACGGACGGACGGACAGCGGAGGCTTGGTACGAGGATTAAAAGTACCCTTTCGGTACGGAACCCTAAAAATTAAAAATACAAGTCGTTCTGGACAAAAAAAATCTCAAAAACTTTTTAAAAATGGTATAGAATCTTATCGCGGGTCAAGATCGGCTCGGTCAAGGTCTTATAAATGTTTATGGAATTATATTTATACGTTTAGATAAGTGCTTTTTCTATCTATGGGTCGCGATCCGAAAACGGTAACGAATTTTGACCCGGGAGGTCACGGGCAAAAGGAAAAAGGCCACATTATACACTACTAAATATAAATTATTTATATATAATCGTAATTATTTTTTTAAGATAAATTTTTAGGTTAAAGAATCTCTAAAATAATAAATTTTCCGGTGTCAACCCTGTGCAAGCAATGTCTCAAGTCGTCGCGGCCGTCCCAAAGGGGCCATTACGCGGTCACCGGCTGATTACCGCCCGCCTTGATTTCAACCCTTCGTAGGGGTACCACTACGCCTTTACGTTAACACTTTGATAACTGCATCAACATTATCGTTACTTTTTGAATATACTTACTTTTAACGATATGGGTATTCACGATTAGACTCTATAATATATGTAATAGGTTTCCGTGATATTTTGACGAACGGGCAGTAATTCTATGCCGCTTTTTATAGTAAACTAGCGGCCTGCCCCGGCTTCGTCTGAGTACATATTAAAATTTTATTCGGTTGATCATATTTCCGTTCTTGGGTCTCATGAACTAACTGCATTCAAACATTAGGTAAAACTAATTTTTCATACAAACTTTATAATTTTTTTTAAAGTGTATTTCGTGGTCAATTTTTCTTTCTCTGAAATTGTATTACTAATATATTACTGTATTACTATTGGCCATGCAGATAAGTACAGTTACTAGTAGCTACTAGGTGGGGAAAACATTGATTGTAGGTCAATAACATTTTGAAATTATCTCCATTAGATTTTATGGGATATTTATTTTATTGCCGGCGTCGGGATGTGACGACCCCATCGCCCGCTGTTGGGATAACCTCTGTCACAGCAAAGATTATTCCACCAGTGCAATCAGTCACACTGGTGGTAGGTATTTTGAAGCAAGAGGCCGGCTAGGTAGGTACCACCGCAGTGTCAAATATTCTGCCGCCAAATAGTAATGCTTAGGCATTACTGTGTTTCGGTTTGAAGCGCACTGTACGCTAGTGAAATTACTGGGAAGGGGAGATTTAAGAACCAATATCTCGAGGTTGGCAACGCGCTAGTGCCACCTACTAATGGTGCTGCAAGCGCTCATAGGCTACGGTAGCCTCTTACCATCAGATGGGCTGTACGCTTGTTTGTCAACAAGGAACATAAAAAAGAATTGGGTTAAAAATTATATATTTTTTTGTGTGTTGTGTGTGTGTTGTTTATAATTGTAAAAAATATTTTATCAGTAAAGTTATATCTTACTATTCTCTGATAATAATTTTTATATTTTTGTTATTGTCTACTTAAACAACTGTCTTGACCTATTGACTTTTAGGAAGTTGATAACAGCTTAAATAATCCGTTGGTTCACTCTATGCGGTCATCCATCCATAGATAGAACCGTTTAGCCTACCGTTCTTTTACCAATCATAGCTTACTACCTTTTTTAATATTCTGAAAAATAAAAATAATTGAATGCAACATTAAGAATGAAAACAGAATTCACTTGCCTTAACTATAAATAAACCTTTTTTTTATGGGTGCAGCGGTAGCAAAACCTGCCTTAAACGCCACCGGTCGCGGATTCGATTCCATTCTCGGAGTATGATGTATTTGTATTCAACATGCAAGTATATTTTCCGGCCTGGGTGTATTTATCCTTGTCCTTGTATGTGTTTCCGGACCCCCGACACAGGATACCACTATGCTAATGGGGGCCGTTGAATGTGCAGCGCTTATTATTATTATTTTATTTATTTCTCAACTGCAACACCAGAAGGCATGCAGGTGCGTTGCTGACGTTTAAGGAAGGAATAAACTCTTAAAGGTTTCTTCCTAGTCGTATCAGTAATTGCTTAATATCAGCCATTAGGTGAGCCTCCTGCGTATTTGTCCCCTCTGATATAAACAAGGGTCTACATAGCCTGGTCAAGTGGTCATAGTATATAAAAGGTACATAGTAAGTATGCTTCTAGGTCTTATGTGCAAAATATGTTAGTGTCATTAATGAAATTTTATATTATGTACGTCAAGTAGTAGTATGACTAGATTAGTTTCACTTCAAGAGGACAAGATTACACCTTTTCCTCTATGTGCATATTCACTACTATTTTCAAAAGATAGTATTCTTTTGCTTAAATAGTAATCAGCTGAGTCATAAATCGACATACTGACCTGTTGCCTTATCTTTTATTTTTCTTTGAGTTATATTATGTTATTATTTCACATATTTATATAATTACATATACATTGTGTAAACACTATTATCATAATTATATTGTTTACAGTACCGACATCTAGTGTGACATCAGAATTACCCACTCTATCCGAGCACAATGAACTTATCTCTTATTGAGCCATAAGCTGTATTCAGTCTTTATAGTTTAGCGGGGCCTTAAATAAAATCAAAGTCAAAATTGTATTTTTTCAAGTAGACTTTTAATTAAAACGTACTTTTGAATAGTCAAGCCCTACCATACACCAATAATGTTGTGCAATGCTGTTGATTAGTAACTGGCATTGTTTGTGTGATGTTAGTATTGAAAGATTGTGCAGTAATTAAATAAAAGTTTGAGCAAGTTAAAATTTTATAGTACAATATTAATAAAGGTATATGCCCCACTTGGATCCCTTAAATAAACTTGTGACATGACTTGATTTTATTTTATTACAGTAGAGCCTTTCTCCAACAACATCTTTCCACTTGCATAATATTGCTATTTATACTCACCTTCGTACTGTAGACAAAATATTTTTTTGGAATATCGGAAGTAAAATATCGGCACACATGCCCTCGACTTTTGAAGAAAATATTGTGTAGAATGACTGACCGCGCCTAAAGTTACTTAACCTACCGATCGTTTACCGATCAGCGGGTGCACTCGGCTATGAGCGTCTCATTAATATCTATATCTCTCAGCTCCACGTGCTATCCTAGGCATGGTAGATCGACTCACAAGATCAACGCCCAGCACGAAATATTTGCAAGATCAATTCAAAACCATTTGCTACGGGAATCGAACCCGCAACCTTCGAGGCCAAAGCGGTCTCGCTGCCAACGCGTCGATACGGTTGTCTGACTAATTATCCTTATTAAATTCTATTACTTCGTACAAAGACAATTTGTGACAAAGGTAGCGTACACATTTATTGTAATAATTGTCGTTTCACATAAACAAAAGTACAAAGACGTCTGTCTGTCTGTAATTAAGGGGTCCGTATGAAAGGTCTCTTAATTACGTTTACACTTGTCTAAGATTGTCAATACGTATTGAGTTACAATATGAGGCATTTATATAGTAATAAAAGAAATTGTTCTGACTAATGATTTATTATTATGAAATCGAATATTAACGACGTCGTTGTGGCGCAGCGGTAGCGAACCCGCCTTGAGCGCCATAGGTTGCGGGTTCGATTCCCGTTCGGAGCAGATTTTTATATTGACCATGCAGGAATGACGCTTAAACCGCTGAACCGATTTTGATGAATTTTGGTATAAAAATAGATGGGACTTTAGACCACATTTGTCGCGAACAAAAAACGTGACGAGGGTGAAATAGGCGTTTGCATCTGGAACTATTTAGTTGTGTTGCACTAAAGGTGCCTCATTAGAAAACGTTATTCACGTAGGCGAAGTCGTGGGCAGATGCGGGCAGTACATAATACAAACTGAATAATTCACAAAGATCAAACATTGGTAGGAAATGATAGTACTCCTGACTTTAGAGTGAAACAGACTAAATGAAAATTGTGCGGTCGGGGGACCCCGTCAGGAACGAAGTTCCTTACGATTTTTCTTCAACTCTGAATGCCATTCGAAATGAAATCTGTATATTTTAATAGCTTATATGGTAAAAAGAGGGACTGAGAGGGAGAGAGAGAGAGAGAGAGGGAAAGAGAGAGAAAGAGAGAGAGTTGCGCACCCGGCTGTGCACTCACTTGCTCGTGTGCTCATTTGCTTGTAGTGGGCTCGATACACTCACGCACGCACACACGGTAACAGCATTTCGTTACGTGACGATTTCTACTAAATCGCTCTACCCGTAAGCCGCGTTAAGTAACTTCGTTCCAAAACTGTTTCGATATATTCTAATAGACTAAACCGCGTTTAGAATATCGACGACGACATACCATCTACATGGCGTGCATTCATAGACGACACGGCACAAACGAAGCGGCACAATTAAGGCGGGTACACACCGTAGGCACGGCGCATTTGCCGGTGTCACGTACCGACCGCCTCGCACTTAATTTTGCAAGGGGGCGCGCGGGGTGCAGTGCGGTTTTAAATTACGCTCCCCCATCGTATCGACAGCCTGGTTACGATAGATAGTTCGATGATTTAGTTTAATGTACTCGAATTTTAATGGTATTTTAAAAGTATATATTACATCTTTGAAAATTAATAATAAAAATGCACTCAAGATGAGAATACCTTTAAAAATCTTATTATCTTATTCCGACTATCGATTATATTAAAACAGGGGTCACAATAATGCCCCCTCAAATCAAGCAAACAACTACTAACAAGAACCGTTATCTAGAAATGTTGGTAATAAACTTTTTATAAACATCTCTGTTACGCCACAGGTCGTAGTCGTGTTTAGATTATTGGGGAATTCCCCAATAATTATTTATTATTGTTGTCATATTTTTCTCTAGTATTTTCTTATGTGAATAAGTTGACGCGCAAGCATACGGCCCACCTGACTAACCTATTTTCAAAGCGTAAGAGCGCTTGCAACAACATTCATTTGCAGGTATCTAATGCGTTACTAACTTCACTAGCTACAGTATCCTTCAAACTAAAACAAAGTGATGCTAACCATTATTGTTTTGCGGTAGAATATCTGGCACTGCGGTGATACCTACGTAGCTAGCCTCTTGCAATAACAGCCCTACCACCAGTGAATAGTAACTGTAGTAGGAATATTAGTTAAAAGTTAAGATAAGACTCTGCACTCAAGAATACAAGTTTACAATATTATGTATAAGTTTCCAGTCAAAATATGAATGTAAATAAACATTGAAACTGTATAATATTTAATGAAAATTCATTTCATTTTCTATAATACTTTAAAGCTATTTAGATGCAATATATAAAGCGGGAGGCATAAATCGGTGCGGGCGAAGCCAAAATGTTCGTGTATTTAATGCTAAAAATCAATAATTAAGCGATATATGTAATTAATACGGCGTGCCCGCGGCGCACGCATACATTATAGAGGAGTGCATGCATGCATTATGAAAATGACGATGATAAGCCCCGTCATTCAGGACCCTACTTATGTACTTTTATGTTTGCTAATATATGGACGTTAAAAGGCTTTAGTGCTTTGACGTTGGTATATAATTCAGCCACAGATTTAAAATATTGGTGGCTTAATATTTTATATTAAAAATACCAGCTATGTTTGTTGCAAAACGACGAAATAACGATACTTCTTTTAAATAAATTTGAAATAAATTGGCAACAGGAATCTTTATTTGACGAAGACAAAGTGTTTTGTTATTTTAAGGATAAGTCAAAATCAAATTTTTCTATATGAACCATGTGTGTAACATATTTCATATTTGTCATTTTAAGTATAGTGGAGTGAAATTTAGGGTTACTTATTCTTCAGGATTTCTAAGAGGTTTATTTAGGCGTAATTCGGGAAGATTACCGTCTATATACATACAAAAGACATATATCTAGACAAGTGTCAGTAGATGAGAAAAAAGTCTAGTCTTGCGTTTCGTGCAATGAGTGGGAGCGTCGGAGGCATAATCTCCCACTCCCTCTGTTGGTTTCCTTTTTCCCTTTTCATACCTTCCTCCCTATCTCTTGGGTTCGTAACTCGCATCTGATAATTCAAGTATCACAAGCGTTCATAGGTTGCGTTGACCGATTACCATCAGGCGAACCCTATGCTTGTTTGCCAACGTCATTGCGTCATTACATAAAAAGGAACAAAAACAAGTAAAGCTGTGAGTGACTGTTAGCTTTAATAGTTTAATACATAATGAACGTATATTACGGGAAGATAACTTTGTATTGCCGTTATCTGCCTCGTCCAGCGCTTTGCAGTTTTCGCTCTGCGAAGCGCGAAATTATTGATTGTTGTAATTAATAGCAAACGTAACCTGATAAAATTAATGATATTTTAATAGTAATTAGTCTATAATTTAGGTATTATAAGACAAATTAATAGTAATGAAAGTCACTCCTTCTTTGTGTCATGTTTTCACGCCTTTGTTGAAATTTCGTACAGATATAGAGTACACCATGGGAAAAGCATTCCATATTTGTAAAAAATGCATTACGAGGTTAATATAGGTGATTAAATGTTGTATGGGGAACCAATTATTTCTATACTGAATTAACCTTGAACAAATGAAATAAAAAGACCTTATCAAAAGTCATTTACGCGAATTAAGTCATGGGCAAAACTATATAAACAAAAAATATCACAGTACACATTATAAGATTTTTCTACATAGATTCTTTTTCACTATTCACTTAAGTAGTACTATATGTGTGAGCATAGAAATATGGCTCAATTATAACCTGTTTTGTTTTGTTTTTATAGTGAATTTTTATCAAAAACTATTCACTGTATCTTCCTTATTTTGAGGTCATGATTTTTAAAATTGTAAGAGCTCATTCGAGATCACGAGCATCATCATGACCATCCCACTGTCATGTATATCCGTAAAGAACTATAAATAATTTATACTCGATAAAATGTACATTAAAATCGTATCGCTTGTAGCGATTGTTACCTGCGGCGCATCCATCAATGCCAGTGCCGTACTAATCCTCATTAATTACTTCGCAATTTTAAATCTCATTATTGTCGTTCAAATCGGCGTACCATCGATTTTTCTCTCACAGATGCTCGGGTGGGCTCGCATATATTATCGTAGGTAATCAGGTGACATGCTGATGCCACCATCGTTTCGTTCCATTATCGGACAAATTAAATTGCTTTGTCAATATATTAATTGCTCAGTTCAATTGGCTTTGTTTTGAATTTCACTTTACGGATATTAGCCACATATATGCTACTGCATACGATAATAAGCTTATTAAATAGAATTACAGTATTTATTCAGTATTTTAGTTTAATAATCAGATGTATAATAATCACAGCACAGATATATCAATCAGCAGACTTAATTACTAAGAGCTAAAACTACTAAACCACACAACATCATACTAATAAAAAAAAACTCTGTTAAATATGTAAGATCTTACCAGAGGCTTACAACAGTAGTAGTAGAGCCATCCTCCAACACAAGAACTTAGCTTGACCGATGAAGTACTACCGGCTCACAGAAAATCGGCGTAAAATATTGCGTTTCATGCGATGAGTGAGAGTGCCGAAAGCCCAATCTACCGACTGTGTTCCCTTCCCTCGTCATCTCTTCCCTTCATACTTCAAGTATCACATGCACGTTGCCCGTTGCAAGCCTTCATAGCTTGCGGTAAAGCTTACCATCAGGCGGACCGTATGCTTGTTTGTCAAACTTCATGACGGTATTTTGTACATTCCACAAAAGTATTTTTAAATTAATAATTAAGTTGAAGTTCTGAAAATTATTTTTCAGCTTATAGTCATGTATTATTTAATTTTTTAATACAAACTTTTTCTAAGTTTTTTTAATACTTGCTTTAGATTTAAATTATTACAATTATAACTAAAAAAATTCTTTTTACTCTATATTCTTATTATTCACGTGATCCATATTACATGCAGATTTCCGATGTCACCAACTAATTTAGCTATCAATTTCATCGCAAACAATGAAGTTTGCCTATTTTTCTGTCTTCTGTTCAACCGCAAGACGACTTGCGGTTGAGCAGGGCGAGTTTGTCTAGTGCTTTCCCCGAGGTAGATAAAAAAATGTGTTTTACTTGTCGAGACATAAAATTGGTATAAAAATATCCACAAAAATTGCTTAGATAGGAAATGTCTCAAAATATCTAATTAGTATAGTCAGCCTACACGTGTCCGTATGTCCATCGTATCGCATTGGCGCAAATTAATGAGGGTGGGATATTTATTCCCGGGTTTCGTTTGCCGTTGCCCGACAAAATATCAATTCGACTATTTGTATGTGTGCGTGACGTCAGGTGATATGCAAATGTTACGCTCCACGGCCGGCAGTAGTAATGAGCTCATTAAAGTTGATATACCTATTGAAGTTGCGGCTCATAACGGCTCAACTATTTAACTGTCGGATTTCAGATCATGGTATCAAATTGTGAGCAGATGTACTATAAAGTGGCTTAGTGCACTCTATAATATTATAAATCATGTTATTTTATCAAATGTTCTAATATCTTTTCTATATATGTATTTATTATGAATCTTAGACGGAACTTTATTACTAAGCCTCTGTTCGTCCATCTGTCAGCGGGTACCGTAAAAGATAGATAATTAAAAAATTGACAGAATGTGAATTTCTTTTGACAGAGCAACGAATACTAAAATTGAAACAAAATTTAAAAATTAAAGGTTCCAGAAACTTTACTTTTTTCTACGGTTGTTCAGAACTCTTTATATCTGAGTTCGATACGCACTTTTCCAGTTTTTAAATTGTAATAATAAATGTTTCTCACAAAATTTAGTGAAGTATAGGTAATCATTCAATTAAACAACAGTATTCGTTTAGAATTTATTTATACAAAATGAATACCGCTACTTGCAGTCAGTTTAACATAACAACAAGCTGTTTGACAAATTAATTGCTACGCAAATATTACAGTTTCAAAAACATATTACAAAACATAATAAAGTCCTAATTTTAGTTTGAATTAAAATATTAAACTAATGAGACAACGTAACTGTGTTTTTATCTTATCACCAAAATACGTAAAATATAAAATTTAAACTATATAAATTATTTTATTTTGGCCAAAGTACATTTTCGTAAAATAAAGAGACGTCACAACCATTATAATTTTCTCCGCATACTTAAATTAATTCCGTAAGTAAGTTTAATCTTATGCTTAAAAGGAAGAAGTTTTACATCCGACGCGCTTGTTTTTGTTTATGATCAATTTACTGAAAATGACCTTAAAAGGCAGTCGAACTGTATTTTAGTTGCCTCAAGGTGGTCTTATATGAATTTCATAATGATCTGTACAATTATATTGGCGATATTATAGATCATTATGAGACTCGAATTTTAGTAATGGGCGATGCTTCATATTGCGCTGACGGAATATATAGACATTTTGATGCACAAAAAGACAAGCTAATTAATTCTCAATAAAATTATACATTGTCCTAATAAATTAGTTGACCATAGACTAAAATAATTTATCGTAATAAACAAGTTAAAAGTATAATCTTAACACAACTAAAATCAGCTATTTTTAAATAGAACCCTATTTTATTTTGTTTATCTACAATGGACAGAATTCATATAATCAACAGATATTGTATCTTATATCAAACATTGTATACATCTACTAACTTTTAATTGCACAACTATTGCACTTTACAAGATGCATTTACAACAAATTATTCACAATATTATTTACAAACACCTTTTCGTATCGCTTGAAACTTGAACTGAACATTTTAAATAATGCTAACATAATATCTTCCCGAGCGGGAATCGAGCCGCCGATCAGGCTAAAGGCTGGTTTCCTGCCAATAGAGACGCCCCGAAGGTCGTTATTGTTAGCCAGTAGCGAGTCTGTCACCTAAGTCGAGTCAAAGTCATCTAAATCTGTGGACTCTACTAATACCCTCGCCCGATAACGTTGTCAGTAGGGCCAACAGCAATATACAATCAGAAAAAAAAGAACAGTTTAAAAAGCTAACTTAATTTGACAATGTTAGTACAGTTAATGAGCAATATATATAAAACAAAAGTAACGTGAATTTCCTCTTTTACAATAAATTCGTATCATAAGAGGACGGGAGCGATTTTTAAAATGTCATATTTCATCAAGCCGTAGAATAATTTCTCTAACTTATCCTCAATAATTACAATATCTATTTTGCTGCCGAAAAAAACTAACAAAAGAACATTTCATAATTTAAGATTTAATACATTCATTACGCTGTCTACTATCTTCTTAGACTAGATTTTGAGGTCGTTATAATAATGAGCATGAACGAACATTCAGGTTGTACTTATTTTGAATTTGAATAACTAATACGGTCGCCATACGGTATTACTGTCTGGTTGGGGATTACCTCGTTGTCCAAGGCTATTAACCCTACCATCTTCCCCTCTGGCAGCCGCCGCTGCACATGAATTACCACCTCCTAATAACAAATCACCTTGTCCGTGACTCCCGTGCTGTCTGTGATTGTTAGTTGTTGATGAAATCTGATCCATCATAGTCTGTAACTCGTTATGGTGATTTTGCGTCGAATGAATAGAATTCGAATGCAATGGATGAAAATTATGCGTTTGGTTAGCCGCCGTGTACAGCTGACTATACAACAAACTAGCCGGCAGAACGGGATACAGGGAATTGTTACAGTTACTTCCACCGTATGACGAGTTTTGAGATCCCATTAGAGAAGGAAAGTTTGAACTATTTGTATGATTATGTCCTATGTTTGTGTTCGTATTTGAAGTTAGTAAGTCGTCCTGAACTGGTGATTCTGGTTGTGAACTATTATCGCTTAGTGAACGGGGTCCTGTTGATAAGCTGTAGTCTGTGTTGTTATTGTAGCGCGGAAGCAGGCTGCCGTGATGTGACGGCGACGACCCGACGAGACCAGACAGCTGCTGGTCCAGATCCACTCCAGTTGTATCCGGTAGAACTGCACAAATAAAGACGAATGTTTTTAAATCGAACGCAATATATTTATTTGAAATAGAGCATATTGTTTACGTTGTTTTAATATGGCTATATTTTTCGTGATGTGCGCGGGCATGCATCGGCAATAAATTCATCGGCTGGATCGGACGTGTCCGAGCCGCTGTAAATTATAATGAGAGTCGTTTTAATGTTCGCTGCGTCGGCGGGCAGGCGCGTCCACAGCGTTACCCGGTTCGCGTACGGTTTCAAGGAGGATGTCAGTCGTAAACCATGTTGGTACATTTAAATTCACCATTCTGGTTTGATGGTTTGTAGTCGCCCATAATATACTAAACAATACTCCCGGCTAGTTCATTCATTAGCGTTCAAGTTGATTTTTATCAATATTTACCATATCGTTTTTGAATATTTTATGACCGCATAATTCATATTCAAGGTTTATTTTTGTATGATATTAATGAATTAAATAGGTACCTAATATATATTATTACTCCTTGAACACCATACAAAAGGTTTTCATGATGTGGATGATACATTTAATATATATTTTCTCTTGGTTGGAGAAAATAAATTTAAGTATACCTGTATTATTTCCAAAGTCTTGAGTAGGAGTTTGGTCGGGTACGGTACCACCGAAGCCTAGCGCTGGCGGATTGAACTGTGTAGCTGTAGGTGCAGCGCATGATGGTAAGTAAGCAGGGTATGCTCCTGCACCACCGTAGCCCCAGTGTGAATTGCTTGAACTAAGCCCAAACTGGCTCATATCTACAAAAAAAAAACATTAGTACCATTGAGTTACCATAAACTAAGGACCGGTCCTACCATACACAAAATATGTCCAAAGATTCGCTAGTGCTACTTCGTAAATTCAACACAAACGCAACAAAACGAAGTTAGTGACACACCAACTTCATATAATATGTTGCAAGCTTGTGACTACTTTCATTACATACGTGCGAATTTACAAAGGAGTACCAGTGAATCTTAAGACATTTTGTTAGTATCGAAGGACCTGTCCACATATAATAGGTCTGTGCATTAGTACCTATTAGTAAAAGTTAAAATAGTTATTCCAAGTCAGTAATTCTAATTCATCGCTTATACCCTTACAAATGTATATATATCATGCTCTGAATAGAGTTGAAAATAACACGTGCACCACTTATAAAGATATCGTCAGTGGACAAAACGTACGTTGCAGGGAAGGCAGCTCGCACGTTGCATCCACTTTATTTTTTCCGGAGTATTACAGGCTTTTATTTTTCGGTATCACGGTTCCGTTTTTGGCCGGCGATCGGCGGACTCGGTTTTTATACGATACGCGTTCGCCGCGTCGATTTGTGAATGTTTTTTTCACGTTTTGACCCGGCTCGAGTTGTTTTGGGCCGGTCGTGGATTTTAGCGGACTCGATGCATGCTTGTTCGATTGGGTTCGCAGTCAGCTTTCATCTGGTTTTTTTTTTCGGCGACTGATTGAATCCGCGCTTTAGTGAACGTAGTTTAGCATATCGCTGCGTGGTTTGGTGACTCATTCACTTTTGAGCTATTGCCCGATATAAGTTTTGAGTGCGGTTTCCAATTTAGATAACAGGTACAAAAACAGTGTGCTTTTATGTTTGAAATTTCAATATATTCTCATTTTGAAATTTAAAGTTTTTATAATTCAGTTTTGATTATTTTTGTCTGCTAGTTTTGGGACTTATCGTACAAGGTTTTTGTGAATTACATCATAATAATTTTTATACATAAAATGTGAAAATACTTAATAGCATTACAAGAACTTGCCGCTTAGACTGACCGTTCTTACAAGATTGTACACCTGATGGTAAGCGGTTGCCGTAGCCTATGAGCGCTTTCAATACCATGTGTAGGTATCACTCACGCGCTAAAAACCTCGAGATATTAGTTCTTAAATCTCCTTTGCCCAGCAATTGCCGACGTTGTTGCGCAGCGGTAGCCAACTGGCCTTAAGCGCCACAAGCGGTCGTGGGTTCCATTCCCGCTCGGAGCAGTTGTTTGTATTGATGCAGGCATGTTTTCCGGTCTGGGTCAGCTTGTCCTTGTCTTTGTGTACCCCGATCATTTCCGAAACCCCGACACAGGATGTAACTATCATAATGGGGGCCATCGAGTGTGTAGCGTTTAATTTAAATCACTAGCCTACACTGCCCTTCAAACCGAAACACAGCAATGCCAAAGACACTTCTGCTTTGCGGTAGAATATTTGACACTGAGGTGGTATCTACCTAGGCAGCCGGTGTGAGTGATTGCAATGGTGGAATAATCTCTGCTGTGACGGAGATTATCCCAACAGCGGGCGAAAGGCTCGTCACATACCGGCGCCTAAAAAATTTGGAAAAACTGTGTCTTAAGTTAGTTAGTTTTATACTTACTTTGGCATGTAGTGATGGGTGGCATCCGAAATCCTCCTAGCGGATCTGGCGGGAAGGGAAATGGTCGCTGCCCAAACGCAAAGTGAAACTGCTGTTGCTGCCCTAGCAAAGACAACACTACATCAGTAGGTTACAAGCTGTTCTAGTTAATAAACATTTTTGTTATTTATACATTCTAGAATCTACAAATACTGAAAATAAATTTTCATAATTTTAAAGTAACCTTCTTAACCTTTCCTCCAAAGATCAACCTCCATATCAATATTTATAAAGATCAATTCAGTTGGTCAAAAGTAAGAAACGGCTAAAATAGTCACTTTTGCCTTTATATTATTAGAATAGATAATTAATAATGACACCATTGTGGCATTGTGGGCAGCGTGTCTATCTTTAGTCTCGTCGTCCCGGGTTCGATTCCCACTCGAGCAGATGTTTGTTATAAATATCGGTTTCGGTCTAGGCGTTTGTCCTTGGGTCTCCCCACCGTGCCTCGGAGAGCACCATAAGCAATAGGTCATCTGATAATAATCGTTAATCCTTGATAGTTTTTTCGGAATGTGTATTGCTGTTGGCCCTACTGGCCTTGACAGCGTCACCGAGTGGGGGTCTTGAGTTAATTTGCACTTATCCAATGAGGTTGGCCCTTAGTGTTGCGGAGGCCAAGTGGAAATCACTCTGTGTAAAAACTAGTAACTTGTCAAATCCGGATAAGAGTAACAAGCAGACCCTGGGTAAATAAAATACCAGGAGTAATTCTAGGACGAAGAAGATTAGATAATTAATAAGAATTCAAATTTTAATCTCTACTTTTGATCAAAGGAGATGGTTGAATATTAAGTTTCGTAGTTACATTCAAACAGGTGTACAAACTCAAACCCTTCTGTTTATCAACCGACTTGATAAATTATTGACTCATGTGACGTTCCCCCAACGTGTAGGTATTAGTTAGAAGATTCCCGGTGGAAATGTATCCTTGTTGATTCCTTCCTGCGATTTTTATGTATAGAACGTTTTTTAAATAAGCCCTCCAAATAAGCTCTTATCTTGTGCTAGAAGTTGATACGGCAATAGCCCGAGGGGTTCAAGCTTGAACCTGCAACTCGCGCGTTAACGGAGCGGCGTCAGCTACCGTTGAGTTATTGAGGCTTCATGTAGAGCAAGCATTTCAAAACTCAATAGCTCGAATTGTAAGGGTCGACTTTGTGAAGGGGAGAGTTGTTGGTTCGATTCTGACTCTAGGTTTAGTTGTTGATGGGGCTTGGTCTATTGTCTTACTCGTACTACAATATATTCTTACTTGCCGTGAAAATAGGAATATTATTACAAGCTTTAGATTCACATATTAGAATCTTTTAATTGCTTATATTAAGTTGAACTATATTTTACTTTCCACAGATAAAAGTAATGTTTTGCAAAATTTAAATATAAAACAAAAAACAGAATAAAACTTTAAAATATTTTTAGTACTTCTTTCAATAGGATCAAAATTAAATCATATAAATAATTACTGAAAAAATATTAGTTAATATGTTTTTATTAACATTAATGTTTCAATACTATATAAACATTATATCGTTATCAGTTCTTTAGTTCAGATAAGTCATATTATAGGTCAATCTTATAAAGTCATTGTTTATAAAAGTCTACAAAATATTTCGTTAGTAAAAACCCAAGTGCCTGATGTACGAAGGAAGCAGAAAAAAATAGATACATGTCCAAGATAAAATATGGAAAAACCTAGAATGATATAAAGATTTGACC
Source organism: Hestina assimilis (assembly GCA_023373885.1). Lineage (NCBI taxonomy): Eukaryota > Metazoa > Arthropoda > Insecta > Lepidoptera > Nymphalidae > Hestina > Hestina assimilis. The sequence goes on from CM041754.1 coordinate 11,132,159, forward strand.
TCGGCAATATAATAACGTGACACAGAGACGATATATATAAATAGCGAAAGTTTGACTAGTTAAGGGCAGGAAACTTAAAATACACTAATTTGAGAGTTTTTAATTTCTTTAGTTAAAAACCCAAGCTAAACAGTTTTTACGGCCGGTTCGACCAGGGAGGTACTACCCTCTCACAGGTAAACGGCGTCAAGTAACAGTACCATTAGGTACTGTTGTATTTCGTGTGATGAGTGAAAGCGTCGGAGGCCTAATATCTTCCCTTTCTTTTTTTTCCTTCTCATCTCGTCCCTCCTGTTCCTTGGGTTGGCAACGCGCTTGTGATATTTTAATTATCGCAAGCGTTCATAGGTTGCGGTGACTGCTTACCATCAAGCGGACCGTATGCTTGTTTGCCACCCGTCATGACCGTTTCATTCTTAAATATATAGTCTCATGTAAGAGAGTTGATATTTTTTACTTTACTTTGCTACGGAACCCGTTATGTACGAGTTCATCCCGCACTTGGATTTTTTTCTGTTTCCAAACCCTTTATTAGGTAAAGCACAAAGCTATTATTTATTGAAAACAAAATTAACGAAACCATTTAAAGTGACTCGCGTACGTGCAGTTTCAATTCTGACTCAGTACTTCCGAATTGCGTTACAAACCAATCAGTATCTAATCAAAGTCTATGTATTGACAAATTTAGGCAGCTAATAGGCTTTATATTACTGTGAAAGCTATTACACGTACATTTAAGATACTATTTTAGGTTTAATAAATATGTTTTATATACCTAAGTGTTATTTTAAAGGTACGAATAATCATTTTTAACATCTTTTTCAAGTCGAAGGCTGAAATAATTTAAATGTAACTCCAAATTGATTGATGAGTGATATGCTAGCTTTAGATGCGGCTACGCTCGCGTATATTTAAATTATACATGTAAATTTATTTCTATTACAATAAAGTTGTTGTTTGCTAAATACATACAGGACGGAAACTTTATTTAATACAATTACTGGCCAAAAGCCCCAATATAAGGTTGGCAACGCGTTTGTGATACCTACCAATGAAAAGTGGTGGAAGCGCTCATAGGCTACGGCAACCGCTTACCATCACATGGGTACTATACTTGCTTGCCAACTTAGTGACATAAAATGGTGTGATGTGGGTTTATGTGTGTATGGCATGTGTTCTTGTGTGTCTGTGTGTATGTTGTTTGAGTAAATTGGCCCAAGCCCTAATTTATTTATTTCGTATGGCACACAAAACAGGTAACAACTACAAATAATTTAACATAAACATGAGTTAAAAGTTTTAGACAAAGTTGGCACCCAAGAACATGTGTACACATCTTAACTAAATACTGAGCTAGCTACAGTTACTTATAATCGAATGAAATTGAAGAATTCCATAATTATTTATACTAAGATTATTAATATACTGCTTGTTTTTATATACAATCATAATAATATATAAAATAGCTTAAATTAAATGTTGCTGAAAAAGAAAAGTAGAGTAAATTTATTATTAAGTTGGGTACAATTTAAAAAGGAAACAAAAGTTGTACATTAATCGTCACGACGAGGATATGTATTGCTGAACAGTTTTCTTAAATCGGGCAATGTTATTATCAAAAATGTCTATGTTGTCATTTGTTGCTGCAATGTCATTGTAAAGACGACACATACGGACGATAGGGTTGTAATAGGATGTATTATTAATGTAAGCTTTGAGATGAAAGGTCTTCGAATTTCTACAACGGTAATATTAATAATATTAATAATTCTTTGAGAGCGGTGTGTACCTACTAATAATTAATATGCATTATAACAAATAAATAATAAATAAACAAACAAATAAATAAATAAACATAATAATATAATAATAATAAATAAACAAATAAATAAATAAACAAAGTTTTGGTTTTATTTTTTATAGGTGGCAAATACAATTTTCAATAATATCAATAATTATAAATATGTTGGGATTTGTTTGATTTAGAAAATTTATATTAATATCATGCAATATAGTCGAATGAGGTTGTAAGTCTGTATTAAAAAGTAAAGCTATCGGTGGTTGACATCCGTCGTACCAGTCATGGGATCATGAATTGATGTATTTTGAGGCAGCGCCTATGGTGATTGAGGCACTGATTGATAAAATTATTAAGGCCGACACGAACATCAACCACGCAGATCCTAATTTAGCGCATTCTCTGACATATATGTACAATGTGCTTTAAGCATTCCTATAGCTTCATAACACATACCGTGACACCCTATCGAATACCAATAGAGCATGCGAATACCTACAAAGGTATGTTAATACAGTTTCTCTAATATACCAAAATAATCTCCCGTGTGTTAAGTTAAGAAGGACTTCAATTGAGAAGGTTCCGATTTAGTCTGTTTTTTGTTGATATGGTTACCGTTTATTACACTGCTTGGTAACAGTTTTCTTTTGTTTCGTTATATAAAAAATTTACTAATATTTCTTCACAATGTAAGCTGTAAAGTTATGGAACGCACTTCCTCTAATATTGTTAAGTCCTTGTAGATATTCAAAACGTCTTTTTAATTGCACTATTACTAATTAGACGCTTGATGACAATAATATGACTTTTATATTTATTCGTTTATAAATATTTGTCAGTCTGTTATGAAATATTTAGTACTAGCTTTGCCCACAACTTCTTCCGCGTGGAATAGTGTCTTTGGGTAGCATTTTAAATTATTTAGGCTAATAGCTGTAATATATTGTCTCTTGTCGGATACCGTTGTGGCGTTGTGGGTAGCGAGTCTGCCTTAAGTCTCGACGGTTGCGGTTTCGATTCCCGCTCGTGCAGTTGTTTGTTAAAATTTCTGTCTCGGTCTGGGCGTTTGTCCGTGTGGGTCTCCCCACCGTGCCTCGGAGAGCACGTTAAGCAGTCGGTCCCGGTTATTATCAATAACATCTAATAATAATCGTTAACTCTTAATAAGTAAATTGCTCTTATCCAATGAATCACTGGTTCGCTCTTAGGGTTGCGGAGGTCAGATGGCAAACGCTCTGTGTAAAAACTAGTAACCTGTCAAATCCGGATAAGAATAATAAGCAGACCCTGGGTACATAAAAATACAGGGAATAATGCTAGGATGAAAAAGATATTGTCTCTTGTCGCCAACTTATAACACAGTCACATAAACGTTGCATATTTCCATAATTTTTTTATCCCTATTCAGAATTGTTATTTTACAACTTTGAGGGTAAAACCTTTACAAACATTGAATGTAATATTTATTTATATCGAATCAACAGGCTAAAAAGTTTCAAGCTTCTAGCTCTAAAAATCACGATACTTAAATACAACTTTTATCCCCCTTTCATCATAACCTTAGAACTATTTTTTCGTATTAAAAAGTAACCTGTCTTTTTTCAGGCTTAAGACTATCTGTGTGCCAGATTTGATGTAATCGGTATAAATTTTTATAATTGAAAACTATAATATAATTAAATGCGATTAAAAATCCGACACACCGGCGTTTTCACATAAACTCATTTATACACTTCATTAAATTGACAAATGCACACATTCAAAAACAATTTGAAAGCGCCCTTTCACACACATCAGCCTTATTACGCACACATGCTAAATATTCGCGTAAAAGATCCAATGTATAAATCAACGGCGCAACAATTACACACTTTCATGGCAAGTTGGAATTAGAAACTGTCATTTGCACCGTTCGAGGGTTGTGTGGGTGGAAGGGGGGGGTATGTTACAGATGGGTGGGAAAAATAGGGTGCCGGCAAGGGCTACTGTAGACCTGATTAAAGGATTACACTAGGGTGGCGTCCGGTCTAGTTAGATTTATTATGCCAAGCATTTCAACTAGTTAGCCTTGCTATAGTCCAACGGCAAAAATACGAGAGATTTCTAAGCATATTATTAAAATATAACTCGTTAATATAATTGATAAAATCGACTTTATGTAAGTTTATTTTAGATCTAAATTTATAAAGCTACGAACGATTTATAATGTAAAGAGTACTACTTTTCAATGAAATACTTTTCCAAAACGGCTATTACATTGCGAACTACGTGTTTGCTATACTTTCTATGAAGCATTCATTTGATTTATTATGTATTAATCGTTTGTGTGATTATCCAAAACCTTTTGAACTTATGATGATATGGCTTATATTATCATAAAATAAATCTAGAAATGTGAATAGCTACACAAGATACGTGTGAAGTAAAGTTACAGCAAGTAAAGATAAACATTTATATCTGTGCGCGGGTGGTCTGGCACACCAACGCATCTAAAATAGCCATGGCTTAAGAAAAACATCGTTAATAGATCGTCCGATTATTATATTGTAGGCGGCTACTGCGCAGAGGAATCATAAAAGCAACCACCCACCCGGCTGTGGTAAAAATAGGGTTGGGGCACCAATCCATTGTAATATCATCAATATTATTTGAATTTTAAAACTATACTATATAATACATTTGAAAGCTTGTATGTTTGGATGTTTAGATGTTTAAAGGCTTGGACGTTTTTATGTTCAATCACGTAAAGACGGATTTGGAAGAGATTTGACATAAATATAGATTGTTACCAGGTTTAAGACATATGACACTTTTTATCGCGGAAAATTGTTAGATTCCTGTGAACATTCACGCATAAGCGGCTTAACGGATATAATAAAATTTTTATCATCCGAATACTTTTTATCCCGAAAAATGTTCAGTTCCGGTTGTATTATTAAAATGCTACAGGACGTTTAATTGAATTTTGATACAGATATGTCTTATTTCTGTCTGAAGCAAATTCGAAAGGTACCGCGGATGAAGTCGCGGGCAGATGTTAGTACCACAAATATTTTGTACAAGATAATAGACTACACTGTCGTTGATGGAATTCCACCAGAATATTTAAGCTTTATTAATGTGTCAAGTTAATTAAAAATAATTACTAATTTTACTATCAGAACTTGCGCTATGCAATATACATACGATCATTAAAAGATAACAATATTGTTGTGTTTTGAATACTTCTAAGTAAAGTTCGTGTTTAATCATTTACACTGGAAGGTGACACCGGAAGTCATAAAAAATATTTACGTCAAAATATTCAATAACTTTTTTTGGTGCACGTGTGATATTAATCTTATTGGCACAATAACATTGAATATAATTTCTCGACGTCGCGGTGAAATCCAAGTTATTTCTTCAGTAGACAAACTTAAAAACTGCGTCTCATAAAAAATATCCTATATGCTGATAAAAATGAAAATCTTATTTTTAGCGTTTGTTTTGATAATCCCATGGGAACCTAACAATTTTCTGGGAAAGTGACCTAGCTAATCCAGGTAATAATTTATGTCTATATATGTGTGTGTGTAAATTTCATCCATATCAATTCAAGTTTTTGTGTGATTGAGTAACAATAATCCAAACATCTTAATACCCAAACATACACACATATTATATTTAAAAAATAAAAATATTTTATTAAGACGCAGTAGTTTACAGAATTTTAAAATATCCAGTGGTCCCACACTAGAAAAAGCCTGTGCTGTGGGTACTCGTTACCAGTTATAAAGGATATGTTTAGTCAGATGCTCAGACGATATCTACATATTAAGTGCATATGAATTTTTGACAAAAAAAAAACAAAACTTAATTATTACATTAATATACATAAAATATAATAATACTATAATATAAAATAAATATTTAAACAAAATATTACAAATAAAATATGATTAAAGAACATTATACATAATATATATTATCTTCTTATCGATTGGTTAGTGGTCAACCTAGTGTCAGAGTTGTTCAGGTCGCCCGTAGGCCTCTGACTTGACTTATCGACTGATGTCTAATTGTCAACAGCCGGGACCGACTTTTACGTGCCCTCCGAAGCACGGAGACGCTCGGTTGAAGTACCACTATGCGATCACCCATCTAGTGACTGACCGCGCCTAAAGTTGCTTAACCTACCGATCGTTTACCGATCAGCATGTGCACTCGGCTATGAGCGTCTCATATATATATTATAAGTAGGATGAAGAACATTTACAGAAAGCTTTCATTAATATGGGCATATTCGCATGTGTAAGTCGGAACTTAGAATTAAATAATTTATCGTCGAGGAAGCTGGGATAATAAATCAATATGCAGGGCATGCACACACGGGGAGGTTAGCCCGTACTCCCCCGGCCCTTTCTTGACTAATTAATTAAACAACCGATTCATTACAGCCTTTGTGCCCTCACATTCGTCTCGTGAAGGGGTACAGACAACGGATCCTTTACATTTTTCATTGGAGATAGTTCGAATAGTATCAGCATGTCTGTTGAATTAAATACTCGATTAGTTTCAACGTTGTAAATACTTTGTATTTATTTGTTTAGTGAAATACGTTGATTGCTTTTAATGTTTTACATTATAGTCTATGTTCTTTGAGATAGTTATGAAACAAAATTAAATCCTATCTATCTACTAATATTATAAATGTGAAAGTTTGAATGGATGGACGTTTGTTACTCTTTCACCCAAAAATTATTAGACAGGTTTAGATGAAATTTAAACACATAGCTTATTACCTGGATTGACATATAAGATATCTTTTATCGCGGGAAAATGTTGGCTTCCCATGGGATCATCGAAAAACTACATAACGGAAGTGGAGCCGCGGCTAGTTAGTTACACATATTTAGTTATTTTTACGCGGCTCCTTTGAACGAAGGGTAATATTTTTTCGACTGTTTGTAAGTCTGTTTCTTTGACACGCCTAAAACTAAAGGTGAATTTTAATAAATGAAAAGTTTTCTATCTGTCACTAACTTTTTCATGATATTTTAACTGTTTTATTCTATATAAGGCGGTGATGCTTTGAGAAGAGTTTGCCAGATTGTTTGAATTTTATGTTTAGAGTCTAAGTGGCTTTATTAAATAAAGAAATAAAAAAACAAAACATTATTTTCTCCGTGCCAGTCCTCCGTCTTGTTGCTTATTTATTTTATGCTACTTGTACCCAGTGATTTTAACTACATAATACAGAACATATAAATTCGTCCTTTTTCCAATAACAAATTTTTAAACAATTTAAATATTCTTAAATGATTTATCGGACAGGGAACCATTTAAACTGTATCCTAGTTTCATAAATTTTATACAAATTGTTCCTTGTGAAAATGTTCTTACTAACTCGAACACGAAAATTCTTCTCACGGTTCCATGACATACTAGCATCTGCCCGTGACTTCATCCGCGGTGACCTTAGAATTGGCTCTAAAGAAAATTAATTATTAAGCAAATAATGTTCCAGTTTGTTTATAAGACACATCTCTACCGAATTTCAATTGAATACCCTGCGTTTAGCTTTTTGATAGTACCTAGTAAAGGTTACCGACGGTAACCTAATGTTTTTCAGAGATAAAAAGTATCCAATGTTTTAATTGAGGTAACAATCAATATCTTACTATATTTCATACAAATCTGTTTGGCCGTTTTTGCACGATTGGGTAACGAACATCCACACTTTCACATTTATTATATAAGTAGAGTAAGGATATAGATAATATGGTTGTTTTACTTAATTTAGTAAAGGTATTCCCGGTGTAATTAGTTTGATTAATATGTTGGATACACATTGATCTAGCGTAGGAGTAATTTGGTTTCCTGTACCCCGATTTGTCACCGTCCGAACCTACCAACTATTTAAATTGTTTTAGTAAATTAACTCCACATTGATTATTATTAATTGACTTTAAAAATTAGGGTGTAATACTTCGTCACGTTTGTCTTTTATTATGGTTCCGTAGCCAAAGGGTAACAACGGAAGCCTATTACTAAGCATCCGCTGTCGTAGCGTAATAGGTAGAGAATTGAATTTTCACAGAATATTCTGTTGCCGCTGTAACAATAAATACTAAAAAATTGAGTAAAATTTAAAAATAATTGGTCTCCATACAAGAAATTTGAAAGTTTTGACGTATTTTGCTGTATTTCATTGTTGGAGTTTTCATAGATTTAATTTCAAAATACAAGAAACTTAATATTTTTCTACGATGGTATGGAACCCTAAATGTGCGAGTCCGAAATGCATATGACTGGTTTTGGATATATTGTTACGGATAATATTGCCAGAGGCATAAGGTTCAAAATCGCTCTTCACTATCTCCAAGTAACGTAGTAGAAGTTCTTTATTTACAAAAATTATATCTTCTCGTGACGGAGACTTTACGTAATATTTTCGCATCGCATCTTTTGTCACAATAACAGGATATCGGGTTAGTTTCATAATTACTTTGTATCATGCAGGCCGTATACTTATTTACCGCCTTTGTCGTATAAAAAGTTAAATTTTTTTAAATACACGTTAGAACATAACCAAAACTAATTGCGTACTTACTTGATGTTGCATAAACTTATATGATATTGTGCCATATTATCAACGCAATAACAAAAACATTTTTTTATAAAACATATCAATAACAGTTAAGTACCTATATATTTACAATAATACGACAACAATAAAATGTTTGTTTGTCGAATCATATGTAAATACTATGATTACTTCCATACACTATTAACTACTGAAATGAAATGAATTTAAGTATTTGTGTAAGCCGGCTTCAAAAAAAAAGAAGATTCTCAATTCGATTGTATTTTTTAACGTTTGTTACCTCTTAAGTTTCGACTAGGTGAACCAATTTCGATTAATTCTTTAAAATGTGGTGCATCCATGAAAAAACTATATAAGTCTTAAATTTGCATTAATATTTATAACTAAAAAGTATAAAATATATATTTTTTTATATCACAAGTTGGCAAACAAGTATACGGCCCACCTGATGGTAAGTGGTTACCGTAGCCTATGAGCGCTTGTCGCACCATTAGCAGGTGCCACTCACGCGTTGCCAACCTCGAGATATTGGTTCTTAAATCTCGTCTGCCCAGTAATTTCACTAGCCTACAATGCCCTTCAAACCGGAACACAGCAATGCCTAAGCACTACTATTTGGCGGTAAAATATTTGACACTGCGGTAGTATGTACCTAGCCTGCCTCTTGCAATAAAACACCTACCACCAGTGTGACTGATTGCACTGGTGGAATAATCTCTGCTATGACAGAGGTTGTCCTGTATATTATGGATGGATGGAGGCTAGCTAGGTAGGTACCACCGCAGTGAAAAATATTCTACCGTAAAGCAGTAGTGTCTCAGGCATTACTGTGTTCCTATTTGAAGGGCACTGTAGGCTAGTGAAATTACTTGGCAAAGAAGATTTAAGAACCAGTGGGACTTACTAATGGTGTTGCGCAAGCTCATAGGCTACGGCTACCGCCTACCTTCTTGCCTTATGCTTGCTTGCCAGCTTAGCAAATAAAAAAGAAATAAAAAGAATGTTATATAAAGAAAATACTAACTGGTTTTTGATCTTGGCTCCCTTGGTCCATCGACGGTAACCTTGATTGCCTTATTGTATGTGGTCACTTGTGGAGGTGAAGTTGATACGGTTATCGTCAACGTGAAAGATTTCCCTGTAACAAATATTATAATAAAATTTTTGCAGTAAAGACTTTGATGACATACTTAAATTATTTATACTAGTATATAAATGGCAGGGCAGAGGTTTGTACTGTTCTTACAAATATCTGTTTCGGTCTGGGCGTTTGTCCTTGTGGGTCTCCTCACCGTGCCTCGGAGAAGCATGTAAAGCTGTCGGTCCCGGTTGTTATCATTACATTTGATAATAATCGTTAAAAATTTATAGGTAATTTGTTCTTATCCAATGATTTACTAGGTCGCCTTTAGGGCTGTGGAGCTCAGATGGTAATCACTCTATGTAAAAACTATTAACCCGTCAAATCCGGATAGGAGTAATAAGCAGACCCTGTGTGAATAAAATACAGGGAACGATGCTTGGAAGAAGAAGATGCTAGTATATAAATGGGTAAGGGTAATGCGATCGATATGCATCGATTTTAATACTGCAATCTAACGCATTAGTCAAGCATTAGTTTTTAGAGACCCGTACCCAAAGGGTGCTGACGTCTTTCTGCCAACTGACTGTATATTAGAAGTTGAGATTTTTACTGAATGTGTATTTCTGTTGCCGCTATAATAAATAAATTATTAGTAAAAAACATTTTTAAAAAAATAGCTTTTAGTTAAATGCTCTAAAAAGAAAAAAATGAATTTTAAATTGTATCTTCCCATCAATTTATGACTAAAATGTAAAAGCTTGTCGCGAGATTTACCTATATGCATGTGTTTATAAAATACATGCTTTTTCCATTTTCTTATGTCAAGATCAAGTTTCTAAATTTTATTCTTGTTTATCTACATAATTTCACGTCAAGCTTTTAACTGCCTTCCGACCCCATCATTAGAAAAGCTCGATGGCACCTTATTGTGCATTGTCATGCGAGTTACATAAGTGTTTCAAATTTCAACTCAATTGAACGCCCGGAAGAGGGTCAAATTAGGCTTGCAAGATTTGCACTTAACATCATCCCAGCAAGGTTAATAAAAGCTTATAAAATAAACTTAATTTCCAAATAACACTCACTACAAAATCTCAAAATTCTAAACGTAGTCTTCGTAGACCTAGTTTACTAGTTTTGCCAAAAACAAGCACAAATTATGCTAAAAAAGATTATAACCTATGAAAGAGCACCACTATATAACAACTTACCATCCTATGTTAAAAATGTAGACTAATGTATGTAAGTAAGTGTATTTATGGAATAAAAAAATCTAACCCTTTTAAATCCGGTCTATCAAAATGTGTAATAGAAAATAACTCTAATAATAATTAATGCTTGCAAAACACAACCGTTGAACAAGTACACATTATCCAAATTATTAAGTTTTTGACGACCAAAAAAAAAGTATCTCCTATGTTCTCTTGTAAGTGAATACTTCCCTTTTTATTACCAGACTGCCGGAGGGTAATGTTTTTCTAGCGTATGTATGTATGTATGTATGTATGTATGTATGTATGTATGTATGTATGTATGTATGTATGTATGTATGTATGTATGTATGTATGTATGTATGTATGTATGTATGTATGTATGTATGTATGTATGTATGTATGTATGTATGTATGTATGTATGTATGTATGTATGAATGTATGTATGTATGTATGTATGTATGTATGTATGTATGTATGTATGTATGTATGTATGTATGTATGTATGTATGTATGTATGTATGTATGTATGTATGTATGTATGTATGTATGTATGTATGTATGTATGTATGTATGTATGTATGTATGTATGTCTATTTCTTTGTGACGCTCTACAGGTTAAACCCTTGGAGGTATATCGACTTATAGGGTATCGTTAGATTCGTCTCAGTTATTGAGAGTGACATAGGCTACATTATTTTAACATGGGTTTCGCAGAAGCAGAGATATTCAAAGCGGAATATCACAGTTCGCTCGGAGCTAAAATCTGATGATGTTTTCTTGTAGAGCTTAATAAAAGAAGATGAAAAGTAAAAATAAAATTTTTCGATATATTGCTTAGTTTTCGAGATATCGATGATTGAAGTTTGATTTTTTTTGGCTAGTGATTGCCAATTCCACTCCCAATGTCTAGAATAATAAATTAAAGCATTTTCTATAAATAAAAAAATACGGCATAGTTATATAAATAGGTAGATGAATAAAATAATTAAACTTTTAAAACGCAAACTAATATATATAATGCTATTCAATGTATTGTACAGTTAGGTATAAAAATTTTGTTAGTAAAATATAGGAAAAAGTACAATATATTATAATAAATGTATTGTTCGATTCCTAGTCATGTAATTTAATTAGGTAGTCTAAGAAAAATATAAATTTTAAGTGTCTGTACATACATCTCAGATTCTTATAAAAATGTTACTCGGAACTAAAAATAAATGATGAAATATCATATATTTATATTTTTGCAAATATCTGCCTGTTTGTCGTCTCTCCGCACTTCTTATCCTCTCACGCAATGCTGTAAAACTGCAATTTTCCTATTTCAAAGTCAGCAAAGAAATGATAAACCATATTTTCGAGTAACATTCATTTTTGTTTCGTAAAAATGGGTTTACTCCATCAATAGTTATTGCAATCTTGATGACAACGTGAGCCAAGTATGAGAGAAGAGTAAGAAAGTAGTTTAGCCTTTTCACGCAAAAGCTGCTGATCGTATTTGGATGAAATTGCTTTACACAGAGAGCTTATTGAATTATTAACACATTTGATACCAGAAAAAATGTTAGGTTTCCTCGGCATTATCAAAAAACGTACTGCAAAAATGTTTAGATGCTTGTTACTCAATCACACATCGCATTAACGATTTAACGAAATAGAATGTAACTTAGCACATTACCTGGGTTAAGACATAAAATACTTTTTATTCCTAAAAAATGTTAGGTTCTCATGGGATTATCAAAAAACACTCTACAGAACTTTTTTATCTTTGTCTTATGAAATACTAGCGGCCCGCTCCGGCTTCGCATGGGTATAAAATATATAGCCTATGTCATTCACAAAAAAATGATTAAAATCGATTCAATAGTTTTGATTTATTAATTACTGCCCGTGGCCCGCACGCGTTAAATGTAATTATTTACGACATCACAGGAGAAACCTCAAAAAAATTTTTTTCTCTACTATTTAATGGATGTTATAATACATATAAACCTTCCTCTTCAATCACTCTATCTATTAAAAAAACCGCATCAAAATCCGTTGGGTAGTTTCAAAGATTTAGCATACATGGGACAAAGAGAGCGACTTTGTTTTATACTATGTAGTGATTACTTACCTACAAATGGTTCATTTGTCTCTAGAGCCAATTCTAAAGTCACCGCGGATGAAGTCGCGGGCAGATGCTAGCTCGAAATAAGTTACAAGCTTGTGGGATAGAACTTGCCAAAAATATAATCGACATTCTATTTAGACCCGCATAATGCATAGAGCTAAGTTATATTGCTTCTGCCCACGGCTTCGCTCGCGTTAAATTTGGAGAAACAAATCCTTTCTTTTTCATATAAAGCTTTACACCTTCAGTGGTACGATTTAAGTAAATGTGCTAATAATTCCCCAAAAAACAATGTTACTTGATTTTAATTTCAAAAATGATGAACTTCCAACAAAACTTTTAACTCCTTTGTAACCCCTTGAGGGTTGAATTTCAAAAAATACTTTCTTAGAGCCCGTTTATGTTTTAAAAACAACACCAAAAAAATAGCTTTTTAGGGTGAAGAGCTTAGGCTTCGCGTTTATAAGTAATTCAGGTCTTCTCCTTTTATATATATTTACCTAATCAATTGTTAATTATATGACTAAAAAGTTTGAAATAAAATAAATTATTAAATGAAACAAAAAACCCAACTGCATTATTAATAATTCCTAAAAAGCTAAAAACAAGCTCTATAATGACTACTATAATATAAATATTACTTTAATGTTAGTAAAGGTACTGCAGACGGGGACAAGCTGATCAATCAATTTGTAAATTGATGATGGAGTTTAAAGGGAAACGCTTAAATTACGGAAAAATATAATTATTATGTTTTATTTCAATGCTTTACCTTTACTAACATTAAAGTAATATTTATATTATAGTAGTCATTATAGAGCTTGTTTTTAGCTTTTAGGAATTATTATTAATGCAGTTGGGTTTTTTGTTTCATTTAATAATTTATTTTATTGATAATAAAATCTTTAAACCTAAATCTATAAAAGTAGCACAAAAACCTTGATATTTTCATTCTACGGTGGTACTGAACCTTTTATGACCAGTCGACAGGCATTTAGCCGGTTTTTCAATTGTTTTAGCAGCTGGCTCCTTCACGTCAAGTGACAATAGGGACAGTACCAGTTCAAGATCAGCATTTAGAACTATAATATGCTGTCCAATGACACCCCAAAGAACAGAACAGAACAGAGGAGAAGCTGAAAACCAGGGCTGCTCGCTAATTATTACGCACTCGTGGCAGCAAGTTGAGCTTCTTCTTATTGCCTTTTCTTTCTAAAATTATTCCTGGTATTATACGAGGATTTAGCTACAGTCTGCTTATTACTAGTTTTTACTCTAAGTGATTGCCGATCTGACCTCTGCAACTCTAAGGGCAAACAAGTAACTCATTGGATAGATCAATTAACTGATCATGAAGTTAAATTTTAGGTATTATTATCAGATGCTATGTGATAATATCCGTGTCCGAAATGTTCCTCAGTTCTACTGCCAATGCATTTTTATTGCTAAGAATATTTAATCAAAGTCTTTTCTATCAATAAAAAACTGAATAAAATGAGTAATAAAAAAATTAAATTTTGACATCGACAAAATAAACGTGATATCGTGAAATTGTATTTTTACTTATTACATTTTTTTTCTAAGGGTTAAGAGTTTGCGCTGTAGAGGGTCACCAAGAAATAGATATACATATGCTTGAAACACATTACCCTCCTTTGGCAGTCGGGTATATAGTAAGAGAGTTTGGTTTTGCCTTTTTTTATGAAGTTCCATAGTTTTTGAGAAATATGGTCCAAAAGTCATGGGATTCAATATTCTGGACAAATTCAAGTTAGTTAAACATTTCTTACTGAAGACAAGTACGTGATAAGACTGCTCATTTTGACCCTACTGACAATCGCTATCTCTATAAATATAACTTAATAGCATAAGTCAGTACATGAATGTTATTCAAACAGATCGCGTGTACCAAGCAGTGAATATAATGTGTTAAAGCAAGAACGTTTAAAGAAAGTTACCACAATGCTTACAACAAAGCTAACTATTTGTTTATTATTTCTTTATACTTGTGAAGTTTTCGGGAGTGAGTATCCATTAATTCTTATTGTTGTGTTGTGTTGTGTTGTTTTAGATTTAATTTGAATACGCATGGTATAACATGGTATTACCGGTATATGTTTCATCAACTCATTTCCGATTACAAAAAATCTTTGATAATTCAAGTAAATAAATAATAAATAAATAAAGAAACGCTACACACTCAACGGCCCCCATTAGGATAGTGATATCCTGTGTCGGGGGTGCGAAAAACAAGAAAAAGCATGTAAAGTCTGTTAAATGTAAGTTCAACCATGCGCAGTAACACGTTTTTGGGTCTCAACCGTATGCGGTATGAAGGGGGCCGCATTTAGTACACTTGCTCACGGCTGTTTTAGTTCTTTAATAATAAATTATTAAAAATTAAATTAAAATATAAATAAGTTATGTCAAGTGTATTAACATTTATTTCAAGATAATGCCTCAACCACAATCAACTTTAAGGAGACGGGAGAGAAGGATGGTATTTGACGTTTATGGTTATTTTTTAAAAGAAAATAATATAACTAATTCTCTGAATAATACTGCGGAAGATACGAAGAAGTCTATCTCACTATTAATAATGTACATTAACTTTATATATATATATATATAGGTACCTTTTTTCTTTTCATTTTATTTGTTTTATTCTATTTAAGTAATTAATAATGATAACAAATAAATAATTAATTGAATTTAGAAGAAATAATAACTATATTATATACTTAATTCCGTTTTCCCACTTTATAAAGAATCGATTTAAATAAGACGAAACCAATATTTTTGTCTAACATTTTTGTCCATTATTGTACCTGCGTAGAAGCGGCCATTTTGGTTCAAGTTACATTTAAGGAACTATAACTATGGCCGTAACTCATAGTTTATTTTTAGTTTTCTGGTTATTCCTATTTTTCAATATAATAATACAGATTACTGAGTATAAATTTGAATTATTTTCCTGGGTGTGGTAGCCAGATGAATAATAATGAATAATTAATTTATATATAAAATAGGTACATCATTTATTTTCCTTATACATTTAGAACGATGTTATTTACAAGAATTTTACTGTCGATTATAACACAGCTACAGAACAATATATTCATAGTTACTTATAATGGCGGTCTATTTATTTATTAATTTATTAAAATAGCATACATAATATGTTATGATGAAATAAAATTCCGACTTATTAGCATACAGACATAGTTATATAAGCGTAATTAAGTAAGGAGATAAAAATAATAAATGTGTCACATTAATTTAATGATGACCTTTTCTGTTAGTAGTTATAATTAGTAATGAAATAAAAAAAAATAAAGACGTCAAAACTTTTGCCTTTTAGGCAAGTAAAACAATTATTAATTAATTTTGTAGTTGGTATTTCTTTTTCAATTTTTTTTTATTTCGTATGTTTTTTGGTGACTATAAATAATTAACAACGACAAAAAGATTACGTAACTTCGTTTACTTGAGTGACATATTCATCCAGCTGTGACAGGTACGACATGTGACATCCCTCCAACACAATGGAAGGATCCTCCAACCAGGCGGGTGATATAGCCTGGCGGGCGCGCAACGACTTCCGTTAGGAAGTTGTATATATACTGCACTAGCGTAGGAAACTTTAATAGCGCGATTTAGGATTGTGAACATCTTGTTGGTCAATATTATAGCGTAGTGTACCATGTAGGCGTCGCTGTAACTTGATTCGAGATTGTGACCATCTTGTCTTTCCATCGCGTTACGTGTTGCGTGTAGATGTCGCTACACAGCTATATGACGACAAAGTCGATGTGGCGCAGTGGTAGTGAACTTGCCTTAAGCGACCTGTGGGGTCGCGGGTTCGATTCCCGCTCGGAGCAGATGTTGGTATTGGCCTTACACGCATGCTTTCCGGTCTGGGTGTAAGTTTCCTTGTCATTGTAAACGTTTTCGGACCCCCGACACGGCATACACCTATCCTAATGGGGGCCGTTGAGTGCGTAGCGTTTGTTTGTATTTATTATTATTAGCTGTTTCGCTTATAAGCCAATTTTGATGATGAAAGTGTATCCTTTCAAATAAAAAATTCTAAAAATCGGTTCATAAATTACTAAAAATTCGAGCCCAAAAACTTCAACTTTGAAGTGGTGGTTTTTCATCAAATTTAAATGGGAGCGAACAAGAAACATACTATTTCAAGCAAAAATATTTTCCAAATTGGTTCATAAATGACAGAGTTCTGAGGTAACAATAACAAAAAAATATCCTCCTCTTTTCTTAAAGTCATCTAAAAAGTGATACTTTATAAGTAACATACTAAGCTTTTGCTTCTTCAGATATAACAAAAATAAAAATATTAAATTTCATTGTTTTTTTTTACAATTCAATATAAACTATATTTACGAATAATTAAAACTGTACAAATCATGTCCACGGGGAACAGTAACAAGAATGCTAGCTGCGTTTCCCCGATTCTTTGGGCGAAAAATTAATCATCCCTCCTGTCACCTGTGGAGGCAATGAGTCGGGGTGTAATATCTTTTAGAAATGGTTTTGCACTTACGATCGGCTATAGGTATAACTTGACTCACGTGTTTTTATTGTATATTTTGCATTAGATTTTTTATAATATCTTCTTGTTATTTAAATATCACTATCCATATATCAATTTCATCATCGCTGATATATTGTATTATCATTTCATTTTTGTATGTAAATTGTATTTAATGTAAATGTCCGTATAAACCTACTGCTGAATAAATTAAAAAGTTATTATGATTATTGGAAATACATACTAAATAAAAAATATTTGTTTATGTAATACACAGAACAATAACTTGTAATACTTTTATAAAGTAATCTACAGTAAAAAATTTAATTTCTTCAGGAGAATGCAACGACTGCATCTTCATCCGTTCTTGTCCCAATGCAGAAGCAGAGGCTTCAAAACGTGATAAAGACACGAGGGCAAAATTTGCTCGGGCTCACTGCGGTTTTGGATATGACGAGAAAAGAAAAAAGCTTCCAAAGGTACTCAAACATCAGCTACATATAACATTTTGAATATAATTTAAATGTATGAGCTCAATTCAAGTTTTAATATCGCTACTACCGGTGGAGTAGTTTAGGTCGTAAAATTTTAGTATTGGGTTTGGGATTCATAATTAAAACATGATGTTCTTTTTTTTATCACAACATCGTATATATATACACAGTGGTGGCCAACTAATATGGGATATTGGCTTAATAATAGTAACATTTATTTATATTTTCTGTAATTTCAGTTTACATGAGACTTCGTTACTTTTTTAAATACTGATCTATCACTTAACCAATGGCTTATTAATAGAGTTATTAATTATTGGAATGGATTGTAATTAAAAATAATAATCAAAAAACTTCAACTTCAGCTTATTTTTGAATAGTCTTCGTTGAATGTTCATTGCAGATACTCTTGCACTAAGTTTTAGTCCAAATATTTCTCTTTTAATAATGACAAAGCAAATAAAGGGAAGGTTTTATACTGCTATTACCATTTTTGTTGTTGATTTGATTTCCTAGGTATTTTTTTCTGGGTACATTATCAATAATTTTATAGGTTTGAAAATATTGCACAGCGTTGAAAACCTTATTTTTGGAGCAAAGCTACAAAAAAATAAGAGATTAAATAATTATTGTTTTCACATTGTTTTACAACATAAATAAGTGACCCATGTTTAAGTTATAAATTATGATATTAATTTTAAAAAACAAAATGTTAAATTAAAGAATGATGCCGAATCTAAATACAAAGGCAGAAATTCAGACATATTTTTTAAATATTTAATAACGAACACTAACTTTCTTACTGTCCCTAATTAGTTGACCAGCGAGAAAATGAATAATTTCGATGCAAGAGATTTGTTTCTCAATAAACTACCATAAAATATTCTCAGCTTCGAATAAATACACACTATTGAACAGTTTTCTTATAACGAACAGTATTTAATCAAACTTTTAAAATAACTATGACGCCTGTAGACTTCAAAATTAAATTTAACTACAATTATTTTCTGTCCCTAATTAGTTGACCACGACTGTATATATATATATATATATATAACATCAAAGTCTTCAGATAATGTTTCGATTACGAAGAAGATGGAGAAGGAGAAATGGAAGGGTGGCAGTTTAGACCTCCAGCGATCACGATCTACGAACGAAACCTCACTATAAGGATCATTTGAAGAGGCACTACTTCTCCGACTGTTTATTTCATAAAATATTGCTGGCATATTTATCAAAACTAATGGTCAACTACAAAAAATCATTAAAAAAATAAAAATATTTTATTGTAACAGATCTGCTGTGATGACTTCAATCCAATGATATTGAAAACTAGAACAAATTTCGGTACGGAAGAAGATATTGAAAATCATAAAAATATTAATCTTTTACCAAGAGATTGTGGACCTATTAATGGAGACCGCATAATCGGCGGCGAATTTGCAAAACTATACGAGTTTCCATGGATGGCACTTATTTCTATGAGATCTGGTAGATTATAATTATTTTTTAATAACAATAAAAGTTTTTTAAGTATCTAATAATTTAGTTCGCATCAAGCTTCGCTTCGGTCCAGTGCTATCTCACAACGTTTAAAAAAATATATTTAAGAAAAAGTATATTCTATAAGCCAGTTAAATATTTTTAGCGCAAGGATATACAAGGTAAATAAATGATAACTTTAAAGTACTCACTATATTCTTTTAAAAAGAAGCTTACACTAACTACAAAACGTGCATAGTAGTCGTTGCTAATTATTTTGTAAGCAATGATGTGATGCAAGCAAGATGATCAATAATTTCTGTATGAATATATACAAAATGGTTACTTGAGGTGGAAGGATAAAGGATATAGGTGAATTCAATAGAAGGTTTAAGACTAATTAAAGTCCACTTTCTCATGACCTTTGACTTTATGTGTCAAAAATTTACAAGTTTTTTAAAAAGATAGGAAACGGACTCTGATTTTCATACGTATCATTGTTTTTAATGAAAAAATCAAGTCTCATAATTTTGAGTCTCAATATCTTTTTACTATTACTTCATAGGTAAAATAAAAAAATTTACATGTGGAGGTACAATTATTAACTCTAAATATGTATTGACCGCTGCACACTGCGTCAAAAGTCGTCAATACCAGGTAGCTGGAGTGCGAGTTGGTGAGTATGATAAAATATCAGCAGTAGATTGTCAAGGGGAGCCTCCTGAAAGAGTTTGTGAGAGACATTTGCAGGTGAATATTTCTTTGGATTTAAAAAATAAAGAAAACCATTTTTAAAAAACACTAATTATTAATATAGTGGCAATTTATTCTTTTTAGAACATAGGGGTTGACAAAGTTAGAATACATCCGGAGTATAGAAATCAACCAAATACAATAAATGATATAGCTTTAATTCGCCTCAAGAAACCTATTAACTTCGATCACAGTAAGTTTAACATTTACTGAATTAATTCTGTTATTTAAGGGATAGGAATGGCTTATTTTACCAACAAGTTGTATCTTCTTTTTGAAACAGGAAAAATTATAAAAGTTTTCACTAAAATTGTTTTGGTTCCCCGTGAAAAGCATTTTCTAAAATAATATTTTAAATATTTATAATAAACGACGAAAACGACGAAATTTATTCTATATTATAAATTATTTAAAAGAGGTTTCAGGAATATTTATTTGGGAAAACGCTTTATTTCGGCACCATGATTTCACCAGTAGGTCAAATGACATTCATTATGGGTTATATTTTTTATCCTATAAGCTTTTTCTTTTTTTTCTATTCATAGCATCAGTGCTATATTTAAGTCCCAATTATACATGGTGTCGTTTTATTAAAGTCCTACAATTCTAGAAATCCAGAATAAATTATATTTTGTTTTTCAGAAAACGTTAAGCCAATATGTCTTCCGGTGGCTAATTTACTTAGGAACGTGAGTCTTGAAGACAGAACAGCAACCGTGGCTGGCTGGGGCGTTACGGAGACAGGGTCCCTGTCTAATATATTACGGAAGGTTGACATACCGATACTTTCTGATGATGACTGCCGTGCATATAACGGGTACTATATTTTTTTTGTTATACAAGATGCTAGCAAATAAGCGTACGGCTCGTCATAATAATAAGATTAGTTGTGACCGTAGCCTATGCAAGTGTGCACGCCTAATACACTACATATGTGTAATATGCTTGTTGCCGACCTAAGGTATGGGAGAAACTCCTAGTAGGATGAAAAGGCAAAGTAAAGAGTGTTTGGTGTTGCAGTGACTTATGACAATAAAACAATTTAAATTTGATATCGTCATTATTAACTATTTAATAAAATGATTAAAGTCGGCTTTAGAGTATTATTTTTGCATTATATTTGCATCAGTGAGAGATGGATGTGATTCTTAGTTTCGTTGAACTGAAGTACATATCAGGTAATATTAAAAGCCTGTTGCGTGTGCAGTGTATTATAATAGAACCGCATTAAATTATAATCTCAGGGTGTCAAAGGGTTTGTAATAGATCACAGTGTCTAACCGTTCACTTTTCTTAATATCCTGGGATACCTTTGCTTACTTTTTGCTGCTGGGATTGTGTCTTTAACATTTTACATATTTCATAGAAAACCCTCCGATACCCCCAAAGGGTGATAACCCTGATGTTTCCAAATGAGGGACGCGGACTTCTTTGTTGAATTCCTGAATATTTGCTACTTATTTTGGCCCTTTGGCCACTTAACTCTTTACTTAGCTTATATCTTCTTGGTTTATTAGTTACTGTGATACCTCAATACAATATGGAGTTCTTCTTCATCTCGACTTAGTTTCTAGCGCTATTCAACTCACGATTGAGCTGATGGGGCCTCTTCTATTTGTTATTATTAATATATAGATATAATTCTAGGAACACTAGTGGAAGTAGTACGACAAGTACAATATTATGCGCTGGTGAAGACGGTAAAGATTCCTGCCGGGGCGACTCCGGAGGGCCTTTGATGTTAGAAATGGAATATGAAGATATTTTCCGGATCTATCAGTACGGCGTTGTATCTAACGGTCCGACAAATTGTGGCTCAAGTGACCCAGGAGTATACACCGATATTTCAAAATATATAAAATGGATATTAGACAATATTGAGGCTTAATATTTTTATAGTAATGAGCAGTTATTTTTATCTCTGTATATTATTGTGATGGTTTAGTTTGATGGAACAGTAAATTTGTTTTTTTTTTGAAAACACGTTTTCTTTCTTCGCTTACAAACCATTGACAGATTTTTCCAACTTTTTTTAGCGGACAGATGTTAGTGTTTGCATCAGATTTAGATTCTATCTTTTTTGTATACTATTTGAAACTCAAAAATAAAATAAAAAATAAAAATGCTGGAAAAAGTTGCGTATTAGCATACTAAGTGTCAGTTCTTCAAAACAGTTTGAAATAATTTATTGTAAACATGATACTTGTAAAATATAGTTAATTAATAAATGCCATTCAATCCTTATTAAGGGGAAAATACAAATTCTGACCTCGGGGATTTTAGACGATACTGATAAGAACTTAATAATTGATTTAAATATTACTAATACAAGTTACAGTAAGGAAAAGAATTGATGTAAAATATTACGCATATAAAGTATTGAACCTAAGCAGAACGTTACTAAAATGCTATTTACAAAGCTATTATTCATTATGTCTATTAAGTGAGTAAGTTAGTTATTTGAGTATTATTTTTATCACTTTTTTAACACTCGTTAGAGTAAATAATAAAGATTATTTTTTCATGAAGAGGGCATAACGTGTTTTAAGGTAGTAGAGCCATACTTCTCTCAGCACAAAAGGGCCGGCTCGACCGGGGAAGTACTACCCTCTCACAGAAAATCGGCGTCAAGTAACAGCATTATTAGGTACTGTTACGTTTCGTGCGATGAGTTAAAGCGTCTGAGGCCCAAATATCCCACCCCTTGTTCCCTTCCTTTTTTTTCCTTCTCATCCCGTCCCTCCTGTTCCTTGGGTTGGCAACGCACTTATGATACTTCAAGTATCGTAAGTGTTCATAGGTTGCGGTGACTGCTTAACATTAGGTGGACCGTATGCTTGCTTGCCAACCGTCATGACATAAAAAAAAGTCTTATATTGGTCACATACAACAGCCTACACCGGATATGCCGTAAGTCCCAAGCATGAGGAAGTGTTTAAGTTTTCTTAAAATAAAGTTCCTTATGGTAGTATATTAGCATAATTAGGTTTATGTTATCTTTTATGATGTTACCAACCTAAAATGTTGTATACATTACTTATAACGGTGTTATATGAAATACATGTAAAATTTTACATTTAAATGAAAAAATATTGTTGTATGTAATAAATATAATGTTTTACTTTGGGAGTTGTTATTCAAAGCATTAGTGTATGTTGACATACTATATTTTACGTTACTATTAATGGTTTTTTTACTTAAATTCAATATTGTATGTCAAAAAGTCGATTCTAAAATTGGGGCTTGCAAATAATTTATAAAATGGTTTATCCTGACTAACTTATCATGTTTCCTTCATCCCTCACTAGCATGTTTTTGTCTAATTTAGTTGTTTACTAAGGCTAGCTTAGTAAAGAACTGAACTTAGAATAATGTAATTTGTAATTTATACAGATGCAATTTTAAGATTTAAACCCTAAATTACTCATTACCGTGGTAGTATGTAACTACTAACAAATATGAATTGAATTACTTACACGCTTACTTAGTCATTTTGTTGAATATATTGTAAGTGCACTTGTTTCCAGTTTAATTTTGATATTAATTACCAATTGTGTCTTTAATACAATTTGAAAACTCCAACAAAGAGGGCGCTGTCGGTTTAATAAAATACGGGTTTTTACCCAGTTTAGGGCCAGAGATTCATTTGTTATTATATTTTATTTGTAAAATTTTTGTATACCGTAGATTTATGTAAACACTAGTGTTACATGTAGCTTAGTCTAATAAACACATTGACTATTGATCTATACAGTATTAAAGAGACTTTATTATGTGACTAATTTGCCAAGCAAGCATACGGCCTACCTGATGGTAAATGGTTGTCATAGCTTATAGCTTGAGTGGTTTTCAACACCATTTAGTTTTAGGTGTCACTCACGCGTGGCCAACCGCGAGATATTCGATGTTCTTAAATCTACTTTGGTACAGTGTCTTTTAAACTGAAATACAGAAATGTAAAACATACTACTTTTTTGCGGTAATATATCTGACACTGTGATGGTATTTGGACAGAAAATAAGCGAAAAATAATTCAACATTTCAAACTTCAGGCAAATACGTGATAAGAATGCTCTTTGTGACCCTACTACCAATCGCTATCTATATAAATTAACATTAAAGCATAAGTCCATCTAACTGTCAGTACACACATGTTATTCAAACTGGGCGCATGTACACAACGGTGAACATACAGTGTTAAAGCAAGAACGTAAAAAGGAAGATACTACAATGCTTACAACAAAGCTAACTATTTGTTTATTATTGCTTTACACTTGTGAAGTTTTCGGTTTCGGTTTTCGGAGTGAGTACCCATTATTTCTCATTGTTGTGTTGTTTTGT
Source organism: Hestina assimilis (assembly GCA_023373885.1). NCBI lineage: Eukaryota > Metazoa > Arthropoda > Insecta > Lepidoptera > Nymphalidae > Hestina > Hestina assimilis. Next base: position 11,156,577 of record CM041754.1, read on the forward strand.
GTGATAAAAAGTACAAAAGGATAATGCATTAGCGTATTTTAAATATTTGAATTTCTTGAATGTCTATTAGTTACATATAATTATTTAATCATAGGAGAAACAATTTAAGAATCAGTGCGTTTTTTAATACAATTTCATTTATTCAATAATGAAAAAGGTTAAGTGTATTTGTTGTTGTTACAATACAAAATTTAAATTTTTCAGGAAAATGCAACGACTGCGTCTTGATACGTTCTTGTCCAAAGGCATCACAAGAGGCTTCAAAAACAGATAAAGAAACGAGGGAAAAATTTTTTAAAGCTCACTGCGGTTTTGATGAAAATAGAAAAAAGCCAAAGGTACTCAAACATCTGCTAAGTATCAAATTTTGAATATAATTTAAATGTAGGAGCTCAATTCAAGTTTCAATATCGCCATATCGGTGGAGTAATTTAGATCGGAAAATTTTTGTTTTTAGATTTTGTAGGATTCATTAATACAACATAATGATCATTTTTTTATCAAAAAGTGGCAATATCATGTATATATACATATCACTACATAGAATAAAACAAAGTCGCTTTCTCTGTATATGCTTAAAGTAGGTTAGGTCTTTTTAGGATTCCGTAGCCAAATGGCTAAAACGGAACCCTTATAGTTTCGTCATGTCCGTCTGTCCGTCCGTCCGTCTGTCCGTCTGTCCGTCTGTCTGTCTGTCCGTCTGTCCGTCTGTCCGTCTGTCCGTCTGTCCGTCTGTCCGTCTGTCCGTCTGTCCGTCCGTCCGTCCGTCCGTCCGTACGTCACAGTCATTTTACTCGGAGACCATTGACTCTATCTATACGAAATTTACTTATTAGGTGTATTCCATGAACCGCACAAGGATTTTGTAATAAAATCGTAATATATATATGAATTAAGGGTAGCAGTCCATACATGTAACTGACGATTGAAAAAAAAATTTCAACTTATGGCAACGTGTGAGATATCTTTGGATAGGTCTTTTAAAATGATAACGAGGTTTGATTTTGAGTTTTTTCATTAAGCCAGTAGTTGTTGAGATATTAAAAACTCCTAAACTCGTAAAAATCGTGTCCCTCCCCTCTAATTTTTGAACTATGAGATTTAAAATTCTGGAAAAATTTGAGCTTGTAGAATACCACATAAACTTTCATCCACATTTAGTTTGAAGAAGATAGGTCTATAAATTTAAGAGATATATAAATTTTTCCCATAACTTTGTTTTTCTTATTACTTTTAATAATTACTATGAAATTACCAACTTATTTTTGCGGTTGGTTTTAATTCGTTATTATTTTTAAAACCGTTAAGATTCTTCATAACCTTACCATCACCCATTTACGCCTGTTTTCTCGATTAATCCAAGGCATTTGACCTGGTTAATTACGATATCTTATGGCAGAAATTAATACTCACTGGCATGCCTGAAGAGATCAACAGGATTTTTAAGTTTTAGTATAAAAATCAGGTTACTGTTGAGCGATGGTCAGAGAGCTACTCAAGATCTTACAGGTTGGAATGTGGGGTGAGGCAGGGTGGCCTGACCTCACCCAAGTTGTTTAATCTGTCGTGTCGGATGTCATATTGACGGAGTCTGTCTTAATAACATTAGTTACGCAGACGACATGGTTCTGCTGAGTGTATCTGTCTGTGGGTTAGCAAAACTGCTAAGTCTTTGTGAGAACTATTCCAAACGTCATGGCTTAGTCTATAACTGTGAGAAAAGAGAATGCATGGTCTTTCAGGCCAGGGGAAAATCGATTCCACCTATTGTACCTGCTATCAACTTACACAGGGTTCCACTAAAGAGAGTTGAATGCTTTAAATATCTTGGCCATGTAGTATTCTATGACTTGAAAGACAATGCAGATATTGAGAGAGAACGCAGGGCTTTGTCTGTTAGGGCAAATATGATTGTTCGCAGGTTTGCTCGTTGCTCAATGCCAGTCAAAATAACGCTTTTCAGAGCTTACTGCGCCACATTTTACCCTAGCAGCCTGTGGGCAGACTATACGCGGAAACAGTACAACGCCCTGCGTGTACAATATAACAATGCTTTTAGGATGCTAATGGGTATGCCTGGTTTTTGTAGTGCATCGGGGATGTTTGCCGAGGCGTATGTGGACTGTCTTTACACCATTATGCGAAAGCGGTGCACATCGTTGTTGCGCAGGATTCCTACGAGCATTTGTTACTAGAAGTTGTTTGTATGTGAACCACTGCTATCGGATTCACGTGCTGACAAATTAATCGTGTCTTAGTTGTATTACTAACAACATATTATCCATTGTTGGTCGAAATAAAGTTATTATTATAAATATTATTATATAACCGTGCTGCGGAACCCTTTAGATTCAACTGTGCGTGGTCCACAACGCACTTGACTGGTAATTTAATAGATAGAGTGATTGAAGAGGAAGGTTTATATGTATAATAACATCCATCAAATAGTAGAGAAATTCTGTTATATATGAGGTTTCTAATGTGATGTCGTAAATAATTACATTTAACGCATGCGGGCCACGGGCAGTAATGAATATACTATAATACCCATCCGCAGCTGGAACGGGCCGCTATTATATATATATATATATATATATATATATATGTGTATATATATAAAACATCAAAGTCTTCAGATAACGTTTCGATTACGAAGAAGACGGAGAAGGAGAAAAAGGAAGGGCGGAAGTTTAGACCTCCAGCGATCACGATCTACGAACGAAACCTCACTATATGGATTATTTGAAGAGGCACTACTTCTCCGACTATTTATTTTATAAAATATTGCTATTATATTTATTATATTATGATATTTATCAAGAATAATGGTCAACTACAAAAATACAACATTAAAAAATACAAATATTTTATTTTAACAGATCTGCTGTAACGATTTCAAACCAATGGAACTGACAATTAGAACATTCGGTATGGCAAAAGATATTGAAAATCATAAAAATATTCAACTATTACCAAGAGATTGTGGACCTATTAATGGAGACCGCATATTCGGCGGTGAATTTGCAAAACTATACGAGTTTCCATGGATGGCACTTATTTCTATGAAATCTGGTAGAGTATAATTATTGTTACTAAGAATGTAAGTGTTTTAAGTATCTAATAATCTAGTTCGCGTCAAGCTCTGTTCGGTCAAGTGCTATCTCACAACTTTAAAAAATATATATTTAAGAAAAAGTATCTGTGAGCCAGTTAAATATTCATATTTATAAATAGTTTTCGTGAATTAACGCGTAAAAGTTACCTATTATCGGTGCTTGACGTTTCGGTCAGGTTTCGGTCACAATGCACTGACCGTGGTCACAAGCAGACTGGCCCATCGAATCACTCCGTTTTTGAGGTGGAAGTAAAGACGTCCTAATTTAAAAAGAAGCTTACACGAACTACAAAACGTGCAAAGTAATCGTTGCTAAATATTTTGTAGGCAATGATATGATGCAAGCAAGATGATTAAGAATATCTGTATGAATATATACAAAACTGTTACTTGAGGTGGAAGGATAAACAATATAGGAGAATTCACTAGAAGTTTTAAGTCTAATTAAAGTCCGCTTCCTCAAGACCTATAACTTTATGTGGCAAAAATGTACAAGTTTTTAAAAAGATAGGACTCGGACTACGATTTTCACACGTATCATTGAACACATTTATGTTTTTAATAAAAAAATCAAGTCTCATAATTTTGAGTCTCAATATCTTTTTTACTATTACTTCATAGGTAAAAAAAAAATATTTACATGTGGAGGTACAATTATTAACTCTAAATATATATTAACCGCTGCACACTGTGTCAAAAGTCGTCAATATAAGTTAGCTGGAGTGCGAGTCGGTGAATATGATAAAATATCAAAAGAAGATTGTCAAGGGGAGCCTCCGGAAAGAGTTTGTGAGAAACATTTGCAGGTGAATATTTCTTCGGATTAAAAAAATAAAAAGAAAACCATTTTTAAAGAACACTAATTATTAATATAGTGGCAATTTATTCTTTTTAGAACATAGGGGTTGACAAAGTGAGAATACATCCGGAGTATAGATATCAACCAGATACAATAAATGATATAGCTTTAATTCGCCTCAAGAAACCTATTAACTTCGATCACAGTAAGTTCAACATTTACTTAATTCATTCTGTTATTTAAGGGATATGAATGGCTTATTTTGGTTTTGTAAAAATTATGAGAACTTCGGATGCGAACTAGTTCACACCAATAAGGAACAAGTTGTATCTTCTTTTTGCAACCAGGAAAAACTATGAAAGTTTCCACAAAATTGGTTTAGTTTCGATTCCCCTTGAAAAGCATTTACTCTAATGATATTTTAAACATTATAATAATACATTGTAAAAACCATAGAGGCTTGTCATAAATGCTTGTTATTATATATAAAATAAGTGTAAAACAAATTTGAACTATTTATTATGAAACTATTTTATTGATAAGAACAACCGTTACTTCGTAACAGTTAAATAAACTGTTATTCTTTTAATTTAAAGAGGTTGCAGGTATATTTATTTGGGACAACGCTTTATTTCGTCACCATAATTTCATACCAATAAGTCAAGAAACATTAAGTATGACTTTAGCTACGAACAGCATGATCATAAATGTCTCCATATTTTTCATCCTGTAAGCTTTTTCTTTTTCTATTGATAGCATCAGTCCTACATTTTGGTCCCAATTATATATGGTCCCAATTGTACAAAGTAATCTTTCTTTTTTCAGAAAACGTTAAGCCAATATGTCTACCGGTGGCTACTTCACTTAGGAACGAGAGTCTTGCAGACAGAACAGCAACCGTGGCTGGCTGGGGCATTACAGAGACAGGGTTTCTGTCTAATATATTACGGAAGGTTGACATACCGATACTTCCTGATGATGACTGCCGCGTATATACTGGGTACTATAATTTTTTTGTTATACAAATAAGCGTACAACTCGTCGTAATAATAAGATTAGCTGTGACCGTAGCGTATGCAAGTATGCACGCCTAATACACTACATACGTGTAACGTGCATGTCGCTGACGTTAGGGAGAGAAACTTGTAGTAGGGTGAGAGGGAAAAGCAAAGATTTTTTGGTGTTGCAATGACTTAATGACAATGCAACAATTTAAATTTTATATCGTCATTTTGAAGTATTTAATAATTAATTATATATACATAGGTGAGGGATGGATGTGATTCTTAAGTTTCTTTGAACTTAAGTATGAGGTAATATAAAGCGTGTTGCGTGTGTAGTGCATTAGTACCTGGGTGACCGAGCTTTGCTCGGTATATTTTATTTTTGGTAAATCGTGTTTTTTGGAAATTATAACTATTTAAATATATTAATTACAAAATGATGAAATATGAATAATATTTTAAAACGCCATCTACTAAAGTAGCTTTAGTTTATCCTGCTAGTTGACTTGCTGGGTCGTTAAATCAAATATTAGTATTATTATACGCCAATATGCCAAATGCCAAATGTCAGGAAGAGTCATGTATTCTCGAAATGGAGTTTTCATTGCCTGAAAACATGGACAAAACCACGTTTTCTAAAAATAAATCCTAGCTAGATCGATATATGGCCCTCGAGAACCCCTGCATACTAAATTTCATGATAATCAGAGGAGCCGTTTCCGAGATCCCAATTATATACATATATATATATATATATATATACAAGAATTGCTCGTTTAAAGGTAATATAATAATAATATAATAATAAGGATAGATAATAGATCCGCATCGAATTATAATCTGAGTATGTCAAAGCTTAGTGCTTGGGGATAGATCAGAGTGTTTAACCGTTCACTGTTCGTAATATCCTGACCTGGAGTACTTACTTTATGCAAACTGCTCGCTTGCTAAGGGAACCCTGATGTGTCCATATGAGGGGCGTGTACATCCTTGTTGAATATTCTTCATCTTTGGTACTTATTTTGGCCAAAGACTTAGTTTAAATATACTTGGTTTATTAGTCGTTAGTCACATACTGTGATATCTTAATGCGATATGAAGTTCCTTCTTCATCCCCAGATAATTTCTAGCGCTATTCAACTCACGATTGAGCTGATGGGGCCTCGCGCACACTTCTATTTATTATTACTAATATAAACATATAATTCTAGAAACGCTAGTGGAAGTATTACGACAAGTACGTTATTATGCGCTGGTGAAGACGGTAAAGATTCCTGCCGAGGCGACTCCGGAGGCCCTTTGATGTTAGAAATGGAATATGAAGATATTTACCGGATCTATCAGTACGGCGTTGTATCTAACGGTCCCAGAGATTGTGGCTCAGGTGACCCAGGAGTATACACTGATATTTCAAAATATATAAAATGGATATTAGATAATATTGAAGCTTAATATTTCTATAGTTATAAGTACTTATTTTTATGTCTGTATTTTATTGTGGTGTTTTTAGTTTGATGGCACAATAAAATTAATTTCTTTTATAATACACGTTTTCTTATTTCGCTTACGACCCAACTTTCCTACTACCTTTTGTTAAAAAAGTTATCATTTTCCATTACCCACAATAGTTAAAAAAAAACAATACAGGCCAGTGCAATACAAAAGTAATATTAAAATGTTACATTTATAAATATGAGTTAGTATGACGTATTTTGCGTATAGTAAATCCATCGTTTAAGGTCTTGACACCCTAAGCCGTAGCGTTACCTTTTTTTTTGGTAATGGGGATGAAATCTGGTATTAGATGCCCGGCTTTCTGGGGAGAAGAACCGGGCTATGTCGGTTTTAATGACAAGATGGTAGCTTCAAGAGGACCCACTAAATACTCGTCGGTGGCTGACCTCAGTGTGTTTGATAGGTTACGAGAACTCTCGCAGAACCAACTAACGTGACCTGACAATCACTGTGCTCCGCTCGCGACTAGCGGAGCTTGATCCCGAGATGGGCGATGGGGTGGTAAGCTCGGGCTCAGGCAGCTCAGGGCCGCTAAACATGGACGCACAGTTTCTCCACCTGCACGTCCACGATATAGCTCCGGGTAAAGGGGCTGACTAGTAGCATCAGGTGGTGGACGCCACCGATGTCGTCGTCGAGCAGTATCGGCCCTCTCTCGATCCCGCTCGGCCGTCTCCTTCCGGACCATGACGGCCTCCCATACCGATTCCCTGCCTCACATCGGTGGCACGACTTCTGGCAGGGAGAGGTCACGTCCGATCTTACACAGAAACTCACAGAAGCTGTCTGATGAGCACCTGTGTAGGAAGGTAGCAAACTTTTCGTCGCGTCACCATCCGTTTTATTAATTCCAGCGCACTTAGAGGTGCGCTTTCGCCGCTCTGACGGAGGGCGTGGATCCGGTCATAGACCCTTACGGCTATCTTCGCCAACCAGTCTAGCGACGGAAAGCGCGCTAGTACAGTCACCGCCTCATAAAATATCATACAATATCCTCACACGATCCGGATGGCCACTCTTCGCTGCAGACTAAAGAGCTTAGTAAGCCGTGGTGTAACCTAGCAAGAGGCATCCATACCACTTATACAGCGCAGTTTTAAAGCATATTACACTAATATTATAAATATGATGGATGAACAAATGTTTTATTATTTTTTCACGCAAAAACTACTTAAAGGAAAAATAGGATAGATGAAATTTGGCAAAGAGATAGATTATAGCCTTGAATAGTATATAGACTACGTTACACCCTGAAAAAAATAGTTAAAAACATACCATATTCCGCCCTTATAGTTATATATATATATATATATAGTTAGTACAACATTGTAAAAAAATAACAATATATGAATCAGCAAATGCAAAAGTGAAATCAAAATGTTAAGCGTATAAATATTTAGGATGTCTAGTGCGTTTGAAAATATCATATAGGCGGTGATGTTTGTATAAGATTAAATCTTTTTGTATAAACTATTTGAAAATACGTCATAAGACTGCTCATTGTGACGCTACTGTCAATCGCTATCTATAATTATAACTGAATAGCATAAGTCAGTACATCAATGTTATTCAAACAGATCGCGTGTACCAAGCGCTGAACATACAGTGTTAAAGCAAGAACGTTTAAAGAAAGTTACCACAATGCTTACAACAAAGCTAACTATTTGTTTATTATTACTTTACACTTGTGAAGTTTTTGGGAGTGAGTACCCATTATTTTCCATTGTTGTGTTGTTTTAGATTAAGTTATCGGTTCGATTAATGGTTGCCTAAAGCATTTATTAATACCATGCACTGGAATATGTTTCGTCGACTCATTTCCAATTTTGAAAAATTTTTATTGTAACGCTACACACTCCAAGGACCCCATTGGGTTACTTATATCATTTCTCAGGGGTCCGGAAACATACACAATGACGTAGACAAACACACCCAGACCGGAAAACATGCTTGTATAGTCAATACAAATATCTGGTACAAGCGGGAATCGAACCCGTGACCTGTGTCGCTTAAGGGAGGTTTGCTACCGTTGCGTCACAACGTCGTCATTATTATAATCTAAGTAAATAATAAAGAATTATTAGTTTCAAGATATTAATAATGATGTCATTGTAAATTCAGACTTATAAGTTTAATTTTTTTTAATGCAAGTGTAATAAAAAAGAGATATCGTATTAATGTAATAAATGGGAAAGTTTGTATGTTTTGAAGTTAAGATGTTTAGTTGTTTGTTACTCAATCAAGCAAAAATGGCTAAACGGATTCGTATGAAATTTGGCACAGACATAATTACTATCTGGATTGGAACATACAATACTTTTTGTGGGATTATAAAAGAACAAGTTACGGTAATAATACTTGTATTCAATTGAAATTTGGTATAGTTGTGTCTTAGGGAACATTACTTAATTGCAAATTATTAATCTATCTGTAGAGCCAATTTCAATGTCACCGTCGACGAAGTAGTACGACGAAGACGACAACGACGACTAAGACGAAGTAATAACCTCGAAGGAAGGCCCTTCGGAGGGATTCAACTTGAGCCTCGCGCGGACTGTCAATCTTTTACCAGCTGAGTTCTCCTGACTCGCCCCCACACTGGTGACGCTGTCAAGGCCACTTGGGCCAACAGTAATAACTCCGAAACATTCCGAAACACACACACTATTTAATTTGTGAATTTTATAAAAAGTTATACATAAAAATGTACATATTAGATACTGTTTGCTCGCAAGAATTTGCGGCTTTACAATAAATTAAACAATAGAAGCGATACAAAAAAAATGAGCATTCCGATACGGAACATTTCTCTTTTTGGTAATAGCGTAAATACGCGTTGTATTAACTTGCATTTTTCACAATAAGCTGACTGAAAGAATTCTTAGTATTAATAATTATCATAAATTTAATCAATATGTTAATAGGACAACATACAAATATTAATGAATTAATAATGATTCGTTTTATTATTAATTTTAATAGGTAATTCTCTTAACTTAATTCTTTTTTAATTTAAGCTTGTAGTAGAATCTAAATATTTTTCATGATATAAATTAATTTTAAATATTGCACACCGTAAGGTTAAAATTGACTGTAGATAAGTTTTTTTTAAATATAATTATAAGACCTTATTGTAACCCAAATTTGTAATAAAATTATAATAAATAAATAAAAATATTTAATTTCTTCAGGAGAATGCAATGACTGCGTCTTGTTAATTTCTTGTCCAAATGCATTAGCAGAGGCTGCAAAAACAGATATAGCCACGAGAGAAAAGCTTCGTCGAGCTCACTGCGGTTTTGGATATCTCGAGAATGGAACACATTTTCCAAAGGTACTCAACCATCTACTGCGTATAGAATTTTTGATATATATACATTTTTTTTTTTTTTTAACGCTACACACTCAACGGCCCCATTAGGATAATTATATCCTGTGTCGGGGGTCCGGAAACATTCACAATGACAAGGACAAATACAACCAGACCGGAAAACATGCCTGTACGATGAATACAAACATCTGCTCCGAGCGGGAATCGAACCCGCAACCGTCGAGGCTTAAGGCAGACTCGCTACCCACAACGCCGCAACGGTGTCAAAACACCTAATCCATGTATCAATTCAAGTTTCATTGTTGTTACTACCGGTGGATTAGTCAACGGACAATTGACTTTTAGATAAGGTTTCATAAAAAGGATATGATAGATTAAACACCATTACGTTATGAAAACTTATCGGTAGGGTCCGACCGAAACTGGTTTTTCAGCCGAAACCGAAACCGAAACCGAACTTTCGGCCTCCCTCTCAGTTTCGGCCGAAACCGAAAACCGAAACCAGAAACTTTTAAAAATATTTGAAAATAGGTTTTTGTACTGAAATTTGAATTGCAAGTTTTTAACATTTATTTGCATGTATACATTCGTAGTCAACTAATTAGGAACGGAAAATAATTTAGTTAAATATTTTAAAATGTCTATGTTATGAGATACTGTTTGTTATAAAGTATACTGTTCAATGCTGTGCACTTTTTCGAAGCTAAGAATATTTTAATATAGTTTATTTAAAAAGAAATCTCTTGCATCGAAATTGCTCATATACTGGCTGACCATCTCATTAGGAACAGCAAGAGTTAGTGTTTTATATTCGATTTTTAAAAAATAAACCCGAAATACAAAGGCGTAAAGCTTTTGTATTTTTATTTGGCGTCATTATTTAGTTTATAGTTTCTATTTCTAAAATTAATATCAAAATTTATTATTTAAATATGGGTCTTATTTAAGTTATGAAATGACCAAGCGAGAACAATTTTATCTCAACGTAAATGGCCATACCGTAAAATAGCTTATAATTTGATTTGCTCCAAAAGTATGGTTTTCAACGCTTTGCAATATTTTCAAACCTATAAAACTACTGCTGAAACTGTGTACCTAGAAAGAAATTTAGATTGCAGACTGGTAATAGCTTTATAAAAAGGTCCCTTTGTGGGCTCTGTAATTTTTTTTTTTTTTTTTTTATGTTAGAAGTTGGCAAACAAGCATACGGCCCACCTGATGGTAAGTGGCTGCCGCAGCCTATGAGCGCTTGCAGCACCATTAGTAGGTGCCACTCGCGCGTTGTCAACCTCGAGATATTAGTTCTTAAATCTCGTTCGCCCAGTAATTTCACTAGCGTACAATGCCCTTCAAACCGGAACACAGTAGTGCCTAGCACTACTATTTGGCGGCAGAATATTGGACACTGCGGTGGTACTTACCTAGCCGGCCTCTTGCAACAAAGACCTACCACCAGTGTGACTGATTGCACTGGTGGAATAATCTCTGTTGTGACAGAGGTTATCCCAACAGCGGGCGATGGGGTCGTCACATCCCGACGCCTTAAACTTATTAAAAGAGAAATATTTGTACTAGAACTTAGTGGCGAAGTTACATGGGCGCTTTAACACGAAAACGATCCAAAATATACTTCACTGTTTATTAAACGATTTCTAGAGCCGGTGAACTACTGTCAGTTTTAGATTAGCCTGCCAATAGCCTAGACATGAATTCTTTGGAACATTTGGACGCGAATAAGCAATACCATATTAACCCACACGAATGTAATTCCGAGAAAACGCGTTTGAAAATTTTTAACAACTTGCTTTATATGAATTTTTTTATGTATTGGTCAAGTTTTTGGCAATTTCAGATTTATGTCAGTTATTTACTTATTTTCACAAAAAATAAGTAAACAAAACTGCATATTTTGTTTATAATATAACCCAAAACGTTTAACAAAATACATAAATTGCATGATTAAAAATGGCTTTATAAAGTTTTAAAGCTTAAAATCCAACAAATATTTAAGAAAAATGTTCTTCAGCCATTTACCAACTAACGAAACGTGTCATTATTTGATGTTAATTTTTAATAGTAAGCGTTACTTTTTAAATGAATTTAATATAAATGTACATTTTTCTTAAGTGTCCCTAATTACTTGTCCAGAGTTATATTAGGCACTTTTGAAGGAGAAGTAAAGTTGAATTTTAATAGTTGTTGTTTTTAATTACAATCCATTCCAATAATTATGTATTCTATTAAGAAAACATTGGTTAAATGATCAAGATCAGATCAACATTAAAAAAACGTAATGAAGACTTCATGTAAACTGAAATTACGGAAAATATAAATAAATGTTACTCTTATTATACCAATGTCCATAATTAGTTGACCACTACTGTATATAATATAGACAGTTAAATAGAGTTAAATAAAATAAAAACTAAAAATTCATTAAAGTCATAACCATTTTTTTGTCATGAATATACAGGACTTACTATTAGGAGTAAACTTAAAAACAAACAAACAATTAGTAGTTAGATATACTAGGTACATAACTAACTAGTAATATGTTGTGTTCACAATATTTAAAGATCAATCTAACTAAATACTTATTTCTGGAGATTTTTTAGGCACGTCAGCGAGCGGTCAAGAGTTAGCTGCGAAGTTTACAGAACAACGCACGAAAACTCACGAACACTCGAGTTTCGGCGAGACCGAAAGTTTCGGCTATATTTTGGCCGAAACCGAAACTAAAGCCGAAACTAGATTTTTGGCCGAAACTGGCCGAAACCGAAACCGAAACCGAAATTTCGGTCGGTCACTACTTATCGGGTCATGAACTCTCGCCAACAATCCTGCGGCCTATGCTTTTTGATAACATCGGAGACTTCAAATTACGTTGCCAAATCTGACAATGATTAGAAGAAAATGAATAGGAAAGGTGAAAGTTTAGACCTCCAGCGTTCACGATCTTCGATCAACGCTACTGGATGTATTTCTTGAAGAGGCACTACTTTTTCGTCAGTCTATTCCTTAAAATATTGCTAGCATATTTATAATAACTTCGAAAAATCAAAAAAGTGATACAAATATTTTACTTTAACAGATTATATTATCCCGGCGTCGGGATGTGACGACCCCATCGCCCGCTGTTGGGATAACCTCTGTCACAGCAGAGATTATTCCACCAGTGCAATTAGTCACACAGGTGGTAGGTCTTTTGTTGCAAGAGGCCGGCTAGGTAGGTACCACCGCAGTGTCAAATATTCTGCCGCCAAATGCTAGTGCTTAGGCATTACTGTGTTCCGGTTTGAAGGGCACTGTACGCTAGTGAAATTACTGGGCAAAGAGAAAGAAGAACCAATATCTCGAGGTCGGCAACGCGTGAGTAGCACCTACTAATGGGTTATAGGCTACGGCAACTACTTACCATCAGGTGGGCCGTATGCTTGTTTGCCAACTTGTAACATAAATAGAAAAAAAATAATTTTAACAGGTCTGCTGTAGCGATATCAATCCAGTGGAATATATATCTAATGGAAATTTTGGCACGCCGGAAGATATTGATAATCATAAAAATATTAAACTTTTACCGAGAGATTGTGGGCCTATTAATGGAGACCGCATATTCGGTGGGGAATTTGCGAAACTATACGAGTTTCCATGGATGGCACTTATTTCTATGAAATCTGGTAGAGTATAAAAAGTTTGCAATTTCATAGTAATTAAAATGATGAACATGAAAAACCTAAGTTATGGAATAAACTTATACTCTCTAAAAACTTGTGAAATGTGTGTTCTTTTGATGTTCTTCAACCTCAAAATTATCCAGAATTTTAAATTTCATAGTTAAAAAGCAAGAGGTGAGAGGGGGCACAATTTTTTGGGAGCTAATATCTCAGCAACTGCTGGCTATAATGAAAACTTGTTATCATTTTGAAACACTTATCGATTATAAAAATGAACTCCTTACTTCTTTCTTTCTTCTCTGTATGTCCGATAAGATCACCGCAAGATCTAAATCTAAACTATCTAAACTGGCCATAGCTATAAAAATAATAATTGTAGTAGCACCTGTCATTTCAAAGGTCAAAGATAATTATTTGTTTAATTTGATTGAGGTTTTTATTATTTTTACTGAGTTATATTATATATACTACTAGCTAAAATTTCCAACTTGCTGCTTGAAGCGAAATGACTCTTTGAAGCTTGGAATAACTAATAGATACACCATTTGGTGATATTAGGTGATATACATTCAAAAATACGGCTTGACTTATAAAACGTTAATTTTTTTAATATCTTTTATTGTTACTACATAGGTATTGTAAATAAATTTATATGTGGAGGCACAATAATTAACTCTAAATACATATTGACCGCTGCACATTGCGTCAAAAATCGTCATAATCAGTTAGCTGGAGTGAGAGTCGGTGAATATGATAAAAACTCAAGAACGGATTGTCAGGGGGCGCCTCCTGAAACAATTTGTGAGAGACATTTGCAGGTGATTTATTTTGGATTAAAAAAATAAAATCAATTTTTAAGAAAACAAATTATTATTATAATAATAATTTATTATTCTTAGAACATAAAGGTTGACAAAGTTAAAATACATCCGGAGTACAGAAATCAACCAAATACAATAAATGATATAGCTTTAATTCGCCTCAAGAAACCTATTAACTTCCATCATAGTAAGTTTAACTTTTACTTAATTCATTCTGTTACTTAAGGGATAGGAAAGATTTATTTTGGTTCTGTAATATTTTTGTGAACTTAGGATGAGAACTAGTTCACACCAATAAGGAAGTTATATCTTATTTTTGCAACCAGGAAAAACTATAAAAGTTGCCGAAAAAATTGTTTCGATGTTAAGCGACCGCTTTTCTTTTCCCCATGAAAAGCATTTTCTAAAATGATATTTTAAACATTATAATAAAGCATTCTAAGCACCACAGAGGTTTGTCATAAATACCTGTTATAATATATAAAGTAAATGTAAAAAAAAATCGAATTATTACGAAACCATTTTATTGATAAGAACAACTGTTACTTCGTAACAGTTAAATAAACTATTATTCTTTATTTTAAAGAGTTATATTTATTTGGGACAACGCTTTATGTCGTCGTCATAATTTCATACCAATAGGTCAAATAACATTAATGATGAGTTTAGCTACGAACAGTATGATCGTTAATGTCTCCATATTTTTCTATCCTGTAACCTTTTCTCTTTTTTCTATTGATAGCATCAGTTCTATATTTAAGTCCCAATTATATTTGATGTCGTTTATTTAAAGTCCTATAATTCTAGAAATAATGAATAACAAAGTAATCTTTCTTTTTTCAGAAAACGTTAAACCAATATGTCTACCGGTAGCTACTTCACTTAGAAACGTGAGTCTTGCAAACAGAACAGCAACTGTGGCTGGCTGGGGCGTTACAGAGACAGGGTCCCTGTCTAACATATTACGCAAGGTCGACGTACCGATACTTCCTGATGATGAGTGCCGTGTATATAACGGGTACTCTTATTTTTTTGCTATACAACGACTTTAGTAAATAAGCGTACGGCTCGTCATAATAATATGGTTAGCTGTGACCGTAGCCTATGCAAGCATGCACGCCTAAAACACTACATAGGTGTCATATGCATGATGCCGATGCAAAGTTAGGGAGTAACCTAGTGGGATCAAAAGCAAAAGTAAAGAGAGTGTAAATATTTAAGCCTTTGGTATTTCCAATTACTAATAAGAATGCAACAATTTCAATTTTATATCGTTGTTATGAAGCATTTCATAATAATTATGATTAAAATCGTTTTTATTCTTTTAGATGTGATTGATAAGTTTCGTTGAACTTAAGTATGAGATTAATATTAAAAGCGTGTTGCGTGTAGAGTGTATTTATAATAGGGCCGCATTAAATTATAATCTGAGTGTGTCAAAGGTTTAGTGATAGATCAGAGTGTTTTACCGTTCACTGTTCGTAATATGGGGATGGGGATTTTTTGCTGCTGGGATTGTGTCTTAAAGATATTTTAACAAATTTCTTCAAATCGATCACAATTTAGTTTCTGGGGCTATTCAACTAACGATTGTGCTGATGGGGCCTCGTGCACAATTCTATTTATTATTATTTACATGCATGTATAATTGAAGGAACGCTAGCGGAAGCAATACGACAAGTACGTTACTATGCGCTGGTGAAGAAGGCAAAGATTCCTGCCGGGGCGACTCCGGAGGGCCTCTGATGTTAGAAATGGAGTATGAAGAATTTTACCGGATCTATCAGTACGGCATTGTATCTTACGGTCCGACAAATTGTGGCTCAAATGACCCAGGAGTATACACTGATATTTTAAAATATATAAAATGGATATTAGATAATATTGAAGCTTAATATTTCTACAGAATTGAGTAGTTATTTTTATCTCTATAGTTATATCTTTTAGTTGGTGCTTACGCAACAAAGGAAAGCAGATATTACTATTACATCATATATTTAGGACACTTTTATATCATTCTTAAAGTAATGTTGATGAGAGTATTTCTTGGGTTTTTTTTTTACATACATCGCGTGCTATGCTTTAAACCTGCAATTACAGTAATATTATATGTGTATGGTCACCCACTTCATTTAGTTTGAGAAACATTACATTATTATAAAATAGAGGATACAAAAATTAAGTTCACTTTGAGATATAAATTTTTATCTTAAGGAGGAGAACCCATGCTGAATATGTTATATAAATTATGCAAATTTAGTGTTATATAATATCCATTTTTTTAATTTCTATTATTATTTGATGGGGGTGGAAATCTTACTCTAATGAATACTTTATTAAATACTTTTTAATAATTTAATGAATACCTTATTCCCTGGATTAACATATAGCATAATTTTTATCCCGGAAAAATGTTGGATACCCGTGGAATCATCAAAAAACTACATAACTACATATTATTCTTATATGTTCCAAGTCATAGTCAAGCTCAAGGCAAGTCTGTGATAAGACTGATCTTTCTGACCCTGGTTCCAATGTCTGCGCTGATAACTCAAGAACTTGATTCCACCTACATAAATGTGACATCATAAAATTCATTATACTGAATGGGCGTATAATATATAAAACATAATGTTTTGAAGCAAAAACGTAATGATCTGTGAGTTAGCAACAGATCTTCCTGACCAATTATTTCTCGGGGTATAATACTGCAGAGGGTTGTAAGTGTCCTAAATCCTCATGTACATCAGTGGTTGCTTTGATGGACTGCGGAGCGGACATAGAAAACCATACACCAACTCTTCTAAGGCTGACTTCAAGATTGGAATGGAAGAAATTTTTTGCGTGTTTGGTCGATCGATAATCAAAAAAAAAGGTAAAGCGCCGTATTTGCCTGATGAAATAAAAACAAAGAGCAATCAGCCTTGTTAGGGTATTATAATATATCAATGAGTGTCAATAAATATCTTGCCCTCTTATGATGTCAGACCTGGTGGATTTTCTGAATATAAATAATAATTTCTACCATAATCTTTAACAATAGTATAGTAATTGTAAACATTATTATGTTATTTACTGTTTTGTTAATTTTGTTTTCTGTAGTTTTAAATTACAAATAATAATTTGGATTTTATTTGAATTTGGACACCGTTGTGGCGTTGTGGGTAGCGAGTCTGCCTTAAGCCTCGACGGTTGCGGGTTCGATTCCCGCTCGGAGCAGATGTTTGTATTAATCGTACAGGCATGTTTTCCGGTCTGGTTGTGTTTGTCCTTGTCATTGTGAATGTTTCCGGACCCCCGACACAGGATATCATTATCCTAATGGGGGCCGTTGAGTGTGTAGCGTTTATTTATTTATTTATTTATAATAATTAAAATGTGTATTTGATTCGACTATATGCTATCAAAGTAGTCTTAAGGCTCAGTGTACCACATATGGAACCGAATAAAAACTGTAATTTTCTTCTAAAATATGACGATGCAATTTTTTTATTATTTTTCTCTAAATGTATAACACTAGTAACATCACATATATATTTTTTGGGCACCAAAAAAATTGTGCCTTGTTATTAACTATTACTTCCAGATGTTATGATAACAACCGGGACCGACAGCTTAACGTGCTCTCCAAGGCACTGTGATCCATAAGTAGAAACACCCAGACCAAAACAGGTGTTTGTAAGATGAATTCAAACACCCACTCCGAGCGGGAATCGAACCGTTGTGGCTAAAGGCTACCAACACGCTACAATGTCGGTGTCGGTGCTGGTGCGGTTACGAAAAACAAAGAAAATATTTGTGCCTTTTAAGCGATGAACACCCTAATTAAAAGTATTTTTGCATTCAATCAAGCGCCTTTATTTTTTTTATTTGTAACGATTCTAAAAAAAGAAGGAAAGGTTCCTAGAAACCCTGCCGCTTAAAATCCTCAGAACTAATTTAAATGAAATTCTATTTATGTTACCTGCCATTATAAAATTCTAATGAGGATTAAAGTGATGGCTGTACAATTATCGTCAAAGAAAAACGCACAAACTCTCTCTTATTATACATATATACATTGTTTTGGGAGCTATTGTAGCCGAATCGAAAACATATTTTCACTTCGTCAATTAATAAATCTTACCACACAATTAAATGGTGCAAAATTTTTGGTTGTAATGGAACTACGAAATCGATCAAATTGTGAAATATTTGTAAAAACTTTTTACTCTGAATGAGTGGAAGCAATAAATTCAATCTGTGGTCGCTACTCTTTTCGCCAGCGCCCAATTTTTGTAGTTCGATTTTGATCACTTGCTCGAAAAGTTAAAAATTTATTGCAGGTTGACTTTCAATTTTCATACAACGAATTGAATTTTTAGCTATAGAATATTATCAGTATCTATATAGAAAAAAATACAAACATAACTTTAAAAATAAACCTCTCATACGAGCGTAATAAATAAAATTTAATTGATCCAAGCGAACCAATGAGTATCAAAACGACAATAACTCCCAACTATCAAAATAGCGAACAAATAAGCACTTGAAGCGAAATGACGTTTCAAAGTGGAGAGCATAAAAGAGCAACTCATCCACAACATATCAGGGAACGTCACAAACAACAGGCCGACCACTTCATCACAGCATAACGCCGGCAATAAAAAAAACATTTCCATCTGCGGAAAAACCACAGTTAATATTAAATGACCGTCCGTCAAAGCTGTATTGTAGAGCTTTGCCGGCCGCTCGCTGCGGGATGCAGCCAATACCGATTTTCAGATTTTTCCACCCCTCGGCGGGGTGGCGGGAGAGTGACATGTAAGCTTTAATGGGGCCTGAAGCGGCACGCCGCTGGCTACACGCGAAAAAACTGAAAAAAGCCTCATTCATACGTGATTTCATGTGTAGGCTACTTTCTGCGGGCACGGTGTGTGCTCGTTAAAAATGGAGGTCGTACACGAGCCGGCTTGTTGCGGCTATCGGAGTTTATTAATGCGGCTCGAGAGGCGCTCACGTCGTTAACACTTATGGGAATACTCGTGTAGCGTGTCATGATATGCGTTGTATATCAAGATTAATTTTGTGAAGGAAAATGAGATCTGATAACATAAACAATGGTGATTTTCTTGAAGATATTTCTTCTATATTATTTTATATTTTTTATTGACGATGGCGTATGTGGTAGCGAACCTGCCCTAAGCGGCACAGGTCACAGGTTTGACTCCCGCTCGGAGCAGATTTTTGTATTGGCCATACAGACATGTTTTCCTGTCTGAGTGATTTTGTCCTTGTCATTGTGTATGTTTACGGACCCCCGACACAGAATATACCTATACTAATGGGGGCTGTTTTTATATCCCAGATCCTCAAACTTTTTTTTGTTACAAGTTGGCAAACAAGCATACGGCCCACCTGATTGTAAGTGGTTGCCGTAGTCCATGAACGCTTGCGTCGCCATTAGGTGCCACTCACGCATTGCCAACATCGAGATATTAGTTCTCAAATCTCGTCTGCCCAGTAATTTCACTAACGTTCAGTGCCCTTCAAACCGGAACACAGTAATGCCTAAGCACTACTATTTGGCGGCAGAATATTTGACACTGCGGTGGTACCGGCCTGCCTCTTGCAACAGAAGACCTATCACCAGTGTGACTGATTGCACTGGTGGAATAATCTCTGCTGTGACAGAGGTTATGCCAACAGCGGGCGATTGGGTCGTCACATCCCGACGCCAGCAAAAACTATTTCCAAAATAATTTAACGTAATTTACATTAATTATAAACACATGAAATGACATCCAATTAATATGAAATACATTTTAAACACAAAATGCAACGATGATTGATCACGTTTAACGTATTTCAACTCATGAAAGCTATCCAATACAAGTCAATGTTTAAACAGCACTAAAAACAGATCCAACAGTAGTTACGGAAGAGGTATTAAAAAATCAAAACAAATAGTTCACAACACCAGACAAGTGATGTACCGGTGCCAGTCGCGGCGCGCCACGGCGAGCCACCGAGAACAGTGCGCCTAAATAAATAACCCCTACTTAATGTACCGGGGCACGACACGCTTTACGAGCTCACAATTTCCTAACACACCCCCTTGTCACACGCTAAATGACGGACGTTTTATTTTTTGAGATTGATTTATGTGCGACATGATTTTATTACTTAGACTGTGGAGGATGCGACTGACTGTGACACGTACTTAGATGTAATGTGGGACTTTTTCAATCTGTACCAATATTATAAAGCTAAAAAGATTGAATTTTTGGTTGAACGCGTTCATCTCTAGAACTAAATGAAATTGAAAAAAATATTTTTGCATTTGATATTACATTTCTTGAGAAAGGCTATAGGCTTATAAGCATTACGATACGATACATACTCGTAGAAGCCGAGCAATAAGAAAGAAAGCGCGGACGACGATGCAATACGGTGAGTTAGTGGAACAACAACACAATGATATAGCGAAAGAATTGTTCGTTTGTTTGTTTGTTTAAGAAAAAATAACTAGCAAGCGATTGAAGTCGCGTGCACAGCTAGTAAAAGATTAGTTTATACTAGAAGCTACGTATTATTCTACTAGTATCGGATAGAAAATGACTGTAACTTTGTCCGCTTTGACCTTATAATTTACACACACACATCTATACCGAATTTCAATTGAACACGTCCTGTAGCATGTTTTTAACAATCCCACATGAACCCAACAGTTTTCGAAATAAAAAGCCTATGTGTCAATCCAGATAATAAGCTATCTAAGTGCTAAATCCCAATCCGTTAAGGCTTTTATGCGTCGTTGAGTAACAATCATCCAAATTACAAGTGGATACGCCCTGCAATACGTTTTTGGTAACCCCACGGGAAACTTTTTGGAAAAAATATAATTAATAGAAAGTATTGTATGTATTAATCCAGGTAACAATATATATCTGTGCCAAATCCGTTCAGCCGTTTTTGCGTGATTGAGTAATAAACATATATCCAAACATACTATATATGTAGGAAGGATACTTTTAACGATAATATTTATTTATACGACTATATATAAATGGCGAAGATCTGACTGACTTATCGCTGCCCAGCCTAAACCCTTGGACCTAAAAAGCTGATTTCTTTTACAAGTGTTGTTTTAAAAATGTAAACGCATTTTTTGAAATTCAACCCATAAGGCGTTGAAAGTTTGTATAGCATTGTTGATAACATTTTATTGCGAACAAATAAAGATAAAGAAACACGAGTCTTAACGTTTTCCTACACCTAAATTTGTGCAAAAGGTGCTGAAAGCTTCTATGGGAGGTATTTTTCTAAACTAGAACCTTTGCCTTCGAACCTAGAACCTTCGGTACACAATTAAAAATAAAGAATCAAGTCTTTTAACATTCTCCAAAATTCCACCCTAGAAGAAATGGAGGTTCAAAGTTTGTATTAAAATCATTATTCACGCCAGTGAAGCGGCTGGTAGAACCAATATACTTGGTTATATTTTGTACTTGTATTTATATCTTTGTATTCCAAGTCAATTGTACGTTTAATTGTACATCAAGCGGTACATGTGACGCAATTAGTAACTAAACTGTACGAACAGCGCTTAGTGCCGCCACTCGCGAGCTCCAACTCGTCTAGTCCAATGGACATCATTAGCAGGATAAGGCAATTTACACAATAATAAAAAAAAATTATAGACAGTGTAATACATTAACAGGTTTTTGGGTTTCATATACCAATTGTTACATATTCAAAGTATTTGATTAAAAAGTTTGGTTTAAGACGGAATACATAATCAAACTTACATACGCTCGCGACGTTGTCCGCAAAAATTGCAATAGCTTGACTCATTGGCATGATATAAATATAATTTATTTCACCCGCGTAGTTCCCGATCCCGTAAGAATACGTCAAATAATTTTTTTTTTCTCATTTTAGGTAGGGATTGTAGTTGATTGATTTTTTTTGTAAGAATATAATATAGCATATTACTATAATGGTGAAATAATTATGAAAATCTGTCGAGTTGAGTTAAATCGTAACGATTATAATTTGTTTAAAAAGTAAGTTTATGTAGTAAGTTGACCACAAGTCACATCACCAGCATGTCGGGGCCATCCGTGACGCGAGCTCATAAGTTTTAAAGCCCATTTTCCTCTACCAAAAATCGCAGGACATAGCTAAATAAATTTTCACTTTAAGAAACAAACACACATATTTGTTATAGGTTAGTTTTATAGAATGTTCAGTTTTATTACGTCGCATCTACACAATGCTCACGTTCTCTCCATCTACGCAGACGACATTTCCTAATAGCTGGATGCAATCCAATTTGACACCTGTCAAATACACTCCTTGCCGTGTCAGTCGCGGCGATTACGACGATGTCGGACGTAACGACGTGCTAATGCTTACGTTAGCGCTAATTGACTGAATTAATATGCTGATGTAGGCTAAGGTGCTCCGTCTTTATTGTATATATCTTAATCAATTAATACATATTAGATAGTATTACGTGGTTTAATGAAGTTGCTTTCATTTGGTAAAATACAACAATCTATACTTATATTAAAGAGGTAAATTTGTTATTATATATATATATTGTTCCTTTGTTTGGTTTGTTTCTATAGTAGACCGATTGTAGAAACTTTTTCACTAACAATCGAAACTAAATTAGGGAACTTAATATTTGTAAACGAAGTCTAAATAAAAATCAATTTTTGGCTGCTTTATCCGCATGATCTGACTAATCGGCGGAATAATTATGAAGATTCTAAGCATCTCTTCATACGCAGTCGTAGCCACAAGCAAAAGCTACTACTTAGATAATAGATAGTTAGTAGTAGTACCCTCTCACAGTAAATCGGCGTAAAGTAACACAGTAATGTTGCGTTTCGAGCGACGAGTGGGAGTGGCTCAGGTCCAATCTCCCACCCTTTCTGCTCCCTCCCTTTCCCTTCTGATCCATTCCCTCCTATCCCAAGGTTTGGCAACGTGCATGTGATACTTCGAGTATCGCAGGTGTCCACAGGTTGCGGTGACTGCTTACCCTCAGGAGGATCATATGCTCGTTACCATCGTGAAATAAAAAATAGAAGAATAAAAATTGCCTTATAAATTATTGTTTTTAAAATGTTACTATTATTCAAATATCAAATATGTCATTTCTAATATGTGATGTCGAGTGTGAATCAGCGTGACACCACAATGCATAGTTACGTAACTTGTGGGCCGCGCTTAGTTAGCACAACTACCCCAAAACCGAGAGGCAACCATAAATGAAATGGTAGTTTTCCGCGGCTAACCGGGCGCGGCCGGGTCGACCAGGCCGGTTAACCGGGCCGGCTGCGGCCGCGTTATGGTTGACAAGGGCCTGTTACGGGCGCCGACCGCGTGCGTGCCGCAATCTACACGATGTTCGCGTGTAAGCCGCGAGAGCTTAAGTTTGTTTCCTACTTTTTAATTTAATACCCTTATACACGCTTTGGCAACATTTTATTAGCGAATTAAAAATGTAATAGTTTTTATGACTTACAAACAACAAACGTAATAAAATTAAGATGTTTATTGGAAAAGTTCTGTTGGATGAAGTATGCAAGAGAACCCGAGTCGTTCGTAAAACGGGATGCAACGGTAATCAAAGCGAGGCCAACGGACCACAATATATTCGTATAAAGAATTTCTTCAAAGGAAAATTTTTATTCAAATGGCTATGTGACCGCAGGCGTGGCCCCGCCTTCGCGAAAGACGCTGCTTTTCCGACCTTTTCTATTGGTTCTCGCGCGGAAGGCGGGCCGTGTCTTCTTCTTCGAGACCAACTTTTCATTTGCACAACTCTGAAATATTGCCGGATTAAAACACTGCGCGAAAGTTCTCAATGCGGTTTCTCGATTCGCTTTTTTCTTCGGAGGATATTCCATTACTTTTATTAACATAAACATTACTTACTATATTTAAGGATCGTTCTAATAAGAGAAATAAAAACTGATATAAAGATTTTTAAAGTCTATTGTTTTTTATTTTCTTGTAAAAATATACAATTACAAATTTGTTATTCGATTTTTGCTTGATGAAAACCTACAAATAAAAGGTGTTGCTCATAAGTTACGATAATTAATTCCCATCAGGTGGGTCGTATGCTTGATTGCAAACTTATGCGCATTAAAAAAATGACAGTATATTAATTAGATCGATTATTTATATTATAACTAGATAAAAATGGTTTTCTAAGAAATTTCAGAATTATAATGTAATAAGACACAGCTAAGGACTTTAACATCATTAGAGGTGGAGGAAGCGCTCCTAACGCATGTTGATCATTGTACTCTCCTTGAAGTGCGTGCGCGTCGCGACTTGCGAAACAAGCGACAGTGCGACTAGGGACAGGCGAAGGTGTTGTTGCGTACGGGCTGTGTGACATTGTCTAGCGTTATCTTATCTTAAGAGTCTTGTACGAATAAATACCTGTCTAATCAGGGGAATCGGATGGGAGATAGTTTGATCCACGATCAGTTTGGTCGATGCGAACAAACTACCTGAGTAGGTACCTTGAATAAAGGTTCTACGTCTCCTACTCATTTTCTTATGAATGAAATAATATTAAGTCTATAATTTCTAAAGCTAAAAAAAACAGCCTTTGCCTAGTTAAAATGAATATGAATTTCAATATAGCTACTTTAATTTTATTTTATCATATAAAAATAGTTTATTGACCAAATTAAAACAAAAAAATTGCTTTTAAATTAAATGTAGAATAATAGAAGTTCTTAATGATTTTGATGATTTTATATTTGTATTAGATGGTCTAAATATCAAACGCGACATAACAGATTTAAGAAATTATATTTAACGCTTTTTTACCATAAAATATTTTTTTTTCTTATATATTTTTAATTTTTAGTTGTATTTTCTATAAAAGCGAGTTTTGTAAATATTATTTATTTTTAATTTTTAGTTGGATTCTTTAAATTATTAAATTGTCATCGGACCTTGAAAAGTATGCAACATTTCTATTTAATCTGACGTTTTGAAGGAAGTCAAAATCATGTCCAAAGTTTTCATTACTTATATCTGAAGCTAATAAAAACTGGGTTTCTTGAAGCAAAAGTTACATTTGCGCTTATATTGGAAATAGACAGCTTTTTGGTACAGAGGATTCAAACGGTATAGAGAGCGTCAGAAGGTAGTGCATGCTTAGTATCATTCGTGACAAGAATTGAAACAAAAATAAACGTTGCTTTTCAAAAGTGTTGACGTACTGCTTAATAGTGCCTCGCAATTTCAGCATGAATGGGACGGCTCAGTTAGTAAAGTACAATAGCTCACATATGGACATGAAATACCAATATCAATTAGATAGGTTACGTAGTAGTTAATTGCATGCAAGAGCAAATTATCTCAGTAGCTCATACTCTCCAGGAACTCATTGGACTCCGAGGCATGGTGGCGAGACCCTCAAGGACAAACGCTCAGACCCAGACCGAAACAGGTATTGGTTATACCAATACAAACATCCGCCTCGACCGCTAAAGGAACAAGCGACCGTCGAGGTTAAAGTCAGGAAAACCAACACAACCAACCACAACCAACGCACCATAGCGGTTCATACACGATATATCTATACTGCTATGCTTTATTCGATATGTGAAAGCACCATTTAGAAAACAGGGGAGGGGATCCCTGTTTTCAAAATGCATGTTTATTTATTTTTTGCTTTTAAAATATATTTAACAATACAAAGTCAAAAATACAACATTAATCTTCGAGTAAATAAATATAGTTAAATAATGATATTCCTTTTCCGAGTTAACCGTTGCCAACGCGCCTGTCATACTTGATACTTCAAGTATCGCGTGCGTTCTTAGGTTGCGGTGACTACTTACCATTAGGTGGACCGTATGCTTGTTTGCTAACCGTCTCCTTCTTCTTCTTGCCCCTATCCCACGCTGAGTGGAGTCACCACAGGACGTCTACTTCTTCCATTATTTTCTATCATTCGTCATCTCTGCACTCACTCCCTTTCTACACATTCCTCTTCTACACATGGCATCCACGTCTTTTTCGGGCGTCCTTTCTTTATATTACCATTCACTTTTAAATTCATTTCTCTTTTGGCAAAATGACTTTCTTCTCTGCGCATAGCATGGCTCCTTACTTTTACTAACATTCCTTTGTGGAAGGTGAGGATCACGTCGAAAGTCACCACTGTGGAAGGCGACGACTTGAGAAATGCCTCCAACACAACGGGAGGATCCTCCGACCAGGCGGGTGATATTGCCTGGCGAATCGAAGCCCTGGGCCGAAGCCCGACGACTTACGTTGGAAAGTTGTATTTATATCTCAAGAGCGTAGGAAACTTTTGATAGCGCGATTTAGGATCGTGACGTTCGTTGATCGTCCATATCGTTGCGTAGTATGCCCTGTAGGTGTCGTTGTAGCTTGAAGCGACATTGTGACAATCTTGTCTTTCTATTGCGTTACGTCATGTTACGTGTAGATGTCGCTACACCTTAGTTTTTCAATCATTGGCGATACATTCAAACTTCGCCTTATATACTCATTTCGAGTTCTCACCTTCATTTTTACCCCACATATCCATCTCAACATTCGCATTTTGTTACATGCATTATTCTTTCATCCATAGCTTTTATAACACAGCACTCCAATCCATATAATACAACAAAAATAATAAGCCTTTGTACACGCATTGCGCTTTTCGAAGCGCGTAATGAAGAGCGCGTTTAAAAACAAAAGTCGGAACGACCTTATAAGCTAAAATAAACCGCTATTCTGAAAACGACCGAGATACATATTCCGGTTTACATTAACATAGCTCATCTATTAATTATTTATCTAGATAAGACCTAGATAGCCTAATGCTGAATGTCACGTGACGGTCGCTTTGTGCATTATGTAGTTACCCGCAAAACCGCGGTAGTACACACCGGACAAGCTATTAAAGTTACATGAAGTAAGTACATTTAGTGAATAATTTGTAGTTAGTAACAGAGTTTTCGGAAGGTACCGTTGTGGCGTAGTGGGTAACGAGTCTGCCTTTAGCCTCGACGGTTGTGGGTTCGATTCCCGCTCGGACAGATGCTTACATAGATTTTACAAATATCTGTTTCGGTCTGAGCGTTTGTCCTTGTGGGTCTTCCCACCGAGCCTCGGAGAGCACATTAAGCTGTTGGTCCCGGTTGTTATCATATAACATGGGATAATAATCGTTAACTCTTGTTAAGTAAATTGCTGTTATCCAATAAGTTACTGGTTTGCCCTTAGCGTAACCCTACCCCCAGTAACCCGTTGCGGAGGTCAGATGGCAATCGCTTTGTATAAAACTAGTAACCGGTAAAATCCGGATAAAAGTAGTAATCAGACCCTGGGTAGATAAAAATACCGGGAAATGCTAAGAAGAAGAAGAATAGAGTTTTCGGAACCAAGTTCCTTATCGCGCGTTACGCGCTCTGAACGAATAGGAACAAGCGTCCAGAAGAATCGTAATAGCACTTTTCTCCTACACCAGAGTCTAGAGGTCTTTCTTAAATGGTACATAATTATCGTCCAGTTTAAGTTGACCTCTAGTAGAAAGACCGTCATACCTTTACCTTTTCCTTCCATATAAGTAGTTCGTTTCTTTTTTTTAATTAATATTAATTATTAATATTGGGTAGATAGTGAAAATAACTTCAGGCACGTTACTGTTTTTAATTTACTCTTATTTTTTGTAAAATAATTTAAGAAGATGTCAGAAACAAAAAAATCTATAAAAAGTCGTGGGTTCGATTCTCGCTCGGAGCAGTTGCTTATGTTAACCATACTGGCATGTGCTTCGGTCTGAGTGTTTGTTCCTGTCAGTGCATGTATTTTTGAACCCTGACACAAGATATCAATATCCTAAGGTAGGCAGTTTAGTATTTATTATTTATTCTGAAAACTGATTTTTAATCAATTACTTACTGGAAATCACGGAATCCTAATTCTTTTTCTAAAATAAAAATAACCTAAGCTGTTCCTTATTTCAATAACTATCTAATGAAAGTCCCGCTAAAATTTGCCCAGCCGTTACAGAGAGTAGCCGGAACAAACCAACAAACAAAAATTTTAAAAATTGATTTTTATATAATTACTGTACATTTTCATATGCATTAACTGAAAAGCTGTTAATTTGGAATTACAAACAGACACTACAATTTTATCTATTTGTATAGATAAAGATATATTTTGATACTACATATTGCATCTCTTTCGTATAAAAATGCTTATTTTATTTTATTAAAAAGTATTGGTTTGAGAAATTCATCAGATATCGTGCGATGAATATCTGCAACTACGCGACTGACACTACTGATATGTTGTTTCGTTTTATCTTTTTACAGCATACGTTTCGCGGTTTCGTCTGCGCTATTATCAGACTAATTTTCATTATCTTCTTCTTCTTATCGATTGGTTAGTGGTCAACCTAGTGTCAGAGTTGTTCAGGTCGCCCGTAGGCCTCTGACTTGACTTATCGACTGATGTCTAATTGTCAACAGCCGGGACCGACTTTTTACGTGCCCTCCGAAGCACGGAGACGCTCGGTTGAAGTACCACTATGCGATCACCCATCTAGTGACTGACCGCGCCTAAAGTTGCTTAACCTACCGATCGTTTACCGATCAGCGGGTGCACTCGGCTATGAGCGTCTCATTATAAAACAATATTTCATACCAGTGTTTTCCATGGAAATAATGAACGCTGCACACTCAACGGCCCCCATTAGGATAGTGATATCGTGTGATGGGGGTCCCGAAACATATACATGGACAAGGACAAATACACCCAGATCGGAAAATATGCTTGAATGGTCAATACAAACTTATATGTTTCGAGCGGGAATCTAACCCGCGACAAATCAAAATAAATAAATAAATAAACGTCACACTACTGAATGCTCTTATTAGGATAGTTGTGATGACGTTGTGGCGTAGCGGTAGCGAACATGCCATAAGCGTCACCAGTTGCTGGTTGGATTCCCGCTCGGAGCATATGTTTGTATTGACCATACAGGCATGTTTTCCGGTCTGGGTGTGTTTGTCCTTGTCCTTGTGCACGTTTCTGTATCCATGACACAGGATATCACTATCCTAATGGGGCCGTTGAGTGTGCAGCGTTTATTTATTTATTTATTATATTTTATTATTGTTATCATAACATATGATAATAATCGTTAACACTTGATAGGTAATTTGCAAATCCAATGACTTATTGTTTCGCCCTTAGGGTTGTGGAGGTCAGACGGCAATCTGTGTAAAAACTAGTAACCCTTTTAATCCGGATAAGAGTATAAGGAGAGCCTGGATAAATACCGGGAATATGCTAGTAAGATGAAGAACGTTCTATGTAGACAAGAATATACTAACTAATTTGCATATTACTTACATAGGTGTGTTATCTTATATTATACTAGCGGCCCGCTCCGGCTTCGCACGGGTATAAAATATATACCCTATGTCATTCATTGAAAAAATGATTAAAATCGATCCAGTAGTTTTCATTTATTCATTACTGACCGTGGCCCGCACGCGCTAAATGTAATTATTTACGATATCACATTAGAAACTTCAAAAATTATTTTTTTTGTCTCCACTATTTAATGGATGTTATTACACATATAAACATTCTTCTTCAGTCACTCTATCTATTAAAAAACGCATCAAAATCCGTTGCGTAATTTTAAAGATTTAAGCATACAGAGGGACAAAGAAAGCGACTTTGTTTTATACTATGAAGTGACTAGTGGGCCCGGCCCGTGCCTGGAAAAAATCTAAATGAAAATTTAGGGTTATATGTATTTTAATGCCATATCATAAAAAAAGAAAAATTAAAAAAATATTGTCCAAAAAAAAATTGACATGGACCACCACAATCACTTAGGAGTATAAAAATTGATAACCACCTATTCTCAGACCTACTGAATATGCATATAAAACTTCATATAAATGGGTCAAGCGGTTTCGGGGGAATATGTTAATTAAAACTGTGACACGAGAATTAAATATATCAGATAATATTATACTCGTACTGACAATCGTAATATTTTAAACGCACATTATTAGCTAAGAACTTGTTTAAGTGATATTACCACCAAAATTGTGGAGACATTTAAGCTATTACAATATATATGTCTTACAAGTCGAGTAAGAAGATTGAGTTCTTGTATTCTACTTCACTATTTATTTATTTCATTGCTATTAACCTAAGACACAATCAAACATATATATATACTTACACGACTGATATATCGAAAATGAGATCTAAGGTTTTTCGTTAAAAAGGACAACATTGGTTATGTTAAATTACCTTTAACAAAGGACCTATTTAGGTCAAGATAAGTTTTAACTATGGTAGTGTATTCAAAAGCAAACAAAAGTAACTAAGCAGTTTGCCTTCTTAAGAATGTAAAAATAGCACATCCTATATCCATAGAAGTAGTCGTTTTAAAATAGTATTAATTTGATGAATTTATCTGACTGCCTTTACAGATATGAAAAAGCTGGTGTATAATTGCATGAAACTAAGCCTTATTAATATTTTTCAGACTATTATTATAAATGTAAAAAAACTCTGTCTGCCTGTTTCCTTTTCAGGTCTAACCCTTGAATGTCATTGATTTTGAAGATCATATTTTGTCGTAAAAAAAGTTGTAGGGATAAACTTTTCTATCGATCACCATTTATTACTATTGTAATAAATATGCCTGGATAAAAATAATGGCAAAAACTAGTTTAAAAATAAAATCTTGTCTTAAGTTTAATTATGAAAACATAAAAGGTTAATGAAGTAGAATGGTGCGTATAAAGTTTAAATAAACCAATGGTTATATTTAGGTAAGAGAAAGTTTAAGATTCTTTCTGCCAGTGAGAATCTTAAGGGTGTATAAGGGCGGCTATGTCGGCCATCCCGCCCTTTTTGACATTCACAAACTTTCTTAAGTGTCTCGGAAAAAGTTTTGATCTTGTTCCGATGTCGCCGACTTTACCCCATTTTAAACTTCACCAAAACATTTTAATGTCATATTTACTTTTGCCTTTCGTGGGGTGGTAATGCAAATTGCTCTGTTAACTGCCACCGTTTTATTCTATTGTTATTGGTTTAAGATTTTAATCGTCGTTTTCGTTTTTGTTTTCATATTTAGAAGGAGATTTTTGATCTATAAATCTATTACAACTAGAATATGTTTGTTTAATAAAATATATAGGTTACAGTCAAGATCTGTTTGTAATTTTTTAGTCAAGTAAACGTATTATTACGCAGCATGAGTGGTAATGTTCTAAATTTTTGTTTTGTGTACTGTTAAAAATCAGTTTAAAAGCATATGTTTTAAATTATTCTATATCATTGTGTAACAATAACTGCACCTTCAGCACTCACCGCGACCACTACGGCCGACGAATCTGAGGTCGTTGAACTTAGCCACTTGGTTTTTCATCACCGCCGAGCTGTTCCGCAACTCCGCGCAGCAGTTCTCATCGTTGCCAGCTCGTACAGTCACCAGCGTACCGTCTCCGACATCACCCAGGGCTACTACCTTGAATGCTACGGGAAGCGTTTTGTTCGATCGCCAATGAGGAGGCAGCACCGTGCACACAAAGTGAGGGCTGCCAGTTCTCACCAGCTCGCCTGGATGCTCTGACAGAAAGTCTCCTAGTGTCCTTTCCGCGAGTATATCCGAAGTCATCTTCGTGTATGTTTCGTGGAGGAGGGTGGAACTTGTGTCGGGTGACACGGCACCACTGGACGCGCCCGTCAGGTGCATCCTTGACACCCGTGCGCGCTGCGTGCTGCACATAGAGTCCACTGTGTCTTTACCCACTACATCGCACTTTCCACTCCACACTGGTCACATCCACTGGAATGAGTTAACGTCACTCGTCGTCATCATTGCACACCCACGAAATTGCACTGTTGCGGAAGGCCCTATGGAGAGATGCTTTACGTTGCTAGGAAACGCGCGCGTGGCCACTAGATACGGTGACGTCACACGGCCTTGCCACACTTTTTTCCCGGTGAATGAAAGGTTCGGCGGCGGGTGGGAGAGGGACGCGAGGGGCCGATTTTTTCCGGTACAGAGGGTGTCTCCCCGCGCGCGGCGAAAAACTTTTCACTAGTTTCAATGACGGCGGCACTTTTTGCGCTCCGTATTTACGATCGTACGCACGTGCCTCTCGCTTTCGATGCGAACGGATAACTTTATTCACTTAACAAATATACATTCGATTTTAGTGTCGTTGGGTTAACTCGATAATCGAGATATACGTGTCGGTGCGTGCGTTGTAACGCACGGTCGTAATGCGACTCAGCAGACGTATGCAGTCGCTTCAGTTTCACTCGGTTGTGGTGTCCGCTCGCGGTGGCTATTAATACGCGGCGAACGTCCGTGCCCGTCGACTTCGGACAAAGTTTCGCGGGTGAGTCGGTGCGGCTCCGCGGCAGCGGTGGCGGCGAGCGAGAGGCGGCGACGACGCGGGCGCGGCGGGCGGCGGAGCGCACTTTGCGGTCGGGGTGGGTTGGGTTTAAAGCCGCCGAAGGATAAAACATACAAATAAACACGTGTTCGCGCCGGCGCGAGCGAGAGATGCGCCGATTGCGGTGGAGAAAGCGGGATGGAGACCGTTCTTGCGGCATTTAGCAGCCGCTCTGCTTGCCGGCACCCGCCTGCCGCCCGTCCGCAGTTGCCGTTGATACCGTCATCACCGTTCCTACAACACTTGAAAAATTTTATAGTTACATTTTCGACGGTCGAATCAAAATGTGATTAGTGTTGTGATTACGCTTTTACATTTCCTTCAATATCAACTATAGTGTTAAAAATCAAATAAGTTTGCTTTAATTGCAATAATAATAAATAATTAATAATTATTCAAATTGACTAATTAAATATTTCATAATTGAAGATTTTTGTTTCAAATGTCAAAATATTATTCTTATTAGAATTCGAAAGTGTTTTCTCTAACTCCAATCAATATAAATACTACGATAATAATATCATCATTATATTTTTAAACACATTAAAAATATCATTAACATCATGACTGTTATGTACCTTTTACTATTTTTAAAATCGTAATTGCAGCTTCGAATTTGACCGATATACCTTCTTTAAAAGTTACTAAATAAATATTTTTTAAATTAGAATGTGCTATTTTTTACTCTATTATGTTAGTAGTATTTAATATATTTTCAATTAAAAAGTAGCCTTGGCGACTTTGTTATTGTTAAATAAATCAATAATAGTTCAAAAGTAAAGGGGTTGGTTGCTAACGAAAGAGATTCATATTCGATTCAATACCCTTGGGTTACTAAATTGTTGCTGACCAGCAAAGCTTTTGCTGAAAGCTGAAATTTGGAACAAGTTATAAATAGAAAAAGAATAGCTTATATTACAAAAAAAATGTGCTTAATTACTATTTCTTCTTAACTTATTTGTAAGTTTCGAAAGTCAATATCGACATGACATGTGACGTTTTGCACAGCGGTAGCGAACTTGCCTGAAACACCAAAGGTCACGGGTTCGATTCCCGCTCGGGGCAGATGTTTCTATTGACCATACAGTCTGAGTCAGCTTGTGAATGTGACATGTGTTCCGGTCTCAGTGTTTCTGCATAAACATTTATTCGGCTGATTAAACCTATAAGAAAAAATAAAACCATAAAGTAATAATGTTAGCACGTGTTTTGATCTATTAAAATTTTCAAATCCTAACTCATGTATCAAACTTGACGATAACCGGAAGAGACGCGAAGGATCCACTTAATAAAGCCAGTTTAGGCCAGACACCGTCAATTTGATTATAGCGTAAGCTATGGTTAGTCTTTTAGATGCGGGTTTAACGATATTGATACTCTAAAAAACTATCTGGATTTCTTTTTATCGGGATTAATATTAGAATCTTAGGATAGGATATTGAAAACATCTTTCGTATTTTTAGATCACTAAAGCAATCTCAGACCGTTTAATTTGATTAAGATTACTCATTGAAGATTATTTTTTGAAAAAAAAATATAAATCGTCAATAGCTTATATACCATACTCATTTTATTTTATGCCATAGTTACGGTAGCGGACGGCGGACAGTTTATCAAACTTAATAGACCTATTTCCACCATTACAAATATATCATGCATTAGATTAAATTTTTTTTTATTAGTTATTGTTATAAAATTATATGTATATGTTAATATACAGACGAAAAATTTTGACATTGACAACAGTATCTGACATTTTGCGTTTCTATTCGAGGGTCCATGGATGGTCGTTTATCGAAGCAGCGCCTATGCCGACTGACGCACTGATTGATAAAATTATCATGGTAGACACAAACATCAACCACGCAGACGAAGCGGATTCTACGACATGTATTTTTATTTTTAAAAGTATGTAATATTTATGTATATTATTAACCTAGGTATTTAAATCTATTTTTACACAACTATACGACATTTATAAATTATTAATTATCTTAATTTGATATACGTTATTCATTATATAGTTTGACACAAAAACCAACAATGGTTCGTGTTATCTCACCCAAGACAATAAAAGGCACCTTTTATGTATTGTATTCAAAATATTCAAGCGTAATTATATTTCACAAAGTGACAATTACACAAATAAATATCAGGTTTCGTGAGGATTCACACGAATCTCTACGCCGTAGCAGTCCATTTGGACCCCTTCTCTATCGCCATGCGCGTTCCAACTTAAGCTAGAGCGGCTTAACAAAAGCTGCTCTTATCTCTTTGACAATAAGGTTTGTAATTACACCTTTCTTTGACAGATCTCACCAATTTCATTTCGCGTCATGTAGTTCCTGATAGCCATTAGTGCCGTTCACTGCAGCTGTCACATTCACAAGCACCCCTGACTCAGACTTCACTACTTGATACAAGAGATCGAGAATAGTCGGAAATGGTTATTGTTTTGAACTCTGCGAATTATGTAGACTCGAAACTAAAAAAAAGATGGTAATATTTTTGTCATGATTTAATTTGTAACCTAATTTAATATAAAAAAATTCTTCACTATTTAATAATAATTGAAGTAAACGGATATATTTTATTGAAAGCTCAACGTTGTTGCATACACATATTACTTAGGTAATTGAATTAGATATGGCTGAAGTATTGTAGTTTGACGACGTTGTGGCGCAGCGGTAGCGAACCTATCTTAAGCGCCACAGGTCGCGGGTTTGATTCCCGGTAAGAGCAGATGTTTGTACTGACCATACAGGCATGTGTTCCGGTCTGGGTGTGTTTGTCCTTGTCCTTGTGTATGTTCCCGGACCCCCGGCAACGGATATACTCATCCTAATGGGGGTCGTTGAGTGTGTAGCGTTTCTTTATTAAATTATATCTTCTACAAACCTTTAAATAAGAGCCTTAAATAATTAATCATGCAAGTTCTTTTTATTTTTTATTTGATTTATTTGTATTATAGAAACGTACAGTACTATAATTATTATAAATAATAACATATAAAACAGCCTTAAAACCAAAAATAATTTCTTAATTATTTATCAATTGGTAAATTAATTTAAACTGTAGCGCTATTGATTCAGTGTTAAAAACCAATTTAAATAGCATCTACATGTGCATATATTCATATACAACATCCAAACTAACAGTAAAAACAATCACGTAAACTTATAAACTAACTCTTAATTCATCTGCTTGAATAATATTTTATTTGTATTTTAGTTATATGCTACAAAAAATGTAATAGAAATCATTGAGAAAAATAAATCATGTTAATTTTAAAGCACAGTTCACCTCAAAGGAACTGAGGTATAATAAAGGTATGCAGATCGGTTGGTCCGCTCGGCAAATATTGAAGCGCCCTTACAACACAAAATCAAACCTTTTATTTAAGTCCGTGCACACAGAGGGCACATTGTTTGCGAGGGTCGAGGGAGATAGTTCAACAACCCTTTCGCTGACCAGAGCGTAAGCAGATTCTCTGAGCCATTAGGAATTGTATTATCCTCTCACCAGACGCTTCAAATACTTTTAAAAATAACTTTTTTTCATTTGGACAAAAATAATTAATACCTAATAACTTTATTCGATAAATAATTATTTTTTAAATTTATTTATTAACTTACAAGAAGCAAAAATTGTGTTTTTGTCGTTCTCTAAGACTCAAAGTATTGCCAAACAAGATTTAGATTTATTATTATTAGGAATAGAAAAAAAAAGGAATAAGAAGGGAAAAAAGGAAGGGAACGGGGGGGAGATTGGCACGAAACGCAATAGCACTCTGTTACTTGACGCCGACTTTCTGTGAGAGGGTAGTACTTCCTCGGTCGAGCCGGCCCATTTGTGCTTCGAGGAGCATGCCGCCCCTTTTTTGATATCGGCTGAGCCGCTTTCCACTACAAACATATAACTTCGGTTACATTATTTGCCCCGTACATGAGTATCGAACCTGCAACAGTAGGCGAATTATTTGTTCTAATTACTAAGACGAATCGTTCATGAAATAGTTGTGTTATTAAATGGTTAACAATGAAGTTTACAGCTGATACTGTTAGCCATATTTTGTGAGAGGGAAGTACATCCCTACCGACCTGGCCCGTTTATGTCGGGACAGAAAGGCTCGATATCAACTTATGTAGCTATAGATATGTAACTGTGACCAATATATACAAAATAATGTTTATATATTTGTGTAACATTTGCTTGTAAGCATATCTAAATAAAAATACAACTTTCTATTTTATACTAAGCACAAAAACCTAAAATTTTCGGTGTACTGTCTAGCAATTCTTCTCTCTTTGGGTTATTTTGACTAAAATTCAAAATAATACTCCAATAGATTTTCAACTAGGTATTTTTAAATAAAAAAAATATTTTCTGATGTCTAAAATAATAAAATTAATCTATTAAAATTTATTTTGCTTCATCAAAATTCACGCTAACAAACTCATTTGTGATTATTATTATCAATATGACGCCTATTTATAATTGTCTACCTACGCTAAAATTTAATACTCGAATGACAATGGCTTTGAAGTAATTTTCGTAGCTAAATCTTCAGAACACTTAGAATTGGCTTTATCAAAATAATTTTATATCAATTCCAACAAGAAGCTAATATTTCGCATAGCGAAAGGGCAGTGTAAGCCGGGTAAGCAGCAGTTAGCCACCAGATTGCAATAAACATAGCCGACTGGACGCGTAGCCCAATGCTACGCCGGACACGTCACAGAACAAAGCGAGGAATGGAGTAGTTAAAACTAAATTTTTTTGGATTTGTATGTGTATAAAAAAACGTATCTATGACATTACAAAACTGTAACATTATCAAAATTATGTTATACAAATTCTAAGAAAAAGGGAAAAAAATTGTTGAATGTGTATATACAAATTAGTGTCTATGACATTATAATACAGTGACTTTATCAAAATTATTTTATAACAATTCTAACAAAAAGAGAAAATCTTGTTTAGTGAAAGCCAGGTGACAGCACTTAGCCGCCAGATTGCGATGAACATAGCCGAGTGGACGCGTAGCCCAATGCTACGGCAAAAACGACATAGCGCAAAGTGAAGGATGGAGTAGTTAAACTTAATTTTAAATTATAAGTTAAACGTTATTTATCTGTGTGTCTGTGCATCCTATTGCCTAAAAAAGTATTTATATTAAGATTGGAAAATATAATCGATTGAATATTAAAAATCATCCTTGTTATATATAATTTAGTATCAAAGTCACCTCTATACCTCTTACAGAAATGCAAGGTCCCAGTCGGTCAGACCGTCCGTCGCCCTCGTTAGAGGAGCTCAAATTAATGCAGGCCATTCTCCGGCTGACGCCCAGTTGTTCTTAAATCTAATTGCCAGCTACCACGCACGGACTGATTAATCGGACTTCCTACTATAATGTTGCCTATAACGTACAGTCGACGTTACAACATTCTAAGGTAAATACACCTTAATAACAATATTATTTCATTGCTATTATAGCAGGCCTTATGGAATTGTAAAAAAATCTATAACTAACCTTATCTGGAAATAAAATTATTTGTAATACTAATTATTATCTCTTATCCTATGTCTTACGATCTGCGGTCAGAGATCTTCTGCACTATTTAATTCAATGTCAGTTGAAAAATTAAATAAATTGTGGAATTAATAATAACCCAGCTCAAGATGTTAAATTTGTATTCGAGAAATCTCACGTATTATGTAAAGATCCATTTTCATTCCTGACAACGTTTTGTTTAAAACATTTTTAGCAGAAATTTCTATTGTATTTTACTAAAATCTCAGAATGAATGTTCTAGATAGAGTCAAATACATTCAATAATATTAAAAGTTTAGCATTGCGGGATAAGGCTTTGAACAAATTAAAACTTTTTTTTAATTTGTTTGTTGTTTTTAATTGAGAGATGATGACGCAGCCGCGATAAGTTTTCTAGAATGGTACTTTTTGAATTGGCTGTAAGAATAAAATATTACAATACAATACATGTTTATATATTTATTTATTTATTTATTTATTTATTTAAATAGGAAGCCAACAATATACAACATATTTATCTTATTTTGTACACAAAAAGTTTACAAAAAGTTTATACATTGTATATCCCACTTATAGGCTAACATAACATGTGTAACAAAAAATAAATAAATATATATATATAAACTTTCTTGAAAGCTCATCAAATTGTATACGGATAAAATCTTGTTATTTTTTCTTATTATTTATAGTCCATCATGCTCAAAAGGCTCAAAATCTGAAGTGGCAATACGCAGGATAGATGTGAGCAAAGACATCAAAAAGTCTGATAATGTCTCACACATGAGAAATTATAGCAAGAGACTCGAAAAAAAATGAAAAAAAAAACAAAGTCGGTGGAAGTTTTTAATATTAGTGGTACATGAGTCGTTCCCGCTAGCATATTATCACTTAGTTCAGGTTGTGTGTGACATGTGTGTATGTCTGTGATTCGATGATCATGATGATGACTAATTCAAAATATCTTTGTTTCTTATATTGTCATTCCAATTAAAGCATTTAACTGTTTTGTGGGTATAAAGTGAAACAAATCGCCGTTTTAAAGTCCCGGACAAACTTTTTGAACTTCCGCAAACATGTGAGGACGCCGCTAAAATAGAAGTTGTTTGGGAGTTTAGAATTGTTTCAACGAAAAAAGGAACTTTAA
This sequence comes from Hestina assimilis, assembly GCA_023373885.1. NCBI lineage: Eukaryota > Metazoa > Arthropoda > Insecta > Lepidoptera > Nymphalidae > Hestina > Hestina assimilis. The sequence goes on from CM041754.1 coordinate 11,196,028, forward strand.
TTTTCTACATTTTAAAACAAAAGTCGGTCTCACTTGAGAGATAATGGCAATAACGTGTATACCCTTCACGGACCTATATCGCCCCGCAGAATAAGCTCGTAAAGCATTATGTGGTTTAAAATCTTACATATTATTCGTAATCTCAATAGAAGCTGCCTTATCTTAAAAATGACAAGCCTATTAATATACAGTCGAATACAAGGTTTAACGATTGATAAACGTTATTGTTTTTGATTGGATTGGTTTTAATGAGTTTCCAGCATTTTCTATACTTAATACGATAGTTTTTATGGTTTCGGTATGGCAAAAACCGAAGCCTTATACTTTGGCCATGTCAGTCTATCCGTCCGTATGTCACAATAATTTTAACGGGAGACTAACTCTTTATAGAAAATTTAGTAAATAGATGAGTTCTATGAATCACTACAGAATGTTGTAGTGAAATAATAAAATATTTAAATATAAGTGGCTATACATGGAACTGAGGATTGAAAAAAAAGTATGGAAAGTTGTGAGGTATCTTTGGATAGGTCTTTAAAAATAATAAGTAGGTTTCATTTCAACTTTTTTTATTAAATTAGTAGTTGTTGAGAAATTAGCTCCTAAAGTAATAAAAAGAAGAAGCAAAAAATAAGACTACTTGGGACTATAAGAGAGGTGCATTGTTTTTTCTATTTGTATGTGATTTTTTGTGTTATCGCTTAGGATACCTTCAGAGTGGTATAAAATAACGAACTATCTCCGAGAAATAGCAGACTACCAAAATCTCAATCTATTTTAAGGATGTATATACACAGTTGAACGTAGCCTCACAGATGCCTCGCGTGGTTTCTTGACGGAATGTAGCCGGTGCAGGCAAAAAGTGCCTCTCGCTCGCTTCAAACGAAAGGGTCACTGGACTCACCCTCGGTTCTCGTTAACATGGTCAGTTGCTGTCAAACTTTTAATGCTTAATTAATGCGATTTTAAATTAAAGTTCTAAGTCAATTTTGGTATCTTTAAAAAGAAATGTCAATAGATACAATTTTTACTCGACTGCATAAATGGAATGCAATATATTTCGAGTAGATATATAATGTATGTTTCTTCGGCATATCTGTATCGTATAAAACTTAATGGATTTCAACAACATAAATAATATATTTGTGCCTATTGTAGAAATGACATGAGCTTTTAAAAAGCTTTGTTTTCCACACCACTAATAAAGAATAATAATAGGTTAAGTTGGTAGCCATATATTTATTCAATCAAATCGGCTGAGACGATTTATTTAAGAAATTAGCCTATTCAAAACAATATGTCATATTTACAACAGATAAATCGGGTATTATCATTTACTTTACGAATTAGTTATTCAAAATAGTACCTATGCCATATGTATAGCAAATTATCATTGCTCATACGTTTATTTCTCATTGACGACGTTGCGGCGCAAGGGTAGTGAACCTCCTGCCAGTCTCCGGAGCCTGGATGGAGAGGCGGCAACGAGTTACCTAGCGTCTAACGCAGATGCTAACCGGACACGGGTGCTTTGGCGAGTACCTGTGCAAGATCGGTAGAGAGTTGACGCCGATGTGCCACCAGTGTGGCGGTAACCAGGACTGGTCGAAGCGTGCGGAGTCTTGGTCGAAGAGATTGGAAGGGACCTCTCCTGCCAGCAGTCGTATCGGCGATGCTAGGCAGGGTATCGGCATGGAAGGCCGTTGTCTCCTTCTGTGAAACCGTTATGGTCCGGAAGGAGACGGCCGAGCGGGATCGAGAGAGGGCCGATCCTGCTAGACGCCAACGGCTGTGGAGGCATCGATCACCTAATGCCGCTAGCCGTCCCGGACCCTCAGCCCCGTTACCCGGGGCTATATAAATAGGGCTCACCCTCGGGCCGTGGACGCGCAGAGTGGGGTACCTGTGCGTCCGTGATGAGCGGTCCTAAGGAAGGCAGTGGGTGTGGTCCAGACTGCCATGTGCGCTTGCATGGGAAGCGCTGGGAGGCTTACCATCTCGCCCCCCTCGGGCCCGAGCTCTGCTACCAATCGAAGCACTGTTGTCAGGTCGCGTTACATGTATTACGGTCTGGGTGTGTTAGTCCATGTCCTTGTGTGTTTTTCTGGACCTCCGACACAGGATATTAGATACTAGTTAATTGAGTGTTTGATGTTTATTTACTTATTATAAAAACTGTGAATAGAATGGTGAAAATAGGATAAAAGTTTGGGAAACACAACGATTTGCATGCTATATAAATCTACATATAATTTTCCTGCTTAGTTGCCTAATGAAAATGAGCCCTTTCTTCCGCGCACCGACGGTCAGGCTCCGGACATCTCGCGTCTGAGGTACCCTAATGTGCTCTAAATGGGTATAGCACTTGCAATTTATGTGAAAGGGTTTGGAATATGGCCCTGCCGTGTTTTATGCGTGTTCTCGGACTAATTTCATCCGATTCGTTTTAAGATGAATCGTGTGACCAGATGTGTACCAGTTATTGTATTTATTTAATAGTTTGAGCTTCTGTACTACAGTGTATATGGACGCAAATAAGCAATACCATGTCAACCCACACAAATGTCATTTTGAGAAAAATGCGTTTGAAAATTTTTGAACAACTTGCTTTATATGATTTTTTTTATGTATTGGTCAATTTTTGGCAATTTCAGATTTATGTAAGTTATTTTACTTATTTTCACAAAAAATGAGTATACAAACTGCATGTTTCGTATATAATATAACCCAAAACGTTTAACATAATACATAAATTGCATGATTAATAAATGGGTTTTTTAGAACTTTTAAAGCATAAAACCCTACAAATATTAAAGAAAAATGTTCTTCAGCCATTTACCAACACTTCCGCATATATAACCCAGTTTTTTCAATTTTGTGGGTTGACTTGGTATTGCTTATTTGCGTCCATATATAGGTAGGTTGAAATGAAATAAGTACTTTTTAGGGTGCTGTTGGCACTTTTTGGATACGGGCTATTACTAAGCTTACGCTGTCCGTCTGTCCGTCCGGCGGTCAGCGGATCGTATCTCTCGACCCGTAATAGGTAGAAAGTTGAAATTTCCACAGAATTCTGTTGCTGCTATAACAACAAATAAATAAATAAATAAAAGAAAAATAATGTAGAGAATCTCCATACAAAGTAAAAGTATAAGATCATTTTCTATGACCACTAACATAACAAACAATAAAAACAAATTAAATTTCAAAATTAAAAGAAACTTTATATTATTATTTTATATTTGTAGAATGTAAGTGAAGTCTTATTTAAAATTGATAATGCCTAAAAATGGTTTATAAAACTGAAATCCATAAGGGCGATTTTAACACAAAAACACTTTAATATTAAAATCTACCTCTTCACCATGTTTCATGGGGATTCGGTCAACGTTTCGACACTTATCATCGAACAAACACACAAACAGGTACAATTACCAACCATTCCAAGGAGATTCTAATACCTTGGTTCGCTTGGTCACTTATAAGCAATTAATACCACAACACCACTCGACCCAATTACAGTTAGAATGCTTAATAACAACAACAACTCGACCGGGGAAGTACTACCTTCTCACAGATAATCGGCATAAAATTACTGTTGTGTTTCGTACGATGAGTTTCAGCGCCGCGGATAATTGTGCTTTATCATCCTACTATATTATTATGATATAAAACCACAGGCGTGGTTCAGTTCAGTTCAATCAGTATTCATTTTGAATCAAACAAAGCTAAGAATTATTCTATGCAGCAATCAGTCACACTGGGGGTAGGTGTTTTGTTGCAAGAGGCCGGCTAGGTAGGTATCACCACAGTGTCAAATATTCTGCCGCCAAATAGTAGTGCTTAGGCATTACTGTGTTTCGGTTTGAAGGTCACTGTAGGCTAGTGAAATTACTGGGCAGAGGAGATTTAAGAACCAATATCTGGAGGTTGGCAACGCGTGAGTACCTACTAATGGTGCTGCAAGTCCTCATAGGCTACGGTAACCACTTACCATCAGGTGGGCCATATACTTGTTTGCCAACTTGTAACATAAAAAAGGATATATTTGTGCCTTTATCAATTTTATCGAAGTGGGTTATCTTTATGAACAACTTATTATAATCAACAATGCTTTTAATCACTTTACTAGATAACACAATAAATTGCACAACACTTACTAACTACTACTTCGAATTTCAAAGATTCGTCCTTTATACGTCGGTGATTTTCTGCATCATGAAATATTGAAGTAACCATGCGATGGTAACACCAATGTGAAACTTCGTTACAAAGACAGATTTTCAATTATTTAGTCTGTTTAATCCAACGTATTATATAGGTTCTATAGCTGCAGTCACACGACACTTCACCATACGCCAACAGATATATATTTATAAGCTCCCAAAAGAATGTTTTAACCTTTTGTATACCAAATAGTCTACAAATTCAAAATGAAGACATAAAAATTAAAATAATAGTTGTGATTATTATATAAAACAATTAATGAATTACGTAAAATGTAATTATATATAAAAGAGATCTATCAAATAAGCGTTGAACATAACTTTGAACAAAACGCCCTCCTCATTCAAAACTAATTAGCCGCGTTCAGCTTTTAGAAGTGAAATTAGAAATTCCAATTAGATATTTGGCGGTGTTTCCTTTCAAATTCCGAGCAACAATAATTGTTATCGGTGGCCACCCAAGCAGACGCTTTGATTCAGGAATTATTTCGTAACGGGCCCTTCGACCGTCGGAGATATAGATATCTTTTTGATGTAACCACTTCCCATCTCGTTAAATGTTGACTCGTGTAAGCTATGGACTAAAATAAACAGCGTTCGTTACTTGTTAAAATATGGTGCAGAGGTGTTTGGGGGCGATTTTTAACTTTAAAATTAAAATTCTCGAACATAGCGAATTGTATTTTATTGATAACATAAAATATCACAAACATGCCTTGGGAAAGGTTTTCTGTAAAATTAAGGAATAAACAAAAACTGGTATGTTTTTGCCTATAAAAGCGGCTTCAGACTAGCGTTTTTTCTAAAGTGAATACGGTCATTTCGGCATACGTCTAATATATACATATGTGCACTCTTCAAAAACTCATTCTCCAACTCGCGAAGGACGGAATTTTTCAGTGGTGGCGGGTGTCACTAGAATATTATTAAAAATTATTCTGCACTTATACATGAGTTGCGCATGTGGTGCGAGGAAAAGGCAAAGGTATACGCACTTAGATGTGCTTCTAAAAAGGGTATACGTTCGTATAAAACACTAGTCTGAAAGCGTCGTAATGATATGATTATAATATAAAGTAAACTTTTGATATCATAAAAATTGCTGTTAAGTGTAATTTAAAATTAAGTAATTTTCTAGTTTTTAAACGATGAGCCATGTTTTCGATAATATGCTGACTTAACCGCGGAAGTACTACCCTTACACAGAATATAGATATGGAGTAGCTTGGTGTACTTTGTTCCGTGAGTATGGGCGCCGGAAGTTTGAATTCCTTCTCATCCTAATTGGATTAAATATAAAATAGAAATGATTTTTTACTGCCCTGATTCTTATTGGCGTATGTTTACACAGTGAAACAAATTTTCTTATTGGATACATCACTAATTCATATAAGATTCTGTGTAAAAACATTTAACCACATTTTACAAACAAACGATTTCCAAGATTATGTTTATATGCTTCATGAACACTTTATTAACTGCTTCCTCTTGCACATAAAATATTTAAAAGAACTGTTAAACTAATCCAAACACATTACAAGATTATGGGAATACTAAAATTATATGATGACGTTGTAGTGCAGGGGTAACGAACCTGTTTTAAGCGCCACAGGTCGCAGGTTCGATTCCCACTTGGAGCAGATGTTAGTATTGACCAAGCTTATGTTCCGGTTTGGGTGTGTTTGTCTTTGTCGTTGTATATGTTTCCGGACACCTGACATAGAATATCAATATCCTTATGTGTGTGAATTAAAAGCGTTAAAATTATATTTTCTAACCGATTTTAGGAATAAAGAAGTTCTTTCTTAATTTTTGTTAATTTTAGCTTTTAACGCGGTTTCGCCCGAATAAATAGGAATCGCTTGCATTAAAAATAAATGTTTTGCTATACAGTTAGGTACTTTCGTTCTCTATTTCAGTTATTAACTTTTGTATTCGTATGCAGGCTAAGACGTAGGTGAAATAGTTAAAAATTTTATTATTCAGCTAAACCTTTCACGTAATTTACGTTAAGATAGTTGGAAAATGTAAACTTTTGATAGTGTATAAATATCCAAGGACTAAACAAAACATAAGTTTCCATATGGTAGTCTTCGAGCCAATTGAGCAACCATTAGCATTACAGCAAACAAAAACGTCATTTGTCACCATAGAAATCAATCAAAATTAAACCTAAGCTTACTGTATTTAACGGTGATATTAGTGTGTATAATAATGGCAGTAAGAAAACAGTAATCGTGTCTGAATTTGAGAATTTGCATAAGATGCTGTCAGTTTCTCAGAAAGGGTTAAAATCTCGAGGGCTTTCCTCGTTGATCCGGGAGGCTTATCCTGATAATTATTTCAATTGTTTATGCCTGTCGACGGTGCATTTAGATGGCGTATTATAGTTTGTAGAGTGTTGTCTTCATTAAGAGAGCTGTATCTGTCGAAGTGATGTACGTCTTGGGAAATTCTTAGATTTATTGACGATGAATCCTTCGGCTTTCTTCTACAATGATGTTATTTTAATGAAGTTTAATATTATTGAAATGATATTGTTTGCTGAGAATTTTGTCTGTAGTTAAATCTTATTAGAAAATAAACTATTATTTTAACATATTTTCCAAGATCTATCTTGAAAGTAACGATAAATCGTATCAAAAATTTTATTCAAGCAGGTACTTTTGAATCGCCAAGCGCTACCGCCGGATGGGATGGTTGATTCTACTGAGAAGAACCGACAAAAAACTCAATAATTACTCTTTTCAAATACAAGTCTATTATAATTGTTGCAAAATAACGTAAAAAGCAAATAAAAAAACTTTAAAAAATGAGTTACTAAGGACCGGTCTACAGAAAACTTTATTCGATTATAGTGCAAGCTTATGACGCTAACTTCATATAATTATGTTGCAAGCTAACTGACCAACTTCGTTTTGTTACGTTCGTGCAAATTTACGAAAGAGCACCAACGAATCTTTAGACATTATTATTAGTATGGAAGGACTTGTCCATGATAAGTTTTATGCTTAAGAAGGATAGAAAATAAACGGTTTCAAATTCAGGTAGTAACGTCTCAGCTTAGTAAGACTTGACTTGTAATTCTTAATGATGCAAGAAATCATTGTCAAAAAATAATATCTCGGTGGAAGTTGCGAGACGAGATTGTACAATGTACATTGATGCCTATAATATGTACCCATAGGCAACATAGCCGATTAAACTTCTAATCTTTCTAGTCTTAAGTTACAAATCTGAACTTTTGGTATAATTATGTAAGATATGCGCTGAGACATGTGTGTGATAGGATTAAGGAACGTAATAGTTTTATGTTACTAAATATGACGATATATTTATCTGTCTCTTCTTCTTAGGGTACTATACCCGAGGGTGCCATCGGAATCGTGTATTTTTTATTTCATGACGTTGGTAAACAAGCACAAAGTACGCTTCATGCGAAGCAGTCGCCGCCTATGATGACCAACCTATGAACGCTTGCAGTACTTGAAGTATCACATGCGCGTTGCCTTGAAAAAGGAACGGAACAAAGGGAGTGGGTGATTGGGCCTTCGCCACTCTCACTCATCTCACGAAACGCAACAGTACCTATTGAAACCGTTATTTTATGGCGATTTTCTGTGAGAGGATAGTACTTCCCCGGTCGGGACTGCCCATTTGTGCAGGGACGAGCGTGGCTCTACTACTACCAAATTAGCTTATAGACTACGCTGTCCGCCCGTCCATCCATCCCTCTCGGAAAAGGTTCGGTTAGATGAAGAGTTGAAATTTTGACACAATGTGTACTTATGTTACCGCTGCGAAATTGTTACCCCTTATTAAAATTTCATTTAACATAATCTAAATCTAAAGTCTCAAAACTTAAACATTATAAGTAGCAAGGGGTTAAAATTTAATCACTAGCATTTCACATACTCGCACAAGAGAAACAATACACGGGACATACGAGAAACATTGTTTCCCCTCGCTTCATTAGAGTGATGAAGTCTATTCTTCAAAACGTTAAATACGACAGCCTTACATAATAATGTCTCATTATTTAACATTATTAAATTTAATACATCTTCCGCTCAACTCTCTTTCTGTGTAAATATTGATAAACAAAGGTGAAACTGGTTACAAAATTATTAAAGATCAGACAAAGTTTTTGCAATCTTATTAAATATGGGTTGTAGTGATTCTACTTATTAGAGATGTTTTTATTAAAAGATAAATAACATATAATAATAAGATAAGAAACATGAAGATAAACCAGAATATAATTTAGAGACTTGATGGAAGATAATCGGAAGTCTCATAAATCTCAGGTCAAGCTTTTTTTATTTTACTAATAAATTGATTGTTGGAATGGGAATTAGTTTTATATTTTTTAGAGCATTTAAATAAAAGCTTGTTTTTAAAAATGATTTAACGTTTAATTTATTTTTAAATATATATTTATTTACCAACATTTTTACAATTCAATACTAATATTTACAACTGTACAAATCACGTTCAATGGAAATGGTGGCAAGAATGCTAGCTGAACTTCTACGCGAAATCGCAATCCCGATTCTTTGGGCGAAAAATGGACCACCCCTCTTGTCTCCGGTAGAGGCAGTGGGTCGGGGTGTAGTATGTTTTAAAAATTTCCTAAATTAATTTTAATTTATTAAAAATTATTCAACAATATTTAATTTTGTACATTTCTAAAACCATACATCTTCTCTTTCTTTAGGGTCTTAGCTTAGAGCGAACTACTACTTCAAATATAGGTTTAAATAGCACAATAAAACTGTATCGTACAGCCACTGTAGGAAAAAAAATCTAATAAAATCCATATTGAAATTTAAACTTATAAGTAATTAAATATATTGAATTTTCATTTAATAAATTTGGAGAAGAGACGATCTTATTAAATTCATGAATAGGCACATGTCTTCGTTACGATCAAATCTCATCCCTTGACTCAAGAACGGCTTAATTAAGTTAATAAATACACACTTCATTTCATTACACGCATACGTCAAATATCACAAACGCAACATCCTTAGAACAGGGAATGATTTGCAAGTGATATCTGGAATAAATCGACTGACGAAAACATTATAATTTATATTATAACATATTATGTAAAGCATCATTTGGCGGAATCTTGGACTAAATTTCATCAAACATAGCTAAGAAAACTCCTGACTAATTGATCTTTCATAAAAAAACTAAATCAAAATCGGTTAATCCATTCAGGAACAGACAGAAAAACACACACTTTCTTAAGGCGACCAGCCAATCTTTATTTTGTTTATTTCTATTTACACACACAATACATTAATTAAAAGTAAATACTTCATAAGATTATTTTAAAATAATTTTAAGAAGTATTTACTGACTTATCTTGAAAACTATTTAATTATAGCTTACATTAATCAGAAAATAAAATATTTTTATGCAAATTTTTTTATTCATATAGGTAATTAATTTTCAATTAAAAATAATTCATATTTCTTAATGCAAATCAAATAGATATAAATGTGTTCTTGAAACTTCCAGCTGTCCTTCCTATTCTGTGACCTATACAATGACGGCATGTATTTATGATAGCTTAATAACGAACAGAATCCCATGTCTTTTGTGAAGGGGTGTAATATAATAGGTACATATAATATTCTTTGTTTTTGATTATTTGTATGTATAACAGTACCTATTCGAACTAAGTTAGAACATTTTTTTATGTAACCCGCTTTGAGGCACTCACAATGACTTACACTTTCTATGACACATAGAAGACGAATAAATATTTTGTTACATAAACAGTAAATTAATTAATTTGGAAATAAATAAATTCATAAACATAATTTTTAAAAAACCACTATTATTCTTGCATTCCATCGAAAATCGACACGTCTCATACCTCCAACAGTTTCGAAACCCGAAGCCGACAAAAAGTAACGTAGACCAGACAGCTTGGCACCAATTTTTTCTCCTAAAACAAACATAGAAACGATGTCGACCGCTGACATGTGATCAATAAATCTATACGTCGGAAATGGTCACGCGAACGTGGCGGGTGACGGTACTGAACATTTTTTGTCAACTTTCAACCCATAACCAACTTCAAATAGGTCAAATACTCTTTAATTCATTTTAATAAGGTATAAAGTATACAGATCCGTGTACATTTTGATGATTTAAATTTAATAATGGTTACGGGAAATAGGGAACGGAAAGTATGTACCTTGTTATAAGCGATTCCATATGTTTTAACAACTACAGCTCTGGAAGTTGCCAACTTTTTACCTGATTTTAAAAAAGAGATTAAATTGGGTTGATTTTAGTGTATGCTACGAAATAGCTTTACCATTTGGGAACCGTTTGATCATACTTTTTTGTTGGATAGAATTTGCCTTCCATACAAATTTCAAACATTGAAAATAAATATCGAATCTTTTCAAAGTATTAGTACTAGAGCTAATTACCGGCAATCGTTGTGCCCAAATTAGTTTGCAATTTGCAAAGGTTGCAAAAAAACTAAAACAATATTTTATTTCAGTTTGAAAGTTTTGTTTTCATACGATAAGAAACTAAAATAAATCAAGCATATCACATCGTTTCATTCGACGTCGTTGTGGCGCAGTGGTATCAAACTTGCCTTAAGCACCACAGGTCGCGGGTTCGATTCCCGCTCGGAGTAGATGTATATATTGGCCATACAGACAAGTTTTCCGATCTGGGTGTGTTTGTTCTTGTCATTGTGTATGTTTCCGGACCCGAGACACAGGATATAACTATCCTAATGGGGGCCGTTGAGTGTATAGCGTTTATTAATTAATTTATTTATTCATAACCACAAAATGATACAAAACGAAAAGGCAACGGTCTGTTTAATAAAACGATTACAATCAGATTCTAACACTTGTAAAACCGTAATTACGTTTGTAAACAGTACCATTGTACACATGTAATTTCACGTTCACCATCACAGGCCCCGGTGAATAATTGAGCGGTACGAAACGGGAAAATATGAAATGATTGTGTCCGGGACTTTTGACCCGACGTGTCCGCGCCGACCAACAAATGATCCGGTTCTAAATTGTCGGATTTATGAACACCACGGCTGGAACCCTGTTATTTGTCTATGTAAATTATGAAACTTTTACGTGATGTTGAAGGTTCGGCGACGGAATGAATCTGTGCTAATTAAGATAATGTTATTTTTTACGATTAAATACGTGAACCTATCTTTGTAATGAGATATTTTGAACCTTGAGGTTATAAAAGATGCATTAAAATTCTAGAAAGCTTAGTCAAAATTAAATATTACATTTTTACATTTTTATTTTCTTTTTCTATTCTAATAAAATGTAAGTATTCACATGAGCAAGAATTAGGTTACTATAATAATCTTTAAGTTGAAAACCATATTATACTTAGGTTATATGATTGAAGGTCCTAATATTATCCCCGGTATTTTTGCCCAGGGTCTACTTATTATTCTCATCACACAGGTTACTAGTTTTTGCACAGACCGATTGCCATCTGACCTCCGCAATCCAATAAGTTATTGTTTCGACATTAGAGAATGGCGAAACAATAGCTCATTGGATAAGAAAAAAATATCTATTAATAGTTAGCGATTATTATCAAATGTTATGTGATAGCAACCGAGATTGACAGACATGCTCTCCGAGGCACGGTGGGGAGGAATACAAGGGCAAGTGTCCAGACCGAAACAGATAGTTGTAAGTATAAACATCTTCCCGGAGCGGGAATCGAACCCGCACCCGCCAAGGTTATAGGCATGTTCGCTACGCAACGGCTGTCGTCCTACTCATGAGTAATAACTACATAATTAAATTTAAATTTCTTTTTTTCAAAATTTTTTAATCATATTATGCACAAATTTTATCTCACAATACACAGACCACCTACAAATGGCCATCAATTTAGTATCACTGAACGAACATTAAAAACAGCTAATCCACGTGTGTTCATAAAAACTTAGATAAACGTAAGCGCACGCCGCGTGGTCGAACCGGGAAGAGAACCCGACACCGACCGCGGCCCACCGTGACGCTTCCTTAGCTAGTTTTTGTTAGTCCGATTTATAGTTCCGGCCACCCTGAACATGTGGACAAATATAGCTGATTGTAATACCGTGGATATCATATTAACATTGTTGAAAGCTTTTATTTAAAGTAGTCTCTGAAGTGATGATATGTAAATATAGACCAACTAGCTGTACCCGCGATTTCATCCGCGTGGATTATTTTCTTTGGGTAGAATTTTTTAATTATTTAGTTTAATTATTATTTTACAAATAAGACACTTACGTATAAATACTTTAATGAGCTATTTGCCGTATTTCCATACCAACTTTCATCCCCTATTCCCTATTGTTATTAATTAACATCTTTGAAAGTGTTGATTTGACGACGTTGTTGTGCAGCGGTAGCGAACCTGCCTTAAACGCCACAGGTCGCAGGTTCGATTCCCGCTCGGAGCATAATATGTTTGTATTGACTATGCAAGCATATTTTCCGGTCTGGGTGTATTTGTCCTTGTCATTGTGAATGTTTCTGGACCCCCAACACAGGATATCACTATCCTAATGGGGGCCGTTGAGTGTGTAACGTTTATTTATTTATATCGAAACAACAGTATAAGTTATAATATAAGGTTCAAGCTTCTAGTTCTAAAAATGACGATAATCCCATACAACTTTCCTCAATCAATCGTGGGGGGCGTTTGGGTCACCTTTCAACCCCTTTTTCACATAAACAGTTGCCTATGTCTTTTCTAAGGCTCTAGACTATATGTATACCAAAATTTCATTTCAAACGGTTTAGTAGTTTTGGCGTGAAAGCGCGACAGACAAACAAAGATACTTTCGCATTTACAATATTAGTAACGATAATAACCAGATCTTATAAAAACTTTATATGCTACCTATGTACTATAGCCTATATGATGTAGAATGTAACAAAAAGGAAGAGTCATGACCCCCAGCTATCAAAATCGTCAAACGAAATGCAACAGTTCGAATACTGCTGGTGCTCGTTAATATTGTCCAGGAATATAATAAGTAGGATTAAAAACATAGTAAGCTTGAGAGATGTTATTTAATTATTTTTAGAAAAAAGAGATTTTATTTAATTATCTTTAGAAAAAAGTATGTTTAAGAGTGTCAAATAATGTTTAGAGACGAATTAATAAAAACATAGGGATCACAGATATGGAGAAGGACATATATTTATTGAGCCCATGCTATAGTTCGTCAAAGACATCTACATACATTTTAGAGTAATGTGATAGTATTATGTTTTGTAATACATAATAATTATACAGTACACAATACTGAAACTCTAGTGAATGTTTAAATACAAAAATTACTACTCAAACGCCCTCTCTGAACGTTTGGAACTTCTGGGAACTAGGGTGTGAGCTTACAATAAAAGTTGGAAGTAACGCGTTTATAAGCTAGGTGGCGCTGTTTAAAAATTTTCACGTCTATTTCCCGACATTAAATAATATTTTCTACATTATTAATAAAATCGGAAAACTTATAGACAATTTTTTTTTCATTGTTTCCTTATTCTGTCCTTGCGTCAATATACTCAGATTGTTGATTATATCTATGAATATACTAAAATCACTTATAATTTATTCTACACAAATATTATTTGGACTACATTCAGCACTCAGATAGCTTATTATTTGTATAATACACATAGGATATTTTATATGCCGGAAATTCGGTTCTTGCGGAATTATCAAGAACCACGTTACAGCATTTATTCAATCGAAATTCGGTATAGACGTTCCTTATGGAACATTATTTACTTACAAAGGATTCATACCGCTTATTTATTACTTCTATCTGGAGTCCATTAAAAGCTCACCGTCGACAAAGTCACAGACAGATGGTAGCACACTTATAATTCAAATTCAGTAATTTAATTTACTAATTTTCATTTTGCTATTAAATAGAACAATAACGTAAAATGCAGTTTTTGATACTTTTTGCCTTAAAAAAATTACAATGTTCAAGTATAAATCTGTTTGTATTATCGGCCTGTTATTGATGTGATATTACGACTCACAAGACAATATAAAAATAATAAGAACGAAAGTATGTAAATAAAGTAATAATTAGTTGAAGCAGTTTTATATTTTATTCGTCAGTGGACGCGCTAAAAAGCGCCCATGCATAATTACCTCCCGTGAGGATCGGTGGCCGAAGCGTGGATAAAGAAATACAGTGACTCGACAAAGTACTAGAATTATTTATTTCATGTATTTTTTTTATATAACAGATAACTAAAGCCGTTCCTGCCGATAAAATTATTTCTTGTTGTACAAGTAATCTTAAAACTAAATCAAAGATAAAAAATATTATGTTACATTGTCAAGAAATTCAATAATAACTATTTTTAAAACGAAAACAATAAACATAACATATATTGAAGAAATTCACCTATTGATTTATTAAGGAAATTATATTTTATGAAAATATTTTGTTATTTATGAATCAGTACCATAATGAATTTCAAATAATTTAAGTTTATTATATAAAGGTATAATTTACTTCATTTAGGTGAGTCTTTATTAATTATGACGACGTTCTGCCTTAAACGCCACAGGTCGCGGGTTCGATTCCCGCTCGGAGCATAATATGTTTGTATTGTCCATGCAAGCATATTTTCCGGTCTGGGTGTATTTGTCCTTGACATTGTGAATGTTTCCGGACCCCGACACAGGATATTACTATCCTAATGGGGGCCGTTGAGTGTGCAGCGTTTATTTATTTATTTATTTATAAAGTAGTGGGCTGAAAGCACCACTAAAAATACAAATTTATCAACACTGAAATGATAGAAATACTGAACAAAAATTTGCTAACAAAAATTATGAAATAATAATACTAAATAATGTATAAAATATTATTTTTGAAATTTGATGCAAAATTATTTTAACTGTAAAATGTAAGTAAAGAGTACTTTTACTGTTTATTGTTTACTTACAAACACAAATTGGCAGAACATATTTCATTGAAAACTAAAATAGTATCCAAATTTATTTATGTATTTATTTAATATAAAACTAACTATACAAATGTAAATAGCAATAAATAATATCACGTCTTTATTTATTTTTGTGAAATTTATTTTACGAGTAGGTACAGATAGAACAGCTGTAAGCTCTTGAAATCAGCTAAACATCAACCAGTAAAAATAAGTTATTCTTCAAACATTTTGCAATATTTTTCTGCGATTCTCTCTTTAGCCTCGACTGTTGTGGATTCGATTCCCGCTCGGGGCTCATGTTTGTATTGATTTTACTAATATTTGCTTTGGTCTGGGCGTGTATCTTGGTGGTTCTCTCCACCGTGCCTCTCTTGCCTAGGAGAGCACGTTAAGTTGCCAGTCCCGAATGTTATCACATAATATCTGATAATAATCGTTAACTCTTGATAGCTAATTTACTCTTATCCGATGAGTTACTGATTCACCCTTAGGATTACGGAGGTCAGATTGCAATCGCTCTGTGTAAAAACTACCAAATTGTCAAATCCGGATAAGAGTGATAATTAATTAGACACTTGGCAAAACATAATACCAAGTATAATGCTAGGAAGAAGAAGATGTCAAACAAAATAAAGATTTTATATACTTTGTCATCTAGTTTGGAGCTATGCCTAAAGTTTCAAACAAAATAATCGAAACTTTTTAAAATAAGAAAAAAAAATGAAAAAATGAAAGCGTATAATGGAACGATGACTACTCTTAAGAAGTTTCTGTCCGTTACGGAACTCTTTTGTATGCATTTATCGGTGAATTACAACGTCCAGCGAAAACCGATCGCACATGCCCATTATATATTACCATATTATATACTACAATGTAATATATATGATAAAACTTTAAACGAAGACCACTTCATTTACATGCAATTAAGCAATATGACGTCATGAAAAATATATTTAATCGTATATTAAATAAATAATAATAAACGCTACACACTCAACGGCCCCCATTAGGATATTCTGTGTCGGGGGTCCGGAAACACTGCCTGTATGGTAAAAAGTTAAAAACACACATCAGCTACAAACGGGAATCGACCTGTGGCGCTTAAGGCAGGTTCGCTACCGCTACGCTACAACAACAATGATAATGATCATTTTATTTTCTGTCAATGCCTCCAAAGAAAACAAAAGATCTTAAATGTTTTTTTACACTAATATTATCATACCCCTGACGTTTGACGTTGGTCAGCCTGCCTTTAACGTGATGGTCACAAATTCGACACCGCTCGGGACATCTGTTTGGATTAATCAAATCGAAAACTATTTCTATGTACATGCTGTTCTCGTTGGTCTACTTATCACGTTAAGTTGTCGATAATGGTTGTTTATTAATATCATATAATATTTGATAGTGGTTATTAGCTCTTGAAAGGCAATATACTCTAATTAATTTTATACCTTGGGACTAATTTTGAAAATCACTTAAAAGTCTATGTGGACTTTTATGACGAGCAAGCATGTGGCTTTATAACTTCGACGACATTGTTGCGCAGCGGCAGCGAACCTGCCACCATAGGTCGCGGGTTTGATTCCCGCTCGGATCATAATATGTTTGTATTGACCATGCAAGCATATTTTCCGGTCTGGGTGTATTTGTCCTTGTCGCTGTGTATGTATTTCCGAACCCATGACACAGAATATCACTATCCTAATGGGGGCGTTGAGTGTGCACACTTTGCGTTTTGTTTAACTAATGTTCAGAGTAACACCAGCAGCGACAACACCAATGGCCACCATAAATGTGAAATCGAAAGAAGCGATAAGATAAAGAGGAAAAAGAACAAGTACTGAAGGATCAGGGTTTATGTCTCCGGCGCTCATAATTTTAGATCGATATTCTTACTATTACTTAGTATTTCACCCGTACGAAACTAGTAGAAAAATTCACGTAATTATGCCAACGAAGACACAGTTTACCAATAGATAAATCAACAACAACATATAAATGAAATATAATTTTTCGTTTCTATAAGCCTAAAAACTAACAAAAAGTTCGGACTCTAGCAATAAAAGGTTTACTTTTTTTTAAATTCTAAAATTTCTTTTTTTTATTTTATGATTTGCATCGGATACGGAATTTTAAAAATATTGAAAAAACGAGAAAACCATTGCTAATAAATTAAACAAAAAGTAATAAAGAGGAACACCACGAGTATAACCGAATTACCTGTACGTAGAGAGGGCGGCGCGGCGCGTTCATTAGTCGTGTTTGTACAAAGCTTTTGCTGGCATTGACTAGATTTATACGATGGCTATTAAATCAACGCATCCAGCCCACTGTCTGTGTTTGCTGAGGTAAATAGGTAACCTAATATCTAAGGGTACTAATGACCATTGTCGATAAGTTTTAATTAACGGTGGTAGGCCTTTGATTGCAAGAGGCCGGCTAGGTAGGTGACACAGAAGTGTCGGGTATTCTACCATAAAGCAATAGTTTGTTTTGTGGTCGGTGTGTAAGTTTTAAGAACCGATATCTCAAGGCTGGTAACGCATGTGTGACACTTTCAAAAGTTTCAAATGAATGGTGTCGCAAGCGCTCATAGGCTACAAAAGCCTCTTACCATTAAGTGGAGCGTATGCTTACTTACCAACTAAGTTACATAAAAATATATATATATTCATTGTGTGAGAAAGCAGTTGAATCATATGATAATAACAAAAGATTCAGTACTAGTGAATTCTTCTTTAATTGTATTGCTGCGTTACGTTCGACGAATGAATACAACGAGGCCAAAACGCCGTAGGTCCCGGGTTTGATTCCCACTCGGGACAGATGTTTGTACTGACCATACATTTATTTGTTTCGGTCTTAGTATTTGTGCTCGTGTCTGCGTAGGGTTCCCGACCCCGACACAGGATATTATAATGGGGGCCGTTGAGTGTGTAGCGTTTATACCATTGTTGTATTGTAAATATAATTTAGTACACACTGCAAACTGGCAGAAACTATTCTACCGTCATAAATAAAACTACTAACGACATAATAAAAAAACACATATTGGTTTTCTAACTTTATATTTTAAAATCAGATTTTTAAACTCATATTTATCGGCCGGCACATCGTAGGTTTTGTTGATCCGCGAAATGGGAAAACTATGAAAACGTGCTATACTCGATGTTTTTTTTACCTCAACTAACTGCACAGACACACCACAAACCCGAAAACCTACATCCGCCCGATTTCCAAAATAAACAAGTTGAATAGTAGATTCGAACTGAATCGATAGCCGGCCGGATCGTCAAACTTTTGTAATATAGAGCGCATCGTTACAGGAGTTAAAAACGCCCGTCATTTTGTATTATTAAGTATTATTAAGTCTAAAGATTATAGTAATATGTAATACATTTACTTATTTTTATATCAATAATTATTTACTTTCTTATTATAAGTTATCATAGTTGAAAATTATCGAGACTTGATTTATGAATATATGAATACCGAAAAACACCTCATAATTCTAATGGAAGACTAGAATTTTTAGCGAAAAATCGCAAGCAAAATGCTGAGGCATATTTTATCAAAAATTCTTAATGAAAATGCATTTAAAATAAAACGCTATTAGTGTTTATTGAAAGTAAAGTACCACCGGCACCAAAATTAAAACTTGTAATAAAACAACTTGTGACACGAAGAGAGGCCGTTTTTTTTTAAATTTAAAATGTATTAGAACCTAGCTGTTTTCACCATCAATTAGATGATGATGAGCTCAACTGGGAAAGTACTGCCCACCCTGTGGCCGTGAGGAAGTAGTATCGGTACTGTTGTATTTTGTTCGATGATTGCGAGACTTACCTCTTCTATCCATCTCAATTTCCTGTTCGTGGTTAGCGCACGGTGACTATTATGATTTAGTTGATTAACATGGGCTACGGTAGCAACTTCAGAATGTATACTTGCTTGCAAAATATGGTCATATAAAAAAGTTGAAAATAGGATAGATTTGTATAGATTAAAATCTGTTAGTACAATATGGTGTGTTTGTTAGTACAAACACACCATATTCATAAATATAAAAATCGTACCACAAAGCAAATATTTCTTACGTAGAACGAAACTAAATATGCCCTACTAATACACCAACCGACAAAAGAAAATATAACTTGCATTCAAAATCAAAAAAGCGTGATAACTCGAGCCTTTTTTGGCGAATATATCCCCAAAACTAGGTTAGTAATACGGTTACAAAGGAATCCATCGAACAATACAATACTGACATACCATTACATGGTGGATATAATTAGTTATGGTGTATGGATTTAGATTTGAGATAATTTTTGTGAATGCAACGAATAAACATCTGTTCGAGGGATTTACGATTTGACAGACGAACAGTCGTATTGAAATGTCATGTAGAAAACTGATATCTTTAGTTAACAATGACGCCCAAAAATGGTCAGTGATATCAACAGACATCTTGATATTTTTACGATATATTAAATCCTAAACAGGTAATTATGCAATATTTGGTTTGCTTAAACGTTTTTTTAAGAATGTGCTTGACAGAAAATATCGATGTAAAGTATTGATCTACTATTGTTTTTGTTTTGATGAGTCTGAACGCCAATTGCACAAATATCAACTCTCCCAGTCTACTTCTTTCCAACCTTTCATTTTCCTCTCCTTAGGTTGGTAACATGCTTGTAAGTAACTGTTGCAGCTTGCATACTTCCACAAGCTTCAGTGACCATCACCATCAGGCGGAGGATAATTTCCACGGTCACGTAGTATAAATAAAAATTAAAAAGCGCTTCTACGTATAAAGCTTGACATTATTATAAGAACATCATGATTATGTGACGCTAGCATTCTTGCTAAATACTTAAATTGTTATTTCCGAACACATTTATAACTTATCTAATTTTAATTCAAACACATAACATTAAACTTGTAACGAGTTTAGTTCGGGTTAGTATAATATTTTTAAGAAAAATATTCAACAAACTGTATCCTTCAAAGCGACACTAATAAACATCAAAGCTGATAAAATAAATGGCAGCAAAATCATGCTCAAAGTTGTAAAGAAAACAAAAGTTCAAAATGAGTGTGTTCTGGCACGAGCCCTGCCGACCTTCGTCAATCTGACGTTGACGTCCGATTAACGCATATCACTGTTATGCAACACGGACCCAACGGACCGGACAGTTATGAAAAATATATACGTCACGGATATCCGATATATGCAATTCAAAAACGCCAAAACTCTATAGTTCATGACAAAAGTACGTATGGATATTTCCGGTACGTTTCTTTCGATTTCTTAACAATCAAATTTAGCACCTGGGTTACAGAAGTATCGATTAAAAAAAATTATTGATGAAATATAATATGCATACTTAATATAACTAAGGGTTTTAAACGCATCAAGCGTTTCTTAATCAAATTAGACTTCGGAAAAATCTGACTTATTTATCTTGCATTAGAATAAAATAAAACCTTTAGATTTATTAACTATCTTTAAAATTAGAGACAAGATTTTATTCAATAAATAGCTTAGATCTTTTAAAATAAATGTCCTAACGATCCAGTCTGAAGTCCCGATTAATAGTTTTCGTTTTTTCTTTATAAACCCACGAAAAATCTAGGCCATTGTTCTTATCTATATTGACTTCGAGATTGTTTTTGGTTATTTGTAAAACCGCAGTTGATTTCCTTTTTTAGTTACGTTTTTTCTTTCCTTGTCACTTTTTACTGTATATTTCACTAAAAATCTCAAATCTATAACTTATTTAAAATATCTCACCTGTTAAAAATTTAGACAACCCTTTTTTAAAAAATCACATAATACTTATCTTAAAATAAAATTTTCATTTCGTAATCTGCTGTAAAGGAAAATATCATGAGAAAACTTGCATGCACTTGCATGTCATTAAATAAGTGTAGAGTCATGTGTACACATACCGTCAATCCAGAGCGTGGTGTTGAAATTAGGTTTCTAATCCTTCTCCTACAAAGGAAACGATGCGTTTGCTTAGGTGCTACACTAGAACAAGCTATTATCAAAAAAATCATATATCTAAAACGTTTCAATAAGTTCAATATTTTGATAGCATATCAAACTACACAAATTTATACAGTAATTTATAAAAAAAAATATATAAGGTAATAATACTACCAAACATTTAATTCAAAGAATAAATGCACGACAGGCCAAATTGGACCCAAGAAACAATCGATTATCATTTCACGGGTTAATTGTGATGCCTTAACAAAAAGTCTGGCGCGTCGACCTTCTGCCGCCTAATGACGCCATAAACTTGAAATTATACGCTCCGTTAGCTCGACCATCCGTTGTTTTGTCGATACGAATACGTGTATTTCCTTACGTATCCCTCTACAAAGAGTATAGCTACTTTATTTCTATAATTCTTTAAAATTGCTAACCGTTGTAGCATGCTGGTAACAAGCCTGCTTTGAGTCTCGACGGACGCGGGTCGATTCTCGCTCGGAGCAGATGTTTGTTATAAATATCTGTTTTGGTAGTTCGTTTATCCTTGTGGGTCTCCCCACCGTGCCTCGTTAACATTAACTCTTGATAGGTAATTTGCTCTTATCCAAGGAGTTAATGGATCGCCCTTTGGGTTGCAGAGGTCAGATGGCAATCGCTCCGTTTAAAAACTAGTAACCCGTCAAATCAGGATAAGAGTATAAGATCCTGGCTAAATGGCGAAAATAATGCCAGGAAGTACGATTTCCAGTATTCTTTAAAATACCTTTTAATGCACATTTCATTTATATTATTTTGCTATTAGATGTAACATATTTTCTGGTAGTAAAGTAGTCCTTGCTCTTTTGGTCTTGCTCTAAATACATATTTTCATCTAATCCTAACTTACTAATATTAAAATAGGTATGAAAGTTTGTGAGGACGGATAATTAGATGTTTCTTACCCTTACATGCAAAAAGTACTTAACTACTATAAATTAAATTTTGAACCATTATATGTTTTTTACTATTCCTGGATTAAAACATAGGATACTTTTTGTTCCGGCAAAATCTTAGAAAAATTTAAAATATTTCCTACGAAATCATCAAAGAACCGAATCATCGAAGAATCTAAAGACTGTTCACTAGAAATTCTGAATAGATTATGGAATAGAAAAATAACTTTCATACAGTCGTACGTCATAAAAACAATAACGAGAGTGGAGCCGCGGGCACATCAGACTGAAATTTAATAAGATCTATAAAATAATATAACTATCTTCCTGAAAAATGTATAATCGAATAGCAAACGTTAACATAATGTCGAAGCAAATGGTGCGAGATAAAACCGTAGCGTATTGGAGGCGGCGTCTCTGTGACAAAGTTGTTTTATCAGTGCCGATAAGGTTCATCCCATTTATACTGAGCGTTTTGGTTTCTACCCCGTTCACCTTACCGATATATTAAAATGAATATGAACTAATTTTATGTAAGCTTAAAATCACTTCTGCTGCCTTAAAAGGTATAACTTTTCATTTATTAAAATGAAATTGTAAATGCTTTTAAAGTTTCCACGAAAAAGTTTTCTTCAGTGTATATAATAGGGGAAAAGCCGCTTTTTGAAAAAGATTTATTAATTTATGTTATTTTTAAAATATGAACTTTCTGATAATTATTCAGTATGTATCTCAAAAGATAGGTCTTTTATCTTCTATAATAGCCAATTTTTGCATTCATAATTAACAATAGCTTGAAATAAATACTGTTTTATTTCACCTCTCAGAAAGGTTGCCTAATATGGCAGATAGTAGTAATTTTTCAAAACAAATGTATATGTATATGGAACGTATTCAGTTATTAGCGTTTATTTATTATTTATTATATAAATATCCTGGTTTTATTTTATACCACGATGGTGGCAAACAAGCGTACGGCCCGCCTGATGGTAAGCGGTCACCGTAGCCTATGGACGCCTGCAACCCTAGAGGTATCGCATGCGTGTTGCTGACCCCTTAAAAACTTTTTCAACCTTCCCTTGAAGAAACCCATACTGTAGCGTGTTGGGAAAACCTCAGCAGGGAGCTCATTCCACAGCCGGAGGGTTCGCGGAAGGAAATTCCTTTGGAACCGCACTGTTCGTGACTTTATGGGTTCCAGTGTGTGTGGATGAATACCTGGTATTTCCAATGATTTTTAACCTTCTTGTCAAAAATCATCTGCTATTATTCTACTCGATTATACAAAACTAGCATCTGCCCGAGGCTTCGTGCGCGTGGTTAACGATTATTAATAAAACACTGTTATTGCAATAGAAATAAATGATACTCGATACAACTTTTCATCCCGAATAAAGTTAATCCCACGAGAATTCAAAATTTTTCGAAATAAAAAGTATCTTATCTACTAATTCAGGTAGCAATCTATCAATGTGGCAAATTTCATCTAAATTTGTTCAGTATTTTTTGCGTGAAAGAGTAACATCCATCTATCCATCCTTTTTAACTTTTACATAATAATAATAATAATAATAATAAATATAATAAGTATAGTATTAGTTCGATCAAGGTATAAATTAGTATTTAATAATAAAAATAATTGGTTGAGTGTGAAATAGCCGTGGTTAGCAGTGAGATGGAGACGCCCGCGAAGCGACCGCGCACCGCCCGCAACACTTTATGATCCTCCCTTGAGACAGTGAGGTTGATGCATAGAAAAATGAACTCATAAAATGCTTACGACCTCACATTTGCTTTTAGATTAACTTTAGATTGCGTCATTGGAAATAGTACATAAAAATTGGAATATATTATGTTCATTTAATAATAATTGCGGGCTCGACACTGACCCTTGGGCCATTGTATCCACTCATAGTGTTAGGTATCCAGTTCCAGTGGATATAGTTGGACTACTGCTTTTTCTTGCCGTGTGTCTTTTTCAGTGACCAACTTAGTGTCAAGTCACCCATATAGGCCTCTGACTTGATTTATGGACAATTATCAAATTCATAACATCTGGCAAAGACTTTTTATGTGCCCTCTGTAGAACGGAGATACTCAATTGAAATACCACTATTGGCCGCATAGTGCCCCATCTATGGAGTGTCCGTGCCTAAAGTAACATTACCCACTGATCACTTACCGACCAGTCAGCGTGTTATCAGTATAAGTATCGATTTTGTTGTCATTATTTTAGGATTTCAAGAAGTGTTCAAAAATGTTATCGTCTTTAGATCCAGCTGATTGCACCAAAGATTATCAGTTCCTGGCCATTGTCGGATGGCGGAAACATTCAATCACGCGGGCTTGTTGCAGATAAGATGTTCGGGATGCCGGGGGTAGGGGGAAGTGGCATTTGGCACGGGCAATTGACGCCGCTGATAGGATCGCACGCTGAGTTTGCAGAGATTATAGTCTAGGATCTAGGTTTTCTTATGATAATTATAATTTAAAATACTGAAATATTGGTTATTGTAATATATCACATTGGTTGATTAATTGATAAATGGATTGATATGAGCTTGTTTTATAAAAAAATTCGGTCGGCGGTCGGTGGACGCCGTCAGGAACGAAGTTCAACTCCGAATGTAATTCGAAATTAAATCTGTAGGTATATTTCAATAGGTTTTATGATAAAAGGACAGGGACCGAGAGAAAGAGTTCTCGCGCCCGGCTGCGCACTCACTTCCTCGTATGCTTATTTGCTTGTAGCACACACGAACACAAGCATACAAAGCATACGGCATTACGTTACGTGATGATTTCTACAAAGTCAGACTACCCGTAAGTCGCGTTAAGGGACTTCGTCTTAAAGGCTCAGTTTATTTGTCTAACTCGATATACCTACTTTTATCAGGCTCGATCACGATGGTAGAATTTGCAATCATAGTATGATTTTTGCATGTTTATGGATAGCTTACCGTACTCGTATGTACCTATCCGACACGGTGAGATTACCATAAACCATTCAACATTACCTATATAATTTTTAATTGTTTGTTATGGCTGCATTAAGACAACTATATGTGCATAGTCAGTATAAACGTAACATGTCTATAAACTTTAATAAAAACCTAACAAAATGTCATATTTCAGCTTCTATATTGTTTAATGAATACAACGATTTATAGTTTTATAGATATCAAAAACAAATAATTTTAATTCTGATTATATATGAAACTTAATACGTATTATTTAGTTATATAAATTTCATATTTCAATAGTAAAGATTTGTAAGGTCTCTCCGACTATACAAGATGAGTCAGCGCGGTAGATATCGGCGTGCCGCGACACCGCTTCCGATGGAATGAATGACACTGAGGAAATAGATATTCATTCTACGTATAAAAATATTTTTATGGCATTATATAGAATAATTTTCAAGAGCTAACTATATGTTATAATATATTTGTAGGTATTTAACCACACGCTCTAAGTCTTTAGCTGTTTTGTTTTATGTTATAAGTTGGCAAACAAGCATACGGCCCACCTGATGGTAAGTGGTCGCACTAGCCTATGAGCGCTTGCAGCACCATTAGTGGTTGCCATGCACACGTCGCAAACCTCGAGATATCGGTTCTTAAATCTCCTCTGACCAGTAATTTCACTAGCGTACAGTGCCCTTCAAACCGGAGCACAGTAATGCCTAAGCACTACTATTTGGCGGCAGAATATTGGACACTGCGGTGGTACCTACCTAGCCGGCCTCTTGTAACAAAAGACCTACCACCACCAGTGTGACCGATTGCACTGGTGGAATAATCTCTGCTGTGACAGAGGTTATCCCAACAGCGGGCGATGAAGTCGTCACGTCCCGACGCCGATGATACGAATTTATTTCTCGTAGATGACTCCGAAGTTAGACAAAATTGTCTTATTAAAGTTTCTATGTTTATCTTTTCTATACGATAAGTAGCATCTACCCAGAAATGCAGAATTACGTTCCATTCAGCCTTTTGAAGTTTTACACTCCTGGCATCAGTAGACCTAACCTAGTTGTTTTGCCGAACCACTGTCTAAAAGCTTTTTTTCTATCCCTCGGGAACAGTATTTTTTTTGGGTCAAAGATATCCTATGTCCTGTTATGTAAATTCCATTGACAACTTGCCTGATGCTAAGTTGTCATACGCTTGCAATGCAAGTATCACATGCGTGTGGTCAATTTATTATTTTAACCACAGAACAAGAAAATACCCTATTTCAACTACAGAGGAAACCTAATTTTGATTAGTAGGTTTATTTTAATGAAAATATTGCAATATTATAATTAAATTTGTCACAGTTTGTAGGTTCAAAAACTGAAGAGCTGATCTCTTGACTGATGACAATCGATCTAAGATAACTTTAATAATTACTACCTCAAACCCGCAACCTTTGGCGCTACCACGGCTTCAATATTAGTAGCTAAAATTTCTGAATACATATATTTACTATTAAATTAATTAGTGTTAATTTATGTTTTTACAACCAGGGCGAGATTGTCGTATGCTACAATGCCTTTGATCGCTCAAAAGGCTTTGCAGCACACTCTTAAAAAATTTACACAATCCTAGAGAAAATATGAATTATAAAAAGCGTATAATATAATTACAATCCTTTCATAGAACATAAGTTTGACGAATGATTTTTTTTGAAACAACAGGTTGAATATTAAATGCTGTTAATTGCTAAAAGCGATATTTAAAGCCAGCTGTCGTTAAAAAAACCAATAATCCACCTGTTACAGTTATATTTCACGCTGGGTTTTATTTGTTTAGTGTATTAAAGTAAATGCTATCATTAGGTTAGCCGCAGGAGACGCTTTATGTCTTTATTGGGTTATTACGACTGTAAATGCAAGTTAATGTGATGCATCTGATGTTATCATTCGTGAATATGTTGTTCCCAATTTGAATTGTAAAATTCATGAATTGATACTAGTAACGGATTTTGAAAGAAGGTTCTGGAGTCTTACTGTATTTTTGTATGGTCATTAGAATATTAGCAATGCGAAAAAAAACGAATTCTCAATAGCTTAGCGTTAGTCAAAGGGCTGACTCCGCTGCGTTAACGCGAGAGTCGCGGGTTCGATCCAGACCCCTTGGGCTATCGTCGTTTCCACTCCTAGCGCAAGCTTCGAGCTTGTTTGGAGGGGCAATAGAAATATAGGGGCCAAAAGAAGTCATTAGAAATGGGTTAAGTACTAAAGGATTATCATTTTGAAGAGATTGAAATTATATTGGTCTACAATTATTATTACTTAAACTGTGACCACAAACTAAACTGAACGGAAAATGAGAGCTCAAAATACACTGGACTGTAGTCGATTCTTACGATGCCAAAACCCCCTTCGTTACCACTATTTACCTATGTAGCATATATCCTTATGTACAAGTTCTTATGTGGGCTATTAATTGGCCTGCGACCAGCTGAGCGTGGCGCTATGGTCACGAAACATTACCCCTTACGAAGCCATTTCGTGCGGGTTAAATATAATTGCTACACAATTGCCGATAATTTTATCCGATAGTAAAATACACATTAAAAACTGTTTATGGTTAACGGATCACGAATTCTTGGTTATCAAATTGCAGCCAATGTATTTAAATCTCTAGGTAACCAGGTTATGCTTAAGAATCAGGGACAAATATTGTTACATAAATAATAATGTTACAATTTTTGAATTGCATCAACTATTCCTAATTTTTTCTTTGTAAATAGTTTGGTGTTTTCATAACTCAGCGTTTTGCGGTTCTGTCATAGTGGTTTTTCAACCGAGCGTCTTCGTGTTTCGGAGAGCACGTAAAAAGTCGGTCCCGGCTGTTGACAATTTAACAACAGTCGATAAGTCAAGTCTACGAGCCTACGGGCGACCTTAACAACTCTGACACTAGGTTGGCACTAGGTTGGTTAGAAGCGGTATGTTCAAGTAGTAAAAATTTCATTTACTATTTATATTATTCTTTCATCAGATTCCTAGAAGTAGTTTGTAGAATAAAACTGTCTTTGGAATCATTATTAATAAATTATAAAAGATTAAATAAAAAACCTATAATATAATATATAAGTAAATGCTACAGATTCATATTTACACAAACACAATAACAGCCAGATTACAGGTAGTATCAGTATAGCCTATAGAAATGTAGCTTGAGCTGGTATCGAACCTGTGACAGTCGGCGCTTAAGGCAAGTTACCATTACGTGAAGTTAGTCGTTAAAGTGTAATCAAGATAATTAAGGTGGTGCAAAACAAAAGTCGCATGGAGAGCTGTCGTCATACGTGTTCGTCGCGTACAATCACTCGGCGGGGAGTCGCCCGCACTGCACTAGGGCTGACACATGATTAGTACGTATATAAATACATTACAACATTTTTAAAATATTGCGTTAAATAAGCATTTGTCCTTATGGATCTCCCCACTGTGTCTCGGAGAGCACGTTAAGCTGTCGGTCGCGGTTAGATTGGTAATTTGCTCTTATCTGAGTTACGAGTTCGTCCTTAAGGTTGCGGGTATCAGATGTACTCCATAAATTCAGTGTGTTTCGTCTTTTTTTCCCGGCCAATCTCCATAACAATCAACAAACGAAAATCATAATATAACTAAACGATGAGAAAAGTAATAAATATAACATCGAAACCACATTTTTGGACAACCAAAGTTGATAGCAAT
This sequence comes from Hestina assimilis, assembly GCA_023373885.1. Taxonomy (NCBI): domain Eukaryota; kingdom Metazoa; phylum Arthropoda; class Insecta; order Lepidoptera; family Nymphalidae; genus Hestina; species Hestina assimilis. The sequence goes on from CM041754.1 coordinate 11,224,887, forward strand.
ATAACGATAGTTGCTTGCTGTGTTACTAGTATTTTACCGTTACTGTTGCTTACAAGGATTAGTAGGTAGAGAAGGAAACTAATTGTACGTTTTTACTTACGAACCCATGATTTATCCTGCATTCTACTGCACAGTACATATTATAGCATAACATATAAATAAACTTTTATTATTTTCCGAGAAAAATGCTTATCAACTCAAAAAAAAAATTAAATTTCTATACATCCATATATAGGAAAATTAATACATATCACTAACAAACTTCGCAACCGCCACACTGCTATTGAAAACCCATTTCAAACTCACTTCATAACGACCAATCGTTATGTCAAAGTCAGCTGTTATTGTTCCGCCATCTTGTTTCTGTCTTACAAAAATATCCTATCGACTAACTTCGTGTGTTAAAAATCCTGATACAGAGACTGCGTTCCAGAAAAAATGCACTCTCTTCGTGTTTTCTAAAACTACTTATAGCGTAAAAATACAAGAGAGAGAGAGAGAGAGAGGCTATTTTGGGAGGAAAAATTATAGTGACGTACGAATTACATAAAATTGGATTATTTTTATAAATTATAAGTACCTATATTATACCTAAACTTATTCATCCATAAAAAACGCAAGCCAGTGACATTAGGGGTGTGCGACTGTGCCCGAGCGTGGTTTTTGTCGGCGGGCAGCGGCGCGGAAACGCGGCCATTGTGACAACCCTCGCCACGCCCGCCATGAGAATAATTTGCTCTCGTAGTTAACACGAATTTTAACACGCTTAATAATTATAAATATGATATTTTAGAATCAGATTATAATAAGTTATAACAGAATTAGAACTGACGTCTTAAATGATGAAGAAATGTGTGAATCTTATTTGTAAACAAATTAAAGAAATTTCGTATTAGGTTATAAACCTTTATGTGTGTCATGATGATTTAAATAATAATATTTAAATTGGCATCTTCTTACAATACAATTAATATGTACTACAGTTTACTTTTTACTCGTATATTACGGGACGCTATGATCTAAGAACAGATTATTTCACAGAAATGGCTTTTTTTCTTTATTTCATGACGGTAGGAAAACAAGCACACGGCCCGCCTGATGGTAAGCCGTCACTGCAGCCTGAGAACGTTTGCGATACTTGAAGTATCACAAGCACATTGCCAACCCAAGTAACAAGAAGGAAGGGATGATAAGGGAAGGATGGGAATAGAGAAGTGGGACATTGGGCCTCCGGCACTCTCACTCATCGCGCGAAACGCAACAGTACAGTACTTTACGCCCATTTTATGTGAGAGGATAGTACTTCCCCGTCGAGCCGGCTCTTTGTACTGGGAGAAGCATGGCTCTACTATCATAGATAGGCTTAGAACGAAATAATAATATCAGTCGACTAAAGAACTCGTTCCCTTTTACGTTTTTACCTCGTAAGACAGAGATTCGTGAAAGAATGTACGATTACGTGATTGTCGTTCCACCAATACTATTGTGACTAACCCCACCTTGCTTTTAGAATTAAAGATAAAAATAAGATCTATTTAAATAAATAATAATTAAATGCACGAAAATAAATAGCATAAAACTAAGAAATTGGCACGTGTATCGTCTAGCGGCCAGGACCCTTGTTACGTTGTGATCGTAATAACCCGTGTTCTTTTAGAGCATCAGAGGCAACAGGTTCAATTCGACAATGGAAAACAATAATATCTTATCTATTATATAGTTTAATTATTTTAGTGTCATATGATTATCATAATAAAAATATTTATATAAGCCAATAAAGGCAAAATGGTGAGATAATAAATATATCCCTATACTTTCAACACCTCTTACGAGTAGCTGAAAGTAATCCGCTCCTCCAATTCTTATATACTTAAACTCTATAGTAAAAATATAAAGAAGAGGGGGAGATCGATGGCCCCACACACGCCACCGACTGTGGGCTCCAACCATAGCTACGAGCCCTCCCGGGTAAGGGATAGGCTATTTATAGTGCGCCTGCGACACACAATTTGATTGTTATAACATAAAAGGACATAGTCCTGGTAATTTATATTTATAGTGATTTCGTTATCGGGACGCAAGATTTATTCTTTTATATTGTTCTTATTTTCATAGCATAGAAAGGGATCAAGCCCTGATATTTTATAATAGTAATAATTAAGACCGAAGTCACATTATATTTCTTATTCATCTTTGTATGAGAAGGCAAAACGCCATAATAATTGAGGGACAAGCCCTGGCCATTATATATAAGGGAATAAATCCCTGGTTCAGATATGTATTCGAACATTAAACCGCCAGGCGGCATTCCGTAAGCACAATGCTATAATCGTCAACCTCACCTTAGTGAAGTAAAATTCATCAATAATAATAAATAATATCATTTATAACGTATATTTGTCATACCACTATATGTGGTTAATATAGAGTTTATATTTATCATATATTTCACCTTTGTTAAGGTATTTTCATCAATAACGCTATTTATAGCGTATATTTCTTTTATCACTATATATGTGTAATATAGTATTTATAATAACCTCACCGAAGTGTAGGCAAATTCATTAATAATTATATTTATAAGTATATTTCTTTTATCACTATATATGGGTCATATAGTATTGATAATATTCAATTCTTTATAATATCACAACCGCAATTCCTTAAAACTAAGTCCTACCTAACCCTACCTAATTGTTATTTAAATAATCGCATTGTCTTATAATTAATATTCGTTGGTTTATATCGTATTCGTAATCGCATTGTCTTACAACTAATATTCTTTGATTTATGTCATTTTCATATTATAGCTTTATATCATAAAAACCATAGCACTTGCTCACGCAAAGTACCCTTTGGCTCAATACTCAAACATACATCCGAATCCAGTTCATTATTTAGGGCGTAATAAACACGCATGATAAGAGTTAAGCAGGCCACACTGTCTAATACTAGTTAGCTATCTCGAAGTGAGAAGCAACCAGTTGCCCTAATAGTACGACATGCTACAATGTCAATTATAAAATCCCTATTGCTAAGCTAAGAGGGCGTCTCTAATAAGAAGACGAGTCATTTTGCTACAAACGATGTATAATATTCCAGCGCCTCAGCAACAAACCGAATTACGTCACGGCATCGACCTAAGTCGCACCACCGCAGCAATTCTAATCTGTATCACTGGGGCCGCTTCAGCAATGGACCTGAGGAAACTACTGCATCGATAGAAATCGCACCGCAGAGTCAACCCCATGTCAACATCACATCAGCAAAGTCAAAGGACCTCACTCGAGGACACTATAGACATGACAAAAATCATATCGGAGCCTCATACTTAAGCATCGGGTCAACTAAGATTAAAAATCCTCGGGCCTCGCTTAAGGACACTATAGACATGACTCAGGCCACATCAGAGCCTCAAACTCAAGTATCGGGTCAACTACAACTCGCCAAAACATTATACACGTATACAGCTGAAATATAATTATTTATTAGTTATAATGCATAAATTCTTCCCAACGCATACTTTTAAATCTTCATTGAATTCGCTTCTTCTTAGGTTTCAAATAATCCATTAGATTCTGAAACATAAACAATATTTGCGCCGAAGCATTACTTTCGCTATTATATTCACATTTACAATATTACATAATATTAAAGAAACGGAGTAAACTTCGTTTCTTAATATATATCAAACATATATACATTCAAAATTGACGGACCCACAAACCGTCATTAAATATTTAATTTATAATAATAAATTATTTTCAATATATTTCAACGATATACATTTGCCTTTAACATGTATAGATCATATTATTCATATTAGATCTCTTTGCCAGTAATCATAGACGGACCACCATACCGTCATTATTTATTAATTATTGTATATATATTTAATATATACTTTATATATATTCTTTGCCATGCATCACCAATCACCATTAATAATATTTATAAAATCCATATACGAAGATCGGAAACCTTAGCTAGCATTCTAGCAGCATGGCCGCCCGAACGCACCGCCTTGGTAAGCCGTCCACATATACGCGGGGGTAGAGACGTCAGACGGGCACTCACAAAGCATACGCTCGGAGACACCTTCGCCGACACCACACCCCTTATATATGTGAAACAGCTGCAATGACATTCGGCACCTGAATCCGTGATTTTCCATACATTTTCCTTTTCTATGGAAATTTTCATACAAAATTTTATAAATTTTTGATTTTGTAAAAATATTATTTTCTGGGTATGTCCATACTTAGTATTACGTTGCACATAGTCACGTGGTCGGCAAACGATTTTTAGGTTAAGCAACTTTGGGTGCGGTCAGTAAATGGATGGGTGACCGTCCAAAAATGAGTTCATATTATAGAAAATACATTGTTTTAGAGATTTAAATAAAGTGTAATGTTGAGATCGTCACACTATTTTGTACAAAATGTTTTCCGACTTTGTTTCTTAATCACGTTGGTATGATCATGGTTTAACAATATACTTCGTTTGTTAGGATCGTGGGTAAAATGTAGAAATATCTGTTTTATATTCATATTATTAAAAATGAAATTATCTTCTTGACAGAGGCGATCCCTATTCGACTGTATTTTATTTCGGCTTAGTTTAGTTTAGTTAGTTTACCTAGACGTTAAAAAGGCTTAAGTAAAATGTTCGTAAAAATAAAACTCAACTATTTTAACTACTCGGTAAATAGTAGATTGCGAGATAATCTCAACTGACGTAGATACGCTTGTAGAAATAAAAAGCATTTTTGTATTAAAATTTGCTCAAAACTGATCGGTTTTATAGCAACTATTTCAGTATGCCTCTTCTACTTTACTATTTAATCTTAGTACTGTGTAGGTGTGAAAATAAAAAACACTACCTTAAAATTTTCATTGTGATGCATACGAACACATGCTCATCCGGATCTGGGTATGAACAATGAGATCATCGACAATGGGAGCACGTGCTGGAAACTTCCTTTATAGAGATGATGAAAGTGCAAGCAACTATCGAAATGACACGTTTTCACTTTTTCCCAATACTATTTTTTTCAGTTTCATGTGTAATTAAAAACTATAACTTTCTTTCTATATCTAACCTACCAAATGCTTAATGAGAACATCATATTATAAGGTTACACTTATACTAATGATATTTCCAGTTCCTTTAAATAATAACTGTGTATAAAATGTGTGTATAGTAAAATATTTGTGTATTTTTCCGAAATTATTATGAAAAGGTTCTCTTAAGCATGTGTGTAAGCATTAATAGATGGTATTTTTGTTAAAATTTCGAATTGAATTCGCTATGTACTTATTCATGAAAAAAAAGCTAATATGATGACATCACTTTATTATAAAAACAATATTATGAAACAACATAATAAAACTAACAAATCGTTTTCACTTAACAGGGTTCCGTTTCTTCAATAAAGTCTCCAAAAATCGATTACTCAGTTTAATAAAAAAGAATTGAGGGGAAGTCGGGGCGGAGTGGGCCGGCAGTTAAAAAGCGCGGATGTGAACATTTGTAGCAATAATTCGGGCCGCAAGCCCGTGGGGTGCCGCGGCTGCTGTTGAAAGAATGATGCATCATCACACCAATAATAAATCACACATGATTCAATTAGAAAAATACGGCGGGCTAGCGAAAAACCGTTGATATTTTGTCGCCTTTCCACCGAAGCGGGTCACATTTGGAGGGTAATTTGACGGTTCGTATTGCGTCATCAATCAAACGCAATTAACAATGCGCTTGGTGAATTTTATATTTTTATCTATAAAAACGTACTCGATAAAATGCTGTACTTTTTTTATTAAAATTAAGTATAATTACATTTATCGTCACTAAAATACTATCTAGATAAGTTGTCTTTGTTTTTTTATTTATTTTACTTTACCAACAATTGTTTACAATTAAAGCAAAAATCTTTTTTTATTTATTAAGAAAAGAAAGACATAAAATAATAACAATTAGTTAAAGGTAAACCCCACATGAGCTATAAATAATTAATATATTATTTATATAAAATAAAATAAAAAACATAGTATAACTATTAAGTAAAAAAAAGAACCACAAATCAACAACAATGTTCAACTTATGTAAAAAATCCAAGTCATGGTTCTGCTGAAAAGCGACTATGGGATGAAATCTGTTCATAGATTTTTTTACGTATAGCATTTTATGAACATCTTGTAATTTTTTTTGGCATATATGCTATGTTTCAAGTTTATTTCGTGCAAAAAGGATTAATTAATACCGTCGGACAATCAGTAATTACATACCGAATTCTTCTCGTCACGAAACACGAGTAGTGACGGTTGAACACATGAGCTTTCAGCGCACTCAATAACTCATTGCCGAATGTAACAGTCGAGGGGGGGTCGAGTGGGCGCGGTGAGACTCGTGTCACGTGCCCGTAATGAGTATTCGCCCCACTCTCCCCTATTTTAGTATGGAATTTCACACATACACCGTACTCTGATTATTTTGATTTGTAGCGTCACATTTTTTCGATAGCTATTCCAAAACGATATATTCATTTAATGCGTTCTCCTTTTTTCAATATTTTATTTTTATTGTATTATTTTTTCATTAAAAAAAAAAACAAATGTCTTTTCGCTATATTTCATAGTACTAAAGAGCTGTTCATAGTACTTGTATGGGTATTATGACATTGAAATAAGTGTTAACATACTTACGTATATTTTGATGTCTATTTTTAGGGTTCCTTTAAGCCAATTTAATATCAGAATTTTTTCATGGAAATAAATTTATTTTCAATTCGATGCAAGTAATTTAAAAAAAAATTATATTAATTCTTTTACAGTAAAATCACTCTACTATTATCGTTTACGTAATAATTGCAGTAATTGTTCCCTAAATGCACTTCCTGAGTTTCATAATAGTCTAACAATCAACATTACTTCAACATAAAACCTCCGAAACTGGTCCGCGGGCGCTTACCGGATTTGCTCTGTTTGTACAATACTTACTGCCCGAGGGAGAAGACATTGAAGAGCTTATAATTTAATAGACATGAAACAAAAACTTAAATATAATTTATTTAATTGTAAAGTTTTTTTTTATTTGTTATTAGCGTCACAGTTGTCTTATATTTTTTAACTACACTAATAAGCTGTATTTACATATTTCACTTCTAATTCTGTCACATTTACACGTTTATAACTTAAAATTGTTAAAGATACTTTCAACTTTCTAGCATTATTCTCAGTGTTTTATTTTACCCAGGGTCTGCTTATTACTCTTATCGGGATTTGGCAAGTTACTTGTTTTTACACAGAGCGATTGCCACCTGACCACCGCAACCTTAACGGCGAACCAGTAACTTATTGGATAACAGCAAAGTACCTATCAAGAGTTAATGGTTATTATCATATGCTATGTCTTAGAAACCGGGTCCGACAGCTTAGTGCTCTCCGAGGCACGGTATGGGTACTCACACGGACAAACGCCCGGAATGAAACCGATATTTATAACAAACATCTGCCCAAGCGAGAATCGAACCTGCAACCATCGAAACTAAAGGCAGAGTCGCTACCCACAACGCCACAACGGTGTCAACGGTGTCGGTTCACTGATACTTTCAACATTTTGTCAATCCCTAACCTATTAAAAATAAATTAGGCAATAAAATAAAAAAAATATGTTGAATGTTGGCGTAATCACTACATAGTATAAAATAAAGTCGCTTTCTCTGTCCCTATGTATGCTTAAATCTTTAAAACTACGCAACGGATTTTGATGCGGTTTTTAATAGATAGAGTGATTGAAGAGGAAGGTTTATATGCATAATAACATCCATTAAATAGTGAAGAAAAAAAATTTTTTTGAGGTTTCTAATGTGATGTCGTAAATAATTGCATTTAACGCGTGCGGGCCACGGGCAGTAATGAATAAATCAAAACTACTGGATCGATTTTAATAATTTTTCAGTGAATGACATATGCTATATATTTTATACCCGTGTGAAGTCGGAGCGGGTCGCTGGTAGTTAAATAAATGTATTTCAAGAAAAAAGCGGTCGGTACGACACTAACCTAACTACATAAATGATTTCAAAACATCGAATCTTGATACAGATATACATATACAGCTTCGTTTTTGTGTTAATTTGCCTTACTGTATTTGATCGATTAATAATTTCAAAAATATTATTATATGCGTGTCTATTTATTCGCAGCTCTATGTCAAAACCGGAAAGGATTCCCTTAAAATTCAAGTGGCCAATTATGGAGTTACGTTTTGGTCTTTACCTCTTGCCAACTTTTTGAGAACACTTTACCTTTTATAACGATACAAAGTTTCAAAACATAGCGATATAAGTGCTCTTGTAAAATAGCGGGACATTTTAAATCTATTGAATTGCACCCAAATAATAGTAAACGTAATGTACTTACTTGTTTACGAATGAAATCTTTTAGGACACATACTTATTATACATATATTTATCAATAGAATTACTTAAGATTTAAAAGGCTCTATCCTTGAATAAGGTTTTCTATAAACATTTGAAGATTTTAATGCTTTAGAGTTTCGGTAATTATTTTAATAGTGATTCACTTTAATTTTTTAATTTTTTTGCTGTACATAAAAATAAGATAATAAAAAACTAATTGTAAACCTACTAAAAACTAGTGAAACTAGAACAATTTAAGAAAATATTGTTATGAGGGATATTTATTAAATGAGCAGAGAATTAATATAAAACGATTACATAATAAATTTGCTGTATTCGTTTTTAGATATATTATTCAAAATTAATATGAATTTAATATATTTACAAATTTTAAAAATGTAAAAAAGTCTACCAATGTTATTCGTTAAAATGTACGTACTTGCATCTGCCCGCGGCATCATCCGCGGTAACCTTAGCATTGAATTAGAAATAGATAAGATAAAAATAAAACGCTGCACACTGCATACAGCAGCCCCCATTAGGATAGTGATATCCTGTGTCCGGTCCGGAAACACATACACAGACACACTACAAGTGTATGTCACAAAGGACACACACCTAGACCGGAAAATATGCTTGCATGGTATACAACCATATTATACTCCGAGCGAGAATCGAACCTGCGACATGTGGCGTTTAAGGCAGTTTCGCTGCCAATGCCGTGAAAAATGAATTGGTTAAAATGAATGTATGTAAAAAATGGGGATAAGCCCTGTAGTACGTTTTTGATAATTCCACGGGAACTTAACATTTTTCCGATCGAAAGGAACCTACGTCTTAATAATCTAGCTGTTAGCTATCCATATCTGTGCCAAATTTCATCCTAATCCGTTAAGCCGGCTAAGCGTGATTGAGTAACAAACATCGAAACATCCAAACATACAACAACACATGGTTCCGTGCACCAGCGATTCATAAATATTTTCTCCGTATTTTGGACCTGTCTATGAATGTAGTAAGTATATATACACAGCTTTATATAATTTTTATATATAAAATCGCGGGGCACAGGTAGTCAACAATATAGCTATGGCGACATAAAAATTGATTCAACAAAGCGTTTCAACGATATTCGAATTGTAACCCGACATTTGGTAGCAATTAAGGTTGTTTGATTGTTTAAATTTCCAACGGGTTGCAGGTTGCAGGCTTCGAGTTCGCTTCCGCCTCGCCGTTATGTTAAATACTAACCATATGTGTGCAGCTGTAATATTACAAAAGGGTAAATTTAAAATGTATAATTGTTGTTCAATTTTAATTTATAGAAATACTAACAACGCCGAAGACTTCGCTCGCGTTGTTGTAGTTGTTATGCCGGACGATCACCTAAAAGCTATTTTCCTACTCAGTAATATATACACATTACGATGTTTTTTTTATGTTAGAAGTTGGCAAACAAGCATACGGCCCACCTGATGATAAGTGACTGCCGCAGCCTATGAGCGCTTGCAGCACCATTAGTAGGTGCCACTCGCGCGTTGCCAACCTCGAGATATTAGTTCTTAAATCTCGTTCGCCCAGTAATTTCACTAGCGTACAATGCCCTTCAAACCGAAACACAGTAGTGCCTAAGCACTACTATTTGGCGGCACAATGTTGGACACTGCGGTGGTACTTACTTAGCCGGCCTCTTGCAACAAAAGACCTACCACCAGTGTGACTGGTTGCACTGGTGGAATAATCTCTGTTGTGACAGAGGTTATCCCAACAGCGGGCGATGGGGTCGTCACATCCCGACGCCTAAAAATGTTTCAAGCATTCAAATGTTCAAACACTCAAACTTTCATATTTATAAGTAGTATATGATTCCTAAACGACAATAAACGTACATAGAAATCAAGAGGCACAACTATTAATATAATAATTAGTGTTCATTAGTCTAGATACAATAATATATATAAGCTTATAGAGCTTATGACACAATAACGGAGACCACACCGACGTAACGTAATTGCATTTCCATTCAATACAAATAACTCGATTCCGACTTGTTAAATAACGTACGAAATTAAGACGTCAACGGGAACGCGTCGTTGAATCTTTTCACAGAAAACTTCGGATCAGAACCAACATTTTTTTTAACAGTACAGCATTGACGGCAGCCCTTCAATGTAACAACCCAAAAGTCGGTAAATAGCTGACAAAGGGTCCACAATGCTCCAATGCCAATGTTTGGGCCAAAATAATGGAATATCTCTGAAGGAACGTTCTTTGTTGTGCGCGGACGCATTGTTCCTAGTCGGTTCTCGAGGGTTGCACAAAACCGATCGGTAGCTGTCGGCGTTCTCGCTCAAAGCGCATGTTTGCCTACAATATTATTTTTATTGCAGTAATTGAGAGAAATTCTTTGACAGTCGCCTGTGAACAACCGACTCATCAACCCTCTGCGTTAAGACTTTCTAATTTTACGATTATTGCCTTTGTGGCTTTATTTGGATATGCCGTTTATTGGTTTTACTCTATTTATTTTATATTAATGTCAATGCCATTAAAATAAAAAATATATTTTAGTATATAACATAGTTTAGTATTTATAAGTTCTATTATTACGATTAATTACGACCATATTTCGATTCGATCTTTATAGTATGTAATTGGACTGTTAAAATCCAAGTGCCAGCTTTAACTACGCATGCATTGGTACACAAAGCGATTTGGATTCTGCTATCCGCAGTAATTAGTTCTTACTCTTTGAATAGTTATGTTGTCTTCAGAGTGCTTGATCATGATCAGGTTATCATCACATAGAATTAAATTAATAGATTGGTCATTTTGATGACTAGTGTTCACCCATGAAATCATAATTTCATAATTTCATTATCATCATAGCGAGTTATGCTGCTATAAATAAAACATTGATTAGCGGAAAATTGTTGGCCATCCAAACACAAATAAAAAAATCGTATAGATAGAGCCAATAGCATTTGACTAAAATGACAGTGACATACGGACGGACAGACGAACGTGACGAAATTATAAAGGTTCCAATGAAAATTAATGCGCCTGTTAAATGAAACCATTAATAAATAAAAATAAAATATACTTCTACAATTTACGATTTTGAAAAATCATGTTTAGTCAAAGACAAAATAAAATTTATTATTTTATTTCAACTCTACCATTTAACAACCAAGGATGGTTAAAATAAAAACCATTACACCCCCACAATAAAAACAGCCAGAGCGAATTTACAAAGATAATAAAAATTAACAATTTGCAAAATTTCTAAAATTGTAAACTAACCTTTTTGGATGTATCTATATTATCTGTGTCATAAAAAAGTACCTCAAGGTAATAGAGCAAGATGGCGGCCAATGAAGCGTGTTCAAAGAGGCCGAATATAAAACAATGAACCATAAAAATTATGGTCTTGTTTAGGTGCAATGGCTACCATATTATTTTCTTTACAAGTAACCGCCTTATTGAGACCATTGACCCGTTGTGTATAGACATCTTGTTTTCCGAATATTGCAATCTATAAATATTTATATAGCTTCAATGGTTTTGAGGTTATATTAAATAATTAAAACATTAAAATTATACCGTAAAATGTATTTTTATCATAAAACCCTAGTAATATAAATGTGAAAAGTTTTTGTGTGATTGGATGATTTGATGTTTGTTACAAACTTCCAAAGACGGCTGAACGGATTTGGATGAAATTGTTACCTGATTTATGTAAGGCATAGGATACTTTTCAAGGCATAGGATACTTTTCATCCCGGAAAAGTTTTAAGTTCGTGTGGGATTATCAAAAAACGAACTATCAAAGGGTGAAATAGTAGATGAAAGTTTGTAATGAGAACAATTTAGTTATATTGGACTAAAAGTCCCGTATACGAAATGTTTATCACGCGGGCGAAACCGCAGGCAGGTACTAGTTATTGATAAAATGTTTGCTCTAAGTTTGTTAAATATTTATCTACAAGGTAGGTATAAATAATATTGTAAATGTAATAGTAAGACATTAGGTAGGTGTGGTATATTTTATATAAATTGCAAGCATAGACTTATTGATATATCGACAGGCCCTTCCATAGAAACAAAATGCCTCCTTTATAAATTCTCATCGACGCAATGAAATGAAGTTTTTTTTTTTTTTAATATTCCTATTGCTCCTTCTATTATTTACTTCCTTCAAATAAGCTAGAAGCTTGCGCTAGGAGTAGGTCTGACAATAGCCCAAGGGGGTTAGGATCGAACCCGCGACTCTCGCGTTAACGGAGCGAAGTCGGTCCTTCTACCGTTGAGCTATTGAGGCTTTTATTGAGGAGGATTGAAGTAAGTTATAATCTTGCAATATAATCGAATAAAGCCAGCGAAAGAGCACTAGCGAAAAATAAGGCAGTTTTGATGTGAACGTACCAGTTATTTTATATTTACCAACTAACATTTGTAACACCTAATTATGTATACAAGTAAAAAAATATATTATTTTGGTTTTTAATAGTATTTTCTTAAGAAATTTTATACGCCTGCCTGTACCTATTAAGTAGAGTACAATCACATTTTATAACGATAAATTTTAAACTAAGATATCAGTGAAAGAGCAGTAGGTATTCATACTGTTGCGTTTTGTGTGATTTGTGTTCCGAAGGTGAAAGATGTACCCCTCTGTGTTCTCTACTTCTTCGTGTAACCTCATGTGGAAACGCAGGAAGGTCGTCCTTACTTGCTTATAAAAATAATCTACATTTGGTGCCTACTTGCATGTTATTAAGGCCGGCTCTACGTATGCTTGTTTACCATTAAAAATGTTTTTTGAAGTCTTTAATTAGGTATTTGATTGTCGAAATATTTAGTTTCATAATACACCAACTCGTGATTTCTGCAAACGTATTAAAAATATATACGTCTATAGGTGCCTATATTACTTATATTAATACTTGAAGAGAAAACTTCGGAACCCTATGTAGGTACATAGGTATAGAGAAGGAGTGCACAAAGTTAATATTTATTTATAATTATCTTATAGAGTAAATTAATCAAAGACTGCTTACATTCAAACTGCCAATGGGTAAGGCGGTAGATTTTGCTACTTTTCTAAACAAAAATATGTCTCAAAATTTGATTGCTTATAAAAAATAAAATAATTAGTAAATTGTATTGAAGATCATATTTAATTTTAAAAATAAATGTATAAATGCAAAGTTACAAATAAAATTAATTAAAAATGATAACAACAAAGTGATGATCACAAGTTGATTATAAAATAAGCTCCAATAATCGCTACTAAGTTTGCAAGAAATATGTCAATCAAAACAATAATAGTTACACCTGTAACATTTTTTATTACTGTCAAATTATTACTGTAAAATAATAATGGACGCAAATAAGCAATACCATGTCAACCCACAAAATTGAAAAACTGAGTTATATATGCAGAAGTGTTGGTAAATGGCTGAAGAACATTTTTCTTTAATATTCGTAGGGTTTTCAGCTTTAAAATATCATCTAAAAAAGCCATTTTATAATTATGTCATTTATGTATTCCTTTAAAAGTTTTGGGTTATATTATATATGAAATATGCAGTTTGTATGCTTATTTTATGTAAAAATAAGTAAAATAACTTACATACATCTTGAAATTGCCAAAAACTTGACCAATATATTAAAAAAATCATATAAAGCAAGTTGTTCAAAATTTTCAAACGCGTTTTTCTCGAAATGACATTCGTGTGGGTTGACATGGTATTGCTTATTTGCATCTAATTACGACCTAAGTATTATTTTTCATATTAATTTTTAAACATACCTTTCTATCATGAAAGTTAAAAAACTTTGTTTTGATTAAAAAACAATATAAACGATTTTTATTTTTAATAAAAAAGTAGATCGAAATTATTATAAGAATCGCAGTTTGTATAGGTGTGTATTTCGCACGTTTCGCCGAGCGCGGGAAACTCAGTCCGAAGTTATGCCCAAGTTTGCTCGCCCCGCCCGCTGGCCCGCCCCGTCGCGCCGTCCCGCTCACACCACAAGCTGACCGCGACGTGGTTATTTCGCTAACTTGCTTTAACTAACTTTATATTTCCTTTTAAAACTTTTTCATTTTTACACATTACATAAACTTTCAGTTAAAATTTTCGGTCATCACATTTTTGATTGTATCCGTTATAAATAAAAAGGAATAAATATTGAAATATCGAATAAATAAATGTTCATTAGCTCGTGTGGAGACAGGACTTCATTGTGAATAAAAAAGTCAGGCGATGAACTTTGAGACCAGAATTCCACGCGTGCTTTTACCAAATGAAGTGCCACCCCATGAACACATCTTTCGACTCAAACATGGAAATCATAATTTTTCATGAGCTCGTTGATAGGTTTTCGCACCGGCCGCGGTTTCCCGCCGCCCCGTGGCCTAATTACCGCCGCCTCGTGATACGTCACCGCGGTAATTCAAAAAAATCCACCCATCCCTCTCCCACCGACCGGTGAGATACTACGGCGTCTCGTTTCAACGAACATTTTTATAAAAACGCAGAGATCGACCGCGACCGTCCCGTTCGTTCCCACTGCGGCTCCGCGCTGCCCGCACCCTTCGTCTCCTTCCCACTTTTTACGAGACGTAGGGGCCGCCACCCGGGTGGGGGCGGCGACCGCGCGAACGCAAAATATTGACCATCGGAAAAAGTCGCGTCGTATCGCAGTCATCAGTCGAAACTCAGTCCTCGCGAGTACGCGTCCCTTCGCCGCGACTTCGGCACGCGTCGTGAGTCTTCGGCTTGCGGTCTCACCGAGTTGCCCATTTATTTTTCCGAGTCCCCCGCCCGGCGTCTTGCCCGCACCCAACAAGTGGTGTAGACGGTCGGTCACGGCTCACACGGCGTCTCGCGCCCATACTTTGCACAACTTTCCGGAGTGCTCCGTGCACACTTCGCCGCGAGTTTGAGTTTCGATCGCGTGTTTGAAACTTTTGACAGAGTGTTTTAAAGACTAGTGACGTGACGGAGAACTTTAGTGGCGTGTCGAGAAGTGTTCGAGGGTGAACTGGAGTCGATGCACCTTCCGCACGCGAGTCCCCCGACCCCTACGATGGCGGACGTTTACTCCCACATCCATGAGTACTACCGTCAAAGCCACGGTGACCTGGTGCAGACAGGTTCACCGGCTGTGCTGTGCTCTGCCTTACCTGGACACTGGCGCTCTAACAAGTCTTTGCCCGTAGCGTTCAAGGTTGTCGCATTAGATGACGTGCAGGATGGCACTATAGTAACAATTAAAGCGGGAAACGATGAAAATGTCATGGCAGAAATGAGAAACTGTACCGCTGTTATGAAGAATCAAGTAGCAAAATTCAATGACCTCAGGTTCGTCGGTCGAAGTGGTCGTGGCAAGTCATTCACGCTGACAATCACCATAAGTTCGTACCCGAGTCAAGTCGCAACATACACCAAAGCCATTAAGGTCACGGTCGATGGCCCGAGAGAACCCAGAACTAAACAAAGTAAGTTTTATCTAATATTTTAAGTAACTTTCATTAATTACAAAACTCTTTCTAAAGTTAATAAGATACGTATAGCTAATCATTGCTATAATCATACTACACTGTTGTATTTATATTTAATAGAATATTTATAATAACCAAATATAACTTTTCATAGAAATTTCTTTAATAATCTTAAAATTATGATCCAGTTTTTACTATAGGATCATGAAATTAATAGCAAAAATAATTTTCTTCGGGACTTCCCTAGTAAAGTTTGTAAAATTTAGTTTAATATAATTACATTTCAAACATATTTAAATAATAAAACATGATTTTAAATGATAAATACATTAGTTAATATTTTACCCTAAAGTTGTTTTAAAACTTTTAATAAAGACAAGACAAAGTTTATGGAATGAAATTTGACATTCACACTGTTCATATTTTATTTAACTTTCCTCCAGGCTAGAAAAAGATATTTTCAAAGATATTTACAAGTTTCAAAGCCCAACTATAAAGCCATTATTTTTGGATCTTATGACTATAAAATTAAATTTAAAAAAACTATCAGACTACGAAACGAAGACGTTATATTCTTTACTAAAATATTATAAAAAAAAAATTATGAACGAAAATTTACAAGCTCTAATTTTATAGTGAACTATATAATATTTCTGGAAGAATTTTACCGCCGTACATTCACGTAAACATAAATTATATTCGCAAAAAATAAACGCCAGTAAATTATTACCTCGGAGAAATAACTCGTGACATAAAAAAAAACATTTTAAAATGTATGATATTATGTTTAAAGCTATTTCTCATGCGCTCGCGCTGGCCGACCGCCAGTCCACAGCCGATTTTGCGGCTCCGACCATTTGACCACATTCAAAATAGTTTAATGTCCAATTCGCTCGTATTAAATCCGATTCATTCTGAACAAACGATTTAATACTAGGTCAATATAAAAATGTTTTATTGTTATAACATAATAGATGCTCAAAAATTAGCTTTATTTCGCCTTTCACCGTGCGGGATGACAATAACTTTCATTCTTTTTATGATATTAGATAACAAGATAAGGATAAAAATATTATATTAATTAATGATAGCTAAAATTCTATATAAAAACACTTGTTTTCCAAATTTTTATAAGATTATTTTCATTATTTAATCTAATTATTGTATATTTCGTTATAAAAATATTAGCACGTATAGAAAATTCAAAACACTAAATAAATTTACAAGTTATAAAGAATATGCAAATCATGTCTGCGGTGTACGCGGATTGTAACATTTTTAAATTTTACTTGATATAATATCTATGCTCTTTATATAGGTATTCAAATAATTACAAATAATTGCACTATTGTAAAAAAACGGTAACTAGCTAACCGGTTAAACTTTAAGATATAGGTACATACATTAAATATTGCGACTAATTAAGTAGTTCTTATTCTTTGACGAGTTCCGTTCTATATCTTCAAAGCTCATAATTAGACCATTAAAAATAATATCGGAATACCCCGAGGGAATAATAACAGTACCCATTCCAAAAAAATACAAAAATCTGAATACTTAATAACTTCAGTTAAAAACAATTGTAGGAAAATTAAAAGGTATATGGGTACTTGAGCCGTCATTAAAGCACTACTTTTTTTTTTAAATTAAATATGTCAAAGATTTTCAAAGTACATCCGACGACGAGCTAAATCTCGGCAGCTAATTTATAACATGTAGGTAGGCTAATTTATAACATATATCAAACACTACAATACAATTTTATCGAATTCACATAAAGCTTAGAATTTACGTTTTAACTCCTTCGCTAATTTTAATAACACAGGAATGTAGAACAGATAAAAATAAATCCAAACATCTGTACAATAGTAGAAACGTGAGAAACATTCAATCAAACAGACATTTATTATACTCTTTATCCCTCACAAGCGTATAGTAGGCGTTGTACAGAAATAGCTCGGATTGTCTTTAAGATACAGCAAGTAATGTGTTTTGACTTTCGACTTATAAATGGTTATTGGTGTTGGCTTTTAAAAATACACATACAAGGATGTAATTGATGGAGGTGACTTTTAATATTATTACTGATTTTCGATTGTTAGAATATTTTTTGTTGTTTCTCAACTCTAATTTTGTCTTTGAATAGTTTTAGTTGAGAAATATAAATACCATTAAATCTGTTTCTGTCTTTCATTCAAGCTGGAATCCACCACATATTCGCAACTTTCTACTGAAGTTGGTTGGACGGTTTCGGAATAGGTATAACGTGTACGAAAATAGTGACATGATTTTTATATATATAAATTTCTCATTGTTACAAACGATTAGCGTCTATAAAAAGCGCTCAATAGATTTTTACAAAAATGAAAATAGTTCACAATTTGGGTTTTTGCAGCCCGATAAGCGATAACGCACGTTGTCAATTTTGTTCATATTTTTTTTTAGATAGGATATGCTTGCATGACTGAAGGTGGAAAATAAAATTACTTAAAGTATACGATTTAATCTTTTTTATACTTATGCATTTAAACATTGATAACTATACTTATATTTCATATTCTTTAACCAGCCAAACCCTCTTCTCAAAATATCGAGACAAACAAAAACGAAGATCTTAACGATAAATCAACATCAATTTAAAAAGACGTCTTAAAACCCATCCCAATTAAAAAGCATGTCCACAAATCACGCTTGATTCATAACGTTTTGACACCACAAACCTATTTTCGTTACAACGTCGACCGTCTGTATAAACAAACCGATACGCCCAAACTTTGGTCAATAATAAAAAGACATGCGGAAAAACTAACATCCTCGGCAATAAAGATCAAAGGCAGATATAACAACGTGATCAGTGGCGTCCCGACTTTATGACCGAGCCGCACTAATTAATGAACTCATATTATGTCTTATAATTGGAATTTGTTATTGACGCATTTATATGAATTAATCTATAAATCAAATATACATTTAAAATATTTCATTCTTTATAAATTTATGTTAATCTGTATTTTAGGCGAACTGCGCAATGTATAGTGATCAGACAGACACAAGTTTTTCTTATTGTGCTTGTGAAATTATATTATTATTTTTTTAAGAATATTAGCATTGCTTTTACAAGGTGTTACTAATATTTATATTCCAAATAAACTCGTAGCTTGTGCTAGGAGTGGGTACGACAATAGCCCAAGGGGTCAGGATCAGGGTCGCATCTCTCGCATTAACGGAGCGGAGTCGGCGCTTCTAACGTTGAGCTATTGAGGCTTCATAAATTTTTTGTAGAAATATAAAGTTTAGCATTTTAAATAGGCAAGAATAAGTGATATTAAAGACTTATATAATATTTGTAGATTTTAATTTGGAGAAGTGAAAGTAAACGTACAATTGTAAAGTTTAATATGCGACACTTGCTGTACAAGCGGTTACCAAGTTTCATGGTGCGGCCACGGTCGCGTAACAGATGTAAACAATCTCGGGGCCCGTCGTAAAGTCCGTTTGATCTCCCCGCCACCGCCCGCTGCCTCTAAAATATGGATTTTATGTCCCTCCGCTGCTAATACCACATCCACACCCAGCGACCCTCATAACCGTATGTGATGGAGCTACCATCGATTAGTTCCCTCTCAAAACTTCAAAATCGAAAGGAGACCTATTATATCGGTCTCGAAAGGTCAAGACTGAACTTATTTAGTTTATAGTTATGAATAAATCTAATATTTTTTAATGTGACTAAGTTGGCAAGGAAGTATACGACGTACCTGACGATAAGCGGTTGCCGTACCCTATAAGCGCTAACAACACTACATACATACATTTCTTGGGGTTATTCACGCTATGTCAATCTCGAGATATTGATCCTTAAATTTAAAATAGTACGCATTTAATTATAATATTTAAAGATTTACTACATCCGAGCCTAATCATGTGTGCGTCAGTTAAACAAGTCAATAATAACGTACTGAGAATAATACGAGACAATCAAAACTAAAAGACGATATAAATGCGGTGTTTGTCATAAGACACCGTCGCCACCCGCCCCGAGTTATGAGCCATAACTCTGATTCCATTTATTCAACACGCGCCCAACACGTCTTCCACATTAATTTACGAGTAACAAACGCTGGCATCTCATTCCAGTTATTTAATGCCTATTTTGACACTTATGTCAAATCGACTATGCCTTTATTATTAACGTTCCACTAAATTTATAGATCCTCCTCTCTTAGAAATTAATCGTGAAATGTCCGTTAATCATAATTTAAAACATGCTACGAAAGTCGAAGAAGCGTATCATTATTAATCCAAAATGTATCTCAACAGTTAGAGCGGCTCTCGTTACCATGTTAATATTCAGAGCCTCGCATGTGCAAAGGGTTGGGGAACCGAATTTAATTGAATACTGGCATTAACAAATGGAGCGGACCATTTCCGAGTTCCACATTTAACTTATTATGTACCATGATGGCGGAGCTCTTCTGCCGGATTGCCACGTGACAGCGCGACGGGCCATCCATCACGTTCTTAAATTAAAATACCCGCGATTTGGGAAACGTTCGCCCGAAACACTCGCTAATCACGGATCCAAACGGATTGTATAAACAGAAATAAAGTGTTTGCTTTTGTAAACATTCTTAGTGCGCAATAAAAATGTCTACGCACCTGATTATTTACGGGAAAACAAAAGTGTGCGCGCGATCGTGAGCAATCTGGATTGCGATTGAAATTAGGCTAACTACTTAAAAACTTACGCAACATCCAACATCAGACGAAGTGCCACTAAACAATGTTCAGTAATTCAAAACAAAGTAGACAAAGTGCTCGTAAATAGTTAATCTCGTAATAAAAATGTCGATACACCTGATCACATCGATTGAGATGACTCGCGACCGGATTAAAAAAAGCTCGTAAAAACTAAAATAGACGTCGGCAGTGGCGTCTTCAGTAGCCTATCGATTAAACAAATAAAAAAGCGTTTCGCTAGCTGAAAGGCGAAAGGCAACGTGATGGTGGATAGTCGTAAAAACGTATGGCACAGAGATGCCGGCTAACTGCAGTAGTAAACCAGCCGTTTTGTATACAAGCCCCTTGTTATAGTCGGCGAGCGCGGTAAACATTGCGCGGGCCGTGTGTCGCCGCCTTTACTGCTTTGCCTTTGTGAACAACTCCTTGCGGATATTCCAAAGACTTAACCACGCCGTATTTGTGCTATAAAATTTGCCATACTTTAATCATAGCCTTGTATGAATAAATGAAATACAATGTTATAAATTTTATCATCTGTTTTAAATTACTTCTTTACATTCTAACAATTTATCTCTTTGTTTCAGATTATGGTTACGGACACCCTGGGCATTTAATCCATTCCTATTGAACCCGGGTTGGTTAGACGCAGCATATCTAAATTACGCCTGGGCAGACTATTTTAGGCCACCACAACTAAGGGAACAAGGCGGACTTATAAAAGGTAATATATATTTTTCAATCAATTGCTCATTAATTAGTATTAAGAACATTTTAACGCGTAACACAACACATAGTCATGAAAATTAATGTAGATCAAGGCTTATTCAAATCAAAACTTTTCAATGGAAAGTCAAGCAATATCGAAACATAAAACTACGTTTCGTAGAGTCAAAAATCAGATATTTGCAATTCTCCGATTCCTAGTAAACTTCCGATCGACGGATTATTTGGCATTCGTTAATTTAAAAATTCCCGATTTAGCAACAAACACTCGAAAACATGTAGCAACGGATCCACCCCTCAAGGACGTACAACGCAAAGGCTCAAATAAAAGAAGCGGCTCTTGAGCGCTGCAAAACAACACCGGTCCGACCGAAGCAAAACCACCCGCTGAAGTCCGTCCGTCGGGGAAGTGGGGTGTAGAATGGAAAAAGTATAAAAAGCACCGCCTTCACGTTTGAGAGAGTGTGGAGTCAATTTTATTCCAATGTAGGCGACCGCGCCACCAGCCACTTTTTGTTTCCGACGCTGAAACGCGAAGAGCGTTGTACTCAAACACCTACCGACTTTTATTAAACCTTACCAAGTTTCAATTTCACAAAGCTATACACTTAACTTTGCTATTTGTATTCAGAGATTGCTACAGTCTACATATGACTTTTTTAACGATTCGAAACTTCCACTTTCATTATTATTATTTGAGTTTTAATAGAATATTCTAAATATTTTGTAAAATCAGTTATATTCTTTATGAATCAAAATATTTTTTCACATTATGATAGTTTCGATTAAACTAATCATATATCATAGTTATCGCCCAGCAGTTTCAAATCTGAGCGTCGGGATCACCTCAATCAGGCGCGACGCCGATATTGGCCCCCACCTCACCAAATTACCCCCTAGTTACGACCCCACCCACCCCTTTGCCTTTTAAAGTGGTCTGCGCACCACTGCCACTGCTGCAAATATAAAAAGTGTAAAAGAGATACGAGCGCTGCACCACCTCCGAGCTCTTTGTGGCCCAATCTGCGCCTCTATCGTGTCCTTTTTATGCGCCCGCTTCTCTTACACTTATCGAGAATCAAAGCTACAAGAACTTTTGCACACTGCCCCTAATGAAAATTTCACGTTTAGAGCTCTCTTTGTCAGCCGTGCACGGAGATAGCGAACTTCCTTATCGCGATAGAGCCGGCTTTGTACCGAACATGTGTCTGTTGCAACACCTCACACGTGCCTCGCATCGCTAATGCGGTTTCTACACTGAGAACAAAGAGGGCACATATCGAGTAAAATTAAGGTAGAATGTCGTGTCTAGATCGTAAAGAACGGCGTTGTACTCAGATAAATAAATATTGCACCCTCACCCTCCTAATATCGTACTAAAAAAACATCCCTTTCGATGAAGCCGCCTTTAAACGCCTACAGATTGTACATTATCCTTAGTACGATTATGCACCCTCGTTGTTCAGGGAATCACCAGAGTGCCCGCGTGCCTCCGGCAGTCCCCAGGGGCTCGTCTCTCATATTACGTCATGTCGTCAAATCAGACAGCAGAAGCTGTAGTAAAAAGAATTATCCTAATTTCATTGCTAACCAAATTTTCTTTTGTCTACAGGTACTACACCAATTACTACGCCAACAGTTGCATTGCCTGGTAGTGAACTTTTCCCATTCCCTCCAGCCATGGCCAGCCTACCACCAGGAGGACTAATTCCACCACCCGGAGCATTTCTACCACCAAATGGTCTATTACCATTCCCACCTCATCCTGCGGAACTCGCCTTAAAAACATTACCACCGGAATTAACATTGAAGAATGGCATGAATCCCTACGATACTTTAAGGCATTTACAGAGTAACGTTTCCTCTATGGATACATCCAGTGCTCGCTTATCTCCAACGAGCAGCAGACAAAGTGGTAGTCCAAGAAGTATCGTAAACGCGAGTCCAAGATCGAAAGCCGATTCGAAATCGGAAGCAAATTCCATGCACGAGGCAACAATAACAGACGAATCGGATGAAGAACAAATCGAAGTTGTCAAATCAGCTTTCCATCCAACGAGGCCGGCGAACGTTGAACTGCAGGAGATGAAACAAGTGCAAGCTGCAGATTCCACGGTCTCAGACCGCCCACGTACGCGCAATGAACTTAAAGCGACTTCTCAACGAACCACCCGCGTACTCTCCACTAGTCCAACGTCAACGAAAATTACAAACAGTTCAATATCAACTCATAAATCTGTTTGGCGGCCATATTGACGTTTTTAGTGTTAATGACATTATCCGTGTGGAAACGGAGATATTGAAATGTGATAAAACGAGCTTGTAAATATTGTATTATTAAATTAAATTCAGATATTTATTAATAGATATAGATATTTAGTTAATATTGACTTTGATGATATGTAAAAATTGTAACGATTGTTATGGGCGTTGTTAAAGCTTTTTAATTATAAATAGATACATTATTATTTGAATGTTAATAAGTAATTGTAAAATATAATAGATTTATGTAGATACTTTAAATATTTTTATCTTTCACATTGACTGATTTCATTATAGCTGCAAAGATAAGCCCGAAATATAAATATGTATAAATTTTAAATGTAAAAATTATGTACATTCGATAAAACGCTATAAATTATAACGTAACGAAGTGTACATATGTAGAGGTCCGAGATAAAGAAATGATTTCCAAAAATTTAACTGCATTTTATTATTCTTTTCTCCTAATTTAATAACGTACAGCAGAAAATAAAAAAGTAATGTGTCTCAGGACACGCGGTAGGAACGAAGTTCTTTTCGCCACCAAATATTAATAATCAATTTTAATTATTTCAAAAACTAACTTGTTCTACAAGTTAAGAAAAACAGAGATTGATATAGTTTCGTAGGTATCTATGACAGTCTGTCTACTAGAGGTCAACATAAACTGGACGTATGCAAAATATAAATACAGCTAACGGTAGATAATTTTTTACCGAAATCCCTTTGTCTGCTTGCTTTTCTCTCTGTTTGCTGTCTAATGATACCATTTAGACATTAAATGTCGGAAAAAATCGCATAACACTTTTTACCGGTCTAGCTCATCCGCTTAGAGGGTACGCGGTTTTCGTTATCAAAACAACAATATTTTTTACCATCAACTTAAAAAAAACTAGAGATATTCTGATATGAAAATGAAGACCCAAGTTCCATAGCTGTAAAAATGATAGATTAGACAAATTTACAAACCCTTCAATTAAGTTTCGCATTCTTCGATGTTGAATTTAAAATAACACTTTATACAGACACATCTCAGACTACGCTCTGTTTGTGTTGGCTACAACGTGCATTGCACGTGTGTAGTAAACATGAATGCTATTCCGTTTACTGTCCAATTGTACGCTCGTAGGATATTATTGATGTTAATTTGTTTAATGGGACTGCTCGGGAAAAAACTCATAACGAAATCATGATGCCGTCCCACATCTGTCAAGCACAGAGACGCTCGGTAGAAATACCACTATGCGATCACCCATCTAGTGACTGACCGCGCCTAAAGTTGCTTAACCTACCCATCGTTTACCGATCAGCGGGTGCACTCGGCTATGAGCGTCTCATTCTCTAAATATGGAATAATTATCTGTCCTTATTAAATATTTAATGTAATTACTGAAACTTTTTTTTTAAACTTTTAAGTTGCACTTCTGAATTTACAAGTGCCTTAATTTGTTTTCCAACTTTCACGTGATTAACGACAAAAGAAATACTGTATGCTTGGAATTGAATTGAAAAAATGTCAGCAGAAATCTCGCAATCTTGATCTGCAGTGAAGCAGCGTAGTTTCTTTCAGCTCTTAATTTTTAATACCAGAGGATGTCTTTTCCTATCAATGTAACGCTAAGAATTTTTTATGAATTTACTAAAATAGATCGTTGTTTGTTTTCGTCGACAATAAAAAAAAATTGTTAATCAAAATGTCAATGACAATTATAATTTTATTATTAAATATCCCCAAAAAAATACAATGGTACTGTAAAATAAAGTGTCATTTCGACTGAACGGAAAGTTCATCAGAGAAGGTAAAATTTCCCGAGGTGCGTGGTGTGGCGCGGCGCTATCAATTGTGTTTGCGCGCGAGCTGATCCGGTTAGCTGATTGCAACCCTGCGCCCCGCGGTCAGCCGCCCGCTACTCAAACAACGCCCAACTCACAGGGATTCACTAAAACTAGATACTGCATATACCAATGTTTATCAAACGAGATAAGGAGTGATATAAAGGAGTGGCCTATATTAGATAAGCTTTTAGATATATTGATGGGCGACAATATCTCTACAAGAAAGCACATACGGCGTGCCTTATTGTAAGAAACGCCAGTAGAAAGAAGAATGAATTTGGGTCTCTGACGCTTTATTTCATCGAATGAAACGCAACAGTACGAATACTGCTACCACACATATTTTGTTAAATTTTGTTCCAAAACAAAAAAATATATATTATTCAAGCAATAAGCTTAAAACATCGAAAAAATTACTTAAATGGAATAAATACTTTTTCGCTATAGGTAAAAAGGTTTTGACTCTACGGAAATCGATGAATAAGCCAGTAAAAAATTAAAAACATAATAGTAACCACGTATTTTAAAATTAGACCAATCAATATGACATGAAAATATATGTACGTTCAAAAAAATATAGCTATTTAATATAGCAAATGAAGCTTGTCTTATCCAGCGGCGAGTCACGTACGTCTGGCAATGAATGGAGGCACCTCATTATGCTACCTTTGATTCCTATCTCAGGCGTCGACTTTATGATTCGCTTTTTGGCGAAAACGACTCCATACATCACAGCCATCCAATTTGGATGTATTAAAAAGCTGTGGCCAGACAGCCGGCCTGCGTCAGTGGGTGTGTTTGAAATTTTGTTTGAGAGGCTTCAATGCCTTCTGATTATTCAGTGCATATTTTACGAATTCACAAAAATGCTAGTCTCTTTCTGTGATGTATAATTTACGTTTCAAATAGTAAGCTTTACCTTATCGGAATATTTCATTTATGTGTTTATTAATGGCTGTATTCTATTAATTTTATTTAGTAATAACTATCATAATTATAAAGTCTATATTTTTTTTATTTCAAATCATAATAATACATAAACGTTACAGGTTTTAATATGCAATAAAAATGTGTATAATTTTAATTTAAAACAAAAAAAAAACAATCCTATAAATTTTCGTCACATACAATTTTACAAGGACTTAATTCAATATATAAACAACAACAAAAAGTGTTATTTAAAGACCAATAATTTCCTACTATTCTATGGATTTTCCGCTGAATTCTATTGAATATATTGGAAAATTGCTGAAAAAGTCTACACGAAAAAGGTTTTACTCATTCAACATTACTTTATCCTTTATGGAACTGCGGCTTAAGCGCTCGCCCGCGGGCCGGACCCGACATCGCATATCGATAAGATTGCCACGTGCTTTTATTGTGTCAGCTGGGGAAGACCAAACAAAAACCTAAATGGAACCTTTTCTAAATACAAGCGAGCGCCGGCTATCTAACGTGGAGGTGTAGGATTTTATTATTTTTTGATAGAACAACTGTATCTTTTTGTGTATTATTTTCAGTACTGGAAAATTGGAATCTAGAAATAATATTTGAAATAAGGAATATAGGAGAGAATTCAATTGTGAGTTAAAAAATGTTCGATATATAAATTTAATTAAGGCTACACCTTTCAAGTATGGAAAAATATAAATAAAAGTAATCGTGAGGAAGTCAGCTTCCTCGTAGCGATTAACTTACTACATCTCAATATAATGCAATGACTTGAGAAGCTAGTTAAGAATATATCGTTCTCATTTTAATATAGGTAAATGAATCTAACACCTCATATCTATAAATCCGATAGCTTACACAGCGTGCCAAAAAAATGGAAAATACAATTCTGGGAAATTGGGTAATGGTAAAGGCCGTGTCGTCTTTGTGTTACGAGGTTGAATGCAGTATGATTCGATTTATTATTGACAAGTAAATAGATAACCTAAAAGAATATTTAGAAAAGAAGAATTGTAATCAAATTGTTGCAAATTAAAATAAAACAAACATAAAGTCGATGGTTAATATCAGAATATATCGATAAGATCGCTCCACGTGGTTTTATTGTTTCAGCTACAGGAGACGGTCGGCAGCGCTCCGGGCACCTTTACGTTGCGAAAAAATTTAAATGGAACATTTCTGATTCGTGTAAGTAGAGTGTATACGTGAAAACGTTTTCAAATATTCGAAATTTCTGGAAAACTCACGAAAATTCTGGAACAATTATGTTTGTTGTGAGCATTATTCGATACATCATATATTACGAAGTACTCGTATGTTATGCTAAAAGGTTGTTTTATATTCGAAACAATATACATGAGGAGTGAACGCTTCCGATAATATAATTATTTTACATCGCCACTCGTAAATGGATAGGGGATGATAGAAACTCGACTGGACAATGGTATAGAAAGAAATCACATCGATAAAATTTTAATGCCTGTATAAAAAGGCTATAAATTTGATTTACGCGCCCCTGGCCTACGTAAAACGGGGTAATATCGAAAAATAACATGAGATAATGTTGGCTTATAAAGTGGGGTGACTCGGGTCGGATTAGACGATATTTGCGTCCGGGATGTGCGGCCGTCGATGTCGCGTTGACTGCCCAATACTACGTTATCCCATACGTATTATCTATTGATTGAATCCTTGTTTTATCTATTGCGTTATAAATACAATATCTGAATATTAAAAATGTGTAATTTAATATATAATATATAATAATATAATAAATTTAAACAATCTAAGTCAAAAGTAAAGTTACATTTCTATGAGAGGCAGGATTTTAAAACATGAAATTTATTTCTAAAAAAATTAATAAATAGTCACAAAAAACCTTTGATTTTATGCAGGATCCATCAAAATCATGTCAGCCAAAGGACGCTTACGGCTGGACATAAGCCTCCCCCAAAAAGTGCCACAATGACCGGTTCTGCGCCACCCACATCCAGCGGACTCCCGCGACCTTTACCAGTAATCAGTCCACCTTGTGGAGGTGCCGGAAGGCGCAGCGTGGGCGGCCTGCCCACGCGCGCGTACGCTTCCGGTACGTGGTCGCTACTCGGGAACCTACCCACCTCAACGGACGTCGGTCCTACGAGCAATATGCCCTGCCCACTGCCACTTTAGTTTGGCGATTTGGAGGGCTATATCGGTAACTTTGGTTCTACTGCGGATGCGATCACGCAGAGAAACTCCCAGCTCTCTCCATTGCTCTTTGAGTGGCTTTGAGCCTTCTTATGAGGCTTCTTATGAGGAGGATCAGGGTCCATATCATAACAATTGTAATACCAGAAGAATCTTAACCGTGTTTTTACATTACAACGGAGAAATTGATCTTGTCTTAATTACGCTGTGAAATAAATCATGTATATGAAATACAAGTATAATCACAACAAAGTTAAATTAATTATAATAGTATGACTTCAAATGAGTTGCTCGTGGTAGGGCTTATAAGGCCCGCCTGGGTAGCTACCACCATGTTGGTGAACAAAATAAAAACACAAATCTCGTAAAGTGACTGCTTGGCAGCCGCGTTTCAAGGTCAGCCACCGTATAACCAGCTGTAATTGCTTAGCGTCAGGTAAGCCCGTTCGCCCTCTGACATAAAAAATAATGATTTTTCTAACAACATTTTATAATGGAAACAACATGGACTTTCTCCTCGTCCGCCGTGTGACAATATTGCTCTTAATAATTCGATATAGCTGTTAATTAGCTCTTCAACTACGCGTAGTACAACTCTTCATTGTCTCCTAAGTATAACAGATCGACAGCAGATCATCTTTGCAAAATAACAGTTCTTTTCATTTCCACTACGTCTGTGGTATTTAAGCTTGTTAAAAATTACACCAATACTGCAAATACTAATAATAATTAAATTTTTCTGAATAAAATTTAAATATATCCAACATTTTTTATTTTTACATTCACTCATTATAGACATCAATAAATAGCTAACCAAGCTAAAAATTTATGTATGAAATGTTTGCATAGGCCCTTAAAAATAATAAATTCCTTATAGGGCCGCGGAAGGAACGCAAAATGAGTGGAAGAAGCCACTTTAAAAGATTGGCACTCAGCGAACTGGCATAATCTATGTAAATTACGTCAAATTAGGAGTCGTCAACACGCTGCCTTCGTGTAATTTTGAAGGCAAACCCTCTTTATTATTAATATTTATTCCGTTCCTTACGTCCGAACCGAATCAAGGAAAAAAATATAAAATCGGTAGGAAATACTTCAAACCCTTAATCAAGCGAATAAATAAAAGGACGAGGAGCGCTTCACTGAACATTGAAATAAGAATTTCACGTAAAATATTTACAAGTTAACGAAAATCGGAAAAGGAGAGTTTGGACTTCATCATTTATAATTATGTTTACTATCATAAGAATGTTAACTAGTATATCACTCTGCTATTTACGTAGGTACATATTATATACTATTAAAGTATAATCACCGAAAAAGTATTAAATGATAACAAGGTAGGCATGTGTCTCATTCCTTTAACTCTCTTCCAGCAGATTGTCAATTAATCAATTTTGATTTGATATTTGCCTAATGCAATTATTTTTGAAACGTCACAAAGTTCGGCTCCACTTATCATCAGGTGGTGTCGAGTCATCTAAATAAAAAATATAGCTATTATTTTGGAAATTAAAATATTGAAATAAAATTTTCAGCCACTTAGAATTTTAACGGCGTCGGGATGTGACGACCCCATCGCCCGCTGTTGGGATAACCTCTGTCACAGCAGAGATTATTCCACCAGTGCAGTCAGTCACACTGGTGGTAGGTCTTTTGTTGCAAGAGGCCGGCTAGGTAGGTACCACCGCAGTGTCAAATATTCTGCCGCCAAATAGTAGTGCTTAGGCACTACTGTGTTCAGTTTGAAGGGCACTGTACGCTAGTGAAATTACTGGGCAGACGAGATTTAAGAACCAATATCTCGAGGTTGGCACCGCGTGAGTGGCACCTACTAATGGTGCTGCAAGCGCTCATAGGCTACGGCAACCACTTACCATCAGGTGGGCCGTATGCTTGTTTGCCAACTTTTAACATAAAAAAAAAAAAAAAAAAAAATTGTTTCAATGCGGTGCAATCATAAACCACCACTAAAAGTATGTGTGTAAGTACATATCAGTATTGTGGCGCAATAGGTGGCGATTCTGCTCTATATTTCTAAAATTATTGATTATACAGGCATGATCTTGTTTGAATGTATTTCTGGACTCCTGATCCTGTATATCACTATCATAGTGAGTGGCAATGCGTGCGTTGCTTTTGCAGCGTTTATTTCAATTTAATTTATTGATATACGCCTCTGTATTCTTCTCTTCAATATTTTGTTTAATGAAAGCATAACTGCGGAGATTTACTTAACGAAAAAAGACTAATTAAAACTCGAAACAGGAATAACTGAAAGAAAGTTAACAAAGAAACGTTTGCAAGGCGGCGTCGTAAAAGACGCAATAAAAAGTATAAACTGACCCCAAAACATTGTCTCAAATAATAAAATTTTAATAAAGGAATATTGAAAAAAATGCTACTGTGTATAAAGTTATAAGAAACTAGTACCTGGACTATATTAGCTTTGTTACACTTATTGACTTACTTTCTTAAAAATATTTTTCATAGAATAAGACTATTACCATAGGACAAAACCTAGAATGTAATAAAATATATTCAACTAATCATATTCCATTACAAAAGCAACTTTTAATGATATAGTTTAAAACAAAGTCGCTTTCCACGTCTCTATGTATTTCCGCCAACTTCTCCTTAAACACGCAACGGTTTTTGATATAATGAAACCGATAACACTGGTTGAACATAGAATATATTAAGGAAACCTTAATTCATATAAAGTTTTAACCTTCATAGGTTGCATACAATCGCAATAGAAGTTTAAACAATGATTTTTTGAATATTTGTTCGTCTGCCATTGGACGAGAAAAACACTGAATAAAGTTTCACAGGTCTAATTTAAAATCTGGCGTATGTCTAAAATCAATATAATTACACCAAGTATTAATTCTACCCAGATGAAGTCACGAGCAGAAGCTATATATAAAGAAAATATTAATTGTTTCTTAAGTTCCTTTGCCACATAAATACAGACTAACTAAACTAAATAACATAACCCTCCTCCCAGTCAAATCTCTTAACCCCCACATACGTACAAATTGTACTTAATGGGTTTTGCCGTCCATCCACTGGTCGTAGTCATTAACTCACGGAAGCTAGTACAGCGGACCAATTTCCCTAGCCGGTCGCCAATTAACTGCACTTGGGCGGCTACAGCGACCGAAGGGTTAGCAAGATATTTGCTATGATTTACGAGGGTCACCAAACTTCTTAGTGAGGGTCTGTACGATCGCCTCTATCGATAATAGTCGATTTAATGTTAATGTTGTTACGCTTTACACGCGACGGTACGAATGTTGCAAATGTGATATATGTATTTCTAAAACTACGGTCTTTATAAACGCAGAATTTTAATTACATAATTTTTTTAAACGAGCCATTCTTGTATATATGTATAATGTATATAATGTGAATCTCGGAAACGGCTTCAATGATTTTCATGAAATTTAGAATGCAAGGGGGCGATAAATCGATATAACTAGGATTCATTTTTAGAAAACATTCTTGGTTCAAGACCACAGGTCTGCGATTATTATTTTATTCCCTCTTTTTTCCATTTGCCTTCTTTTTTGAAAAAACTGTGGCAGCCTCCATTTTTTATTTTTTATATATATTTAATAATCATATTTTGTAAATATAATACATATACATTATACATACATTATACATAAACAAATATTTAATTAATACTACTATTATATTATTTTCCAAAAAAAAGGATTTACCAAAAAAAAACGAGAAAAAATCGATCATCCAGGTACCCTGCTACGATAAAGCAGTTTGTGATATCGCACGTTACACGCTCAAGACTGAGATAGTTATATCTTGTGTCGGTGATCCAGAAACACACATAAACCCCACAAATTCAAACATCTGTACTGAGCTCAAATCAAACCATGAGCATTTTTGGCATGTTCGCTACCACTGCGGCAGAATGGTCGTCGAATTAACAACATAAATAATCAAAAAGCATCACATTTAAAATTATTACCACACACGAAATTATTTTTTACGTTTTCAGGGCGTCGTTTCACACGGCTTTAGGTAAATTATTACTAACTGCGGTGTGCCGCTCAAGGCATGCAAACCTAACTTATTTAACAACGGTACAGTTAAAATTACGTATTTTAACATTAGAATGTGTAACGGTAAAATTTTTATTGCAAAAATTTCGAATGCAATATAAAAATATCTATTACTTTAATTGTTTTGGTAAAAGTAGAGCGGCGGCACAAAGAACTGCTCTACAATTGGTAAAAAGTAGAACCCAAATGTTTTTAAAAGCAATAAAAGACAGCTTTCCCTGTGAACAGTTATATGTAAATATTGCGCAAGGGCAAGAAATGGTTGTTAAAAAGTAATAAAACAGTACTGACCATTATTTGAACTAAATAGGTAATTGAACGCAAACTTTTTTTTATTGGAATGACAAAGAATACCTGACTAATGGTGTTTTTATTTTAATATTCGTTTTAAATTTATTTATTTTGAAATAAAGTCAATTAAAGCCATTATTTGATCTTCTTTGATCTTAACATTTTGACCTTCTTCTTATTGCCTTAAAAAAAAAGAAAATAACGAAGCATTAAAATTGTTTTCAATATACAATGAAGAAATAGCTATCAGTTGGTGTTGTGTTTCATATAACTTAACAATAATTAGACAACCAACTGTCAAAGGTGTGTCGGACTCAAAGATAAAGAGTTCCGTACCATCGTAATATACATATAATTATTAATAAAAAATGTAAAAATATATTTTTTTAGATAGGGTTTATTTTATTTTTCTCTTTTTTATTATTCGTTATTGTAGCTGCAAGAGAAAAACATATTCTGTAAAGAACTTTCTTTTAACTAACTACCTACTTACCAGTAGGTAGACTACTACGCTTAGTGACATACAGCCCCTTGACTGATGAAAGATGGACTAACTTTGGGTACGAAACCCTAAAAAGTACTCTTAAGAAAATAATGTTGGTGGTAAACATGCAACTTTCAGATCATCGCAATGTTCTATTACTAAGTAATGAATAATTACCAGTCAAGTGCTTGGTGGACCACGCATAATGGAAACTAGAGGGTTCCGGAGCTTGATGATGAAGAATCTTTAGGATTTTAAATATTAATTAATTAAAAGTGTGGTCAACAAATATAAGTTTGTAATTTCATAGTGATTACTAAAAATAATATGAAAAAACAAAGTTATGGGGAAAACTTATATATCTCTGAAATTTCTTAACATATCTTCTTCAAAATTATTGTCGTTGAAAGTTCTTTTGATGTTCTACAACCTCAATTTTTTCCAGAAATTTAAATCCCATACTTCAAAAGTTAGAAAGTTCAACACAATTTTTATGACTTTAGTAGCTAATAACTCAACAACTACTGACTTAATCAAAAAGTCAAAATGAAAGCTCTTTATTTTTTGAAGATTGATGCATTATAGCTGTATGCTATAATATTTTATTTTTTCACTTCAAAACCTTGTAGCGGTTCATAGCTATTTAACATATTTCTTATACCAGATAGAGCCAATAGACTAAGATTAAAATGACTGTGACATACTGACAAACAAACGGACATAACGAAACTATCCGTTTTTGCTATTAGACTACGGAACCCTTAAAAAGAAGTAAAGTATATTTTGATATATGTACGAAAAGTTTACAGTCCACCCACATTGTGAAAAGCGAAAAAACCTAACAAAAATATATCGCGATGGTACACTGGTACTCTATTCACATCATAACTTTACTCGCCTCCAACATTATTCAATTTACTAACAGGTGAGCCCGCGAATATGAATGAGCCTCGTGACGCTACCTTACTGCGGGTATTTTAGAACTGAGTGGCTTTCTTATATGTACAACCAGCTATAAAGAAACCGAATGAGTATATAAATATCTTATACATAAAATTCTCGTGTCACGATGTTATTTACCATACTCCTCCGAAACGGTTTGACCGATTTTGATGACATTTTGTGTGCGTATAGGGTAGGTATGAGAATCGGTCAACATCTATTTTTTATACCCCTAAATGATAAGGGTGGTCGATCCCACATTTTTATTTTTCATTTTTGGACTAAATTTTTATTTTTATTTTTTTATGATGTGACATTAAAAATACATACAGCCCTAAGTTTTCACCCTTCTACCATCAACCCCCATTTTTAATAGCGATATTAGTAATTCAATAATTTTCACCAGTGTCACTTCTTTACACAATTAGACTCCGCTAGGGGGCACAGCTATCGGGTCCCGGATTTTTTTCGGGGCAGGACAACGTCTGCCGGGCCCGCTAGTATTATATATATTTCATAACAAGCATCGAAACTGTCACAACAGAGATTATTCCACCAGTGCAATCAGTCACACTGGTGGTAGGTCTTTATT
Source organism: Hestina assimilis (assembly GCA_023373885.1). NCBI lineage: Eukaryota > Metazoa > Arthropoda > Insecta > Lepidoptera > Nymphalidae > Hestina > Hestina assimilis. Next base: position 11,259,924 of record CM041754.1, read on the forward strand.
GCAAGAGGCCGGCTAGGTAGGTACCACCGCAGTGTCCAATATACTGCCGCCAAATAGTAGTGCTTAGGCACTACTGTGTTCCGGTTTGAAGGGCATTGTACGCTAGTGAAATTACTGGGCGAACGAGATTTAAGAACTAATATCTCGAGGTTGGCAACGCGCGAGTGGCACCTACTAATGGTGCTGCAAGCGCTCATAGGCTGCGGCAGCCACTTACCATCAGGTGGGCCGTATGCTTGTTTGCCAACTTCTAACATAAAAAAATAAAAAATAAAAAATCGAAACAAACCTACTGATGTAATAAATGTGAAATTTTGTGTTTGAATGTTTGTTACTCAATCATACAAAAACGGCTGAACGGATTTGGATTGATACCTGGCTTAACACATAGGATTCTTTTTCCCTCGGAAATTATTAAGTTCCCGTAGGATTAACAAAACACGAACGATAGAATTTTAATTTTGAAAAATTGATATAGACTTATACTATAAAAATTGAATGTGAAAGTCTAATTAATAACTTCTTCTTCATCTTCATCCTAGCATTATTCCCGGTATTTTTTTATGTACCCAGGGTCTGCTTATTACTCTTATCCGGATTTGACAGGTTACTAGTTTTTACACAGAGCGATTGCCATCTGACCTCCGCAACCCTAAGGGCGAACCAGTAACTCATCGGATAAGAGCAATTTACTTATCAAGAGTTAACGATTATTATCAGATGTTATTGATAATATAACCGGGACCGACAGCTTAACGTGCTCTCCGAGGCACGGTGGGGAGACCCACACGGACAAACGGCCAGACCGAGACAGAAATTTTAACAAACATCTGCCCGAGCGGGAATCGAACCCGCAACCGTCGAGACTAAAGGCAGACTCACTACCCACAACGCCACAACGGTGAAAGTCTAATAACTGTACGTCTGTTACCTTTTCCCTAAACCACTGAATTGATTTTGATGAATTTTGGTATAGGAAAAAATAGTACTTTTGATATTCAAGCCACTTTTTGTTGCGAAAAAAACTTACAGAGGGTAAAATATGGGATGAAAGTTGGTATCTGGGACCATTTATTTTTGTTACAATAAAGTACCTCATTAAAAATGCTAAGCATACCGGCCATGTCGGGGGAAAAAGCAAGTGATAACATATATAAAAATATAATTCTATTTTTTTATATTATTCTATAGACGACGTTGGTGGCGCAGTGGTAGCAAGCCTGCCTTAGGCGGCCACAGGTCCCGGGTTCGAGTCCCGCTAAAGGCAGATGTTTGTATTGAAAATACAGACATGTTTTCCTTTCTGGGTGTGTTTGTCCTTGTCATTGTGTATGGTTCCGGACCCCGATAAAGGATATATAGCTATCCCAATGACCCCGTTGAGTGGGTAGCATTTATTATTTATTTATTTATTATCTGATATCACATATTGCGTAGCCACTGTGTAAACCACAATATCACTTTATCTTCATTATTTTATTGAACACATTTCTTTATAGCTTGACTGATACTTAATTTTTTAATTCACCTTAAGAACTGGCGCTGGAAATTTGACGGCAACAACACAGTTGTATATACAATTTTATTATGATTTTGTTGCTTTAACAACTAAACTAGAAACTTTATCAATTCTCATTTAAAAACCAGAAGTAAAGACACTTCTTAGTGCTATAAATATATGAATTTGGATACAGTGATAATTAGCTCTTATACTGTGAGGTACTCTATTCACATCATTTGAATAAGGCCAACGGTGCGCTATAAACAAACTGACAAAAATAAAAAACAAATGATATTTTAATTTAAAAAGAAATTGGCGGAATATAATTTCAGAGCTAATTTTGACGACATTTTTTGTTCAATTATTCTCCAAATGTAATAGAATTTTATTAAATGCCTAATGTGTTAAATGCTGTCCTTTTGGTCTACAGACTTAAAAAAATACAACTCCGATATATGTACTTCTATGTTTTTTTCTTCCCAACATTTTTTCAAGACAAAATAGCATGCTACTTATGTGACCGTTAAAGCACTTAATATCGGCCAGCTTATATTAATACCTGTGAGACTGATAGACAGATAATCAAACCCGCAACCGTCGATATTAAAGGCAGTCATACTACCACTATGCCAGCCCAATCGTAAAGTTAAACAAAGATAGTTACATAGTTTTATTAATATAAAACTGCACCAAATTCATCTGTATCGTCGAACAACAACCATATCAAAACCAACAACAACAATTTAGACCAAATACAGTTACGATCTAACCCAATCTAACCTAACTAGCCATACCGAACTCGGCGTGGATTATTTTTTCTCTTTTTTCAAACGTCCGCGGGCCGCAACAAATTGAAATTCATTAGCGCAGCGGCGCCATCAGCGGGCGTTAAGGAGAATTAACGAGGCATATATGAATTAACACCGGGTACCGTCCGGCTAGCGAGACGAACATCGATCGATAACATTACTGGACAGTTTTTCAAATAAATAATGCTGATTGGTACTTCAGTTTGCTATTTCTGGATAGGTTAAAGATGTAGTCTAGTCTGCGCTTTTGCAATTAAATTGATACATACATAAATGTAGCGTGTATGGTAGTAGTAGAGCCATGCCTCACCTAACACAAATAGCTCAACCGTAGAAAGGCCTACTTCGCTCCGTTAACACCAGAGTCGCGGGTTCGATCCTGACCCACTTGGGCTATTGTCGTACGCACTCCTAGCGCAAGCTACGAGCTTAATAAATTTGGAGGGGCAATAGAATGCCAAATAGAGTATATTAATATTATGCCTTGAAAAAGCATTACCAATATTCTATAAGAAAAAAAAAATTGGCCGGCTTGACTGGGAATGTACTACTCGCTGTACTCGATGTAATACGCTCTCACAGAAAATCAGCGTAAAGTAAGAGAGTACTGTTGCGTTTCGTGCGATGAGTGAGAACGCCGGATGCCCAATCTCCCACCTCTCTGTTCGTTCAGTTCAGAAAATATAAATACTGCTGAAATATTAGTATATGTAAATGTGACCAGAAGTCATCAACATTTTGAGCTAAAAGCTTACTCCTAGTCGGAATTTCAGTAGTAACTGAACCGCTCTTATCTGCACAAATGGGGCTGCTCGAAGTACTACCTCTCATAGAAAATCGGCGTAAAGTAACAGTATCGGTTAGTACTGTTGCGTTTCGTGCGACGAGTGGGAGCGCTGGAGGTTCAATCGCACACCACCTCCTGATCGCTTCCTTCCCTACTATTCCTTGGATTGGCAGCGTGCATATTACACCAAAAGTATCGCGCGCGTTCATAGGTCGCGGTGACTGCTTAACATCTGGTGGGCCGTGTGCTTATTTTCTAAATATGTCATGAAATAAAAATAAAACACATGTTTCATAATGATAAGAATATCTGAGTAAGTAAAAATAAAGTAATGACGGATTGAATTTTTGGTGTGTGTGTGTGTGTTGTGTTAAATGTTTATTACATCATCATCTTGATATTCTAAATGCTTAAAGAGTATTATCAGCTACTAAGATATTATTCAAGCAGTGAGATCACTCCCCCAAGTAACTGTAATCCTGATTTCAGTACATAGAACGTTTAGGATTAGGAACGATTTGTCTTGAGACTTTACTGTATTAGGGGACGACGTCTTGTTCATACTGTTGTTGAATTAACAAATCTTTCTTTCTTTACTAATGTTTGAATCGGATATTACGATTAAATTACATAAATTATATACATGAATATTAGTTTGTATATGTAAAGAAATAATTTATCGATTCTATTTTTTTAAGCTTTTAATACTTTGTAGAAGGTTCTTACGGAGAGGAAAATTAAGAATATTCCTTGATTAATTGTAAAACAAAAGGTTTGTCTTTGAGCTTACAATGAGAACAGCTTTTATCGACGAAGTTGTGGCGCAGCGGATAGCGAACTTGCCTTAAGCGCCACAAGTCGCGGGTAAGATTCCCGCTCGGAGCAGTTGTTTGTATTGACCATACAAACATGTCTTCTGGTCTGGGCCGTTGATTATGCAGCGTTTACTATTATTATTCTATTACTTACATGTCTCTTTTTTTATGAAATTGAATCTAAACCATTTTAGTATACAAATATGTTAAGCGTGCTGCCATCTCTGAGTCGAATATAGAACTAATAACTATATATCTATCTAATCGGTATATACATATAGCATAGATTTGTTTACCTGTGTCAATGTTTGAGCGACTTAAAGCCTTGCCGTAATGTCACGAGGCTGACGGGCTGCAAACAGTCTTAATCTCCGATAATCGCACATCAACGTGCGAATATGTCTCCGTAGCACAGTGTACTCTAACCCTATTAATTATTTAGAAACTAGCTTCTGGCCGCGGTTTCATCTATGGAATTATAATAATATGCGGTTTCGTTGTCATACTCCAGTTGCCGTCATTGTAGCGTAATAGTGTCATGGAGTATTTCTGTGTGAATGTGGTTTAATGTCCATGGCCTCCAAATCGACTGTTTTAATTTTGATAAAATTTTCAGGCAATATTCACAGCAAGTGATCCTGCAAAGTTTAGTGGTAATCAGGTTAATATTAAATTACCCGGGCAAAGCTGGTGTAGGTCGGTACTGTCATATATTTTGATACACGAGTAGACGGAGACAGCACAAATGGGCGTGCTCGATCAGGGAAGTACTACCCTCTTACAGAAAATCGGCGTAAAGTAACAGTACGATTACGTTTCGTACTCCCACCCCATTTGTTCTTTTTCTCTTCTTACCCTTCCCTCTTATCTCATGGTTTGGCAAAGCGCATGTAATACGTCAAGTATCGCAAGCGTTCATAGGTTGCGGTGACTGCTTACCATCAGAGATAAATGAATCATTGGTAGGCAAATAATGCTCCGTAAGACACATCTTTCCCAGTCCTTTAGCATCTGTTTTGATAATTCCACAGGAACCAAATTTTTCGGGATTAAAAGTATCGTAATTGTCAATCTAGATATCAATGTATCTTTATGCTAAGTTTCATCCATATCCGTGAAGCCGTTTTTGCGTGATTAAGTAACAAACATCGAAACATTTGAGCAAACAAACTTTCACATTTATAAAATTAGTAGGATAAAGTAAAGGTCCATTCGACATTGATATAGAGTAACATCACAATAAATTCGTCACGACAGTCAACTAGGAAGTGGACAACTGGACCACTCACCCTTTCGGAGAAAGTCTTTTGTTACTTTCTTCCTTTCAATATAACAGCACTCTTTGTATAACTGTTACCGATATTACGGTGCCTTGTGTAATTATTCATAACTGTTCAAAGGGTTACTTGTATATAGTTCAGTTTGGACCGTTATATTGCTTTATGGCGGTAACGGGATGCCGCGAGATGACGTATTTGCCGTTAATATTGTACAGTTAACTTTAGACTGTAGTTACTGTTTTGAGCAATAAGAGAAAGAAGAAAGTATATTGAATGGTTTAATTTAATTGTTCCGTTATGTTTTCGTTGTTTACAAAGGAAAGGGTTGTTTGGCTGCATTTGTTGAGTTGGTTCTACGTGTTATATTGGGAATAATGAAGATGGTTGTAGGTAGAGGTTTTGGAATCAGTGGACTCGAAAATAGCTCACGAAAGTACTCACAATATATCGATGTGAAATTATCGATGTTCGCTAAGGTCTAGTCCCACTCCTCTTCCTTTTTCGTCAGTTACCCTTATTTTCTAGTTAACTGCTTATTGTTATATCGCTTAACTATATTTGTTATATATTCCAATTTAAAGAAACTTAGAATCTAGATTTAAATCTGATCTAGATTTTATCTGTAAATATATACATGATAATATTGTAACCGATCTGAGGGCTCTTTATAACAACAGTAAAATTAATTAATTTAAACAAAGCAAGCCTGTCTGTAGACGAATATTTTTACGTGTTTCACGCAAAACTTCTACACGAAAACGTATCCGGTGACGTATGCGAATTCGGTTTTCACAGGTGTGTTGATGCAGGTCTAACTTAAAATCTGAAACAAGTTTAATTTAATATTCACATAAAAACAAAGTTATCTATATTTACAGTCTTTACTGATTCATGACGGTTTAACTACTCAAAGAAATAATTATACGCAGGGGAAGTTACATTTTATATTAAAAAATACATATCTCATACCTCTTGTAAATAATTTATTCTTGTATGATCTGTAATATGATTTCATAAAAACTTTTTTAAATACCTATAATTTGTTACATAAATAAAGGATATAGCTACAGAGATTTTTCTTTATTTAATTACCAATATAGGACGCAGGATTCTCAACACTCATTTATCACAGTTTCTCTCATTTTTTGCGAGCATAATTGTGCTTCTGTTGTCATAAATAATATTGTCTTGGCCACTGGTGTTACTCTTTTGTTTTCAATTTCTTTGTATTCGCAACGAACTCTAAATGACTAATGTAAAACTACGACATTCGCTACGCCTTCTAAAAGGTGTAATTATTATTATTTAGTTATTTTAATAATGAAAAGATGAATGTAACACTGTAAGAAAATATTTTTATAATGTTTTAGAGTACATAGGTACAGGCATAACCCAATATAAAGTTTTGTAATTTTTATATTATTCGCCTTATCCATGATAAAATTAAAAACGGTTTTTATAAAATCAAATATTTTGAACTAGTTTTGAGAACACTCCACTGGTTGTAACAGCTAGTATCGAAAAACTTAGTGTCGACATTTCGAGTGTCGTTCAGTTCCACAGTCAGTTGGAAAGAAAGATCAAATTGGCCTCTAAAACGCTTGGTATGCTCAGCAAGACAAGGCTTAGTTCACGTCAGCTTATTGCCTATAGTTGTATAAGGTGCTCTCACTTCTGAGTGGCAGCTCCCCAGTACCAGCTGCTTCCAATCGACCGCATCCAACGTAGAGCGGTTCGAATTGTCGACGATCGGGCCCTTTCCAATCACCAAAGCCTTTCCGAACCGATACGACCTTCAAGAGAAGAGCCTATTCTTTCCTTAAAGGTCGGCAATGCACCTGCATGCTCTTTGGTGTTGCAGATGTTCATGGGCGGCGGTGATCGCTTAACATCAGATGAGCTTCCCCCGTTTGCCCCTCTTACATAAATAAAAAACGGAGTTAACTTGAGTTTGTTCATTATATCTGTAGATAAATTTTGTATTTATTTTCATTCCTTATTAATGATTATTTAGCTTAAAAATCTTTAAAATAATTGAAAATTATAAAAGCTTGGCATAAACCTTTATCGGTTATCAAAAAAGCATTGACAATTTACAAAGAGAACGTTGTTAATAGGACTATTACAAGGAGACACAGGATAACTCAATTTCATCTGACAGGTCCCTGCCGTCAGTAATAAACGAACTGATTCTACGCAACGAAAACATCCCATAGCTAGTTTTGCAGCGTGAAATCGTCCACAAAGCAAAACAAAAAAAGCACACAATGGATTTAACAACATTTAACTTCCTAACAATCGTTGAAAGAGAAGAAAAATGCTAAAAACAATGCTACAATGCGTTATTGAAACGTGACAAAAGATGGGATCCTTTAACCGTTCCCGGTATCAGAATTTACAATGACTTATTCCTTGGACTAATGACATGTAGAGCTGGCCGCATTGTGGCGCGTTTATTGCACCCACGCGACACCCAAAATTGAAATTTGCTACACTGTTTTGTCAACAGTAATATTCCACGAAGCATGGTGAAATTGGGACAGGATGTATATGGTAAAAAATGAACGCGTGCCTTGGACCTTTATTTCTTATGGCAGTATTTATGAATAGATTTTTTAGTCACTTATAAACACTTTAATTAATTAATTTCTCAGACATTCATTATGTAAAGTAAAATTAATGAACATTAGATATCTTCTTGTTATTATGTTATAGTAATTAGAGTTTGATACAATTAACAATGTACGGATTAAAGAAAAAAAAACTGTCACTCTTTAGCAATCTTAGCTCTCTTTATCTCTCTCTAAAACATACATAAATATTACAATTAATTATAATGTACTTATGTCTTATGTTTGTCTTGGGTAACTCTTATACTTTAAGGAGTTCTATATCCGAGTCGTTGATCAGATCATCAAAAAGATTTATAAGGAAATACACCGGAAACATTTTATTGATACAAAATCAGCTGGTGCAGGTCTTTTTGTTGGTGATAGGGCTTAAATGACTGTCTGATTACCTACCACTGTACGTTGGTGAAAAACTCGTGAAGTGACTGCTCGTCACCCGCGTTTCGAGACCGCCAGCGTATAACCAGTTGCAGCTTGCGGGTAGGCAGGACAAGGGTGGCTAGTGCAGCTTACATTCCGCGACTCACGTTCTGTTTCGACTGTACTTCAACTTATCATAGGTGGAGTATAATCACCCCGAATTAAATAAAATAAACAACAAACTATGAAGTTATCTGGTAGCGTAACAACTCTTATTACTCTTATCCGGATTTGACAGGTTACTAGTTTTTACACGGAGCGATTGCCATCTAAACTCCGCAACTCTAAGTTCGAACCAGTAACTCATTGGATAAAAGCAATTTACTTATCAAGAGTTAACGATTATTGTCAGATGTTATGTGATAGCATCCGGGACCGACAGCTTAACGTGCTCTCCGAGGCACGGTGGAGAGACACCCACACGGACAAACGCCCAGACCGAGACAGAAATTTTAATAATATCTGACCGAGCGGGAATCTAACCCGCAACCGTCGACACTAAAGGCAGACTCGCTACGCACAACGCCACAACGGTTAAACCTAAACATATATTTATTAAAATTAGCCTCCAAAATAATTGAAAATGAAACTTTAACTATACATTCGTTTGGGATACTACCAAAATCATAGCTCACAGGCAATTCGAAAAACGTGCAATTTATCATATGGGCAGTGAATTTCGTGATCGCGATGCGAGTTTCTCGTTAACCCTCGAATGTTTGTCGGGTGACGGCGACGCATGTCGAAAATACTTAGTGGGGCTGCGCTCATTATAATCCAGCCCTCCGATGCGACCGATATATTAACACGCTGCTGCTATGCGTTTTCTGTGGATAATCCTTACTTATATATACGTTTATTTTGATATGTTTAAAAATGAAACTGAATACCGTTTTTGTATACTTCAAATATAAATGCATTTTTATGTAAAAAAATATTTTATAATCACCTTTTACACCTTTTGCAATTTTTTGTTTCTATATGTTTTCGTTTTGGTATATTTCTTGTAATAATGCATTTTATGTTTACATTTACTTTAATGCCGTTTACGTGACGGAGGAGCTTCTCAATTCTTCTCAATATTTTCTTTATGTATGTTACTCGATTACACAAAAACGGCTAGACCGATTTGGATAACTCTTTTTTAGCATAGGATAGGATATACTTTCCAGTTGGTCTCATTATTATTTGGAGAAATTAAGGGAACTGTCTAAATTTTATAGGCACACCTATTACAATTTGGGTATTTCATTTATAATGTAATGTTGCTAGAATATTCTTCAAATTCATCTCCAATGAGAAACGAAAATCAAAGCTTAGAACTTCATGATTATAGTTATAGATAATATTTACAAATAAATGCTAAATCCCGTCCATATCCACACTGCATCGCCGTGAATCAGTGAGTGTTAAGGGCTCGGAGAGCGGTGTGCCATTGTTATAATTTTCAATAAGGGGCGCGATCGAGGGGCATCGATCGATCGCGCATCTCCTGCACATCGCAGCATCCCGGTGCGAGTGCAGTCAACTATGAATGCGGCAAACTATTCCCACTGCTAATAATACCTTATCTATACATATAATAAAATTATACAATATAAATGTAAAAATATGTCATAACTGTCATAAAGTCTTTATTGAAAGTGAGTATGGATATTAACTTTAATAACATATATTTTAGAGCGTGTTTATTTTTCACACGAAAGTCTAGCAAAGTAACGTACCATATCTTTAAATCTATCAATAAAAATAAATAAAATTGAAATGTCTGTTTGTAATTCCAAAGTAACAGCTTTTTACTAAAATCAATTTAAGGTATATAGGGTACTTACAACAAAAAACAATTTCAATAATTTTTGTTTTTCAGTCTGTCGGTCTGTTCGTTTCGGCTAATCTCTAAACCGATTTTTTACCAGCAGATAGCTCGTCGTATAAGTAGTAACATGGACTTCTTTTATTTAAGTAAACAAATTAGGGTTCCGAGTGTTAAAAAAAATCTGTACAACATGCGAGCGGTGCCGAAGGCAAAGCTAGTGATATTAATAATTACTTTACACATCTCTTCTTTGTATTATGTATGATGCTTGCTTTAAAACATTCGAAGGAGTGTTTGTAGGTCTTTCAAAATAAATAACCATCTAGTTTCGAAGTAGACTTGTTAAAATATACCTAATTTTGTACATATTATATGTGTTTTAGGTAGCCAATGATGTTTAAAGTCAATAGTTTATTCTGAGCCAAAAAAACAAAACATACCACATGCGCTCCTACACGTGTTAGCTACGCCGTAGAACAACGCGCACCGAGCACCCCGGGGGCGCGCTGGATTCTATTAAAGCTCAAACAATGCCCTTTCCCCAACTAATATGTGGACTAAATCCCTAATAAGTATGCCATTGTGAGAGAGGGTACGCGGACGAAGCGACAAAGAACACGTTATAGCGATCTGTCAGATTTATTATTACGTAGCACTGACACGTAAACCAGGCACAGGATTTTGGAACTTATTACGACTGATTTATGGGAGTTATTAGCGTGGATGTATTTAGTGTACTAGGCTGTTATGTTACTCGGTTTGATGGGTACTGTACAGGCCGGAGTGTGGTGAGCGTCTGGCCATGGAGGCTCACCGAACTTGCCACACTCCCCTTCCAAACTAGATTTGCAGTCCGGTTATAATACGGTGGCGGTCATTCATTACGTTCGCGCTACTGTTTCATACATAGATCTAGCTATAACTAAGCACGCTTTGTTAGAATATTTAAGTGTTATTTTTTTGGTTATGTTACTAAAAATGTTTGATGGTAAAATTTTAAATATTATTCAAAATTGATAAAAAGATAAATGTGATAACGATTCATATTTTGACGACCATTGTGTTATGGCCGGTTTTAATATGCGAACACAATCCATTTTACCGGTCTAGGATAATATTTTGCGATCTCAATAACCTTAGATTCTAATATCAATCCAAAAAGTACGATCTACCTATCAGAACAGTAATCCAGATGTAGAAGATTTTTGATAGTCCTATATCAGATTTTATAGAGCTCAACTTTCGATTTACATCGATCTCATTCCGAAGATTTGATGTTGAAACCGGCCGTATTTACATCGACTTATTTTATATTTCTTAAAAAAAATATCCGTAGCTACAATGTCAATCTTGTCACTTCCATTTGTAGTACATAAAAATAACTTGATACTTTAAAATGCTGTTCTGAATACTAAAAACTAATGAGTAAGTCATTTCAGAGCCACTTTTAAAACAATTAATGCAGATTGTCCCATTGGAGGCGAGTATGAAGTAGAATCGGTGGTAAAGTGTAGTGTCAACAGAGCTAAGTGTTTCCCGTGTTCCTCGTCTTTGTGGGGAGCAGAGCGGGTGACACGGCTCTAAACGATAACCCTGTATCTACAATGCGGGATCTACATTTGAGTTATAGTATTTTGTTTTATATTTTTATTTGTTGTTTTATAGTTTAGTATAGTAGAATTGTGTTTTTGTTTTTCAAATGCAAAACACAGTACATATCGCTTCGAAAATGAAATGTTTTTATCATTATGTTATTTTCGTACTTCGTATATAACGAAAAATACTGGAGTTGAGTCCAAAAAATACTTTTACGAAATATAAAAAATACCTACTTATGTATAGCATAGATATTAATATTGTAAGCCGGATTTTTTAAAGAAATTTGTTAACACTTGTCTTTACCATCTAGTTTTAATCTTTTAGGATCGGTAATTAAACATTTACTTTCTGGTATAATGTATCCCTGAAGAGAAATTTACAAAGACACAGCTCAACTATAAAAAAATATATAAGACGAATAAAATAATTTAATAATATATTTAATAAATTAAAAGAATATTATAGAATTTATTCTGTTGTTTACTGCGTTCGTATTGTGATTTATCTCGATGCAACCGTACTGGGGCTGAGACAATAGCGGCTAACTACCCCTTTCTTGTAAACCCGGGAGGCGCGGGCTTAACCAAGCATACACTGCGCTTTGGGCACCCATTGTGGGTACAATCGGGTACAAATGTACTACATTTTATTTATTTTTATTATAATGCAAAAGAAGTTTTTAAGTTTTGGTATCCATTGAATTTAGTATAAATATAATTTATATAATGGAGAAAGACACGGGACACTACTGATAAACTATAATTTATAATGACGAAATCATTGGTAAAATTTAATTTGAACATGGCATCTTCATTCACACAATTCGGACTCTAATAGGCTATCAAATAGCGCCAATATCGGCCGTTCTATAAATTATTATTTAAAGTGTTAAAAACGACTGTACATTGATTATTCAATTTCTATTCAAATTTCTATTTTAAAAGATTTGTCAAAACAGACTTACAGTACGACTAAGGTAACACTACTTAAAAAATGTTAACGAATCTTCGGAAAAAGCTAGCAAGTCCTATGAAACGTTTTTATTATTATACCTACTTAGCATAATAGTTATTTAGACCATATATGGTTGATATATTGTTAATTGAATCTCTACACAAGCATACCAAACTAGTAGTAGACGCGGTCCCGCAGACCCACAATGCAGATTCGAAGGGTTCGTAACCGGATCACCAAATTGAAATGTTTTATTTCACCCCCCAGCATTATGTGGATAATACCGACTTTTAAATTGATAACCTGAATTCACATGACGAATCTTTGTTAAGAATATTATTTGGTTAAAATTTAACCGTAACGTTTAACTTGGCTCATTTGCATATGACTGTACCGTCGGCGTTGTTGGAGATCATTTGTAAGAACGTAAATATTTTTGCCACCGACTTACACAAAAGTTTACGATGATCGATTAGTGTGATGTTTCGCACATTGTAAATATTTTAAATATATTTCTATGGACTATTTTAACACTTTATGTTTAAGACATCGTGTCGTATTTATTATACCACATAGCTGGTAAGGTTTTCGAAGACGTGCCTGCTGGAAAGAAATTACCGTATAATTTTTTTTTGATAACTGCGAGGAAATCTGCTACCATTTTTGGGGAGGAGAACCGGGTTATGTGGGGTTGAATGCACTTAACTGATATTGCAATTCTGTTGTTGTTTGAAATATAAACCGCGTTTTCAATTAAAAGTTCCCGAGTAGTAGCAGTAGTATCCAAATTACGTTTATATTCATATAAACGTAGTTAGAAAAAAGAAACTAAAAATTTAAAGAAAATAAAAACTAAAATATTACACTAATGAAAGATTATTCTTTTATTGTACTACTTACAACTATTTAACATTGATATGCATGTACAAAATATCAGTGAATTCTCTTTATTAAGTTTAATAATTCGGGTAGGTTTGAACTACGAATAACGTGATTATTTATAACTAATTTCAATATAAGTATATATTTAAAAACATGCACATGTCAGTAGATATGACAAGCTAGTGCATAGTACACGGCTGACTGGCACGTCCGCCATATTTCGAGTTTCCCGCGTGACGGAACCGCGCGTCGATCGCGCTGTCCCTATTATCGCAATGATATCGCGATCAATCGAAAAGGGAGGCCTACGGTGGAGGGAGGGGGTCGTGCAAATAAATGTATCTGCCGGGCGGCGGGCGGATAAATACGCAAATAATACGAAACTACAAAAATCAAAACCCATCCGCCACTGTGGAACAAATGCAACGTCATGAAGTTTGCTCTACATTAAACCAATAAACTTTTAATCGATAAATTAATTGTACCCAATGTCGATCACCCTTTTTTTGAATACACATACCCACTTTATCGCTTTTTTATCAAGCGGTAAAATATGTTATTAAAAAATTCTAATAGAGTCCACATGAAGTTAAATCAAAGCCAAGCCATAGCCTGTCATTTGCTTAAATAAAATGTAGTTTGTTATAAATAACTTGATTTTACCGATGGTAATACTTATCATAATTAAATAAATAAAAAATCTATTAGGCTATAATTGAAAGGTTAAATTTTAAATTATAAGAATAGAGTATTGTTTTTAGTTAGTTTACCTCGAGGGTGGCAGTATCTTATATAGATAAAACCCTCTATAATAAATAAATGATTAAAAAAAAAAAAAAAAAAAGAATAGAGTAGAGTACCTTCCAGTCAATAGTACGACCCGCGAGGCCATTATCAAGCCTATAGCTATTTGCCCCGAAAAACAAACTCTCGCGGGATGCGGGGAGGAGGCTCACAATGCAGCCAACTGCGCGTTCACAGCCCCCACATTTGCATGCGCAGCTGCGAACCCACCGCTTCTGATTTCGACTACCACTGATGAACCAGAATAATTTTTAATTTTATTTAAATAAATAAAAATGAACACAAATTTTATAATAAAATTTCTAGTCTTTAGTTATTCTGTCTTCTACGAAGTAGTGGTAAGTAAGCATAATAGAATACTAGTGAAATCAGAACAACATGTCTTTAGTAACATTATAAACTGTCCGATCTTCTGTTCGATCTTAAATAATATATTATGTTATTTTGTATTAAAATATTGTACAAAAATACTATTAATGTAAATGAAATAAATTCTACACATTCTTAAATGACAATTTATAAATAAAACTCTCATTAATAAAGTATTTAAACGTTTAATTATTTAAAGATAAAATAAAACTGCTAATAATAGTGAACAATATGTAACATTGTTAATAAATAAAAAGGCCAGCATACAGTATTAATTGACGAGCGACTATAGTGCCGATGTCGCTGTCAACCTGGTCGCTTGTTAGCCGTTATTAAGTAAAGCACACTATTTCCAACTCGCAATAAAACAATTCGAATCAAGCTATCAATGAGCGTCGACGATTTTTTCGTTTTATAATACCGAAATCTAACTAGTTATACCAAGTAAAATTTGCCTCATTAATATTAGTAGAGCCATTATCCTTTCAGCACAAAAGACCGGCTCGACGTGAAGTAACAGTATCAGTAGGTTGCGTTTCGTGTGACAAGTGAGAGCGCAGGAGGCCCAATCTCCCTTTCAGTTCCCATCCTTATTCCCTTCTCTCCTATACCTTAGGTTGGCCAACGCGCACGTAGTACTTCAGGTTTCATGTTAAAATACTAAAATTACTTTAATTTTTTTAATTTATTGATAGCAAAAAGGACAGTTGATCTATTTTATTTATTCACAACTAAAATGGGATTTACCCTTTAGACAACACTGTAAAGCTTTTTACCAATAATTGTCATTTGTTTTTTAAATATCAGAGGGGATCCAGTTGTGGTTGATTTAAAAAATCATGATTTGAACTTCCGTAAAAAACTACTACTTGTGATGGAGATGACCACACACAATAAACACATATAAAACAAAAACAGTGTTTATTATATTTTTGCTAAATGTAGAAAAGAAGAATGTACCTACAGAATTTGACCGAAATCGATGAGAACTGTTTTATTTGACACTTGTAATCGACTTTTAAACTTAGTTTTTGAAACTTAATGTTATGTTTAAAAATGATAGGAAAGGAAAGTTCTAGAATATTAGAAGATATAGAAACCGATACGCCTTGGGAACCTTCAAGAGAAGAGCCTCTTCCTTTCTAGAAAGTCGGCAACGTACCTGCTTGTTCTCTGGTGTTATTGGGCGGCAGTGATCACTTAACTTCAGGTGAGCCTCCTGCCCGTTGCATCCTCTGATATAAAAAAGGTAGTTAGATTTTGGTTCATGTAATAATTATGTAGTAACAGCTGATTAACTAAAGAATTCGCTAATATAGATCAAAAATTATGACATTAATAATTCCAACAAACTGAACCCTAAAATCGTCATTATTAAATCCCGTTCAAAAATATTATAATTTCGATATCCACGTTATATATTTTTACGTCGCTATGCGTCAAAAAAGGCTTTAAAACGTATCTATCAAAGTTGACGTGTAGCAGTTATGGTGGCGTAAAAACGGTACTCGGCGAATCGCTCGGACGCCGGTGATAACGGAGATCAGCCGACATATGGCCGCGCTCCTGTTCAACCAAAGCGTGCATGTCAGTGATACAAAATTGTATGCGATATTTACATATACAGTCGAAAATATTCTTTTCGTATTGATGGTGAAAAACTGGTATAATAGTATTCAAAAGAATTCATTTTTTTATAATTTCAAGATAAATTTATCCCGAGATTAAGAGCCAAGGGGTCTACCATGAACTCTTATTGCAATTCAAATGGTAATCTAAACTGAGCCGCAACGCAATTTCGTACAATGACATCTTCATAGCGATTCATTATTAATCAATATATGAATTAATAGAAAGTTACAGACAATAACATTCCATTAATTTTAGAATGTTACGTCATCTTCATTCAAGCTTTATTACCTGAACATGACCTGAACTGAATTGCATCGCAATAGTATTTTATAGTAAAGTTCATGGTTCCCCAGGACTGGGAGATTGGGCCTTCGGCCCGGACGAAACGATATAAAACTGGTACATTTCCGGTCAAGCTGACCCATTTATGCAGGGAGAATCATGGCTCTAATACTACTAAATACATAAAGCGACCAGATTATTTAAATCTATAAATCCTATTTAGCATATATACAGTAAAATAAGTAATCGATATGACGTATTTACTCAGTTCCATATATCAGCGCACAAAACACAAAGAGCCCATAAAATGTCCCTCTCCACATTCAATAAAGCGCCGAGCAAACAAACATAAATCTGGTTTTACGTGCGTCCCGAATTATGCCATCAAATGACACCTCCGGTAACGTTGACACCCGAGCGAGACGTTTACTCGACGTTTACCAAATTTCCATACAAATCGCTTCGCCACGGTCGCACTCCGACCCGGGTGTCGGCAGTCACACTTCATAAATTTTGATTTTAATATTTATACACCCGAGTTTGACTGCCGTGTAATATTAGCAGTGGACGGTGAATTTTGTCGAGTCGTATAATTTATTAATAAGCCAAACATTTGTACAAATTTATGTTTTTGCGCTTTTATTTACCAGGCAATTTTCTTCCAGCAATACCCAGGGTCTGTTTCTCTCAGCCCTATTGGACAAGTTATTAGTTTTGTACACAGAACAATTGCCTACGTATCTCAACAACCCTTTCAAGACGGTTGTCTTAAATAATAGTTAATTTTTTACCAAGCTAAAAATTATTATCTGATTTAATTCTGACCCGAACAGAAATCAAACCTGCCTACAAGACCATACGGTTATGGCAAGCACGTACACTAAAACGCGCGTAAATTCTTACCGTGAAAAATCTGAATTTATTTATTGCCAATTTTATTTTCTACCTAATATCACATAGGAATTTTATTCTTACGCATAAAATTAAGCCAATACAAAGCGCCCAGGGAAATATTTCGGTTTCTTATTTCAATAACGACTTCTATCCAGGGCTGAATCTCTTTATTCGTGGATAAATCAGGCGAGGTTGTTTAAAGAGTCTTTATTTTCGTGACACCCCAGTTCATTTTCTTTCCGACCATAAGCCGCGTGCACACAGGCAATAACAGAGATAAGGCACCGACGGGAGACGCGACGCTATCTCCGCCTTATTGCTATGTAAATAACCTCCATTGAGCCGCTCAGATCGGCCCGATACGCCGCCACTGTGGCAGCGACTTTATAGCCATCTTATTATTGTCCGCCTCTGCGTAGACGAACATAAACTGTGGCCATTTACACAAATTACATTATATACAATGCAAAACGATTTAATACGACATCTCATTTAGCAATATACTCTTGATGAAGAATATACGTGTTACCCTCGAAAATAGATGCTTATCGTCCAGGTACCGGTCTGATCAATGTATAAACGATGATAAAAGATAAAACCGTATCATTAGCTTAAAAAGCCCCATGAATTACAAACAACAATAACCCGGAATAGTTAACCGAAAAAACTAACAATACTGTATGTTTTTTTCCGTCCGCATTATGGGATGATCCGTCATTGTGCCGCTGGCTCACAGATGGCGCTGATAAGTGCGCTCATCGCTTTATTAAAATAATACAACCAGACAACGTTGAGCTTCTCCAGTTAATATGCGTCGTCGAAATTTGGGGGTGTGTAGAAGGGCAGGTGAGATCGATGTATAATGGTTTTGATCACTCGTAACACTATCAAACGTAGCAATCTAGGAGTTCATTCAGCAACACAGCGGTGTTCACTCATCCGAGATATTTAATACCTTCCCACGAGGACTTGCTGCGTCGGCACACGCGCTGGACGTGGGAAATCCTTATCGCTGACGAGAACTTTGACCAGTCTCTCAAATGGCTTTAATGTATTAGTTTAAGATTTTTAAGAAAGTTCAAAAACAGATCGAGAATTACAATACGTTAAGTTATTTGTCATTTAAATCTGTACTTATTTTGCCTTCGCCTTTCCATCCTTCGCCTTTCAGGTATGGGAAAAATTAATAAAAGTAATCCGAGGAAGCTTCCTCGTAGCGGCCTAACTCATTACTGATCTATGCCTTTTTTCTTCTTGGTCTTATGAAAATACGAAATAAAAAGATAACATCTAATTAATCCCAATTATTGAATTGAGAGAAATATCTGCTATCAGTCATGTATGCTTTTAAAGAGAATGTTGTGAACTAAAAACTTGAAAAAAGCAAAAACGACGCATGCAGGACAAAATACCTCAAGCCTGACCAGATTTTCACTCTTAATTATGAAATCCGTACCCCGAAATAATCCGAGACTGGACGTACATATATATGCTTTATATCATGTTACCAACACTCTTCGAACATTTATTAAAAGTTACAGGGGTTGTAGGGAAGCCGCATGAGCCTAATTAAGCCTTTTTACAAAAAGGCCGATGCGGAGGGACTTTTTACCCTTCCGACTCCTTAATGAGCTGTTGTTGCCCACCTATAGTGTGGATTACAAGGGGCGTCTTTGTTTTATTGTCATAAGGATATTTTCAGAGGATTTGACATGACACTTCTAATATTGGACTCACAAACTTCTATGTACATTTTATTTATTAACACTGCAATTTCACGTAGCAGCACATATTACACCTCTATAATTGTAATATTCCATAATTACAATAGTACTGTTAATAGAACAATATTTTCTTCTAAAATCACTGGTTTTACTATATGTATTAGCCACACAAATCATATAATATTCTGATATAAATTAGGATTTAAAAATATGAGGAATGCTTTTTCAAGAAAAAAATCCGTGGAACTATCCTTCGTATAGAATATCAACGTGATTTAGCAAGTAAAACGCAATAGTAGATACCTACAGCTAATGGGTTTTGTGCGATGAGCTGAAGCCTCAAACTTCTCTTCTCTTTCTTTTCTTTCTCTGCTGCCGTTCAACTTAGAACTAAACTGACTAATACTATATATAGAATTTCAAAAGGTTAGTAAATTTATTTAATTTAATTAACGAATTTAACTCACTCGCTTAGTCGACGGGTGAATCTGTTTTGGTCATTGGTTTTAATGAGCTTGACCGACGAGTCTAAGATCTCTTTAATTCCCCATTGAACCCAAAACCCCCTCCTTTATTGCGTTACAAGCTGCCTTACTTAAATAAGTGAACGTAATCATACATCACATACATTGCCGATATATTTAACACAAAGCTAAATTGGTCCCTCTTGGACATGCAATGAATTGAATTAGAAAATTAAACCACGTTTTGAAATTTTGAAAATTAACATAGTATACGGATCAAGAACTTCGCGCCCAAAAGATTAACCCGGGACCTGCTTATAATTAGTCGTAAGCTGCCATTAATGTTGGTTAATTCGGGTTATTTTTAAACCTTTCATTATAAATACTTTAGCCATTTCAATTCACCAAACATATTTATTTTTAAGATGTGGATCAAACAGCAAGGTAATATGTTGCAATATTATTAGAATAAAAAATAGACTTCAAATATATACTTCATAAAAATTTCATCGAAGTCAGTTTTTTGGGTTACCTATGAAATGATACCATCCAGACAGGCAAACCTAGTTTCATTACTATGACATGGACTTGGATAAAAACAAACTGTAATCTTAAAAGGTGAGCAAAAGGGCTTCATATTATTTTATTTATTTATTTATTTTATCAAGTTGTGAATTATTGTTTATTTCCTCTCCAATGATAAACAATTCCGCTCATCCGCCCGTCTTAGCTTTGCTTCAATTTCATGAAAATTTTTAGTTTTTTTAGCAATAACTCTATAAATATTTCTATGTCAAAACTTTACGTTACCGATAGCTTTAATCACTCTCAAAACAATACTGTAATAGTCAATGAAAGTGCCATGAAAATCTGTACAGCCACCTGGAAAACAAATAAAGAAATACTTCAATTATATTCAAATTAATAGGTTTGATATTCTAAAAATATTATTTAAAAATTATACTTCAATATTACTTATGTTAATTTCATAAAAGTAACACACATAGCCTATGATTTTATCAGAATCGTCTATTTGTAGGGCAGTAAATGTGTATGGTGGATTATGCAGGACGTCTTGCGCGGTGAATTTGGCCAAATTGGAGGAACGGAAGCCAGCACCGCCCGCGACTTGACCGGAACTACGCCCGCCTACGCCTTCGTGCGAAGCTCCATTACATGAAACGATACGATACTATCTGTCTATAAGTCATTGTTATATGTACCTTCTTCTTCCGCGTTTTATTCCCGGTACATCAGAGTCTGCTTATTACTTTTATTTTGATTTGACAGGTTACTATTACATAGAGCCATTGCAGCCTCTAGAACCCTAAAGACGAAAAAAGTGACTCATTTGATAAGAGTATCTACCTAACTTATTAAGAGTGAACGATTATAAAACTGAGACCGACATCATACACATTTCATGTTAATTTAATTAATATAAAATGAAATAAAATTATTAAAGTTCCTTAATAGTCAAACCTCAGAAATGCATTATCATTAAACTAGCGGCCCGCTTCGGCTTCGCACGGGTATAAAATATATAGCCTATGTCATTCACTGAAAGAATGATTAAAATCGATCCAGTTGTTTTGATCTATTCATTACTGCCCGTGGCCCGCACGCGTTAAATGTAATTATTTACGACATCGCATTAGAAACGTCAAAAATTATTTTGTTTTCGCCATTATTTAATGGGTGTTATTATACATATAGAATAGTCTTTATTGTACACCACTAAAAACGAGTTACATTCAAGAACTTAAAAACTATATATAAATGTACATGTAGGCGGTCTTATCGCTAATTACTTAATTACTACATATAAGCCTTCTTCTTCAATCACTCTATTTATTTAAAAAAACCGCATCAAAATCCGTTGCGTAGTTTTAAAGATTTAAGCATACCTAGACAAAGACCGGGACAGAGAAAGCGACTTTGTGTTATACTATGTAGTGATTAAGGATAAATAACTGTTTATTTATTTTTATATTTTTATTACGGCTATTGATTTGATGACTAATTATCGGGTTATAGAGTGCAATGTCACAACCTATATGATTTATGTTATAATGTTAAATGACCGTTTAAGTGTATGCTAAATATCCGTATCGTATTGGTACACGGATACATGCTCGCGTGCAAGGATGTCCCTCACAGTAAAGTTAACATTACATGACCTGCAATTCCGTTTGCATTGAGTTAAGCCGCACAAGTAAGGGAAAAAATTAAGTATTCTTTAAAATAATAAATAGAAATTCATCTATTGGTATTAATTTTAATTACTACTAAATATAATCGACTATAGATTATATTTTTTAATGTTGCTTATTCATTTGGTCTTGAAAAGCACCATTTGATGAAATGTGACTGCTGATGA
This sequence comes from Hestina assimilis, assembly GCA_023373885.1. Taxonomy (NCBI): domain Eukaryota; kingdom Metazoa; phylum Arthropoda; class Insecta; order Lepidoptera; family Nymphalidae; genus Hestina; species Hestina assimilis. Next base: position 11,281,966 of record CM041754.1, read on the forward strand.
TGACCCCACACCACAACTCAAAAGTTTACGATACAATTTTGTAGTTTAATATAGTTGCCGAGCTATTATTTCTAACTTAAACTTGTAAAATAAATAAATAAATGATTTTGATTTAGGTATACCTATATGAACATACCTATGTATAATAGTAGAATCACGATTCGAATAGAGCTATCAAAGTCGAGTTTAACCATAACGGATCACAATCAGCTTTGCAGCAATAAGTGTCGTTCTAAATCGAGTGCACAAAGATCGTTTAGACAAAGCCGAGGCGTACATTGAGTTAAGAGCTGTCAAATCCTCGTGCCCATTGCTCCGCGCACGATCCTGGCAGATGTACGACCACCGTCCATACATGCTTTTGTGTGCTAACCATATCTGTAGTGCTATTGACCGACAGTTAAGACTGAATTCGGTCCCCTAACAAAAATGTAATTACAAATACTCAGTAAAGCGCTTGATGTTAATTTAATGTAATCTTATTAAAATACTTAAATATATAAGCTACTGATTTACGTTATAAACTGAAATATTTGTGTGTAGGTTTGTTTGTCTGGACTAAATATCTTTTTACTTAAATCGATTTAGAAATGTGTGTATATTATAATTAGAATTGCCATGGCAACACCCGCGTATATAAAATACATAAAACCGTACGTCATTATTTTAGTCGGATAAAGTTGCGGACGATCGGTATTCTTTAAAGAAATGAAAAATATGTTTTCTTGGAAACGTTTCCACGTTTAATATTTCGATGTACATTGTCAATTTTATAGTCCTCGCGTCAAGTCAAAAAAATATGCAAAACTTCAACCCATAACTGACGATAGTGCGTCCGTAAACCCTTTTAACGGGAACGATCGACACAAAAGCGCCTCATCAAACGTCCATCTCCCGGTCTACGCCTTTGCTTCTTCGTTTTGTGCGCCGTCGGGCGCTAGTGGCAAAAAGACTGAGACTATGTGCTGACCCGATCATTAAATAGATTGATGGCACCTGGGCGCAAGGCTCGAGCGATAAATAGTGGCGATTCGGGTAATCCTGCCGGCGGCCGGTGCCTGCCGATGGGCGGCATCCATTCTCTTTATTGCACCGTGCTTTATAGCAGCCCAGGCTCTCTGCCTTGATGCCTACGACGCCGTAGCGCCTAACATATTGGCTGCGTTACCCGATACGACCTCGGGGAGAATCACGGCGCAACGTACCATACTCTCGACTGGCTCACGAATCAAAGTGACCGTTTTATTTTTGCATCGATATATCGTTTCTAAATAACGAACAAATGATTAATTATCGTATTATATCTGTTTCCAACCAAATTCTCGGATCGCATATCACTTTAAACTTTATAATCAATTAAGGGTGTCCGCGCTACAAAAACTTATCTATTTTATGGTTTTCAGCAAAAAAGTTGGCGTCAACGGACAAAACAATGGCAAATTAGCGATGACGGTTAAAAATGACGTTCGGATTGGTCGGCTCGGTAATAAATGCGGCAGTCGAAACCCGGCGACGCGCCGGCGGCGGCCGCGTTATTAATACAACCTTTAAAATATGCACTGACACTTCGATGAATTTTATTAGTTCGGAAAAAATGCAAATACTCAAGACCTTGCATTTTAACTAGTATTGCTATATTGCTATTCAACCTTGGGCTTACAAACTGAATAATGTATTCTTATTCTTTTTTTTTTTTAAATAAACGCTGCACACTCATCGACCCCCATTAAGATAGTGATATCCTGTGTCGGGGTTCCGGAAACACATACAAAGACAAATACACCCAGACCGGAAAATACGCTTGCATGGTCAATACAAACATATTATGCTCCGAGCGGGGATCGAACCCGCGACCTGTGGCGTTTACGGCAGGTTCGCTGCCACTGCGCCACAACGTCGACATGATGTATTATTATAAGAAAACAACGACATTATTGGTAGGTACATATAATTTATTAATTAAGATGAAACAAAACACAATAATTCACTAGTTTCTATACAAAAACAATCAAGTAAAAACATTACAAATTCAGTTAAAATTAATTACAACGTATTCATATAATATTTGCAAAAACTCTTATATGGAAAATACTCATAATTAATATAGTAAAAAACTCTACCTTTTAATACCGCTACCTGCGATTTTTTGGTGACAATATTGACATCCCTAATGTAAAACGTCAGTCTGACTTCTTAATTAATGACCATGACATAATGGTGAGTTTTTATTTATTTTTTGTTTTTTACTTTCGCAGCAACAGATTAGGAAATGCAGACATCAAGATCGTGCCATCTTATGAATGCCTGCTGTCAGCTCCTGTTTTGAGTTGATCGCATTTTAGAATAATGCATGTATGCATTATATGCGTTATATAAAAAATATATACGTATTATATGCGTTAAAGCCACAATAACTCAACGGTAGGATGATCGACTTGTAATGCGAGTTGTAATGTAGTTGCTAATTTAAAAATTTTACCGGCGTCGGGATGTGACGACCCCATCGCCCGCTGTTGGGATAACCTCTGTCACAACAGAGATTATTCCACCAGTGCAATCAGTCACACTGGTGGTAGGTCTTTGTTGCAAGAGGCCGGCTAGGTAGGTACCACCGCAGTGTCCAATATTCTGCCGCCAAATAGTAGTGCTTAGGCACTACTGTGTTCCGTTTGAAGGGCATTGTACGCTAGTGAAATTACTGGGCGAACGAGATTTAAGAACTAATATCTCGAGGTTGGCAACGCGTGAGTGGCACCTACTAATGGTGCTGCAAGCGCTCATAAGCTGCGGCAGCCACTTACCATCAGGTGGGCCGTATGCTTGTTTGCCAACTTCTAACATAAAAAAAAAAAAAACTTATAGTATTGACGACGTTGTGGCGCAGCGGTAGCGAACCTGCCTTAAGCGCCACAGGTCGCGGGTTCGATTCCCGCACCGAGAGATGTTTATACCATACAGGCATATTCTTCGGTCTGGGTGTGTTTGTCTTTGTCATTGTGTATGTTTAAATTCGTATATATTCATTGTGTATATTTCTGGACACCCGATACAGGATATAACTATCCTAATGGGGGCCGTTGAGTGTGTAGCGTTTATTTATTTATTATTTATTAATATTACTGTTCTTCTTCCTAGCATTATTCCAGCTATTGTGCTGAGGGTCTGATTCTTACTCTTATACGGATTTGACAGGTTACTAATTTTTAATGTTACTCAAAATAGATTATAATTCAATTCAATATGAGAATGTAGTGTAATCGAAATTGATTTTTTAAGAGAAATACCAAACCAAAACTCAACTAAATATGAAGAATAAAATATATGTCACTTATTAAAAAAAATTGTTATAAAAACCTTTTGTTACGGAGCAAAACATTGCAGGAAGCTCGAACCGGAGCCAAATAGATGGATAACAATGTACGTATATAATTTTTTTTCACCATGAAAAATCCCGATCGCGGTCAAAATAGTAGATACGAGTGGAAGTTTGGAAAGCCAGCACTGAAATACATATTTTATAAGTTAGCTTCGATTGTTCCAGGGCGGTTTTAGTTTTTTTTTATACGCGTATCAAGCCGCCCTCGTCGATGTCCATCGACACATGGCTGAAATTTTTTCTTGTTTTCAAAATACTCGCTCCGATTGTTTGTTAGTAAGTGCTTGTGAAGTGATAGCTTGATACAGCGACGGCTTATAGGCGCTCCGATTGCTCAACAGAATGCATTAAAAGACCGACCTAAATTTGATATTTTAACACAAATACGTATGTATGTCGTATTTAAGTGTTGTATGCCTACATCCTTAGCACACCCTATAGTTCCTTTTTTATCTAATAAGGTGTCATCAGATTGGTGCTATCTAACACAAAGATCTTAAGTGATGCTAAGCGTTTGTTGTAACATATGAAATCTTGCACTACCAAGATTACCAAAAGCATATCTCACACTCTAGGTAAGAATGGGAAAAGAAAAAAAGGGTGGGACTGAAAGGGTAGCAGTTTCTCTCACTCTTTGAGCAAGTTAATATTAGTGTTTTTTTTTGTGAATGACTAAGTTGACAAGGCAGCATACGATCCACTTGATGGTAAGCAGTTGTCGTACACTATAAGCGCTTGCAACACTATTCATTTGCAGATGTCAATCACGCGTTGCCAACCTCAAGATATTGGCTCCTATATCTAATTTACCCTTCAAAGCGAAACACAGTAATGGAGAATACACTACTTCTCTGCAATAGAATATCTGACACTGCTTTTTTTTTGCGGAATGTGTATTGCTGTTGGCCCTACTGGCCTTGACAGCATCACCGGGCGGGGGGCCGAGTACAGAGACTCAGCCGTGATAAAGGGGCAGCCCTCAACTCTGACACTGCGATGGTACCTACCTAGCCGGTCTCTTACAATAAAAAGCCTACAACCAGTATCAGAGTAAATAACATTTATAGTTAAAAACGATACGATATTTTTAAAAGCGCGTTAAATCCATCTAAGTTTTCATCATCGGATGAGATGTAGGTGCATGAATAGCGTATGAATTTCTGAATAGTGCAAAAAATAGTATAGAATATCGATGGAAGATATCGCCGGCGGCATCGATCCCGATACTCCGGACAGGGCCGGAAGCTCTTCCTTCTCACACGGCATTGATGCACAAACAAAGAACACAGTTTCATGACAAATTCGACGCGAACGATTGTGACGATGACAACTGAATAATACAACGCTTTGTACTCGACGCGTTTAATAAAATTTATTAACACGTATATTTTTCAAATCTCGAATATATACGAAGGAAGTTTTTACGAGTGTTAACTTTTAGGTAGCGTTCACAAAGACTAAATCCGGCTTTTGTAATCGCGTTGTGCGAGCCAGATATTAAAAGCATGTGTGGCCAAACAAAGGTTGCGTTATGCGGGGGATTATTTGCCAATTTATGGCGCTTTTTGTAAATATCGTTGAAAGCAAGCTCCGGAAATTTGGCTCAATTTCAACAAATAATATTTTAACTATAAATATTATGTGTAATTTATTCGTGCGACAAAAACGTTCAGTAATACGATGACTTCCACCTTACTCCTGGGAATATCGTCGCATTGTTGTTATTTTCGTTAAATGACGTCGCTTTTGTGGTCCAATTTGCATCACGTGATGTATATCTATGTATATCTTACGTATTGCGATTCTGCATTGAATATGAATGGATTACAGGTCTGGTATTTGCTTGGAATAACTTGTATGTCATAATTGCATGTGTCTCCCATCGTGCACTAAAAGCATTTTAAAGTTCTATGAGTATAGTAGAGTTTTCGTCATGAACCCCCCAGCTCGGTGACGCTGTCAAGGCCAGTAGGGCCAACAATACACATTCCGAAAAAAAAATCGTCATGAATGAACCGAACTGTTTTGACTGCGTAAGTATTAAGTTTACCTTCTTACAGAATATCAATCATCTTATCGAGTGGCCTCTGAATTGACTTTTCGACTGTTGCCAAATTTATAAGATATTATACGTACTCTCCGAAGTACGGCGACACTCAGTTAAAAACCACTATACAATCACCCATCTAGTGACTGACCGCGAAAAAAGTTGCACCCACCGATCGTTTACCGATCAGTGGGTGCACTCGGCTATGAGCGTCTCAGAATATCAATGTCAACTAGTATCCATACTCCTGCATCGCTAAACGGGCGTTCTGAAGGCGCAAATTGTAAACCGAATCCATTCTAAAAATTTAAAAAAAGTTAAATTGAAATAATTACAATAAGAACCATAGTTTTACGTTTAGATATGGTTATTTATCTCATAAGCTTGTTGAGACGAGGTCCGGTGCCGGTGGTGTCACACAAATCAGCGCGGGTGCCTATTAGAGGTGATAAAAGTTTACGAGCGTGCGCTACCTTCAGAACCCGGCCGCCGCGCGTGTGTTACATGACAAACATATCCCTCGCTATGCTTGGACTACATGTCGATATTAAGGTGATTATTAATTTTAAACAAAAATAACGTATTTTATTTTCACTTTCAATTATTTTTTTCTATTTTTAAGCATGTGTCTAATACTAGACGAGCCTTTTACATCTAAGTAAATATGTAAAATACATGTATGTATTAATAAATCAATTAAAAAAAATTAGACTGTGAGCTGGCTAAAAGATAACGCATTGCCTTAATAGGTAGATCTAAATAATGGTAATCTAAAAAGTAATATTATTAAAGCCATACGAAGAAACAAAGTTTGGTATTTAGACACCGTTGTGGCGTTGTGGGTAGCGAGTCTGCCTTAAGCCTCGACGGTTGCGGGTTCGATTCCCGCTCGGAGCAGATGTTTGTATTATTCGTACAGGCATGTTTTCCGGTCTGGTTGTGTTTGTCCTTATCATTGTGAATGTTTCCGGACCCCTGACACAGGATATAATTATCCTAATGGGGGCCGTTGAGTGTGTAGCGTTTATTTATTTATTTATTTAGAAAACTTTAAAATTTACGAACAAAAGCAGAAGGTAAAAATTAACCGTCGAAATATGTGTACGCGCCCTTCATAACGAATGCGCCAAATTTCATAATTCTTTTCTGTTTGTAACTGCAAAGACAAGGTTTGTACGGGATCAACAGTATCAAAATTGCTACGTAAAAAACGAGATCAACAAGATCGGGAAGTTTGTATGGTAAAGTTTGTGTTACCTAATGTTTATATGCTTATAGATAGGAGACCCAAGAATGGAATTAAAACTCCCACGGGATCAACGGAATAAAGTTTTACTATGTACCCAAACGAAGTCGGGGCATACTGATAAAGAATAATAATTAATAATTTCAAATGTTTATTACTGAAAATGCCTAAACAGATTCGAATACATGTCAACGCCATGTAAACTCGACAGATGCATAGCTATTTCGTCACACTAATTTTAGAGTGCATTAGCCGATGATTATTTTCGAAATCGTCGTAGATACACTTAATTACCATGTTTACGCCATTCGTTTAAATAGTCACCATTTAAATGCACTATAATGTAAAGATATTTTGGAGGTGGGTTGAGGGCGGGGCCAGATATATGTCTTCCGTTGATCGTAAAAATAAACGATACTGGTCATGATTAGTTCGGGCCTTTTATTTGATAAAGGAATAACATAATTATGAATGCTATTGATATTTATTATAACTAAAGCGTGTGTGGCCTATATTTAATAGGACTGCTTATAAAAAAACGTTAATTTACATCGTTTTGAATCTTTTAAGTGTAGTAGCAAAGCGAGCAAGCTGTACAACAACGTTGTTAAATTGAATTTAAAACAAACACAAATACACGTGCACTGACACACACTCTCGACAATACATAATATGATCTATAAATACTATCAGTTATAACCAACTAGAAGTTTTTATCGCTTTTCAGGGTATGTTAAATTATATTAAAAAAAAAACCAAATTTCTTTACAGAACTAAACTTTTTTGGGAGAATATAAGCAATGCTTCTTAAAAACTCTATCTAAGCATGTAGTTTGTGCTAGGAGTGGGTACGACAATAACCGAGTGGGTAAGGATCGAACCTCAACTCTACTTACAAGTCAACCCTTCTACCTTTGAGCTATTGAAGCTTCTTCATTTCTTAATATAAAAGTTAAAGACATACATCATACAAATGCACAGCCTAAAATTCCACCCCGAAACGGTAGAAATGGGGTTCAAAGTAGGTATTAAAATAGTTATTTACGCGAGTGAAGCCGCTAGCAGAAGCTAGTATTTGTGTTATTTTTTACAACAAGAACAATACATTAGCTATCATTACGAGCAGTCCATTATTCTACACCACATTTTTTTTTCAAACTATCCGAAAATTTCTTATAGTACTGACACTTACATTATCTTTATTACCTCAACTGTGCGACACTTACGATACGTCCTGACGTTTCAATCGACTGGCTACTAGGAAAAGAAAAAACTTCCGTGTGTCGGTTTCGCCCCCCGCTGAAAATCCTTTGCGGTCGCAAATGTATCAATCTCGAAATTTAGAGAAAAAAACTCACACCGAACAGGTACGTTACCCGCTGAGTCGATAAATTTATTTACACTACTCATTGTCAGCAAATTTAGACGTCAATTACAGAATTGGTGTCTCAAACGAGAAAGCTGCATTATCATGAAAGAATATCTATGTACAACATTACGAAACGTAAGGTTTTGTTACTAAATTAAATAATATATTGTTTTATTTTTATAGTTTCTATTTGCCAAAACTGTTATTCGCCAAAAACTATTGTTTTTACGCAAAAATAGAAAACGCCTTTGCAATTATGAAGGGTTAGTTGGGAGAAAGCCGTCGGTAATAAAAGTAACCTTTCGGCGGCAAATGCTCCGCCACCGAAGGGTTACTATTTATTTATATTAGCCGACAGTTTCTGGTTCGACACATACCGCTTCAGGCCTCATAAAATCTGAGTCCCATCTGAACGTGGCCGGTTCAGTTTGACTTTTCAACAGCACCGTCGCGTTGCAGTTGTAAACGACATCGAAAAAAAATTGCCAACTTCCCATTGAAAGCGCGCTCATAAAGTAATTTGCACAAATTCGCAAAAGGGTAAAATTCCGACTGAGCACTTTTTATTACAAAACCCGTTACCTATTGAATTACGAGCGAAATTGCGTATTTACCGTTATCCTTTAGTTCAATAAGTTTTTTATTTGAGTTTTATATTACATACTTTACAATTATTGTTATTTTAAAATAAACACAACTATTTGGGTACATTTGTCCATGTTCATAGGCAAACCTACTAAAAACTAAGTTTATTCATTGTAATATGTAGGTACATATATACATTCATTATATTTGACTATTAGAATTTGTATTAACTTCGTATTAATTAACGCGTATGGATTTCGTACTTATTGACCGGGTCTATTTTTTACTCTTATTTACTAAAGCTGTTACTACTAACAATATAGGTGTTTTATCGTTATCAAATCAAACCAAACAAAACAGCCATTTTTTACGATGTTTTGTAAATCGGACAAGTGGACAAAAAGGCAATATTAAATATGTTACAATGAAGAACTTACTTACATATGTAAGAAATGTACCATTTGATAAAGTTTTACGTGGTACGCCAGCATAATTGGGGGTGGCTAACTACCATCCTAAAAGAAATAAACTGTTTTATAACTTGGGCTTCCTTAACCCCGAATAAAGCCGCCTATAAAACTCATAGGAAGATCGGATCGGCGATATGAGGCGGAAATAAATCGCCGTTTAAAATCAATTTGTGTAAAGGGTGTTTGAAAGAAGTTTGGTGACGTTGGGTCAAACGATCCCCAATGTCCGAGGTCCCCGACCAATGCGCTTATTTCTCCGCTATAACACTAACCTACGAAATGGGAGCACGTACCGACTTTGTATCGGAGATTAAAGGTAGCCAATCTGAGCTTTGAAGCGGTAAGGTTTTTTCAAAATAAAAGATTTTATTTCATTCGACCTTGATGGTCAAATAATCAAAGTTTTTCTATACATACATTTTAATATCAGCATCCTTTATATTTAAAATTACTTTGATGTATTTTTACAAATTATTTACTAAAGTTTTATATATAGCTCACAAAGCAATTATAGTACATAAATATATTACATAACAGCAAATATAGCAAATATAGTACATAACAGTATAATAAAGTTTTAGCTTTATTTAAAGCGTATGTCAAATGTAGGTCTTACAGGCTTAAATCGGGTTTTCGTCTTCTGTAGTTTGGTTACCTATATCCGTAATATAAAATTATAATTATAAATCTAAAAGATTTGTTATAATGATAGACACACTATACACTACCAAACGCTATAGATTTGAAAACTTAATTTTGATTACATAATATATTTAAAGTAAGTTTTAACTTAACATAGAAAATATGATTAAGATATGTCCACGTCTTAATATCCTCAACTGTACTATAAAAAGAGGAAGAAACGCAAAATGAACCATATATCCCTTTATTCGGCACATCCCGGGATATCGAAGGTGAACTTAAAGGGGTTATGGGGCTTAAGCGAGTGCCGCCGGCGTATTGGGGCTTACCGTGATTTACTCGTTACGTCGCCTCGCGGGCCGCGCAAGCATTCCTTTTTTTGTTTACTTAACGGATCACGGGTTACCCTTTATTGGGTAAAGTCGGGAAACTGATATCCCGCGGCATAAAGTTCCGCGAATCGGTTGAGTCAGATTTGTATCCGATTTGTTTGTAAATACGGTATTGTGATTTCTTATTTTTATAGACGTTTATTGTGACAACGTTATAACATATAACCGAGATTAATAATATCATGAATGCGAAAGTTTTTTATCTTCCACGTCTAAGTCGATTAGCTTCATGATTTTAATTAATTTAACTAGGTTTTTAGAAAATACGAAGGTGCTGTTTAAATTAATAGTGACAAAATAATTTGGCGAAGGAAGTCGGAAATTTCTAATTGCATAGGTGCATGAAGAACTGCGGCAAAATTTATAAATTAGTATATAAACTATGTGCAACATTTATTTGATTATATACATAATTACGAAAATAAATTTTTATCATGTTAGTGCGATGTTGAAATTAAGAACCGTAGCTTCTCGGTTTCAAGAAGAAATATAAAATTTAAGGTTTCTAAATAAGAAAGACTTGCTGTTTTCAGCAGTAGGCCTGCTCGACTAGGGTAACGTTATCTTTTACAAAAAAATTACAAGTATTAAGATCCTTCTGCTTTCTACTCCTGAAGTATCACTGCTGTGGAATATGGTCATAGGTTACGATGACTGCTCTGATCTGATCTGATGATACGATGCGGTTACAGGTCTGATCAGAAGATCATAGTTATCATCATATCCTTGTTTATCCGTCAGTACCTACAAGCATTTTTTAATATAATAGTAGTAAAAACTGCTATCAAAAGTTTCGTATTTATTGTTGTATTTTTTTCTTGATATTTTATACAAAATAAAAACGTTTGCTTGTGCTATTTTGCAAAATAAAAGTATGTAGTTTCTTTTATTGAAAGTCACCATCGACTTTGATAATTAATCATCATTTTCATCGAAATCGACGATAAATAGCCACAGACTGTTCGCTTAAATCCATTGAAATAGCCCATGAAATCGTTACACAAAGCGCTTAGAAATATTTTTGTTCGCACAGTTTTTGATACGGCCCATTCACTTGACCGCGCTGGGAATAGAAATGCAACTAACAAATGCATTGGACTAACAACTCTATAACCTCAGATATAGATACTAGTTTCGTTAAACTATGTAACATATATAGACATACGTCACATAAATCAACGTGAAACAAGATATTAACGCAGAAGCTCGTAAGCGATGACAAAAACCGTATTGTAGGCGGTGTGAATGGTTCCGAGATGTGGTCAAATGGCCTTTAGTGTGTACGCTGACATTCTATTCAAGCTAATGACAAACCCTTGGGATTAGTGGGCTTCTCGAATTATGATTCTATTAGGATTATGCAAAGTTAACCTTTGTAAATAACTTAAAAACTAACTTCAATAAATAGAACCCGTGGAATTTAAAATGCGGGTTCAAGCCGAGTAAGTAGTTCTAAGTTTTTTCAACTAATTTGTTTCTGAAAAATACGGTACGTATCATCAATGTTCATTGCAACTCGCTGGCTCGCTTCGCTATGGGCTTTTTATGTTAGAAGTTGGCAAGCAAGCATACGGCCCACCTGATGGTAAGTGGTTGCCGTAGACTATGAGCGCTTGCAGCACCATTAGTAGGTGCCACTCACGCCTTGACAACCTCGACAACCAACCACCAACCAAACCAACCAACAACCTCGCCCAGTGATTTCACTAGCGTACAGTGCCCTTCAAACCGGAACACAGTAGTGCCTAAGCACTACTATTTGGCGGCAGAATATATGACACTGCGGTGGTACCTACCCAGCCGGCCTCTTGCAACAAAAGACCTACCACCAGTACTTATAATATATTATATATAAACCTTCCGTGAAAAATTATCTAACTGATATGGACAACCACATCCAAATCCAGTCCAGTTAGCAAAAATGCGTAATTTTTAAAGGCGTCGGGATGTGACGACCCCATCGCCCGCTGTTGGGATAACCCCTGTCACAGCAGAGATTATTCCACCAGTGCAATCAGTCACACTGGTGATAGGTCTTTTGTTGCAAGAGGCCGGCTAGGTAGGTACCACCGCAGTGTCCAATATTCTGCCGCCAAATAGTAGTGCTTAGGCACTACTGTGTTCCGGTTTGAAGGGCATTGTACGCTAGTGAAATTACTGGGCGAACGAGATTTAAGAACTAATATCTCGAGGTTGGCAACGCGTGAGTGGCACCTACTAATGGTGCTGCAAGCGCTCATAGGCTGCGGCAGCCACTTACCATCAGGTGGGCTTCTAAAATAAAAAAATAAAAAAAAATGCAAACAGATGCCGAAAACTTTATTCAGTACTATAATATAGGGAAAAGAAAAAGATAAACATTAAGTGACAATATCATTACTGTTGTTATTCGATGTGTGCGCTGGAGGCCCCAAATTTTCATACCATCTCAACACTTCGTTTTCTCCTTCGCTCTTCTTCAAAGTTGTTAACTTTGGTTTCCAACTTGCTTGGGACAAATTCATTATTCTAACGTCTATAGGCTACGTTGATATTCTCTATGAAGATAGTATTTTTCTGATTGCACCGCCAATTTATGCCAGAATATGTGCAAATATTTTTAAAAAGATTAAATTTACTTGAGTAAAATATGTTGTAAAACATAAAAATACCGTCTAACAACCGTGTTAAAAGAGATAATTTATAATAAGTCAATGATTATATTAAAATATAATTAAATATAAAGTAACCGTATTTTCCTATTGTTGTAAGTTTAAAAAGTGGTTTTAAGATTTGAGAAGTTGATATTTTATATTTTGGTTTAATTTTTATTATATTTTTGTGTTCCGGAATATTTATTATAGTAATGAATTTTATATATTTTTTTTTACCTATCTTGCTAATTAAATATTATTGAGTAAATTATGACACCTTTATTAAATGTTGTAAGTTTTAATTTTGTTATATACGTTTATGATTTTTAAAGTACATATTAAAAATGTAACAGCAAGTGTGTGCCCAAATACAACACAGAGTACTCTATAAATATCACACTTACCACCAAAAAGGCTGTAAAAAACTTTAAAACATATTTTATAAAAACACATAAAAAGTTGCATGGAATACTGAAATTATTTATAATAATTCTCCTGAATTCTAATATGGATATTATAATCTTCATATAAATTTATGTTGATCTAACTTTTCTATGACTAGAGAATGACATACAAAATATAAATTTATTAATTCAAAAATATATTTTTTTCTATTTAGAGAATATTTTTGTCTTTCCATATCAAAATTGACATTGAAAGTTTGAAATCGTTCTCTTAGAATTATGAATAAAACTTTTGATTAGAACTAAAACAAAGAAGTAACGCCATCTGTCGGCGATTCTTCTAACTATCGTCAGTAAAACTTATAACGAATACGGACCCTTTAAATTCTGTTTGCACACACTGGGTGCCCCGCGGTGTTATTTTTTTAAATTCAATGAACCGTGCCTCTGTATTTTGACAAAAAGCTACGACATGCCTCTAAGTGGATTATTTCTTTAAGAGATTTCACGTCACATTTATCCGCCATTGTCTAATGACTCACAATACAGCTTGTTATGTAGGTGTTGTTGCTATGAATAAGTTTTTAAGAGTTTTTTATAAGATAAAGATATAAATCGGACATCTGTCTCTTTGTGGATTCCGATGTTGAAGTATGTTAAAAAGAGCAACTTTTTTTAAAGAACGAATACAATACTGTTCGTTTTGATTAAAGTCTTCGAGTGGGATTTAAATCTTACTATAAAACACAATGTCTCTATGACTGTCAGTCTTTCAGTTTGTCTGCTTATAATTCAAAACCATGGGTCTGATTTTTAATTCATTTATAGTTTTGAAGACTCAATAGCTCAACGGTAGAAGGGCCGACTCCGCTCCGTTAACGTGAGAGTCGCGGATTCGATCCTAACCGCCTTGGGTTATTGTCGTAGCCACTCCTAGCGCAAGCTTCGAGCTTATTAGGATGGGCGATGGGCCTTTAAAAACGCAGTGCTTAATTTAAAACAAAAACTGTTACGTTCTTTAAAGGTTTTAATATAAAATTTCAATAGCAACCTAATCTTTTCTTACTTTATGAGAGTAGAGGTGTTTCAATTAAATATTCTTTGTAACTCTTGGCATAGCCTATGTAATAATATAATCTTTAAAAGTCTTCTTGCAGAAAAAATATACATAATTTTTAATCAAACGTTATATGTAGGCAAACACATTTTTAATGCTATTTAATTATTTATTTAGCAAATAACAGCTCTATAGTAACTTGTGACTACTGATTTCGCATTTTAATTGTTAAGTTTGTTATAAATCTCTTTCTCAAACCCAAGGAATGCAACATTAAACGTATTCTCACAGTAATAAGTACATAAAAGATTTCGGACAAGTAAATATTTGGATAGTGAGTCTCACAATATTTTTATGGTTATTTCACTGGGGATGAACGCGGTCACGCCCTCTACATGACACAATACGTAGGTCGATACGTTACCGAAAAGCAAATTATTATTTCCACGCCATAAAATTTTCTAAAAGTCAGCCCCAAAGAACATGTTCACCGACCATTAATCTCTTTAGCAATGAATGAGGCAAAGGCAGATGTACTCTCGCAAAAAGTGATGTCTGTATCAATTTTTATGATTTTTATAACTTTTTGTCATTGCGAATCGAACAAATATATTTCGATTGTGTTTCGATTCCTCAAATTTTAACGGATGGTATCTTGTTGTTGAATACTTTTTATTTAACTTGAAAGGAAACTATATAAACAGTTAACTTACATTATTATATTAATCAATCTAAATTATGTAGTAGCCACTTGCCACACAAATTCTTATTATTTCTACACTTGTGCTACTTTTAAATAAGTTAAGTAGCTACTACATAATATTCTTCTTCCACCTGCATCCATCCCAATTTATTATTTTTCACCGGCGTCGGGATGTGACGACCCCATCGCCCGCTGTTGGGATAACCTCTGTCACAGCTGAGATTATTCCACCAGTGCAGTCAGTCACACTGGTGGTAGTTCTTTTGTTGCAAGAGGCCGGCTAGGTAGGTACCACCGCAGTGTCAAATATTCTGCCGCCAAATAGTAGTGCTTAGGCATTACTGTGTTCCGGTTTGAAGGGCACTGTACGCTAGTGAAATTACTGGGCAGACGAGATTTACGAACCAATATCTCGAGGTTGGCAACGCGTGAGTAGCACCTACTAATGGTTCTGCAAGCGCTCATAGGCTACGGTAACCACTTACCATCAGGTGGGCCGTATGCTTGTTTGCCAACTTTTAACATTAAAAAAAAAAAAAAATTTATGTAAGAGGGAGCAAACGGGCAGGAGGCTCACCTGATGTTAAGTGATCACCGCCGCCCATGAACATCACTGCAACACCAGAAGGCATGCAGGCGCGTTGCCGACCTTTAAGGAAAGAATAGGCTCTTCTCTTGAAGGTTTCCAAGTCGTATCGGTTCGGAAAGACCGCGGGCGGAAGTTGATTCGACAGAGTGGTTGTGCGAGGAAGAAAATGTCTTCTAAATCGCGCTGTTGTGGATTTCCAGACATCGAGGTGGTATGGATGGAACTTAGAGTTTTGTCGCGATGTCCGATGGTGAAATTCTACCGGCGGGATCAATCCAAACAATTCCTCAGAGCACTCTCCGTGATATATTTATCTTATTAGTTAGTTTTTATATTAAGTATAATTGTTAGTTTTAGAAACTATTGAAAGGTACAACTTTTGATAATTGTTTGATATAGTTTTAGGTCAGTATTGACCCACTACTCTTTAATAAAAGTGGTTTATTAACACTGGTGGTAGGTCTTTTGTTGCAAGAGGCCGGCTAGGTAGGTACCACCGCAGTGTCCAATATTCTGCCGCCAAATAGTAGTGCTTAGGCACTACTGTGTTCCGGTTTGAAGGGCATTGTACGCTAGTGAAATTACTGGGCGAACGAGATTTAAGAACTAATATCTCGAGGTTGGCAACGCGTGAGTGGCACCTACTAATGGTGCTGCAAGCGCTCATAGGCTACGGCATCTACTTACCATCAGGTGGGCCGTATGCTTGTTTGCCAACTTCTAACATAAAAAAAAAAAAAAATTAAGTAAGTTGAAATTTAAGTATTTTGCTCCACCAAGGAGTAGGTAGGAGGGAAGGGAAGAGAAGGGGAAAATGAATAGAAGACTGGGAGATGGCCTCCAGCTATCTCACTCATCACACGAAACGCAACTGTACTGTTAGGTACTTTAGAGTTTAGCGATTGCGTTTGAGGGTAATAGACAATTAGGTACTTTACCCCGATTTTCTGTGAGAGGGTAATAGGTAATTCCTCAGTCGAGCCGGTCCATTTGTGCTGGGAAGAGCATTGCTCTTATTTTCTAATCGTGTATTGCCGTTAGCCCTACTGGCCTTGACAGCTTCCCTGCGCAGGGACAATGACTCTTCTACTACGTAGATACTTATTTCGATCACACTCATACTTTAATCGATAAGCGCTACAGTGTTTTGTTTAATATTATAGAACCTTAAATATTGTTTTTCTTTATAAGCCGCATATACATTTGACTATAGGTATGTAAAGGCCAAGCAAGATCTAAAAGAAAGACATTGTTCCCAAAGAACTCTTCTATCAAAAACTCGCCATTTATTATCCGCTATCAATGCCTTGTCGAATCGCACACTCACAAAGCCTTCTGAGGTATACACAACCACTGTAACTTGACACTTGGGTTTATATTGCAAAATTTTTAAAGAACGAATAAAATCACTCAAAGAATAAGATGAAGGATCGTTATAAATTGGTGAACGCATTATAATAAGTTTAATGGCCTGTAATGAATGGTATAACATCCATAAAACGACAATAACGCCACTCGAACATGCCTTCTTTATAATAATAGTTGATTTATTGATGATCGCGGAAAGTGATATTGTTTCGCACGTGTTTTCAAAGCAAACGCCTTCTCATTGATGTTACACAGCAAGACAGTGCCTATATAATATAAATCTTTCTATATAAAATAGAATATGATCTATAAATCTTATATTCAAGAAAATATAGTGGCAGACTAAATTTTTGAGTTAACTCTAATATAATTAGAGCTAGAATTGCTAGTGGCGTTTTTTTTTTTTTTGTTGATAAGGCTTAAATGGACACCGTTGTGGTGTTGTGGGTAACGAGTCTGCCTTTAGCCTCGACGGTTGCGGGTTTGATTCGGTAATTAGAAATTACACGAAAATAATGTTTTAACAATTACTTAATATGAAAAATAAAATGAATCATAAAAAATTACCAGTCAAGTACCGTGTTTGACCACGCATAGTAGAAACTAAAGGGTTCCGTTGACGATGAGGAATCTTAAGGACATTAAATATAACTAACTAAAAGCGACCGCAAATATAAGTTTGTCATTACATAGAAATTATTAAAAATAATATCAAAAAAATTATGAATAAACTAATATATCTCTAAAATTTGTAGATCTATCTTTTAAAAAAGAAAATGTGGTTGAAAGCTCTTTTGATAATCTACAACCTCGAATTTAGTAACGACATGACAAAAACCAATAGGTACACTGTTTTAATTTTTATTGAAATAAAATACTTAAAGTAAAAAATTAGCTCAAATTCATAAGAAATGTATAATATTTTGAATGTAAGTTTATAGAAAATGAGAATACTAATAAAACAAAAATATATTAGTTTGTAAAATTTTGTTTAAATCAACCATTTTTGAATTTTCGTACATGTTTTGACGATGTAGATGGGCATCTTACAATATTCATAAAAATTTAAAATAATATAATGCGACATCTACCGAAATACTACGAAAATAAAGTGTTATATTAAAAACCATACCTGGAATTATCCCAACTGTTCTGCATAGTTACTTGCAGGACCAAATAGTTTTCGATGAAATAGCTAGATAGCGCTGACAACTCCGTAGGTACTAGTACACTTGTTATTCGTTAGATGGCAGCACTATTGTTTTGTAAATACATTTTTATCAGGACATCGTTGTCAAAACTTACAATTGATTTAAAAACCAAGAAACAAAAGCTAACATTCAAGTAAATATTATTATAACTTTAAAATATCATTAGACAAAAAAATTAAGTGCTTTAAAATAAATCATCATATATCATGTATCAAATACTTTCGCTGTTAAATATTTCTATTTATCACAATACACTTAATTTATATTTCAAACTTAAATTTATTTAAAATATAAAATTTTTTGGATTATAATAAATTAATATTTAAAAAAATAATCATCATGAAACAGACATAATAGGTCACCATAATTGGTGATTACTAGTTCATTATAGGTCACTGATTGGTACTTCGAACAGATGATTTTTGCGGTTTGATACCATATTCCATATTAGTCCACATTTTTTTTTTTATGTTAGAAGTTGGCAAACAAGCATACGGCCTACCTGATGGTAAGTGGTTGCGGTAGCCTATAAGCGCTTGCAGCACCATTAGTAGGTGCCACTCACGCGTTGCCAACCTCGAGATATTAGTTCTTAAATCTCGTCCGCCCAGTAATTTCACTAGCGTACAGTGCCCTTCAAACCGGAACACAGTAGTGCCTAAGCACTACTATTTGGCGGCAGAATATTTGACACTGCGGTGGTACCTACCTAGCCGGCCTCTTGCAACAAAGACCTACCACCAGTGTGACTGATTGCACTGGTGGAATAATCTCTGCTGTGACAGAGTTATCCCAACAGCGGGCGATGGGGTCGTCACATCCCGACGCCGGATGACACCACATCCCGGGGTTATGTGATATTCTAGAAATGTCCAATTATAATGATAAAATATGCTAGCTGGAGCATAAAGTAGCATACATAATGCTTCTGCACTGCTGTTGCTGCTGACCGCTGCTAGAAGCGCTCAGAATGCATCAATGCATTGTAATGAATGAACTCACCTGATGGTGTGAGTGAACGACAATTTGCTTGACACCTACATTATACACACATTACAGTTAGCTCCTCCGCCGTCGCTGTCAAGGCCAGTAGGGCCAACATCGATACCCATTAAAAAGATTCCATCAAACGGGCCATAATATCGGATCGGATGTTCAAAAATTAAAACATGTTAAAAAAAACGATTATGGAGGCATAATTTATCAAATATTATTTTATAATATAATATTGTGATCATTTATTATTATCATAAGTGGCCAATATTTATAATCATCCCTATAATATAGTTAGGGTCGTAAGGGTTATTAAAGGCACACGACATCCGCTTTTGTGCATGCGACGTACAAAATAATCCGCTTAGAGGCGTCTTATTGTCCAGTTCGTTTAATTAAAACATCGGATTATTTTAATTAAAACGAGGAAAAATAAAAATAATACCAAAATAGCTATCGTCCATTTTCAGACTGCGATAAATCCATTCGAAATTTATTTCGGTTATTTATAATCCTTTTCCCTTTCATTTTAGATTAAAAAGCAGCCATGTTTTAACGATATTGATTATTTCATTTAATAATATATTTTATTTAATTATAATCAATAGTACACGGGCGTATTAATACTAAATACCGCTACGGCTAAACGGCGTGATATATATTAATCTAGTTATGAATACACATTTATACACAACATCAAAATATAACTGACGACGTTGTGGTGCAGCGGTAGGAAATCCTGCCTTAAACACCACAGGTCGCGGGTTCGATTCCCGCTCGGAGCAGATGTTTGTATTAACCATACAAGCAAGTTTTTCGGTCTGGGTTCCATTGTCCTTGTCATTGTGAATGTTTTCGGCCCACAGGATATAACTATCCTAATGGGAGCCGTTGAGTGTGTAGCGTTAATTATTTCTTAATGATGATGCACAATTTTTTTTTTTTTTTTTTTCGGAATGTGTATTGCTGTTGGCCCTACTGGCCTTGACAGCGTCACCGGGCAGGGGGCCGAGTACAGAGACTCAGCCGTGATAAAGGGACAGCCCTCACGGGGCTCAAATTTGATTCCGTCCTTATGGTGCCTCCTGCGAAGCCGAACCACGGCTAAGGACGTCATCGGAGATGATGCACAAATTGATAATATTAACTAAAATAAAACTTCGAAATAATAATTACCTAATCTGTGTTGATATAAATAACTAGTAAGAATCTTAAACATAATTCTTACATTTAAACAACTAAGTATGAATCTTACTATTGAAAATAATTTACATACTTAAAGAAGGGACATCAACCCAAAGTCAAGACGCATGGCTTTAGAAGAACTAACACAAAGTTTAGTAATGAGACCACATAAATGAGACGGAATAGAAACAAAGAAAAAATCAAAATCGAAGAAATTTAAGGTTTTAATGCGTGGTTGGTTTCGGTTATTTTAACAGTATCATGTCTTTCGAACTCTTACTTTATTGTATGTTTGTAAAAATTTATAATTTTTAATTCTTCAAAAAAGAACTTTTCGAGCAATCTTGGCACTGGACACTTACTTCAATAAATAAAGCGTGTTATTCTGGAATATGTCGAAGTTTTTAAGGCGTGAAAATGAATTAAAGCAAGTTGTATAGCAGGATATAAATTAAATTGGAACGTTGCTAGCTTCACACTTAGCAATGCCACACACACACACACACAGGCAATGCCTAGCTCAAAAGATTAAAATACGCCTTCCTTACCTATGTCTTCTTCCTTGCATTATTCCCGGTATTATACGAGTATTTTACCCAGAGTCTGCTAATTACTCTTGTCCGGAATTGACAGGTTATACTAGTTTTTACACAGAACGATTGCCGACTGACCTCCGTAACCCTAAGGGCGAACCACTAACTTATTGGATAAGAGCAATTTACTTATCAAGAGTTAACGATTATTATCAGATGTTATGTGATAACAACCAGGACCGACAGATTAACGTGCTCTACGACGCACGGTGGGGAGACCCACAAAGATAAACGCCCAGACGGAAACAGATATTTGTAAGATCAATGCAAACATCTGTCTTAAGGTAATGATAACAAAACTTTATTACTACCAAACGCAAGTAAATTTAGTATGAAAGAGACATTGTCGTATATGTATAGACAAGCGTTTGTTTGTAAACAATCAGGCTTGTTAGGCGCCGCAGGTATTCACAGACGGGCAACGTTCACCTTCGCAATTTCCCTTACAATTTCCATAGCTCGCTAACATTACAGTAATGGACGTGTAGGTAACTATAGTTATGTTTGGTATTGCCTATTCGTATGTAAATGTATTGAGTAATTGTTTGTGACTTGTACGATCTTCTAAATTACCAAAAAAACTTTTAAAGTATAGAACTTTTGAAATTCAAGATTGTTTTAAGGATATTGTTTCCGATACGACTTGGGAACCTTAAAGAGAAGAGCCTATTCTTTCCTTAAAGGTTGGCAACGCAACTGCATGGCCTCTGGTGTAGCAGGTGTCTTGGGCGGCGGTGATCGCTTAACATCAGGTGAGCCTTCTGCCCGTTTGACTCCTCTTACATAAAAAATAAATAAATAAAATATCTATTTGTAAGTAATTTTAATATAAGGTCCGTGAAAGTTTGTGAAATATAGAAATTTTGATTCAAAAACGAAAAGCAATATCTTTAAAATAAAAATTATAGACAAACACAAAAATTGGTTAATTAGTGGTGATGAACGGGTACTATACGCCTTAGTTTGATTTCGCTTTGCTCCGATCGGAATGGTTATAGTATTTTTTTGTGCTCGCGTTTATTTCCGGTCTCCCGATACTTGCTTCCGCATTTTTTTCATATCCTTTAAGAATGTGTTACGTTTATTCATTCATTATTAATCAATGAAAATTACCAAAGACACGCTGTAAGCTGTTACAGACTCACAGACTTTTAAGCCGAGATAGAGTTGTATGGCTTAAATATTGTTGATGAAAAACTCGTGAAGTTAGCCGCGCTTCGAGATCAGACAGCACAAAACCAGTTGCATCTTAAAGGTCGGCACCGCAGCTGCATGGCCTCTGATGTTGCAGATGCTCATGAGCGGCTGTAATCACTTAAAACCAGGGGAGTCTTCTGTTCGTTTTCTCCCTCTAACATATAAAAATATTTTATCTCGTTACAAACGGCACTTAACACTATTCCTATTCCATTGATGTACTACTGGCAATAGTAGATATATTACGTATAAGAATCGATGTAAATGATTATTCTTTACTGTTATTTCTTTCCAAATTAAATATTAATAAGAACGCCAGTTAGCATTATTATGTGCCCTAATCAATTACTTAACCCATATTTAAGTGAGGCGGTCTAATTGAATCGCCGCAACTTGTCTGCGGTATACCCTTCCCACAAAAATCGTCTGCTCTGCGGTCTTCACACGCAAACATGACTAGCAGCCGCCTAGTCGGTAATTATGTCACGTGGTATGATCTTTCGTAATTTTAATATTATAAATGTAACTAACAGACATCCTTGTTGTCATAAGCACATTTACAGCCGGTATAAAAATAAATAAGAAACACTTAAAAATCATTTTTGTGTAATTTTTTTTATATGTTCGAACATTGTATGCATTCAAGGTGTAATCCTATTTTGTTCTTAGTATTATTATTAATATTGTCATATCAATACTAATTTTAAACACTGTTAGATTACCAAATAAATAAATAAATTGACTATATTTCATGTTTTGTCTGCTTGATGAAGCGCTAAAAATGTAAAAATCGTATTTATAAAGTAAAAGTCTTCTTCTTCATCCTAACATTATTCCCGGTATTTTTATGTACCCAGGGTCTGCTTATTACTCTTATCCGGATTTGACAGGTTACTAGTTTTTACACAGAGCGATTGCCATCTGACCACCGTAACCCTAAGAGCGAATCAGTAACTTATTGTATAAGAGCAATTTACTTATCAAGAGTTAACGATTATTATCAGATGTTATTGAGTATAAAGTAAAAGTATCAGTAAATTTGTGACTTTGAAGTAATAAGTTAATAAATAAAGTAATAAAAATCAATTACTAATTATATAATAAAATTTCATGAAAAGTCACAAAGATAAATTATAATTATCATTTATTACCTACTTACTTTAAAATCAATAAAGAAATATTATAACGTTCTCTGTAAAATCTTAACTGTCAACGATATTCTCCCTGAAAAGGCCGAAAATTGGCGTGTTATTTATCCACTAAATTTTAGTATTTGTTCCTGACTTATACCTACACAGTTCGTTATTAAATTACCTGTGCTAATCGGGCATAAAATATCTTAGTTTTATTTTATTGAAATTCTTTAATTTCTCATTGGATTCCGCGCCGAATTTTACCAGGATATACTAAGATTTATCGCTTTAAATTTACGTGACCGGTTTACAATTAGTTACTACACAGAGCAACGTCATTTTAGGGGATTTTCACATTAGGGGATTACACAACTCATTCGATTTCAATAATTTGTTTAATCTATTGATACACTAATGTATTTATAATTTTATGCTTTATTCTCACTGGAAGCTTTGATAATTTATGAGCATTTTTGCTTTTTTGTTGAAATGTAATATTATAAAATTTTAAATAAAAAACAGAGAAGGCTCTATATTCAAAGCATTTTTTCATACAATAAACAAGATAATTTGAAGAATGTTCATCTGATGTATGTGTTTGTAATTCCAACTGGAATTCCTTATAAAGACTTTCAAATAAGTATAAATTTTTCTGGGAAGCAACAAAATCTAATTGCTTGGATTGCATTACTTACTTATGTATGCAATACATAATAAAAGTAATCTAAGATAATTAATAAATGTAATACATAATAAAAAATATAAAAATAGAAATAAAAATACTAAGTCCTAATCAAGCACATGAATCTAGAAGTAGTAAAAAAATAATAAATAATGATATAATAATATTATGTGGATGCAGCACTGATTTTTTTTTTCAATAAAAGCCTGTAAGTAATAATTGTTTTTCAGTTGCGTTTCAGTATTGTTCAATACTAAAACTTTGAACAAACGACATCAATTGACATCGTAATAGTTACGTGATAAATTTCAGTGAAAAGTTCACGCAGTTTTCCAAGACAAGTTCCCGCGCAACAAGTGCCCGGGCATTTTTCCCGCATCTTACGGGCGCGGGTGGGGCGGTCCGACACGCCCAGCCGCACGCCCACCCGTCTTAAGCACTCCCCGCGGAAAATATACCTCAATCGCATCCTACATTTTCTTGCCACTAACCTACATATGAAACCTCTTTTCCAAACCGTAAAACTTCATAAAACATTCACTAAATCAGTATACTTTAATCATTACACTGTACTTCCATTAATAACTTGTGTTATTAGCAACTTTGTAATGAAGTTCCATTAAACAAAGTCCTGTTATTGCTAATTCAATGTACCATTATAGGCTAATGTGGTTAATGCTTACTGAGGCAATTAATGATTCGGAATGTATGACTTACGCAATTCACTCTGTTACCGATACGAGTCCTTAATAAACTGAACTTATATTTACCTCACTGAAACTTCATTCAATTAGAAGACTAGATCTAATCTGTATAGACGTCTCTCTCGGTTCTAACCGCAGCTTACGTACCACGAGAGCGAGATACGAAGCTCGGCTTCAGAATGAAAAACATCATTATATTTCCCTTTCAACAATGGAACTAAAAAAAACATTTGATAGAATAAAACTTGCACGCGTCTCACTCACTCAACGGAATTATAAATAAGGTCCGAAAGAGAGGTGAACGACGCATATTTTCCCGGCAAATGAAGCGTGGCCAGACCGCAGATTGACCGCAGAGAATGGAGGCAGCGAGTGACAGAATGGCGGCGACTCAGTAGTAGAGAATCGCGCGAGCGGTGAACACGCGTGCAGCCTCCGTCACCCACCGCGTGATTCATCGCATCGCGGTATATACGCGGTAAATACCTGTGACCCGCGCGGTACTTACGCTCGACTCTGTTTGCAAAAAATATAACGCTCGATTAGGAAACCGGTGTTGACGCAAAGCGCGGGGAAATATCTTGAATAATTAAGCCGCTCAGCTGATATTGACAGAGCGTGCGTATCCGCACGAGAAGATATTACGCGCGCTTCTTAGAAATACTCAGTAGGTAACTGGGTTTGAGTGATAAAAGATATTTTGGATAGTTCCGTGCTATGCTTCTCTTATGGTGACTCACGTAAAATGACGAAAGTTAAGTTGAAACATACTTCAAGGTCTCTTGATTCCCGCTATTAAACACATATATTATATTAATACGTACACACGAAGTCAAGGAAAAATTATGGTAATGTCCGTGATTGTTTACATCGTTTCGTTGGATGTACTATCAAACGTGAGTGAACTTGTTTGTTAAGTTTACGTAATTAACTATATATTTAACCAGATAAATAGACGTTACTAAAGTTTAACGTATCCCCAACTATATAAAGAATAACAATATCATTAAGTGCTAATTTAAATTTTAAAACACAACAGTGCAAAAAGTGACAATTCGTTAATAATAAAGAGGAAAAAAATTTTGGATCATCGCCAAGTTCTTTGGTTTTGAATGTGACAATAAATTACTCATCGGCTTAAAGGTCATGCGCAAGCGCAGTGAAAGTATTATAATATTATAAAATAACAAGAACTGTCAAAGGATATTTCACTGATATTATCAATACGTTAAAAGAGACGATCAAAGAACTTTAGAACTTTGCAGTCGAAAAGTGTAAAGCGAGACGAGTGGGTGATGCTGCATTGAAGGATGCACTTGCCGTACGAGTCCAGGGGCCGTCGGCGCCGAGAGATGGCCGATCTTGAGCCCTGGTGGCTCCAGTCCATCATCGAAGAAACGCTTGGCGAACATCCTGACCTCGGTGAGAACCAAAATAACAAAGTTATTTTCTTTATTAAACGACTTCAAAAAGAAGGAGGGTCTAAATTTTGAAGTTTGTTTTATTTCGTGTTTGTTAGAGCAGAATTCCGTTATTTATAAGATTTAGATTTTTAAATTTAAATAACAATAACCGCGTACAAACTTTTCACAGAGACTTTAAAAGCTATTAATTTAGGAAGATTTCTTATTTTTATTTTTTTGTTTTCCTTATACAAAATTTTGTAATCATATAATCAAGGAGTGTGTCGATAGAGTCCGAAACTCCTCGAAGTATTTTTGCGTTAATTAGCTTTTAGTGTAATTTTACACATACTTCTTTTAAGTAGGGAGATGTAGTTTTTCTTTTTACGCCAATTTTTCATTTTACTCCTCCTACACATCTGTGTTTTAAAAAGAAGCTAAACTTAGTTACTTACTAAAGTTACATAATAATTGTTTAATCGGTGGAAAAAGAAACCAGTATTTGCTATCATAAAGAATTTTTATTTTATATCTACATATAAAATATATAATTTAAAAAATGTTTAAAATATGGAGCTATAGATAAATATTTTGTTTGTTATATAATTCTTAACTAATACTTATATCAATTTCAACGATCATAACAGAGATGATAAATTAAGGAAAACATTCGCCTCTTGAAGATAAATAATATAGAAAATGAATTTTTAACGATATGGTTGTAATATTATATTATCTCTACATTGTAAAAAACAAAGTCACTTTCCGCGTCTGTCTGTATTTCCGTTCCTAAAACAATATGGTTTTCCTCATTAGACACACATTTTTTAAGGAATGTTTATATATGTAACTATGAAATAGTCCCCAAAGCAAGGGCTGGTTGCTTGTGTGCAACAATTGGGACAATACTTACAAAAACTTCAACCACTTGAGACATACAAAAACTAGTAGAATGAAATGACCGCAGCTAATTAGGTAGCTCTATAACTCATGAACATTTGATCAGACAATCGTATTTATATTGGGCTATCAGCAATACTCATATACAAGATTCATCGTAAAATACAAAAATAATACTAAAATTTCTAAGCCCTACTAATATTATTAATGTAAAAATCACTTACGCTTTAGCTCCGAAACCACTAAACCGATCTTGATGAAATTTGCTATAGAGATAGACCAGACCTTGGGAAATGATATAGGCTACCAAAAAGGCTTCAAGAGATAGAAATAGGTTTAGACTCTGCTTCCCCTTACCATTAGATGAAGTAGATTCATCTGAGATATAAAAACCTGCTCTTCTTTTTGTTTTCTACACTCGTCTATCCTTTCCTTGGGTCGTCAGAAAACTTGTGATATTTCTAGCGTTGCGCTTATTGGCTACGGTGAGTTCTTACCATCAGACAGGCCGTACCCTTTCTTACCAATTTAAAGATATAAAAATATTAGTGTTTCCGGAATTACGATCCAGGATACAACAATAATGGAGACCGTTAAATGTGTAATGTTTATTTATTCATTACCGAATTAAAAAGAAAAAAATTAAATTTTCCCGTGTTTTACCAGTTTCTGTCATTACAATGTACGTAAAAACCAGAAATTCTGGGATTTAACAGTTTCCAAATATAACAACCTTGTTCTATAATCGTTAATTCAATACTATTAATAGATAGTTAATCACAATATTAAAGTCGATACACTCATAAACACATCAATTTATTTTTTAATTAATTTTTAATAATTCAATATAATATTACTATTTAAATTTATGCCTAAATGGATTTATTAGATAATATCGTTTCTTATAAAAGACATCAACGCATAAATTTATATGTTCGAAACGTTTTATAGCTTTATCATTTATGAAATGTGTATATCCGGCAAAGATGCCGTATATCTTAACTAACGACTTGGAATATTCGTGAGGATTTAATGAATATTACTATCCCGCGTGAAGACAAACTGATTAAACCTAGAACAAACTAAGTTCGCTGTAAATTGTCCATGTGTGACGTATAGATTCCGGCTTAAAACATGCCAACCGTAATCGCTAACGCCTTTAAGATTAGATTTGTTGACCATTTGAAGCTGGGTTTCCTTGGCAATTCGGTTGCAAGTGCTCACAGGCTACGACAACCAGTTACCATCAGGTGGGTCGTATGCTTGCTTGCCAACTTACTCACATAAGAAAAATATATGTTTGAGTTTTTTTAAAAGGACGTTGGTAACACAAAGGTATGTTATATTCTGTTGTATTCTGAACCTATTTAAAAAATATACGCAATACAATTTTTTATGTAAAATGAACAAAGACATTTGTTTTTATTCTTCAACAAAATGCAAATTAATGTTATGATGACTAAAGTTATTTAGTATTCAAAATCAACTTGTCCTTGGCTTTCTAATTTTTCTTGGAAATTTCCTGTTTTTTTGTATGATGACGGAGAATAAGCATACAAACAGGCGATAAAGTGCTCACAGCTTTTTTTATGTGAATAAGTTGATAAGCAAGCAAACGACTCACCTGATGGTAATCGTTTAACTTAGCCTATGAACACTTGCAAGACATTATGTGGTACCATGACATTGGTTCTTAAACCTCCTTTGCCCAGTAATTTCACTACAAGTCCTTCAAACCGAATATAGTATGTTTTGTGGTAAAATATCTGATACTGCGGTACCTAAAAAGCCAACCCCTTGCAAAAAAGGCCTACCACTAGCTTTTGAACGCTTGTAACAATAGTGGTACAATATGTCTGGAGGAGAATAGATATGCGTTTGGGCTTTCATATGAAACAAAACAGTATAAATACAGAACGTTGATAATCTAAGAAAGGGTTGTAATTCCCTGATATGCCAACATGCGAAAAACACAAGCTTCTACTACAAAAAATTCGTTATTAGCATGAATATCAAAATAGAACAAAATTGATGCCTCCAATGGTCATTGACCTCAGTGGTCATAGGACCACCAGCTTCAAAAGCCATTCTCTACGATTATACCGCAATCGTCATCGCTGTAATAACCCTTTACTATTTACTTCACTTTTGGTTCCCTCCTAATCTCTTAAGTTCTCTAATCAGTACGCTGAAATCTCCAAACCTCGTTATTCACAATAACAAAGTACATCACAATTAGCGACAATTAGTCGAGGAAAGAGCGTAAAAGCACTCATGATAATGAGACCGAATGCTAATGAGTTCAGAGGCTGTTCTAAATAGCTCCTATGTACGTCCGCCACTGAATCCCGTTCCATCAATAGTGATTTTATCTCATAAAACAATACCTTCGTTTTTTATCAATTTTACTATAATAGTCTTACTTTTTAGGGTTCCGTAGCCAAATGGCAAAAACGGAACCTTTATAGTTTCGTAATGTCCGCCTGTCCGTCCGTCCGTATGTCACAGTCATTTTACTCGTAGACTATTGGCTCTATCTATACGAAATTCAGTAAATAAGTGTATTCTATGATCCGAACCACGATTTTGTAATGAAATCCTAAAATATATAAAAGTTAAAGGTAGCAGTCCATACATGTATCTGAGTTTTAAAAAAATCGACGTATGGTGACGTGTGCATATCTTTGGATAGGCCTTTCAAAATAATAATATAGGTTTGATTTGGCTTTTTTTCATTAAGTCAGTAGTTGTTGAGATATAAGCTCCTAAAGTGATAAGAATTGTGTCCTCTAACTTTTTAACTATGGGACTTAAAATTCTAGAAAAATTTGAGGTTGTAGAACATCAAATGAACTTTCAACCACATTTGGTTTGAAGAAGATATGTTATGAAGTTTTTCCCATAACTTTGTTCTTCATATTACTTTTAATAATTACTATGAAGCTACCATCTTATTTTGCGGTCACTTTTAATTCGTTATAATTTTTAAAGTCCTTAAGATTCTTCATCATCAAGCTGCGGAACCCTTTTGTTTTGACTGTGCGTGGTCCACAACGCACTTGACTGATAATTATTTGTGATAACAAGGACAGCTCGATCGTAGAAGAATACGTAGGATCTTCTTACAAAAACATGGACGTGAAGTAGTGGTCTTCTTCTTGCAATACCTTAGTGGTTAATGTATCTACAGTTAAAGTTATTTCGGTTGTCCGTACCTGACTTGACATACGTACTATCATCAAGCTAATGACAGTCGTTGTAGGTATCTGTCGAAGCACAGAAACGCTCAAGATCATTTCTATCTATAGTATCACTATGCAGCCATCTATCCATAGACAAGCCACCGAAAACTTAACCTACTAATCATTGTTAAGCGTGTAAAGTAGCAACAGTTAGTACTGTAAATAAAATTAACTAAACTTAAAAATAAGTACTATAAATTGTACATCAATAGCTTTCTGGCTTCAGCGTGCTTCGAAAAAACTATACGTAGTTACTAGAATCTGAAACATGGTCGATTGGACATGTGTTGGATAGGAATTGACGTTGTCATCTACCATGGGACAAAAGTGTGTATTTCGCAGATATTAATTTGGTTTTCTCCTGAGGATCTTTCAATCCGAAAAGAATCCTCCATCCATTACAACACCTTAAGCCTTTAATTATAGCAGTTGGCATACATTATATTATAAGATTCTATCAAATCTTGAATTTTCTGATAGAATAATAAACTAAACCTGGCAAGAAAAGCTATAAAATTCTAGTTTGATTAGAATGAATTGGATACATCAGTACCTTTTGTTTAAAGTAAAAGAAATTTCTTTCACAATACCATCTTCAAGGAAATTATCTAGAGATTTCCAGTAAATATCGGCAAGTAAAGCCGTTGTATATAAAATTACGAAAACTTGCTCACTGATAAAAAACTACCATAACAAAAACCGGCTTTGAGCGTGACAGGTATGCGTTCAATTTTTAGGTTTCCGTTTGGAATTACGAATCCGCTGCCGTTTGTGATTAGGACAGACAAATTAAAAAAAGTAATATCGATGATTCAACTCGCTCGTAAGTTTTATCGCTGTTGCTAAGAGTTCCACATTTATACGGTAAAATCTTCTAAGTGTGTTCCGTGGTCTTATCCATGAACAGAACAGCACAGTGCCTTAAGAAGTAAGAACATTAACCGAACTTAAGGCCCTAGCTAGGGCTGAATCTCTTAAAAGACCATATACTCACAATCAGCTCAATAATCTCAAGTGATTATCTTTAAAGTCCAAAAATAAACTCTTTCCATTTTTTTTTGTATATAATTTACAAATAAATTTTGTTTCAATTACCTTTTTTTAAGAATATTTTCCTTGTAGTAATTATTTATAGTGAAAGAAAAAAGGTATAAAGACTTCCCGAACGAAATTCTTTAATCTTTCTCCACAAAGTCCATCACATCAAAACACACATACCTACCACTTTTACAATAACAATAATATTTAACATTTACAATATTAATACCTATGGATATTGTAATTTGTAATGTAACTTTTTTTTGTTGTGAAGAAAATTATGAAAGCCTAAAGCATCGTTGCAAAGATAATTTTAAAGGAACGATGTATAAATTTGCCGTTTTCTAATCAAAATTGAAGATTCACTTGTGAAGAAACATCCGTAGCCCTTTATCAAGCGTCAACCGCAGTAACGCTTGCGGCCTATAATTTGTACACAGCATGGTCTTCCGTAAATAGAGAAACCACAGTTAAACTATTCATGTTTTTTCATGCTCGATACCGCTACGTTGGTTTTAAAGAAATTCGATGGCGTTTAAGTGTTTAACCGCATTATAAAACGGCTTTAATTCTTTGTTACGTAAATTAAAAAAACTTAATAATGAAAAACTTAATATACCGGACTTCCACTCATCCTATAATCATAATTATCAATTCTTTTTGTCTTTTAAATAGAAAATGTTTAACGACACCTCAATTTTAAAGATACCGGGGTCATTAAGGCTTAAGAATGAAATTTATCTTTGACATTCTGTGATAGTTTCCGACAAGCGACTTTTTGTTTTCGAGCGTATACGGTGGTTTTTTGCATACGCTTCAAAAAGCTGGACGCGGACGGAATCACTAGCAGCGAGTGTCAGTAGCATACACCGTAGCACACACACACACGTACACGTACACAGCAGCATTACAGCGATTACATCCTATGGATGATTTCAGGAATACAACAAACATATATACACTCAAAAGCATCACCCTACTTCTGCCCGTTATAATAAATATAGTTAAATATATGTCATCGTTATAAACCGCAAAATCATTAAAAAAAAAATGAATGTGACGTCACTAACCATATAACCCTCCCACCCCTTGTCACACAACGTCACACGACTTTGTGACGTAATTTACAGATCGCCCTTATAGGCATATAGCTACGCAGGTATCCCATGCGATAAGCTGAAACTTTGCTTAATGTACCGTGTTGTTAGCTCATTAGCTGTCACCAAAGAGGAAGACAGATCTCGCGCTGCTAGTAAAGTGTTTCATTAGGAATTCTGGCTAGTGGCTACCATACTATAAGAAGAAAACTCAACATAATAGTAGTGTCATGTAGCCGCAGCTTTCAGTATACCCTCCCCAGTTGGGTTGCACGGAACATATACATCCCGCTGTATCTACTTCTCTGTGTTAAAACTGTGCCACTGATGACTTATTTATTGTTTTGATTAATTTACAAAAAGAAAAAATCATAATTAGCCGTTTAGTATAATTTTCACCAAAACCGTGTTAAGGGAAATATTGATTATATTTTCACTTAGCATCAAAAGCGTAGAGCCTTTTTTGCGTTGAATAAATAATTATTAACAATCAACGTTTTAGGTTCAATAATGTGTAATGAGCTATGTAAATTAAATATACATGATTTTCCTCATTTAATCTAATTTTATGGTATTCCCATTTAAATGAACTTCATGTGTTAGATAAGTGTTGTTAATTTAGGCTAGGTTTATTATCCAATAGGCGAGTGAGAGATAAAATGACGAAACATTTTTGTTTTTGTATATAATGATAACGTGCAAATTATTTACTATATTTATAGTCAGAGTTGTTCAAGTCGCCCGTAGGCCTCTGACTTGACTATTGGGCTATTATCAAATTGAAAACAGCCGGGACCGACTTATTACGTGCTCTCCGAAGCATAGAGTCAGTCGGTTGAAATACCACTATGCGATCACCAATCTAGTGACTGATCGCGTCTAAAGTTGTTTAACCCACCGATCGTTTACCGATCAGTGATCGCACCCGGCTATGAGCATCTCGTTAATACAATGAATTCTTGGAGTTCTATATATTCTTAAAGTGCCATCTTCTTTCGAAGGTCGGCGATCATTAGGGCAACTTGTATTTTTGATGCCGCAGCTCTGAATAACGAACGAGTGCTTTTTCCAAACCATTGTCGTAAGTTTTTCAGCTAAGATGTTCTTCTTCGACCCACACTTCGCTTTACTTGGATCTTGCCTTGTATGATAAGTTGCAGTAGCTCATATTTTCTGTCTCATTATGTGGCCAAGACATTCCAGCTTTCTTTTCTTAACTGAATATAGTACTTCTGCTTTTTTCTCTAAGCGATTTAGCAAGGTTACATTTTTGTATATAAATATATTAAAGTTATTTATTTGTCCATTAATCATAATATCCATACGAACAAGAAAAAAATCCGACGTATTGACTTTGTTAATATTTAAAACAATAAGACTTTTTTTAATGTGAATAAGTTAGCCAACAAGCATAGTCGTATGCCTGATGGTAAGCGATGATTATAGCCTAAGAGCGCT
This sequence comes from Hestina assimilis, assembly GCA_023373885.1. Classification (NCBI taxonomy): domain Eukaryota; kingdom Metazoa; phylum Arthropoda; class Insecta; order Lepidoptera; family Nymphalidae; genus Hestina; species Hestina assimilis. Next base: position 11,315,683 of record CM041754.1, read on the forward strand.
TGCAAAACATACTACTTCGCTTCGTGGTAAAATATCTGATGCTGCGGTGGTATCTATCCATTCGGTCTCCTGCAATAACTTTTATATAACTCACTCACGTTAAAAAAGACGCTTGGCGGAAACCCATACAAGAATGGGGGCAAACACACAGATAAAATAAACACACACACGGCTATGCCGAATTAAGGAAGTGCAAAACAACTCGTAAAAAAAATGTTAATAGATTAATTTAAATTTTCCTTTTTATTGTTCCCAGTACGGACCGGCAGTCCAGACTACATGTGCTCGATGCTCCCTCAGCACTGGCGGTCGAACAAGACGTTGCCCGGTGGGTTCAAGGTGGTAGCCCTCGGCGATGTAATGGACGGCACGCAGGTCACAGTGCGGGCGGGCAACGACGAAAACTGTTCCGCTGAACTGAGGAACAACACAGCTGTTATGAAGAACAGGGTAGCCAAGTTCAATGATCTACGATTTGTCGGGAGAAGTGGGAGAGGTATGTATTTATACAATTATTTTTGTAATGGTAAATGTTTATAAAACTTTCTAGGCTAATCTTATCGTTTTGGTTAAACAAACATCGAAAAAAAATATGGTTTCATTTTAATTACAATTTTAAAGTCACACACATTAAAATTTTTGTACGTGTAATAGTTGTAATCAGACAAAAAAACCCACGAATTTATATTTTTTGCATTACAACCTTTAATTTTTAGATATTACCTGTTATCAGTTAAAAATATTTCAATTTATTTTAAACATTTTTCCTAGCCAAGATATAAAAAGATTTCATTCCTGCAAGTATTGTTGAAATGAGTCTCGTGTGCCAGACAGTTCCGTGAACAACAGGAACGAGAATTTTATAAAAATTTCAACTATCCATCCTCTGTACTGCATATAATTAACAGTTTAGTTTGTGACTATATTACACATAAGGTAGCAACAATAAAAGACACATAATTTTAAGACGAGAGTTTAATTATTATTATATGTCTGAGCTATTTAAAGCAGAGAACTACACCACTCTTTCCTCTTAATAGCATTTTTCTCGGTATTTTGTTTTACCCAGGGTCTTATCCGGATTTAATTGGTTACCAGTTTTTACAAAGAGCAATTCTGACCTCCGCAACCCTAAGGGCAAACCAGTAAATCATTGAATAAGAGCATTATAAATATAAGAGATTATTATCAGATTTTATGTGATAACAACCGGGACCGATAGTTTAACTTGCTCGCCGAGGCACGGTGGGGAGACCCACAAGGACAAACGCCCAGACCGAAACAGATATTTTGTTAGATCAATGACACACATCTGCCCGAGCGGGAATCGAACCCGACAACCGTCGAGGCTAAAGGCAGACTCGCTACCAATACGTTATACCGATGTCAAAATAGTGGTCTATATAGAGTTTATCTCACTTTGTAACTAATTTGTAATCTCATTTAATATATTTTTGTGTTATGTTTGTAGTCATTACAATACATATTTGCTTTAAATTTTATTTTCCATTTCTTTAAAATAAGGTTGATAGCTGAATGTTTTTGACAACCCTAACTACAAGTGCTGAACCCAAACTATCAGCAATGACTAGATTAACCAATTAATATCCTCTATACCGTATCAGTGAAACGTATCCGCTATAACATTTTCACGCAAATTTAGACATGTGTGTAGCGAATAAATGCTTAGAAAATTTGTATCCTTACTTCAAAAAGGAAAAATATTTTCCACCTTGGATATATTAAAGTATTGTCTCATACGGGTCTCACTCGGAAACGGATCCAACGATTTTGATCAAAAGTATGCAGAGGATTTTTAGTGGTAGGGAATCTATCTAGAATTCATTTTTAGAAAATGTCATATCCGTGTTTTCAGCTCCATCAATGAAAGCCCCGGTTCGATTCCAGATTTGTCCAGTCCGATTATTTTTACCTCTTTTTCAAGTTCCTTCTTTTGTCAGAAAAACTATTATTTTCGATTACCAAAACGCGACGACCTTGTGGCGCAGGTTGCGGGTTCGATACCCGCTCGTAGCATAATATGTTTGTATTAACCATGCAAGCATATTTTCTAGTCTGGGTGTTTTTGTCCTTGTCTTTTTATGTGTTTCGGACCCCCGACACAGGATACCACTATCCTAATGGGGGCCGTTTATTTATTAAAAAAAAAAAAAATTAGTGTGTAGCGTTTATTTATTAAAAAAAAAATATTGGTCATCCAGGTACTGATTAATTAACTGCACTCGTTTTGTGTGCTCTGTTATCATAATTTTTCTGAAGCAATACTTTCTTTTCAAAAGTATGTAAAATTTAAATAAAAAATTGAAAGACACTTAAGCGACGTCGCGATTAAAGCCTCCTTATCATTAGAGAATAAATGCGATAAACAAAATAAACGTTTTGCGGTGAGGAACTAAGCATTATGTAAATCACGAATATGGAATCTTGCATTTGTAACTTTCCCGACATCACGTTTATAAAATTATCTACTTTATTACAATACCGAAGAAAATTTTCTCTATATTTTATAGAAAAAGCGACATTAACTTCATTCAACTGGGTATAATGAATTATATTATGATATTAAATCAAATGATTATTATTTATCGCTGTTCTAAAAATTGTTATTTCTGGCTCACTAAATATATATAAAAATTATTTTAAAATAGCTTAGAAACTACTAAGTGTTTTAACTTCTAAGCGTTATTTGATTTTTGTTTGAGCTACGAAGCAGTCTGGCGAAACCCATCCGTTTTGACAAGTAATCGGACCTACGAAATACGGATGCCGTATCAGTGCACATGCATGCATGCACTCCGGTTCTTACGGTTGACAAGTCTTTTAAAATATTGGGGTATCAATGAATACCTATCATCGTAATTACTGAGTTGACAAGACTTTTTATACCACCCACGATGGCTAACAAGCATACAGCCTGCCTGATATAAAGCAAGTACCAGAGCCTGTTCATTTGCAAGTCCAGAAGCATTACCGTTCCCACCCTATATGAGAGTGTGTGAGGGGAGAAGCACGAGATATAGGAAGGGGACAGTGGAAGTGAAGTTTGAGTCTCCAGTTTCAACATCAGTCGTACATACGCATCATGAATACGGATACTTCATGTCGACATTCTTAATGAAAGTTGCTTGGGACATGATTGTATGACCTAATATGCATAATGTGTTCTGGCCTGTGTGGTTGTGCTTTTGTTTTTATTTTGTTTTTGTTTAGTTAGTGGGTAGTAGTCGAGCTGGCACATTCATGAAAAAGCAAGGCTCTCCTACTAAGTCGGTGTAGTCTCGAGTGTCTTGTACGCTTGCGAGGGAAGCGCAGAGAGGCATTACCATTGCCATCGCCACATCACCTTAGCATCACTGGAAAGCCGGTCCTGCTAGCAGATTTTCTCTCCACCAACAAAAAAAAATCGTTATTACACAACTATGTTTGACCAAATGAAAAATTTTAATGGAATGATGCACTGTAACAATGTTACAGAGAGAAGTATTCAATATACATACCAAAGAACTTTCTCCAAGACAGATCAGGACTTCGGATTTTAATTTCCAAACCGCAGGCACTAAACGACGTTCGCGCTTTACTGTTCCATTGTATTGCGCGCACATCGACGCCATTACCCACATACTGAGTTGTAAAATCTCAGAGTTCGTAACGTCTTTGACTGGCCAGTACTATATATAAAGCTGTCTCACTCTGTTCTTGTACAGGATATGTAAGACCTTATATACTTATCATATTTCAACTTGTGACTTTGTATTATTGATGATTTACTAGACAAATCTTATGTGTCCAACAGAAACAGAGACGCAAATTATTTCATTAATTTTTAATGTCAAAGTCCCAATGTTTTTTTTTATGTTAGAAGTTGGCAAACAAGCATACGGCCCACCTGAAGGTAAGTGGCTGCCGCAGCCTATGAGCGCTTGCAGCACCATTAGTAGGTGCCACTCACGCGTTGCCAACCTCGAGATATTAGTTCTTAAATCTCGTTCGCCCAGTAATTTCACTAGCGTACAATGCCCTTCAAACCGGAACACAGTAGTGCCTAAGCACTACTATTTGGCGGCAGAATATTGGACACTGCGGTGGTACCTACCTAGCCGGCCTCTAGCAACAAAAGACCTACCACCAGTGTGACTGATTGCACTGGTGGAATAATCTCTGTTGTGACAGAGGTTATCCCAACAGCGGGCGATGGGGTCGTCACATCCCGACTCCTTTACATGTATCTAATACTCTTAGTATTTACATGAACTATAAAAAATAATATCATCAACCAAAAATATTTTTATGCCATAAACATTTGCCCGCGACTTCGTCTGAACATACAGTAAAGAATTGAAGTTCAAAGAGAAATGGGATAAAATTTCTTGATTCCTTGATGCGCATATTTTAACCTTATATACGTACTTCCATAGATATATCCTTTTGGTTTATTAGTTAATCTTGATTATTAATAATCTATGTACCTAATTTTATTAACACTAGAGATTAGTCCACCAGTGCAATCAGTCTACTGGTGATAGGTCTTTTGTTGCAAGAGGCTAGGTAGGTACCGCTGCAGCGTTAAATATTCTACAGTAAAGCACTAGTTCTTTGGCATTACTGTGTTTCGGTTTGATAGGCACTATAGGCTTGTGAAAAAAAACCAAAATCTCGAGGTTGGCAACGCGTAAGTGGCACCCACTAATGGCGTTGCAAGCGCTCATAGGCTACAGCAACCGCTTACCATCAGGTGGGCTGTATGCTTGCTTGCCAACTTACTTAGCCATTTTTGGCGTGATTGGGTGTCAAGAATCCATACATGAAATATCGCATCACCCGCCCTTGAACACCTATGAAATATTTATATTATGAAATTAGTACATACTATTTTCATAAATCATTAGAAACGCATTTGGCATTCCCAGTTAAACTACTAACAATTACAACAATTAGTTTTAATGAAATGATTACGCAATTATATTAATTTGCTTAATTATTAATATTGCTGACCCATTAATACCAGCTACATAATGCTAGTTTATTACAATCGATTTACTTTACTATAATGCAATGTGGAAAGTTATAACTCATCAGCAAAAGCCATGAATATAGGAACCTCAAAAAAACTTACATACTTTCTTAATATATTATTTTGAATGAACTAAAAATGAATACAAATAATAACTATAATTTAAAGAGGTTATCAAGTCGGCATTTTTACTTCAAACGAAACTATAATATATAATATATCTATAAACCATGGCTTCCTTGTGACGCAGCGGTAGCGAACCTGCCTTAAGCGCTACAGAATCGTGAATCAGAATCGGGAATCGTGGGTTCGATTCCCGCTCGGAGCAGATGTTTGTATTGACCATACAAGCAAGTTTTCTGGTCTGGATGTGTTTGTCCTTGTCCTTGTGTGTCCCTGTGTTTCCGGACACAGGATATAGCTATCGTAATGGATGCCGTTGAGTGTCTAGCGTCTAAAAACCAGGGCTATCTCAAAACATTCCTTACCAATATTCCTAATTATCCAAGACGACTGCATCTTAATTATTCTTGTTTTGTATTCTTGCCTTAAACGGGTAAATTCTGCTGGGTTTATAAAACAGCCCATTTATAGAAACATCTTCTTTGTTTTTGGTGAATAAGTTGGCAAGCAAGCATACGACCCGCCTAATGTTATGTGGTTGGCGTAGCCTATAAGCGCTTTCAAAACCATACATTTCCGGGTGCGACTAGCGCGTTGCCAACCTAATTAGATATAAGTTCTCAAATCTTATTTGTCCAGTATTCTCACTCGCTACAGTGTCCTTCAAACCGAAACACAGTATACTGCTGCGGTAGAATAACTGTCATCTGGACTTTAAAATTAGTTGTTCTGTGATATATTTAAAAATCAAACAATTACTAATGAAGAAAACAAATTTACTATTTATATAAAAAAAAAAACAACATATCTAATTAGAGATAGGGCATCAGTATCACAGTTTGGTGCATAGTGCATTTTTTTGTGAACTTTATCTGGTTCGGGGCCGGTAAATCGACACCAGTAGTGTAGTGACGCGGTTGTGACATAACATCACAACAGCGCTAATGCGATGTGATGAGATCGTACAACGCACTGGTGTGCACCGATTTTTGATATCGATATTGTTGTTACTTATTTCGATACACAACAAAAAATCTATCAATAGAGTTTAATCGTTTTTTTTTTATTTCGATTAACGGCTTGTGTTATGATTCATAGTATTATTTTTGGAAGTATGATCGGAATTTCTTTATCAATAATATTCATAGTAATGACATCTTAATGGCTCTGTTAAAATTGAAATTATATTGAACTAGCAACGCCCGTGGTTTTCGCTCAAGTTCTGTTAGTTGTTATGCCGGACCACTTTATAAAAGCTAATTTTCTTTTCAGTTATATACATAATTATGTATAGCTATATCGTGTTCCAACTTGATACCAGCATAGATATGCAACATTATTTCGTGCTTTCGTACTGTAGGAAACTTACCGCTATCGATGAAGTCATTCACAATTTACTCAATCAAGAGCACATGAGTTTTTTTATACACCCAGGCTTGTAGTTAATATTTAAATAAAGTTTCTAATAAAAAATAAAAAATGCAATATTCAATTTGACTTTTTCGGTTTTATATGAAATTATACTGGATCACACAAACATTTTTTTAAAGCTCTAGACGAATAATAGTTGCTTGGTTTTCACTTATTTCCTTTCGAATTATATTCAAATAATTTCAAAAACTGAAATAGCTTTCAATGTGTCATTCAACCATAGTTTCAATATATACACTACGGACAGGTCCTTCCATACACACAAAGTGCTAAATCATATCAAATATTTTTATTCAATCTAAGAAGCATATCCCTTATTTGTTGAAAGTCAGAAGCGTTATGCCGGACTCCTACCGGCTAAAACCCCACGGTTTCCTTCTCGGCACCTTTAGCCGAGTGTGGGAACACTTTCGTAATCTTTCGCAGTACCAGCGATGCTAGCCTTCATCCGGAGGCCTCGACCAAAGAGATTGTGGTCTTCATAATCTGTTGACTGACTCGCCAACTTCATTCGATGATGCTGCAAGTGACTAACTTCGCTTCGTTATATTAGTGTTGAATTACGAAGTAGCAACAGCGAGTCTGACATGTCTGTATGGAAGATCCGGTACATAGTATATATAAGTCTATAAATTCAACGTATTAAATTACTATTGAATTTGAAAGCTTAGTAAAAACGTTACGCAAATTCCGGCATAAAAAAATCGTTCCTCAATCTCGTCATCAAGCAACCCATAATTAGGAACGCGCGGTCGGCACATAAACGGCGTGACCATAGTGTGACCAAATCATTTTGTACAGCGGTCATCATCATACAACGTCTTCTCTTTTTGTTCCTGTTCTTCTAGTCAATTTGTAGACGAACATGGGATTAATGAACCTTCGCTAGACTTATTTTTTGTCGCCATGAATATATATCCGATATCTGCTAATAGTAGGTAGGTAGGTAAGTAGATTTAAGTGTAATCAATCATTATATACTTTTCTTATTATTTAATTATTAATGTATGGAAAAGTATCTTTATGTATTGGTAAGGTAAATTAAATCGTTGATAATGTTTTTTTTTTCCGAAACGTGTCATAGTCGGGTACATCAGCAGCATTGGTCGGCGACTCATCTTCTCTCACAAATGTCACTCAGGATTTACGCTCGATCGTAAATCAAGATGGCTGCCATAACCTCCCTACCCTCACTCCACGGCCCACCTGCGCCCACGCACAATAATTGAATATTTCACGCAGCTCTCTCAACACCTCCTGGAGACGAACATTCAAATACAATGTTATGTTTTATAGCTTCGCGCGTATTGTGTTAGGTCCTAAACTGTTGATGAGTGATCACGCGAAATGCATTAAGTTTAATAGCGATTTTAAATGCAATATTTCACATCGTTCACGACACGCCTTTGGAGTTTAGCGGCCAATGTTTTATGGTGATTTGTTTTGGTATTGAAATGTGCAGTCGCCGTCGACTCTAATGTTGCTTTGTGACGAGAAAGCGACACCGATATTGAGATCTCACGCAGTCGGAAAATATAAAATGTCAAACAGTATATCACATTATCCGGGTCACAGATTGAGTTAGCTCTTCCATTATAATGAACTCCGAGTCTTGAATGAGGCTGTACTTTTTCAAGCTCGCAATTCATGGGAAGTTAATATTAAAATTTTGCTTGCTCGTTTATCGATAAGAAAAATATTGTCAGATTGAAATCATATTGGTTGGTTGTTAATCAAGAAGTGGTAGTGGTAATAAAATCTTTTTCTAATACCTCTACGTATAGAACAAACTCAAGTGCCAGTGCAGTTCGGCTTTTGCTACGGTATTAGCCGCCTTCAAGTTTGGAGTCTACTTCCACTTACCATCAGGTGGAATAGACTCATCTGCCCTCAAACTAAATAAAAAATATACCATCCAGCTCCTACCGTTTCGTCCTCTTCTCTTCTTTCGTAACCTTCCTCATCATTCACATTCTAGCGTCAAACCCCGTCCGCTTCGGATCCCGGTGTCCGCTTCCCTAACCTGCCTATTATATAGCAACACACTGTGATGCCTCTTGTGTTAGAAATGAACATAGGCTACGGTGATTGCTAAACATCAGGATGACCACACACTTGACGGTAAACATTACATCTTAACTTATTTAAAATATACTAGCATCTAACCAACACTTTGTCTGCGTAGACTTCAGATTTTTGTCTACGCCGTTCCGTCCGTGAAGCGCTGGTTCCGCAATCCAGGTATCATATTCTTGCAGACCGACATGTTGTCCTAGATGACGCCTAAATTTTATATATCTATTCCTCGAGAATACGACTTTTTTCTGAATAAAATGTTGCCTATATCCTTCTCTAACCCGGGCAAGGCGTAGGCCAAAATTTCATGATGGTCGTTTCGCTGTGAAAACGAAAACAAGCTAATTAAAAATATATATTTTTAGTTAGGATATAAACAATTATAAAAACTGGCGTATATACACTTAGTACTGATAATAAAATAATAACAAGTCTTGACACGAATCGTATATCAGGAAATGGTTTGCAAATGTATCGTTATCGGTGTAAACCGCAATGAAATTTAACAAATCGATGTTGTTATCAGCCATCTATTGTTTGTAGGTATTATAATAAATATTTATAAAAAATACTAACTGAAATAACGATTATTATAAAAATAACTTTAATTGAGATCTAATATAATTTAAAAATTTCATAATTTCACATCTCACCAGCTGTTTGTATTGACCTATACCTATGCTTGATCATGAAGTATATGTGTGTAACTATACAGTACTTCAACCATTAACAGTCCTGTGACCATGGGGCGAGGTAGGATCAAGATAGGGCAGGTGCCCCCTTGGGCCTTGCAAATTACTAAAAATGGACTAATATAATGCATTTGGAACTATTTAACTAATAACTATTGAAGGACATGGTAATTTTGCAGATTTTGCCATCGTCTAGGCAATGCTGGCTACGGCCATGCCTGCGGTTCTATGTGGGTTACTGTAATTGTATAACTATTATGTCTACTATCTGGAATATACATAAATATGTTTAGGGTTGCTTTCACTATCATGAGATAAATTTTATTCTCCAAATAAGTTTTGATGTTTTGAAAGTGTTTCCATGAATTATTTAACAATATTGAGAATTCTTAAAACTATGCTCTTCAATCCCGCATATAATAACAAACAGCAAAAGATAGTTGGAGGCCTAAATACATTATAAAATTATTTTATATATTAATGTCTGCTCAATAATCTTCTTTTGTATTATTATATCCATGGACATAAATATACAATATTACCATTATTGTCTCACCATAAGTTAGTAGTTTACAGTTCCATAGTTTTCCAGTATCTTCTTTGGTCATTATAATACGTTTTTCAAGTCAACGGAATAGGTTACAGATAATAATAATATGGTAACAGATAGTTTCTTACGTCCTATCTGATACAAGTTGAATAAAACGATTAAGTGAATCAATCTAAAGTAATCAATGAAACATACTATAAAACTCTTTATTATTTCTTTGGGCTATGTCAAACACAAAATCGGATTTATTTTCGATTTCGAATCTTTTTAATAATAATTGAATGTATTCTGATTGTTTCGTTATTAATATTGTATTGAACCTAGGAATACACTTCATCCAAACAGAAAAAAAAGACTTATATTACGACAAGCATTAATATCTTTAATCATTTTTAGTCATAAAGATGTTTGTGTAACATCACACCATATAAACACTGGATATTTTTATGTACATATTTAAACGTCAAACCATTTCTACAATGAATATTTTTAGGTAAATATGATATAGTATGTACGTATATGTTGAGGCTAAATATTATTTAAGATATTTGCGTAAATCATCAATAACGTAAGAGGACAAACGAAACTAAAACACTTCTAATCTAAAAAGGAATACATAAATAGAACCAGTCATAGCCGAGATGAATCAATCATTTATACTAAATCGAGTGCGCTACACGCGAATTATCTGCATTAGACATGTTAATCCACTCATTTTAACTGTAATTTTATTCCGTATTTATCGGTGCATTCATTACTGGCGACCGCAAATCGGGCGCCCAAAAAGCTCGCTATTTTCCATCGGCATGCCATAGGGTTGGTACTTACAAAACTCAAACTCAAACTCAAAATATTCTTTATTCAAATAGGCTTTTAAGCACTTTTGAATCGCCAAATATACAGTCTGTTATGTCTGCCTAAGTGAAGCTACCGCCGATTCGGAAGATAGATTCTGCAGAGAAGAAACGGCAAGAAACTCTACAGTTACTCTTTTCAAATATAATCAAATTACATTTGTCAAATGTACAATTAAGTTATATATCCCGCGGGAAATTCAACGTATATTAATTCCATGCCACATTATCTGCAATATATTCATTAACGGAATAATAAGTTTTATTTAGTAAACACCGTTTAATGTAAGAGTTAAATTTCAATAGAGGCAGATTCAAAATTGTCTGCGGAATTTTATTATAGAAGCGAATACCTTGCCCAAAAAGGACATATTCACTTTATGAAGCCGAAAACTTGGTGTAACAAGTTTATCATTTCTTATATTATTTTCTTGTATTAAAGCAGTGTCTGTCACTGTTCGTGTCAAACAAATCAATATTTTTATGGATATAAAGGATGTTGCTAAGAATATACTGCGAAGCAACTGTCAGTATGCCTGCCTTATTAAACAAGATTCTTACTTACTGTTACGTGCTGGGGTTTGAAGATTTGGAAATATTTTTATGCCCTTGGCAATAAGGTTCTCCGTAACACTTCTAACACGTACTTCCTATAAATTCCTCCACCCTTGCTCTTTACTATGTACCAACTATAGTTGGTTCTCTTCTCTTATTAAGGAGTAGGATTCAATTCCTGAAGATGACTGTGTGTGCTTTAATTACTGGAAATCTAAATAAAACATTGGAGATAAATAGAAGTGCTTGCTTGGCTTTGTAAAAAGAATTATTTGAATAGCTTATAAACGAAGGTGGTTCTCGATATGTCTGTTTTAGTCATGTAAATTGTTTGCTATTATTGCATTAGCTTTGGTTTAGTGTAAAACTATGCCTCGAAAATCAATAACAACTTTTTTCTGCGATATCCTGAATGTCAACTATTCCCCGCAGCTTCGCAAGCATATGGAATGGAATACTTCAGAATTAACTCTGATCCACACTCAATCCTACAGTGACAAATTAAACAAACAAAACAAAACAAATTTTTCAAACATGTTTTTGTCGGGAGAGTAGGAAAGTAGTAGATTTCTAAATCTTTGAATAGATCGTTGCATAGAACTATCATAATCCGTAAAGTGCGTAGCGTTTAAAATAGGTACCTTCAACATGCTTTTTTACCTGTTCTGAGACCAATTAACAAAGAGATATAGAATATCTGTAATATTTATGATATTAATTTAATTAAAAAGAGAAATAAGTGTCAACCCTACCGTTTTGCAATAGTCCGGGATGTGCAACACACGTGAGGGTGTCATTCAACAATATTTAACATACATCAACCTATTTTGAATTTGTTACCAGGTCGCCTAAATAGTGACATTGTTAATTTAATGTATATTTAATTTAGATAGCGTCGATGCATAATTTTAAATTGCGAAAACCTCAATTAAATAACATTTTCGTTATTAATATTTTACGACACAAAAACATTTTACACTATTCTCATTTTATTCATACCCAAAAGTTCTATTTAACTTTTTGTAAATAATTGTTTTACCGTAACATAAATTTTTGTAAAAATGACAAAGTTATTAGATAACTAAATGAACCTTGTCAAAAACGTCGACTGTCCGGTCAAGACAGATCTTTGTATTGGCCATATAGACATTTTATTTCGCGGTGCTTGTGTTAGTATTTGTTTACTTTTAAGCCCTTACATCCTGTGTTGTTTTTTATCATTATCTTTTCAGCAGCAATTTTTATCTATTTACTTATACTAATATAACTAAAGCTTGGAATTATTTTATCTTTGTTGCAGGGAAGAGTTTTTCGCTAACAATAACGATATCAACGTCGCCGCCTCAAGTAACAACGTACCAAAAAGCAATCAAAGTGACTGTCGACGGACCCCGGGAGCCACGATCTAAAACAAGTAAGTATTCTATTCAAATACCATATAGATCTGGGGTTCTAAAACCGCGCGATGCGACGCCCTTGGGTGTCGTGAAGACGTCGTAAGGGCTTCGTGAACCGATATGTTCTTTTCGTGACGTTACTATTAATAGTTAGTATACTTCGAATATCTAATCACACCTTAAGGTGTGATTAGATATTCGAAGATACAAACTTCTGGAGTTTGTAGCTTAATAAAGTCTTTTAATAACAATATTTATTATAATATCTGCTAGACCTATATATAAATTTATATTGCATTAGGTATATTTGTGTAGAAAAGGAAAAGCAGTGTTAGAAGGGCGTCACGAAAATATAGGGAGACCAATTAAAGAAAAGATTGGGAACCCTGATTCCCCTTCCAGCCTGGTTACATGATAAAAGGAACCTAAGACTTAGCCATGAAAAAGTAACAGCACTCGGTTCTCAAACTAGTGCATCTTAAAAAATGCCAAACAAATACTTTCAGCAATAGAATTATATTATTATAGCAACTATTGAATATGCCTAGGTGTTTACCGCTGTTTATATAGATTGTGTAGCGACTGTTGCATAGTGTCAACCGCACACCTACAACACGCACATACCTACTGCCTCACTGACTTTGACATTATACTGTACTTTCGAGTAATTTTCATAAAACAAACAGAACACTTTACAAAAATGTTTTTGTACCCTGGTGTTATAGCATACCCTGGTCTTGTTAAGTAAGTAAAACTCTAAGACTAAGGAATATTACCTTCAAAATTCAAAACTCTAGATTTACCACTTAATACTGTTCCGTGTTTGTTAGTGAAACATGATACACGGTGCCATTTCACAAGTATTTCGATTGGAAAATATAAAATATATCCTGAAACTGCGAAATTATGTAATCATCATATCGAAAGGTGAACGATTTTTTCAAGGCATAAGTATATGTAAAATATTAATTTTCATTCCACTTATATTATAAATGTAAAAATTTGGATGGATGAATGAATGGATGGATGTTTGTTAGTCAATCACGCCAGAACGGCTGAACGAATCTGGATGAAATTTGGCACAAAGATAAACTTTTCACTTCGGAAAAATGTATGGTTCCCGCGGAATTATCATTAAACAAATTACAGGTCGTATCAACTTGCAACACGGCTTAGATATACATAGTTTGTATGTAACAGAATGGAGAAATAACTTTTAGATGCTCGTCCGACATAACAACTAAAATAACGCGTACGCGAAGCCGCGGGCGTTGTTTGTAATATTATATTTATATAATATATAACATTTTTGTAAATAATTGTTAGACATTGTTTATTTTATTTAAATTTAAAATTATTACGAGAAATGAATTAATAGGGATAATAATATATGAATATAATTAAGTATTACTATATAAGTATATTTATTCGGAATTATAATTATGTTTAGTATAATTTTGAATATTGATTGGAATTCACGTGTATCTGACACGTGAATTCAAGTTAAATATTACTTGAATTATTTTATGTCAATCTTTTCCTACAATACATTAGTTTTGAAACTTTTCCTTCGATAGGCAAAAAAAGAAATATATTTTGTCAAATCTATTACTATCCAACAGTACTAACCAATAACTATATTATTTTATAACAATATTTTTAGTAATACTATAACCAAATTAACATTGCACTTTGAAATATCATCATACAGAAAATATTTTTGATTATTATTTATTTACTTATTTGATTTGTCGTATTCTGTGGGGAAAAATGATTTCCAAAGTATGAGAATAAAGTCATGGCGACCATAATAATAAACGTTGCACACTCAACGGCCCCCATTAGGATAGTAATACCCTGTGTCGGGGGTCCGAGACATTCACAATGACAAGGACAAATACACCCAGACCGGAAAATATGCTTGCATGGTCAATACAAACATATTATGCTCCGAGCGGGAATCGAACCCGCGACCTGTGGCGTTTAAGGCATTGTTCATATCACTATTCGTGTAACATATTTTTCTTTCAAGTATTTTTTCCAGTATTTTTAGGGGCTGCTTTTTATTTTTATCAGGAGCTTCTAGTTTTTACACAGAGTCATCGCAACTTTGAAGGTCGAACCAATATCTCACTTGACAAGATTATCAATAGTTAACGATTAAGTAATCAGATGTTTTGTGACAATAACTAGGATCGACAGCTAAACGTGCTCTTTGTAACATGGTGGGGAGACAAATATGACGCCAGACCAAAACCGATATCTGTATGATCATGGCGCATCATGCTGATCATAGTGGCCAAAGGAAAGAACCTACCGACATGCCACAATACTGGAGGTAGGCCTTTTATTGCAAGAGACCCGGTATGTGGGTGGCACCGCATTGTCAGATATTCTACCTCAAAGCAGTCATGTATTTTGCATTGCTGTGTTTCTATTTGAAGGACAGTGTATTTAGTGAAATTACTGGGTAAAAGAGATTTAAGAACGAATATCTCGATGTTGGCAACGCGTGAGTGACCCTTACAAATTGGTGTAAGCGCTCATAGACTAAAAACTCACACTTCACATCACCAAATCACCAAATTATAATTTCCAATAAACAACAGATTAAGAATAAAAACTAAACAATGCTTCAGACGGTACTACCTTCTTCGACAATAGCGGTGTCCGCTATAAAGACAACCAGGAGGTTGATATGACATGGGTCGTATACTTAACTGAATTACATAAAAAAAATGGTCTTTCATCATATGATAGTTATCATGTAACGTGAATAAACAAATCACACCTGTGTTAATATAAAACTAAATTAAATATAAATCGATCGTTTCATTGCCCGGAGCGAAAATTCGTTATTACTCGTTGCTGTTACAAAAACCGCACGAGAGGCGTAAACAATTAAAATATTTTATGGACAGTTCTATTATTATCGTTCATAATTTTCATACGCGATACATCGGTTGCGGCGGCGCTATCTACTCGTAGATAACAGTTTTCTTCCCACGGGACCTGGTATGGTGATATATCGTTGGGTCATTCGGCGAAGGACACACAGGAATATTAATAATATTGTTGTTTTTTTTAGTTCCGCACAGATTAACAACTAGGTATAATAAATACTGATTTAAAAACTTTCGGTTTTGAGTTGACAGTATATAAAACAGAAGGTCTCTTTAGGATAAAAATTTTAAATCGCATTTTTTATTTTAAAGACATTGTAAATAAATAGAGATCGGACATTCTCGTAGTATGTATGTATATATGCACGTTTTTACGTATCATGTTTTATAGAAGTAAATTTAAGTATTTTTTTTTCAATCGAAACTCAATCGCGATATCGATTTTCAATATTTAATCAATATTTTTTATTGATAAATAAAAATACTAGAATACTTTAAATTTAAAATATCTAAACATTATTTAGGATTGAGATACATGTGATTTTAATATATTAATTTAATCGATATCCTTGATAAATTTGAACACGAATGCCATACAATATTCAAATATAATTGACTTTCTTTATTTAATGTTATGAAATATAATAAGGTAATACAATGTTAATGAAAATTATAATAAACGCCTTCCGCTATCGCCATCCGGGCAGACACGCAAAACTAAGGTCTTTAAAAGGCTCGAACTATCGAAATTGGCTGACAGGCGAGTAAAAAAAGCACGTTACGCCATATGGAGTAGCAGAGCCGGCGGCAAACAATAGTGAAATTATACCAGTAATAAGTTGCACTCACGCACGCAACGCCAGTTGCGTTCCTACTCCCGGATCACCTTTGTGCTTACGAAAAACGAATACATACAGACAAATATACAAAAAATACCTTTACATCTCTTATTTATGTAAATAATTACATAAATTGTGTTTTTCGCATCATAAGTATCTTTAAAATCATTGGTGATAAGCCACTTACTATGTAAAACTAATGTCTACTACTTCCTAACTTTGAGTGTATGCTTAAATTCTTATCATATCAACATTACTTATTTTAACTTGATCATAAAAATTAAATCTATAATATCGTGAATAATTTATGACGTACGTAGACAGCGGCCTAAAGTTAATTGAAATAATTGAAGATATTGAAAAGCAAATATTTTTGAATAGTCATAGTTTTAAATACTTGTGGATGCTTCCATAAAGAATCACACCCACTTTCCAGAAAAATATTTATTTCTAGTCTTCTACATAAACTTTTTTTCAAAAAGAAAATCTACAAAAACTTCAAAATTCTCTTGCTCAATCGTGGCAAAGAGATATAAAACAATTCAGAATTTCTATTTCATTTATAATTGAATAGACGCAATGTTATATTTATTCATCATAATACTTAATATAAATACGTAAGCAGATGTTTTAGACATGTTTATTCGAGACAGAAAAAGCTTTCGCCTCCTATTGTGTAACTTGTAATTTTCGTCAATACTTTGTAAAAAAATCGCAAAACCCGTTAATTGAATTGTTTTTCACATAAAAAGGTCACTAAGGTCAAATAGTTCCGTGGCTACAATAGTTCCGTGTATACTTTAATGTTTGATTAATGTGGACATAGAAAAAATATTGGGAAATCACCTCGTAAGATAAAAAAACTCCAATCAATTACGGAACTAATATTGGAAACTCCCATATTCGTTTTGGTTTTACATATTAAACAAACGTTTCTTATTGTTAACAACTTCGATTGAAAAAAAAATAGGCCTCTTATTGCATGAGGCCGGCTAGGTAGGTAGCAGTGTCAGATATTCTACCGCAAATCAGTACTATGTTTCGGTTTGAACACTGTTGCTAGTTAAGTTACTGGGAAATGGAGTTTTAAGAACCAAAGTCTCAAGTTTGGCAACAAGTAACTAACACCTACAAATTAACGGTGCTGCAAGCGCTAATAGGCTACGACAACCGCTTCCATCAGGTGGTTGCGAACTTACACATAAAAAACCTTTTTTAGTGATCTAACTAGCTTAGATGGGATGATTCGACGTGTATTTTTCTTTATTTATTAATGTTTTGATATTTTTTTCTGAAGCAGCTTAAGCAATTTCCATTCTTGTATTATCTAAAAAACAATCTGAATATCAAAATTATAGCTTTTTATATTAAAAATTATAGTTTTTACATCACTCTTTTTAGATTGTATGGGATCTTCAAGGGGGATGTAGGGGATCTTCAAGACGGTTATAGGATAAAAGATTGTATGGAGAACCAATTATTTCTTATTAAAATCATTATTCACGCGGGTGAATAAAATTAAATATTATACAAGTAATTAATAGCTGTGCCCGCGCTCTCTCTATGTAGTATCAAATTCCATCCAAATCTTTCCAGTAGTTTTTACGTGAAAGAGTAACAAACATCCATCAATCAAGTAAATTTTAACATTAATAACATATTAAATATAGCTATATGGTATAGATAGACATAAATAAATAATCCAAAGTGATAAAGATCAGTATATCTAAAAGAAACGTACAACTAATTTGCATACAAAAAACATTAACAACAAGACAAAAGACACCCTCGCATCAAACAGTAATCGTCACGCGCATAAATAAACAGGCGAGGCGAAATCCCGCTCTGATATCCAAAACAAAGAGTTTGAGAACAAAAGAGGTACTTAGCGTATAAGCCTCAAACTCCACAGGGCAAGAAAGGAAGATTTCGCACAAGGGACTTAAAAGTTTGCGTTAATAGACTTAATTTGTAGATGCCCCGATGTAAGCGGCTTCGGAGTGACCCTCTTTAATAGTGCTGTGCTCATATCTAGTCTGTTACCGACTATCGATATATTTCTTTGATAAAAATTATACTAATGATTTTTCTAATAATTATTTATATTCCTATTTTCCCGTCAACTAAGTATGTAATCTTTTTATATATTTTATATATGTCAAGATTGAAGCTGAACTGTATCATTAACAGAATTATCCCTTATGGTTATTTTTTATAATATGAACAGATATATTATAAAAATTAGATTGTATTGTGAAAAATTTTACACAAAATACACAAAAAAAAAAAACAATAAAATCGGTCAAGCCGTTTCGGATTTTTATGTATTAGATTATTTTATCGATGGATTTTTTCTCTATCAAAAAGAATTATTGTTAATATGATATATGGTAAATGTAAAATCTTTTCCGAAAAATCAAATGAAGAAATAAACAAATCTAAATTATGTTTACGGCAATGATTACAATCAAGTCAAAACAAAAGCTATCGATCACGACACAGAACATCACTGGCTTAATGTATAATAATAATAATCAACCCTGCATTTGTTTTTAAGTTGATTTCACAGTATAATTGCGGTATATTTCGTTACATTGTGTAAACTCATTAACTAATTATGTGCATAATTTTTTTCCAATTTTAAGGGATCGATATAATTGTGACGGTTCCTTTGAAATAGTGGCGCTAGGGATTTCGGCGTGCAGCCTGTCATTTTTCGATTTGAAAAAAAAACCTTTGTTCCTAATAAGATGACTGACACATGGCTATTTATTTCGAACCCAGGAAATACGATTACAATTTTTTTCCTTTCGGAAGTTGTTTCTTGTTATTTTGTTAAAGAAAATACCTTATATTAAATTTTAGCATGTATTTATTTTTTTATACAACGACAATGGCTTTCAAACTTACAGCCACGATTATGGTGTAGGAGAAAAATATTAAAGCCAGAGGCTATACTCTGTACATACGGACTTACTTTATGTTGAATTTTTCTGCATAGTACTTCCCCGGTTTTCAACTTAATCATCTCCATAACAATTCAAATATTAACTTAACTTTTGAATACTTAGAGATGGACTGACTATTTAATATCTAAGCTACTTAAATTATGTTTTAAAAGTCATGCAAAAACAACACAACAGCTTTGAAATATTAAGATATAAAGGTAGTTAATGCAATTTTTATTTAACGACTCATTCAAAACTCATTAAGTACCTAGTACATACCACTTTAAAAGTGCTAAAACTATTGAACTTGCCTTAAGATCGCGGGTTCGATACCCACTCGGAGCAGAGCAGCTCGGAGAGCGAACAGCCTGCCTAATGGTTCTTCTTCTTATCGAGTGGTGAGTGGCCAACCTAGGGATTTTCACGTCGCTCGTATAGTTCTCTGACTTGTCAACTGTCATCGAATTGATAACAGCCGGGACCAACTTTTTACGTGTCCTCCGAAGCACGGTGACGCTCAATTGAAATACCATTATGCGATCACCCATCTAGTGACTGACCGTGCCTAAAGTTGCTTTACCCACCGATCGTTTACCCAGTGAGCGCACCCGGCTATGAGCTTCTCTGCCTAGTGGTAAACAGTCACCGTAGCTAATTATCGCTTGTAATACCCGTAAAATAAGGCTATTATTAAAATAGTAAAGATTTTTACTATAACTATAAAGCATTTTTTGTCCTAGATACAAATGTATCAACGCATCAGATCCGAGCAATCGGTTTCCAGCGTCCATTCATCTCCAGCTCTCCCATGTCGCTCCGTGAGATGGACTACAAGACCACATCGAGGGCTCTAAGGTCATTGTCGCACGAAGAACGGGAATACAAGACGAATGCCAATTTACCTGTTGAAGGTAAGCTTACATACATTATTCTAACTTTTTTACACACTTTACTAAGAGGCAAAGGTATTTAATTGTTCTGCTTTTTGGTTCTATGACTTCATAAAGTTTTATTGAAGGCATTTTTCAAAAAAAGTTTATCGATCAAAGGCAAACAATCTTACTGCCTGCCTCAAGAAAAGTTATTGTCGTAGCATTTGTACACTAACAACGTTTGCTCTGGAGATATCAGTATGCGCTAATAACTGAGACAAAACTTCTCCATATTGAATTAATAAATTTAAATTCTATAAGATTTAAGTTTAATAAATTTGTAGTGGAGTTTCAAAAACAATTCGTCTATAATGGTAGCTAAATATTTTATTCTAAGTACATTTAGAATTGTACTGAAATAAGTAATTTCAACGTAATTATGTTCTAAATAACTATGCAAGTGTCCCGAGCCGCTAAATGTATTAACATCAGAGCTTATTGCATTCACAATCACAACCCTAACTGACTGCCGCCTTATTTACCGAGCGACGAGCCGTGTACGGACTATCTACTCTATTAGACAGAACTATGAAAAAATCATAAAAGTTAAATATTTCATTTAAAATAAATACTTAATTAAAAATTGTCAAGCCTTGATGTTTTAAGTTCTATGTTCTCATAAATATACGGCGTAAATTAGAAGTATTTGTACTGCTGCGTTTCGTGTCGTCAATAAGATCGCCTAAAACTACCTCTTAAGCTTCCACAGGCTCCGGTGACCATTTACCTTTATACGAGCTATATGCTTGCCACCAGATGGTATTTTAAAATTATATTAACGTAATAAAATAGTGTACTAAACAAAGTATGAAACTTGACAGAAGCAAAGACGGATCACTATTAAACTAATACAAATAAGACTTACAATAAAATAGTAAAGCCTAGCTGACAACATTAGGATCTGTAATGAAACGTAATACAATATTGTATTGATTACACTTAAGAGAGGGGCTACGCTGTATTTAAAGAATGTAGCATACATACCACAGATTTACAACATGACTTATGTACGTGTTGCCTTAGCAATTTTCTAACTATTTTTAAGTAATATATAGGCTTAGTTATCTATATTATTCGAGGCTTAGATTATTATTAAAGTAAGGCAGTGAACTTTATGACATTACAAATATTTGATAATTCTTGGCCATATCTATACGTTCTTAGGTCCTTTAGCTTTATAAACTGTATATATCATCGAATCAACCTAATTTTGAAAATACATTAATTTTAATAAATAAATAATTAATGTTCACATCTATATGTTCTTAAGTCTCGTTCATATTCTCTGGGGCGTTTACAAGGCAATCCCAGCAGCAGCTTTCATCAGCACGCGGCAATCTGCGCGCGCGCACCTAATGACGGCCATTACGCACATTATTAGCCTCTCCGGTTCATGTCAACTGATGTTTTTGGTTAGGCAATTTGTATTAGTAGAAAAACTTTTTTTTCTTTTACATTATTTCTATTTCAGTCTTCTTTTGTTTTATAAATTATATATATCTTATTTTAAATCCTATATACTTATAATGTATGGGTTATACAGTAAAATATAAATGAATAAATAAAGCCTACACTCAACGGCCCCCATTAGGATAGTTATATCCTGTATCAGAGGTCCGGAAACATACACGAGGACAAGGACAATCACACCCAGACCGGAAAACATGCCTGTATGGTCAATTCAAACATCTGATTCGAGCGGGAATCGAACCTGCGATCTTAAGGCAAGTTCAATAGTTTTAGCACTTTTTAAAGTGGTAGGTACTAGGTACTTAATGAGTGAGGGCAGGTTCGCTACCGCTGTACCATAACCTCGTCATAGTATACTATAATTTATAAAGATACTGTCAATAATACAAAATTAGTATAGAAACTGGGTTCTTTGGCTGTAACACTCATTCCTAATGATCTATTTCCTACCGATAAAGTAAATTATTAGTGTGCTTAAAACATAATATTTCAATCGAAAACCGTAGTATATTATTATTTTGTAGAGCCGTCAAAAGAGGCTATAATTTTAACTAAAAATGATAAACAATATAGTAATTTCTCTTATAAAAGGATCTTTGACTCATAGGCATATTTGGACGCAAATAAGCAATACCATGTCAACCCACAAAATTGGAAAAACTGAGTGATATATGCAGAAGTGTTGGTAAATGGCCGAGGAACATTTTTCTTTAATATCTGTATGGTTTTAAGCTTTATAACTTCTAAAAAAGCCATTTTTACCCGACTGCCGGAGGGTAATGTTTTTCGAGCGTATGTATGTATGTATGTATGTATGTATGTCTATTTCTTTGTGACGCTCTACAGGCTAAACCCTTGGACGTACATCGACTTATAGGGTATCATTAGATTCGTCTCAGCTGTGAGAGTGACATAGGCTACATTATTTTAACATGGGTTCCGCAGAAGCAAAGATATTCAAAGCGGAATATCACAGTTTGCTCAGAGCTAAAATCTGATGATGTTTCCTTGTAGAACTTAATAAAATAAGACGAAAATTAAAAATAAAATTTTTCGATATATTGCTTAGTTTTTGAGATATCGATGATTGAAATTTGATTTTTTTACGAGTGTTCGCCAATTACACTCCAAAGGTTTATGCTTTTTGAATACTGAATTAAAGCATTTCCTATAAATAAAAAATAATTATGAATATGAATATTACGAAATAATTATATAAATAGGTAGATTAATAAAATAATTAAACTACTAAAGCGCAAAACTGTTATATACAATGCTATTCAATGTATTGAATAATTAAGTACACAAATTTTGTTAGTAAAATATAGGAATAAGCACAATATATTATAATAAAAGTATTGTTCGATTCCTAGTCATGTAATTTCATTAGGTAGTGTAAGAAAAATATAAATTTTAAGTGTCTGTAAATTTCAGATTTTGATAAAACAGATGTTGGTCGAGACTAAAAATAAGTGATGAAATATAATATATTTATAATTTTTGTAAATGTCTGCCTGTTTGTCGGCTCTCTGCACTCAATATCCTCACACGCATCGCTGCAAAACTGCAATTTTTTAAATTAAACGTTAGCAAGGAAATGATAAACCATATTTTCGAGGAACATTTAGTTTCTTTTCGTAAAAATAGGTTGACTCCATCTAAAGTTATTGCAATTTTGATAACAACGTGAGCTAAGTATGAGAGAAGAGTAAGAAAATAATTAAGTCTATTCACGCAAAAACTGCTGATCGAATTTGGATGAAATTTAGCACACAGTTAGCTTTTTGAAAGTTAGTTATTAAGTTAAAACATGCTACAGAACCTTTTAATTGAAATTTATTAAAATAGTGTCTTATGAAATATTATTAACTTACAAATGGCTCATTTGTCTCTGGAGCCAATTCTAAAATCAACGCGGATGAAGTCGCGGGCAGATACTAGCTCGAAATAAGTTATAAGCTTTGTGCGATAGAACCAAAATATAATCTAGATTCGAGTTAGACCTGCATGGTGCATAGAACTAAGTTATGTTACTAATAACTAGCCACTACCCCGGATTTCGCTCGCGTTAAATTTGGAGAAACAAAGTCCTTCTTTTCATAAGCTATTTAGAAGCTAGGTTCTGCCCACGGCTTCGCTAGCGTTAAATTTGGACAAACAAAGAACCTTCTTTTACATATAAAGTTTAACACCTTCAGGGTGGAATTTAAGGAATAGTTAAAACACGTGCTTTTTCAATGTTAATAGTTCCTGAAAAACAAACTAGAAGCATGTAAGCTTCTAGTTTCAAAATGATACTTAAAAGCAAACGTTAACCCCTTGAATTTCTAAAAATACATTATTAGTGCTAGTTTACGTTTTAAAAACAACACCAACAAAAAAACGATTTTTAGGTCGAAGAGCTTAGGCTTGGCGTTTATAATTAATTCAGGTCTTCTCTTTTTATACACACATGTAGATCTTCTCCTTTATATATAGTATACATATGTATAGAGCGCAGTATCAAATAGACATTACTGTGTTCCGGTTTGAGGGACACTGTAGGCTAGTGAAATTACTGGGCAAAGAATATTCAAGAACCAATATCTCGAGGTTGGCAACGCGTGAGTGGCACCTACTAATGGTGTTGCATGCTCTCATAGGCTACGACAACCGCTTACCATCAGGTGGGCCGTATCCTTGCTTACAACTTCTAACATGAAAAAATAGAGATACTTTAATCAATTATTAATAATATAACTAAAAGTTTAAAATAAAATAAATTATTAATTAAACAAAAACCCAACTGCATTACATAATAATTCCTAAAAGAAAAACAAGCTCTACAATGCCTACTATAATATAAATATTACTTTAATGTTAGTAAAGGTACTGCAGACGGGGACAAGCCGATCAATCTATTTGTAAATGGATGATGGAGTTTAGAGGGAAATGCTTAAATTACGGACAATTATAATTATTAAGTTTTATGTCAATGCTTGTCCCCGTCTGCAGTACCTTTACTAACATTAAAGTAATATTTATATTATAGTAGGCATTGTAGAGCTTGTTTTTAGCTTTTTAGGAATTATTATTAATGCAGTTGGGTTTTTTGTTTAATTTAATAATTTATTTTTTAATCATGCAATTTATGTATCATGCTAAATGTTTTGGGTTATATTATATACGAAATATGCAGTTTGTATACTTATTTTTTGTGAAAATGAGTAAAATAATCTGAAATTGCCAAAAACTTGACCAATACATAAAAAAATAATATAAAGCAAGTTGTTCAAAATTTTCAAATGCGTTTTTCTCGAAATGACATTCGTGTCGGTTGACATGGTATTGCTTACTTGCGTCCATTTTATATAGATATGCCCTACCTTACTAACAAAATGGCCAAGAAAATGCTGGTGCTCCTTCGTAAATTACCACTAACGCAACGAAATGAAGCTAGCCACAAGCTTGCAACATAATCGAATAAATTTTGGGTGTGACTAACTTTGAGTCGTAGAATTCACGAAGCTCGAAGGAGCACCAGCGAATCTTCGGACTTTTTTCTGTATGCACAATGGTCAATTCAGACATTTGTCCTGAGTGGAAGTTAAGGCTACATACTGCACCATGTTATAGCAAAATAATCGCTCCATGGTTAAAGGATGGACTCCGCTCCGTTAACGCGAGGGTTACCGGTTTGATCCTGACCCACTCCTAGCACAAGCTACGAGCTTATTTGGAGGGGCAATAGGAGTATTAGTAATAACTTGAAAAAACTTAGTAATAACTTGAAAGAACATAATAATAAAACAAACAATCAAAAACGTTTATAAAATACGTTCCGAAGCTTACTACTGAATCTTACGACCTATAATACAGTAGTCGATACGTGATTATTATACCAATGATCAAACCAGGGGTCCACAATCGGAACCGGCCAATTACTTGTTGATGGAACACCTTGCACCCGGAGCAATCGATGTATAGCCAGATAAACAATAATATCGAACCAATCATAATAACTACACAACTGTGGAACTAGAGAATTGTTATTTCGCGTTGTTTTGATAACTTTATATGGACTGGACTAATTGTGATATAGATTATGTTATTATGGTCTTTTAGCGACTTTAGCATAGCGTAACCAGGTGGAGGGTTTTTTGGGGTTCAAACCCCTTCAAAATGTATAATTAATATTTGATTTAATTTTTGTATTATATGAACGAATTTTGTTATACGCTACAAAACGCTACACATACGACGGCCTCCATTAGGTTTGTAATACTCTGTATCGAGGGTCCGGAAACATACACATGGACAAGGACAAACACACCCACACCGGAACATATGCCTGTATGGTCAATACAAATATATATTCCGAGCAGGAATCGAAACCGCGATCTGTGGCGCTTAAGGCAGGTTTGCTACCGCTGCGCCACAACGTCGTCCGTTTTTTACCAGAACATGTCGAAATTATGCTTTGCTGTGAATGCAACAAACTGTCAAAATTTAAAGTCAATCCATAGGCTAACTTTTGAGTTTTAAAATTTTTAACAAATGAAGTTAAATTTTTATAAATTAAAAAATTGTCACAGAATTCAAGTCTCAATAGCTAAACGGTAGAAGGGCCGACTCCGCTCCGTTAAGGCGAGAGTTGCGGGTTCGATCCTGACCACATTGGGCTATTGTCGTAACCACTCCTACAGCAAGCTTCGAACTTATTTGCTGGGGCAATAGGAATATTAGTAATGCCTTGAAAAAGCATTGCTAATATTCTTAAAAAAAAATAGAAACTAACTTAGACGTCTGTGACTTAAGTATGCGTAAAATCAAGTATTCGTTAAATAAATATACATATTGCTTAAAGAAACGTAACACATAAATGTAATATGCTCGTATGTGATAATGTCTTAATACGGAAATCTTATTCAAAAAAATCGTCTGACGCTACGTACATTAAGTCAATGGCCGCGAGATGGGCAAAGAGAAAAAATAATAACAATAACGTGAAAGAAAAAAATAGACGCCGGTACAATGTCATTACGGCAGCGTAACATCACTCACAGAACTAGGAAAAGATTAGATTTAGATTTTTGTACCGACTTTAGCTAACAATAAAACAAAGAATTTTTAGTACTAAATTAAACAACAAATAATTGATTTCGTATATATAAAAGTACTTTATACTTTAATAAAAATATGTGAACAATTTAAAGAAGTTTAATATGTAACGTACATATGTGTCTACTAGCTAGGTAAGAGTTAAATGTACATAAACTTATATTCTATGGGCAGGCCCTTCCATAGTGACAAAATGGTAGATTAGGATAGTGATAACCTGCGTCGGGGGTCCGGAAACACAATCACACCAAGACAATGTACATTTGCCTGCATGGTCAGTGCAAACAAGGTCCCAAGCAGGAATCGAACCCGCGACCTGTAGCGTTCAAGGCAAGCTCGGCTACCATTGCGCCACAACGTGGTGGAATTCAACACTAATGCAACAGAACGTTTTTTTTTGTTTCAATGTAATAAGATTCCGTTATTCGTGATAACATAGTCCTTAATCATAAAATTAAATAAAAATACTGATTTTTCATAGAATTTTATTTAAGTATCGATTTGAATAGAAATTTCATGCGTAATATCCATAAATAAAATATTAAAAGAAAGTTGATTTTGAAAACATTCAATTCAGTGAACAATGTAAAATTACATCGCACCTCATTTCCGGTAGAATATTTTCGATTTGATTGATCAATTTCAATGATCAATATCTCGGGTGCTATGATTGACTACCGAGCTGCGTAATTCATTCCGATGCGACTACTCCCTCTATTGCACATTACAACACTCGGTAACTACAGACGATTTAGCTGTTTTGTTGAAAAAAATCGAACCGACCGAGCTTTGTATTACAAAATGCTGTAAAATCGGTTAGTAATGGTAAAGTCGCCGGCGCGTATCTCTGCGGTTACACTTACTCAAATAAAGTCAATCTTGGTGCGAGCGAGGGTCCGTGTGAAAATTTGATAACGAAACTATAGATCGATGGGGCTGCAGAAATCGAGGGGCAATAGCTGCGGTTTCAATCCGTGTGCTACTGTGGGATGTAATGGCGGGCGTGGGCACGAATTAACCTCCGTATGGAGCTGTAGCACGCGTCCACTTACATCCACAATCATAAAATCTAGCAGCACGCGTTCAATACACTTACTAAGAATATAAAACTAACCGACTAGTTTCAGATGTAACTTTTCTGTGTTTTCGTTATTCATACCCTTTCTTAATCACTCATTTTAAATCCTCACTAATTAAATAATTTAAATCTATTAATTTAGAAGTTACGAGACTGATGTATCAAGATAGAGTTAATGAGAAGTAATATAAAAGACGAGTCTTGGGAGCATTAAAACTATTAAAATGCATGATGGGCGGAGCGCTGCGGGCAACATTAACTTCTCTAGCCACAAACCACAGCTCCTGGACGAACTGGACAGACGGAAAGACATTATCTTTTACGTACATCACTTTTATAATTGAACAAAAATAAATGTCTAGTTTCTTCAAGTAACATCAAAGAGAAACTTAATAGAAATGTTTAAAACTTTAAATCAACACTATTGTCATCAGTACTTTGTTATACGTAATAAGTAGTGTCGAAAAAACAAATATTTAATTCTATTTTGGTCCCTAATATGAAACAGTAAAACTGTCTCGCCGTGTTAACAATACTTAGTATATTATTCAGTATATTTAGCCTTTCCCCTAACTCGTTACAATCGGCCACTATTTTCCGCCGCCATCTTCCTGCGTTTGCAATAAATTCGTAAATGCGCGGTCAAATGAACCAACCGCAAACCTTTGAAAGGAAAACGCTCTTCTTAGTTTAGGTTATCTATGTCGCAATTTACTAACAATGTTATTTTCGTAGACAGAGAAAGATCCTTTGTCTAAGGTTGTTTTAGACTAAGATAAATATTTTTAAATTGACATAGCTTTGATATTACAATCATTAAATCGTAAAAACTGGACACAAAAGTCATATAGAAGTTTGGTAAATCTATAAAATCCGTTGCCTTATTGAACAAAACGAAATAGGAAATGCAGCTAGCATTCTTGCCACCATTCCTCGTGATGATTTGTATAATTATAATTATTGTTTGTAAATATATTTAATATTAAGCACTAATGTAAATTGATCCATAAAACGCTTTTTAACTTCGATATAACGAAACCGTTTTAACCAAAGATGTGTTTACAAGATATTCATAAACATGCCCCAAAGCCAGCTCGTGTCATCATGGTCTGTGGAAGTTTTCAACCGCAGACCGAACTATTTACGATTCACATATCGTTTCACACCATGGCTTTCGTCATTACAACCTTAATCAATTAAAATCTAGATTTCTCTACTTCCATGTTAGATATAATTTTCTTACATTACATATTTATTTCGTGCACTTATATTAGAGAATATTGGCTACATTTTCACGACTACTTTTTAGTACGGCTCTGCCCATTATCTGCCCAAGATTTATTTTATATTTAATTACGATAAGATATCATGCTATAAATTAAAAAAGGACCTAGGGCATACTACGCACATAAAAGCTTAATATAAAAATAAAGGAGCCAGAAACATTGCTAGTTGAATATAAAATACACAATAATCATTATAAATAAAAAAGAACCAAGCTATAATATATTTAACACGTTAAGAATCGTTAAATCCGTTTAAAAGTAAACCGACAAAAAAGCTATAATGAAATATTATATTAGAAATTTTAACATCGACAACTTCATAATAATGCCTTCAAGTATCTCAAATCGTAAGATTAAAGCATTAATCCATCTTTTAAAGGGTCAGGTTGGTTGGTAATGTCTCGCATTTGCGGTCGCCGCCGGCAGGATACGAGGTTGTAGCGTAATGAGCAACACATAACGAAACCTTACAAATAATTCAACCCACGAAAAAAAACCGAATCACGTACACCTATCCTTCAAAGGAAAAAGAGTATCGGATAGCACCGTGTAAACTCTTTTCTCTTTCAATCGTAAACGAGTGAGTGAGATGCAAATTTCATAATCGCCTCCGACATTGTCTGATAAAATTTTAAGGTGTTCATCGTACTCAATACAATCAATTATTGTCGTACGTGTTGCACGGCTACCTTCTGTCGGTAGTCTGTTGAAAAGTATTGTTGAAATTATTAGCCACAATTTGTTCCATCATACAAAAGTATTTTTTTAACCGTGAAGGTTGGAGTAATTGGATTCGTAAAGTGGACTTAAAAAGACTCTGAAAGTTAATTCCTAAATAGGTGCACTGGTGTTTTCTGATGCGATACTAATTTGATTATCCCATTGAAAGAGCATGAGCGCTGGTCTGCACAGAAATGTTGATGAGAAGCTCGTTCGTGGCAGTGTACAGTCGCCATTCATTTTCTACTGGAATTTCTAAGCAATCTTAACTGAACATTTGTTTGAGATTAATTGAAACTTAGTGCATATCTTGGCACTTTTAAATATACTAATAAAACAGATTACTATGTACCAACCACGGCCCTTTAATCTTTAAAAGACCATAATTGTGATTAAGTATAACTATATAGTTAATATTTCCTTCCTAAATCTTCAATTTAAGACATGAAGTAAATGAAATATGAAAGCTGTCTTGTTATGGGCATGCACTACTGTAATTGGCGGATATTAATGTCTTTATTTCCAAGCATGCAGGTTTCATCATGATGTTGTCCTATACCATGAACCATGATATTTCTCATAGCCTTTTTGAATTACAAATACTTGCAAAATTTTAGCCTACGAAATTCGGAAAAAATCAATGTATTCTATCCGGTGGCCCATCTAGTCTATTGTGTCACTCTATCAGAAATAAAGACTTAGCCGATGGAGAAAACCAATTCTTATAATAGCACTGATATTGAATATATTCTAGTACCTATGTAAATTAATATACATGTTATAGATTGCTTCATAGCAGAATCAGTACCGGTAGGTATGTGCCGACTGCCGAGATGTGATAGGTAACGCTAGCCCGCGGATCGCGTGTTCAAAGTATAGTGTTACGCGAGCGGCCGGCTGTATCAACGGTCGTCAATCGGCCAGATTCATTCCCTGTAACAATACCTTCGTTGTGGTCATAACATCGACGAGCTTATAAACGCTAGCGTTTTCATAAGCGTGTGCCAAAATTAACAGCGATTGTCTGATGGATATTATATTATTATTAGAGACGAATTTCATTTTTGACATTGGCAATAATTCTCTTGAAATGAATTTAATAACAATTTTAAGAATTCGTGGATAATATTTAGTACAATTTTTGTCGTAATACTACGCACTAAATTATATTTATGATTGATTGATATTTATATATTTCATTGAAACATGAACACTAAGTTTGTAATGTATGTATAGTGTAAGTATAATAAATTAAATGTATAATTTTAACTTCCATAAACAAACACTATTTGATAATATATTTATACGAGATTTCGTAAAAAAATAGAAAAATATGTCTTGCTATCGGTTATTAGTATTGATATTGCTTTATTGATAGTTTTCAGTTGGAGTCTTCAATTTACTATATACCAAGCATTTCTAAAAAGAAATATGGTTTTTTATTAAATAGCCTATTCGTTAAATCATACATATATTTAATATTAAATCCCGACATAAAACTCAAGTCTCATGGCCCCACATTAATCTCTACAACTTACATTACCCGCAGTGAACGTGTCTTAAGAATCCGACGCAGTGAACCGCGCAATATAACCGTTTGTGCTTTGTAACGCATTACTAATATACTTACTTGATCACTAGCCATGACATCTGTCAATAATAACTGCAATTGAACTCTAGTCATATAATTAAAATACAGTGGCACATTTATAGATTTCTTTAATAATTTTAAGAGTTAGATCACAAAATACACGTGTGAAGCTAACAGATTTATGCATGCATACCTATATGTATATCCCTACTTATATTTTCGTAAAAACTTTTCTTTCTCTTTTCATTCTTTACACTGTAAGCTTAATTATCTGTGCTTCCTGCGGGCTTACCATGAACTTTTAGTAAACATTCTATTTCGATCCAATTCAATTCTGACAGTAAATCGATTCAGAGTTTATATGTATATGAACATGACGTATAAATATATATGTCATGGTACGAAATAGCAATTTAGCTCAGTTTAGGTCGTTATTTGAATCGCAATAAGAGTTAATGGTAAGCCCCCTGAAATCATCGTGAAATATTATTTTCTTTTTATAAAATTAAACCATAACGTATGCGGAATACGTAACTATTAAAAGTTGAAGTGTCATTATTCTTTGTTCATAGAAGTTTTTTTATAAAAGTTTTAAAATTAAATTCAGCTCCATATCTGAGGTCAAAATACAAATCCTATCTTTTGTTGTTATTATCATACTACAAGCAAAATTATATAATGATAGTTAAAATAATTAAAAACCATTAGCATCAAGCAGTGCATTAAATAATTAAAATTTTACAATTTATTTCGTAACGCTTACAAATTGTACGATATTATTTTTATTTAATAGCGCTAATTGTAATGTCTTCTTTCGCTTTTTTAATACATTAATCGTAAAACAGTACATTGATGCACAGACGATAGAAAAGCCATTTTATCTCTTCGTGTATGTTTATATGTTTGTACTTGTAATCGTGAATACATGGCTTATGACGACGTTGTGGCATTTTGGTAGACAGCCTACCTTTAGCCCTAACAGTCGCGGGTTCGATTCCTACTCGCAGTGGATGTATATGTTGATCTTACTAATATCTATTTCGGTCTGGCTGGTTGTCTTTGTGGGTCTCCACACTGTGCCTCTTAATTTAGCACTTTAAGTCCCGGTTGTTATGACACAACATCTGATAATAATCTTTAGCTCTTAAATATAATTTGCTCTTATCCAAAAAGTTACTGGTTCGCCCTTAGGTCAGATGGCAATCGCCCGTGTAAAAACAAATAATCTATGATAAGAGTCATAAGCAGACCCTGGGTAGATACCAGGAACAATGCTAGAAAGAAGAAGACTAAATTGAACTAAAATAAGATAATTATTACTTTATTTTTTCAAGCTAATCTTGTCATGAAATAGCTTAAGCATTGTTTTGATAGGGACATTTTATAATAAAAATCGAGCCTTCATCGACGACCGTCAAACACAGGATGTATCGAATTACGATGTAAATGATCAGTAAAAAAACTTTAAAAATAAAAACTGAACAAGTAAATCTCGACGAGCGAGGGGTGAGAATATTCTTATGGGAGTTTGATGTGATTTATAAAGCTTCGAGGAAGTATGCGCGGGTATTCGCGTGATTCTTTTGTTTTTTAAGATATCAATAACATATAAGCTTCGACGAAGATGTATATTATTTCTTAACTAGTTTACGAAACTCTTATAAAAATCTACTTATTGCAGTAGTGTCTATAAATTTGACTGTAGTCATAAGCAGTGTATTTACCAGCAGGCTGAGTAGGCTTGAGCCTAGGGCGGCGGATTTTTGGGGCGGCAAGTTTGGGGACCGAACTTTTATTGTTAACTCATAAAATCGAAAACTGCAACAAATTTACAAACCGAGTTGAAACATCCATATTCTAAAGTAAAAGTAGTGCACCGCCGAACCAGTAATCGGCCTTTTGCTAGATTATAAAAAAATCTAGGGCTAGACAATTGTAGAGGCAAGGGCGACAAAAACTTTACAACCTATACATAAGAAAGAAGTCATAAGAGTAAAAAGATAACTTTTACCAGCTTATCTATATGGCCACAACTGTACAGAATCAATCTACAAATATTTAATTTTTTTTGTATCATACTTCAAAAGTAGAGAGTAAAGACACTTGTATTTTTATAGCATTATAGAAAGTGAAAGATCAACCAGCGATTGGTTATAAAAACCATATACTATACTGCCACATCATATTAAAATAATAACTGCAAAGCAATCGTGATATTGAACTTTTAAATAGCCGATCTTGCTCATAATGCAGACAATTTTTTTATATTAAAAATATTATTCCGTTGCACCTCTAAATAAGCTCGAAGCTTGCTCTAGGAGTGGGTACGATAATAGCCCAAGAGGGTCAGGATCGAACCTATGACTCTCCTGTTAACGAAGCGGAATCGGCCCTTGTTTCGTTGAGCTATTGATTCTTCAAACTGACAACTCATTACAATCTTATCAACACCTATTAAATCACTACATAGTATAAAACAAAGTCGCTTTCTCTATCCCTATGTATGCTTAAATCTTTAAAACTACGCAACGGATTTTGATGTGGTTTTTTTAATAGATAGAGTGATTGAAGAGGAAGTTTTATATGTATAAAAATAGTGGAGAAAAAAAAGTTTCTTTTAGGTTTCTAATGTGATGTCGTAAATAATTACATTTAACGCGTGCGGGCCGTGGCCCGTGGGCAGTAATGAATAAATCAAAACTACTGGATCGATTTTAATTATTTTTTCAATGAATGGCATAGGGTATATATTTTATACCCGTGCGAAGCCGGAGCGGGCCGCTAGTATAATATATAATTAATGTATTCTAAAAAGATAACAAAACAATTATTAAGCTTTGTTTTAAATTAGATTACCTTTCGAAAATGTTGTATTAAATTTGCAGTACAGAAACAAAAATGAATACAATTTTCTTATAATCACGATAGTAATTTAAACTTTGTTCTAGTCGTGGCGTAGGTAGCGCGCAAGGACGACATAGCCTAAAACGAGTAATTTTTCTAAGAACCGATTTATATAATCTGCAATTTATTCGTACCTGCCTCGATTATCTGTGCCACTTACAATGTTTTTATTTTGTTTTTGACGTCGTCATTTTAAAAATACTTACTGAAATAAACTTAAAAAAACTAATCATTACATATTTAGTTCATATAATATTATTTTGGCGAATTATGACGGTTGCACCTTTGGGTAGCGAATTCGATTCCTACTCAGTGGAGTTGTTTGTATTAAGAGGCGTGAAGAGGCGATTTTGCGAGTAGGCAGGATGAGGGTAACTTCTGCAACGGTATTAGCCGCCTTTGTGCTTGGGCTCTACTTACTATCAGGTGGAGTAGAGTCATTGGCTACTTCGAGGTAAATTAAAAAAAACAGGCATCTGTTCTGATATGAGTTGCTTATGTTTATGTGTGCTTCTAAATCCCGACATAGAATATTAATATACTCATCCAGGCGATTGAGTACCGAAAGTAAATTTGTTTACATTTACACATACATATATATAATTCTTCTGTGCGTGTGTGTGTGTTTGAACTCCTCCTAAACGGCTGGAGTGATTTTGTTAAATTTTTTGTGGATTTGAGTTTCCTAAGAATTAGATATACAGTTTCACCCACTAGGCAGTGAGATCCGATGTCATATTTTGTTTTCAGAGCAGGATAACGTCTGCCGGGCCCGATAGTTTATAGTATAATAAATGTACGGGGTTTTTAAATCTTATTTTATTAGTCACTTATCGTCTTTAGCAGTACTAAAATTTAATCGTAATTTCTACTCCTTACTCCTTTGCCCAGTAATTTCACTAGCCTACAGTGCCCTTCAAACCGAAACACAGTAATGCCAAAGACACTACTGCTTTGCGTTAGAATATTTGACACAACGATGGTACCTACCTGGGTGGCCTCTTGCAACAAAGATCTACCACCAGTAGAATAAGTTATCATAGACACAAAAGTGTCAAAAACACTAAAAATTAAAGAAATTAAAATCCTTAATAACGACTAAACGATATAGTTATGCATCGTATGTAATTCGGGCCAATAATAGTAATTTGCCACAAAGTTTGCATGAAATGTGTGTAACAAGAACTGATCAAAGGAGCCTAAT
Source organism: Hestina assimilis (assembly GCA_023373885.1). NCBI lineage: Eukaryota > Metazoa > Arthropoda > Insecta > Lepidoptera > Nymphalidae > Hestina > Hestina assimilis. Next base: position 11,351,368 of record CM041754.1, read on the forward strand.
TACCGCCGCCCTAATCAACGCCCTTGATTGCTTCGACGTGTTTGCGTTCGACGCGACGCGGCTGACGACCTATTGTAATTTTGCTCATAAATAACTATTCGACTACTAAACAATGCACTGCGTGTATAATAAACCTAGTCTTAGTTATATAAAATATTTTTTTAGTGCTTAATATTGCTTGAACTAAATACTGAAAATATAACGATTTTATAATAATAACAATTACAATATTTAATTTTAAAAGTTTAACACCTAAAAATCCCAAGTGCTTGTGTGTATGATTGTATTTTAATTACAATTAAAATCATTTTATTAATCTTTAGAACTAAAAGACATTTAAAGACTCCATTATATAGGTTATATGTAGATATGCACAAACGTATACAAATCTAAATAATAAAAAAAACTATTTTTCACATAAACGATCCTTTTGATATTAAATTTCTTTTCAAAATATAAAAATAAAATAAAAAATTATATAATAGAAAAATATAAATACTTATACATTATTATTAATATCACATCTTCATGTAATAAGTTTAATAAAAATAATGAACGCAGTCGAGAATATCGTATTTATTGATATAATGAATTCCGTTTAATCGTTTTCATTCCGTGCAATTTCGTTAAACAGCTCCGTTGGATATTTTGACAGTTCCACGCGTTGAGGGTGTTAATGTGACATTACCTACCGGGTGGGGTTCGGGGGGAGGCGGTAATTATCCCACGTCAGCGGCAGGCCTAGGCTCCCTGTCCGTGCCTATGACTGTATGTTAACATCTAGCTACTTTCATAACACAAATACTGAAGTAATTATCGCTAAGTTTAATATTAATACTACAAAATTATTGTTAAATTCAACGCGTGTGAGAGACAATTTTAATTATAATATTTCAATCGGCAGCAGAAATTAATTAGCAATATATATAAAACGCAATTCCCCAATATTGCGGGTAGATGCACATTATATAATGTACACAAAGAGTCGCGGTTTTTCTCTATTACGAACTACATTATTTTACATGACGTTTTATCGGGAACCGCAACCCGAATGCGCAGAGCGCTTTTATTTAGACACCTAATTAAATATTTATTAAGTACATATCTCATTTATACATTAACCCGATTTTAATTTCATGTCCGAGCGCACAAAATTAGGAACGGTGGATAGTTGGACCGCAAAATGAAGTGGCTTGTTCGGCGAGAGCGGGCTGCGAGCACGAGTGCATTCGACGCTCGTGAAAATCATTATCCGATACTTTTCATAAACGCTAATACATTTTCAATTACGGTTCAATCTGTACCGGATTTAAGTTGGCCGGGTTGAATTTGCTTCGTTTAACGACTCTATTTATTAACTTGTCAAACTTAATATCGTGATTATATTTCACGTATTAAAATAGTCCGATTATCGTGTTATATATCGATAACTTCAGCAGGCATTATTATAACTTTGAATAAAATATATCTTGATAGCAATACTTTACATTAATGATATTGGTATGAACGGCTTGAGTGACTACGGAGAGGAAGGGAACTCCTACTCTCCCATGGAATATCGACGTCAAGTAGGGGAGTGGTAACGCTGGGGACCCAAACCCCTGCAACTTCTTAACTTTAAGCCCCCTTCTTCCATTGGGTTGGCACCGCGCTTGTAATGCTGCTGGTATAAATGCGTCGAGGCGATGAGGCGAACTGGCTACAATTCCTACACAACGTCCATCACAAACAATTTATTTTCTTATTTTCAAATACAGTTTAGCAACTGTATTTGTTTTCATTGATTTTTAACGACTTAAAACATCAAACAAAGTGTTACAAAAGAATTGACTTACAATATTTCTATTTTCGACTAATCCCAAAAACCCACAATAAATTAGTCACTAAAACAAATTTTATATTTGAATCCTAGCTATTGTTATAACAAATCAAAACAATGTGTGACACATACAAAAACACTAAAGACGTAAGTAAATTAATATATAGTAAAAATATTAATTCGAACTCAATAAATTATTGTATAAGCTTCGTATCCTATGATTCACACTATAGAGAGATATTTGTTTTGACGTATAATATTAGTCACTTCTTGCGTACGGATATCATATAAAACGGGGGCAGTTCTCGTTTAAATGTCCTAATCTGCATCTTAGTGTTTTTCCATTACCGTTGAAAGCCATTGCATTATCTTCTGTAACTTTTATTAAACAACTAGCTTTTGCCAGCGGCTTCGACCGCGAGAATAGAATCTTAATACAAACTCTGAATTAATAATTCATTTGCTGTTGCCTTCACTTATGGGTTAAGGCTTAAATCGTTATGGTAAGATTTTAAAAATTTTATAATTCTTCGCATCGTGGTAAATAATTGAGCAACGACATCTCAAAAACGACTTATAACAATGTTGCAATTTTTTTTTCAGCCAAAGTAACATTAACCGTAGATTTACGTGTGATTTTTATAATTTATAATTACAATGCCTCAGACTTTAGATTTAGATTTAACGATGCCCATTTCGAGCCTGCTCACGTCAACACTTTTCATGGAGTTTCTAGTAAAACTTTATATTTTTAAATTTTTTACCCTTCTTTGCGTCACGCAGTCGGGTAAATGTTTAATCTTAATAGTATTTGTTATACTTAAGGTAACACAACACACCCTCGTCTATTGATAGCAAATGACCTAGTGAATAGTAAATGTAGACTTAAACCACAAGTCGCGAGATCAAATGCCGGGAAGCATTTCTGTGTTTTTCAATCGCATTATGTGTTTCGATTTCAAAAAAATTATGATTGTCTTGAGCAAACCCATATACTTTCATACAGACAAAATGTCTAAGCTGGTGCTCCTTTAGAGATGAACATTTTGTTTTCTATTTATTTTTAATTTTGAGATCTATTTAGGGTGAGGTAAGGATCGGTATCAATAAATCTTTTATCTATATCTCCCTCTTATGTGATTTTGAATTTACAATTCAATTTTGATACAACAAAATACGTAGAATAACAATTTTTGTCTGTTTTCGACGTCAAATGTATGCAATTTTTGAGTAAAAACAATCAAACGCTTACTGTTTTGATTTACTAGAATAGAGGATTCATTGCGTATATAATATGGGAAATACCAATCTTTAGTTTGCGTCATTCGGTGAGGTAAAAGACAAGTTTATTATAATTATTTAAATTAATTATCTGAATTGTGAACTACGTATAAAGTTAAACAATATAATTAGAATAAAATAAAGTTTTTATAGAAGTGCTTTCCGATGTTTGGTATGGATGGGTAGAAAGGAAATATAATATACAGGCAATGTTTTGGATTCCAATTTTTTTTTATATTTCACCTTTTTAACCAATTTGGCCATGCATACAAGTGTGAGTGAGTTGACATAATTATGTATTGCCTATTCCAAGTAGTAGGAAAGAGGGGAATGGACAAGGAAAAGATTAAGAGGGTGCAAAATTTCAACGCGGCGCTAGAGTAGTCATTTTACAAGTTTTCACCATCATATAGTGGCAGCTAACCAGACAGCCACTTCAGACGTACCATCAGAAAAATAACACAACTAGGATTGATAGATATACATGTCTTAGAATTTTTTGTACGACATGCAGGAAAACTTCACGATCAAGCATAAGACAAATTCGAAACACAAATTAAGCGGATTCAATTACAGACGTGATTACCTGGATTTGAACCAGCGGCCTTTAGTTAAAATTTACGTTTTTTAATAACTGGGCCATCTGGTCTTTTTCGTCTTATCTAACTGATCGTACTTCGAATGATCGAATTTACTATAAAAAGTTGAGAACCTCTCAGTCATGGTTCGTAACCTTTTAAGTAGATATATGATTATGCATCAATGAATAAAAAATATATACAAAATTTTCCATTCGTAGCTGTTAGCATATGTATAGTTAAAGCTATCTAAAGTACATTTTTTCCAAAAAAATAGAGAATAATGATAATGTAATGTGAATAATATACCAAAATGAGAAATATTATTTTTTAACAACAGTCCCTACATTGTATGAAACAAACTCGCTTTCCGCTGACTCCTAAACCACGCAACGGATGTTGATGCGGTTGAAACTGATGGTCATTTAGATATTTTTTTACAAAAGGTTTACATATTTATACATAAGAATACCAAGAGCGAAGTGAGGGCTGGTCGCTAAAGAATAGAGATTTAACAACTTATCTCTTAATATTTGCCAGAGTTTTGTAGATGTGTTTAGATTCTTGCTTTTTTATGAGAAGCTCGCTTTCTCTTTCTCTACCTGGTCTTCCACCTTCTTCTCTTGGCTCAACCACGCACATGTGATTCTTCTGGTATTCAAGCTTATGATGACTGTCAGCCCTGAATCCATACTTTTTCTGAACCAGGGCAAAAACTACACGTTGGCGCCCAAAAAACACATATATTAGGATTCCGTAGCCAAATGGCAAACACGGAACCCTTATTTTTTCGTCATGTCCGTCTGTCCGTCAGTTCGTCCGTATGTCACAGTAATTTTACTCAGAGACTGTTGGCTCTATCTATACGAAGTTATAGAATAGGTGTATTCTATGAACCGCACCACGATTTTGTAATGAAATCCTAAAATATATAAAAATTAAGGGTGGCAGTCCATACATGTAACTGAGGGTTGAAAGAAAAAATTCAATCTATGGCGACGTGTGAGATACCTTTGGATAGGTCTTTCAAAATGAGTTGAGGAGGTTTGATTTTGACTTTTTTCATTACGTCAGTAGTTGTTGAGATATTAGCTCTTAAAGTCATAAAAATTGTGTGTCTCCCGCCTCTAACTTTTGAATTTAGAATTCTGGAAAAACTTGAGCTTGTCAAACACTAAATGAACTTTTATCTACATTTAGTTTGAAGAAGATAGGTAATAACTTTGTTTTTCATATTACTTTTAATAATTACTATGAATTTACCAACTTATTTTGCGCTCGATTTTAATTTGTTATTATTTTTAAAGCCCTTAATATTCTTCATCATCAAGCTGCGGAACCCTTTAGTTTCGATTGTGCGTGGTCCACGCACTTGACTGATAATTATTGGGTATAGTTTATTGTAACAGTCAAAATAAGACTCAAGAAATTTTCACTGCTCCACGGTGCAGGAACCCCAACTTGCCTCTCCCCTCTGGATCACGATATGGTAACCGTTTATCATAAGACAAGCCATCAGCTTATTTGACGCCTTATTGATATATGTGTAAAAATTTCAATCGATCATTAAATAAATATGAATAAAAGACATCATGATAAACGAATAGTTCATAAGGTTAAAATTCGGTCAAACTCCACAGTTGCCAATTAAAAGTTCAAACTTTTTATCACTAATTACCATAACATTTTCCTGTTTATTGTATGATTAATTCTAAACTAATAATAATTATCATTTATTGTACACAATTTTCAATCAAGGGTGTACGTGTTATACCTCGCGTGGACCTCGAATATACATACAAAGCTGTCAGAAAAAACGATAGGAATTAGCATAATTATTTGTTTTATCAAGAGTGACAAGTGAGTCAAGTGCATTAAAAACTCAATTCACGTACGAGCGTACGCTGTTTTGTGCCTATAGATCAATCACACGTATAAAGAGCTAAAGCATTGTTTTTGATGGTTTACTGTTACTTACTATTGATTCATATTGTTACAAAGTTTCGTAGAAGTATTTGTATAAAACCCATTTCAGTGTAAATTAGCATTAGTAATAGGTATTGGTTTTTGACGAGTGTTGGCGTAGTGTAGCGATCCTTCCTTAACTTTTCTATTCCTGCATGGAACAGAAAAGTATAACATTATTGTCTTCATTTTAAGCTAGGTGCTAATCTCACAAGCTGTCGACAGTCGAAAGAAGCGATGCCTGCACTATCGCCAAGACTGCCCAAACGACTCCTCAGCTTCAGTAAACATGACCTCCGAATTTTAGTGAGCACCCTTACGAGGCACATATCACTAAATAAACACCTATTTACAATCAGCGTAACGGACAGCCCATTGTGCAGGGGCTGCCTAAACGAGGCAGAGACGGTCACCCATGTAATCCTGGACTGTACAGGGGTGGCTGATCAACGGGCAAAAATCCTCAAGGATATGAGGTCGCTCCAAGAAGTCTGTGAACGCCCCAGGAAAGTTCTGAACTTCTGGAAAAAGCTGGGCTAGTTGGAATAGACCAGCCAATCCCATACACAAAAAGGACCGAACTATGAGTCTAATTGTGGAAAAGGGAGCCCTACTACTACTACTACTGCTACTACGCTAGGTGCTCCGTGTCTCTGCGAACACCTTAAGCAGTTGGCCATAGTTGTTAATTTCTTATCACATAACATTCTACTAATATTATAAACGTGAAAGTTAGTGAGGCTGGATGTATGTTTAGTCTCGGAAAAATGTTTCGTTCTACTACATTAGTGACGCGCGTACATTAGTCAAGCGCGGGCACAGCTAGTGTGATAATAATCTTTAACTCTCGGAAGACAATTCGTGAATACATTATTGATTCTATTGCATTCTTAAGGTCGGATCGTTATCGCTCTATGTAAAAACCATAGACAGGATTAGGTACGATGATAAAACTGGTAATATATCAAATCAAAATTAGAACTTGCCAATAATGCAGGTAAAAAATGACAGAAGAAGAATAAGATATTCATTGATAAGATTTTGTTGTATTGTATATAAAAAAAAAGAAAAAACTTTACTTTAAAACTAAAAAGTAATAAACAAATATTGACACATAAGACCCTTCTGAAAAAAATATTTAATGGAAAATATTGACATATTAGCATATTAAAGTAGGTACCTAAATGTATTTTGTAGTCTTTTCAAAATACGAGTTTTTTTTACATTTGATAAAAATTGTTTTTGTTTTACGTCTGAAGTGGCTAATTACTTAATACTTAAATATAATAATTGACATGCTTATAAGAAAAAGAACCACGTAGTTACAAAAATGTCAACGCGAGAAAAACCACGGGCCGAAAGCCGTTATTAACTTTCGTTTATTCGATGTATGAATCAGCAGGCAATCCCAATACGAGCGTTCACAAGTTCCGCGCGCGTGACCTCCATGATTAACACCTGTCATTGACAATGCTCGATTGATTTAGCAATCGACCGATATAATCAACTTGGCCACCTGTCATTAACACACTTATAAAGCACTAAGCATAATTGTTTAGCTTAAAGAATATGGTTTACTAAGCTTGGACCAATTTTTTTAAATACTATAAAAATCGTTTTGTAGACTATAGTATCGCCATAATACAAACTACGAACTGGTTTATTTAAGTAGATAGATAGAAAATCTTCTAGAGAGTACAAGAATCTACTTCTTCAAAGATTAATAGTTTTTACACAGATGGCGTTTATCGTTTGACCTCTGAAACCCTAAGAGAAAGTTAAAGAGTATTATCAGATGTTATGTGATAACAACCGGGACCGACAGCTAACATGCTCTCCAATGCACGGTTGCGGGAGCAACCGACAAAACCGACAACGTTCAAATCAAAACAGATATTTGTTATATCGTTGCAAACATCTTCTCCGAGCGAGAATCGAACCCGTGACCGTCGAGGCTAGGGGCTGGCTCGCTAGCAACACGCCACAACGGTCGACGTACGTTTAGACGTATTAGATAATATACTTAAATTAACATAAAAATAATAATCTTCACACATGTCTAAAACTATTTGTTTCCAATTTCATTCATTCATCAGAAAAATTGTTATGAGTTTTATTTATCAGTAGAATACACTACTGTATCAGTAGTTTAGTATCAGTGTTTATCAGTAGAATACTGGTTACAATTTGAAATAAGCATATATAAAAAATATCAAATAATTAGCTCGACAAACTATTTATTAGCATTATTAAGCTCACGAAATGAAGGTCAATAGCCTTTAAATATTAATGTCTGGAAATTGAATTTATCCTAATATTATATCACTTTTGATTTCAGAGAACACTGGCAACATTCTTGGAGCGAGTGAGTGGAACACCGGATATCCATCATCAGCGTCCATGTATCCATCATATGGGCCCCTACAACCAGCGTACTATAAACCAGACCCTACGATACATATACCACCAGGTAACTAACTAATCTTCAGTATTAAATACTTTATCTGACTGTTTCAATAAGCCATTTTTACCGGTCTAAGATTGTATTTGCAAACTAAAGATACGATAAAGGGTTGCAATAGAAGCTCCATATTCGGAACGCGTATACGAGCGTGTAAAAGCGTTGACGCGCTTATAACCTCGTATAGGCGCATAATACAAATCGATATAAATATTCTACTGATATTACCACCCACCACCGATTAGAGCTTACAATAGGAATAAGCCGAACGCGCATACTCGGGGTATGCGCGTTCGGCTTGTTGAAGTGCGAAATGAAACGCGCGTGTAAAAGCGTATGCCGAAACGGCATAATACGCTCGAAAAAAACGCTCGGTTTTTAGGCTCTAATATCAATTTAAAAGTGTGACCTACTGATCGATTGAAACCTATCTCAATCCGAAGATTTGATATTGAAACCGGCCGTGAATCTTGTTATTTGATCAAATTACTATATTTCTAAACTTAGCAAAGATAACTGTTCTAAGAAAAATTACAATGAATCTATTGACTGCGTAAGCTGATAAATAAATAAACGCTGCACACTCAACGGCCCCCATTAGGATAGTGATATCCTGAGTCGGAGGTCCGGAAACGCCATTGGTAAGAATATGGCGTTTAGAAAGTGCCAATGCACATTTGCAGATACCATACCTAAAGTTTTCTGCATACAAAATCACTTACATTCATAATTTTAATATTTCTTCTTTTTTTACATTCCAGTTCTGCCAGATATACCTCTTAGCCACACAGACTACAGTGGCTTCCAGTCAGGCTCGACGGGTTTCGTGAAAGGGAGCCCGAGCGCGACTAGTGGGACCCTCACTGACCTCAACACACCCGCCATGGCGACACAGAGATACGACCCCAACTACTACAACTCCTGGCCAACAAACACATACAATTACCAATACAATAATATCAATAATAACCCCGCCTGCCTTCAATCACATACCCCTTATATCAACCCAAACCCACAAATGATCTTACCAAACCTTACATACTCCACAGTGAATCAAAACCAAATACACGTCCACCTACACAGTTCATCAGATAAATACAATCTGGAACAGTATATACCGAGTGAAATTAAAATAAACGATATAGATGGCGGTATTTCTATAACAACCGATTTACCTGGTGGAGGTGAACCAAGCGGTCTAGTTCAATCATGCGAATCTGCCGATGATGTTAAACATGGACTATACGGTGCAGGTAGCCAAGAAGTATGGCGGCCCTATTGACAGTTCGCTATGCCTCATTATAGAAAAGAACATTCCATTGTACATATTGTGATATAGATGAAATAAACTTATTATAGATCGAATTGTATAGAAGTAATCTAGATATCAATTAATGTTAAACATTAATTAGATAGTAAGTGTTAATAAATGTATTCAAATAATAATAAGATAAATTAACATTTCAAGTTACATCGTGTTTTATTTTCACAAAAATTAACAATAAAAATTTCACATTCTCATTAAAAATCGATAAAAAACTAGATTATTCGTACCATCGTAGATTTTTTCCTCTTCATAATTTTGGGTCCAATTGTTCCAATTGTTAATCTACACCATTCTCGAATCCACCGGAATACACACAATAAAAAAGATCAAAATCGGTCCAGCCTCTTAGGAGGCCTTCCGTGACATTCACACATATGTATATATATAAAGATAGCTAGTTAATTATTTACAAAAACTATATCCAACAGTCCTCTGTCCTACATCAGCCATGGATTTTATTTAACTTTTTAATAGCCTACGTCACTCCCAAGGTAAAGACTGGAAGCTTAACGCTAAGTTAAAATCCATCAAGGCATTAAGGATGAAGCAGGGGACATTTTTAAATGGTAATTAAATATCAACCCACATTCTATTTAGACAAATTTTATCTAATAAGACGTTTAAAATATGTAAAATAAACATATGTACGTGCATAAAATAAACAAGACAACTTCTGAAAGAATTGTGAGGGCCTGCTAGATAAGTTCCATTTTTTTGGACCTTTGTAGCGCTCCAGTTTGCGGTAGCGAACCTTTTTTTTTTTACTTGGGGAAATGCAATTACCCACTCGAGCGCCGGAATGGGTGCAATAGCGCAGGAGGTGCGTGGGTTTACCCACTAAAACCCCCAAGGTCCCATCCAGCGCCATAAGCCCAAGATCCCATATAGCGTCGCGGGATCGCTGACGTATTCAACTGCGACGCCCCGACGCTTCCCACAAGGGGCCCACCAGGGGTGGCAACATAGTGCCGCCATATATACATAATAATACATAAAATACTTAAATAGAAATAAATATACCGCCAGGGCGCTTTCGCGCACAGGCCTTTCGCCCTCGGCATGTGGCGGCAACATAGAGCCGCCTTAATTCCATTTTATAGGTACATATAATACTTACATAAAAATTTGTTTTTTAACGAGGCTGTCTTCCTCGCCTTGTCTTCCCAATCAAGAGGGCCCGGGTTGCGGTAGTGAACCTGCCTTAAGCGCCGTAGGCCACGGATTCAACTCCCGCTCGAAGATGTTTGGATTGATCATACGCTAATTTAAAATACCTTTATAACATGACTACGGTGTTCCCACTTATCGAATAAAACACTATAGAATAAATGGACGGAAATAAGCAATACCATGTCAACCCACACAAATGTCATTTCGAGAAAAACGCGTTTGAAAATTTTGAACAACTTGCTTTATATGATTTTTTTAAAGTATTGGTCAAGTTTTTGGCAATTTCAAGATGTATGTAAGTTATTTTACTGATTTTAGCAATAAATAAGTATACAAACTGCATATTTCGTATATAATATGACCCAAAACGTTTAAAATAATACATAAATTGAATGATTAAAAATGGCTTTTTTAGAAGTTTTAAAGCTTAAAACCCTACAAATATCAAAGAAATATGTTCTTCAGCCATTTACCAACACTTTTGCATATATAACTAAGTTTTTTCAATTTTGTGGGTTGGCATGGTATTGCTTATTTCCGTCCAAATACTGTCTGTCACGTCTGCTCGAGGTAATTTTATTATATAATTATGGCCAAATGGACGGATGGAATTAAATTTCAAATATACTACTCTATCAAAATTATCTACATGAAAAACACTATGGTTATCAGGCTTCACTCGATAATGGATAAGGGATGGCAATGACGACGTTGTTGCGCAGTGATTGCGAACCTGCCTTAAGAGCCATAGGTCTCGGACTCGATTCCCGCTCGGAACAGATGGTTGTATTGACCATACAGGCATGTTTTTCGGTGTGTTTGTCCTTGTCATTGTGAATGTTTCTGTTTGGATATAACTATCCTAATGGAGGCCGTTGAGTGTGTAGCGTTTGTTTATTTAATAAAGCAGTTTGTTTTAAAAATTACTTGGTATTATCTGATACTGTTATTTTACAGCGATTTTCCGTAAGAGGATAGTAGAAGATAGATAGTAGAGGCAGGGCTCTACTACTACTATACGAATCACGGAATCATGGCACGAAATAAAGATCCAACTCGGTTTATGATTCATTTGAATCGCAATAAGAGTTCATGGTAAGCCCGGAGCTCCTAGCAGATCTAGCTAAAAACCGCAAAGGTGGTAGCATTATGCCGACGTGTCATAAATTAATAATTATTAGTTTCAACTTTCACTTATTTGCGTAATCTCATTAACTAAGAATCTCTGTGTTAGAAAAGCGTCTGCTAAAACGTATTAAATAAAGGTGGCACTACAGTAGCTGCCACAAATTAAAAAAAAGCATCAGAAATTAGTAGGAGGGAAATAAGTAATAAGTAAGGAAAGAAAAACTTCCACTTTATTATAGCCCACTTTAAAATCAGCATAATATATGAAACAACAATATAAAATACAAAATTTTATGTATAATTTTTCAAAGCCTACTCAGTGAATATAAGTATATAATGTTTTCATATTTATAAATGTTTTTATAAATAAATCTGTCTATTACATTTTTCCATACTGCATAGTGTATAATTCACACCGTCAACAACGGTTAAGTTAATTTCATATTCTTTTGGTAGTCTAGCGCCAACCTGGAGGAATTTGGAACTGTTATTTAGTGCTTCCACTGGACAATGTTGCAGCTTTTTCCTCATATGAGATTATTCTCCGCAATTTTGCTAATTATAGTCAAACCCTTGAAGGTTGAAGATTTTAGTAGCACATACGTACGAGAGGATTATTTTGTGTCCGGTCACTTGGATGGCGCTTCAATTTAAAACACTTTCTTTAATTATATGCCATATCGACCAATCTATTGTCTTTTATATCTATTGACAAAAAATCTATTTTCTGAAATTTACAGTTCGGCATGTGGCAACACCAGTACAATTTGACTACGTGATAAGATGGCGTCTTTATAGTAGCAGTAGTTTGCATTCTTAAAAAAATATTTCTATAGTGATAATTAAAGTCTAATTATTTTTCGGAATTGCATAGTTTTATACCATTTTATTATTTATCGATAAAAATAAGCGTGTAAGTATCTCGCATTTAACGATATTTAAGTGCTAGCTGCGTCATTGTTACAGGTTTCTGATAACGGCGGATGACAGCAAACATTGTTGCTTCTCGACTAAAATATTTATATTTACTTGCAGTTAAAAGAGCCACTTAACAAATTAGTGAGAAGGCAATGTCCGAAGAGTCGGAACGGCACGGGGAGTCGGCGACTGACGGCGTCTCCGGCGGCGGCGGCGCCACAAACGTGGCGCGCGTGTTGTTGACCTCGCTCCAGCTAGACACCGCAACCGCGGAGTCACTGCGGGCCTCGTGGAGAAACCAGGACTTGTACATTGACCACCTCGAAACATTGAACAAACAGTTGGAAGGTATTTACGAAAACGTTACATCGGCTTGGTAGTGGTCACGGTCGGCGGTCTCCGACCCGCGTGCTGATTACGTGCATACACTCTTTAGTTACTCTATATCGACAATGCTTTAACTTAAATTAGTGATACTGATATGATAAAATGTTCAAAAATATGATCAATGTTGCTGTGAAATAAAATGTTAATTATAAAAAGATGTGGTACGGGTGTATTTAGGTGTTTAATTATGACGAATAAAGAAGAACGGTGTAATGCTGTGTAAGAGCGGTGCCAGTGGAGTGATCTGTGGAAGTGCATACATCATGTCGAGGCAGCAAGCCCAGTGATTCTCCAAGTTATCTTGGAGCTGTGTTAAAAGTTCAGTGAAATAAAATTAAAATGACAGCGTTGGGAAACGTTGCCAGCACATCAACATTATGTCGACATAAAAAAGTAAATATGCCTTATATATTAATATATCTTATGCTGTTAAAATTTTTAAAACCTTTATGTACATGCTTTTCTCTGTTCATAGACTTCAATTAGAATTAGCTTATAGCATTGACATTATAAGAATGTATGAAGAAATGAAAGATTATCAATTTCATACAGTGGAATCCTTTTTTATAAAAGTATCACTCACATTCTATATAAGTAATTTAAACTACTACAAAAATAGTGGACAAATTTTAAGCTTTAATCATTTAAAATATTCAACTTAAAATTTACCTTTGTTAATACAGTTTGAAAACCAGAATAAAAATTCACTTATCACATCATAGTGGTACACTGAAATAATAATGGAAAGGGTTTCCATTAGAATATCAGCCTGGCCAAATTTTCTTCACTGTACCTTTAATCATTTTTGTATTGAAACTATTCATTTTTATTATATTGGTGATTGATAAGTATTTTATTGTTGTTTAAATTTGAACAGGCATTAATTAAATAATTCAGTGTATAACAATTATAAAAGCCTAATGGTAAAAAATTATAATAATAAATAAATGATACTTAGTCAATGGCCCCCATTAAGATTGTTATATCCTATGCTGTGGGTCTGGAAACATGACAAGGACAAACACACCTAGACCGGAAAATATGCCTATATGTTCAAGACAAACATCAGTTAAAGCAGGTTCGCTACTACTGCACCACAACACCATCCAAAATTATGCTATTATTTTTACTTGCTACTTGATTTATTATTTGGCATAAATTACTATTAATATGAAAGGACTCCACTGTATATTATATATTTATTCTAAAATTGATACAGGTATTTAAAAAAGTCTTTAATATAATAATGGTGTATAAGTAATGTTATGTTATTTTAATTAGTTTTAAATGTATGCTTAAAATAAAACTGCATGATAACTAATAAATGTTGGCTTTAAACTTGGGTTTAGTAAGGTCATAGATATATACACTATATTTAATTATGCTTCTTGCCTTTTATAATATAAATCAAATCTTATAATGTCGACAATCATTTTGCAGAAACAAAATATTTTGTTTTTCTTACATTAATAGCCGTACCTTCTCAGATTTTTTTAAATTCAGATCTGTTACTGTTTCAATAGTGGATACTTTTATTTTGTACATTCAAAGAATTGTGGTTTCAATTATTTTAAAAAAATAGAACAACAATTATAACTAGAACAATTCAATTTTACTATATATAAAAAAAATGGTATTGACCTATTGAAAGCAAATTGAACTTAAACACTTAGTTAAGGGTTTGATTCCTTCTTAACACCACAGTTTTTTTTACTTGTGGAAGAAGGTAATAAATGAAGGTAATAAGTTCATTCATAAGAAAAGTATTCTAACTGAATGAGTTACTGATTTATATTGTGGAGGTTGGATAGCAACTCATCTGTAAAAACTAACCTGTTAATTAGATATTGTATCAGTCTGGAAAATTTGTCCCAAAAAAGATAAAGAGAATATTTGAATCTTATTTAAAGTTAATATTTTACAATAAATATTTATAACTTAATTATGTATGATGGCAGCAGAGGGTCCAAAAAAAACATAATTACTTAAATTATTTTAATTAAAGAAAGAAATTACATACTAAACTTAACACTGAAAGTATGTACTACTTGCTTGATGTAAGAGGCAAAAGTTTGGATAAAATTAAATCAATATCATAAATTAAACATTTAACAAAAATAAAATGAATGCCGTAAACTCTGATTCAACATTAGAAATCTGGTCTGTTACTTCGTGAATGGATGGGACTTGGGAACGTAACAACATGCAAAATGATTGTCAACATTATATGAAATAGTGGGAAACAGTTACAGATTCCTTTTAAAATACAGTTAACTTGTAATTAGCTAAAAAAAAATTACCCAAAACTTATTATTAAACTAGAGCTTTTTGTTTACAAAAACTAATTTATTATCATTGCTAGCTTTCAATTGTTACTTATTTTCATTTTAATTTGTAAGTAAAAATACATTGATGTATAATTATGTTTTAATTATAAAAATGTTTTTTGTATTCATATGATACAATATACAAAAATCTTATCCATTGTCTTCAATTTGCCTTCTATTTCTTATTAATCTGTGGAATTACTTAGATGAACTTTAAAATCCAGTGTGCTACACATAGTTGATTAAATCCACTTTAAAGCAGTCTGTCAATTAGATGTAAAAACAATCAAAATGAAATTGTTGTAGGACTATTAATAACATATTTCAATCATTAAACACAACAAAAAGTGTTAAGCCATTTTGCTGGTGTTATATTATGAAAAATGTTATCATTGATGAGATTATTTACAATCAAAGGCTCTTTTGTAAAAACAAAATATTTAGAAGGAAATGATGACATTCCTGTTGTGTATAACAAAAAAAATGTGTATTATTATTTCTGCAAATTATCTAAATGAAAACTACTAACTACTATCATAGTTATATCTAGATGACTTTGCAATGGCAAACACTTAAATCAATTAGCTAATTATGCAATAACCTGCCTCTAGCTTAGACTTTCAATTCTAGGCAATTGAAAGTCTAACAACCAGATTAGTCAATCATTTGGCCTGGTTGACTACAACATAAAGTCATAATAATTTTTGTCACAAAAACATTAAAAGATTGAAGTTCTAATAACACAAATTCAATAGAAAAACTATAGTATTGTGTATTATATTATTTTTATTATTATCGATTGGTTAGTGGTCAACCTAGTGTCAGAGTTGTTCAGGTCGCCCGTAGGCCTCTGACTTGACTTATCGACTGTTGTCTAATTGTCAACAGCCGGGACCGACTTTTTACGTGCCCTCCGAAGCACGGAGACGCTCGGTTCAAATACCACTATGCGATCACCCATCTAGTGACTGACCGCGCCTAAAGTTGCTTAACCTACCGATCGTTTACCGATCAGCGGGTGCACTCGGCTATGAGCGTCTCAATCAAGTCAAGTTGTGTATTTATAAGTATAGTATGGTAGGAATGAAAGGGTTTCAAATAATCTTATTTCATGGAAAATAAAGCCTTTTAATTTTAAAAATGCTTAAGTTTTAACAGATGCATAGAATTACCACATGAACTTTTAATGTTTATGATCAATATAGCGCTGTCTCTTGCTTATATAATATGATTAAGTAATACAGAATTCTTTAAGTAGTAACTCAAATAATTCTACATATAGTATAATAGATGGCGGTGATGTTATAAAAGATCAATTGTTTTGAAAATTTTTTTTTTTTTTTTTTTTTTTTGTTGGTGTTTTTGCAATCTGTTTCATTCGAACATTTAGCAGCATGGTTAAGAATTTATCAATAGTCATGGAGGGCAGTCTGTTCAGCAACATATGCCCTTATGTATAATATCCCTAAAGGTCCCTTGGCGCCTTCCTTTTAGCCTTTGAACGATGTATTCTCACTCATTAGGTGCATAGCTAGGATGTTTGGGTGGTTGTCTATCCGGGTTCTGTATGATATCATTGAATGTTTGATCTCTTCTTTCACTGTTCTTAATTTCAGGTCATGGTGAAGTTGTTGGTTTGTTACATACCAAGGAGCATTAGTAATTATCCTTAGCATTTTAGACTGAAACCTTTGGAGTATTTCCAGATTTGAGTTGGAGGCTGTGCCCCAGAGTTGAACGCCATAGGTCCAGATAGGTTTGAGTACACATTTGTATAATAGCAACTTGTTTCCAAGTGACAGCTGTGATTTTTTGCCGAGCAGCCAATACAGTTTTCTTAATTGGATCCCCAGCGCCTGGGTTTAGTGAATATGTGTTTTTTCCAGGTAAGACGACGATCCAAATAGAGTCCTAGGTATTTAGCTTCATTTGCTTGGGGTATCTGTACTCTGTTGCTTAAACAGGGGACATGTTTCGCGGCGCGTCGTAAAAGTCACCTGTACTGATTTAGTTTCATTTGCTATAATCCGCCAGGTAGTTAACCACCTGCAATTCCCTGTGTAGGGAGCGTTGAAGCATGGAACTTGCTTGTGTCGGTTCCTCATGGGTGGCCAGGGCTGCTGTGTCATCAGCAAAAGTGCCAATTACGACACCGCCTGTCATCGGCAGGTCCGAGGTAAAAATTAAATACAGTATCGGGCCAAGCACACTTCCCTGAGGCACTCCTCTGCCTGAGCGCTGTGAAGTTTCGTTATGGCTTCTCCTTGCTTAACATAGAAAACCCTGTCAGCGAGGTATGATTTTAAAAATATGTAATAGTTTGACGGGAGTTTGTGTTTAACTTTGTATAATAAGCCTTCGTGCCAAACTCTGTCAAATGCCTGGGAAATATCTAGGAAAGCCGCACAGCAATATTTCTTGTTTTCGAAGGCTTTGTGGATTTCTTCAACCACTCTGTGCACCTGTTCTATCGTGCCATGTTTTTTTCTGAAGCCAAATTGGTGGTCAGGTATGATTTTATTTTTTGCTATAACTGTACTTAATCGCTTTAAGAAAAGTATTTCCATAACTTTCGATAGAATGGGTAGTAAGCTGATAGGTCTGTAGGAGGACACGTCTTCCGGAGCTTTACCAGGTTTGAGGGTCATTTTAATTTGAGCTACCTTCCATTGTTGTGGAAAAGGCCTCTGATAAGTATGCAGTTAAAAGCTGTGTCAAAAAGGTAATTCCTATTTCAGGTATTTCAATGAAGTATTTTTGCAGTAATTAGATCGTATCCTGGGGCTTTATTTGGATTTAAATTTCTGATTGTGTCTTTGACCTCTCGCTTTTTAATCCTTTCGATTGGCAGGTCAAGTTGGTAGGGTTCATTTAGAGACTTAATGAGTTCATCAGTATTAGGATGCGATGCATTCTGAGCAGGGTTTGGTACGAATACATCAGCAAGATGAGAAGCAAAGGTTTCTGCCTTTTCTAGGTCATTTTTTGCCCAGGACCCGTCTTTTCTTATGTATCGGCGGATTAGAGGAAATAGGTCTTTTAAGTTTTTGAGTTGTTTTCCAAAGGGAATAGTCACTAGCAGCCGCATCTAAATTACGCAAGTGGTTCTGTACATTTTCATTTCTTTCGTAGTGTAGTAATTTTTTAAGTTTTGCTGTTAGGTAGTTCAGCCGTGTTTTGTTTTCTGGGAATCTAGTTGTTTGCCACAATTTACGAGCCTGTCTTTTTCGGCAACAAGTTCATGAACGGGCTTTTGAGCAGCTCGGTGCCGTGTACTTCTTAGCGGTAGGTGTGCTATTCCAAGCAGCATTTTGTATGCACTCGTTGAAATGTTCAACTGCTGTCATAATATCATTTTCGGTTTTAAGGGGTAGCTTAATATTAATCGTAGACTCTACTATGGAGCGAAATGTGTCCCAATTAGTCCTACGATCGTGCAATTTTGCTGTAGGTTTAACAGGTTCCAATTTCTGTGAGACCTCTAGCAAGACAACACTATGATCAGATGAGAGATCTTGGAGGGTGGTACACTTGAAACAGTCAATAGGGATTCCGTTTATGACACTGAAGTCTACCAAGTCTGGTATTTTTTTTGGGTCAGTCGGCCAGTATGTTGGTTCCCCATTCGATATTGTACTAAGTTGTAGGTCATTTATGGCTGCCTGCAGTTGACGTCCTTTGGGAGTTGTTAAGCGAGAGCCCCATAGGGTGTTCTTAGAATTATAGTCTCCTCCTGCAATAAACCTTGGTCCTAACGTTTTAAAGAATTTAATGTAGTCTTCTTTTTTGATCGCATGTTTTGGTGGAGAGTACAGTGCAGCAACAGCCAAGGGTCCCCGCCTATCCTCCACAATAACAGTCGTAGCTTGTATCTCAGGAGTTTTGAAAGGCTCCACTTCGTGGTGTTTTATATTATTTTTAATTAGGATTGCGGATCCTCCGTGGGCCGTACCGTCTGGGTGCCTTGTTTGGTAGAATTTATAATTTGCTATTTTAAAATAGTTTTTTTCGGTAAAATGAGTTTCCGATACCAGCAGCATATCAATTTTGTTTGTTATTAGGAATGTCTCTACTTCTAAGACGTGGTGTGACAGCCCATTGGCATTCCAAAGAGCTATTTTTAGCGAACAGAACGTGTCAGCTTAGTCATGATTTCCATTAGGAGATTTGTTACTGAGGTCAATTGTTGCATTAGTTGTGTCATAGTATTAATTATTTCTTTCATGTCAGTGTCGTTGGTTTGAGCGTTTGGGAATTCGTTTGGACTTTCTTTACTAGCTGGATTCTGTAAAGCTTTGTTGGATGTAAGTGCTTCCTTATATGACTGTAGGTCTTGTTCTTGTAGTTTGTTTGTGTCTTGAAAATTTAATTCATTTTTTTTCTTATTTTGTAAGTGTTCTTATGTTGTAAAATATAGTGATACAATTATTATTACCTTATTAATAAAATATTTGTCTAATTAAAAATGTTTGAAAATGATGATTTATAATTTTTTTATAAATAAGGTTGCCAATGTTTAGTTAAGGTATTGTCGATTAAAATAATTGTATTTTAGATTCTAAGTGAGATACTGTCTGATTAATTGACAAATTGTATTCTATTCATACATTATTTAATAACATATGGCCAAGACACATAGTATAAATATTAAATTTTTCTAAAGATTTAAATAGATTTTAATTATAATATTTATGTGTATAGGAAGCCTGGAAAAGGCGAAAGAGGTAGAAGATAGGATAAAACAACAGTATGCTGAATCACAACATAGGGAGAAGATACTTGTCCGAAGGCTTGCAGCCAAGGAACAAGAAATACAAGACTATGTAGTAAGTTTTAACAACGGTAACATAAATAGTTCATAACATAATAATTGATTATACATTATTCTTGTTACAAAGAAAATTTTAAATATAATGGTAGTACGAATTGAAATTATGTAAATGTGACAAAGTTATAGTATTATTATGCATTCTGCATTTCAGAGTCAAATAACTGAATTAAAATCATCACATGCAAGTCTCAATGGAAGACCATCACTCTTAGATCCCGCTGTGAATATGCTCATTTTAAGGTTAAAACAGGAACTAACATCAACAAAAGCGAGGCTTGAGGAGACACAAAACGAACTTTCTGCATGGAAATTTACACCAGACTCAAATACAGGGAAGAAACTTATGGCTAAATGCAGGTTACTGCATCAGGAAAATGAGGATCTGGGAAGGATGACATCGAGTGGTCGGATAGCAAAGTTAGAGGGTGATCTAGCATTACAAAAAAGTTTTAGTGAGGAAGTTAAGAAGTCACAATCAGGTTTGTTACCTAATATTATAGCTAATATTTTTTTATATTATAGTTTTAACAAATATATGGACACTGACAGCAGTACTCATGTAATAGAATCATCATAATATACATTTTAAATTTTACATAATAAAAGAAAAGGTTTTAATATTAAATTAATTTGCAAAATTTCTAGTGTATGAATGAATCAAAATAAAGTAATAAAGAGCTAAAATAATGAATAAAATATTTGACTGAAAACATTGTTTTAATTATTTCAGAGTTGGATGAATTCCTTCAGGAATTAGACGAAGACGTTGAGGGCATGCAGAGTACAGTGTTATTCCTACAACAGGAGTTACGTGCAACACACGCCACTGTGAATGGCAACAGGCCGTCCTCGCCCGCTGATAAACGGACTTACTCTGGTAGTGAATGTAGCGATACACCGGTGGGCAAGCGGAGACGTGCCTCAGTATTATCGTTGGACTACAACGAAGAGGAGGAACCACTCACAGTGACCAACGGAGAGGCTGACTAGCCCAGGACCCGTGTGTTCCTCAGAACACGATACTTGAATATGAACTAGTGAAATTTTGTGAACCGCTGTCGTTATCTATTTAGCCATTGTGGCCCGTATTTCGTTGACTCGAAATTGTTATCAATGAATCCTTAATGTGAGTGATTATCGGCAATTTCTATCTTATAAAAAACAAACACTAATACCGTATCACTCTAAACATACGGTGTACTTCTGTATTAGGACATATTGAAGTGTATTCTATAAAATCAATGTACTTTTTTAGAAGAATAAAATAAATATATAGACGAGTATGTGTCATTCCCATTGACAATGAATTGGTGATGATTGTGTCGAAGGTGAAAATATGAAAACATTTGGGTTATACAAAACTATAGTTTGCGTTTTATGCACAAGAGTGGACCATGTGATCAGATTTAATAGTGAATCGTTTTTGACATTGTTTTATACTTATGATGAATATTAAGACAAACACTCAGTTGACAATTTTATAATTTATTTATGTAAAGTGCATTACTTTATTGTGATATATTAGAGAAATCCAATGATAAATATATGAGCAATAATAATGTTTTGTTGCCAAATTTCATTGTTTTATGGCATTTGTTTATTTATGTGCCGCAGTTGATGTACTCAAGTCCATGAGATGTAGCTATATTGTCAACATCGAGCCTAATATATTATTGAATGCCACGTTTTTATTAAATTTGTGATTTTCTACATAAAATGTTTCTATTTTCAAATTACAATTAATGTATATATAGAGCTATGTTAATAAACATATTACTGGCATCTGTTTAAGTGTATCATTTCAAAGCCTCCATAAAAAATTTGAATTAATAGAACTGGGGGCCTTGACAAGCGGCAATGGCTTGCTCGAGCGCGTGTCGATTCTATTTCGCAAATAAAAAAGCCTGTGCGATGTTAATCCAAAACGATGGTCACGTGGTATTTCGAAAGCTGATGCCTATGTCTCTTCTAACTTCTAGAATCATCTAATTTCGTTAACTATAATTAAATGACACTGTCTATGCGCCGGTTATATAGTATAAAATTTTATATTCATATCTACGTTGCACTTCAATATTTGAGTCGAGTACGGTCAGTGATTGGATAGGCTGGCGATCGATTTATTGTTCAGATATTACAGAATTGGCTGCTTTTAGGCCTAATATATATTCTGTAAATAAATACTGCTTGATCACTATCAAATTGTAATATGTGTTAAACTTCACTAGGTTAAACTACGAATTAATGATTTTCTATTTTTCAACCGACTTAAAAAAGAAGCAGATTGTCAATACGATAATTCATTTTTTGTTTTAAAGTGTAGGTATATTATACTACCGAGGTGGTCCCTTTGTAGGTAATCCAGTCCAGACTTGATGGTTGAATCCTGGAGAAATCAAGAGAATTAGTCAAATTCTATATGCATACATATTTGGGTAAGTTTTAAAGTATTAAGTAGCTTTGCATTTGTTCCGGAAAAGCACTATTATCATCATCACATACATATGTATTTCACGGGGTTGCGATAAAATTAGATAATTTAATATGGTTGCCTTTACCAATATTCGTAACCAATAATAAAATATTTTTTTATAAATGAAGTCGTTGCCTTCTGTGCCAATATTTTACTCAACACCAACTTCGTAAAAATTATTTATTGAATATAATATCACCCCTACTTTATTAAATATAATATGTGTAGAAAGGCATAAATGGCTATTTTTACCAATAGTTGTTGGTTAAATATTTCATAATGTATTATAACTTTGCCTTTATAATTATTTAACTAGGTCCAGGATGGGGCATTTTTTTTCGGAATGTGTATTGGTGTTGGCCCCACCGGCCTTGACAGCGTCACCGAGCGGGGGGGTCGAGTACAGAGACTCAGCCGTGAAAAAGGGGCAGCCCTCATGGGGGCTCAAATTTGATTCCATCCTTAGGGTGCCTCCTAGGAAGCCGAACCACGGCTAAGGACGTCATCGGAGATGGAGGCAGCGCTCCGAGCGCATTCTATACGATAGACTCACCCGAAGGTGTGAGCGCGACGCGACGTGCGAAACAAAGGACCTCGTCCTCGCCGGCGAAGAAGGTGTTGTGTGCGTGCCTGTGCTGTGTAAGGGGCATTTTCTAATGTAATCCTATCATCAGGGTCTTGCAGGACATGCTTAGGACGCCTAACTTTTGTCGGTTGGTTACATCGGTCTGTGTAGATACAAGCATGGCTAATCAAAGGATTTTGATGGAAAGTAGTTTGATCGAAATAATTTTGCGATAAGCGCTTCAAATGTTTGGGGAAGGATGGGGCAGGTGCGCCCCCTTCGTCCTACCTCGCTACGCCAATTACGAATGAAAGAAGACGTGCTATATGTACCGACCCCACTTAGCGTGGGATAAGGGCAAGAAGAAGTACATACCAGCCCTACCTTACTTAATCATAAGCAACAAGGAGCTATTGCCCATTAATACGTCATTTAAATTTAGGTCCAGGATGGGACAAGTGCGCCCGCTTTATCCTACTCCGCCTCGCCTCGCTACGCCCATGACGAATGAAAGAAGATGTGCTGTACCGACCCTACTTAGCGTGAGATAAGGGCAAAAAGAAGAAGAAGTACATATCAGCCCTACCTTACTTAATCATAAGCAACAAGGAGCTATTGCACATTAGTAGGTCATTTAAATTTATTTACTACTTACTAGCCGCGGCTATTATGCCCCATTATCTATTTTGCTACTAAAATACATAAAAACATCTGGATTTTACAGTTAAACTACTGTTACTAAAAATATTTAATACAGATTCACGCCTCTCACTCATGAACACACTTTTTCAGTAAAAAAACAGAGATTTCGAATATTGATTGCGGGTTCGATTCCCGCTTAGGTCAGATGTTTGTATTGACTATACCATATAGGTATAGTTCCTTAAATGTAACTTGAACCAAAATGGCCGCTTCTGCGCAGGTACAATAATGGACAAAAAGTTAGACAAAAATATTGGTTTTGTCTTATTTAAATCGATTCTTTATAAAGTAGGAAAACAGAATTAAGTATATAATATAGTTATTATTTCTTCTAAATTCAATTAATTATTTATTTATTATCGTTATTAATTACTTAAATAGAATAAACCAAATAAATAGTAATTGTTGTAATGTTTTTATAATAAGTGTAATTTTTATTTTATTTTACCATATTTTTAAGTTTCATTTGTATACCGTTTCATCTGAGTTCCTTTTTTTTGATTTATCAAGTATCTTTTACGTAACTTTTTTTTTAAATTCCACTATGTAATTTTTATTTGGTTCCTCGCGATACAGGCGAAGCCTAGTGCGAGGACCCCTGGCAATATTGTTACAAATTGTGATACCAAATAAACGAATTTGAATTTGAATTTGAATTTGAAAGTATAGAAAAAAGTACCTATATATAAAAAAAATAATGTACATTATTAATAGTGAGACAGACTTCTTCGTATCTTCCGCAGTATTATTCAGAGAATTAGGTATATTATTTTCTTTTAAAAATAACTATAAACGTCAAATACCATGCTTCTCTCCGTCTCCTTAAAGTTGATTGTGGTCCAGGCATTATCTTAAAATGATTTTTTACACACTTGATAAAACTAATTTATATTTTAATTTAATTTTTAATAATTTATTATTAAAGAACTAAAACAACCGTGAGCGAGTGTACTAAACGCGGCCCCCTTCATACCGCATACGGTTGAGACCCAAAAACGTGTTACTGCGCCGGGTTCAACTTACATTTAACAGACTATATATAGTATACCGACAGGCTAGTGTTCCAGGTGTTGTTTTGTGTGTTTACGTGTTTCCGGACCTCCGATAGGATATTACTATCCTAAAGGGGGCGGTTGCGTGTATAGCGTTTATTTTATTATTATAGAAAATAACGGTATGAGAAATAAGGAACATTGTATATCAGAATGCATAAAATCTGTATCAAATAACCCTATATAATTTAATGTATTTGGTTATCAAGATAACGGCTTTAATCCACTAAGACCGGTTACCATATGCGCAACGCGGATGATGACCCTTTAAAAATCTAAACCACGGAACCGGTATTAAGTTTGTCAATATTGAAATTTTACGTTAAATTAAATACTTAACCTCTGACTCACGGTTGGGTCAATGACCTTGCAACACGGGCGTTTTCGGGTAAGGAATTTTTCAAACAAATTTAAAGACCATTTTTAAAATTTAAATAGGTACTTATAAGGTCTCAAAAGAGTACGATGTTAGTTAGTCTAATACAGCTCGGGCAAGTTTACTTTTCAACTTTTTTATTTACTTAACCAAAATTGACAACAACTCCAGGTCGACCGGAAGTACCTTATAGGTTTTGGGTCCAAAACCTATATGATAGTTCCCGTTGACCTAGTAGTAGATAATGATAAGGAACCCTTCGTGCGCGAATCCGACTCGCCTTGGCCTTGGCTTGGTTTTTTAAAATTTTTAGTTACAAACAATGGAAGAACTTACATCACATTTAAATTTTAAATAAAGGCAATGTGCAATTTGGGCTTCGAGCACTGCACCTAGGGTTGCCACCCGTACTTTATAATAGAGTATTGTACGTTATTTCGCGTATATGTACCTACTATATACCTCACGAGAACAATAACGTACACGAAAATACTTAACTTGGCTGGATCTTATTTTTCTTGATTTTTCAGAATTAGTTAATGGACAAAAACCACATCTAGAAAATAGACGATAATTTTCCATACTTATAGGTTATTTCAATTTTAATATCTATTGCTTTTTCACACAGAACTTTTTCTGTGATAAAAATATTTTTAATATTCTTTTATGAATGTTCTTTTCTTACGAATTTGAATCACCTATGTAATTTAATTCCAAGAGAAAAAGTGGCACCATCACTGCACCTGTATTTTAATTATAATTGTCGTTAATGCTAGAATACTACACCTGTAATCCAAAGGACAAAGGGTAAATAAAAAACTATATAAATAGCACATAAACTTATTATATTAAGGCATGTCAAAGGCGCAAACTTTTAGTGGCGTATACATTAAAATTACCAATAATTACATATTATTTTATACAATAATTTACATATCATTAGGTACCTATAAAATATGTAAATTATTACTTATTGTAAAAATATAAATCATTTATTTGTTAGTTAGTTTTACATTTTTAAAATTCATCGAATGATTTTATTTTACTAACATAATACCATTTTTCAGCGGTTACAAAGTAATCGTTTTCCCGCAAAACCACGATTACGGTCAGGTACATTTTACATCGGTGGGGAATTTGACTTAAATACAATAATTATGTACCTCGTATTATACAAAAAAATTATACAAATGACCGAAAACCGGATATGACATATCGTCATAAGTGACGAGTTGGACATAGGGTGAACGAAGAAATCAAAATCAGAAATATATATCAATTAATCTCTATTTCCCTTGGTCATGCCGTTATGTAGAAGATTGTATTTTTTTTATATTAGAAGTTGGCAAACAAGCATACGGCCCACCTGATGGTAAGTGGCAGCCGCAGCCTATGAGCGCTTGCAGCACCATTAGTAGGTGCCACTCACGCGTTGCCAACCTCGAGATATTAGTTCTTAAATCTCGTTCGCCCAGTAATTTCACTAGCGTACAATGCCCTTCAAGCCGGAACACAGTAGTGCCTAAGCACTACTATTTGGCGGCGAATATTGGACACTGCGGTGGTACCTACCTAGGCGGCCTCTTGCAACAAAAGACCTACCACCAGAAACAGAAAATATTCTTATTTTCTGTGGCCATACAATCTTACAATTGAGAAGAACATTGGATAAATTCAGAAAAATTAACGGCTATTTTAACTTCAGGCGATTGATGAATTTGAATTTGTTAGATTGTTCCCTTCCTTGTCTGCTTAAGCACATGTGGTTGATATGGTTCAGTGGAACTGTTTAACTATTGTGTTTACTATCTGGATAGTGAATGGATTAACATAAAATAAACAGTTACACTTAAAAGAGCGACATCTTGATATAGGCCTACCTCTGTTTGTTCTAAATCTACCTATACTAAATTACATGACTAGATAATTTAAACAGTCAGAAAGTAACTTCTATAGGCACTCAACAAGTCATTTTTGAAACCCACAATCACAGTTTTTCGCATACTATACTCATGTTCTAAAGATCTATATTATACTTTGTACACACTTACCTTAAGGGGCATATGGGCTGATACCTTAGCCTTAACATAAAAAGGTAATGGTCCCACTAATAGCGATAATATCGACTATTTCACTCAATTATAATAAAGATCACAGTACATTGTGCACTTTGCTTTATTACTGTTATGGATATACGCTGGATATCCTATGGAGTAGAAAGTTGTACATATAATCAAACCTTTGAGTGTCCTTAATTTTTCTCCTATTGGGGATAGAATTTTGTTTCATGGGTCAGCATTGAGTACTTAATTGCACGCAAATAAGCTATATCATGTCAACCCACAAAATTGAAAAAACTGAGTTATATATGCAGAAGTGTTGATAAATGGCTGAAGAACATTTTTCTTTAATATTTGTAGGGTTTTAAGCTTTAAAACTTCTAAAAAGCCATTTTTTCAATCATGCAATTTATGTATTTTTAAACGTTTTGGGTTATATCATATACGAAATATGCAGTTTATATACTTATTTTTAGTGAAAATAAGTAAAATAACTTACATAAATTTGAAATTGCCAAAAACTTGACCAATACATAAAAAAGTTCATATAAAGCAAGTTGTTCAAAATTTTCAAACGCGTTTTTCTCGAAATGACATTCGTGCAGGTTGACATGGTATTGCTTATTTGCGTCCATTATTATTAATATGTAATAAGAAATTATCTGCTAACTGAGAATTACACTAACCAATCAAGTAATTAGCAATAAAATCTATCTTTATGTTGTTCTAACGGGCTACTATTAACCCGAGAATTGCAGGTTCGATACTGACTCTCTTGGGCTATTGTCATGCCCAAACTAGCGCAAATTTCGCGCTTATTTTGAGGACAATAGGTAGTAATGTCTTGAAAAGAGCAAAAAAATGCCTAAAGTCTACAGCCTAGATATTACTAATTACTATAACATATAAACGCAACTTTCGAATCATATACATATTCGATTCAAAAGTGCTTAAAAGCCTATTTGAATAAAGAATATTTTCAGTTTGAGTTTGAATTCATTATATTAGTTATAATTTAATTCCCGTTTACTAACCGCCAAACATTAAAGCACCTCAAAAAAGGGAAGGCCACTAAATTCAACGCATACGTTTCCTTTAATGTATCTTTGCGCATGTATCATTGCGCAGTGAAGAACTAATAAAGGTTTTTGCAAACTAGACTATATAAGTTAAAACATAATGTTCTCTGTCCGGTGTATCATCCTTTTCAAGTGTCCATATATGCGCATGAAACTCAATAACCAGTGTTTCCACCGATACAAAAGTGAGTGTGGAGATACTTTATCTGCCAAATTTTAGTATACATTTAGTAATTACGTTTACAGATAACGTAAAAGAGGCATTAGCAGAATCGAATGCTAATTCGAAAGAAACATCGTACCACGGCGCAAGCACACACATTGAAATAATATATGTCTATTCTTTATTTAAAAATATTTATATTATAAAAGGTTTGAAAAGCATTATAATGATGACTTCATCATACTTGTAATTTCACGATCACAAGTAAAAAATCAAGTAAAACAAAACTCATAAAAACTTAGACAAGTAGCATGACAATGCGAAAATATGGTTAATCGCTTATAACCAAGGGGCCAACTGGCCCTCACATAGATGGTCTATCAGTTGATATATTGTGAAAAGGAAAGTATGAATATACAGTCTAGACATAAGAATCTTTACACTTGTAATGAGAGCCTTATCTGTATAGTATAATATGTAATTAGAAAAAATGAAAAAAAAATACTCCACTAATCCCATGCCAGTGCTCTGTAGGTACAGAGTCAATTTACAACTTGGCATGGGATTAGTGGATTCGTTGTATTTCGGAATGTGGGAATAATCTGTCAAGCTAGTCTAGTGGTTTTTTTTTTTATGTTAGAAGTTGGCAAACAAGCATACGGCCCACCTGATGGTAAGTGGTTGCGTAGCCTATGAGCGCTTGCAGCACCATGAGTAGGCTACTCACGCGTTGCCAACCTCGAATATTGACACTGCGGTGGTACCTACCTAGCCGGCCTCTTGCAACAAAAGACCTACCACCAGTGTGACTGATTGCACTGGTGGAATAATCTCTGTTGTGACAGAGGTTATCCCAACAGCGGGCGATGGGGTCGTCACATCCCGACGCCATCTGATTTTATATTTGGCTAGTTTTTTTAAAGTCTAGGGGACGGCAGCAGCCCCTGCTCCCCTGTCTCGACACTCTTGCTTATAACTCTAACACTATACCCTATTAATGACATGACATGTTGATATCATTGACATGTTGTTCGTAGAAAAAAAATTAAAGAAATAGTGTCACGCGTTTAGACTTATTACATGCCTTGCCCATCTAAACTAGCAAATGTCCAAATATTCGCTGGTGCTTCGTAAATTCGCACTAACGCAACGAAACGAAGTTAGTCACAATCTTGCAATATATTTGATTGCAGTTAGGGTCACAAGCTGGCAACATAATCGAATCCAAATAGCGTGTGACTAACTTGGTTTCAACGATTTACAAAGGAGCACCAGCGATCTTTGGTATTTTTTTCTGTATGGACGGGCCGGTTCTTATTTTATGTCAATGATAACGCCCATAATTTTAAGCCTGTGGAGCAAAAATTATTTTGTTTGTTTTACATGGCGTAGCCGGAAACATGATGTGTAAGCGGATTTCGTTGGTATACCATATATAATAATAAATAATTGTCAGTTAGGACAATTCTAAAGTATATTTATATGTTTTAAATTTTCGTGTGCGTCGGGCGGTTGGATTTTGCATCTTATTTTCTCAAAAGGAACTTTAATGTCGCAGCAAAAATTCGTAATATATATTATATAATAATTTCGCTAGCTAATATTTATTCGCTATTACTAATAATTTGTAAATCGTCGCTGCTTTCAAAAAATATATTTTTTTTTAATGTAAGAGATGGCAAACGGGCAGGAAGCTTACCTGATGTTAATGCGATCACCGCCGCCCATGAATATCTGCAACACCAGAAGGCATGCAGGCATTTTATATATGAACCATTTTGTCAAAATTTTAATTTTACTGGACGAATTTACGAATAACTAAATTTCATACATTAGAGTAAAGTAAAAGCCTTTTAATGTCCCAATGCTGGATAATGGCCAATGGCCTCCTGTTGAGGAGAGATTAGGTGCTTGATGCTTCACCGAAATTTGTTTTCCGATTTCGTCTCCTAACGTTCCAATCGAAAAATAAATTAATCAAACAATTGCCCACAGTCTACGTCGAGTTCCGCTCGAAAAAGTATAAACAATTTAAAACAAGAAAGGGGTTTGGTTTTTGCAAATATATCAAAAACAAGGGAATAAATAAATATTATACGTATATAGTCAAAATCATACACGTGTACACTAACGAGGATTACTCTTAGAAAATTGATTATCCCCACCAGCTTGTAGATCGATTTTAAGATCACTTTGGTAACCGAGCATTTTGTCCTCAGCGGCTCGAACGCGTTCCTGAAGAATCTCCACCGTCCGATTCAGAAGCTTGATCTCCTCTTGCAAGGGATATAACTGCATATTCATTTGCATTAGTTCCTTTTCGTGTGCCAATTGTAGGGTATGTAACTGAGAAAAACGTGAATTGTTTGAAATATTATAATGAAAATGAAATATTTGATTCAACGTACAAAGTTATAAACCGTGCCGTGCCTCGGAGAGCATGTTAAGCTGTCGGTCCCGGTTGTTATCACATAACATCTGATGATAATCGTTAGCTCTTGATAAGTAAATTGCTCTTATCCAATGAGTTACTGGTAGGCCTTTAGGGTTGCTGAGGTCAGATGGCAATCGCTCTGTGTCAAAACTAGTAACCCGTCAAATCAGGATAAGAGTAATAAGCAGACCCTGGGTAAAATAAAATACCGGGAATAATGCTAGGACGAAGAACGTATACGTAACGAAGAACGTAACGTTATAAAGTAACAGAATCATTTGTATGTAAATGATGTTCCATAAGACACATCCATACCGAATTACAATTGAATAGGTCCTGTCCATGTTTTTTGATAATCTCAAAGGAAGCTAACATTTTTTCGAAATAAAATATTATATGTATTAATAAACTGCCCTAAATTAGTTTTATCCCAATCCGTTGAACCTTTAAACAATAAAACTCGACCATGATTTTTATGTCACTAAGATGGCAAGCAAGCATACGACCCACATTCTGGTAAACGGTTGTCGTAGCCTATGAGCGCTTGCAGCACCATACATTTGTAGGTGTCACTAACGCGTAGCCAACCTCGAGATAGTGGTTCATAGATCTCTTTAGCCAGTAATTTCACTAGCTACAGTGTCCTTCAAACTGAAACACAATATATCTGCTGCTTTGCGGTAGAACAGCTAATATTGCAGTGGTACCTAGCCGGCCTCTTGCAGTAAAAGACCTACCACAAGTATAGGTGCGTGAAATAAGAGTAATCATGCAGGCGAAGCTGCGGCAAAAGCTGACAATTATTTATTACAATTTTAATTTCTTTCGCCTTGCAAAAGGTAATATTTTTCATATATATGGCATATAGAGCATTACCGTATTTAACATATAATTTTCCTTGTTATAATTTTGTCTATATTCATTCAGCTCTTGATAGATTGACTCATATAACAAAAATCAAAACGAGTCTTAACCATAAAAATAAGTAATATGTTTCATATGGGAATTTCTTAAATTAGTAAGACATTAACAAAACTTTATTCGTAACATACTTGTACTAGTTCCTGTATTTTTTCTAGTGCGCTTGGAATGTAACGTGACTTTGGTTCATTATACTCTTCATAAATTCAACTTACTTTAACTTAAAATAGTTTATAGAACTTAAGTCTGCCGAATTTTTTTATTGGGTAGAACTCTTATTCTTTTTGTAAGTAAAAATCGCTCGCGTAATCTACAGATTTTTTTTATTGGGTCGATCTCTAATTCTGTTAGTAAGTAAAAATTGCTTACGATTACTATTTATAACATCTATCAATTAGTTATCCAACAACATAGAATAACCCTATTATGCCGACGAATACAGTAAACAACGTGTTATAAAAAACGTATGTCCACCTGTTATATGTCGAACAGCTTCAGCTAAACGGCAACATGATTTTAAAGCTGTTTATTTGTACAATAAAATAAATAAAATAAAAAATATACACCCCTTATGTAATCGTGAAGCTAAAGTAATTATTAAAAATTGGCTACTCGGACTAGATTTTGAACAAACTGAATAGTTGTTGCTATAATATCTTGTGAATCAAAAATACACATAAACATATATACAAATATACACACACACATACATAAAGACACATAAATACACACACACACATACGCACTCGCGCGCACACACACTCAAACACTCACACACACACATAAACACCCCACAATTATCTTTTAACTATCTCTTAGTACGCAATAAGAAATATTCGAAATATTCATTTATCATTAATTTTTTTATTTACATAAAACAATATTTCATTAAAATATGAGAGAGGACACTGATTTCTGTAATACAGGTTTTTGAGCCTAGTGCAGACATCAGAGACTTCATTATAATTTGTTACTTTTTATGTGAATAAAGATTTTTATTATTATTATTATTTGTAGTTTTTATTTTTATATCTCTCTTTTGATAAAAGGTAATGAACTAGACAGGCGAGCCGTGGCCAAGCCAGTCTAGTTAGTTACAAAAGTAGATGCAACAGACGTCGAGGATAGAAATTTTCGTGTTATGCGGCAAGTGTTCAATAAAACCGCTTTTTGTAGTTGATGTATTGTAGTCTTAATTGGCATACTTAAAGATTCTAGGCTTTGTTTTAATGTTTTAGGGATTACACCTGTAGTCGATATTATTATAACATCAACTACAGTGAAAGGCCCGTTAGAATAGATACAACATTTTCGGAGATTAACCGGAACAAACCAACAAACAAAAACACATCAATTCAGTCGCCAAAGCATAGTCATTAAAAACACGCAATTTGGGTCACTTGGATCTTTTTTTTTCAGTTATTTTGATTAAAAAGTCAACCATCTAGTCATTATCTATTCATATCAAAATTTGCAAGGTTCTACTACTACTAAAAATAACATTGCTTACATCTTGAATTCGTTTCTTCTTCAATAAAATTAAATCTTCATTTGTACGTTTCAATGAAGCGAGAAGTCCCGCTTTTTCCACCATAAGGGTTTCTTTTTCTTTCCTTATATCCTTTAGTTCAGCTTCCATTTCATTATTCACTCTTGCTAGTATATTTTCCGCTGACTTGGATGGCTTGCATCCTATTTTCTTTTGAGGATTCAAGTTTATTAAAACTGAAACAATAATGCCCATTTTGATGAACAAATAAATAATATCCCTAATTCCGAATAACGATATGAAGGCCAGAAAGTCCAAAAGAAATACAAAAAAACCTACGGTAAAACAGAAATTCAACTTACCCTCTTTTTCCTTTTGCAAATTACGTAAATTCTTCCTTAACTCTTCAGTTTCTCTATTAATTTTAGAAATCGTACGCTGTTTGACTGTTAGTTCTGTTTGAAGTCCTTTTATAGTTGCAACCAAGTAACTATCTTCTTTTAATTTGTTAAATATTAAAGCAGAATTTTGGGTCAAACGGCTTACCGCTGAAGTCGTTCGATCCGGCTTAATGAATGTTTGCGTTGAAGCGGTGTGTTGAGTTCTAGATATTGTTTGAATAGCGACATCAATTAAATTACTTTTATTTATTTTATTTTTCAAATCGTTATTTACTTTACGATCTTCCATCAGCTGTCTTTCTACATCGATTATATGATTTTCATACTTTTGTTTCATATCACCAAATTTCTCTTGTAGAGTTAAGAGTATACCTTGAAAATGGTTTTCTTTGTCTTTCAACTCTTGTTCTAATCTTGAAATACGATCTTCTAATAATTTTTTCTTATTATCTTCAACAGATGATGATTTTGAAGCAACTACGCAATGGAATAAAATATAAAACATAAATAATCATTTAAAAATTTCTAAATAAAAGAAAAAAATTCTGAAAAAATAATCTATATTATCATTAGAGCTAACAGAAAATAAAGTTATGACTTTTAGATAGTGTTAAAAAGAAAATCAAAAGTGTCACGTTTAATACTTGTTAACCAATTAGCGTTACAGTGAAAATTCTACCTATTAAGGCCGACACTGAATCTGGATGTTTTCTTTTAAGTATCATTTCCATCTCCTTCACTTGTCTTTGAAGATCTTTAATGACTACTGCATCTTTATCTCGCTGTATTGCTATATTTTTTCTTTCATTTCTCGCCTTATTTAATTCAGCTATTAAACTTTTTTCATTCTCCTTACAAGTTTTTAATTCTGAATTTCTATTTTCATATTCTTTTGATAGTCGATGGACAAATTTCTCGCACTCCGTTACTTTTAATAAAGCAACAAATTTTTCTTCGTTGACTTGGTCTAACTTTTTACGTAATATTTTATTGTCATCCGTTAATTGAACGTTTAATAACTCTAAGCTTTTTACTCTCTCATTTGTGTCCTTCAATTCCTCTAGTAAGGACTCTTGTTTAAAATTCGTGATTTTTTTTGGGGTATTTGATACAAATCTGGCCACTTTCGCGGCCTCTTTTTTCTTCGAATCGACGACGCCAGCAGAGAAAGGTCTGAGTTTTGGTTTTCTACGAACTTCGTTTGCATCTTTAGATCCTTGTTTCGTATTTATATTAACCTAGAAATATTTATTGTATCAATATTAACAAAAAGTTCGGAATAGGTATCTGTAGTCAATGTTAAAATGTCTTGCAATATTCTTGCTAAGTCATTGACTTTAAGAGTCAAAAAAGTGTGAATAATCGGACATTAAAAACCTTTAAAAAAACTGTTAAAGAAGCCATCGTGAAAACGTCGGAACCAATTGCTAATACCAGGTACTAAACGAAGAAAACATGTTTACAGTAAACACAGTTTGTCGTTATTATAAAATAACTGCAACTTAAAGGCAATGACCGGGCATGGCGCCTCTGCTACGAGTACGACAGGTTGCCATTCAGGTTCCAAATATATAAGTAACTCAAATTTTATAAATATTACGCATTCAAATATAAGTTGCACACCATTATCTGATATTAATCTATTTATTATAAAACTGATACAGTAATTAAATTTTATTGATTCTTAAAAGTTACAAACGTCTTATTACATCTTTCTAAAGATGATCTTGGGCAGTTCTATTTAAGAATTGATAATTTTGTGAATATTTTCCCGTCATTATTTAAACGAAATAAAACTAGTTATTTATTATTGTGCAATGGGTCAGAGCTTTTTAAAGCGAGAGAGCTCAGTGCAAATGCATAGATGCGGTTTGTTTTATGCGTGGGCCAGTAACGGTCAGTATCAGTAACCATGAAGGCGTTGTTGAGGACGGTCGTGCTCCTCGCGACCATAGCAGCGGTGCTTTGCTCACCACTCATAAACGATCTTGAACCAGGAAAAGGCAAGTCTTTTTTAAATAAAGTATTTGTTATATTAAAGTGTATCCATGTCTCGAATTTACGTAATTAAAACTACATACATTTTATAAGTTACACTATTAAATATTAAGGATAATAAAAATTCAAAATACTATGAACAGTTAGCTGTTTGTAATAAAAACGGTTTCATAGTGTTTTTTTCTCTCTATCTTTCATTAGATTTTTAATTTTTAATTAATTATTGTAGAAAAAGATATATTTATTTTATTAGTTTCTCTATATTTTTATTCGGTTACAAATTTCTTATCGATTATGTTATTCTGAAGCCTGAATAATTACATCGGAGATTGAATTTAATCTTCAACAGATAAATAGTCAAAGAAATTAATTAACCATAATTTTAAATGCTTCATCAATCGAATTTCATTTATTAAATACTCTAACTCTGTAACAAAATTCTAATTTATCCCATCATGCTTTAAAAAAAATTGTTACGTTAAATTAAAAAATAATCTATTAATTTATATAATCTATATTAAACTCATTTTTATTATTTATACATTATTGAATACTACAATTGTAACTATACACGGAAATAAAAGAAAATTAGGATGCCGGATATATGGTCACCTTCAAATTACGTGAGCAAAATGAGAAATCGGTATCCGCGGAAACTCTTAAATCAAAACTTAGATGGGCAAGAACAATAGCATCTATTCTTCTTCCTTGTTTAAACAGAACCTACTGCCGTGGTTAACCAAAATTTAGAAAAGTCCTTCATCTTCTGATTATACAAACAGCGTATACTGAATTTTAATAATTTCCCTACACAGAGATAAAATTAAGCTTAACATTTTTCCCGAGATACGATTTGAAATCCGACTAAAACAACGCTTTCAATGAAAATTGGTACACAGATAGTCTAGAGGCTCAGAAAGGATATAGACAAATTTTTAATGCGAAAAAAGGGGTTGATAGGAGGGGGAGCATGAAAAGTTATATGGAAGTATCGTCATTTTTAGAGCTATAAGCTTGAAACTTATTTTTTAGGCTGTTTATTCGATACAAATAAATATGACATTTAAAGTTTGTAAAAGTTTTACCTTCAATTGTTTAAAATAACAATAGGGAATAGGGGATTAGAGTTTGTATAGAAATATGTATTCATGTGAATGTTTAATACGCGGGCGAAGCCGCTGGCAGCAGCTAGTTGTAAATAAATTAGCATTCAGTCATTAATTTTATTAAATCCAAATATTATTATATTACTATAAAAATAGCATATTAAATAACTTATGATTTGCAATTGGAAAAATTAGTTTAATGATACAGGACAACTAGAAATGAAATTAAATGAAAATAAGGCCTCGGTCGGAGAAAGTCATTTAACGATTCCTCCGTAGGACTGGGACCGCATTTTAATCAACACGCTTATATTATCAATGCATTATGTGTTCACGATTAAACCATAGACTCAATATTCAACAATAAATCAAACTGGAAAATATGTTACTACCATTCTCATTAGCTATTTACTACTACTTGCGCTCTGAAATTTTACTCACGTAGATCCCGATCCCGGATAAATTCTGTGTTGTATAATTATATGATTCTTGTGACAAAGAGTCAAAAATGGAAGTATCGATAACTTAAATAGCCCCAAAGTACAAAGTAATAAAATAAATTATTAAATGAAATAAAAACCCAACTGCATTAATAATAATTCCTAAAAAGCTAAAAACAAACTCTATAATGACTACTATAATATATACAATATATAATAAATAATACATAATATACAACATATAATAGTTTTGCGCTTTTAAAGTTTAATTATTTTATTAATCTACCTTTTTATATAATTATTCCGTATTTTTGATTTATAGAAAATGCTTTAATTAGTTATTTAAAAGAAAGAAAAATATTTGGAGTAGAATTGGCGAACACTCACAAAAAAAGATAAAACTTCAGTCATCGATATCTCGAAAACTAAGCAATATATCGAAAAATTTTATACACACTTTTCGTCTTATTTTGTTGAGTTCTACGAGGAACTATCATCAGATCTTGGCTCTATACGAACTTTGATATTCCGCTTTGAATATCTTTGCTTCTGCGGAACCCATATTAAAATAATGTACCCTAGATCACTCTCACAACTGAGACGAATGTAATGATGATGTAATGATAAGTCGAAATCCGTCCAAAAGTTTAGCCTGTAGGGCGTCACAAACAAATAGACATACATACATACGCTTGAAAAACATTATCTACCCTAAACATTACCCCGGCAGTCGGGTAAAAACAAGTCACTCATGACTAATAAAACTCGATATGGTAAAAAAGTTACAATACCCAAAAAAAGTCATGATGATGTTCAAGTTTGTCCATTTTTCCCGTTAAGAAAACTGGTCATTTTTACTTTTTATTTATTTTAGCGTTAAGTTAGTGTCGTATATTTTATTCAAATAATGATATTTTTTTGGTATATTGGGGTTACTTTTGTTAGCATATCGATATTCTTTTGATTTTATGCGAGATAAGAGAGCAGAATTACACATACAACAAACATGCTTACGATTTTATATGTATAGTGTACAATTGTATTATTTAACTTAATGCGATTAATTTAAAAAATAACAAAGGCGAGATTATATCGTTTTATTATTTATTCGAATTTAATGCGCACATAAACAAAGAACGGTAAAGCAATGGGAGCATTCCATGGTAAATAACAATAATGGTAATAATTACTCACGTTTAAACCAAGGTTAGACGCACAAACCAAAACCATTATTCTTATATTATGTACGTAATTACACGATCGAATAACAAATTAGTTGCAAAGTACTTACAATCTTGAAAATTTTCAGAATGGCCAAAACGCGGTGAATTTAAACAACCGCAAGATAAGACAGAAACACCAGAAATATCAACAGAGCCAACTACCACAGAAGTTATAGAAGATACTGTACTTGAGAATAAAGATAATGTTGAAGAGATCTTAATACAAGCGAAAGCCACAGACATCGATGATGCCAAAGTAGACTATTCGGGCGCGCAGGTTTGGAAAGTTTCGACGGAGAAAACTGGCGTTCGAGCTGTGTTAGGGAGATTGCGTCGCAGAAACCGTGAGTAATGCTTTACTATTTATTAAAAGTAGAAATAGACATTGTAATATCATTCTTATTGTACGAATAAATTAATTTTGTTTATTTTTCAACAGTAATATCTGCTTGGGGCGGTAGCACGACATACATTGATGTATTAGTTAAACAAAACGCCTTAGAAAATGTTACGAGAGTCTTCGACAGGGAAAATATAGCTTTCGATGTGGTAATTGAAGATTTGCAGCAAAGAATTAACGAAGAGAATCCACCACTCGATGAAAACGAAATCGAATTACAGGACAGACGAGGTTTGTGAATTGTTCTTGCATATTTTACTTAAACTTTAATTTACGTGCGTAGCTCGTAAGTTATTCCAAGGGTTGCTGTCGTTTTGTTACAGCAAGAGCTTACAATTTTTGGCGTTACAGGGCCTACCAGCGACGTTTAAATATGATAAATGCCTACATGGGCTACAGTTCCCTAAAACTTCCCATGGAGTATTGGCCGTATGCAAATTGGGGTTCGTTATTTAGGCGTCGACTAAATTATTTTGTGTCCTAACCTTTTTTTTGGGATTATTAAAATTGTGATAAATTTCAATTTTTTTTTATATTGGTAAAGGAGATGTCGTATGTTCGAATAAGATCTGCGCTTATTTTGTATTGTGACTAACGTTTTTTCATTACTATGATTATTTACTGTTAAAATATTTCCTTGTTACTTGTATGTAAGGTACATACAAGTGTATAGTGTGATTGTGACTATTTCCAACTAAACTCAAATATGCTAAAATCAGAAAAATTGCTAAAATAATTGGCGCGAGATTTTATATGTGTAGTCTCTACATAATTGGACTACTAAAAATAACTAACCGACTTGGACTGCCTAAGTTCTAAGGTATACAAAAACAAAGTGGATGTATGTCCGTAGGTTAGCTCTTATATTTATATAGGATCTCCTATCTATATCACAAGACGTCTTGATAACATTTATTTGTGACCACGAAAAAAAACCAGTCTAACAAAAATGAAACATCAAAATATATTAACCATCAACGACACTATCGTACCTTATAACCCAAACTAGAAAAGCACATTAATAAAAAGTTAGTGCTCAAAAAAATAGCCTAGTTCAACCGCCTAAACTCTAAAACGAAGGTACTCCAAACAATACGAATTCCGTTCCATGATTTTGAGTTCGCTTGTGCTAAAAACCGTTATAAAAATGTATAATAAATCACATAGTAACAAAACTTTTACGAAATGTGACCGAATATAGAATATACTGCTATTTTGAAGTCGGTTTGTTAACAATGAGTTTCCTCCTATTCTATATCGATTAAAACTGGTTAAGAGCTATTATTTAACATTTTTGTTAGCGATAATATTGTTAAGTTTTTCCTCGTAAGGATGACTATTAAACAAGTTATAAAATAAGTACAATCGATAAGTAATAACGTTAATATTTTGTCAGGTCACCGCATGACGTGGAAACAATATCATAGGTTAGAAGACATTCATGGATTTTTGGACTATCTGGCTAAAACTTACCCTAAAATTGTCAGTGTCAATACTATTGGTAAATCTTATGAAGGAAGAGATCTCAAGGTAACTTTTTTTACAAAATATCTAAGGACATTTATAGCACAAATTTGAAAGAAATATGTATAGTGTGTATTTATTTGTGTAGTCTTGCCGTTTTCAACATGAGTGGGGCGGCTCGACCGTGAAAGTACTAGTCTCCAGCAGAATATCGACATGAAGTAACAGTATCTATGGACTATACACTTGCGTTTCGTTAGATGAGTGGGGGCGCCAGAGGTCAAAGCCCCTACCCCTTCTTATCCCTTTATTTTCTTTCCCTGTACCCCCCTACTCTTGATTTGGACAAGGTTGTTCTACAGAAACGGTTTACCATCAGGCGGGCCATATGCTTATTTTGACTAACGCTACACATTTAATTAGAATAGTTATAACCACGGTCCTGTGACACATACAAACAAAACTACCCTGACCGGAGCACATACCTGTATGGTTAATAAAAACATCTGAGTGATAATGAACTGGTGACGTTTAAGGCAGGTTCGATCGTCATTATTGTGAGATGTGATTGTTTCAGGTGTTGCGTATTTCTAATGGGAAACCTACCAACAAAGCTGTGTTCATAGATGGAGGTATCCACGCGCGTGAATGGATAAGTCCCGCAACCGTTACTTATTTCATAAATCAGTTTGCCGAAAACTTTGATGAAGAATCTGACGATATTAGGAATATTGATTGGTAATTATATTTACGCTCATATTTTAAGAACTTTACAACGAACAGACCCCAAATGGACGCAAAAAAGCAATACCATGTCAACCCACAAAATTGTATGAGTTATATATGCAGAAGTGTTTGCAAATGGCTGAAGAACATTTTTCTTTAATATTTGTAGGGTTTAAAACTTCTAAAAAAGCTATTTTTAATCAAGCAATTTATGTCTTATGTTAAACGTTTTGGGTTATATTATATACGAAATACGCAATTTGTATACTTATTTTTGTGAAAATAAGTAAAATAACTTACATAAATCTGAAATTGCCAAAAACTTGACCAATACATATAAAAAAATTCATATAAAGCAAGTTGTTCAAAATTTTCAAACGCATTTTCTCGAAATGACATCCGTGTGGGTTGACATGGTATTGCTTATTTGCGTCCGTATATCTGACGAATTAATCATGTTTTAGGCTTTCGTACTATTGTTATTTTTTTAGTTTTCAAAGTTGTTTTAGTTACGTGAAGCACAAAAACACCCAGACCGGAACACATGCCTGTTTGGTTAATACAGACTTCTACCCCGAGCGGGATTCGAACCCGTGACCTGCGACGCTTATGGCAGATTCGCTAAAAATATCTTCCTGTGACTTATTGGAGAAAATTGATCAAAACCAATTTCAGAATTTATTTGTATATACCACATGATTTTTTTAAATATGTAATCCAAATTGGCCCTCGTAATCGAAGTTTTAAATTTATTTATTTATTTCCATTTCTAGGTATATTCTACCAGTCGTGAACCCAGACGGTTATGAGTACACGCATGTAAAAGATCGCTTGTGGCGCAAGAATAGAAAACCAACTATAGGCACGAGACAATGCGTTGGTGCCGATCTGAACAGAAACTTTGGGTATGACTAATTAATTAATATTTCTCATAGAAAAATCTAGTAATATAGGTGAAGAAATTCTATATAAAACTTCGATTTCTTATAGAACTTAAAAACTTCTTATGATGTTAAAATATTGGTTTATGCTTGGTTTTTTTAAGATTTACTTATGTACTTAATTCAATCGTCGCTGACGAGTGATAACCTCGTAAGCTTTAAAAATCAAATTTTCCAGTAGGAATAAAAATGTCTTCTAAATTTTATTTAAAATTTTCGTTTAGAGTTATAGACCATGTCTTTAATTTCTCATAGTTGTATATGTTGTTGTTAACCATTATAGAAACTATTGCGATATTTTCATTTTGATTTTTGTTTCGTGAGAATTTACTACATTGCTAAATAATTTTCAGATATCACTGGGGCGGAAAAGGGGCTTCTAATAACCCCTGCAGTGAGATTTATAGAGGAGCTCGTGCTTTCTCTGAGCCCGAATCCAAAGCAGTTTCAGTATGTATTTTACATATATATGCATTAAAATACAGTTTCCACATGTATATTATATAATATAGTAAAATATATAAATATATTATTTTTTAATTTTGAAATGAAATATTACAGGAATTCATCACAAATAGTGCTGCCAACTTTTCCGCATATTTGACATACCACAGTTATGGACAATATCTTCTGTACCCATGGGGCTATGACAATGCAGTTCCTCCAGATCATAAGGAATTGGATATTCTTGGAAAAAGTATAGCCGATGTAAGTTAATAAATGTTGTAATCTAGTAAGGAAATTATTATTTTTTTAAAAGAATATTAGCAATGCTTTCTCAAGCCATTACTAATATGCCTATTGCACCCCTAAATAAGCTCAAGGCTTGCACTAGGTATGACAATAGCCCAAGTGGGTCAGGATCAAACCTACAACTCTCATGTTATAAAAGCGGAGTCCACCCTTTAACTGTGGAGCTATTATTTAGGCTTCAAAAAAAAATTAACTCTTGATTAAAAAATATAATTTTTCTTCCAGGCTATTCAAAATACAGGAGGCTCTAAATATTCAGTTGGTTCATCCAGTGGGCTTTTATACCCTGCATCTGGAGGATCCGATGACTGGGCCAAAGCGCAAGGAATTAAATATGCATTTACAATTGAACTCAGTGACACTGGCCGCTACGGTTTTATTCTACCCACATCATTCATTGAATCAGTTGGTAGAGAAAATATAGCTGGTCTCAGAGTTCTTGCCAGTCAACTTAATAAACTCTAAATATCATAAGAATATTTAAAATATTTATATTAATTTAAGTCTTACTTTAAATCTATAAATGTATTTTTATAATAATTTATTTCATGATTAAATAGAAAAATAATAATAAAAAATATTTAATTTTCCTTACCTTTTCAACAGATCCTAATTTTTTACAGTTTCCATCCTCAATTCGAATGTCGTTGTCATTAGGTTTTGTAACTTTTATTTGTGGTATATTACTAGAATCATTATACGGTCGAATACCATTAATAACAGCTACTGGACTGCTTTTTAAAATATTTTCAGTCTCGTTAGCTATATATTCTGCTCTTTTTAAAATCAACTCCACATCTTCAACATCTTCGCCGATTTCCGTATCCTTATTTTTTGAATTAGAAAGTTTTTTAATTTCATTGAAAATCATTTTAATTTCATCGTCACTATCTTTATATGCATCGCAATTTTTTTCATTTAACAAAAACTCTTTTGTACTGTTATCATTAGAAACAATTTCATTATTAACATCTGTTTCTGCCATTATTTTTATTTTAAAACAAATCGTTTGCAATTTTGCAGTAATAATCGTTATCTAAATTGTATTCTAAGTAATTGTTATTCATTCATCTAAAACAGTACGTTGCTAAGCAACCGTTAATGTCAAACTCACCTGTATTTCCGTGATTTGGATACACACACTAAAAATGCATTTTATTTTTTTGATAATCATTTCTAATGTTGAGCGTCTCTACCACTACCTACCTAGATTGTGGGCTTATACAATTACAAAAAAGTGCGAACTGTAACTGAGTAATACCATCGTATGTATGCACTATAAACCTTTGAATGGCATTGGTCAATTTCACAGTCATACTCTTATCTTCGCACATACGCCGTTTTATTATTTTTAGTTCTAGTTGCTTCATTTTAGGTGCTATTTTAATGTGCTTTAATTTTTACTTATATCAATACATAGGTACTCAATCTATATTAGTGTCTGTAACTATGGTTTACCTTTTTTTTATATCTGTGTCTTGTATTTGTCTTTGTGCTCTGTGACTCTGTCTTAAACTGTTCATGGCATGTCATATAAAATGTCAATGGAAATAATTGAATGTTATCAATACAATTTATTTTATTTGAAATTTGAATATCAATTTTAGCTAGTGAATTTTCTGATTGAGCTTTACGTATTCAAATTTCTTTATAATAAACGTTCATATATTAAACAAACATGTCGGTACCACCACAAGCTTTTGTTAACAAAAATAAAAAACATTTCCTTGGGATTCCGGCACCCCTAGGTTATGTAGCTGGTGTTGGTAGAGGGTATGTTCAATAATCTGTAGTTACAATTCATTCTAAAGCAAACACAAAATAATAACACATTTTTATTACAGAGCAACTGGATTTACCACAC
This sequence comes from Hestina assimilis, assembly GCA_023373885.1. Taxonomy (NCBI): domain Eukaryota; kingdom Metazoa; phylum Arthropoda; class Insecta; order Lepidoptera; family Nymphalidae; genus Hestina; species Hestina assimilis. The sequence goes on from CM041754.1 coordinate 11,396,190, forward strand.
GATCTGATATTGGTCCAGCAAGAGATGCTAACGATGTATCGTAAGTAGCGCTTTATTTGATTTATTTATCAAAATAACTAATAAACATTGCAAAGTTTCATATTTCTATTTTAGTGATGATCGCCATGCACCGCCAGCTGCTAAACGTAAGAAAACAGAAGAAGAGGACGATGATGAAGACTTAAATGATTCCAATTATGACGAGTTTTCTGGATACAGTGGTTCGCTGTTTTCAAAGGTACTATGTTTCTTCAAAGAACACTTTGCTTTTGTGGTTTATAGAATTATTGTTTAGTGTTTTTTATTGGTTTATTAAAATATAATAAAACTAAATATAAAAACTCCTTATAACCTCATATGTATTTTGTAAGACGTTTTCATTTTGACATTAAAAACAGGCACAGGCACACAATTTTATAAATTTGTATTGATTTCTCATAATATTATCTTTCTAAAAGTGATCATTGCAGGCTTTATAAATACTACTACTTTTAGGATCCATACGATAAAGATGATGCTGAGGCAGACGCTATATATGAATCTATTGATAAAAGGATGGATGAAAAAAGAAAAGAATATAGGGAAAAGCGACTTAAGGAAGACTTGGAAAGATATCGACAAGAGAGGTAATTTACTGAACACATTTTTTAATTTTGAAATGTTCAAGTTTAGTTCAAAAAGCCTCAACAGGTCAACAGTAGAAAGGCTGAAATAGCTCTATTAACACAAGAGTTGCAAGTTTGATCCTGCCCTCCGTAGTCTATTGTTTTACACACAGGAGTGTGTGTGAGTGTGAGCACAAGCTATAGGCTTATTTGAAAACAATAGGAATATTATTTAATGCCTTGAAAAAGCAAGGCTTATATTCTTTTTTAAATATAATTTTATTTTTAGATTAATTGAAATTTCAATGTTATTATTTTATATATTTAAATAAAAATACTTTGTTTTTAGACCTAAGATACAGCAGCAATTCTCAGATTTAAAACGAGAATTGAAAATGGTATCGGAAGATGAATGGGCAGCTATACCAGAAGTGGGAGATGCTAGGAATAGAAAACAGCGTAACCCTAGAGCTGAGAAGTTCACACCACTGCCTGATAGTGTACTATCTCGTAATCTTGGTGGAGAGTCTTCATCAACCCTTGATCCTAGTTCTGGACTAGCATCTATGATGCCAGGTGTGATGACACCTGGAATGTTGACACCTTCAGGTAATCTATTATTATTTGACTGTTTTGATGTGATGATAACTAACCTGCTTAAATGAATGTTGAGAAATAGTATCCCACTCGAGGTACATGCTTATATTTACCTAACACACATGTGTTCCCGCTTGAGTGGTTGTGTTTGTGTGTATTTTTGACCTTTTGACGCAGCAGCAACAGACCTGCCTTGAGCAACCTAGTTTGCGGACTCAATTCCCGCGGACAGATGGAGGTTTTCTTGAAGTTTTTATTAACCATACAGGCACATGTTCTGATCTGGGTGTGTTTGTCCTTGTCCTTGTTGTTGTGTGTGTTTCCCAACCCCTGTCACAGGATACCACTAACTTGTTGGGGGTTGTTGAGTGTGTAGCATTTATTTATATATTTATAATTTTGATATATTTATATACATATTGGTTAATGTTTACATGATTTAAAATATTTTTGCAGGTGATTTGGATCTTAGAAAGATAGGTCAAGCGAGAAATACACTGATGACAGTAAAACTATCACAAGTATCAGATTCAGTGACTGGTCAAACTGTCGTGGACCCTAAAGGCTATCTTACCGATTTACAATCAATGATTCCCACATATGGTGGTGACATAAATGATATAAAGAAAGCTAGACTGCTATTGAAATCTGTGAGAGAGACCAACCCAAACCATCCTCCCGCCTGGATTGCTAGTGCTAGATTGGAAGAAGTGACTGGTAAGAATTTTTTCATAGGTTTCATGGGTTCTTAAAAGCTATTTTCAACAGATTTTTTGAATAAGACATATGTGTCTGCTTATGACTTAGACATAATTGCAGATCTTGTGTTACAAAGTTGTCCAAAAGTGCAAAAAAAAGTTGTCCAAATGTACATAAAAATAAACTTATCAATAAAGCCTATTATTCGTTAGAGGAATATTTTTCGATAAAAAGCTTGGGACTCTTAATATTGCTGGATCTCATTCAAGAACCAAATATTATATGAAAGAATACAATTGTAAAAACATATATTTGAAAAGAGTAACTGTCGAGTTTCTTGTCGGTTCTTCTCGATAGAATCAACCTTCCGAACCGTCGGTAGCTTTTGACTATTCAAAAGTACTTTTTAAAAGTCTACTTGAATAAAAATAATTTTGATTTTGATTTTGAATGACACAACAAAATGGTAACAATTTGATTATTAGCTTCTGTCAGTGGTTTCCCCCACATGTATAGCGATTTTAATACAAATATGTTTTGAAAATGTTTTATAATGGGTTTCTTTATCTTTAATTGTTTGCCAAAAACAAAATTTCATCCCATCAAAAAGTCAAAATGTAAAAAAGTCTCACAAAGCAGTTTTTCTACTACAGAAAGTGTTGAGATCTCATGTATAACTGAAACATGGCAATTGTATGGCAACATATTCTACTCATTCACATACTTTAGTGTCGTAAAACTTCTAAGTTTCAGGCATATTTATATTCTATATACGGTAATTTCTAATGAAAAAGTTTTATTTTAGGCAAAGTTCAATCAGCACGTAATCTCATAATGAAAGGCTGTGAAGTAAATCCGAGTAGTGAAGAGCTCTGGCTAGAAGCAGCTCGACTACAACCGCCTGATACAGCCCGAGCTGTGATAGCCCATGCGGCAAGGAACCTACCACACAGCGTTCGAGTATGGGTAAAAGCTGCTGATTTGGAACAAGAGACCAAGGTATGAATAATTATTACTGTGAAAGTTTTATAATATTAGATAGTTAAACAAAATATGGCTACAAATGTTTGAATATTCAAATTTTAGTAATTTTGCATCTCAATGGGCCAGTTAATTGAAAGCTATTTAAATGACTGGCGCTTTAACGCTTGTTCCTATTGTGTAAGTGAACCAATCATTATAACAATGTACATGTTATAAATTCATTCTAACTGCTTATACAATGACGCGAACGAAGCCATGAAAAAAGGTTCAAAGGTTCTTTAAAAAAAAAAAAAAAAAAAGGTAGCTTTAATTATGTCAGATGGGGAAAATGGCTCCGAAACGCGTCTGACGAACACTCACTTCACGATATTTTCTTCAATGTACGGTGGGGGGCCTTTTTAGCCCTTTTACCAGCATATATTATTCCTTGATTAAATCTTTTATAATAGGCAAAACGTCGTGTGTATCGCAAAGCATTGGAACACATACCCAACTCAGTACGTCTTTGGAAAGCGGCTGTCGAACTGGAGAATCCAGAGGACGCTCGTATATTACTGTCGAGGGCAGTGGAGTGTTGTCCGACGAGCGTGGAGCTTTGGTTGGCGCTAGCGAGGCTGGAGACATACGAGAATGCGAGGAAAGTGTTGAATAAGGCACGAGAGAACATACCGACAGATAGACAGATTTGGGTGACGGCTGCGAAACTTGAGGAAGCACATGGTAAGATATTGTTTATGATTTGAATGAATAATTATAGTTTGAATGAATGATTTTCTTCAATCTAATATTATAAATCCTACTCCCTACTAATATTGTAAATGCGAAAGTAACTCTGTCTGTCTGGTTCGCTTTCAAGCCTAATTTTGCAGTGGTTTATAGGATGAAAATTGGTACAGAGGTAGACTAACTAAAGTCTAGACTTTGTAAAAGGACAGGCTTTTATCGCGAAAAATGCTTGAAGGGGTTGAAATAGGGGATGAACGTTTGAACCATTTAATTCTGTAATTCGCATTCACACAGACGTAGCCGCGGACAAAAACTCATAAACAATAAATAAAAGTTGCATACCCTACGTCATATTCGCATATTAACATAGTAACACACGGATATATATGGTCAATACGAACATCTGCTTTGAGCAAGAATTGAACCAGCGATAAAACGACAAAAACACTGTGTCACAATGGTTGTCTTGAATTTAATTTACTATTAATAATGTTTACAGATATAATTAATTGTTTTATTTATTTAAGGTAATACACATATGGTGGAGAAGATCATAGATCGTGCGATCACGTCGCTCAGTGCCAACGGTGTGGAGATCAATCGAGAGCATTGGTTCAAGGAGGCCATGGAGGCGGAGAAATCTGGGGCAGTTCACACTTGTCAGGTACAAAATGAATATATAATCAATTTTCCTAATTGATTCTGCAGGCAGCTTCTCTTACATGGATTATAAAAACATAATTCATCCTAACCCTATAGCTAAGAATTAAAAAAACCATTAGGACCTTTCCTGTAGACCTATAATTTATCCTACAAGAAAATATATCATCTTTTATTTGTAATTATGTTATATAAATTTATGCTCATGTATGTAATTTCATATAAAAGTTTGACTGCATTAAAATTAAAGCTAATAGTTGAAACTTTGTAAATATTTTCATTCGTTGGTAACCTTAAAAATTTGCTTTATATTTGCAGGCAATTATACGCTCTGTGATAGGACAAGGCATTGAACCGGAAGATCAGAAACATACTTGGATGGAGGATGCTGATGCGGTAAGCTGAAATATTATCTTGATAGTAATTTAAATTTTTTTTCGAATAATATTAAAAAAGTTGTTAAAAAATTCATATTTTTAAAAAACAAAACAGTTTTTTGCTGGTTAAATTCAATGCCACTTCTAAAACATAATTATGTACTAATTTATTTTACTAAACGACTTTAAAAGAAATAAGGTTTTCAATTCGTTTTTAAAGTTTGTGTTGACATTTTTAAACCAATTCAATTTCATTCTTATTTGAAAGCATGTATTTACAGATTAGTCCCATAAAAGTATATTGACATTGGTTCAAAAGTTTGGTTTTTAAATCAAAACAAAAAAAAAATATGGCATCCAACAGTTTTATCATGTATTGTATATGTGCCGATTTAGATTTAAATTATTTTAATTTGAAAGGGTATACTTCCAATGTAGACTCTGCACTCCACAGCAACAAATAACGGGCCGTCAAACCATTCACAATGTTATCCTTCTTGTTAATTATTACAGTGTGCGAACGAAGGAGCGTTTGAATGCGCACGCGCAGTTTACGGATACGCTCTATCCGTCTTCCCGTCGAAAAAGTCGATATGGCTGAGGGCGGCGTATCTCGAGAAGCAGCACGGAACCCGAGCCAGTCTAGAGGCGCTACTACAGCGAGCGGTCGCTCACTGTCCCAAGAGTGAGGTGCTTTGGTTGATGGGCGCTAAATCGAAATGGTTGGCAGGTAAGTGATATAAAAAAAAATTTAAGCGATCCTTACAATCACAGAAATTAAATTATTAAAACTATCGTGAGACGTTATTAACTTGATGAAAATTCAAACTAATCTCCAGTTTGATCGATTTGGATACCGATTAGTTTCGGACCAATAGGAGGTCCTTCATCAAGGTGAATGGGTTTCGTTCGTAGTTGCGATGCTTCTTGCACTGCGGGCTTGAGCTCGCATCGTGGTACCTAACCCATTAATCGTGAGTTGAAGCAGTTAAATTTTCATTAAATCACGGATATTTTAATAATAAGGTACTAAAAATGTAAAAAGTCGCTTATGATTAACGAAATACGTATCCCCGGCTTGTTGTTAGATTACTCCCACCCAGCATGGGTGACATTACAACATAGAGTACGATGATATCACAAGTTTTATATTACATTGCTAGGTGTGTTTGTAACGCTACGGATATTGAATAGCGCATACAGCAATGTTAAACAAAGTGAATAAGCGGCATTGATGCCATGCTCGTACCAGTCGTGACTCATAAGTCACAATTCATAAGTATTTTCTAACATTATCGTAAAGGCTTTTTCAAAACTTATATAATTGTAATTACTGTTAAAGTTTTTAACTAATTTAGACTTGTTTTTTTATCAGGTGATGTCCCAGCAGCGCGAGGTATTCTATCTCTTGCCTTCCAAGCGAATCCCAACTCCGAGGAGATCTGGTTGGCCGCTGTGAAATTGGAAAGTGAGAATAAAGAATATGACAGAGCGAGACGGCTGCTAGCTAAAGCAAGAGCTTCAGCTCCCACACCACGGGTAATATACATATTTCATAATAATAAATTGTTATTGGAGATGTGATTAATGGAAGGGTATTGATAAGCTAAGAAGAGTAACCCCAATATTATGAAAAAAATTTAAATTTTTTTTTCAAATTTTAGATTTAAAAAAGGACTCTAATTTTCAATTAATTTTATTGTAGCGTTAGGCCTGAATTACATATATAAGGATCGATCAGCATTCTTTCTGTAGAAAATACCTATGTATAAAGATGCGTACGCAAAAATTCTCATTTCAGCATCGATTCGCTTTTCGCATTTATCTATTTTAAATGCTTATAAGTGTAACACTCGATATAACATGCAACAAACATACTAAACAGCAAAGAAAAGTATGATGAAGGATGCATATGCATGAAGCTACAACATGCTTAAGCTTGATTAGAGATGCTTAAGCATACGATGCTCATAAGTGTGTCCAAAAACATCCAGCTAAATGGTGGGCGATGCTGATAAATGTAATTCAGGCCTTTTCATCTACAATAAAATGAATTAAAATGACTTCGTTTTTATCACGAGAAAAAATTTACGATTCTTAAATCTAAGTTCATAAGGCTTGTTTTGGAAAATTGTACAATTTTTTACCACATCTAGATGATTTTTTATATGTTGTTCTTTAGATGTCAACTAATATATATATACATACAAAAATTAAACAGATAAAAAAATTAAATTAAATCATTTTTTTTGCATGTTCATAATCATGTTAAAAATTTTCAGGTGATGATAAAATCTGCTAAACTCGAATGGGCACTGAACAACATGGACGTGGCTCTGAATCTATTGGAGGAAGCTATCAAGGTGTTCAGTGATTACGCCAAGCTGCACATGATGAAGGGCGAGATTGAGGAACAAATGGGCAAAGATGAGGAAGCGCACAACACATACACACAGGGTGTTAGTATATATTTATCATCAGTAAAATCATCATCAAAATCTAATGATGACCAGTATGAGTAGCCTGCCCATGTATAGTCTCGAAGATCACGGTTTCTATTCCCGGATATAAATATCTGTCTAGGTCTGGGTGTTTGTCCTTGTAGGTCTCCTCACCGTGCCTCGGAGAGCACGTTAAGCGGTCGGTCTCGGTTGTTATCATGATATCATGATAATAATCGTTAACTCTTGATAGGTAATTTGCTCTTATCCAATGAGTTACTGGTTCGCTCTTAGGGTTGCGGAGTCAGATGGCAATCGCTCTGTGTAAAAACTAGGAACCGGTCAAATCCGGATAAGGGTTTAAGCAGACCCTGGGTATATATAATACCGGGATAGTGATAGGAAGAAGAAGGCCAGTATGGGTAGTCAAGATCTAAAAGCGTAACCAACAAAGTCATTTTCGCCTTTATAATATTAGCTATGATGACAAAAGTATTGTGATTTCAAATTAGAATATAGGATTTCCAATACAGATTATTTATATTTTAGCTGAAAAAATGTGCGACGTGTGTACCCATGTGGATATTATTATCAAGATTAGAGGAGAAATTAAAGCACGTTACAAAAGCGAGATCTGTTTTAGAAAAAGCGAGGCTCAGAAATCCTAAGAATGCGGAGTTATGGTATGTATTTTTTATAATGTAAGCTTAAATACTTCAATCAAAATAGTTAAAATAGTGAGATCCTTGTCTCCTTGTTTTTCATAAAATGAAAAAAAAAACATTAAAAGTTACATTTTTCAATTAAATATTTTCTTGAGTAAAATATTTATAACTAGGCTACAAATGTAATTAAACAATTTCTAATTATATTAATTTTTAATAAGAAATGGTGTAAAAGGTGCTTTATTAGGAAAACTTCTAATATATGTCATTTTATGTTCGTCTGTGAGAGTACATTTTATTTTTATCATGAATCCGGCTCGATGGACCAAATCTGTACATTAAGGGACATACCCATACTATGTGACCCACACCACTCCTGAGCTGTAGTAGACGTAGTAATTTATAAATATGGATTAAAAACATTTTCTCATAACGGGTCACATAGTATGGGTATGTTCCCTTATCCCTTATGATTGTTCTCACAAGGTTGGAGAGTGTACGGCTGGAGAGGCGAGCTGGCTGCGCGGAGGTGGCGGGGGCGCTGCTCGCCAAAGCGTTACAGGACTGTCCCACCGCTGGGCGGCTGTGGGCTGAGGCCATCTTCATGGAGGCGCGACCGCAGAGGAAGACTAAGAGCGTTAGTATAACATTTATAACCATAGACCCTTCCATAAAGACAACATCTTAAGTTGGTCACAAGCTTGCAACTTTTCGACGTCGGGGTGTGACGACCCCATCGTCCGCTGTTGGGATAATCTCTGTCACAGCAGAGATTATTCCACCAGTGCAGTCAGTCACACTGGTGGTAGATCTTTTTTTGCAAAAGCCCTGTAGGCCCTAGGTAGGTACCACCGCAGCGTCAAATATTCTGCCGCCAAATAGTAGTGCTTAGGCATTACAGTGTTCCGGTTTGAAGGGCACTGTATGGTAGTGAAATTACTGGGCAGAGGAAATTTAAGAACCAATATCTCGAGGTTGGCAACGCGTGAGTGGCACCTACAATGCTGGTGCTGCAAGCGCTCATAGGCAACGGCGACCACTTACCATCAGGTGGACCGTATGCTTGTATGCAATCTTGTAACATTTAAAAAACTGAATGTAATTAGCGTATATAGTAAGTCTGTGGTAATACTAATAATTTGATATGTAAATACAGGTAGACGCGCTAAAGAAATGCGAACACGACGCTCACGTACTGTTGGCGGTCTCGCAAGTGTTCTGGACGGAGAGGAAAATAAATAAGTGCAGGGAATGGTTTAACAGGACGGTACGTTGATTTATTCAACTCTACTTTTTATTTATATTTATAATCAATCGATCCATCGATCATCGGATAAATCAACTTAGGGTGTGGACCGCGGTATAATATAATCTTTATATATATAATTCTACTGTATGTGTGTATGTCAGTGAACTCTTAAGCGGCTAGGCCAATTTTTTTGGTGTGTATTCCGGTGGCGGAAAATACTTTAGATTAACAATTGGATCCAGTAGGGGGCGCTACTATCGGATTTTGTTTTTCATTTTCGTAGCAGTGCAACGTCTGCCGCCCGCTAGTTAATTATAATTCTCGAATTATACAATATTAAGTTGAAAATTTTGAGGATTTTAAAGTTATGCAAAGGAATTTTGTTAAAGAGAAGGACTTGGGGCTTTGCGGAATTTTAACTGATGTTTATTTTTATATTGTCTTATTTTTTAAACAGGTAAAGATCGACCCAGACCTAGGTGACGCTTGGGCGTTCTTCTACAAATTCGAACTGCTACACGGCAATGAGCAACAACAAGAGGACGTGAAAACCCGTTGCAAAGCTGCGGAACCTCACCATGGGGAATATTGGTGTAAAGTCTCCAAGGATATAGCCAACTGGTGTTTCAGTACCGAACAGATACTCCTCTTAGTAGCCAAGAACCTACCCGTACCTACGTAGGTGAATAACCAGGTGCAAGAATCTGTATCTGTCTTAACCTTTATGAATGTACTAGTTTTTGTCCGTGACTTGTACTGTTGAGAAATAAAACTGTCGTTTGAATCTTTATATAGAACAGATTTTAATTAAATGTTGGATAGATAGTTGAACCTTAAATAAAAAAGGTTCCAAAAACTTGTCTAACTAATTAATTTTGTAGTTTTATTCAATGCCAAATTAAACAGAGAGACAGAATTTTTAATATTAATTATTATTAATCTGTATTCTGGATTGTTGATCAAAACTATTGTTACATTTTTTATATAATGATGACTGACTGTTTGAAAAGTAAAGCCAAAAGTATATAAGAGGTATTGAAGACGTTTTGATATGTGTAATAAATTATTTCAAGGAAATAAAGGTCTAAAAATCCACAATTTGCAATCTGTCCTTTGTATAACTTCCTCCTACCTACTGACTAACTTTATTGTATGAATTTATTATTCCGCAACTGTATTAGCCGCCTTTACGTTTGGACTTTACTTACCATGAGGTGGAGTGGAGCCATTAGCCTCCGTATAAAATAAAATAAAATGACCCGTCCTCTGACGGCGGAGGCTTAGCAATAGGCTTCCGTTGGGAACCTTAGAGATGGCATGTCATAAATATGTAACATATATCATGTTTATCTATTGCTGTTAATAGAACACACATTTAATATATCAACATTATAGTTGTGTGTGTTGTATGTTATGTGCACTTATGTACTATATAAATTTTACTGTTATAATGTATTGTAAGGTTAGGTGGTGACCACAACTATCTATGTATTAATATTTCTATTCTATATCTATGTATTAATAGTACATTACGCACTTGGGGAGAAAAGCAGGACATTCTCACCCGCGATACGTTTTTTTTATGATGAAAAGTTTGCTTTTAGTCACTGGTACGAAGGATAAACATACGGTTGCTAGGTTACCGGGAGGTAAAGTAAAGGAACTTGCTGGAGATGATTGGCCACTTTTCTCCCTGGTACAAGGGACAAAAAGTGAACTTTTCATCAAGGTAGAAAAATATATATAAATTTATAATCTAATAAGTACCTTATCTACTTCTTCTTCATCCTAGCATTATTCCCGGTATTTTATTTTTACCCAGGGTCTGCTTTATTACTCTTATCCGGATTTGACAGGTTACTAGTTTTTACACAGAGCGATTGCCATCTGACCTCCGCAACCCTAAGGGCTAACTAGCAACTCATTGGATAAGAGCAATTTACTTATCAAGAGTTAACGATTATTATCAGATGTTATGTGATAACAACCGGGACCGACAGCTTAACGTGCTCTCCGAGGCACGGTGGGGATACCCACAGACAAACGCCCAGACCGAGACAGAAATTTTAACAAACATCTGCCCGAGCGGGAATCGAACTCGCAACCGTCGAGACTTAAGGCAGACATGCTACCCACAACGCCACAACGGTGTCAAGTACCTTATCTACTTATTAGATTATAAATATTGAATAGTTTGTAGATAATAATGATAGACAAGAATTTGTTTTTTCATACTTTCCAAAATGCGATTTTCATGTAGTCGGGTTTAAAATTTTGAACTATTTTCTTTATAACTTAATGATAATTGTCTGACGTCACACTTACGGCTTATGAATGTATACTTGCAGTGCAGTACTTGTGAATAAGTTTAGATATAAAATATTAACAAATTGTCATGACGTAATTTGTACATATTAATATAGTAATGAAAGATAAGAAATGATGAAATTTCAATATATTTTGTGACGTATAAAATTTATTCACATAGCTATGGAAAAAAGGAAAAGACATTTCAAAGATATAAAATTCTTTTAATTTATAAAAAAGTTTTGACAAAACCACTAAGATCATTGATCTGGTAAAAAAAATAAGTAGTAGGTACATATTATTATTAATAAGAAGAATATATCTATTCATAAGGTAATTACGTATAATAATTTGGAATTATATCTTTATTTGAATAGAATTTTTAACGAATATTAGCAATACTTTTTAAGTCAGAGTAGTAATATACCTATTACCCCTGAAAATAAACGTGTAGTTTTTGTTAGGATATAGCCCAGGGGTCGGAATCGAACCTACGATTCTCGCGTATACGGAGTCAGTCTTTCTACCGTTGAGCTATTGAGGCTTCATTATATTGATAGAAACTCTGATTTTACAGGAACATTCAGTTCAATTACTACATTACAGAGTCAAATATATTAACACTAAGAGTTAAAACGGTTTATCTATTTTTCTTTTTTAACATTATCTTTTTTAAAAAAATCCTAAAAGTATAATGTTTTTACTATTTAATACCTTGTAAATGTAAAATAATATAAATGCTAGTTTTAAGTTTTGTTTTAACTTATATGTTATTACTTAAAAATAATAAGTGTGTGTGAAAAACCATAACATGTTGTATTATTTGTATGTATGTGTAATGTGATTATAAATAAATGACTCATACATCTTTTTATTTTTATATAACCAAATTAGATTGTCTATTATCTACAGTGTAAGCTGTAAACACGTTTTGCATATTATAAAAGTTCTATTAATAATACTAGAGCTTGTGTGCGTTTGGTATATATAGCTGGCGCTTTGCCAACCGTGGGATGCGCGTGCGCTGAATAGCTTCACCGAATTTTACATTTCTTTCCGTTCTGAAAATCGAAAGTCATAGCACTGTAGTGTTGTTAAAAGTTTGAGAGATTTTATTTCAAAGTGTAAGTGATAACAATTAACAAAAAGTGGTGTAAAAATGTCGCCTAAATGTCCCGTACCGCCGTTGCAAGAAACGACACTATCATTAGTAGCTAGACAATTAATTCATACTTTGTCTCAAGTAACTGCCGATGAAGACGTAGCGTTACCTTTCGCGATGGTATCATCTTATTACGAAAGTATGGGAGCTACAAGTGATATATTTCAAGATCTCCTTAACTTAATCTTAAGTTCGGAATACTTGGATCCGTCGATTAGATATTTTACAATGAGATTACTTTTAAAAGAGAACGTAAAGAGTTTAGCAACTGGTATCTTTCCTTGTCCCTATTACAGGAAAGTCCTTGAACTGATTGCAGAACAAGGCCGACACCTGACGTCTCTCAATTTAAAAGGCGTGTGGGTAAAAGATGAACAGCTGTCGCTATTATACGATATAATAAGAAACCTAACAAACTTAACAGCTTTAAATATACCATACATAGCTAATGACGAAGTACTCAAGTTTATTGGTGAAAATAATAGAGTGTTGAAATTACTTGACGTGTCCGGTGAAACGGATATTACAGAGATTGGTATCGATGCTATGTTAACAGGGCACCCCCAACTGACACAGAGTTTAACAGTCGTCAATATAGGTATGTACGGAGAAGAAAATATAGATCATATAGATATAGCACTATTAATTCGTAGTCTTCCAAATCTAACAAATCTGGGAAGCTATTCTTTTGTCGGTAAAGCGGTTAATTACGTTTATAACAATGATTGTCCACCGGGTTTTAAAACGAAATTACAATATATACATGATGTTCAAACGAATTCGAGAACAATGAAAGCGATTGTTGCTCTGTGTCCAATGATTGAAACGATTTACTTGGAAGAACCGGATCAAGGTGTTTTACAAATGGTAAAGGATTTAAGTTGTTTGAATAAGATTAAGTTGAATAAATTTCAATGTCACGAATTGCATCAGTTACTCGATAAGATTGGTTATAAAATTGTGACGCTTATGCTCTCTGGTTCACTTGGATCGTTTAATTTTACAAGGATAGCTGAAACATGTAAAAATCTAGAAAGCCTAGAATTCTACTCTATTCAGACTGCAACACACGAGGAAGAAGTGCCGTTTAATAAACTAGAACATATTGAGATCATTCAGGGCAATTTATCTGCATCTTGCCTTAAGTATCTTATGACAGGAAGCCCTAAACTTAAAAAGTTAATCATCGGCGATGAGATAAGATTAGATGATCAAGATATGGCGAGGTAAGTTGATTCATTGTTATTTTAGTAACACTGTACTGTTTATTTATATTTACAGAATCGTTAAAATGTATTCCTGTGTCACAATTACTTAAAACCAAATATCGTTTGGTATAAAACGATAACCCAAGACGTTGTGACGCAGCGGTAGCGAACTTGCCTTAACGCCACTGGTCGCGGATTCGATTCGCAGAAGCTGGTATTTACCATGCAGGCATGTGTTCCAATCTGGGTGTTTGTCCTTATTCTTGTGTGTCTCCTACTCGGGTGTGTAGCGTTTATTTATTTATTTATTACATATACAATAACAACTTCGACATAGTAGTCACCGGTTATTACTTTTAAGTGTACCGTTTTCTATTATAGAATTCCTTTCTGTGATTGTCACGGATCAGGACGCATGCTTGTGTAATCAATATAAACCTGTATCCCGTACAGAAACCGAACCCGTAACCATCCACGATTGAGAAAGATTCGCTATCACTGTTCCACAACGGTCGTCGCAAAATTAAAGTTTCAATGTTTTTGAAAATTACTTAAAAACATACGAATATTATAAATATATATAAATAATTTTAATGTATTCCATTTCAGAATGCTGCGAAGGTATAGATTTGATAACCTGGAAGGGATATGGTTCCCAAACGCCCCTCGTTTATCACTAGATACAGTTGAACTGTTGATGGAGACTTGTCCAAGTCTAAAAAGTCTCGGTCAGCTCAGCGGCTGGAACTTCACACCAGATGAAATGATGTTAATGAGAGCTATCATCGTTAGCACTAACACGGACTTGGTACTCCTACCACTTGGAATCTTCCAACAAGGCAATTGATTATACACTATGCATTTTATGTAATTATGATTAAATTATTTAATATTTATTGTAACACGAGTTGAATATTTAAATATAATTTTTTGATAAGTTGATTTCGTTTTTAATATTAAGAACAAAAACAATGATAATAATTTAAATTAAAATAGTTTATTAAAATTAATTACATCAACAATAAGTAAAATATACAATCGAAATTATTGTATTTTCATGAAATTATATTAATGAGTATTATTGGTACTGATTAAATTATTAAGTACTTATTATAAAATCCTTTGGCTACTTTTACGAAACATATTTTGGAAAATAAATCGAAGTCTCGAGTTAATTGTTTCTAAATATGGCTGGCGCACGTAATAGTTATTGCTCTGCGACTTTGGTATCCTCTTTTAAACTATTTTGCGTCGACGGGTTAAAACCCTTTGTTGAGCCATTTTTATTCTTTAATCTCAGTTTAAGCATTTTACACTCATCAGCACATTTCGTCGTTATAATGTTTCTAAAAAAAAAACTTGGATTTGAATATAAAATACGAAAAATATTTTAGGTTTCATGCTAAATTTTTTTAAATAGGAATTTGTACTCATATTGTGTATTTTATAATAAACTTACCTGACTAAATTTTCCTTAACTTTAAACTTTGAAGTGATTTCAATGATAATATCCGAAACAATTTTTGGATCGAGGCACATTTTGGCGGGCTTATTTAGAAAAGCGGGCGACCGCTTGCCAGTTAAGGAGTGAGTTGCCAGTATTCTAAAATATAAAAGAAATTTTTTTAAATCAAAAGCGATCATCTTACCGCTGTGTATTGAATATAAAAATGTTATCATTACGAAAAATAAAAGAAATGATAAATTATAAAACCAATTTACCTTCTTGGAAATGTAGCTAACAAAAGTGTTCTAGTAGCGATTGTGTATGATTTCCAATTCACTTTTCTGTATTTATCTTTATGTATTAATGTTTTCCCGCTTCCAATTGGCACCTGAAATAAACTATAAGTTAAGAAAAGTGTTTTGAACTCGCTACCAATTAGGTACTATTTATGTCAATACGAAATATTACCCATTCATTCTCATCTTGCGTTTGGTTTGCTGGTGAAATTCGCGCCTTATGATATTTATTCGTAATCAATACGTTATCATCAGAACGATTTGACTCTTCACTTTGACTTCTGTCACTATGCTCACTGTGGCAACTTACGTCAGCCTTGTCCACTTGTGACTCCCTTTGACTAACATTAACGGTATCTTCATTTATAATATTATCAGCTGTAACGTTTTGTCTTTGAGATTTCGGTTTCATGTCATTAAGCATTTTAAATAATTCCTCGAAACTCGCCTTTATCTCTAAAATTTCTTTCTTATTTATATTTATTGTTTCAGCGGTAACATCTTTCGCTGGCGGTATGTTTTTACGCGTCGAGTCAGGTAGAGATTTATTGAAAGATAGAGCTTCTTTGTATTTCCTTTTACGGGTGTCATTAAGACTTCTATTGTTTTCGAAAATCTGACGTTCTTGTAATACATTTACCACTGCGTTTGGTCTGTGTACTGGTAATGGTTTATTTTTACCGTTCCTCCTTTTAGTATATTGTTGTATGTATTTTTCCATTTTTACTGTTTTCGCTTGTGCTATTTCCTAAAAAATAATTTCAGGTTAAAATTACTTTTAAAAAATCTATGTGAAACAATTTTTCACTAAGAACACTGTTGGTAAAATCGATGTATATATTATATCTATACATATAGTTCGTACCGTATCAGAGTCCTCCGATGAAGAACTACCGTCAGTCGGCTCCCAAGATGATGCACTTGGGGAATAGTCTTCGCCTTCTTCCTGGTGGTTATTAGCTGTCCCCGATACACTTTCACTTATATTTGAATTTCTATGTCCGGCTGACAAAGAATTTTTTTTTTATTACGAAAAATACAATTTTATCATTTTCATCGAAATTGGTCCAACCACTCCGGAGGATGATGTATGTCAACTTCTTTTATTTTACTCTTAATCCAAAAAATCTTAAATCATTTGAAATTTCCATGCGAATTGTAAGTCATTAAAAATTCAAGACAAAAAAGTGGATTCGTATTGGACGAAAAATAAAGCGACAATGCTACGCATACTGGGAGAAATTCGTAAGTATGTGGAATAGTGTAAAGAAGGATTAGGGAAAAAACGTTAAATAAATTTACCTTCCGCATTTGCTTCTTCGTCGTTCTTCCGGTCGGATTTCCCAATTATACTCCCGTCAGTAGTTTTTGTTACATCCACATTACTTCGTCCAGTGCTCCAATCTGTTAGTAACCATTTCTCAATTTTTCCTCTAGAATTCATCAGGAAACTATTTGATGAACAACGAGCACGAAGACGTACTACATGTAACTAAAGACCCTCGTTGCATTACTCAAAACTCAGGTAAAAGTTTCATTGCACCCTTACTGCAGTCATTATTACAGCCCCCGCCCCATCCCTTCCGGAACAATACGGTATTCGCTAACCGCCTGGGCACCGACAAAAAATACGGTTTTTTTGCAACCTATTCTAGAGTATGGTATTCTTATTCTTCTAAATAGAACACCGAAGTCCCTTTTGTGTTATTAAACTAAACTTATTAGTTGAATTAGATGTTAGAAATCTTCAAAATTCTAAGTTAGAATCAATTAAAAATTTCTTTTAGAAATCGTATAAGATTTAGATTTATTATAAATATTGTTATTTGCACTTTGATTATTACATTCATCACAAATAGAACGGTAAGAAATTAACCTTACCTAATTTAAAAAATTATTCTGTTAATCTTGACTAGATTTAAATAAAAGTGACATGACATGTATTTAAGTGTATAGCTTAAATATTTGATATATGTTTTTTTGTAAATATACAAACGGAGAAGGATTAATGAATTATCCTCTCCCTCTCGCACCCAGAAACCGCGAACACTTCCGATGAGTCCGAAATAGTCGGTATCTACCCCGATTAACGTGAGTTTAACCGACATAATTAATGTCTCACGAACTACTAACATTCAAATAATAATTGATTAATTATCAGTACTTTGTATCCGTAATTTTGTATTGCTCGTAAACTCAGAGTAACCGACTTCGACGCGGACAAAGATGCAAGGAATAATATTTTAAGTGGAAAAAGTTGTGCTTATATTGGCTGTTCCCGTAGAATGCTGAATGAATGAGCTTAGAAAAACGGGCCAAAAGGCGCCAAAATTGCATAAAGCGCTCGAGACGCCTATATGATTAGAGGCGGCCCTATCAAAATTGTTTTTAACTTGATAAAAATCTGTTTATTTGTTATTGCTAAATGAAATAGTTAGGACTTTTTACTTACGATTGGTTGATGAGGGTTGCCACTATGGTTTATAAAAAATATGATTTTCCTGAATACCTCTGTATATACAATTTCAGAATACGTTACAAACTAATTACCTTTTTATATCTCCTATATAATCATTTTATTGTTAAGTATTTTATTAACTTGAAAGTGACTGATAACTCTTACTTATTACGTAACAATGGCCATTTAATCTACACAACCCTTATAGACAAATTTTTAATTGCACTGATTTAGAAAATTTATTTATGTCATGACAAATATGTATGCAGTGTTGTGGCCTTTGATAATATTAAGATAAGTTATATTAATATTTAGATACCTCATGTGGGTATGCGTAAAATATCGAAACAACAAAACGTACAGAGGTTTATTAATTTACATTTATTTTAACTATTTCATCATCAACATTCTAGACTATATATCCACTGTTGGAAGTAGTCGTCTCCTAATGTGCGTCGGTTACTCGCTCTTCGGGTTGTCGACATTTATATCTATTCAAAATAACTAACATGCTAAGGCATAAACTAAATAAATTATTACAGGACTCTATATGTCTGTCACCAATTTATAATATTGGTGTGTCAGTATCTGGAGTATGTAGACTCTGTTGCTGCTTGATGATCTTGTTTTAGATGAATTAACGTGTCGTATATTTAAATCCACTACGTCGTAACTACACGCAATATAGAAAACAAAGTTACCAACATCCTGAGCCTCAGCAGAAAACAAGAAGATGGGTAGTTTTTTTTAGCAATTTTATAAAGTTATAGGTAATTTTGATGTATTAATATTTTTTGTAACCCCATGACTGCGACTATTTTTACATGTAACTGACTGTACTATTTATACAATCTATGTTTCCGGTTTAACTTAAAGAATTTTATTGAAGCGGTGCTTACAAAGTAATTTACTAATTAAACGAATTGAATTTCAAGCTAAAGTTGGAAACTGCACCATAATCAGTTAAATATATGCATGCGTGATAGAGACCAACAATATAAACTATATTATTCTTGATTATTAAATATTTTTTTAATATTCAGCTTCTTATAAATATTTTACTATCTCAAAATCAAATTTGAAATAACTTTTATTATTAAAGTTGTTAAGTACCACCGCAGCGTCAAATATTCTGCCGCCAAATAGTAGTGCTTAGGCATTACTGTGTTCCGGTTTGAAGGGCACTGTACGCTAGTGAAATTACTGGTCAAAGGAGTTTAATTAAGAACTAATATCTCGAGGTTGGCAACGCGTGAGTGGCACCTAGCAATGGTGCTGCAAGCGCTCATAGGCTAGGGCAACCACCTACCATCAGGTGGTCCGTATGCTTGTTTGCCAACTTATAACATAAAAAAAAATGTATAGTAACGTAAAGTAGCTAGAGACCTCTCATGTATCACACATTAATTTTTTACTCTTTATCATATATTTTTAATGAATGGTAACATAGGTTAAGCTATCATCTGTCATCATCATGTCATGTCAAAATTCAAATTGTCAATTTTGATTAGTCAAATTTATGCATTTTACAATTTGCGTGCTGTAAATGTTATTTGTTTTGAAATGTGAGATTTAGGTTAAATTATTTAAATACATTACGAACGAATTACCTTTCATAATATGAATAAAACTGATAAAAGGTTAAATTAAAATGGAAGCAGATAAGTTAAAGAAGAAAAAGGGTGGAATAAACAAAGGAAAAGTAAAAAAACTTTAAAAATGTGATCTGTCGCCCCGATCCTGTGTTTTGGTATGTCTTATTATCCTATCTTTTAAAAAAATGCTGCTTGTATATTTAATAGTTAGGTTTGTTACAGGCCAAATGTTTCGGAAGCGGAGGAAAATCAATTGGAAAAAGCTCTTAAAGAGTATCGCGTCGTTATACCTGATTTCAAAAAACCACATTGGACTGAGTTGAAGTTGATACCCAAAAATGAAAGACCAAAACCTCCATCAATTGAGTATGAAAGCTATTATTACATTTCTTAATTATATTTTAGTGTTTAGGATTTTCACCATTTTTCATTATTTTTAGGAAAATAGATGGTCTTCTCTTCGGAATTTCGATATGCCGTAATGCTATAGAAAATGGTAAATGTTCAGCAGTGTTGCTAGAGGCATTAGTTGACCCGCAGTCCATAGTTCAGCCTATTTTAGAAGCTTGTATTTCTTCTGACATACCTGTACTCTGTTTAAAGGGCTTGAGAATAATATCCAAAAACTGTTTTGGTATACATACAAGCTGTCTAAGTATACAAAAGGGCTGTTTAATACAATTAAGTGATGTAATCCAAGAAATATATAAAAATTACAATTCTAAGTTAAAGGCTTTGAATGACTGCAATCAAATTAGTTCTCAGAACAATAATTTAGAAAGTGACAGTGAAATTGAAAAAGAAGATTCACAAATGGATATTGATACACCCCCCATAAATCCATATGTTTATCGAACGGATAAGAAATCAAGAGTATTTGTACCTAACAATGATCAAGTGATGAATAAAAAGAAACAATTTGATGGTCAACATTTTATAAAGTTATTAGAGGAGAAAGCTAAACCAACTGATAGAAAATCCTATATGAATATGATATTAAAGAAAATATCTAGTAATCCAAATAGAATCAAATTAAAATAATATTTTGAAAGAATAATATAATAAATAAAATAAATGTCTTAAGCTTGATATCTACATGTTTGTTTTAATTTTTCTGTGTAATAAATCCCAGCTGTGCCCATGGCTTTGTTGAGTTATATAGTTTTTTAATGATCCCACGGGAACCCACAATTGTTTTGGGATAAAAAGTATTTTATATATTAATCCAGGTAATAAGCTATGTGTGTATATGCATCAAAATCTATTTAGTTGTAATTGTGTGAAAGAATAATTAACCAACTTTCACATTTATAATATTATAATATATATTTAAAAATTAATTTTATATTCCTGTTATTAATGGAGTAAAATAATGGATTCATCATGAGAAAATTATGTATAAAATTATACACAACATACATTGTTATTTTAATTATCTTGGTCAACTATTTTAGGTTTGTGTTGTATCAAACTTACATTATTCATGATAAATAATATTTGCTAAAATAAATAAACGATTTCTAATCAGATATTTATTCTTAATTATCTATTTCTATGTCATTATAGATACAATTTTTTATTATTCCTTAAAGGAAATTTTTAGCAGCAATTTATAATAATTGTCAGTTATTTGTTAGTATTTAATATTAGCTAGCCTATGTATTATATTAACTATAACATTATAATCCAATGTCGCCAGAACTTAATGCAAGTCAGCTGGCAAAATTAGATTACACAATAAAAACTAGGTTATGTTATGCTTCACATAAATTATGTAAAAATAATTTGATGTGAAGTATAGCAGGCAAGTAGATAATATATATCTTACATTTGATGCATTGCATTAAGGTTTTTTTAACAGTTCAATTTAATAAAAATCAAACAACAAATACAGTGTAAAATAACTACAATAATATTAAGATTATATTTTAATATCTGGCCTTAAGCACCTTTATATGTGTGACAACTACAAAAGTCGCCTAAATTAGTAATTTTTCCAGTTCATATCAGTTTTTGTCCATATTTCACATAGACATACTATATACTATGGACGGGGCCCAGTGCTGTTCCGAAGAAAGTTTTAGGATGGAGCGACATGTCAATATGGCGCCGCTAGCTGGCCCTTGAACAGTAGCTATAGTATATAATTTTATTTTTATTATTAAGAAATATTCTTAAGATTGGAGCTTGGTCGCCCTATGGTAGGTCCGGCCCTGATGGGGCCTTTCATACAGACAAAATGACTCGTAGAGATGTAGGTGTCTTCGTAAATTCAACACCAATGGAATGAATATAGTCACATATTAACTTAATTCAATGTTCGGTTATGATTTGCATAACATTTTGATTTCGTCTGTATTGGAAGAGCCAGTCCATCGTAATAGTAAGTCTATGATATTTCAATATCTATGAAATTTCATTGAAAACATTGTATACTTAAATTCTAAATAAAAAAGCTATTACTAATAAACTATTCGATATTTAACCTTTTACTTGGTACACAGTACCAAATATAACCATCACAAAATAAATGTATTGTAATACACAAAGCAACCTTACTGACATATAGTTTCTAAATAACAACATATAATTATAATGAAACTAAGTATCATTTAGCACTTGTCTTTAAATACACAAGTGTATCTAAATATTTAATTGTAATGTTACATTCAGAGGGTTAAATTTTAATATACAATTATTTATAGATTATGATTTTTTTGAAGCAGGTAAATAAGAAAATGTTTAAATTATATACTACTTACATAAAATATTGTTATTTTTTTGTACATACATAAGTATTGGGTAGGTATTTTTAAAAGAAATAATGTTGAAATCGTTGTAACATTTTTTTTGGAAATGTTTTTATTTGTAATTTTGTACATCCTTATTCCTAAACTTAGTCCATAATTATTAAATAAGGACGTGCGCTTCGCAGAAGCGTTTGTCCAAGCAACTGAGAATGTACAAGAGTTAAATGCCTTCACCAGCGTTGATAATTTGATTAATTGAATTACCAACAAAGCAAAGTTAAATTATATAGTTTATTTTCGCTGACATATTGTTATATGTAATACAAGATTCTTCTAAAGCGATGCTGATAATAGTTTTGAACATATTACGTGTAGAATATCATTTTTAGATAACTTTAATTTTCTATTAGTGTTATAATAGTATGTCCGCCGAATAATGCTCGAAAGAAACCACGAACAATGTAAACGATTAATTTCACCATTTACACGTCTGATCTTACGAATATATAACTACGATTTCAAAAAAGAAATCGAGAATAATTCTAAGATATTTTTATAGTGTGACGTAATGTTTGTTTGTATTTATTTACAAGCAACATTTCTCAGAGTTGAGCTACAAATGTTGTGTAAGTAGTCAATGTGTTGGACGCGGTAACATCGCCTCACTCGGTCTGTATCGATCTAAGATAATCGCACACATTTTCTGTGGATCTATCTCTTCTGGATAGGAGGCCATTGCTTCTGCAACCTGCGCTTCCGGGAATATTCCCGCCAAGTGAAAATGCATCCGCCTTCGCGCTTCCCAATGTTGAAGTGCACCCTCTGAAGCGCATGGAGAAAGAGATACTCCTGTTATTCGCGGAGCTAAAGCTCCGGCTGCGCCGACAGGAGCCGATGATACACGAGCGGCCGTCGAGTGTAGTCTCGGGTCACATGCAGGGTTTAGTGTCAGCTGTCGCGCAAGTTTTCTGTGTGGGTTAGGATCTGAAGGAGGTTGCGAGGGTCCCGGGGCCTGGGCCCTGTCGAAATGTGATACTAGTGAAGCGTCCGCCAATCGAGGAGTAGCGGAGTGCGCTCGTGCCAGTGGTTTCTTATTGTCAGTAGGACGACCACAGGAAGGCAGACTTAAAGTATGAAGATCGCGAGCTTTACGGGCGGCTCGCTCTGATAATTTCTCAGCAACGGATTTATGAGGTCGACCAGCTCGTTCCGGGTGATGAAACTTGCATTTATTTCCATAAGTACACTTGCGACCGTAAGGACAAGCTGGAGGCGGATCGGCTCGAGACGGCGGAGCTCGGAGAAATGCTTCAAGTGTCGGACCAGACCGGCCAAGGGGATCGTCGGGTGGCATAAATCTGTCGTTAACGAAGGAGAACATAAGCAGTCTTTCCTCAACGACTTTTCTGAACTCCGGACTTTCGGCTGCAAGGTCTCTATAGTTGTCATTAGATACAACGATTCCGTCTGTTTCCGCCGCAAGTTTGAGGATATATCTGTCGTCGTAGCAGATAAGTCGTTTGCCACCTAGGTGGCGACTCGGTGTGTAAACAAGAACGCGACTACGCTCGAGCCGGTCTAGAGCATCACGATCCGCTACAGGATTGTCAGGTCTCGATGCTTCCTTTCGCCACTTCGGTACAAAAACGGTGATTTCTTTGTGGCCTTTTGCACGGAACCAGTCGACACATATTTCGATACCTCGGCAGGAGAAAACTTCCTTATTGCCATGGCTGTAACAAAATGTAAATGGTTGAAACAATTTCTGATAAGATTTTTTTTTATCAATAAATTAGTTCTAATTACCTCATAGCAACGTTACTACCATCTATAACAATGTGTCTAAGAGGTGCACGTTCAGGTATAGGGTCCGGTTCTGTGAGTGGTTGCGGTGAAGGCACACGAGGCGGCCTCTTCGCAGCGAGTTTTATCAGCTCCGCCAACAACTCATTCCGAGGTGGATCCGGCCCTAACCGCTGTAAAGCAGTCCGAGCCAGTCGTTCAGAGTAACCCAGTTTTACTGCAAACTCGATTTTTGCCTGCGAAAAATAGCTCAACGTGATTTGGAGTTCGATATCATAATATCACGGTGGCTTTGCCATATATGGCATACAATAATTATTGAATTTTATTAACAAATAACGTTCATTTATAAAGCTATAATAATTAAACCTTGCTTAATACTGAAAAAAAAAAATTAAGAGGTATTTATTACATTCACTTTGCTTTAGGACAAAATAAAAGTGGGTGTTTTCAAGTGTGTAGGTGTTAAATACTTGATTGTAAATATTAGTATATTAATTTAATTGATAATTATCTCGTTATATCTGATATTTATTATCTATTTTTTTCAGACGAAACGGATGTTTTTATTTTTATATCCGCGCTGGTGTATTGTTGGCGTATAGTACTTTTAATTAAGCTACCAAATGTAATACATCGTAAGACAAAATTTACATACATAAATAACAAAAAAAATATTTTTTATTATCGACAGTGTTTTTCTTTAAATTTTAGTTACAGTGACAATGATCAATCATTATTAAAACAATAAGGAATATTTTAAACATTGTAATATTTTATGCTAATCGGATATATGGCGTGTAATAAATACGCATTATATTAATTTATCAGTCAACACATGTTACAATATGACATAGGACTGGCTTTATTTCAACGATAGTATAAGCCGATTTATCATGGACACTCAAGAATATCATAATTACATAATTATAAGCCAATGTAAAACATATTCTTCTTCCTGGCATTAATCTCTTTACTTATTGCGTCCGGGTCTGCTTATATTTTATCCGGATTTGAAAGCCAAGGAAAGAATAAACGCTGCACACTCAACGGCCCCCATTAGGATAGTTATATCCTGTGTCGGGGTCCGGAAACACATACAAGGACAAGGACATATACACCCAGACCGGAAAATATGCTTGCATGGTCAATACAAACATATTATCCGTGCGGGAATCAAACCCGAGACCTGTGGCGTTTAAGGCACGTTCGCTACCGCTGCGCCACAACGTCGTCAAAATTACCAGTAATAAGTAAATTATTGGTTAAGAGTCAATGAATTTTCAATGTAAAACTTATTATGTGAATATAATTAATCTTTAACCGTCTGTCTCGTGTTCGTAACAGATAGTGCTTCTATCGGCAGTTACCAAATAAACTCCAGGCACTCAATGCCCTGTAAGTGAGAGTGAGTGAAAAAAAGCCTTTTTGGTCAATACAATAACCTGCCTTGAGCTGGATTCGAACCCGCGACCAAGGCAGATTGGCCACCTCTGCGCCAAAATGGTCCTCAGCAGGAGTGTCTTAAAAATAAAGCTTATATCATTATTAAGAGTAATAATTATTATTCACCTGGTTAGGTGGTGGAGGTGATAAGGTGACGTACTCCGCGAACTCCGCCGCAAGAGTGTCAGATGGAGTTCGTGATGCTGCACGGTGGCCTCCATCGTCGTCACACTCTGAGTCGTAGCTCGAATCCTCTCCGCGCTCTCCTGCCCATCCCAATGATGACTCCACATATTTCTAAAAAAAAAAAACTTTAATTACACAAACATTCGAAGTATCGTTTAGATTTAGCGATAGCTGTTATATAGGTAAGACTTTGTAAACTTGACAATTCAATGATGCTATTGATAACCACTTGAACGAAGAGTTATAATGATTTTGAGTTACTTTAATGGAGGATAAGTAAATGAAAACAATATTACAAACATAAATTTTCTACTTAGTAGTAGTTAAGTATTTAGACAAAATGTCGTGCTCCGCTGAAAAAGTGGCTAAAGAACACGTACTTTGTTTCGACCCCTAATAAATTCAGTAGTCAATTTATGTGTTTTATCTACCTGAACTATTTTTCTTGGTTAAAAATGTATGACTTAGTAGTACCTACGTTAGTAACTTAACATAGATATAAATAACTAGCTGTGACCCCGACTCCGCTCGCATTATGTTTTTTTTTTTATGGTCCCACGGGAAACCAACATTTTTCCGGGATAAAATGTATCCTATATGTTAATATAAAAATAAAATCCATGTAATAAGCTATGTGCGTGTCTAATTTTTACCAAATCGGTCCAGCAGTTTTTGCGTAAAGAGTAACGAACATCCATCCTCATAAACTTTCACATTTATGATATTAGTAGGAAGTAGGATACCAAAATGTGAAAAACAATGAGTTATCGTAATAATTTTTACTTTTTACTTTCAGTTATACCGATTGCATATAACAATGCACTATTAACTTATTATAAAAAATTATCAAAGCGTTCAAGGATTCTATAGGTACCAGGCATCGAATATCATCATTGTAGAAATTTTTGTCTATTAACTTATTTACGTCTTAACAAACAAATCCACTGGTGTTCAAACGGCGCCAGCTCGGGACAGGGTCATGAGGGCGTCGAAGCGGATCTACAGATGATCATTGACCTTTACCGCGTGCGCAAATCCTTAATATACCGGTTGTAACTCATTATTCAAGAGAATATCAAAACGCACCCACGACGAAATCCACGAACATTATCTAAAAAACAAACTACTATCCAATATCTGTACGTTTCACTTTTCCGACAACTTAAAACCAGTTACCGTTTTAACTAAAAGGAAACTAAATTCGTTTCTTAGTCACGGCTACATCCGTGTTGGGGTTAGCTTGTGCCATTTGTTCGAGTCTTTAGGATCTAAATTCTGATCGTAGATTACATTACTTTTGCCAAGTTAGTAACCCATGTTGCAATAATAATTCGATTTATAAAATATAGACGTACATTCCTTTAGATATAGATAGACCTAAACCGGTAGACCTCATTATTTTGCAAATCATTATCTAAATGTTGTACTAAATTATTTATTCATATCATAAATTATAATCACTTTCAAAAACTGTATAATCATAAATAGGTCATAAATTAATGATAAATATAAGGTCTAGAAGCCTCGATCATCGTTCCCATTAATGATTTTCCTTACTGAAATATATAATTAATAGAATATACTAAAACTAAATAAAAAATACCGGTATTAAAAGTCCGTGCTATGTAAAATATCACCACACAGGGCACCGACTTTTGAAGAAAATGTTGTTTAGAAAATATTATTTTTATTTTTTGCTTTTTATTTTTATTTCTTTGAACAAATTATTTTATTTTATAGTTACGAATTTAACAAACGTAATTAATTAAAATTTAAAATGTATATGGTTTTCTCAAGGATGCCATTGTCAGAACTGGACCTAATTGAAATGGGACCACACCAGAAGCACCAGCTTTCAATTAAAAAAATTATCAAAATCGGTTAACCCTGTTTTTTTGAAGTGGGTTAAAATATTGATTACAGAACAGAAACAGTTGAATAGCGGGTTATTATAATTGATTAGAAATATTAAAATACCGCATAGAATCACATTGTTGTAAACGTTCATTGGTCCTTTGATATTTACATTCAATATCGTCATCAATAGAGACATGTTTCAATAATAAATCTCATGAACCCGGATTTTAAGAACAACCGTTTGATTGTTGGGTGATTTATTTTTTTGTATCAAACAATTTTGGTTTAATGTGAAGCTCACATCCGAACATTGTACGCGGAAGTGGTACGTCTAGCGCGAAGCCGGATGCAACTTTCTAAAAATATGGTTCGCGAGAAACACCGCGTCGCGTCGCATCGAGATATCGATATCCCGCCACTAATGAAAAAATTACATGTAATTTATATAATAATTTATGTAATTTATATAAAAATCATTCCATAATTATTTAATGAGTGATTATAAGAATGCATGACTATTGTAAATATTCACTTGAAAATTTACTGTTTAAAAATCGTTTATAAAAAGAAATAAAGTAATTTTGCTTGAGTTTTTTGCGTACAAAAACGGCACGTCAGCATCACACCTACCCGTACATTCAGTCGTACAACAAATGTTCTCAGCCTCGCAATCATAACAAAGCCAGCTGACAATTTCCTCATGTCCGACAAGTTTAAACAAAATAAAAAAAAACCCATCGGATTCTCCCGCATTAGCTACGGGCGTTTACGTTCGTCTATACGTATTTGTTTACGTTTTTTTCCTCTTCGAACTTCGCACCTACGTAAACGGGAGCAGGCTAGTATTTATGTTCTATGAAATCTTAGAAACGACAAGGCCGGTTAAGTGTATAATGGTTTCGTGGTAACTATTCAAATGAATACTACCGCTTGTGAGGAATGTACCTATTATCATCTAGTGTTAATATTTAGTATTGTAAAATTTTAACGGCAGCCCCGTTAGTTATGTAAGTGTATTGAAGGTGACGAAAATTATGATTGATTATGAAAGATTATGTGATGCGGTTTTCGTCGTTTCCTTAGAGAATTAAATGAAAATCTAAGCTGTTTCAATATAACCGGATAGTTTGATTAGGTTGAAATACGAAAACTGCATGTGAACAACGAGGAGTACCTACCTAATTCAATTTCAAATTTAAAAAAATATATATTATTTGGGGCTTTACATTGCTTGCTTTTGGGGCTTTTGGGGGTTTACTTGTTAATAAAATTTGTTAAAAATTAAATATGTTAATAAAATTTGTTATAAAATAATGAGGTAGTTCATAAGAACTAGGCACGGCCATTTTGTTACCTCACAATCATTATGTAAGTGCTTAATTTACCAATACATTTGAGTGACTATTCGCTTACAAAAAAATTTTACTTTTGTAAAATCGAAGGAATCGAACTGCATCGCACATATAAATTCAGTGACTACCCTCTGAAGGTACTACTACAAGAACTCGCCTAACCACTATCGGTTGTATTTAGGGTAACTGTGCCTATTTGAGTTACTACAGCTACGATCAACCGTTTTTAATAGCGTAGCTAGTGAAATAATTCAGAAACCTTGATAGCAATCAATCGAAAAAAAAATCGCAGTGACAAAATTAGGCGCCTTGATTTGCGCGACCCAGTTAATATTCGAGGTCACACAAAACATTTAGGATACAAGTTGTGTAACGTTACATGCACATATTCGACCAATATATCACTGAATTGTCTTATTACGTAAGTCACAAAGTCGAAAATCGTATATATTTTTTTTCTATATCTTAGAAAGGTTAGCTATTTCATCAGCTATTTGTTAATAGATATTACATTTGGTCCTATCGTGTATATTAAAATGTTTAAAAAACAAATCAGCTTTAATTATAGACGTAGGATTTATCAGAATTTTTTAATCACGATAAAAACATTTTTAATTAACATTTAATTAAAAAACCTATAAAATTACAATCGAAATTTACGAGTTCGAGGAAATCTAAAATCTTATATCGTATAAACACGATCATTTTGCAATAATATTGCGTAAAAAAACTTGTTATTAATACATGAAAAATTAACTTGAAATCTTAATCCTGGAAACTGGAACCGACCTGGAAACTTAATAATAAAATGCAAATTCGTTTATTAAATATTAACTACTTTCCGCGGCTTCACCCGCCTTTTTTTTTTTTTTTTTTTTATGTTAGAAGTTGGCAAACAAGCATACGGCCCACCTGATGGTAAGTGGCTGCCGCAGCCTATGAGCGCTTGCAGCACCATTAGTAGGTGCCACTCACGCGTTGCCAACCTCGAGATATTAGTTGTTAAATCTCGTTGTCGCCTGAATAACGATTTTTAATAAGCCACCTTTAATGTAATAAAAATAATTATTTCCCCATAAAAAAGACATCCCCTATTTCACCCGTTTTGTATCCGCAACAAAAGTAGCTTTTATAACCGTGTCTATGGTACCATCTATACGTCTATACAAAATTCATCAAAATCGGTTCAGGCTTGAAAACATCACAACCAAACCCACTTTCGCATTCATAATATAACTTATGTTTTACGTTTGAAAAATAATAATAACAAGCGCTACAGACTCGTCAGAAACATTAGGAATAGAATAACATCCTGTGTCGGGGGTCCGGAAACATACACATTGACAAAGACCAACACACCCAGACCGGACGTATGATCAGGCGAGAATCGAACCCGCGACCTATGCCGCTTAAGACAAGTTCACAACCGCTGCTCCACAACGAAAACTAACAACTCGTATAGTCTGTTAAATGTAACTTGAACCCTGCGCAGTAACACGTTTTGGGTCTCAACCGTATGCGGTATGAAGGGGGCCGGGTTTAGTACACTCGCTCACGGTTGTTTTAGTTCTTTAATAATAAATTATTAAAATATAAATTAGTTTTGTCAAGTGTGTTAACATTTATTTCAAGATAATGCCTCGACCACAATCAACTTTAAGGAGACGGAAGAAAAGGATGGTATTTGACGTTTATAGTAATTTTTTAAAAGAAAATAATATAACTAATTCTCTAAATAATACTGCGGAAGATACGAAGAAGTCTGTCTCACTATTAATAATGTACATTAACTTTTTTTTATAATTTTTATAATTAATATTATTTTAATATATTATTTTTATTATTATAATAAAATATTATTTTTATTAGGTACCTAATCAGAATTTAGACATTACCGTTATTTTGCTGTTCCTATGACAAATATTTATGTGCGTAATCTAAACAAAGGTTATCCAAAATACGTCATTGTACCCTACTGACGGACTTAGATAAAATAGTATTATGTCACTTGTGTTTATATTCTATTATTATATTAGACCTCAGAGACATTAATGATAAATCATTATCGCTTAAATAATGTATTAACATTACATTATGTCTTCATGAAATACTTTAAAAAAAGAAATTTGAAATAAAATTAATTTAGGATTAGTAATAATTAGTTTAGAATGCTAATTGAATATAAAATATATCAGTTCTTAATTAAAAAAGCTTAAGTTCTGTCTAAATCAGTGGTTCCCAAGCAGTGGTCCTCAGGATGCAAAATATCAGCGGCCCGCGAACGATTTACAATATCGCGACATGTGGCAGACTAAAAGTATGACGCTAATACCGTAAGCATACAATAAAACCTTAAAGTCATCTACAAATAGGTACTTACTTTTCAGAATTTTCCGTAAAAGAACTAAAGTTGGTCAAAACTGGTTCGAAAAATAATCATCCAAATCGTTTCATAAATGTTTCTGAGGTAACAAACATTAAAAAAATATATCTTGTACATGGTTGTCCCTGATAACAAAAACGTAAATCGAAGTGGCCCCTGGTGCATAAAAGGTTGGGAGCCACTGATCTAGATGTACTGATTTTCATAGCAATATGTAAGGCTACTCATCACGTCTGTTGAAATTAAAAATGCAAAGTAGGTATACCTAGGTAACTTGAAAGCAATCGGTATCGAGAGATAACAGAGGAGCAATCGTTATGCGCGAAACATACAAGCCGCCTTTGACAAACAAAGCCATAAATCTCTACATTGATTACATATCGGATACAATTAGTTCCGTTTAGTGGAGAAATTCTATCGCGCGTTTGTCGTAGAGATAACAGCGGCCAATCGTGTCTGAATACGCTGGCGACGTCGGCTCATACGATGTGTCGTCACCGTCGAACAGGATGCGAGCACGCGACACACTTCGTAGTTTGTACACAACATACGCAAGCCGCGGCGCACATGAACCGCAATGTGCTGTTTTGTTTCGATACATAATTATATTCATTAAATGCTAATGTTATTATCGAAGCTAGAATATGTGAAGATCATAGAATTATAACACAGAAGATTAGTAGACGCGCAAAATGTAGCCCAATCAATAGGAACCACAAAAGTATTTAATTCAGAATTGAAAATAATAAGCAATGACGGTTTTTGGGTAAAATTTATTGTTTACTATTTAATTGCTTATTTTTTTCATAAACAATATAAATAACAATTTCCAGTTTGAGGCGATAGGCGAAATCGGAATGTAAATTTTCCCTATATTTAAATATTTCGTTTCATTGGAAACATTACCAGTGCGTTTTTGCGAATGGCAGCGAATTTATTCACGCAAACATTGGTTGTCCTGTTGTCAATCATCATGTTTCGCGAGGAAAATTGTTCGTAGCTACGGTTCTATGGGTTATAATTCTATGCTAAAGATTTATTTTATGAGTTCAGAAACACTTCGACATTAGACGTCATAAAAACTATCCTAATTGTATAAAGACCCCGTGTCTGACATTGTAAAATAATGTTTTTAATTTTATTTTATAATTATACCTACCCTAAATTATAGACTAGCAGTCAGTTCCGGTTTCGCATGGATAGGCAGTCTTAAATGCCGTTTATAAGGCCATATGATAATTGGCAGGATTTCGACTGAGTTGGACTTGAAAGATTATATTACTGAGATATTCGATTTGATGTTTTGTCTCCTGCAATATATTTTTTGTTGTTGTACAAACAGCTGGAGCGTTGAGCACGCCCTATGTACACTTAAACTTACTTATTGCCTTAAAACGTAAATAATAAAAATAGTTACATAGGTATATTTAGTTTTGATAGGTCATCTATAGGTCGATAGCTCAGTTATTCTGACTCTTTTCATAATACTTGTAAAGATTTGGTAATATTGGCTATATTAATTTTAATGAATTAAAAGTTTAATTAATTTTATTGCAAAAAAGGCTACCATAATGATCGATCGCAATACATTGTTCGGAATATATAATTATGACACGTGACATTTTGAAATCTCGAGAGTAGCAACGACTACTGTTACCAATCATATAACATGTTAATTAAAACTGGAAACACGAACATACGCTAGAAATCTTGATTTTATTATTAATTTATGATAGCTCTCGTGAAATGAGTTATTAATTCGAACTAATTTTTTTAACATTAATAAAGAACACATTAAAATCTGATACTACATGGATACACGTTGACACAGAATATTAATTTATCATAACGTGCAACTCGTGACTATACTTCTATCCAAACCTATATCCATAATATGCAGTAGTAGTAATAGTGGGTACTATTGTATTTCGTGCCCCTTTTTCTCGACCTGTTCCCTCTTTCCTACGATTTAGGTGGCAAAGGACAAAAGTCCAGTCAAAATAGGTCCAACCGTTTCCGAGATTAGCTGGAACAGACAGATAGACAAACGTACATTTTAACAATTGATTTTTTGTCTTAAGTACCGTATGTACTATTATAGTAAGGTACTTGGTTAAATGCTAAATTTTAAATTATTGATACATTACAAACAGACGCTTAAATTTTATTTATTAGTGTAGAGTAAAGATTGAGGTATTATTGTTTATCTTTTCTATAATTTCCGTGAAACAGACCGACAAAAAATAGGCTGTATGGTGGCGAACGGTCACCTCTGTCTATGGTTTATGGACAGCGTCAATGTCAAGGGAATAAGTCATGCGATAAATTGCCTATCTTCATTTTTTATTTGATGATTTAAAAATCGAATCATCATTATTTAACGTTACGTATTTCTTCATCACTGAAATAAAAAAACACATAACAGTAAGTAAGTAAGAATATGAGCATAGAGTTATAATATGATATGGACAATCGGACATGCTCTTCCATTTAACCCAAAATGTCAAAGACTCACTGGTGCTCGTTACTTCAACGTCGTCGCAACGAAACGAAGTTAGTCAAAGGATGGAAGATAATCGAATAAAGTTAGCGTATGACTCACTTCGTTTCGTTACGTTAGTGTGAATTTGCCAAAGTGCACCAATGAATTTTTGGACAGTTTATCTCTATGGAAGGACCGGTCCTTACATTATAGTCAGTCATTGAATATAAAGTATATTAGATTTCTTTTATTTTTTATTTTTTCGATCGTGTGATGGAAATTTTATAATTGCATTAGGTACTTAATATTACTCACGGTTTTTAATTGGAAGATTTTTATAAAAACAAACAACAACAACTGACTTTAACTGCCTAAAATCAAAGGCGTAGGTACACAATAAACAATGCGGATGCACTGATCAAGGATACTTAATTGCCTCTTTTGATGACTTCTGTTTTATATCTGCGGAGTAATTGATCAGATCCCAACTAAATGTATCTATGCATTTAGTCATTATCGGGACGTGACGACCCCATCGCCTGCTGTTGGGATAATCTCTGTCACATCAGAGATTATTGCAATCAGTCAAACTGGGTGGTAGTTCTTTTGTTGCAAGAGTCCACCTAGGTAGATACCACCGCAATCAAATATTCTACCGCTGAGCAGTAGTGTCTTTAGCATTACTGTGTTCCGGTTTGTAGGGCACTGTAGCCTAGTGAAATTACTGGGTGCTGGCTGGCAACGCGATAATGGTACCTACTAATGGTGTTGCTAGCGCTCATAGGCTACAACAAACGCTTACCATCAGGTGGGACATATGCTTGCTTGTCAATTTAGTAACATAAAAAAATATCGTAATATTTTACCCAAGGTCTGCTTATTAATCTTACCCGGATTTGTTAACACAGAGCAATTGTCATTTGACCCCTGCATCCCTAAAGGCGAACCAGTAACTCATTGGATAAGAACAAATTACCTATCAAGAAGTAACGATTATTTTAAGATATTTTGTTATAAAAAGCGACAGCTTAACGTGCTGTTCGAAGCAAGGTGGAGACACCCACAACGACAAAGGCGCAGACCGAAACAGACATTTGTAAGATCAATATAAACATCTGCCCAGGCTAAAGGCAATCTCGCTACCAACATTCCATAACGGTCGTCAATGTACGTATATAGGAACAGCTACGGATTGTTTTATTTTGCCATAACTTAAATTCCTTGGGGTCTTCTTTTTTTGTCTACTTATTTATAATATGCATTATATTTTATTTATATAGAAAGTCCTTCTTTTAGAAATCTGTTAAAAGCCCTTTCCATACATCAGCTTCATGTTATTTATTAGGGATCCTGTTACGAAGATTGCATCGTAATTATCATTTTAAGAAAATTAAATGGTATAAATGTACGAACTCCAGGTAGTTCTATTTCTTTTTCTCTATGTATAGTTTACTTTATAAAAATAAAATTTTACGATAAAAGTTAGAGTACTAATTGTATTAATAAATACAGACGAGCAAGCTTTTTATAGCAAATTTATTAGCACATCTATACAAATAAATAAAATTGAAGTGTCTGTTTCTATGTCACAATAAAACTTTTTGCTCAATGTCTATATTAGGCGGTTGTACCGTAGTTGTCGTTGTCTTTCTGTTAGTACCGACTCATCTTCGATACGGTTGGAACCATTGGCATATAAGTGTTGATATCAGGAGTAGCTTGGTCTACTTTTATTTTTGAAAAATAAGCAATAATAATTCTCTAGATTAGGCGAGCGGAGCCGCGGGCGGCCAAAGTGCCAAAGACCAGAGTGATCGTTATAAGTTCGAGCAGCCGTAGCGAGCATGTGGCTGCAGCCTGTGACTTTCGTAACAAAAAAACTCCTAATCTCGTATTGCCG
Source organism: Hestina assimilis (assembly GCA_023373885.1). Taxonomy (NCBI): domain Eukaryota; kingdom Metazoa; phylum Arthropoda; class Insecta; order Lepidoptera; family Nymphalidae; genus Hestina; species Hestina assimilis. The sequence continues at coordinate 11,431,825 of CM041754.1, forward strand.
GAGTAATAGAGAGTACTGAGTAGTCATAATGTTATATGACACCCGATATTTTTTATTTTACGAAGTCAATGTTTACATTATAAAGGATTTTGCTAACAGCCGATTTGCACGTGACGAATCGTGAATTACTACGATCCGATTATGTTTTTGGCTTATATTCTCCAATGAGCGTATTCACTCACACACAAGCACTCATTCAATCGTGAAAAGTCACGTATATGTAACAAAAATAGAAATAATCGATTTTTAGCTATGTGAAAAGTTAGCTAGCGGTTTATCCGATTAACCCGTTTTCCAAAAAGCTAGATTTTTTTCATCATCCATCATCCGCAGCCTGAGTCCCAATGGGTATAGGCCTCTATTTGTTGTCGCCCTTCTACGCGGTCCGCCTCATCCAAGTTCGACCCTTGACTTTGCGCATATCGTCAACTCATCTTGCCAAATTTTTATCCATATGTAAATTATATAATATTAAAATTGTAGCCATATCGGACTAGGTTTTATACAACAAAAAAATATCGTAGGATGATTTCTATCCTTGTGAGAAACGGGTAAATCGGATGAAGCGGATATTTAAAAATTTCATTCTTCATGAATTGTCAATTAGCTCACTACACTAACAGAATAAAGTAGTCTAATGTCTTTCAAGAATCGTTGGTGACGTTACGTACGTGTGAATGAGCCCTAACGGTGACATATTATGCTCAAAAGCAAAACTGAATCCGCATTCGCAAGCCGCCTCGCGGCTCACATCAGTATAAACGTAGCGTTATATTGTTATCGTGAGTTTATCGAGCATTTAAAAATATTAATATCGATAACAGCAATACTAACAATATAAGCACAGCTTTGTGAGGGCCATGAAATATTTATATTAGATGACGTCATATCATATCTATCGGGTGGCCTTCTCTCATGCAAATATTATTGGAAAATATTAAAGGATTTGAAGAAAACGGCAAAAATTATTTCTTGTTTACTTAGTAAAGATAATTATCGAGTTAATATACTCATATGTCGTATTTTTTGACATTACAATGGTTAATTCAAATTACATAAAAAAAAAATCTTCCTATTACGGTTCCTGAAATACAGCTTAGCAGCAGAAGCTTAGTAATAGGGTTCCAATTGTAGCCTTTGGGAACTTTTGATAGACTAACGATCTAATATTGTATTTGCGATCTAAAAATACTAAACGACGTCTCTAAAAAGCAATGCAATGCAAAGATCTCAATCGATCGGGATTGATACCGATCTCAGTCCGAAGATTTGATATTGAAATCGGCGGTAATCGAGTAATGAACACCGTTAAAGGACTAATGTCAGAAGGCAATCTCTATTTGTAATAATAAGTAGCCTGTCAAATATTGTTTAGAGTAATTCCTGAAAAACAAAAAGAACTAAGAAACTGTACTGTTGAACAAGAAGTTTAACGACGAGCGTAATTTCCCTTTCTCCAACATCTATCTCGAGTCGAGAAAATATTTGCTGTAGAAAATTTTGTTGTTTTGTTGTTTTGAAAAGTCATCAAAAAATATAATCTTCATTGCTTCTAACCGTTGGTATTTGCGGAACAAAAATTCATTCAAGTCACAAAAAAGTTTTAACATTTATTACCTTATACATTTCGCAAAAGCTTTGGATATTATGGACGTTAGCAGTCAAAAGATAAGTTTAAAATTAATTAAAATTAAGTCACTGACATTTAATATTCATTAACAGTAAATTTCGTAATAATTTTAATCTAATCGTAAGCCGCGGTTTAGATACACATTCATTACATCAGAGTAGCAGTCGTGCCGGATACAAAAGTTCTAACATTAGTAGGTTGACGCACAACACGTTATTTAACTGAGCTTTAATGTTATCCTTATACATATTATTTATGACCGTGGCTTCGCTCGCAATATTTTATTTTCATTAAGCTTTTTCTTTGCATAGGACATCCGCGTCGCACCGCGATATTTCTTCGAACCCAGCGTTTCATTCCATAAAAAATTTATACAAAATTTTCGATGATATTTTTTCTTAATGTAGTTATCGCAACACGATCAGCGCTGTAGCGGATCCAGTTTCGAAAAACTCGACATAGTCTAGTATTTATTATAGCGGACTAAAATACCCTAGGACCTAGGTCAATGTTAAAACCTGATATACGTCAGAGGAAAGAGTATAACACAATTTGGAAGCTATTATAATGATATCGACTAAATAAAATAAACTATTATCATTTGAAAAGTTTCGTTCACTCGAAATAGCTTGATCTTTTGAAGAATAAAAAAAATAATATAAATTAACTTTCTTATCCAATAATTGTGGCTATAAATGGACAATATTATACAGTCAAGTACTTTATTTGCAAGCCTTTAAACTTAAATACATCGTTTACATATTTATAAGTTCGTTTTCAATTGGCAATTGCCTATTAGCCAGAGAAAATGACGTATCCGGTTTGTGTTTTCAACACAATTATTCTGACTTTCTCAAAGAAAAACACATTAAAACTGATAACGTTCTTTGAAACAAAAAAAAACGTTATTGTAATTTTTGCATTGAAAAAGATACGATACATCACAAATAATAATTAATTACAATCTCATTTATGACTTTTTTGAATTTACTTTCGTAATCGAGTACTGATTTTTTAAAACAAAAAACTTGAATTGTGACCTATATATATTATGTATGGGCATGACGTTCAAACTATGTTAAGTTAATCCATTCCATTTAAATCCGCCGTCCGATGTTGTGGATAACGAATGAATATAAATTACTAGAGCTCACTGTGGTCAAGTGAAAGTCTGCAATAATACAAGTTCCGTCGAACTGTCGATGTCACAGGTACGAGAGTGCACTGACGCCGTACCATGATGGATTATATTACTTTGATATCGTCTAAGCAATCTAAGGATATAATTAGTTTCTTTAAAAAATGGGCAAGTTACTTTTAATGGCTATAGCCAAAGCTATAATTTTACTCACATTTGTAGAATTGCCTCGATTTCTCTAAGATCCCATCAGTTCCTGACCAGGTTACAATAGGACTAACTAGAAAGTATACTCTTTCATATTAAAATAATTTAAAAAATCGATCCAGCCGTCTCGGAGTAAAAAATATTGAGACGAATTGAAAACCACCTCCTTTTTTGAAGTCGGTTAATGAGAATTTTCAAATCCTTTTGTAATGCATTATTTCGCTTTCACGATGCTACGTCAATTTAAATGTAAATAGTATTTATTTTTTTAGAAAATACTTTTCAATAAGACTTATAACAGTTTACACAATTTCTTTTTTTTTTAAAGGAATACTAGCAAAGCCTTTTCAAGGCATTACTAATATTCCTATTGCCCCTCCAAATAAACTCGAAGCTTGCGCTAGGACTGGGTACGATAATAGCTCAAGGAGGTCAGGATCGAACCCTCGGCGCTCGCGTTAAGGGAGCAAGGTCGGCTTTTCTACCGTTGAGCTATTGAGGCTTCACATTGCTATTGTTATCTTAGGTTCTAAAATTCTATTAGATAGATAAAACTCGCACATAAAAGTCCACTGTAAAAATTAATCAAATTTCTTGTATGGGGACCCCTTTATTTTTGATTTTTATTGTTTTTAGCTTTTTACACTTTCTGTGATTTATTTACTTATTACCAGTTCATGGGATATATTACGACAGGGAAACGGAGACTTGGCGTTAGGAATTCGTTGGCACATTTTTGGCAAGGAACCCTAAGAAAGGAATAATCACCTATGTTATTCTTCAAGCAGCTTTGAAGTTAGTTTTAGATTTTTAATAGAGCAACATTTTTCAATCGCATCACTTTGAAGGTTTTATTCATATGACCACTTATTTTACTCATAAATATAAGTTTTTTAATATAATTTACTTAAGAGGAAAATTCGTACAACACAAACAGTGTTGGTCACATTATTTGCATTACTTTTTCTTTGGTTTCATCTCCTTGCAATTTTATAGGTAACTTTAAAGACTTTTGTATAGGAAAATCGTACATCGCTTCATTTTATCTGCCTTTCTTAACTATCCATTTCACTATATAAGTATCTTTTGGTAGTTATAAGATTCCTTCTCTAATACAACGATATGCGTACACAAAAAAAGTGCAGCCCGAAAGCTGAAGTTTTATGGCGGATAACAACACAATGAAACTATTAAAATACCTCACCATAGAAATTAATGTCCTTAAGGTCTACGGTTGATATGGATTTTTTGTTTTCGAAATCTAGCCCGCATCGTCGTTATGAGGGAATGACATAACGTTACCTCACAATAAACTGTTACATGATAGAGACAAGATTTCGTTTGATCTGAAAATACTTTGCTCTTATTAAACAATTTTTTATTTATTGTATAACTTATATTCGTTAACGTAATCGTAAGATTTATTATTAAAATTAATTTATATTACCTTTATAATATATTAAATATAGGCCTAGATCCTCCTTATTAAAGCATGGGTCCTATCCTAAAAATCGTATGTATATAGTATATACAATAAAGTACATCTCACAAGCTTATCAATATTTAAACAATGTGTCGATGTTAATTAGCATACCTAGATGACGTTAACGAACCGGCTCTACTTCCGGGATCGTTATTCGTGCGATCGTGAATGAACATCATTACAATGCGATGTTGCGTACATCGCTTTGTGAAACTCGCGATACACGGAATGACATTGACGTGAAAATAGTTAAGTAAAGACGCCTAGGTGGGATAAAACGATAGACGTAGCTAGACTACGCGCTCACCTGGGAGTTGTCAATCGCGTACATAATAAATGCGAGTTAGTGTGCGCGCGCGTCGCATGGCATGACGCGCGAGTGCGAGCGCGACGTGTTTCGCGGCAAGACTAGCGAGTGTAGCGAGTAGCGATCGTGCGGCGGCAGGCGCATACGCACACCTCCACGCATGGGCCCGCTGAGTGAAGGGGAAGCGGGGCACGCGAGATCCGGGTTGCGACTCGCGCGCCCACTTCAGCGGGCGGCCCCCAAACAACACTGCTCGCGCACTGTTGACCTCTGTCACTCACGCGAATACAGCTGTCCCGAGCATCGCTCATCAAGCCTTCATTAAAATAACACATCCGGAAAAATTCATATACCACGATATTATGAGTCTCAACAATATTGACCTAGAAATAACTATCTCCGATTTAAAATATTTACTCTTATAATTTTTTTATAGATATAATTTTTAAATATAGTTAAGACAGAAATTGCAGTACAGATGTACAAGAAGGCTAGTAAGATTTGTGGCTTAGATGACAGGTTTTAGGGACTGCAAATTTGGGTCCTATATCTTTTGCTAAATATTGTAAAAATAACTTTTAAAAGAATATCAAATTATGTTTATTGCTAAGTTAGTAATTTGTACAAATAACATTATTAATTATTTTTAATTATTACTATACATGTATCAAAAAAAAAAAAGTATATATGTATTTAGAAAACACATAAAACAAACAACACTATATTAAAATACAAGTGTGGTATGATTGGGAGAGGTTTAACAAATAATAAATTAGGAAAAGTAACTGGTAAATGATTTTTTCTCTACGTTTTGTAGACAAATGGATGTGGACTGATGTGAAATGACAATGATGACGATGATGATTAATATAAGTTAGTTTCAGTTTTTTTTCTAGTTTTCAAAGATTCTGCTTTAAAAGTCTATTACAATTTATCTATTGATAATATAGGTTATTAAAAACCAAAAAAAACAACATGTAGTTGCCAAATTACCATTAATTATGTGTTATTCCATATTGATCGTATTGCCCAATTGATTTTGCATAATTTTACTTAAAATAATTATTTATAAAGATGTAATAGAGGTTAAATGAGAAAAATTAAAATGGAAGCTATATATTATATATAATATTATTATTATACTATTAAAAAATCTTTAGAATTTTCTAATATGATATGTACATATTATTTCAACGATTATTTTACTGAGTTTCATAAATGATTTACTATGTTAAGGGAGACATAATACAATAAAATAAGACTTAAGACAGGTGTTTCAATTACTATGATTAAAAAATATTTATAATGTTTATAGGCCTATAAGCCTATTGGGCTTAAAATGAGCAACACAAAGTATTAATTAAATAGTAATAGTTCTTTTGAAAAATAGTTTATATACCTTTTCATAATTTTTACAATTGTGTGAAAATAAAAGTGATTAAGAAAATTATAATTTGGTTTACTTTCATTTTTAACAAGCTGCACAATACATGAAACTAAATTAAAAATATATTTTTATTTACAAAAAGTTCACATATTATAAATTATAATGACATAGACTTATGCTTATGATGCCATATAATGATAGATATTAATATTTACTTAAGATATTAGAATAATTTACAATATTATAATAGTTGAATATTTTAAGACCATACCTGAATTCTGTCCACAAGCTCTCTAGGATTGAAGTTGGTATCCACAGGACTTAAGTTAAATATCACACGGAAAAACACAAAATCTGGCTTCTCATAAGTGAACCCGGATTTATTTTCAGAAAGCGTAACATAGTAAAAAGTTTCTACTAAATTGAGGTATTTGCTATAGAAATCGTTTAAACACGACCGAGGGACTGATATAAACAGATCCGTTTCGTTTGACATTATTCGATAAACGATGTGATCGCAATCACTCACTGTAATCGCAATATAATTGCATAATTCATATCAAAACAATTTCGTTCTGTTCTTAGTTTTATCATAATCACAATTAACAGATTTTACGTTTGACGTTTATTAGTTTTGACCACACCACGGACTACAGATGTACAGATTACAGAGTGCGATATGTTGACACTTGACAATTTGACATCTATCAATAATTTTATTTTGTCAAACCACAGACTAGCAAAGGTAGACAGACAAGAAAATAACTAAATCATAGAATAGTGTTTCTGCTAAAAAGCGATTTCATGAACAAACAAATCGGAAAATATCTTAGACTATTTTCTTTCTTCGTCTATAAATAATATTGTCTCATTTAATTAAGATATGAAAATATTGCTGTTAAACAGGATAAAATTGTAATAATGTGCGTTTTTTTTATATGAGATAAATAATTATTAACGCACGTCCATAGATTTAACATGTATTACCGTAAATTTACGTCTGGTTCAGATATATATTTTAAAATAATATAAATAAAGCTTTAAAAAATAAAATTATACAAATAAAGCTTTACGTTATAAAAATGTATCAATAAGTAAATTACTTTATTAAAAGCTCTATGAGACCGATGCAAAAGAAGGATGCATTACTAGATATAATTAAACACAAAATATTCATATCATTTTATTGTACAATAAAAATTTGTCAAGATGGTACGATCTTAATTGACATTATTAATTCATATCATGGCATGCAGCCAACTCTCCTCCTTATTCCAGGCTTGAGACTGGCACTAGGTGTACCTACCCAGCGGCGGAGTTACGTGGCGTCCAATCGTCCACGATCCGTAAAACTACGGATACCGCGTTTTGTGCATTTAAACTGTAAATACGAAATGTTATTTGAGAATTTATTGTGTTTATGCCTAATGCTTTATACATATTAGTGATCTTTAACTCTTTAAAATTACAATTAAATATTTCAACTATTTTATAAATTTGATTTTATAGAAGAAAATTAAAACTAGGGAACTATTTTTTTTTGTTCTGACAAGCGATTAATGTTCTCTTTATAAAGATATTAATACTAAATTTTAAATATTCACGTTACCTTTTAATATCATAGTTGAGTAATTGTGCTCCAATGTATCCGTGAAAACATATATTCAAATATAAATCTAACTGGAAGCATATGAGTCGTCTGAATCTTCATCAGGAGATATATTTTCTTTCTTAACCGATTTACGCTTCTTTTTATTTAATTCGCGAGTTCTGAACATTTTGCTTTCATCGGCGCACTTAGTAGTAATGCTAGTTCTGTAAAAAGGTACATTTTAAACTACACTTTTAGTTGTTTTTGGGACAGTTAATTTGAACATTGCTCTTACCTCACTACGTTTTCTGGGACATTACATTTTTCTACAACGGTTTGAACGATATCATTTACGAGAACTGGGTCTAACTTTTTTTTAGCAGGCTTATCAGGAAATGCTGGTGAGGGTTTCCCTGTTAGTGAATGCGTTGCTAATACCCTAGAAAATAAGCGTAGTTCATTAGTATGGATCATTCCTAGTATGTAATAAACAAATAGGATTGTAATATAGATATCGTACTTTCTTGAGAATACAGCTGTTAAAAGTTTTCGAGTGGCATTCGTATAAGAAGACCAGTCCATATGCTTCAGAAGTCTTGCTGGTACTGAAGCATTGCCATCACCAATCAAAACCTATAGAAAATGTATTATTTGTTTATACGTTTGTATTGTATGATACTATGAAATACTGAATATAAAATATACACAAAATTACCATTTCGTTACTTATATTAGTATTTTTCGGTTTTAAAGCTCTTTTAACTTCTTTCGTGGTCTTTGTATGGCATGGAATTTCATCACGTTCTTTAGTATATGTAGAATCACAGTCCGCTGTAGAGCTCTGTAAAATAATAAGTCTTATCTTAGACTAAAATTTAGGTATTTGTGGCATATTACTATACCACCTGATTGTAAGTGGAAATATATTAAGGATATATCGTTGCAGATGACGAACTGTACTCGCCATCCTTGCCTTGCCTACCCGCAAAACACAGCAGGTTATGCGCTGGCGGGCTTCGTAAGGAAACTGACGAGCAATCAATTCACGAGTTTATCCCGATTTACGTGCGGTGGTAGCGAACCAGATGAACATTTAAGCCATATAATTAGCAAAACAGAGGTGAAAGACTTGTGACAGACAGTATTGTGTATTAAAAAATTTGCAAATATCGTAAGTGTTCAATGCGCTTTTGTAAATATTTGATAGTTTAATATTTCAACTTACAAAGTCAGTAGTATTTGTTAGATTCCTTCTACGTTTATAAGTTCTTCTCCGATATTGTTGTACTGAATATTCTTCACTCGATGTATCTGATGGTTGTTCAAATGAATCACTATCATATGATGTCTCTGATTTCTTCCTTTTTAGTTTCGTTTCCAGAGTCTCGATCTTAGTACAAAGCTCTTTAATAATTGTATCCATTTTTTCAATTTCGGGTAAATATACTTCAAATTCCGTTTGAGTTCCTTTATCACACATTATTTTACTCTTTGGTTGATTGTATTTTGTGTTTCTCCTATCTGAAGTGTCCGTCAAACGTTTGGACATAAACTCTTGGCTTCTGGGAGTACTCGTTTGGGCTGGCTGCAGTGAGAAGGCAATCATGTAATTATTTGTATTTTTAGATTATTCCAAATGTTTATGTTACCATTAAAAATTCATTTTACCTTAGTGCTTATAAGGCTGCTTAGAATTCTTGCTATAGCTGTCGACCCATCCATACTGTCTACACTAACAGTTCTTCTATGAACTGTTAAATAAAAAAATATATTTGTATACTGAGTGCTATATGAATGAGCGGTATTTAACATAAATGACAAACGAAACTTACAATTATCATGATCACGCTGATCTCCATGAAGATCCAACAAGGCTTGTGCAGCGTCCAGTTCAGATTTTACCGCTAAGGTGGCCATCGTAACTACAAAATATTAATAATTAGACTCGGCGACTCAACCCTTTTGAATTATAAAAAAAAATATCTAAATCGGTTAACATTTATGCACCATAAAAGCGAAGTGCAATGTATAATGTGAATTGTTTTTTATACAGTTATATTAAATTTTGTATGTTACTTTTGATACAACGGTAATTATCTACATGAAGTGATAGCTAATGTTCTAACAAGCATGGTACATTTCGACAGAAATTTCAAATACCTCGCTTTTTCAATTGTTCGTTCCAGGTACATGGAGTCTAACTTCGGTCGGTGAGTAATATTACATTGTTATAGCAAAGCCCTCAATAAACCTATTGTTTACTTTACTTATCCTATTGGATCCGACTGTAGAGCTTATGTTTTACATCTTTTGTGAAACTGGGTTTTTGCAAACAATTCTTGAATTACTTTTACATTTCAGCAATAGTGAAACAAGTAATTAATAATATTTAATGGAATATTTATTTTGTAGACTATCTTCGAAAAAGAAGATAAAATTAAACATTTTAGTTATATTTTTTAAGAGTGTAATTAACTATAAAAATATATTTTTATCTACTCCATATTCAGTTTATTTAAAATTTATTTTTATTTCATAGAAAATATTTATTCATTATATATAATAATGATGATGATTTTTGTTTTTGTACATGTTATTTTCTTTATTGACGGCCTAGAACGAAATTTGGAAAATAGAAAGTTTATGTCCAGGATAAATGCAAAGGACGCTATCCAGATACATTGCGGGCGAGATACAGTGTGGTACAATCCTCTTACGCTGCTAATCAGAATTAGGAAGCGAAACGTCCAAGTGCTAACTCACAAAAACTTTAACGTATAAAACTATTACTTAACAAAATAATGAATGTCTATTTACTTACTAGAACTTATAATTAAATAACCCACAATACTAACTAACAAATCCTGGATAAACAAGTTCTAACTTAATATATTTAAGGAAGTAAAGGCAAAAGAAACTTACCAATATTTTCAGTCAATTGGAAGATTCACTTTAAAAAGTTCCACCTGATGGTAATGTACTTCCTGGATAGCTAAACATAGACTGACAAAATGTTGCAAAACGATTAAAAAAAACGACTTGTTAGTGGGGCTGGCTGGTAACCAACATTCGATGACCATTGTTTCGTTATCAGGTAAATAAGCTGTACTTTCGGACCTTCTTTCTTGTCCTATTGTTAATTATTGAACAGATTAACATTCGAAGAATTCATGAAATTATGTTTATTATACCAATTGGTTGTTTTATTTTATATTCCTATAGGGATAATAAAGAGCTTAGTGATAGCGTATTCTATGGAAAAGTTATTACTTAAGTTTTTAATTTTTACAATATGTTTCTAGTAAAAATGACTTATAAGCTAATCGGAACTGAAAGACTATTTGGTACTTACCAACATATTACGAAGTTTTGCGTGATATTTGCATTTTCAAGAATTTAACTATTTAATTAGATAGGTGTAACTTTAAACAATATAACATTTGATTAAACAAAACAAACTCCAATTCGTTTCTAATTTAAATACAATTAAAATCTAACACACTCATTATAAAAGTTAAACAGCTGATCCATTTAAAAGAAGAGGGTATTTATTTAAAATTAAGTGTATGTAAATAATGAAATACCTACAATTAACACTGGATTTTAACAGGTTCCTTGTCCCATGAATCATGAATCTGATAATTCTGAATAATGAATATTTAATTTGTTTAATAACTGTGTATATTTATAATGCACTTTTATTTTTATACATAATCATTCAATAACTGTGTCCGCCGGGATTTTTTTTTTCTCATCTCATCTCGTCGTCATGCAAAAACGAAGGTATGGTGATACGTCTTGAGGTTGCTACGACATCAAATATAGATGGACTAAGAGAAATATGGATTGGATGCTTAGATGGAATGCAATACATTATTATCATGCTAGTATTAATGTTATTAATTACAGATAATGCTTTATGCTTTGTTACTATGCCGCATATGATGTAGGGTGAGGATTTAAAAAATATAATGTTTTATGAATATTCGTTTATCTTTTCGTAATATTTATTATGAAAACTATACATTTACAAACATTTATTGTATACTCAAAAAAAAACTCAAAATGTCAAATAAAATAAAGAATTGCTTGCATAATGTACTTAAAAATGTGATTTCTAATTAAAATGTACATAGTTTCACTATTAATTTTCTAATAGGCATTAACTGATTAAATATAATTAATGTTACATAATTGATTAATATACTCAATTCCTATTAATAGCTCATAATTATTGGAATGTCAATACCTACTCAAATTATTGCGAGCAAAAATAAATACGTTAGACTTTTTGTAACAGGTACCTGTCCCATGAATCATATATTACCAACATTTGATTTGTTGAAGTGTATGGACACACAAAGGGTTGAACAATGTATTTATCCTCAACCACCTTGACTATATTAATAAGCTCTCCCGGGTCATTTAGTTCTTAATTCTTATACTTTGAAGAGCTACACTTTGTATCTCGAGATTACTTAAAACGTTTATCACCACTTTTATATCCGATCTTAGCTCGAAAGTTTATTCTATCCAACAAAATCAAAATCGTTTTTTTAGACGCAATAAACGAGTCAAATTGATAATCTCCTCTTTTTTAAGTTGGTTAAAAAGGATGAACGTTTATAACACTCAAGTTTAAATCGTTTATTTCACGGGATTCCATCCGTCTTCTTCCGATCATTTTCCGTATTTACCAAGGGACTGGTTATACCCTTATCCAGATTTGAAGGGTTACTATTTTTTACACAGAGCAATTGCCATCTGATCTCCGCAAGGCGCAACCCTAAGGGCGAAAGTACCTATCAATTTATTTTATTTTTATAATTATTAGATGCTATGATAACAGCAACCTGGACCGACAGCTTAACGGGAGATCCACTAGACAAGCATCCTGACCGAAACAGATATTTATAAAGAGCATCCGAGTAAAATCGAACCCGCGACCGTCGCGGCTCAAAGCAGACTTGCTACCAGCACGCCACAACGTTCGTCTTTCTTTTCGCTTTCCATCCGGCATCTTCTAACCGAAATGGCCTAGATAGAAAACAAAAAAAAATAGGTAACTTTAGTAATAGGTGTTTAACATTGTCGTTGTGGCAGTGAAACTGCTTTCAACGCTTATGTTGTGACTTTGCTTCCAGCTCGGCATAAATGTACGTATTGATTATATAGGCACATGTTCTTGTCTTGTTGTGTTTGTGTGTGTTTTAAGACAATGGCACTGGATATAACTAAAGGCCGTTGAGTGTGTTGCGTTTATTTGTCTAGACTTAGATTTTAATTCGGATAATCAATTCTGAGTTTTCAAGTGCTTGCTTCATGTGTTTCAAATTTATCTGTAAAATGGTGAAAAAGCAATCATTTTGAAAAAATTTAAAAATGTAAGATGTATTATCCGCTACACCAACGAGAGCTTCTTTACGACATCACAAGAATGCAGAAAACTGGATATTGACAAACAATTATAGTCTACCTAATAAACTAAATTACAAATACCTACAATTCAATCCGTGCATAAATGTACGTGCATAAATTTAATCTGTTTCGCAAACTTACTTTTTTTCATATGAAAAAGTATTATCTAATAATTTTATGACAGAACTACACAGGATGGGGTGTGGCTATTATCTTCTATGTAACGAAATCTTTTGTTTGATATTGTCGGGATACTACGGGGTACAAATGTGGGGTACTTGGATATCCCTTGTACCAAATGAAACCATTGTCAATACAATTTTTACCTGCGTAACGCAACGTACCTTAGGATTTACCGTTCAGTTAATTTTTGTACACCAACGTGGAAGGAAAGATATTTAAGTGCATCTTTTGTAGTTTTATTTGAAGATGGATCCGAAACTATGGCTTCTAGTCGAATGGGTTGATGAACAGAATGTGTTTTCCAATTACGGTGTTATAAATACGAACTATTTGATAAGGCACGAGATTGATCTTCACACCGGGAAAGTGGTTTTCCTTCGTGACAAGCGTAACAATGGTACACGCAAGGCGCAAATTCTTAGAGTTTCTGGTGAGTAATTTTGTTTGAATATTGGTTTTATTCGGATTAATTCAAATTTTAATACTAGTTCCATTGTTTTGAAGTGAAGTGAACGTTTAATTTTGAAGTATTTTAATTAAAAATTGAATTTATGAGTCCTGGATGCCCGTTTAATATATAAATTTCTGATATATAATATTGGCATAATGATGCCGGTTGTAATAAAAATCGAAAAAACTTATGTTTGTTTTGGAATTATTTAACAGAAATATGGGAGTTGAAATAAAAAAATTATGGAAAAATACTTTAAAAAGGAAAGCCCAGCTTCATTACTATTCATTTAAACAATTGGGTCGCAATGCCTCAATAGCTCAATTGTAAAAAAGCCGAGAGAGTCACAAGTTCGATCCTGACCCCCTTGGACTATAACCCGCTCCTAGCGCAAGCTTCGAGCTTATGTGTAGGGGCAATAGGAATGTTAGTAATGCCTTGAAAATAATTACTAATATTCTTTAAAAAATATATTGTCGTTTGTTATATTTATTAGTAATGCCTTGAAAATAATTACTAATATTCTTTAAAAAATATATTGTCGTTTGTTATATGTATTAGTAATGCCTTGAAAATAATTACTAATATTCTTTTAAAAAAATTGTCGTTTGTTATTAGCTCATAGATTTTATAAGCTTGATAAGACCATCACGAGGATGTATAATTATACTAAATTCAAATCTATTTATGAACGATGATAGAGAAACCCTCAATTTAGAAATGTTATATCAATAATAATTAAAAATTTGTCTCGGTCAAAACTAGCATTATAAAATTTGAACACTACCAGTATTCAGTATTTATTTGAACTTTATTTTTCCAGATAACAAACATTATGTGAAAGAGTTGAAAGTGATGCTCGAAAGGCAGGACAATCAAGTGAAAAATGTTTTATCATTATGTATGAATACTATCAAAGAAATGAAAACGGGTCCAATGGTAAGTGATACTTTTTTACTTCTTATGTATAAAAATAATGTTATTCGATAACAACTTTTTTGATACAATAAAGATCCAAGAGTTTATATCGTAGCCTTTGAACACCTGCAATGGCAGGACTATCATATGCGTTGCCATCCATATAAAATTATCTTAACTGTATCTTGAAAGTTAAAACCTCATACTGTATTGTCTTTGGAAACCCATATCTAGAGCTTTAGCGGCAAAAAAGGTGGAGTTTTGGCGCACCGGTATTGCCTGCCTTATGCGCTACAGGTCGAGGGTTCGGTTCTCGTTGGCTGGCCAGCCATTCCAGTCTTTTTGTGTTGGTGCTTGTCATTGTATTTTTCGGCCCACAGGTTATTACTATCCTGATGAGTGGTCATTGAGTATGTAGCGCTTATCATTATTATTTTTTTTATATCTAAACACATTTAGAGATTAACTTTATTTTGAGTTTTCAATGGATATAGAAACGGATAAACCATTCTAAACAAACATTAAGTTTCTTTAGAACGTGTTCATAGAAATGGGAAAAAACATAAAACAAAATCCAAACATAACAAGATTTAGCGGAACGATAGAACAATGCAATTAAGTATTGATGTGTCGCCGCATATAATAGACCAATTATCTTATCAACGATCTAATCCGTGAGTATTCTGAAAGGGAATGAGATCATTTAAATGGAACTAGACCAACTTGTAGAAAAAAAATAGCATGAACAATTGTACATGCATGTAATTATCATTTGACCTATAGTTGTTATCACGAATTCACTGTGTTATTATTCAGTCGTTGATAGAAATGACGTACTCGTATAAAAGCAATATTAGTCATGACCACAAGATATTAGTTACGATTCTAATAAAGCTTTAGTTATGTAACGTTTAGTAAAATCATACCAGTAAGGCCATCATCCTACTTTACCGGCGTCGGGATGTGACGACCCCATCGCCCGCTGTTGGGATAACCTCTGTCAAAGCAGAGATAATTCCACCAGTCCAATCAGTCACACTGGTGGTAGATCTTTTGTTGCAAGTGCTAGGTAGGTACCACCGCAGTGTCAAATATTCTGCAGCCAAATAGTAGTGCTTATGCATTACTGTGTTCCGGTTTGAAGGGCACTGTACGCTAGTGATATTACTGGGCGGACGAGATTTAAGAACTAATATCTCGAGGTTGGCAACGCGTGAGTGGCACCTACTAATGGTACTGAAAGCGTTCATAGGTTACGGCAACCACTTACTATCAGGTGGGCCATATGCTTGTTTGCCAACTTCTAACATAAAAAAAAACTTAATCTAATCTTATGTAACAAATTTTTAATATTATAAATGCAAAGTAAGTTTGTTGTTTGTGGATCTTTCAAGTTTCAATCTCCTGCACGCTGAACCGATTATGTATGATCAATTTTAATATAGACTAACTGCGCTCGCGGCTCTGCTCGCGTGATGCACAATTTTTTCTTTATTGCACAGAATTCTAATTCTTTTTCTAAAATAAAAGTAGTCTAAGTTACTCCTTATTACATCAGCTACCCGCCAAAAGTCCCTCTCGTCAAAATCGGTCTAGCCATTTCGGAGATTAGACGGAACAAACAACGTGAATGACAGACAAAAATTGTAAAAAATGTTATTTTGGTGTATGTTCTGTAGTACCGTATATATATTCATATACATGTACCGTTGTGGCGTTGTGGGTAGCGAGTCTGCCTTAGGCCTCGACGGTTGCGGGTTCGATTCCCACTCGGAGCAGATGTTTGTATTAATCGTACAGGCATGTTTTCCGGTCTGGTTGTGTTTGTCCTTGTCATTGTGAATGTTTCCGGACCCCGACACAGGATATAATTGTCCTAATGGGGGCCGTTGAGTGTGTAGCGTTTATTTATTTGTTTATGTAGTAAAAACGGTTATTTTAATATTACAAACAGATACTCCAATTTTATTATATGTATAGATAGATATACTCGTAAATGGGAACATGGAGACTTCTTCTTGTCGGGAAAACAAAAGTTAAAGTATGTGACATAAAGAATGACAGTTTTTATAGGGAGTTAATTATCTCAGTATTGCATTTAGGATGCCTCATTGAAAATCATTATACACACCGCCAGATACTAATAAATAATAAATGTGTTTAGTCAAAACTTGTAGTTAATCGAGGCACTTAAAAAAATCATCATTACTATATTTATCTAAATTAACGGAAAGTCAAGTCTTTGTAACGAATTTTTAATTAAAAATAAGCTAAGCGACTTCTTTCTTTTAAAAAAGACCCACGAGTCGCTATCCTTACATCAACCAAAAGCTTATTATTTGAATTATGAAATATGATACCTTGTATCCCGGAAAAATGTTAAGTCCATATGGCGTTATCGACTCTGATATAATTACCGTGTCTTGGATTACCGATATAACTTTTAGATGTTTTTCAGGTATAACAACTACATAAATGGAGCCGTGGGCATTTCTAGTCCTTAATAAAAGCAATAACTTTTTATTCATATTTTTGTCATTATTATAGTTTTTGGGCGCGAATCAAACATTAGGCGTACCGTGTCAGAGCGGTTCCAGTTTGAATCACAATGAAGATGATACGAATTCTAGTGACAGCGATACAGACCCAGAGGTGAGTATAGAAGATTTTTAATAATTCTATTATAAGCTTATCATTATTTGACAAGTGTTTGATCAAAACATATTTACTTAGTGTTCTTTTTTTTTTTCAAATTTCTTTTTAAAATGTAAATGAAAGTCTCGCTAAAATCAGCCAGCAGCATTTCAGTCACTTCAAAATTTTCTTTGATTGAAATGAAATGAAATATATACTAACAATCACGAAAAGGCTGCTATTTAAAAATCAGCAGGGGACTTACCATAATTCTTATTGCGATTCAAATGACGACCAAAAACATGCCAAAAACTGTTGCATCGTTATTTCATATCATGAAATATATATTTAACACGTCATGCTTATATACAATTTGAATCGATTTACTGTTAAAATTGAATAGATTTTTTTTAAGTTAATGGTAAGACCGCGGGCCCTAAAATAAGTCTTAGTAAAATAAAAAATGTTTAAAAATTCATCCATTAAAACTTTTTTTTTTCAGATAAACCACGATCTTAACCTCACTAAATCAACGATCAAATACAACAATCACCAATTCAAACGTTCTGAGTTAGTGGCCAATGGACAGATAAGTCGTTTATTGAATGACAAATCTATAATACATAATCGTAGATCCATAATAAGCAGTACTCCTCTACCGGATAGAGTAATAGAAAAACCGAAATTGACATTCGATCAAGGATCACAAACTGATCCAATTCTGGAACAGCCTTCAGTGGAGAAGATACAACAACTTGAATTAGTATTGAAAAGGTTATATAGACAATTTTTATCTCTGCTATCTGAGGTCCAAATGAATGAAAGTCGATCTATAATGGATAGGACATCCGCGGAGAGATTCGATGAAAATTCTGATGTGTTAGCCTTAGAACCATTGGTTGATCGTCAGAATACGTCGAGTGTGGAGCTCGATGTAGATAAAAAGCCTAGTGCTTTGAAGATAAGAAGAGCATCCGCACAAACCACTAATACAAGCTTACCGTTGGTTGTTAATAATGTGGATATGGTTAGTATTTTTGTGCGTCATTACATTTTTAGGGTTCTATACAAATGGGTAAACCATATTACTAAGCCTCCGTTCGTCCGACTGACTGTCAGGGGACTGTATTTCACGAACCGTAATAAGTAGAGGAAGGAAATTTTCACTGAATTTGTGTTTCTGTAGTCACTAAAACAATAAATACTAAAAATATTCATTTCCTTTTTTTAATATAAAAATAATTATAAAAACTTGATATTTTTGTAAATTTTTTCTGTGTCCATAAACTGTAATATATAAATACTCTCTTACGTTAATCTGTATATATTCTACGGTGGTACCCTTTATTTGCAAGTGCTATATGCGTATTTGAACCCTACCCAAATAGGTAAATTGATGGAACAGAGTAACATGAGTTTAGATTTCCAGCGCTATTCTTGATAATTCTCTGCTCCGACGTCCAGCTGGTCGAGTCAGCCAACTCGTACAGAAAAAAATAACCCTCTACTACTGAAAGAATCGAAAACTTAATCCTTTTACGAAATATATTAAGAAACTGTAATAATAAGTAAAAATATAATGTTTGTAGGTATCGCTCGGAAGTGGAAATGTGACCGTGCCTGCCAGACTGTTAGCAGAAATTGATTGGACTTCCCACACTTCAGCAACCAGACAATTGTTACAAGCAGTTTTTCCGCGAAGGTAATCATATAAATTATTTCATCATCATAAATATTTTTCTTTATATATTACCTATATCTTTTTCTTAGTCTTGATACTCAGATTGGAAAGACCAAATTTTTTTATTTGTCAATAGAAACTGAGACTTAAACAAATAAATAATAAATAAATAAATGCCGCACACTCAACGGCCCCCATTAGGATACTGATATCCTGTGTCGGGGTTCCGGAAACACGTACAAGGACAACGACAAATACACCCCGACCGGAAAATATGCTTGCATGGTCAATACAAACATATATGTTTCGAGCGGGAATCGAACCCGCGACCTGTGGCGTTTAGGGCAGGTTCGCTACCGCTGCGCCACAACGTTGTCGTTAAAGATAGATAGATGAAAGGTTAGATATGCTTTATTTACGATTCCAGAAACAATTTTGTTTGTTTTTTTCTTAGAATTCTTGCTACACATTCGTTGACCGGAAAACAGTCACCAGCATTTGTGAACAAGCCACCGAAAAAACAATTAGATCCGAAGATGGTTGAGGACATTGTGAATACTGTTTCTGAAAGGTGCGATGTTTCTAAAAGGATTGTAAGGCATGTATCTTATAGTGCACATTAAATGTGGGCCCAGTTTTACAAATCAATTACTCTTCTGTCAATTTTCAATTGGACGTCGGGAATTCAATTTTCCCAAGTACCTACTCACCTGTTCTGCTCAAAAGTGATAACATTTTCTAGAGTTTTTTCTAGAGTAGTCTAGATTAGAGATGTAGAGACTAGACTAGAGATTAGAGATTCAGTAGAAGCCTCTTTTATTCTCTGGGTTGGTGGGTCATTTCATGTAAATTTTGCTTCGGCACTCTATTCTACAAACAATGACGCTCTTTTATTATAATGCTTTTTCGAAGATGTATATTTATTTTCTTAGGAGCTCAATAACAACCAAATGTACGGATGAAGCAAAGTTATATCGCAATCGTCAGCGATTCAAGAAAATTCGTGAACAACAGAACCAAGAGAATCTACCGCCTTCTTCAGGATCATCCAACGCTTCCACTACCGCCAGAGATTCGTAAAGGGAATAATTAGTATACAACTACGTATACAAAAGGGTAGTTAAAACCTAATAATATGATGAAGTGAATAAAATAAATTGTAGCACCAAAAATGATTTTTATTTCGTCAGTCACTAAAAAATAACATTAAATTAGCCCACGTTTTCTAAATAATTATCATAGTAATTTATATAATTAATATCATAGTCAACATATTCCATTGTTTTCCGGCTTCGCCTCAGTACTAATGTAATTTGTTTGCTTCGTTGCTTAATGTTTGAATTAAGCTGAAATGTTTGAATGTTTAAATTTTTATTTATTTATTTCATTGATTTATTAAATTTTTCCGTCAATATCCTAGGTTACTTAGCATTACCAATTTTATAAGAAAATCTCGAAGTTATTGTGACCTTTATCTATATACTATTATAACATTAACAAAAATGAAATTCTTGCCGGTTTTCAGCGGTTATAAAGACAAGCGAACTCAGGTACTGAATGAGATACGCTGTTTCATAAATCGAATATATACATAATTATACAAAGAATTATCTTTGTATAGGTAATTATTTACGTTATTAAAAATGTTGCACAAAAAGGCGACATGGCTTTTTGCATTTAATATCAAAGAATAAAATTGCTTAGTCTACAAGCTCTACAAGCTCAGCTTAAATTTTACGAGATTGCCGGACTGACTCGAGATCATCATACTTGTCGAATTGCATTTTCCGCCAATTATAAATTCGAGGACATCATGATAAAAGTAAAAGTATTGATCCGCATTCAACTTTACATTTATATCCAACCGATATTTGATTCATCTTTTCGAAATTCGACTCTTGACAGCCAGTTTATGATTTTTTAGCAACTTTATTTTGTAGGTAGGGTTTTCTTACTCTGTGCCTCCAAGTCACGGAGAAAAGTAAGGAGCACACTCTCTTTCTTGAAAAAGTGTCCATCTAAACTTATTAAATAAGGCTAGCTGTATAGGTGCAGTAAATAAAAAAAGGCTGAAAATATTTCATAATATAAAGATAGGTACTTTGTAAACAGATAATAATATAAATATAAGTTAGCGACGAACATATTTTATCTCATTATTTTGCCAGAAAACGAAAACCATACACTTTTCATAATTAAACTATATGTCAGTTACGTACGTCTTATAATTTTCAACTTGCTTGCTTGCTTAAAATTGGCAGATTTACATTCAACCCCTTATTCGTAGTTTACCCCGTATTTGGTTTATATTCGAACTAAAAATTATTTTCGCCTAAACAACTCGCAGAAAATACTATGATGATCGAGCAAATCGTAAAAGTTATAGTCGGACAAAACACAGCGGTAAGACATGAGTTTTCCATATTGTCCACAACACTCCGTTACATACACAACAAGTCATGATTTTTATTTTCTGTTCGTGTTAAGTTTTTTGTGAAGTCACGATTACATCCTTAAACTGAGTTGACAAAATTATCATCATATATTAGACAAAGTACAGAGTTGAATAGAATTTCCAGTTTAATGAAGTGCACTTTTGAAAATCAGCATAAAATACAATGAACAAATGATCAGTAAATATTAATAAAAATCAAGACAGTAAGTGAAATATCGGCACTCAAGGCAGCACACACTTCTGAAGAAAATATTATTAAAATGAAAAAAAATAATAATATTCTTATTTATTTATTTATTTTAAGGACAACCGACAGAAGTTACATTAATAAAAATGCCTTTGAACAATTACCAATTGACTTACTATTACATGACTAAATGTTTTTCTATTTACAGGCTGACACAGCATGCAATATTACACTTTCAAAAATAATATTGAATGAAAAAAAACATTTGTTTTTGCTTTGAGTTTTGAAGTCAGTCAGTCTTTTTTATTAAATCGTTGTATTAAATTTGTTTATTGTGCACAGTGCACACTTCACTCAGTCAACAACGGCTAAGTTCAAACTTTTTGCTACTCTAGCGCCACTCTGGAGGAATTTGGAACTGTTATTTACTGCTTCCACTGAACAATTATTTTGCAGCTATTCTATGTGAGATTGTGCTCCTTACGTTTTAGTCTCCATGCCCCGAGTGCCACTGTAAGACTGGAAGTTGTAATTTGACAGTTGACAGTTGTCAATTTTTACGGAATGAAAGCATTGTTTTAGGTTAGTGAAATAGTAATAATAACATTTAGAATAATACTTTCATCAAGCTAAGCCTAAAAAGTTTACCAATACCTTATATCCAATTCTTAAAATTAATTAATAAAACATATTTCTAGTTATGGAAGACAATGACGATCTTGATTTTGTCGCTTCGGAACATGATCGTTTGGTTAGCGCAATAACAAAATTAGATAAAACTCAACACATAACTGAGCCGACAAGGTCCGAACCTACAAATTTGAGTTCCGAGTTTAATCTAATCAAAAGATCCAAGAAACTTAAACTTAAAAATGTTGTCAAAGTGTTGGAGGACACTGCTCACAATGTGCGAATTAGTAAGAAACTAAAAGAGAGTCAGGATGTTTCTCGAGTACTTCCGAAGCCGTTGGAAAAGCCCCAAGCTGAGCGGATTAAGAGATCTACAGGCTATGAACAAACAAAGAAGAAAGTGGGGAGGTGGGATCCAGTCGTAGCCAGAAATCGCACTGTTGATTTCGTTTCATTTCCTTTGAAATCTGTGTCTAGTAAAGAACATCCTACTGAAGCATTCTTATCAAAAATGGAACTGAAGTCATCCTTAGAAAAAGAGTTAGAAGAGGTTGATCCTCAACCTGTAATTGAGGAAAAAGAAGATGAAGAGCAAATATACCCCATGTCCTACCAAGAGATGCTTGAACAAAGACAACATTTAGCTAAACTGAGGGCCCAACAATCATATACAGCAGCTAAAGCTAAAAGGCAAAGTAAGATCAAAAGTAAAAAATATCATCGGTAAGTTCTATCAAACTTTGTGTTGTTTTTGGGAACATAGATTAAGATTAGTCTAAGTTAGCAACATTATTCATGTTTTTTTGTTTTGTTATTAGTATTCTCAAGAAAGCAAAGTTAAAGCAGCAGATAAAGGAATTTGAGGAACTGCAGAGCACCAATCCTGAAGAAGCTCTCAAGAAATTGGAAGAATTGGAAAAGGCTCGTGCTTTGGAACGACACACTTTAAGGCATAAAAATACAGGAAAATGGGCCAAAAGTAAATTAGTACGAGCAAAATATGATAAAGAGGTAAATTTAGAATTGGTTAATAATAATTTTTCTTTCTTATATATATAATATGTATATTCACTCATTTATTTTTTAAAGTGGAATTTAAGATTATAGACCAATATTTTGGTGAGCCATGTATTGGGGGTAAAAAAATTTGATTGAATTCAGATAATATATTTTAATATAATTATAAAATAAACATTTTTAAACCTCTTACTCATCCTTTAAATAAATTGCCATCAACTGGCATTGTGTGTAACTGAGATTTTACATTTTGCCCTATACATTAATTTTTTAATCTGTGTTAAACAACATGAAAATGAAAAAGAATTAATAAACAATCCATTGCTCAAGATTTTTAAAAATTGATTTAATTAAAAATGAAATTTTAAAAATTAATTTTTCTGTTTCTATTTCGTACTTTCACTCCTATAAGAAGATGTAGTAATTTTATATTGAACATATTTCAAGATTTTCTATCATTTTTATATAGTTAAAATTTTTGTTTACAGGTAAGACAACAATTATCAGAACAATTATCGGTGAGCAAAAGTTTGACACAGAAAGTACAAAATACAGAAAGTACTGATGACGAGGCTGATGAAACAGAGAATATACCAGATATAACATTAGCTCAGGATCCAATGAATCCTTGGATGATGAAAAGATCTGATAAAACTAATATTGATGCCGAATTTAACTTTGGATATAAAAAGTATTTGAAAGATAAAATGTACAAGAAGAAAGAAAATAGTGACACTGATTCAGATGAAGAAAATTCAAAGGAGAAGAAATTTGATCTTTCTTTGAGGACTCTTAGAGAAAACATTAAACAACTAGCTAATTTGGAAAGTGCAAATCAGGATAATGATGATAATAAAATAGAAAACAAAAACACAGGACAAAATGAAATTCCTTCTCAAAAAAAAGTATCAAATAAAAAAATAACAAAACAAATTAAAAATGAGCCTAAAAAAGCAGTTGCTACTTCCCAATGGCAAATTGACACTATTGATGTTGCTACAATAAATAAAAAAGATGAACTAAAATCCATTGATGTTACTGAAGCGTTTGAGAAATTAGAAAATAAGCTAGCTGGCCGTGCGGCAAAAAAACTGAAAAAATTAAAAAAAGATATTAGAAGACAAGAAAAAAAATCAGAAAATGAAAACATTAAGAATGAAGACAATGCAAAAGAGGCAGACAATTTAGAATATTTAAAGTTAAAAAATCAAAAACTCAAACCAATTATTGATGAAGAACTTTTGGAGACGCATAAAGGAATTGATAGAGTCAAAGATAAAGATGCACCCGTGAATGCACTTAACATGTTGTCAGTAAACGATAAGTTAAATTCTCAAGAAAATAGCAATGTGAATATTGATCCAAGTAGGTTTATTGAAGTTAAGCCAAAATATCTAGCCACTGCTATATCTAAAGGAGAAAATGATTTTGATGACTTAGATGATGAAGAACAAGTTGTACCCAAAGTTGATATTGAAGAGGTATTTGAAGAAGATGATGTTGTGGCTAGTTTTAGACAAGAGAAAGAAGATGAAATAAATAATGATGCTCCTAAAGATATTGACTTAACACTTCCTGGATGGGGCAACTGGGGAGGTAAGGGAGTCAAAGCACCCAAGCGTAAAAATAATAGATTTATTGTTAAACCAGCGGCAAAAATGCCCAGACGCGATGAAAATAAAGGTGATATAATTATCAATGAAATTAAAAATCCAAAACTTGTTTCACATAAAGTTTCAGATATACCATTTCCATTTACTAGTGTGAAAGAATATGAAGCCACTGTAAGAACACCTATAGGCAACACATTTATTCCAGAAACAGCTCACCAAAAGCTTATTCGTCCAAATGTCATTACAAGAGCAGGTACTGTAATAGAACCTATGAATGAAGATGAATTACTAGTTAAAAGAAATAGGACTTTCAAAAATGAATCAATTATCAAACTTCTAGGAAAACAATAAAATTCAGTAATGTTCTTATTATTTATTTTATTTACTTAAAACTACACACCAACACGTACGGGTGGAGATACTAATATGACTCCATCGCCTCTTACAAATAACATTGGAATATTCCTTTTTGTTGTTCTGTAAACTTCTTCATATGTTTCTTCATCAATTTCAACTGTTGTTATAGTTTCTTCAGCATCACCCAAGACCATATTTAAGTGTTGATCATATGCCTGAAAAAAAAAAATAGTATTTGACTCTGAAAATTACATTATTAAAATTTACGCAAACTTGGCACAGTACAGTACAGTGTAGAAAGTGTTTATTAAAATAAACTTTTAAAAAAGTGCAGTTACATTAATAACATTATCAAACTTTTCATATCTACATGTTTCATCAAAATATAAAATATTCAATTCAATGGAAATGTAACTGAATGTGACGTACAGAAAGATCCTTAATCATATCATATAGAGGTCTCTTGTTACAGCTTAATTATTGAAACAGACAGTTCAAATTAGCACAAGTCTAATGGTGCTAATATAATTTTAGTAAGAAAACATTATAAAGAATTAGTAATGAGCCTAGTAGACCAAAACAAATTTTATCAGTAAATTGGATGAAGTGACACATAATTGAATTAACATCTAATTTTTTTTATAATTAAATTGCAACACATTTTCAATTCAATACTAATTATATTTACAAATAATTACAACTGTACAAAAATGTCCACAGGGAATGGTGGCAAGAACACTTAATTAATATCGACTGAAGTAGCAGGGTCTGTATTATTGTTCTTTGAGACTAGCAATGTGCTAGTTCTTATATTTCATTCCAGGTGGAAATAAATTTTATAATCAGGGTTGCTAACCATACTATAATATATTATAGTATTGTACTCCATTTTGGGTCTTCATACTATATACTATATACTTGAAGATAATGTATGCAAAAATGCTATATTTACACTACCAAAATATATCAAAAATGTAATAAAAAATCTTTTATTTAAAAAATTAAAGGCTACATTAACTTTTGAGTCCTATGGAAGGGTGTATCCAGAAGTGATGGACATTACAGAAAGGATACTGTTGGATATTAAGTAGAAATGACAATAAGAGAGACAAAAGTAGGATCTCATTATAAAAAAATGAGCTTTTAACAAAGTATGCTATTTTAAAAAAATGCCTTGAATTTGTTAATTAAAAACTATTTTTCAATTTTGGTTTTCCATCTTTTATAGATTATTTTGGACGATACTATATTTTGGCGAAGAAATATTGGCAACCCTACGTAGTAAAAACACTTTTATAACTGTATAGGCTGTATGTATTTCAGGGTTTTTTAGTGATCGTAGGAAACGGTAGCTACATTCTATCAGGCAGTTAGCATTCTTTTTAGTCACCTTTAACACCCAAAAAATTGCAATAATTCTTACATGAAGTTTCCCGCGTAACTCGCGTTCGTTTCGCATTTTCACATAAATTCTTTCATCTAAACTTAGTCTGATTAAATCTAGCGGTTCTTTTACTGTCATTACAGCAACCTGAAAAGTTAATATATTAGTATACAATTTTTTTAAATTAATTTGAAGAGAGTTCTTTCCTATTTAATTTTTTCATTTGGTTAATAAAAATAAGCTTAACTTACATTGTCACCGTCATCAGCCATTGTAAATTTGCCTCTAAATTGATCAATAGAAAAATTTACTACTATAGCGATAAACTTCGGAATATACTACTAAATATGCGGTAAACAAAACAAGATTTACAATTTGGACTTGTAGGTTATGTTTTTGAAAGATATTTGTCAATTTCAACTTGATATTGGAGCTTAATTTTAACGTCCAAAAACCTATACCGGCAAAAAATACCCTCGGAGCCAGCGGCAAAAAGTTACCGGAGAACATTTTGTTTTATAATTTAACTAGGTAAGTATATATCAAATAATTGCTCCCTAAAATATTTCCCATCTGAATCCTCAATTACTTAACCTCTACGATTATTAAATAATTACTAAAAATTGAACGTTTCAAAAATTATTTTTTTATAAAACATAAAACTTTTCATAACTAATCTATATGTCAGTTGATTGCTACTCAATTATATGTTGAATCCACAATCGCTCCACTTCGACGATTATTATTTAATGAAACTAAAAATATAAAATTTTCATAAAATTAAACCATAGGGTAAATCGAGGTATAACTTGAGGCCACCTTCAATAACTAGCCTGATCTTAAAACTCTAAAAAATGAAAATTTTGATAGTCAGAATGTGTCTGTTTACGTTATATAATATTATTTATACTATAGGTTTTTATTTTAATTCACAATTGCTTTTCTATAATTAATATCTGCAGCAAAAATATCGTTTCTTTATCGACAGTCGGGAAAAAGTATGTATTAAAACTAGTACAACAATGCTTTTAGTTTTTTTATTATTCGCTTTTTAATTATGACTGTTTTCCCTATTCAGCGATAGCATATAATTATAATTTAAATCACAGAAATTAGAACTGAAACAATTTAAAGTAGCCATTATGCTTAAGTGGCCAGTTACTGCAAGTTTTAACCTGTGTCAGTTAATTACTACATAATTGCATTTTTGCATGCAATCTGTACATTTTTATTTTATTTTTGGTAAAAAGTCAATTGTATTATGTATGTTTACTGTTTAGTCTGTGGCCGGTGCCCTAATCCAAATGACAAATCTGTTGTAATTTGTGAATTTATGTTGCTGCATGCTTCTTTTTATATTTTCTTGTAAATGACTCGTTATTCAATACACTTAGGCCATGTTAGCAACATATCAACAATTATTTAACGTTAATATATTTGTGTTTTTTAATTTGAATAATTAGAGCACGTAAATATGGTCAGAAGTGGGTAAGTGTGGCGTTGGCGTTTGTGTGTACGTTACAAGGATAAATAAGCGTGGTGTTCTAGTTGGGTTTAATGTGTTAATTGTCATTGCAGAAGGGACAGAGATCGGGATCGCAGACGGTCGCACAGCCGATCAGCAACTCCTGATCGAAAGCGTCGACGTTCTCGATCAAGAAGTCGAGATAGGAATTCCAAATCTTCGAAGAGGAAGCGTAGCCGTAGTAGAGACAGAGACTCGAAACGAGACCGTAGCAGAGATAGGGATAGGGATAGAGATAGAGATAGAGATAGAGATCGTAAAAGGTAAGAAAACGTTGTAGCTAATAATTTATCATACAATGTCCAATTCTGTACAGCATTCTATTGTAAACAATCTTTTTTTTTAATTTTCTCTACCTTGTATAAAAAATTCTATATAAATTTCAAATACTTAAAGTTCAAATCCATTTCCTTACATTTACTGTGACGCTTGTACAGTTTTAAATTAATAAATTAACATAACATTATATTCTTGCACTCACCTTCTTATACTGCATTTTTTTAATTGTTTTAGTGATAAACGTGATGATAAACGTAATGGCTCTAGCAGCAAGTCAAGAAAAAATCACCAGACAGAGACAGAGATAAAGACAGGGAAAGATCTAAGTCAAAAGACAAGAATGTCAAATCTGAACCTTCAGAGTATAATCCAGGAACTGTTGATAAGGTAGAGATTTCTTCATTTTTTGGCCTTTTAATTATTTACATGCATATGTTGATTGCTACAGGGCCTCTGCAACCCTAAAGGCTAACCAGTAACTCATCGGATAAAAGCCAAGTACCTATTAATAGATTATTATCAAATTCTATATAATAACAACTTGAATCAACAGTGTAACATGCTACTCCAGGCACATTGGGGAGAGCCACAAGAATGAAAAGACGAAAATATATATTTTTAATATCAATAAAAACATGCTCCATGCGATAATTGAACCCATGACCGTTGAGGCTAAAGCAGGTTTGCTTAAAAGCAACAATGGCCATCTCGTAATTATTTATCTATCTGTATTACGTATATTTTAATATACTACTTACATAAGTTTAAAAATTATCAAAACGGAATTGTATATAACTAAGCATTAACAGAGCTTTGCTGTATTTGGTATGAATTGATTGACTCAAACGGAAAAATACTATTATCTTATAGAATATAGCCTTAAAAAATAGTACTTTATTCTCAAAAATGTTAGACATCTCTCATCTAGAGTTTTCTTTTCCTCATTGAGTGTCACATTAAAGCTAATTTAAATATCTCTTTATTGAAATAAGGAAGAGGAACAAAGCCGTCTAGAAGCCGAAATGCAAAAAAGGCGAGACCGCATTGAGCGCTGGAGAGCGGAACGCAAACGCAAGGAAATAGAATCTGCTAAGAAAGAGGTGCAGAAAGGCAGCATTGTCACTAATATTCAAGTGCCAACAGCAAAGAAATGGTCTTTGGAAGACGATTCAGGGGATGAAGGTATAACCTGTTGTTGTAAACTACTATTAGCACTACTAAATAATAGATAAATACAGTTTTTTAAATGTTCAATTTTCAACAATTTTCTATTATGGAGCTTTACTTTACTGCAATTTAATTGTGAGACTGACTGTATATCTATTCTGTTCTCTTTGACTGTGAGTATGTTTGTTTTTGAATGTTCACTGATTTCTTCATCAATTGAGAATTGAATTTTGAAAATTTTTAAAAATTGCACTTGATATTTTTGAAATAAATAAAGCATTTCAAAACTTGGTTGAGTTGAAATTATTTAATTTCATTTTATGCACTAATTTTTTTAGTGAGAAGATAAATCATTTTTCAATTAATTAATTGAATTGGTTGTAATTTTTAAGTTTTTAATAAAAGCTTTATTGTATAGATGTGCTTATCGAAAAGCTGTTGTATGATATTTGCATTTGCATTGTCTTTTATTTCACAAATACCTGTAGTATTGCAGTTTTCAGTTGACATTCATAATTCATTCATGTAAAAAAAATTACTATTTAAAAAAATATTAACTAACATAGGATCTAATTTGTAACAAATCAGTGTTATGCTAAAAAAAAATGATATGAATATAAAAAAAATCTTTTCTTTCATTTCAATTTTCAACAAATAGAAGTTTTGTCTTTGAATAAAGAGAAGTAACCAGTTATATTTAAGTCTAACAAGTTGTTATGTACTTTAGGGTGTCACAATTATTTTTAAATTTTTAGGAGAGGAAGGTGAATCGAAAGCCGAGAAGCCAGTTGTAGAAGAGAAAAAAGAGGAAGAAGAAATAGATCCTTTAGATGCTTATATGCAGGAAGTCCAACAGGTAAAGTCAATGAACTTACTATTACACTTCAGGTTCTGTACCCAAAGGGGCCACCTGTCCTTCTGGCTGTCTGTCAGCGGGCTGTATCACACGAACCATACTACTAAAGTATGTAAATGAAATTAATAAAGGTTGCCCCCAAAATATAAATTTGATATTTTTGACATTATTTTTTTCAATATTTTAGGAGGTCCGTAAAGTAAATCAAATTGACCAAGCTCGTGGCATCAGTGTACCAACTACTGGAGGTACCGGTGTCATGATTGTAACTGGTACCGCTAAGAAAAAAGTTGCGGAACAGAAAAATAAAGGTAACATTAAAATCGTATATGCATTTGGCTTTATTTATTTAATGCGTGAAATTTTAGTTATCTAAAATGCATTATAGTATTATAGGAGTTTTAACTAATGCAATTTTAAAATTTTACTTGTTTTAAGGTGAACTGATTGAACAAAATCAGGATGGCCTCGAATATTCTTCTGAAGAAGAAACTGAAGATATAAAAGACGCTGCTGCTAACTTAGCATCTAAGCAAAGAAAGGAACTCGCCAAAGTTGACCATGCAACTCTGAATTATATGACATTTAGGAAATCGTTCTATACAGAGGTATTACATAAATTTTTTAAATCTTTTCTTAATTAGATTCCAAAAAAAAAAAGAAATGAAAATGTTTTACTTCAACAAAAAAACTAATTTAACATGCATAGATAAAACTTCTTAAAATATACAATAAGATCATAAAATATATAATATACAAAAAGTTATAGTCTTTGTTGCTTAAATTATGATTTGTGGTAGCATAGAAACATACAGCCTCCCCATTTTAAAAAATTTCCGTTCCTTAATTATTAAAAATTGTAACTACATATTTGAAAAATAAAACACAAAAGAAAAAAAAAACAATAGCAGTCATGGAGACTGCCAATAGAAGTGAAAACTTAAAACTTTGGAATAACCATCTGGTAACTTCCAAAGAGTCCAATATCCACTTGTGTTGCCAGTCTGATGTAACACGTCACATGAAGCATGTCAGCTAAAGAAGTTTTTACATCAAAAAACGAAAAGCATGCAAACCACTGCTAATTGCAATAAAATTCTATTGTTTTAGGTAAGTGAATTAGCAAGAATGACTCCTGAAGAAGTAGAGGCATATAGGACAGAATTAGAAGGAATCAGAGTTAAAGGGAAGGGATGTCCAAAACCCATCAGGTCTTGGGCACATTGTGGTATTAGTAAGAAAGAGATGGATATATTAAAGAAGTTAGGATTCGAGAAACCTACCCCTATTCAGGCGCAGGCTATACCTGCTATTATGTCTGGCAGGTAAGATTAAATATTTATTTCTCAACAGCTGTTTGTTAAATATAAGGTGACAAAAGATTTTAAAATCATTAAAAAAATTAATATTATCATCGAAATTGTTTTCAACAACAGAAGTTGCAAGTTGCCCAACATTTTTTGAGTTCAAAATTGCAAGAATTTAGGGGGGACATTCATACCCAGGTTTGCTTTGTTCAAGCCTGGATGCCAAGAGAGGGAGGGAATTTCGCTTTCATATTTGAGGGGAGGGTGTAGTAGGATTCGGCTGCAATGAAAAAATATGCAGGGTGGCACTAGCCCTAGTGAATGTTTGTATTGACCTTACAGGCACGTGTTTGCGCCTGTGTTTTGTGTGGCCTCCCATATAAGTGTTTTTTTCAGTGTGTTTCAGCTTACACATACAACAGGCATCTGATATGAACGAAAATTTCATTGTAATTTTGTTACAGAGATTTAATCGGAATTGCAAAGACTGGTTCGGGAAAGACGCTTGCATTTATTTTACCAATGTTCCGACATGTTCTCGACCAGACACCGTTGGAAGATACCGATGGACCAATATCCCTTATTATGACCCCCACAAGAGAATTGTGTATGCAGATAGGAAAGGATATCAAGAAGTTTGCCAAGTCTTTAGGATTAAGGGTTGTTTGTGTGTATGGTGGTACTGGGATTTCTGAACAGGTATTTGTCATAATGTGATAGTTTTTAACTTTTTAAAAACTGTAAAAGGCTTTTGAAGGAATAAATAAATTAACAAAATTTACTTCAAATTGATGGTAAGCGCTTGTCGTAATCTATGAGAGCTTACAACACTACTTGTAATTATTGTTCTCTCAAGGCTTTTCAGCGTTCAGTATATATAATTTTCGGGTAGAGGTTTATTTTGGAGCCGCTGGTACATTCAAACAAATAAGCGTAATGCTTTTTACGTTGAATAAAAATATTTGATTTTGTCACTCAGGCTTTGCCATAGATATCGATTCTTTAATCTATTTTTTTTATTTAAAATGGGTAAACTCTTGACCTCCATCGAGTGCAATAATTTATAATTATAGGTAAATTTTTTGCCAAATTAGATTTTTAGTAATTTTAGCTTAAAATTTACTAATATAGTTAAAAATATGATAAATAAAAATGTTAAAATTTTTATAGATAGCGGAACTGAAACGCGGTGCCGAAATGATAGTATGTACGCCGGGACGAATGATCGACATGTTGGCGGCCAACTCGGGCCGAGTCACCAACTTGCGCAGGGTCACCTACATCGTGCTGGACGAGGCGGACAGGATGTTCGACATGGGGTTTGAACCTCAGGTAAAATAACTATATTCATTGTGTGGAAGAGAAGGAAAATTAAGGAGAGGAAAAAACGGGAGGAAAATGCGAACCACCACCACCATCGGAAAAACCTGAACAGATTACTGTTACATTACTATTGCTTTTATTAAGAAAAACACCATATCTACCTCCTAATTAAATTTTCTAAGAGAAGAGAGTACCCTTTCTTTGGACACTGCATGACATGATATCACTATAGATTGGAGTTATAACGTTTTTAATAGAAGGATGGAAAAAACGTCATTACATATGGACGCAAATAAGCAATACCATGTCAACCCACAAAATTGGAAAAACTGAGTGATATATGCAGAAGTGTTGGTAAATGGCCGAGGAACATTTTTCTTTAATATCTGTATGGTTTTAAGCTTTATAACTTCTAAAAAGCCATTTTTAATCATGCAATTTATGTATCATGCTAAATGTTTTGGGTTATATTATATACGAAATATGCAGTTTGTACACTTGTTTTTTGGTAAAAATAAGTAAAATAACTTACATAAATCTGAAATTGCCAAAAACTTGACCAATACATAAAAAATCATATAAAGCAAGTTGTTCAAAATTTTCAAACGCGTTTTTCTCGAAATGATATTCGTGTGTGTTAACATGGTATTGCTTATTAGCGTCCATACATAACTCCGGCGAGTTAACATGACGCAGGTGTCATGTTTTGTTTGGATGCAGTACTTTTCATAATCAATCATACTTACAATTGTTAATTTTTTTTAAATGAAATGTACTTAAATAAAATTTTGATATTACAATCCAGTATTCAGAAATATTAACATCATGTATTACAATTTTGTAATATATTCGATGACATTTCAGAGTATTTTAAATATTTTTGCTAACGCTACTGTCCCAGCGGGGGTGGACGCAGGGAGGGGGTAGGGTGTAACTACAAGTCGGGTATGTTAACTCGCTTGAGTTGTAATTAATTTTATTTTCCGTCATATGTGTAGGTGATGAAGATAATCGACAACGTGCGCCCCGACCGGCAGACGGTGATGTTCAGCGCGACCTTCCCGCGCCAGATGGAGGCGCTCGCGCGCCGCATCCTGCAGAAGCCCATCGAAGTGCAGGTACGACACAGTATATGTCGCGTCGGCTATATTCGGTAGCGAGACACCGAAACAACATTTGATGGAAACTTTAAAAATATATGCATAAAAAAACAGCCTGTCTACCATTTAACTTTCTTATGTCCGTTTAGTAGTTTTTACGTGATTGAGTAACAAACATCAAAACACACATTTAAAATATACAATAGTTTTTTTTCTTTTAAGAATATTAGCAATGCTTTTTTAAGTACTAATAGTCCTATTTCCCAAAGGAGTCAGTTTCGAACCCGCAACTCTCGCGTTAACGGAGTTGGACCTTCTCGTGCTAATGGTATAAAATTTGTTGGATTATTAAAACGGCCAAGTGCGAGTCGGACTCGCGCACGAAGGGTTCCGTACTGTTATCCATAACTAGGATAACGAGAACTACCATATGGGTTTTCGACCCAAAACCTACTTCCGGTAGAGCTAATTTTGTCAATTTTGATTAAAAGTAAGGTATTACAGCAGAAGGAAAATAAAAAGGCCAGACAGGCGGACTTATCAGGGTTCCATTTCTACCCTAAAAACTAAAAAAAATCTCTACAGGTGGGTGGTCGAAGTGTCGTATGCAAAGAAGTGGAACAACACGTTGCCATCCTAGAAGACGAGGCGAAGTTCTTCAAATTACTAGAGTTATTGGGTCTCTACAGTCAGATGGGCAGCATTATTGTGTTCGTGGATAAGCAGGAGAACGCTGACAGTCTCCTGAAGGATCTCATGAAGGCGTCTTATTCTTGCATGAGTTTGCACGGAGGTAAGTTAATAGTTTATGTTGAATATTGAGTTTATGTGAGTTAAAAAAGCTTAAATATCAAGAGATTTTCTATTGAACTGTTTACCATTATAATATGCAGTCTTGATTGGCGGATGACGACGCCTTAAACGCCACAGGTCGCTGGTTCGATTCCCGCTCGTAGAAGGTGTTTGTATTGACCGTACATGTGTTCTGGTTTGAGTGTGTTTGTCCTTGTCATTGTGTATGTTTCCGGACCCACGACACAGGATATAGCTATCCTAATGGGGGCCGTTGAGTATTATGGCGTTTATTTATTATTATTACTTATATGTATTTATTAATAGCTGCTGCCCGCAGCTTCGCCTGCCTATATTTTAATGATGCAACCTTTAATGCAATATATAAATAATTGGTTCCATAAAAAACTTTCATACGTTATTACATCCCCTTAAAGTATTATTTTAGCAACAAAAGTAGTATAATATAAACTATAAACGTCTTCTAAGAACCATGGAGATCATTAGATTATTTCTATATCTATTCCAAAATATATCATAATCGTTCAGAAACTTATGCGTGAAAGCGTTACAAACAAACAATCTCACTTTCGCATTTATCTTCCCTCCGATGACGTCCCAAGCCTTGGGTCGACCTCGCAGGAGTGGCCTTTGAGATGGACACAACTTGAGCCCCGCCCGGGCTGTCAATCTTTTACCGTCTGAGGTCTTGACACGGCCCCCTCCACCCGTGACGATGTCAAAGCAACTAGGGCCAACAGCAACAGACACTCTAAAAAAAGTCGCATTTATTTATTATATATATTTATTATATATATTAAGGTTCTATCAGTTGCGATTAGTAAAAAAAACAAAGGAAAAATGTCTATTTTAAGATAAATCCATCGGAATTTACTTATTACAAAAATCTTGTTTCGTAGTTCTAGAAATCAAATTTTAACTTTGTAGAATTATAGGATATTTTGCCACTTAATATGCCAATGACTTATTTGCCTTTAATTCATAATCTGTAAATAAGTGTCTGAACTTTATTACTATCGTTTGAAATGTAAATAAATTATTTATAACACATATTCACAGTAATTTTCCAATCTCTGGCCTCAGATGTTTACTTATTAGTGAATCATGCATTGATAGCTCTTTATTGTTTTGGAAACGAGCAACGTTATATATTCCGTATATTGTTATACAAGCGATTCAACCCAGCTTGCTTTCGATTTAATAAAGTCTTTATAAATATATTTTATTATAACTTATTATAAGTTATTGAAATGTTGCAAATATACAATTTTTATTTGTATATATAAAATCACATACTGAAATAATTTATTTTGAAATTCTATACCGAATTATAATCTTTTGACTATTAGACATGCCACAATTTACAATTTAGAAATAAAATAAGTTGCCAAACATATATATAACTATTTCTTTTACTCATACTGGTGCTCCGAGAAACAGAGTAAGATAACAATATTATCTCCTAGGAAATAACTTAATGCGGCAATTTATGATTATATTATGGTATGGTATGATTTTACTCGGTCCAAGTAAACGTTGAGAAGTACGTTAACAATTGGACGCAAATAAGCAATACCATGTAAACCCACGAAATTGAATAAACTGAGTTATATATATATTTGAGTTATATATATGAAATATGCAGTTTGTACACTTATTTTTTGGTAAAAATAAGTAAAATAACTTACATTAATCTGAAATTGCCAAAAACTTGACACACAATACATAAAAAAATCATATAAAGCAAGTTGTTCAAAATTTTCTAACGCGTTTTTCTCGAAATGACATTCGTGTGGGTTGACATGGTACATGGTATTGCTTATTTGCGTCCAATTATTCTTCAAGTCTGAAAAGGAAATATACAACAAAAACGATAATATTAAAGATTTTTTGATCTTGCTGTAATTATATTTACAATATTAATCCAAATCTGAAAATTAAATGGAAAATTAGAATTACGTTTATTAATAATATAATATATATAGGATTTTTACTAGTCTTAATTAATCTCATTAGAAAAAAATTAAAGTTTTGTATTTTTATTTCAGCGTCTGTTCCTGATAAAACACCCTGAGGTGTCCCGTGGGACTTGAATTTATTTTGACGAGTTTTTGCGTACTGTCGCCTCGCATCAATCTTTCGTTAATATAAAATCGTTAATATTAATTAGGAACAACATATTATATATTTATTTGAATAAAAGTGTTCATTGCTATAATGTAAATTATTCAGTATCACTGTCTCTTAAAAAAATCTGTTAGAAACGAAGTTCCTAATGCTTTTCCCCTTAATTTTAAATATAAATACTTTTTAACGAAATTTTCACGCGTTCAAAAGGATAGAACGGACTGAGAAAACTGCACGTCTACTCGAATCTCAATACTTGCACAAATAGGTACACACATATTTGCAAAATCCTCTTAAAAAGCATAATGCTTTTTCCTTACGTGACGATTTCTACAAGTCACGCCCTACTGAAACTCCCTTATAAGAGCTTCGTTCCAAAATAAAAATGTCTAAACCTAATATAGTTTTTTTTAATTTTTTATTATTTATTTATATGACGACGTGTTGGCTCAGCGGTAGCGAACCTGCCTTAAGTGCCTCAGGTTGCGGGTTCGATTCCCGGTCGGAGCAGTTGTTTGTATTGACGATACAGGCATATGTTTTTGTCTTTGTCGTATATGTGTCCGACACGGACCTCCGACGCACGATATAACTATCCTAATGGGGGCCGTTGAGGGTGTAGTGTTTATTTATTGTTTATTATTATTTATTAAGATCTACCAACAATTGTTTACAAAAAATCACTCACAATATAGAGGATTAATTTATTAGCTTAGCAACAACTATTTATAGGTAAACATCACATGCATTTACACATGCGACAGTACGCATTAACTCGGTGAATGTTAATAAAAAAGCGACAAATATATTAATGATGGCCTGTTACAGGTATTGATCAATTCGACAGGGACTCAACGATCGTCGACTTCAAGTCGGGCAAGGTGAAGTTGCTGGTCGCGACCAGCGTGGCGGCGCGGGGGCTCGACGTCAAACAGCTCGTCCTGGTCGTGAACTACGACTGTCCTAATCACTATGAAGATTACGTTCATCGGTAAGTCATTGACCGCTGGATGCCTCCGAAAACCATTATATGATAACACTTTCACTATCCTTCATTAGGCAGGTCTGTACCAGGTCCGTATGGGCCCGGAAACACATTAGAACAAGTACTAACATTCAGTATGAAACCAATTATGACTATGACAGACAGAAAAAAAGCATATTTGTTGTCAAAAATGTTTTTATTTCATTTGAAGGACATCAATCAGTTCCATATTATAAACCCGTAAACTTTGTAATTTTTTTTAAAGAATGTTTGCTTTTCAAGTCATTACTAATACTCCTAGTGCCCCTCCAAGTAAGCTAGTAGATTGCGCTAGAAGTGGGTACGACAATAGCCCAAATGGTCAGTATCGAACCCGCAATTCTCACGTTAATGGAGTCTGCCCTTCTACCGCAGAGCTATTCAGACTATTATGATATTGTCCACAACAGATGCGGTAGAACAGGTCGTGCGGGTAACAAGGGCTACGCGTGGACGTTCCTCACTCCGGAGCAAGGGCGGTACGCGGGCGACGTGCTCAGAGCGTTCGAGCTGGCCGGCACGCCCGCGCCGCCCGAGCTGAAGCAGCTCTGGGAGACTTACAAGGAGGCGCAGTTGAAGGAGGGGAAGAAGGTCCACACTGGTGGTGGATTCAGTGGGAAAGGTTAGTCTAAGTCATTGTATTGAGGGTCTTATCGACCCTCACCCAATGACGCTGTCAAGGCCAGTAAGGCCAACAGAAATACACATTCAAGAGAAAAGTGTCTTATTATATAGTTGTAAACACTCTAAGAGTGGATAGTAATAAGCCAAATACGCGTGGGACTCGCACATAAAGGGACATAACGTAAGAAAGTTTTTATCAATTACAGTT
Organism: Hestina assimilis; assembly: GCA_023373885.1. Taxonomy (NCBI): domain Eukaryota; kingdom Metazoa; phylum Arthropoda; class Insecta; order Lepidoptera; family Nymphalidae; genus Hestina; species Hestina assimilis. The sequence goes on from CM041754.1 coordinate 11,470,849, forward strand.
TATGTGATAGAGCAAAAACGTAAAAAATGACAACTTTCTTTTATAGACTTTCTTTATTATTAAATTTAATTTTTTCTGGGGAAATTTTAACTGTGCCTATCATAAGATTTTGCTCTCTACAGACCGGCGACGGATAGACAGTCCACTGGCTCAATACTAGAGTGTTGTGTGTGTTAAATAAACTTTAAGGTAACTGTTCTGAATTTGAGGTCGGTAGGTTGCAGTTTGACAAATGGATTCTTGAAATTATTCTTCTTCATCTTAGCATTATTCCCGGTATTTTATGCACCCAGGGTCTGCTTATTACTCTTATCCGGATTTGACAGGTTACTAGTTTTTACACGGAGTGATTACCATCTGACCTCCGCAACCCTAAGGGCGAACCAGCAACTCATTGGATAAGAGCAATTTACTTATCAATAGTTAACGATTATTATCAGATGTTATTGATAATAACCGGGGCCGACAGCTTAACGAGCTCTCCGAGGCACGGTGGGGAAACCCACACGGACAAACGCCCACACCGAGACATCTGCCCGAGCGGGAATCGAACCCGCAACCGTCGAGACTAAAGGCAGACTCGCTACCCACAACGCCACAACGGTGTCGGATTCTTGAAATTATAGGTTTGTTTAAAGGTTTTAAATTCGACGAGTCGGAAGCTCAAGCGGCTACTGAGAGAAAGAAGTACCAGAAAGCGGCTCTTGGTCTCCAGGATTCTGACGATGAAGACGTGGAAGGTGATCTCGATCAACAGATCGAGACTATGCTAGCTGCTAAGAAGATCGTCAAGGAAATTAAGGTAACCTTAAATATATTTCTTACTCACATAAAAAAATAAGCAGCCATGAATATAGAATTGGAAACTTAATATAACTTTATAACTTTCATATACCTGTATTTTTTTTAAATAAAATAATCATAGTGTGAATAATTAAAATTTATTGATATTATTTATTGATATTGTATAAATTAATGAATACATTGAGAATATATATATAGAGAAAAAAATATTAATAGTACGTATAATATATGCAATATGATACACTAAAAATCAGGAACCCAAGTGCTTAACTACATTGTTCTTGAAGTTAGTCAAAGAAGATGAATTATGAACTGAAAGAGGAAGATCATTCCATTGCTGAACAGCTTAGTCTTCATATCGAAAGATTTTGAACAGATTCGTAGCGCATGTCGGTAATGACAATTTGAGATTGTTGCTCGATCTTAGTCGATCACCACTGTTATAGTGTGTTAAATATAAGTTGAACCAGGCGCTGTAACAGCAGGCTTTATAAAAAATCTGTTTAAATAAGACGAAATCAATATTTTTGTCTAACATTTTTGTCCATCATTGTACCTGCGCACAAGCGGTCATTTTGCTTCATTTTAAATGTAAGGAACTATATCTATTAATACGTGAATGTGAATACAATAAACTTGTTTACCCGGTCGGTCCAGCCGGGCGCGGGCGCGGGCGCGCCGGCGGCGGGCGGCGCGGACGGCAAGCTGGAGCTGGCGCGGCGCCTCGCCTCGCGCATCAACCTCGCCAAGGGGCTGGGCGTGGAGCAGAAGGGCGCCACGCAGCAGGCCGCCGAGGCCATCCTCAAGGGCGCGCCCTCCGCGCACACGCTCATCACCGTGAGTACACCCCACACTCTAGCACATTTAGGGCCTTTTTTTTTCGGAATGTGTATTGCTGTTGCCCCTAGTGGCCTTGTTAGCGTCACCGGGGGCTGAGTACAGAGACTCAGCCGTGATGAAGGGCAGCCCTCACGGGGCTCCAATTTGATTTGGTCTTTATAGTGCCTCCTGCAGCGCCTGAGCGCATTCTATACGATAGAGGTCGCACGTCGCGAGACAAAGCACCTGCGTCCTGGATTCGTATGTGACGAGCAGAATTAAAAGTATGACAGTAAATTTAAAATTTCTATCGAAATATTTGCAATAGAATATAGCAATTTTATATGAAGATGCGTATGCATCTCATTCGCAATTTTCAGTTTTAAATCCTTATAAGAGTAATACGTGATTTTTCTTTCTTTTTTTGTTAAAGAAGATTTATAAATCTCTCAATATAAGTTGATCCATGCGCAGTAGCATATTTTTGGATCTCAACCGAATGCGGTATGAAGGGGGCTATAATAACTATAGCAACGCGGCAAAGCTCGCTCCTTTTGGTATACTCGCTCACAGTTGTTTTAGTTCTGTAAAATAAATTATTTATTAAACATTAAATAAAAATATAAATTATTTTTGTTAAGGGTTTGAACATGTGATTTTATTTCAAGATAAGGTGTCATCCCAATAAGTGACAGTGATAAAATATGGACATTAACTATTATTTTTTATTTACCTTTTTCTAAATTATTTATTTGTTTTATTCTGTTTATGTAATTAATAACGATAATGAATAAATAATTAATTGAATTTAGATAAAACAATAACTATATTATATACTTAATTCCGTTTTCCCACTTTATAAAAATCTATTTAAATAAGACGAAATAAATATTTTTGTCCATGATTGTACCTACGCAGAAGCGGCCATTTTGAATTCAGAGAACTACAACAGTTTTTAGTTAAATGATACTTGCATATGTATGCGTACGCATAAGAAAGAATGCTTAGGCATGCGTACGCACGACAACGACCAAATTACAGATAAGCAGAAATAATTGGTCGGTAACGTAAACGACGAAAGGCAAGGGCGGGCTATAGGGAAGCTGAAGGCATGCGCAAGCGTGCAAAAGCGTTCTATTTAAATAATACATAGTTTCATAAGCTTTTATAAAGCACTTAATTACTAATATATTCGTATGTTAAGATAACATATTAATTACCAATTACGCAGATTATCGTGTATACAATACATAAAAACTGTAGGTGCTAAAATCCATATTTGTAAAGACGTTACTACGCCCGTGTTGAATAAATTTTAAATATGCAATTCACTCGTCAGTATATCAAATAGTAAATAAATATATATATACGTACTGCAGACGGTCGAGTCACGAGCCCTGTCGGTCACAAGACAGTTTAGCATTGAAATTATGAAAATTACTTTATCGCAATGATATAAGCAAATAACACGACTTGTGATTCTGTTTAGTCACTTTAATCTGTTTAATATTTTTATTAGCTTTTACTTAACAGCTAAAAGCATATTTATTGAGCTAATTTGTTTTATCAATGAACTGATAATGTAAGAAAATTGTACGCAAATGTCGTTTTTTAAAATAAAATCGCGAAAACAAAACTTGAAGAGGGTGACGCAAATTTATAAGGGAAACCAACTAAAAATCATTAATTAGTTGCAAGAGGCCGGCTAGGTACCACCGCAGTGTCAAATATTCTGCCGCCAAATAGTAGTGCTTAGGCATTACTGTGTTCCGGTTTGAAGGGCACTGGAGGCTAGTGAAATTACTGGGCAGAGGAGATTTAAGAAATAATATCTCGAGGTTGGCAACGCGTGAGTGGCACCTACTAATGGTACTGCAAGCGCTCATAGGCTACGGCATCCACTTACCATGAGGTGGGCCGTATGCTTCTTTGCAAACTTGTACCATAAAAAAAAATTCACGTGGGCGACGCCGCAGGCAGAAGTTGGTATTCTATAGTATTCTAATAAAAGTCATAATTTCTATATTAAACAGGCCAAAACAGTAGCGGAACAATTAGCCGCTAAACTAAACACGAGGTTGAATTATCAACCGCGGGACGAGAGCACTTCAGAGCCGGCCGAGGAGGTGTTCCGTAAATATGAGACAGAGTTGGAGATCAACGACTTCCCTCAGCAGGCACGCTGGCGGGTCACTAGCAAGGTGAGCATATAAAAATGATGGATTTTTTTAATGAATGACCTGTGAGTCTCATAATGTTATATTTGGTAAAGTTGGATACATATTTAATTTTGCCCATTAGTATCGTTAAGAGGTCGAAAAATCAATTCAAAACCTAAACACTATAGTATTATAATAAGCTTTCTCATCAATTTTGATATCAACGAAATCTGTTCATCCCTGGCAATCCTTTGTGATTTTATAACACATTTTAGATTACAAATACTTTTCCCCCGTGTGACGTCACGTACCGATCGTTCTCAGGATCCATATTAAGTAGAGTTTAAGTTTTCACACAATGTGTATTTCTGTAAAAAAATACTAAAAATGAAATGACAATTAAAAACCTTTTCTTTTTAATAATATAACCCTTTTTGTGCGAGTCCGCCACGAAATTGGCTGTTTTTTTAAATGATTGTTAAGAAGAATATTGAAGCGTTCCTCTTTGATACAAAACAAGAATCTAGGCTTGCCTAGTCATAGTATTTAATTGTATGTAGTGTTGTATATCCTATTAACGAATTTGTAGTGCCTTTACACACGTGCTGGTACACACGGTATCCGGTAGTGAAGTGTATGCATGCCCATACACTTCACTACCGGATACCGCAGCTTTCACACGTACCGGCGAAATTTTGCTTGGCAATCGGTCGCCGGGTTCACGCCGGATTCATCACTTTGCGTCCGAGCTACTTGATTCAAAATCGGTTCTCGTGAAAGCGAAATGAGTTAACGGACAATTGGCGCCGGATACCCGATAACCGGCAAGTGTGAAAAGGTATTTATGGTATTTTCTGATAGTTTTAATGAACGTTGTCAATCTGCAAATTTGTTTACTCCTTTGCCATATACAATTTTCACAGCCTCGTTTAATTCGGTTTCAAGCTAGCATTTAAAATTTTATCACCAAAGATTCTCATTGCAATACCTTAAACGGTATATGACTGCATACGGCAAACAAAACATTAATTTTTATATAAAGGATTTGCAGACACATATCATAATTTATTGCCATTGTAATCATGGAATCACACTGCGAAGGCGTGTTTTGATAAAAAAAAAATGAAGTTGATTACATTCGCTATTATACTTGGTGATTGTATCAAACTACTTTAGTATTATCTGTGTGATAGCGTTTGATTAATTAAACAATTTGCTGTACAATTTTCCATCGAAAACAGGCTCGTCTCTGACGTAAGCGGTGACGTCACAGGCGGTTGCAGAACAGCATTTATAAGTGTTGATAAGCGATAAGGAATCTTGTCGACAATTTCCGCTTTATGTAAACGATCTATTTTAGTACGATAAAAAGAACAATGTGTATTGACATCATTTTTGTTTTTAACATTTATCTTAAGTGGCATAGGAAACGTGCATCACTTCGTTGTGATAACATCTGATAAGCGTCGAGGTTGAAAATAACTTGCCTACTTTTCGCAGTGTGCATAAAATATATTATTCATATGGTACTATTTATTTTTATTATCAAATGCAATATGACATAGAATGGGCTTCTAGACTTAAAACTGAATTAAAATAAAGATTTTACTGGTAAGTCTATTGTTGCAAGAGGGGGTAGGGAACGACTGTCACACACACACACTACACGTAAAATAGTAGGGTGTTTGCCTTACTGTGTCATTTCGGTTTGAAGGACACTCTGACGAGTGAAATTACTGAGCAAAGGAAATTTAGGCCTGATTAACATATATCAGCACCGTGTTTTTGGATACACTTGTGAGAATCTATATATGCTTAAGCATCCGTAAGCACGATTAGTCATGCTTCAGCATCCGCAAGCATGCGTACGCATCCGTTCAGCATAATTTGATGGCTGTTTAGTATTGTAAGGTGTTATTTCGAGTGCTACACTTACAACCATTTAAAAAAGGAAAACGCCGAAAAGTGAATCGATGCTGAAATGAGAATTGATACGTTCGCATCTTCATACAAAATAGCTACTTTTTAATAGAGATAATGCTGATCGATGCCGATTGATATGTAATTCAGACCTTAAGAACCAATATCTTGATTGTTGCCAACGCGTGAGTGACACCTGCAAATGAATGGTGTTGTAAGCGCACATAGGCTTCGTCATATAGGCCGTATGCTTTGCTTACCTACAGTCTAACAAAAAATATGTTACACGAATAATTATATAGTTATAGTTATTTTCTTCATGATACATCTGTCTATTTTTTTATTTATGGCTGTTTATTACAAAAAAAGAAAATAATATAATGAAACTCTTACGCTAATCTTAACTTCACACTGGTGGTAGGTCTTTTGTTGCAAGAGGCCGGCTAGGTAGGTACCACCGCAGTGTCCAATATTCTGTTGCCAAATAGTAGTAGTGCTTAGGCACTACTGTGTTCCGGTTTGAAGGGCATTGTACGCTAGTGAAATTACTGGGCGAACGAGATTTAAGAACTAATATCTCGAGGTTGGCAACGCGTGAGTGGCACCAACTAATGGTGCTGCAAGCGCTCATAGGCTACGGCAACCACTTACCATCAGGTGGGCTGTATGCTTGTTTTCCAACTTCTAACATAAAAAAAAAAAAACAACAAAGATTTTTTTGCGCTTAAGGGAGTTGCACACACTCAGTAAGCGCTTTTGAAATAAACTTGTTCGTCATCTCATTGAGGCTTTTGAGTTTAAGAGCCATGATTAGAATTTTACGTTGTTAGTTTAGGGAACGGTGTATAATTACTCCAAGATGAATCGCTATTGTCGCGAGTTTGATCCCGCTTGAAGCAGATTTTTGTATTGCCCATACAGGCATGTTTTGCGGTCTGGGTGTGCTTGTCCTTTTTAATGTTTCCGGACCTCCGGCACAGGATATAATTATCCTAATAGGAGTCGTTGATTGTGTAGCGTTTATTTATTGTTATTTTGTTAATTAATAACATGATAACTTATACCCAGTGTAAACCGCCTAGGGCATAGCTAGCTGACTATACTTTTCTTACATTGTTACTTATTTAATTAAAATACATTGTATACAATCATTGGGCTCAACTCGTTACATGTAAATATTTTTCAAGATAACCGCATAATTGATTGGTAACCTTATGTACTTATAATCGCGTCTCATTTTATTGCATTCCACAAGTACACAACCTCATTTCCTATGTTTATTATTAATTTGCTCGGGGTCGATATATAAGATAACCCCTGGAATATATACGGCTTTGAACATTTCATCATCCCCCAGTACCTTTCCTAACTTTGTTCAGTACAGTCGAAATGTTGCTAAAGTTAGCTATTATAGGCGCTTTAATATTTTTCTGTGTGAAACTTATGAAAAGACGTAGGTGTTTCTATTGTAATTAGGCGGGTGATAAGGTAATTGGTCTTATACAATATGACGTATTTCTAGAAATAAATGGATTCTTCCCCAACAAAATTACTTGCAATTTGAAATGTTATCAACGATGTAATCTTTATTTGTATTATCAAATCTTGATTAGAATCTGGATTTTCCATTACAATTAATTTGCGTCATTTTTTTAAATAGTGTAAATATATAATTGTATCGTTTTTACAAGTCATTAATCAAGCAATTGTATGTATTTTCCAGGAGGCGTTAGCTTTGATCAGTGAATATTCAGAGGCGGGTATAACGGTACGAGGTACATATGTACCACCAGGTAAGGCGCCACCGGAGGGCGAGAGGAAATTGTATCTAGCAATCGAGAGCTCGCAGGAGTTAGCCGTCGCCAAAGCAAAGTCCGAAATCACTCGCCTCATTAAGGAAGAACTCCTGAAACTCCAGACATCGTCTCATCACATGATCAACAAAGCTAGATATAAGGTGCTTTGATGCTTTATGGAAATATAGTTTGATGTATCTTTTTAAAAATGTTGTTTTATTTTGTGTAAACATTTATCTCAAAAGCCTCGATTTTAAGATTTTAATAAACGTTGAAAATTTATAGGAATTTCGCACAGACGCAGAGGATTCATTTTTTTCAAGGCATAACTAATATTCCTAATGCCTCCCAAATAAGCTAAGCTCGCAGCTTGTGGTAGGGGTGGGTACGACAATAGCTCAAGGGGGTCAGGATCGAACCCGCGACTCGCGTGTTTACGGAGCAAATTCTTTCCTTGTACCCTTGAGATATTGAAGCTTCAAATTATCTTGGGCATTGACGTCTTATGCCTCAACAAATGTTATACCTAATTTATTATTTAGATTATATTTCTTTTGTATAAATTGTGATGGCTAACAAAATAATCTGGTGAGGTTAACGATTTTTTTAAACTACAAAGTTGGCAAATACATTGAAATCGAACATGTGAAATCTGATAGCAGACGCGCGTTGAATAAAAAAGTAACAGGAAAAAACAATGGCAACAAATAGTTTGAGGAAAATGAATAGGGCGTTGTCGAAAAACGACGCGCAGACACATCGCCCTACCTCTGCGAATAATTTGTTTGGGCTACCGAGTCATGGACGGGCTCGGCTAACGACGTTAGTCCCAACGTGTAATTAAAAGGTCAGTTTCGCTACTTCAAATGTAGGAACACTAACAGAAAAGACAAAGGAACTTGCCTCACTCTTAAAGGGCAGACGTTGGGAATTTGGCACTACGACTTTCTTTCGCTGGTCGCAGATCCAGAGGCAGACCCAAAGCAAAGTGGAAAGATATAGTGTTAAGGGGCATGAGGGAGTGGACGATGTCGAAGATAGGGCGAAGTGGAGGGAAAGAGTAAAGAAGGCTGATCCCACCAACATGTGGGATACATAGCCCGGAAGAGAAAGTGAGAATGGTAACAAAAAATAATAGATACAATTTGTCGAGGTGGTGATTGATGTTTGTAGTCGTATCACCGAAAAATAATTCTGGTATTTTAGGCTTAACTTTATCTTTGACAAAAATAGAATAAGCTACTCACTTCGAAATGTATATCTCAAGGGTAAAATCTACATGTCGAGAGCTGTCGACAGCGATAAAGATATTTATGACTCTTCATAGCAACATTTTTTATCCCGATATTTATAAATTCTAATCTTTTTCAATAGAAAATGAACTGGCGGTATATGTAAAACGCATCTTAATAAAAACTTTTGTCAGAGCAGATAAAAAAAACGAAACTAAAATTTAACAAGAAAAATAAAAAGAAAGAAAACAATAAATATAACTTTTAAATTTTTTTTTGCTTATATAAAAACATAATAGAATTAACTTATAATGAAGTAAAAACAAAAATAATTTAACCGTGCTGTGTCCCAAACACTCGAAAAAATATGTTTTCAATACCTAACTATCGGTAACTGAAACTGATTATTGGTATAATCAGTCCAAAAAGTAATAAATTGCAAATAAATATTTTTTTTTTATATATATATATTGAAAAAAGCTTTTGAACCTAATATTTGTTTTGTTTTTAAATATAAAATACAATATCGAATGTTGATTTCACAATATTTGCAATAATCTTCTTGGTAGAGACGTTCACTCAAGTTCAAGAAACGTTGATAAACGACGGGTTTATTTCTTTTTATTTCACTAATGCAGCAAACAAGGGTACTTACCCGGATTATAACTAGCCGTAAAAATTTAGGTCACCAAAACTACTAACGATATTAACAACCAGTATCATGGGAATTTACTTCCAATCCTCTCTACAGCCTTCAGGTAGTTGCGGCACGAGTGTATTAAGTATGGAAACTCAAACCCTATATTTCCTTTCTCGAAAAAAATAGGGCTACAATTCAGTTTTGGGTCGCATAAAATCTAACCGTGCATGAGCTACGACACTGCTCGCATCAGTAACATGCCAAATTAAGAAAATATTTCTTAAATTTATTTAATGTTTTAAAAAATAATTATTATAACTCTTATTATTATTATTATTATCTTTACTTCCTTTTTAATAAGTTATCATATTTACGTTACAGTTACTTGTATATATTATTTAACTGAAATAGTAAATAATATCATGATCTTAAAGTAAAACCTATTTATCTTTGGTTTTGTGAGACTATTATGTAAAAAATTGTAAACATTTTTATGATGTGATAAATAAATAAATAAAAAAGCGTGTTACTATATACCCCTATATTCTGTATGAAGTTGGGGCTTCTCAGCCTGAGTTGTTGATACGCATTGATTTATAAACTACAAAGAAAAACTTGTATTGCCATTATAATACTACAGGCGCTTTCCAAAGCAATTAAGTTCAATCAGCTTTACGTAGTGGAATACTACATAACGTGCATAAATAATGTTTATTCCAATTAAGGCCTGAATGGAGAATTCCAATGAGATAAGTAAAGGCGGCACGTGTTCTGACATCCGAAGATAGTATGTGTCAATAATAATTGTATCATGCATGTTATAAATAGTTCGCTGCGTCTCGTGTGGGCGCCGTCACTGATAGCGGGGTTATCTCAGCCGCGAAAAGATTCCACCGCAAACAGTGCGTTAGATGTCAACTTTGTTAGTTAGTAACGACCTTTATAATAAACGGACGGATCGAATTAAACAAACACGCACAACAACATACAAAAAAAAAATTCGAAATACACGATGATATTAAATTACTTTTTGAAATAAAATTTTACAGCGTCATTACAAATTCTTATTTTATCACTATAATTTACACAGAAACTTTAAAATTTGAGTTTTTTATATCCTATAGTCTGGATTGAAAAAACACCATCCTTAGACTCCTAGGAGAACAGAAAGAGACATAAACGTAAATCAAACTATATTATAATCAAACTCGGCAGTCAGAGTCGAATCATCCCAATATAACGATTCAACCGCGGGCTAATGCTTGTTTATTTAATAGACTACATATTACGTCTTTACCTTGTTTAGGTTTGGTTTTCTGTGCGGTACTGATAAGGAAAATTATATACATAGACGTCTATCAAAACATAATAAAAATTTAGGCAGAAAAGATTTAGGTAAGCAATTAAAACTGGATATTTTTTTATGGTCTTTATATATAGGTATTTAATTTTATTTAATAGGTACCTCTGGTTATTTTTCTTAAATGCTGTTAGAAACGCTACACACTCAATAAATAAATAATTAGAAAAATTTTCTTAAGGGATTACATTTTAGTCTTTATAAAAACTATTTTTTTTTCATATATTTATAAGGTTTATAGATATAAACAATAAAAATAAATAAAAATAAACATCTTATCTCTCTATTGGTCTCGAGTATTCTAACATTGCTGTAAATGTACACCCGCCCTACAAATGAATATATATCCAACATTATTATCAAAACATGTAATAATTACGAAGTTGTACGTAATATTCCTGTATACATTACGTCATTTTGTGATTATTTTTTTGGTAAAGAAGTCACATGGCGCTGTTGTTATGTAAACTTTTGCCCTCATATCTGCTGAATTCCAGCAAATTCTCGTGATGATTGCTTAATTATTTATTTATAAGTGATAATAAAATCAAAGTAAACAATAACCTTACGACCTTCTAAAAGATTTTTTAAACTATTGCCTTATGTAAATAACCCATGTTCACTAGCCACACCTTAGGAGAAGAGGCATAGGTTTGCACCTGTAGGGGTGGAGTGGTGGAGGCATTTCCGTCTCTGGATCTTGCTAAATACTGCAGAAATGCACAAATATAATTCATTTTGAACTATTTAACTAGAAGAATTTGGTAATAAATAAAATTGTTTAAAATAGTACTTAATAATATTTTGTGGCACCCTTGATGTGCCAAGATTTTATATTTTACCCTCTTCTGGGGAAAGAAGACCGATAGACGATAGTGGAGGTAACGAAATGCATCTTTTTTAATGTTGCTACTTCATACGTCGATGTTCTATTTGAGGGTAGCACTTCCCCGATCGACCCAGGCTTTCATGCCCAAAATACCAACGCTACTACTGATTGTTTCATAATATTTGTAAGCATTTTTGGATTTTTTTTAACTCTATTTATCAGCCTCAATATTAAATATCGTATTTTTTGTTTCGCTCAGTGGTGAAGATATTAAATAATACTAATTGTAAGTAAAAATAAAAGTGCGCTGAGCATCGTGCGTCAACGGTTGTTTTCTCACAATCTTAACAGGGGTCAACATGTGTCATGTCTTGCCACTGAGAAAGGGCTGAACAATTGACGCCATTCCTTAATTACAACATATCGTTTATTGTTGTTTTTTTTTAACTTATTTTTATAATGATATATCTTCTTAGTATCATTTGAGCTTAATGTAATCTATACCGTTTTTTTACAGTTTGTTACACCCACGTTTAAAAGTAATCTAACAACACCTTATATAATTTTTATTTCGTAATATAGTAATCATATTCTCACCTTCATTATACAGTTTAGTCTTTTGAAAATAAAAAATGAATATAACATATGCCAGTGCAGTTTAAGACTGCCTTAGTCTTTTACAGCACCAAAGCAAATTTTGAACCTATAACATTAATCATTGATATAAAATCGTTTTAAAACTACTATTTTATCTGTAAGCCGTAAGTCCGCCTCAAGACGGGTATTCGGTGATGCTGTCAAGATCAGCCAACAGCGATACATATTCCGAACATTATAAAAATTATAGAAGTGGTTAGGATCAAAGAAGACTACAGACACGTAAGACTCCGGCATCATTTCTTTGAAGATTTGATAAAAATGTATCCTATTGAATGAAAAAAAGTAATAAATATGCTTAAGTAGTCACAAAGATTATATTGACTTTTTAAGCTTTATTCGTGATATAGATAAGAGCACGAGGTGGTTGCGAGTCGCTTCAGTAATTTATGACAGTTTTATTATACCCTTTCGGAAAATAACAGCCGTAGAGTGGCCATAGATCTGGAATATTGTTTTAATTTCATTACACAACTATTACACAAAGTTAAAGAGCAGTACAACAACCCCAGCAGAACAAGAACCTAGAATTAAGTTCGATTTTTTGTTGGTAAAAATTATGTAAACGACTAGCGTTTTACAATGCTCAATTAAACTTTTGATACAGTTATATCTTAAAGACGCATTTTTTATACAAAATAGTAGTAGTCATTGGATACTTGTTACAAGCTTTGTTAAACTCCTTTAGGGAATAAAAATATTAGCCGGGCAACAGCTTTCTTTAGAAACAAAACACCATATTAATTGTTACGGTTATGTTATTTGGTTGTGATTCTGGGGTAAAAACACATTCATAGTAAGGTAATCTTAATTCGAGCGAGATACAATATATATCCGTCATGCTCCGTAAAATAAAAAATAGTAAAACTTTCATAGTCTTTCTTCAGTCTCGTTTCATTTTAACGTTCTTAGAAAATACAGATAATCAATGATAATTATGGATGATAGTATAATAAACAATACCGAGCGACAAACCTCACCTATTAATCAATATAATCGTAATCTTTATCGTAATGATTATATTGATTATAATAATATTATTATAGCAATCAATCTTGTCTGCCGGCCATCAGACACACGCGTGGTGTTTCACTGATACCATTTATATGCTCGTGGTAGGGCGTGATCGAATGATTACAGTAATACTATATGATTTATAATATCCATCGTTTGTACAATACTTCGTGAAACATAATTTTAGTATTTTAATTTTAATATTTTTTTTACAAATAGCATAAAATATTTTTGTGGGATTCCTTATTTTTTATTTATTTATAATTTGCAGATTTTCATTTTGTAATAGAAAAGATAGAAAAAAAGCATAAGTTGGACCAGTTACAAATTATCGGCTGTTATTAGTACATACATAGTATTACAGTATTCATCGTTACTGCTACGAGGATTTTGTTGCAATCAATCAATATGATCCTCGCGGCGTCCTGACGCAGACTTCTGAGGTTTCAGTACCTAAAGGAACGAAAACCACTTCGTCTAAACTGGCAATAGTTGGCTTATGCTTACCGATGACTCCATTATTAGTGGTTTAGCAGTCCCTTGATACAACTTTGAGTTTACGCGAGAGCTGTCCCGTCTTGTCTCGCCAAGTTGTCGTTAAAGTCAGGTTAGCAATACATACTATGAACAAAGAGTTTATATACAAACAGATGATAATTATAAGTTAATTAACCATATATAATTATGTTAGTTTTAAAAATAACTATCAATCTACATTATATTAATTATTAATTTCAATATTAGCGAGCAGAACTGAATGTGCTCAGATAGCAGCGTTACGATTTTGATTCCGAGTTGAGGTACGATTTAGAATAATTTTACGAAACTCCTCTTTAATAAGGTGAAGAGGTATTTGTACAACAGTGCCTACAGCAACAGACACTCTAGAAAAAAGTATTAACTGAATTTCGTACAATAAGTCTTATTGATTATATAATATGTATTATTCCTTGAGGTGTTTATTTTAATATAAAAGGGCTTGCTTTAATATAATATTGTTTTGTTCTTACGCCGCCACTGCTCTGCCCACTCATATTTCGGAAGACGTGTAGTTAGCGGTTTTCCTGTTTGTGCAATATTTTTTTAGAGATGAAAATTTTATATTTTATGTGTTTTATGATGTATACGACCTTTAAATCATGTTTTTATATTAAAAAATACATATAAAAATATTAGCACAGTCTTTTGATGGTATTTTTGTTCTATTATTGGTGTTTATGATGATTGTAATTAGATAACCTATTCGGCAGACGTGGTCTATAAAAGAGTGATAGTAGTGATGTGAATAATAATGCCAAAAATGCCACACATTGATGATGATGATGAATGATTTAGATGAATTACACAGATAGGTTACAATTTAGAGAACGAGTAAAAGTAAGAAAAGGTTTTGGTCTTAGCGTTATGCTACGGTTGTTATTTTCTTCTATTATTTAAATTAAAATCTTTTTCTATTGACCTTTATATATTTTTATTTGAGAATCAATTTCATAACAATAATATTATAATCATAATGTTAGTTCGTGACATCACGGTTATCGGATGATGATGCAATAGGAAAGAGTCCTGAATAAGCGCCGGTTATCGCTTATCGGACGCCCGTTCGTTGGTATCAGTGATGTTTGGCATACAAGATACTGTTCCTGACCTCTACGGATGCTGTATATTAAGATTCTCTACTCGTAGGCTCGATTTTAATTACGTAATTACACTTAAATTTAATTTCTGGTATGGTTTACGGTCTTAAGGTAAAAATTATAATTCCTCACTTATAATCTAGATGGCGCTGATAATGGTGTTGCTGTGTGCAGAGTGGAATTATGTATTCATGTATTATATGAGGACAAGAAAATGAAGCGTTAGGTATTTTATTGATTAAGATGATTTTGATATTGGTATAAATTATAATCTTTTATTTATTTTGAAAACATTTTTTTTACTAACTATACCAAAAGCTCGTTTTATCATGCAAATGTTAGAGCTTTTCAATAGATGGCGCTTTTGACTTTTACCGCCCGAAGCTTGTAACATTTGTAAGTAAGATGGCGTAAGTAGTTTCATTTAAACTAAATTTGTTTACGTTTTTCAATGAGTGTTTATTTACAAATGGTGAATATGTTTAGGGTTGACTTTTAAAAAGTTACTGTTATGAAATTCTATCTTTCTTTATAGTCTATTGCTTTATTTATTAAATTAGAATATAATTATTATGTCTTTAGTGTAGACTTTGTACCGATAAGAAGTTATATGGAGTCATAAAGCCTTCGGAATTATTTACTACATCGCAAAGAGAAGTTTTTTTGGCAATAAAAATTAGCTCTATTAGTAGCATAATCTTTCATAATGTAAAAAAGGTAAAAATGAGAACTCTGCAGTTAGTCAATTTGTTTCAAATAACGCAAGGAATTGTCTAGAAATTGTCATTTACTTAATGGACATTGCGAAAACATCAAGTCGATAATCCTAATTGGTTGGTAAATTGGCAACGTTTTAAAATGTAATCAATCTAATTATGTCATTATCTATGTCTTACATTCTCGATCTTCAATGACTGTTTCAATTTCAATGCAAAATATAGATACGTCAGAATATTTTTATATATTTTTTTATATAATAGGCGTTCATTTGAGCGACCTCACTCTTGGATCTCTGGAGTTTTCTAGGGCACTCCGTAATTTCTATGTTTGTATCTATCAATAATGCGTTAATTTCTATGTTTGTATCTATCAATAATGTGTTTGATGATAATTGGCTTATTTCCTCAGATCATTACTTTAGCCTAGTTTCTGAGTTTAATCCCATAGGGTTTCAGCAAAACAGAATTGGAGATTTATGCTGGTTATTAAATGAAATGAATACATTGAACAAGGTATATAAAACTGTTTTTAATACTTGCAGACCCCTACCGGTGACCACTAAGGCCAACAGCAATATACACTCCGAAAAAATATATGTATTCGTCAAATGGTTTTTGAAATATGAACATTTATTATTTAGTATAAAAATTATTTAATTTAATATTGACATAAAAAAACGGACCATTATGAGTTGTTTCTTCAGAGGAATTTGTCAAAACGAACACGCTATAATTTATGCCAATTTTTATGTAGTTCTATACAAATTTGTTAATTAAAATGTTAATACCATGTTATGATACTATTTAGTATGACGTATATTGTAGTGATAGCGAGCTGTATTAGCAACAGAGAGCGTAGCACTTATGTGCTTAGTTCTCTGTAAACAGGAAAGTTACTGAGCACGCGCGGAGGCTACGGTGTCAGAGGTCCGCGCCCTTAACCTCTTTAATATTTATCACTTCGTCTACTTTGTATTGTTTGTAAGCTATTATTATAGTTCATCAAAATATTATCATGTCTTAGTTTTTATTTGCTATAATTAATTTTGGCATCATCGTTTTACTTGTTAGGTTTTAATATTCTTAAAATAAATAATAAGGTTTGTAAAATCAAATGCAGAAATAGGTTTCATAAAAATATTTTTATTTAAATTATTCCACAAACTGTGAAATCTTTTCAACGATAATAAAATAACAATCCGAACCCACTCAAAGTCGGCAAGGCTCGATACATCTCTCTACAATAATATTATTCTTTAATATCACAAATATTACTTAAAAACTACATCAATTAAAGCTTTCAGTTTGAACTTACGAGCTAAGTTTTTTAAACCTACACTTTTAAGTTGTGAGATCTAAATTATTCTTTTTAACACGTAAACTAAACTTATGGATGAGGGCGGACACTTGGGGGGGGCGTTCGGCTCCGAGCGGTACTGGAACAGATGTGACCGCGGAGCCGGGTCCGCCCGCTCCGAGCACCGCTCTTTACCACGGCCGCCACACTGATGAGCTCTTAGGGTAGCTGCTGTTAGTAGAGCAGTCCAGGGGTACAGCGGTGTGCACTGGTACAGGTGATGCCGGTGGTGAGGGAGTCACATAGCCGGATGAGGAAGACACAGTGGAGAGAGCCGGGCTAGGCGGGCTTGCTGGTGGAGTTTCAGTGCCGGCAGCAGCGCGCTGGATGTCATTCAGTTTATGTCCAAGATGAGTCATCAGCTGTGTGCCGAGCCTCACATCCACTCCAGGGATGGAGGCCAAGCATCTGGAAACTTCGTTGGCGGCATGAGTAAATCCAGCTCTGAAGCGATCGGCGTCCACTGTTGGGTTCAGCGACAGCCGGCGTTGACGACGTAACTTGTGAAGATGACGAACGGTCAATTCCAAAATATCAGCTTTTTCCAATTTTGCGACGTTCTCGCCCTCGGATTGGAGAGCACTGACCATCAGTTCTTTAAGTTCATCAAGGCAGCGGTTGATGCGAGCGCGTCTTTTGCGCTCAAGCATCGGCTTCATCACTTTGCGATATTGATAAGTGCGCGAGACGGGCTGCGGGCCGTCATCCGTAAGCGGATACGCGAGATCGTAAGACATGGTAGACATTTGTGTGTGAGTAGTGAGTGAATGCGTTAGCGCTGAGCGTTGAACGCGGAATGCGGTGTGACGGTCGAACGGGGGCTTATATAGGGACTGGAGGGCGCGCGATCGTGGGAACGCGCAGAGCCGTCGAGTTCCCACACGCGCCACCTGTGCGGAGCAGCTGCCGCCGGGGCGCGGGGGGACACGCGCTGCGCCGCGCGTGCGCGCCGTAAACAATCGCCGGCGCGGGCGCACGCCGCGACGCCTGGCCCCGGTAATTGTTGCCCATTGCTGCCACGGATAGAATTTGCACTATTACGTTTCCTATTTAGACAACATCACTACTATTATCTCTGATTTCTAATCAAATACGACTAAGTTGTTGATCATAACATAGCTCTACAAACTCCTACGTCCTTCTCTATAATATAGAATAGAATTGTCACATTTATAGATAACTTTCATTTTGAGTATGATTAATTACGTTTTTTTTTCTATGTAATAATAAATAAAATAATATTGTAGAAGCCAAATTAGAAGTTAATTTGAAATTTATTTTGTAGAGTCGTTTATCATTATTAGAGACGGTCAACATATTATTCATAATTTATCAATTCCCATTGCGCAGGGTTTCTATTTCATAACTTACATGTCTAATTGAACTCGTGTTTAATTAAAAGTGTCGATTTATTATATGTACATCAGTTTATGTCGCAATAAGAGATTGGTGCCAAGAGGCGATCAATCAAACGGTGGGCGCCGTGCACAATAGCTGGCGTCAATTATAAGAGGCTACTGTTGGCGTTCATCAATCATGGATTATGCGGAGTAATAATTATTGACAGACAGAATTACAGGCGATGGTACATTAAGTTCTTATTAGAGTATCCGTTAATGATGCGGAGATCGAAGTTCTTTAAAACCGTCATAGATATTAAAAAGGCGATTTGCAAGGTTCTTGTTTGTATTTAATGATACGTGTCGAAGTATCGTTGTGCGCGTAACCGCACTGGTAGCTGTTCACGGGATGGGCGCATTACTCAGGCACGAGTGGGCGGTCACCCACGCAGCCAGCGCTGAGAAATTGTCCACACGGACTTGTGCCGACACGTCCCACGTACCAGTTAAAATATCACATGCTTACTTTCTCCGAAAAACACCTACATAGGTTTATCAAAATTATTATCAGCTCTGTAACGCACGTGCATCAGCGTGAACGCTAAAGTCTACAATAAAAAATAATGTTCGAGGCTAACGTGCGTCATTTCATTATTATTTTACACTTTAAAATTTATCTTTACATTATTCTATTGTGTGGTAAAACTAAACTATTATTAATATGCACATATTCATGAAGTTCATTTAACATTTTTATATGCACTTTAAAAGTTAAAGGTTAAGCATACGTGTAAGTACTTCCTGATAATGAAGATCCATATATCCAATAAACAACTTAACGATCATACGGTTAGATAATGATAATGATAACAAACAAGGCCTTATCAGCCGTCATCGTGGCACACTGCTATTAAATCCATTTAATATTCAATAAAATTAAAAATCACGCGTAGGTATCTACAATCTTTTGATAAAAATATATAAAAAGATAAGATGTAAATGGAAAAGGTATTTTACAGTTTTATCTTATTTTCTTTTCGGGTCTTAAGTTGTATCCGAATTCTTGTTACGCTGAGTCATCGCATGATTATAAAACGCAGTTATTTTTTTATTTGTTATCTGAAATATAGGAATTATATTTATTTTACATTAGTACATATAAACTTTCCAGATTTTTATAAAGTGTAAATAATTAAACACTAAGAGTGTTTACTTTTCCTGTTAATTGTACACTTCAGAATTGAATATGTACCTAAGTAGAACTGACACGATTGATAAAAATATGTAGCGTAATTATTTCTTACTTTGTTTATATAATTATAATATCTTGTAGTATTCTTCATCTTAATCTGAAATTAATAGAGTTTAGCTGTAGATATTTAAATGAAGCAGCAAAAGATAATATACTTTCGGTAAAATATTTATTTATTGGCTAAATTTCAGGAATTTCCATACTCCATTACCCTCGTTACTTAATGCGTACGAATGGTTTTGTATATTATATGAATACAAAGTAATTAAATATACATATAAAAATTCCGCTGTCCTAATGTGCAAACGGAAAAATGTCGATTAATCGGAGACGCGTCAGAGGCATACATTAGTGCGTCAGTTTAGAACAGGATATACTGAATTAGCAAAATAATATATAGTTATATTTAATAGTCATCTCCTTACAGTGTTACTGAACTTATTATCTAATAATATTTATAGCCAAATTCAAAAAGGAGCCGATTCTCATTTGATAAATTACACGATATCACTGCTTGTAAATTGATTTTAATCTTTTTAAAACTTAAGATTTAAAGAATTAAACTTCTGAAAGAAAGCTAGCCAACCGTGAAGCCCGTGGAAGTCGGCTGTTGTTTTTTTAAACGGCCGATTATGCATTTTATAAATTATGTTACATTGATTTTATTATGTAGAAGATAATTATTTATTTTCCCATAAAACTATATGTTTTAGGAACATCATACTCGAAAAATTTTACGACTACTTTTAAATTTTATCAGTAATGGAATATGTAATAGTTAATAATAATTAACATTTGATTACGCATAATACATTAAAGATTTAACTTTAACTAAATGATCATACCCACATCAATATTACGTGGCATCAAATCGGATAGTAACGAATAACATGATATACAAATTGAAATGTTGTAAGTTGTTTACTTCATCAAATTGCATTTAACATAAATTATGCTAATAAATACAAACGTAACGATATATTTTTTCACACGAAACGTTCAACGTCAACAGCCTTATAATATGTTATTTCCTGATCTCTAAATATCGCGTTAAATTAATAATTAATGAACAACATTCCGCTTGTTATTGATATCAGAAATTTTCGCTAAATTTTCCTTTCTATCATTAAAACTTAATGAATGAACCCATTTAAAGTCTATTTGCGACGGCTTCTTATCTAAAACGCATTCGGGTTAACGACTGATCATGTACAATACACAATTTACTCGCACTCGATTGTAATTATAGGAATTTTCCTATTTTATAATTAGACTAGTTGTTTGTATAATCACAAGACGCACGCGCAGGTGATTACTTAATGATACTACATAGTCATCGTACAGATAAGATATCTAGTATGTTCCATTTAGCTAGAAATAGGGTTCTATCAATCTTTCGCTTCCATATAACTGTTACCTTGATGATTATACATCGTGTGAGATGTTTTTTATTGTATATTTTTCGATCAACTTCCTTATAACGTTGCATCTATGAATTACGTCACGCATAATGGGGTGGAAGGAGGTTTCAATAGTTACGTGACGTCACATTTCAAAATATAATATATATATATATATATCCAAGTAATTTCAGAACTGGCGTTTTAATTCAAAAATTTCGTCACACTAGGGAATCCTCTCAAAAATGTGACAAGGACTGGAGAGGGGTCAAAAATTATAAAACTCGTGTGACGCAATTTATGGATGGTCCCCAATATCGTGTGCCTTACACGTGCTCGTATGTATGTAGAACGCTTAACAAATCGATATCAATAAGTAATATTGTTTTGAATAAAGGTCATCCAGAACACTGTTCGTGATTAATCAATGACATATGCTAATTACTTAATTTCCAAATATGTGTACATTTAGGTAATATATGTATAGATTCATGCCCATTTTAAATTGAAGAAATTTTATAAATATAATTTTGTAATTATTTACGATCGTACATGTAAATTGGCGTGGATTATTATTTGCCACATTTTGCATGTCATGCATGTCACATCTTTAATAATAATAACGCTGACAGTTTCAACGTTGTTATATCCGCGTTATTTGTTTTTATTTATTACAAAATGTGCGGTTTTCCTCAAATGTCATCAACGTTACAGTCACGTTTACAAGGCGTAAGGTAAAGTGTCAGCGAAATAGCGCGTACGTGATATTACGGCTATACTCGGAGGTTGCCACGCGTCTCGTGAGTCATGGGTTGCGCGTGCGCAGCCATACGCGGTACGTGGTTCGTAGATTGCTATTCGCATGGGATTAGTTATTGTTTGATGTTCATCGTGTTTTTCATAACGGTTTGCAAATGCGTACGGTCTGCCTGATTGTAAGTAAATAGGAGGGAGGAATGAGAAAAAAGGAAAGGAACAAATAATAATAATAATAAACGTTGCACACTCAACGGCCCCCATAAGGATATTAATATCCTGTGTCGGGGGTCCGAAAACATTCACAATGACAAGGACAAATACACCCAGACCGGAAAATATGCTTGCATGGTCAATACAAACATATTATGCTCCGAGCGGGAATCGAACCCGCGACCTGTGGCGTTTAAGGCAGGTTCGCTACCGCTGTGCCACAACGTCGTCAAACAAAGGAAACAGAAGGAACAAAGGGGGTGGAAGATTGATCTTCCAGCGCTCTCACTCATTGCACGAAATGCAACAGCATATACGACACTGTCACTTTATACCGATTTTTTGTGAGAGATAACTTTCCCGGCAGAGCCAGCCTATTTGTGATAGGAGCGTTGCTCTACTAATATTAAAATAAAATACTCATGTTCTATTAAACATAGTGGATTTTAAAACAATATTGTTACCAAACAAAAGATTTTAACATTTAGACTCTACGTGGTCTCTACACATATCTTTTAGGAAAATATCTTCTGATTGTAACTTTATTAAACTGCAGTTATTTTAATGAAAAGTAAGCCAAAAATGTATTTATCTAATAAAAAAAATTCTAAGTTAAAATAGCGCCAGTCAAAAACCTTTACAGAATTATATACTTATCTACTATTATACATAAGGTGCTTATGGAAACACCTTATGAATAAATAGATAAAGTATTTATCTATCAAAATGTAAGAAAAAAAGATGTCTCGCTATCTGATGTTATCTATTAAAGTGATCACACTTAAACGATAGGCTATAATGAATACGGATAAATAAATGAAAATGGAAATTTAAAAGATTAAAGCTACTGGTATTTATATGGGGTTATTTACAGATAATCACTTATCCGATACACATCTTAGGTTCCGGATTGGTATGACGGAGTTTAATATTCATGACCAACCGGTTTACACGCGGTGTTGGCTAAGGTTGTCAACTATTGAATAAAATAAATTGCGTTTATAAAAAGATAAAATTCAATAAGTAAATAAATAAAAAATCCACTGGTTGTGATTCTAATATTTTAGCCACCACCGTGTACAAGACTTTTAAAGTTGTTTTTATTTGTAAATATATTGTTTTTAAGCTCTTACAGTACGTTTCTAATTTTATTGCATCATTTGTCTTACAAAATTTATATTTTTGTGTATTGTTTTGTTGCGACTGAATCGTATAATCGTATAAACGTATACTCAATGTACTACTACTACTACTTATAAACTTAAGTATTTTTACAAAGTTTACAGTTTGTAGAAGAAAGTAATTTGATTATAAAGTTATGTTGACAACCCTAATGGAGGCTAATCAGAGGTCGCCTGGAGGCAGCCGCGGTATGACGCAAATCACAGACTGAGTTGGTTGTAGGTATTGCCGCTTTGACGTCATTCTTGACTCACGTAATAAGTATGACTTTTAAAAAAGGTTTAATTCTAGCGTTCTACGTCATGGTTTATCGTCATCTAATTTAAGAAATTTAATTCTGTATGATAATTATTATATCCGCTTGGGAGTTTTTATGGCGATTTTTTTAGATGAACTATATATTTTATCTTTTCCTATTTTAAGGATGTGTAATATTATACGAATATAATTTTTAACCGATCTTTGAAACATGATAATTTCGACGGCTATGAACCGCATTAAAAGATTCTTATTGAGATAGGTACTTTTCGCTTGAACCGTGGCGTTATATATATAATTTTGTGATATCATAACCAAAGACTTTGGAGAAAAGAGCTTCTCAAAATTTAAAGCTATTTTTTAAAAGAATATTGTAAATGTTTTTTCATGGTATTACTAGTATTCCTATTGCCCCTCCAAATAAGCTCAAAGCTTTCGCTAGGAGTGGGTACGACAATAGTCCAAGGTATAACTAATAATATAATTGAACCCCTCATAAAATAATTCCGCGGTTACTGCATTCGTATAGTTTTTGTTTTGGCTTAAAGCGGTTAGTTTGTTTGTTTTTAAATAGAGCAATTATTAAATTATATCTTTAAAATATATGATATATATTCTGCTGTCAACTTTCAGATAATTTTGAGAACGGGTTTTCTCTATTTCACCGTTAAGTTAATGTGTATTTTATGTAAATATGTATTGTGAATGTGTCCGACCATATAAGTTTACAAACAAAGTTTGCAAAAACCGGCAGCTGTGACTTGTTTAACCCGTTAGTCACCTATTAGTTCGGTTTCGATACCTAATCCCACGGTCATTTGTGTTCATTTGCCGTCTCTTTAAATATTATTTTAGCTGCCGCTTTTAAGAGAAGTGTGTCTCCTGTCGGCGATTACAAAGGAAGCGGCCTTTCTGTTGCCTTAGTGGCGCCGAGATTTGCAAGCATCGCCAAATATTTGAACTCAAGATGGAAGGCATAACTAATGATTTACATGTGTGCGCTACTTTTTCGTAAATTTCTCGAATCTTATCTGAAGCAATTTTTTTTCTCTATACAACGTTATCTACACTCAGATCAGTTTGAGTACTGTTATAAATGAAGTGTGAACAATGAGCGGACTTAAACCATAAAGTCATAACTGGCGCAATAAAACGTGTTTTTGAATGCTATTAACGTTATCTGATCGGCATCTACCAAGCTCTCGAGCAAGACAATAGCCTGCCTAAATGACACGTGTTCATAGCTAATATTTCTAAGAAATAAAAAGACAATGGGGGCCCTGGGGTAAGACAGGTACATAGACAAGTGCAGGGCCATAAACAAAAAGCGGTTGCTCTTGAAACAGTTACAAATCCCGAGGGCTGAGATAACATAATGCGGCGCCAATTTTTTTCGGCACTTGTTCTCTAGAGATTAAATGTCGCGACGCGGGCGAGGTGGCGGGACAAACGATGTGAAATATCTGGCTTTTGTATGAGCCA
Source organism: Hestina assimilis (assembly GCA_023373885.1). Classification (NCBI taxonomy): domain Eukaryota; kingdom Metazoa; phylum Arthropoda; class Insecta; order Lepidoptera; family Nymphalidae; genus Hestina; species Hestina assimilis. Next base: position 11,495,675 of record CM041754.1, read on the forward strand.
TCAAGTGTCAGTAAGACGACAGGGTACTTGAAATGCCGTCTACCAATATTACAGAATGGAAAGGCCACTGAAACTTGTGGTAAATTACGGAGGACCTTTTTTTGGTAATGCGGTAAGAATTTTAAAGTCGATACTTGATATTAGTAGCACAATTTTGACATATATTTTCTATCCCGATAAAATCGGTAAATATAATAAAAACTTTTGTTGGCTATATTTTTATTGAATATGAAATAAAGGAAGTGATTGTATTTCATTAACAAAAGTGAATTCAGATTTATATGCAAAATTACATGCAAATGAATTACAGTGAAGTATCCATCAACACATTTTGATAAATATTCTTAAATATGCGAATAGTGGTACATTGTTTCTTATAAATGGCTACGGTAATTCTTAGAACGATGTCAGAATTGAAACCCTTTTCAAAGTAAAACGTTGGCAATATCCACGTGCCGACAAACGAACTTCTCTGACTCTTGACTACTCCACAAAGAACTTTTGTGCCTCTCTTTATTTCTCTTTATTTCTCGTTATTGTGAAGGACGGGCTAGAAATAATAAAAACTCAAGCCTTTCAAAAGTACCGCTCGACTTTGAATAGGTTATGATCTGCTATTTTAAATTATTATTTAATGTTTGTACCTACATTTTATGGCTGCCCTTATAATTTTATGATTTTCAACTTTTATATTTTGGGTCTGAAGAGATTTCTTTGTTGTGTCACCGCGATTTTACGGTGGTATAATTATCGTAATGGTTTTCGGTTTTAAAATGTAAACTACATTATAAAAACTACAGTTAATTTTATTGATCTATATTATATGTTTTCGTTTGTCAGCTTTATATTATATCTAGTTATCTACTAACTAGAATGATAAGATAAAAAGTTATTATTATCGATAAGTACTTTATATTTCTTATTATAAATATCTATGTAGTATATTTATTTTTTATTTCTTGTATTAAGAGATGAACACTTGTTATTATTTTTTTTGATCGTATTTTTATATTTATCACGGTTATATAATATTAAATGTCATGATGACGAGGCTTTCCTATTGTAAAACGTAAATGTTATTCTTATCAGTGTAATTAGTACTAAATCTCTTAATTCGATAATTTTTTTAAATGCACATTATTAAATAAACATATATATCTTTCAAGCGCAGTGGTAGCGTTTAAAGCAGATTGCTTTAAAATGTTCTGAAACTCAGTGTGTAGCATTTATTTATTTCAAAATCTTTCACTTTAAGTCAAATATTAATGACTATTTCAAACCTACTTCAAAAGGGCGGAAGAGAAAACTTTTGCGATCTATTTTAATAAATGTTTTTTTTAACTTATAAAAATGTGAAGATCAGCAACTCCAGAGATATTTTATTTTATTTTTTTTTTATGTTAAAAGTTGGCAAACAAGCATACGGCCCACCTGATGGTGAGTGGCTGCCGCAGCCTATGAGCGCTTGCAGCACCATTAGTAGGTGCCACTCACGCGTTGCCAACCTCGAGATATTAGTTCTTAAATCTCGTTCCCCAAGTAATTTGACTAGCGTACAATAGGAATAAAAGAATATTGGACACTGCGGTGGTACCTACCTAGCCGGCCTCTTGCAACAAAAGACCTACCACCAGTGTGACTGATTGCACTGGTGGAATAATCTCTGCTGTGACAGAGGTTATCCCAACAGCGGGCGATGGGGTCGTCACATCCCGACGCCTATAGATCGGTGTTTCCCAAAGCAGGAACTGATTAACCGTGATTACTACATCCATTACCATACCATTGTGTACCTAAGCCTAACTTAGTTGGTATAAAGTCATTCCAATTACTCACGTTGTCAACTCCACATTTCGTTTATAAATTCAGAGCAGGAGGTGATTCAAGATAATGATATATTATTTAGCCTTCGGGAACGGTAGCCGGTCATGTGATGTTCAATAAGATCTTATCGGTGAAAATTGTTGGTTACCACGCGATGTGGGCGGATGGTGAGGTTACACGACAAATTGTTATTGAGGTATGAGTTAATCGCTTATCCTATTTCTCGGATTTGGGTTCAATGATCTTTGTCTATACAGTATAGGCATAAAAAGGTTTTATAATATCTATAAATATTTTTTTTTTCTATATATAAAATAGATAATCGTTGTGGCGTATTGATAGCGTGCGCTCGAGACAGAATATTCTAAGAAATAGAACAGATGTTTTGGTCTAGGCGTTCTACTCCGCTATGTCTTGGAGAGCCACATTCACAGTCACATTAAGCCTTCGGTCCCGGTTTTTATCAAATAACTTCTGATAACCATCGTTCTTAATTGATAGGTTATGGCTGTTATGAGCTACTGGTTCACCCTTAGGTACAACCCTTACAGGGGTCAGTTAACCCGTCAACCAGTAGGTTACAAAAAGTAGCATTTGCGCCCTCGTTAAATAATTTCATCTATTTCTATACTGAAATTTATCAAAATAGGAATTCAAAGAATTTGTCCCCGTACACATACGCCGAAGCTATCACTTAACAAAAAAATATCTATACATGAATTTATAACATCGTCTTTTTCTTCGTTATAGAATTTCTCCATGCTATTTGAGTAATTAAAATATTTTTAAAATTCACTTGTATGGATAAAAAATAAAATTCCGAAATCATTGCGTTAATTAAATGAATATGTTAGATAATTCTAATGTGTATCCGTTAATGTACAACGGTATCATCTTAATTCAGTATTTTCCAATTTTAATATAGATTATCAAAAAGAAATATTAAGATATTAAGTATATGGGAAATGAAAGATATATTAAAACGTGTTTCTTATCTTACTATAACATTATAGACTAAGATTTCTTTTCATAAAACTGTTAATTGGTTAGCTCCAAATATTAATTAACTAAGTGACCCGCTGTTAAATAGTTTTGGTCCTATAGAGGATTTATTAAAATTAATTGAATTGAATCAAATGTGTCTGACAGTATTATATAATTTATTTATATATTTAATTTTATCAAGATAAGGGTACTAGCTTCTGCCAGCGGCTTCGACCACGTCAATGACGATTTTAATACGAAGTTTGAACCCCCATTCCGCCCTTCCGGGGTGGAATTTTAGAACATTTTAAAACACGCGTTTCTTTATTTTTAATTGTTCGTCAATAAACAAAGTTTCATGCTTCTAGTTTCAAAAATGACGGACATCCCGTACGAACTTCAAACCCCTTTTTCAACTCCTTAAGGATTGAATTTCGAAAAATTGTTGCTTAGTATTCTTTTACTTTTTGAAGCTAATACTTGTTAAAAAGTTCAGCTTTCTAGGTCCAAGTGTTTTGGCTTGGCGTTGATATGTTAGTAAAGTATATCCTTTAGTTTATATTATAGAGATGATAAGTTGTTCCTTTATTTAAAAAAATCGTTATGAAATCAAAATGAAAAAAAAAATCGATTATAAAATGCCACTGATTACATTGGCTCTTACTCAACTAAGTAAGCTATTTGTAACGTACTTATCTTTAATCTTTAATAACTACCGGTCACTCTCATTGAAGATAAGTAAAGATACTAATTATTTCTAAGAATATTGACGTAGATTCAACCACTACTATGTTGTTTACAGCTATTTTTTTTGTATATTACTACTCCTACTTTGTTTCTTCTGCATATCAATGACATGTTGGAAATTTCCAACATTCATTGCTATGCGGACGACAGCACTGTAGCCGCTTTATACACCGGCCGCGCTAATATTTCTCGGGAAAACGTCATTGAGTGCTGGAACAAACTTGTGTCTGAAGTCGAGACTACATTGACCAAAGTCTCGGACTGGGGCCGACTAAATTTAGTCCAATTCAACCCCAAAAAGACACAAGTTTGCGCGTTAACCGCTAAAAAATCACCATTTATCGTATCTCCTCGTTTTGAGAACACTCCCCTGGCTGCCATAGCTAGTATCGGAATACTTGGTGTCGACATTTCGATCGTCGTTCAGTTCCGCGGTCAATTGGAAGGAAAGGTCAAATTGGCCTCTAAAAGCTTGGTGTGCTCAGCAAGGCGAGGCACTACTTCACGTCGGCTCATCGCCTAAAGCTCTACAAGGCACAAATTCGACCGTGGAGTACTGCTCTCACCTCTGGGCGGGAGCTCCCAGTACCAGCTACTTCCAATTGACCGCATCCAACGTAGAGCGGCTCGAATTGTCGACAATCAAGCCCTTTGCGATCGCCCTGTCGGATCACTCTGCATCTTTTATCGCATATATCACGGAGGGTGTTCTGAGGAATTGTTTGGATTGATCCCGCCGGTAGAATTTCACCATCGGACATCGCGACAAAACTCTAAGTTCCATCCATACCACCTCGATGTCTGGAAATCCACAACAGCGCGATTTAGAAGACATTTTCTTCCTCGCACAACCACTCTGTGGAATCAACTTCCGCTGGCGGTGTTTCCGAACCGATACGACTCGGGAACCTTCAAGAGAAGAGCCTATTCTTTCCTTAAAGGTCGTCAACGCGCCTGCATGCCTTCTGGTGTTGTAGATGTTCATGGGCGGCGGTGATCACTTAACATCAGGTGAGCTTCCTGCCCGTTTGCCCCCTCTTACTTTAAAAAAATATATATATTATTGCTTGATCAATCTCTTGATAAATATAATAAATATTGAATAAATTTTATATATGTAGAGAGAACAAATAGATCTGCGAGTAAAATGACTGTGACTTACGGACGGACAGACGGACATGACGAAATTATAAGGGTCCTCTTTAGCATTTAGCTACGGAACCCAAACATTGTGAATATTATATGTATTGTTAAATGCGTAACTTTCTTGATGACTAATACCTACTTAATGGGAGATTAGGTTTTGGTGAAATTTGGCATACAGACAGTCCATACTCACTATATGCTACTCTTTTCCAAGATATATTTCCAGGAACGAAATTTCCACGGGTAAAGTCATGGGACGTAACCAGCATAACAATTATAACATCTACGGGTTTTACTCGCAGCATATCATTCAATGCTATATAGAACAATTACAATTTGAAACATTATAATTATAACAGCTTATCCTCATGTCTCTGCTTGTGGGGATATAAGTGCTAAAAACTTAAGAGAATAATTCTTGCAATATCCATAACTTTTTAAGATAAAATGTAGTTTTTATTCTTAAAAAAGGACAAGTTATCTCAATGTAATTGGATCGAAAACAATCTTTAGTGGCTTAGTAATTAAATGTTACCAAACAAATAACAATCAACTTTATTATTTATTAATTAATTATTTATGTTATGCATACGTAATTATGGTCGTTAAAGCTTAACGCGTCCGAAGTCTTAGTAAATAGCTTATGATAAAAAAACTTGATTATATAAAAAGTGTTTTTATCCACAGACAGGAAGTATAAGTCACCGCTCGAATCTTCTGATGAAACGATAGTGACATTAAGATGTAGTTATCACTATCTTACGATTTCATTAATTTCGAAGCAGGTGCGAGGCGAGTCGCGGCTAACGTTAGTTTCATGACATCCAATCAATGCAGCGTGGCACTTCCGTCGTGTCATTACCCGTTATCGTTACGATTATTCCTTGAATAGTTTAGTTTAATTTTATGAGAGAATGTTGACAACTAGTTTGGTATTCACCCGACTACCCATAAGATGGGTAATGTTATTTTAACTGTGTGTATATTTATTTCTTTGCTTGTTTTTAGATGTGATTAAATTTTTCTTAATTGTGAGATAGCCTCTCAATCTCTGTAATAAAATAATTAACATAATTTGCTGATATTAATAAGATGGATGAAAGACGGATTGCATAAAGTGTTATCTTCTATCGTAATGCTACCGTGTAAAATAAATTTTATTAACAAATAAACGTGCCCCCATTAGGATATATTTATTTTAGGGTTCCAGAAACACAGTACAAACACATGTTTTACAATATTACGGGTCAATATAAAAAACTGCTTTGAGAATCGATCACGAGACCATCGTTGTAAGGCAGGCCCCATTGCATCAGAGCGGTCCCAAATTTTAATAAATAAATTTGTGACAGAGATTGTATATTACTATCCTTACATTAATTACATTTAGATAGAATTTATCTAAAATAATATATTTTATTTTTAATTATAGATTAATTAATTAATTAATCGAAATGAACTATGTAATGCAATCAATCATAAATAATAAACAAGAATAAGTTATAATAATCTCAATAATATAAATAAAAATAGCATAATTATTTTTCTCACTTCGCTGTTCGAGTTAATTATGATAACGGAACGCAATTTCTTGGTCAATAACTTGAAAATGTAAATTCAAATCATATTTTTAAATCTTAATTTTTAATATAATTAATTGTTAATATAATTTTTAATATGTGGATTAAATGTTGTAAATAGCATCTATTGACAATGTAATTTTTGTAAAACTTATCGAAATATATTTGATGAATTTTAGCATTGAAATAGACCGGACTTTGGCATAGGCTACATAGGCTTTATTGCGAAAAAATCTGCATGGGTGTAAAATAGGGTATATTTTTTAAAATTCTTTATCTAATATTCCAATAAAGGCGCATGATACAGTGTCGGTGTCCTACCTATCGGGTACCAGATTATTTTATTTTCGGGGCAGGGCAACTGTCTGTCGGGCCCATTAGTAATATGTACCTATATAAATTTAAGATTTTATTTAGTCCTCTATACATATAGTTCATACCTACGTAATACACGCGCAAAAAATTAACACGTAATACTAAACGTATTACGTAGTTTTTTTTTTGTCGTAGCAGTTTTTTATACATCTTGCAATAAACGTTGACGTCACAGAATAATTAAAATAGAGTTATCGTATTCTTTGAACGTATAACAAAAAGTATTGAGGTAATTCGTACAAAAAATAGTATTTAAATTATTTACGTGTTTTGGAAAGTTTTTTTAACGTTACGTAAAGCCTTTCACTTCGTCCTTTCATCATTATAATCAGTGTCTAGATTGATTTCTAACTTATGTTCACGTTTTAATTAAAATGCAAATATCGTCTTGTTCGTGGTTCGTGTTGTATTAATTATTAATTTTATTTTAATCAACGAAATGCATGCATATAATAAAATTGTAAGTAGTCGATGTCTGTACACCGAAGATAATTTAGAAAATTTAAGTCTTTAAAACAGCAATAGAAACTATTTTTTTTATAAAATCCTATTTGTCTAATTTACAGCCTTTTAACTAGGTCTAATATTCTACTCAGATGAAAGTTGGGATTCTGCTCAAGTTAGTAGATTATAAAATAATGGAGATTTGATTAATAAATTGTTTTCTTTTTTTGCTTCCTCCTGTGTGTACAGACTAAATAACACGGACTCGTTAGTCGTTGCTGCCCATTCGTAAATTTAACACCAACGCTATAGTAGGAAGTTAGTCACACGCTTAATTTTGGCGGGTTTTATTTTATATTAGGTTATGATTTGCACAACATAACCGAATTAAGTTAGCGTGCGTTGGTGTTGAATTTACTATTACAAGTTTCTGTATAAAAGGACCTATGCTTATATCATATTATTTGACCTAATAAATACATTAAAGAAATACCTACACGATTTATTTATAAGCGATTGAGTATATTTAAACTGATTGCTCATTATTTTTCTCATTTCCTCTTGAGAGGATAAAAAATAAATTGACGTTTGACGTCGAGCTTGTAGATAGATGTTAATGATTAGTTTATAAGCCAAGTATAAACGTGTTCTATGTTCTTTATAAGTATTTTCCCTTAATAACGTACGGGCGATATTTGATAAGGTTTATAACAGAAAATTAAAAATGATTTTGAATAAAAATGGGTTTGCAATTTGGTTAATTTTAGTTTATATTCTATCTTTTTATACGTCAATATTTATCTTGATCTTACAAATATCTGTATCGGTCTGGGCGTTGTCCTTGTTGGTCTCCCCACCGTGCCTCGGTAAGCACGTGTAGCTTTCGGTACTGGTTGTAATCACATAACATCTGATATTATTCTTTAACTCTTGATAGGTAAATTTCTATATCCAATGAGTTATTGGTTTACCTTTAGCAGAGATCAGGTGGCATTCGCTCTGCGTATGAACTAGTGCTCTGTCAAATCCGGATTAGAGTAGTAAGCAGAACTTGGGTAATCCTAGGAATAAGAAGAAGAAGTGCTGCGTCGCTGACTGTACAGCATATTTGTTCGTATGATAGCTTTAACATATTCTTTTTGACAAATCTATAAAAGCCAATATCACATATTATAATTTATAAGAGCATCTAAAATGCATTATTATTTATTACAATAGTATTGCTAATTTCGGTCAGGCGCTTGTCCGAATTGCTCTGTCTTCAGTATTTGGCTCACATATGCTTTATTTTTAAGAGCTATAAAGCATTCAGAGAAAGAGTAACTCGTGAGATGAACTGTATAGGATAGTAAAAGAAAAAGTGACATAAGACATTATTAATTTTTAAATAAAACATAAAAAATAGATACACACTTATTAGAGAAATAAGAGTATTAGTTTTTATCTACTATTTAATTTAAAATGTATGTGCATACAATTATGTGAAAATATAAAGATTTGAAATACATGAATAATGTATATAAGGAAAATTTTATATGACATGTGTGTAAGGAAATAATATGAGTGATATAATATATGTATATTTTTGCATTCTTTGCGAGTTATAGGTCAAATGATATTTAAGCACGTGCCATTTTATTATTAATTGCGAAGTTTCTAGCACTTTCAAAAATTTCGCTTATAATTTGTTAAAAATGTTTATAAAAAGACGATGTTTTAAGATCTGAAAGTTTAAATTATACAAAAAGTATTCGGTAATTCATAGGACTAAAGAATAATTTTAGTTTCAATCTTTCATTTATTTAGACTTGTAATTGGCGCAATATCTTCCCGTTTTTCCCTAATTTATGTCCAATTTTTTAAAAATATTTTCCTGAAAATCGAAGTGATTGGACTTGAGACAAGCGGCCTTGCAGAAGGCACGTTAGAATAAAATCAACTCAGAATTCAGTATTTGGCCACGCCCTGTGACGCTGCTAAGGCCTATAGGAAAAACAAAAAATATCGTTAATATTTTTATTAAGTAATAAAACCTTATTGCGTAAAACTTTTTGCTTAATTGTAACGGTATTCACAACACTACTAAGTCATCATTTCTCATGCATGTATCATTATTTACTCACCTGTTATAATTACTAAAGGATGAAGAGACCAACGTGAATGAGTAACTGAATGACGGTATATTTTGTTAAATATTGAACATAATAACGTAACAAATATTATACCTTTACCTTGAACATCTTGATATGATGATGAAAACTCCATACAAAGTATGACGTTAGATGCAAATAATGCTGACTGGCATTACTGATTTTAGCTTTTAGCGAAACTTATGTACGATGTATATAATTTATGCATAAGATATAAAATAGCTATACCAATTATAATACATAATTGTGTCATTAATTTTGACATTTAATTTAGTTTTGTTAATGTTTTGTTCCAAAAAAAATAATAGACATTAATAAAAACAATATATTTATTTGTGTATATTTATTATTGAAATCGAAATTATTTCTTTTATTAAAATAGCTTTAGAATTGTTCTGGAAAATTGATTGTGGCAAGAAGAGTAGGCAATTAATAGTTAATTACATTATTATGTTACTTATAAGAATTTGACGGGGGATACATAATTACCGAGACTACAAGAAATGTCAATCATCTGCACCGAACGCGTATCGAATCGAGGGCCATCCACGTTTAAAGCAGAATCGTTAACATTGCTCCATACATATAACATATTTATTATCTTTTAAATGTAAAGTTATAAAAGAAATATCATTTAAATTTAAAACGATATAAAAACAATTTCCATAAGCATAAACCCTCTCAAATCACAGATACTAAAAACAGTAGAAGATGAGCCGCGACGTGAAAATTATTATGTTACACAAATACATATATGTGCCGCGGCTTCACTTGCGTGTTATACAGAATTAATGTTTTGTTGTTGTGGAGCTATAATTTCTGCAATAAAATTACCCAAAGTAACTCCTTATAACGTGATCTTCCAGTGAAAGTCTCGCCATAATCAGTTAGACATTTTTGTTATTTTATTTTAGTGCCTACCGTATATACTTTTACATGGATATACAACAAAATTCAACATTACAAACAAACTCTTCAATATATTTGTATAGATAAGATAATACACGTGTCTAAAATTGCAAATAAAGTGAGTTTAAAATGCTAATGAAGCTAAACAATGCATAATAAGCAAATATTTGATCATCATACATTTGATTAAAAATATATTGCCTAGTTATCCTTGAACGTTTGTTATGTCATTCAAAAATTAAGATTTTTTTTAAAATTTTATGACGCTGATGTGATGTTTTTCGCGAATGTATACAACTCGTATTAATCGTAAATCTTATTTTATTACTTTTAATAAAACAGATAATGCTTGGTCAAGATGATATTAAAACAAAATGGCCTCATATACATAGGATTTCTATTTCACATGATTAAAATAACCTACTTTACTACATAGAGCGATTGTTATCTAACGCAACCCGTTTAAACTTTAATGATAACAGCCGCGACCGGCAATGTTTAATGTGTTTTCCGAAGCACAATAGATAGACCCAAGGGCAGGCGGGCAAGGTCTGTTCAGGGCATGTCGAACCCACCACTATATCTTCCTCTAAGGCATTAAAGAATAAATAAACATTTAAAATATATAATTATACTACATATGTACGTATATCAAGGGCTTTGACCGAGGCTTGTATATTGATATCATCAAATTGACTACACCTTGTTACACAAATGTTTGAGTGTAAGGAAATAGGGCTCCCACGCTTTTTTAAATTACGGTCCACATGTCGCATAAGATATTTCATTAAATTTTAATGTGATATAACCTAATTCATTCTTACTTAATGATGCAACGTGAATGGACAGACGGCGTCAGATGCTCATTCACTAGCAAGTATGCAAATGATACTTATATCCAAGACGCCACTCTAAATTATGTGTGTCACACTTTTATCTTGTCTTATTATAAATTTTTGGAATTCCTATACTATGTATAAATGCCAGATCAGTTTATAAGTAAATAATATTTTTTATTCAACGCTACTACGGTACGGTACTAAATCTCTAAGTTAAATAAACTACCAAAGATTATCCTTCCATCAATACATAAAATCAATCAGCCACCGACCCGAGTAGGGACAGGGTTGTAAAACAATCGAGAAAATTTAATCTCCTGTTAAATCCGTGACGCGCGCCCGCCCACACGAACCGTAGCGTCAAAAAAAATAGCGTCCGAAAGCCTATATCTCATAAGACACGCACACGAACATATAATGTTCGATGTACACGCACACAAGCGTCCGCCACCCATTAGTATGTGTTAGCTGCGCGTGCTCGCCACTCGCTCCACGGCTTCTTATTATTATTATTTATTGTTGAATAATGTGAATGGTAATGCGTGGTTGTTCACGATCCCGCATAACACCTGCCGTCTTTTCCCACAGTCGAGCTGACGGGCGGGAGGCGCGCGCTCAGGAAGTGTGAGCGAGAGGTACGATACGCGTGCACTGCACGTGCGCGACTGAGCGAGCAATATCTTGTCAGAATGAGACAATGTAAGGGATAGATAGCGTAGCGCGTAGCTCCGTAGCACTGAAAAAGTTTGTCAAGATTAATTTTTTTATTAATTCGTCATTGTAGAGCAAATTGAATCCTTTTTAGATTTGCTGATGATCGTTAAAAGAGCATAAATTAAATGTAAAACACCATTGCAAATGAATATAAATATCTTTCATTTAGATTTAATGAACTTTTATATTTTTCTTTTGCATTACAACAATACTGTAAAAAATATTTTTTTACATTTTGTTGTTTATTTAAATATTATATGTAAAAGCACGAGCCATTACTTATAAATGTAAGTATTGTATATTGTATATATTTATAATAAAATCTACATAATCGTTTAATTTACATTAAAATCCTATTGTGTTATTTTTTTTAAATAATTGGAATGTGACATTATGATTGAATAAAAAAAATGGATGAAATTTGCATAATTATTTAATATTATTGTGATTAGCATAAAAACATCCTTGGATATGGTTTATTTCGAATCATTGTCATCTAATATACATGGTAATGGTTGTTTAAGGAAGGAGATTTGAGATATACGAAGTTTTTTTTAATAATAAGGCCTTGGCGTTTATTATAGATATTAATTAACATGTATTTGGCACGTGTAAGAGATAAAAAATTGCTAAATTAATAATCAGCTAATATTTTGATTGATAATTGTATATTCTCAACCAAACTAAAAAATAGTCATTAAACGACGGAGTTCGAGAACAGGGAATGTAATATGTTAATATTTTTAAGAACTACTTAACCGCCATAAAGTCGTTTTTTTAGTGGAAATAAAATTAGAATGTTTTTCGGTTAACTAATTTTATCCTTGATAATAATAAGTAATTAGGTATTTAATAATATTAAATTGTTTTTAAAACAGATTATGATTTTAAAAACTATTAAATATTGGAGTTTTTTGTTTATTTAAGCCCCCTTTCTGCCGTTCTTTTTCTATTTTTTTATTTTATTTTTGTCCCTATAAATGTTCCATCAAATCCTTTACTAGTTAGTCAATTTGATGGTATATTCGTATAAAAATTTTTTCGCGCGGAAAATACATCTGACCCCTATTATTCTTTTAGGAGCAAACTAATAACTAATTGGATTATAAAACAAAACACGTTTAGAGCTAACGATTATTATCGTAGGACAACAATCGGGACCGACAGCTTAAGTTGCTCACTGAAGCGCCACTGATGTAATCAGATTAAAATAAATATTTACGGGAATTGAATAAGTAAACAATAGCGTTTTAAAATAAATATACGCCAGAATATTTTAAAATTAATTCTATTTTTTTTTTAAGAATATTAATCATAATTTAAAATTTATTTCATACATTTTAATGAAAAGTTATTATGATCTGTAAAAGTAAAATAAACTTTAAATCTCATTACTTTAAGTCTTAATAGAGTATCTTTGAATTGAGTATAGATTTTTGATTTGAGTATGATGATGATGATAATGCAGAACATAATTATTAAGAATCAGTGGCTTAGCCCGCGTGAACAACGTTATTAATACAAACTTTAAACCCCTTCCTCCATCTTTCAAGCTTCTAGCTCTAAATATGACAACACTTCCATACAACTTTTCATCCACTCTTTCAGCCGCTGACAACACTTTTTTCGCATTAAAAAGTCGATTCTTTCGCAGGCTCTAGACTATCTGTGTACCAAATTTCATTTCAATCAGTTCAGTAGTTTCGGCGTGAAAGCGCGGTAGACAGTCAGACAGAGGTACAGCGTTACTTTCGCATTTATAATATTAGTAAAGATTTCTGCTGATATTTTAAGATAGTTTTTCTATAAAAGTGGCTAACCTTAACGAGTTACTTATTTAAATATGCATTGCAGATAGAACCGGCTAAGTCAAGGCTAGATTTCTTTTAAACGTGATTCTAATATCTTGATTTATGTACAGTAGATAAATAAAAGTACAGTCGACATCACAGAAAACGTAAATTATAAAATTAATACCATATATTAAATCGATATTATAAGTCTCTCTCAAAGTTATATAAAACTCTTTAGAAACAGAAATACAGTTTAAATAACTTATTGTGGCGTACATGATTATATGTTTTCAGATTATTTATTGTATAATTGAAACTTTTAAAACTTGAACACAATTTAAGCAGCCTTAGATTTTGCTTTTTCTTTGTATATGGCCTATCATATAGAAATTTAATATAAATAAATAAATAAATAAACGCTACACACTCAACGGCCCCCATTAGGATAATTATATCCTGTGTCGGGGGTCCGGAAACATTCACAATGACAAGGACAAACACAACCAGACCGGAAAACATGCCTGTACGATTAATACAAACATCTGCTCCGAGCGGGAATCGAACCCGCAACCGTCGAGGCTTAAGGCAGACTCGCTACCAGAAACGACCCTTGTCTTATAATACATACTTAAATATAAAAGTTGACATTTTAATTTTAATAAAAACTTTTACTAAAAGGCGAGTTCGTTTATTACGCATTCACGCCTTAACTGCTGAACTCATCATGAAATTTTGCATATGCGTTGTCAGAGTTACAGAGAAGGATATAGGAGGTATCCAGAAAAAAATAACTTTTCCTGAACAGCAAAATATCTGTGAGGGTCGTCCAGCACAACAAATATACTTATTCTTCCCGAGCGAAACTGCTGGCAATAGCAAGTAATTCAAAAACTATTCATATTTTACACTGCTGACTGTACACAGTTCTATACATAGTATGGCTCAATTTTAATATTATCTCGTATCGAATAACACTTTTAAATATTCATTGAGATTTCTGCATTTAAATTGCGTCCTTCCTTGGATATTTCTAAAGATGTAATTTTCCTCTTATTAACAATGCAATGCAAGATAATAAAATAGCCACTACGTGAATAGACACCCCGGATGTTCGCTATTTAGTTTATCTCAACTCAATGACTGCTATGGTTGAATTAACAATAAAAATTGCTCATCCCAACTCTCAATAAATTCAGAAAAATAATCAAGAGAGTTTAAATCTTATCAGGCAGTTACAAGGTTCATATTCCTGTAATATATATTTTCCATATAAAAGGAGTTTGTCCACCATGTAGGTCAGTCTATTAATCGGGTTGCCAAAGACCGGATGGGACGATTATGTTTCAGAGATTTAAAAAATATAACTCTTATGTTACGTCACCTTACACTTTGTTTATTTTGAAAATATCCTGTAGCCTCAATAGCTCAACGGTAGAAGGGCCGACTTCACTCCGTTAACGCGAGAGTCGAGGGTTCGATCCTGACCCCCTTGGGCTATTGTCGTACCCACTCCTAGCGCAAGCTTCGAGCTTATTTGGAGGGGCAATAGGAATATTAGTATTGTCTTGATAAAGCATTGCTAATATTCTTTAAAAAAAAAAAACTTGTTTACTACTTCGGGGTCTTAGCGTTTTACTAATTTTATAAGTACGAATGTTTTTTTTTGCTTTCACACCAAACGATATCAATTCAAACGATCATCATGAAATTTTACATAAAAGTTGGTTATAAAATGTACTGTCTCCGAGTGCTGTAATTTTGGGATGTTCTTCCATCATAACAATAGATAACATTAACCTCGAGCGAGACCGAGGGCAATGTTAGTTCATAGCTGTTTATATTTTTTTCAGTGTGACTCACATACAAAAAATGTTAATAAAGCGTTCGTTTGATGGAACACTTATCAAATAACATTACTCATTACCATTACTAATGCGCCGAATATTCATTTTATATTTGATATTGAGTTAGTTTTTTGTGATAAAAATACAGTGTTTAAAATGAATAGAAAATGTTAATTAAACTAAAAATAAAGTTTTCGATGCATTTTTGCTTTAAACTTTAATGTTAAAAAATAGTGGAACATAGATTATGTTATATGATACAATATGTTTGTAGTAAAAATGTTTGTTGTATTTTAGGTGTATGCGTTGTTAATTAAGTTATTAATGCGTTAATCGGAGAAATATGTCCCCTAATATATTTGAAAGTCATGACAAATAGTATAAAAAAATAATGGATAATAATACAAAATATATCAATATGTTCCATACTTGTAATATCCCTGTAGATCACCCAATATTTTGTCATACTTACAACGTAAAGTTTACCTTCAAAATGTAATTAAGTCATGCGTTGATTTTACGTTACGATTAATAATCACGGCATACGGGTAGGATTTCCAGGTCGGTTGCTCTACGGCGTATTGATTCTAGAACCTTAATGGCAGACTTTTTGCGACATTTGGTCGCCTTCGGGGTCAGTGTGGTCGCCAAATGTGCCCGTTCGCAAGAAATCTGATCCCGTGAAAGTCGATCCCGACGCCGAGATTCGAGTCACATGCCCCCGCACATGACAAGCTAAAGGTCGACCGAGGTGGTATTTTTTGTGAGCAACCTCTTTACGTCACCATTATTCGGGATTACGTTACGTCGCCACGTTTAAAGAAGTGACCCAACATAACCAGCTTTTTATATATTTGACAAAGAGATTATCAGACATCAATAAACGGCTTACATTCGATTTAATACAGTGCTAAATTACAATACTCGACTCGCGGTTGCGAAATAACAGCGTCCTGAACAGTAGCAAAGATCTGCGCCAGCGACACCTCTGCGATAAATCAATAACTTACAATTACAGTTTTATTCTCCAAACAGAGTCCCCTTTCACGGTTTTCGAGCGAAGGATTTGAATCCGAACGCTCACAAATAATTGTTGGTTGTTGTTATTTTATTGTCGTATCATTTTTTATTTTATTAGTGTGTCCTTATCTCGCGTTTAAAGGTTGCGTTCTCCGTCTCGCTCTGTCTCGCTTCGATTGTAGTAGCGTCTCGAGCACGTGCGACACGTTAAAGGCAAAGCGTTCCCACGGTGCGGGCTCGAGCCGCCGGCCCGCGCCCGCGCCCGCGCCTCGCGCGTGATTCCACTCCGGACACTCGTGCCAATGAAATAAAGTGCCCGCACAGCACGTTCCAATTGCAAAACTCCGCTTGAAGATTTCGTGGTAATGAAAGTGGCGGAAATGGTCACTCTCTCGGGTTGAGTAATGCTTTTTTAGGCCCTCGTTTATCTTACCTCGATATAAAACCGTGTTTGAGAATCTATTGATAAATTGTTGACAAGAAACTTTTCTCGGATTGCATTAGTTGTTTTTAAAACAATATTTTTTTAGACGGTGTTTGATTTTCGAATGTCGATAGATTCAAGTTTTAACGGTTCGAAGATTTATATTTTTTCTGGCCTGAATGCGTTTTTGATTTGAAACTTGT
Organism: Hestina assimilis; assembly: GCA_023373885.1. NCBI lineage: Eukaryota > Metazoa > Arthropoda > Insecta > Lepidoptera > Nymphalidae > Hestina > Hestina assimilis. The sequence goes on from CM041754.1 coordinate 11,512,671, forward strand.
GAAATAACTTCCATTAAGTAACTGATTTAAATGTTGCTTTGAAAATTGATTTGCCTACGTAATGATGACCATATAAAAGACTTAGGAATTTTTTTGTCATTGATAATTGTTTGACAATAGTGCGGTATCTATATAATTTTTAGAGGCACTTTGAGACACCAAGTTACACGTATACCTAACACTAAAAGAAACGAGATTTATAGAAGTATAAGTCATTTTTAAAATACCTATAAACGTCTTTGATAGTTTCTCTATCTCAAGTAGAGATTTAGAACAAACGAAATCGAAAAGCAATAATATATAACTACCTACTTACTAAGTTAAGAGCTGCTATTAATTAACGAAGTACAAAATGGATATTTAGTCTCATGTCTTAAGTTTGTGATAGTGTCACATGACATCGAGATAGGGGTATTGTCTTGTAAACTTTATCTTAAGGCATGTCCCGTTAATTAACACAGAAACTACTGAACTACTGTTGCACTATGTTGTAACATTCGCATATATGCACGTATTTAATATTGAGTAGTATATATTACATAATGTTATATGTAATGTTAATATTGAGAAAGTAAGTTAGTTTTTTGTTAGTAGTCATAACCCAGAATATGAGTGAGTAGGAGAATTTGGAAAATATTGTAGACGCATAGAATATCAAACGAAAGAGTATTGTAGTTGATGAAGAAAAAAGTAGAGGTCTTGAGTACGATCAATAAACGCGAACTAGAATACTTTGGTCAATAAGACCTTCTCTTCATGCTAGCATTATTCCCGGTATTATATGTACCCAGTCTGCTGCTGGTCTGCTTATTACTCTTATCCGGATTTGACAGGTTACTAATTTTTACACAGAGCGATTGCCATCTGACCTCCGCAACCCTAAGGGCGAACCAGTAACTCATTGGATAAGAGTAATTTACTTATCAAGAGTTAACGATTATTCTCAGATGTTATTGATAATAACCGGGACCGACAGCTTAACGTGCTCTCCGAGGCACGGTGGGGAGACCCACACGGACAAACGCCCAGACCGAGAAAGAAATTATAACAAACACATGCCCGAGCGGGAATCGAACCCGCAACCGTCAAGACTAAAGGCAGACTCACTATCCACAATGCCACAACGGTGTCTTTGGTCAATAAGACCAACTGCAATCAATAATGGAGCAATGAAAAATCTAAGGAAAGAGGCAATTTTTTAAATGCTTTTAGCTAGCCTGTGTCTGGAGATATTATTCTTAAATGCCAATTTCACAAGGTATCATAGTGTCCTTCAAACTGAAACACAGTATAATGCTTTACGGTAGAATAACTAACTCTGTGGTGATACCAATATAGCTATCCTCGTGAAATAAAAGACTTACTACCAGTAACACCCAAAAGAAGGCGTACTTCATGGCTTAAGAGTATTCGGACGTGGTTCAATCTGAGAACAAAATCCTTGTGTCGTGCAGCTATCTCTAAAATTCAGATAGCCTTAATGATAGCCGGCCACCGATAGGAAATGGCACTACAACTACTTTTAATAGGTATACATATTTAATATATGCTTGGTCTTTTGGTATTTTATTACACTATAGCTTGTGAACCCTATTAGTCTTGATAGCGTCATTGGGTGGAAGATGCTTGTTTTTTTGTTTCTGTACTGGTGTTGGCCTTGATAGATCGCGTCTTCACCGGCGAAGACGATGTTGTGTGCGTCTCTATGCTATGGGACACTGTCTAACGAGATCTTACCGTCAGAATCAGAGCCTGACTTTGTAATTTCTGTCTTTATTAATACTAATCAGGGCATTTGGATGGACATAGTTTGATTGTAGTAGTTTTGTTATGCTTGGTTGTGATTAGTACGATACATTTTAGAAAATACTTGTACAAAAAATGAGCATGATATTTATATAGGTAAGTGAATGTTACTTGTTCTTAATGTTACATAACAATATTTTTTGTTACTTGTGATTTCATAAATGATATTAAAGTTTCAAATTTATTACAAATATAAAATTTAAAAATTTCACACACGGGCGTTTAAAATATCAATTGAATTGTAAGTCTAACGGCGCGAGATCGATTATCGTTTTCATACAATCGCCCGTCTAAAGGTCACGCGTAATTCTATTCACAGTACATCATTCTATACTAAAGAAACTATCCATTTATAACTCGTAAACATCGCACGTATAGCTGCTGCATACAATTTCAAGCTCTGTTTTAGAAAGTATAGAGCTGAAATTCGGATATCGTATTAATTTTTGTAACAACTATTAAAGATTATTTGTAAAACATCGAACACAAGCCACAGGTTATCGGAATGTGGTATCTTTGTGTAGTTACGCTAAGGGTTAAAATTACTTTTCGGCAACGATGTGAGATTGTGTATCGAAAGCCAGGAAGCGCATTGTTAGGTCACGTTCTCACAACTCCCCTTTTCTTCGAGGGGGAATAAATAATTGCACTTTTTTCTGTCGCATATGGCCAAGGAAACGGTGGATTGTGCAAGATCGTTCCCACGATTCGCCCCTTGGGCATAAAGGCCGAGGTCAGGAAAAAATACGTGCCGGCATAATGCGGGGGCTCCTTTTGTAACGGCAGATGCATTCTAGGGTTAAGTGTGGAATACTTTTTGGAAAATGGATTGATTGACGAGATATTGTTAGCGTATATCTTATTGGTGTTTTTATGTGATCGTGATTTGAAAATTGTGTGATTATTAATAAAAAAAATAGCACACTATTGTTTATGAATACTCCATACAGATACATTGATAATTTGGTTTTGCAAAAAGTTAGAAGTAATGTAATATTTAATTGAATTTAGTATTTCATGGTTCAGATTTTAATACCAAAAACCGTTTCAAAGTTTTCTCAAAAAAACTGTTTGCAAAAGCATCACGTTTTGTAACGTTAACTTTTTGCAATTTAAATACCTTATCGTCAAATATCGTTTTTCACTCGCCACTAGGCACTACTATATAAGACTGTCATTAGTGATAAAAAGTGTGGACAAAAAAAAAAACGAATTGCACCTTTTCTAAGGCGTTCTGTACCTATTTGAAAACTGGTCGCGTTCCCACGCTCGCTCGCGCCAGTTGTGTCTCCTCCGTAATTTTTTTTTCTTATTCTTCCCATATCAATATTTATATGTATCATTAAGTGTTGTAGAATTTAAATTTTTGTGTTAATTTATCGTGTATTTACATAAAACCAAGTTAATTAAGTATCATAATAATTTTAATTTTTTTTAATAAGAAAGATATTGCAAAATTTTTAACTATATTAAAACGGGCTGTTTAATTTTTTGGTTATTCCTCATTACAGTGCTGTAATTATAAACAAAATTTTTAATTGTTTTTTATAAATAAACCCTTCATTAAACACTGCTTTCACGCATACTTTGCTTAAGTAATCATAATACGTTCAATCAATGGCGCATGTGCGGATATAAGATACGTATCACACTTAGCTAGACAAATATCGACCTTAGCCTAAACCAAAGAGGTTTTATATTCAACTGTGAAGATACCAATAAACAGAGTAGTGGGCATTTGAAAAACGAACTTTATGTCGAAGGAGGTTGAATACAAAACTGTATTAGACTGTTAGTAATAATGTCAGTTTGACAGTTGAGGAAAGAGGAGCACACATTGCGTATTCTCTGTATACGTTCCCACGGTCCACGCGACATATGGCGCGAGCGGGCACATTTACGCGCGAAGGGCGACGCGTGCACAAAAAACGCTCGGACTTAGCGGATCTATGGGACGATGACGATAAGGGAACCAGTATGATTGTGACATTTACTTACGTCAATTTGTACTTTATTGAAAATAGTGTTATTTTAGTACATTTTAAGTTGAATGGGTTTAAATAAATTATCTTAACTGTAATGGCACGTGAATAATTTTAGATAGGTAATCTATTAGTTTCAACTATTGAGAGTTTATATATCAAGTCTGTGTGTTGTTCTGTTTGATAAGGCAACACGTAAAGCTTACTGAAATTTTTAGCGCTTTGTAGTTTTAACGAAAAATGTAAACAAGGTCTAACAAAAGTAAATTATAAATATATAAAAAATGATATTTTATATTTAAGCTCATTATTTTTTTTAGAGTTTATCGGTTATTAGTCCCAAATTTGCTTATCTGCTATATTATAAGAAATCATAGCATTAAACTAAACAACAATATTTGCTAGATATTGTATAAACAAATCAAACAAAAAAAAATTAAGGTCGAATAAATCGTTTTAAATTAGAATTTTCGAAGTGTTTTATATGAAGGCAGGTGGCTCGCGCGCAACTGTCGCGGTTCCCACGGCCCGAGCACCGGGCACGCCGTCCTACGTTATCTCGTATGCCAATTATGAAATTGGAAATTGTTCGAATTATCAACTTTCGATGATGATATTTCGCCTTTTTGTATATCTGTTGTCTCGTCATTGACATTGACATTTACGTTGCTTGTTAATAATCGTTTTTAATCAACTTTATAGTAATCTTGTCCGCACCGATCGATCTTCTTCTTGTTTTCTTGATCCTACGTGACATTGGCAAGTGATATTCAAAATTATATTGAATTTAACTTTATAAATCTAAATCTAGTTTAATAATAAATATTATATGAATAAATAGACTAACTACATAGTAATAAAGGCTCTACAATAGAGAAAACTGTCACGAAGTTGGCCACAAGCTTGCAACATAACCGAATGAAGTAATCGAAAGTTCAATCCGTTGCGTTGGTGTTGATTTTACGTGGGATCACCAGCGAGTCTTGGATATTTTGTATGGGCCTATCTGTCGAAGTCTATGTATTTATTATTAAAGTTATTGTTATTAATAAATTCAATAAATTCAATTCAATTGATATATATATGATTGGGTCTTTGGAGAGACTCTTACGTTGAAAATTGATTGTTGTATCAAATTAATTTAAAGAGAGTGAAACGGCATGCACATCTATTAATAGATAAATATTTTTTGTTGTACACCTTAAAAATTCATAATCCATTTAAAAACATAAAGAGGAAAATGACAAAATAATATTATAATCATTATTAAAAGCAGCGCGTGCGTAGCACGAGTCGATTACGGACGTGGTCGCAAAAAATATTCGTATTTTATAATCACTTCAAGTCCTATACATGACCATATTTATAATACTAGTTTTATTTAATACGTTATTTAATATACTCACTAACATTTATAATATATATTTATATTTTAAGCTTATCTTTAATACTTTAAACGGAGATAATTTATTGATTTTCCTTTCCTGCTCATTTTAATACCAAATAATGTATTAAGAATATAATAAATGATAATAGAAATACGAAAAAATACTAGTTAACACTGCCATCTAGCGGCCATACGCCACACTACATATACTATTTAGAATTTTACATATGATAAGGGGTGAACGATAACGCAAGGGGAGACGGAAGTATAGAAGACAATTGTCCAATGAACAATAGGATTTTTAGGTCAAAGTTTAAGGTATTGAAATACGTGGGAATGACGGGGATTTCGCGAATAATTTGAGGGTGAATCTTATATAAATCTTAGTCTTGATACCGTTACTTGTTCAGTTAATTTTGTGATCTCCTTCAGGAAGTAACTGTTAAATGCTTAGTGCAATAAAAATTAAGTAAAAATGTTTTAAGGAAACATTAAGACCGTGCAATGTAATGTCTGTGATATTGTGTATTGAGATAAAATTTTTGGTGAATTTGAAAGTTCATATGAAATAGTGATTAAAAATGTGAAAATGTTTAAAAAAATTTGGTTTCTGATCAACCCATATACATAGACATTTTAAAAATTAGTGTTATGGTGTGCAGTGCCAGTTTTTTAATGTATTTAAATGTTAATCATAGAGTTACAGGTCGTGTATTTTATTTCTGAAATCAAAACATAAAATACTGTTACTTATTGGATAAGAATTTTGGGTATAGATATAAAATAGACCATAGAGACAGTATAGGCTACTTTTTGGCGCGAAAACAAAAGTTGATGGGGGTGAAATATGGGATGAGAGTTTGTATGTATTTGTCTAATTAAAATCGTTATGAACACGGGAAAAGTCGTGGGTAAAAGCAAGTATTAAAATTAAAAAAAAAATTAAATTCAATAAAAAAAAAAGGTCGACTATCCTATAAACATCTTTACCAGTTTATCATAAATATAGAATGATGTAATAAAGCAAATAAAATAAAAATTTTCAGTTGTTTAATACACAACCTCGCAAATGAGTCATATTACTTTGTTGACTCTAATTAAGGGGTCATACACTTATTCTGTGTTCTCAGTAAGTAAATACTTCGCACATATCTAACTTTGGAAACATTAGCAGTACCTAGTGTTAGAAAATGATACACTACTGATTTCACATCGTAGTGTAAACAAAAACTTCTTGTGTTAAAGTTTTAAAATAAGCATAGTGCTTTGAGTAAGAAATTAAAAATAAATTACACAATTACATATTACGTAAAATCAAAAGTATATTCCTTGCGACAACTTAGGAGGAGGAAGACTTACTCGTAGGAGGCACTGTAAGGACGCGACGAAATCATATTTGAGCCCTCGCGAGGGCTGTTTCTTTTTCATGGCTGAGTCTCATTACGCTCTCAAGGAGAGTAGGGCAAACAGCAACACCCTTAAAAAAACTTTTAATAAATAATCTTATTTTAATGAAATTTAACAAATATACATGCATTGCTATTTCTATATATTTATACATATAATATCACATTAATAGCGTTGAATAGATATTATTTATTCCCCTTAATAAGAATCGTGCCAGCTCATTGCTTTGACGCGCTACTTTGATCACTCAACATCTGAGTACACACGATGATCTCATACGATCAAACAATTGTACAGGTGCTTCTTGTTGATAAAAGATGATCCTTAATGAAATTCTTATCAGCATTTATTATCATCACTACTTAAGTAATAAATTCTTTACATTTAGTAATGAATACATCTATACCAAAATATATTGTTAAAGAGTTCGTTTGTTTTGAAGTTACAGTCAGATTTGAGAGGTATTAAATATATTTAAATCTCATTCTTAACTTATTTACTTATTTGCGTTTCAGCGGGGAAATGGAGCTACCATTCTTGCCACCATTCCCCGTGGACATGATTTGTACAATTGTTTAAATTATTTGTAAATATTCTGCTCTCTCTGCAAAATCCAAGCCAGGAACCGGGGCAGTAGTTTCACTTAAACGCTCGACACAACAAACCGTTTTGAATCATTTAGGATCATCCGCCTCAAAAGAAGTCAATTGACAAGTTGAGCTAATGTAGCGCCTCATTCAGATGAAACTTCTTAGAGTTTACTTACCTAAGTATGGTCGCAGTACTCGGCTCCCTCACCCTGTGATGCTGTGAAGGTCAGTAGGGCAATACACATTCATAAAAAAACCGTTTTGAAGATTCAAAAGTGCTTAAAGGTCTACTTGTAAATAAACTGTTTTTTTGTGTAATTACATACCTACATGTGTCATGCTTTAAAATTCTAAAACTTTTTGCACATATTTTTCTTAAAAATTTCGTTACTTAAGCTTGAGCTCTATAATTAATAACTGCTTAATTCTTCCTTATCCTTCTTTTATCTCTTATATTCTTCCTTAGTGCTCACTTTCGTTTTAAAAACAATACCTGTAAAAATAAATGCTTTCTAAGTCCAAGGGTTTAGGCTGGGCATTTATAAGTCAGTCAGGTCTTCTCCTTTTATATACATTATTATAGATTATAGTAACACTTTAGTATAAACGTCAATACAAAATATTATTACGGTTATTAAAATTTAATAATATCATCCTTCATTATCATTTATCATAAAAAACAACGATAATATCATCACGAGAAAACTCCTCAAATCAATACTTTTTATTGCGATTGCATGATTCGATAATACATAGTTTTGTTAATAATGCTTAAACCATTAGATTTCACCCATTTCTGTGAGAGGGTATTACTTTCTCGGTCGAGGAGAGGTGCTGGGAGGAGTGCGGCTCTACTACCGTCAAAAGCCATTTATTTACAAGTTTTATTCCGAGACTTTTTAATCTATGCAAAATAAATATTATGTTAAAACATATTTATTGGTGTAGTTATTTCCATGAAATAAGATAATTTATTTCATTTCATTTCTTACGATTTTGTTATTCTCGTCGTCTAGCTCTAGATCTATTATGGAAATTTATTTAAAATCCAATTTATTCCTACAACAAAATCATTAACTACAAATTATATTTTTATCACTATATTATAAGCACAGTAATTATATCGTGGCTAATTAGTATGTAACTAATTGCACGTGTATGATTACTGCTATTCAATACATTTTCGTAACATTCCAATCTAACAATTGTATTGCACGTGTACAGAGTGCGCCGCATTTTAAATTAAGATTGGCAAAAAAAAATTAACCCAAATTTTGCAAGAGTTGCGGAATTTAGAATAAGGGTTGCAAAAAATCCTTTCTAACCCGAGCGTCCGATGCATTGAACACGTGCATCGGGCAACAATGCACCGATGAGTCACCAATGTAGCCCAAAACGTCGTCGATACCAAAGCGTATCTCGAGACTTTGTATTATTAAGTTCGAAAAGAAAAAAAAAGATACGCGCTCACTCGTCGTACCACATCAAGGAATTGTACATCTGCCGAAATTTCTCACGGATCCATCGTCGTGAGCGCCGCGTATGGTATTATTATACCGGACTACTCCACTCCACTCCGCTATCTACGCTCGCTGATTATGACAACTGGGCGCCTAGCGGTATTACTTGGCGGCTATTTTTAATCAATACAGTACGATTAGCATATCGAGTTTTAGCGATACAAATCTACATAACGACTTTGGTCGAGTAAAAGTTGCGACCATAGTCGTTTCGTATGCAAATTGACATGTCATTTTTCGTTTTCAGCTTCTCACGGTCCTTATCAGCAGTTCGCACTTATTAGTAATTTAAGTACTACATATTTTTTAACTTTATAGCCATAAAAAATTTAAAATTTCGATGAAATTCTTATGATAATTATTTTAAGTACTTAAGTAAGTTTTTATGCATACGTTTTGTAAGATATTTTTATCTTCTTAAAGAAATAAAACTGCAAGAGAAAATCATAATGAAAGCTTTTGAATCCAGTTTCATTTACACCAAGTAATGAATGCGAAAGTAAGCATTGTATTTGCACGTGCGTACAATAAATAGTGACTTATTGTCATCAATCTATAGTAAAATAACAGTAGAGGCGATTATTCAGGTATTGTGCAAAAGTTTTTCACTTTTTTCGTATTAAAGTCAAGCTAGTTTCGACTGGTCTTGGGATGAACTTCGCAACAGGTTGGGACAAGTCGGGACGTGCTGGGGTTGCTTTTTACAGAATGTATTCATGCAACTTTGCATAGCCTTGCTTTTTGAACACTGCTTGTACTTCCGAATGTGTTTTTTTAAATGAAATTGCAAGTCTTGTTAATATATTGTATCGTCATTGGTCACTTAATTTATGCATGCAAGGCTTATGGGTATTTTTTTACAATTTTTAAGCACCTAAATGAATCTTCTATACTTGTAGATATGTCTTAAAACAAATTTATTTTATTGTTTACACAAAGATTATAAAAGTGTGAAATTAATGCTTTTCTATGTAGGTGTGAATGTTTTTACTCTTAAGATTTTATTTTATTTTATTGCAAGTCTTGTTAATGACTAGTGTCATCGTGGATTGCTTACTATTATTATGTACGCATAGGCACGGTAATTTTAACATGTTTGATAACTGTACTGTAAATTATGATAAATTTCATTATGTACACTTAAATTTTATAGAGATTTTTGTGTGTTTGAATTGAATTTTGATCTAACTAATCTGCTTTGCTGTGCTTTGTGTTTAATTGGTGGTTTTAGAAAACAATTATGCACCTACACAAGGATTGACCCCGTGGGTAGAACCTAGATTATATATTATGTATTATTTTGTATGCGTAGGTTTTTGCTATAGTCTAACTAGTTCGCTAATTAGTTAACTTAATTTATTATAATATTTATTACGTCGTTGTTTAACTTGGTATAATTATATGATTATTATTTTATACTAACACCGATAATCTAAAAGAACTTTTATTTTTTTTATAACACAACATTCTTAGTTGATTGCATTAGTTTCTTGATTAATATCGCGATAACTAAAACCTATAATGGTAATGTAAACCTATGTATATACAATTAAGTTTTTTCTTTATCCCCTTCCCCTCGGATCACTGTTTGGTTCAGACGTGTATTCTGTGATTATTAAAAACTAATTATTAAAAACAACAAATGCGTCTTGAATAATAGGAGCACAGCACGCACGAAGAGACTTGAAGTATACTAGGGCGGTCAAAAGTAGTTTCGAAGGCGATCACAACAACTTGCAAATTCCATCTACAATTATATACTGCATAAATGTGAGTCAATTATTTATTTTTTATAAATATGCGAATCATAAATTGCTTACTCTCGTATAACTAAAAGAGAAAAATACTAAAACATCAGTTATTTTTCTAAACAAGCCGTTTTATAAGTGACGGGTCAACTTAAAGTGGTCACTTAAAGATTTGTATGAAATCGTCGATCCGTGACCAGAATACAGACCCCTGTTGCACTATATTAGACTTTCAAACTACTTGCGTTACTGTCGCCCTGGTACTTCGTTTGTAGTTACAATTTGGTTACAATCATGCCCCTCAAGCGTACGCCGCCTTCATTGCACATCGCCCGCAATACGTCAATGTCACCTGCCACCGAGCAGCTAACATACCCATCACAGATGCCGAAATGTTATTACTTCAAAAAAGCGCGGATATATCTTTATTGAATGAACAACAACACTACGACTCCGAACCAAACTTACATCTTTTAAAATTAAATGTAATGGAACGCAAAAAGAGGAAGCTCGATATGGATGTTGATACCTCTGGCATTATGTCCACAATAAAGTCAATGTTTGACTCCTTCTCAAGTGAGCAAAATAAACAATTTGAAGATCTTTTTGATACTGTTAACTACATTCGGGAACAAAACACTGAGCTTACAAAGTCTGTTGAGACCATGTCCAGTAAGTATGACCAATTTCTATCGCGTATCAAATATTTAGAGGATGAAAGAAAAGAAGATAAAAAGTATATTAATTCCCTGGAACAGAGAATTGAAAATTTAGAACGCAAAAAACGCGAATCTGGTATTGAAATGCGTAATGTTCCTAAGGCAAACCCAGATATGTTGGAGACTAAGTCCGATCTCTGCAAATTAGTTTTCGTTATGGGAAAAACGGTCAATATCGATATCAGTGAGTCGGACATAAAGGATGTGTACAGAACAACAGCTAAAGATTCTTCTAAGCCGATAATCACAGAATTTACCACTGTTATAATGAAAGAGAAAGTCCTAACAGCTGTGAAAAAATTTAATAAGAGTAGGCAGAAAGGCGAAAAATTAAACAGCAGCCATTTTAATATAAAAGGTCCAACTAAGCCAGTTTTTGTAGCTGAAACTCTGACTCAAAAGATGCAAAAGATTTTCTTTTCGGCTCGCGCGTTCCAAAAGGAACATGGATATGCTTTTTGTTGGACATCAAGAGGAACAGTTTACCTCCGTAAAAATGAAAACTGTCCACAAATCAGAATAGTTAACGAAGCGGACCTAGATAAGTTGATACATTGTAAATGACTAGTTCTGATATATCACTCTTTGACTTTAGTTTCTTATGTCAATAATGTTCTTAGTCTATTTTACCAATTTTTGCGGTCTTTATGGTTTTTTATATTTAGCTGTAATTTTTATTTTACTATGTACATTTATACACAATCACTTTTAAATAATCATGTTTCACATAAATGCAAAAAATATGTCTACTATCACCAAATTTCAAGAAATTACTTTTTCCTGACCACGTCGAATGCTTATTCATTATTTAAAAATTTTGACGTAGTTATATATTTCCTTAAAATTCAATAGCATAACAGATGTATCGATTGATATTGACAATATTACTGTGTCAAAAAATTTTGTTTGCAGCGTAGAAGACTGCCGGCGGTTTGTCCCTTCTAGTTCCACTCGTTTCTCAGTTCTTACACAAAATATTCGCAGTATTAACCTCAATTTGCCTGGCCTGGAAGTGTTACTTACGAGATTAAAAATAAACGTAGACGTGCTTATATTAACTGAATGCTGGTTATCATGTGCGAAAGTTCTCCCATTTATAGATGGTTACCAAGCTTTTTCAACACGTAATAATATTTTACAAAATGATGGGGTAGTAGTTTATATTAAGCAAGATATTGTGTCTCTTGTTGAAGAACCACCCTTTATGGACGGAAATTGCTTGCTTATAAAAATCGGCTCTGATACTGCAATTTTAGGAGTATACCGTTCGCCGTCTTACGTAAACTTGCATCAGTTTCTTAATTCTTTAGAAAATGTTTTAAAACGAATAGCTAACTTTCCAAATATCGCCATTATTGGTGATACTAATATTTCCATTAATTTTGATAAACCACATAACCACATAGACGACTATTTAAATCTTGCCGCCTATTACAGTCTTTTACCAGCTCATTCTCATGTAACTCGCGATGCCAGTGGTACTTGTATTGATCATGTTTTTAAAGCTAAACATCCTGCAACCACCGTTGTTATTGAGGCTACTCTTACAGATCACAAACCGGTTTTACTATGTTTGCACAAAAAAATTATTCGCAATTATTCGGTTAAATCAATAACTAAAACTAATTTTGAACAATTGCAAAAGGATATTGCAAATATCGACTTTACCTCAATCTATGAATCGTCTGATCCAAATATATCTATGAGTTTCTTCATAGAATCTATTGTTTTAGCTATTAAAAATAACACACAAACTTTACCGTTATCGGGACGTAAAAAAATTATTAAACCGTGGATTACGCCAGGTCTTCTACGTTGCATGCGAAATAGGGATAAGCTGCACTATGAGCTTAAAAAATCGCCGAATGACGAAATACTTACTATAACATACAGACGTTACAGAAACTTTTGTAATTTACTATTAAGAAAAGTAAAAAGAGCATATGACAAGGAACACATTACAAAAGCAGGTAACAACAGTAAAAAAGTTTGGCAGGCAATCAAAAATATAACCAATACCGCTAAAAATAAAATTGATCCAAATAATTTATTAAAACTATCCTTAACTCCGGAAGCATCGGTTGATGAAGTAAATGCCTTTTTTGTTAATGTGGGTAAGAACCTGTCAAAAAACATCCTGACAAATAACAACATTTTAAGCAACCCCTTCACTGACACTTCCTATCAGACTTTAAATTCTTTTGTATTGCATGATACAGACACTAATGAGGTAAACAGTGTTATATTGAGCCTTAAAAATAACTGTGCATCTGGTTGGGATGGCATTTCAAATTTATTTCTCAAAAATACACAGAATGCCTTGTCACTCCTTTGACCTCCCTTTTCAATCAATGTATTCGTGACGGAGTATTTCCTAACGACTTGAAGAAGTCAATAGTAGTCCCAATTTACAAGAGTGGGGACAGAGACCTTATTTCTAACTACAGGCCTATTTCCTTACTACCTGCTATTTCAAAAATTTTTGAAAAATTAATAAACTCTAGATTAATTAGTTACTTGGAAAGACATAAATTGCTGTCTGAAAATCAGTTTGGCTTCCGTAAAGGTAAGAAACATCCGATGCTGTGCACGCTGTTACTGACTTTGTTGTTACTAATTTAGATGGACGTAAAAATGTTTGGGTATTTTTGGATTTGGCGAAGGCATTTGATACGGTCTCTGTCCACTACTCTTAAATAAGCTTGAATCGATTGGTATTAGAGGAAATCAACTGAAGTTATTTGAGAGTTATCTGTCAAATCGATATCAGGCGACTACTATTGATAAATATGTTAGTTCCGATCTCCCTGTAACTTTCGGGGTCCCTCAAGGTAGCGTTTTGGGTCCAACTTTATTCTTAATTTACATTAATCAGTTATGTTCCCTAATACCTACAAATGGTAAACTAATATCTTATGCGGATGATACTGTCCTTTTACTTTCTGGCAATACTTGGAAAGAGGTCTTCAAAAACGGCCAGAAAGCTTTAAACCTTTAATAAGCGAATGGCTTAACAAAAATATATTGACGCTCAATACTGATAAAACGAGGTATATGACCTTCTCGATGAGAAGATTAAATTCATTTAGTGACGATCTCCGGTTGGTGGTTCATAAATGTAAAGAGTATTATAATGGTGATAAATGTTCCTGTCCTAATTTACAGCCAACTGACGATATTAATTATCTGGGAATAGTTCTTGACTCGCATTTAAATTTTGCAAAACATATTCAATTGTTAAGTGGTAGAATACGTAAACATGATAGTCTTTAAAACTCTGAGACATGTCATGAGCCTCAAATTGTTATCCAAACTTACATTGCCCTCTGCCAATCGTTGATTTCATATTGTATTACTTCTTGGGGAGGAGCCCCAGTTACCACTATGAAATGTATTGAGGTTGCTCAACGTGCTGTTCTTAAAGTAAGCACTTTTCGTCCCTTTACGTTTCCAACTAATCTACTTTATCAGAAATGTGAAGTATTAACTGTAAGGAAATTATTTATACTCAGTATTCTTCTTAAACAGCACCGTAATATGACATATAATCTACAAAAAAATAAAAGCCGTCGGGAGGGCAGAGTTTGTGACGTGCTGAAAAAATTTCATACCTTTTTTTGCCCATAGGTTTTACTGTTTTCTTGGCCATATATATATAATAAAATTAATAAAAGAATTGGTATTTATTCACTTAATAAAATAAATTGTAAGAAAAAATTACAGCTTGGCTACTGGGATTAGGATGAAGAAAACTGAAAATCTTCTGACGGTGCTCCGTTGATGTTAGTTATGTTTAAAAATATATTATTTACATTAAAAATAATGATTTAAGATTAATTATTACAATTTCATGATACCTTTTTGCTTTATTTTAGATAATTCAGTTAGCTTTAACACACACCCTCTCGTACATACACACATGCAAAATCATTACACACACAGAGAGGATCTTTTAACACAATCCTAAATTTGTCATAATTATTTCCATTTTTTGCAAAGTAAGTTGTCACTTTTTAATTTGTATTAAGTACCTATTTTGTATTTAAATATCTGAGGGGAGTGGCGCCGAATGCTGAAATACAAGTTTTTACTTAGTTTAGCAACGGATGCTATCTTCAATTGTATATGCCATTATTGTTGTATTGTAACTTGTCTTTGCATACACTGTAATGTACTTTTGGTCAATAAAGTTTTATTTATTTATTTATTTTATTTAGACGTTACAGTTATAAAATCGATATGTATCTCAACCGATTGATTGTTGCTACACTCGTTAATCTTTTAAATCGACTATTAAGCTGAATGTGAACAAAAAGAAGAACACAGGCTTAAAAGACGACCATTAAAAACCCAGTAGCGAGGTCCGCCTCGGGCTCTGCACGTGCGCGTGCGCACGAAATGTTGCCCGCCAAGTATGGACTGACCAGTCTTATGTCAGCTCATTATATTGGCGCCAGCGTGCCCAAGCCACTCTTACCAATATTTGACGTTCAGATTTTAGTAACACCAATACTCTTATTGCTATGTAATAAGGCTTAAGTCTTTAGTCCAACGTTGGGTTCTACATTGGATGAATTATACGTAGCTAAGATAATTATGTTGGCTCGCGCCGTCGCCTCGCCCGTTAATATCTCGTCGGACAACTTTTGACTGCATCAGATTCCAGAGTTGCCTCTTAATATTTTATAGCGGCTTTACTTGACTATTCTTATTGGTTTCAAATTTTAGTTTGGAGTATAAAATTTCAAAATCTAAGTGTGAAATTAATTTTGTTTATATTTTAGGTTAAAATGTGGGAATGATTAAAGGAAAGAGAGTAAATATTTTTCAATTCTTATTTTATTTTCAACATTTTCGAGAAGTCATTGACTTTCTTACAACGAATAAATATATAAATTACTATTTCTAAATTAAAGCTCAGTTAAGCAAGATCACAATAATAAGATCCCTATACCTATTTAATTTTATACATTATCAAAATATCACAACACTAAGTTTTAGTGAGAGTACATTTAAAGCTTTTTAGGAGCTATCACGAGTATTGAGCGAGATAACCCTAACCTATCAATATGGCACCATAGAACTAATATTAAAGCTAACATCACAGACGGTTGCCGAAACCAACGTGGAAGGCACTGGTTTCACGGAAGACACTGATTGCTGTTTCTTATCTTCATTTAAGCTTGGACCCAACGGTCTTGGAAGACTGGATGTTGTTGCTCAGCGGTTTGGCACTCTGTGTAGCATTCAGTTGTTGCGAAGTCAGCTTCAGTTTTGGATACAGTAGTCCAGAAGAAGGTTCCGGCATCGGTGCGAGCGAAGTGTACTGGGATGTAGAAATCTTCGCGGGAAATTGGCACAAGGTCGTAGGAGTTGTCTTGGTTGTTGACGAGGAATGCGGCTGACTGGCACGCTTCCATCTCGTTGTAAATCTTGCGTTCCAGCGCCTCGTTGCACGAGTTCTGTTCGTCCTCGTAGCACGTGTCGACGGTTTTGGCGGGAGCACGCTTCGTCGTTTTCTTAATGATTTTCATGATGGGCTTCAGGAAAGCCTTGAAGCCACTGTTTTTCATCTTTTCACTGTTGTATTTGTTTTCGTTGATAGAGTTGTTTGTCGCGATGATGTACTCGTTATTCGCGTAGTAAGACATTTTGGAAAGTTAACGTTGAGTAGAGAGCGTGTGTTGCTAGTGAGATTACAAGCGGGAATGTAGGGCTGATCGGGCCGCGCGCGTATTTATACCTGGCCGGCCGCCCCCAATACAAAAGCTGCGCATGCGTGAAAAGCTCCCCTCTACATGTGTGGGTCTCTAAAGTGGTTTATACGATACTATTATATTTTTGGTAAACATGAATCTTCCATGTCATTATGGTTTGATTTGATAAGTACGATGACAAGTGCTACTTTTAAATGCATAGAGAATTACAGTACCTATTTATGTTTTTAATTACATCTTAGTTATTATAATTGGAAGAAGTAGATTATAAAATAGCTTTGGATTTTAGGTACATATTTTTGACAAAAATTTTTTTCTATTATATTAATCTTTTCATTTATATAAGACATAATAACAGTTTTTCTATGTTAGTTAAAAATAAAAAATAATATAATAGCATAGAATTGTATATTCCAAATTCTTTCCATTTAATGTGATATTTATCAATTTTTTTAGTATTAAATAAGACCTTTATAATTATCTCTTTACACTGTCCACGTGCGGTCCACGCGACCCTAAATTATGATAGCATTACTGCATTACCACGGCGGCGTGAGGCTGAGGTCAATAGCAGGGGTCGCTAAGTCATACATACATACATAAATCGTATGTGTATTGGACTACCCCTTACATCAAGAATACAATATTGCACCTGATTCGTGCTATCGGTGAGTATATTGTTATTTAAGTACACTTGTTAGATAATTTATGTATACTTAAATCATGAGCTTTTAAACCAGTGTTTATTTTTATAAAAATGTTTATTTCACCCTGGATTATTTAGTGGTTCGTTAGAATTTATTTAAACCCTTAATATCCAATTTGATATTCAAAATATTTCAATTCTGGTTCATTAGCATTTTGTTTGTAAAAAGAAAGATTAAACATGGGATGCCACCTACGCACCAAATATTCGGCTTGTACCGGTCCAAACATGTAAGTTTTTTTTCTATGCATGTCCGAGAGTATTACAAAAAAATTTAAACTTTAAAATAAATCAGTATAGCGGTGATAGTGGGCGCTCAGCCAATGGGGTGCGCGCGCGACGGCAGGTGCTGAGATCGAGCCGCGCACACATACGTCGCCAGTTTAAATATACGATCTCTGAACACGTGCATTCGAAGGGGATGAAAATACGAAAAGGGCATCAAAACGAGCGAGAGCGTGAATATTTTTTATCGGTATGAATAGATTCACGACTCCTTCATATCCGAAATAGGGTAACGCAAAGGCTAATTTGGTTATTGAAAATTGAGGGGTTGTTCGTGGGAATGCTCTCCGTTCCTAGGTTCCCAGGGTTGCTCGCACATTGAGCTTTTTTTCGGCAATTCGAGATTCGGAACGACGACAGATGGCAAGCGGCAGATCGATCCCGTTCTGCCCTGTTATAATAAATCGTATGTGTATTGGAATTAAACATTCCATTTAGATGGTTCAGCGCATTTTTCGAGGGTGGCGAAGGGATGAAGATGTAAACAAGTGTAAAAGGGGTCAGTGGAACTCGACCGGGGCTGTAATTAAATGTCTATTAGAGGCATTTTGAGATTATTAGGAACAATCGTGTGAGGGTATAAATTTTTTTAAGATAATTATACCAATTAGGGTATCATGTCTGATGATTGGTTGCTTGTCATTAACGTTACTGACCTAAAGCTTTTAACGATAATTGGATTAAGTTTTCGGAACATACCATATAAAATTATAATGTTGTTGTTTTTGATTTGAGTAATGATTGTAAAAAGGAATAAATATCATTTTTTGTTATAATTGTTGGAGTAAATTAATCACGGTCGAATGTTATTCCCACGTCTTGCAAAAACGTTGCTCAGCGATCTTGAACAATGGGAAGAATAAATTTCAAGGAAGATGCACTTTGCGTCATATTTATTTTAAAAGTGATATCACCCCATAGCGTGACAAGTGTGGGATTGGCGAGGGTCTGATGCCCCCTATTATATCTCTTTCGTTTGTTATAACACTTGTCGCATTCGAAGGGACATGATTTTTTAAATATATTTATCATATTAGAATTATTAATGTATTGGTTAGCTATGTATAATCTGTTTTTAAAGTTATTTATATTAGTTTTATTATTTTTCATAATTTAATAAATATATCGACTCAAAAAATACAAATTGGTATTTTAACATTTTTATTTTTGACAGAGAGCAGGACGGTGGATGAGGAAAGAGATGGGACAGACGGTGTGTGAGCTTTTTCCTTCTATGCCAATACTTAACAAACGGAACGCAACAGTACGGATACTGCTACGCCACGTCTCTATTTCTCATTCTTCTATTAAACAACCTAACTTAATATGCTAAATACGATATATATCTATAAATTTGAAATATAAATAAGCTATTGCCTATACGATTGTTTAAGTAACGTATTTTAGATAATTATCTAGAAATCATATCATGGGTTAAGTATTGCAAGCTGATTTGAGATAAGAAAAAAAAAAAACTATTGTGTTAGGAGTGTGGGAATTTCAGTTACGTGATTTGATGTTGTAAGATCGAGGGTGGAAAATAAAGGGAATGTATAAATCACCCCTAATCGTTTATTTTTTGCTTTTGTACACTTGTTGCGTCACCCACACTCTATGTGATTGCCAACAAAATTAATTATTCAGTTCCTTTGATCAGTTCGTTACA
Organism: Hestina assimilis; assembly: GCA_023373885.1. Taxonomy (NCBI): domain Eukaryota; kingdom Metazoa; phylum Arthropoda; class Insecta; order Lepidoptera; family Nymphalidae; genus Hestina; species Hestina assimilis. Next base: position 11,532,204 of record CM041754.1, read on the forward strand.
AACTAAACTTTATTCGCTTGAGTGTAAGATATGATTTAGTATGGATATCTTTTTGTAACTATAATATTAAGTTTGTTATAAGTAAAGGAATATGAGGGCGGTAAATTTCAGGGGTTGTTGAACAATTAAACGAATCGCAGGTAAACTCATTTTAGATTGAAAGAAAAAAAAAGGTTAGATGATTATGCATTTGTATAGAGATGTGATTAGATTGTAAATTATTAATATTTGTATTGAATTGTATCAATGTTGTTGAAATAAATATTTTCTGAAACAAGAATATTAAATAAAAACTACTAGAATTATAGTTATTTTTATTTATTACCCGCTATATTATATATATACATTACTGTAGGTACTGTTACACCGTTGTGTGACACCGTTGTGGCGTTGTGGGTAGCGAATCTGCCTTTAGTCTCGACGGTTGCGGGTTCGATTCCCGCTCGGGCAGATGTTTGTTAAAAATTTCTTTCCCGGTCTGGACGTTTGTCCGTGTGGGTCTCCCCACCGTGCCTCGGAGAGCACGTTAAGCTGTCGGCCCCGGTTATTATCAATATCATCGGATAATAATCGTTAACTCTTGATAATAAATTGCTCTCATCCAATGAGTTACTGGTTCGCCCTTAGGGTTGCGGAGGTCAGATGGCAATCGCTCCGTGTAAAAACTAGTAACCTGTCAAATCCGGATAAGAGTAATAAGCAGACCCTGGGTACATAAAATACTGGGAATAATGCTAGGATGAAGAAGACTGTAGGTACTGTTACCAACTATCATTAAAACCTATTGAAAATTTACCGATAAAGAGCTCTATAACTTTACATAATATACCTAAATCAAAATTAATGTAAGGAAGAAAACATTACTAGCCAAAATTATGTTTTGAAAATGACCTACAGTTTTCCAAAAACATTTCGTAAAGCAGCTACTTATCAGCGTTATTATCATCAGTGATATATATTCAAAAATTTACTATGTAGATTAATAATAGGCATCTACTTCAAAGGGTCCATTAATGAGCAGGAGATCATTAAACTAAGTAAAGGGATGCTATTATCACCCCAGCCCTCATCTCTCGTTAAGGTTCTATTTTATTTTGAATAACTCAGAAATGAACTAAGGTTTTATGGAGAGTAATAACGATTTTTAAAAAAAGTTGTTACACCCCGTTTTTAATCTTCAGTAGAAAAGATTATTACGCCCTGATTTTAATTAAGGATTCGATGCGCTCTGTTTGAGCGGTCTAATAAAAATCAAATAGCCTTTTTAAGCACGATAGGATCGTCTTATTTAAGATTACCGGCGTGATTCGAAGGAGCTACGATCGAATCGTAGGATATTTAATGGGTATCGTATCTGATTGCCGCTACACTTGTTACATATTTCGGATGATGATCGGTAGGAATGTTTTTCGATTATAGTGTGATATTGATTCGATTCGAATATAAAACGAATAATAGAATTTTCTATTATTCCTCTTTAGATATAGTGGCTTCATGTTCACACTAAGTGTTGCTTATGGTCAACAATAAGCATTGGTACTTAGACTATGTAACATGTATATTTAGATGTACATAACTTGGACCTAATCTAAAATGCTAGAATCATATATTTATAATTTGTAGTACAGTAATATCATAAAATATTAAAATAATGAAAACACCTTCAGTAACATATAACAATGACACAAGATCAATATGCAATGTCTTTTGGAATTTGTTTTCTCATAATATTCGTATGGCTAAGTGGGCACAAATATGTAATATGGAATAATTCTAAGATTTCATTTTCACTATATTCATTTGATCTTTTCATTGGAGATTATCACATGTTCTTAAATTGACGTAAGACTGAAAAATTAATAAAAAATATGTAAAATATAAAATATATAATCAGGGCGGAATTATCCATTAGACTGTGCGGATAATTGCATAGGGCGCCTACATCGGTATTTTTTTTAAATGTTCCTTCGAGTACTAATTACATTTGAAGAATAATGTATGTAAGAAACTTTTAATGACTATATTATTGTCTTGATTATTTTATGTTAGGTACATCATAATGTTTAAGTACATTTCGGAATGCGTGTCCGATCTTATGGATTTTGGAATATATGTAGTAATAATCATTTAATTATTAATGATCCAAATTAAGTTATCCTAGACAAAATACTTCAGAGAGTAATAAAAAGATAAAGGGGCCTCGAGACCTGCATTGCCTAGGGGCCCAGACACGATTAATCCGGCCCTGTATTAAGTGTTGTTTATAATGTCTATTTTAATAACATATCATACTCATAAAGACAAATGAAAAGACTAATGGAAATTCTAATAAGATTTTCATTTCATTTAATTTTTATTCACTAGAATCTGTATCAATATTAAAAAGGTGAAGATTTTGTTTGTTTGGTCGAACTTGCTAATCTCTGGAACTACTGATAAGATTCGAAAAATTCTTTGTGCATGTGATAGTACGTTTTCTTCAAGAAATAACGGGCTGGTGATAAAATTTTGACACTGTTGTGGCGTTGTGGGTAGCGAGTCTGCCTTAAGCCTCGACGGTTGCGGGTTCGATTCCCGCTCGGAGCAGATGTTTGTATTAATCGTACAGGCATGTTTTCCGGTCTGGTTGTGTTTGTCCTTGTCATTGTGAATGTTTCCGGACCCCCGACACAGGATATAATTATCCTAATGGGGGCCGTTGAGTGTGTAGCGTTTTATTTTATTTATATTTATTTATTTATTTAAAAAAAAAATGCAGCTAGTTGGTGAAAAGGGCGGTCTCACTCGACGGGAGCGAAACCCCGGGCACAGTTAGTAATTTAGGAAAGGATATATTTAATATTTAGGCAGAGTTCAAAGCAATTGTTGTACCAATTGTTTCATCTAACAAACTCTATTAACAGAAGTGCAACATTCAGGCGAGTTAGTGTTAGTTCAAAAGGATTAATTGGAACATATCAGCCGCAATTAAGGAACTGTTCGCGGCGATTTATAAATTTAAAAGGCAGTTTATTAATAGTCTTTAGGCCCTGTTATAGCTTATATGTTATATATAAGGGCATTCTATACTGTTTCATTTTGACTCTCCTTTTCTGTTCAACTTCTTAGATGATGCAAGTTGTTGTGTTTAGTATTGCTATTGCTCTAAAAGTCATTTATAATGTTTTAGAATCACTGAATGTACATTGTGTCGCCTATTAAAATATTGAATTAGAAAGTTCGATCCTGATACTTGAGCAATTGTCGTTCCCACTCCTATTCTCCCTAATCCTTAACAAAATTTATAGAATCGGTTGCTATATTATTATTATTTTTTTATGTTCCAAGTTGGCAAGCAAGCATACGGCCTACCTGATGGTAAGCGGTTGCCGTAGCCAACATGGATATTGGTTCTTATATCTCATTTCTCCAGTAATTTCACTAGCCTACAGTGCCCTTCAAACTGGAACACAGTAATGCCTAAGCACTACTGTTTGGCGGTAGAATATTTGACCTACCTAGTCGGCCACTTGCAACAAAAGACCTACCACTAGTGTGACTGATTGCACTGGTGGAATAATCTCTGCTGTGACAGAGGGAATTCCAATAGCGGGTCGATGTGGTCGGCACCTCCCGACGCCGATAAAACATAAAATAATCAAAGTCGTGCTTTAGGGTGTTTCAAAGTTTGTTTATATATTAGCCGCGTGTCGCTCGTCGTATGCGCGTGCCTGCGCGGCCGCTTGTAATTGAAGCTAAGTGTCCTGACGCGTTCCATGTTTAGGTCGCACGCGATCTTTGTTTACGGCCTACATACGGGTCTCGACTTGCCTATATTTGTACTCTGATTATAACCATTCTTATTTCATGGACGTGGTAGTAATATAAAACGTATAAAGGCTTTAGTTCTGTGAACTTTACTGGTTATTTATTATAAGAAAACTATATAATTATATAGTTTTCTTTTTACATAATTATGTAATTAAAAGTTCAAATAATGTAATTGGCATGATCATTCTAATGATAACTTTTTCACATTTTTTTTATTTATAAATAGTGACGACGTTGTGGCGCAGCGGTAGCGAACCTGCCTTAAATGCCACAGGTTGCGGGTTCGATTCCCGCTCGGAGCATAATATGTTTGTATGACCATGCAAGCATATTTTCCGGTCTGGGTGTATTTGTCATTGTGAATGTTTTCCGGACTCCCGATACAGGATATTACTATACTAATGGGGGCCGTTGAGTGTGCAACGTTTACTTATTTATTTATAATTTATAATTATAAATAATTATAATGCTGATAATCGCCATCTCAAATTCGCCAAAAACAAATATTTGCCGTATGCTTCCGTACATCCAACAATAATTATCATCGCACTGTATATGGTATTTTATGATCATATAATTCAATTTGTATATACCGAAATGGAGGTAGAGTAATTTTGATGGAAAAACTATCGTTAATTGTGTTTACATTAGCACTAGTGATCTTTCATCATCATTATCATCATCATCAAGAATGCAGGAAGTGAAAAGAAAGAAAATAGTGAAAGGTGTTTAGCATCCTGCTTTCTTATCATGAAACGAAAAGTGAAGCACGAAAACTGCTTTTACTTTTTGTGAAAACTCAGGGAGAGAGAGGTGTTATTATGACAAATATTACATCATGTTTACAATTCAATACTAAGTATATTTAAAATATTTAAACTGTAAAAAATACTGAATTAAAATGACTTTTTTTTTTCGCCAAAGCTTAATTCAATATTTAATTATTAAAATTTTATTTTATCGGAAACGTAAAAACAAAAATCTCTACATAATTTTAACAGGAATCGATCGTTTTCAATTTAAACCATAACAAAGGGTGTATTGTTATTTATTACGGAATTAACACGTCAGTTAAGGGTTGTTTATCAACCCTTTTGTTGGTTGGGCCAATTTAACCCCTATCAAACATCTTAACCAGCAATCAATCAGGTATTAATAGTTTGATCGGAGGTTAACCGGTAAAAAATGAAATTGTTAGGTTTGAAAACCTCAATTTAAACTATTTTATAGACGTATTCAAATGTAGAATAGCTTGATTACCTATTTATTATAGTATTTGATGTATTTATTAATAATATTAAAAGATAAATATTATAATATTACGTATGTGTAAAGACCTATTTTTCTACTGGTAGGCCTTCATTAAGGCTCAATATTGTGGGGCTATCGCTATAAATATCTCGAACTTTCTTTCAAAACATGCAAGATTTTCCTTAAAACCGCAAAACCAAATCTACAAATAAATAAAATTAAAGTGTTTGTCTGTAATGCCAAATTATCTTTTCACTAAATGCAAATGAAAGTATTGAAGGTACTTACATAAATAAATATATTATTAAAATTTTTGTTATTGTGTCTGTTTGTTTCGGCTAATCTCTGAAACGGCTAACCAATTTTAGAGAGATTTTCACTGGAAGGGAGGTGATGTTAGAAGGAGTAACTTAGGTTACGAGTTTATTTTAGAAGAAGAATTAGAGTCTCGATCAGTAAAGAAAAATCGCTTCACCAAGTAAACGGAACAGCGGGCGCAGCTAGTATATAATACATCTATGCATGGAATACACTAACACCTGATTTGAAGAAATGTGCTGTACGCCTATGACGTAAGAATTTAGCTGCGAATGACAAAAGTAAATAAAATTAATTTTAAAATTTACTCTATTATTTTTATTTTTTTACGTTACAAGTTGGCAAACAAGCATACGGCCCACCTGATGGTAAGTGGTTGCCGTAACCTATGAGCGCTTGCAGCACCATTAGTAGGTGCCACTCACGCGTTGCCAACCTCGAGATATTGGCTCTTATATCTCATTTCCCCAGTAATTTCACTAGCCTACAGTGCCCTTCAAACCGGAACACAGTAATGCCTAAGCATTACTATTTTGCGGCAGAATATTTGATATTGCGGTGGTACCTACCTAGCCGCTTGAAACAAAAGACATACCACCAGTGTGACTGATTGCACTGGTGGAATAATCTCTGCTATGACAGAGGTTATCCCAAAAGCGGGCGATGGAGTTGTCACATCCCGACGCCGTGACTATGATTTTATCATTGCTATTTTATTTTACGTTATTTTAAAATACATATTACTTTATATTATATTGTAAAAAAGAAAATATGTAACAACCGGATACATCAATAACAGTTTATAAGGGTAATTTTTGATGTTATTCCGTTATACAGAAATTATTTTGTACTAAATGATGTTTTCGGTCATAAATGGTACCTTAAAATAACCATATATGATATTTTAATGTGTAAGATTTTTAAATTCCCGGGTGTAACACCTTTTTTGCGTCGGAGAACATCTAATTAACGATGATTGGCATCGTCCGAGTTGATTTGTCTTAATGACTGTAAATTGCTGTAGTAAATTCGGCCCGTGCGGTCCTGCTTGCGTATCATTAAAGATTTTTTAAATTCTCCAATACGTTTATAATCTGTGCTTATATATGTAACCTCTTTAGTTCTCATTCTGACGAGTCTTGTAAGAGTATTCTTATTATGTATAATTTACTTAAAATCATGAAAATGGCGTAATACATATTTTTTTATAAATAAACGCACGAGTGTGTAGCACTCAACGGCCCCCATTAGGGTAGTGATATCCTGTGTCACAAAACAACAAGCCCGAAAAACATGCCTGTATGGTCAATGAAAACAATTGCTCCAAACGGGAATCGAACCCGCGACCTATGGCGCTTAAGGCTGGTCCCCACCCTACCACTGCACCACAACGTCGTCAAAATCCAGTCAATTATTGGTTTTATATTTTAAAAGCCAATCAAAGATCTAAAAATAAAGCCAAAAATAAATTTTACTTATCTAAAATAAAAAAATCTCCTTATCGGAATTGTTTCGTTTCCCAACCCTTCTTTACATAAACCCAAAATCTCAACATTAATGGGAGATACGGAGGACTTTTAGCGTTTTATCGCGACCCTAAATAATAGTGATAAAGTGCCGAATAAAAAAGATTCCGAAAGATAAATATGTATAGCGGTGGAGTTTATCGTTTTGATAATAAAATATCGCTTAACACTATAATAAAGTGTGCATATCTGACGTCGAGGGAGGCGGAGGTCGCGGTCTGCGCTGTAGTTTAGATAAATTTTGAAAAGTGTTATGTGTATGCGCTTTTATGTAGAGATTAGTTCGTTGTTGATATGAAAAAAAGGTTTCCTGCTATATATTTCGTACAAAAAGTTGTAAACTAATGAACTTGTAAAACTACGCCATGTTTTTTTAATGTTTGAGTTTCAGTGAAATAATTTTAATAATTATGTTTTTTTATCGATATGATAAAAAATGAAGAAAGTGAAGAAATCGTAAATTATGAAATTTTTATGGAATACATAGTTTTGATAATCAGTTTACATAAAGTATTTAAAATTATACATTTCAAAATAAAAATCGTGGGTAAAGTTTGACGAAATAAAAAACAAATTATGTAGAAAATTAATTCGGATTCATAGAGTACTATCTCTTATAAAAATAAAATCAAACCATAGCCTATATTTATATTAGAAATTCAAACATCCATCTATAATGAACAGTTCTCTAAACCTGTGAAAACAAATAGTCATCATCGATCATTGCTACAGGACCGTTGGCTGAACGGGCCAAGACCTTAGATCTTACGGGCCTAAGAAAACAAGAAAAAAATAGCAGCGAAGATTTATTTAAGGGAGCGTAAAGATCTGTTTATGGTATGCGTCGGTAATTAAGGGGCGGCGGCACACGTGCGCGGAGACGAATAAGAAAAAACTATACCTGTTCCCTGCTTGAGAGCGACAGGTCTGACGCACTCAACAGGAGGGAAGTTTCTCAAACTTTAAGGCTTTTACTGTGGAAGCTTATATATTTGTCACATATTTTTTGATTGATTAATTTTGATGGCAAATTCTTTTAAATCGTAATATCATAGTTCTTTTGTACCTACTAGTAGTAATTTCAAAATAATGTTTTAAAAGTGTTTGAATTTTAAATGTATAAATATGGTAAGTTTGATAAGCAGTGCTTTTGTCGTTCCTTAATGTTATCTTATTATGGCTAAAATGACTTCGATGTTCAAAGATAATAGCCGGGTCGGGGTTGCGCCTGGTTTTTTTCCCGCTCCTTTTTGAGATAATACGCTCTAAGGAGCGTGGTTAAGACCATTGCGTGTTAGATTTGATTCCGTGATCTATCTTTGAGAGTCGTTGAATTTTGACACGGCGAAAAGATTTTTGGGATTGATGATCGTTTTGTTTTTTAAATAAATTTTGTAGAGAGTTAATAATTATAGATAAAAACAATTTATAAATTCTCAAATAAGGCTATAAGTAGTGTATTTAAATGGCGCAAAAGACTTTTTAATGAGGATTTACAGACAATTTACCTGTATTAGAGTAATACTCTTCCCAGTACAAAGAGCCATCCTCTTTGTACTTGACCGGGGAAGTACTACCCTCTCACAAGAAAATCAGCGCAAAGTAACAGTGTCAGTTCTGTTACGTTTCGTATGATAAGAGCTTCGGAGGCCCAAATTCCCACTTCCTTTTCCTTTCATTTTTCACTTCTTATCCCTTCCCTCCTATCGTTTGGTGATATTTCAAGTATCGAAAGAATTTATAGGTTGCGGTAATATCTAACTATGGAGCTTGTTTGCCAACCGTAATGGCATAAAAAACATAAGAACAAAAACTACAAAGCATCGTTGAAGAATTAGTTATAAAACTCATTAATTATTAACCTGTTATGATTTTTTGTCACATCAGCCACAACCCTGATAATCTGAATACAAGAATGCTCCCTAAGGAACTATCGCCACGCAACAATGTTATCGGATCATCGGCACGTGTGGCGTCAGCCTTTTGTTTACAAATGTTGTGCTCAGTTTCAATGAAGCTCATTGTCTATGCAACTATTCCGTCCATAGACAATAGACTTTAGATTTGATTAATACAATATCTGTTACAGGTTTGGAATGTTAATAATATCGTTTAATAATGTAAAAATTATCTTAAAACTGATCATCTTTTCAATATAATTAGTTATATGGAAATGTAATGAAAATTGTAAGAAGTGAAAATAGTTTGAAATTAATGGAGATCTGGTTCTTATATCTGTATAAATTAAAAGCGAACTTTAAATTTTAAGAATACTAATTACTAAAACTTTTTTACATTATAAATGCGCCAAAAAAGGTGGTGGCCGTTACCGTAACCTATAGACTTTTGTGAACTAGAAGTTGCAGTTCACGGAGGGGAAATCTGCAACCAGTTACCCGACCTCCTAAGAATTGGGTTATCTGGGGTTCCATGTCCGATCGTGGCGTCCCACTAAGAGCTCCCTCGGTGGCGGACCTCAGTGCGTGCGAGAGACTCTGGGAACTCCTGTGGAACACACTCCGTGGCCTCTCGTAGTTTCTATTTCTAGCATAAAATACACACATATTTTGAAGAGAAATAGGATTATTAGTAATGACTTGAAAGGCATTGCTGATATAAAAAAATCTCCGTTTTCTGATGACATACAACTCGCAGGGGATCTCGTAGACACATTCACCGATGACAGACACGTTCGCTTAACTTTAATTTGATTAGTTTTATAAGTCGGGTTTTGTAATTTAGTTTTAACGATCTCTTGAGATTTGACGACTGGTGGAATCCGTCGCTAGCTTGATGTTTTTATTTATGTAGCATCTTCTTGTGTGAATGATTTTCGTATAATTAATGAGTTTCAAAACATTCTCGTTAACATTAATTAAAATTTGATTTTAATTAGTTTTGTAATGTTTTTTAAGAGAATTTTGTAAGTGTTTATACTTAACTCGTATATGTGTAGTTTAGAAGTTACAACTCTAAAAACTTTTTGCTTGTGTTTGTTTTTTTTTGTATTTTAGTAATTAAAAAGAAAAACAAAGGTAAAGGGAGATATTGTGTATTATTTCAGGCCGGAAAAAGTCGCGGCAATCATTCAAAATTACAGGTAAATTCATTAAGCTATTACAGTTCAATTTAGTTGATCTTGCGCTAAGCCAATTACCACGTATTGAATAATATTATTACAAAAACTAACGGAATTAAATATAACAAATAGTTATTTAACGATACTATATCACTCTTATCTCAATCAGTATCGGTGTTAGTTACAGAACTAAGTATTGAGGCGACAGTGATGGTATCGTACTTATCTGATCTCCGGCTTGTAGACAAGTTATGGCTGTTATCTTCTATCGGTGGGCCATTTTGTGTTGCTCTGATTGGGTTAGATGATCGTGTTATGCTGTTACGGATTATTTAATACTGCTTTGGTTTACTTGTTAGTATTTTTAAAAAGAAATTGTGATTCAAAACAACGACCCGATATAGCAGTGTTTGTCCTGTAATGTTTATTTTGACAATTGAGAGCGTTGAAGGTCCTACATTTATTCTGTTATCACTCATTTAAGGGATGCTCATAAGCCACCTTTGTAGAATTTATATTATACATACTTTAGATATATTATAAAATATCCGTTGTTTTTTATAAGTTAACTTATAATATGATGATATATTTTATGATAGAAACCTATGAAAAATCTTTAAAGAATTGTTTTCTTTAATTAATTAGTATTAAAAATACATTGATATACTACTTAGTCAAAGAAAATGTAATCTTAAAAATTATACGCCAGAATTGGCATTATTTGAAGACGGACAAATAATTGATATATCTAAAAGGAATATATCACACGAATAATATAATAAATAACAAGCACGGAGTAAAGATGTAAGCTGGCTATTCTTTTTGCACAATATAATAATCTCGTCACGCTACACTTGACGCGTATGCGCGGACGCATTCATCAAGGATTACGCTATCCTGTGATGTTTATCAATATTTCCTATTCGCAAACATTTGCCGAGGTACGTGTTTATCGTACATCTAACGACAATGACGACATAATATTTGTATTGTTAGGGATTAAATATTGTGTAACTTTATGTCATGCAAATAGATTTAAGATGAAAAAAAATAATTGAAAAAATGTGTGTAGCTTCCCAGCAAACCTTTCAGTTGTATAAAGAAGTATTATGTCTTATGAATCTTTATTAAGATATAATTTTACAACGAGTTTTTTATATCTTCATTAGTGTACTGTTTAAACAATTTACTATTGTTCGTTTTTTTTAACTCTTATCAATTAATTGTCGAATTATATACAAGGTTTTAACATAAATTAGGTATTTAATATTAGTTTTTTTTTTCGGAATGTGTATTGCTGTTGGCCCTACTGGCCTTGACAGCGTCACCGGGCGGGGGCCGAGTACAGAGACTCAGCCGTGATAAACGGGGGCGAATAACTGTCTAAAATATATTTTCATAACTTTTTCTTTTACCTATATATAGTTTCCGTATGAAAGATTCACTATGAATATTACTGTACCCCTGATTATTGATATTAATTCTTCTTCTTCTTTTTAGTATTGGTCCTAGGGTCTCTTAATAACTCTTATCCGGAGTTGACAGATCGCAGATTTTAAACAGAGCGATGACCATCAGAAACGTGAACCAATAACTCATTGGGTAAGAGCCAATTACTTATCAAGAACTTACGATTATCAAATGCTATGTGATACAACCAGGACAAACAGCTTAATGTGCTCTCCGAAGCATAATGAGGACATACATCAGGACAATCACCCAGATTGAGACAGATATTTTTAAGATCAATACAAACATGTTCCCTGAGAAATCGAACCACGCATTCGACCACCGCCCCTCAGCTAGCCTCTAATAGGCTAAAAATAAAAAGCTAAGGTGATTAATAAATTTACAGAAAATATTTTATCGACAAAAAACCTCAGCATTCAAAAGACACACATCAATATGTCTTACACTCATGTTCTTATTTAATTCACTACCAAGGACACCTTTTCCTTTTAAAGTGTACAATAAACATTTATACTAAAGGTTCAAATCGTCCAGAGGTGAATCCTAAGCCTCCAGTTATCTCTATCTACGATCTCTATCGGTCCATTCGCGGTGTAGAGTTACAATGAGCCACCAAGAAAGGGAATTGTATGCGTTAACAATTCCAAATTTATTTGATCCGAGAATGTTGAATTTACGCCTGATTTAATTTTTATCTTTGAACGGTCTACTATCAAAATTGTTTTTTTTGTGTCGTTTTGTGACGTCTATATTAATAATGTATGTTTTTGTGTTAGTATTTTTATACAGTATGAACATGTTATTATTTGCTTATAAGTTTATGATATTTTCTTGAATGGCTACATTTTTTTAAATTCATATACTATAGCTACTGCCCGCTGCTTCACCCGCGAGAATAATGATTTTTAATTCGGCTCATTTTATACAATATAGAAATAATTCGTTAATAATAAAAATGATGAATGAATGAAATGAAGAAATGAATGTATGAATAATATTTTTTTTGTTATTACAGTGGACAGAATTTGGACATAAATTAGCAGTACCCGTACTATGTTCAGTAAGTGCACATGTGTATGTATAACTATTATGTATGTAATATATATTATCTTTATGTATTTAATATATATTGGTAAAATTATATGTACGAATATCTTCGGTATATCTTCTAAATCGTATATCTTATATACTTATACTAATGTACGGTATATACAATTATATATAATGAGAGAGTTGCAGGTTAGATCTTGATCCTCTTGAGTTGTTGTCTTACTTGCTCCTAGCGTTAGCTACCAGCTTATTTGGAGGGGCAATAGGAATATTAGTAAGGACTTAACAAGCATGAAAGAAATAAATAAATAAACGCTACACACTCAACGGCCCCCATTACGATAGTTATATCCTGTGTATAAGCCTCAATACCTGAACGGTAGAAGGGCCGCCTCCACTCAGTTAACGCAAGAGTCACGGGTTTGATCCTGACCCTCTTGGGCTATTATCGTACCCATTCCTAGCGCAAGCTTCGAGCTTATTTGGAGGGGCAATAGGAATATTAGTAATGACTTGAAAAAAAAACCTTGCTAATATTCTTTAGAAAAAAACATACACAATGTTAAGGACAAATATACCCAGACCGGAAAGCATGCCAGTATAGTCACTACAAACATATCTTCCGAGCGGGAATCGAACCCGCGACCTGTGGCGCTTAAGGCAGGTTTGCTACCGCTGCGCCACAAGGTCGTCAAAAATAAATAAATGCTAATATTATTTAAAAGAAGTCGATAATTAATAGGGAATATTTCAAGACAGCATAAGTTTGAAATGAATTCCAGCATGTTCCGTATAAGCAGCGACCGCCCGGGGGCCGCGGCCTCACTTACAAATATTTTGGAAATATTTCTCCAACTTGTCGGCGTTTTATCTACCGCTTCTTTCCGTTTAGTTGCCTATTGCATTATAAGTTCTAACTAATATCGTAATAACATGGAAACAATTCAAAGGAAATTCCACCGTAAGCGATAATATATTAAGTGCATTTTTGTTTCAAAATTGAGTGTAGCTTATGACGTTTTAAGGTAGTCATTGATTTATTATCTAAGAGCAAAATCTTTACGAAAAACTAAAAATGGATGCGCGCAAAAAAGCATGATGTCTGAACAGCGATAGGGCTGTCATATAAATCTCAATTTATTAACTAATAATTTCATTTTAATAATTTATAATTAACAGAAGGGCTATTAATTTTATTAAGATTTACAGTTTGGTTCTTTGTTTGGTAGTTTAAGATTGGACTATTTTTTGTTCGATAAAAGTAAAAACAAACCATTATTAAAGTACCTAATTTTTTGTAAATACATTTTTAATTTGCCATTTTAAGGAACATTCCGGACATAAAAAAATTTAAATTTACGATTAATAATAAAAGCTTATATGTTTTTTTTAAATTAAGTTACAAATAAAAAAATCCAGTTTAATAAATTCAAATCGTCGTGAACTTAAGTAAAATACATACGTGTCACCCCTAACCTTTATCTCCCATCTCGTGCCACGTAATTTGACACTTTCCTCTGACAAAGCCCACATTTACTCGACGCAGAACCTATGAACCGACCCGCAAAAACCTTCGCATACAAAAAGCAATTAGTGTTTTTTTGCAGGACTATTTCGTTGGAAATTAATATTTACGGGAATGTTGTTGGAAAAAACTTACGCCAGCACGTGTTAAATGGAAGACGGGGATTGTAAACTATGTCTTATTTTTCATAATTAGGCCGTGAAGTTTCTCGACGATTTCTTAGAGTTCGTAAGTGGAACGAATAGGGTTGGCCTTTTCGTGATTGAAATCTAATTATTGAACTTTATAATAATAATACGATTTCTTGATTAATTTAACTTGAAGAAAATATTAGTAAAACAAAACTTTTAATCTAGGCCATTATCATAAATGCGAAAATAACTCTCTGTTATTAAAAATATATGAATATTTACACGCCTAAATCACTGTTTTTTATTAACAATTTTAATAGGTTTAAAAATACTGAAATAGAAAACGTAAATTTAATGGGGATCCATTATTTCTGTTGTAATAAAAGTTCTCATTAAAAATCGCTATTCAAGGCGACGCAGGTAAAAGCTAGTAAAATATTTTCTGAACGAATATTTTGCCTTCATTTATTTGACTTGAAGATAAAGTACATATCTATATGTGTATTGTATATAAAGGATACAGATACTGAAAAAAAAACATGTGACTACAAAATACATGGACTCATCAATCACAAACACTTGCGAATTGAATTCGCGATCAAGATAACGTGCCCCCGGGCGATATAAGACCAGTATCTCGTAAATCCGAACAGGAAATTCATTGTAGGATACCAGATGCGAAATACCATAAACCGTTGTATGTAGCTTCTAATTGTTGGTAGAGAATAGTGCACTTGTGGGCGTGGTCCGATTGTGCATTCCGATTTAGTGCGTTACATTCCGTCTTTCCGATTTTCGGATAAAAAATGGTGTCACACAGTTATTTTGGTATACGTTATTTACTTAGATATGGTATTGCGTTACATTTTTTTTACGTACAATATTTTCATGAGTCGTTTTTGTTAGCATTTATTCCACAATGTCCTCTCTGTGTAGTAATTTTGGACTATATAATTTAGCTCTTACGAGCTAGATAATAATAAAGACATGTAACAAATATTTTATATGGCATGAATTTACATTTTGTATATGTATTATTTTGGTGTGATACGATTATTACAATAAAAATCCTTTTTTGCCTTACACATTCCGATTCTAAAGGTGCCAATCCAATGAAAAAATATATAAAACACATTGAATTACAAAAAAGGAACCGAATAAAGTAATTCAGGCGGCAAATTGATATCGAAAAAGGATTTTCTACTGTTTTGAAAATAGAACGTGCAAGGCGGTTCACTTTGTAAAGGATTATGTTCCGAAACCAAGGCTTTAGGATTGTTTTTACAGCTTACGGAACTCTTTGTCGGTTGTAAGAACTACACAGAATAGTATAATACAATGTTGTAGGACCCCATCCTTTCGGAAAAGCAACCATTTTTACGGTTCTTGAATGGTTTCGCATCCTTTGACTCAGGGCTCTACGTGTTTCTGAATAGTCTTGTTTCTGTTTCATGGTCTTAGATCTTCAATGGGGCTGCAAATAGTCGTTTACGATTCTTCTATTAGTCTCGCTACCTTATTCCGTTGTGTTGAGTACCACAACTCGTTGTATTTTATGGTCTCTAAGGATGGCTTTGTATTCGGTGTCTTTTAAGGCTTATTTTGACTAAATACGAATTAAAATGATTTAAAAATTGTGTAGTCTGACTAACTTAGTTTTTAAATATAAAGTTAAAAATTTGCTTTATTTATGTAAAATAATAATATTTGTCATTTTATAGATAATTCGCACCTCGCGATTACGCACAATTGTCTCCAAACTGTTTCAGCCATTATGGAGATGAATGAACGTTCACAAACAACTATAGGTACTTCGCATCCGATATATCATAATATATATATTTGCTTTTTATGTTACAAGTTGGCATACAAGCAGACGGCCCATCTGATGGTAAGTGGTTGCCGTAGCCTATGAGTGTTTGCAGCACCCTTAGTAGGTGCCACTCACGCGTTGCCAACCTCGAGATATTAGTTCTTAAATCTCCTCTGCCAACCGCTATCTTGCGTTATGAGCCGACAGTAAACCTTTTTTTCACATTTTAACATTAATATAATATGTTTAAAATTATGATACTTATTTATTGATCGTAAAGGTAAGAAACAACGCTACCTGTTTTTTTAAACTTCACAAATCAATAATCTTTCAAAGGCTACCTGACTTTCGCGGGTGCTCGCTATTTTACTAAAAGTTCCCCAAAAATTTCTTATTTACTTGTTAATTTATTTATAATTAGCAAAAGCAACGGGAATTTCACATACATTTTCATTTCTGACATATATTTTATCAGGGTGAATAAAAATTAGGTTTTTTTAAAGTACATATATTTAAACTGTTAGTCACATCTCTTTTTGTAAGCCTTAACTCACGTTGTAATATGGATTTTGTAAATATTAATATGCTGTTAGCATAGGGTAGGAATGTAATATGTGTTTTTACCTTATGTTTTTTTATGTCAAAAAGTAGTTATCGAAGGTAGACTTCGGTTTATAGCAGTACTGGAGGTATCTCCTATGCAACCTACCATGTTGGGGAGGACATGAGAGGAATACAAATAGGATAAATTGATCGTCCGGGCTCTTACCGAACGTAAGTCAAAAGTAGGCTTATTGAAGTATCCCAGTGTATTTTATTGTATTGTACTTACCCGGTCATTTACATTATTATATGTATATAATATTTTTATTTTTTGTTAGTGACCACCAAGAACTATATTTATTGTAAAATATAAAAAAGAAAAAGAAGATATATTTATGGATCCTTTTTGGATATTTAATCGGCTTAAAAACTTAAACCCTTCTAAATTTGAAGGACAAATTTTTTGTATAATTCTTCTTTTCTACTTTGACCATTATACATATGACGTGTTATTTCCTAGTTTTATCAATCATAAATCACAGTTTCTTATACTAACAAAAAAGGGGTCTAGTATTTTTAGCATAACCCACTCGAAATAGCCGGAAGCCATATGCGAACAAATATTTAAAAGCGGTTTGCCTACGGACAATTTTTTTGTTGTTGCTTTTTTTGGATTTGAATTTATTTAATGGTTACTAAGTATTATTCGACCCTTTTTCACAAAGACGTAGCTTGACAGATTAGCGTCCGCGATGTCGGCCATTTTTTCGCTCCGAATACCTTTTTTGTCATTTTCGTAACGACATTAATAAATAACAAACAGCCTAATAACGGGGTTGAAAAGGCCATTTTAGAACTTTAGATCATCATGTTAAGGCCATATTGTAATTCGTTTTACTTTTAGAAAAAAATTAGGCTAAAAACTAAAAAGTATATCTTATATTTATTGTTTGTAAAAAATAGAATTATCAAATATACTTTTATTAATATTATTCAGCGTAGATTATCAACACGATTTCGAAGGTAATTCCTCCTTATGAAGATGCCTGGTAGAGATCCCTAATTAGTGATAAGACATATAAGTACATACTCACTTTAAGTATCTATCATAGACATATTAATTTTGCTTTATAGATTACTGTACAATAAAGGTAAGATATAAATACTTTTCAAAAAGTTTTAAGGAATAATTTTAATTAAAATATGGCAATACTTGGTTGTAACCCAACAATATAATAGTTGTATTGTTAAGAAATAAATGTTCTGATTGATGATGCACCGACATAACAATTTCCTTGTCCGTATTTCAAACTATAGTATTCGCATTGGCCCCGAATATGCCTTCCAAGTGTGTGCTATAAATAATACATTATACTCTTCATTCAATAGAAATTCAATGTAAAGCTTTAAGGTTGGATGATCTCTTAAAATAACAAGTGTTTGCTTCAATGATTATCAACAATACACGGACCTTTAGCTGCCTTATAAAAGCCTTCTTATGACACAGGGATGAAACGCTTAGTGATACTTTAATCCAATCAGTTTTGAAATTTAAATTATACGGTATAGAGTTTAATTTCGAGTAAACATTTTTAATATAATTTTATACGAAATGTAAGCGATTATGAACTTTAAATATAAGGACGTTTAAGTTGGATTTTCATTGAATTATATTATGTTATTTCCGAATACAGGCTTTAAAATAAAATGCGCGTGAAACATCACGGCCAAGTTGGTTCACCATAACATAAAGAAACATTCATCTATTGATACATCGCTACTTAAACGGTTTTACACATTTATAATATGAGCCACGATAAATAGGTTCCATTGTGATACGAGTTTTTATTTTGTTCCGAGCATATTGTATGAAACTAATGCATTTAATTCTATTTTCAATATTTAGACGACTGGTTATGAGGGTGCTTAGCTTATTGTAATTATGAATATGTATTAAAGGCTTATGAATATCATCAATTATCACAGCAAATATAGCGGCTCATAGCCGAGTGCACCCACTGATCGGTAAACGATCGGTGGGTTAAGCAACTTTAGCGCGGTCAGTCACTAGATGGGTGATCGTATTGTGATATTTCAACTGAGGGAGGATA
Organism: Hestina assimilis; assembly: GCA_023373885.1. Classification (NCBI taxonomy): domain Eukaryota; kingdom Metazoa; phylum Arthropoda; class Insecta; order Lepidoptera; family Nymphalidae; genus Hestina; species Hestina assimilis. The sequence continues at coordinate 11,550,831 of CM041754.1, forward strand.
CGTAAAAAATGGTCCCGGCTGTTGACAATTTGACAACAGTCGAAGTCAAGTCAGAGGCCTACGAGCGACCTGAAAAACTCTGACACTAGGTTGGCCACTAACCACTCGATAAGAAGAAGACAGCAAAGACTACTGTATAAAGTTTTATGCATAAGTTTTCAATATAAATAAAAGCTGCACACTAAACGTCCCCATTAGGATAGTTCTATCCTGTGTCAGGGGTCCGGAAATATAAACAATGACAAGGACAGACACATCCAGACCGAAAAATATGCCTGCATGGTCAATACAAACATATTATGCTCCGAGCGAGAATAGAACCCGTGACATCTCGAGATATCACTTCTTAAATCTCCTTGGCCCAGTAATTTCACTAGCCTACTCAGTGATGGCAAAGACACTACTGCTTTGCGGTAGAATATTCAACACTGCCGTGGTACTTAACTAGCCGGCCTCTTGCAACAAAAGACCAGTGTCAAAAAAAAAAATAACAAAAAAAGATTTTTCAAGTCATTTACTTGTGTTTCGAATGTGACTCGTGCTTTACATCTTGGGATAAATTTTCGAATGTATAATTACTTATATAATAAAGTAAAAATAATTTAATTTTTGCAACATCATTGCGTTAAGTAGAAAACGTGTTACATCAAAACGTCCGCCTACACAATTAATATTGCAAATTAGTAGAATTTTGTAACGTGCAACAAGGTATAAAGCAACTCCGCCCTAGGTATTGAGTGCCCCGCCCTATCACGCCTGGCTAGTTTGGCAAGTCAAGATTTTGCTGTAAAACTTTTAAGCTTTTGTTAGGCTTGTAGACAGGTGTTATTGACTGATTGAATTTAATAAATTTCGTTTTTTTTTTTTAAATAAAATTTTAGCCACAAGTAAATTAAAGTAAATTGTCTTATTATTTTTATATTCTGATTAAAAATGTAAACATAAATTATTGCAAATTGGTTCGATGCAAATAAAAAATTAAGTTTTCTTTTATAAATTCGATTTTTTTAAGTAAAAAGATTGCGACACGTGGTTAGACATACATATATTACGAAATTACACGAGTTTTCTATTTAGATATTTGCCTATGAAGCTTTAATAAACATGTCAATAATCATATTTAATACAACTACTACTTTAGATAGTACTACTAATAATAAAACCAAAGAATAATATCAGGTGTAAAAACATATTAAAGTGATTATAGCTTTATAATAAATTCATTAATATCGAAGCAGATGCTAAAATCAAAATTCTATATAAATAGCTTCTATGAAACTCCTTATGATTCGAGTGTAAACGTCCGCCCATGTAATTAATCAAGGAAATAGTTACAAAACCAAATAACCCAGGTTCCGCCCTAGGTTTCAACCGCCCCGCCCTATCACGCCTGATAGAATACATCGCGTCAAAGGCGGTGCTGGTAAATTGTTTGGTCAAGATTTCACTTCCTTTTGTAACAACAACGAACGGTGTTTCTTAGAAGTTTGAAGGTGTTGCCGCACAATATTTAACAACTGAAATGTATTGTATGCATTGAAAAGTATCTAGAAAAATTACACAACTATTTATATACATATTAGCATCTGTCCGAACTTTGTCTGTGGACTTTAAAAAATTCCAACTATTTTTAGTTATTAATTAAAAATACAAAATTCTTACGACTAGTATTACGTTTCCAATTCCCTAAAATGCTAATTTTCGTAAAATGCATCGGTATTATACCTACTTCTTAATGGTATAAACCTGAAAATTTTCATGGTTGTAGCGTTTAAAATTCTCTAAATATAGTACTGTCAAAAACAAATTAATATTGATAAATAATTTATCTTTGAAATTAATTAAAAAAATATATACACTAAATAATAATAATGCTAAAACCTATTTGGACGCAAATAAGCAATACCATGTCAACCAACACGAATGTCATTTCGAGAAAAACGCGTTTGAAAATTTTGAACAACTTGCTTTATATGATTTTTTTATGTATTGGTCAAGTTTTTGGCAATTTCAAGACGTATGTAAGTTATTTTACTTATTTTCACACAAAATAAGCATACAAACTGCATGTTTCGTATATAATATAACCCAAAACGTTTAAAAGAATATATAAATTGCATGATTTAAAAATGGCTTTTTAGAAGTTTTAAAGCTTAAAACCCTACAAATATTAAACAAAAATGTTCTTTAGCCATTTACCAACACTTCTGCATATATAACTTAGTTTTTTCAATTTTATGGGTTGACATGGTATTGCTTATTTGCGTCCATTTTTAAATTTAATCTTATTTCAATTTTTTAATTCTATATATTAATAAATGAATTTATTTTAAAGTAATTCTGAATAAAAATAAAAATAGACTTATCAATTTTTAAGTTACTGACAATGATGTATACATACATGATAATTCATCACAAATGCTGTTATCAAGAAATCAATGATTCAGCACTTTTAGGGTAATACTGATTGCTAACAGTATGATTCAAACCAGAAGCCCAAATACCGTTACATATAAAAACGTAATGATTGATACAAATACTGTCAGACGTCGAAAACAAATTGAAAAAAAACCACTCAATTTTCGTATATGGCCCTCAAGTTTTGTACTAGACAAAGAATCAGTATTCTTATCTGATCTTGTAGTATGAAAGGAGATGTTATCAGGGATCTTGAAGGGTCTAATCCCATACGGGTATTCACAATGGAACCAAATCATGGCTACACGTGGACGGCTATTCACGCCAGCCAAATTGGACTTTACAATTTTTTTTAGTCTTACTGCTAAAATAATTCATGTACTTGATTACAATAGAATTTTGTATATGAAAATATATGTGTCATCATCGTCATTTTATTTTTGCTGTGCAACTGCTTATGCTTGCTAAAAAAAATTGATTCTTATTCTGCGACGGACAGATTAATTTCGCTAAGAAATAAAGCGACCAATCGGAAACAGCTTATATAAATACGCATTACTGCGCGAGATACTGTTTTTGACTTTTAGATTAAACTAGCGGCCCCGGCAGACGTTGTCCTGTCACGAAAATAATAAAATAGCGATAGCTGCGCCCCTACTGAGTCCACTTGTTAATCTAAACCATTGTCGAATCCATCGGAATTCGTACAAAATCATCAAAATTGGTTGGAGTTCAGTGACATACATACGTACAGTACAATTATATATATAAAGATTAATATAGATACTGAATAATATAACAATAAATAATCAGACATTTTCGGGACGAACTTCTTAAGTACCAAAAAGACAAAATGATTTTTTTAATGCTATTTGCGTTCGGAGCGTATTTTTTAAAAAGGATACAGATATTTTGATAGTAAGCCTATCCGGATTACTTAGTGGCTACTAAGACCTTATACACTCAAGCTCAGTCTAGTCTTACTTAGTCATTAAATTAAATATTAGATTTTAGTTAAGGGTGTTTGCGTTCGTTTATATTTTTATTCAAATCTATTTCATATAAAAGTTATATGAACGGATTGCTTAAGAAATTCAAGGTGTTTTAAACATAATAGTATAGTCATTATATCTAAAAGATACAGCAAATTTACGCTTAATATTGTCAACAGAAAGGATTTTGTGAAGCGTAGAAATATCATTTAACTTTTGAGTTGTCTATTATTGATGTTATTAGGACCTTTGTTGGGTTTAATCGTTTTGAAATTTCACTTGTCAATGGTTAAGATACAGGGTGTATAAAAATACAATATCCCCGACACTTACATAATTATATAGAAATATTTATTTAAACTAATGTGATTATTTTATTAGATACATATTATATATATTATATTTAATTCAATTTTTTTGTCAAACTTTTTTGTAGTTGTACTGCCTAATAATAAGCTTGTAATATTAATAAAAATATGTAAGATATGAATATGGTATGTGTATAGTGTTCAAGAATGTGGCAAGACATTATTGTATATAAAAGTTAATTTGTGTCGTCTATGATAAAGTAATACCAGCCTGTATAGTGTCATATAGCCAACTACAAATCAATGGTGGACAAAGAACAATTTAATGGACCTTTTAGTAGTTAAAATGGAGACAAATTCGCTTTAAAAGCCAATTTTAACGCATTTGAGCATTCAAAAGAGGAATTGTATCGAATGATTCTCTGCTTTATTATGTATTTTATATAATAGATGCAATAAATAGTCACGTCCTATTGTATTACAAGTATTATTTAAAAAATATACAATAAATATATTGTATATATTATTCCTGAGATATGTTCGTTACGTTTTATAAATATTTAACAGTGTCTATACGTCTTACAATTTATTGTACAGTCATAGACTTATGATATACTTTGGATCGGCCTTTCTATACAGACAAAATATTTTACCATGAGATGTTCAGATTTTCACCATGGCTTGACGAACTCATGAGCTGTACTCACCACCCCGGCAGAAAATTAGATTGATTTTCGTAACTTATGTCATATTACTCGGAAACAATCTTATCTGGATAACGGTATTAATCTTATCTGGATTTGACAGGTTACTAGTTTTAACACAAAGCGATTGCCATCTGACATCCGCAACCCTAAGGGTGTACCAGTAACTCATTGGATAACAGCTTTTTTTTTCGGAATGTGTATTGTTGTTGGCCCTACTGGCCTTGACAGCGTCACATTGGCGAGTACAGAGACTCAGCTGTGATAAAGGGGCAGCCCTCACGGGGGCTCAAATTTGATTCCGTCCTTAGGTGCCTCCTGCGAAGCCGAACCACGGCTAAGGACGTCATCGGAGATGGAGGCAGCGCTCCGAGCGCATTCTATACGATAGACTCACCCGACGGTGTGAGCGCGACGCGACGTGCGAAACAAAGGACCTCGTCCTCGCCGGCGAGGACGGTGCTGTGTGCGTGTCTGTGCTGTGTAAGGGGAAAAGGATAACAGCAAGTTACCTATCAAGATTTAACGATTATTACTAGATGTTATGTGATAACAACCGGGACCGGCTGCTTAACATGCTCTCCGAGGCACGGCGGGGAGACAAGGGCAAACGCCTAGACCGATCAGATATCTATAACAAATATTTGCTCGAGTGGTAATCGAACCCGCAACCGTCGAGACTAAAGGCAGAAAACCTACCCACAGCGCCACAACGTTGACAAACGGTGTAAACTAACAATCAATATTAGATTATATTAGTCAGTTTCTGTTTTTGTCTCGAAAGTACTTTGAATATATCATTATATATTTGAAAATGTTAAATGATGTAAGTGCTTGTTATCAACATCTGCTTGGAAGCTGAGAAAACATTCTTTGACGTCATTCGCGTTCCGCCTAATATCCCTTAAGGTATGGACCTTAGATGTAATTATTGTCAAACGTCATACAAGCACACCATTCTTCCACGCATGAACGAACTTCTGAACGAAATATAAAAATTATTTTCGCTGAATGTACGATATTGAATAGCGAAAACGTGATCGCCTTTTGGAGGCAAAACGACAAAAGGTTCAAGTATAAAGGATCATATTTATTTCATAATAAATGACAATTATCATAAATTGATTTAGGAATTGACAATACTCGTGCAGCTAACCAAACATTGGCCAGAAAGGATATCCCGATGTCATTGTTGAGTCTAAGTATAAAGGAATCTTTCTTGTTACTGTAAGTCGAATATAGGAGAGGTTTGTATTCATTGTGCTTGAGGCAACAAATATTTTGTATGAATACTGATGTGATTATTTGATGATTCTTAAATATTATTTCATTTAGAGTTTATCTGTTTTGAAGGTAAATACTTTTCGAGGCTGACTAGTATTTGCATTTATGCTTTATGGTTAGCAAGTGATCAAGGTAATAAAAAACATATCTATTTTTCCGGGTTGGTTTAGACAATTGCTTGCCTTTTTAAACCAAAAATCTTCTAGCATTAGTCCCGATATTTTGATTTGACTGGTTACTAGTTTTTACACAGAGTGATTGCCATCTGACCTCCGCAATCCTACGGGCGAACTAATAACTGAATGGATAAGAGCAAACTACCTAACAAGAGTTAACGATTATTATCAGATGTAATGATAATGCCGGGAACGACAGCCTAACGTGCTCTGCGAGATACGGTGGGGAGACCCACAAGAGCAAACACCCAGACTGCGACAGATCGAGACTAATAGCAGGCTTGCTACCAACACTCGTTTAAAATATAATGATTATTAGTAATTATACCCGGATTGCTTTGCTGAATTATAATAATTATTATCAGAATGTCTTGGGGGCAAAGTGTAGCAGCTACCAGCGGCTGCTGAAAGTAAGTAAAATAGGTTCAGTTGTTTGACAGATTAGTCGGAACCAACAGATAGACAGAACCACAAAAATGTTGTAAATTGATTTTTAAGTAAGTACCATTTATACTTTCATATGCATATAGTGAAAAGCTGTTAATTTGTAATTACAAACAGACACTATATTTTTTTATTTATTTGTATACATTTATCAGTCTGATAAACTCCTCCACATAAAACAAGGCAAAGATTCATCGCAGCCTTCAGCTACTCTACAACTTTATAAATAAATCAGCGAGCGACTATTTTTGCTTCATTGTTTCAAATATCCCGCTGACCACAGAGACCAGCTGCATTTCGCTAAAATTGTTCGCGGCTTGTCCTACAAGCACAATGAGTGGTCATCAATTAAACGGCTCTATCCTACCTTAAGCATGTCGTTCAAGGTAGTAACTAAATAACCAGGTGCGTAGACAATTAGGGTATAATCACTATATTTGGAGTGTTGTCACGGATTTTCTAAGAAACGCATTGTTAGCGGCCACCCAGTCGAACTCTGTTTGCAAACTCTGAATAAGCCTGGCCCAATATTTGCCTTACGAATGAAAGAAACAAAGCCCCTGTGGGACAGTTAGCATTTTCTTGTGAGTCACGAGGATGATATTAAGGTGTGGTTTCCTTAAACCTGACAGTAATAAATCTCCTCAGTTATTATTAAATTCCTACACCTTTAATGGTCAATTTTCTACAATCCTTTCTTAGCAGACAACTTCTTGTCCTATAAGGACAAGAATCTGGCTGCCAATTTTAAATTTTTTTTTAATTTCTAGGATCTTGTTATATAACACTTAGTAGTAATAGATATAGTAGTATTATGTATACATAACAATATAAGTATAATGAAGATTTAAAATAAAATAAAGTAAAAATACACTGAAGCATCTCAATTAAATGTCATTCGCGTTTGCTACAGTCTTAACAGCAATAGAGACACCGAACCTTAACATGAAATTTAGCGAGCACAGGCGACCATGTTTGCACGTCCACAAGCATCACCGCGGGAGGCGAGACCTCACCTTACCACCTCACCACTTTTTCCTAAGCTTCATTGTGTCCTGCTCTAATATTTTATTCAATTTAACACGCGCTCTATTATATTTATAAACTTAACAGCACGAGATTGGCGATGTATCGTAAATTTAACTTAAGATCGCCCATTGCTAGGATTATTACTTTATTTGACAATGGACTGTAATTGATGTGTTAGGTTTATTCATGTTAAGCTTCTAAAATGAAAACGTTAAGAGGTTTGGAGAAATTGGCTGTCTTAGAAAAAAAAGATCCTAGCAGAAAATACTACTTTGTTTAAATACCAATTCTGTAATTTAAAAAAGTTGTTCTATCATACTAAGCAATATCTAAAGACATTATCTTTCTGATAATGGTTCAAGGATAAAAACAATTCAATCACCACCCGATGATAAGTTGTGTAGGAATGTTCCAATGTATCTCATCCAGAAAAAATGCTCTTAGCACCGTTTGAAATCACATCTTATAAGCAAATTGTCAATAAGCAAAAGATAACTAACTAAATAGATGCCATCTTTTGTGGATAGTAAATTTTACATAAAATTTGGAGCGTCTGGTCTAAGAATAATTGCTTATCATACGAAACGAAAAAAACCATGTCAAAAATCCAGTCTTATTCCTCGTCTACAGCTTAAAAACAACAGCTGATCAAACTTCAGCTTTCTAGGTCCAAGGATTTATCATGGGTATTGATTCAGAGTCAGTGAGTTAGGCCTCTTTTTTATAAATAATTAGGTATAATAATACGTCTCTTTTTATAAATATAATATAAACGTAAAAGTTTCTGAAAATGGATGGATGGATGCTTATTACTCTTTCACCCAAAAATTTGGTGTAGACAGCTGGACCTGACCTGGATTACTTTTTATCCCGAATCCTGTAGGGTTATCAAAGAATTACATTAAAGTAGCAGGAATCGCGAGCACATCTAGTATAGATATATTTTTAAGATGTATTGGCTTACTATAAAACCAATGTCCTTTTACGGTATTACTAACATGATCATTACTAAGTAGGAAAAGATATGTCACTCGTCTGCTGATAGCATCCTGTGTAGATAGCGCGGTTTACTTTACAAATTGTTGGGGCAGGTTCGATGTTACGGTTACTACTATAGTAAGGTTTTAATAATGGAAATAAGTAGTCATACAAAATTAGTACATTCTTATTCAAATGCTATTTTTAAATTAATTTGTTGGATCGTAACAGCTTACAATTTGTTTCATTAAATAGTCCAACAAAAACTGGTAACTGATAACTTAAATAAATATAATATAAAATTATTATTTTTACAGAATATTGCTTTTGCAATGCTTTTTTCAGAGCGTAGTCGGCGCTTTAACCGTTAAGCTACTAAGGCTTCATTAATTATATACTACTAGTAAATATGTTAAATAAATATACAACTGAAAAAAATATATGAACACCAAAAATAACACACGATACATTTTTATGACAGAGGAAAAAAGAAAATACTTTTGTTGAATAATATTAAATCTGTACCTATTACTTTGTTATTTATAAAATTATAATGTTTATGCTTTAGACTTTAAAGTGTATTAACTACTGTCATTTCACTTCCACATACTTTTATTAGGTCTTTATCTTTTCTGGTCGTTGTTTTGTTTTTTTGAATTAGTTTTGCCACTACTAACTTTGATGGCTGATGGCTGACTACAAATTAAATATGTCTTGACAGAGGAGTCAGAGGAGAGTCAGAGGAGGAGAGAGAGCTTGCTAAATCTGAAACTTTAAAATTGAGGCGGCAATCATGTTTTACTTTTTTATCTTAAAAGGTAATCATTAATCATGTTCTAATATTTGTAGTATGCTGAATGTATTTATAATGCAAATTACTCCACATAATATGTAAATTAGACATACAAATATGTTAACATAAATGTTATATAATTAAGATATGATCTCGTTTTTATCTCGTTTCAAATTTATAATAACGAAATAATTAATTAGAATATTAAGATAAAATATTTATATAAGATAGTCGGTCTGATTGTACAAGTTGATTTTATTTAAAATTCGCGATTTCGAAACTGGCCAAACGCCTCTAAGTTATCTATATTAATACTTTATCTACAGTCATATCACAACATTGAAGTTTGAAAGTTTGCTTGATTGAATGCGATGAATTGCTCCAATTGGTGAACGCTTGCGATTGCCAACCCAATTAACAATAAGGGATGAGAGGGAGAAAAAAAGGAAACAGAGGGGATGAGAGATTGGGAATCCAGCGCTCTCACTCATCGCACGAAACGCAACAGTACTGTTACTTTACGTGGATTTTCTGTGAGAGGGTAGTACTTCCTCGCTCGAGCAGGCTCATTTTTGCTAGGAAAAGCATTTATACTACCGTTTATTTATTAGCAACAGATACATGCTAAGTTTTTTTTATAGCTGCAGGGATTAAATGTTACAATGGTTAGCTACCATGCTGAAAAACTTTGAAGTGACTGCCATTCAGCCACTAGAATATTTACGAATATACTTATTACAAATCTGTTATGTATGGTCAACCTACGGGGCTGTACATATGGTCTCAGAAAACGACTCAGAAAAACATTTTTTGGAAATTGCATAGTCAGCGGTGTCTATTGCGGCGCGACACAGCATTGACATCGTCACCTCACTCTTCGAGCGTCGAGTTGCCGAAGCATCAAACATTCTTTGGTCCAACTTAGACCGGCAAACATTAGGATAGTTCGGTTAAAAAATGTAACTAATTAATAATTAAATTTAATTCAAATATATAAAACCTCAAGCACAACTTGATCTTATAATTATATTACTCGCATCCTTAACATAAAGGCTTCATCCATTATATAACTTATTGCAATGAAAGCATACGAAAGACGTCAAATGACCGCTCACTGGGCCATTATAAGACGCCGTCACACCCAAGTTCAATACTTTGACAGTATTGTGAAGACTCACGCGACCCGCAGCGGGTTAGCCGATTGTTGTCGCACGTGCACTCTGAATGGACCCTTAGGAATGTCTCAGCCCTATTTATAACGCCTAATTGAATTATAGATCGTGGCTAAATGTGGTAATTGCATTATGTAATTAATTATAATTTTAATGGGAGATTAGTTATTAATATTATCAGATTGATAATACGGCTTTTTATATTCATATATATTTATTATTTCTTAAATACAAGTAACATTATTACATTTTATATGTGACGAAATATGCATTTTTATTTTTTTATTAATAATTATCTACCTATTGGTCCTGTTACCATATCATATACTAAACATGATATTCATGAATCGAGAGGTAAGTAATGAAAATTGAATGAAGAGGTTAGAAAATAGAAATATAATTAAATTTAAGATGTTACTGGTGAGTACTTTAAGAATTTGGAGGTCAGGTGGCAATTATACCGAGTGTAACTTGGACTCTAAAATATTAATGAACTACTTAAGCTTCACACTTGAATACTATAAAATTATATCTCATGAAATGTAAATTAAGAGCAAGTTGGTAGTTTAGTAGTATTGTAGATTAAAGTAGAAAGTTTATATTCCAATAACTTAAATATGCCAATATTATAGTTATGTTATTAGTTTGGTTTAATTTAAAGAAATAGACGATTTTAAATATCTCCGAAATAGGTATAAAAGAACATTCTAGATACAATGTTTAAAGATAATAAATTATTTGTAATAATTTTGAGGAGTTTATTTATATATCCCAAAAGAATTTGAACATCACAAATTTCATATAAAACACAAACAGAAGAGGTTTCGTGAAACATAGACACAAAAAAGCAGAACTAAACCCAGTTAAGGTTTTCTAAAGATATATAACACTAGCGGGCCCGGCAGACGTTGTCCTGCCCCGAAAATAAAAAAATCTGGGATCCGATAGTAGCGCCCCTACTGGATCCAATTGTGCATCAGAACCATTCTCGAATCCACTGGAACACACACAAAAAATTTCATCAAAATCTGCCCAGCAATAGAATTATATAAATAAATATTTCAATTTGTATATAGGTAGATTAAAAAGTCATATTTAATATGAATTATCAAATAAGTAGGACTTATATACACTTGACGTTGAAATAAAAAATTAGGACCTTATACCAGTTAAGGGTCTTCTGTATAATCTAAACTACCTCGCCCTTGAGTGTTCGGCACATATTTGTTTTGTTGATTCGGACTGACTCTTGTTATCTTTGCAAACAAAATGGTTGTTTGTTTATGGAATAAAATGGCGTCGGCGTATACCGCCATGAATTTCGTTCGTGTTTAGTTAAGATTTGTCGGATTTTGGTGTACGATAAATAAATATGGTGTATCCAAGCAATGAAACGATTCCTTTTTTATAGATTTCTAAGTATGCTTTCATAAAGCTTTTCCATTTAAATTTCAAGATGTCTGTATATTTGAAGCAATTATTACCGACGTTGTGGCGCATCCATCGCTGTCTGTCCCTGTGGTTAGACATAATATGTGATAATAATCGTTGACTCTTGGTAGGCTATTTGCTCTTATACACTGAGTAACTGATTCGTCCTTGGGGTTGCAGAAACTAGATGGCAATCGCGCTGAGTAAAAACTAGTAACCTGTCAAATCAGGATAAGAGTAGTAAGGCGAATTTGGGTAAATGCCCGAATTCTCCTTATTACTCTTATTATTATTTACTCCCAGTATTTACCGGCATTAATGCTAGGAAGAAGAAGACAACGAAATATAACTATACTGTACTATACTATATAACTATAAATATATACATATAGATATAAAACCAATGATTCACTAGCACCTATTCTGGATATACTACAGCCCATAAAATTTTACTTAACAAAACGTACAATTTTTTCTCCTCTAACAAGAACATTCAAAGACTATACTACTACACTTGAATGACTATTACAAAAGGATATACTTCAAAGTATATTCCCAACACGTCCGTATCAAATCTATACAGGGAGATTTCATTCACTTCATTTTGTATGAAAGGTAGAGATAATAAGGAAATACGAATTATCCGCTTTGAAGGATAAAAAGTTTTGAAGCAATTTCGCATAGTGCATGAAGCCCTAAATATTACGTCCGCTATTCATTTTGAAACAGTTGTGTAATCGATTGCGCATGTCCAGCTCATTCACGAGTCCGTCGAAGCAGATATCCTTGGAGATGAATCACGGAAGTCGTCTTTTGTTCATTCAGAGATATTTCATTACGTTTATGAATTACTGTACTTGTTATGTATGTAAACGTGAATTTATAAATACTCTAGTAGCTTATTATCACGATGTAACATATATTTGACATTGGAAGTATGAAAATAAAACAGTCATTTTGTAATTACATTTAATATATTTTAACCTAATATTCATTTGCGCGCGAAATATGCTTAAAATAGGGGTACAAAGATATCGTTCCACGTAAGCGCTTTTTGATTAGTTTTATCAATAAATGTCATATATGTTATCAATTAAATTCATTTTAATCGTTCGTGTGTAGAAACTATCGCCTAAGCTGTTAAACAAGCATTCAGTTTGGTGAATAGCAAATAAACAAGTAGCACTAAAAGTATTAAAGTCATCATATAATATGAAGAATAAGAGGACCAAGAATAAGGAAGAATAGATACATAGAAGAATAGATACAGAAGGAGTGGGAGTTTTAGGCTGGAGTGCTTACATTCTTTGAACGAAAAGCAACAGTACGGAGGTCCCCACGTCACTGATAAAATATTATCCATGTCTGAAATTAGAATATTCGTGCCGAAAACGAAAAGATCTTCTACTCATACAATAAAAAACCTATTTTTAAACCGTATATTTTAAAATATTTTTATGACTGTTCGTAGACAGCATATATTGCACTAATAAAATATATTAAAAATGAAAACTGTCAATGATAATTCAATGTTAAAAGTACGTTGCAAATGCAACGGAAAAAATCTAAAATTATCGTAACTATAATGAGCCCCTATAGCGCAGCGTGAGTCCGAAATTCAATCAATAGGAATTTATTGCCCATATTCGCAAGGCTACGCTTCCTTTTAAGATTTCGATTGTTAAGGCGGGTAGGCTTTTTTTCAGATAATAGCCCAACGCGAACGATGCCGCCGACTATTATACTCAGGACTGAAATGACAGTAAAAGTAACGCCCACTTTTTTAAATTCTTTTTGTCCGAATCTTCAAAAGTTTTTAAAGATTATAGAATAAGGTTACTGAATAGGTTTCGAGCGGTTTTATAAATGATGGGTGGATGGAGAATTGATGTTTTTTGTTGTGATTTTTGATACGGTAATACAAAGAGTGTTATCATTTATAAATTGTACCTAATTGAAAACTGTTATTATTAAATAAATATATTTTATAGCTGTATCAATTATGATAAAGATTGTCAATTTTTACGTCGACTTACTCTATAAATAAATCACGTCAAACAAGCCAACCCACGTACATAAAAGGGTCGCTGTTATCACGATTCCCGTAAACAAGCTTCGATGGTTTTCTAGTGGCCATCAAACACGTGTTCCAACTATTTGGTTACACTATGTTATCAAAGGCATTAAGCTTTAAGTGACTTTATATATCAAATAAAATGCGACTCTATGCACCAAACCTAAAGTCCATTTTTAATTAACATTGTGAGTTAATAAATTTCTACGCACTTACGAAACAAAACAAAATCGGAATTTTTGATACATAAATATGGGTCTTAAAGTTATGGTACTAAGATTGAAATAAGATTAACAAATGAACGTGCAGATAAAGTTCAATTTTCACAAGCATGTAATTGAATAATATCACTTCATCCTAAGGGGCACTTTAAATCGTCTTAGGAACGTCGTAGCGATTGATTGTGTTAGGTCGATCCATCAAACCATGGACATTTCGTAGGCTTCTATTCAGTTTTTGCCGCCCTGTCATTTCCTGTATCGACTATGCCCCGAGGCTAGTCGGCCGAATTTCGCAATACAATTAAATTTTTTCGGGAACTTTTTCAATTTTTAAATTTCGGTCAGTTGGTATTATGTTACAGTTGAAAAAATACGGATTCGAGTTTTGTAAAGGTGGATAAGGAAGTTTTTAACTGAATACGGTTTTGAAGGTTTTGGCATTTTTTTATTGCAACCTCTTTCGCCTTTGTAAAATGACCGCATCGGTGGATTTTTTTAAATGTAAAGTTGATATGAATTTATCTATGTATTCATAAAGCAAATAGTTCTAAGAAGGCAAATAAAAATAAAAAAATATTACGAATTTATTTTACAGAGATGAACTCATTATGACGATAAACCAGAGCATTTTGAAAATTTATAGCAGTAGATAACGAACTGGAATTTTGATAATCGACTTCACTTTGTACGTTCATTTAATTCAATATCTGATATTCTATTAACGTTATATCTTATTAATATTTTTATTATTTTTATTAGTCAGTGTAGCACTTATTATAATTATAATAATTTCCCTATCGCCATACGGCTATTACCAGAAGACCTTCAATTACAACTATGTGATACAAAAATTAGTAAAGCAGCTCATTTCATTTGGCTACGTAGCGAACTGTCAAAATATTCCACCATTATTTTTGTCAGCACCCAAAAATTTGCAGTTTCCGCTTAAAAAAGAAACGCACTGTAATTTAAAACCGCACAAAATTGCCGATACACGTGCAGTATTCTTTCCACTTGTAGCCATGTTTTATAAAAACAAACTGGGATTTGATTTTTTTATTTAAACATTTTAGCGTCACGTGTTTCTGATTTGCCACTAATGGTTTTGTTGTCGCTGTTTCCGATTGCGTCAAGTTGCAGTTAAATGCATTTTTACTGTTCAGTGTAGAGTGACCATCTGTTCTAAAATAATTAACAAATTATTGTTACTTTAATAAATTGGAACAAATGAAATAATAGTTTTAGGTAACATTTATATATTTCGAAGATTTTGGATTTTTTAAAAAGTTCTTGTATGTACATCTATTACAAAAATTAGGTAACTAATTTTTTTTTTAAATTTTATTTGCATATCCTAAAAGTCTACATAATTTATTAAAAACTCTTCCTATGTCAAGTAGAATTACATGAATAACAAATGACATCACAACTGCTAAAGTTAAGCTACTTTTAAAATACGATTATCCCACATTTTCACTTATAATATATACCCTACAAACGATCGGAAGTGTAAAAGGTTCTTAAGTAACTAATTATGCGTCTTAAGTAACGATTTCTTGACCCTTCACTATCATGTTCTTTTAAAGTGCGAAGCGACTTGCAAAATGTCATTTCCATGTTACCTTTAAGGAATATATTAAAACATGTAGTATAAATAAACTGTTTATTTGACGGAACAACCGACAACCGATTTCCACCGCCTGAGTCACTGAGAAATACATAACAATAATTTATGTAGTAATCGTGAGTTATAAGGTATAGTATCGCTGCATCTTTTAATCAGATCATTACTAAATCTATATGGGACTACAGAAGTCTACAAAAACACATGGCGAAACTAGCAATCATATTAAGACTCTTAAACATTATAACAATGTAACGAATTGCCAATTTTAAATATGAATATTAAACGTTTAAGCTGCTTTACTGTGTGTCCCAGTATTTTTTCGGAACTTCTTCCGGATTCCAGGTTCCGAATTTCTGGAAATCTGGATGATTTTACAAGTTGTTTTTTCTTATTCTTTATGTGATGATTGTTTGACTTCTGTACCCATAGAGCAAATTAATTAACACATGCGCTTCGTGCGACGAATGAGAGCGCCTTAGGTCCAATCTCCGGCCACCTCTTTACCCTTCTTATTTTCCCTTCTAATCCTTATCAAGGCGCATGTGATACTTCAAGTATTGTCAAAGTTCATAAGTTGTGGTGACTGCTTACAATCAGACGGACCGTATGCTAGTTTGCCAACCATCATGAAATAAAAATATACTTATTAGTTTTTACTGAGGATCAATATCTGATGTTATTTGTTAACAACCGAAATCTTTAGCTTAACGTGCTTTCCGCAGCGCAACACCTGGGCACTGAAACAGATGTTTTGCAAAGTTTTTACCATTCCTTTATTACTTTAGATATTATGGCCACTTAGCTCATGCAACTTGTCACTTTCTTATACCAAAATACAACTTCCTTGTCTTTTATCAGTTCGATAATGTAGTGGAAATGGCTACTTGAACGCTGTTAAAAGCAACAGTTTACGTCGGAAGTGATATGTCGTACTAAAATACTTTTAAGTGTCAAGTGGTACTAAAAATTGAGAATAATTTTAACAAAATATTTGTATAAGTTTTGTTATCGGGTGGCTTAATTAAATATACAAATTTTGCCTATGTATATTTTGGTGGCAGGTCATTAGCTGATTAAAATGTGATTAGTTATATCCTTTAGAAAAGATGACTTTTGTGATATAAAAATGAAGTTTTATAAATATTATTAAGATTATAATATTAAGATATAGCTACATTTAAACACTATTAATACTATGCCGATAAATCTATAAGCATTTATTTAAATATATATATATATATATATATATATATATATATATATATATATATATATATATATATATATATATATATATATATATATATGTGTATTTACATGAATAATTCAAACTATAAAATATGATATCTGAGAATCAAGATTACTTATATTTTGTGACAGTGTGCTAATTAAATGTACCTATACCTTACAAAGATATCCTATTCAAACTATTATTAAGGATATGTTACTGATACTAAAGACATTTTACAAGAAGTCGGCATCTTTGTTAAAATTCACGCCCGTCTGGGTCTTTTGGGTCAAAATTAACATGTTTTTCTAGAAACCAAACAGGAAGAAAGCCTCGCTCGCACCCTTAAAAGTTCTTTTTACCGAAAATACCAGGCAAGCGTTAATAGCGGCACTTTGGTCATCACCTCTTGTTGACGAAATATTGATGCGTGAAATCCTGGTATTATTACCATGATATAACTACAACCGTAAAAACCTTCATGTGTCATTATGACCATTAATACAAGGTTCAAAATTGTTCAATAAGTAATTCTACAACTAGAGATGTATTGTTGTCTTTCTCGTAGAGTTTTAAGCAGCTATACGAATTTCACGCGAGACTTGTTTGTTTTACGCGATGCTGTTTTGCACAAAACGTAGTTGTGAATTTTAACAAGGCAAGTGGCGACTATTTATTTTCACAGCTGGTTGGCCTCGGTGTGGTTCGTATTAATGGTAACCGCTGCTGCGGAAAGCGTAAGCTTTATAGAATCTCTGTACGCTCGGTAAATAGAAGTATACGCAAAGCCTTGAATTTTAAGAAGCTTTTATGGTGAAGCTTTTTTATATCCCCACAATCGGATGGAAAGCAGTTATCGTAGTTTATATTTATCAATAGCATCTGATGCATTAATATGTCTTATAAGATGAGAGTTAGGAAAATACCCCTTATTTTCGTAGGAGTAAAAGGACACACATAAACAGAGAGAGTTTGGGATTACGGCTCTCACACTCATAGCACAAAACATAACAGTAAGATTAGTTCTACGTCAGGTCAACATTCTGTATAAGGTAGTACCCCAGTCGAATAGGCTGATTCATGCCTAAATTAGCAAAGCTCTAAACATTTTTAATAATAATAATGTGTAAGTTTATAAATTCAATTATTTCATTGATAATCAGTTGTGCCGATTGGAAGCATAAGTATAAGTACTCACAGTGAGTTATCTTCTTACTTAACGCCACGACTTTATTTGTTGATAAACAGTAATATTTACAAAAATAGGTTGGATATTTATTATGCTGTTTCTTTATTCAAACATCACGTAAGCATTACCGAACCAATTTGATGACACTTTTTGTTTTTACAAGCCTATGATTAATGTGTATACTAAGTGTGTATACGTTTTTTTACAGTGGCGGATTTACCAGCAGGCTGAGTAGTCTAGTACGGCAAATTTTTGGGGCGGCAAATTAGTGGACCGATTTTTATGCTCCTCATTGAAATCGAAAAGATTTCTGTATGACGGCTTTTCTGATATTTTACAGGTAGAAATCTGCTACAAATTTGGATATGAATTTCCCTCACTACCAACCAGAGGCAAGGCCGACAAAACCTTACAGTTTAGGCATACGATACTGATAATTTTAATTTAAATATTTACATGCCATTGTATAGTTGCATTCAAAGGTGCTAGTAAAAAAATAATTATATAAAAATTAAAAATGTAAATACGAAATGTAGATCTGATTTATTGGTAGAGACGAATGTACCGTATTGTTAATTAATTATTTTTAATGAGAAAATATATCATGCTTTAGACTACGATAAATATCTGGTTTTCATCTCCGAAACGATATGAAGATAGATAGGTATAAACGACTAGAACGAGATTATTGATGAAGTGTACCAATTAATTTTATCTGCTTCTAATCATTCTAATCACTTTAATTAAAATCTATCTTTTACTCATTCAATTTATGAAACATAATTAATGTTTTGTTATTTTGACGTCACATTTTTTTCTAAATATTTATTTTTTATAAATATATAGCTGATAGCGGCAAATTAACGTAAGCTCTAAAACCTCTTCGGTGGCCGAGCTCAGTGCGAGTTACAGGTTACAGCACTTGCTTTGCAATGTGACTCGCTGGTAGCTCGCTCCCGAGGGTCGAGATGAAGCGTAAGCTCTGCCCAAAGTGGCCAATGGCCAATGTAGCCTATTGATGCTTGCAACCAGGGGCTGGTAGGCCAATATATACTATATGTTGGTATTATAAAGTAAATACGGTAAGTGTACCTAAGCAAAGTGCCTTACACATTTGTAAGGCACTACTTAGTTTCCATATGGAATTCCTGCCACTGCTTGCAACACTGTTAGAGCTAGTAGGGCCAGCAGCAATTCACATTCTGAAAAAAAAACCACAAAGGAGCTGCCGGCATTAGAGAGATGTAGAGAAGAAGCCCAAGAATAAGTAAAAGGACAAAAGAGAGAGTGTGTTTGAGCTTTCGATTCTCCAACTCATGGACGTAATAAATAAATAAACGCTGCACACTCAACGGCCTCCATTAGGAGAGTAATATCCTGTGCCGGGGGTCCGGAAACATTCACAATGACAAAGACAAATACACCCAGACCGGAAAATATGCTTGCATGTGCAATACAAACATATTATGCTCCGAGAGGGAATCGAACCCGCGACCTGTGGCGTTTAAAGCAGGTTCGCTACCGCTGCGTCACAACGTCGTCAATAATATTTGACATCGACATTTCGTGAGGTATATAATTATTATAGTAGATGCATGATATTTCAGATGTTACATAAGCTTGTGGTAACGAGTACCTGCGATTGATTTCTGTGTTCGTTTACTAAGAACGATAAATCAAAATCTATAAATTACATCTTAAAAGCATTTTATTTATATTCATAGATCTCTTACAGATAATGGTCAAATCGTAAAATGAGCGTCTAGCAGCTGTGACGGAAGGTAAGTCAACATCAATGTAACGCGTCCTAAACCGTGAAATCTGTCGCGAAATCGAAAAGCCGTTGCGGATTCCTGAATGCAGTTCTTAGTTAAATCAAAGAGCATGTGTTTGTAATACTGACACCCGTTTAGCGTTACGAATCGGCGAAGAAAGCCCGTACAAATCCCAAAGAAATAACCGAAAAACCGAAATTTTTCTGCGATTCGACACAGCGATCCCGATTTCACGGTGCCCTATTACCGCATCCTGCGAGACTTGCAACTAAAACTACCTTTGTAAAGGACATTGACGTTAACTAAGGTGTCGCTAACTTTTGTCCCGTCCGATATCACGGGATCGGAACGAATCGCGTTTAGAAATATAACCGATTTATCATTCTTAAACGTTTGGCCGCATTGCATTATACCCCTTAAATGGACGTCCAGAACTTTTGTAGAATGTCACGTATCTTATACTATTTCTTGACACGTAATGTCGATATCTATTTTTTTTTGTCTCATGTGTTATGTCCATGTTGAATATGTATTCTTTTCAATATAACATTTTACATTCAGATTTTTTAACTATTTACAAATATAATTCCAAAGAAAACTATTTGGAAGTGGTGTACAAATTTTTGCTTAATTAACTAAATGCGTATGTCAAAACTTTAAACTCGTTCACCATATCATACGACAACATACATAAACAACTCTGACACTTAACATTATGTAGTTAAATTATGTAGGTAAATAACATAATCGTAAGTATTATGAAATAATAAGATAATTTATTGCTTGTTAAAATAAATTGAATATTACAAATGGTGATATATTTAATTCGGTTGGTGATCTAATATCCCAGTCTATACTTGTATAGGTTAGACTAAGAAATTATAATGACGTCCGCCATTGTTCTTTTTTTATGTTATAAGTTGGCAAATAAGCATACTGACGGTAAGTGGTTACCGTAGCCTATGAGCGCTTGCAGCACCATAAGTAGGTGCCACCACGAGTGTCACTGATTGCACTGCTGGAATAATCTCTGCTGTGACAGGGGCGGGCGATGGGGTCGTCACATTCCGAGGCCGGGAAAACACATAGAGCAAAACAATAACACTGGCGCTTTGGACTCCGTTGTTCTATATTGTTCTTAGCATAATACGGTTTTATCTCGTGATAGTGGTTAGTTCTACAAATTTAGTGGGGCTTTAAGAAAATACAATTTAGTGATGTAGTGTATAATAAAAGGGTTGAAAACACCCAAATATAATTAAGATCCGATTGAGGAGGTAATAATAGCAAAACGATTTAGTCTCAATTATATTTTTTTAACTATTTCTTATTACTTCTTTCAAACAATTACATAAAAATAATCAATTTCTATACTGTTATAAAGACAAGAAGACGGTCAATCACTGAATTAATACATAAAGACATGTTTTATATACATACACACATATTCATTTTATAGGGACTATATATATACATATAGCACTACTCGTACTCTTACAATTTGGTACAATTCCAAATAAATATCAATGTACATGGATTATTATATATAAACTAAGTATGTACAATAAATAATGTTACCGTAATGTATATTATTTATGTGTAGGTAGCAGAGCCTTGTTTTTGGCATTTTTTTAGAATAAATGGGTTAGAATTGAACTATATTATGTTTTTACTATTTATATACTTACTACTACATTATAACTTATCTGCACATTATACGTAACTTTCATGATTATATAGTTGGTACATAATATGATTCTTCAAAGTAATTACGATTCATAAAGTAAACAACATTTTGTTTAGATTATAACGAACGGAAAATCTATTAATTCGCTTCTAGAATGTCACTTATTCTAGAAGCCATCCAACAATTTAATCATGACCATTCAAAGAAATTAAAAACTACTAGTAGAATGAATTGTAGTAAATATGTCAAAGAAGTGATTGATTTAAACTGTCTTTATTGTATACAGAGAGCATAAGAATAATAAACTTAATTGAAACAAGACAGTCGTAAAATACGACAAAGAACTACGCAGTAAATGCAAAGTAAAAGTGTTCTGCAATTGCATACACGACCTTAATTATGATATTTATTATCTGTAGACTAAGTACAATAGGTTTTGAGAAATGTTTTGGCATTAAAAGCTATTGAAACAAATTATGAATCTAATTAGTAATGGAAGATGATATATATTTATTGATGAGAAATATTACAACATATTTATAGGTAAGTAGTGTGACGATTGTTGTGGTGTGCTGGTAGTGAGCTTGCTTTGAGCCTCGACGATCGCGGGTCCGATTCCCGCTAGCAGCAATTGCTTACTATAAATATTTGTGTCTATCTAGGCGTTTGTCCTAGTGGGCCTCTCCATCTTCGTCTCGGAGAGCACGTTAACACGTTGTTGTCATAACATCTGATGATAATCGTTAACTCTCTTGATAAGTAATTTTCTCTTATCCAATAAGTTACTGCTTCGCCCTTTGAGTTGCCGAGGTCAAATGCCAATCTCTCAGAATAAGAACTACTAACAAAAAAATTACTGGGATAATAGTATATGTAGACCCTGGGTGGGTACCGAAAATAATACTATGAAGAATAAGATTTGTAAGTAGTGTCTGCTTGCGTGCTTGCTTGACTTCTTCCGTGATGACCTTAGAATTGGCTCCAGAGAGAAATGAAACATATAGAAGTAAATAATGTTCCATCAGAAACATACATCATAAAGATCGTTTTTTGCTAATCACAAAAGAATATTATATTAATAAAAATACTGTGTTAATCCAGATAATAAAAATGTGTTTGCTAAATTTCAGCCAAATACTTTTATGTGTGCTCTTTTTGCATTATTTGCTTTATATGAGTATTATTTTATCATGTCGATGCATTTTCCAGCTGTATCACTATTCCGACTATTTGGGCAAATGGACTTCTCTGTCATCTGAGGAATAATAAGATGGAGCGTATCATTTTTTACAAATTGCTTAGCATCAATACTCTATGCAGGATTTGCGTTAAAATTATATGCTCAAGTACGGAATTTTTTATGAAACATTTTGTCTGCATAAAATGGGAAGGTGGGGTCCCGGCGACTACTTCCGGGGGTTCAGGGCCCTTCCGTCCGGCGGATCAGTGTTGCTCCTTAGGCAATCCCGTGGCGAAACAAGCATTCACAATTTTGACTTACCATATCGGGAAATATCTCACTCGCTTCACGCCTCTTCTTCCATTTCCTTTCATGCCAGCTCAGAAAACACAAGATGGTCGTTCAGCGGTGCACACCCCCACCACTCCTTCGCTGTTTGAGGTAGAGTTCTGCAACATCAGAGGACTCCACACCAACCTCAATGCTGTCCACCAACATCTCGAGTCAGCACGGCCCGCACTGTTGTTTCTTACGGAGACACAGATACTCCGTCCTGCCGATACAGCCTATCTTCACTTTCCTGGCTACGTTCTTGAAGAGTCCTTCAAAGCGAAAGCCGGTGTATGCTTGTTCGTCAGGGCGGATGTTTATTGTCGCCGTCTACGCTGCTTGGAGGATCCCTCCTTTTCAATGTTGGGGGTACGCGTGGATTTGGGTCGTCTGAGTCGAGTCTACGTGTGCCTCTACAGATCCCACAATGGAGACTTAGAGACTAGCCGACTTTTTGACCATCTTAGTCGGTTGGCAGATACTGTGCAAGAGCAGTTTCCTAACGCAGAACTGGTGTTTCTGGGGACTTCAATGCTCACCACGAACTGTAGTTAAGATCCTCAAAACTGACCATGCTGGAAGGACTGCTCATGCATTCGCTCTTACGCATGACTTGACCCAACTGGTTGATCAGCCCACCAGGATCCCTGATATTGTTGGTCATACGCCTTCCTTGCTGGACCTTTTGCTCACGACTCACCCGTCGGATTATCAGGTCGTGGTTCGTGCCCCTCTTGGGTCATCGGACCACTGCCTGATATCCACTAAAGTGCCGCAGACTAAGCCACCACCTTCTGCGACGATTATACGTCGTGTCTGGCACTATGGGTCGGCAGATTGGGACGGTATGCGCGATTACTTTGCGTCTGTCCCTTGGAAGCAACGCTGTTTCAGCGAGAAGGACCCGACTGCCTGCACCACGGCCATTACCGAGGAAATTTTGTTGGCGATGGAATGTACATCCCTTATTCTAACTGCACCAGTGGCAATAAGCGGATCCGTTGGTTCGGTAGAGACTGTGTCCTCGCCAATGAAAAAAAGCAGGCGGCATATCGCGCCTGGATCAATGGCATTGCTACTCAGGATCCCAATTTAGACTCGCTGAAAGCTGACTATAATAGAGCCTCCAAGTCCTGCAAGAGGGCTTACATAAGAGCGGATGCCCAACGCATTGTGCGAATTGGCCAGAATCTAGTCGCGCACCCCACGGGTTCGCGTTGCTTCTGGAGTCTGGCCAGAGTCTGTACAACAAAATTTCTGCCATTCTTCGCTGCCTCGCTTAGGTGTCAGACAGTTCACTGGCTCACAAGCCGCAAGAGAAAGCGGACCTTTTAGCAAATCTCTTTGCGGCTAACTCGCAAGTCGATGATTGTGGCAAGCTGCCACCTATTCTGTCTCACTGTGGCTCCACAATGCCTGATATTAAAATCAGGCAGCGTGATGTGCATGCTGTGCTACAATCACTTGACGAGCGGAAAGCCAGTGGACCTGATGGCATACCGGCGTTATTATTGAAGCGGTGCGCGGCGGAGTTGTCTCCCGTATTGACGCGCCTTTATCAACTTTCCCTCTCCTCGGGACGTGTTCCGGCAGCTTGGAGAGAGGCCAATGTGCAGCCGATACCAAAAAAGGGGATCGATCTGACCCGGCTAATTACCGTCCGATAGCTATTACCTCAATTTTGTGCAAAGTTATGGAACGGATCATAAATAACCAGCTGATCCATTACCTGGAAGATCACTGTCTTATTAATGACCGACAGTATGGGTTTCGACCAAAGCGGTCCACAGGCGATCTTTTAGCGTACGTGACACATCTTTGGGGTGAGGCTATCGATGGGTATGGTGAATCGTTGGCCATCAGCCTGGAATATCACCAAAGCTTTTGACACGGTTTGGCACAGAGGTCTTCTGTCCAAGCTGCCTGCATACGATCTGCCAGTTCAGCTCTGCGCCTGGGTGGCTGGATTTTCTGCACAAGCGTAGTCTGCGAGTTGTTCTAGAAGGATGCGCTTCTCAAACATATGCAGTGAACGCTGGTGTACCCCAGGGCTCTGTGCTGTCCCCTACACTGTTTCTTCTGCATATCAATGATATGCTTCCTCTTGGCAGCATACATTGCTATGCGGACGACAGTACTGTTCACATGGGATATCACGGGCATGCAGCTGCTGGGCGAATAGACATCCAGGAGAGACGCGAGAGTCTTGTCATTGGAATCAACCAGACGTTGGACCTTATCGCCAAATGGGGTGCTGATAATCTGATTGATTTCAATGCCAAGAACTCAGGCTTGCGCTTTCACCACTAAAAAGTCTCCATTTTCCCCTCATCCATCCCTCTCTGGCACTACGTTGTCGATGCAAAGCAGTATCGCTATGCTCGGAATGGAGCTACGCTGCGATCTTAACGCCAGGGATCACATCGAGGCCATTATTAAAACGGCCTCACGTAAACTCAGGTCCTGAACAAGGTGCGGCGTTATTTCACGCCACAGCCACTGTGCCTGTTGTACAAAACTCAGGTACGGTCTTGCGTTGAGTATTGCTCGCACCTCTGGGATGGCTCCGCTAAGTACTTGCTCGAAGCCCTGGATAGGTTGCAGCGACGAGCGATTCGCATCATTGGCGATGAAGAGGTCTCCAACACCCTCGAATCTCTTCAACTGCGTCGAGAGATTGCCGCCCTAGGCGCCTTCTACAGAATGTATCACGGCGAGTGTTCAGAGGAATTATTCTCCATCATTCCTCCCTCCCTTTCCTTACAAAAATACGCGTGCCGGTCTCCGATGTCACCGTCTAACTGTGGCATCAATTCCTTCGCGAACAAAGAAGTTTGCCAATTCTTTTCTTTGTCGTACTTCCAAAAGTGGAACTCATTGCCGGCTCACGTGTTCCCTCCTTCTTACAATCTGGGCTCCTTCAGGCAGGCGTGAAGAGGCATCTTGCGGGTAGGCAGGGCAAGTGTGGCTAACACGGTTGCATTCCGCAACTCTGTTAGCCGCCCTCGCGTTTGGACTTTATTTCCACTTACCATCAGGTGGAGTAGAGTCATCTGCCCTACTTTCCAAATAAAAAAAAAAAAAAAAAAAAAAAAAAAAAAAAAAAAAAAAAAAAAAAATATGAAAAACATAATATAAAATATAGAAGTAATTTACTAGCAAAAAATCTGGCTTTCATTCAAAAACCGCTTGCTATGTTAGATTTAAGTCAAAAATAATCAAACTTGAAAAAATGTACTTATTGTGGTTGTGGTTGTGGTTGTGGTGCGACACCGTTGTGGCGTTGTGGGTAGTGAGTCTGCCTTTAGTCTCGACGGTTGCGGGTTCGTGTGGGTCTCCCCACCGTGCCTCGGAGAGCACGTTAAGCTGTCGGTCCCGGTAATTATCAATAACATCTGATAATAATCGTTAACTCTTGATAAGTAAATTGCTCTTATCCAATGAATTACTGGTTCGCTCTTAGGGTTGCGGAGGTCAGATGGCAATTGCTCTGTGTAAAAACTAGTAACCTGCCAAATCCGGATAAGAGTAATAAGCAGACCCTGGGTACATAAAAATACCGGGAATAATGCTAGGATGAAGAAGACTGTGGTTGTGGTGGGATCCCCAGACCCCTGCCTCTGACTCCACGACCCTCGCTATAGAACCGCTTGGATATTGGCTTGGCTTTTGATGTTTTTTATATATTAACACTATGTCAATAACAACAATGTTTAGTATTATTATAAATGTGTTAAATCGTGTTTAACAATTTAAAAAATATAAACATAACTGATCTATTATTACATGAAATATTCATACCTTATCAAAACATTAATTATATTTATCAGTAATTGCAGTAATTACTTTATATCAGTATTGTATAGTGGTAAATATGCTTACAACGTTTTAAATAATATCATTTGGAAAATGTCTGTTGTAAGCCTTACATACTAGTATGAAAATATATTAATAATTATTATTCTTCTTTTTAGTCACTTTTTTCTAAATTGTTTTTTTTTTTTAATAATTATTGACATTTCTTATTGAAGCTATATACATACTTTAGTCGTCTTTCTATTTAATCATTATGTCAATGTAATAGTCAGAGGTAGAGACTTATTTTTGAGAAAACACTAAGTGTGTTTTCTTTTTTACATATTTTTATTATTTCTTTCTTAGGGATTAGGTTTGTTATGCATCTTTTGAAATATATCGGACTTGTGCCATTGTAAGAATATACATTATTTATAAAGTTTTTATATTTCAAGGATAAAGAGATTATTAAAAGAAATCATTTATTAAAAATAGTATCTTTATTATGATTCAGAGATCAAACGAAAGTCTTGAAGTTTCTTAACAATCAGTCTACTAAATGGTTTATAATCTAAACTTATACCTATGAAATACAAGAATAGTTAAGAATAAAAGAAAAACTTAAACTAATAATTGACATGAGGGATAAATCGACAAAATTAAAGATAGACAAAAACATAAAGCCTTAACTACTTAAAAAATTACATCTTAAAATAAAGGTTTATAGCTAAGAAAGAATTAAAATTAAGATTGGCACGTTCGGCCCACTTTTGCATTACACGTAAAAGAACATCGAAGATGTAAAGAAAAAAGAAAGGTAAGTATAGAAAAAAATTATAAAATCTCTTAACTAACTTAATTCTATTAAAGCTGTGTTTACATTTATCTTCTTCGACAATAAGTGGTAACACTAAGGTCAATCGAGGGCAATACATTTAATGCAGGATTTTGATATAAAAACTTGAATCTAAGACATAATGGATGTGTCAAATTCAGCTTAAATATCATCGAATATCGATTGAAATTAGTGTTGCGAACTATACTAATAAATTTTATAAAATCTTTTCTCCTATCCTAATTAAAGCTTCGATTCATGTACTTTTAATATCACAGACAAAAACCTTAAAAATAAATGGAAGACATTGCATAAAGATATTACTGAAAAATGTGATCAAGAATTAAAGTTAAGAAGTTAGCTGGAAATCGGTGCATTGATAATTACAGTGCAGTTGACGTTAAAGCTGTCTACCAAAACATGACGGACAATTTATATGGTTACAATATCAAATACTAATTATACGCGAAATTCTGGTAAATCTGTTGTTGATTATGAAAGCCTCGAATAAAACTATAACTTATATTTAAGATCACATAAACTGAAATCACGATAACAATTTCAACGAAGATGTACCAGAAAGTCGCGTCACTAATTCTAATGGAAGACGTGGATGTGCTGTCCAGCACTCACTAAATCTAATGTTGGAAGACACGATTTTGTTTTCACTGTATTAGTACCAAAATTATAACTGCTCGTAAATTACTGGAAGACGAAAGTGATTTTGGAGAGGCACAATTTAGTAGCAAATCTTACATACGAAGCAACTCGTTCTGTTCGTCGTGTAGCAGATTTCTCGAACCTCGTTTGCCATGTTATCACTGATCTCCTCCCCGGAGATGAGTTCGAACCGGCTCGAGTTGAGGATGTTCTGGTTTTCGGCGTTGTCGTTGTCTTCGACAGGAACCGGTTTGACCGGGTCCACGGGATAGAAATATTCGGAGAACGGCACTAGGACGGGTTCTTCGGGATAAGCAGTCTTATGCGATGGCAGGTCAGTGCGAGGGGAAGCGTTAGAGATCAACTCTCCCAGCTTCGACCAGCACTTGTTCAGATTCACTCGCGTAGAGCTTGTCACCTTTCGTGGAAGCCTTGGTTTTGAGCTCTGAAAATATAAAATCAATATTAAACACTTATAACATTAAGCTTAATAGTTTTAAAATATTAAATTAGTAAATTAATAAAAATCAGGTGACTATGAACTAGTTTTAATTAAAGAATTGATTTATACCTGTCGATTCAAGAGCTTCATCCAAGGAGAACGAGGTGACTGAACCTCCTTCTGCGGCGATTGTGAATCTTCCTTAGCGAGACACATTATTAATTAATACTACGTTAAACTTAATCCGACGGACTACGACTACGTATTTACAAGCTTGCGTTATATCAAGCGACATGCACACACGGAGCGTACGAAGGGAATGATAGAATCAGGAAGGGCGGCAACTTTATATACCGGGTCCCCGCTACGTGTGCGCCCGCGCGTGCGTCCCGGAGCGGGAGGCGCGAGCGCAGCACGCGAGCTGTAGCGCGCGCCTACAGACTGGTTTTTACTAACACTTCTACGAATAGAGGCTTTGACGTGCCGCGACTTAGAATAGTCACTGACTAGATTGTGCTCATAAAGCCTTATTAACCATACTATAGCTCGAGTTGGTTGCATCTCTGAGATTCATGGCGTTTTTATTCGTTTCCTCAAAATAACTTTGGTTTATTTTTTTGTACTACTTTTGTCGACATTCCTACATGTGAAGCTGGACGATGACTCATTTCTATTTTATTATAATTGCTCGTGTACGTAATAATTTATTCAAACGTTGTATAATAATGTATCTTTACTTCCCTGCATCGTAATCGCGTTATGCATATATTTGCATGAACTAGACAGTTCAGTTCACCGGAGGCGATTCTGTATAGAATAAACATGGCTATCGCACTATTATGAATCACGGCCAGCAGCTGGCTTAGCAGCAGTGGATAGATAAGTTCCGCTGCAGATTGATCATAGCGTCTGCGCCCGCGCCGGTGTCGCTTCCTGCGATTACATCGGCTCCGCGGCGCTCGCAAATCACGTACTACAACCTGATAAATCATTTCCTCTGGTCACTAACTAAGGATACACTGATAAATTATTTTAATACTAGATTTTACAATCTGATAACGTTTAATAATACATATACTCGCTTATTCAATGATAGGCTCTTGTTTAAAGCATCCGCATATCTAACTACTACAATACTACAGTAAGGAAGACATAGCTCTTATTGAGAATATTAGTTCAGAACCACATAAAGTTGAACTTCTAAGTAGATACACATAAAAATATGTACTGATTTATAAAACAAAACTAAAGTTAGTTTTTATTCTTTTAAATGATCTTATCATTTTCTCGGTAGTCCAAGACAAACATAGAACAATGTATAATATGAGTTTTTGAGTTTATTTTCAATGAGGCGCAAAAAGAAATTAGTAGTTTCAAATATTATATAAATATATATAATTATTTCAAATATTATATATTATAAAAATAAATTCCTTTTTTCCTCCTTTACAAGGATTGTATTTCCGAGACTTTGTATTCCTTCAAAAACATTTCAATCTCTAACTAACAGAGTAACTAACAGAGACATTACTTTCGTACTTTTCTTGATGTTTCGAACAGCAATATTATTGCTTTACAGGCACATAAAACACAATGTTACTTTCTGAAGATCGAAAAAACAACATAAATATTACATCATTCCCTATGAGGGAATTGTGAGTGAATATAGTTACTACGATTGTAACTGGATGTAATACGACTTGTACGTCATAAAAACTTGTATTTTATTATGTGTCGACGATATAAGAGAAAAAAGTAGATAAATTAGAGGTAAAAGTCCGGTTGGTTCAGAGCGTTGGAGTGTTTAACATAATTTCACACTGAGTTAATTGTTAATTGATATCATATATCGTATGACAATTATATTTTACGACGCGATAAATAACTATTTACAAAATAAAATTGGTTACATATTTAATTAGCATATCATGTTTTTTATTAGTTTCAAAATTTCCAATTCGTCTTATAAGAATTGACGCTTGATTTTTTACTATAATTTGGTTCGACCTATCAACTAATGAAATTTCGACGGTGCAAAGGAAAACAAATATAGCGCCATTCGACCAAAGTGATGTTTCATTTGTTTTTATTTCCACCGTCGATATGTATTATTTACTCCAAGTAAATCGAATTATTCTTAAGCCAACTTCAAAACGAACAAATTGCAATTCAGTTGAACGTTGTAATTACACGTATTTCAATATTTTTTGAATTGTTTTGATCAATTTTTGATCATTTGATCGATTGCATTAAAAGCGAAACTCCCAAAATATCATATTATATTTTTATATTTAATAATAAGTTTAAAAACTCTTCTTTATTTTTTGTAACATTAAAATCTTTGGTTGAATTCAGTTCTAGCATTTCTGTTGTATTTTTTTCTTAATCAGGTATTCGAGAATTACGAAAATTATACAAAACCTACTGACAGTTTCGATAACGAGTCAAATAGGTTTGAGTAGTATATTGCTTGAATCAATTCTAGTGTGAACTACATACTTTAATAAAATAAATTAATCGTCAATGTTTAATCCCCGCTAAAATTAAGATAAAGTTTATTGATAACCATAGGTAAGGTAGTTTATATTATTTATCAGATTCAATAATTAATTTTTCGATAGAATGTTGTATGTGGAATGCAATTAATCATGCATGAAATAAAAGGCTTTAATATATTCAAGTTATTATCACCGTAAAAATTTTATTCTAAGCGTTTAATTCTTAACAATTATTTAATACTTGTAGAGCTCATATAATTTATTTAAAAATAAAATGAGTCATCTCTTAAATTGAGTCAGCTAGTAGTTAATATAATATGATTGAAAAAATCTTATTGGATTTTTGTAGTTTTTAATTACATTGATTTTAATAAATTTCTCAAGCATTCTCTTTATTAAAAATAATTAAATGGCGCAACATCAGTTCTCTTAAAAACTGATACCGGCATCGAAAGCTGTTGTAACCGATCCCCTTGCGTTCAGCTGAAGAATTTTACTCAACATAATACTTTCATTAAAAGTAAAAAAAAAAGTTAGACCACAACCCGACCACGTGCAGCCTTTAGCTGACGAAAAAAGAATATAAAATCTTAACCTTTTTGCCGCGTCCCCACAGGGTAGGGTTACAAATGGGACTTTGTATTCCGAACGTTACGTATCAAAGTATACATTATGCTTTATAGTCTATGGTTCTATATAAATAGAAGTTGTTTCTTTGTGTGTGTACTGTGTAGCGAACACTACACGCGTAGCTTCTGTATTGTTGACTTCGGTTTTGAATATTTCGAGGCGTCAATTACAAAAGCGTGTATTATTGTGTGATGTCGGGGTGATGAAAATAGGTAATATTTTGTTGTATTGTAATGCAGTAATGGTAGAAGTAATAAATGGGGCTACCTTTTCAATAATAGGACAATATTATAATCGGTTATAGAATAAAATAAAAGATAATTTTCTATAATTATAAATTATTTAATTAAATTAATGTATTCAAAAAATATATTTTATGTTATAATGACATTTATAATGATAAAATAAAAATATTTTTATAACAACAATAGCTTGTTGACAACAATAACCATAACAAACAGGAAAGGGTTGAATAAAACAATCACGTGCATAGATAAGTGCGCGTACGCACGCCACGCGTCGGCGACAGCGCGCGCATTCCGACAGTGTAGATGCGGGCTAATGGCCACTTACTATGCACGTACGTCGATGTATCAAGCGACAATGGGACACAGAGATAATTTACTTAATTAAAATAAAAAGAGTATTATTATTTAATTTTAAAATATTGTTTTAAGAATGTGAAAAAAATATTAAGGAAAGATGGAAGCAATTATGTACAATGCTCTTGCGGGTTATTTTTGGGTTCCAGCCGGCGCTACCAGTGAAGTACTCTCACAGAAAATGGTCATATATAATGGCATAAAGTATCAGGTACATTGCGTTTCGTGCGATGAGTGAGAGCACCGAGGGCCTAATTTCCCACCTCCTGTGTTGCCTTCCTTTTTTCCCTTCGTATCTCTACCCTCCCATTATTTGGGTTGGAAAAGCGGATGTGATACTTCAAGTATCGCAAGCGTTCATAGGTTGCGATGACTGTTTACCATCAGGCGGAACGTGTGCTTCTTTTCCAACCGTCATGAAAAAAAAAAAAGATGAATAGGGTGTCAATATTTATATGAGTACGTGTGTTCGTACTTATTCGTTGACCGCACGCACTTCTCATTTTGATTAAGTAAGTATGTTATCTATTATTTATGCTCGGGTCCCCTATTTGTATGCATGCCTATTACAAACCCATCGATGACCTATTATTATATCCAACGATTAAAATAGTTTTGTAATACATGTACTTATCTACGATTTATTTCGCTTATGCTTTACATATAAAAACAATTTTTTTACATTTCATAAACGAGCCATTTGTAATCTTATGTCTAGCAAATGTGCCAACCCATTTATTTCTAAGTTGTAATTACAGATCCTATCTAAATGAGAAACTACTGTAAAAGTAATTAGAATCCCTTTAGCATTAATAAAAGCAGAAAAATGTAGATCTATTATCGTCGTCAATTATCATTAAACATACCATAAGTGTGCATAAATCATAAACACGCACACAGTGAAAGTTTACCTGCAACGATATAGCGTAAATAGCCCTTCTACGGATACTTAGTTAAATAAATCCTGAAATCGGAGCCCATATGCGCTTGCGCACGCACACTTGCATGCACGCGCAGAGCTCGCGCGTACACACGCGAGGCGCGAGCGCAACACACACGCGATGTGCTTCTAATCGACGCTTTCCTTCGCGTGGCGGTCGTGTGTGTAGCATCCCCGTTAAGGGGCGCAGGTGCGGCGTGGTGAATGACGCGGTCGTGGGAACTCGACTCAACCCCGAGTTCCCATGATCGTCGCCACCTGCCACCTGCCGTACTACGCATAATTCGCGTTCGTAAATGAACGGTAGTGACCACGTGTGTGCACTTTTTTCATCTCGACGGGGACGCGGAAGACCGGTGGAGCCCAATTAATTTTATCTTAATGATACCGCGCCGAGGCTCGATCGATGAGCTGAGGGTGCTTTGATGGACGTTTCTTGGAGCTAATCGATTAAGTCCTGATAACTTTACATGCAAAACCTATTATAAAATACTCGAGGTAATAAAATATTAATCACTTAGCTGACTTCACTCTTTACTCTATGATGTCTCGAAGAGATTAAAGAATTATGATAATATCTGTAATTATAGTTTTCGAACTCCATCGTGTGCAACCGGTGCTTGTTAAATTACTTTAATGGCGAATTCAATAACGAAATTAATCAATCAAATTGTAAAAATGTCATTGAAAATTCATCCAAGAGAAGCAGAAGGCTTCGAAATGAGTCCTTAAATTGATTTTAAATCAATTATACTCGACGACAATTTGTCAATGTTAGCTTTTTGCGATATTCCATTACCAGTTCGGAATAATTACATTGAAAAAGAATCTTGTAAAACTCAACGCCCCCTCATTTTCACATAAATAACTTAACTTATATTGCCACCAACAATACCTCAGCCTGATGTTTTAATAATTCCCACTCCCCTCGTGTTGAAATCGAAAGCATTAATGATATAATAGGACATCGTTTGACCTTTAACAATGAAAGAGTCACTTGTTCCGGAATTACCTGTCTGCATATTATAGTTACGAATTTGTTCCGGTTCGGTGGATCTTGTTACGGTGGTGGCTTATGACCGTTGGTGACGTCATCCGACATTTGCACGTCACGATGGAATTCCATCGCTTTGACTAATTAAAGTAACGACTTGACTAATTTGTGCATTTAATTTTTTTTGTTAATAATAATCACACTAATATAAAAGGTTATGTGTGAGAATTAAACTTCTTTTTAGATTGTTACTGGAATTGAATATTAAAATATATCTTACATCAAAACAATTATATAATAATGTTACAAGGTTTTACACAACTTTCGGTACTTTGAAATTTTTAGTCTACTTCATGACCAAAATATAAATTGACATAGAAAAGGGAGAAAAAATTACACTGAGTATCTTCCATTTTTTTAGAACTCCTTTTCAAATCAATGGTCTATTTTTTTAATAATTAACAATTAGTAAAAACTGTACATAATTACTTATAAGAAAAAAGCAATGCTTTTTCAAGGCATTACTAATATTCCTATTGGCCCCTCCAAATAAGCTCGAAGCTTGTTCTAGGAGTGGGGACGATAATAGCCCAAGGGGTCAGGATCGAACTCTTGACTCTCGCTTTAACGGAGCGAAGTCGGCCCTTCTACCGTTGAACTATTGAGGCTTCAAAATATATATAGACTTTCACTTTAATACCTACATAATTATAAGGTTTTGTGTTCTTTAAAATAAAATAAAGTCACGTTTACAGGTTCATGAATATTTTTTCATTGTATGATTGTAATGCGAATGCCTTTTTACTCCGACTTTTAGTTACTTTCGTTTCAACGTCAGTCAAAACCGTATTCGGAAAACAGTGGCAAGAACGCCTCAATTAAATCGTACTCGTATGTAAGGTATGCGCCTCAGGCGAAATGTCACTTCGGGTAGTAATTACGAACGCGCTGTTAAATATTATAGTGGGCGTAACTCTCTGAAGGGCGGTAATCAGCGGTTACGCGAAGTGGTACAGTCTGCTACGAAATAAATGATCTTCTGTCAAATTACACTGTCAAAGTAGCGTAATATCAATTTTACTCTGCATCAAATAATGTTAATTTTAAATTAAATAAATTAATATTCTTTGAACATTATTTTTTGTACGACTAAATATCTGAAACTTCTGGAAAATTTTAACATTTTTAAAATTTCTTCTTACTAAAAAGACGTCTTTTTACTAAAAGTACACTTTTGATATCCCCGACTTATAAAATATTTCAGACTCGCTGTCCTTTTGGGTTAAACCAAAAACAATCACAAAAAACAAAGTGAGCACGCCGAACGCGTGCCTTTTGGCACATTGACTTAGTAAATTCAACACCACCGCGACGAAACGAAGCTAGTCTCAAGCTTGCAATTTAGCGGGATGAAATTTTTAGTAATATTTTTTAGGAATATTAATAATTAATAAATAATGGAGGAACGTCCTGGTAGTGAATCTGCTTTGAGCCACGACGCGACGGTCGCAGTTTCTACAAATCTACACATAACATTGTAATACAGTTACTACACATAATATGAGCAACATAAAAAGGCTTTAACTACAAGACCTATTAAAATGTATAAAGTTTTTTTACAGTTTTTTAATAATAATATTAAGAACAGGATTATTCACAGCTGACTGTACAGTTCGAGAGAAATCTTTTTTCACAACGGTTTGGAGATGTATTCGAAGTAATGATATTGTGACACATCGTTTATATATTTTTTGTAACACGGGAGACATTTTAAATTTGACGTTTTATACTTACTTATTGACTACTGGCAAGCCCGACTTTTCCGACATTTTGGATAAGTATCATGATTATTCAACAATAAATATAGCGGACTATCAAAACAGTAATTTTATATTGTAAATAAATGAGTAAACGCTACACACTCAACGGCCCCCATTATGATAGTGATATCCTGTGTCGGGGGTCCGGAAACAATCACAATAACAAGGACAAATACTAAAATATTTATATTAAGTAATTGCGTTCCGTGATTTTAGATGAAAAAGTACCCTATATGTTAATCTAGACGATGTAATAAGAGTGTTTTAATTTGCTTTTATAGGTAATTTACTGTTATCCAATGTTAGTTACTCGTTCAGCTTTAGGGTTACGGAGGTCAGATGGCATTCGCTCTGTAAAAATTTGCAACATGTAAAATCCGGATAAGAGTAATAAGCAGAAGATCCGTGTCATCGATTAGACGACGTTGTGGCGCAGCGGTAGCGAACCTGCCTTAAACGCCACAGGTCGCGGGTTCGATTCCCGTTCGGAGCATAATATGTTTGTATTGACCATGCAAGCATATTTTCCGGTCTGGGTGTATTTGTTCTTGTCATTGTGTATGTTTCCGGACCCCCGACACAGGATATCACTATCCTAATGGGGGCCGTTGAGTGTGTAGCATTTATTTTTATCTAAGTTGAAGGACAAGTCTTTCTAACAATTAACGTGCATGAATTCACATACAAAATACTTCTAAAATGTAATGTAACCTACCTTAACGTAATACCTACATAATTATTATTTTATATAAGAATAATGAAACTTATAAATACTAAATAATTATTATATTTGGATACAGTATGTACAGATATAGCCTTGAAAAATATATGTTTAAGTTAACTGTACTTACCTACCACTTGGGTTAATGATTATCGCTTTCTGTAAAGAAAGAGATGTATAATTTTATTCAATAAAGACATGATCGCGCAGAAACCAGTATTGTAATAACGGATAAAGCATGAATTATTTTTAATATAATGAAAGGCTTAACTGTATATTTATACAATTTAGAATTATTAGTAAGTACTAAATAGAAGACCGTTGTGACGTGTTGGTAGCCTGCCTTTAGTGCCAACGATCGCGGGTTCGATTCACTCTCGGGTGGATAATTGTATTCATCTTACAAAAGTTTGTCTTGGTCTGTGCGTTTGTCCTTGTTGGTCCCCGAAGTTGTTCGGAGAACGAGTTAAGCTATCGGTCCCGGTTGTTATCATAACTTCTGATAATGATCGATAAGTCTTGATAGGTAATTTTTTCTTATCCAATCAGTTACTTAGAGTGATGGTGGTCAGATGGCAATCGTTTTGTGTTAAAACTAGTAACCTAGAAAAATAAGCAGACCGTGGACAAATACCAGGACTAATGCTAGGAAGAAGAAGAGTAAATACTATTATATTTTTTTATTTTTTTAATTTTTTATGTTAGAAGTTGGCAAACAAGCATACGGTCCACCTGCCATATGATGGTAAGTGGGTGCCGCAGCCTATGAGCGCTTGCAGCACCATTAGTAGGTGCCACTCACGCGTTGCCAACCTCGAGATATTGGTTCTTAAATCTCCCTGCCCAGTAATTTCACAAGCGTACAGTGCCCTTCAAACCGGAACACAGTAATGCCTAAGCACTACTATTTGGCGGCAGAATATTTGACACTGTGGTGGTACCTACCTAGCCGGCCTCTTGCAACAAAAGACCTACCACCAGTGTGACTGATTGCGCTGGTGGAATGGAGGTTATCCCAACAGCGGGCGATGGGGTCGTCACATCCCGACGCCGATAAAGGTTAGTTAAATCATATTTACATGTATTTTAGAGAAGCATAAACAAATCGCAAATTATATCTCGGTTAACGTGTGAGTGACACCTATAAAATATTGGTGTTCATAGACTACATCAGGAGTGTTACTTGCCAACTTAGTAACATAAAAAATGTAGTACTGATGACATATTTAATTTATCATTTTAGTTTAAAAGTTATGTTATTGGGGCTCATAGCGAATTTATCGATTTATAAAAATCAGTCAGGTTGGGTGTATTATCACTGGCTTATCTCGAGGTCCATAATTAATTTGCGTAGAACAACGTAGCATGTCAAATTGAAATTACACTGTACAGTAATTTTTTTCTGTGTAATTCAAGAAGTTTTTTCATTGAATTACCGGTAATAACCCTCGTATCCATTATTATGAGACTTTTAAATCCTACGTTTCTGATACTTTTGTCTTAATGGCTTTCTACTTGTGTTTGCAAACTATGATTACGTGAAGTTGCTTTTGCAAAAATTATTTGTACCTTCTTAAAGTGTATTCGATGAATGAAGGTGCAAGCTTCTTGTATAACTGGCAGCAGGGCTTATTGTTGAGGACAATATTATACAATCACTATTAACAGTGAACTTGTTTTTGTAGGTATATGATTTTAAAAATGTAATCAGACCACGCTTGGAATTATTGAGGTTTTACGAGGTAATTTTGAGTGTAGATTTTAAAGGGTCAGTAAAATGTTCCTGAGATTTGTGTAACCTTTAGGCGGGTGGTAGCTACTGAATTTGCTACCACCATGGTGTAAAATAATAAAAACCATGCCATTTGGTATAAGGGTAACCAGCACTACCTCCGAAAAAGAGACGAAAGAAAAAAAACAAAATAACATTAGGTATTTAGTACATTTAATTTCGTAAGTTTAAGCATTATCACGACAATGTAATCCTTTATAAAGCGACTTTGAATACAAACGAGGCACCAAATTTTAACTATTAGAACAAAATATTCAAAGTAAAAATAGTGTACATTTATGCGTTACGAAAAGCCTAAATGTTGCAAGTGTATTGATTTACGATTTTATTTTTTATTTCTATAAATCGTTGCACTCGAATGTGGCGTAGGTTGGTTATTATTTTTTTAATCTAGAAAATATCGTCTACATCTTTAATAAGGGCTCTATCTGGTACTTGGCACGTATAATTATAATGAGTAATCATTACAGGAAACACCTGGGTGGAATAATAGCTAGTTATTTGCAGTATTATTGTCCTAATATTGAAGTCTACAATCTGGTTCTATTATGTTGGATGTATAAATTGTAATAAAAAAAACGACACAAGAAAAAATGAGATAGTAATGGTGTATTGCATTGTTTTACAGGAAGAAGGAATTTATTTTAAGTTTTTTTAAACTAGTTATGCCAGCGGTTGGTTGTATCAATTTTTCTTTATTGCACGGAACCCCAATTCTATATACTTAGCATATATATATCAGCTATCTACCAATGAAATTCCCGTTAAAATCGGTCCTGCCGTTTCAGAGACTATCCGGAACAAACAGACAGATCGACAGACAAAAATTGTAAAAACTGTTTTTAATTTAAGTACCGTATACTGTCGTATTCCTTTAGTGAAAAGCTGTTCATTTGGAATTACAAACAGACACTTCAGCTATTTGTATAGATAACATAGGGAATCTTCTAGAACTAATATATTATTGTTTAGGTCATAATAATTATGTTTGTAATGAAACTAACGATTCATTTACTTTTTATTTATTTTAAGATAAGATATCCATAAAAACGCGCGGGAGATGTAACATTTACAAGTGTGTAGGCGTGCGTGGGTGTCATTCAGCTGTATAGCTAACTAATAAATATTCATTTATGTTAACATTATTGAATAAAAACGCCGACTTGATTTAAAGCTATCGAAAATGTAATTTGTTTAAGTCTTAGTAATTTCTTCACAAATGGGCCGGTTCGACCGGGGAAGTGTTATCCTCTCACAGAAAATCGGCGTAAAGTAACAGTATCAGCAGGTACTATTACACACACCACTCTCTTAGGTTGACAACGCGCAAGTGATACTTCAAATATCGCAAAATGGAGGGCCGTATACTTGCTTGCCAACACTTATGCAATAAAAAAATGTAAAAAATAAATACTAATTACTTATTTAAAAAAATTAATGTCAATTAAACTTAAGATCATTCATCATCCAATAGCTTTAAGTGGAGCATTTTAAATGAGGCATATAAATATTGCAATTTTTTTCCATAAGATAAACGTTGTATGCTCGCGAAATTTATTTCCCCTCATTAAGCTAAATAAATATTCCATGTAACCTCAAAGGCGGAAAAGGTCACGCATCGATCTTTCCAACTCCACTTAATTTAACACAAATTAAGGGTCACTCAATAAATTCAATAAAAATAAAAACACGCGACATTTAGTATCTCAAAAGCGTCGCAAAAAAAAACGCCTGTCGTCGGATAACCGAGCGTTCCAAAAAAGTAAGCAGTATCATTAAGCACACAAAATATGTTTTCCATTTACACAGACGCTCCGAGGCGGTTATAATATTGTACACGAGTGTTTACTCAGTAAGAAGTGTTTCGTATTGGTAACACCTGCCGTGTTTTCCCACGATTGCATTCGGCTGTCTTCGGTTGAAGTCGGGCGCGGTCGTGTCCGCGCGTCTCATGCATACAAATTACGCACGATAGAGTTAGCAATGTGTGCATCTTCTATCGACTGTCACGCGTCAAACGCATTGTGGCATTTGTAGCTCGGCTCAAACGCTTTACCGAGTACGTGCTCCGGCATACGATCGATATCACAAAACATTTAGATTTTGATTTATTGACATGCATCGATTATTTTCTAAGGCAATAAATGTCGATTTATACGTGAAGCTTATAATAAGCGCCTATAATTAATATTTTCATGGTAATTTTTGTTGTTCGATCTCAGTGTTATTTTTAGTATGAACGAGAGAAACGGTAATTTCCATATAATGTCGTTGTTGTTTTTGTCGAGGAGCTATAAAAATATAAACATACAGTAACATTAATGCGTCCCCGTTATATTAAAAGGAATAAAAAGCATATTTACGCATAGCGTTGCAAATAGTAAAAGAGTTGATAGAAATAAAACATAATTGGTCGCAACTGGTATGGCTGGTGGTGTTTACAATATATTAGTAGGCCAAATAAGTAGTGAATAAATTGCATCGGCGAGTACCGTTGAATGTACCGGTGGAGATATTGTTGGAACAAAACATACATATTGCGAGTGTGTTAGTGTGGCCTTGCACATGTTTTGTTTGTCCACTTTAATTACATACATACGAGCTACAAGTAGCTGTCTGATAGGTTTAGCTTTTTCTTTTTAATTTTTAATATCGCGCTGATGCAAATTGAGTTAAAGATCCACTTGCTAACAGCCAATTAAATAATGACTTTATGGTTTTCTAAATTAATATTTTATGTTTCTTTGTTGAAAAATATTTTTGTTTAAACCAATTTGGTAATACCCGAAGGCTGTAATTTTTTCTCATTAATTTTTTTATAAAATATGGCAAGCAATAAAAACGTAATGTCAAACGATTGCACGAAACGGTTCCGGTCAATAAGTTGCATTACACGATTACCCATAGTCCGTTTCATTAAAAAAAAAACAAGTTCAGTGTTAATTAAAAATCAATATGACCGCAAAAACTATACGATACGGTGTCATGGCTCGTTGTTTCCCGCTGCTTGCACCTGCCTATTTCTCCCACGGTTGTGGCATCGCTTTTGCAACTTTTTGCTGTTTTTACATTTTGCATTTTAAGTAACTTTCCTTCGAATATATTTTTTTTAAATTATCGCATTATTACACCTCGTCCTTCATCTTTCGATTTTTTTGACAGATGTCGTTTTTTGCAATTTTCGTTATATCGATTCGATTTATAAATCGATTATTGATACAATTTTATGTAACTACTTCGATTTATTTTTTATTTATTAAAGTTTATGTAAGTAATCGTAAGTAAGTAATAGGCGACTTTTTCCTACTTTGTCATTAGAATAGGTAGATTATCTAGTTTTTCGCTTATTAATTTTGGTCTTCTATTTCGTAGTCAGTTTTAATATTGTTTTCATAATTATTATTATGTAGAAAAAATACAAAATTATTATTTATTTCTTACCGCAAAATAAAGTTTTTTTTTTATGTATTATATGTACCTAATATATTTTCAAAATTATCATATTCATATGTTTACTTTTTTTAGAATAGCAATTTAATATTGTATTTGAATAGCTTCAGTAATCCTTATTTATTTATATAAATAATTGTTCTTTTTAATGATTTTTAGATTTTGATTGAGATTTTTCGGCATGATTTATTTAATTTTATAGAAGCCTAGGTTAATTTTTTACATAGGCTGAAGGCTTTGAAAACCAAAAATGTTTTGATTTTTGACTGATTGTTAAAAAAATCAAGATTGCTCATTGGATAGAAAATGCAGACTTTAACTTAATGTCGCAGGTTCAAATGCCGCCAAAAACTGTAAGTTTTAGGGGTTAATTTATGTTTCAATTTTATTTAGTGCTTAATGGCAAATACAAAAGAAATAAAATAATTAGGAAAACTATATGCCTTAGAAGGAATTGTAAGACATGTAGGTAAAAAAGTTCATATATCCACCAATCCTAGTGCACTAACCAGTGTAACTAGGGCGGCAAGGCACCGAGGCAGTTCGCCTTCTGTACTGGTAGTAGCCGCGTTCGCGTTTGGTCTCTACTTCTACTTGCCATCAGGTGGAGGGAGAGGGAGGGATGAGTCTATCATCTGAAACCCTATTTAGTAAAAAAAATATTACAATTAGGTATAGGAGTTTACAACAAAATAACAAATAAGTATAACGAAAACGAAACAAAAAACATATACTTACCTATCACGAAAATATCACAGTAAATAAAAATAAAAAAAAAACCTCAAATTAATTTTCTTTTAGAAGTCGTTTTAGAATAAACTTAATTTAAAACAAAACTCTTCTTTTCACAAGTGATTATTTAATAACATTTTACATAAAAACATTACCTGCTCCGATTTGAAATACAATAAACAGGTAGATATTTTTTACTTACTAAAATCTCACATATGAATATTTGCCCATTTCAAATTACAAAAGGAAAAAAAAACTGGCCTAAAAATTCATTTGACAAAAAAAGCAACACAGGTGTGTCATTGTTATAGCGGATTCGCATTTGTATTCATTGTGTGGAAGGGGCACTAGGGCACTACTCGAATCGAAATTTGGTCAAGGTTTTTAAAACTTTTTTTAAATTTTTAATGCAGGTTTGGGTGTCATGATTTAATTATAATTAGCATATCTAAAGAGGTTATTTTTTTATTTAATGAATTTATTTCAATAAGATATTATAACAAACAAAGTTAAATATTTTGAAACATAATGAAAATAATTAGGTAACTACCAAAATTATAAAGTTACATATATATTTTAGCCCGGGCGTTTGAAAATTTTTAACTTGCGATTGGCACCTTGTTATTTACCTAAAGAATAATCTAACCACAAATCTTATTAAAATAAAAAAAGTTCGTAATTAATGTTAATTTTTAAATATTTTCATTAAAATACGACTATCGCAACTTACTTTTGTAAATTATCTGTAAATCTTACCTATATAACTATATAGTATAAATAAGTTGTCCTTTCATATTATGAGAAAAGTTTTATAGTGTACATTTCAAATCTCATAAAAATAAAATACATATTTCTAATTTTAAAACGCTTTTCCTAACGGAATGGCGCGAAAAATCATCACGCCTAGCTCTGCCTCCGGCTGTGATTGGCGCTTGAATGGCCAATAGAAAGAGCGCGTCAAACGGCGGGAGCGCACGCCTACCCGACTATTTTCCAATTTGAATTGATTCTATCGAATACGTTCTAAATTCAAAATCAATTTATTTCAATTGTTCTTTGTTATTACTCCCTTCATTGCTTATTCAATGGTATTTTGAAATATGAGATAGCGTCCTTGCTTTTTGTTTGATATTTACTAAACCTATTTAAATATTTATAATAGGTAAATTTATTTAAGATTACGACATCAAATTACTAACT
Organism: Hestina assimilis; assembly: GCA_023373885.1. NCBI lineage: Eukaryota > Metazoa > Arthropoda > Insecta > Lepidoptera > Nymphalidae > Hestina > Hestina assimilis. The sequence goes on from CM041754.1 coordinate 11,594,982, forward strand.
TCCTTTAAATGCAAACTTATTACAAAATTAACAAAATTAGTTCCTGTAAACCTCACTGTATACAACATATCCGAATGAATTTACGCGTGAATGTGTGTTTGTGCGCTGAAGCCCCAGCGAGTCTTTGACGTTACTTAGGTATATCTGTATGGAAGGGCCCTTTGTAAGTCTATGCTTTTAATTTATAGGTATCTGTTCTAAAAAAGTTGTGAAGCGTTTTATCTTTTTGCAAAATGAATTATGACCACAATAATTGCACCGTTTTCTCTGAAATAGGTACCTAGTTTTAACCCAAAAATCGTAAAAATACAAACAAGGAAAAAACGTTTTCAAATAAAAATATCCTAATTATAAGCATCTCTATTAAACTTTCACTGTAATTAAATTTCTATCCCTGATTAGAATATCATAGGAAATGGATGACGATACCATCGGACATCTGGCGATCGTGAATCGATCTAAGTTCTACTTATTAAGTGACATCCGACCGAATTACTTCTTTATCCGATGTACAATTATTTATAAATATACGACGGGCTTATTAAGGTTGAATTGAGATTAAAGATTTTTTTTTCATCGATATTTTTAATGTTGATTGTATGGACCGACTCAATTGAGGAAATAGTCTGTCAGAATTTGTCTCTATTGCGATCGCGATGTGAGAGCGATGGAGCTCCACACCCAGAAAGGGTGTGTGTCTTTGCTACATTCTTTATGTAATTACTAATAATTACTCCTCCAAAGCTCGTAGCTTGCGCTAGGAGTGGGTACGACAATAGCCCAAGGGAGTCAGGAGAGAACACGCAAATTTCACTTTAAGGGAGCGGAGTCGGCCTTTCTAACGTTGAGCTATTGAGCTTTTACCCCCCATTTCTACCTTTCGCATTCGAATTCAAACAAGCAAACACGTTTATAAGATTAATAATAATAATTGGACGCAAGTATGCAATACCATGTCAACCCACAAAATTGAAAAAACTGAGTTATATATGCAGAAGTGTTGGTAAATGGCTGAAGAACATTTTTCTTTAATATTTGTAGGGCTTTAAGCTTTAAAACTTCTAGAAAATCCATTTTTAATAATGGCATTTATGTATTATTTTAAACGTTTTGGGTTATATTATATACGAAATATGCAGTTGTATGCTTATTTTATGTGAAAATAAGTAAAATAACTTACATACATCTTGAAATTGCCAAAAACTTGACCGATATATATAAAAAAATCATATAAAGCAAGTTGTTCAAAATTTTCAAACGCGTTTTTGTCGAAATGACATTCGTGTGGGTTGACATGGTATTGATTATTTGCGTCCAATTATGAAACTATATTTTGCAAAGACTATTCTCACCAATAGTTATCGGTTAAACAGTTCAAAATATAATTATTATATTCGTCCATTTCTTAGAATCTCACAAGGTTTTGAATGAGAGGATAGTACTTTTATGGTCAATCATCTCATCAATTATCTGCGAAAAGCATAGCCTGGATTTGGAAGTTGTTTTGTGATAAGATGTTTAAGTGTCGGCCCGAGTCTGGCGTAAATAACCGTTTTGACAATTAAGTATTGATTATATACTTACAAATGATTTTGTTTATTTTTCATTTATCTAAGTATTATTTAAGGGTAGCGTTGCATTGTCACCTTCGAGGCAAGAGTATTAAAATATCGGTAATAGAAGTGTCTATGAACATTGAATATAGAGTATTTATATTTAAAAAATTGGCTTAGATTTTTTGTCTCATTTTTGTTCTGGATAATCACTTAATCATTTGCAGATAATAATAATAATACATAATAATAATAATAATATAGTTTATTGTACACCAGGATTTAAATTTTAAAAACATTTAAAAAAACACAGAAAATAAGGGTGGTACAAACAGGCGGCCTTATTGCTAGTAAGCAATTTCTGACAGATAGCGGAGTAACTTAGGCTACTTTTCTTTATAAAAAAGATTTAGGGCTCCGTGCAATAAAGTAAAAACGGTTCACCATGCGAGTGGAGCCGCGGGCTTTCAGGTAGTAATGAATATTTTTTATTATCAAGGATATAAATGATATAAATATACGTCTTATATCCAGATAAATGGTAAGCAACAACTTAGTTAGCTTTTATTTATCGCGGCGAGCGATGCCCAAGCAATTACGTCTTCCTGTGTGTGTCTCGCTTATCAGAATACGAGTATCTACGAGTGTCATTTACATAAGATTTCAATGTAGGCTTTAATTTATATCAAAGCTACATATACATAATATATTACTGTTTAATTTATTAATATTTAAAATAATTAAAAGAATTTATTTTACATATACCTTTGAAATAGGTAGATAAACATTAATTACCTAATGTTTGTTGCACGCTCATTTTTTCATTCCTTCAGTGGCGGATTTACCAGCAGGCTGAGTTGGTTTGAGCTTAGGGCAGATTTTTGGGGTGGCAAATTTAGGACCAATTTTTTTTGCTACGTAATAGAAATCAAAAAGATTACTGCATTACGGTTTTCTGATATGTTAAATTTGCCGACGACTTTCCCCTCCCACTTGTAATTGTACATTCAGAGTAGCAAACTTCTGCATTCTAGAGTACCTAAAACAACTGTTTTAGGTAGTTCGCCGTCCGCAAACCAGTAATCAGCCTTCTGTTGGATTGTAACAATTATCTACGAGAGGTCCTAGAGACAAGGGCGACAAAAGCCTTACCTACCTTACCTTGAAAATTTATAATATATATAAACCCGCCACTGCATTCATTAGATTAGGTATGCTAAAACTTTGGCGAGTCGTTGAGATGTGCTGAGATATAAAGAACCACTTATAGTTATTAAACCTGTTATAAGGATTGGATACTTTCAGGGGACTAATTTCTTTCACTGACATCAGCGCCCTCTCTAAAAACTACGATGAATTTATATTAGGAACGAACTTAGTTACATGCTAACTTCGTTTCGTTATTTCCTGCAAGTTAAAGTCTTACAAAGTTCGTTTTGTTGCGTTGGTGTTGAATTTGAAAAGGGGCATCAACAGTCTGTGATCTTTTTTTTGTATTATTGTATGGGCCGGTTTCAGTTTTTCAGTTTTATTTTTGTATTTACCATTACCATATTTATATTTGTACATACCAGTATTTTTACTCATAATTTTAATTGCCTCGATAATGAAAAATTAAATATTTTGGTTTGAATATTATCTTCAATAAATGTGTTGAATTTAAAAAGTTTCTCTTTACTACCGCCATCTAGATTTGATGTGAGGAACTATAATATGATTCCTCAAATACACGTTGGCGCTAGTGTGTTCAAAGTAACGATGTCTTGGTGCATCGTGCATTTTTATTATAAAAGTACATTGTCTAAAATAAATATAAATTAATTATATTGTTTCCTTAGGTCTTTATCTGTGATGATTATGTTCAATCTAATAATAAAAATAATAAGGTGTTCGTGAGGAATAACTCTATAAAATATTTTTATAACTATGATATTTGATTTTTATTTTTGTAAATTATTATTGTTAAAGAAATGTTATTTCCTCAAAAAAAATAATATTTTCGTAAATGAGAACATTAAAAAACTACTCCAGTTTCTTTCTATAACAATTCCAAATCAGTAATGATTTAATCTTATACAATAACGTTTGAATTAAAACAATGTTTCTAAACACTAAAATGATTCAAGAGCAATAACATTGTCTATGTTTAGCAAACTTTTAAATGTTTGTAAATCTCATTCTTATTATTCAATTTGCATTGTTATTAAAACTGAGATCGCACATACAATAGACTGAAGCTTTTAAAACAGCCGCTGAAATGTATACAGCGCCCTCTTTTGTTAAGTCTTTGAAGAAAACTGCCACGAGCCAAATATATACCTTTTTCATTTACTCCCTCATGTAACTATATATATCTCTCTTTCACCTTGGTTTATTGTATCGCCCATCGTGCCATGCGTCCCGCTCTTATCGCATCGATCATTGATCTTTGAAATTCGTCGGTAAGTCGAGTGGCACACGCAGTCCCTCCGCTGTATCTGCGTCTCTGTCGCTCGCGTACGATACGGTTACCGTTGTCTCGTGTTTCTTTTATTGCCGTTTTATTATTTCTTGTAGATGATCACGCGATTGTAAGCTGTCGCTTGGCGCGCACACGTCATGTCTTCCGTCCTTATTCGTCGCGAAGGCGAACGGATGTTTCATTTCTTTCTGCCCGGCGCACGTCGGACTCGCTGCCGTGCGTCGATGTTTTGGGAAGTGCACCCGCCCGGCGTTCCCACGGTTCACCTTCGGCTGACTTCCTTACGAAAAAAACAAACAAGAGTACTTTGTTGAAGAAAATCGACGTCTGCCGGTCGCGTTGAATGATTAATACAATTATGATCGCGCACGCCGCTACCTTCTCGTCTTGACGTTAATAATAGTTCTTTGTAAAGGACACGTGGTTGGTCAATGCCAGTTATATTATGATTTAGGTATACTACTAAATTAATAATAAAAAATATATTTAATACGAAAAAGATGTAATTTTATAACAATATCTTATACCTTATTATTATTGAACAGACATAGATTGAACATGTAGGTAGGGTCTACATTTTTTCGTACCTACAAACTTTTTAATAAACTAACTCAAAGGCAGCCAGATAATTTTGCAACAAACAAATTGATTTATGTGGTACAGATCCACTCTGGATACGCCCACGCTGACGAGCACCTGACACTTAACAGCACAGCACTAAAAAGCTTTATCAAGATGGCTAGCATAGCATGGCGTAGCCTCCGCTGGTTTTAGGGGTTGGAGGGGTTCGGTCAGTAGCCCAGGGCGTAGTGGTGTACAGGGCGCTACACGCGCCAGCATGACTTATCCAATTAATACTTATCTCTACCTCACTTTTATGAACTTCTCTACTCCCTGTTGAATGAACTTAAAACTGGCAAAAGGACATAAAAGGGCGTGAAAATGCATGACTAAATATAAATCTAACTCTGGGTGTAGCTTTATAGCGTGATGATGCTCCACCAAGGTTTTCCATAATGGTAACGGCTTTCAGGAAAGGAGATAATGGCTGATACGACGTTGCGTATGCGATATTTATTATGTATTTTAATAAAACATTATGCAATTAATTAATTAAAATCGAATTTTGACACCTACATTGTCGATATAAAAAAGTATATACTTAGTTAGGTACTTGGAGATATAATTATAATTTATAATATAATAAGTATAATACAAATTGAAATATCAATCTATTTTATCTTATCTGTTATGACTGATTTTGTGAGTGACATCGAATAAAAATCATTCTCTACATTATGAATATTGAAAATTATATATTTTTTGCTTTTAATATTCATTGGGCGAGGACTTGACACTTAGACCAATGCCTTTTCTAGATTTATTTTACGTAATTAATTTAGACAGCCCATTGCTATTTTTGTTAATCTATCTAATATATAAAATTCTCGTGTCGCGTTGTTTGTCACCAAACTCCTTCGAAACGGCTCGGCCGATTTTTATGAACTTTTGTGTACCTACCATGTCTGAGAATCGGTCGGAATTTTATGATATATCTAAATTATCGGCCTTCTACTCCTCTATTAACCTCTATATTTTAATAGTTATATTAGTAATTCAATAATTTTCATCAGACTCACTTCTCTTCACAATTAGACTAGGGTGGTGCTATCGGAACTCAGATTTTTTCCGGGGCAGAACAATGCCTGCCGCGCTCGCTAGTTATAGTTCTAAATATTATATTAATATTTATAGTAAAAATCCTTGTTAATGATTATAATGTGATATGAGCCATACACGTGCCTATTAAACAATAGCTTTTTAACTTTAACTTTTTATTTAATTCGTAAATTTTTAAGGTTCTAGTTAGGGGCGAGCTAGTTCTAGTACTTAAATAACGAAGTTTTAACAATTCTGTAACAATTATAGAATATATATTCTTAATATCTGATATTCAATAAAACGTTAAAAAAATATTCGCGTAACACGTGTTGAGGCCGTGGGAACATCGCTCCCTAATCTTATTGAAGTAGGGATATTGTTTCTTGAGCACATGCTGGCTCCACGACGCCTTAGTGTGGATATCATTATGATTGTCCGACTATATAAAAGGAGGTTTTAATTTTGGATCTATTTTTTTTTAAAGGCGTGCTACCACCAAACTACTTCATTTATAATTCGATACAGAAAATTCTTTTTAATGTGTAAGTGCTCTTCCAGATTGGTACTATATTTGTGATCTGATCTATGGACCGGCCTTTACATACAGACTAATTGGTGTCCCTCTGTAAATTCAACCCCAACACAAAGGAAAGAATTTATATATTTTTTATTTATGGGGAAATCAATCACATGCTAACTTTATTCGATTATGTTGCAAGCATGTTTATTTATTTATTTATTTATTTATGATTCGCCAGTGGTAATAACATCAATACATACATACAATATTAACACAATAAGGCATTTTACATACATTATCTTAAAAGGCAAATAGAGCATGCATTAATTGTTTTTAGGAGCAAAACATGTTCATAAAAAAGAATACTTAAGCTAACCTGTGACTAACTTCATTCCGATGAGTCTGTGGCTTCGCCTGTAAGACGGAATCGCTCCATATTATATAGTAAGTCTATGACTCGGGATAAAGAAAAATATTTTTCTAAATATACGACGTTGTGGCTCAGCGGTAGCGAACCTGCCTTAAACGCCACAGGTCGCGGGTTCGATTCCGCTCGGAGCATAATATGTTTGTATTGACCATGCAAGCATATTTTCCGGTCTGGGTGTATTTGTCCTTGTCATTGTGAATGTTTCCGGAACCCCGACACAGGATATCGCTATCCTAATGGGGGCCGTTGAGTGTGTAGCGTTTATTTATTTAAATATAGGAGAATAAAGGCGATTATTGCATTCCATTGCAACTTCAAAAAACAACCATAAATTAAATTCTAGGTCATTTAATATTATTATACTGTCACAACAGATTACCAAATAAATTATTAAATCATGTTTATTATTTTACACACATTAGTACAACCGGTGGAACAACAAACAACATCCTGTTATTTAAAAGCCTTTACAAGCGGATATATAATTCTATTTTTATTATATCACAATTATATATAATTATCATTTAAGAAAATTACTTAAAATAACATACTGAATGCAACTTATTTATCTAAAAGTAGGTTAAACGGCTCTATTTTTAGCGAGCGCAAACTTTATACAAACAAGCATACGGTCCGTTTGGTGATAAGCAGTCACCATCTATGAACGCTTGCGATAATTGAAGTATCATATGCGCGTTACAAGCCCATGGGGTAGGAAGGAAGGATGAGAAGGAAAACAGAAGAGAATAGAGAGGGGTGAGAACACAGACCTACAGATATAGTTACTTTATGCCGATTTTCTGTGAGAGGGTAGTACTTCCCCGATAGAGCCGGCCTATTTGTGCCGGGAGAAACATGTCTCTACTACCGTAAATGAAGTGTAACGCTTCATTCTTTTTTTATTTAATATGAGCTTATGATGAGATAGATTCTAATTTGTATGTCTACATACTTAATCATCTTTTTTGGAATGTGTATTGCTTTTGGCCCTACTGGCCTTGACAGCGTCACTGGGCGAGAGGGCTGAGTACACAGACTCAACCGAGGATGTAATCTTCGAAAACTACTCATTCATATAGCCTATTTATTGAGGACAGCGTCAATAGCGCAACGGTAGAAGAGCCGACTCCGCTCCGTTACCGCGAGAGTCGCGGTTTCGATTCTGACCCCCTTTGGCTATTGTCGTACCCACACTTAGTACAAGCTTCGAGCTTATTTGGAGGGGCAATAGGAATATTAGTAAGTATAGGTACTGTTGCGTTTCGTGCGATGAGTGACAGTGCCGGAGGCCCAATCTCCCACCGCCTCTGTACCCTTCCTTTCCTTTTCTCCTCCTCATCCCTTACCTCCTGTTCCTTAGGTTGGCAACGCGCTTGTTATACTTCAAGTATCGCAAGCGTTCATAGGTTACGGTGATTATTTACCATCAAGCGGACCGTATGCTTGTTTGCCAACCGTCATGAAATAAAAAAAAACTATATATAGAATAATTATACTTCCCATAATAAAGCCATGCGCTTTTATTGCGTTCTGAACGGGATCATATATAATAAACGCCATGTAATTACGTATTTACAGCATTACAACACCTCATAAACTTATATGCTTGATAATTTTTCCCGATTATACAAATACAACATGTAATAGCTCCTACTTAAAATGTAAAAGTTATACTTTTATAGCGAAAGTTAAGTAGTAAAACATTTAACAGATAATTTTGTTAATTAAATTCATAGTGTGTATACAAAGTAACAGGAAGAGAACTTTTGAAAGTTCCGATGACGTCCTAAGCCGTCATCCAGCGTTACAGGAGCCCCTTAAGGACGGAGTCGACTTTGAGCCCCCACAAATACAGTTCCTTTTTCACGGCTAGGCTAGGTTTCACTAATTGACACGTCGACGCAGTGACGCTGTCAAGGCCAGTAAGGTTAACAGCAATATACATTACAAAAAACACTTCGAATCTGTTTATTATTTTAATAGCATTTTATAATTCTCGACCACAGCTATCGTGATTACTAGCTCGTTTCTTTTGAAGAGTTCTGATCTCTATATCCTTAACTTTTGATCGTCACAAAATTTACATACTAAATCATTAAAAAAAAATTAAACCGTTTCGCAATCGGTGAAAATGTTGCGTAACTTACAGACAAAAAAAAAACTCTTTTTTAAAGTCTTTCATGAATAACAAAAAAAACAGTAAGCCAATTTTATTTTGTCTTTTTTGATTTGGTTTAAGTTTATATCTATGAACTTTAGTATTTTATTTTATAAGTTGATCCATATTAACCTAACTTGTCCCCGTTCGATTGAATACAGAACCCGCATAAAGGAAGATTCACCATCTGGCGTCGCGTAAATAATCTTTGATGTTGTCATTTTTAACCTAATTTATGCTCAATTTGATTACATTCTAACATAGTTTAATTTAGAGCTAAATAAATTAGTCTAAAATATACAAATGATTATAATTAACACGTGGACGAAAAATGAAAATATTTAATTATTTTATAACGTAGAAAGCAACCTCAATCGGAGAAGAACCAGGAGACAGACTCAGGGGCTTATGCTTATAATTTTTATATTTTTTTGAAATTTGAAATTTGTTTACATTTATTTTCACCGAACTGCTGAGAAGCCTGCAGTGACCATTTTACACCCAAGTGTGGTGTCCGCAATGTATTCATCAATTTTATTATAGCCTTTACCTACCTGATAAATATTAAATATTTTGAAAGAAATTAAGTTTTCCTTGACAATGAAAATTAAATTAGAAAAATTGACAGATACAGAATTAAAGTCGAGACTACTCAAAAATTTATTAGTTTTTATTATTATATGATTATTATGATACAAGTATTTTGAATAATATTATTCTAATTCGAGAATTATTCGTTAGAGTTCACACTTCGACCCGTCTTGACGTAAGAGAAAAACATCATGCTATAAATTGGTTAAATGAAGACAGACGGCAGGAAAAAGAGCATGTCAGACGCTGAGGATAATAGTATATAGTAATCAAGGCTTGGCTAAAAATGATCGATGTCTCAAAACATCGATATTTTTTAATAAAATAATCGATACATTTTTTTGATATTTTTACTTACAAAAATTATAAATGCGGAAGTACCTCTGTCTATCTGTCGCGCTTTCAACCTAAAACTACTGAATCGATTTAAATGAAATTTTGCACACAGATAGTCTAGAGCCTGAGAAAAGACATAGACTACTTTTTAATGGAAAAAGGGTTGTAAGGGGTTGAAAGGGGGTTTAGAAAAGTTGTTTAGAAGCTTGAAACTTATTTAGGCTGTCGTTTCGATATAAATAAATATGCAATTCAAAGTCTTACACTCAAGTGTGTAAAATAACAATGGGGAATAAGGGTTGAAAGTAAAATGTTATTCGCGCGTTAATAAATCGATACTTTTCACTAGATAATAATCGATACAGCTAAAATATCAATTCAATAATATTTTTCTGTGACCCATCCCTATAACAATCTGGGAATACTAGGTGTAAACAGATTACAGTGACTTCGTAAACAAGGGACTGTTTACCGTCGAATATTCGGGAAATTCGACCTTTTGATAAGTCTTCTTCTTCTTATCGAGTGGTTAGTGGCCAACGTAGTGTCAGCGTTGTTCAGGTCGCCCGTATAGGCTTCTGACTTGTCTTAACGACTGTCGTCAAATTGATCAGCCGGGAGCGACTTTTTACGTGCCCTCCGAAGTACGCTTCGATCAGTTGAAATACCACTATGCGATCACCCATCTAGTGACTGACCGCGCCTAAAGTTGCTTTATCCACTGCTCGTTTATCGATCAGTGAGCGTCTCTGTGATAAGTCTTAATTGATATCTTGCTCTATGACAAATGATAATACAGGTTTTTCGCAATGTCGTGACACGACAGAATGATTTTGAATGAAAGTGCGAACTGTTAGCTAGTATCATGTACTATACATCAGAGTAGCATCTGAATTCGTACTGTAATGTTTGAATTATATCGTGTTTGGGTCGGTCAGTCGGTTATGTATTTTATGAACATTGTTTTGTTAATTTTTGCCTTCAATATTTTTAAAGCATATTCATTCTTGACACCGTTGTGGCGTTGTGGGTAGCGTATCTGCCTTTAGCCTCGACGGTTACGGCTTCGATTCCCGCTCGGGCAGATGTTTGTTAAAAAAAATCTGTCTCGGTCTGGACGTTTGTCCGTGTGGTTTCCCCACCGTGCCTCGGAGAGCACGTTAAGCTGTCGGCCCCGGTTATTATCAATAACATCTGATAATAATCGTTAACTCTTGATAAGTAAATTGCTCTTTTCCAGTGAGTTACTGGTTCGCCCTTAGGGTTGCGGAGGTCAGATGGCAATCGCTCCGTGTAAAAACTAGTAACCTGTCAAATCCGGATAAGAGTAATAAGCAGACCCTGGGTACATAAAAACCGGTAATAATGGTAGGATGAAGAAGACGTCAGAGACTAGTGTTAAGGATTGAGGCGATCGTTTTCTACTTCATTGGTTTTGCTATTTTTAAGTTGTCAATGCGTGAATTTTCGATAATAAAAAATAATATAAAAAGACATCCCGCTGTGTTTTTATCGCCGATTCGCCTCCGGTCTCAGATGTTGCCTAGCTATTAACATTTCAAATCAGTGTTCAATTTTTTCTTGACGGTCAATACAGCCGAATAACATCCTTTCACGATTATTATACGTGTTACATAAAATACATGTTAAAATGAGTTTAATTTAAGCCTAATTATTAATTTGTCTCGACCTTTCTTATTTTGTTTATGTTTTGTTTATGTTATTTTTAATTTTTTTAAATTTTTATTTAGTATTAGAAGTAAGTTTTAGGATTAAGTTTTTAATTATGTTTAATTTTTTTTTTTTTTATATTATTGTTATATTGTTTTGTTTTTCTTTTAACTGTAATTCTTTTTAATGTTTATGTTTAGTTTATTTCTGTTGTTGTCCCAATAAATTGATTCTTTCTTTCTTTCTTTCTTTCTTATCGTATTATAAAAGACAACAACCAATCAAAACGCATGATAGTGACAATTTATCGTTGTCAGTGAAATTACAATTTTAAAAATTAATCTTAAATCATCCATTATATTTGTTAATGAAATAGTGGCATAATTAGTAAAATTATAATATCCCGGTGTAAAGAATTATTGTTAACTATAAACATATGTATTAAATAGTTTTATGTTTTTACTTTATAAATTTGAAACTGGTGTTCCTTCATAAATTCAATGTTGCAACATAATGACATTAGCGTGGATTTATAAAGGAGAATCGGTGAGTCTGTGACATTCTGTAGAACATGATATCATCCTCTTACCATTAACTCTTATTGCGATACAAATGATGACCTAAACTGAACAATATTTATACGTCATGCACAATATCAAATCTGAAACGATTTACTGTAGAATTGAATTGGATCGAAATAGAATTTTTACTAAATAACAATTCTATTAAATTTTGACAGTAAATCTATTAAAATTTTATATGAGTATGACGTATTAATATTACATATTGTCTTTTTATTTATTTTTGACGACGTTGTGGCGCAGCGGTAGCGAACCTGCCTTAAACGCCACAGATCGCGGGTTCGATTCCCGCTCGGAGCATAATATGTTTGTATTGACCATGCAAGCATATTTTCCGGTCTGGGTGTATTTGTCCTTGTCATTGTGAATGTTTCCGGACCTCCGACACAGGATATTACTATCCTAATGGGGGCCGTTGAGTGTGCAGCGTTTATTTATTATTTATTTATTTATTTTTATTTGGAAAGTAGGGCAGATGACTGTACTCCACCTGATGGTAAGTGGAAATAAAGTCCAAACGCGAAGGCGGCTAACAGAGTTGCGGAATGCAACCGTGTTAGCCACCCTTGCCCTGCCTACCCGAAAGATGCCTCTTCACGCCTCGTTTGAAGGAGCTCAGATTGTAGAAAGGAGGGAACACGTGAGCCGGCAATGAGTTCCACTTTTGGAAGAACGTCAAAGAAAAGAATTGGAAAACTTCTTTGTTCGCGAAGGAATTGATGCCACAGTTAGACGGTGATATCGGAGAATAAATAACTTTCTTTCTTCTAGAAATGACGTTGTAACTTGTTTTTGACATGTTTTTTGGTCGTTATTTAAATCTTAATAATAATAAATGGTAAGCCCCCTGTCTATAGTACATTATAATTTTAGTAAGTATATGTCTGTGACATAAAAAAATTAAAAATGCTACACATAAAAAGTTTACGCGTAAAAATACTCGTAATGCTTTTAAAGGCTTCAGTTAAAGTTTAAATCTAATCTTAAAATCAGAGGGGTGAAGTGTGCAGTTATTTGGCTTGAGTAATTTAATATGGTGTAAACTTTTTTATTATATTTGGACAGATTTCAAAGACGCGAAATAAGGAAGTGGTCACGATATGATATCGTAAAATTGTATGGTTTCTTTTTATATAATAAATTATTTAATCACGTTTAACTTTTTATACTGTGTGATAAGGATTTAAAGGGATATAAAGAACGGCATTTTTGTATAATTAGTAATTACACCAATTACCAGTCCTAATACTTAGTTTAGAAATTCAATTTTTTTTATTAGGTATGGGTAATTTACTCAGAACTTGGGAGGTTTCACACTTTTGGTATTTTTCATGTTATTGTATACAGTTTGTGACATAATAAGATAATATGTAGATTTGTATTTATATTATTAGTATTTTAATTTATACGACGTTGTTGGTGTTTTTGTTTGAAAAAATAACAATAAAAGAATGAAGAGTTGTGACATTTTAATAAGAATTATATAACAAAATCATAAACTTCGCGTTTTTGTACGCTAATTTCAGAAACCTCTGGATTAATTTGGATACAATTTGGTACTCACATAGCTGGATTATATTTCCAGGATTTACACACAGGATAAGATTACTTATACTTAATATTCCGAAAAAAGATGAGGTTCTCGTGGGGTTACCAAAAACCGGCAAAATGCGTGTCGACCTCCCACATAAAGGGTTCTGTGCCACCATAGAATAAAAATATCCTCTTTTATTTTTAAGATTTCATGTTATTTTTATAGTGTTATTATAGGGGCACAAGAAATATGCATTCTGTAAAATTTTCAATTCTCAGGCCGCTGACAGATGAACGGGTAAATAGCAGTGGCTTGGTTATAGGGTTCCGTTGGCACCCTAAAGGTACGGAACCCTAAAGGGAAGTAACATGAGCGGTGCCGTGAGCTCATCCATAAATAAAATTCGTTTTCATTATAAATACATCAAATACCTTAATTGGTTTTTCGAAAATATTAACCGCTGTAATTCATGTTGACTTGACGTCCCAGTGCCGTTTATGACTGTATTGATACTTCCTTGCATTTTGCTTTTTCATTTTATGGCGTACAAAAAGAAAACGCTTACGAAATTACACGAAGAACATACAACTCTATTGTTATAATATTAAAGCACAGTTCCAAATGAATGTAATGCGTAATCAAGTCTTCGGTAGTTCTTTATAAAGCGATAAGTGACACCTGTCTTCTTTTCCCACACGCTTTAACGGATGTAGTGTGTCAGGTTATATGAAAACATACGTATACTTAACGAACACCTACGTTCATAGTGAATTTATTATGTTTAATTTCTCTTGTATAGGGTTAACATAAGCGTGCCTTATACGGCCCTCTGATAAACGGCCTATCGTTTTTATTGCTGTAACTTGGTAGCTGGTGCATAGATTATTTTAGGAATAATTACAGTATCTTGTACCGATATGGTACGATCTATTTATCTTAAGATGTCTTATAATGTTGTATGTTTTAAAAGATGATAGCAAAAACGAGATTAATTTATTGGTTGAGTTTTATATAGAGACAAAACTGTCCCTACTCGAGTTAACAGATTTGGAACGAAGTTCCTTATCGCGCGTTGTGAAAGGGGGCTAGACGGAAAAATTCTTACGAAAAGTTGTCACGACACTTTTTGCTATAGTAAGCTATTGTAAGCTGTGCGGCGTCGCATGTTTCTCTGTCTGTCTCTCTCTCTCTTATAGAAAGCAAGCCAGATATTTTCATTTCTATTTCGCATTGAACAGTGTGGTGTCGCGACGATTATTTTTGTTGAGTGTATACAGGTTTTTGTAAATAATAAATAATGTTAATAATAAAAAAATATTATTATAACTTAAAAAAATAAAATTTTATTACACTTCACTAATTAATCGAAAGGAACTTCGTTCCATCCGGGTGTCCCTTGACACCTCTCAAGTTTTTTTTTTTCCTTATTTCATTAATTTATTATTTAATTTTTTTTCTAATTTGTTAAATATTAAATTGTTTTGAATTTTTATGGTTTTCTGTTACAAATACAAAAACTAAAATAAAATGAATATATAAAAATTAAGGGAAGGATGGAGGAAGGAAGGAAGGTCTCCATACAACGACGACGAAGATATCTTAAAGTCGTTGTGGTGCGTCACCGGTCATAGGTTCGATTCCCACTCAGTGTAGAGCGGAGAATGTTGGTATTGACCATACATGCTTATGTTTTGAATTGTAATACGTAATTACTTTCTTACGTTCATCTTATATATTCTACCGTAGTACAGAACTTTTTACGTGTGAGACTTTTTTAATGAAGGATAAATTAATTACTAGAACCTATACAACATAAATCATCAGCAGGAGTCGCATGTAAACACAATGACGACGTTGTGGCGCACTGGTTGGAACCTGCCTTAAACGCTACATGTCGCGGGTTCGATTCCCGCTCGGAGCATAATATGTTTTTATTGGCCATGCAAGCATATTTTCTGGTCTGTGTGTATTTGTCCTTGTCTTTGTATGTGTTTCCGGACCCCCGACACAGGATATCATTATCCTAATGGGGGCCGTTGAGTGTGCAGCGTTTATTTATTTATTATTAAGAGAAACAATAGTTAATGTATCAGTTGTATATAAGAGCCATAAAAGTGATAAGGACTTTAAAATGAGATTTAAGGCTTTTGTAAACATAATAGTCAACAAATGATGTGACAAGAAGTATGTACTTATAAGCAACTTAAAAAAAAGAACTATTAATTCATTACGTTGGTTATAAAAATGTTTGAATCCTTAAATTATTCCTATTCACTGAACACATATTTATTTTCTTATTTATATTTGTATAATTTTAAATTTTTTATTTGATACATCGATATTAGAGATCTTTATCAAAATAACAAAACCATTACCTCTACAATTTAATTATATTAAGAATATTCAATGAACAGTCAGGCCTCAATTAGAATGTATAGACCACCCAGTGTGGTAAAAATCGTATATAAATAATTGGTGTCATTTTACAAAATTGTTGATTAAAAGCTCTAGGTTGAATTAAGGCATTTGAGTACGTAACAAGAATTTTCGCTTAGATCTATTTATCGATTTTTATGAGAGAGAGTGTTTTTTTCCTCAACATGAGCCGGCTTGACCTAGGAAGTTATGTCCTCATTATTTTTTATCTGATCTTGACAGCTTCACCAAATCGGGACCAGGACACGGGGGCTAAGATCCGGGCGAGAGAAAAGAAACATCCCTTGTGAGGGTGAAAAGTTGATTCCGACACCTGATACCTCCAGCGAAGCTTGCCTCCTATGCTAATGACGTCATTGGGAAACAATAACTCTTATCTTATATGGTACCTTATATAAATATATGTCAGAAAGGTATGGCATATGTTATATATTTAATTAAAATATAGCTGTGACTTGTACTCTTACTCCAACCCATAGGGATACCGCACTGTTACTATTTATTAGTTGGGAACGACCTTTTACTTCCAGCTCTAATCAAATCAATGCTTGGTTGTGAGAGGTCATGGGACCACTGGATGGAGACACTTCTCTACTTTGGCGATCCACAACGGGATGACTAGGAGATGGAGGAGGCGTCTCTTACATCAACTTTAAAAAAGAATCCTTGAATGGAATCTTGCGGTGTCGGAACATTGGAAGAATGTAAAAGGGCACCCATAGCTCTGACAAAAAGCGCCGCGCAGAATACCGTGAGGTTTAAGTTGGTACGAGTCCGACATAGCTTCCTATTGCCCTCGTAACAGAAAGGCAACCGTGAAGATTACCCCATGAGAATCTACAACCCATCTAAGAGGACAGTTCTACCACCTTTTAGTGAAGTGTATCATGTGTTAATTTTTACTATAAAATATACTTTTTATATATTATTCTAATATATGTACGTGTATATGTTAACTTCTCCTAATCTTGTTTTTAGAATGTTTTGTATATGTTTGGTTCTTCGTACTTATCTTTTATTTATTTTTAATCTTATATTTTACATGTTTAAATATTTTTTTATGTTAGAAGTTGGCAAACAAGCATACGGCCCACCTGATGGTAAGTGGCTGCCGCAGCCTATGAGCGCTTGCAGCACCATTAGTAGGTGCCACTCACGCGTTGCCAACCTCGAGATATTAATTCTTAAATCTCGTTCGCCCAGTAATTTCACTAGCGTACAATGCCCTTCAAACCGGACTACTGTGTAGTGCCTAAGCACTACTATTTGGCGGCAGAATATTGTACACTGCGGTGGTACCTACCTAGCCGGCTTCTTGCAACAAAAGACCTACCACCAGTGTGACTGATTGCACTGGTGGAATAATCTCTGTTGTGACAGAGGTTATCCCAACAGCGGGCGATGGGGTCGTCACATCCCGACGCCTTTAAAAATTTATATAAATAATATATATTATAAAACATTTAAGCCTGTAAAAATAGTAATTTTCAGTGGTACTGAGGCAAGGAACAAACTACCAGTGTTCAGGGCTCCAGAGTAAAGAACATCCTCACTACTCGTGCAGTTTCTAATAATGTTGCCTTTTGTAGTTTTGCTTCGTTCCAGCTTTCTAGTGAAATACGCTTAAGATGTTGGTCGAGTTTTTTTAGTATAAGACCATGGGCCGAAATGACAGTAGGAACAATGATCGTTGAGACAAGGTGCCACATGTCAACAATCTCATGAGCAAGATCTAAATATTTGCTCATCTTTTCCATGAGGAACAGTGACGTCAATTATCATTGTCTTATGTGTATTATATATAATAATAATAAAGTTATTATTATTATATAAAAGATCAATTTCTGCTATTAACATACTTCACAAAAATTCTCCTATACCCACAGGTAGTCTGTCAGAAATTGCTTTCCAGCAATAAGACCGCCTGGTTGTAGCAATTTATCAGATTTTATAATGTTTTTGTCAATTTTTTATGGTGTACAATAAAGAATTTTATTATTATTTTTTATTACCTCTGCCACCATACCACGTGCTAGCCCCTTATACGACTTTCGTAGGTCTGTATTTATGTGTTTACTAATTACCAGATCTCCATTTAGATAGACAGCAAATTCTAAATGAATTATATCGTAATAAAGAGTTTCCGCTTAAACACGATAATTAATTTGTTATTAGCGTTTTAAAAACAGCATTTGATTAATACGAGATAAATTCTCACACACTGGTGACTTTATATGAAAAATATTTTTTGAATTTACATGTATTTGAATAAATAATTTTTAATTTATTTTTGTATTACGTAATTATCTATTATGTTCGTATATTTTTAATAAATGAAAGATCATCTAGCAGAGTTGTCGTAAAACAATTATAACGTGAAAATTTGTGATCACATATTTTAATTTTTATATTATTGAGATATCAAAGTGTTTTAATGTTTTTTTAAACATGTCTATTCGTGTCAATTTATATGAAACGATATAATAA
The DNA here is from genome assembly GCA_023373885.1 of Hestina assimilis. Lineage (NCBI taxonomy): Eukaryota > Metazoa > Arthropoda > Insecta > Lepidoptera > Nymphalidae > Hestina > Hestina assimilis. The sequence goes on from CM041754.1 coordinate 11,613,402, forward strand.
ATAAGGCATAAATATATACATAGAACTTATGGGGGAAAGTCTTTGATAGCACGATGCCGGTCAGGTATCACCGCAGTGTTAATTATTCTACCGAAAAAGCAGTATACTGTGTTTCAGTTTGAAGGACTCTGTAACTAGTAAAATTGCTGGACAAATATTTCGAGGTTGGCATCGCTTGAGTGACACCTACAAATGTATGGTGTTGCAAGCGCTCAGAGGCTACGACAAATGCTTACCATCGGCATGTCGTTGTGGGTCGTATGCTTGCTTGCCAACATTTTCACATAAAAAAAGAAAGAAAACCGTTACGATTTTTAGAAATAACAAAACTATAATCAAACAGACCGTGTGACATACAGATTTGTGATAATCTCATTAGTCGGCAAAACAAGTTAAAAAAAATAGCAATGCTTTTCCACCGGCTACCGGCCGAACATTTATTATGCGTTGCTGCTTTTATCATTGTATTAACAATAAATACGTAATTTTAATGATAAATAAATTATACGAAGTTTCATTATCAATAAATACAAGCAAAAAAATAAATACTAAATTAGCAGTGCTTTTTCCACCGGCTACTGGCCGAATATTAATTATATTTTTTTTCATTCTGTTTTTATCATTTTAAAATATAAATTATATGGCATCTTAATGATAAATTAATTAAGTATACAAAGATTCAATAAAAATATATCGACAAATAATTTATTTTTAATTTTGTAATTTGCGACTTTGACATTTCTAGTAACTTATTATTAAGATTTCTGCGAATAGTCCCTACGATTATCTTAGTGGTTATACGGTTATTTATCTAAACCTAAGGTTGTACGGAGAGATACGTCTGATGTCTCTATTACGTCACGTATACAGGAAAAGCGACGGTAACAATTTAATTGCAAACTGCAATTGAGCGTTCTATATTATCACTTTACACAGCATCCTGCAATCACTGCAATTGTCAACAAATGATCCAAGCATTGAAACAAATGAAACATCGTAAAACAAGCACTTGGATCGTTAAATCAGCTATAAATTGCTTCAGTTGTGATATGACCAACGGTGGGAAACGGTTATTGCTTTCGCGATAAAGATGCTGCTTAGGTTGCATCTCGGAATTGCATTTTTATGTTTCCTCCGATTCATTAGCTAGCGTTTTGTGATGTTTATGTTTATTTCTGTGTTCTTAATTATATGAAATTTGATCGGATAATGAATTTACGTTTCCGTGAGAATCGATATTTAACTGATGTTTTCTTTTCGATTAAATATAGGTCGGAAGTTATTACAGATTAATTATTAATAATTTATGTTTGTTTTCTAGTTTCATTTACTTTTTAAAATTGGCAAAATATATAATTCTAATTTATTTATACTTATATTATAATTATGTGAAAATAATATTAAACGAAATTGTGACTACCTTTTTATGGCTAAGCCGATAAATCGATTCGAATAAAATTTGGATTGGCTACAGCATTCATATTTTGAAACACACAGGGTTTGTATATTAAAGACTGGCCCTATGTTTATTTAAATATAGTAAACAGATGAGATTTAAAAAAAAAATGGAAGAGAAAATGTATTTAGAAGTCAAACTAAAGACTCGGCTCGCTACGCTGTTTTCGCAAGAAATATCATTTTTTCTTAAACAGGCTGTCATGAATATGTTCGTTATTAATACAAATCGTTAAAACCAAAATCATTTAATTTAAAAACACTTAAAGTGTTAGCTGCTACCATTGGTTCGTAATGATATTTCTATCGTTTTTTTTACAGGTCATAATATTGTAAAGTAACAGATGAGGCCAATGAACCAAGAGTACCAACTTCCCATCCCCTTTGTACAATTGCTTTTTCTGTCTTCTCCAAAACGGTGATCATTAACACACAAAAAACCTATTATATAAATGTAAATTAAAAATAAATATTGATAAGCGAAAAATACATGGAACTCCAAAAATTAAAAAAACAACTATGGCACTCGGGGACTGCCGAGGTAAAGCTATTGCATAGCATTTTTATCAACTTATGCAGTACATAAAATCTTGGCTGTTTTTAAAAAATTAAAATACAAATGAAATCGAACATTAATTTCAACCCAATTAGATACAATTTCGTCTATAAAAAAATTAAACAATATAATAAATAAAAAATAAAAATATAGTTCATAATTTCATTGAAATAAAGTAAGAAACTTCGTAACTAATTCAAAATATTTGAATTTGTAACGTAAGTACTTCAGCAGTAGATACATTTTATATGGAACTTAAACTTTATACAATAATCGCCTTAATTTTCTTTGAATTAAAGACGAAGAGAGTCTTACACAAATTCACTTACTGTCCAGTATAGGTTGAACTCCCGTTGCACTTCTATCGTTTATGTTCTCCTATTAATTTTTCTTGTGGGGGTGTTAGGTTTTTGTTACGGAATTTCTTGATTCGGTCGCCGCGCTCAATGCCCGCGATAAAAGCTATGCAATAGCTTTATAAAATTTGACAACAAATTATACGATAGTTTTCTATATCTCTAAAATTGCAAAATTGCAATTGCAATTACAAGAGTATCGAAATTAGACAGAATATCCGTCTACGTCATTTGGCTACGAGACCCAAAAAATATAGAACTATTTTGACATTTCAAACAAATCACAGATACATGTGAATAGTTGACGAATTTACAATGGTGATCATTACGAAAACACATTAAATCTATTTTATTACATATATAGATAAACTAATTCACACGATTACGTATACATTGTTTAATATTCGACAGACAGACATTGATTTATCGTTAAGATATACAGTTTTATTTGTAGAGATGGATATCTCATGGACAGTTGACATCACCTGTGGATGCAATAAAACAAAGAGGCGGCGGTTTTGTTGTGAACGGTAGTCGATAACATAAATTAGTACAAGCTATTATAACCATTAGTACATGGTTTTAATGGATATATTACTATAATATATTTTATGGTTAGGTCTACTATGTATTGATTTAATGCAATTGAATAGTTTTTATATCATTGGTAGCAAATATTGGTAAACTGTAAGTAGTAGAACTGTTAACGAAGTGATTGGGATAGCTCGATCAGTGAAGTGAACGCGGAATATTGGCCTAAAGAAGCAGTACACAGTGTTGCATTTGGTTGTCAAAATTATAGCTACCCATCTCTCTGCCCTCTCCTCCCCATCATCCGGGATCCTAATAGTTACATTGGTAGAAAAATTAAAGAATTGGCATGCAAATGGCAGTGGTTACATAATAATAAATAAACGCTGCACACTCAACGGCCCCCATTAGGATAGTAATATCCTGTGTCGGGGTCCGGAAACATTCACAATGACAAGGACAAACACACCCAGACCGGAAAATATGCTTGCATGGTCAATACAAACATATTATGCTCCGAGCGGGAATCGAACCCGCGACCTGTAGCGTTTAAGGCAGATTCGCTACCGCTGCGCCACAACGTCGTCAAACGATAATAACTAATGGCTGATCCAGCGACTTCTTGATTGGAGACTGTAAATGCTGCCTGTTAGACTGATGACCGTAAAAAGATAGGTGGTATTGGCTGGATAACAACAGCAGAGAACAAAGTGTTGGTAGCGCAAAGAGGTCAGGATCCCGCAACTCTTACCTTAACGAAGACAGCCCTTCTGACGTTGAGCGATAAAGGCTGAAGTTATCATAATGTTATAAAACTTGTGTTGCAGGTATGACGACTGCTTACATTCAGGCGGACTACGGCAATACCATTTTAGTACGTGGATACTTTAGTCCTTAGATGGAAGAAAGTCGATCACTGATGAGTGATGTCACCGTCCTAAATTTTTAATAGTACTAGCTTTCAATGTCGGGTGAGTCCATCGATTAGAATGCGCTCCCAGCGTCGCCTTGATTCCCGTTGACGTCCATAGCTTTAGTTCGGCTTCGCAGTAGGCATGGATATGGATGAAACCTTTGAGCCTCCGCGAAGGCTGCCCAGCACTCAGCCACCCCCGCCCTCTGACTATAGAGACCGGTACGTGAAACAGCAATACACAATCAGATAAAAAAGTAGATTAATATGCATGGTTAGAAGGATCTGAACTCAACTGTATTCCGTGTGTTTATGTGAAATTACGAAATCGTAGTAAAGTTTAACGATCAAACGTGTGTGAAATTGTTCATTTTTGAATTATATTACTTTCGATTTGCTTCTGCATTGTGCCTCCGTAATGATTTACAGTAAGACTACCATTCGCTAGCTTCACCAAGGATATGCGGACCAGGTTAAATGTACAGCATTCAAGACTATTATTTCGAGCCTCAAAAATGGATATCACCTTCTTATTTCAAAATAACCCTTACTAATATTACAAATGAGAAAGTAACTCTGTTTGTCTGTCTCTCGCGGTTTCCCGCCAAAACTACTGAACCGGTTTAAATGAAATTTGGTACACAGATAGCGTAGAGCCTGAGAAAGGACATAGGCTACTTTTTAATGAGAAAAATGGTTTATTAGGGGTTGAAGGAAGGGGATGAAAAGTTGTCGAAAGTATCGTCATTAGAACTTAAAGCTTGAAACTTATTTTTAGGCTGTTAATTCGATATAAATAAATACGACGTTCAAAGTTTTAAAAGGAGGACCCCTTCCATTTTAAGTGTTTTTTATTAAAATCGTTATTCACGCTAGCGAAGCCGCTGGTAAAAGGTAGTAGTCTATATTATTAAAAATGCGTAAGTAAAACTCAAAAGTGCCACAAATCAGTAGTTTTTGTCATATGATTCTTTAAAAGTTGTGTTACTTTCATTTGGTTTTTAGGAAATTTTAAAATAACTCAAAAACTTTATTATGACTGTTTTAATTTAAAAGTCTTAATCCCACGCTTTAAAATTAATTAATTCCGGAAAACCGCTTTATTAACACAGATAGTTAATGTATTAAGATTAAATAAACATAAATAAACAAACATAAATAAAGCTATTATGTAAAGTTAGCGCTTTATTTATGTAGGTTGTATGTATATATGTATTTCGTTCGACTCCGTTTGTTTTTGATCTATTTGGATAAATTTTTCCATACCTACATATAGTGGGGTATACAAGGGCGTACCTATAGTAACGAAGGGTCTTGGCGGAAAAATGAAAGTTGGGTTCTATTTTAACTTTATACTTTAAAACTTTGAAACCGCCACTGCGGGATAATATCGTTCGCGTTGACTAAGATCCTTTAAGTTAAAAGGCCTTGTCCTAGGGGGGATACGCAACAGTCAATACATTAAAACAATTATTATCTTAATTATTATCTTACTTTAACAATAGCACTAGGGATATTAGTTATTACTGTTTGAGATGAGGCTAGAATCGTAGGAAAGCAGGATTTTCGCTTGACAATAGGATCACATGAGTTTTGCCGACTTGAGAAGGAGAGGGCCAGCGAAAATGAAGAAGACAGAAATAGTTTAGTTTTTTACAATCAACTAAATACTTGTTTTATAAGTTAATAGTCAGTCAGTCTTACTTACTCACTAAATGACTCAGTTAGTAAGTAAGAAAACGATTTTAAAAGATAACGCTTTTCCACCGTGTTGAAATACTTTACAAATAGAATCAACAGCAATATTCAGATCGAAATAATTTATTTTTTAATTATGTACCGACGTACATTATTGACATATTATAGGTTTCATCTGTATGTGGAATTTGTTAAATTTAAAACCATACAAGTCCATACAAATTAACTTTTATAAATACATAATGCATACCATTAAGATAAAGATAATTGTGTTATTTATTAATATTGTATTAACATAATTGATTGATAATATTATTATCTGTCGTTAAAATTTCCGTCACACTAATAGGATACATTTATTTTAATATATTATATATTACTTATGTAAGATACAACTGAGACTTATGTGTGGAAAATTTTCGAAGTTTATAAGGCCTTTCGCCGGATCCTCTTATGTTGATGAAAATCGTGTCAACTCAATGGTTAAAGACAGCCGATGATTAACGGGGTTTACTATTAACTCTTATAGCGTTTCAAAATCAATCCAATTCAATTTTGAGATTAAGATTTTATATGAGCATGTTTATTAGCATATATGCCAAAATATACATTTCGCGACATTTGCTCGCAATAACAGTTAATGGTAAGCCCGCAGGTAACCAATTACAATCACAATCCCTTGTTAAAATTACTTGACTATTTTTATACTTGATCATATAGTATAGTAGTGTCGATTGGCATCAGTTCGGTTCTAATTTAACGCAATAGTAGTATTGTTACATATTCTTTGACAAAAAAAAACAAAATTACCTGCGTCCCTAAATTAGGCGAAAACATATATTTTGAATAGATTTCGAGCTTCGTTCACTTTTGAAATCGTTTATAGGACAAGTGGAGACAAGTGGTGATTGATATACATACTTAGCGTGTTTTTGTTATTCCAAATTAAAAGATTTCCACTAAATGCGTATGGAAGTATATAAGTACGTTATTTACCTACATAAAAAAAACTATTTTTATAATTTTTGTTTGTCTGTCTGTTTGTTCCGGCTAATCTCTGAAATAGCAGGACCGACTTTAACCGTATGTTATGTTATATGGAGTAACTTAGGTTACTTTTATTTTCGAAAAAGAATTTCGGTTCCGTGCGATAACACAAAAGTTCTACACTACACCAGCGGAACAGCGGGCGCAGCTAATTCTATATAAAATTAATTGTTATACTTATAAAGTTCCATACCTAAGTAGCAAACGCTCAGCCGGTCCAACCAAATAGACCTTGCTTCATCGGGTCAATTAAAGCTTACCAATAAGGTTACCATGGCTATAAACCATAAAAATATATTAGTCTTACCAAATTTACGCTATAATATATATTGCTTAATGTAAATATTAGGCGAATATAATGATTATAATTATCATATAAAATCTAATGATTATCGTCTGGTTAAAGATTACTATTTTTAACTGACCTCAAAAAAGGTTCTATGTTCGGCTGTATGTATGCTTTACTTTGCCTTAATATTATTCTTATCTAAAATGTACAAAATAAAATAATTTAAAAAAATACTGTCTTCAAAACAAAAAAAAAAAGAATTTAATACTATTTACAGAATACTTTCTTTTAGACAAAAAACTTTTTCCCTGCTAAGATAAAAGAAAGGAGACCGTGGAGAAAGGAGACTGTGTCTTAGTACTCGACTCCCCAACTCAATGACGCTGTCAAGGCCAGTAGCGCCAACAGCAACACACACACATACATTAAATAAAAGTAATCTTTATCTCACACCACCCAGCTATCGCCCCGGGCTGTTAGCTGTTAATTGTTCAAAAGGAGAACACAATAATTGAGCCCTTAAGCGTATCGATGTATCATTGTAAACGCAACTTTGTATATAATGACTACTAAACGATTAACTGGTTCTCACGTGTTAATTCTTTTATTATAAGAAAGACTAACTTAATGAAAGACCGGTGCGTGCGTGTCGGTGGCAGATTCGCACATAAAGGCCACTGTACCAACGTAGAATAAAAATAGTTTCTTTTATGAGGACTTCTTTTATTTTAAAATTATATTTTATTTTTAGTATGTTTTATATATTGTTATAGCTACCATAGAAATTAAAAATTTATGAAAATTATAACTATTCATCAATGTATCTAATACCTTTATACGAGCAAATTTATAGGCGTCGGGATGTGACGACCCCATCGCCCGCTGTTGGGATAACCTCTGTCACAACAGAGATTATTCCACCAGTGCAATCAGTCACACTGGTGGTAGGTCTTTGTTGCAAGAGGCCGGCTAGGTAGGTACCACCGCAGTGTCCAATATTCTGCCGCCAAATAGTAGTGTTTAGGCACTACTGTGTTCCGGTTTGAAGGGCATTGTACGCTAGTGAAATTACTGGGCGAACGAGATTTAAGAACTAATATCTCGAGGTTGGCAACGCGTGAGTGGCACCTACTAATGGTGCAAGCGCTCATAGGCTGCGGCAGCCACTTACCATCAGGTGGGCCGTATGCTTGTTTGCCAACTTCTAACAAATCTTTTTTGTAGCAAATTTCGAATACAGGGGCTTTCGGGGGCGATCATTTTTAAAAATTGAGTTTTATCCAGGTTTTCAGGTAATGAAAACCCCGGTTCGAGTCCAAATGTCTGCAGACAGATTATTTTTTTCCCTCTTTTTCCTTCCTTTTTTACCTCTCCATGTGGATTACCTTAAAACATACATCAATGAAGAATCCAATAGTAAAAGAAATAATAAACTAACCATATCTAAACAAAGACTGAAATTATTTAGTTACAATTGTTACTATATGGTCGTAAGATTGTATAACAAACTGCCAAAAGAATTTAAGCAGTTACGTCTTAATTTTTCAAAAAGAATTATTCAGATGTAGTCTATTGAAAAGTTACATTTGGGGTTACGTTTTGTAGAGGACGCAATTTAATTTTTTGATGTGTAGGGGACAAGGATGGCGACCCCACACACTTGGCCTTAGCTTAACACTGCATACACAAAAAAACTAAAATTGCGTCCTCTAAAAAACGAAAGGTAAGGCCTAAAAAATGTAACATTTCAATGGACTAATGGTTATTGGACAAATGTTACTACTCTTGAAATGATTTTTTCAATTATTAACAATAATAAATATATAAGATTAAAATGTAAATTAAATGTAATAACTTGTTGTCCATTACACATTTGAGATTTAAGAATATAATTAAATTTTTATAGTTATTATTAGTAGATAATTAATTTTTCATAATTCCTTCTTATGTAACTTTTATTTATTCATTAACAAAATAATAATTTCACCCTTTTACTTTTATTCTTCAATGTAGTCGATTTTATTACTTATTTCTGAATTTAAATTAGAATAACTACTCATTTTATACTATTTGGAAAATGATTACAATTTACGCTGTGACTCTTAGTTTTATATAATTATTACAATGTATTTGTTGAATAAAATATTTTACAAGTCTTTTAAACATTTGAACGCTGGAGACGGCAAAATATGTTGTAATGTCATCTAGTTTTTGCAATAAAGCAAAAATCCATTAATTTTTATATATTTTTCTCAACTACACATACCAATACTTAAGCATTTTGTGAAAATTCGCTGTTAACGGTAGAGGAATGTTCCGACTTCTGTTAGCACCTTTTGCATACGGAACCCTGAAAAATGTCTCGTAGTCGTACCAAACAGTTCACAGCCGTGCAATAAAGCATGCTCCCGTCTCATTTAAACAAAAACAAAATCGCAAACGATGCATATCGTACCGCACTATTTACGCATTAATATTACATTATTCGTTGGTAATGTTGGTCTTTATTGGACAAATTGCCTGAGGGCAGGGCAGTTCTAATATTTAAATAGCTTAATGGTTCATTTCCATGAGTACTGAAACACTGATTTGTAGTGATACGAATGGAATAGAAGTGACAACATAAATATAATTGTATCATTTAAAAATTACAGCTGCACACTTCATAAAAATTATTTAGGTTTATTAGGTAAGTAAGGCAGTACTGTACACTCTAGAAGTGAGAACCCACACTAATAATTTTAATATTTTTCATACGATGAAAGTAGTGCCACCCTGAACCCGAAAATAGGTCGGTTATCCATTCAATGAATCAATAAACATTGTGAGATAACGGTCGTGTTTTAAAAAATAAATGTAAACCTCTAAAAGCAACTTTACTGAAATTAAACTTAAATATTATGTTATTTTTATCATAAGTCAATGACAGTTAAGAGTTTTAAAAATCTTGTCCTGCCTATATTGTAACATTCCAAAGTCTATAGCAGTTAGAAAAATCTATACGTACGCGATTTCGTAATTCTCCTCTGCATAATATTGCACATGAATAGAGTTATCAAAGTAATGCGATTTAAATTGGCCCGGACTCTTTGACACCTATAGCGATGTGAATAATCAAAGGGACATAAGAAAGACCTCTATTTGATAGGGCTTCGTGACTTATTGTACTCAGGTTGTTCCCTACTCGACCACAAATTTAATAGTAAACTATATAATATTTTATTGTGCAGTGCTTACCAATAATAAGTGTTACACATATAAATCCCAGAATAAAATTGAGTTAGAAGTAACGAAGAGTAATAATACGATATTAAAAATTTGTAAGTATATGCAAATTAGTAACAAGAAAATTGGTATAATAGTAAACCAAAACTAGTCTAAGTAATGTACAGCATAATAACTTACTTACTAGAGATAGGTATGAAAAACAAAATTTCTTCAAAGAAAAATGATACCTACTTTGTTTTTTGAAACTGTGATAGTTTATCGTAATAAAACGAATAGGGAAGAAACTTAAGTCAAACAACACGCGTGACCATAGATAATGACTTAAGTAGAGGCGGTAAGGACGCGTTTTTGCCTACATTAACCTCCCCTCTTAAACGCAATACGAGGACAATCGTAGCCAACATTAGCACTGCTTTTAATGTGGTTAAAATTAAGTCGAATTCACGCTAATTTGCAATGGTGAATATAAAGCATATTGTACGAGTTTTTTACAAGCAGTTTTTATTTTACATTATCTGTGTAGGACATGTTTTTGTTGGACTCGTATCATTTGTGTATACAAATTATTATTTTTTTTTATTTCATGACGATTGGCAAACAAGCATACGGTCCGCTTGGTAAGCAGTCACCCCAACTTATGAACGCTCGCAGTACTTAAAGTGTCATATGCGCGTTGCTCACCCAAGGAAAGAAGAAACAAGAAGGAAGGGGTGAGAAGAGAAAAACTAAAGGGAATATAGGGGTGGAAGATTGCATCTACGGCGCTCTTACTCATCGCACGAAACGCAATAGCACTTCTGATACTTGACGTTACTTGACGGTGATTTTCTGTGAGAGGGTAGTACTTCCCCGGCCCATTTGTGCTACGAATAGAATGTATCTAGTACCGTCAAAATTTTATAACTTATATTACTTGATAGACTCGGCAACTACATCACTTCTATTAATTAAAACGCTCAATAATAAGTACACGTTTTATACAAATGAACTTTGGTCTCTTCAATATACTTACGATGAACTTTGAACGTAATTTTTGCAGTATTTGTTATTTTGCTATTGCGTTTGTTAGTTCCTGTTATTGTGTTTCCATGTATTATTTAACAAACCATTCGCAGTTTTACATTTCGCTTACGATATAAAATTCTTTAACAGCTAATTTTGCTCTAACAATTGAATGTATATGTTATGTTACGAAGTATGTTTATTGTTTTATAACTAATAATTATTACTACTTCATCGTTAAAAACAGTACATAAGCATAAAATATAAAATTTTTACTCTTCAATATTAAAGGTGCGCTTATACTCGTATCCGGATTTTACTGGTTACAGGGCCGACTCCGCTTCGGTAGCGCGATTGTTGCGGGCTCGATCGTGACCCCTTGCACTATTTTTTTGGAATGTGTATTGCTGTTGGCCCTACTGGCCTTGACAGCGTCACCGGATGGAGGGGGGGTCGAGTACAGAGACTCAGCCGTGATAAAGGGGCAGCCCTCACGGGGACTCAAATTTGATTCCGTCCTTAGGGTGCCTCCTGCGCAGCTGAACCACAGCTAAGGACGTCATCGGAGATGGAGGCAGCGCTCCGAGCGCATTCTATACGATAGACTCACCCGACGGTGTGAGCGCGACACGACGTGCGAAACAAAGGACCTCGTCTTCGCCGTAACGGTGCTGTGTAAGGGGCATTTTCTAATGTAATGCTATCGTCGGGGTCTTGCAGGACGTGCTTAGGACGCCTTACTTTTGTCGGTTGGTTACATCGGTCTGACCCTTGCGCTAATATCGTACCCACTCCTAGCGCAAGCTACGAGATTGTTTGGAGGGACGATAGGTGTCTTAGTAATTACATGAAAAAGCATTGTTAAAATTACATCATTGCGTCATTTAAATATTTAAGTACTATTAGGTGTATGTAATTTTTAAGTTTCCATAATTATGTATCAGAGTTGGTTCTTTTTCCACCCAAAGAATTGAGATACGATACGCACATCAGGGATACGCTGATAGCATTGCACGTGAACAATTTGTGTTTTGTTAATTATTTAAAATCAAGCACATGTTAAGCTGCCGGTCCCGGTTGTTATCACAAAACATCTGATAATTCACTCTTTTATATAATCATCTCTTGATGGGTAATTTGCTCTCACCAAGAGTTACTGGTTTGCCTTTAAGGTTGCGGAGGTCAGCTGGCAATTAGTTTGTGTAAAAAACAAAAACGTGTCAAATCCGGATAAGAGTAGAAAAGGGACTCTGGCCCTGGAAAATGCAGGGAATAACGCTAAGAAGAAGAAGAATAGAAGAAGAAGTATTATTTAAACAATATGTCATGTTAAATACGATTTTCATCAAAAACATAAATCTTACGCCTATAAAAAACCGGCATTCATAATTTTTTACTTCACACCGCTCCGGACTCGAGCTTTCTCGAGTGAAATTAATCTTTCCAAATAATTGCTTCATTAAAATCAAAGTTCCTGTCACGCACTTCATCACCAAGTAATAAAATAAACCGACCTCGTCTATCTGTATGATCAGTAATATGACAAAGTATTTGATAATTTTATTCTTGGAAAGTTTATATATATCATATAAACAAAGATTTTTTTTCTAAATGTGTATTGGTATTGGCTCTATTGGTATTGGCTCTATTGGTCTTGACAGCCTTAACATTCCTGGGCCATTCTTATGGTGCCTCCCGTGAGACTATACCATAGGTTAGGACGAGAATGAAGGCAGCGTTCCTAGATCCGTTTCATCTATGTAGTTTGCTCTTGGCCATCCTAGCTTTTAAAGGGATACCAGATGGGACTTACTTAGCCGCTTCGATAGCTTACAGAAATTCTACAAAAATTCAGCTGAACATTTTTAATGAATTAATTAAATTGTTTCAATACAAGTATCGTCGGAGACATTCACTAGTTAATTACTAAAATGTCAAGCGAGTGCACAATAAGTTTTATCTTACGGTGTTCATGCGTGGGCGAAGTTTACTCGACCGTGTGCGATCTAACACCGGCGACGTGTGACACGACTACTTAGCGTGTGATTTGGATTATAAAAATCATTTTACACTTCGTATAACATCAAATGACAATTTCGATTAGGTGTTAGCATTTAAATGTCTCAATGATAATGTCAGCTGTGACATTTTATTTTTGATATATTTATTTATAAATGTAGTCATGTTGTCATGTTTTTTTTTCTAAATAACGATATGTATGTGTTGCATTTTGACATTCTCGATAGATTATTTTATTTTGTAGTTGACCTGATATCTAATCTAATACCTTTAAACAAGCAATTCGTGTGTATATAACCTTAATCTCGGAAACAATTATCATGAAATTTAGGCGATAAATCGATCTAGCTAGTAGGTATTCATTTTTAGAAAATGTCGTTTTATCCGTACTTTCAGGCAATGAGTTTCGTGTCCAGATGTCTTTTAATTAATATTATTGATGTCAGTAAAATCGACAAATAATATTGACATTTCATCATTATGTAATAAGTATCTAAATATAATTTCCAAAAAATACGATTTACCAAAATGAAAATAACGAGAAAAGCTGGGTCATCCAGGTTACTTGTATTTATTATAGTATTTTTATTGTTATCGCATATAACTTCACATAAAAATGTAAGAGTATGATAATTGCACTGTTTTAAAAACCGGCCAAGTGCGTATCGGACTGCCGCTTTAATAGTTCCGTACCACTGTAGAATAAATATAATATTTTGTATCATGAGCAGAAATACACATTTTATGAACATTTAAACTCATTATCTATTACTGCTCGTTAGATACAGTCCGCTGACAGTCAGACAGACGGACGGACAGCGGAGGCTAAGTAATAGGTTATAAGTTTCCGTTCCGAAAAATTACCGAAGATAAATATTAAAAATTCAAATATTAGATAAATAATTAGCTTAAGAGTGGTGATTATTTTAGGATTACAAATAATTCAACCAAATTTAAAACTTTTTTTTTTAGAGTTACGGGCTCGGTCCTGACCACCTTGGCCTATTGTCGTACCCACTCCTACCGCAAGCTATGAACTTATTTGGTCCCTCCAAATAAAAGAAGTATTAGTAATGACTTAAAAAAGCACTGCTAATATCACTATCACTACATAGTATAAAACAAAGTCGCTTTCTCTGTCCCTATGTATGCTTAAATCTTTAAAACTACGCAACGGATTTTGATGTGGTTTTTTAATAGATAGAGTGATTGAAGAAAAAGGTTTATATGTATAATAACATCCATTAAATAGTGGAGAAAAAAAACTGTTATTTTTGAGATTTCTAATGCGATGTCGTAAATAATTACATTTAACGCGTGCGGGCCACGGGCAGTAATGAATAAATTAAAACTACTGGATCGATTTTAATCATTTTTTCAGTGAATGACATAGGCTATATATTTTATACCCGTGCGAAGCCGGGCGGGCCGCTAGTTATATTTAAAAAAATAATAAAGGCGGATTTAAAATTTATCAAACTAATGCTTAACCTTTTAAATGTTGATACAATAATAATATCATAATATATGAGGCGATAGTCGTAATATATTTCTATCTCACTCACACATTAAAAGTTTCAGTTCGTATTTATGAGACAGAAAAAGTATGACTTGATATATGTTCTAGGTCATATTATCTCGATCGATATTAATCGAACGGATATTTCTTGGTAGTAAAACATATATGTGTATATAATTAGATTTATAATAGAGGCAGGAACACAATGTTATATTATTGGGATTATTATTTATTTGTTAGTTTATGAATTGTTCGTTTCTCGGAACAATTATTCCAGCATGAGGAAGTTAAAAAAATTTTCAAATTCAAGTATTTCTTAAAAATATATAAATATGGGAAAATATGTATATGCACGTTAAGGTTAGTTTATTTATTTATTGGTTTTGCAAGTGATTTTTTTACATAAGTAAGTAAATTCAAATATAAGGTTTCAACCTATGCAAAACAAACACTACAGGCACATTATTATGAATTAGTTAGTTAGTTCTCGCTAATAATAGTCCAGATGACGTCTAATTTTCCCGCAGATGTCCATAGCCATGGTTCGGCCTCGCAAGAGTCATCTATGGACGAAATCAACTTTGAGCCTCCGTGAAGGCTGCCCCTTTCTCTCAGCTGGTTCTCAATAGGTACGCAGCCACCCCAGCCCGGTGACACTGTCACGGCCGGTAGGTCCAACCACAATATACAATCAGAAAAATTATAATATTGTTCATGTGGAAGTGTTTTCGATGTTGGCCACACACTCAAAAAAAAAGGTCTGCACGGTTTTGAAAGCCCCTTAGTAAACTTATCCGTAAAATAAGATGTCTTGACAGCTATATTAAAATAATCTTAAAATACCATACGGATAACTTAAAAAAATTGGTAATTAAAACTTTACTAAAATTAAAACAAAGCATACA
The DNA here is from genome assembly GCA_023373885.1 of Hestina assimilis. Taxonomy (NCBI): domain Eukaryota; kingdom Metazoa; phylum Arthropoda; class Insecta; order Lepidoptera; family Nymphalidae; genus Hestina; species Hestina assimilis. Next base: position 11,628,920 of record CM041754.1, read on the forward strand.
TTTCCGCTTCATAATATATTATAATTTTCCGTCTTCAAAGCTTATTCTCATGGCCACCTTCATTATACATGTATAGCCGTCTGTAGCGAAGCATACTAATGATAATATTTGTAGTGTATATTTACACAACACAGTTTGCTCACGGGCAAGGCGGTAGGCGTTCTCATAAAACCTAACTACACAATCAAATCGTGTTATAATAAAATCGTAATTCTTATCTTAAATCTATAAAGGTATATTTTAACTATGAAGGATTTTCGTTCTAACAATTTAGGTTTCCCCATACATCTTTCATTCCCTATTTCAACCTGTTCAACTGTTTTTTTTGCAATTAAAAGGGAACTATGTCTTTTCGCAAGGTATGCTTTATCTCTGTACCAAATTTCATCAAAATTGGTTCAAGTGTTAGGCTTGAAAGCATGATCGACAGACAGAGCTATTATTGCAATTGTAATAGGGAATCGTCTTCTCTAACAATGTAAAATAGGAACGAATTTAATCACACGCTAACTTCAACCGATTAAGAAAATCACAATACTAAGCTCTGTCTGCGATTTGTCTGTTCAATGAGCCAGTCTATAGTATCATCATCATCCCTCAAAGAGTGCCACATAGAGTCTATAACATACTTGTATTTAAGTCTATGTTATTAATAAATATATATATGATTTTTGATAACAATCGAACCGTTCAAGACAACACAGACCAAAGTCAAATCATACACTGTATAAAGTAGAATAAAATCACATGATGTACACATAGCTTAATTTTTATAAGTATAAAATTAAATAAGTAGTATCATAGATAATATTGAAGTAAGGCTATTTGCACTTGTTTCGCGGGCGTGGCGGTAGGCGTGCGCTGAGATCATGGAACGGTAAATGTTATAAAAAAGTTATTATATATTTGTCTCTTTTATAGATTTATCGTTCTTTGTAAAAATTAATAAATGAAATATCTGTACGTGGAATTTTTATTTGATTATTTATTTGTTTTGTATAGTTATTTGCTCTTGATCGATCCGTATAAGGATTTATGGTAAAAATGTTGTCTTGGGAATTTTATATTAAACATATATGAATTATTGTATTAAACATATATGAATGTATATTGCGGTTTTAATGGAGCTTGTGAGCTTTATATAGATTTTAAGTATTTAGGGTCTTAAAGTTTTCCGAATTTGACAATGACGTTTTATCATAATTTTCAAGTTTCTAATATGGAGTTTAAAAATAAAGGATTTTTAAACTTTATTTTATTTTTAGTATATTTTAACAGTTGTTGCAGAAACAATTGAAATACATATTCGGTAAAATTTTCAACTCTACCTATTACGGTTCGTCAAATACATCGTACAGGCCGTCAGATACGGAGTAACGTAGGTTAGCATTAGGGTTGCGTTGGCAACCTTTGGGTACGGAACCCTAAAAAGAAAGAATATATATCAAATGCTTTATAGCCATGGTAGCCATTTTGGAACACAGCACGGTAGTATTTTATTTTTAATAGCTTATGTTTACTTTTTTTTTTTAACTTATTTTATATCTTTTGTTTTTTTTTTTTTGTTGTTCATTTTTATTATTATTTGTTTTTAATATATTTGTATTTTTTTGTCTTAATTGTACTCGCTGTGCTTCCAATAAACTTGTTCTTTCTTTCTTTCTTTCTTTCTTTCTATAGGCACATCACGTAGGTAATCATTTTGTTTTTATTAATTAACATAGCTTATATTTATAACGCTTTAACTTGCCTCTTTATCTGTATTGGCTTGTTACTTTATCATTTCTTTAAAATCGATTTCGAACAAACTTCTCGATATGTAAAAGATCTGAAACTCCTCATATTTATAACCTCAATTTTGAAGTCGTTTAAAAAATACACATTGAATTAAGCGATTCCTGAATTTTCATACCCAGGTGCGGTATCTACGCATTTAAAAAACACCAAACCAGGGTGCGGCCAGGTGACAACCTGCCGATTGTAAACAGTTATGATAAAATATTTTACCATATCAAGTGCCACGTGTAAACAGTTTAATGTTGATTTTTTATAGATTAAAAACGAGATATTGTTATGTAAACATAGCGCTTACGAGTTCAGTACCACCGTTTATACAAATATTTGACATTTGGTTATATTTGAGTCGAATTGGAAAATGATGTAATGACCAAGTATCGCATATATCTTCGTGACTGTTGTCACACTGGAATGGGGGCACCATTTCCAGTGACGTCTTTAGCCGTGGTTTGGCCTCGCAGGACGAAATCCCCAGGAGCCCCGCTGAGCGATAGATATTCAAAAGAAAAACCTGACGCAAAGTGATTTTACTGGTGGCAGGCCTTTTATTGCAAGATGCAGGCTAGGTTACCAACGCAGTGAGCTCTACTGCAAAGCAACAATATGTTTTGCATTACTCTGTTTCGGTTTGAAGGACACTGTAGCTAGTGAAATGCCTGGGCAAAATTGGGGTTATATGAACAAGCTGGTGTACTAAGTGTAAGAAAAATATATATTAATGAAATTTTGAATTTATATCACAAAAAATGTGTTCCATATTTACCTATAAATAATAAAAGAACCATAAGATTTCCGGTGGCCCCTAAAAGAACCAAATTTGCATTGCGAATTCTATGCTCCTACTATTTACAATAAATTTAATACTCAGTTTAAAACGACTACATTAAATAAATATGAATTTTAAAAAAAGTGCTCACCTGGTTGAAATTGCTGGAGTACGATGATACAGAAATTCTGTTAATAACACTTAAATAAAAATATGTATACATGCTAATACACACACTCACACTCACACATACATACACTAACACTACACACACTAAACACACCCACGCAACCCACACAACACACACACTCTTACCATATAAATATTAAATAAATAGCATTTTTTTTCTCTTTTGTTAACGTTTTATTATTATTTAGTCAAAATGATTAATTCCTAAGGGCATAAAAAATGTAATGATGATGATATTAAGGGGAAGAAACTGACTTCTGCAACACAGGCGTCGGGATGTGACGACCCCATCGCCCGCTGTTGGGATAACCTCTGTCACAGCAGAGATTATTCCACCAGTGCAATCAGTCACACTGGTGGTAGGTCTTTTGTTGCAAGAGGCCGGCTAGGTAGGTACCACCGCAGTGCCCAATATTCTGCCGCCAAATAGTAGTGCTTAGGCACTACTGTGTTCCGGTTTGAAGGGCATTGTATGCTAGTGAAATTACTGGGCGAACGAGATTTAAGAACTAATATCTCGAGGTTGGCAGCGCGTGAGTCGCACCTACTAATGGCCAACTAATACTTTGCCAACTTCTAACATTAAAAAAAAAAAAAAAACACAGCCCTGCTAGTGCAGAAGTCTGGGTAATCCTTCTTATTTGTAACATATGTTTGTGTCCAATAGAGTTATTATTATTATATTATTATTAAAAGTGATTTAAGATCCAATGCTCAAGATTGGCAATGCGTGAGTGACACCTACATATGATCGGAGTTGCAAGCACTCGCGCCCATAAGACCAGACCTTCGTGGTATCTGAAACGAGGAAGCAAACTACCAGTTACACGACTTCCCTATAAGGAGGGACGTTTCGTATTCACTGGACTATCTTGGCTACATTATGATGGTTGATTCTACCAAACTAGCTTATCTAAATCGTAATTTAACGTGGGTGAATCCACGTGCAGTAGCTAGTGAAAATAATAAAGTCACGTTTAATGTTACGTAGCTGCTGTTTAATAGACTTCACTGTGACATTTTAATCGCCATTTTTATTCAGTTTTATAATAAAAAATATATATTTCCGTGAATGAGATTTCGATTTTTAATTCTCACGGTTTTATTTATGATTTATATATGAATTTAAAATACATATTGATATTATCTTACACGTGTTGTAAATTTCCAAGTATTTGAACAAGATACATACATTATTAATATTAATAATTTCTATAATATATTGATCACATAAAATTCTGAGTTCATATTATAAACGGAATATATTTTTATTACCTAAAAATGAATAAAACATTTACCGACATTAAAAAAACTGAAACAGTATCTTATTTATAAAACTAATACAAATATCCATGTAAAACTTCATAAAAATAACTGAATACTATACTTGTAAAAAAATTTTAATATTATATAATTAAAAATTAATTGATTATTGAATTATGTAGTCCAATACTTCTTTAATCAACAACCAATAGTACAACATTTATAATTCAATACTAACTATACAAATAATTAAAATTGTACAAATGATGTCCAAAAGGACTGGTGACAAGAATGCTAGCTTCATTTTCCGCACTGGCACATCCCAAAGTTTTTTTTGGGTATATCGTCATCAGGACCCTAAACTTTTTACCTGTCTAGTGCTTCCATTGCATCACTAATTTGAAATAAATTTGATTTAAGATGAAGACCAGAAAGGTATTTAACACTATTACACAGAAGAGGTTGTGGCGCAGCGGTAGCGAACCTGCCTTAAACGCCACAGGTCGCGGGTTCGATTCCCGCTCGGAGCATAATATGTTCGTATTGACCATGCAAGCATATTTTCCGGTCTGGGTGTATTTGTCCTTGTCATTGTGAATGTTTCCGGACCCCCGACACAGGATATTACTATCCTAATGGGGGCCGTTGAGTGAGCAGCGCTTATTTATTATTTTTTTACTATGCACAGAAGCCAGAAAAGCTGGAAGAGCAACAATCGAAATTTGCCTCACACCGATTCCACCGTTTCTAATAGGTATTGTCTTATCGCATAGGATGCAAAGTTACTGGCGTTTTACTTGGTGTTACAAAGTTTAATCATTGTGCTAAGCCAGCAATTGGGTCATCCGAATTGTCTATCAGTTTTGCGAAATGTCATGAATTTCCAGTACAAAACATGTAAGTACATTTATAATTTTTTTTTTTCAGAATTTGTTTATGATTTTTTTTATTTTAAATTATGAAATGTCAGTTATAATTTAAAAGTATAGGTATATCGTTTCCTAAGAAAGGTGTCCGACCTACTTGTGCGGCAACAAGCGCTGTTCCCATCACATGTCAAGGAGACGGCTTTACAAGTGATGGTAAAATGGTTCAAAATTTCTATTAATTAGATATTAAAAAAAATTGAATAGGTCCGTTCCATCCGTTCGGGATTTAATTAATGAGGTAGATGTCAAAACATCAGTGTCAAATTATTAACAACTCTCATTTTGAGGCGTTGGACCTTAAAAATAATTAAATCACTATATCATTTTAAATTTCATCTTAATATGAGAAGCCTGAGGGATATTAAAGCCAATAATGGACTCCTAAAACTTCAAAGACTTAAAGATTGTAATTTTTGTGTGCATTATTACAAATTTATTGTTATCTGATAGATAGTACCAATGGAAATAATAATTAACTACTAATAATACTAAAACGAATGACGCTTTTAATGTCGCGTATAAATCGTTTAATTTGAATTTTTATCTAACCGCAAAGAATGCGTGGGCGGCGATAAACTTCCTACATGCACACGCTGAACTTACACACACTCGCAGAAAATAAACTATTTAGCAAAAATCACGGCCTCTATAATAAAATAGTTATGGACGTGATACAAAAGCGACCCGGGTGGGTCCGTACTTGCGTCACCGAGTCAACAACGCCTTAGTCCACGCGCTAATATATTCAACGCAGCGATTGATGAAGTATAAAATTTCTTAGTACCGTCTCACTCACAATGGAATTATGATAATTTATCGGTTGGCTTGTGCCGGCCGAGTGTGTGGGAACGCGCGCGGCACGGGCTTTCCCACGACACCGCGGCGCGAGGAAGAATGCCCGCTTCTGTATAGAATTATCTGTTACTTACGTCCTTTTCGCTTGGAGTGATAATACAGCTGTGATATTAAAACGTCGGAAGCGACGCGGGGTCTCACTGAACGGTAGTTTTCGCCTATCGAAAAGGCACTTTTGTGATTTAAGACGTTCCGTTGTCTGGCGATGCGAGACAGAATTGGAGTAAGTAGCGTCACGGCAGTTTCGACCGCACAATGGGTCGAGTCGACTAGCGGTGCTGGGAACGAACTCACACCTTTGCACCGATAAAGCGAATGTTGTTGTTTTGTGAGACCAAATAAAACGCGTTGTTCTTACTGTTTCAAAATATCAAGAAATCTAATAAAGTGACAGACCAATGCGTTAAGCTAATTTACAGAATAATCATTTCTTTATTTACATACATTTTAATTTTTTTTTACTAAGTTAACTTCAAAATTATTTTTCATGCTTCCAACCAAGCTTTTTCTATCTTGTTTTGGAATACCTACTATCTTATCAAGTCGATAAATAACGCTGAGCTGTCGATTATAATCGATAATATGTTTCAGAGCGAAATATAACTTTCATACTGTCACAAACCTACAAAGTCATGAAGCGTTTTCTAAACTGATAATAATTTTATGTGCCTAACCAGTAAAAAGTTTGTATAGCAATTTCTATCCGTCTCGCCTGTATGACAGACGATAACACGCCCCGTGTTGGGACCTGCAAGCGTGCTCAGGGCTGTCAACTTAAATAATTATAATTAAGATATTAAAAACTGCATAATAACATTATTTTTACTTTGCCTAATCAAATTATCTGAAATTTTAATTGAATATTTTAAGTATATGTAATCAATTTCATGGAAAATATTTTTGACAAAAGATAAGGGTGCCCGTTTTTTCAAATTATTATTAAATAAAAAATATCTGTTCTGTTAATGACAATGATTTATTAAATCGCCACGAGTCGTCAGGGGACATGACGTCATTCACGTTATTTCGTCACCGACTCGCATCAAGGGGAACGTCTTAGCGCCTGTAGTCTGCAGCTTTCAAAGAGGGTGCGCGTGGGAACGTGCTGGCCAGGTGCCATCAGCTGACTCCCCTGAAGAAATTTAGTAAGCAGCTGTTTGATTGTTTGAAAAATATTATAGAAACCACGTGTAATTATGTAATTTAAGATTTTTGCGGTTAAAGCTCTTGGTAAAAAAATAAAATAAAAGAAAGAATAAATTAAATTAAAACACTTCAACAACTATTTTATAAAATCAATCAATCTCGTAAAATACTCATTTATTGAAATACACTTGCAATGCATTTATTTATCAAAAAATCCTTTCACTTTAGAGTAAAAATATTAACGATCCTCCTGATAATATTTTTCATACAAACCGTATATCTTTTTCAGTCAAGAAATTAATAAATAAATAAAAATTAGATGTCAAACAAAAGTAATACTTACTGATAACACGATTTTTAAAATATATTATAATATAATAAAATATTACCTATCCTATCTAATAATATATTGCGCGCCACCCCTATTTTTATCACGGGCGCTTTGCCACAATCGGTGTAGGGCGCATAAAAGCAGTGCGTTGAGTAGCGCGCGCGCCATTCGCTCACAACCCGCCGCGAGAGCAACAACAATGATCCTTCCCACACGTACCATGTCCCCGCCGCATGGGGCTTTCCATCCGCCGTCGCACGCGCATCCCGACGAGGAGCCTGTCTCCCGCACTTACCAATACAGAAAAGTTATGAAACCAATGCTTGAAAGGAAGAGGCGAGCCCGTATCAATCGCTGTCTCGACGAACTCAAAGATCTTATGGTCACCGCGCTTCAAGCTGAAGGCGAAAATGTATCTAAATTGGAAAAAGCTGATATATTGGAACTCACAGTACGACACCTTCACAGCCTGAAGCGGAGAGGACAGTTAGTGCTTAAACCAGAAATGTCTTACGCGGAACGTTTCCGCGCCGGATTTGCCCAGTGTGCTACAGAAGTGTCACAGTTCATTACAAACGCAACCGTAGCTGCTAACGCTATGCATCGACAAGGTCCAGTTGATCCCCAAGCCGGAGCCAGATTACTTCAGCATTTGAGTAATTGTATAAGAAGGTTAGAAGCACCACCAGTTGTTCAACCCCAGCCGTTAGCGCCTGGCGCTGTAGCACGGCCTACGCCAGTTCAAGCGATAGCACCTACGCAGACGACAACACAACCACCCCAGATGATCCAAAGGACATTGATAGCTGACCGAGGAGTCAAGAGACCAGCAGAGGAACCGATTGACGTGGAAGCGATCGACACAAAGAGATATGCACCGCCCTCGCCTCCGCACAGCCCCGCCTCCGAGTCAGACTCCGCCCAGTCAATGTGGCGACCGTGGTGACCGCCGCTTCGTGATCTCGTCTCCTCGTCCAGGATTGTGACACCAGTGTGATAGTTACGAATGTTTTGTTGTTTGATACCGTTAACGTTCCTAGAACCGATGTGTGTTGAAAACTATGCATGAACTCGCTTTGCTTGTTGGAGTTTTGTTTTTAATTTAATAAAATAAGGTTTTGTTTTTTTACGAGTTAACTGTTATTTTTATATTCCTAACTTCAACGTCTTCCGCGTCGGTTATGCATTTACTTGTTAAAAATATAAGAAGTACCATAGCGTAGCTTAGCACCTAAGTTAATACTGTGATAGCTATTTCTAGCGTCTTTTCGAAAAGGAAATTGTTAGGTCTATGTAACGACTATGCTTATAAATATACATGGATATAATAGTGAATGAGAAGAATAAATAAAAAGGGTTGTATATTAAACTTTGTTTTAGTTAAATCCCGTATGTTATCATATCAAAATACATAATATTGCTTAAATATTCAAATATAATCAATTTTATTTAATGTTAATATAGATTCTCATGTAACGATGACGAATAAACTGATAAGCGTGTGAACGTGAACAAAATGAAATATAAAAAAAAACATCGCGTAAACTTAATACCTCCGCAATAATTTATGTAAAACTATTTAAATTTTTTATAAATATAAGAACAACAGATTTATGTGAAAATTCATAGCGACACATTGGAATGATTCACGGATTATAATTGTAGGTGGAACATGGTGGGTACAATGAACAATAAAAGTATAATCATGAAATATTCAAGAGTCACTCGGGTAAATGTCAGTTCTCACGCTGTCGTACTATCGCGAACATCAGCCGTTACGAACGGTTCTTGGAGACCCACAAAGATAACTTATTTTCGTCTAAATTGAAGCCGCAAAATGAAGTTGCAAAGCTTTTGTTTATTTTTTCAATTCAGTAGCAGTTTTTCTTGTTTCTTTTTGTACTTCACATAAAATGAATTGTAAATCGTAATCTTATAGCATAATTTAAACTTAAGATAAAAAAAAGAAATGTGAAAATTAAACCTCCTTATTATTTTTGAAGACGTAACAAAGATTCCTCACACGTTGTTATGCTCTAGAATTTTCGTTTCTAGAATTTTAATTTTTATATATTTTACTATTTCACTTCACAATGGTGTAGAGTTTCATAGAATATATTTCGTATAGATAGAGCCAAAGGTCTCCGATTAAAATAACTGTGACATACTGACTGACAGTAGACGCAATTATAAGGATTGAGTTTTTGCCATTTGACAACGTATAGCTATAGTATATTATCTATAAGTAACATTTTAATTTTTTCTTTTAATTTTGTAAATGTTGTCCATACGTGTCAGCGTTTGACGATAACATTCAAATATTAACTGGATTGATTGACATATGGATATATGTATTTATAAGTATAGATAACGAATCAGTCTTTTTTATAACCTTGAAATCGAATATAAAAAATAGACACAAGATATCAGGAAAATAAAGCCGCCTGCGCCCACGTCAGAGCTCTTCGAAATACTGACAACTTGCATTCAATACAATTAAAAAGCGATTGTACTTAAGTCGTTTATTTATTTCTAAATGATACACTTCTCTTTTGACGTTCTAATGCAATTATATCATTTAGAGAGAATAGCTTTGAGCCTTTAATATTAACATGATGGCACGATAGGTACGATACCTTAATTATTTAATCTACTAAAATTTTGTTATAATCGTTTCTTCTTTAAGAAGTTTATAATACGTCAAGATTAACTTTTTTTTTTTGTATTACCAATAATTATATTATTTACAGCAATCAATAAAAAAGATTAAGTTCTTTTTTTATGTTTGAAGTTGGCAAACAAGCATACGGCCCACCTGATGGTAAGTGGATGCCGTAGCCTATGAGCGCTTGCAGCACCATTAGTAGGTGCCACTCACGCGTTGCCAACCTCGAGATATTAGTTCTTAAATCTCGTCTGTCCAGTAATTTCACTAGCGTACAGTGCCCTTTAAACCAGAACACAGTAGTGCCTAAGCACCACTTTTGGCGGCAGAATATTTGACACTGCGGTGGTATTAAGAAACTGTTTGTTTGAACGTGCTAATCTCTGGAACTACTGATCGGATTAAAAATATATTTTTGCATTTAATAGGACATTTCTTGAGGAAGCCTATAGGCTATAATACATCACGATTCGATACTTAGAAGCCGAATAAGATAGTGCGGGCGGGCGATAAGATGCGATTAGTTGGTGGGATAGGGTGGTCTCACCCGACTGGAGCAAAGCCACAGTCACAGCTAATATTGAATGTAATCAATTTAAAATAAATAAAGTTTATTTTTTTATGGCCCAGTGATAAACAATAAAATAATAAACGCCACACACTCATTAGGGTAGGAATATACTGTGTCGGAGGTCCGGAACACACACACTGGCAGCACCAAACACGCCCAGACCGACATGCTTGTGTGGTCAATACAAAAATGTCTTTCATCTGTCCAGAGCGTGAATTTAACTCGCAACCTGTGGCGTTTAAGGCAGATTCGCCACTGCTGCGCCACAACGTCGTTAAATTATGTTTAAATAATAATAATCGTTAAAAATCAACGAAAAATTACACGCCAATAAAATTGCAACAATACATTGTATTTAAACAACGGTACCATCAATAGCGCAATTTCCTGTTACGGCTGTAATAACCATGTTTGCTCTGTTAATGGTTGCAATAAAAAGATTTTAGAAAAGTTAAATACTCAAAGAAAGGTTAACCGCCTCAGTGCTTTTCGTTCTGGTATACTTTATGGATATTGGCACGCTAGGCTATCGTAATGAATGTTATGACTTAGAATTTACTAAAGGATTTTTATGTTGTTATTTCTCAGATATTTATTTTGATTTAGGAGTAGGTAGTAGACCGGGAAAATCCAGACTAATATTATAAATGTGAAACTAAGTCTGTCTGTTCAAACTTATACCACTAATACCACTTGAAAGTAAAACTTAAAGGGGGTAAAATGGGAGGAATAAGTGTTTTTATGGGTAACCAGCCATTTTTATTGCAATAAAAAGGTGCCTACTAAAACTAGTTGATGGTCAACCTCAGTGCGTTTGTCAGGGTTTGTGACTCTCGCATAACGAATCAACGCGACCTGACAATCACTGAGCTCCGTTGGTGGGTACGGTTAGTATATGGCGCAAACCCTATTCCCTATTTTCTGTCGTGTCTTCCTCTCATACCCTCCATCTCAGGAGGTAATGCAGGTTGATGCCTCTGGTGCCACTATAAACATAGGCCTCAGTAACTGCTTTTCATAAGATAATCCGAATGCTTGTTTGCCACCTATAATTATCAATTGTTTCTAACATGCAACATTTTAGATGAATTTTGCTATACATTTGCAAACCTAAAATCCTTTTTATAGTAGTAGTAGTAGTATTTTGCGTATTACGTTTTTTTGAGATCACAGCTATCACGTCCTCGTTATTTGTATTCAGCATTATTATTTAGAAATTTAAAAATAACATTTTTATGTATAGCATTATTATCTTTTGCTCAATCTTTTGACAGAAAGATTTTTTTTTGAACGCAGGTAAAAAACGATTGGAACCGTCCTATGCGCACGCGCACTCAAAAATTAGCCCGGTCCATTCTAATTGGGTCTTGTTGCGTGCGCGGCCGTGGGAAGCGCTTGCGCCGGTGAAAACACCACGGAATCGAGATCGCAATTCGAATTTAGTTATAGCCGTGAGATATTTGATTTAAGTGTAACAAACAGACCAAGAGATCACGAAGATATTTAATTGTTTTTTAAATGGGAGCTTTTAAATATGGCGCTCTGAATTATATTTTTCACATAATGATCGCTCTGATCACTGGTGTATTATAAGAGTTTTTACTTTAATACCGTTATTAGAGAGTTTGAGTCCTGCTCAAAGTGGTTATTTGGTCAAATTATTTGGTTGTTTTGGTATGTTTTTGGGTTTATAAACAATAAAGTTAAATGTATAGTGTGTATGTATATGCTAAATTGAAATATTTTGCAATGGAACACTGTGATGATAAGCGACAATACAAAGACGATATTTGATCATTTAAACAATATATATTACAATGCCAAAAAACCTCCGAGTTCTATGTAGATTCTTTACTATGTAGTTGTGGAGACTATGCTCTTCCTATTTATGGCATGAATAGACCAGCTTTTATTTTTCTATTCTAACTTCTTCCTTCCCTTTGAATCAACTACACGTAGTGATAAATATGTGTGGTTCTATTTGGACACTACGTTATGCTGACCGATAACCATAAGGTGGACATAATAGAAATTTCTTCAAATCAATGATTCATATGAAACTTAGGTTTTAGATGTAATTCTTCGCCCAGCACAAATGGGCCGAATCGACCCAGGAAGTACTATCCTGTCACGGAAAATCGACGTAAAGTAACAGTGTCATTGTAGTGTTGTTACGTGCTTTTATTTTTGCCCTTCTCATCTCTCCCTTCTACCCTTTGGGTTGGCAACACTATGTGATACCTACTTTAAGTATCGCACGCCTTCATTGGTTGCGCCGACTGCTTACCAGCTCGTCAAATCAGGTGGACGGTATGATAAACAATAAAGATCTATAAATAATATAAACATATAAGCATAACTGGTGGTAGGTCTTTTGTTGCAAGAGGCCGGCTAGGTAGGTACCACCGCAGTGTCCAATATTCTGCCGCCAAATAGTAGTGCTTAGGCACTACTGTGTTCCGGTTTGAAGGGTACAATGTACGCTAGTGAAATTACTGGGCGAAGGAGATTTAACAACTAATATCTCGAGGTTGGCAACGCGCGAGTGGCACCTACTAATGGTGCTGCAAGCGCTCATAGGCTGCGGCAGCCACTTACCATCAGGTGGGCCGTATGCTTGTTTGCCAACTTCTAACATAAAAAAATAAAAAAAATAACTAAAGTCACGTTGAACGACTAGTACTTATATAACCGTGTTTCAAATATTTATACTTATATCACGGATAGAGTGACGGCTATATACAGTTACGGAAGGTAAAGAAACTCAACACCGAGTCGGCGGGTAAAATCATTTACCGAAATATTATTCTTTAAAAAAATGTATCTGTCACTTGACACCGTTGTGGCGAGTTGGTAGCGAGTCTGCCTTTAGCCTCGACGGTTGCGGGTTCGATTCCCGCTTTGGTAACATGTTTGTATCTTACAAATATCTGTTTCGTTCTGATCATTTGTGCTTGTAGGTCTCCTCACCGTGCCTAACAGAGCACGTTAAGCTGTCGGTCCCAATTGTTATCACATAACATCTGATATAATTTGCTCTTATTCAATGAGGTACGGTTCAACGCTCTATGTAAAAACTAGTAACCCGTCAAATCCGGATAAGAGTAATAAGCAGATTCTGGGTAAATGTAATACTGGGAACAATGACAGGAAGAAGATGTTACTTACCCTTTTAGTAAAAATAATATAACGTAAATATTTTTTACTGTCAAACATTCAGATATAAATGTTAAAAATACGACATGTTTTGAAAAAGGTACAGTAATCTATGCCAGTGGTATCGCTGTGCATTGTGTACTAAGATAAGGCAGAGAACAACGAGTGAAGAGTTGGGATTTTGGGCCTTCGCTTACACTCGTCGAACGAATCACGACAATTCTCTTTGCTTCCATCAATATTTTGTAGTAGCACTTCCCTGATCGAGCTCCTCATTAATGAAAAAGGTAACAGAGCTCTTGTCATAAAATAGCCTAATAGAACTTAGATAGTTTTAAAGAATTAGTATAAGATCTTAAATGAACATGTAATGTTACATACATTACATGTCATTGTTTTTTTATGTGAATAAGTTGGCATGAAGCAAGCTGACGACTCACCTGATTGTAAGAGTAAGTGGTTGTCATGTCGTAGTAGAATAAGGGTTTGCAACATTTTTCGTTTGTAGGTGTCAAACACGCGTTGCCACCCTCGAGATATTGTTACTTTGCCACGTAATTTCAGGAAACAGTAATGAAAATACACTAAAGCTTTGCAGTAAAATATCTGACTCTGCGGTGCTACCTACCTTGTTGGCCTCTTGCAATAAAAGGCACCAGTTCATCAGATTCAGAATTTACGTAAAAATTGATTGTTACGTTCTATTTCAAAAGAATCAAATATTTTTTATTACAATTTCATGTTTAAACTATAAGAAAATGTATATTATAATTGTTAAGATTATTCACATAACGATTAAAATAAACAATTAGTTTCACGTAACTTGAATCTAATCGGAAAAAGCGTGATTGTGTTACTATGAAGAAACCTGAACTTTTGAGGTTTTCCACAGTTTTTTCTAACGATTTTATGTAGCGTATCTTTTGCAAGTCATTTTTGCGTGTTTATAATGAATTACTTAAAACAAACCAACGATCGTAGCGAAACGTAACAACCAAAAAAAAAAAAAGAAGTAAAAGCGCCTGTTCTTAACGCTGATTCGAATCGGCTACCAATTTTACGTAACCCTTTCTGATCTAAGATACACGTAACAATACTTTCAGCGCTGTTGTTGACTTACAGAAGGCCTACGCGATTGTAAATATAATTGTAATAAAATGAAAAATATCCGCTTTATTACACTGCAATTCACTATCACATCATGACAATTTTTATTTAAGTATCTGGAAAGAATATCTTATATCTCTCGCAGTTGATTGCGCAGGTGAACCCGTGGCGTCCCACTATGGTGCAAGGTGTTTCTTTGGGTTTTAGTGGGTAGTACTTAGGTCAATTAGCGAGTGGTGAGTCCCACACTACCACTTCTTGCAGTGGTGCGCGTAAATGCGTTCCCCAACTAAAAAAAAAATATCTATATTCAAAAAAATCAAAATATAATAAAAATCAGTCGAAATCGTTAAAGAATACATGTATATATAGTCTCTATAATTATTGGCAATATGACAAGGAATTGTAATGTGAGCAGTGTCAATTGACGACCCTAATAAGTGACTTGTTTTAAGATTTAAGAAATAACATGCGACTTAAATCTCCTAGTGATAGTTGGAGAGAGTTACACATAAAGTTAGCATTTTCTGGAATCACGATTAATACTTTACCGAATACCCCTTTCTCACTGCATTTCATAATATACCTAGAAACAAAAATTAGAAATATGCAATTTTCTGTAGTTAAAAATATTAAGTTTATATTTATATCATATTTAACAAGAGTAGGCATTCCCGTAGATAATTATCAACTAAGTCATAAAAATTGTTGTGCAAAATATCAACAGACAGACAGCTCTTTAAGTAAAAAACTCAAAAAATATACATTTGCCGATTCAATTTAAGCGACACTCAATTTTTTATTTACTTAAAACGGTAAAATTACGTGTAATGTAATAATGGAACTAACTTTAATTCATGAAATGACTTATCATAACCTGGTTCCAGTAATGATTTGTTAAAATTTCAATTTACTCCTATTCACAAGTTTTTGCCGATTTAATTCACAACATCGAAACCAAAAAAATACTGAAGGAAGTTTATATCTATCATTACCTTTTAATATACTCTTGCTCGATTTTATATCTAACTTAGGCGGTCACGTTTTTGGTTTTTATACCACTTTATTGTACAGATGAGATGTATATTTCTCTATTACTTTTAAAGTATAGCCTGTCTTGGACGAAGTGTTTGAAAGACAGCTATCTATAATATCTATAATGCTTTTAAGTACAACAAAACAATTCATTTGAATGATAATCCACGTACCGTTTTTGACTAATGGAGTTCATGAAACAGCAGAGGGAATATAAATTTATAAATGTACATACATATATTCTTTAATCGTATAAAAATAATTTTCAATATTTGACGATGATTTAAGTGTATTGATAAACTGAACCTCAAACAAGCAATGTAATCATGACATTTACAGTCAAGTCTATCCATGTTCGGAAACAGGATTCTTCTAAGCAGAACCGACAAGAAATTCAATAGAACAGGTTTTTTAAAATAGTTTTACTAAATTTAAGGATTCAGGAGATTTTGTATATTCTTCATGAAAACCAAATGCCATACATTTGCATACAAATGCCATGCATTTACATACAAGCTTGATAAAATTTGATAATTATTTTATAGAATTTTTAGCCTACTGTCAAATATGTTTTATATGATCGGGCGAGAATATTAAGAACCACGGCGATACTTGGTTAAAATATAACTCGACTATCTGTATTATTCATCATTAATTGCACCCAGAGTTACTTAGCCTACTGATTGTTTACCGAAAAGCGTGTAGCAATAGCGCCTCAATTTCGCGAAATTTCACGTAGACTTTTCTATATATTTGTATATAAATTTGTTTATAGTTTCTGTGAATATTGTTAAGAGTACATTTCGCAAGACGGTCGCAGATAGATTGCGTCAGGTCGCGCGTCAGAGCGCGAGCGTCGTGACCGAGGCGCGCGCCGCCGCCGTCGTCACGCGCCCGTGGTCGCTGCACGAGCGAACAGGGACGAACTCTGCAACTAACTTGCTAACGAGAATGATAACATAATAGGACGCAAATAAGCAATACCATGTCAACCCACACGAATGTCATTTCGAGAAAAACGCGTTTGAAAATTTTGAACAACTTGCTTTATTTGAATTTTTTTTCTGTATTGTTCAAATTTTTGGCAATTTCAGATTTATGTAACTTATTTTACTTATTTTCACAAAAAATAAGTATATAAACTGCATATTTTGTATATAATATAACCCAAAATGTTTAAAAATACATAAATTGCATGATTGAAAAAATGGCTTTTTAGAAGTTTTAAAGCTTAAAACCCTCCAAATATTAAAGAAAAATCTTCTTCAGCCATTTACCAACACTTCTGCATATATAACTCAGTTTTTTCAATTTTATGGGCTGACATGGTATTGCTTATTTGCGTCCAATATTTAAATAATAATGTGATTCTTTATTAAGAAAATTTTTTAATTTTTTATGTGTATCGTCATTATGACGAGGGCTTCAGTAGTATCATCAGTAACACTTATACTTTGATCTAAATGATGTAGAGTCCAAACTCAAAATGAATCATCAACGTTGTGACTATTAGAGCTAATTTGATACCTACTTTTTGTGTTATAAGTAATAATAACAAAAATCGTATTTGTTAAGAGTATATTGATACATCTTTTTTACATAGGATATTAATTAAAAATGTTTTGGCTTCAATAAAGTACAACACTTTTTACTATTCTGATAACTTGTAGATCGATCGATCGATCATGACGTGTAAGGTCAATATCTGTAATATTTAATAGTCACACGAATTTATCCATGACGAATATTATCTAATTGTGTAATCATCCGAAAACAAATCAGTATCAGGTAATAATAATAATAATAAAGATTGAATCCGTATCTGTGTTTCGCTCGCCACAGGCGATAGTTTTCCCACGGTCGCGGACGGCCAAGTATAGCCCTGCCATTTGCATGTCCGCCCCCCACTGCTTACCGTATTACACAACTAACTTATGATGTACCGGCCCACTTAAACAATATGACCAACAAGTGTTATATCGCACTTGGTAGGATTATTCTGGCCAATTCATTAGGTACTTTAGATCAGACAGAACAGCTACTTAAGAGACTGTTAGATATCCCAATTATGTGCAACTGTTATTGAATATGGAGGTGCTAAATTTAATATTACTATATTAATATTTAATGAAGGGGATATAAATTTGATCGTTACAATATTTGATCATTTATATTAAATAAATAAATAATAAATAAACGCTGCACACTCAACGGCCCCCATTAGGATAGTAATATCCTGTGTCGGGGTTCAGGAAACATTCACAATGACAAGGACAAATACACCCAGACCGGAAAATATGCTTGCATGGTCAATACAAACATATTATGCTCCGAGCGGGAATCGAACCCGCGACCTGTGGCGTTTAAGGCAGGTTCGCTACCGCTGCGCCACATCGTCGTCGTGTATGTCGTCGTATTGTTTTAATCCTACTTAATTATTATGTATGTGAAAATATTATATTTAAGTATCATATTTATCGGGAGTCCGGTGGACGCGGGTGGTGCAGGACCGGTAATTGTGGCACTCTTTGAGGATGGCCTGTGTCCAGCAGTGGACGTACTTCGGCTGGTGATGATGATGATATGATGATTATGATTATATGTATAGGTTTCGATGTTTATTATTCAATTTCGCAAAAATAAATTATGTGTTTTTAATAACTTAAAACATTTTACACGTTAGTCCGGCATAACAACTTATAAAACCTACATTAAAGTAAGCGAAGACACGGATATTGTTAGTGCTATCACAAATGCTACCACCATACATTTTATAATCATCCTTATCATAATTATCATAAAGTTGCATATATAAATTTTAATTAATTAATTCTATTTTTTAAGCGAACTTTTCACTTCCGTATCATATTAATTGAAATAAATATTAAATATATTTTAGTATCAATAAAGTTTTATAATTTCAAAATATTATGTTGTGTGTCACTTTGTATAGAGAATGAGGAAATTATAATTTTAAAATACATAATTATTAAGTTTCAAGCACAACTTTGCGACCAAACGAATATAGAATAATGTGTGCAATTATATCTACAGGTGACATTTAGTCTGTTTAAGTCCTAACCTTGTATGAAATTGTCCATCCGCATTGACGGAGTTACAAGTGAAACTTTCTTTTTTTTATTATGACGGTTGGCAAACAAGCATACGGTCCGCCTGATGGTAAGCAGTCACCGCAACCTATGAATCCTAACAATACTTGAAGTATCACATGGACGTTGCCAACCTAAGGGATAGGAGGGGAGGATGAGAAGGGAAAAAGGAAGGGAACAAAAAGGGGTAGAAGATTGGGCCTCCGGCGCTCTTACTCATCGCACGAAACGCAACAGTACTGTTACTTTATACCGATTTTTTGTGAGAGGGTAGTGCTTCCCCGTTAATGCCGAGCCCATTTGTGTTTGGAGGAGCATGGCTCTACTATTACTAAACTATCAATCTGATTTAAGCTACAGCTGTAGGGAATTAGTTTATTTTTACAAATCAAAATACTAAATTATACTGTATAGACCACTAGAGCAACCTACCTACGTAATTACGTGTGTGGTGTTTAATAAAATAAGCCAATAGATAAGCTAGCTCATCTATCTATATATAAAGTCATAATAAACCAGACGTCAATCAGACATGTTTCATAGATTGACCCTGAGTTCATAATGATGACAGATTGACCGTCTTAAAGAAACGATGAATTCGTTCCTCCTCAAGTGTGGACGAAGCATTAAAATTAAAAAAAAAAATGTGGATATAGGTATCTAAATTTGCTATTGTCTCGGAATCGTACACATGCGTTATTAAATTAAATACTATGTAGGGAATTCAGAAGCAAAACTATATAGGTACTTTTCACACAAGCAAATCCCTTTCCGAACATAATAATTATGATCCACTTATTTTACGCCGAGACGGCAAAAATAGATAAAAGACATCTTTAACATAGGTCTTCTGCGTTATTATGTACTTAATTTGTTTCGCACTTGCCTTGTGGTTACGACGAAGTAAAACATCGTGAAGTTTGCATGTCTTGGAAGAAATTCGGAAACATTCCGGCAATCCTAATTAGAGTAACATGGCTACTTGAGTCTCTAGACCTTCTTTATCAAGTTGGAACTCTAACCCAAGTGAGAGACATCAATAGGCTGTTACTAAAATAGCCTATAATTTATTATGCCTACTATTTACAATTTTAGATATTTAGACTCATCTGAACATTGTTAAAATACAATGGAAAATTACTTACGTGCTCGAATAGCAAAACAGAGTGTCATACTATTGTAAAATTTACATTTATTTATGGAGAATACAACAATACGAGCGCATTTATTAATATTTTTATGCATATAAATGGTACCAGTGTTATTTCATGTTCTGCGGATGCTATTTTGTTTGGAGATAAATTTTCTAGAATTGTCATTGAGCTTTCTTGATATACATAGGTATATTTTACAAAAATTGTTGTGTTTCTTGTATGTTACAAGTTGGCAAGCATACGGTCCACCTGATGGTAAGTGGTTGCCGTAGCCTATGAGCGCGCGCAACACCATTAGTAGGTGCCACTCACGCGTTGCCAACCTCGTGATTTTTATTGGTTCTTGAATCTCTTTTGCCCTGTAATTTCACTAGCCTACAGTGCCCTTCAAACACAGTAATGCCTAAGCATTACTTGTTTGTCGGTAGAATGGAGGAATAATATCTGCTGTGACAGAGATTATCCCAAAAGCGGGCGATGGGGTCGTCAGGGCGATGGATTCAGGGGGCGTTCATTGTTGATTCTTTATCTTTAGCATATATTTTAACATCACAACGCTATACGAGGAAAATTATGATGATGCGCCATCGTACGGCCCGCCTGAAGTTCAGCGATCAGAAACTTTATATGTGCCATTGGTCAAGAGTTGAGAGGAAGTAATCCTAATGGGTGGAAAGAAGAGAAACAAGAGCCGCTATAGCCCCATTGTTATCGAAAAGAGCAAGGCGTCTTTTTACTGTCCTAAGTCATAATTTCAGATAAGTTATGTTTTCTTATCATCAAAGCTCTTCTATTCTTTTTAAATTATTTCAGAGCTATCCGAATTCAAATCAACATATCCAAATTAAAATAAGATGAAAGTCGAGTTAACAAAACAAATTTCACAAAATAATTAAAAATGATCTGTGACATTAAAATAGTTAAAATGTAAGTCTGAAACAACGGAACAGAGCACGGAATCACGATTCGTTGAGCGATTGTAAATAAAAAAGGATTGTAGCTATCACTATTTAAGATACAGCAGTTATTTGCGATTTTATTGAGAAAACCGATCATCCCGCGTTCCCACGGCCAAGTTTCCGGCCGTAGCGAATTTTGACAGATAACTACAGACTAACTACCTTGTACGGATGACACGGACATTCTGATAAATATTTTTTTTTTATTAATTTCAATCATGAGCTTGTCTGTGACTAACTGATTAATTTTTCTTTTGTTTCTGTATTTTGCATTAAATATGAATACAAATATTAATATCATATATTCTTCGAAATCATTTTAAAATGCAAATATGCACATTAGGTATACGAATTACAAAAATACAACGTTGAATTTATGATAGTATGATTACATCATAATTATATTAACAAATGTAAAGGAATTTACCGTTCAAATTAAATCTGATTTATAGATGTAAATGTTTTAAATATGTGAGCGTTGACATAAACTTGAACGTAATAGCCCAATTTAATTTTAGGCATAATAATATTCAACTTTAGCCAAAGATTACAGAAAAGAAAATATATATTTTTCTGCTGTCGCTGTCACAACAGAATGACCATCAATTAAGTGCACGGGCGCCGCGCCACAAACTAGTTCTGTAAACTATCATCGATACACTTTTTATTATCGACTGTCGATACATTCGCTTTTTGAAACTATATTATAAACATTGCAGTATTTTGTCTCAACGTCTAGTCATTTATCGTGAGAGCTAATGTTATTAACATTTTAAGTCCACGTTGTATATTTTATTAATTCTTTTATCTTTATTCAAACTTTGACCTCCATCTGATGTCATTTCGAAGAATAGTTTTAGTCAGCGTCTCTAAATATTTGTATGGTTTTATTCTTACGTATTTTGTTATGACTTAGAATGTATTTTCACTTATATTATGCTAAAACTAATCGATAAATAGTTAAAAATACTATTGTATTGTAAAATAATTTAAAAAATATTGCAACTACAAAACTTAAAATCAAGAAATAAATATTTTCTACTGAATTTATATGTTCATGAACTCTCTGAACCATTATAAGACAAAATTTGTACCTGGCTCGTGGACTTATGTATTATTTTTTTTCATAGTCAGCTCATGTGGATATTAAGTTCTTTTTATTTAACTGTTGACGGAGGCTTTTTAGCAGAAGCAGAGAGCAAAGAGAATTATTTTCAGTCCCTGTCACTTCGTTCACGTTCCGTCTCCCGGAGAGTTTCCACACCCTTTGCCTTACAGGAGAATAAGTAGAGTTTGCTGATGGTGACCTGTTGGTTACAACTTCATTACTTGGTTCCGAATACCAATAACTGAGTAAAGAATCATAAACAGGCTAGTTTAAAATCCATAGAGTAACCAGTATATAGGGAACCATATCTTTAATTTATTCGTAAAACTGAACACTAGTAATTCAGACAGGTTGAATTTTATCCAGAGAGCCCTAACCAATTGTCCGGTTCCTGAGCAAAACGACATTATAGGGCAGAGTTTCTTTAATTTAGTATAAAAACTTAAAACGAGAAATTCAGTTAATTTTTATAGAGAGATCCGTAACTACATATTTATCAATTTATCATCCACTTTTTTTTAAAGTTAAACTTCTTAGGCGGCATTTCAATAATTTGACACGAATACGTAAAGAAAATAAGAAAATTAGCTAAAACGATATATTAAATATTTATTTAAGAAGTTTGACTTCTATTTCGTGTAAGGTACTGCAAGGTTTTTTTCTGAATGTTTATTGCTGTTGGCCCTAATTGGCCTTGACAGCGTCACTTGTGTTATGTCATACACCCATGTACAAGCAAAACAAGCGCTTTTATGTACAAATATTTAATGGATCGTAAAAACAATTTCCATATTCAAAAATACACCTCAAAATGGATTAATTAGGATTTATATGGAAGGTCATAATCTTACGAAGGTCTTTACCGACCATAAAAACCTGTAATGCTGTGCTGTTACATATTTAACGTGTCTCTAAACAAAATTTACTCAACATTTACATGAGATTATCTCACTTTAAACTGTTAATTTATTAATAAATTTATAGTTTATTAATTATAATCTATTAATTGTAAAATAAAATATATTTAATTATATAGGTAGTTAATTAACATTACTTGTCTTGTTGTTTACACTTTATAGTACGAATGAGACGAATGAGACGGCAAAGATAGTAGTGCCGCAAGCCTAAACCCTAAATCCCTGAGTCTCCTTCTTATTTTTCCTCTTTTCCCCTCCACCCTTATCGTAGATAGCAATTAGTGAACGTGGAGTTGTGCCGCCTTAAGTTTACAAATATATGGGTGAACAAACAACATTTTAATTTGAGTACAATTTGACAATTGATATATTAATGGCAAGCGTAAGCCCTTGGACCTAAAAAGCTGACATTTTTTACAGGAATTGTTGTTACACCGTAGACGAGGAATGAGAAAGGCTTCCAAATTCAACTCTTAATGGGTTTCAAGTACGATTGTAAATACATTATTATATTTATTGTCATTAAATAATATTTATAAATGTCAAAAAAATTAACTTAATTTATGGAAATCCGTTATCATGTCGTTTTAATTAAACAAATCAAGCTCACGTGCGGCTTGAAGAATGCTGGCATTACCGCGATGAATCGCAATACCGATTCCTCGGATCAAAATGAGCCAGCTCTGCTGATTATATTACTGTTAATCATTCTATATAAAGTAACAGGTTTACATTGTCTTTATAATGGCACCTCTCTAGGTCCTTACCGACACCATAAATATTAATAGAAGACTATTAAAAGGATCTTTTTTATCTAAGATGATGTAATATTATAAAACTCTCTTGATCTTTTTGCCTCCATACATATTTTTAAATTACTTAAACATATAAAAGATCCAAGCTATCTTCTAGTCAACTTGGTTCGTCAATTTTATCAAAATCGCTTTATGATTATATTACGATGATAGAGTATGTCGAAAACGCGTCGATAACATTCCTTAAATTTGACGGTTGCAACGTGCGCTACTGCCATAATACATGCCTCAATAGGTCAACGGTCTGCTCCATTAACGCGAGAGTTGCAGGTTCGATCTTGACCGCTTGGGCATTGTCATATCCACTCCCAGCACAAGCTTCGAGCTTGTTTGGAGGCAATAGGAATATTAGAAATGATTTAAAAATATATATAATTAAAAAAAAAATACCACGGCCTGCTGGACTCCTGGAGGATGGTGCTGACTGAGTTCTACAATGGCTAATGTGTTGAGCATTAAACTTATTAAAATTATCCCATCCCATCATCTTCTCATTCTACTCACAGCTAAGGTCACGTATTCTGCTTGCCTCCAGTGACGATAAATTTTCTATGCCCATGGTAAATCTATAGGCCCTCTTTTTCTTGATACTTCCTCCATCATGTCTTTATGCACGGCAATAATTATTAAGAGGGACACATTTATTACAGATTACGTAAATTGGTTGGTCAATGCGTTAAAATGCTGAAATGCTGCGGAATTGATATAGCCCGTTCTGCATATTCTTACGGTACTTATATATTTTTTTTACATAAATAAATCAATAAAAACAAATAAATATTTAGAAATAACACACCCAATCTGTTATTATTAACAAAATTAATGTATTAAATTTTAAAGATTTGAAGGTGTGAGAATATTTTTAAAGATATACATGAATGCTTCTTTACATAATTAAATAATAAATAGTTAACATTTATCACGAAGCGTACAAAGATTAAAATATTTCTATTTTAGTGACGATAACATATTTATATGATTATCTTTAAAGGCATTAAAGATAACACGTATATTTATATCTTTTAGGATTTTGTCTTTTCTTATCTATTTTCTCGCTTTATCTTATCTAGGCTTTAGATGATCATATTCATAGACACTTTTATTTATAATTTATTTATATTTATTTAAAGTTTTAGTGATAAGTGATGAAAATTTGTATGGGTCACAAATTATTTCTAAATTGCATTAATGACGCTTCATTAAAATTCGTTGTTCATGCAGGTACAGTTATGAGCAGAAGCAAGTATATAATAATTAATAATATGATATCTCTCTCTCTCTCATTGAATAGGTATTTTAAATTAGTGCAATGGTATTTTTAAAATTACCGCATACTTGTATCATATAACAAAAAAATTTAAGTTAGTTCTGTGTTTTTATATCTCCTTAGTCATAAATCAAGTCATACTATAATACTTCTTTTTTTAAAGTTGGCTATATATACTTCATTATTTTAACTTTTAGATTCTTTTGCCGGTTCTTGCAGTAAAAAGTACTTTTGACTGTAAAATACGTACGAAATCATTTGTTTCGTCTAAGTAAATTATGCATTAAACATATTTCTAAGAACAATTTTCTCGCCCGTATATCCTTCATATTGAGTATAGTTTGTTTACACTCAGTATCGGCACATCGCGTTGATGTGAGAATTGTCAGCCGCCGGTTTCCCACGCGTGCCAACGAACACCCACACTAAGCTAATTATAAAGAAACAATTATGACCACGTGTAGGCAATTTCTTGGATGGATCTTTATGTATATAAGACATTATCGATTATATAAAATTACTGACGAAAATCATTTTTCGCTTTCTTCTAAAATTTTTTAACCTACTTCAAAAAGGAGAAAGTTATTAATTCTAGTGACTGTCTTATGTATGCTATGGGACACCTTTTTCTTAGTGAATTTATTCTAATTAACACATTCACAGTCCTGACTGTAGACACAATAGTTAAAACATTTGCCGTGTACAATTTTCCGTACACCGGACTTTTAACGTGTTATCACTTTGATTGGAATGGGGTAAATTTTTATGATGGACCCATACAGATATCTAATTTTAAGTTACATATTTGTGACCGCGTCGTGACGTGTAGTACAAAAGACGTGTGCCAGTGTGCCTGTTTGAGCTGTGTATGAAGCATTGTCTAATGTGATCTTATCGTCAGGGTCTTGTAGGACGTGTTTACGACGAATTACTTTAGTCGGTTTGTCATCTCTGTCTGTATAGACACTAGCCTCTGTAATCAGGGGATTTGAATGGGAGATTGATTGATCGAAATAGTTTTACGATAAGGGCTTCAAATGTTTAGGGATCGAATCAATTTCATAGACATGTGTAAGAATGGTTTGGTGGTTTTAGAATTACTTGCAACTGATTTATTTTTCTGGCATAGACATGCGAAAAACAGGACTTGCATAGGTCAGAAGGTTTTAAGTTGATCTGTATTTAAGCTACATATATCGAATAAAATCCGAAGAAGTATTTATTACTCGTGAATCGTGATCATTGTAAAACATTGTTGTTTTAGAGTTAAGACCATTACAGTCACAGTTTTTAAATAGTCCACTTAAAAAATTAAACGTAGCCAATTAGAAGGAGATTAAAATAATTTTTAAATCATTTTTTTAATCATGATATATTAAAATTTTAAAACTTTAAACAATAAAAATAATCAACTCATAAATAAAACATCACAATTAAAGAATTAAGTCCATATAATTTATCAATAAATTATACTGGATTGTTTCAAGCTTGAATTTAATGAATGTAAAATTAAGGATAAATAAATTTATTTCAATGTCGCATTAAAATAATGCTGATAATGATTTTTAATTTGAATACCAGACAACAGATTATATCAATATTTACATAAAATAGTATTTGTATAATACAATTATAATAAATATACGTTTAAATGAATACACAAATTTATTTTAATAATACATTGTTTTTTCCGTAAGTTAACCTTAAATAAGATTTATCTGAGCCCAGATGATACAAGAAGTTGGCCTCGAATTTAGAACTTGCGGTGGACTGTTTTTAACTTTTTAATAATATATCGAGATGATAATATTATTATTACCATCCTAATATCGTATATCGTAATAGGTACATAACATAATTTGGAAGATTATTGTATTGTTTTTTATTTTAAAGAATATTTTTATTAAGTGGGTAGATTATACTAGAAGTAGGTATGCCTAATAGCCCAAGAGGCCAGTGTCAACTCTTCAACTCTTACTTTATAAGTCAACCCTACTGGGTAGTAGGGTTGACTTATAAAGTAAGAGTTGAAGAGTTGACATAAAGCTATTGCAGCTTCAAATTGTTAATAAAATTCCTAAACTAACAACATGTTCATTTTCTTTCTCAGGTTTCATAACTTGCAGCAATTTGAGTTAACTTTTGGTGTAGAGAGTAGAGTTAGGGTTCCTTTCCGGCATATTTTTTTTATTGATTCCTTTGAAAGTAGTTTCATAAAGATCGGATCAGTGATTATATAGTTTGAAGCAACAAACATATATACAACAGACGATGGGCTGATTAGATATAATGTGACCTCAATTTGTGTGTCAATAACTAGTATTTCAACCGAACTGAGACCTTGGGACCATAAAGCCTTTAGGCCTCCATAACTTTAAAATCATATTAACCTCATATTCGTATTTAATAATTTATAATTTACAATGCAATCTTTTTCTTGTCGGAACGGATCTCGGCAGCCTCAGTAGTTTTTTTAAACTGTGGGACTAATCGTTTACATAAGCACAACTATATTATCAAGAAAGATAATTTTAGTTTGTTAGAAAATGGGAAGGTATCGCCTAACATAAAGAAAGAAAGAGTATTTTTAGACAATAAAGTAGAGTCCAGTTGATAATATACAAATTAGGCATATACTTTTTAATTTACATATTTATATAACTTTAGGATATCATATACCAATGAAAACAATGTTATATACATATATTGTTAAAAGAAATATCTCACACGAAGATTATATTACATTGGAGATAATGATTTAGACTGAAGGTCAAAACTTTAAAAATCGTAAATTCTAAGAGAAGAGGAATTAATGAAATTATGAATGATACCAAATTTGTACATATTTTATAACTTTTAAAATATTTTAATTTTGAATGAACGTCAATCTGAAAAAATACCATAATATCCGATTTTAATATAAATAATTTTGGTTCATTTATTTATGGAGTATAGAAGGAGGTGTGAGAAAGAGACAGAAAAAGAAGCAAAGAGAGTGAGAAAGCACCGAATCCCATCAAATAAAACGCAACATTAGGAACGAACACTTCTCTTTCAAGTCGATATTCTGTGTGGGGTAAATACTTCTCTTCATTCATATCTAAAACAGCAAGACTCTAATACTACTAAATAACATTAATTAATTCTTAAAAGTTTGTATGACGTTAGAAATAATTGTTAAATTTTTTTTTTTTCGGAATGTGTATTGCTGTTGGCCTTACTGGCCTTGACAGCGTCACCGGGCGGGTTGTTAAATATATTACAAAAAAAAAACGCAGGCAAATATATTACAGCCCGAGGCGTAGAAGACTCTTCCGTGGGGGAAGAGTGGTAATTGGAAGTAGAGTCCAAACACGAAAGCGGCTACTACCACTGCAGAAGGCGAACTGCGTTAGCCACCCTTTTCATTCTTACTCATAAGATGGATTCTGACCTCGAAACAAGTTCTTCAACTGTGGTACCTAAACAGCTATTCGAGACCTACAATACGTAGTTTTTTTTACTTTTCGAAGAAACTAATGTAAGCTTCGGAGGACCCAAATGTCTAATTTTTTTTTTTTTGGCAATTAAGCATACGACCTATTCGATGCACGCCATGGTGTGCGATTGACGTAGCCTCACTCACGCGTGCCAACCTCGAGATATTGGTACTTAAATCTCCTTTGCCCAGTAATTTTACCAACTAGAGTGTCTATCAAGCCGAAAAGCCTACCTAGCTGGCCTCTTGCAATAAAAGTCCCATCACATGTACAGATATGAAGCGGTTAAAATTGGCATTGAGGAACAATGCCAATGTTATAGGTAAGATGCACTAGAATAAATTTGTGAAATAATTCACACAACTCTTCACTTGTTTTCGTATTTTTATAATAAAAAAATTGACAATTTAATAAAATTATCAATGTTTTTATTGTTATTACATATTGTGATTTTTTATGCATCCATAATTTGTATTGTTACTGATTTTAATACTTATTTAATGGGTCAAGTTTTTAGATCTCTAGCTGATAATATTACAATAACAGAAACTAGTTTCATTTTATATGCTATTTCAAATTGTTTTGCTAACAGGTTTTTATAATCATGCGATACTTAAAGGCTTTGTAATAATGGAAATTTTACTGAAAGGTATGTACTACAGCTGATAGATAAAAGAAAAAACTCCCTTTTTCTCTTATAATAATAAAAAAATAATAAAATACAGATTAGTCAGGATACTGAATTTTAGAACAATTATATCTTGACCTCCACAATCCATACATTTGGACTAATGAAGCAACCAGGAATCCAGGACTAACGGCTTAGTGTTCTTTTACCAAGCATGATGGAATATTCAAAAGATACTATTTTGTATAACTAATAAATAAATAAATAAATAAACGCTACACACTCAACGGCCCCTATTAGGATAGTGATATCCTGTGTCGGGGGTCCAGAAACATTCACAATGACAAGGACAAATACACCCAGACCGGAAAATATGCTTGCATGGTCAATACAAACATATTATGCTCCGAGCGGGAATCGAACCCGCGACCTGTGGCGTTTAAGGCAGGTTCGCTACCGCTGCGCCACAACGTCGTCAAATAATAACTATTCATTAATAAACTTATAAATAATAAGAAAACAGCAACATAGCAGAAGCGCAAAGGAGATTTAAGAACCAATATCTCGAGGTTGACAACGGGTTATTGGCACCTTCTAATAGTGTTCCGTTTTACGTGGGCCGGTTGGCTGCTTACCAATCTTTATGAACAAATACAAACTAACGGCTTAGAGTAAATTTTCTACGCTGACGTTGTATTATAATATGATACAGTACAAGGTGATTGGATCCGAAGAAACCGCATATCTAAAATTAACGATCCATCTAGATTTTAAGCTAACTTTAACTATATTGACTAAAGTCTTCCACCGCTGGGAAATTATATATGTTAATGATTTTATAATGGAATGAGTTCACGTCAATCTAATAATAAAATAGTTGACGTATCCTTATCATTTCAATATCGATTCAAACTAATCAATTCAAAACCGGTGGTCATTTAGATAGAAGATGAATAACTTAAAAACTAGACCCCACCTTAGTTTAGTTGTGGAATATAAAAATGGCTCTATTTTTCTTCTTCTTGAATGTCAAGGTTGAAAAGGTTAATATTATGGAATATATTTATATGTATATAGTATAATGTATATGAATAAGCATAGACAAACAATTCAGTACTTTTAACGTTTTTGTTTCTGAACCGTCTTTTTTATTTTTTGTTTAATATAATAAATATTTAGAAAATTTCAATTGTTTAATTCAGAACAGTATTAAAAAATATAGTTATACATAAAAAAAAAACTTTTAATAATTTAAATGACTTGCGATTTTATATTATATTACTTTGTAAGGTACGAGTAATTAGAGCAGTGTGATAAGTACGGGTAATAATGAGCCCATGAAAAATGGTAAATTTGCTTAGCCTCACAAACTCAAAAAAACTAAAATCCATAATTTCATATTTCAATATAAAAGGTATGTAATATTATCGTTTTTTTTAAACAAAACCTATTTGAATCGGCGTGTAATTACGCAATCTACCTATCGTCACAAAACAATAGTATCATATTTATATGTATAAGAGGACCTCCCCCTAAGTTCGTAGGTTAGCTGACAAAAATACAATGAAAATTGGACATGTATTTTCTGAATAAATTACACATGAAATATGTGACTAGCAAAAATAAAGGTGTTTCTTTCAAAATTCTCAATGTAAGTGTAAAAAAATGCCCAACGAAAATTTAAAATGCCGACTCGACCAGTAATTACATACGTAGGTATATAACTTCCAACCGTACATTAGTACCTAAATAATGTATCATTGTTTAGTCTAACTGATTTGAGACTTCCGCAATCAATATATATTGTTTCACGTAGACAAAATAAAATAAATGCGTCATATGTATTATTTTAATACAATGACAAATCTAGTAAAGAATTCGTCATTAGCATGTTTTACGCCAATTTAAGATATGTTACAAATTCCTCTGTCCGATCATTTAAAAAGCCGATACTCAAACTATGCGCAATAATTATAAGAAATGATAATAATATAATTATGGAGGAATTTCTTACATGTTTTATTTTATTTTTTATATCGACAATAAACAGTATAAACTTTTTTTTTCAATACTCTTCTTTTATTTAATTCGGTTGTTTCATACGATGAAGATAGCTCGTGACTAACTTCGTCATAGTTAGTTGGTGTTGATTTTACGATAGGGAACCAGAGTCTTTGACATTTTGTCTGTATGGAGAGAAAATGCTATATATATTAAGTCAATGCTCTTTGTATTTAATAGCAATTATGGAAAAACTAGAGTCGTAAATGGTTGTTAGGTCATTTTCAATTACCCAAATAGAGGGCATTACTGCTTTTAAGGGATCCTACATAAATTTTAATCTATATTCTAATGAAACCGCCATTATCATATTTTTTTGTATATTTGACGTTTTATATTTTTAAATAACATTTTTGTGTTCAGACTAAGGTTTATAATTATACAGCCGTTAAACAGCAATTTTATTATTTAGTAAGGGTCGAAAATTTAAATGACAGAGATAAAGTATTTCGGAATTCAAAAGGATGACTCGCGCCAATTTTTACCTGACTAGAAAAAGTTACCGCGGGGCAATTTAACTTTGTCCCATTTTGGGCCTTCTTCATTTGTTGCGTTGCTTTTTTGTTTCGGTTACGAACCGACAAAGTAAGAATAGTATCGCGGCATGATTCTTTTTAAAACTAGTGTTATCTTTAAGCAATAAACATCAACAGTTACTTATTTTTGTCTTAAAATA
This sequence comes from Hestina assimilis, assembly GCA_023373885.1. NCBI lineage: Eukaryota > Metazoa > Arthropoda > Insecta > Lepidoptera > Nymphalidae > Hestina > Hestina assimilis. Next base: position 11,660,904 of record CM041754.1, read on the forward strand.
AAGTACTGTTTATTGTATGGTAATAATCGCTTATAGATAGTGTTTAAAATTTTTCTTTATGTTTATTGTACTGTTAATTTACAAAGGATGCCGAAGATATAACAGTTACGGCTACATAATTTAAAAAAATATTAGCACGTGGTGGTAAGGGTAGTGTCTAGAGAACCACGTGGCACGACTCTATTCTTTTTTAAATAATAATGTCAACAGTTTTCTAAATTAGGTTTTATGTATATAATATATTGGAAACAATATAACATGAATATACACGTTATTTGTACGATTATGTAACGGTATTTAAATTACTATCGAAGTTGTATACTAGGGTCGTATTCATTGTAATTAAAAAAGATTAAAAATCAAAATAACGGTACAAAGTTTTAAGTTCCTATAAAAATATGTCATATTAAAAAATTGTCTCGGTTCCTGGGAAAGTATTTCACGCATGCTGGTAAGTTGATCCCGGGGCCACAAGTGCTCCCTCACACAATGAATGGTAGGACACAGAAGGGGAAGAGGTGCGGGGAAAGGGAGGGACGGGATGAGACGGGAGCGGGCCGAGAAGGCTTTTTTCAGGCAGTACTATCCGACCCGCAGACGGAGGCGCGTGTGTCGGCGTCGAAGCTCATTTACCAATCGTTTTAATATTAAAGTGTGTGATCGTATTTATAAGGTTAGAAATATGTTATTTTTATTTCGCATTGTCATATCTTTTAAGGGATATTTAAAAATTAAGTTTTAGTTTATTAAGCGTTTGTAAATTCGAAAATTTTAACGAATTTAATTTGTGAATTCTAATATGGCCTTATTTCACAGGCTACATTAAAATGTCAACGGATCCTGCACCCCTGTCAAAGACGGCTAAATATAAGAAAATAACTAAGCCGCTATTGGAAAGAAAACGTCGCGCACGCATTAATAGATGCTTGGATGAACTGAAGGATTTAATGGTCGGCGCTTTAGAGGTATGTTTTTGTCTCTACATTACTCTGATACTCTATAATTAGTATGAATGGATGAATAATAAATGTTTTTTTAATTACTTAAACTGTTTGTTTTTATGTTTTTTTGTTAATATTTACACTCAAATTATCAGAGTTGATATTCTATCGTTGAATATAATTTATTTTATTGCAATTAACCGGTATTTACGTTTATCTTGGACCGGTTGTTATCTTTTTATTTCTTATCCGGTCACTTATTAAGCTCGATCTGAACCGTAGCGATACATGAATATAAAAATAAACACCCTTTAATAAACAGTAGCACTATCAAGTACAGTTATATTGATGTTCAACTCCCGTAAGGAGACTCGATATGCACCTGCATTTTGTATTTACCTATTTTATTTTTGTTCTCAGATCGATGACGACAACCTGAGCAAGTTGGAAAAGGCAGATATCCTTGAGTTAACAGTTAATCATCTTACAAAGTTGCATAGACCTAAAGATCCGGTTTTGGAAGCGAAGAAGTTTCAAGCCGGCTTTGGACAATGCGCGGCGGAAGCTTGCAGATTTATAATGTCCGTACCAGATTTAGACTCGAAAGTCAGTCAAAATTTAGTAGGACATTTATCAAGACTGATCACTGCTCAACCATTGACAATCCAAGTACCAGAGAGACCATCGTTTTCGCCGCCAATATCACCTTCTTCCGTAACATCAGATAGACAACATTATTACAGCGATCACGAAAGGTCATCATCGGATGCCGAAGATTCAGTATATTCAGCGGAAAGCGCTTCAAAACAATGGTCATTTGGGAGACCGAATAATAAACAAAATGTTTCTATCGCCGGTCTTTTAACAACTGTCGATAAACTGGTTTCACATCACAACGCCGAACAAGGAACAATGAATGGCCATCGCAATGGGACTTACTTTAATAAAGTCCCCGCTGAGGCCAAAGATGTGATATTACAAAAAATTAGACAACACATTATGGATAAACGGGGCAATGAAAGCATTAATAACGTTGACGTTAATGTAAATCAAGAAGTGCCTTCAGAACGGTACATTCGTGATGATGTTTATAGAAACGATGTTGCCTATCATTACCCAGCACCAAATTACCCAAGCAATGATACATTAGACCTTCGGAAAGTTCGCTCACCGAATAAATCAGCTCATGTGACGACTTACTCTCCGAAAGAAGAATACGCGAAAGAACGGGAAGTACCTCTTGTTGAAAGGCGAGTTCAAGTTAGCGTCAATGTTCCAGAACATTGCGAATCACCGATGGATTACAGCAACTTGCCACCTAAAAAGAAAAGGAAGTTAATCGAATACCAAGAGTACAAAAAACAAGAAGAGGCAAGACGGCAACTCGATGCTTTTACGCTGAGAAAAAGACCGCCTCGAAGGCCCACCAGCGGACCTTGAGATAGACGCAAACAAGTGGCGCCCTTGGTAGCTACACTTTTTGTGACATGATTTTGACAAAAAGTAACCACTGCTACATTATAACTGTTTTGTCAAGCATCCGATCAAGGAGAACAATCCCTGTAGAATGCACAAATACATCACTACGTTGTGATACTGATTCTTCCACGATAAAGCTTTAATTCGTTTTAACTTGTTATATTAGGTTAAGTTATATATTAAATGTGCCTTATTTAAGTGATTAAGTTTACGTATGTTAACGTGCCATGTATCTGATCTCCATGTCTTCCCGATATTTAAAAACATTATTGTAAAATCATTCGGTTTTTATCTTTGTTATTAAGTTTTAAATTTCGTTCAAACATATGTATTAAATATATGGATTGTGTGATTATGCCTAACTTTTTTATTATATTACATTTGAATCGAAAAGTTTTTGATTTTTTAAAACCCCTTTCAAATAAAATATTTTGAAAAAATCTTTTTCATACCTATTATATATTCATTATTTACTAAGTACCTAATTACGATGTAACTACAATTTCGATTCGATCATAATGACGATTTTAATCTATATATAATCATATTAAATTTTTTTAAGGGCATTTAATTTTTATATAAGTGACAGATATTTGCAAAAATAATATAAGTACCTATTAAATAAATAAGGAATAACACCATTAAAAAAAAGTAGTATGTATGGTCGTTACAGAATTTCGTGAAAATTAAAAATGCATTTGATATTCGAAAATAAAAATGTTAGAACGCTCTAAATAACCTATTTATTACCACATCACTATAACATTTCGATAATTAGGATCGTAACTTCGAATAAAAATTAAAATATTGACCAAGCAATTTATCTGCAATTACAATTTATGAAACATATAGATACTTATTATTATGGGAACACAATTTTAAGTCTATAAAAACCAATAACAAAAATTATATAATTTATGGTAAATAATTTGTGTTTAAATTCTGTTTATAAATATTACGTACGTTAGAACTTGAATAATTTTACTAGTTTACATTATGCATTGACACAGCTAGCGACATCTATTTTTCGTTAGTAGTAAATTAGTTTTGTACAGTAACTGAAAAGTTCAAATATGTAACACAAGATGGCGTAGTACAACTAGCGAACGAAGCGCCACCTAGTTAAAATTTTTCTGTTATCAAAATCAGTTTTGTTAACGCCATCTATAGAATATATAAAACAATACCAACTCACTTCTTTAGAGACGTGGTCAACGTGCTATTCAGCACTAGATGGTGCACAAAAAGTGCAAAGATAAATAATTAAAAATTTATAATGAAATAATTTTACAGATTTTTTCATTCATTTATCGTGTTAATTAATTATGTAAATATATAGTTTATAGTGAATGAATATAAAAATGAAATAAAAAGGACACCCGTGTCGCATCTAATTTTTATATAAAAATACTGAAGTTTAATTTTTTGCTTTTTAAAATTTTTTACCAAATTAGTAACTATATTGTGACAATTTTTCTTTTGATAACATATTATTTAAAACTTTATTTAATTTATTTGCAACATCTTTTTGACGCTAGATAGCGTTGTACGCCTGCGTAACTTATCACAACACACCGTACACTCGTACTACTAATAGTGGGGTGTAGCGACCTCACTTCATTCACTGATCATTCAATGACATGCCTGCAAGCTGGCTGGTTGGACGTACAAATTATTCGAACCGCTGAATAAAAAAAAATGCGTTGCGCGCGAATATTATAACGAACAATAAACGAACTAAAATCGAGTTGACAGTTTAATTTGAATTGTCAAAAATATTTAACCGGATTTATGGGATTTGAGTGATGTTTTAGTGATAAGTGGAGTGTTTATTAAAGAAATGTTGTTGTGACGGGCGATGCTTGTTGGGGAGCAGTCGCCGGCACCACGGGTGGTGGCCGGCTTGCGGAAACTTCGACCTGAATTGACGCCAGGACCTGTACCTACGCCTGCAGATCCTAATCTCAGGGTATCAGGTTAGATTAATCACTCAGAGAATCAATTGTATACATAAAATTCTTTTTAAAACACACTGATGTTTTGATTCTTGACTAAATTGAAGAATGCCTAATTTATTAATTGGGGCAATCCGTGACATAGTGCATTGACCTCTATAGGTTAAATATTATCGAATAAAGATGAACTGCAAAGCAAAGCCCTTGTGTTTTAACTGAAATAGTTTAGTTGTATAAATATTAAATTTATTATAAATTATCTTGCGGGTAGGAGAGCTCAATAATAAATTAAAATCTAAGTAAATTTTTGTTTCCAAAAATAGATAATACTTCGTTAGAAACATCACAGATCTTAAGTTTTTCTGCCTTGTGGGGTCTTTTCGATCGGATGATATTATAATAACAGTAAATTGTGAATGACTGTTTGTACATCTCGTATCCCTTAAAGGAAACATCTGTCGGTTGTGAAGCGGAAAGCAATGAGACCACTTAACATCTGGTAGACACTGCGCCATTGTTTTATTCGACTGTGCATGTCAATCGTTCGTATTTGTGTTATTGCAAACGGCTTTTAACTATTTACATAACTCTTAGCACATGGTGGGTAAATAAAATAAATACGTCCTTGTAAATTTTCTATAATAAAAACGATTTATACTTTCAAGTGTACAACTTTAATGTACTTGTAAGTTATGTCTAAAAGCAACACTACACACTCAATTACCCCCAATAGCATACATAGCCTGTGTCGGGGGTCCAGAAGCACTCACAAGCACGAGCACAAGAAACAAATTTTGAATACCCTAAATATTTTATTTGCCATTAGAAATTAGGTATAGTATTGTATGATAATTAAAAATTATATGTAATTATACTATGGGAACAATAAATGCTTAAGAATATAATAAATATCCCGTGTATGTAAATATGGACAGAAAACAAAATCCTAGACACCCATTGATTCATTCCAGTTAAACGTTATCAGCTAAATTGTTTACAATGTTATCAGTGCCAGCTGTATTGTTGGCGCCCTTTAACATTTCGAGAACTGACTCGTATTAAATTATTTTAGACCTATCACATGAATAATCGATTTGTTTTTGTTATATAAAATAGTTTTATAATACACTAGTAGTTAGGACAACATTTTAATTTTTATTCCGCGTTGTGGCGCTCGCCAAAAGTTGGTGGGCCCGATTGGCGCTTGGAGTAGATGTTTGTATTGACCATACAGACATGTTTTCTGTCTGGGTGTATTTGTCCTTTTTCATTATGTATGTTTCCGGACTCCCGACACAGGATATAAACCTAAAATCCTACTGGGGGCCATTGTGTAGCGTTTATTTACATATTATTATTATTATTATACAGGTGAATGCCAGTCGTCTAGAAACAAGTTCTTATTTAGTTAACACTAGAAAAACTGGTGTATTGATACAGTTAAGCTAAATTATTAATAACAAGGTGTATCAAGGAAGTATACACAACATACATACAGTTAAAACATTACTCCGATTCTGGAGCAGTCGGTCAAAGCAATTATCTAAGTCGATCGTTTTTTTTCCGAACGAGAAAACTTCGCCGATTGAGGATTATAATTTATTAAATCTCTTAATAACAAACTGAACTAAAATAACATTAATTTGTTTCAATTTTTATAATTATAATTTTTTAGCATTATAATTTTAAATTGACTTTTTTCCGACCGAGAAAACTTCGCCGATTGAGGATTATATTTTATTCAATCTCTTGATAACAAACCGGACTAAAATAAAATACATATAATTTATTTTAAATTTTTGTCAACTTCTTTTATTTCAATTTTCAAATTGCCATTGTTTATATTAATTACTTTGAAAGATTATACACAAATAGCGATTAGGTTATGTCAAAACTATTTATATTTTTTTCTTATTTCTTATCGTCACTGGGCGGGCTTTGGTAGTGGCCTACGTGACTCGGGAGTGTGGCTAGGATTATTGATGGGTTAAATAAAACTGGGAAAGAAAGTGCTTCGTCAAAGTAACATAAACTGAGTTACAAGATATAAAGTGGTTTTATATTGATCGGTGATCGTTTGTCGATTTCAATATGTAATACAGAACTATTTGAAGATAGGTTTTTCTGCATTTCATGTGACGTTAACGACTTGCTTAGCTTCGCTTAGATTAGTGTGGACAAAGCATATTATTCGGTTTTATTTAAATATTATTATGTGAATTATTACTGTCGTCGTCGTCGTTCAAAAAAAGGTTTTCATTTCGGTTGTATTTTTTTGTTTGTTAACTCATAAATCCGTCATTTATATATATACCTGTTTGGTATATTGTTTTATTCTATTTATGGTTCTTTCAGATTGGTAGGTACCTACCATATTATTTTAATGAAAATCGGTCCAGTAAGTTGGTTTTCAAATCGAAATAAGTGAGATGATCAAAAACGAAATTGCATATGCTAGGTACCTATCTAGTTTAGGCAATTGCAGTCGGTTAATAAGTTTTTTAAACCTTCCAGTTATTTATAATTTATCAATAAAGGCTATATTGAAAATTAAATGCTTTTATTAACAATGGTTATGAATGTCTACCATGTTTGAATGTTTGTTACTCGATCACGAAAAAACAGCTTAGCGGATAAGTAAGACATTTAGCATACAGATTGTTTATGCGGATCAATACATTTTATTTCGGAAAAATGTTAGGGTCCCGTGTGATTATCAAAAAACGAACTACAGGACGTATCCACTTAAAATTTTAGTATATGTGTCTTATGGAATAAAAAAAATCTTTTGTAAGGCCTTCCGGGATAGAGACTACATCAAAGCAAAGCCGCAAAGATGCGAGTTACAGTGGAATCCAGTTGCTATACCAACACACATACAACAACATATTTTCTAACTAGATAGTTTATATCTACATTAAAGATAAATAAATAAATAAATAAACGCTGCACACTCAACGGCCCCCATTAGTATAGTAATATGCTGTGTCGGGGTCTGGAAATATTCACAATGACAAGGACAAATACATCCAGACCGGAAAATATGCTTGCATGGTCAATACAAACATATTACGCTCCGAGCGGGAATCGAACCCGCGACCTGTGGCGTTTAAGGCAGGTTCGCTACCGCTGCGCCACAACGTCGTCGCTTTATACTAAAGATAAACTTTGATAGATTAGAATAATTAAATAAAAAGTAAAATTATCAGTAGGTAGGTACGGTTGCGTTTTGTGCGATGACTGAGAGCTGTCAGAACTGTCATGAAATAAAAAAAAATTAAGATAGAACCCTTAAGATACAGCATAACAATTTAATCGCCTAAAGGGTTAGGGTAGGTTACCCTACCTACTTACCTTTTTTTTTTTTTTTTTTTTTTTATTTACTTGGGGAAATGCATTTACGCACCCCCGCGCCGGGACAGATGGTAAAAGTGGCGCGGGAGTGTGGGACTCGAGGCCATGTGCAATGTCTTTATAGGACCTGGCCCCCATACCCACTAAAACCCCAAGGTCCCATCTAGCGCCATAGTGGGACGTCGCGGGATCACCGTAGCATTCAACCGCGACGCCCCGACGCTTGCCCCGAGGGGCCCTCCTGGGGCGGCAACATAGTGCCGCCATATATACATATAATTACATAATAATACTTATATACATATAAAAGTATACCCACCCCTGGCGCACGAATGCGCCTAGGCCTTTCGGCCTCCTCCTGGGCCGGCTTCGGGAAGTTTACTCGAGAGTAAGCTCACGAAGCCAGCAATACCCCGATATATACATCTTTACATATATACATATAATATTTACAGGTATATACATATACCCCCCGCTAGCACGCAAAACGCGCTTAGGCCTTTCGGCCTCCGCCTGGGCCGACTTCCTGAGAAAAACCCAGGAAGTCGGCAAACCTCAATATACAAATATATACAAATATATACATATATATTTACACCACCAAACCACCTGACGCGTAAACGCGCCTGGGCCTTGCGGCCCCCTCCGGCCGACTTCCCGGGCAAGCCCAGGAAGTCGGTAATTATATACATATGTACACTCCCACTCTACTCCTGCCGCGCAAACGCGGCTGGGCCTTGCGGCCCCACCGGCCGACTCCCGAGTCGTCTGCAAACTCGGGAAGTCGGTACACCCTGTTGGCTTCACCGGGTAGCCGACGGTGCCCCTCTAAGCACCGTCGACTATTACTCCCGGCTACTGAGCCCCCCGGCACGACAAGCCCAGGGTACCGCAAGGATGACATCTGCGGTTGGGGGGGACCCTACCTACTTACCTAATCCAACCAATGTATATTCTAAATTATTGTAGGAAGTAATTTAATATACACTTTACTTACATATACCTACTTAGATACGATATATAGGTACTTAGGGGACATTACTAAAATTAATAACAGAGTTTTATTACGGTAATGTGTTCGAAAATATACAGAATCACTTAAACAGTTAAATCCAGTGAATAACCTTACCAATGTTTGTCAATTTAAATGCGGAATATGATTATTTTATCGTTTTTATACATAATGTATTAACAATTTACTTATTTAGTCATAATGACGCGTGTGTCTACAGTTCGGAAATTCGCATAAACCCAGACATAATAATGTAGACAGACAATTGTCTAACATTTTCTTTGAACAGAAATCGAAACCTCGTGGTGCTTAAAGCAGGTACGCTTTTCTCATAATTTCTCTAACATTAATATCGTAACTAATTTAATATTATAGATGCAAATGTGAGCTTGCATCTATAATATACGTATTTCTCAATCGATAGTCAAGATCAAAATTTGTGATGTTCGTGATGGAAATGATGCCGGTCTGTATCAGTACAAAACAGTTTGAAGAATGGCAGTAGTCGGTTAATATTGCTCTTCCATAGATATTAGGGGGCAAGATATAGTGTATCCCATGAAAATTGGTAAAACTCGAAGGATGAACTAACCTATGAAGAGATACGAACTAACAAAAAATGCCACATGTCAGAAAGTTAGAAGTAGGAATTGACCAATGTCATTGAAGATCTTTTTAGTGCATTTGGATGATATTCTTTAGTTCCAAACCACTTGTTAGATGGCGCAATCTTAAACATTTTCGGTGATTTTACGGCCTATAGACAGACGTGCAATCTAGCGTTTCTTTTAAATCGATGGCTCTTTACATTTAAAGGAAATCTTCGAAGTCTTTGGGTTGGATATTTACAATATTTACATGCGACCATCCATAGTTAACTAAAAGTTCTGAATTATTTATATCATTTATAATGTTAGACAAAAAACAGCACAGGCAAAAACTTCTCATTTTTAGTACCTGTTTAATTTTAGGTCATCAACATTGAGTATGAGGAAGTGGAGCTTCATAATTATAACAACATTGTTTGTTTTTAAAACGCCTTACATGTTATATTTTCTGGCGGAAGGTAATTATTAATTATAAAATATAGAATTTATTACTCCTAAAACGATAGTTAATCGTTGTGTACATGCGCACATAAACTGTGTTATATGTATGATTAATTTATTTGCTTTAATATTTTTATCAACTATAACAGCGGTCGGAAACTCGCGGCTTGTGGAACGTAGGCGGCCTGGGAGCGCAAAAATGTAAACTATAGTTATAGAAATATCTAAATTTACAAACTAAAAATCACTTAATGATTATATATGCACTTACAGAACACTTTGTCATACTTATTAATAAAATAAAATATTGCGTTCATAGTGCAGTAGCACCTAGACTTCACTTATTGATTGCTAGCAAATCATGAACAATTGTGCCCCGACTAAAGTTCGATCCTTTCTTGGCTCAAGCCTGCTAAAAGGTTGCCGACTGCTGCTGAATAAGAGCGATATTTTCCCTATTCTATTAATAATATAAAGTGCTCATTAAATCGTTTTGTGGTTTATTGACATGTAAACAAATAGTGTTTTGATGTTTCTAATACTTAAGCTTTTATTAAATATAATATACTTACTTCTGTGTGTTTCCGGACCCCTAGGTATAGTACTTAGTACTAAGCAAGTAATATCTTATTACTAAGTACTAACCTAATGGGGAACCTTGTGTGTATAGCGTTTATCATAGGGTATGGCTTAAAGGCAGTCCCATACAAATTGTGTGATGATTTAATCAAGGACTCCAGAAATATACAACGGAAACCTTAAAATATAAGAGCTAATTATCAGGAATCATTTTAATTACATTGTTTTTATGCTCATAAGCCTTAGAGCTTAGGCGTTTGGAGTCAATTACTTGTTTATTTTTACAAGTGAAAGTGTGAATAAGACGATGTTGGATATTTCATTACAATCTGCATTAGGGCGGTTATAAACACTCGTCTTTTTTCACGTGTATACGGTCATTTAGGCATACGCGTTTATACAAGCGCGTCGTTTCGCGCTTCACGAAGCCGACCACCCGTAACCGAATAGCCGAGTACTAGGGCTTATTTCTACGGATGCTTTCGACCTGGTGGTGGCAAATGTCGGTTAGCTTAGGGATTCAACGATTTTAAAATTATTACGTGTTTATAAACCCGTCAACTCTCGTAAGAGTTGCGCATGTGGCAAACAGCGCGTATACGAGCTTTAAAAAACGAGCTTACACGCTCGTATAAATTGCTAGTTTGAAAACGCTCTTAAACCCAATTTGCTTGTTGCAGAAATATATATTTAAAGTTAACGGCCTGTCATCGATTTCGTTATAATAAGTAGTATCATCGCGTGTTATACGAACGTTTCCTAACAATCAAAATAATGTATTATTGATGAACAAAAAATCAATACTAAGCGGGGGCTATGCTCGGTATTTGGAATTTATTCGTGGCCTAAGTAGGTTAAGTAGTCAGTAGTGATATTTGCTTCGTCATGGTTCAATTATTTGTTAGATTTATTACCCGACTGCCCCAGTAGATAGAATGTTTTAAGAGTGCATATCTCTATGTATATTTTTTGTTGTATTATATATCCTGGATAAGCTGTTTATGGTATATTAAGTGTCATTTAATTCCTCTTAATCGTGTTCACTTGGACTAAGTTGCATAGCATTTTTTGCGTTATTCATATAACTGCTTGTTAAAGAAAGCCGAGATTTATAAACCAAAAAAATATTTAATTCTACAACAGAAGTCGGTGCCATATGCGGCTATGTTTTACTTAGCACAAAATTCTGTTTTAGAAAATATTCATTTTCCTTTTAGTTTCGTCGAATATTTTTTTAATTTTTTATACACAAAAGTGGCATATAAGCTTACTGCCAGATTCAAGCAAGTTATCGTAGTCTAGTATCGTAGTCTTTAGTAATAAAAGCAACACTAATATGCTATGTTATAAAATATAGCAGTACGGCTACCGTAACTTCACGTCCATATTCTCCATATAGAAAACACTGAGGATAGTAAATACATTTTTAATCCTTCATTACTAGGTTGCGAGGATAGGAGGGTAGTGAGTTTTTACAATAATACCAATATTTTTTATTATGTTTTGTATAAGTAGTGAGTTAGCCGCTACGAGGAAGCTGGCTTCCTCTGATTACTTTTATAATTTTTTTTCCATACTTGAAAGGCAATATTACAATATATTTCGAGAAAAGAATGATTAGTCTCATTTGCTTTTTTCTATGTCTCGACTGTTGTTATTGTTGCTTTACTTTATTGTACAAATAAAACTGGTAAAAATGTCAAATTTTCATAATACATAGGCGGACTTATCCCACTATGGGATCTCTTGCAGCCAACTTTTAAGTTACGAAGGGAAAATTTTATTATATTTTTTGCGAACTGAACAAACAGTAGTTATATAATTAATGCTGATGATCACGGATACGATTATTGCTCGATAAATTGGTATTGCCCATACAAGTATATGTTACGGTCAAAGAGTTTTAGTTAGTAATGTTTGTGTAACCGAGTTCCCGACACGAGCTACTTATTGTGATGGTAGTTGTTTAATGTATAGCATTAATAAATAATCTGATGCTAAACTATGCAACTATGTCAAAGCAATCGGAAACCGATCGGGTTATTATTCTACAAGTACCATGTACATAAGCACTTATTTACTTAACTATTACATTGTCATTCTATTTTTTTCATTAATTTGCAAGCCTAATGATAGTGTAATATTATAATTTATATTATAGTTGATGACTATGTGGCACAGGTCATATGTTCGATTCCCGCTCGGAGCAGATGTCTGTGTTGACCACAAAGGCGTGTGTTCTTGTCTGGCTGTATTTGTCCTTGGCCTTGTGCACGTTTCCGGACCCCCGACACAGGATATCACTATCCCAATGAGAGCCGTTGAGTGTTTAGCGTTTATTGTATATTTATGTTTTTTTTTTTATAACTATGCTGTAGTATAGTGAGGTAGTGATAGTGTGGGACTCACTACTAGCTCCTCTAGCAGTACTACCCACTAAAACCCGGCGAACCACCTGAGCCATAGTGGGACGCTACCTGTTCGCTCGCGCCACCCTCCGTGACGCTCAACCGTGATTCTCAACTAAGCGAATACTGCCGCATCAAAAGACATATAAAATTCACAGGTGGCAAAGGTATATCTTATCATATACCAACAATCAGATGAACTGATAGCTCCTTTCGTTTTTAAAGCAAAATAATATAATATCAATGATACAGAAAAGAACCTATAGTCATTCGTCCTACTTAACAAAACCATGTGTCAATATCCGTTCCTTCATAACAATTACCCCGACTTACGTAACGTAATAATTACGATTCACTTTGACCTATTGACTCACACTATTGACAGATATGTAGGTGTTCAAATCTATAATCGCTACAATGAAACCTTTTGTTTGTATACAGGTGTCCTCAGACAGTATTACAGTGATGACGATGAATCATGGGCGTGGGTGCAGGCGGCTGTGCGTGGAGGATGCCTGCTCGCCTGGCGTGGTGGCACCATCCCCCGTGGACCGGCAGCTAGACTGCCGCTTAGGCACCTGCATCTGCGCGCCGCGGCTACCCTGCCAAATGCCTTTCAGCTGTCGCGACTGCGGGACGACGCATCTGTTGCCACGTTCCAGGTAATTAGAAATCTACGATCCTTACTTATTTTAGAAATGCGACTGTCCCTCTGTCTGTGTGTCGTGCCTTAACGCCAAAGCTATTGAACCGATTTGAATGAAATTTGATACCTACACAGATAGTCTAGAGCCTGAGAAAGGACATAGGCTACTTTTTAATGCGAAAATTCCCAACCCCAATTGAAAAAATAAGGCAAAGCTTTTTGTGGAGAATTTTAAACAAACTTAAAAAGCTATTCTTTCTTAAACAAACTTAAAAAGCTATTCTTTCTTTAAATGATGAATGAAAAAATAAACTCTCCTTATGTTAAATTTGGTATAAACAGCTTTTTTCACTTGACAAAAAAGAAATGATGAAATGGTTACTTTTAAGTCACTATCATATGTGACATCTGCTTTGTCGATAAAAAAAATAACTATATACCTATTATATTCCTTTTAACTGTTAGTCACATTACTTTGACTCTTAAAATTTTGCTAACTTTTTGCTTTTAGTACTCTTTTTATAAATCGATTGTTTATATTTAAAGTACCTATACATGACAAATGTCACGTACGAAATGACTAATAACAATTAATTAATTATATAACATTTTATTTATTGTAAACATCACTTCCTTCAATTTCAAATACTTTAAGAATCTGTACATATACTTAGGCGCCTTCTGTTTACCAATTTCATCAACTCAGACTGCTCGTAAATCGACCAAGTCGTGGCGCACTGGTCGCGAACCTGCCTTAAGCGCCACAGGTCGCGGGTTCCATTCCCGCTCGTAGCAGATGTTTCTATTGACCACACAGGCATGTTTTCCGGTCTGGATGTGTTTGGTCTTGTCATTGTGAATGTTTCCGAACCCCCGACACAAAACATAGCTATCCTAATGAGGGCCGTTGAGTGTGTAGCGTTTATTTATTTATTTATACATTAGTGCTTTCAAACATTCCCAAAGTCCTACTAATAGCCCTTATATAAAGTCGCTTAATTTAGTGATCATTGACTGTCCATCTGACTAAGCGAGAGTTGGGAATCGTTTTTACCAAAGGCTGCCACAGGAACCCTATTAACATGCCTCAGTTGTCCGTCCGTCCTGTCAGCAGTCTATTTAGGTAAACAGCTTCGGGTGCCTTAAAACTCAGGGATTCCTCATATTCCATACGAGTGAAATAAATATATATTACTAAAATTCATAAATTATAAATACCTTAAAACATACACTGATCATAGCCTACACCTGCAATCATTCAATATAATTCCAAATCACAGTCCAAAAGACTCCAAATCCTGCCATTAATAACATTAGTTTTTCTCTTTTACGCTCATAATAAATCAATGAATATGAAAGAGATAACAATAATAGTGTTATATAAAATACTTCATATCCATAGTAAATAGCTTATCCATCGTGCAAGAATTCAATCAATGCCAACATGCGTCCTTGGAGACACGTTTAATGTTGCAATTATTTGATATCATAAATACTATACACGTGGCGTATACTCATCGTTAGCTTATATTATAGTTTATTAATCATGAGTAAGGCTTCTGTTAATACGGTGAGCTTTTAACGCTAAGCGAAGTGTTGATTCTGTGCCCAAATTGAACAGATCTTTCAGATGTTTGTCACTCTTATTATCTTTTGAATACACTGCCATCTTTCTTTACACGTAATAAATAGTGTTTAACTTATCTTTAGGCGTAAAATAAATATATCAGCATCGATCAGCATTATTTCTATAGAAAATAGTTATTTTGTATGAAGATGTGTACACATCAATTCTCATTCCAGCATCGATTTACTTTTCGTATTTTACTATTTTAAATGCATGCTTATTAGCAGGCCTTTTTGTAACTTGTTTTTGGGGCACGCTAATTCTCGAAAGGTAAGTCCATAATTTTTATAAAATCTCAAAAAAATTTAAATTAAAACTTTGACTTGTTAAAACCATATAAACTTTTGTTTTTAAGTCAATTTTTCGATATTGTCGAAATTTCTTTTTGCCACGTTCTCCTTTTTCCACGTGCCTCCACAAAAAAAAGACGTGCTTATAAGTGTAACACTCGATATAACACGTTACAGTATTAAACTGCCGTCAAATTGTGCTAAAGCATGCTTACGCTTTCTTACGGATGCTTCAGCATGTGAATCTTATAAGTGTGTCCAAACCCATCTAGCTAAATGCTGGTCAACACACAACCATTGGTTACAAAAAATATACACGTCAGAACGCCCTCTCACAAAACTTCGCCAAAAATCTGCAGCCCCTAAATGTCTGAATGAATTAATAACTTAATAAATATTACACACTATAGTAAAGTGTTTCTTATAGAAACCTCTTATACATAGTAGATTGTATAAATGTAATATGTATGTCAGCATAGTAATTATCCAATGTAGCCACTGCCTTACATTGCTTAGGTAGGTATCAATTTGAGTTAATCATTGTATGTAAACCTTGAAATCGTTAATATGTGGTGCATATAAAGTTATTAAGTAGTGAAGTAATCGATAATAATGTAATACATACAATTACGTATATATCTAGAATTTCTGATAGTTTATTCCTGTTGTCTCACTCAACAGCCTCAAGAATTACAATAAAAAAGGACAGAGTGTTTTCTATAACTATTTAATTCTGAAAACATTAGAAATTCTTCACAATAATATGTGACATTGTTTTCTATACATATCTGTATATAGGGGTTATTTTAACATTGAAGAAGTCACGTTACTCGTGTACACAATATCTTGCAAATTTATGAAAGTATTGTTACTCAACAATGAAAGATGCATGTGACCGAAGCACACATTGTTAGTTGATTATACACGCGATGGATTGAATAATTGCATTTGATTAACAAACTCCGGTAGCCGGGAGATAATCGTCTTGACTTGATAGAATTTAATTGTGGCTGTTTCAAATCCTGTTCAGAAGTCGTTTTGTAATTGATTGTCCATGAGAGAAAAAACAGTTGGTATTTTTAAAGACAAAAAAAAAAAAAAATATTTAAAATGCGAATGCGAATTTGATGACGTATCGCGAAGGTAGCGAACCTACCTTAAAACCACAAGTCGCGGGTTCGATTCCCGCTCGGAGCAGATTTTGTATTGATCATACAGGCATGTTTTTCGGTCTGGGTGTGTTTGTCCTTGTCATTGTGTATGTTTTGTTTGAGTGTGTAGCGTTTATTATTATTAGTACAATGTTTTGTCACAAAAGTATTATAAAATATTTTTCATTCGCTTTCGGAATTCAAGTTTCGATTATACACACCGTATGTCACTGAGAATGCTAGCTATTTTTATTATGATATAGCACACAAGGTACGAGCGTAGCTCGGTTTACACAATAGGATAGAAGTGTCTTGCAAGACGTTTGGATCCCCTTCGAAACTCACCTTTCTCACGACTCGCTCGATTTAATAGACCTCAATGAAGCGCAACACCCGTAAATCATTGCTCCTTTGTATTCCGCGATCTTTTTATGTTACTATTTAACATAAGAAGGGCTAGAAAGCGAAGGTGTTGACACGTAAAGAAACACGTTATTGCGAGAGGAAATCCCTGTTCCTCCACAATGGATAATAGTCAACTAGTTCCGTTCATATGTTTGTAAGAAATTGAACCCTAAAGAATTTCATCTATGTCACTTTTATACGTATTCAAATAGCAGTTTTGGTACTATTCAATTCGTTTTAACGATTGAGTCATAAATCTGCTGCTGCTGTTGAAGATTATAATATCATTTTCCTTTGTTGCAGGCTTGTAATGCGACGGAATACGCCCGGTGGGTGCGAGCGCTATGCGTTGAAATACTCGGTCAGACGCCATTACTACAAGTTAGATTTTTGGACGTGTTACCGGCTGCTGATACATCAAGTAAGAAACCAAAGAATATGCCTCTATATGAGACGCCGGCATGTCCGCCGAGACCGCCTCCTAGAGCAAGAAGAAGGCTCTTAACTGCCCCAGAGACCCAGCTCCCTCGTAGGGACCATTCGCCTGCCGCAACGGACGAGGGCATCGTCGTAGAAGACGACGACTATGATTCATCGTCCGATCGCAGCCTTGACCTATCTCTTTCCCTCGACGCTCTAAAGACCATTGATGCAGTCGACGCTCCAATACGAAAAGCTGAAGTTATCAAATGTGACAATTGCAGCAAACTAAATTCGAGTCCGCCGCAACATCACACGTTACCGCGTGCGAGGGCAAGCGAATCAGAGTTAGGTCGACATAGGTATCTAAAGCGCTGGGAGGGCACACAAGGTGGGGCAGAGAGAGGAAGATACGCTATGGAAGCGGCCAGAAGAAAAACTGCTTCACTTGAGAATCGAGCGAGATCCTGTTCCCCGAATTCTCACGAAGCTATTTCACAATATGTTCCTGTTCGAGAGAGACGGGCATTATTCGAATCGCTTTCTCAGAGCGGTGGAAGCTTGGCGCGGAGTAGTGAACAATTGGCCCGTCCCGTTCCAGTGGCGGAGACGACTCCGAGACGGGCGGCGTCTCTACACGACCTCCAAGCGCCTCCGACGAGGTCAGTGAGCGATTTACGGCAGTTCTTCGAGGCCGTTGCGAGAGGTGCGGGACAGTGCTCCGGCCTACAGAGGTTCCGTGCACCGACGAACTCTGTACGCGGATTCGCTTCGCTTACGTGTGCTTGACCTACATATTTTGTAAATATTGTAAATAACAGACTCACGGCGTTGACCGCCGACTGTCACTAAGTCGTTCGTTTTTAAGACTGTTAAAAAGTATTGTTATAAATTACCTAATATAAATGAAATGTATTAACTATTGAAATTTGTTTTTTTAACACCCTAAACCAACTTGTATTGTTATTGTTGCTATAACGAGCAATGACCGAATACACTAGGTAGTTTTAATAGAAACTAATAATTTTTATTGCGTACTGTAGCCGTCATGCTTTGTCTGCAAGTAAAATAAGTGATGTTCTTAATAGGGTTTTGACAATAATAGTCGTTTGAAATGTCACTCATTGCGCTCCAAAGGTCGAGTCACGGGCTCGAGTCCTTCACACGATCTTAGTAAATGTTTTATTGCAAAATGTTAAAGCCATGGTATTGACTGGAGCATGTTTTATATTTGTTACTACCGCTATTGTAATAAACAAATATAACAAATTTAATAGTCTTTCGTAACATTCGGCCTTAAACAGAATTACTTTCCAAGCGCCCACCTGAGCTCTTCAAAAGGAGAGATATCACTTCTGGATAGCGTCATCTGTATCGTTCCTTATAAGAAGTAATGATTATTTTTCAAAAATCTTAGGCAGAACGAGAAGGCAAAAATCATATACAAAAGATTTTTTAATGATAAAAATAGATTACGATATATGAACATAATGAAAAATTATGATGCTATTTCCTACAGTTAGCCTGTTTTAAAGTAAACCAACTGGCAACTTCAACAGCTTGACACTAAAAGGTATGCGATACATAAAAACTAACTGAATACAGTAATAGCGGGTAATTTAAAAAAATGCTTTTATACTTCGAACAAATTTATTATTTTTAACACATATCTGTTTTTCGGAATGTGTATTGCTGTTGACCCTACTGGCCTTGACAGCGTCACCGGGCGGGGGGCCGAGTACAGAGACTCAGCCGTGATAAATGGGCAGCCCTCACGGGGGCTCAAATTTGATTCCGTCCTTAGGGTGCCTCCTGCGAAGCCGAACCACGGCTAAGGACGTCATCGGAGATGAACTAATTTTTCACATATCTGTAGTATTTGTAGCCTGTAGTCAGATTATCAAATTTATATCAGACCACCTTGGAAGCAACTATTCAACAAAAACATAATCAAAATCATTTTACAAACGCCAAAAAACACGTAACAAACAAATATAAAATTTGCCGAATAGAAAACCTCATTTTTGTCGACAAAAAATGATAACGACAATCTGTTTACAATCAGTCATTGTAATAGTCATAACGTTTTAAGAAAAATAGATTAAAAGTGTAGTTCCGGTAATAAGAATTACAGACAAGCTTGGTATGTTCGGAATCCTAAATAAGATAAGATTAAAGAACTTCCGAAATTTGTTTGTATTGTTACGTGTACCTTTGATAAGTAATTGACTAAGTGATTATGACCAATTACGTGCACGTGTGTGTCATTATTTAAAAAAGTGTTTTGTACACAAATATCAAACTCTATACACAAGAAATGCCTATTTTGAGGATAAAATCTCTTATTTTCGTAAACATTACTTTTAAGGTATTAGGGACACTTTTGGCGAATCTTCCTTAAACACGTTGACGCTGTTGTGGCACAGCGATAACGAAACACCCTTAAGCGCCACAGGTCGGTTTCGATTCCCACTCGGACGTATGTATTGATCATACAGGCACGTTTTCCGGTCTGGGTGTGTTTGTCCTTGTCAGTCCCAGACTCCAGACACAGGATATAACTATCCTAATAGGGGCGGTTGAGTGTGTAGCGTTAATAAAAAAAGACACTGGTTGGGTAGTCGATTCCTGCACGAGGTAGATGTAGTAATTGACTATACAGATTTATGTTCCGGCCTGGGTTGTTAATGTATTGGTACTGTTCAGAAACCTTTGCACAGGATCTTTTTATTGGGATTATTTAATATTAAATAACTTTGATTTATAGAAAATTAGATAAAATTATTGCTCTTTTATTAATGGTATTACCATAAGTAATTAATAAAGTAAATTTAAAAGTCAATATTTATAATTTTCTATACAAAATTCAACATTATCAAAACTCACCATTTTAAACCAGTAGAATAGGTTTGATCTCAAATTCCGGAGAGTTGCATCAAGCTTACATAATTACTAATAGGTACAGGTATACAAATCGTATGTGCAGATTTACTGCTAGTAAAAGTTTAAGCGGGCCATTAGAAGTACACCAGCGAGCCAAACCCAACTCTATCTATTGTTAATGTAGCGGATGTAGTTATATAGGAATATGAGACTTTTCTGTCCACATCTTAAATTTTTAAAGTATCAAAGCGATTTGATTGATGTATTCACATTTACTCAAACAATACAACTAATTAAAATTACCATAAAGCTATTTCTATACACAATAGTTCAGATGTTAAACTGAAGTAATTACCAGTTTAATTGAGACAAAGTACTGATACAAAACATCAAGACTATTTGTGTAAAATGATGTTGACTAATTGTAAAATGTTCTTGGAAGTGATTAGAAGACGTAAAGTATACATATAAATAAAATTGAGGCGTCGGTTTGTAATTTAAAAATATCTAAAATAAAATAAATATTTTTCGAAGTTATTATTATAATTGTAGAACCTCTTTGATTTATTGGCTGGTAGGGACGGAAAAGTTAATGCGAAAACCCGAGCACAGGGATGGAAGGTGATTGAAGAGCTTGGAGATTTGAGGCATCAAAGGAGACTATCTTCGAAAGGCGAGATTGTTTCGAAGACCCCCGTAGGATAAACCAGGGTGCGTACGTGCAATTTTGCCCAATTTCAATCTATAACCAATTCAATGCCCAATCTTCTTCTTCTTATCGATTGGTTAGTGGTCAACCTAGTGTCAGAGTTGTTCAGGTCCCCCGTATAGGCCTCTGACTTGACTTATCGACTGTTGTCTAATTGTCAACAGCCGGGACCGACTTTTACGTGCCCTCCGAAGCACGGAGACGCTCGGTTGAAATACTACTATGCGAATGCCTAATATCACCTTCAGATTAAATAAATAAATAAATAATAAACGCTACACACTCAACGGCCCCCATTAGGAAAATTATATCCTGTGTCGGGGGTCCGGAAACATACACAATGACAAGGACAAACACAACCAGACCGGAAAACATGCCTGTACGATTAACACAAACATCTGCTCCGAGCGGGAATCGAACCCGCAACCGTCGAGGCTTAAGGCAGACTCGCTACCCATAACGCCACAACGGTGTCATTAGATTATCACTATCTTTTTCGATTTGGAGAAGAATGAAATACTATTCTCTTTTACTCTGGTTCTTCCACGCCTCCTTATATGAAAGATATTATAAGAGCTCACTTATCTTCACTATAGGTGGACAGTGCGCTTTTTAGCTACCTTTGTCATAAAAAAGGACGGAAGATGAGAAAAAGTAGGGGACACCGGAGGTGAAATTTGGGCCTCTGTGGGTCCCAAAAATATCTAATGTTGCCAGTATGTATTAATACTACTAAATTAGCAGATGGAATGCTAGCGTGTCGAATGATGGCTGCAACCACACAATCTCTAATTTTATCAACAAAAAATTCTGGACAAAAGATATAAAAACTCACAAAGGGTGCCGGGGATGACACAGGTAGCTTATAAAATAAATTCGGATGATGAAATGTTTTGTCTAGCTTTTTCTTGATTTTTTTTTTGGCCGTTATTTTTAAAAAAGGTCCTAACTTTATTTATTAAAACATTAAAAGGTGTATTCGTTATATAATTTTATATTTTTATTAAATAATTAGGACGAATAAAATAAATTCCTTGATTTTTTATTATTAAAAAAACATACGTCATTCACGTAAAAGAACGTTATTATTATAGATAAATTCTTTCAAATAAACAAACAACAGTTTTTTTTAAGTTGTCAGAATTCTCTTATTCGAGTGATTCATGTTCAAGTGACTGGCGATAGTTTTTTCGGGCTAGCCTAAGCACAAGGTCGACACGCTGTAAATAATAAGGTTAGTTGTATTTAATGAACGTGCAACACTGGCGAAATAGATTAAAAATATAATTTAAAATTGGAATGTAACGTTCTTGAATGGCGCACCTTCACTGATAGTAAATAGTTTAGCAATTTTTATCGTTTTTTCATAACACGCTATTCTTTGTCCTCAAATTTTAAATTTTTACTAAAATTAAAAAAATATATTTAAAAATAAAATTTGTTTTGTTTATAATTAAAAATATTAAATCAAGCAATAACAAAAACAAAATTATATCAAGCAATAATAAAATATAAAAAAATACAACACACTTAACGTCCACATTAAATTAGTTATATCCTGTCTCCAGGATACAGAAACTTAAACCAAGACTAACACAACCATCCAAATCCGCACACATGTTTGTATGTTCAATACAAACATGTGTGCGGACACACATGTTTGTATGTTCAATACAAACATGTGCCCGCGAGTGGAAACTTAATCCGCGACCATCGGTATTTTAGGCAACTAGAGTTCGCTATCACTGTGCCCCATCGATTACAAATGATACAAGCACATACAACACACACGTACACAAACACAAACACTCAAGATCGTTAGTTAAAAGCCCAGTGTGTACACCAGTATGCCAGTGAACCACTTTTTTGTCTTTTTGACTTATAATTCGAGAATATGTTATTTAGATACATTCTTTATTTTAGCATAGAGTTGCCATAATTGAATTAATAAATAACCTAAATAATAAATAAATGGTACACACTCAACGGCTCCCATGAGGTTAGGTTTATCCTGTGTCTGGAGTCGGGAAACATACACAACGACAAGGACATACCACCCAAACCGGAAAACATGCCTGTATGATCAATACAAACATCTGCCTCGAGTGAGAATCGAACCCGCGACCTGTAGCGCTTAAGGCAGGTTCGCTAACGATTTCTTCCAGCTATAAAAATACTTTAGTTAATTATGTCTTGCAAATTTTATGAATTTGTTAAATATTCAAACTTTTAACATTTCCTATCAGGAGTTCATAATGTTGAAAGGGTGCTTTGCCTATGATTACAATCAGTCGCTTCCTGCTGATGGGCATATGATAACTGAGTGGGACCCGCATATCTGAATAACGGTTCAAATATTTATAATAGAGTATCAAATTAAGGGATGTTGGATAGTTAACATGACTTTGCCATGTAATTTATTAGATACTAGTCCTAGTACTCTCGTTGAAGTAGTTTATTAATAATCCCATGGGAACATTTTGTAATACTTTTCCGGGATGAAAGTATCGTATGTGCTAATCTAGGTAATAAGGTATCCGTGTGCCAAATATTACGCAAAGCCGTTGAATTCTTTTTGCATAAAAGAGTAAAAAATATTAAGAGTACTTAGCTCGCTACAAAGAGTAACTTACACGTTATAATTTAAATTGCAATAATTTTCGATAGATAGATCCGATTTTCATAAAACAAAAACGAAACGCTACTTGAGAATGTTTTATGACGTTCTTTTTAGGTAAAATTTGTAATAATGCAAAAATGAACACACACATTAAATTTACAATTTTATTATATTTAGCTCACATTTGATATATTTTTTTAAATCTTAAATTCGATTCCTGCAAGGGAACAGATGATTATAAGGACAATACAGGCGTATGCTTTTGGTTGGTTACGTTTGTGTGTATATCCTGATCCGGAACTCCGACCTATAACGTTGGAGATTAAAAACCATAACGAATACAATCCATAACACTATATAAAAATAAAACTGTATTAACAAGAAAACTACATTAAAGAAAACGGTTACTGGAACAAACATCGGTCAACTCGAAGCCTATTTATAGTGCGTACGTAATTAGCAGAGGAGTAATTTCTCCTAGTCGCAGTGAAAACAAATTATTACCGACTTAGTAAATCAAACTCGACATTCTCGTTAATGTATCAAAGCTACTTTAGTATGAAACTTGCATTAAACCTGTTATATTAATCTGAATTCGTCCTTCTCGAACCGGTAAACTAGAGAAAAGGCAGCTGTTAATTCGCTCTATAAACCTTGAAATACAATTTCCTTTGCGCGAATTTAACCCTTATTACATGACCGTTAAATGTAAAAATAGCATCAATTAATTTATGCAACGGATTCATTGTATTGTAGTATAAATTTAACTATGAGAAAGAATCTAGTTGCAAGGATTAACTTGGTCGCATCAAAGGGTAAAACACCATGGAGGAAGAGTAAAGGTATAATGGTTACTTTGTTGAATCCAGTCTGTGGTTCAAATGCCAAATAAGGGGATATGTGGGAACAGATAACAATTAAACTTATACAAACACAAGGATATCTTATTGTTCAATAGGGCTGGACAAGAAGGGATTAGTAATGTCACACAATTGTACTTAATATGAATACAAAAACATCTGATCGATGGGGTTTTTACATATGATTTTTTCTAATAATAATATGATAAACAATACTATCCTATGATAAAAAGTGGCTATTGGTAATTATTATATACAATATATATTTATAATAATAATTGTTCTATACATTTTTTTTTAATCTACTTCACCTGATGGTAAGTGGAAGTAGAGTCCACACGCAAAGCTGGCTAATATGGTTGCAGAAAGCTAACTCTACTATTCACCCTCACTCTATCTACCCGCAAGATGCCTCTTCACGCCTCGTTTCAAGGATCCCAGGTTGTAAGAATGAGAGAACACGTGTCCCAGTAAAGAATTCCATTTTTTCGACGTGCGACAAAGAAAAGACATTGTAAACTTCTTTGTTGGCCATGATATCGATTACACAGTTAGTCGGTGACATCGGAGACCAGCACATATTTGGGTTAAGCAACTTAAGGCGCAGTCAGTCACTAGATGGGTGATCGCGTAGTGCTATTTCAACGGCATCTCCGTGCTTCTGAGGGACGTAAAAAATCGTTCCCGGCTGTTATGAATTTGGTAATAGTTGAAAAGTCAAGTCAGAGGCTTATACGGGCGACCTGAACAACTATGACACCAACGGTAGTATCATGTCATACTTATTATTTATTTATTTATTCTAATTAGTACGGTCCAAGACCCAATTACACTAACTCGGCTAGCATACAATGTGTTTTATAATTTGTAATACTAATAAATATTACAGCAACTTCATACGATACTACGCATTATCTATTTCCTCACAATATTTTAAAAGATACAAATAAATATTTGACCATTTGTCACAAAACATATCAAGTTCGGAGTTATTCTCCAAGATTGCGTTAAAATATGACAAACTTTTCGGTATTCGCGAATTTTTATTGGCAAATTATGTAAACTGGGTAAATTGAGAGATTGTAGAAAGTAGATATGAGATAAGTATACAGTAAAAAATGGGATGAGAAGGAATGCGGGCTTATAGAGAACACGCTTACACTTATTGAATAAACGTAAAGACAGTAGTACTTTTTACGTCCATATTCTGTCGAGTACTGGAAACAGCAATGGTAACAAAACACACTAATCACATGTTCAGGCATCATATAATGTTTTGTGACGTGTGAAGTGACTATCAAAAATAACGTAGATTAGCTCGAAATCTATACCTATGTCCCGTTTCAATTGAAAGCTCAGTTTGCTATATAAAAATATAAATAATTAGTTAATAGTACTTCGAAGAATGTCTCGTTTAGTTGTACGATGAATTTGTTAAATTCTTTTATTTTATTTATAAAAATATCTACAAAATAGATAATAGTCCTGCGAACATTAAAGCGTATAACACACTTTTGATTTTACCTCCTATAAAACGTATATAAAACGAGCTTTGAAATTTGTTCGTGGTAGACTTATGTGCCGCGCCCACTGACAGCTTGGCATGGCACGTTATTTTTATGTGTCTAATAGAAATAAAATTGAAAAGCTTGACGAAAATGCTTAAACAAAACTGCTGTTAAATCAATCATCATTATTGAAATTTAAAATTGATTATAATAGTTTTAACATTTGTTTATATTTGCCATATAAAAATCTCATGCCGTGCCGTCAATGGGCACAGGCCCTTAGAGTATATTCTGTGGCCTAATTTCAGAATACATCGTCGCGGGAGACACTTAAATACAATATTTTCACTTACATTGAAAGCTATTTAAAGAATGCGTATTCTTAACTAAGAGTATTATGATTTGTAAATCAGTTAATTAGTTATTAATTGGCGTTGATTACTTTTGATTTGTTATGAGAGTTTTGTTGGAGTTCTATTGTACATTGGAACTTTCACAGTAATGTTTTTAGTATACGCTGACCGGTTAAAATGTTTCAAAGTCTTTTTTAATATTTTGTTTTAAATATATTTAATAATATTCAAGGTCAAGTGTGTCCTTACCCGTGGTTCGGTCTTGCAGGATGCACGGTAAGGATGGAACCAATTTGAGCCCCTGCGAGGTCTGTCCCCTTCTCATGGCTGGGTCTCTGTACTCGGTCACCCCCGCACGTGACGCTGTCAAGGCTAGTAGGCAATACACAATCAGAAGAAAAGTAGGGTAAAGCCAATCGTAAGGGATCTATTTATACAAAAGAAATTTGCATGCAATAATCACGACCTATCAACTTTTATGTATGTAGTGACGTATATAGTTAGTTTTGTATAATAAAACAAATATATAAAAGCCGAAGGTCACGGGTTCGATTTCCGCTCAGAGCGTACTATTCCCGGTATTTCACCAGGGTCTGCTTATATTTATCGGGATTTGAACGGTGTACTAGTATTTACACAGAACGATTGCCATTTGACCTCCCAACCCTAAGGATGAACCAGTATACTCATTTGGGTAAGGGTAAATTACCGATCAAGGGTGTGCAGCGTTTATTTATTTATCAATTCTTATGTATACAATCATGTATATAGTTAGCTTTCTCTAATGTAACAAATATATTTAAAAAATTGTAATAATAATAATCAATTTCACTGGTTGGCCAAAAAAGTTACTTTAATCGCTGAACATTTACAGTGAAAAATTAATCCTAATAATTTGAGAAGCTTATCCTTGGCAAGATCATAACAAACCCATTCATCTTCATCTTATCGTGTGGTTATTAGGTCCTAGTTTCAGAGTCGTTCAGGTCGTTTTATAGACTTCGGACTTCACCTTGTGGACTGTTATTAAATTGTTAATAGCCAGGACCGATTTCTTACGTGCCCTACGATGCATCGACACGCTCAGTTGAAATACGACTACGCCATCCATCTATTGACTGACACCGCCTAAAGTTGCTTAACCCACCGATCAGATAGCGCACCCTATGACCCTATTTAAATGCAACTACAAAAGCTTATCCAACAAGAAAAAAATATAAATCGGTTTAAAATTCACTAAGAAATTAAATTCGCCGAAATGATAAGGCCCTCGTTTTTTAATTTGGCTAAAATAATCGATACCCATCAATACTGGTATACAAATGCGTTCCATATCTTAACATCCTAAATCATGTGTTTAATCTTGAAAGCAATAACTCCTTTCATACCAAATGTGGGTGATACCGTTATGTTACCAACAAAAATCACCAAACGTACTTTAGTAATCAAAATGTTGGTTGGACTTAACGGTACTTTACTGATGACGTAATTAAAACACATAGACAAACATATATTACCGCTGCTTATAAAAATATTTTTCGCTGTACTTATGCGGTAAAACTTGATGTTACATTTCACTATTACATATTTAATTTCAATATTTATATTTAATTTCATTATATATTCCAATAATATAATTTAAAATGCTATATTAAACTTTAATAATTTGGTCTAAAATTTTATTAAAAAAATAATCAAACTTTTTTTTCCAGACTGATTTCTACAGTTTTTTTGGCTCCTCAGGCACTTACACTTTATACTATATATCATCGTAAGTACCATTAAAATATTTTCATTGTAAACATCGTTGTGCAACGTTCTTCATCAATAATTTAATCGATATTTAGATCCTTTTCTTATTTTATTTTATCTGAACATTTACCAACAAGAAAAAATAAGCAAGCGCACTCCACCTTAGGTTGTATCATCACTTATCATGCTTGATAGCAGTCAAGCGCTAGCCCATGTAATTTAGTTAAAAATAATATTAGATTATAAATTAAAAAAAAATAAACACCAATCATAGTAAGTGCAAAACATTTATTTGAAAACAATCTGCGACGTCGTATACTGTTACTTATATTCACATCAGACTTGATGGCATCATATATTTAGCACACAGTGAAACAAATTTACCTATTAATAAAAACAACGATAATAATGCTCTACTTTTAAATTTACGTTTATAAACACGCTACGCCACTTAAAGGAGATAAAAATAATTCTTCGAATGCATTTACAAATTGTTTTCAAACATAAAATAATATATGCAATTTTGTTATTTTTAAGAATGAACTCAATTTAAGTTAGTAGTAAAATAGATTTATATTTCATTCAACTATTTGATGTTAAAAATATAACGGATACGAGTAGGAAGCCATAACTATAAATAAGTTTCTGTTATCGATTGATAAAATGTTTATTAGATAGTTCGAATCATTTGTGAGTGCAGTCATGTGTGCGTGAGCTTATGAGAAGATAGATTTATTTGTTTTACAAAGAATATTAACAATGCTTTTTTAAGCCTTTACTGCCCCTCCAAATTGAAATTGCCCCTTATTGCCCCTCCAAATTGGAATTGAAATGGAATATATAAGTGTTATAATAGCATTTAAGCCTCAATTACCAGTAGCACCTAAGACAGGTCAACACGAGCGAAGCAAAAGAAGAGAGATGGAAGGAACAAAGATTAAAACGAAAAAAAAAGTGGCGATTTGTTGAAAAGGTTTGACATTCCTTACACAATAATGTATACAGCTATTATTTCACGTCGCGATTGTGTGAGAGGTTAACGCTTGCCTGGTCTAACATGCCGAAAACACCATCTATTAAATATTAATACCCTAATTACATGAAATTTTATGAACATGCTGTTGGGATAACCTCTGTCACAGCAGAGATTATTCCACCAGTGCAGTCAGTCACACTGGTGGTAAGTCTTTTGTTGCAAGAGGCCGGCTAGGTAGGTACCACCGCAGTGTCAAATATTCTGCCGCCAAATAGTAGTGCTTAGGCATTACTGTGTTCCGGTTTGAAGGGCACTGTACGCTAGTGAAATTACTGGGCAGACGAGATTTAAGAACCAATATCTCGAGGTTGGCAAAGCGTGAGTGGCACCTACTAATAGTGCTGCAAGCGCTCATAGGCTACGGCAACCACTTACCATCAGGTGGGCCGTATGCTTGTTTGCCAATTTTTAACATAAAAAAAACATGATTTTAAGTGTTATAACAATTACAAACCAATAATAACCGCCTCCATGTCGGGAAATCCACAACATCGCGATTTAGAAGACAGTTCCTTTTTCGCACAACCACTCTGTGGAACCAACTTCCGCCGGCGGTTTTTCCGAACAAATACGACCTGTGAACCTTCAAGAGACGAGCCTATTTCTTCCCATCAGGTGAGCTCGTGCCCGTTTGTCCTCTCTTACATAAAAAAGCGACCCTGCATAAAGTAATCACAACGATTATCCCATATTAACTACCGGACACACACTCCAAGTATAAATGAGTTGAATTATCTATAACACGTCTATAAAATATTTTGACGCCTCTCACAGAGTAAAACTATTTAATGTGCTCCGGATGTTTGTATACGGTAATGTTGTTTACTTATGCTGATATAAAATTGACTGATGTTGTCTTATTGATAGTGAGTTAATAGATATGTATTCTAGTTTCATTTTTATCAAATAACACAGAGAAGAGTGTATACCAAATCGCCCAACCACCCTATCGGCATCCGCACATATTCGCATACAAAAAGCTAGATCAAAGCAACAATGTCTCATCTGTTATAGTTAACAAAATGTGCTAAAATAGCAAAAACTTTGTGTGTTGAACAAAAGCCTAACTTAATTTAGTCGAGTCAAGAACTAAGCGTGCCGGTCTCCGATATCATCGACTTACTGTGGCATCGATTCCATGCCGAACAAAGAAGTTTTCAAATTATTTTATTTGTCGCGCGTCAAAGAAATGGACTTCCTTACCGGCACTGGGGTTCTTCAAACGAGGCGTGAAGAAGCATCTTGCGGGTAGGCAAACCGAGGGTGGCTAATGCAGTTCGCCTTCTGTAACCATATTACCCACCTTCCCGTTTGAACTTCACTTCCACTTACCATCAGGTGAAGTAGAGTCATTTGACCCTCGGGGTTGATAGAAAAGCATAATCTAAATTTTCTAGGATAAATTTTGAAATATTTATCGACGAACGGTAGTTGATCTACTATTTTAACTCACGACTAAAATTAGCTTTGTAAATACGCCGCAAGGCGTGAAGTCGTTAAGACTCGACGACCAGCGTGGAGTGGTATCGACCAAAAACATTGCTTAGTGTCACTGATATACAAAAATATCCATAGTGTCTTAAGAATACAAATCCGAATGAGATCAGATATGATGCATAAGCGCCCTTACAAGCCACGCTTAGGTCATGCCAGAGAGTCACAGCTTTGTTGCGTCTCACTCCCGCTTATTAGGTAAAGACGCCATTTAGAAATGGACGCAAATAAGCAATACCATGTCAACCCACAAAATTGTAAAAACTGAGTTATATATGCAGAAGTGTTTGCAAATAGCTGAAGAACATTTTTCTTTAATATTTGTAGGGTTTTAAGCTTTAAAACGTCTAAAAAAGCCATTTTTTCCATCATGCAATTTATGTATTTTTAAACATTTTGGGTTACATTATATACGAAATACGCAGTTTGTATACTATTTTTTTGTGAAAATAAGTAAAATAACTTACATAAATCTGAAATTGCCAAAAGCTTGACCAATACATAAAAAAATTCATATAAAGCAAATTGTTCAAAATTTTCAAACGTGTTTTTCTCGAAATGACATTCGTGTGGGTTGACATGGTATTGCTTATTTGCGCCCATTAATATAAAATTTGTTTATGGTAAGAGAAAGGTATAACCATATACATCTCATATATGTTTAACAGTAAAAGTAATAATTATACATTTAAGTAAATAACATAGTACGAATAGCGATTGCGTGTGGAATTTCGCAGTTGTTCTATTTCGTGTTTAACTGTCAAGTAAATATTTTAATAATACCTGTATTTTTCCAATACGCTTATCACAAAAGTTAGAGGACATTCTTCATGTTAATTTACACTAGTTTTTGAAAAGTATTAATTACTTTTATGCAGATTGATTGACTTTTTCTGATATGTACTTCATTTTTTATGTCATGCTTTGGCAAGTCATACTCCCATTGCCCGTCCAAATAAGCTCGTAACTACCGCTAGGAGTGGTTATGACAATAGCCTAAGGGGATCAGGATCGAACGCGCAAATCTTGTTTTAATGGAGAGGAGTCGGCCCTTTAACTTAAAATCATTGCTCACTGAATGTCTTATGTTTGGATAAACACAACCACATTAAACTCACATATTTATAACAGCTATCTAAGTCAGAGCCGACGGAAGAGAGTATTAGTTAGTGACCGACCGAAATTTCGGTTTCGGTTTCGGTTTCGGCCAGTTTCGGCCAAAAATCTAGTTTCGGCTTTAGTTTCGGTTTCGGCCAAAATATAGCCGAAACTTTCGGCCTCGCCGAAACTCGAGTGTTCGTGCGTTGTTCGGTAAACTTCGCAACTAACTCGTGACCGCTCGCTGACGCGGCCAAAAAATCTCCAGAAACAAGTATTACATTTATCTTTAAAATATTGTGAACACAACGGATTACTAGTTAGTTATGTACCTAGTATATTTAACTACAAGTTGTTTCTTTTTTAAGAATAGTAAGTCCTGTTTATTCATGACAAAAAATATGGTTATGACTTTAATGAATTTTTAGTTTTTATTTTATTTAATTTTATTTAACTGTCTATATTATATACAGTGGTGGTCAACTAATTAGGGACATTGGTATAATAAGAGTAACATTTATTTATATCTTCCGTAATTTCAGTTTACATGAAGTCCTCATTACGTTTTTTTAATGTTGATCGGATCTTGATCATTTAACCAATGTTTTCTTAATAGAAGTAATAAAATTTGAAATGGATTGTAATTAAAAATAGCAACAATTAAAATTCAATTTTACTTCTCCTTCGGTCTAATATAACTCTGGACAAATTATTAGGGACACTTAAGAAAACATTAGAAATAATGAAAGCAGTATGTAATGGAAGAGAAAAATGTACATTTATTATTAAATTCATCTAAAAGGAAAAGTTTTCTATTAAAAATTTATATTAAATGTGATTGCCATTATTAGCTATAGTCATATCGACATCGGCGCGGCATCGACTCGATCAAATAATGACAAGTTTCGTTAGTGAAGTTCTTCCAGGCGTCTTTGGAACTACTATAGAGTTGGTTTAAATTTCCAGTTTGTTGTACCGCAAATGTTCCAAAGAATTCATCTAAAGTAAAGTCTAGGCTTTGGCAGGCCAATCTAAAACTGATAGTAGTTCACCGGCTAGAAATCATTGAATGAACAGTGAAGTATTTTTTGAATCGTTTTCGTGTTAAAGCGCCCATGTAACTTCGCCACTAAGTTCTAGTCCAAATATTTCTCTTTTAATAATTACAGAGCCCACAAAGGGAACTTTTTATAAAGCTATTACCAGTCTGCGATCTAAATTTCTTTCTATGTAGACAGTTTCAGTAGTTTTATAGGTTTGAAAATATTGCACAGCGTTAAAAACCATACTTTTGGAGCATCAAATGATAAGCTATTTTATGGTATGGCTATTTACATTGAGATAAAATTGTTTTCGCTTGGTCGTTTCATTACCCATGTTTAAGTAATAAATTGTCTTATTAATTTAAGAAATCAAAACTATAAAATAAAGAATGACGCCAAATAAAAACACAAAGGCTTTCCGCTTTTGTATTTCAGGTTTATTTTTTAAAAATCGCAAGTAAAACACTAACTCCTACTGTCCCTAATTAGATGGTCAATTTCGATGCGAGAGATTTATTTTTACTAATAATATTTTTTAATAAACCACCATAAAATATTCTTAGCTTCGAAAAAGTACACACCATTGAACAGTATACTTTATAACGAACATTATCTCATAAAATGAAACTTGTAAAATATTTAACCAAATTATTTTCCGTTCCTAATTAGTTGACTACGTATATATGCAAATAAATGTTTTAAAAAACTTGAACTTCAAATTTCAGTAAAAACATAATTTTTAAAAGTTTCGGTTTCGGTTTCGGTTTCGGCCGAAACTGAGAGGGAGGCCGAAAGTTCGGTTTCGGTTTCGGTTTCGGCTGAAAAACCAGTTTCGGTCGGACCCTAGTATTAGTTCAATATTTCGTCTCTCTAATCTCTGTCACTTTTGCATACTAATAAGGGCTTTCACAGAACAATAATTTCTTTTCACATGAAAGGATATGTTTGCGTTTACATTAATAGCATCTGATTCATCCTGTAATAATAATTGTAATTAACGATATAAAAGTATCTTATATGGTCTGTATGTGGGTGTGACTGAGTCAAAAGTTAAGTTTGAGTCAGACCCGCCCAATCCAAGTTTACTTGTAAAGAATGACTTTTAGCTGTGAGTCAAGGGGTTGGACGTAAATTAATCTTACGCGACAGACGATAGATGGGACACGACGGGAGTCCGTTCATTACTCATTACAGTTTTTAATTTGGTGACTAAATTGAGAGTAAAACTAATATGTTCAAAATCTGTAAAAAAAAAGTTTATTGAACAAATAAGAAGTTATTAAATCACTTAAAACGGCTTAAAGTATTTGGATACATCATATAATTTGGCTTAAAGTTAGTGTATAAATAAAATAAGCACATAGGATACTTTTCATTTCGGTAGATGAAAGGACTATTTGACAACTGTTATAATTTTTTTTCATTTTTTCAGTACTATTTTCATTTGCTTAATATAAAGTAGTCATTAATCAATTGCATTCTTAAAAATTATAAAGAATTCTAAGGATTCGAAAACTCAATAATAGGAAGACAGATATCTGAACTGGTTCCTATCATAAAGGTAACGAATGCATGGCCTGTCTGATATCATAACCTATTATTTATAACATCTGAGGTACCACAATTCATTCATAACCTCCTTGAGGTTAAGTTGAGGTTAGAAGAAATGAAATAAAATCTCTGAATCTTCTATGTTATGTTGTATTTATTTTTCAATCAACAAGACTACAACAAACAAACTCGCTACTATTACACTATTCAAAACGAATGCTAAAATCAATAACATGCAAACAAAAAGTGACGCGTCGCTGTAATGACTTCAAAACATTAGTAAAATGAGTCACTTTCAGGTCTCTAGGGAACTATAACAAAGTAATTTGGGTATTGGGAGTCACTTGACAACACTTCACGTTACTTCAGAGCACTCGATAGCTGCAATGGTCAAGAACAAACACACTTAACAAAACTATGTTTCATACCTCATATGCTCGAAAAGACAGAAAGCGGGTTTAAAAATAATAATATGAATATAGAATTTTTGAAAGCTTGAATAAGTCAACGGTGGAAGGTCCGACTGCACTCCGTTAACGCGAGACGCTAATCTTCAATACACTCCTAGCGCAAGCTATGGGCTTTCTTTCAGCAGCAATAGAAGTATTAGTGCCTTGAAAAAGCATTGCTTATATTCATTTAAGAAAAAAAAGAATATCTATTCTAGAAACTTATTCTAAATATAAATGAGTACGGTTTCTAATAGTAACATGTATTATAAAAATAGTTTCAATAATATCTTATTTAGAATACGCGCTAAGGATCAATCTATCTGCAACTCAACGAGATCTCAAGATTAAAAATAATCTCAATTCAGTAGCGACATGAATCCATCAATCTTACTTAATGTAGATATAATTGAACCTTAATCGCAGTTTTCTACGAAGTTAAACCGTTATCAATTAGACTTTCATCGATATACCAGGTTTTTAGGACAATTGCCACTTGAAGTTGTTTAATGGAATAATTTCATTTTGGCAAACTGGTCGCTTAAGACTATTTTGTACTGACTTTAAAGTGGATTGATTTAATATCAATCGGTTTTATTTGAAACAAACGTTTGTGTATAAACTCTCTCATGCGTGTGTGGGTTAATTTTTCATTCCCGATGACGTCTAAAGTCGTGGTCAGGTCTCGCAGGAGACACCCTTAGGACGGAATCAACTTTCAGCCTTCGTGAGGGATGTCTCTTTTCACAGTCGGGTCTCAGTACAGAACAATATTTTTAAGTTGAAATAGAAATCAAGATTAAAATCACATTTATATTGCAAGCTTGTGACTTACTTCGTTTCGTTGCGTTTATGTTGAATTTACGAGTAAGCACCAGTGAGACTTTGACATTTTATCTGTATGGAAGGACCTGTCTATAATATATTATAAGTCTATGGCTTACATCAGAAATGCGTTTTAAGTCAATAATAATTCAACGACAAATAAATAAAACGATCTGGCATTATTTTTATAAAGTGTACATTAAACATATGAATCACGTCTTATGGGATATTTTCCCTATGCCTGATGACGGGAAATACCCAAACATAGAGATAACATATATATTTACTATAAACTAAGGACCGGCCATTTTATCCAGAAAAATGTAAAAGACTCGCTGATGCTCCTTCGTAAATTCAACACCAACACAACGAAAATTGTGTGATTTCCTTTATTCCAAACTAGGATATAGCTATCATAATGGGGGCCGTTGAGTGTGTTACTTTTTTAAATGTATTTATTAATATTTTAAAAGCTTAAGCCAACATCTTCTTCTAGCATTATTCCTGGTGATAAAGTACTCGTACAATGTATTTTACCCAGGGTCTGTTTAATACCCTTGTTCGGATTCGACAGGTTACTAGTTTTTACACATAGCGATTGCCACCTCCGTAAACCTAAGAGCGAACCAGTAACTTATTGGATATGACAATTTGGTAATTTACTTATCATGAGTTAGCGATTATTATCAGATTTTATGTGATAGTAACCGGGACCGATAGCGTAACGTGCTCTTCGAGGCACGATGGACAAACTCCCACACCAAAACAGATATTTGTAAGATCAATGCAAACATCTGCCCGAGAGGGAATCGAATCCGCAACCGTCGAAGCTAAAGGCAGACTCGCTACCCACAACGCCACAACGGTGTCTTTCAGCCACCATCTTATAATCACGATATTTTTTTCTATTCTATTTATAAGCTCTTTCGTGAAATTAATGTACCACGTAATACGTTCACGTTGCGTAATTCCATCACAGACACTATATTTAGACTTAATTAAATGCAAGTCTAACTTATTTTAGTCAATTATTTTTTATATCTCGTTCACACGTAAGAATGCATCTTACGGAATATAATTAGAACATAGTGTTGCATAATGAGAGAATCAAATAAATTGAATAATTGTAAGTTTCTCAAATCATGGGAACATTCTGGCGAATTGATAGCGAACTGACCTGAAATGCTGGTGCCTACGGGTTGGATTCTTACTCAGAGCAGATGTTTATATTGACTCTACCGACATAGTCTGGATTATAATCTTTCATATGCCAGCGTGTCATCATTCACTTCATTTGTTTGTATTTATTTCGTGATATATGTAATTATCTGACAGGCCGCTAAGTGTATATCATTTAATATTAATTTTTATACTCGCAATTTACAACGGAAATAAAAAAAAAAATTTCTAGGTATGTCTTATGAGGGCAACCCTTAATGCTTCGAGTCACTCTTAGAACAGAATTCCCAGTGGCGGTTTTTTCTCAATTAGTAGGGGTTATAAGGGGCTAAACCATGAACTCTTATTGCGATTCAAATAAAAAACTAAAATAATTTGAATCGATAATACATAAAAAATGTAAAGCATGCAAATTTATTATCACGTTTAATAAAAATCTTTAAAATTTCTCGCTTGTTCTTGAAAGTTCCAGAATAACATTAGTCTTCAATTCACCGTGCCCTTCTCAAAGGATTCAGCTATAAATAAAATATTATATGAAGTCCTGTCTGTGCAGTCGTCAATTGTCGTGACTCATTTCCTTCTGACCAGTTTTAAATTGCTGCAATTAACATTTAAGCATGAGAAAAAATAACACCACTTATTAATTGTTTCATAAATCGTTTGAGTTCATTATGTTAGCTATAGAATATATAATATCTTTAAAAGTTAAATGTCGCATGAACAATTATATCTATATATATTAGAAAGGCAGATAGACATCTTTATTAAGTGATATAATACGACACATTTTAAATATACCCCGTTTTAAGCAGAATCTTATAAAATACATCTTACTAATTTTAGTCAGGTTTTAATGGCAAATCTCGAAGACTTACACAATATGCTATTTAGATGTATTCAAAGCTAGAAAAAACCTCCATTTGTCTCAACGTAATGGCGATTGTGTATTGCGTAAAACTGCAATATCGAGAACAATACTAGCGTTAGTTGTAATTACTTATGAACTCGTGAAAGTATAGCTTTTTCAAGACACACGACGAACAAAGAGGGACGGGTAACTTTGTCGAGGTATTGTCATTTGTTAGCACATAGAGCTTAAAATAATCTGACTCATGAATATGAATAATTTAGTAATGTTTTTTTTTTAATTTAGTATATAATTTTTTTTCTCTATCTCTCTAACATGTTAGAATGTTAATAAAATGTAATCTCAAACCATATTTTAATATTATTTTTGTATCATCTTATATTTTGAACTAAACATAGAGTAAGATGATCTCGGCAGCCTAGCTTAGCAGTTTAAAACCAACAAAAGCGAACAAAAATCACACTGAACATAATACTTACGATAGCTTTTGTGGTGAAAATATTTTTAGATTTGGTAAAAGGTTTTTTATTTAATATTACGTTATAAAAGTAACAATTTTATTATTGGCCGCGTCTAAACGTTCGTAGTTCTTCAACCTCAGAAAGTGAGAGTAATGGATGCTCGCGCGCATCGCTCTGTGCATCGTGAATGACGTTTTTAATTAACGAACGGTAAACCGTGCCGGGTCAATTGTGAGCAAACTCTTACTTTCGTCTTTACGTGAATATATTACGATGCAACACGTAAGAGATAATATCTTTATTATTATAATATCTATGAATCTTAATGCGATATAAGCTACGATGTTTATGTAACAATAGCTATTTATGAAAAGCTATAAAGTAATATTATGTGCAAGTGATCTTCACACACAGTTTTTCTTAACAAACCTAAATGCCAAGCCGAAATCGAGTCAAAACCTCTTAAGCTTTCTTACATGAGAATAAGTAATTGGGCATTGCTTTTTCGTTTTTTAAGGGTCGAAATAGCAGTATCCTTACTGTTATAGTTCGTTAAATGAGTCTGAAAAACATTTGAGTTTCCGATTAAATGAAACTTTTTTTAGCTATCCATCTAAAATTATTAAGAGTTAATGCTGGTTGCGTTGACTACTTATAACCAGGCGGGCCGAATGCTTACCAAGGTTTAATATCAATTAAATAACTAATTCTAATGATAAACAGTAAATACTCCATATAAACGTTAATGAACTACAATCATAACATCAGATTTTATGATATAATAACAATTAAGAGATATTAAAAGCTATGGTATTGTTTTAACAACGATTTTATTATATTTTTTAGCTTCGTTAGTCAGGTAACACACAAAAAATCCCGATAGAATTTTTATACGTATCTACTTTGATTCTTAAATTTTCGACTTAAAAAATTAAAAAGTAGTTTATTAATTTCTCTTTGTTTTAGCGTAATTTCGCCGTGGTTTTTGCCGACACTCAGAAGTGTCTGCTCAAGGACACCGGTGATATCGAACAAAAATCGTAATACGGAATTTGATTAAATAAATAAATAAACGCTGGCGCTGTTGGGATAACCTCTGTCACAACAGAGATTATTCCACCAGTGCAATCAGTCGCACTGGTGGTAGGTCTTTTGTTGCAAGAGGCCGGCTAGGTAGGTACCACCGCAGTGTCCAATATTCTGCCGCCAAATAGTAGTGTTTAGGCACTACTGTGTTCCGGTTTGAAGGGCATTGTACGCTAGTGAAATTACTGGGCGAACGAGATTTAAGAACTAATATCTCGAGGTTGGCAACGCGTGAGTGGCACCTACTAATAGTGCTGCAAGCGCTCATAGGCTGCGGCAGCCACTTACCATCAGGTGGGCCGTATGCTTGTTTGCCAACTCCTAACATAAAAAAACAAAAAAACGCTGCACACTTAACGGCCCCCATTTTTTTAAGCATATTAGCAATGCTTTATCAAGGCATTACTAATATTCCTATTGCGCCTCCAAATAAGCTCGAAGCTTGCGCTAGGGGTGGGTACGACAATAGCCCAAGGGGGTCAGGTTCGAACCCTTGACTCTCGCGTTAACGGAGCGAAGTCGGCCCTTCTACAGTTGAGCTATTGAGGCTAACTTGTATAGTGATATCCTGTGTCGGGGGTCCAGAAACACATACAAAGACAAAGACAAATACACCCAGACCGGAAAATATGCTTGCATGGTCAATACCAACAATCAAACATATTATGCTTCGAGCGGGAATCGAACCGCGTGACCTGTGGCGTTTAAGGCAGGATCGCTACCGCTGCACCACAAACGCTGCTGCGTCGTCGAATTATATAACTAATTTCATTAACGTTCATCTTAAATACCGCACAGTGGTACGGAAACTTTTATGTGCGAGTCCTACACACAATACCGATTTTGTTACTTCCATGCGATTCTTAAGTTTACATTCGTCAAATCAGTCAAACATGAACATTCAATTGTTAAACTTTATTCACAACAATATCTTACCAGGCTATTTTAAACGTCCTGTTTTGAATAGCATAAAATGCTCATTAGGCTTATATATCAACGTGGTAGGTCCAAGGATTTCACGGCGATCAGTACGATATGACAGGCGAGGCGATGGGGAGGCGTGTGGCTATGGACAACGATGTTATGGTATATAAATATGCTTAAAGTATTTTAAACTTTATGCCAACGTACCTAAAATCGTTACAGAATTTATTGTAAAGTCAAGGTGCATGACCTTTTCAACCGTAACTTCAAATATGAAATCTGATTTTGGCATTTATGAATATTTCAAATTTGTTTTATTATGGGCGTTTACAATTACATACAGTAAAGTCCTGTCGTAATTTTTTATTAAATATATTTCTTGACAGTTTGCAAACAAGCATACATTCCACATGATTGTATAAAACGAAACTTTTTATGATATAAGAGCTATCACGCTACTACTGCAATAACATTGATTTTTATGTAAAAGTGCCTTGTAAGTTAGAGTAAGTAATTTTATTGACGGCTTTTTCAAATTCTTTTTTATATTGGGTTGGCATCTGTCAAGTTGGATATTCGAGGGATTAAAATCCAAGCTCGTCGAGTAGGGTATACTATATTTGGTACTATTATACGAATGCCCCATTATCCTCTAATGCGGGTCGGGTTACGTCGGGTTACACATAATAGGACGTCTTTAAGATGAATTGGTTAGCATTAGGAATGCAGGCCTGATTGAACGGTGAATCCAATGCTGTAGTTCATTTGTAAGTATGATGGAAAGAACTATTGTCCATATGGGTGACCAAAATTTCATATTCGTTTTATTTGAATTTGAACCCATCCGGATCCATTGAATTGTCTAGGAACGAGATTTGATATCACTCCAACAGGAAGAGAAAATCCTCTGCCCAGGCTGATATTCACTACCGGGCCGCGGCTCATCGGTTTCCGTTAAAAAGTTGTATAAATGTTAATCGCCTCAATAACTCGACGGTAGAAGGGCCGTCTCCACTCTGTTAACGCGAGAGTCGCTGCTTCAATCCTGATCCCCCCGGGCTATTGTCGTACCCACTCCTAGCGCAAGCTTCGAGCTTATTGATAGAAGCAAAAAATTCGCATTTGAAACTTCGATAGCGCGATGCAGGAGTTTGTATCTTGATTTTTTCTTGTCGTTGCTTTATGTAGGGTGTAGATTTTTAATGCAGTTTATTTTATAACAAGAAGATTTCTTGTCGTTTCCGTTATAAATAGCTTCGAACATCAGCGTTCAAAGACATTCAAATGATTTAAATTAAAAAATAGAATAAATTAAATTTAGAAATGAAATATATTGAACAACTCTTTAACAATTATTATTACAACTCGCAAAATCATCGCGCCTGACCTCTAGACTTGCTAATTCAATGTACCTTGTCCAGAGATAGTCAAACGTATAATATTTACTTTAAAATATTTTATGAATAAAATAAATATGTAAATTATATTACGTTTATTGCAAATGAAAATAAATAGAGAAAATATATTTTCAGTGTAACGTCTTTGCAGTAATATTTTAAAAAAAGAACGAGTCTCAAATGTGTTAAAGGCAAAAAAGTTTATATTCAATATTTAAATAATATACCGTTAGCAGCATCTTTTACAAAATAACAAAAAAAGGCCAACTCAATGATCCCATTCAAACCTACCGTTTGATAGAATTTAAAAATCGAAAAAATATGTAAAGCAAATTAGCTCCTATACAGACGCAACAAAAAACTAAACGGCAGCAATACGATCAATTATAGAAAAAACATTACTCATACCTTGTCCAAAGACACCACCCCTTAATATAACAATGACATAGATAAACAAGGAGAGTAAAGGTGGCATCATTAAATCGAGACATTGAGGGTAAAAAGACGAAAAGACTATTTTTAACAAAGCGACCCTTCAGATGTGACCAGACGTGGGAACTTGTCCGATCACTACTGAATTTGCATTAAGTTCATGACTCGGTACTTAATTGTTAGGCTGGGGCAACTGTTGATGTGATGAAAGCTTTAATATGATTGGTGTGACGCGACATGTGTTGATTATTCGCACTTGAATATTTAATTTTGTCTCATAGCGTAAAATACTAAATACTGTAACGATAAAAATACTAATTAATTAATTAGTATATTCATTTATTTATTGCTTTTATTCTTTTATTTCATGACGGTTGGCAAACATGCATATGGTGCGCCTGATGGTGAGCAGTAACCTGCCTAATACCTGATACCTGAAGTAGTACATTCGGGTTGCTAACCCGAGGGATAGGAAGACAAGAGAAGAGAAAAATAAAAGGAGCTAAGGCCTGGGAGATTGGGCTAAAGCCGCTCTCACTCCTCGCACTTAACGCAAAAGTACCTACTGATACTGTTACTTGACGCCGATATTCTGTGAGAGGGTAGTACTTCCCATTGTGCCCAGAGGAACATGGCTCTACTACTTCTAACATTAGTATAATAATTCCAGACTTTACCTTTTTACGAGTTGTTTCATAGCTTTAAATTCGCTATCGCTTCTCTTTTTAATTCCATTCATGGCATTATAAAAATATGAACAGACGACGGTTGAGGTAATGAGTCGAAAACACATTGTCCCTTTTGTTTGGAGGTCTTTAATAGTTCGAGTTTAACTTGTTTATTTATTCTTTTATCCTCTTATAATAAATGAGTCATATATTTCGGCTATAATTATCTCTCATAAAAAAATATGGCAGGGAGATAAAAGAACATCGGAGCAGCGTGATATACATGCGCCGGCGCATAACATAAATATTAATTAACATAAATGAATACTTAAGAGGCTGGCATTGAAAATACAATGTTTAAACAATAGTTCATCTGTCTTAAGTCTTTATCTTAAGCTTAATGCATACTATAAATATAAATTAGCGAAAATAAAAGAGATAAGTACATACCTGACATCCGAAAAAACACAAAGCATTGTATACATTGAGTTACAAATCATTTTCATTCTTTAATATTTCCGTCTTCGAGAAGTATATAAAAACGTGATAAAAATATATAAGTTGTTAATACTGTGATGTTATTAAAGTTTTGAAATATGCCAACAACATTAATGGACGCAAATAAGCAATACCATGTCAACCCCCACTAATGTCATTTTGAGAAAAACACGTTTGAAAATTTTGAACAACTTGCTTTATATGATTTTTTTATGTATTGGTCAAGTTTTTGGCAATCTCAAGATGTATGTAAGTTATTTACTTATTTTCACATAAAATAAGCATACAAACTGCATATTTCGTATATAATATAACCCAAAACGTTTAAAATAATAAATAAATTGCATGATTAAAAATGGCTTTTTTAGAAGTTTTAAATCTTAAAACCCACAAATATTAAAGAAAAATGTTCTTCAGCCATTTACCAAAACTTCTGCATATATAACTCAGTTTTTCAAATTTGTGGGTTGACATGGTATTGCTTATTTGCGTCCATTTATAGCAGCGCTACTTAGCGTGGTGGATTTAGTCTGAATGGAAGCACACTACATACATAAATAGCACAAGCAATAAGTTTTTTTTTATTAATAATTTTAGCGTTTTTTTTATCTTCTAGATTACTGTTATATTTTTTCTTCACTTATTTCCATAATTTTCCTCACATAAGAAAAGGTATAATATGGTTTAAGCCTTTAGTGTAGAAGTAGTATTTTCGAAAAGTAAAATAAAGCTTACAGCATAACGGAAAGAAGTTAAGCGTGTGACTAACTTCGTTCCGATACGTTACTGTTGAATATACAAAGGGGAACCAACTGTAACATTTTGCTGTATAAAAGGGTCTTTCTATAGTAGTAAGTCTATGCCTAGACGCCATAATCGAGCAAATTGTAATTATCGATGTTCCATAAGATAAATTGGATTTTATTGTCATTTCTAGTAGTAGTAGAGTCATGCTCCTCCTAGAAAAAAAAGGCCGGCTCGACTGGGAAGTACTACCCTCTCACAGAAAATCGCCGTAAAGTAACAGTATCAGTAGGCACTGCTGCGTTTTGTGCACCGCAGGTGATATCTTCCTTTTTTTTTGATACTTTGAGTATAATAAGCGTTCATAGATTGCGGTGACTGCTTACCATCAGGCGAACCGTATGCTTGTTTGCCAACCGTCAAAAAAAAGGTCTTCAAAACTGGGTCGTCTGACAACCCTGACTTACACTCGTACATCACCGATAAGCAATTAAACATTGTAACACATAATAACAAGTTATA
Organism: Hestina assimilis; assembly: GCA_023373885.1. NCBI lineage: Eukaryota > Metazoa > Arthropoda > Insecta > Lepidoptera > Nymphalidae > Hestina > Hestina assimilis. Next base: position 11,705,183 of record CM041754.1, read on the forward strand.
CTACAGATGACTGAAATATCTTTAAACATATAGAGCATCACATTTTCATAATTAAATTCTTTGTTTTGCTCCAATTAATATGTAACCGAGTCGAAATCTACTCATTACATTGTCTAAATTCACTAATTAAATGAATATAGATGCCAGCAATCTTGACTTTTAATGATTATTATATAGATGTTATATTTCCTTATACAGTTTTAGTTATAAATGTTGTAAATAGTGTGTAATGTGTGTTTTGTGCAAACTAAATGTTATGTTAATTGCGAATTATGAATTAGGAAATGCGTTATGTATGCGTTATTTAACTTACTTCATTTGGAAACATATTGGTTCAGTGCGTTACGTGTGAAGATAGTCAATTCCGCCATTTATTTTGGCAACACCTAGGCTTCATTACACCGAATCATAAATCCGACAAATATACTTTTGACTGGTCGTAGGCCGTTTATTGCAAGAGGCCTATCTAGGTACCACCACAGTGTCAGTTATTCTACCGTAAAGCAGTATACTGTGTTTAAGTTTAAAGGACACTGTAGCTTGTAAAATTACTGGTCAAAGAGATTAAAGAACCAATATAATAATAATAATAAATGCTACACACTCAACGGCCCCCATTAGGATAGTGATATCCAGTGTTGGGGGTCCGGAAACACACAAGGACAAATACGCCCAGACCGGAATACATGCTTGCAGGGTCAATACAAACATATTATACTCCGAGCGAGTATCGAACCCGCGACCTTTGGCGCTTAAGGCAGGTTCACTACTGCTGCGCCACAACGTCGTCAACGTCGTCGTCGTCGTTACACGTAGGCAACGCGTATGTCACATGTGCAAATGTATGGTGTTCCAAGCGCTCATAGGTTACGACAACCGCTTACCATCAGGCGAGTCGACTTGCTTGTCATAGTCACATTAAAGGAAATAATATTAATAATAATAATTGTGATAGTTTTATGTTTGGATGTTTAGATGTATGGATGCTTATTAATCAATCATCTAAAAACGGATCAACTGATTTGGATGAAATTTAACACATAGCTAGCTTATTATCTGTATTAACATATAGGATACCTTGTATCCCGAAAAACATGTTTTTGTTACTATCAAAAACCCTATAGGATGGTTCTATGGCGTTCTATATGGCCCTAAATACAGTACAAAGATAGCTTGTTACCTGGATTGAAAAATGGTATATTTTATCCCAGGGTTCTGAATAATTAGCACGTAATAACTCTATGTATATATTGCGTATTAAGTTCTATTAAAATCGACTATATAATATAAATACTTTTTCTTCCTAACTCATTACAGATAGCAAATGGCGTTTCATTACCGTCTAAAAATCTTTCATTATCTGTGTCGATTGTTTCTGTCAATCTAGAACTTTCTCTCACTTTCGCTAAACAAATAACGCGTCAATTTTCATTACAATCGTATATACGAATTACTATATTTATTTACGCCAACTTTGTTTTGTGGTGACTTTTACTTTGGTGTTATGGTTAGCTTATATAAAATAAATCTGTTACATAAACTATTTGTTGTTTTTTCGGGTTCCGTAACCAAAGGTTGATTGAACCTGGAATTAATAATATATATATAGACAGACGTGGAAAGTGACTTTGTTATAGTAAACGCAACACACTCAACGGCCCCATTAGGATAGTTATATCCTGTGTCGGGCGTCCGGAAACATACACATGGACAAAGCCAAACACACCCAGACCGGAGAACATGTCTGTATGGTCAATACATCTACTTCGAGCGGGAATCGAACCCGACCCGTGACATTTAGGGCAGGTTCGCTACCGCTGCGCTACAACGTCGTCAAACTATGCACATATTTTTAATTTTTTTAAGACGATATCAGCTACGAAGCTGTAACCTTTTCCTAAAAGTGCTAAATCCCCGGTGAGTTAATAGCAATTTAATTTGTGACCCGTTTCTACTTACTTGCTTACGTCCCGGGTAGGACTGACTATTCTTTTTTTTTATATCATGACGGTTGGCAAACAAGCATACAGTCCGCCTGATGGTAAGCAGTCACCGCAACGATAATTGAATAAAATAAAAATAAAATATATGAACGCTTGCGATAATTGAAGTATCACAAGTGCGTTGCCAACCCAAGGAGCAGGAGGGAAGGGACGAGAAGGAAAAAAGAAAATGAAATAGGTGGGAGATTGGGCCTCCAGCGCTCGCACGATACGCCTACTGATACTGTTACTTTACGCCGATTTTATGTTAGAGGGTAGTACTTCACCAGTCGAGCCGGCCCTTTTGTGCTGGGAGAAGCATACCATTATTCCTGATGAAAACAGCAAGGCTCTACTACTAAGGTAGTTGCTATGGTTACCTTTTATGCTATACTAGACGGGTCGGAACGTCCTGCCAATGTAAGCGATGCAGACACTATCCAAAACACTCAAAGGTCAACGCACGCACTGAGATAATAAAAACGAATTTTTAATCTGAAATTAAAAATAACAATTATTTTTATCATCGGGATGTAAAAATCCAGTAGGTTGAGGAAATGTTATCAAATGCAACGGTTTCGTTTATTAAATATAATACAACGATTTATTTTTACTGTGGGATTTCGAGGAAATTCCTTAAATTAATAAAGCGTAATAGTAGCGAACCTGACGTCAATATTTATTAAATTCATTTAGACGTCGAGTTACGCCCAGTTATTATCACATAACTAACCATAATGTAAATAAAGTCCATTTTACCTAAATAATATTCATCTAGGAAGTTACTCATTATATTACTGTTGAGAAGAAGTTATTTTCTTAAAAATGTATTTATATGTAGCACATCACCTTCATAATTCGATCTGTATTGGATATGATGACGAAAGTACAAGTCTTCGTTATTCAATAATTATATTTTATGTTCAGTCGGTACTCGGTACTCATACCATTGTAACGTGTGTCCAATAAATTACGTATGTATCTGCGGTCTTCTAATTTATCTAACCCACTACCTGGATCCTTTATATAACAAGCCTCTGTACATCAACCAAGTTTATACGTTGAGTAAATTTTTGGTACGATACGGCATGGGATGAATGCAAGCGTAAGGTTCAAATCTCTATCCTCTTTTGCTTTTCTCTTCTTCAGTCCTCTCCTACCTCATAGTTCGGAAAAAGACATGAGAGTGACACACTACTGTTGCAAGGGTCCCCTTAGGTGGTCCGCAATCTAATTTCCAGCCATGGTGGTATACGAATATCATTGAGAATTATGAAACACGTCCTTTTGACCATGACCTCAAGTACATTAAGGAAAAATAGTGTATATTTATATGTTGTGGTACAACGGTAGCGAACCTGCCTTACGCGCCACAGGTGGGTAGGATGTTTGTATTGACTGTATAGACACGTGTTTCAGTGTGAGTGTGTTTGTGCTTGTAATTGTGTGTGTTTCCGAACCCCCGACACAGGATATAACTATCCTAATGGGGGCCGTTGAGTGTGCGTTAGTGTAGCGTTTATTTATTATTTATTATATTTTTGTAATTCGGGTATCCGTGAACCTTTTTGAGACTGTTTCCAAATAAAAACAATTTTAAAAAGAATGAATTGTATATAAATAATAATCACAACAATTCGTGTCGACATAAACGATGTTCTGGTGTTGAAATATTTAATGCCGAGCGTGTCTACAGACTTCATAAAAATACATGATACAATTGTTCGGGACAATGAAATAATTTGGTTTGTTTGCGAAAGCCGTGATTGTGTTTAACTGCGTAACAATATAATCTTATAATGGCTTGGTGTGATCACGCTGAGATTTCTGGCACGAGATTTGTTATTTCACGAATAATTTAATATACATTCACTTAATTATTATATTTAAATTTTAATATCTCATACAACGCTTAATGTATGCCTCTTGCAAGTGTGTCGCTTGTAAGTATAAATACTTTTTTTTCCCTTATAACTGAACTAGCACCTGTCGGCAATCTCGATTGCATGGTCATAAGAATTATGTTATGAGATAAATGTTAGTGAACTGAATTTTTGTATCAGACCAACGTCTAAAAGAGCTTTTTCTATCCCTCAAGAAAAGTACTTTTTTCTGGATACCTTATGTTATTTTTTTATAAATAAGTAAATAAACGGTACATACTTAATGGACCTGATTAGTATAGTTATATCCTGTGTTGGGGGTCCAGAAACATACACATTGACAAGAACAAACGAAATGGTCAATACAAACATCTGCTCCGAGCGGGAATCGAACCGGCGATCTATGCCGCTTACGGCAGGTTACCTACCGCTGCGCCACAACGTCGTCATAAAAAATATAGCCCCAACTAGGTAAGTATATTATTGTATTTTAGATGATCTAACTCATAAAGTACCTAAAATCATACACTTTTTATTACTTTGTAACAACAATATCATGCACGAAAATAACAATTATTTAGTTTATATTTCTTAAGAAACAGCTGCCGTCTCGGTCCGGTCAAGTAATATTCTCAAATTATAAGCATCATTTGAGCCGAAGTATTGACGCGGTGTACAGTTTCACTGCATCCGTTAAACACCGCTGGGTGACGAATGTGTACCCATTTATCATTTCGTCTCGAATTCAGCGGGATACCCAGATTTCTAAGAGTGAAAGAAATCTGACGGGTAATCACGGGGAATACATTTTTGTTATAAAATATTATTGATTATACTTTTTGAGTCGGTAGCATAAGTTGATGTTTTTGGTTAGAAATAAACACTAAACAATAACTTAAAATGAAATAAAATTAAAAGTAGTCTCATTATTCCCACACGTGACAAGCTCCTTTTTATGCAAAGAATCTGAATGAAATATAATCAACCAATTCTAGCCCATTATAGTTAGGTCAGTTAAATGTTTTGAGATAAAAAAGATACAGATCTTTGCTTGCGATGTTTCATAAACTTAACGCATTACTTTCTGAATACTCAGTAAATATATAAAAGATTACTCTAAAATTATTTCAGTTATATTCAATATTGTTGAGATTTTGTCAGATGTTTTGGCAACAATATAGTCACTGGTACAACAATGAGGAGTATTGGCATTGTGCAAGTAGTGATTTCATCTGCATTCATTCAAAAAGATTGAGATAACGCGTTGCTATAATGTTTTGTTGTATAACTATGGTGACGCGGTGAACCAAAGGTTTGTTTGAGGATTTTATTTATTGCTACTACTATTAATCGTATTTGTCTCTCAAATGCTTGTAGGGGCTTGACGTACTAAAAATTTGTAATTTGTAAATTGTGTAAGCTTAAATTGAACCCTTTATTAAAATTTGTACGAAACTAGACGCTTTAGAATTACCGATAAAAAATACTACGCATTAAATACATGACAAGCAATTAACCCTTTTAATATCTGTGTTAAAATTGTGAAACAGTCCATGAAAAATCTATAATAACATTTTTAAATTTACTATTTCAATTTATCGTATATTGCTATTGCACATATATTAATAGGCATTTTAATATTTAGAAAACGAAATTATCAAACACGCAATAAGACAGGTCTCACTTAAATTCCATTCAACAGTCAACAGATTACAAGGAAAATTGACACTAAATCGCTTACTGTCACATTTAAGTGTCTAAACATTGTTTCAAAATAATTTTGAAACTGCTTTGAATAAGTTGGTAAACGCATTTTGCTCTTATGTATTTCGTAAGAGTACATAGTAGTGCGATGTAAGTTTATAAAGTATTATTACCACATAATTGATGGTTTTGTATTCTTATTTACTATAATAATATATATTTTTATATCTATTCATTTATAAATGTTAACTTTTCAATTAACGATTCTCACTTTTCCTTTGTATAACATCACATTAAAATATGAATTAAAATAATTTTATTATTTCAAATTCTGCTTTTGAAAATGACGTTTAAGAAAATGCTTATTAAAAAAGTGCAATCAAAGCTATATAAAGTGACTTCTTATAAAATCAAAAGAACGGCAGTTACATAAGGGCCTAGTGAAAGCGAAATCTATAGAATTCTTATAGGTGATTAAATCTTCATCAATAAGTAAGTACAATGGAGCTAATACTCGCGCACTCGTGTACAATATACTCTAGTGCTATATGGGTCTTTTGTACCGCAGTAGTAATGGGAGGGTTAATAGGCTTTCCCACGTCACTTGTGCGGACCAGTGACGTGTCAAGCAATTTTCTCAGCGTGTGGTCTTTTAACTCTTTAGCTCACTCTTGTAACAATTGGGTATTTTTGTATGGTAAGAGGGTTAATTCTACTGCTACTGATTTAGACTGCGTCTCCCTATTTCCTATTATATAAAGATACTTTTGGTAACTTAGAATAGTCGGCCCGTCAAACTGAAACCAGCAAGTTCAACACCAGTCTGAGTGTATCTAGAAAGATAAGACGTAGAAGAATTGGAAGAAGTTTCGGCATCCTCAACTCATTTAACGAATCTCAAAAATACGGGTAAATTACTAAAGATTTTATATTCTGCCAAAAATATAGTACTAGGTAGTATTTTTATTCATTAAATAATATTGGTCAAGTTCTACTACTTCATGCTTTTTACCACCAGTACCGGCGGTTACAGACTAAAGTTTTTTTTTTCGAGGGTATACGCGAGCAGAAAACAGCCGGAAAGCGGGCCAAGAAGCGGGAACCTGCGGTGGCAAATGTCAGTCAGCAAAGTGATTCTACGCGATTCAAAATTGATTACGCGCTTATAGCTGCTTATAAGCCCGTAACGTTCCTACGAGTTAGGCGTTTGGCAAAAGGCACGCAAATACGCGCCGATACGCGTTTCGAAAAACCGTCATAATTAATTTGCCACTAATATTGTATTTTGATAATAATTAACGTATAAAAATCTACTTACATATTATATATATTTATATATGTAACAATGACGTCCGATAACAACTAGATATAATCACAGAAAACGTTTTCAAAATTTATGCACAAAATGACTAAAATATGTTTAAATAATTAGTTCACATTAAAATAAGAGGGCAACTATGTATTCATGAGCACGTCGGGTGAGTGAGCATTTTTATTTAAATTACGAAATTCTCACCATTTTCAATACAATTCCAGTGACATGACTTGCATCGTATTTTTTCTCGTGTGAATAAATTTCGAAAATTAGTAATTTATAATCTTAATAATTTTAGTTTAGGGTACGGCAAACAGTGTTTGTCAAACATAATATTTTTGCGTTAAATTACGTTAGGGATTTAGCTTTTCTATTTAATAAATTATTGTTGGCCCTAATATGTTAAAGGTAGAAGAACTAATTGAAGACCTAAAAAAAGTCGCAGATAATGGGTGCATGGGCGTAGGATTTGGCCCAGGCGAGAGCAAAATCTTATTTTAAGGCCTAGAGGGGGCAAAATAGGCCATTCTCACCAATAATTATTGGTTAAACAGTTGAGAACGTATTATATTTTATTTATTTTTTTGTGTTAAAAGCTGACAAACAAGCATACAGCCCACCTGATGGGTGCCGTAGCCTATGAGCGCTTGCAGCACCATTAGTAGGTGCCACTCACGCGTTGCCAACCTCGAGATATTGGATCTTAAATCTAGTCTGCCCAGTAATTTCACTAGCGTACAGTGCTCTTCAAACCGGAGACACAGTAACTAAGTCCTTCTTGTAAAGTCCGCCCCAGTGACGCTGTCAAGGCAGGTAGAGCTAACAGAAATACACAATCAGATAAAAAGCTTGTAAAGATAAAATAAGTACCAGTAGAAAATGTTGTGAATTTTATGCCTATCAGTATATGAAACATGAATACAATTCTTTCAATAAGTTTTATTGACAATTAATTTTAAAAAATCTTTGAGGATATCTGATCTATTAGATCTATTGAACCATTGTTTGCTAAATTATATGACAGCTAATGACTTAAAGCTTACCAAGTTATTGATCAAATAAACTTATGTAAGCGTTATCCAACAATATGCGGTTATAGAATTATGACTTCTCTGTTCGATTTGAAGATTTAAATTGTGATAAAGAAAAAATATTTGAACAGAAGTGGCATAACGAAAAAAAAATCAGGTTTATTTGCACTTTCAATCCTCACAATAACTACAAACAAAGAAATCACAAAATGAATAACAAATATGAAAGTTGGTTAAGTATATTAGATGTTTCTTTCTCAATCACGCAAAAACGGCTGAATGGATTTGGATGAAATTCAGCACACAAATAGTTTATTGCCCTGATCTGGGTTTTTCTGGAATTTTCTAAAGACATGATGTAGGACGTACTCAAATAAAATTGGGTATAGATGTATGAACATTATTTACTTACAAATGTCTCATTTTTTTCTGTAGCCTAAGGTCACCGCGGACGAAGTCAAAGGCAGATGCTACTAAAAAATTAAAATAATAGCCTTTTTTAATTTTATAAAAATAACTTAATAATCTATATATTGAGTACAAAATATCAATGCCATTTCTATATTTCTTTTAGGTTTATGGTGACTTGAGTGGGTGACTGACATAAAGGTCACGTCATATAACACTTTCTCGATGCGTGTGACATGTCCATGTGTAATGGCTTTAAGTGATAAATTTATACATACATACAATTTAATGCATCACGTGCAGGTTTTCATCCATGGAATATAAAGAGTAGCACTCCCAACCCCTATTTTCGTGAAAGTACTACGGAACAGCTGGTTGTTTAATTAAAATTGATGAATAGCTTAATTTTTTTTTAATAATATCATCAGTGCTCTTTTTCAAGCTTCATTATTAATATTCCTATTTTCCCGCCAATTAAGCTTGTGTGTAGGAGTGAGTTCGATAATAGTCCAAGACAGCTAGGGTCGAACCTATTCAAATCTAATGGACTATTTTATACGTATAGTAATGACTTCGGTAATATATTTCTTGCTATTATAATATTATGAGCGGGAATCGAACCTTCGAGGCTTACTACCAGCATGCCACAACGGTATATCAATAAATTTAAATACCTATCTTTAATACTTTTAAGCTTTCAGCGAACTCTTTTTTTTCTTTACCCAGCCATATGAGTCACTAAAACGCGGTTGAACGTATTCCAAAACTCAGCTTCTTATGATACAATAATTATCATGAATAATATAACGACGTCATATTATGCCAGTTTTATGATTACTTCGAAGGTTTTTAAGCGATTTTATATTATTAATTGTACATTCTGCCCGGTGGGACGGGTTCTGATTTATGATACGTTTATAGGATTGTTAATATAATAGTATTCTAAACAATATATCACAATGTTCATTTGGACATTCAGGGATAATAATATTGGAAATAAATTTTATAGAATCCATCCTTTACGTTACTTACAAGAATCTATGTTTCTCTGAATATTTTACGAAGAATATGGAACGATTTAAACGTACACAGCACATGAAATTTTGATATGATGCCGACAGCAACTTTCCGCATTGCACCGCTCGCCATCGGCTTGCCACGGATGAATACCATCCACACATCTTGACGACGTTGTGGCGCAGCGGTAGCGAACCTGCCTTAAACGCCACAGGTCGCGGGTTCGATTCCCGCTCGGAACATAATATGTTTGTATTGTCCATGCAAGCATATTTTCCGGTCTGGGTGTATTTGTCCTTGTCATTGTGAATGTTTCCGGACCCCGACACAGGATATTACTATCCTAATGGGGGCCGTTGAGTGTGCAGCGTTTATTATTACACACATTGGAACCTATATCGTCATGCATAGTGCGGTTTCAAAGGAATTTCCTACCGTCAAGTCGTTTGTGGATCAAGCTTCATGCTGAAATTTTTTCAACACGCTACAGTATGGTGTTCTTCAAGGGAAAGGTGAAAAAGTTTTCAAGGGCCGGCAACACGCACGCGATACGTCTGGAGAAACAGGCGCTTATACGCTACGGTGACCGATACCCTTCAGGCGGGCCGGCTTGTTTGCAATCATCGTGGCATAAAAAAGTTATATTTCAAATATTACTCTATTCAAGAAAACATAAACGCTTTATGCGTTTATAAATTCATTTTAGCTTTATAAATTCATATGGCAAGGCTCATATGTATATTGACATTAGTGTACAAAGTGCCGATACTACTTCGATATCGTTTAATATTATAACAGACACGCATTAAGTGATATTGAGCTGTCATAAGTCCATTAAGTGTCTGATGAGTGCACTCTTCGATTAGATGACTCGGCTTGCATTGCATACTCAATACTAACACTGTCTTGCGAATGTTGCATTTCTTTCCAATATTTTACATTACAGAACGATCATTTTTGTGTAGTTAATTAATAGATTATTACATTTTGTTTTTGTCGTGACGGTTGGCAAAAAAGCATACGGTCCGCCTGATGGTAAGCATTCATCGCAACCTATGAACGCTTGCGATACTTGAAGTATCATATGCGCATTGCCAATCCAAGGGAAATAGGGAAAAAGATGACAAGTGAAATAGGAAGGAAACAGAGGGAACTTAATATTAACTCTTACCGCGCGGGAATTTGAGGTTTTTGTTTCTTGGTTCTTGGCAAATATCACGTTACTTTTTTTTTAAACATCCAAGCACAGATTTACGTATTTACACTAAAAATACGCTGGTAAAAAAACTTGATATTAAAATGGGATGGGGGTCGAGCTAATCTCACAATGTCACGCCAAGTTTCGACGGCCCCTAAGTCAATAGTCGGATATATTGAAATATGTCATTTTGTAACATATTGAAATATGTCGTTTTGTAACATATTGAAATATGTCATTTTGAAAACCTCCAATTTTAGTTTTATACAAGCAGTGCCCGCGGCTTCGATCGCGTTAATATATTTTTTTGATAATCCCATGAAAATTGAAAACCCATCATTTTTCGGGATAAAAAATATTTTATGTGTTAATGCAAGTAATAAGCTATGAGTGTAGCAAATTTCATTCAAATCAGTGCAGTAGTTTTTGCTTGAAATAGTGACAACAACATCCATCCAAACTCTCATATTAATAATATTAGTATAGATTATGTATCTCGTTTAAATAATATTACATACAACTAACTGTATTTAAACAAACATTTTAATGATTAATTATATTATTTAAATAGGGACAAGGGCGCGTTCAAAAGCTATAATTAATAAATCAATCACATATACATCTTCAAAATAATATTATCCACATGCACACGAAAACAAAGATAACAACAGCAAAACAATTAAACGAGATAATTCTTATTATAATTCCAAAGCCCACGATCGAGTCTAAACAAAGCCAGATGTATTACGAGGTCAGACGTCGAACTGAAATAACAAAATGTACGTAAATAATAAAACACCATTTTATCGGTTCCGCACAAATCTTACTTTTATATAGAAGTTAGCTAGGCTGATGTTAGTCACGGGTGACTGCGTTCGCTCGAAATTGTATATTTAAATTCAAATAAAATAGAAGAAATTGCATATGATTTGACTTAATTTTTTTTATACTGGCCATAATGATTTCTATATTTTACGGTGTGGGTGTGTTTGTTCTTGTCATTGTGTATGTTTCAGGACCCCCGACACAGGATATAACTATCCTAATGAGGGCTGTTGAGTGTGTAGCGTTTATTTTTTTATAAGAGAAAAGTGTTCGCAATTTTCCAAACAAAGACTTTTTTGTTCCGTCTCTAGAACCTTATAAACTTAAAAATAATATTAAAATTGAGCAAATGTAGAAGACTTACGGTTCCTTTGTATTTACATTCTTCGCATAATGTACGAAGAAATAAAAGGAATTACATAAAACCGCTTACATTTACAGCGCCCCGTACCACGAATACGTGCGGAAATTCTCGCATACTTTTTAACGTTTCCGTTGCGTGTCTGTAAACACTCGAGTGTTCCTCGAACTTAACAAAGATTAACACGAATGTGTGGCACGGGCCTAACAGTAAACAATTAAAGTTACGTTCACAATGCTAAAACGTAATCTATTTTTGAAAGAAGAAAAAACTTAGAAAAAGCATTTCGAAAAAGTTTTCACGTTACGACTTACTTATGTGTTTTAAATATGTAAAATAATAATTCGGGCAGTTGGTAAGCAAGCTGTTTTTAGTAATTACCTTTTAATGCCGAGATTAACCTTTCGCTCACACCAAATTTTGAGTATTTCAGTGTGCGAACATCTGTGTGTGTGTGTGGGGGGGGGTCTTGCAAGATTTAACATAACTTGTCGGTTTTTTTTTGCGAATTACATACTATTCTATCGCAGGATGTCGACATAGAGTCCCAATATTTATAAAGTGGCGCCTGAAGCCCAACTTCCATCTGCTCTGCCCTTTCTGTTTTCCTCCTCCCACCTGCCAACATATATTTATTGACAATTATGTCGTTGCAAGCATCTATAGACTACGGTGTGTGCTTATTATCAAGGCGGGTAGTACGGTTCTTTGCCACCGTTGTGATATAACGTACATTTTTTTATCCATCCTGAGTACAGATGACTTCACTCCACCTGATGGTAAGTGGAAATAGAGTCCGAAAGCGAGGGCAGCTGCTCCCTTTGCTAAAGACCTGCAACATGCAACTGAGTATACGCTGGCTAACGTGCAATGTCATCACGAGTTTCTCTTAGCGTTAAGTTGGCAAACTCCTGACGGCCCAGAACGCGGCCATATTGACAGCGATGTCGACAGGAGTCATCAAATCTCCGTGTAGATGTTGGGACACGTATGCCACGATGTAATATGGTATAATATATTTTATTTACATAATGGAACCCCAACAATGTTAAAGATTAAAGGTCTATGTCCAGTGAATCACGATTCAATAACCGTTCGATTCTGGATGTGAGGTTGAATCAATCATATACAAATATGGCGAATACTTTTAGTAACGTACAGTCACGATATAACAGTTGACGAGTTTCTTTGAAGAAACTCAAGTAAGGAACTACGAATACGATTTAAAAGAAATTAAGGGCACATGCTATACTAAAGCCATAGCTAAAGCTCAACTGCCAGAAGGTTTCGTCAAAATTGGTTCAATGATTTTGGAGATTAACCGGAATAAACCGGCAGACATGAATTTTAAATCTTATAAATAGATGCTATTTTTATATTACAAATCGACACTTCAAATATTTGTATATTGTCATGCTGCCCTAGGTGTGGAAATAATATATTCGCAAACTTTAATGTGGCGAATTGTCAGCAAGTATGAAAAGCTGTTTAGAGCATACATGATCCGCAAAATCATATTTTTTAAATAATAATAAAAGCAATACATTCAACGGCTCCCATTAGGATACGAATATACTGTGTTCGGAAACACACACAATGACAAGCACAAACATACCCAGACTGGAACACATGCCTGTGTGGTCAATACAAACATCTGTACCGAGCGGGAATCGAACTCGCGACCTGTGGCGTTTAAGGCATGTTTGCTACCGCTGCGCCGAAACGTCGTCGATTACATTGAGAATTTAAAGAATTTAATGAAACCCTATATATCAATATAATTTCAACTATTAAACATCTATTACTAAATTTGCTGATAAAATTCTTTTGAGAACAGTTTTTTTATGGAAATAAATTAGGCAATGTCACAAATATAGTTATACAACTTAACACCTTCAGACGTGTTTTAACTAATATTTTTATTATACATTGCCTAAGCGACAAAATGTTTGTCAATCAAAAATTCCTTTAAGAGATTTTAATTTTTAACCTACTTTATATAATATTATTTACTAAGAATTTTCTTTTAAGCCGCTCAAATATGAAAAATTAATTTCCTTAAGAATAACGAAATTCTATTTCTATCCTATCTGTGACTTCGTTATCTGTCCGTTAGTCCGTTTTTATTATCTCTACAACAAGTAATAATGTAGTATATGTAATATGGTACAGAATAAAAATATAAGAGATAAAAGTGTTCTTACTTCATTGTCCCATTAAGATCTATAACAAAGATGCTATCTATAAAACTAATTACATAGATAATTTTCGCTCTCGGTTCAGCAATCGCAATTAAACGGTTAATATAAAGCACATTTGTGAACGGTTGCGAACGCGAGGTTATCATTGGGTCGTTGCATTGCTATAATTAGCGTTCGAACTCCAGCACCATTCATACAGATAAATACCACAGACTAAAAACTATAGTAGTTTTCAATTTTTAAAATTTCTTATTTTCCTGATCGCTTTCCCTGGGGCTGCTAAATCCTTTTATCGGGATTTGATAGGTTACTAGTTTATACAAAGAGCGATTGTCATTTAACCTTCATAACCCTTTTTCCAGAAATGCATTTACGCAGACCAATACTAGGTGATTTTAGGGCCGGACTCGATGGCCATAGTGGGATGCCACAGGTTAGACTTTGACCGAGATGCTCCGTCATCTTAAGTCCCACTTTAGACAATAAGCTGCAGATTAGAATTTCAATATTTTATTAATACCACACGGTATTGCATAAAAAAGTTCAGTAGTGGTTTAATCAACCGAGAACAAACGATAATTTTATCGTTACCGATGGTTCATCATTTTTATCATTGGTTGCCCGATCATGCCCTCGGTAAAGTTACTAGTGAATATGTTTATGGTATCTGCTTTCCATTTAGCAGGTGGCATTCTGGCTTACCTTTTGATAAATAGAACCAAAATATTTTTACGAAACTAAGCAATTGTAATAGAAATTTTGTATTTACATAACATTGAACAACTAAGTTATTTCATACTAACTACTAATATATGGAGTAATTAACTACCTTCATAGTTATTACCGTAAATAGCATTACATGCATTAAATTATGCAAACAAATTTTAAAATATTATTACATTATTCTATGTAACATAAGTTGCGCTCGCGTTTTTGCTGCTTCGACTAAATAATTGTTAAACATTTTGTGTCATGATTTGTTATTTTCTCCCCGTTATTTCAAATTTAAGAAAACAGAACTTTTAGTTGTTGAAAAAAACTTTAAATTAAAATATGGTTCAAAACCAAATCTATTCATTTTTTAATTTAATATATTTACATGCTTCAAACAAGTACTAATTTATCAATCACTATGAATTTTTTTCGGAATGTGTATTGGTTTTGGCCATACTGGCCTTAACTTGGTCGAGTACTGAGACCTGACCGTGAACAAGACAGCTCTCGTGGGGTCAAAATTGAACTACGGCTAAGAACCTCGCTTCGGTGAGTTTCTGTGTAGGGATCGGACGGGAGTCGACGATGATGTGCCACCACTGTGGTGGGGACCGGGACTCCGCACAGCACACCCTCGAGGTGTGCCCCGCGTGGGACGCGGAGCGTAGCGCCTTGGTCCAAGAGATCGGACGTGACCTCTCCCTGCCAACAGTCATACTGGCGATGCTAGACAGGGAATCGGCGTGGGAGGCCGTTGTCTCCTTCTGTGAGACCGTCATGGTCCGGAAGGAGACGGCCGAGCGGGATCGGGAAAGGGCCGATCCTGCTCGACGACGACGGCGGCGGCGTCGCCCACCTGATGCTGCTAGCCGTCCCGGCCCTCCAGCCCCTTTACCCGGGGCTATATAAATAGGGCGTGCCCTCGGGTCGTCGACGTACAGGGTGGGGAACCTGTGCGTCCGTATTGAGCGGCCTTGAGAAGGACTGCAGTCGATGTGGACCCGACTGCCATACGCGCTTGCGCGGGAAGCGCTGGGGGCTTACCATCTCGCTCCCCGGGACCGAGCTCCGCTAGGCGAAGCACAGTGCTTGTCAGGTCGCGTTGGTTAGTTCTACGAGAGTTCCCGTAACCTGACAATCGCACAGAGGTCGGCCACCGAGGAGGTTTTAGTGGGTCCTCATGACGTTATTGTCATGGAACCCCACATAACCCGGTTCTCCTCCCCAGGAAGCCGGGTATCTGGTAGCAGATTTCCTCCCCGTTAACAAAAAAAAAAAAACGGCTAAGAACCTCATCTGGGACAGTTACGTCGTTGTAGCGTAGTGGTAGCGAACCTAAACACCGATAGTTGCAAATTCGGTTCCCGATTAGGGCAGTTTATGTTCGGGGCCATTCAGGCATGTGCTTGTATTTATGTGTTCACAGTTTTACTCTATATTTATGGTTGTATATTCTTCACGTTCGTTCGTTAGTTGGCTTTTCTCTGTCTGTTATTGTGCAGTTCTGGTATTTTTATTCTGTGGCAATGATTCAGCGCGTTACAAAGATGTTTGGCAATATGCAGTGAAAGGTGGATGCAAAAGGACAGCTTTAAGATAAATGACATGAGTTTTTTATGATACTTTGTTAAACAGAAAGTTGCAATGAAACATTTAATACACGAGTAATGTAATGAAAGTGTAACAATTTAAAGTGAAATTACATAGTAAAAACTTTTTTACAAATGATTGTTTGTGCAAATCAACAATTAAAATGTAAATGCTAAGTACATAAATTGTCTATGTTCGATGGTAAAATAAAAAAGGTTTATTTTGGAAAGTCTTTTAAAATTAAACATTTTTTTTTATAATTAGACTAAGATGGTGGCAATTAAAACGGCATCGCGTCGTAGCTCAGAGAGTATTTACTTGTTCTGTATTCGGGACGCTTGTTATTTAAATGACGCTTGGACGCAAATACAGTGAAGCTATACATACTATACTATACACAACTGGTCAGAACACAAAAAGCCATTTGAAGTTTTCGGCGCTAATCAGTAAGCCAAATTTAAAAATGTTCACCAATGAAAAGAGTTATAAATATCTAATAAATCTTGTAAAACTATTGAGACATAAATAATATTATATAATCGATAGCGCTAGTGAACAAAATATGTAAAAAAACATAAACGCTTCGCACTCACGGGATTAGCAAGGTATATCCTATGTCCGAGTTCCAAGGACACACAAATACAAGCACATTTAACTATTCTGGAACACATATGACTATGGTCAGTAACTCGATAAATCTGGTTGGCAAATGAAAATCAAAATGTTCAGATATTTCATAGCAAAAATTAAGCGCCATGACATTCACTAAATATTTCAAGCTTGAATAGGCTTGATCTAGATATTTTCAGGGTGTCTAAGCTGTCAGGGTGGCCAGCTGCGGTCACCCGAGGTCCAGTTACGTAACACTATGGTTAATTCATGTGCAGAACTACGCTAAGGAATGTTATTTGCCTACCGTTTATATTGTTTAGTGTAAGAGATATAATCCATTTTAAATATTCTATAAAAAATAATTTCGTAAATATAAAGATTTTTTATCCGTGTGTATTTCTTGCTTAACCAAAATGAAGAAATGAAACCAAAGATCATTAAATATACAAGTAAACGCTAAACACTCAACGAACCCCATTAGGATAGTTATATCCTGTGTCGGGGTTCCGAAAACATTCACAATGACAAGCACAAACACACCCAGACCGGAAAACGTGCCTGTATGGTCAATACAATATGCTCCAAGCGGGAAGAGAACATAATTTCGTGGCATTTTAATTTTATTTTAATTGATGAGTACTATATATAAAACATTATTAATCATATTAATATTTGTTAGTTTCTTGCTTTGAACTAATTTTGTAGTATCTTTTTTACAGTTTATGACAGCAATATTCATTCGTTATTTAATGCGGTTTAGTTTTTACTGACGTTATCTTAAATTTTCGCTCCCTTTCTTTCTTCCATTTTTTTCCTTTCCTCTTAAGAACGATCGTGTGCCCCTTGCTTCGAATACCTCCCTCAAAGTTTCTCATGAGGGATCGGCATGCCAACATTATTAGATCCCAAAGTCCGTCGTTATTTAAATATCGTCGCTTCGGTTTCGCAACCTGCTATGGTCGTTACATTGTTCTCTCTATATCTAATTCAATCTCGTAGAGATCTCGGAACATAATTTTCACTAGTAACGTTTAGCTTTTTTAAGAGATTCATAGCTAGCGATTATGTTTCGGCATCGATAATATTAGTAATATACTTCGTATTTATAAATACATTGAAGTTTTTACATACGACTCCTAGAGTATGTTAGGTTTGTGGCAATGTCGTCCTTAGAATACTATTAGCTAGTTGACAGTCGCGCCGGACGCGGGCTATTTGCCATCGTATACATCTCACTGATTGTTTAAAAATCACAGACAATAGACACGACAGTCTTAAGATAAATTAGAAATTAATATTACTCACCTATTCTATTTTGTAGTTTAATTGCTATAAAAGGATACAAATTTAATAATTTTATCCTATTTCTATAAATTAATTTATCATTTAATCATAATTTTACTACAAAACGTAACTACAATAAAGAATTCTCTTTGAAATTACTTAAAGTAATTATTACAATAAACATAATTGATTATATTAAAATATAATATTATTATGGAACTTAAATAATTCTATAAAAGAGAGTTCAAGATTTAATTCTGTCTTAGGTGGCCCATACGCCTTCAATAATGTTGAGCAATAGTTGTGATTGCACAATATTATTATAAAGAGTTAAATAACATTGAAGACGTTGAGGCGCAGCGGTCCTTAACCTAAAGCGCCACAGATCGCAGGTTCAATTCCTGCTCGAAGTAGATGTTTGTATTGACCGTACAGGCATGTGTCCCGGGTGGGTGTATGTGTCCTTGTCCTTGTGTATGTTTCCGGACCCCGGAAACAGGATATCAATATCTTAATGGGATAAAGATTGTGCAGTGATTAAATAAAGGTTTAAGATAGCTTATATTTTATTGCACAATAATATTGGAGGAGTAGAGGTCGCCTTAAGTCTACAGTGTCACGTATTCCACATCGCAAATATCTCGGCGATTGTTTATTGTGACTAGATTATAAAAGATATAACGTATCCATTATAATCGCAACACGATTATTATTCATAGGATATAACACAGATCCTTTTGTCAGTGCAGGAAATAATAGGGCGTTTGGTTTTAGATGTACCAACAATAGACGAAGATTAGATGGCTTACTGACAGTAGCATGAATACTTAATATATTCACAGATTATGATAATTAACAAGAAATATTACAGCATATTCTAATTCAAACCCGATTACATAATGTTTAATAAAATAATAATAATATATAAATATAATTTAGAATTTGTAAAATAATTGAATCCTTAATAGGACACCGTTGTGGCGTTGTGGGTAGCGTGTCTGCCTTAAGTCTCGACGGTTGCGGGTTCGATTCCCGCTCGAGCAGATGTTTGTTAAAATTTCTGTCTCGGTCTGGGCGTTTGTCTGTGGGTCTCCCCACCGTGCCTCGGAGAGCACGTTAAGCTGTCGGTATCGGTTGTTATCACATAACATCTGATAATAATCGTTAACTCTTGATAAGTAAATTGCTCTTATCCAATGAGTTACTGGTTCGCCCTTAGGGTTGCGGAGGTCAGATGGCAATCGCTCTGTGTAAAAACTAGTAACCCGTCAAATCCGGATAAGAGCAATAAGCAGACCCTGGGTAAAATAAAATACCGGGAATAATGCTAGGATGAAGAAGAATTGAATCCTTAATAGCTCAACTGTATGTGGGCCGACTCCGCTCCGTTACCGCGAGAATTGCGGGTTCGATCCTGATCTCCTTGGGCTATTGTCGTACCAACTCCTAGCACAAGTTACAAGCTTATTTGAAGGGGCAAAGAAAATATATAATAATTCCTTGAAAAAATAATTTATTTATTTATTTATTTTTAAGTGAAACAAACAGCATATCATATATTACATTAATAAAAACTTTTAACTACACACATGCCAGTAAAGTTTCAACAAATCATATTTAAACAAAAAGTGAACAAAAATGTGACAATTGTAACATTGAAAAAGTGCTAACATTTAAGAAAAAAAAAAGTAAGTAAGTTATAATGCTAATATTCTTTAAAAACAAAGTAATAATATGATATCTTAACTAATTATACGAAAGCTTGCGAACATAGGTTATCAGGGGCTTTAGAAAATGGCATAGGTTTATCTCGAAAAAATACTATTACCAAGAAATAGAAAATTAAAAATTTTAGAATTGTATTAAACTCTCACACTTCTCATTTCTCTCTGAACATTATTCTAAACACTCCGCCAACAAAAGATAGATTGGACTTTAGTAAAACGTGTTACTAAAATTAAGCTCTACTGCATCCGATGAAGAAATAATGATCAACGAAATATAAGAGGGAATATAAGAAGTTATAAAATCTGTAAATAAATACACAAGAAATAAAGAAACAACGCTACACATTCAACGGCCCCCATTAGGATAGTTATATCCTGTGTCGGGGGTCCGGAAACATACACAATGATAAGGAGACATTAAATAATTACAGATCGATTCGCTGATCGAACGAAATTCAATAGTACTGATACTGCCTCATAACATCTATATTGCCTGTATAAGTAACTTCGATCTACGCCACGCCAGAAAAATAAAAAAAATATATAAATATATTCGTAATAATAATATTAGTTATTATTATTACGAAACAGCTTACAAAATATTATGCTAAAACGTCATTAATAAAAAAATCGAGTTAATCATAAACAACTCACCAATAAATACACTATTGTTAAAATGATAGGTATATGGTTGTTCTATTATTTTATTTTCCTTATAAATCAGAACATTAAACCACAAATATGTTACTTACTCTACACAATAGACATTTCAGTCACTCATTTTTATGTCATGATTGTAGGCAAACAAGCATACGGTCCGTCTGATGGTAAGCCGTCACCACAACCTACGCGATGTTTAAGGTTCGTTGTCAACCCAAGGGATAGGAAGGGAAGAGAGGGAAAAAGGAAGGGAAAAGGAGTTGCGAGATTAGCCTTTCTCTTTTATGTCATAGCTTATAAACTTTGTCTATTATATCATTAGCATTCCCTTGCGTTCCCGTTTAAAATACAGGCTAAGAAGACAAGGGACCTAACCCTTGTTGAGGCTTGGAACTTGAAACGCAACAGCACTATACTGATATTTCCCTCCGTCATCACTTAAACTACAGACGTATATAAAAATATCATACCTCAACTCTTGATCCTTTTTTAAATGAAAAACAGAAACGAAAAATTAAATGTTTTGTAATCGTATCACCGTAACGAACATAAATTATTTTACAGTCCATAAAGCAAAAGCATCGTTGTAATTAAACAGACTTTTCACTAGAATAGCGAGGTCGAATTTCGTAATCGATACACGCAAATACGATTCTAATTCGAAAGTCGGTACATTTATAATCGCGTGCACCCTCACTATCACCGACGCGTACTCGGCCTCGATGCTCAGAATTATCAAAATAATTGTAACAATTGGCAATCGATTCGACATTGGGAAGGCCTCAACACCAATTTCAATAAGGACTCGAAACGACATATGTGTTATTGAAACCTGTTGGTTATCTCAAAGAAATACCAAACGATTATTACATTTTTTATGATGATAAATTATTTATATATAAAAATAGTTTTTACGGTTGTCAACGTTACCCTATTACTAAGCCTTCGTTGTCTGTCCGTCCGTCTGCAGCAGGCAGGCTGAGAGTTCAAACTTTTAAAGAATTGTGTATTTCTATTGCCACTACAACAGTAAATAAAATAATAAAATAATTTTTTTAAAAATATTTCATGAAATTAGCGTCCAAAATATAAATTTATATTCACATAGAGATTAATTTTGCATATTATTATAATAAATGCACCGATAACTGATTGTGTTGTTCCAGACTAGTTGATAAACATAGTGCACCTACCTATCTACCTACCTATCTACCTACCTACATACCTACATATGAACACATTAAAGATCATTGAGCATATTGCAGTTAATATGCTCCGCCTAGGTTTTTTCAATCTATCCATCTCATCAGTTTCAAAGGATACAATTTAAATACACACACGTGAATAAACACTTTTGGTTCATGATGATCCCAAAAAATTTTGCGTTACTAGGATTAACACAATCTTCTTCTTCCTAGCATTATTCCCGGTGTTTACCCGGAGTCTGCTAATACGATTATTATCAGATGTTATGATAATAACCGGAACCGAAATCTTAACGTGCTCTTCGAGGCACGCTACGGAAGAACCAGAAGAACAAACAAGCGACCACCGAGGTTCAAAGTAGGCTTGCTACCAACACGCCACAACGGTCGTCATAGGATTAACGCAATCATAGTTACTAAATGTCTGCCATTTGCGACGATGGTATTGAAGTAAACTAAATTAATGCTACACCTGAAGGCGATATCAGACTAGCGTTTATATGTGCGAGTAATATCGTTTTTCAAACGCTTATACGCGCGATTTACCAAACGCGCAACTCGTACGAGCGTTGACGAGCTTATAAGTGCGTATACGCTAGTAATTATCTGTATAAATCATTAATCCGATGTCAATTAGAATATGGGTCCGTTATATGGAATCCGATATATCAGAAATACATTGATCAACTAGAAACTGTACAACGTAAATTTCTTCGTGTTATTGACTACCGTTACTTTCGTTCTAAGTCCTCATATAGCGAATTGTTACTCAAATTCTCTTTATCTTCATTGAAAAATAGAAGACTGCTGCTAGATCAAGTTATATTATATAATATTTGTCGTAATAAATTTGACTGTAATCAATTAATAAACCAAATATATATCAGAATACCGAACCGTCCTCAACGTAGCTGTAACGCGTTCGCTCACCATTTGTTTTTACCAAATATTTCGAAAACTAAAGCTGGTGAACGCGCGCCTCTTAGGCGAATAATGAAGTTCACCACCAATCTTGTTCACCACCGTTGACATTTTTCATGTGGCACCATACAATTTTAAAAAACTAGTATTGCAACTACTAGTGATACTCGACGCTCTTAAAACATTATTTATGATGTAGTTTTGTTTAGCAATTATGGTATGGGAAGCGATTGTCTCTGAAAACCATTTAAGTGTTTAATTTGGGGATAACGGTGTTGGTTGTACGAATACTTAATATTTAGCTGTAAGAATTTGTTATAATAAGCTTTTTGTACAATTGTTTGTTATCGCAATAAATAAATAAATGAATGAATGAATGAATGAATGAATAAATAAATAAATAAATAAATAACATGCTCGCCACCACCGGTACGATTGTACACGCGTTCGGCTTTTTGAGGCTCAAAGTGAATGAAGCGCGCGTGTAAGCGCGTTACCCGAAAAGACTGTACACGTTGGAAAAAAAGCGTTGGTCTGGAACCGTCTTAAAACCCTTTACAACATAAAACATGGCCCATTTATTGATGATCCAATTCTCACAATATCTAAAGTAAACTTCCCGTATTTGTTTTTAAGGTCGATACTTTCTCTCGTATTGACAATTATCGATACAATTGCGATAAACTGTAATGAGAATACGATGGAAATAAAAATGTTAATGTTATTGTAAACATGAAAGGTTTAATAAACCCTATAAAAATATTTGTACTGTTTGAGTTTTAAAATATAATTGGTTCATGAGGATAATACATTGAGGACTTTATTCTGTATTAACTAAATATGTATGTATATCTAAACTAGCTTTTGCCAGCGTGTAATAAGTTTGAATGAGGCACCTTTAATGCAATATAAAAATAATTGTGTCCCCATAAAAACTTATACCTATTTCACCCACAAAGTATTATTTTTGCAATAATAAGTAGCCTATCACAGTCTGTCTTAATTATAATAAAATTCATCATAATCGGTTCAGCGGTTTAAGCATTAAAGCGTCATAAACAAATAACGTTTGAAAAAATAAACAAACTGAAGTTAAATTTCTTACTATTAGTAAGGATAAGAACAAGACTAAAACTTATTTTAAAGGAGAAACGAACTTAGCGTTTGGATATCTGTATTTTTCAGTAAGTTTAATAATAAATATAGTTGTGACCCATCTCATCGTAATATGACCACACGCTAACTTCATTAGGTTATGTTGCAAGCTTGTGACTAACTTCGGTTCATTGGATTGGTATAGAATTTACGACGTTGGTTCGTTGTGTGAGAGATCGTGTAACCTGACCAACACCCAGTGGTCGGCCACCGAAGAGGTTTTAAAGGTCTCAATGAAGTTTCCTCCTCGTCACCAAAAATAATATTAAGCTTACGAAGGAGCATTGTGAGTCTTTGAGGACCTGTCAATAATATACGCGTATAGTAAGTCTATTGTCTTGTGTATAAATAAGATAACGCGTAACAACAAAATCAGTCAGTCACTTATATTTTATCGAGATACATAATATATATATACATAGTAATAAGCACATTTACGTGCTCCACAATGTTCCCTTTAAACGTTTTATTGCATCGCACTCTCATACTCAAGATATAGCTTTCTAATTTTAATGGCGACGATTTATTAATATTGCTCGCAAACTGTCATCGTTTGTGACACGCCGACACATGCACAAATGCACACAGAATAATCCACAACAGAAGTGATAGGCACAATGTTAATAAATATTTTATTCATTTTCGATGTCTAAATTGAGTATTTTATTATTATTATTTTTATTTTTAATTATCTCAGCTCATGAGCTGGTTTTAACTGCATTTACGGGCATCAGCCAAGTAAACGCAGCGTGTGGTGTCATTAGGTTGGATTTGCGGTATGTGGTGTTGTTATTGGGTTTTCTTCTATTTGCATAAACTTCCTAACGATTCTACATGTGTTTAGAATGACAGCTTTCTGAAGAGTTATGTATAGAGATTCTTTCAGGTCTATTAGTTTAAGGCTATGGTGCAGGTGTTTGGGGATTATACCTGTCGTGGAAATAACTATTGGCACTACGTAAACCTTTTCCTGCCTCCAGATCCTTGCAACCTCGTCTTTAAGATCAGCATATTTACTGATTTTTTCAGCGATGGTCTTTTTCAGGTTGTGTGTATTGGGAACGGCAATGTCTATTAAGTAGGTTATTTTATTAATTTTATCCTGCAGTGTTATGTCTGGTCTATTATAATGTATAGTTTTGTCGGTGAGAATAGCGCGATCATAGTATAATTTATGTGTAGTGTTTTCTAATATCGTTTGAGGTGAATGTTTATAGTACGGAGTGTTTGAGTTCTGTATAAGTTTATATTTGAGTGCTAGATTTTGGTGAATGATATTCGATATCTGATTATGTCTATATGTGTAGTCCGTCTGTGCAAGATTTGTGCATGCTCCTGTTATGTGTTGGATTGTTTCTGATTGGGTGTGACACTTACGACATTTATCATTAGTAACGGACGGGTCTTTAACTATGTATTTTCTATAATTTTTTGTTTTTATTATTTGGTCTTGTATCGCAATTATGAATCCTTCTGTTTCAGGGAATAAGCTACCTATTTGAAGCCATTTGTTTGATGCTATTGAATCTATGTGTGGTTGTTCTAAATCATGTGGGTGTCGTCCATGCAGCACTTTCTTTTTCCAATCATAAATTTTTTGTGTTTGTGAATTAAAGCTATTATGGTTTTGTGTATTTGTGTGTTCCTTAAGGTTTAGTGGAGTGTAATTACTGTCAGTTTGAGTTATGGCTTTGTGGATAGAGCTTGTGAGGGATTTTGTATTAAAGAATGATCTGAGTGTATGGATTTGTTTTAGCCAAAGCTGATATATATCTATAAGGCCTCTGCCT
The DNA here is from genome assembly GCA_023373885.1 of Hestina assimilis. Classification (NCBI taxonomy): domain Eukaryota; kingdom Metazoa; phylum Arthropoda; class Insecta; order Lepidoptera; family Nymphalidae; genus Hestina; species Hestina assimilis. The sequence goes on from CM041754.1 coordinate 11,730,766, forward strand.
CCGTTCTGTCTCTTGATGGTGAGTCTTTCTATTGCAGATTTAGGATGTAGGTGGTTATGTTTTGTAAGAGTAGTACGCGTGGTTCGTTCTATTTGTTCTATATCAGTTTTTGACCATTTGATGATTCCAAATGAGTATGTTAAAATGGGTATTGCATATGTATTCAATGCTTTTATCAAGTGTTTTCCCGATAGTTGTGTTTTACAGATAGCATTAGTTCTCTTTATATATTCTGTATTTAATGTGTGTTTAATTGTAGTGTGGTCTAGTCCTTTTAACTGTTTATATCCTAAATATTTATATAAATCATTCGGTTCCATTGCTGATATGGTGCTGTTGTCATCTACTGCATAGTCTCCCGGCCGTACCTTTCCTCTTATTATATGTAAGGTTTTGCACTTATCCAGACCGAATTGCATATTAATGTCTTTACTGAATTGTGTAGTCGTTTCTATAAGTTTTTTCATTTCCTTTTCTGATTTTGAGTATAATTTAATGTCGTCCATATATATTAGGTGTGAAATAACTGTTTCTTCTGTTCCATTCTTAAGGCTAAATCCAGCTCGGCAATTATGCAGTAGATGTGATAGGGGGTTCATGGCAAGACAAAACCATAACGGGCTCAAGGAATCACCTTGATACATACCTTTTCGTATTAATAATTGACGGGTTGTGATATTTTCGGAGCAGTTATTTAATTTCAAAGTAGTTTTCCAAAAAGGCATTATATTACGCAAGAAATTGGTTATTTTTGGGTTGATTTTGTAAATTTGCAGTATTCTTAATAACCACGTGTGCGGAATGCTATCAAAAGCTTTTTGGTAATCGATGTAGGTGCAATGTAGGTTTTTATTTTTAGAAATGGCATGTTTGTGTATAGTAGAGTCTATAATTAACTGTTCCTTGCACCCCATATGGGCCCGTCTACATCCCTTCTGCTCTTCTGCTATTATTTTATTGTGTTCAATGTGTGACGTTATTTTTCTAGATATTGCTGCAGTAAGAATTTTATATATGGTGGGTAGGCAAGTGATGGGTCTGTATTGGGATGGTTGTGATGTTTGTGAGGTTTTTGGTATCATATAAGTTAAACCTGTGGCAATAAACTCAGGTATGTTATGATGTCCTAAAATTATTTTTGTTAATGTTTGTGCTATGGGGTTGTGTAGTGAAGTTAGCTTTTTGTACCAGAAGTTATGTACTTTATCTATACCGGGTGATTTCCAATTATGTAGTCTGTTTGTTATGCTTGTTATATCCGATTCTGAGATTTTGTCAAATTCCATCTCCTCTATCGTACTCCACTTGGTTTCTTCTTTTGTTATCCATTCCGCTTTTTCGTTGTGCTTTACTTGCTGTTCCCATATATTAGACCAAAATGTTTCAAGTTGTGTTTTTGTAGGTAAATCTGTGTTTTGTGTTGAATGTGTTTTATTGGATGATTTACCTAAATTTCGATAGAATATTTTTTCATTTGAGCTAAATAAAGTGTTTTCGTGTTTTCTTTGGTGTGCCTTTTTGTATCTTCTAAGTCTATGTACCTTTAAAGCTAGTTTTTGTTTAAGTGTATCAAGAAATTCTTCGGGTGTTCTATTGTTATTTTCGTGTCTAGTATGTGTGATTCTTGACTTGAATATTTCTTCTACTCTCTTAACTACTTTATTTGACCTATTGTTATTTATATATTGTGTAAGTCTGCCACAGTCTGCCCTGAGTTTTTCTATATCTTTTTCTAATCGTATTTGCCAGGGAGGTTTATCATTCTTTGATTGTGGGATATAATTTTGTATTATTTTATAATTAAATTCCTCTATAATCACTACCGCTGTGCAATATGTAATAGTGTGTAAGTCAATTAGTTGTATATCGGGAGTAATAAATTGTGGCAGTATGTGTTGATTAAATAATTGGATTAGTTGGGATAGTCGGAAACCGTACTTTAATTTTGGTAGCCTCGGCCGAGCACAAGGATCCATTCCAGAAAACTTTGTAAGTGCTGTTCTAAACTTTTGTAATATTTCTTGGGAATTTGTTTCTGTTACGGGGTTAACTAAAGTGTCTACTTCATTCTCTAGCAGCAATGTTGTGAACTCTGTTTGTGTAGATATAGATGTAGAGAGTATACTTTGTGATGTCTGTGTGAGTTGCTGTGGCTGTGGAAATGTATTAGGTGGTGATTGTGACTGTAAATTATTTCCTATTTGGTTGTGTGTAAGTGGTGTTACATCTATATTATTATCTTTATTTACTTCTATTTGTATTTTAATTTCTTCTTTCAATCGGTTCAGTATTTCTTCGGTTAAGAGTTTGTTTCTAATTATAGTTCGCCTTTGATCGGAAACTCGTTGCTCGGTAACTTTTATGTCTGGATATTGTCTTGAAAAATGTTCGTGTAGGTGTTTTCTGTATGTGGTCATGTCTGTTTCTAGCTTTGTAACAAGATAGTAAGTACGCATGATAAATATATTAACATCTTTGCTCCATCGCATACGTACTCGGGGTTTCCCAGCCTTAGTGGACGCAGGTAAAAAGGAGTTCACCTCCTGCGCAGCACTAGAGGTTGGTGTTAGTGCTTCACGTGAGTTTTCGTCTACGGAAGACACCGGTGTAGGGATATAAGAAATTGTGGATGGACTAAAAGGTTCTGCTATTGAGACGGAGTTTAAACTAATATTGTCACTGTCAGTCTGTTTGTTATCAGTCAGGTTGGCTGTCGTATTTTCAGGAGACCCGGAGGAGCCCGCCTAATCAGCTCCTCTCCGCTGACGGTTCGCATACTGAGACACCCAGCGTCAGCTCCAGGTGCGCCCCGGCGATCACCCCCGGGCAGCGGTCCTATACGTTTACTTCTAAGTTGCATCACCATAAATGGGTTTCCAGAGCCATGTTAGCCGCGCCAGTAACAAAAATATCGCGTGTCCGCCCCCCACGTGAATCAGATGTTCGATTCGGACGTATGGTTGGATTTAGGGGGCTTATTATTATTATTATTATGATTATGATTATGAAGTATAAAGTCATATCGCATATACTCGTATTGCGAGTACAAAGACCCGACTGAGGAAAAGGGACAGCTCTCAAGAAGGCTCAGATTCGAAATTTGATTTCATCTTTAGGGCGCCTCCTGCGACGTCGAATCATGCTTGAGGACGTCAACAAAAGCTATGCAGATGCAGCAATTGCAGGTAAAACTTTAATCATATTTAACATCACAGATTTAAAACTAGCCACGAAATATAGGATATCAAATATGTTAACAAATACCGAAAAAATCACGTGCCATACAACAAAATAAAAAAAAATTAATTTTATTATGGTTAAAATGTCGTACCGTACCGGAGAAGACATTAAGCGGTCGGTCCCGGTTGTTTGTTATAACAACATTTGATAATAATCGTTAAATCTTGATGAGTAATTACTAATTTGCTCTTATCCAAAGAGTTACTGCTTCGGCCTTCGGGTTGCTGAGGGCGGATGGCAATCGCTCTGTGTAAAACCTGGTAACCAGTCAAATCCAATGAATATAAGCTGGCCTTGGGTAAAATACTGGAGATAATGCTAGGAAGAAGAAGAATACAATTTTATTATTATACAAATTATACAAAAAAACGTACATATGTATATTCACATATCTTCATCTTAATATTATGCAGATACAAAATGACAACCATTAATGATATTTCAGTGTGATCGATGATATTTTCAAGATTCGGTTCTGTGGAAAAACACATTCGTAAAATATATCATGTAATACTGTTAATTACGTACCACGAATACTAACTAAAATGGCGCGTACATGTGACGTACGATATTTTATTGTCACTAACAAATATTTAGAGTGATATATAGCTTGATAATCTACAGCAACCTATATAAATACTTCGACATAATGAATATTATAACAGAATCAAATATAATCGTTCCAAAATAGCAAAAATATATAAAAAAAAAAACGAAAAAAAGACAAAAGGAAAAAGCTCAGATGATGCCGTCACGGAAACATTTCCATGCAGCCCTATTTTTTGGCCTTTCCACTGGCCCTTGGTTTGTAACGCACGTAGGAAGCTAACACACAAAAATCATACGATTTTTTAACCTGTTTCCCTTTTATGTTTGTTACACATCCGTAAACTATATTGTTACATATATAGTTACATAAGTACGTATATGTCTAATGCACATTAAATAGTACATGTTAAATTCACTAAATTGAAAAGTACATTTCATATTTTGTATCAATTAAAGTTGACTCCACCTACTATGTACTTTATTGGAGACCAATAGTCTCTATAAAACAAAAGCATAGGTTACACTCGCACTGTCGATACAATCAATAAGGGGCAATGAAGACATACATTCTCATTATCAGCAGTTATCAGTGAACGGAGCCTCAATATGTCATGTCTTCATTTATCGAGTGTGAACCGACCTTTAGTAGCCATAATATAAGTGATATATTATTTATTATACTTTATGATCTTTTTTTGTTTGTAATATCTTCAATATATTTTTGCAAAATTTTTTTGTTTTATGTCACGACAATTGGCAAACAAGCATACGGAGGAACTAAGCGGATCTATGAAATCAATTCAGGGTCTAAGCAGTCACCGCAACATATGAACGTTTATTAGATATTCATTTTTTTTTATTAGTTAGATAAAACGGTTGAAGGGCCTTATCTTGGCCTCCTCAGGCTATTGTGGTACCCACTCCTAGCGCAAGCTAGGAGCTTATTTAGAAGATTGCTCCTCTGGTAGGAATATTAGCAATGACTTGAAAAAGCATTGGCCTTATTAGTTTTAAAAAAATCCTTAAGTACGGTAAGAAACAAAAATCACTCAAAACTGAGATTTTAGATGACCTTCACAGACAATTCGATAGACACGCCACGAATACTATTTGTAACTCCGATCATAATCACAAACCAATTTGATTGAAAACTATTATACAATATCAGTTGCTAACCAAAATTTAAATAAGATAATTGGAAATATGTACAGATATTCGTGATAAATATATTTGCGTATCCTCGTGATTTGCAACTTATCTTATTTAATATAACATATTGAAATCAGAAGTCACGAAGTTTACACATTTGTATATACAGTAAAACGCATCACACTCAAACGCATCACACTCAACTAAATAAGTAATTGTTATGATTCGATAAATATAATATAATTATAGTTATAATATAATGATATTTAAATGTTTGTAAGTGGAAAAGTATGAAACCTATTTAAAACACGCTGATATGTTTTGTGGTTGCTGATGTGTTTAATATGCTTGTTCAAAATTGTCACATAAAATTTTGTACACTGTAGATTGAATTTCTAGCATCGTCTTTTGGAGTTTTCGAAGTTATATCGCTACAAAAATAGGCTGCTCATATCAATAGGCAGAGTTATGATTCCGGACAAACAATCAAACAAACTCATATATGCAATCATAATATTAGTTAGAATGTTCTCTCTCAACGTTGAAATTGGAGCTGAACAACTCAAGCCGTCGTTGTTAAAACATAGAGTCAAGTGACGAGATAATACGGGCTTAGTCACGTTGCACACGGCTCTAATACCAAGCACCAAGGAAAGTTCTTAATATATTTTATGTTATGTATGAATATGTCAGCGCTCCGCTTTCGATAAGAAATCATGTGCCATTATCGGGATTTTTGCCATAAAGACAGAAAAGTACGTTTTTTTCTAGCGTATACGACATACGCGCTTACACGCGCGCTTCTTTTCGCAAATCAACGAGACGAACGCGCGTACACTGGCTTATTTTAGCCTAAGGCTCGAGCCGGCGATGGCGAGTCTCTGTAGCATATTCAAACGTTATTAGGAACTTATAAATGCGACAACGCTCGTACGAGTTGCTCGTGTGGTCAATACAACCTAAACCTCTACGCGGCTTGAAAAACAAGCTTAAAATCCTTATGCTTACTATTATAAATCTATCATAATATAAATGCGAAAGTTACCCTGTCTGTCTGTCTGTCTCCCTTTCACGCCAAAACTACTATACCGATTTAAATGAAATTTGGTAGTCTAGAGCCTGAGAAAGGCCATAAGGAGATATTTTTAATGCGAAAAAAGGGTTACAACGGGTTGAAAGGGAGGGGGGCGTTTGAAAAGTTTTTAGAGCTAGAAGCTTGAAACCTATTTTTTAGAATGTTGATTCGATATAAATAAATATGATATTCAAAGTTTGTAAAAAATTTACCCTCAAATGTGTAAAATAACAATAGGGAATAGGGGATGAAAGTTTGAATGGAAATATGTAAGGTTTATGTGTTGCGACATGACACAAAATGTTTATATTATGATATAAAATTTACATATACACTATTCTACGCGGACGAAGTTGCGGGCACACCTAGTACGCTCCTATAAAACGATGGTCTGTAACCGCCCTTACTGCTTATTATTTCCCGATTGAGGAGTTTTCAAATATTTTATTGAACATTCATACATATCTTAACTTCCCATAAAATTATTATCAGTAGGTATAATAACTTATTGTCTTGTCTAAAGATAATGATGATAGATTTATTATTAATTTTTTATGCATACCTTTTGTAAGTACTTATAAAAAAGGGTTAATTGTAAAATGATTGATGCTGATGGTTCCATTTAAGTATAATGTATCCTTTTTTATTGTTTGTATGAAAAAAACGAGGACATCAAAAATCACGCTATAAATAATTTCCATCGTGTCTATCAAGCAGTGGAATATTGAAGGTCAGATGTAAACCACAACTAGGTAAGAAGTAGTTTTCAATAGCAAATTTACTTGCAGTAGGTCACATTCAACTATGTATAATTCAACTCTTTCTGACTCATTTTCAATTTAAAACACTACTCTAGATATCTATAATATGGCCTCAAAACAATACGTAGTTTGAAGACCAAAATCAAACAAAAACATTGTTCAGTAAACGTCAAATACGAGACGTTATCTCCAACATATGTCAGACAGGATTTATTGAGTGATAAGATGAATGCGCTGTCACATGGTCGAAATGAACTTGACCTGTGTGATCGATCGAGTTTACCGTTTTTATAAAGTTGGTATGCTAGTTTTGAAATATGTTTGAGGTCAATGTTTGAATATCCTTAATAGTCTGAGACAGGGCCGGATTGACCATGTCGAGGCTCCTAGGCAATGTAGGTCTCGGGGTCCTATGACCTTTTCTAAATCCCAGAAGTATTTTTTGATAACTCAATCTTCGTTAACGCAATTTGTTTCATAATTATGATGTTTTTACTACATTATAATGAATCCCTATAATGTAGTAAAAAATTGGAAATGAGTTTCGAAATGAGCTGAAATGTAATGATGTAATGTAAAAAATTAAGGCAATAATATTTTCAATTAGACTTCAAATTTAATTTTCCCTAAGCATCATTTAAAAAAATACCTCAACTCAGTCAATGCGGGGCCCCTAGGCAATTGCCTAAACCACCTAAAGCTTAATCCGGCCCTGGTCTTAGGACCTTAGCAAAGACGATACTTTTAGCATCCGCGATTAGTGTTTTTGCGATTACATCGATGCTGCAACGACTTTTTGAGACTCTGCGATTTGTCCTGTCTCCGCCTGTGGAAGCATGACGTTTATCCGCTGCATCGAGCGTAGTGGAGTGTTTAGTCGAAACATATAGGTTCTGACAAGCCGCTTGGTCGTGGATCGCTTCTACTAAAAGTACAAAGGATCTATGATCGAAACTTCATAGTCGCGGATCTTTTTTAATTAAACAATATCAGCTTATATAAAATGATGAAGGTCCGCCCGTCATGGGCTGCTGGTATATTAGGAAAATTATTCGGGTTCCGCACATTAAAAAAAACACTAAATAATTCTGTAGACCACGCGAGCGGAGCCACTAGTAATGAATATAAAACATAACTAACGATAAATCCAAGATATTTCAACATTGTGCCCTTAGATATTTCATAATGACTATTACAAAATGAAGAGAATGTTAAGATGTACAGTATACTTGTAAAGTTTTGAAATCTTAGGTCAGCAGTGAAAAGGTTGGGTTGCAATTTACTGTTCGCGCGCTAAATTTCGATATTAGTAGCTGAACTATGTTTTCGTGACGAATAAATCAACTCCTCTGGAATATCCAGCATAGGTCCGCCTGATGGTAAGTCACCGCAACCTATGAACGATGGCTGGCGATAGATACGCGAAGATCTCACTCATCGCATGAAATGCAACTGTACTCTGTCTTTACGCCAAACGCTACGGTGAATGTATGTATACCACAGCGGTATATAAGATGTGACGACCCCATCGCCCGCTGTTGGGATAACCTCTGTCACAGCAGAGATTATTCCACCAGTGCAATCAGTCACCCTGGTGGTAGTGGTTTTTTGCAAGAGGCCGGCTAGGTAGGTACCACCGCAGTGTCAAATATTCTGCCGCCAAATAGTTGTGTTTAGGCACTGTGTTCCGGTTTGAAGGGCACTGTACGCTAGTGAAATTACCTGGCAGACGAGATTTAAGAACCAATATCTCAAGATTGGCAACGCGTGAGTGGCACCTACTAATGGTGCTGCAAGCGCTCATAGGCTACGGCAACCACTTCCCGTCAGGTGGGCCGTATGCTTGCTTGCCAAATTGTAAAATAAAAAAAAAAATGCGTGTCGAACTTGCTTATAAAGGGTTCCGTGCCACCGTAAAGTAAACATTATAGAGCTTTTAATATTTCTTATTACAGCGGATATAGAAATAAACATATTACGGATCGTGGTATACAGACCGCTGACAAACGGATGGACGGATAGGAGACAGTAATAGTATTAGATCCGTTGGCAACCTTTGGCTACGGAACACTAAAAATTATATTTTACATGTAGACGGACGGAAAAATCAGTTACATTGCTAAGCAGCAAAATTATGATGTTGTTATGAGGCTGTTTTATCATACCCGCTGTCAGTCGGCTGAGCAGCCTTTTGTATTTAATCGCATCCTTCTGACGATCGGTTATGTTGTATTATGTAGTATTATGTAGTTTATTTGAATTCAATTCATAACTACTTTTTACAATTTCATGTCTGGAAATCCACAACAGCGCGATTTAGAAGGCATTTTCTTCCTCGCACAACCACTCTGTGGAATCAACTTCCGCCGGCGGTCTTTCCGAACCGATACGATTTGGGAACCTTCAAGAGTAGAGCCTATTCTTTCCTTAAAGGTCGGCAACGCGCCTGCATGCCTTCTGGTGTTGCAGATGTTCATGGGCGGCGGTGATCACTTAACATCAGGTGAGCCTCCTGCTCGTTTCCCCCCTCTTACATAAAAAAAAAAACTAACGTTTAAAATAAAGGAAAATTCCCGATACATATACACTGTACAAATGTTTTGGGTTTGCATCATATGAAATGTCATTACTTTGAGTGTTTTGCATATAATATGAATTCCAACTATCAAAAGTGTTTCTTGAAGCATAAAGGAAAACCATATCTCCTCCATATTGAAAACGACAAAAAATTGTTACAAACATACAATTATTTGCTTCAGAGAAATACCGAACATTTTTTGTGTCAAGCTAATATTTGTTTCAATAAAATTTATTGCTATATTATAATTTATAACTTGTGTAGTACAATCTTAAAAACGGAATCCTACAAAGATTAGACACGCTTGAATGTATTATTCATTAATTCTATGCAATCAATAAAAGTGAAATATAAAAGTCATCCTATTAGTTCTTCGTCTTTAGACACTATTAATTGACCAATCACTTTAATGATTTCCAAGAAATACTTTTGTAACAAACAACCAGACAGCTAATAAATAGAGGAGACAGTATCACTAAAACTGAAAAAGTGAAAGCTGGCGAACGCTTCCGGTATCTTTTCAATTCGTGACATTTAATTTTAAGAATCAAATCAAATTAAAATGTATATGTAATAATGATGTGATGCCATCGCTATTTTTCTACCGGGATACCAGGTGCACTGCGGGGTACCACCCATTTTTAGTCGAAATACCTAACATTCGACCTTTGTGCTTTCGTTCTTCGTCCATAATGCGCACGGCCAGGAAGTGGAATGCTCTTCCGGCCTCTGTATTTCCGAAAGCATACAACCTGAATCTCTTCAAGGTACATAGGCTTCTCATGAGTAAGCTCACCGTAGACCTCGTTTAGGTCTTCGCGTTTCATGGAGGTCAAGAGCTTACTCATTTTAGAATTAAAATATAAATGTAATATTTGAACAGTCTTCAAAAGTTTTTTCAACAAACTATACTTATAAAGCGTTAGTGTAACTATATTATTTGCAGTGTAGTAAATTAAATTTTCAAGCGATGAAATTATGTTCCCACAAATCAGTAAAAGTTAAAAATCGTTATGCAAGAAACGTAAAAATGTAGCTTCCATTTTAATTCAAACTTACATCATAAATTGTTAAGTCATTCAAAGTAATAGCATAATTCAATTTCAAGGCTCATTATATATTCTCAATTCGCGACAGCTAAAACAATTATAGGCGTCAAAAACCTTTGTAACGAATGGATAATTGATGGAACAAATTGATCAGAAAAAAACATCCGAATCTTTAATTTTTATAATTACAATAAATCAATTACAACGACAGGCTCTACCGGTCATTAAACCTCTTTAATTTTATCCTTATTAAATGCAGTTTATGCAAATTATAATTGAATTTATATTGGAATTTAGCTTCTCAGGAAGTGAAGGAAAGGATTGCAAATATTAAGAGGCAATGGCCGCATAAGTTTACTGTAAGTTATTGCTTGATTTTGCACGAATTTAAAGATTGCACTAAGGCTATGCTCTTTTTTAACACGAGCATTTATTTTTACGTATGTATCGATTCATCGACTTACACGTGAAAAGATAACAAGCATATAAATTTTGGTATAATATTTGGATTGTCGATAGAGGTATCAGCATTAAGCATCAAAAACCGATATTTATAACAGAAAAACTATAATCGTAAAATACAATTATAGAAAGTGAAAACGAAGAACATATACTGAATGATAAATTTAAAACGCTTTCTTCGGTTTTACTAAACATTGGGTAAAAGGTAAATAACGAAGCAATTTATGAAACAAACAAAGGCGCTCCCAGTTATGACTTTGAAAGCGCCGATCGTAAAAACTTAATACACGTATTCAATTACGTATGATGATTGATGGAAATATAGTCTTTGTAACTATTACTATATGAGTTAGAATAGTATAACAAAGGCATGCTCATCATTACGCAAGTACGGAACCAGTTCCGATGGCCCACTTATATACAGGTGCGGCGCCTCGCCGTCTGGCCGGCGGGACAGGATTATGCAACAACGCGAACATCGTTCACTTTTAAGGAAAGATCATTAATAATTTACTATTGAATGCACCTGCTTGTTGAGTTGAATTATTCATTCAACACATTTAAGTTTTTTGTTTACATCGGCGTTTGTAAGTTTCGACGTTTTGTATGAAATTAGAAATACCGTTTGAGCTGATAAATTTACCATAAAATACCACTTTTATCAAAGGCTCATAAATGTTGTGACACTCGAAGATATAACCTAAAACGCCACCGTTCAGAATCTTGCTGTATGTATATTAAATCTCACTGCGCTACTATGAAACTTAAATTATGAATCTATGAATTTACCACTATGAGCTTCGAAGGTCCAAACTCTATTTCTTTTATGCTTCTTCTGTTTTTCTCTCGTTCCCCTCATAGTACTCCTCATATCAGATCATCTCCTCTTCTTCTTCTTACTGTGTGGTTAGTGATAAAACATATTGAAGAGTAATTTAGGTCCGCTTATTGACTATTATTAAGTTGATAACAGCCGGGACCGACTTTTTACGTGCACTCCAGAAATGCTCAATTAATAATTATGACTATTTTCCATCGGACAGACCGTATCCTATTTTTCTACCCATATTATAAACAACAATTATTGTGAATGTCCTTGTTGCGATGTACCTAAGTTACTTATACATTACTTAAAAACTACAAGCTTGAAGGTGAGAGATATTAAACGATATTTTTCCTAAGAATAAAAACTGCTTGAGACCATTTTCCCGTTATTATTCCCTTTGTCTGTTTATTAATTTTAGTCAATAGAAAATATAACATGAGCACGAAACGCACCCACGACTAAAACCATTTATAAATTCATTATTAATGCTTCTTCCCAAAATCTCTAGTTAATATTTTCTAAAACCTTCTAATAGCTCGCATTGAATGTAGCTCTTTTTTATAGAATAAATCCAATAGTTTGAAATCAGTCTTAGATGTATGCAACGCATGTTGCAATTATCATTTTACAAATTTATCTTACCATCTCTTCAAAAAATATTATTTAAACCTATTTCAAATTAAGACATTTGTATAACCAAAGGTACTTAAAACTTAAAACATTTACGCAACAAAAGATATTACTAAGAAAGTAGGCATGTTACAAGCAATAAATAATTTCGTGAATTAATTGCGTATATTATATGTTAACCGGTCTTTGTTATGTTGTAAGCGTATTTCTATGATTAATGATCTTGTTTAGTTTGTCATAAATACATTTGAGTATTATATATTGATTTTATTATCTTTAGCGGTAGCGGCAGAGCATTTGCAACATTATTATTTTGTGACACTCACGCGTTGCCAACCTCGAGATATTGGTTCTTAAATCTCCTTTGCCCAGTAATTTCAGTAGCCTACAGTGCTCTTCAAATCGAAATAATAATGCCAAATTAACTACTGCTTTCCGGTAACAATTTGTCACTGCGGCTGTACCTACCTAGCCGGCCTCTTGCAACAAAGATCCCACCACTAGTAAAATCAACCGACTCAGAAATGGTTATTATTTCGTTTCATTTATTTTTAATTAATTTTTCTAATTTTTTATGAGTATATTTGTTTACATCCGTCCTGTCCTCTGGTACTGTATAAGTACATAATAATAAGTTCCGCCCCTTGAGCAGCAAGAATTGTACATAATCTTTCTGTTTTTAAATTATTTCTATGGTTTTATTAATTTAAATAAAAGTACACTAATGTAAATACTTTAACACTAAAATTAATTTTTCTCTTACTAAAAATTGGAAGGTTATACATAATAATATTTGAAGTTATTACAGCTTATTTCCTCATTGTAACCTCTTTATGGGTTCTGACATGGACGTAATGGCAGGGTCCTAGCCTTGGCCTGAGTCATAACAAACATTTGAAGATATTATCTTATGATACATTGTTTACCCACGCTTCGGAGATGCTGTTTAATTATGTTCATTCAGTAATTCACGATTAGTTATAGGCAATGTACATTAAGGACTGGTTCAGGCAGTTAGCGTGTTTTTTCGAGCGTTTTGTGTCAGCATACGTCTTTACACACGTACTTTATTTCACGATCCAGTGGTAGCGAGATCTTTTCTGATTGCGTCGCGTACCGGGTGGGGATGGTTGAAGCTGAGACTCAGTCGAGAGGAAAGGACAGCCATCGTGAAGGCTTAAAGTTAATTTCGTCCATAGGTTGCCTCCTGCGAGGCCGGACTTTGGTTATGCATGTCATCGGAAATGAAGGCGACGCTCTGAGTGTATTATATAGTGCCCGTTTGCCCCCTCTTACATAAAAAAAAATTCTAATCGATGGACTCACCCAACGGTGTAAGCCCGTCGCGACGTGCGATACAAAGAACTTCATAAGTGGTGGCGAGTGGCTCCAGCATATTATTCAAGAATTATAAGATCGTATAAGCGCGTCAACGCTCATATAAAACGCTGGTCTGAAACCGCCTTAACGCGACATAATAAATACTTAATTTCAACAGAACGCGTGCGCAGGCTAAACATAAACTCGTTTTTGTTTTACTGTGTATAAGTTCTGTTTGAGTATAAAACCAAATGTATAATAGAAAGATTTGATTATATAGATGGAACTTTTGAAAAAAGTAATTTAATAAGTTTCCATATTTACCTAATATACTATTTCTTATAATAAATAATTTTTAAATATTAAAACATATCAATAGGGCTTCCCTGTGCCTACCGCTTGTTTAACTTAATTTTAAGAGAAACTTTCTACATCACCACCATCCGCAAGATCGCATCGCCGTCTTCATCCACACCCATTGGAACTTATGCCGTCATGCTCATTGCGATTTTAATGAAATTTCCGACCATAAACACTGTTGAATGAGCTTAGGGTATTCGCGACCCGGTTCACTTTGGTGTTTTTCAGATGGAAAAGTTTTTAAAGAGCCGGTAACATGTGATATCCTGAAAGCTGCAAGCGTCCAGTAAGGCTTCGGTGACCACTTACCACATATAGTACCATCCGATTTTAGTAGTTAAAATTCCCTAAATTATAGCACACAGATAAAACCTCATGATGAATAGCATTCCATAGTCTGCACGAGCGTGGGAAAAAGGTTGCTGTTCCACGGTATATGCTCTGGATTCGTACCTCCAACTATATATAAAATCATTACATGAAAAAATTGCACGCCTTGAATGATTGATACAAGTCAATAAAAAACATAACATGCAAGCCTTCGACTGCAAAAAGTTTGGAGGTCTCAAGTAAAACCGTGACTGAAACTTAGCAATGACTCAAAGCTTGCCGTGAGTCGCTTCGTGAACTATACGATAGGTGTCAGCGACAGTTATTTTACCGTAAAGCAGTATAAAATAAAAATTAGGACAGTCTTACTGTGTTTTGGGTTGAAGGACACTGTCGCTAGTGGAATTACTGAGCAAAGGAGATTTAAGAACACTCAATACCTCGACGTTGGCAACGCGTGAGTGATACCTATAAACGCTCATAGGCTACGGCAACCGCTTACCAGGTTGGTCGTTTCTTGCTTGCCAATTTAGTCACATAAAAAGAAAGAACGTTACGGCTTTGCTTGACTTGGAGAACGTGTTTGATATATTTTACAAAGCTAAATCGTATTTCTTTCATACCTGACAGGAAAATTACAAATTATTCACATGTATTTTCCGGTGTATTCAATAAATCTTATTCATCATATGTTATTATATTGGTGATGAATAAAATAGGCAAAAATTTTATCAAACCGAGAGAGGGCGAGCTCTCAATTTGCTCGGCAGTTTTAGAAAACCTTAATACATAGCATTATGCTATTATATATAAACCAGTTATATAGAATTTTAACTTCGAAATCTTTGTCTGAATCAATTTTCTAACAATTGTGTAAATTGTGTGTTCTAAGTATTATATTTGTGTAGCATTGAAACACTTAAACTACCTTCCTCCTAAGCCTCCAATGTTTATTTTACAAATAACGTAATAAGTATCGTAATAACATCTAAACTATGCATTAGTGACAGTATCATTTACATCGTAAATAAACTGGAGAATAGATAGTTCATTGCTCTCATTGATTTCCAGATCAATCTAATTGGTTATCATTAATGATGAACAGTTCAGTATCGTAGTGATAAACGTACAAAGTTAGCTTATATTTGACGACGTTTTCTGTGTCCAGCGAGCCAGCCTTAACACGTGCCTCGGGTCGTGGATTCGATTCCCGCTCGGGACATATTTTTGTATTTAACACAAACATGTAATCCAGTCTGGGTGTGTTTGTCCTTGTCCTTGTGTATGTTTCCAGACACGGGATATCATTATCCTAATTAGTAATAATTTATCATTGAGTATATAGCGTTTATGTATGTTATAACATCCGACATTTTTTGTTACTATTTCAGGACAGTAAATTTAGATTTAATGTGTTGAATTATGTTGGGGTATAAATGACGTCACTGGCCAAATGTTAAGGGGAATTTTGTACATATACATAATATTATGTTTAACGACCGTTGTGGCGTGCTGGTAGCGAGCCTGCTTTGAGCCTCGACGGTCGCGGTTCGATTTCTGCTCGGAGAAGATGGTTGCTATAAATATCTGTTCGGTTCCTTGTTTGTCTTTGTGCCTCGGAAAGCACGTTAAGCTATCGGTCTCGGTTGTTATCGGATAATAATCGTTCACTCTTGATATGTAATTTTTTGCTCTTATCCAATGATTTACTGGTTCGCACTTTGGGTTGCCGCATTCACATGGCAATCGCTATGTGTAAAACTGTTAACTCTTCAAATCAGGATAAAAGTATAAGCAGACTCTGGTTTAATAATTAACAATAATGCTAGGAAGAAGAAGCCATAATATTAAGTATATTTAATTTATACTACATGGTATATAAATACTTACTTATAATTTAAATTTTTACTAAGCGGCAATTTTTGCACAATAATAAAAATACCTATGGGTACCTACGCAGTTTTTATGTTGTAGCGTAATTGTCCAAGTTTATATCCTATAAACAAACATAAATTCCGTACATATAATTGGACTGTTTTGACGCATCAAAACACCTACCGTTTAATAAATAATGGCTTATCAGGTTTGCCAATAAAATATATTAAGCAACATGACCTTACACATCCCACTGTGACACACATAAAATTGCTAAGTAGGCGAAAAGTCTTTAGTGTTAAATAAATTATTCAAAACAAATCAAACATGTTTTATAAAGATGTTTATATATTTTTTGATGACCGTAAAATCCGAATATACAATTCAAATATATTCGTAGTTTATTTATTACAAAAATGTTTGTCTGTGACTTTAAAGATTTTTCATAAACACGCGTAGCTGTTTGCAAATTAAAGTTCATTAAAGGTCATTTTGTCTTGATAAAAATAGAAATAGAGATAATTAGAAATAGTAGTAGTTTTTTTTTTTTCGGAATGTGTATTGCTGTTGGCCCTACTGGCCTTGACAGCGTCACCGGGGGGGGGGCCGAGTACTGAGTCTCAGCCGTGATAAAGGCACAGCCCTCACGGGGGCCCAAATTTGATTCCGTTCTTAGGGTGCCTCCTGCGAAGCCGAACCACGGCTAAGGACGTCATCGGGGATGGAGGAATAGTAGTAGTGAAGCCATACTTATCCTAGCACAAATCGGCCTGCTCGGCGGGGGAGTACTACCCTCTCAAACAAAGTCGGCGAATAGTAAAAGAATAATGTTGAGTGTCGTGCGATGAGTGAAAGCGCCGTAGGCCCAATCTCCCACCCCCTCTGCTCCCTTCTTTTTTTCCCTTGTTATCCCTTTCCTTCTATCCCTTGGGTTGTCAACTCGAATGTGATGCTTCAAGTATCGCAAGCGTTCATAGGTTGCGGTGACTGCTTACCATCAGATGGATAGTATGCTCGTGCCAACCGTTGAAATAAAAAATTGAGAATGTACGGGTTCGATTTAAAATACTTAACATAAAATTTTTGTCTGCTGAAAATTTTATAAATATTACGAAATAGTGGAATGTAATCGCGGTTGGTTTCGCGGGCAATTGCTAGTCGCAACCAATTTTATAGTTCTATTTTTAAATAAGTTGATTTTACGATTAAATTTATATTACGAACCTCTAAATATTCCGATACAAATTATTTTACATCTAACGAATAACACATATTAAATTTCATCGTTTCATTGTAATATTTTAGAAAAAAAGTCATATTTTGATAGGTGAAAAAATATGTATTTTTCCATCCATGGTGGGTATGCGAACTTGACTTCTAGTTGTTGATCGAATGTTTTGTCACCTGATAAACAATAACAACAATAAATATTATATTACCGCTTTAGATTATTAAAAACATATTTCAAATTATTAATTAGAACGATGGCTGGTATGTTTTGTTTTAAACAACATAGAATATTTAATACATAATTAGAAGCATATTAGTTTATTAATATAAGCAATTATTCGCATAAGAGCGTAATGCACTATTGATGTATTGTATTGAGTGATGTGATGTGTGGGAGGCCTAGCCGTTTTCAGAATGAAAAGGCACACTAACCTGAGAGGTTAGTACCTACTTTCCGTGTAGAACTAGCCTCTTCATAAAAGGCCTACCTCCAGCTTTTTGAATATCCACGAGAGCTAGCAGTATTCTCTCTCTCTCTCTGTCTCTCTTCTAGCTAGGATCACCAAAGCGCTTGTTATAATTTTGTGAGCTTCTTTCTATTACAGTCAAAGTTGACCGCTTACCAACAAACAATCTGTACGCCATCTTTATGGCATAAAAAATAGAAGTAGGAAATAAACTTTGCTTTCAATTACAAATGGCCGACTAATGGATAGGTATCACCGCAGTGATATATTTTACCGCAAATCAGTGTCTGCACCATTACTGTGTTCAGGTTTGAAGGACACTGTAACTAGTGACATTACTGGGCAAAGAAGATTTAAGAACAAATATTTCGAGGTTGGCAACGCGTCAGTGACAACAAAATGTGGTGTTGAAAGTGTTCATTGGCTATGAAAACCGCTTACTATGATCTGGGCCATACATTTGCTTGACAACTTAGTAACGAAATAAAAAAAGATAAATGCAATAAAGAAAAAGCTAGTCTTAATAGAAATACTGATTAAAATATCTCAAGCACATTGATGGTTTCGAGTTCTTAAAACAATGAGACTTTAAGATTAACTAATCCATTAAATTGGCTATGTTTAATTATATCCATTATTATATATCTTCCGCATTATATATTCTAGGAACGACCTCATCTATTTGCAGGATTATTTATTGGATAAAATAATTAAACAATCAAGAACGACAACGATTAATGCATTGTTATTAATATTAAAGAATCGTTCTCTAAATGTTTTTCTGTAAGTGTAAACGTATTTACGTGGGATTGTATTATTTAAAATAATCTTATATTAGATAACGGGCATATTTTTAATTATATACTTATAATATATATATATGTATTTTATATTTTTCTTACTTAATAATATTTCGAATGTTACATTACAAAATTATGTACCTATAATTATTATAGGCGCAATGATGAAATTAGTACAAGCAACATTCCTTTAATATGATAATTCATAAATAGTAAGAAATTACGAAATCGCATTCCAACAATAGAACACACAAATAATACCATAGATATTATTACACTAAAATAACCTTAATTCTAATTTTAATAAGGTCTAAATTTCTAAAGAACTTTTAAACTTGTGTCGCTGTTTGTATAATCAGTGTCCAGTTGCAATCTAACCTTGTACGAAGACATCTCAAATGTCTTAATCCTTGACCGCAAGCAATGCTGAATAACATATTATGATAAAACAGCTCCACTTTACTGTCAAATAAATATGAGTACTTCTGTGAAGATCACTACTACTGTGAAGTATATATGAGTACTTCTCCATGGATGTAGCCAGCATTTGGGCTAGGGGAGGGCAAAATCTTAATTTAGTGTCAAGAGGGGGGCAAATGAATATATTCTTCAATAGTTGGACGCAAATAAGCAATACCAAGTCAACCCACAAAATTGAAAAAACTGTGTTATATATGCAGAAGTGTTGGTAAATGGCTGAAGAAAATTTTTCTTTAATATTTGTAAGGTTTTAAGTTTTAAAACTTTTCAATCATGCAATTTATGTATTTCTAAACGTTTTGGGTTATACTATATACGAAATATGCAGTTTGTATACTTATTTTTTTGAGACGCTCATAGCCGAGTGCACAGGCTGATCGGTAAACGATCGGTAGGTTAAGCAACTTTAGGCGCGGTCAATCACTAGATGGGTGATCGCATAGTGGTATTTCAACCGAGCGTCTCCAACTCTGACACTAGGTTGACCACTAACCAATCCATTAGAAGAAGAAGAAGAAGAAGAAGACTTATTTTTGTGAAAATAAGTAAAATAACTTACATAAATCTGAAATTGCCAAAAACTTGACCAATAAATAAAAAAAAACCTTATAAAGCAAGTTGTTCAAAATTTTCAAAACGCGTTTTTCTCGAAATGACATTCGTGTGGGTTGACATGGTATTTCTAATTTGCGTCCAAATATTGTCTAACTTTTATCGCACGCTCAACAATTTCTAATAACAAAAGAAGAGCGAGTGTAACATTTACACGCAGTTAAAGAAAGAAAAAAAAACATTTCACAATATATTAATAGTTAACAAATAAAACCAATATTAAAAAATATTCAGAAATAAAATAAAGTTATGAAATAGCGTCAAGGAAGACTAATAACTTATTTTTTTAAAAAGATATTGAACATTTCAGCCATTCCAGTATTTAAATGAAATAAGTTACATGTAGTTGTTAGTACGCATTTACTCATCGTTATTCTCTTACTATTTTAATCCACGTAAAGACGGAAGAGTAACGCTGACTATGTTTCTCTATCTATAAGTCTTTGTTAAAGAATATTCTATGTTCTTAAGCTCTAGACAAGATTAAAAGATCTCAGATTAGTATACAATAAAACCCTTTAAGGTAAGGGTTGGCGTCTTCGCATGACTTGCCCTAAAGCCATATGGCGACAAGACATCGGCGCCAAATGTGAAAGGCGACAGTGTTTGTGCAAGCTAATTATATATTTTTTTTAACTTTCAACATTCCTTATAATACATTAGCGTTCCAAGCCATTTAGCAGCTTTAAAAACAAAAGGGTTTTGGGCTTTTGTTTCACCATTAACATATCACTGTATAGCGAAGTATTGTGCTATAATATTTTTAAAAATGTTGAGTTTTCATTTGCGTCATTAGTGAAAATCATCAAAAGGTTAATATAGAAAATATTTATCAACTAGGTATTTAAAGAAATACTCATAACAACAAAAAACCATACCTGTAATAATTAAAACAATACAATGTATTACAACTAGCAGCGTTTTGAATTTATAGAATATAATTTCATTTATAAAATGCGAATATTATAAAACATTCATAATGCGCAGATTGGCCACGAACGGCGCTATGTATCCGGTGGATAGCCAGTCTTATCTACGCACAGTGGCGCCAGCCGGACATGTGCGATGGATTTATCACTTGAAAGAATTTATCACTATTATGGAGGTCAATCCTTGAATCAGTGTGGACCACACGATGCGAATTATAAAAAATACACGATTTAACCAAAACTTAAAACATAACGCTTTCATATAGCTGCGCCAGTATTTACCTGACTAGCAATTGCTTATGTACTAAGCTGTAAATGCCAGTATTATTGGGTCATTAAATAAATACTCATATTATGGTTCCTTAAATAAATACATATAAAAATGCAACGGAGAATGGGTTTCGTACCATATACGATAGTTTTGTATCGCCCTCGCATGAGGCACCATAAGGAATCAAACGTGAGCGCCCGCGTGAGCTTTCTTTTCAGGGCTAGGTCTCAGTCCTCGGCCCCTCCCTCTTATGGCGCTGTCAAGGCTAATAGGGCCAGCGGAATACACATAAAAAATTGTGGTTACACAGAAACAATTGCAAACACATAGACTAAATTATCTATATCTCCAATACAAATTTTGTCTCTAGTGAGAATAAAAACCTTAAAAACTATGTATTACTACTATATATTACGTTTCATAGATCATTTAACAAATCGTCTAAGTGGTGTTTGATCTAGCGTTCTAGAATTGAATTCACGATAAATTTTAAATATGACTCTGAAATAGAGCATAATCTGCATTTTACATTTTAAATCACCAAATTAATAGCAGTTAAGTAACCATTTCGTTGTATTTTTAACAAAACCTTCGAAAGATTCACAGACTCTTAGCCGCATCATGTGTCCTATTGTTTGCTGCACGTTTACGTCTTATTTATTTAGGACTGACATTGATCTATTTGCAGGGTTTTTTGTTGTTTAAAAACTGTCATGTGCATCCATCTGGACTCCAATATTTTGTTGCAGTTGCAATGGCACCAAACACGGCGAAACATTTATTTTATTCTCACTTACAGATTAATTAATATAATATTTATAAACAAAAAAAAAAATTATAATATTGAAGCAATCACAGCTTAACGGTAGAAGGGCCAACTTCGTTCCGTTATCACGAGAGTCGCGGGTTCGATCCAGACCCTCATGGGCTTGTGTCGTTCCTAGCTTAAGCTTCAAGATTGTTTGGAGGGGCAATAGGAATATTTTTATTTAAAAAAAATTAAGAGTCAATGAGACAGCTCTACTGGGAAATAGGGAAGTACATACAGACTAGCTATCAACATAAAGTACTATTCGTACTGTTGCATTTCATTGACGTCATTATGAAGACAGTTGTGCCACCCACAATGGTAGAAAAACGTTAAACGAAAAAGGTCATGGTTTCGATTCCCTCTTGGGGCATAATATGTTTGTATTGGCCATGCAGATATGTTTTCCGGTCTGGGTTCTTGTGCTCGTGTTTGTGTGCTACCGGCCTTTGACACAGGTTACCACAATTGAGGCCGTTGAGTGTGTCTGTCCTCTTCTATTTTTCTTCCTCTCTATCTTCCATTGTCTCAGATGCTGTTGATATCATTGGTGCTGAAGAAACATAATGTAACAAAAAAAATCCAAATAAAATTGGCTCAGTAGATACTGTGCAAATAGCCATTGTGTATATTAATATATTTCGGGTTCTACTCTTAAAGGAGCAAAAATAAAATAATAATAATTATTATTTTTATCTTTAAAAGACAACATTTCTTTCCGAACCGATACGACTTGGGAACCTTCAAGAGAAGAGCCTATTCTTTCCTTAAAGGTCGGCAACGCGCCTGCATGCCTTCTGGTGTTGCAGATGTTCATGGGCGGCGGTGATCACTTAACATCAGGTGAGCCTCCTGCCCGTTTGCCCCCTCTTACATAAAAAAAAAAAACTTTTACATTAAAAATACAAATAAAAATATTATTAGTTTATTTAAAGATTCCTTACTAATTCTGTACCTTATATGTTGCTAAAGTGTTTCTTTCCCAAATCAATAAGTTAACCGAAATCTCAAAACATCTGTCCGCTACTCCCATCTAGCGGGTGGCATTTTACGATTCTTTTTATTACCTCCTTTACATTAAAAGCTGTTAAATTTTAACGACACACATTGTCGTGTTTACAGTGTAATATTTCATACTATTATTAATTTTGTGCTCGCTAAAATTTCTTAAATGAAATCCGTTTAGACTGTAATAAAAATTAAGCGTTAATAATGGGGTGTAACAAAGCCGATATAAATAGAAAATGCGTTGGAATCCAAAGAAATGCTTCAGAAGATTTGATGATTATTTTGATGAGAGGTAAAGGTTTACAATCCTTTTTTTTACCAACTGCTAGACTTTTAATTGAACGAGGCAGTGTAGGTAGGTAGCATCAGTGTCAGATATTCTACCACAAATCAGTAGTGTACATTTCATTACTGTGTTTCGGTATTAAAGATACTGTAGCAAGTGAAATTATTTAGAAGATTTTTTTAATGTTACAAGTTGGCAAGCAAGCATACGGCCTACCTGATGGTAAGCGGTTGCCGTAGCCTATGAGCGCGCGCAACATCACTAGTAGGTGCCAGTCATGCGTTGCCAACCTCAAGATATTGGTTCTTGAATCTCTTTTGCCCAGTAATTTCCCTAGCCTACAGTGCCCTTCAAAACGGAACACAGGAATGCCTAAGCACTACTATTTGCCGGTAGAATATTTGACACTGCGGTGGCCGGCCTCTTGCAACAAAAGACCTACCACCAGTGTGACTAATTGCACTGGTGGAATAATCTCTGCTGTGACAGAGATTATCCCGACACCATGATTTAAGAACTATCTAAATAAATATTTCGAGGCTGGCAACGCAGGAGTGAGCTTGCAACACCTACAAATGAATGATGATACAAGTGAGTAAAGCCATTCATTTTTAAATACAAATGAATATCAGCTTTCGGATATAGCACTTTTTTAATTGTAACGAGATATCCGTTAAGAAGCCTTTATTACTTTTGTGAATAAAACAATCGCAATCGACTTGAACGCCAATACATACAAACAAAAATTGTATACTGTATTCCCGTTTAATTACCTGTTAGAAATTAAGAAGATTAATATGATTTACTTCTTAAAGTTATTTAAACATACTCTGACGCTACGACAACCGCGATTTACATAAAACGCTTATAAATTGAACCATACTTTATCTATACGCAACGAGTTTCTGAACAAAAAAATTATTCTCGTCGCATTAGAAGCTGACAAGCAACAAATCCAAGATTCGATAAAATAAGAAAAAAAAACCATAAATCATCTTTGGGTTATAAAAACTATGATATTGATCGCTTCAGTACATTTGTTATGCTACCTGCTTATGATAGGAACGATGTTATAGATTTAATACTAAAAATGATGGACCAGGAGTCGAGATCTCGCTATACGAGTTTCGTATCATCGGGATATTTCACTTTATGACTGACATTAGAATCCCAGATTTTTGAATAATATTGTCTTCACGGGGTCATTGAATGTCATTAAAAATCACTTTGAAAGGGCCCTCAGTTTCACTCGTTATAATCATGTTACTATTAAGTCAAGATTCAGCTTTGGAAGTAGTAAAATTTGACTTACAATGATTAATTGTAATGCTTTATGCTTTGCAAATATCTTAATATATAATACAATTTAAATAATGTTTACATAAGCTTCCTGCTAGCTGCTGTTTCCTAAAAAAAAAACTAACACAACCTATTCAAAAACAATAGGTACCTATATATAATAGGTATATACCAAACGCAACACTTCATTAAAAAGTTCAATATAATAGGTATATACCAAACGCAAACACTTCATTAAAAAGTTCATGCGCCTCAGTGGCCAAAACCAACAAAAAAACAATTACACATATTAAAGCAGTTCATTTTAGAAACAATTATTATTAAGACCAAAAGAAACACAGTTTTTGTCCTTTCAAAAATTCTCAGAACCTTGTCTAGAGTGCATTTGATAACGTTTTAAGATAATGTCTAATCTGACACTATCGGTAAAAGAATTCCTAGGTGATAGTTTATTTTTTATTATTTACTAGAAACATTGCAACATAACAATTCAGTCCTGCTGCAAAAAATCCTACTATTATAATTATGCGGTGGCAATTAGATGTGATGTTTTTTAAAATGATTAATTTTGTTATTTTATTGTAAAATATTCATTCAATTTATCATCAATCAATTTTTTGTTTTGTTACTAAGCCTTTTAACTCTTCATACATTCTAATAGTTTTTCAATGTTCAGCTTAGCTCATAATATCGTAGTCATACTTTGGTCAGTCTGCTCCATTTTTGAGGTGACGATAATATGGCACCTTCTATATCAGCAGCCTGCGTTTCAGCATTTAGCAATATATAGACAAATATCGATATAACGAGCATCAAACTTTGCC
The DNA here is from genome assembly GCA_023373885.1 of Hestina assimilis. Taxonomy (NCBI): domain Eukaryota; kingdom Metazoa; phylum Arthropoda; class Insecta; order Lepidoptera; family Nymphalidae; genus Hestina; species Hestina assimilis. Next base: position 11,755,984 of record CM041754.1, read on the forward strand.
ACGTTTACGCTACGCCACGTTTTGCCACGCTTTAGTGTGATAAGTTACAAAGTAAGCACTTTTTATTTTATTTTTAAAGAATATTAGCAATGCGTTTTCAAGTCATTAGCCCCTCCAAATAAGGTCGTATCTTGCGCTAGTAGTAGTGGTAAGACAATAGCCCAAGTGAGTCAGGATCGACCTGCAACTCTCGTAACGGAGTTGGGCCTTCTACTGTCAAGCTGTGACACAAGTATGTCTGATGTCATTTCTTCACCATTTAACTCTGTGTTACAACCACTGGGCTACGTGTTGGACTATAAATCAAAGCAAATTATTTTTTCCTTTATCTCCGAACACGACCACTTATCTCCCGTTGACAGATCTCGCTTCTCAGTGAAAACTTCACACCTAGCTATCATCAATCTTACATTTTTAAAAACAAATAATCCTTAGGGCTTTATCTACTGAAACGATTTTTAAAGCCGAACTATTTATAAATATCTTTTGTGCCTTAATTTTTTTATATAGTAATTTTCTGCTTTGTAATTAAATGGTACTGAATTGAATTTGTTTTTTTATGTAAGTATTCTTTAAAATCATATAGCTTTTATTACTTTGTTCATTAAAATATATACAGATTGTTTGTTCTGAAGATGATTGTCCGCAATAACAATTAAGGATTAATTATGATAAGCAAGACAAGTAATTAATAACATAAAAACAAAATTATTTAGCAATTAAATGTAACAAAAACGATAATGTTTTTCTATGTCAAATTATTAATGTACACTTTATTTAATACGCTAAAATCTTCGTTAGCAAAAATTAAATATTTGTAGATAAATATATTAGCTTAGCATAGCTTTTATTATCATTGGATATGCTCTTTGGAATCAGATTATTTCTGAGAAGGAATTACTACCGGCACAAACACGCGGCTCTGCATTTGATGTTTTAATATTACGATAATAGATTTTAAACGTTATCTCTTTATTAATAAGGTTCAATTTTTTATAACTGAACGCGTCAATGCATAGCCTGCGTAAGTGATTTGCCACCCCTCACAAGGTGAGGTCCATGTTATTAATACAGAATTATGTCCTTGGGAACTGATTCCCCTTTTCTCTAGACAAAACATAATAAACACGTTCTAAAAATCTTTGGAATAAAGTTTTTTTCGAGGCAATAAAATCGTTCCCTCAGACGATAGCGATCTTTAAGTTAAATTTAAAAAAATAGCTGGGAACTATGTAAGAAAGTATTCGTACAATTGTAATCTTTAGTCTTATATAATAAGGCGTTTTATTACATGTCGTAAAATTTGATTTAAACGTGTTGTTGAGCATTTATTAGATATAAAATTTGACCTTTAATAAGAAAAACAAATTTTATGGGATTAAGGAAATGAAATCTACTGAGCTTGAGCTATATTACCCTTTTAGTATTTTCTTTCAATAAAAATAATTTTAAAAAGATTCTCAATTTTATCAGTGCAATTAAAGTATATAATACTTTCAAATTTAATTCATAATTTAGGTAATATTCGTTCTGTCGCCAAAACTCACGCAAAATCTTAGATCAAAAAATCTATATTTCTTAGATATTGTTTCTTTAAGTATAGAGCCATATTAAATATTTATTTTATCAAGATTCGAACCGGATACGGTCGCTACATACCCAGATACCTTAATACTACGTTGGCGAAATCGTCAAGATTAAAAATAATAATTATTTCTAAACAAAATGTGTTTAATTGTATTAATCAATGAGAAATTTGATACGACTATACGTTAAGGTTTGTAGCATTTAGCGACAAAAACTGCCTTAGAGACTTAATCATTAAAGGCAAAATCCCGTTTAATCATGAGTTACTTACAACCAAATTGCTCTTATTTGTTTTATCCACAGATAAATAACGAACTAGCTATGCCCGCATCTCCGTTCCCATGTACACATACAGGTACAGACTGAATACCGTCGAGTACCACCTACAAATCTTGCTAGATAAGCGAAAAAGATATTCTACAATCTAGCCAGATTCTTCTTCTTTGCGAGTGGTTAGTGGCCAACCTAGTGTCAGAGTTGTGCAGGTCTAACGTCTGGTCCTCTGACTTGACTTAACGACTGTCATCAAATTGATAACAGCCGGAAACGACTTTATACGTGTCCTCCGAAGCACGGAGACGTTCAGTTGAAATACCACTATACGATCACCTATCTAACGGTGGTTGCTAAAAATGTGGAGGACATTTTAACCTTACCAGCAAAATACTAATTATGTGCTTCCATTTAATATATTGACATTAATCAGTAAAGTACCTAATATATCATAAGAACATTCTTACCACCGCGTATTATTTCAACAGAGATGACGTGACGAACATATTTGTATCTGTCAAATCATTCAAAACTTTCAAATCCGTATTTCCATAGAATAGGGTTCAAATTTGAATGTCTCACTAGTTCTTAATACATATGCAGTAACTTATCCTGTCTCCCCTCGATCCATAAATAAAGATTATAGCATTGAAGTTTGGAAGTTGTGGAAAGGGTAAAAACTGTGGTAAACGCTGTATTGGACTTGTAAAGACAGCGGTTTGCGTCCCATCACCGGGTACGATAATGATCTTCTGGTCTTTGTGTGCAATATGTTGAGAAATAATAAGAAGCGCTAAGTTGTTACCATTGAAAGTACAATATTCAATTTTTTTTTCATCCAGACTAATATAAATGAGGAAGTAACTTTGACTGTCTGTCACGTTTTCAGTATAGAAATAGATGAAACCTTGGAAAAGGACTGAAATTTTGTGTTTTTTGTTTTAATTTTACGGCAGTAGAGCCATGCTTCTCTCAGCACAAATGGGCCGGCTTGTCACTGGAAGTACTACCCTCTCACAGAAAATCAGCGTAATTAACTGTCCTGTTGCGAATCGTGCGACGAGTGATAGCGCCGGAGGCTCAATCTCCCGCCCCTCTATTTCCTTCCTTTTTTTCTTTCTCATCCCTTCTTTCTTGTTCCTTGTGTTGCCAACGCGCATGTGATACTTCAAGTATCGCAAGCGTTCATAGGTTGCGGTGACTGCTTACAATCAGGCATACCGTATGCTTGTTTGTCAACTGTCATGGAATAAAAAATGCTTCTACTTAAAGGTACAAAAAAATTATATTCTACCTGAAAATACTTAAAATAAATTATATTTACTCAACTTTATATTAACTCATTCATTATATTACAAAAATGATAAAAATGTACAAAAGGCCACATACAAAATGTAATAGAAGCAAAGCCCCGCCTACACTCATCACTTATTTTGGCAAATAGCTCACTATTAAGGTAACTGTAATGTAAATCAAAATGGAAATATGATATATAATACAACCTTAATCCAATTGTATTCTACAATAAAGCACCTCGTATAAAAAGTTTCAAACGAATGCTCTACATAAGAAATTATATTTACGCTACCGAACCGCCCCGGCTTCGCACGAAATTATCATCGATTAAATTAAATTAAAGTTCAGCCATTGTATACAAAATACTAGCTGTGCCCGCGGCTTTGCTCCCATCGGGTGAGACCGCGGATCCACCAACTAAACGCATCTTATCGCCCGTATGCACTTTCTTCTTCTATATATGCTTTTTTTGACTATAGCCTTCATAAAAGTATGTGCTCTCAAATGAAAAAAGAATTTTCCTAATTCGATCAGTAGTTCCAGAAATAAACGCGATCAACCAAACAAACAAACCCTTCAGATTTATAATATTGGTATAGATTTAAAAATGTATATACACAAACCTTTTCGTTTATCACTCTTTCTATTAAGGGTAATTTTAAAATCCGTTTAGGTGGAGTTCAAGAGAAGTATGAGACAGAACCAAAAATGGCGAGTTTGCTAAATAAAATTATTTTGCATTGCAAAAATAATTTTATTAAAAGTAAAGAAAAAATGTGTTCAATAATCGCAGCATTGGTTAAGAAACGCATAGAGGATAGACATACAAACATTAATTTTTTATATAGATTTAGAGATTGCCAATTCATCCTATCTCATGTAACTGTAACATTATAGACAATGAAATGGAGAAACCAGAATCAACTTTATTTTACACGGATTTAGATTAAGAAGAAATAAAATGTTGTTCTACCCACGTTGTATGTCATCAATAATATTAAAAAATATCACTAGATGTACATTCGATTAGTGCCTACGCAATACGTGCTCAATATTATTATTAGTAAAAAACAATCAGATTTTTTGTAGTCTAGTGTTAGCGAACTTTAACAATGATCATGGGTTAGATTCCCGCTCACAGTTGATATTTGTATTGACCATGTGGCTTGTCTTTGGGTCTTTTGCTTTTGTTTGTATGTTTTTTCGGACTTTCGTTTTATATCATGACGATTGGCAAGCAAGTAGGTATATGGTCTGCTTGATGGTAAGCACTAAGCAGTCACCGCAACCTATGAATGCACGCGATACTTTAAGTATCACATGCATGTTTCTCACCCAAAAGATAAGAGGGTGGAAGATTGTGCCTTTGGTGCTGTCACTCATGGCACGCAACACAACACTGCTTTGTGATACTGTTACTTTACACTGTTTTCTGTGAAAGGGTAGTACTTCCCCAATCAGGCAAGCCCTTTTATGCTGGGAGAAGCATGGCTCTACTACTACTAAAATTAAAAAGGGATTATTCCAAGGTACAAGATATTACTTAGTCCAATTTAAGCCAGTGAATATGTGCAGTTATACACATATAATTTTATACCACAGAGAACGAACACTAAATCATAATCTGCTTAATAATTTTTAGGTAATCCTATATTGATAAACATAATTGTTTTGGTCTAAGTCAATGGAACACAAATAATATTTTAAAAATATCTTAGATAAATTCTCCTCAAGTATAATTCTATATCAAACTCATGTCAACTTAAAATAAACAAATTTTGGACGTGACTATTGACATGAATTAAACGTTTTTTATTATTATTTAAATTTAAATGTAGTTTATCTTTAGTTATTTGTACCAAATACACTGGTAACCACAAGGTTTTTCCTATATACAGCGCGTTGCGAAGCATTATTTTCAAACCTATAACTTTGCAGTAATAAAATAATCGAGAAACTATGGATTATAGCAACGTAGAAATAAGTTTTTAATTAAATATATTTATTATACCCTTGCTGTTAAGAGCAAGTACTACCTTTCCATACCTCCCAGTGACGCTATCAAGGCCAGTACGGCCAACAATAATACACATTTAAAAAAATTACCCTTCCACAGAATATCGACGAGAAGTAGCAGTATCTGTACTGTTGCGTTTTGTCGATTAGTGGCAATCTGGGAGCACCAGAGGCACAAAGCATGGCAAGGGCCTACAGGCTATGATGGTCGGTCACCATCAGGCGATCCAAACTTCGAACGCTTTTTGCCACCTTTATAGTATAAAGTAACTACTATCACGCATTGGGATAACCTCTGTCACAGCAGAGATTATTCCACCAGTGCAATCAGTCACACTGGTGGTAGGTCTTTTGTTGCAAGAGGCCGGCTAGGTAGGTACCACCGCAGTGTCAAATATTCTGCCGCCAAATAGTAGTGCTTAGGTATTACAGTGTTCCGGTTTGAAGGGCACTGTACGCTAGTGAAATTACTGGGCGGATGAAATTTAAGAACTAATATCTCGAAGTTGACAACGCGTGAGTGGCACCTACTAATGGTGCTGCAAGCGCTCATAGGCTACGGCAACCACTTAACATCAGGTGGTCCGTATGTTTTTGTTTGCCAACTTCTAACATAAAAAAAAAAAAACGTAGAATATCATCGTGATAGGTATTATTCGTACCGTTGTTCAGCGTTCAACCAGTCGTACTAATAGCCCCAGACACCTAAATACACAGAAGATTTGGGCAAGTTCTTATACTTATAATCATTCTGACCCCTCCCCTCACTTTTTCTACCACCTAATGGTAATGCACGGTAATGATTTTGATTTTCCTTACAACTTAAATCAGGCAAATCATATATTGTGTCTAGTGGTCTAGGTAGTTGTCCCAACCCCAGACAGAGATCATAAATATCCTAATGGAGGGCTAAAAAATGTTTTACTACAAAACGTATATGTAAAAGCTTACAAGATAATGGAGACAATCTATTAAAATCTATTTCACGAAAATCCCGTTATGCGGTGTATAAAATGAATTACAAAAACCTTTTTTATCTAATAGCCCTTTTTAATTTCCTCTCTGTTATCCTTAAAATTAAATATCATAATATCTTGTTTGGCTCATCTAAGGGTTAATGCCACACCACAAACTAATTTAAAACAGTCGACTTTAGTAGAGAAATATAAAAAAACTATACTAAATTCTTATTTTATTTATGCTTTTATTTAATATTCATAATTACTATACTTTATTAAAATGATATAGCGTCATAAAAATTCTAATATCTTTTGGTAGTAGTATCTAATAATAATGTATTATTTTACATATTCGTGACTAAAAATACAACAATTTTTTCATACTAAATTTAATCGATTATTATCAATTTAATATGAATAATATTCAACAACAACAAAACCTTAAGAGCCCTTTTAGTAATTAGCTGGCGTACCAATTATTAAAGAAATACAATTTTTATAATCAAATATTTACAGCAATTAATTACGAATTTTTAAAAATCTACAAGTTTGTGGTCACCCTAAAACAAGTAATGATATTAACCATAAAAACAGAAATTTGATTAATTTTATAGGCTGTGAGAAGTGTATTTAGTGGAGATTACAATCTAAGTAATATATCTTCCTTATTATAAGCGTGGGCATGGAGGTAGCCACGGGCCTAAAAAACTCCACCGGGTTTTAATCAGAAATTCCTATGCAGCGATTTACTGATTAAAGAGGAAAGGAAGTGTTTATGTTGTATTTCCTACATATTTTGGAGTTATTATGAAGATACTTGTTTTAAAAATCACAAAATAATTGTCTTCACGTTTTTGCTTATTCCTTAATTAGTTATTTATGTAAATGTAATTTGGTTATGAAAAGTAGTTTTTTTTAATACCAGAAGGTATCTTGCATTTTATTATACGAGAAATATAAAGGTTACCGTGCGATTTAGTAGAAATCGTCACATAACGAAATACCGTATGCTGTGTGTGTGTGCGCGTGTGTGTATAGAACCTACTAAGAGCAAATAAGCACACGAGCAAGTGAGTGTGGAGCTGAGTGCACAAATCTCTGTCTTTCTCTCTCTCTCTCTCGGTGTCCCTGTCTCTTTCTATCATATAACCTATTAAAATATTCATATTTCATTTCGGATTACATTTGGTGTTGAAGAAAAAGCTAAAAATCACTTTACTTTACGTGTAATCGTGTATTACGTCGTTGCAAAGCATGCATGGCGAAGCTAGTTATCAATAAAAGCTTTATTACGTAAATAGCAGTCTATTAGTTTTATATTTGTCTTTTATATAATATGTAACATAAATAATATACGTATTTCATATCGCTAAGTCTGTGAGCATGCAAAAAACCCTTCAAAACATCCCGCCTGACTCAGCCATATGACACATTTAGGACAACGATAGCATCTTGTACATAACAATACGACTATATCTTAAACTGCTTTTTCATAATTTAAACGTACATTGCAAATTTTATTTTATAACTCGTCGCAAGTTTAGAAATAATAAAGCAATGGATGTGATTTTAACAAAATTTGTTACAAAGTTCAGCGCTCTGTAGGAGACAGACCACGCGTTGATATATTTTTAGTTTCAATATCTCGTGTTAGTCGTTTTGATGCATCCCAGCTGCCTTCGATTAAAATTATTTGTCCCATAATGTGTCTGTTTTATATCGTATTTTCAAACGCTTTTAAATAGATGAAAGAATTTCGGTCAAGACGGATTAAAGCTATATCCACTGTTGGGATTGTCATTATCTTTTCATTTTGTCTAAAGATACACAACATTGACGACGTTCAGGCCTTTAAAGCCAATGGCTGACACATTTCTTTCGATTTGGGTGTTGTTGTGAATATCCCGGCTGTATTTCGCAGCATCTAATATCAAGCATTAACCCTACTAATGATGGGCTTTTTATTGCGAGAGGCCGGCTAGGTGGGGACTATCGCAGTGTCAGATATTCTACCACAGAGCAGTATACACTGCAGCTAGTAATGTTATTGGGCAAAGGAGATTTTAGAACCAAACTCTAGAGGTTAGCAAAAGTTAAGTGAGACCTACAAATATATATTGTTGCAAGCGCTCGTAGGCTATAATAAGCGTTTACCATCAGGTGGGTCGTATGCTTGCTTACGTTGTTTCGTTATATATGTATGTATTAATGGGCAGGAAAATGTCCTTAACAACTTGAAGCGTCCAGCTAGCCCAGGTTCTGCTATTATTCCTATCCAACGGACACAAACTGACTATTCCAATCTTAAAAAAAATAAAAATAAAATAAACACCACCGACTCAATGACCCATTACAATAGGAAACATATACAAGGACAAAAACAAACACACCCACACTGGAACATATACTTGAAAAGTCAATACAAACATCTGCCTCGAGCGGGAATCGAACCCGCGATTCGTGCCGCTAGCCATTTCTATTGAAATATTACTTAGAATTAGCTTTCTTTCAGTTGTATTGAAATTCATACAAGACAAAGTTTACCGACATCTTCACCGGAATGATCGTTGATCAAATAAAATCAAGAGTTACCATGTTAATCAAGCATTTAGCTAAGCCATCTGCAATTAATCAAACTCATCTAAATACTCGTCTTGTTTTGTCTGGCCGTCTGTTTGTCATGACAATTGCTTAGGACTCGGTTAATGTACAGTTAACCCCGCAATGTCAGTAAATAAAACAATGCAATTGATGCGTCTAATTGCCTTTACTTGTTGGGACACGTGTGTGAATACGATGAGTTAAAGTCCGATTGAATTGGTACTGAATTATAGATCATAAACTTTTTCATACACATCTACGATTACATATAAATTTCGATCAGATTTTTTTATTTGCTTCTTTTTCTTCTATCTAGCATTTTTCATCTACTTATTTACATAACAGACGTGATATGTAACTACAGAGCACAGCTCCATCTACGGGTGACCCAATAACTAATTGGGCTAGAGTTTTTATTTTTATATATCATGATGGTTGGCAAACAAGTCAGCCATAACAGTGACCGCAACCTGTAAACGATTGCGATACTTGAAGTATCACATGTGTGTTTCTAACAAAAGGAATAAGAGGGAAGGGATGAGAAGGGAAAAAAGGAAGAAATCATAAAAAGGGGTGAAAGATTCATCCGGCGCTCTCACTCATCGCACGACGCAGCAGTAGCTACTGATACTGTTATTCAACATGCTGTTTGTGCTGGGATGAGCATGACTCTCTTACTACTAAAATATTAACACTTTAAAAATATATCCGTTTTTCTTTGATATTAAAAGGGACTGAAAGCGTAAAATGCTTTCCAAGGAGTGGTGAGGTGACCCACAAGAATAATATCCATGTCTGTATGGTTAATAGAGTAGAAGCTTTTGTCTAGATTAAGGAACGAACTCTCAATCATCAGAACAAAAATATATTATGGTTTAAGAAAATAATAAATAAACGTTCCACATCCGGAAATATACACAAGGACATGGACAAACACCCAGATCGGAACACATGCCTGTATGGTCAATACAAAACATCTAATAAAAATGTATTTTAGTATTGTATAAGACGATAAAAAAAACAATAATCCGAAGATCCGAATAAAAAAAAAATTGTTATCCAATTATTTTTTTTAAATTACCGTGGGATATGTGTATGCCTCCCACCAACAATTGTATAATATAACAGTTATAATAAAGACTTCAAAGAAACATCTCGTCTCCTCATTGCTTACGTTCTTACAGCTCAGAGCGGGAATCGCTGTGCCACAACGTCGTCGTTATGTTGTTGTTCATCGTGTCTTTTCAATTTCAACCGTAAGATCTCAATATCTGTGTCTGTTTCTACAGACACAACCTTGGGAGAATTATTATTGTTTCGCGCGTGCGTGGCTGCTCGCAAAAGATATATGATTATTTGTTTCTTATTGGGAAAAAGTATGCTAACATTATTATATCTTTAAAATGTCCCACAAATATTAGTTTTTTGAGTCATTTAAAACATGGAGTCAATAGCGTTTATCCGTTACTGGAAACTTGTGGTAAGGATAATAATAAATGAGTAGAAAACAATACTGTGCAATATTATGTAAATAATTTTGTCCTGCCTTATTTACTAGCGTATTTCATTGTTCCACTACTTTATATTACTGACTATACACTAATTATGTATATTATGATGCGTATAAATTATATTTTTATTTGTTAATTGCGTAAAATCTGACTTTATATCCTGCTCTGGCGAGTTCCGTAACTATTCAGACACAAATATATCTATTTGGATTTATTTTGCTGTTTATTTCAGGTTATAATGAGGATACGACATCCAACTAGGTTACAGTATACATTAGGTTACAAAAGTTAACCTTAGGTCCCGGTAGATACAATTTTAACAAATCGCGTGACGGTTGTGCGAAATATGTCTAGAAGTGACATACACTTATTATTGACGAATATAATTATAACATAACATGACACAATTGTGGCGTGTTAGTAGCAAGACTGCGCTTAGTATTGACGGTTGAGGGTTCAATTCCCGCTTGGGCAGACGTTTGTATTGATCTTACAAACATCGGTTTCGGGCGTTTGTCTTTGTGGGTCTCCGCACCGTGCCTTGGAGACCACTTTAAGCTGCCGGTCCTGGTTGTTATCATAACACGTGATACTTACTTACACGTACTTATCCAATGAGGTACTGGTTCACCCTATGGGTTGCGGATGTCAGACGGCAATCGCTGTGTGTAAAAAACTAGTAACCCGTCAAATCAGGATAAGAGCAATAAGCAGACCCTGCGTAAATATGACGATGTTGTGGTAACCTGCCTTAAACGTCACAGGTCGCGGGTTCGATTCCCGCTCGGATCATAATATGTTTGTATTGACCATGCAAGCATATTTTCCGGTCTGGGTGTATTTGTCCTTATGCTTGTATGTGTTTCCGGACCCCTGACACAGGATATCACTATCCTAATGGGGGCCGTTGAGTGTGCGGTGTTTATTTATTTATTTATATAAAAATATATATATTTAATACCGGTAACAATGCTAGGAAGAAGAATATAATTAGAAAATGACATACGTCGTAGAAGAATTTTTTGTCTTGAATACTCAATAATACTATTACAATGCTAATTTGCCAAATCCTATTAATACTTATTGAATAGCATGTGCTTAGCATCCAGATGCCACGTGTGGTGGTTACTGGAGTTTTTGCGTCACATTCCTTTGCCGACCGAAATAAAAACGACCGTTTATACCACCATTCACATAGTCCGGATTGTATAGAAATTAAGAAGTTTTTAATTGCAAATAAATTGCTCATAGAACATTTTATTATTTGTTTCAATTTTATTTGTATAGTTTATTTCATCTCTAAATAGCGGAACATTACCATATTGACAGGAAAATTGCTTATTTTATTTAGTCAGCAGTAATTACTAAGACTAATTATAATAATAATTAATAATATAATAATAATTATAATAATAATTATTATTATAATAATAATAATAATTACTAAGACTAATTATTATATTATTATGTAATTTATCTTAGTTAACAAATATAACAATTTTCCTTAAATAATATATGTTTTGAAAGATAAGAAAATCTTTATATAATCACTTAATATTTCAAATATCTTATAAATACAAAATAACTCGTTTTTTACAATATTGTAAATTAAATATCGCAGCATAATTATGATCAGTAGTACCGATATTCGCTAGTTCAATACATTTTGGGCGGACTTTTGCTTTGACTTTTTTTTATGTAAGAGGGGGCAAACGGGCAGGACGCTCACCTGATATTAAGCGATCACCGCCACCGATGAACATACACCACACCAGAGGGCATGCATGAGTTTCGATCTTTAAGGTAGGAACAGGCTCTTGAAGGTTCCCAGGTCGTATCGTTTTGAAAAGACCGCTGGCTGTAAAGACGTTACAGGTAGCTTGCTATATATCATAGTGTAGGCTATTGAGTCAGCAAACAAAACGGGAATAGCAAAATTACAATGTACATTGTACATATCTTTAAAGCCGCAAATATAGCTCTAAAATAATCATTCCAAAACAAAACAACATGACAGTTAATGTGAAACACCCCGTAAAATGTCTCATTGTAATCAAGAACACGTATCAGTAGTGGGCGAAGCTTCAAGGACGATCGAGATTTATCATTATATCTATGGTGTAGGTGTGATAAAGCCTTAAATTTATTATGATAAAAAAATCTGATATTTAAATAAGATTCATTGTGTTTGTGATTTGCGGATTACTTGTAGTAAGCAACGAAGAAAGACAACGTTGTTATATTGGAATGTCCAATTAGATTTAGTGGAATATTCTAATTTAAAAAATATTTAATATGACTATAATAATAATAAACGCTACACACTCAACGGTCCCCATTTGTATATTGATATCCTGTGTCGGGGGTCCGAAAACATACACAATGACAATGATAAATACACCCAGACCGGAAAACATGCCTGTATGGCCAATACAAACATGCTCCGAGCGGGAATAGAATCCGCGACCTGTGGCACTTAAGGCTGGTTCGCTACCGCTCCGCCGCAACGTCGCCAGATTATGATCAATTATGGGACCACGAGACACCGAATAGAAGTTAGGTAGATGCTTCGAAATGTGGTGCTAGCGAAGGTTGTTCCACATACCTTGGATTACCTACAAAATTGTCCGAAAAACAACCCCGAGTTTTTCGGATATATTGTGCGATTATAAAGCTTAGTCTGGAGAAACAGATTATTTTAGGCAAAAAAGACAGTACATGCACTGAGAAAGGGTGCTTACAAGATGATCTGATGCAGTGAAAAAGGAAATGGCGGACAGCATGCAGTCTGCAGTCCACTCCACATATGGCCGCACTCAATGGAGACTCATTATACCTGGTCGCATTCCTCATCAGTGAAAGAACGAGGAATAAATGACTTCTGGATTACCCTCCGCTTTGCCTCCTTATTATTCCGTCTCCTTCGGTAACTATTTATCAGGTATTTATGCAAATTGAAATTTTCTTCACATTCGTAATAAAATTCTCGTACATATAACATAACTCGTACTAATACGTTTTTATGTAATTTCCATCAAATCTACAAATCAAAATTAAATTCCAAAATGGTCATTTCTTTAATTATAACTCCCATAATAAAATGACATAAGATGGCGCCGTCGACAATCATTAGCCTGTAATAAAAATTCGTTGCTTGATTAATGAAATAAAAAGAACATTTGTTCCCGAGTGAAAGCGTTTGAGTCCATAGAGCAATAGCCAACTTCTCAGACGTATAAATAATACTTTCCCTTAAAATTACACGGAGATTAAGTAAATGTATGGCGGGATTGGTTGTTAAGTTAAGGCTAAGTTTGAGTCGGAGCTTACTTCGTGATATTTTCATATGTACCGCTTTCGTACGACGAAACTTCTTGATGATTTTAATGAACGTTCTCCAATGGTCTCCTGCAGAAATGCTGGTGCTTGGGAGTTTGAATCCTCCCGGGGCAGATGATTGTATTAACCATAAAAACTTATTATTGTTACTATTATATGTAGTTGCGCATATCTTCGTGTGTGTTCCGGAATAACAGGCTAATACTAACCTAATGGAGGTCGTTGAGTGAGTAGCCTTATACATGACTATTAACGAACCCAGTAGACATTGTCCTGCCCCAACAATGAAAAAAAAATTTGGGATATGATAGTAGGGCCCTCTACTGGGTCCAGGTGGTAATCTAAACCATTCTCGAATTTACTGGAATATACACAAAAATTTCATCAAAATCAGTCCAGACATTTTGCAGGAGTTCAGTCACATACACACAAACAGAAAGTTAAATCAAGAGTGAATACGCTTCTTCTAGGCAAGCGCACTCCACCTTAGGCTGTATCATCACTTCCCATTAGGTGTGATAACAGTCAAGCGCCAGCCTATGCATTAAAAAAAGGATTGACAAAAAAATATTTATCTTTGAAGGGAAAGGTCTATACAATTGCTTACGGAACTCTAAAATTATTACTTACACAGTGAACTATGTCCACGTACACGCAACGTCAACTTTCTCTAACAATTTACACACTTTCATGTTTCAAAGGCATAATCCCAGTCAAGGTTAGAATAAATGATATTGAGTAATCTCGTCTAACGATAGAAAGAGAATGTTAAACATAATAATAAAATATATTTCGTTTAGCTATTCTTATTCTAATCGACGTTCAAGACATCTGATTTCGGGTGATGAAATTGAAAAGAAACTGGAGATCGAGAATTCCGGCGTCGGGATGTGACGACCCCATCGCCCGCTGTTGGGATAATCTCTGTCACAGCAGAGATTATTCCACCAGTGCAATAAGACACACTGGTGGTAGGTCTTTTGTTGCAAGAGGCCAGCTAGGTAGGTACCACCGCAGTATCAAATATTCTGCCGCCAAATAGGCATTTCTGTGTTACGGTTTGAAGGGCACTGCACGCTATTGAAATTACCGGGCAGAGGAGATTTAAAATCTAATATCTAGAGGTTGGCAACGTGTTAGTGGCACCTACTAATGGTGTCGCAAGCGCTCATAGGCTACGGCAACCACTTACCATCTGGTGGTTACCATATGCTTGTTTTTCCAACTTGTAACATAAAAAAAAGATAAACCAGCACACTTAGCGAGGTGTGATGATAGCAGGTGTAGTAAGGCGCTGTCGGACGTTCAGCTGCGAGATAAATGGACGATATCGCCAAGGTCATGGATCGAATCTGGTTAAGCATTGGACCTTGTTGAATGGTGACATCCCATAGAGCACTATACCCAGCAGTGGGAGAAGTCAGGCTGCTGATGATGATCGTAATTGTAACTAATATTATAATTGTGACAGTTTGTTTGTGACGTTTTCTGGCCTAGGATACGTCGTTATACCATAAACTCAACCACAGTCTTCTATACAGATTTTGTGGTATTTTGAAACTAAACCAAAATAATAACTGATGATTCTAGAATATCTTTAAACTTTCAACTTGATATCCATCCTACTTAAAATATGTCTGTTACTAGGTCACGCAAAAACGTCGAAACTAATTTGGGTGTAATTTGGTAGTGTATATCCCGGATAAACATCGTAAGTAGTATAATGTACAGAATCAAGGCAGGTAAAAACACGGGTCACAAATAATAACTTACCACAACATAACCTTTTAATAATATATTTAAATATATATCTCAATTCTTATTTATAGTAACAGACGAAACCATACGAAATTGTTTAAGTTCGGTTGTTAACTATCGTAAAAATCACCTATAAAAATAATTAAAAAAATCTAGAACGGATATTTCAATAACCCACTTTGTTGTAAGTATAATAACAATAACCGATCTTTATTCCTAAAGATACGGAATTTAAAAAGAATAATTTCGTACAATACCTAATTTTCAATGATTTACCACTTCCTGCTTCGTGCGAAGTTCACAAAATTGACATCACATCAGATATTATGTCGGACATTATCTGTATGAATTACACAAAATCACCAAAAACCGGTTTTCGACCCCGGGAGGCAAAAACTTTTGATAATCATCGAACGACGAATAACAAAATAGTCACTCCATTTATCTAAATGACGTAACATAGTTCATAATAACAAAAAAAAAAAACTTTTGCTGACAGAATTTTTTGAGAATTACAATATCTTAATATGTGGACGCAAATAAGCAATACCATGTCAACCCACAAAATTGAAAAAATTGAGTTATATATGCAGAAGTGTTAGTAAATGGCTGAAGGACATTTTTCGTTGATATTTGTAGGGTTTTAAGCTTCAAAACTTCTAAAAAAGCCATTTTTTAATAATGCCATTTAGTATTATTTTAAACGTTTTGAGTTATATTATATACGAAATATGCAGTTTGTATGCTTATTTTATGTGAAAATAAGTAAAATACCTTACATACATCTTGAAATTGCCAAAAACTTGATCAATATATTTAAAAAAGTCATATAAAGCAAGCTGTTCAAAATTTTCAAACGCGTTTTTCTCGAAATGACATTCGTGTGGGTTGACATGGTATTGCTTATTTGCGTCCATGTTTGTTACAACCCTGTAGTGATAGCAGATAAAAAATAAAAACATAAAAATGATTCTTCTGTAGTATTAGAGCAACGCTCCTCCCAGCACTAAAGGCCGATTCGAACCAGGAACGAGAGAGAGCGCCGGAGGCCCACCCCCACCCCCTCTTTTTTTCCCTTCTCATTCTTTCTTCCTATTTCTTGGGCTGGCAACGCGCATGTGATACTTTAAGTATCACAAGTGCTAATAGGTTACGGTGACTGCCTATTATCAGGCGGACCGTATGCTTGCTTGCCAACTATAATGAAATAAAAAAAATAAAATTTTTAAAAGACATCCACTTTTAAAATGTACAATGCTAGCGATATTACACGATGCAAAATTTTCCTTGGTACAATCTACTTATACCTGTACTATAGTTTAAGATCCATTCCCAATGACATTCATAGCCGTATTTTGGCTTCCTTTTGGCACCCTATGAACGAAATCAACTTTGAGCCTCCGCAAAGGCTGTCCTTTTTTCTCGATCTTAGTACACGGTAATTCTCGCCTGATGACATTGGCAAGGCCGGTATAACAACAAACGAACAATAATAATAAACGCTACATAATCAACGGCCCCCATTAGGATATTAATTATATCCTGTGTCGAAAACATACACAAAGACAAAGACAAGCACACCGAGACCGGAACACATGCCTGTATGGTCAACACAAATATCTGTCTCGAGCGGGAATCGAACCCTCGACCTGTTGCACTAAAGGCAGGTTTGCTACCGTTGCTCCACAAAGTCGTTAAAATATGCCAGCAGTAATACACAAATAGTAAGAAAAGATCAATAATATATAAATCATATCCAAATTTTCGTAGCTCGATCTCGCCTCCCAGAGCAACAAAATAAGGATAATTACACACGCGACGGTAATGTGTCCACCATTATTATAGCATTAAGGTCCGTTACAGGCGAACGAAAATTGGGCCTCGGAATAATGCGGTTACCTTTGAAAGGAATTCTTCGTCAGTTGACCAGTTTCGGTAAGATATTTAGAAAGCCTAGTCTATTATTATAGGTCAGTGGTATTACAGTATCTGTGATTAAGCTAATGTCCTTGCCGGGATTTATTTGGAGCCTGTCTTTGTAGATTTGGAATTTGAGAGATGAAGAGGAAATTAATATAGTGCGTATGATACGTGGAGATAACGCACCTCGTGACGTGCTCTCATCGTCGCGCGTCGAGTGAGTCCATCGATTAAATTGCGTTTAGATCACTGCCTTAAATCCCGTTGGCTTTTTTTTTAAAGAATATTAGCAATGCTTTTTCAAGTCATTACTAATATTACTATTGCCCCTCCAAATAAGCTTGAAGCTTGCGCTAGGAGTGGGTACGACAATAGTCCAAGGGGGTCAGAATCGAACCCTCGACTCTCGCGTTAGCGGAGCGAAGTCGGCCCTTCTACCGTTGAGCTATTAAGGCTTGTCTTTTTTTCACGACCAGGTCTGAGTACTTAGTCTCCCCGCTTGATGACGCTGTTGACATTCAAAAGAAAAAAATGTTCTCAGTAATGGACTTGATCTATCGGTCTCAGTATCACAAGATCCCTACTAATCTTTAAACATTTACAGTACTTTTTATTTTATTTTAATTGATTTATTTTGATTCATCCGTAAGGTCTTGCGAAGGTCAGACAATAAAAACTATTCAAATCTAGATTCGAATCATTAATGGAGCAAATCAGCAGATTGCAGTAATGTTAAGGAGAGTTTATACAATGGACAAAATTAATTAAAGTGAAAACTGTGTACATACAAATTCATACAATGTCGAATCGATAGACTAACAAAGTATGTAGTATGGACGGTTTTTTTTTATGTTAAAAGTTGGCAAGCAAGCACACGGCCCACCTGATGGTAAGCGGTTGACGTAGCCTATGAGCGCGCTTAAAACCATTAGTTGCCATTAGTTGCACACAACCTCGAGATATTGGTTCTTGAATCTCCTTTGCCCAGTAATTAACAACATCAGGTGAGCCGTATGCTTGCTTGCCAACTTAGTAACATAAATATCAAAATTAATAAATCTATGGCCAAAACTATTTGCATTAACTAAATACACAGTTACGCAATAAGGGCGACAATGAAGAAATATCTATCTCATAACAAAACCTGTTCCATGGGCAATTCAAATTGACCTATTACGAAACGCCAAGGTTAGCATTATTTCGATTGTAGATCGGAACACCTGTCAGATTAACGTATAAACAAAGACGGGGAATGCAGTTACGATTAGAAACTTTGTCTTAATTATTTTACGCAATAAAATTAATTATTTAATCTTTCTTCTTAGATTTAGCTTTAATAATTTAGCGCAAGGTCAACGTCTTCTAAATAACTGTAGTTACATTCACTCTGTTATAATGTGCATTAAAAAATTGCCCGCAATATTACGAGTCATTGAATTTCCGTCAGACTGCTGTAAATATTAAAAATTATGTTGAGAGTGTAGTCATGGCCTTTTTTATTATTAAATAGCGAATTGACCTCGTTTCACACAGCTTTCGCGGTTATTTAGATACGGGAGTTTATTATTTTAATTAAATTTAGCCTATGACTCGTTTACCGTTCCGGAAGTGAAGACTTTTCAAGACAAACTTTCGAACTAATGTACGAAGTTTTTTTTTTTCATTTCATGACGGTTGGCAAACAAGCTTACGGCCCGCCCGATGGTAAGCAGTGTCCGCAACCTATGAACGCTTGCAATACTTGAAGTATCACATGGCAACCCAAGGAACAGGAGAGAAGGGATAAGAACGGAAAACAAGAAGGGAACATAGGGGTGGGAGGTTCCTCCGACGCTCTCACTTATAGCACGAAACGCAACAGTACCTACTGATACTGTTACTATACACTTCTCCGGTGAAGCCGGCTTGTTTGTACTGGAGGAGCATAGCTCTACTACCGTTAAGTTATGGTTAATTTTAAAACCAAGCAATGACTAAACAACATAAATTATTGACCTTAGATTTTGAGAAGTTAATTTACTTTACTTTGTCAATCAGTAGATCAAACAGTCATGTTAAAAATTTAAAAATGAGACATTCCTGAATGTAACACAATATAACAACATGATTCATTCATAAACTGATACTTCAATGTACTTTTATAGTATACAAAAGATTTGCCGTGTCTACAAAGGGATTGATCATTGAAGCCTTACACGGCTTACATGGTCCGTTAGCTCATTACTTTGATCTGATTTTATTAGGATTCAATAGCTCTCGTCTGTTACTTAACAATTTAAAAATAATAATTCTATTTTAAATATATTTATAGAAAACTATTTAAAAGTAAATATACTTATCTAAGTGACTCAATAACTAAAGAACCAAAAATATATTTATAAATCAATAGTTGTTTTTAAATTTTACACTGAAGCCCCCTCTAATCTGTACCAATATAGTTCGCCAGTAAGTCAGTCGTTTACCCTATATCAGTAGTATTAGTAGTTAAAGTACTAGTAGGGAGAAATTTAAAAAATAATAGCTGAAAAGCGTTGGACATAAACCCGAAACAAAGGCGTAGGGATGTGACGACCCCATCGCCCGCTGTTGGGATAACCTCTGTCACAACAGAGATTATTCCACCAGTGCAATCAGTCACACTGGTGGTAGGTCTTTTGTTGCAAGAGACCGGCTAGGTAGGTACCACCGCAGTGTCCAATATTCTGCCGCCAAATAGTAGTGTTCAGGCACTACTGTGTTCCGGTTTGAAGGGCATTGTACGTTAGTGAAATTACTGGGCGAACGAGATTTAAGAACTAATATCTCGAGGTTGGCAACGCGTGAGTGGCACCTACTAATGGTGCTGCAAGCGCTCATAGGCTGCGGCAGCCATTTACCATCAGGTGGGCCGTATGCTTGTTTGCCAACTTCTAACATAAAAAAAAAAACAAATACGACAAAGAATTGATCAAAGTGATCCCGGTAAGAATATATCTCAAGGGAGCTGATACTCAGGTTATACGGACATACATAATGATAAGATAAGATAACTACTCTGTAAAGACTGTAACTAGTATTAAGACCAAGCAGAGACCACGAGGTAAACCACCAGAATCCTGGTGTACTACTGTTAAGAGAGTTTAGTTCCCAAAATATCACACCAATAGGCAACTTAATCATGGTGCGCCCAATTTTACGCCCAAAATTATTTGGGATGAGGACAGAAAGAAGAACATAATTATTACTTTTACTGTCGAATTATTAAAGCTATAACGTCAACGAAAAAAAAATTAAGTCCTCGAGCTTAAAAACGTGTATTATTAATAAGTGTGTGCAAAAGAAAACGTGCAATCAAACAATCGCATATAATTGAAAATAAACAAATTCGTTTTGATAAAGCTACAAGTATTTTAGTTTTTCCTTATTGGCCTTCCCAGTCATGGTTTCCACTTATTAACTCTATGCTCATTAATGACCTTATACTATTATATCCTAGACAAAGACTTACTACGGTCACCATCCATTTCATCAACAGCTTACCTTGGCTGCTGCAGGCTGGCTACAGGGCTGCTCTCAGCCAAGCCTACATGAGGAGAGGAACTCCTCCTTCCGTAGTTCCGGTAATGATTAACTCAATTTCCAGCAACACAATGAAACAATATGATTCATGGCTTAAGCGATGGTGGCTTTTTGTAAGAAAAATAATATAAAAACATATCAGGCATCAATACCGTTTATCGCACGGAACCCTAAGCACCACTAGATCGGCATTATCTCTTCTTATTGTACCCCGAATAGAATCGGATGACAGATTAAAAAGATTCATGAAGGGAGTGTATAGATCAACACCTCCAACGCCAAAATTCAAAGTGACCTGGGACCCTGCAGTGATGCTTGACTATTTAGCAGGACATTACCCAAATGAAGAAATATCTCTAGAAATGTTTAAAAAATTGGTGACATTACTGGTACTCACAACAGGCCACAGAGTACGAACCATTTCATTAATGAAATTGAGTGGTATAAAATAACCGGATATAATTAAAACCTCTAAAAGAGGAATCGCACAGCAAACATTACATTTTAAGAAATTCTTTGATAAAATAGAAATATGCACTGTCAGCTCCCTAGAAGCTTGTATAAACAAAACAAGTACAATCCGAGATAACGTAGATAAGCTCATTATTACATTCAGAAAACCGCATCATTGTGCATCAACACAAGCCATAAGCCGATGGATAAAATTATCCTTGCTAGCTGCTGGAATTGATATTACAATTTTCTCTGCTCACAGCACCCGACTCGCATCAACGTCGGTAGCGGCTAAATCTGGACTTAACATTGATCTAATCAGAAACGATCTAAAAACTCTGAAACATCCGCAAAACAGTATAATAGACGGATGAATAGACAAATGCAATAATTAACATAGTTAATGATAGTTTTTTATTATTATTATTAAGTTGCTTGTGAATTTTACATAGATATATTTTTGTGTCTGTATTCCTATTTTTATTAATTTTATCTCTATCTTTTTTAATAATATAATTAACATTTTTGTTAAACTTTTTAAAAAATTATTAATAACTCACAACCCTAACTTCAAACATCTACACGTAAATACCATCTCGGACAAGGATAAGTATAATTACAAGATTAAACGAACTTACCTTAAGTGAAGTTCTATCGTAATTATACGTAGATCCTTGTCCGAGATGGCAGTCCCAGAAATCCCACCCTTTAATACTCAGTATTAACCCTTTAAACGGGTTGTTCGATTATAAAATAATGCTTTAAACGAAATGATATTCCAACACAGTGTTGCCAGCGAGAGAAATTAAATAGTTTTTTTCTTCAGATCTTTAAACATAGTGATTAGCACTGGGCTCATGGAGCCTACTACACGTAAATACCATCTCGGACAAGGATCTACGTATAATTACGATAGAACTTCACTTAAGGTAAGTTCGTTTAATCTTGTAAATAAACGTATAAGACGATAACTCCGTGGTTGTATAAAAATGAAATTATAATACACTATAGTATAAATCATATCCACGTGGTATGGTGGCAAGAATTGCTGCATTTCCGATTTCAAAATGAAATAAAACAAATAAAACTCTGATAAGACTGCGCAATAATGATTGTAATGTGATGTGTAAAATCCATTGCGTGCTTTAGGAGGAGTTAGCAGAAATACAGACAGACGCAGAAAGCTACATTGTTTTAAACTATTAAGAGATACAAATCATATACTCGTGGAATTTTCAATAAAAAATTAAACAACACAAAACAGTATCGGCACTGTTGCGTTTAGTGCGATGAGTGACAACGCGGGAGGCCTAACCTCCCACGCCTCTCTGTTTACTTCATTTTTTCCTTCTCATCCCTTCCCACTAATTCGTTGATCTGGCAACGCGCATTTGATTCTTCAAGTATCGCCAGCGTTCATAGGTTGCAGTGAACTACCTTCCTTAAGGCAGACAATGTATTATTATACACACATGGGAACCGTACAGACATATTTATGAGATATATTACAACATTTATATTTAGATATATATAGATCGATATTGTTAATTCGATCTCGAATGTCGACTTCGTTGAAACCAGTCTTCAATTACGATTTACGTCTTCATGACCACAAAGAGTTAAAGGATTTAACTTTTGAAAAATCAGGTTCCATAATAAATGATATATAAAAACATAATGATATAAAAAAACAAGTTTGCATAATACATTCGCGAGAGAGTTCCGACGGTAGACCGGTACTCCTTGTAGACACGTGACACCAAGGACGAAATTATTATGACATTATATATGGCTACAGACTTTTATCATTCAATAGGGGTAAGATAGAGATCTGAAGGAAAAACGTACGTCAAAATATTCTCAATTCTTCAGAGTAAATAAAGTTAAAAATAAAGTATCAGGTAGTATAGTCTTACTGAATTTTATGTATAACAATAAAAATAAATTGTAAAAGATGTCATTTTGTTTGCTAAGCTTTCTTTGCAATATTTTCTTACGCCAAGTATTAATATTGCTATTACCCTTATGAGACTGCTTTTTAGGAGCGAGAATGACTCTGTGGAACCAACTTCCGCCGGCGGTGTTTCCGAACCGATACGACTTGGGAACCTTCAAGAGAAGAGCCTATTCTTTCCTTAAAGGTCGGCAACGCGCCTGCATGCCTTCTGGTGTTGCAGATGTTCATGGGCGGTGGTGATCACTTAACATTAGGTGAGCCTCCTGCCCGTTTGCCCCTCTTACATAAAAAAAAAAAAAAAAAAACATTAACTCAAAGGCCAGGATCGAACCTACCGTTGAACTGTTGAAGCTTAGTTATTACTTTTATATTCATAATTTATGTATATTTTGACTAAACTACGTCATTACTATTACGTATAAATGTTGCAAGGTATATAATACTACTGACAACGTTGTGGCGACGTTCGACGACTTTGTGTGGCAGCGGTAGCAAACCTGCCTTAAGCGCCACAGGTCGCGGGTTCGATTCCCGCACGGAGAAGATTTTTGTATTGACCATACAGGCATGTTATTCGGCCTGGGTGTGTTTGTCCTTGTCATTGTGTATGTTTCCGGACCCCGACACAGGATATAACTGTCTTAATGAGGGGCATTGATTGTGTAGCTTTTATTTATTTACTACGAACAAAGGCTGTATATTTCAGAAATAAAATGAATATAAATTGCTTGATATGATACGTTGTATATATAGTGACATAACTTTGTAATTATGATTCACGCATTCCCATACTTAAAATATTTTTTGCGACGCAACAATGATAAAAACTTTCGGTTGATTATAGAGCAAAAAAGTACGTAAAACGTACCTAAGTATGTTTGAAATTACGCACTAAAGTAATTGAATACTAGTCGAATTCGTATCAAAATAAAGTGTTTATAGATATTTATGGAAGGGCCGCCTTCATACCAGACACAAAAAGAAAAGAAAAATGGGTGCGTGTACTTATGTACGCGCGTCAGAAGTTGTACTTCTTTGGCATCATTAAAAAAAAATAATTGCATGAAAATAATTAATTACAATAAAATAATAAAAGGATTGGAGAAGGATAGTCAAAACAGTCAATAAAGGTCAGTTTAAATTTGTTTTCCAGACTTAATAAGTTTATAAGGTTTATTATAGTTTGTAAGGTTTTGCGGACAGCTTCAACCAGTGAATTTTGTGTGACGCTCATGAGCGCGCATCTTAA
The DNA here is from genome assembly GCA_023373885.1 of Hestina assimilis. Lineage (NCBI taxonomy): Eukaryota > Metazoa > Arthropoda > Insecta > Lepidoptera > Nymphalidae > Hestina > Hestina assimilis. Next base: position 11,780,461 of record CM041754.1, read on the forward strand.
AATATCACTCTCATCATTTTTTCATAACGGGCCGAAAAAAGTAGGTATAACTTCAATAAAAATGAATATTACGTACGGCCGATATTTAAATTTACGTACTATGTGATATCGTATCGCTTTTTAGCAATATTGGCAAAGTGATAACGGTCCAATATCAGAATTCTAATATATTATAATGAAATAATCAGAAAGTGAAGTGCAATTTTTCATTGTGACAGTGACTGTACATCGGAATAACATAATCATATTCTCATTTGCGAAATGATTAGATAAGTCCTATTATAGCTTTACTGACATACTTTCATCATGTCTCTCAATTATCGTCCTAATCCCACACTAACAAGAGATCTCTCCGATTAAAGCTGTTTGTATGAGAACGAGGATGAACCCTTTTTTCACCGACTCCAAAAATTCATTAAGTACATTTGTTATATTCGTAACTAAAAAGTGTAACTAAAATAAAACAATTTTTAGAAAAAAAAATACCGACTTCAAAACTAAAAAGCAGAAAATAAATATTTTCTACAAAAGAAGTCGGTGTCATATGTGACGTTGTTTTACTTAGGTTTTATTTATACTATATATATTAATAAGGATAAATAAATAAATAATAATAATAGACGCTATATACGTGATAGCTATATCCTGTGTATTAGTTCTTTTTTTTTGCCAGGAAAACTCTTATTAATAGTAAAATTTTCTTAATTCGATGTCTATCTTATATAAATATTTTTTGAAAAAAAAAATTCTATGTAAGGTCATCTCACGCTTCCGTAGGTCCACTATTTGAAAAAGATACTCTATGCCCATACCATGTTAAAATATTTAAAGCAATAAATTCTTCCCTATTATAATCATTACTGAAACACAGTTAGAAAGTTAGAAATACATTTCAACAAAAACGTAACAATATTTTATGTCGCAAGAACTTTCAACAATTATTTCTACATACAAAGGTAATAAAATAGAGTAATCTATCTCAGATCTAAACAAGCATATCAACAAATATGGTAAGACTTTCGTACGCGTGAAATGAATGCGCTATCCGAGTATGTAGAAACTTTTAATTTACACTAGTTATTTCCATATAGATCGCCGTGAACTGTACTAGGACCTCTAGTTAGATCTTCTTCCTAGCATTATTCTCGGCATTTACCCAGGGTCTGGTTATACTCTTACTAGGGGTTCTTCTTCTACTTCTCTAGGGGTGAACCAGTAACTCTTTGGATAGGAACAAATTACCTATCAAGAGCTAAAGATTATAATAGGATTCTATCGTAATAACCGGGAATGACAGCTTAACTCTCCTAGGCACGGTAGGGACACATAAAACTTGTTAAAACTATTAACAAGGAAGGAAGGGAATAGTATTCTCTGAGAATATGCTCGAGTTATGAGGGACTCCTCGATTCCCGTACCTGTACCCTATTAAGACTGTAGATGACCCTGACTTACTGGGAATAAATATTTATATACATAATTCATCAACATACCACTCTCACTATCGATAAAATGACAAAACTCATTACAAACTGAATTTCATAGTGAAAACGTTGATAACCAGCCCGTATGAACGTCAGACTTGTGTAACATGCGTAATAAAACTGAATTACAATATCATTATGAAACAGTGTCAATTACTGGTATTATTTACTACATCAACTACCCGAGAAATATATGCGTCTAGAAATCTATGATATTACAGTACAAAGTTTAAAATCATATTCAGATTAAAAAAAAACTATCTGTTATACAATTTTAATAGATATTTTTAGCGAATGAGTCGATACCGTTGAACTCTAGCAAAGACTTGACTTTACAAAGACAAGAATAATTATCTACCCAAATATTGTAGAAAAACTATTGAATTGTCAATAAAGCCAAACATTTCTCATTCTAAGCATTCGAAACCCGTCATTCTAAATGTCTTATTTTTATATCGTTTAAGAGAGGTGTTGCAATGTTATTCCAATTAATTATATATTAAGTATAGAGTGTACTTATATTAAGTTCGATCTTGATGTTTTTCTTGGTGATCCACAGAAGATTCAATTTAGACCAAAGGCTTGCTAGACTCAATTTCTTTTCTTGGCAATGCGTGAGTGACACCTCGAGATATGGGTTCTTAAACCTCTTTTACCCCGTAATTTCTCTGGCAACAGAGTCCTTCAAACCGTAACATAGTATCGCAAAACACAATACTGCTCTGCGGTAGAATATCTGACAGAGCGGCGGTACCTACCTTGCCGACATCTTGCAATAAAAGGCCTAACACTATTGTTTCAATTTGCAATGCAATACTGTTATTTAATATATCAATATTTCACAGAGTTGCTGTAAATTTCCTTATTTATTCGTAGCGGAAACACTGTGGGTAGAGTTTCCTATAGCAAACAAATCAGCGGTTTATTTTCCATTCCGATGTATTTACAACAGATAAACAACTTATTGTAAGTAGTAAATAAACAACACGTACCCAGAACATTATGATGGATGTGACCTTACTAATATTATAAATGCGAAAGTGAGTTTATTTGTTTGTAGATATAACTGTATAGATGGCCCCATGGAGACGGTTATAGGCTTAAACAAAACTTAATATGAGTGAAATAGGGGATGAAATTTTGTATCGGAAAAAATAATTAAAAATCCAGTCAGAAGAAGCCAGTATTACATATCTATGATATTCTGATATAAGTTATACCATAAAGATTAATTGTGGTAGGTTCACTATTAAAATAGTGGTCCCGATAACATGGTAAAGAGCCCAAATGATAAAACTTCCAATTTTATTGAAGCTTTAATAACTCAAAGGCGCACGTAACGACCCTGCCTTAAACGTCACAGGTTGCAGCTTCGATTCCCGGTCGGAGCAGATGTTTGAATTGACGATGCAGGCATGTGTTCTTGACAGGCATGTCTTTGTGTATGTTTCCAGCCCGTGACACAGGATATACCTTTCCTAATGAGGGCCGTTAAGTATGTTCCGTTTATTTATTTATTTAAGGGAGTTTTCTTACATAGGAGTTAAGACTGTATTTATTTAGTCACCTTAATGTTTCTATGTTAGCTATTATATAAAAATGCTACTGTTTGATGTTGTCAAAATATTCATTAGTACCAATTTATCGCTAGCCGACAAATCAGTGTTGAGGACCAGGAAACGAGATTAGTGCGCACGCGCCATGAAGGTCGGAGATAAACGCTTCCTAACCACGTGCCGTGGCGTGGGACCACGGACCAGCCCTGCTCTCACAGTATCTCTCCGGTATCACCAAAAATATTCCATTCATATCAAATAATAAATTCTATAAACGAATTTAATTATTATGTTTTTGTATAATATTACAAAACTCTAGCAAAATCCACATTAGTGGTAGGTCTTTTAATGCAATGCCGGCCACCACAGAGCTGGTTATGCTACTATATAGCAGTATAAAAATGAAAATTATTACAGTCTTACTGTGTTTGGGTTTGAACTTTGGCTAGTGAAATTACTGGGTAAAGGAGATTTAAGAACCAATATCTTGAGGTTGGCAACGCGTGAGTGACATGTCTACAAAATTATTATGTTGCAAGCGCTCATAGGCTATAACCACTAGATACCATCGGGTGGGTAGTATCCTTGCTTGCGCACTTAGTCACATTAAAAAAAAAAAGTCTTTATAGGAAAAAAGAACAAAAATAAATATTTTCTAATACAAAAGTCGGTCCCTTATGTACCTACCGATGTTTTATTTCGTTTTTTGTATCAATAAATATTTATTCTATATATATCTAATATGTGCTAGTTGACTGCGGAGCGGCCCTTTGGAGGACGGCAATCGGCGAGGTTCCGACTGTTGTATGCGTTTGCTCTTACGCAAAGACCTGGGGCATTACCATCTTCCACCTCCCGAGACCGAGCTCCGGGAACCACGAGCGAGTGGACCACAGTGCTTAACTGGTCGTGTGCTAAGTCGTCCTGAGAGACTAACTTGTCCGTAATATGTTTTAGTGGTTCCTCATGATGTTACTATATTGCCATAGAACCTCATATAACCTGGTTTCTCCTCCCCGGCAAGCCGGATATTGAGTAGCAGACATGCTTTCAATGACAATGGCAGGACAAACGCTTTTTTTCCACATTTAGTTGCTTAAAAAAATAATTTAAAACTTATTACAAACAACAGAAATAAGCTTCTATTAATATTTTTGTTACAAACAAATTTCAAAGCAAAAAAATATAAATTACAAGGCGTGAACAAAATATTAGTTAAGATAATTAGCGACAAGCTATTATCAACTACAAACTATCAAAACAATAAATTTCAGTTGTTTTTACGACCACACAGTGTTGTTTATTTTTTCTAATACCGTACCGCCTTTGGATGGAATTGTATTACACTGTGTTACAACAGTCTCAAGTTATCACAACTTGAAACACTTGTCGTGTCGAAAGCTCTCCAAACTATACTAACCCTTAAATTCATAGTTTTAAAGCTTATAATACTATGAAATATTTGACGCCAGTGAACAAGTTTGGGTTTATGTTACCAAATTATAGTCTAAAAAGTGACCCCCATATGTTAAAATTGAGTAAACGGTCCCAATGAGGAGGTTCGAGGAATCGCGAGTTGACTCTTAAATTTTAAACTCATTTATCTTGTTAATGTTTTGGGACAGCGCTAAATAACGATCGGTTCCAAGTATCGTCAAATTACTTTAGACATGGCGCTGATGCGTTCCTTGTATATCGTTATGTGTGTAATCACGATACAGTAACGATTAACATTGTTGACGTATGGTTATTAGTATTGATATAACGATAAGACCATAAAAACAAAATACGTATCAAATAATTTAAAGATGAGAAACAAGATGATTTTATTTTAAAAAGGCAACAAAAGAAAAAGTATCATAAATAAACAATTAATATCTGTTTTAACGTTTTCATCATTATAACAGAATAAATAATTTCTGGAAAAACCAAAAACACGCATTTATAGAAAATCCAACTAAGAAATGGATTATATGGATTAGAAAATCCATAAAAACCAATTGAAAAAATCATTTTTAGTCGGATTTTTTAAATTTTATTTAAATTTATCGTTCCTTGATAACTATGCAAAATTTCGATTTAATCCGTCGTTTTGCAGGAGGTCAAAACCATGATCAAAGTTGCCGTTACATAAATCTGAATCTTTCTTATTAAAAAATCTTTTAATATACATATGTAAATTACAAACACTTTGTAAATTTTTACCGGTCGTTTCCCTCCTGACTTTTTCAACCTTTTATTAAGCATTGTATTAAAATAATTTACCTTTAAAACACATACAATTGAACAGCGAATATTATTATTAGCGTATCGTTCGACTGGTGCGGAAGAGTTTAGTGTAAATATTTTTCGTGTATACAGTTACATCCTCTCCTTTGTTGTCGGGTCGCCGACCAGCCATTGTACTATATTTACCAAACACCTAATTTAATATCAGCATGAGAACATGCTTAGTGGCGGTCGTAAATTACATATTTATTTTATAGAATAGCGAAACAAGTAATGCTTGTGGCTAAATATAAATAAATAAAATAAATAAATAAACGCTACACACTCAACGGCCCCCATTAGGATATTGATATCCTGTGTCGGGGGTCCGGAAACATACACAATGACAAGGACAAATACACCCAGACCGGAAAATATGCTTGCATGGTCAATACAAACATATTATGCTCCGAGCGGGAATCGAACCCGCGACCTGTGGCGTTTAAGGCAGGTTCGCTACCGCTGCGCCACAACGTCGTCAAATATGAATCGTTTTTATCTGATATTATTTATTTACTTATGTAACCAAACTTTGTTACTCTTCTCAAAACCACATTATCGTACATTGCACCTCAGGTGTAGCATCTGATAGTAAGTGTATTTCTTCACGACGTCTTAGTTACATCTAAGTTCAAATGACCACTAAAAATTGATCGATGTGTCATTGACTTTTTGAGTTGGGTTATTGGATACGCATACAACACCATCACCGTAGGTGAAGACGAGGTCTCTTGTTTCGCACGTCGCGACGCACTGGGACCGTTTGGTGAGTTCTTAAGATAGAATTCACTCAGAACGCTATCTCCCGATAAAGTTCTAATTTCGCAAGCGACCCTAAGCTTTAAATCAACATGGCCTGGGTTCAGGCGAGGACTACCCTTTCTCACGGCCGGGCCTCACTATTCGGTATCCCCGCCCAATATCCCTTTTAAAGCCCATAGGGCCAACACCAATATACATGCAGAAAATAAAGTATAATTAACAGTGATTATGAAGCTATTTAAAAGTCTAGACGGTTAAAACTGCTCATTTCGCACATTAACAAAATAACAACTATGAATTATGAAATATATTATTATTACATAAAGACTTTTTCTTCAACGTTTCAGGTTAAATAATTATTAAAGAACATATAAAAACTGACCTCGTCGAGTTTCATTAGAAACCTTACCCAATACCAACAGTTAAGAACAATGGATGTACAGTTCAACGACATCCGTGGGACGCAACGAGTTAATTGTATTCGACGCATCATGTGCAAAACTTCCACATGTGGGCGCCTGAATAAGTAAAGCCGATGGATTAAACACTAAATAGGCTTAACATTATTTGAAAAGGATGATTCCAAGGCAAGCCAAATGTAGGTAGAAGCTTCACATCAAATATATTTAGCATTGTGCGTTTTCTATAGCAAAATTATTATTATCGTGATTTAAAGTTGAAGTATAGGCATATTGTTACACGTTTAAGCGTGGGTTTTCTATGCAACTAATATTTAGATAACTAACTATTTATTAAAGATAAGTTATTTTTGCTCATGTTTCAATTAGATTTCATACATAACGTTAATGTGAGACCGTATCTTCCAACAGGACTAACGTTACGTTTTCATACATAAATATTCAGACATGTTTTTAAATCGGAATAGGAGAATACATATGTAGGTATCTCTTCCAAATTGCAACGACATTTGAAAAATGATTTTGATGCTACTTTTTGTACCGAAAACAAAAATTGTAAAAGGTTATGGTAATATATATAGGGGATGAAAGTTTATATGGGGCGCCAATAATTTTGATATTGTTAGTACAAGAAGCTAGTGCTTCTGCCAGCGAGAAAAGAAGAGCCCGCAAGAATAACAATTTTAATACAAACTCTGAAAACTAGTCTATCTGTGTACCAAATTTCATTTAAATCGGTTCAATAGTTATCGCGTGAAAGTCGACAGACAGAGAAACCGACAGACAGGTAGAGACAGAGTTACCTTTGCATTTATAATATTAGTAAGGATTAAAGGTGCCTCAAACGTAACGAAACCGACTACGGACAGAAGCCAGTACACAATAAAAAAAATTCTGGTTCGCTCTATAAAACCCAAACTAAAGGAGACAAACATAGTTCCTATATTCTGTAAAAGCCTGAGTCAATTCTTTGCCTAGTTATGTAGAAATTTTACGCTTACAATATTAACTTGTCGTGTTACACAATCGTTATTTTTGAATATCATCCCACAATGAATTAGGAAGTACTAATTATTTAATTAACTATTCCATATGTGTACTTTTTGTTATGCCAAATCATTATATTTAATATTCTTTGCCCCCACATTATCAATGTAATGAAGATTGATAGATGGACGATGACTGCCAAACTTTTTGTCGTGTTAAAAAGACGCACCTACGCGTGCCCACCAATTATCAATTTGCATCAATAATTAATCGTGTTGTTCGTGTAACTACAAGTTCATTGACACGGGAATATAATTATTTATTTTTCATTATCGAACTCGGTTTTTGGTATTACCAAAATAGGTAACACCTACATATTTCACAATTAATAATAAATAATAAATAAACGCTTCACGCTCAACACCCCCCATTAATATCCTGTGTCGGAGGTCCAGAAATATACAAAGACACGACCACAAATATGCAGACTGGAATGAGACGACCACTCCAGGCATTTCAGCGTTTAGTATGACGAGTCGAATGTAAACCAAATTGTCAATTTTTAAATAAGGATTATTTTATATGACAAAGTTGCTAAGCAAGCATGGCCTGGTTGCACCACCTGATGATAAGCGGTTGTCAAGGCCTATGAGCGCTTGCACCACCACACATTTGTAGGTTTCATTCAAGCATTGCCAACATCGAGATATTGGTTCTTGAATCACCCTTGCCCAGTAATTTCATTTGTTACAGTGTCATTGAAACCGAAACACAGTATACAGCTTTACGGTAGAATAACTGACCCTGCTGTGGTACCTACCTAACCAAGACTTTTTCTTTTTTAAAGTCGACTATTAAGAACGGTTTGTTTGCATTGTTCGAATTTTGACAATTTTTTTAGTTCTCTACTGGACCAGATATAACAGCGAGCAATTTATATAACCACTTTATAGTAGTAAACGTAAATTTCGTACATAGGTATTACTTCGTGTGCGTATTAATTATCCATTAGCTGGTGGTGTTAACAGTGTCTTGGCTCATCCCTTATCGGAGGAAGCCAGGGCAGTGTTCAAAATTGTTAAATTAGGCTTAAGTTTAAGATAGATTAATTTTTTATTTGTATTGTGGTTGTATAGAGCGACATAATCGCTTTTAAGTGATAAAGCTCTCTAAATAAAGAAATAAAAAAAATATATATATAAAATCGCACGCGATGGTCTATGAATACGAACGTTTATATCTTTTCTTTTACTTTTTTATTAGATGTAAATAAAGCCCACTTGACAATCAATAACAACATTGCATCCATAAGTTAGAATGCTCAGCGGTATTAAGTATTAACTTATGAATTGAACCGCGCCAAACTGTCTGGCATTGGTCCAGACAGGAATAGGGGTGGCACATTTAAAAATCATATCTATCCCATTAATATTATAAATAATAAATTTGAAAGTTTTGATGTTTGTTATTAAATCAGAATATGGATGAAAATTGGCACATGGATGCATTTTGCCAGAGTTAAAAAAAAAATACAATTTTTATTCATCAGTCAAAAACTGTTAAGATTTTAAGCCGTAGGCAGAGATATAGAATGAAACATTTTCTCACGACTAAGGTAACTAATGCTATATTTAAAGAAAAATGGAGTTGCCGAGAATGAAATGACAATGTTTACGCTATTACATTATTATAATAAGAGAAAGACTAGACGTCCACATTATTTACAAGATGCGCCCCAAAATATTGCCCACATATTCTAATTGTGGAAATATAGCGGTATATAAATTTATCTTATGTGTTAATCCAGCCTGGATATACAAAACTACTATTTACGATTTAATTACATATAATATATAGGTTTACAGAATTTTATGTTATATGTAGTAGTTAAAATTATTCCGACATTTTATACGTGACGGATAGTGTAGACTAGTAAGGTCAGGAGTACGAAAACACTAAAGAGGCGCAAATAATTGGATTACAAAAATACTGGTACTTCGCTTACACAGCATGTCTGCATTGGTCTGTAATCAATTTTTTTTTTCACAGTATTATCATAAAATGTGAAGTACAAGTGCTTTTCGAATTTGACAACCCTTAAAAGACATCGATAGCCAAGTCTGTCAAGCTTGCCAAGTTCAATATATAGGCTATTGACCTCACACCGGTGAATTCATAAATTTAGAAGAATCTAGAAACTTAAGAAAACACTATACCTAACAGTTTATTATTTTTGTTTTACTGAGAAGTGATTTGACTATGTTTTTTATAGGCAGTGTATAGTTTTAAATATGCCATAAAAACTAAATTAATATAATAACAAAATGGAATGGCCTCCCAAGGCTGTATATCATTGTTTGCGCATGCGCACATGTGTAGGTTGGAAACACATTAATCAATCTAAAATGCAAGTAAATACCATGACATCTTGATGCTTGATTGGAATGTAGTATGTTGTCACGTTGTTTATATGTCCATAGAACATAATTGTTGTGTCATTTATAGTAAATAGATTTATATGTATATGTATTTATATGTAATATCATAGATATTTAACAGCAGCATTTTTGTGTTGTTACATATTCTATCGCAAAGGTGTTGTGTGTTTTGCATTACTGTTTCATTTTGAAGGTATCTCCAGGTTGGCAACGTGTACGTGACACCTATAAATGAACGAATCTACCGTATGCTTGATAGCCAACTTAGTCGCATGAAAAAAAATTAATACTTATAAACGTTTTTTTATTGCTTGGCGACGCAATAAAACCGGCGTTACGCCTGATGGAAACTCGCTGTCACCATCTATGGACGCCTTCATCAATGAGGGGTGTGTTGTAGTAAGGAGTCTGTAAAATTATTTTTATAAATGTTTTTAAACGTATTTATAACGTGGCCTACGATCCTTAGTTTTGGAAATAAAGATCCTTAGTTTTGGCAATATACACCACGTCTCTTCTTCTCCTCTTTAAAAAAAATCTGCTTTTTCTAGCAGTTCGAAATGTCAAACTTGAAATAAACATTTTGTACCAACATGGTACCACCACGACGATGGTGACTTTAAATTATCCTAATTCGAAAATATTGAGTGCCTGTTGTAATAAACGCTATTTGCGTTGGAATATATAACGTAATTGACAAGAGTCAAGCTATAATAATTGTGACCGTAAGAAATTCCGTTATTATTAAAAAAATGCATGTGTCAATCATGTCAGTTGTACTTGAAAGATAGATAAACTTATCGTGTCAAATTTTATCTGTGACGCAATCTTATCGATATCTCCGTTTGATAAAGGTAATGTTATCTTATGTTAGTTTGCCTAACCTGAGATTAACTCATAAGGTCATATATAGGTACGCAGATATAAAAAATACTATTGCATTTTATAAAATTGCAATGAAAATGCTTGTAATAGTTAGGTACCCGCCCCAGCTTCGAATGGACAATCCATCTATTATATACAAAATTAGCAGAGGTTCGTAGCGATGTATTAATTATATTTAGAAGAAATTGAATGTTCTTCTCTACATTAATCAATCGTCAAAATGAATCAATATGCTTTACAAAGACATGAGAACTTTATTACATAGATATCGAGGATCAGATTGCGCTACCTATGGCGTAAAATGACAGAAAGTGCTTAAAATTGATTCACAATCTAATAAGTGTCTGGGAACTAAATAATACCATCGCACGGATGCGCTTCAAAAACCTTAAATATCAGTTGGTCAATATCCTCATTGTTACTCTTACTTTTGCACATGTGCCATTTTATTTAGTTCAAACGGCATATTCATAGATGGTGCTAGCTCATCTTTAAACATTTACCGCTTTCAATTTATGAGATACACTATCGAATTTCCTATATATATATCAATGCTCTATTAGCAAGTCATGCTAGCAAGATTAACTTTGATTTCCGCTTGAATGAAAATGCGCAGTTAATTGTATTAACAATAAGCAGATTAGTGTTCGCTGGTTGCGTACATGACGGATGTACTAAACACGATTAGATCGGAGAATTACTAAGCATATGCATTACATATATGTCAGTAATATCTTTAGAGATGTCTCAATGAAAATTTTTATATTTATTCTTAACCCAAAAAATATGTTAATTTATTCAGTTTTTTTAGATTTTATATTTACAAATTATAGTTTTTTTATAGATATTATATTTACAAATTATAATGTGGACATATCCCGGGAATGGTGACAAGAATCTTAGCAGCATTTCATCGCTGAATCAGAATCTCGACTTATTATAGCAATGTAAAGAATTATTGATTTTAAAACAGTAATGTTCTTTCTTCCAAGTACTGGAAAATTGGAATAGCTGCCTTGTACTATAACTCGTAGCATCTAAACATCAACAGGTTCCTTAAACCAAAGAAATGGTGGCAAGATTTAGAAGAGATCCTTTTTATTGCAAGAGGCCGGCTAGGTAGTTACTCGTACCACTGCAGAATCAGATATTACTGTTTCGGTTTCGAGATTTCAAAGGAGATTTAAGAACCAATATCTTGAAGTTGGAAACGCGTGATTGACACCTACAAATGAATAGTGTTGCAAGTGCTCATACGCTACGACAACCGCTTACCATCATGTGGACTCTGTGCTTGCTTTCCAACTTAGTAGTATGAAATTGACTGAACGCTATTTTTATTTATTCACATTCTATTTATAATTTCACACATCAAAACGTTCAAACTAACTTTTTTTATTAATGCATAATAATATATGTAAAGAAATATAATACATTTCTTACTATTAAAAATAATACTGTAGTGTCTAAGCGGATATTTAGTTACAAAAGTCGTTCCGCTCAAATACATCGAAACAAAGGAGATCAATATCTCCGTTCACGAGTCACTTAGCATATAATTTATAATATTTTGAACCTTTTTTATATAACGTTAGAGATTATATTATTAATATGCGACTGCGGATTCATCACGGCACTACTGACTCGCAAAAAATTCAAACGATTTTAATTCGTGTAACATTTAAACAAGCAATGCGTGATTTTAATCGAATTTATGATTATGATGGTTTGAAGGGCACTGTAGGCTAGTAAATTACTAGGCAAAGGAGATAAATCTCCTAATAACCAATATCTCGAGATTGGTAACGCGTAAATGACAGCTACGAAATGTAAAGGGTACTTCCGGTTGACCTAGAATTGATAATTTTGTTTATAAGCTTACAGGCCTTACAGTACAAGTACAGCGAAAATTTTGAAAAATAAAAAAGTTGAAAATTAAGGTTGATTTTGGAAGTAACAAGTTTTCGCAAAAATGTAAATTTGCCCCTTTTTATCGTTTCGACTCCGGGAATTTGATTTTTATTCACATAATCTTCCCGTTCTTGAGAAAATCGGTCACGGACGGACCGACAGACGGACAAGAGACTGATCTCATAAGAGTTCCTTTTTATACCTTTCGAGGTACTGAACCTCAAAAATTGCTATAACTTATTTTCTGCACAGCTACATAATTCGTTAGTTTCCACGTTATATTATATAAATTTTCCACAAGATAGAGAAAACGCATACATGAATCCGTTCGCGCGTATCAGCACTAATAAGCGTTTCCGAATACTTTTACATTTTTCATTGAATAAACATTAGGAGTTACTCTTGCGTTCACATTCGCTATTATCAGAATGGCTATTGTGTTGGAGATAGATTTTTTACTGCAAGAACGTAATTTGTTTGTTATTTTTTGTTATGGATAAAAATCGGTTTCAAGTTTATTGAAGGGTAACAAACAACAATTCATTTCTTATCGATTAAAGGACAGTTAGCTATTTACTTTATAGCATTCAATTAACTTGATTCTTGCCTCGGAGAGCACGTTTAGCTGTCGGTCCCGGTTGTTATCACACAACATCTGATAATAATCGTTAGCTCTTGATAGAAAATTTCCTCTTGGGTTGCGGAGGTCAGACGGCAATCGGTCTGTGTAAAAACTAGTAGTGTCAAATCATTAGACTCTGGGTAAATACCAGGCATAATGCTAGGAAGAAGAAGAACCGTATCAGAAATCGACGATAAGTAAAAGTATACATACTGCTGCGTTACGTCTTTACGGGCAAAGCTGATGAACATAAGGAGTTACTTTTGCGGTCATTATCACTATTATCAGAATGGCTATTGTGTGGGAGATAGATTTTTTGCTGCAAGAACGTAATTTTTTTGTTAATTTTCTGTTATGGATAGCGATCGATTTGAAGTTTATTGAAGGGTAACAAAACAACAATTGATTTCTTATAGGTTAAAGGACAGTTAGCTATTTGCTAGTGTTCAATTAACTGGAATCATGAATTTGTTCCAGGTCTATTATATTTCGAGTACATTGCGGGCAGTATTTAAAAATATTGTATTAGAGATAAGTAAAAATTACCCTTGGATATGAAATATAATAATTTTTTTAATTTCATCTAATGATATAATATTTTGTCCTTGTGGGTCTCCCCACTATGCCACAGAGAGCACGTTAAGCTCTCGGTCCGGATTGTTTATCATAACATATATTTTAATAGTCACTAACTCTAGATAGGTAATTTGCTTATCCAATGAGTAGTAAGCAGACCCTGAGAAAATACCGGAAATAATCCTAGGAAGAAGAAGTCCCTAAACAGAACGACGATAAGTAACAGTAAAAATACTGCTGCGTTACGAGTGAAAATGCGAAGTATCACTATGTCTATAAAAATCCCTTTTAATATTTAAGTACCTGCATTAATGCGAAGAGTACTCAGGATATTCGATATCCACCAAGTTCGGAGTAAGCTGCGTAAACGATTGTTTTAACATGCGCACGCGCCGTCATGCGTCAACAGACAACAAAACGTACGCAAAACTATGTTATGTGATGTCATTTACACTTAAAATATATATAATAATTGTTTCCCAATTAACATTTGTCGGCGATTATTGTCGTTTTGCCCAAATTTGGTTTTAATAACTTTTCCTTAAACAGATCATACTAATGTTTTAAATTAAGATTGATTACGTAGTTCAAATATTTAATATCGCAAGGATAAAACTAGAATTTGTCCTATATGAATTTTTTGTTGTTGTGTTTGTCCTTGTCATTGTAAATGTTTCCGGACCCCCGACACAAGATATAATTATCCTAATGGGGGCCGTTGAGTGTGTAGCGTTTATTTATTTATTTATTATTTTTAAATTTTAATTTTTTTAAGCATAGCTCTCATATCGAATTTCGACGTTCTGTTATCGTTCGTTCGATAAATGTGAAAAATCACAAACTCGCACTTGGTTTAGTCGTAAAATCGGTATTTATATGTATTTATAAATTACTTCGTTAGAAAACCGAGTCTATAAATAAATTGTTACAGCTAATTGAAACTTATTACAATTATTTAAAAAAGGGCAAAGTAAGTGTACTTTCCCTTTAAAAGATTTTTAAGCGAATTTTTATTTTAAGAGTTACGATAATAGTAAGATTCAATAACTATAAAACGAGCACAACGATACCTTGTTGGAGTATTCCATCACAAAATACGGGACTCAAGCGTTTCAAGCATTAACATTTTGAGCTCCAGTACAGTGGACAAGAAAAATCATAAAAGAGTTTAAAAGGATATTTTCGGTATGTTTATTTGCAAATAAAACTGCACAATGTCTAGTGTCTATGAGTTACAAACGGAGACTGCAGAAACTTAGTTGAAATTATGTCACCCATTCTTAGAAAGACCGCTCTTTAAGCTTATCCTTAGCCTACTAATTCACCATACCCGGCTATGAACGTCTCGAGGGTTGTAGATTCAAGGCATATACAGGAAATGTAGAACAGGGAGTAAGAGTTTTTTTTCGTGACTAAATTGGCAAGCAAACATAAGACCTCTATGATAGTGATAGTGATAGTCTAGTGATAGTTGTCGTAGCCTATGAGCGCTTACAACGCCATTCATTTGTAGGTGTTACTCACGCATAGCCAGCCCCGAGGTATTGCTTCTTAAATATCCTTTGCACAGTGGCCTTGAAAACCGAAAAACGATACTGCTTTACAGTTGAATATCTTCTTCGTCCTAGCATTATTCCCGGTATTTTATTTTACCCAGGGTCTGCTTATTATTATTACTCTTATCCGGATTTGACGGGTTACTAGTTTTTACAAAAAGCAATTGCCATCTGACCTCCGCAACCCTAAGGGCAAACCTAAGGAACAAAAGGTTAGTAACTCATTGGTTAAGAGCAATTTACTTATCAAGAGTTAACGATTATTATCAGGTGTTATGTGATAACAACCGGGACCGACAGCTTAACGTGCTCTCCGAGGCACGGTGGAGAAACTCACAGACAAACGCCCAGACAGAGACAAAAATTTAACAAACATCTGCCCGAGCTGGAATCGAACCCGCAACCGTCGAAAGTAAAGGCAGACACGCTACCAAACCAACCAACAACGCCACAACGATGTCAAATCTATATACAGTTGAATATCTCACTAAGTTATTCCGCATTAGTATATAATAAAATGATTTATTATATATAAGATCATGTCATTATACAATGATTATATTTAAAGTAAAGTGTTTTCTTTACGAGTGTACTGTTTACATTTAGTTAGTCCTTTCTAATGCAACTTTTACGACTATACCTTTTTGTCTTTATGTTCGCTGTCCTTAAGTGAATCGTGGCAGCGTTTATGTTCGTTTTATTACACTAGGTATGAACCATGACTTTGTGAACGCTTTATTTATGTTTACGAGAAGATAAGATCTAGAAATGTCCAGTATCACGATGCTACATAATATCTACATAGCAGTAGAAGATAGATCAGACCTGTTGGCAGATTTAGGGGTAGAAAAAGGTCAGCTCACACACAGCCTGCTCGCAGATACCTGGCCTCCTGAAAAAAAGAACCAGATTATGTGGGTTTACACGACAGGTGACCAACCTCAGTGACAGTGAGGCTCCAGGATCTCTTGGAGAACTCAATACAGAGGCATGTCGATCACGGTGCTGGCAGAGCTCGGTTCCAGGGGACGAGATGGAATGCCCTTCTTGCGCCACCCACGGCAGTCGGGACCAAACCGACTGTCATGCTCCTCAGGACCGCTCAGCACTAACGCGTGTGTATCGGAGTACTTAAGTTGGCACAAGGCAATCACACGGCAAACATAATAATATGTAACGTCGTGTACATTCAGTATAGTCGTTGATTTTAAAATAATTTTGATAAAATGAGAGGAAAAAACATTCCATTTAGGCAACACATTAGAGCCTACGCTGGATGCTTATTTATTTATACTTTATTGCACAAAGTGCACAAAAGGCGGGCTTCATGCTAAAAGCATTCTCTACCAGCCAACCCTGGACGTGAAAGAGTGTGGGTAGGCGTGCAAAAAAAAATGTATAGACATATAGGAAAAAAATAATATTTAAATATAAATAACAATAATACATAAAATGTTAAATAGGTAAATAAATACTAATAATATGTATGTATACATATAAATAAATGGTTGAAATAAACATAAAATATATAACAATTATAGTATGTTAAATGTAACTTGAACCCTGCGCAGTAACACGTTTTTGGGTCTCAACCGTTTGCGGTATGAAGGGGGCCGGGCTTAGTACACTCGCTCACGGTTGTTTTAGTTCTTTAATAATAAATTATTAAAAATAAATTAAAATATAAATTAGTTATGTCAAGTGTGTTAACATTTATTTCAAGATAATGCTTCGACCATAATCAAATTTAAGGAGACGGGAGGGAAGGATGGTATTTGACGTTTATAGTTATTTTTAAAAGAAAATAATATAACTAATTCTCTGAATAATACTGCGAAAGATACGAAGAAGTCTGTGTCACTATTAATAATGTACATTAACTTTTTTTTATTTATAGGTACCTTTTTTCTATATTATTTATTTGTTTTATTCTATTTAAGTAATTTATAAAGATAATAAATAAATAATTAATTGAATTTAGAAGAAATAATAACTATATTATATACTTCATTCCGTTTTCCCACTTTATAAAGAATCGATTTAAATAAAACGAAACCAATATTTTTGTCTAACATTTTTGTCCATTATTGTACCTGCGCAGAAGCGGCCATTTTGGTTCAAGTTACATTTAAGGAACTATACATAACATAAAAATAAATATATTTATGTGAAGACTCTTGAAATATATATAATTGTTGTTTCTTTCTTAAATTTTATTGTATTGCCTCTTACGTTTTTCCATTTTCCTACTGTCTACAGACATTGCTGCTGTAATTTTATAACGTCTGATCTGGCTTAATGGCTGTGATTCAGACAATAATGGCAAACTTCGTAGATTGCATTGCCACTCGAGACAGACAATGCTGTTGGGGTTGGAGTTAGGGTTGTCAACTGTACTATAATATATAGTATTGTACTATATTTCGTATTTGTGTTCTATATACCGTTGAAGAAATATATTACGCAAAAATACAATATTTTCCGCTACGAACCAAAAAATTTTTCCCGGCGTCGGGATGTGACGACTCCCTCGCCCGCTGTTGGGATAACCTCTGTTATATCTGAGATTATTCCACCAATGCAATCAGTCACACTGGTGATAGGTCTTTTGTTGCAAGAGCCCGGCTAGGTAGGTACTACCGCAGTGTCAAATATTCTGCCGCCAAATGGTAGTGCTTAAGCATTACTGTGTTCCGGTTTGAAGGGCATTGTAGGCTAGTGAAATTACTTGGCAAAAGAGAATTAAGAACCAATATCTCAAGGTTGGCAACGTGTGAGTGGCACCTACTAATGGTGCTGCAAGCGCTCATAGGCTACGGCTACCACTTACCATCAGGTGGGCCATATGCTTGATTGCCAACTTTTAAAGTTAAAATAACATACATACATACTTTTAAAAAAAATTAGGAGCGTACCTTTACATTAACTTTTGAGTGCTATGCAAGGGTCTACCAGAAATTACAACCATGGGCACTAACAGAACGGATACTTTCAGATATAATTTCGAAATGGCGAGAAGAAAGACACAAAAGTACTGTATCTCATCATATGATAAAATACAATCTTTTACAGATTATTTTCTAAAATACTATAATTTCACGAATAAATGTTGCCAACCCTAGTTGGGGTGCCGACTAATGTGTCTTAGCTACGATTATTTTTAGGACTAGTCATGTATTATTCTGTTTGCTCCAAACATACGTTTAATATATTCAAGTGTTAAATAAATTATTATATCAAAAATAAAATAAGACTGATTTAACTTTTAATAGGATTAAAAATGTTAATATCTAATAAAATAATAGATGCTTGGAGTTACGGGGTGGACGAGGGTATTTCGCATATTACGTCGAAAGGAGAACCGTAGCCTGTACATCTCGTGTACAAATCTTACACGCAGATAGAAAAAGAAAGAATACGTACTTACTACAAAAAATTAAGTAATATGTATTTTGGTGTGACCCCAAAAAAATTATCATACAACCTGCCTGTTGTAGGTACAGTGTCTCCTGTGAAATCTCCAAATGAATATAAATAAATAATAAGAAGTGAATGTGATTCCCGCTCGAACAGTTTCTATTTTAATGAAATAAATTTCAATTTATGCAGATGATACTAATCGATAACTAAAAATAGAAGTCTTTAACGATTTTGATTACTGAAGATGAATCGTTTGTTCTAACATCTTTTAATTAAACTTTAGATTTTTCTACTCATTCATCCGTTTAATGAAAAATCCATTGTAATTACTAACAATGGTTAGTTTTCTTCTGAACTAGTAACAATTGGTCCACTACCCATGAAGGTCGAATGAACTTCCTGGTATGATGTTTTGACTAAAACTTAAATGCCGTTTCGCAAAAAATTGACAATCGAACTTTTTACTCCACATTGCTCGACTTTGATACTTTTAAAGAAATGTGTACTGCCATTATAGTGATTGAATAGTTTTATAAAGCGTAATACACATACTCCAAATGATTTTAATAGCAACTGCTTTAGACTCAAATGACAATAAACCATGTCATGTCCATAGAGTCATTATTTTATACCTAATATTATATTATACGTATCACATATTGCGGCATTATGTGCCTAAAATAAATTACATTTTTTACAAAATTTTGTATAAAATATATTTCATTATTTTTGAATAAATATTAATTACCTTTAAAATAAGGGTTGAATCAAATGCTTTCCATGTTGTCGATAGAACATAAAAATAATTATTATTTTTAGGTACGTATGTACATTGTGTATGTATGCGACACCTAGCGACAAATAGACGTAACTAAAAGTATTTTTGTAAACAAGAAATACCTTACAGCGCTGTCTATCATCGAATAGTTAAAGTATGACGATATGACAAATAGTAATAAATTTTTTCACAAGATGGCGTAAAATGGAAGGATAGTAAAATTCAGTAAAATTAGAAATAAAATGTTAGATTTATAGAGAATTTATTTTCTATATCAGGTTTTACAAAAAATATATGATAGAATTACAACATCAGTGCTTAATAAAAATCTATTATAAGTTATTTTTAATAAAAAAAAAGAGTATTATTAAAATTTATAAAATAAAAATAATAAAAAAGAAGCTAGGAATAAATTTAAACGTCATTAATTTTGGTATAATATATTTTTTTTAAAACAAATTATAATTAATAATTATTCAAATTATTACAATTGTATCAATAATAAAACAATTGAATGTTAACTGAATTTTAAAAGTTAATGAAATAAAAGCATGTAAAAGATTAGAAATGACTTAGAATACGATGACAAATTTTCGTTAGAGTCTATACAAGCTGCGGTGTCCGAGTGGTTAAGGAGATGGACTTGAAATCCATTGGGTTCTACCCGCACAGGTTCGAATCCTGTCCGCAGCGATTTCTTTTTAAATTCTTACATTAATTTTAAAGTTATAAATGAACAGTTTGATACAATGATACAGTTTCTATAACATAAATAAATATAATACGTCCAATACAACATAACTTTCGTAGTAACGATATCGATAATTTAATTAAGTTGGCCTGAAAATATTAGTTCTCAAAAACAAAAAGTTTCCTTCGAGCCGGATTTGAACCAGCGACCTATGGATATCAATGTTTATTCCTCTACAGTCCACCGCTCTACCAACTGAGCTATCGAAGGCTTGTTATGTTAATGTTAAATACAGTATAGGTTAATAATTCTCATTAAAACAATATTTCTGACGTACACTATTAATATTTCATATTATTTTTGTTAAAATTTTTAATATGAAAAAATATAATATGAGTTATTCACGATGTATAATTTTTCTTAATAATATAAACGCGAAAGTTTGTATTGATGTATAGACGGATGTTTTTACTCTTTCACGCAAAAAAGTACTGAATAGATATTAACGAAACCTTCCAATAATATAGCCAATACATCGGAATAACACGTAGGCTATAATTTATAAAGACATTGTGTGAATTCTCTAAAATATAACGAGAAGTGTCAATTAAGTAGGAAAACATTCTGCCATTTGTGACCTATTCTGGCATGCGCTGCTAAAACTTTTAATGCTCTTTCTTAGGTGAAGTACATTGGTTCAGTGAGAATAATTTACTGTTGAATAGTAAAAAAACAAAATGTATTAAATTTACAATGCCTAATGTAAGACAGGTTCAGTGTAATGTAATATTGAATAGAGAAGTACTAGAAATTATGGAGTCTACAGTTTTTCTTGGAATAACTGTATAGCGATATAGACTTAGCTAGGCAGCATTCGCGGTAAGAAAAGTTCGCCAATTAACAGACGTAGAAACAGCCAAACTAGTTTATTTTAGTTACTTTCCATAGCATTATGTCATATGGAATTTTACTTTGGGGTAACGCGGCTGATGTAAATACTATTTTTGTGCTGCAAAAGCGAGCTATTCGTGCAATTTACAATCTTGGTTGTAAAGATTCCTTAAAAGAGAAATTAAAAAAATCAATGTATTGACTGTTGCTTCTCAATACATTTTTGAAAATGTTATTTATGTACATAAGAACATCACCTTTGTGGTTTTTAATGCTTTGTTATAATATTTCCACTTTAATTAAAATATTGTACTTAGTTAGTTAAATAATAATAAAAAAATACGGTTTCACAATAGGATCCCAGAAAGCGTTCAGAAACTTTCTATAAATAAATTTAAAAAAAAGATCAAAGATCGTTTGTGTGGTAAGGGCTATTATAAAGTTGGTGAATACTTTGAGGATACCACGACTTGGGAATGAGACAGTCACTCCAGGCTTTTCAGTGATTATAATATGTAAATCAATATCACTTTTCAAAAAATACTAAAAAAACAAAAGATATAACCCCCTGAGTTTGTTACGCCGGCTCTTCTCAGGTAGAGGTTTAACTTTGGAGCCGGTGGTAGAATCTGACTTTCAACAAATAAGTGTAATGCTTTTTGTGTTAAATTTAATTGAAATTAAATTTGATTAGAGCTACATCAGCTATATATATATAGTCTATAGATAGATAGACAATAGATTTAGTCGGGGCTTCAACATTATATATATATATATATATTGAAGCCCCGACTACATTGTTTGGCTTATTTTAAACTACAACATCTAAAAATTGCATATTGCCCCTAATATATTTTTGGAAAAAATATTTTAAAAATTTAGGGTTTGATTTAGCCCCGCTACTCACCAGCCAAGTCTGCAGTTCCGTGTTGTGTTGTACAAATGATATTTCTATGAACAATTTTGTAATTTTTATAATATTTGTGCAATAAAGTTATATACAAGAACAACAACAACCTACCCCAAAAATTGGTGCCAGCTCTCGGGCTTAGTAATATAGTATTGTAATAAGAATGTTACGACTTTAAAGGAAATTAAATTTAAACTTCTTCCTTTTGAAGTCAGTGAAAATGGTTTATAACATACATTTTAAAACTATCTAACAACAAACAAACTACATAGGATACATACAGTTCTTCGATAAACATTGTAGGCCTAACTTCGGACCCGCTACTACAACTAACTAGGTGAACTAGGAAAACTATGTGGATTTCCTGTGTGACGATGAATAAGGAAAAACTATATAAAATAGATGAAATTACCACATTTCTATCACGTCGAAAACACCAAATGAAAATTTTCCTTAAGGTGAACATTTCTAGCTCATCGGAAATTCCTTTAACTCATAGAAATTGCCTGGCATATTATCAGCGGTAATATTAAATAAATTAAATATTATATTGAATAATAATATAAATTAAATATTATATAACAATATTGAATGCAAAGAGTAAAAATATGATAAAAAAATAGTATTTACAAAGCTTGCATTTTGTTTTTCGTTTTTTATTATGTAACTTTTAATATAATATTTGTCGACAATTAAGATAATAACAATAAAAATTAGTTACTCAATTGACTTTGACGGAGTGAACGCCGTGACGTAACGAATCACGTGATCGGAATCGTTTTGGTGGGGCAACTGTTACATTTTAAGTGAGAAAGCGGTGTCTGGTATTCGAGTAGAGAGAGCGATACAGTTCGTACCTTCCAACAGGGACCATTGGTTCACTCAACTTTGATAGTATTATACCTACGTTATAATTTGTGATTGCTGACTATCTACATAGAATACAAGAATTATCATACTGTGTCTTTATAGTTTAATTGCCTGATACCTACGCCATGAACCCTGTACCAGAAGCGCCTACCGATGACGAACGTACCTCCAATATACCGCAGTCGCCGTCATATTTATTTATTTTTTGTTGTGTATTGTCTTCGGGTATAATGTTCTTGGCAAGGGCGTCGGGTAGAGTCGAGTCATGAAATGACTAGGGACAGTAAAGGAAGGGACTCGCAACCCTAGGACCCAGGGATTCCTTGGTTGGGTTTGCCGGGGCCTTCCGGTCCCGGTCGGAGGGGCGCGAAAGCGCCGTGGAGTGTTTTATATATGTATAGTATGTATTAGTATGTATGTATGGCGGCAGTATGGTGCCGCCCAAGGTGGAGGCCGAAAGGCCTGGCGCGTTCGCGCGTGGTGGTATGTATTAGTATATATGTATTAGTATGTAGTATATGTATATATGGTGGCAGTAGGTTGCCGCCACCGGTGGGCCCTTCGGGGCAGGCGCCGGGGCGTCGCAGTTGTATGCTTCAGCGACCCCGCGACGTCCCACTATGGCGCTAGATGGGACCTTGGAGTTTTAGTGGGTAGGGAGCTCGGCTCCGAGTCCACACACCTCCTGCGCCATTGCACCCGTCCCGGCGCTCGAGTGCGTAACTGCATTTCTCAAAGTAAAAAAAAACTCACAAAGGCCAAAACTTGACACCGCGAGGTCACCCGATGGTGTTAGCATCGTCGACAGCAAATACGATTGTTAATTTTTAGATAAACAAGCGTAGTCAGATTCCTGACAAAATATTGCGATTTAACCACGTTCCTGCGAAACGCAAAATCAATTTTCAAATGTTCTTTGAAGCTTGAGGGCTTAACATTCCAACTTTGTCATACCTTAAAAACGGTACTGGGTGTGCTTGTCTTCATATATCTAATACGAAAATTAAGGAGAACTAAAAACCTTTAACAATTTTTTGAACGAACCTTTCGATGTCATGGACTGTTCTACTGTAAGTTTCATTCTCTATTTCAGGAGAATTTATTGAGACTGATACGGAAGCATACAGTATTGAAGCCTGCCGTAAGTCACGAATATCGCAAGTTCGATTCCCGCTCGCGTATATTGTATTGATCTTGTAAATATATGTTACGGTCTGGGCGTTTGTCGCTGTGGAACTCCCACACCACCCCACCGTGTCTTGGAGATCACATTAAATTGTCTGTCTTGATTGTTATCATAACATATGATCACTTATCATGAGATCTTTGAAACTATATGATCTATTAACTTTTATTTCGCATATAGAGTGATTACTCTATTTGCGATTAGACACTCATTATGATCGAATTTTATGGACTTTCAAAACAAAATTTCAAATATAAACAACTAGACACAGTGTGACGGTGCAGTAAGAAAGTAAGTGTATTATGATAGAATGTCATTATTAGGTATACCTTATCATTATCAGGTATAGGTACCTAATTGGACTTTCCACGATATATTATCTCGAGTGAAATCGTGGGCATAAGCTAGACTTATAATATAAACAATTTCAAAAGCCTCCTAAATTTTTAGATTGCAAAAATTTTTATATTAAATTTCCTATATTTATTACGATACCTTTTTTGGCCAAATTGCAAGTATTGCAACGTTGAATTAGCATAGTAGTGATATTTCCATCCAATCTATTTCCTCCGGTCCATTGACCCGCAAAGTTCAAGAGCCGTGACCGTATGCAAACAATGGAGTTTAAAATATCTTTGCCTCTCGGTCGAGATTACGATCGTTTCTATTGTGAATTTTATTATATCTACCTAAATCGAGCTTTAATAGCCTATCACTACATAGTATAAAACAAAGTCGCTTTCTCTGTCCCTATGTATGCTTAAATCTTTAAAACAACGCAACGGATTTTGATGCGGTTTTTTTAATAGCTAGAGTGATTGAAGAGGAAGGTTTATATGTATAAAAATAGTAGAGAAAAAAAAATTGAGGTTTCCAATGTGATGTCGTAAATCATTACATTTAACGCGTGCTGGCCACGGGCAATGAATAAATCAAAACTACTGGAACCTACTACCGTGCGAAGCCGGAGCGGGCCGCTAGTATATAATAATATTGACGCGATCATGTAAAACTAGAATTACATTTGTGGTTTTATTGTTAAGTCCGCCTCACATTATTGTAACGAGATGAAATATAAAAGTGAGGGATATCTAAGAAACATCATCCAAAACTTATTTTCTTGCTTAGACGACAAAGATATATACAGTCTTTTTGTTATTTTTATAACAGTTAAAAAAATACACCCTCAACGGCCCATTAAGATAGTGATATCCTGTGTCGGGATTCCAGAAACATATACAATAACAAGGACAAAACACACTCAGACCGGAAAAAATGCCTGTATGGTCAATACAAACATCTGATCCGAGCGGGAATCGAGCCCGCGACCTGTGGCGCTTAAGGTAGGTTCGCTACCGCTGGGCCACAACGTCGTTTAAGCGGAGTTTTCTGCGTATTTTTTTTTTTTTTTTTTTTTTTTGTTTTTTTTTTTTTTTTTTTGTTAGAAGTTGGCACACAAGCATACGGCCCACCTGATGGTAAGTGGCTGCCGCAGCCTATGAGCGCTTGCAGCACCATTAGTAGGTGCCACTCGCGCGTTGCCAACCTCGAGATATTAGTTCTTAAATCTCGTTCGCCCAGTAATTTCACTAGCGTACAATGCCCTTCAAACCGGAACACAGTAGTGCCTAAGCACTACTATTTGGCGGCAGAATATTGGACACTGCGGTGGTACCTACCTAGCCGGCCTCTTGCAACAAAGACCTACCACCAGTGTGACTGATTGCACTGGTGGAATAATCTCTGCTGTGACAGAGGTTATCCCAACAGCGGGCGATAGGGTCGTCACATCCCGACGCCGAATTTAGCATGATAGTACGATATCTTGCCAAGTTCTAATAAGGTATTAATATGTACCTCATATATATGCCAAATCTTTATGAATTTAATTGCAGATCTCACTATAAGCAATCAAAGCAGTGTCAAAAAGTATAAACCAAAGTACGAAGAAGTCCGTAAGAAATTACGTTAAAATTATCTATCTCAATTTTATCAAAATCACATATAAAAGAAAACCAAGCTATTTTAAGAACAACAACCGCTAACAAGCCTCAATCAAAAGAGAGCATTGTGTAGAATTGTAAGCATTGCTAATGATGTATAGAAATATATTTTGCAAAAATATCGACGCACAAATATTATACAAGATTCCATGAAAAAGCGAATGTGGAGCAAACTATTAACTTTGTACCGAATACTGAAGTATTACATAACCTCATTTCACGGAACTTTACACGGCCTGAACCCTTTGGTGCTTAAAAATTTGTCTAATAGCGCGTTCATCCCGCTCTTTGCACATTGACGTCATCAGCTTCACGGCACAGCCTCCCCGTATTGTCAAACACATATTTAATTACCTTCGTGTGCAGTGCGGCACGCTCAAACCCAGCTCAGAACGATAGAGGACTGTACTTGAATTTACGGGAAAAAGACTTTTCTGAAGAGCTGGGATTGAGTTTATAATAGCGTACACCATCAGTGGCCTGTATGTCATTTTTCAAAGCGGGATCGAGGGTGAATTTCGGCCGATCCTTGCGTCTTATGGCGCCTGCGCAAAAACAGTTTCGGGCGCGTATGTTAGTCACAGTAAGGCGGCGCGCCGGCTAGCGCGCTCGCCTGCCGTTCGGCCAGGAGCTCCCAAACTGTCTCCTTATCCCGGGAGCAATTTCATCAATAAAAAAATGCTCCTAAACATGTTTTCCCAACTTATATGTCACCGTAATTTGTCAATTTAGCCGCGTAACGTATGTGAGTAAACACGTGATTCAGCTGCCATAGTGTCTTCCTTTGTAGTGTGACTGTATGTAGTGCTGGTTGTTTTCGTGAGGTGAGTTCTAATGGTTAAGGTCGGAGGTTACCCTTGTAAAATGTCAACTGCATGTGTGGGCCTTGTGGTAAATTATACTTGGCGTGCAACTACCACGGAGTCATTCAGAAAATCGCTGTAACATTGTTTTTCACGGTAATGTTTTGTACGCTTGCATGTACAAAGGGCTACAAGGGCATAATTACTAGACAGAAATAATAAATGTGACCTTTAAATTCAATTGTTTTAAAAATACTAAAGCATTCATCGTATTTATTAAATGACACTTGGCCTTAAACAATTGGCAAAGTAACGATTGCGAGTGGTCAGAAAATTTATTGCATAAACCGCTCCGCCAATTCAGAACATATTAGTAATGAGACTAGTAGTTTAACTAGAAGCATATTAAGAGTCCATTTGTCCAACATAACGGAAACTGTATCGTTACGTTGGCTAAAAAATATACTTATCTAATATCTCTAGAACTGTTTTAACGAGACGTAACTACCGAGATCCTTTGCAGTAATATCTATATCTACAATTCTACATATATCTACTTATCAGCGGTTGCAGCTTGGAACTGACGCACAATACATTATTTGATTAAAAACAGAGTGGCTTGCAAAGTCTTTGTGTTATATATCTATATAAAACTAGCAGATCCAACTCTTCTCCTCCTGCCATAGGCCTTTTTAATGTGCTAATTTAAAAATTATGCGTGTATATATTTTTAGATGCGAATAAAAAAAAAAATAAGAAAAAAAACATATAGGTCTCGACAACAGCGCCACCTATCGGATTCAAAACTATCCTTTACTTCAAGCTGCTATTAACATTCTCAAAACTACATTGAAAACAGATAGACAGGAATTGACATGTATGAACCCAGTGACGCGTGGTTTTTATAGATTAAGATTAGTGACCGTGGTTTTTATATTATGAAGTTACCAAATTCAAAAGGTACGATATTTTTAAACTCAACTTTTGTTCTATGTCACATGATATCTTCAAGGATTGTAAACCGAAAAACTCTCTATCCATAAATCAATACTAATATTATAAATGTGAAATTTTGGATGGATGGATGTTTGTTACTCTTTTACGCATAAACTGCTGGACAGATTGGTATGACATGTTTTTTTTTTTTTTTTTTATGTTAGAAGTTGGCAAACAAGCATACGGCCTACCTGATGGTAAGTGGCTGCCGCAGCCTATGAGCGCTTGCTGCACCATTAGTAGGTACCACTCACGCGTTGCCAACCTCGAGATATTAGTTCTTAAATTTCTTTCGCCCAGTAATTTCACTAGCGTACAATGCCCTTCAAACCGGAACACAGAAGTGCCTGAACACTACTATTTGGCGGCAGAATATTGGACACTGCGGTGGTACCTACCTAGCCGGCCTCTTGCAACCAAAGGCCTACCACCAGTGTGACTGATTGCACTGGTGGTACTTTAATTACACATTGGTACTTTAATTAACATATAGGATACTTTTCAAACACAGCCGCGGGCATTGTTATACGCGGGTACCACTTATAAAAATGTCGTATTAAGGACTCCTGAGATTCAGAATTTAACTCAAAGTAAGAGTTAATCCCCGATCTCTGAATACAATTTGTTTTTATGCAGCAATGAAGCTGGCACGTGACACTTGAGATAAGCAGTTTTTGGAAGTCTAATTAACGAAAAGTCCCACTCATTTACTAAATAGCTATTTAACCGCTAGTTTTGACTCTAATATATATTTCCTTACAGTTTTCGTAACTTGTTTTTATTCGAAAGCGCTCGAAGAGAATAAGTGGGCTTATTTCGTTATCTGATAAGATAAGGGAGAATGGACGTGGAACTCTTTAACAGATGACTATCTTTGTTTTTTGGGAATTTCGAAAAGGGGTCTTTAATTCGGACTTTTGGATGTATATTTTTTTCAAACTTTGTAAACTTTGTGAATCGATTTTGATTTTGTTTTCCGTAGTATAAAAAACGAATTCTTCAAAACACAAACGCTAATCACTGAATCTAAACTAACGATGTTACAACGTAGCGGTAATAAATCTTAACCGCCACAGGTCACGGGCTCGATTCCCGCTGCAGTAACTCTCGCAGCGGACGTTTGTATTAACCATAAGGGCATGTGTTTCTCGTATACGTGTGATTCCGGACCCCCGGCACCGAATATTACTATACTAATGGGGCCTGTTTATCGTGTAGCTTTTATTTATTTGTTACTGTTTAAAAATAACCTTCATTATATTTTATAGTAAATACTGATAATTAGATTTCGTGAATTGAGGCCTATTGAGATACGGTTTTATTTGCTCACACTTTAAAAGCAATATCTCTAAATATATGTATTTTATATGAACCTAAGACCGTGGGGGTCAAGACTTCGAAATATTAAACCCATATTCAGTTCGGCATTCTAATAAACATATAAATATACACACAAAAGACGGACTATAGATGTTGACTTTGAAAGAAACACATTTGATTTTTATCAAAACCATTATTTCAAGAAATCCGAGGAACCTTTTTTCTAAGAAAGCCATTCATAAAAGTAATGTCAACAACATTTTCTTTTATATCGTGCAGACTTCGAGCTAATGCCTTAACGCTACATTACCCTACAGACTCTGCGGATCACATTAGGAACAGTTGGATGTCTGGAAATGTATACTAACGCTATTACAAACAACCAGTCAACTAGGACTACGAAAAATATTTATTTAGAAGACATGTGTTCTGATTATCTATCTAATTTAGATGGGAAAATAAAAAAAATTGTATGTATCTCCAAAATTTTTCAGAAAATAATGTCATAAGCAGATCTTCGCATAATTTATATAGAATACTTGCGGGCCCGGCAGCCATTGTCCTGCTCCGAAAAAAAATCTTGGGCCCGATAGCAGCGTCTACCCCATAACTGAGTCTACTTGGGATCAAAAGTGACGCTGGAGAAAATTTTTGATTTACTAATATCGCTATTGAAAAAATGCACACAAAATTTCATCAAAATCGGTCGAACAATTTCAGAGGAGTATGGTACCTAACATTGTGACACGAGAATTTTATAATAGATACGACAGAAATTAGGCGGAAATACGGACGTTCAGCGTAGGCTTACTAATAACTCTATGACATCTAAATTAACCGATATCTTTTGATTTATTTTTTATTTTGAAAATTCCAACAGCAGTTGCAGTTGTTTGTTGTTTGTTTTAAATTATGACATCTTAAAATAGTGATAACATAATTACGAAACTTTTTCCGAGAGCGTGACAGATTTGAAATTACACGCGCGCGAAAAAATCATCTTGTTTTTATAAAATTTAATTGCTTGTAACTTTTATTGTAAACTAGCTTTAGCCAACCAATTTATCCGCTTAGAAAACAATTTTAATTACAAACTTTGAACCTCAATTGGTATTTTAGAAAATGTTAACACGTGTTTTTTATCTTTAATTGTTCGCCTTAAAACAACGTTTCACGCTTCCCTCACTTCCCTTTTTCACTCCCTTAAGTGTTGAATTTCGAAAAATTCTTTCTTAGTGCTTGTTTACGTTTTAAGGGTTTAGGCTGGGCGTTAATATGTCAGTCAAGTGTTCTACGTTTATATAATATATAGACCTCAATAGCTCAACGGTAGAAGAGACGACTTCGCTTCGTTATCGCGAGAGTCGCGGGTTCAATCCTGATCCCCTTGGGCTATTATCGTACCCACTCCTAGCGCAAGCTTCGAGCTTATTTGGTGGGGAAATAGCAATATTAAGCGTTTTCAGGGCATTACTATTTTTGCCAATATTCTTTAAAAAAAATAGACCAGCAATGCTTACACGCCTATGCTCAGGTTAATAAAGTTGTTATGCCGGACAGCCGTCTAGAAGCTATTTTTCTATTCCACAAGACACGTATCAAATTTCAAGTGGATACATCCTGTTGGCTATTGTTCATATGTGTTAACTCAGGTAATAAGACAAGGTACAGTTACCTGTATGAGGAATTACATCCCAAATACGTTCAGTTTATTTTATATCTTGATGGTTGGCAAACAAGCATATGGACCGCCTGATGTCAAGCAGTCACCGCAACCTATGAACGCTTGCGGTACTTGAAGTATCACATGTGCGTTGTCAACTCAAGGGTTAGGATGGATGGGATGAGGAGTGAAAAAGAGAAGGGGGTTAGGAGCATCCCGCGAAACGCAACAGTACTCTGTTACTTCACGCAGATTGTCTGTGATCACTAGACTCGTACTATGCTGTCGAGCCAGCCAATTTGTGTTCCCCCATGGCCTACTAATAACATTGAAACAAATACAACAAACACTCAAACATCTAAACAACTAAACTTTCACATTTATAATAGTAGGATAAGCCGCGGTCTTAAGTAAAACAACGATCAGTCAAATTTGTTACCGTTAAATTGTTTTCATGTTTACTTGCGTTGTTCGTAAACAGTATTGATTGGTAAGTCTCTAACCAACATGCAAGTTACGTAAATTGGAACCGCTCCGCCGTATCGTAAGCATGGCCTGAGACCAATTATCATGTTTTAACTTTTATTATTGAACTAGCATCCGCCAGTGACTTCGTTTGCGTTGACTTTAAAATTACCAATGCATGTAATGAAATCGTAAATAAGATACTGTATCGAATGTGATTTTGCACTATGATGGCAGAATATTTTAAGAAAACTTAATATACAGTCATTGACTTCCTATATATATATCTACGGACGAAAGTTAAGGCCTGAATTACATACATTTATCAGCATAGACCAGCCTTTGGCTCGATGTTGTTGGACAAACCTATGAGCATGGTATGCTTCAGCATTCCTCAGTACGCTTAAGCATGCTTCAGCATCCGTAAGCATGCATTGTGTACGCACACACCTTCCTTCCTTCTGCACGCTTTGACGGATCCTTAATACTGTAACGTGTTATTTCGAGTGTTACACTTATAAGCATTCAGAACAAGAAAATACGAAAAGATAATCTGCTGAAATGAGAATAAGCAAGTTACTCGACCAGAAATTGAACTCTATGCTTCAGACTCATATGAACAATTTTCGATTAACTCTACGCGAAGATGTCAAATCATTAGTACGCGCTGAACTAGATGTAGCCATACAAAAATTAAAAGACGACTTCACAGCAACAACTGATTTTATTTGTGATGAACAAAGGATGCTTAAAAGGAATTAGAGCATAAAACAAAATTAATTTCTAGCTTAGATACAGAAAATAAGCAGCTACGACACGATATACAAAAGATAAACAACCGCATTTGTGTACTTGAAAAAAGTTCCCGTAACCACAATATCGAAATTCAAGCCGTACCCAGATCAAGGAACGAAAAACGTAATGACTGTATTTAAAAAACTGTGTGACATTATAAGTGTCCCTATTCACTCTGAGCAGATCCATGCATGTCGCCGTGTCGCTAAAATCAACACATCCTCTAATCGGCCTCGAAATATTTTAGTTACTCTAAGT
This sequence comes from Hestina assimilis, assembly GCA_023373885.1. NCBI lineage: Eukaryota > Metazoa > Arthropoda > Insecta > Lepidoptera > Nymphalidae > Hestina > Hestina assimilis. The sequence continues at coordinate 11,812,974 of CM041754.1, forward strand.
TCACCGGCTTTAGAGACAAAAATTCTATCAGCTGTTCACAGGTACAACAAAAGCAATCCTAATGAAACCCTAAAGCTCCAACCTACCTAGGTATTACCAGCGTGACGTGCAAAGTTTATGTCATAGAACATCTTTCTCCCGATTGTAAAATTCTCTATGCTGCTGCACGAAAAGTATCTAAAGAGAAACAGTACAGATATGTATGGGTCAAGTATGGAAATATTTATATGCGCAAAAATGAATCGTCTTCTGCTGTATTAATTAAAAATGAGGAATGCTTAAGAAACTTAAACTAGTGGACGTTATGTAAATTATTTATTTTATTTTCTTTTACTATTCTGTTCATCTGTATATTGCAGTAATTCCTGTTAATATTATGATAATTTACTACCAGAATGTGAATCAAGATTAGATCTAAACTTGAAGATGTTTCTCTTAATATATTCAATAGTAATTATGATGTAATTTGTCTAACTGAAACCAATTTTAATAAGAATGTATATGACCAAGAGATTTTTGATGCGCGTTATAACGTTTTTCGAAGAGATCGCTGCACTACTCAAATTAATAAAAAGGAAGGTGGCGGCGTAGTAATTGCTATAAAAAAAAGTTTTGATATAATAAGACAAACATCCTGGGATAGCAACGTTGAAGATCTTTGGTTAAGTATAAGTAATTTTGAGGGTGTCAATACTCTTCATCTATGTGTTTGCTATTTGCCCCCCAATCTGGAAACAAATTATATTGAAACCTTTTATAATTCTTGCATAAAAATTGTTACTCATACAGATGAATCCGATTATTTCTTAATAATCGGAGATTTTAATACACCACACTTAGCATGGCACAGTTCACCAGCATCCCCATGTCTTCTACCCGGTACTCCTCAAGATCGTAAGGCAGGTATGTTACTGGACATGATTAACTTCTGTAACCTTTCACAATTTAATTGTATTCCCAATGACAATAACAGATTCTTAGATCTCGTTTTGTCCAATCTTTGGACAATCAAAGTTATAAATTGCTCTGATTCTGCATTAAGTCATATAGATAGACATCATCCACCCATAACTGTTGATATAAGTTGCGTAGTCCAGAAAACGATCTCACAAAAGAAGAGTAAAAGATTTAATTTTTTTAAATGTAACTACCAAATTGTGCGATCTGGTTTGAGTTCCGTTAACTGGACAGAATGCTTATCGAATAAGATTTAGATTCAATGTGAAGAATTTTATAAGATATTAAATACTATCATCAAAGAAAACACGCCATTAGTTCGAGACGATTCAAATTTCTACCCTATTTGGTTTAGCCATGCTCTAAAACGTTGCCTTCACGAAAAAAACAAATTCCATAAAAAATTTAAAAAATTCAATAATCCACGAGACTATGACACTTTTTCTTTGCTTCGTAAAAGATGTAAGCTACTTATGAGGCAATGCTATACCAATTTTATCTCCTCAGTAGAAGATGCAACACATAAAAATACAAGAATGTTCTATCGATTTATAAATAATAAAAAAGGCTGCAAAAGCAATTCAATACCACAAACGTTAAGATATAAAAACGAAATATCTAAAGATGGTCAAAGTGCTTGTGAGTTGTTCTCAAAATATTTTAGTTCTGTCTTTAGCTCAGCAAATATATCGGATCCTGTTTACCAAAATGGGGACGAAATTCATAATTACACACTAACCAACTTTTCTATTTCTAAGACCGACATATGCCAAAAAATTAAGAAATTAGATTACTATAAAGGTGCAGGACCCGATGGAATCCCACCATTCTTTATTAAGCACTGCGCTGTTGAACTTTCTACTCCTTTATCTATTTTTATTTAACAAGTCTCTTCGTCACAGTATCTTCCCAAATTACTGGAAAACTGCCTATATAACTGCTCAATTTTCAAATCAGGCGATAGGTCTAATTGTGAAAGCTATAGACCTATCAGTATTCTGTCATGCTTTTCCAAAATTTTGGAGTCTATTGTATATGATAAAATCTATTACCACATATATCCAACTCTATCAAGCAAACAGCATGGCTTTGTAAAAAACCGTTCCACGACATCCAACTTGCTAGAATATAAAAACTATATATGTAACACCTTTGCAAAACGAGGACAAACGGACTCAATATATACTGACTTCTCAAAAGCATTTGACAAGGTGAACCACTCTTTACTTTGTTACAAACTCAAAGCTTACGGAATCCACGGTTGCCTACTACGCTGGGTCGAATCGTACTTATATAGACGTACACAATTGGTTGCTATTAAGGGGTATACTTCTTCACCGGTAATAGTTAGATCTGGAGTGCCACAGGGATCTAACCTCGGCCCTTTGTTCTTTATATTATTTATTAATGACATAGCTGACCACTTATCGTGTGAATTTTTATTATACGCTGATGATCTAAAAAATTTTTCATCCATAAATAATATTAATGACGCCCTCTTCTTACAAGACAATCTAAATGCTGTAGCCAATTGGTGTAACGATAATCTCATGTCACTAAATTATGATAAATGTTTCGTAGTAAGTTTTACCCAGAGGAGAACTAATAAGATTTTGTTTGATTACGTTTTGGACGGGCAAAAGCTATCTCGTAAATCTGCAGTAAAAGATCTAGGAATAATCTTTGATGAAAAACTCTCTTTTAGAGAACATTACGATTATATTGTTAATAAAGGAAACAGTTTGTGTGGTTTCATTGGTAGGAGCACTAAAAGTTTCAAGAGACCGAGTAGTGTAATACACCTTTATCAATCATTTGTTCGTAGCATTTTGGAATATAACTCGGTTATATGGTCACCTAATTATAATGTTCACTGTAGAAGAATTGAAGGCGTGCAAAAAGAAGGTTTTGCGCATCCTTTGCTTTCGGTATCAGTACGGGCGTAGACTGGTGTCTTACGACGATAAGCTTAGCAACTTTAAAATGCGAAGTCTAGAATCTCGTCGTAAGTACATTGACCTAGTTTATTTGCATAAAATAATTCACGCCACTATTGATTCTCCTTCACTATTAGCATCGATCAATTTCAATATTGGCTATAAGTTAAGGCATCCTAAAACATTTGTACTGAACGTTTACAAAAACAATACCTCATATTACAATCCTATTGTTCGTATGTGTCATTGAGTATAATCTCATTTCATCTAGTGTGGATAGTATTGACATCTTTAACAGAAATATAATCAATTTTAAAAAACAATTATTCCTTTTATTTTTTGATAATGATCTGTAAATATATTGTTATTATTTTTAATATTCTTGTAATTAATATACTCTCTCAACTTCAATCCTTCACTTATTTGATCAATTTTATTAATTCTTTTAACATTTATTCTAAATATTATTGTATTATACTTTAATGGACTTTTTCTAGTATAATGTGTAAGCTAAATTGTTTGTAAATGAATTTATTGAATGAATTGTATTTATAATATTAACTGACATAATTGAATGAATGTATTCGTAAATTGTGTTCACATGGTTTTGGATTTTAACTTGGTCAATTTGAATTGTTTAATTATATATTGAATGTACTTTAGTTATAATCTGTTTTGTGAACCATAAATAAATAAATAAATAAATAAATTAATGCGTACGCGTCTTCATAGAGAATAGTTATTTTATATAAAGAGTGCTACGCTATGTTGTTACTTGCAAGCTTGTGACTAAATTCCTTTAGTTACATTAGTGCGAATTTAGGAACGAATTGTGCGAATCATTGGCCATTTTATTTAAAATATAACAAGTCCATGTGCAAAGTACTTTTTGTTCCTATAGATATCTGGATAGTCGGGAGACATTTATAGTCACATGCAAATGTAATTAGCCGTATTTACATAAACCAATACGTTCTCTGTGTACGTTTATAACGAAGTTAAGCTTTATTTGTTCATTTGACAAAGGCAACGTACTTCAAAACAGAGTAGGCTTGCAATCGGTAATTGAGTTTTCTATTAGTTTCTCATGTAGCAGTTTGAGTATTGTTTCCTATGCGATCTAGTTCATTTGTATTTTCATCAGACTAATAACAATAGTGTATCTAACAAGCTATTGGTTACAAAAACTCAATATATCCGGCAACCAATAAATAGCCGCAACCAGTGCCACTTAACTTTTTTTTGTCTTCGGTTCAATCGTGGGAATTACTTTACATTACTTTCGGCGGCGTTTTAACCCTTTGTGGATCTTGGCCACCTCAACGATGTTTTGCCATTCGTTCCGATCCTTGGCTGGCCCTGAGATCTTATCCTTAGCCTCCCTCTAGGTCTTTTCCGTCGTAGCATCCACCTACTCATTACCTTGGGTGCCCTATGGTCTTCAAAATCTAATACTATGTAAGTCCTACGACTGAGTCGATGACTTCATTCAACACGCAAAAAATCGTCATTTGTTAAAATCTACCAAATTTTGGCCATATAGCATTTGAAAAATATAAAAATATATTTACATTTACATTTACGTTTATACAAAACCATACGAGCTACAGCTTTAATTTATGAACATATATGAAATTTATTATCATTACAAATCAAACACTACAATTGTAGGAAGCCAAGTACAATAATTATTATTAACTAAAGAATATAAATGAAATAAACAATATCAAAGTGACATTCAATTAAATATTAGCTTTTACCAAATACCAAACGTCCATCTAAAAGCTGTTTTTCTATCCTCTAAAACATTTTTTCTGAATTAAAGGTGCCCTATGTAACCCTGATCATTTAATACAAAATTTGCTGATAATGTAGCTGGCGTGAAGCGGCAAAGTCACATTCACATTTACGATATATAGAGTTGATACGACAATCTACCAACAAATTGAATCAGACATTTCTGAATCTTTGTTACTCTGTGAACCATTTAAGCTTTGTATTGTAGTTTACATGTCCGTTTAGGGATTAACAACAAACAGAAACTTTCTATTCATTAGATTAGATTGGTTCTTTGCTACATTCAACCTGCGATGTTTGTCTTTTCTTTCATCTAACATTAGACTTACCGTAACAGTTTACATTATATTAAGTATTTATTAGTGATACTTTTCTGTTTGAACTGTTTATTTCATGTATTACTTTAAATATCAAAATATATCTTACAACCTACTTTTTTCTTCTTAGCATTTTCGCGGTGTTTTTCTTGGGGTATGCTCAGATTTGACAAGTTACTAGTTAGCTAAGGGCTAATATATAACACATTTCAATCACGTGGACCGAAAGCTAAACATGATCTCCGAACAGCAACAGATAAATAGATATGCGTTGTATTTTATTTTACCAATTATATGTAGATATAAAAAAGGATCGTGACTGAGTGACACAACCTACAGCCTAACCTTGGTAGACCTCGTAGATTAGAATTTCAAGGAAATATTTCATGACTGTCAAAATACTAGTAGACTAGACAGACTAGAATAAACTGAATAACTTAGTGACTAGAGAAAATATCTATGGTTAGTTCAAGTTTTGAAAGTTAAGAAATCAATTTCATTTTCATTTTTTTTATATTTCTCATTTCAAAATGCATGCATCCAGTTATCCATATATATTAACTTCTCTACACCTGTCGTTGACATCAGATGTCTGGGCGAGACCACGTGTATCATATTTTAACAATGATTGGCTGATACAGAGTTTTTGATATAGTCAAATGTAATTAAATCATATTTTCTTGTAACAAATTACAAACATCCTATTCCAAATGGATAGACAGACATAAACTAGTGTATTAAATAAACATATTAATAATATTCTCCCATTTCAATTTTCTTCAACAACTAACTAAAACTTCAGTGACAAAGAAGTAAAAATTCCATGAATTCTTTATTTTACTTGCTAAGACAATTTTACAATACAAAAGAGTTTTTAATATGAAAGAACTATGCTAAAGATAACAAGACTGTATATTTTCATAGGGCTTATAATTGTAATATAAAAGTTATAAATTAATAATAAATTTATTTACTAATGTTATGGACAACAGGCGTAGTTAAGATTAAATTACTACGTATATGTATTGCTTTGCTTCGGTTTTTCTCGGTATCTGGACTCGAACCAGGTTTTCATTTCCTGAAAACACGGATAATACGACATTTACTAAAAATAAATCCCAGCTAGGACGCAACAAATACTAAAAATCAATTATAATTTAAAAGCAACGAAGGAATTTCGTTATTTTATTATTTTAGTCAGTCATTTTGTGGAGGTCAGAGAGCAATCGCTCCGTGTAAAAACTAGTAACCTGTCAAATCTAGAAGAGTAATAAGCAGACCCTGTTCAAAATACTGGGAATAATGCTAGAATGAAAAATTCGGATGTAGTATAATTAGATGTATATCTAGTTAAGATGTTCTTGTAGGTCATGTCTTTCATCTTGGATTGATGCATTTATGCAACGATGCGACGTGACACCGCAGTGCATATATTGCATATTTATTCAGGTTAAATTTTTGGCGTAAACTCAATAACAACTTTATCATATCAAGTTATATGCTAACTTCATTGGATTATGTTGCAAGCTCGTGACTAACTTCGTTTCGTTGGGTTGATGTTGAATTTACGAACCAGCAAGTCTTTGACATTGTGTCTGTGTAGACGGGCTTATCCATAGTATATAGTTAAGTATATGGCCATGCTGAGATAAATTAGTGAGAAACAATATAAATTTGTAACATTTATAGTAGTATTCCATGTTTGTATTTACCATACAGGCGTGTGTTCCGTTGTGGGTGTGTTTGTGCTTATGTGTGTGTTCCCACCGTCTACGCGGGATACAACGATCCTAATAGGGGCCGATGAGTGTGTAACGTTTATATTCTGAAAGTCCGCATAGTCAACGCAATATTACATAAAAATATGTTACCTTATATCGGACAGCTGGTAATGGAGTGGCTATTTGCCGCGTTGCGGTGTGCCCGGATGCGGCTGTGACGTCACCGCAATGTCCGGCTGAAATAACAGAAAAACTTAACTACAACGACCCGTTATTAAAAATCACTACTAGCGTTTAGTTAAAGATGTACCTCACTGTTTTTCCAAAGTTCTTACGTTAACATTGTTAGGAACGCGCAATTTTCCCGTAAAATTACAATATTATACTGTCTAGATTAAAATGGAATTTAATAATAAATAATAACTCAGGTCGTCTGGTAGAAATTGCTTACTCTATTGGTGTGTGGGACTGCCAAAAAGGGTCTAAATTTAAAAATGTTTATGATTGCAAATATAGTATTTCAAGAAGAAAAGAGATATTTTATCCATTAAAATGTAGTCCTAAAACGAAATTAGAAAATGTTATTTCTATAATGATTTGTATCAGTAAATTATTGGTCACATTTGGCTTTTTGCCGCGTTGCGATATGGGACGTACTATATTATGACGTCATATGCAGATCCGCTGATCCTTTACAAAGATTGGTTAAGCTAATATCCCAAAACCTTCTGTACAGCGCGAATGTTAAAAAAAAAAATAAAAACCAAAAAAAAAAATCAAGAATAAAATATAGTACTCTTTGACTGAGCTTCATCATCTTCCAATTATACCCTTCCAAGTAAATCTACATAGATAAACTTATAAAATAAAACATTTTTTTATATCATGACGGTAGGCAGCAGTCACCACACGGGAAAGAGCAAGGATCAGAGTGGGTGGTAGATTGGGCCTCCGGCACTCTCATCACACGTAACCGAATCACTGATACTGTTACTTTACGGTGTTTTTCTGTGAGAAGGTTGTATGTCTCCGGTCGTAGCCGCGGGAAAAAGCTAATTAAAAATAAAAACATTCAAGAAAAAGTAGCTACAGCAAATTCATCTAAGAATTACTATATCTACTTCCCTAGTCGAGCCAGACCACGTCTGCTTTAAACTTTACTACGATAAAATGTTCAAGGATTTTTAAAGTTTATCAGAGATAAAAGAGGTCTAAAAAAGTGGGTCTCCCCTCCACGCCTCGGAAAGCACAATAAGCTGTCGGTCCCGGTTGCGATCACATAACATCTGATAGTAACCCTTAACGCTTGATAACTAAATCAAATGGCAAACGCTCTGTGTAAAACTAGTAACCTGTTAAATCCGGACAAGAGTAATAAGCAGTCCCTGGGTAAATACTCGTACAGTACCGAGAATAATAATAATAAAAAATAATGAATAATGCTAGCAAGAAAAAAATACAGAGATAAAACAACTCCCAGCCTGCTTTGTGTAATGTTTACATTATTATGTTTTTATTTCGACCATACCGGGGTAGTTTCAATCATTCTTGCTCATTGTCGCGGTTTCGCCTTTTGTTTTTTGAAGAAGCTGACACGCCGCGGGTGACGCTCGCGCTCTATTCATCTCGTGGGCTTACTTCTGAAAGCAATACCATTGCTATTCTTGGATGCTTTTTTCGCATGTTTGTGGATGTTTCATAACTCAACATTAAGGGTTTTCTAAATAATGTTTATAATATAACAAATAAAATAAATATACGCTACACACTCAACGGCCCCCACTAAGATAGTTATATCCTGTTTCCCGAGCCGGAAACATACGCAATGACAAGGACGAAAACACCCAGACCCGAAAACATGTCTGTATGGTCAATACAAACATCTGCACGCAGCGGGAATCGAACCCGCAACCTGAGGCGCTTAAGACAGGTTAGGCCTCCGGTAATTTCGCTCATCGCACGAAACCTAACAGTAATCTGTTACTTTACCCTGATTTTCTGTGAGAGGGTAGCACTTCCCCGGTCGAGCTGACCCATTTGTGCTCGGAGAACCATAGCTCTACTACTGGATAAAAAACGAAAATCAAAATCACTTTATGTAGATTTCACAAAAGTTTGTTGTAAAAGAAAAAAAACCCAGTTTGAAATAATTGTATCTTAAAAGGGTTACAATACCTCCCTAGGCATTATGCGAGTAAAGCCCCGTTTTCTATTTTCTTCCTACGAGTACGCCGCACTCATGCGGAAAATTATGAACTAACAACGCGTTTCGAAAGTTGGAATACATATTTGATTGAAGAATATTTTTCTCTGCTTATTGCTTTTATAAAACTACAGACTTTTATAGATAAGCTATACATCTACATGCGACTTCTTCCACGTCAATGATTTAATAACTACTCGCTTTCTTTCGATATTTGGTGTTTGGTTTCATGCCAAAATATGTATGTCAACTCGGCTATGAAGTACTACTAGGAAGTACTGCCGTCACTTAGAATATTTACGTGTGTTAGCAGTATAATAAGATACAGTATAAATAAATAAATAAAAACGCTTCACACTCAACGGCGTCCATTAAGATACTAATATGCTGTGTCGGGGGTCCAGAAACATTCACAATGACAAAGACAAATACACCCCGACCGGAAAATATGCTTGCATGGTCAATACAAACATATTATGCTCCGAGCGGGAATCGAACCCGCGACCTGTGGCGTTTAAGGCAGGTTCGCTACAGCGTCGTCGAAACAGTATATGCACGAGTATCAGGTTTAGGTGCTGGCAGTCTATAGATGTGTAACTAGGTTTTGCACTATTAAGGCAATATAGATATAATTTATCCTTCATACATACATCATACCCTATTTCTCCCTATTCAAGTTTTTAGTGACAAAAATAAGCCTCTTCATGGTCCCAAACTCTGGTCCTAATTCTAATCTATATCTATACGAAAATTCATCATAGTCGGTTCAGACGTGTGAAAGGAAAACAAACAAACTCACTTTTTCATTTATAATAGGTATTAGTTAAGATTTTACGTATGTGTTTCCGTGCTTCGAAGGGCAGCAGAGCAGTCGGTCCCGGTTGCCATCAATTTTATAACATTCGTGAAGTTATAGTTATATCTCACGAAGGCGAGTACTAGAACACTAATAGCCCGACCGGCGGCTCTAGCGAATCAAACTGCTCCCAACCTACACACACGACTAAGACCAAACCGCACTCGTGAGAGGGAACAACTATACGAGAAGTTATTTCAAGGGCCTATACAATATTATGGGTCACTAACCACAGGATAAGAAGAGGATGATATAGAGATATTACAGACTAAAAACATTCGATATATGAACTTCAAAAAATCAAATCAACAACATCCTACAAAGAATAGCATAATACAATACATTTTTACAACTACCTGAATTAATTGTAAATATTTAATCGATCGCGGAATGAACGCCGCGTGTCAATAACCCCTAAACTCTACCTGCAGACCTACATAGCGACCATTATTTAAATACTTCACAAATGGAGCATTTACACCGAATAAACGAATAAAACGTTTCTCAGTACGCTTAATACGTCGTAAAAATGAACATTATATTTGACACAGATTTTATATTGTTCAGGAATGTTATTGTGTTGTACTTAAGTATTCGTATTGGCATTATTTTATTGTAGGAAGTGAGAGATTGTAAACAGACTTAAGTGGTTTCTCAATTCGCATGTGTTAGAGTGCGTTTTCATTGCAGAGGGAGAAAACCTTTTTAAAAAATAACGACGGTCGGTCGTAGGGGGAAACAACCTCATTAGAAATTATTCTCGGAAGAGGGTGCCTTAAGGCAGGGCGCCTGACGTTTGCTAGGGTTTTAGGGCTCTGGTCGGTGGGCCGCGTAAGAGGCAAGCGCCGGGGCGTCGCGGCTGATTGCATAGGCGAACCCGTGGCATCCCACTATGGCGCAAGATGGGACCTTGGTAGGGGCCAGGCTCAGAGTCCCACACCTCCTGTGCCATTGCAAAAAAGGGTGCGTTTCGGGAGCAGGGCGAAGTTGAGCGAAGAAGAGTAGTAAAAAGTGGGAAGTGTTTGCATTGCTTCATTTTTTCTCTCTAAACCCTTTGTCCCAGCCTTTCCAACTATTTCATCAACAATTTTTATATACTCCTGTTTTGCAAATTTGTTTATGGCTATAGTGACCGCTTACCATGAGGCACCATCTTACCATGATACGTTTGCTTACAACCTTTGTATAAAAAATCCAATTTTTGTGAATAATTTTCAAATCAATCAAACATTAAGTATACTCTTTGCGAGGTTTGTTTTCCTTTGTCCATTTAGATACAAACATCCATAAATCAAATGGATGACGATGATACTTCGGTTGAATCAAAGCTATCTTCATTTTTCCGGATCATTTGTTATCTCAACTCAGATAAAAGCCGATTCAAATGAAACCAACCATTGCGCGGATTTACATTTTATGTTTTAAGTTTGTATGTACTAAATTTCGTCAGTGGATTTGAAGCTAAAAACCGCTGGCGGCTTAAAACCTACCCGTTTGTCGATTGTATAGTTAAAATGACAAAATTCTCGTTTCGTTTATATTGAAGTTTCCATTCTACTGAACAAATTTGATCCACAAAATATTTGCTTATAAACCAAAATGTTCAATTTTGTTGGATACGTAGTTTTGATATTTTATGAGAGCCTTGTTATTTTCAGCATGAATGGGCTAGCGCGATTGGAAATGTAATAATAATAATAATAATAATATTCTTTATTTGTACCCCAAATGTATATAGTAAAACAATTTTAATACAAAGATATCGGTACAAAAGGCGGCCTTATCGCTAAGGTAGCGATCTCTGCCAGACAACCTTTAGATATATATGTATGTAAGACATGTCACAAAGAAGCGGTAAGGAGGTGTATTTTGGACCTAGGAGATTCAGTTATTAATTGTATATGAATATGACACAACAACAAAAAAAAAAGATAAATATATATATACATACACATCACTATATACATACATACTACATATTATACTATATACATAAATAATGTACTATGCTATCAACGAATAACATCGTAAAGAAGCTGTTCTTATTTTTTTTTTTATGTCATGGCGTTTGACAAACAAGCACACGGTCCGCCTGATGGTAAGCAGTCACCGCAACTTATGAACGCTTGCGATACTTGAAGTATCACAAGCGCGTTGCTAACCCAAGGAACAGGAGGGAAGGCGTGAGAAGGGAGAAACAGGAAGGGAACAGAGGGAGTGGCAGATTGGGCTACCGGCACTCTCACTCATCGCATGAAACGCAACAGTACCTACTGATACTGTTACTTTACGCCGATTTTCTGTGAGAGCGCTATGATAGGATGCTAAGATAAGCATGGCTCTACTACCGTAAAACCGTTTCGTTCTGAAAGTTCTGAAAGCTTTCTGTTCCCTTTCTTTTCCTCCTCATTCCTCGCCTTTTTTTTATGTTAGAACTTGGCAAACAAGCATACGGCCCACCTGATGGTAAGTGGTTGCGTAGCCTATGAGCGCTTGCAGCACCATGAGTAGGTGCCACTCACGCGTTGCCAACCTCGAGATATTAGTTCTTAAATCTCGTTCGCCCAGTAATTTCACTAGCATACAATGCCCTTCAAACCGGAACACAGTAGTGCCTAAACACTACTATTTGGCGGCAGAATATTGGACACTGCGGTGGTACCTACCTAGCCGGCCTCTTGCAATAAAAGACCTACCACCAGTGTGACTACCCTACGCTTTGGATCGTTAACGGGCATGTAATACAAATTGCAATGGGCTATGGGGACCGCTTACCTTAAACTCAGACTATGCAATAATACTTCCAACGTTTTCCTTCAGGTTTTATTAGATTTTATACCCCGCGATTGCAATCTAACTTCCTTAGCTTATCAAGGGCAAAATAGTAATGTAGAGGTTACATTAATAAAACATCTCAGTAATAGATATATGTAATGATAAGTCTTATCAGCGCTATTTCATTTAATTTTTTAACCTTCTGTCTCGTCTTCGTTTTAATTATGCTATAGCCAATTTTTAAAATGACTGAGCTTCTATTGTCGAAGCATTTGCATTGTCTATGTACTTTTGTTTTATTGTCATATTGTTTAGTATATATTTTTATTTTAACTATTACTTTATATATTTAATTGCTTTAGATAATTTAAACTCTTCTGTCAAGATAGATCCTCATGGTGATTCATATGAATTTAAACGTTCAGTTTAATTTAGTAATTACTGGGATTACTTTTTTAAGTTGATTTATTATTTTGTTTTGTATGCTTGCTTGTTTGTCTAATTCATGATTAATCTGTATAGTGCCCGGTTCGTACCGAAAAAGAATTTCTTTATTTCTATTATTTCCACAGCCTGAGCTGTGATTGTGTTGAGGACAGCAACATGTTTTTTTTTTAACGGCCCACCTGATGGTAAGTGTCCGTAGCCTATGAGCGCTTGCAGTACCATAGGTAGGTGCCTCACGCGTTGCCAACCTCGAGATATTAGTTCTTAAATCTCCTCTGCCCAGTAATTTCACTAGCGTACAGTGCCCTTCAAACCGGAACCGGAACACAGTAATGCCTAAGCACTACTACTTGGTGGCAGAATATTTGACACTGCGGTGGTACCTACCTAGCCGGCCTCTTGCAACAAAGACCTACCACCAGCGTGACTGATTGCACTGGTGGAATAATCTCTGCTGTGACAGAGATTATCCCAACAGCGGGCGATGGGGTCGTCACATCCCGACGCTGGTAAACATGTGGACCATAAGAGCCCTCAGCATGAATGATAGTACGTTAAAATGTTAAATAAAGAATTAATTTCAGTAAGCTAATACCCAAAATGTATAAGTTCAGATAGCCTGTCACAGTTCGATACTGTCGTGACTCAGCCGATTGATATCAATACAGTATAGGTACTGGCACGGGGTTATACAAGACGAAAAAAGCTATTCATACCTATTTCCCTTTGTATCTCAAAGGTCAATCCAATTCTCATATTTCAAATGTAAGATTCAACTTCGAGTTACGTTTCTCAAAGCGCTTAAGGTGAATTCAATTTACACTCATACGTTATTCAGGAAAAGGAGACCTTTTGAGAACTGTAAATTGGAAAGGTCAATTTAGTATACCCTGTAAACCCTGTTCCCGGAGCTATTGTTAATTGAATATGTTGTAAACATTATTATTAACAGTAGGCCGTATTTTGTACTAAAACAGATCAACGATGGCAGTTATAAACAAACAAGCGCTACACACTCAACGGACCCCATTAGGATAGTGATATCGTGTGTCGGGAGTCCGAAAACATACACAATGACAAGGATAAACATACCCAGACCGGAACACATGCCTGTATGGTCAATACCTTCACCCGCGACCTGTGATGCTTAAGGCAGGTTCGCTACCGCTGCGCCGCAACGTCGTCAAGTTATGGAAGGGCTGTCTTAATGACTTCGAATACACACTAGTTAGTATTAACATACGTTTCAAAGTTAGTTTATTAAGTACGACAAACTGATAATTGTAGATTTTTAAGTACGTTTGTATGCAAAATTTTTAAATTTAAAAAGAATTTTTAGTTTATTTGATAAAGTTATAATTTATGATGGGGCAGACATAGTTAAATAGCTAAAAGCCTATAAATAAATGAAAAAAGGAGTGTTTTAATATATTTGTAGATTATTATATTATCTCTTTGTAAACAAAGAGTCTTCTTCTTTGTGTCGTTCCGTTTGCCAGCCTACAATAGTCCCACATATACAGAGGCTCTGACTTAACAAATTAAAAACAGTCAAAACTGAGATTTTACCCTCCGATGTGCACCCAGGTTTTTACAATTATTCTTCTTTTATTCTATATAGTAAACTATCCTTTTACAGTCCAAGTTATATTGGGCATAAAAGAGATAAATATATAATAGAGATATTATTTTAATATAAAAATACATAAAAATCAAATTTTAAAATTTTACTAACATTTTTGGCTATAGGCTAGGCCGATCCGAATTCGTCCTCTTTTTATATCAGGTCGTGTTATGGGTCTAATAATAAATTAATAACCTAATCAATTTCAACATCTTTTAATATGCTGATCTCATCCAAAGCAACCAAATTATTTCTATGTTTTTATTGACCTTTACTAAATAACACAACAAACTGCACAGCACTGTAGCTACCACGTCGGATTTCAAAGTTTCGTCTTTTATGCGGTACAACGATGATTTTCTGCACGATGAATATTAAAGTAACAAATCGCATTACTATCAATGTGATGCTTCATTGACAGAATGACAGCTTTTCAAATATTGTCCTTCTAATCCAACGTATTAAATAAAACATATCGTCGTAGCAAATTTAAAATCTCCTATGTGACAATTTTGTCATAAAGGAGTTATTTACATATTTTAAAAGCAATTTTGTATACCTACACATTGCAAAAACTCCTATGTGAATATCTTAATTCATTTTTAAAGTATTCGCTAATTTAAAAAAATTGAGATTTTTTATCCTATGTGCAGAAAAAATATTAAATGTATAAATATATATGCTAAATGATACATTATATAAGACAATCTTTATTTCAATATATTATAATTCTTTTATACTTAATTATAACTAAAAATATCAAGAATGTTTTTAGATTTTTTCAGGAAACTGTTTTTTTCGTTTTTCTCGAAAAGTTACTTTTTACACATAGGAGATATTAAATTTGCAACGACGATATACATATAATATATTGGATACGGTCCTACACAATTACACTTTTGTCTAGTCCAATTACTCGGTCGGTCATATCCTTTACTTTCAATATTTCTAGCTCCGTGCTAAGCTGCTATTTATAGTATTACTACGCTAGTAATATTTTTTTTCTGTAGTAGGTAATATTCAAAACTCTCACCTTGCCCCAAATTACGACACATCTGTAACTTCGTCTTTCCTAAATAGTGTTTAGTTTATGAAACTTATATTAAAACTTCTTCTTTCTTGCACTATTCCCGGTATTTACCCACGATCTGCTTAAACTCTTGTCCTGATTTAACGGGTTTTACATAGAGCGATTGCCATATGACCTCCGCAATCCGAAGAGCGCGAACCAGTAACATTGGATAAGAGGAAATTACCTGTCAAGAGTAAACAATTATTATCAGACCGTCGTGTCTCACATAAGGCCCTTTAATATGAAGAAAAACGTACACAGTCAATTTAATACTAAAGTATCCTCTTTTCCGGACCACTTCTATCGTCAGAGCTATACTTTATCATGTATATATAATTGTCAGTATCGCTCCATCGAGGAAGTGATCAATTTATCAATTCCCGTGCGCGTTACCTCTATTTTAGGTTTCAGCAATTACCTTTAGGGCAACTTTGTTAAAAACTAATTTACCCTCTAAATCGATTGCCCCGACGACGGCGTTGATGTCGGCTTGATTGACTTGCGCTGTTCAATATTTAATATTAAAACGAGAAGCTTCATAATATGATTAGCTAAACCTCAATAAACAAATTGTCTAAATAGTAAACTAAGTTAAAAGCAATGATCGACCAAATAATTTTTATATTATTCTCTAGTAAATTGATAAATCATTCGGCCGACGATACGTTCTGTCTATGCGGAGGGTTTTAAGTTAATGCTTTTTATTCCACTTTTTATGAGATAATAAGAGGAGTCAGGACTTCAGGAGAGGCTCCTGTTTTATATGTTATAAAAGATCAATAACAGGAGCCCATCGTTATTATTCTTGAAGATAGTTTGACAGATTTCTACGTCGTAATAACAATTACTTGAAATTGTGCAGGTACAGAGCAAATATAACCTAATTCTAACCAGGCAAATATATTTTATTTACCTATTTATTATAATAAAAAATAACGATTATGAATGCCCTTGGCACACTTGAAAATGTTCGTAATATTTCTTCTCTTTATTACAGGTTGAATCGTAGTTGCGTGAAGAATTCTATATAAGGTCTATTAATAAAGCAATAATAATTAAAACTAGAAAACCCCATAATATTAGACGCTTAAAAAGTGCTAAATTATTATAAAATATATAATTTTAAAACAGTATCTTCCATTAAAAAGTAGTGATAAATATTAAACTGTGCAAAATGATCTTAAAAGTCCGCATCGTGAAAATTGAATTATATAAAATGAAGATTACCCCATCGGGTACAGCCGACGAGAAAAGTGTTGAGATTTAAAATTCGAGAAATGATAATAAAATGCCGCAGCGCGCGTCATCATCATCTAGCTTGATGCGCCCATTCGTGGTGCTCGCCTTGCCCGGCATGTACTTGCTGTACAAGTATAACCAGTACCGTCAGCAGCAAATGGAGACCGCTCGGCGCCGCGTCACCGAGCGCGAGCTAATGCACCTTAACACCAAAATCGTAAGTAATTTTGTTATTGATTGTACTTTGAAATGTACTTCACAAATTTTTCATTAAGGTTTGCAGAATTATGTTAGGTTACAAATTTCAATTTTAGTATCTTTAATGTATAATATTATCTCTATTTGTTAATTATAATACAATGACTTGTTATTATTGCTAGTATTACTTATAATTTATACTTAACTAGCAACGCCCGCGCCTCCGCTCCCGTGTTGATTTTTCTTTATTGCACGGAATCCTAATTCTTTTTCTAAAATAAAAGTAGCCTAAGTTGCTCTTTATAACATCAGCTATCTACCAGTGAAAATTATAAAT
This sequence comes from Hestina assimilis, assembly GCA_023373885.1. Classification (NCBI taxonomy): domain Eukaryota; kingdom Metazoa; phylum Arthropoda; class Insecta; order Lepidoptera; family Nymphalidae; genus Hestina; species Hestina assimilis. The sequence goes on from CM041754.1 coordinate 11,830,454, forward strand.
CCCGTTAAAATTGGCCTAGTCTTTTAAGAGATTACCCGAAACAAACAGACGGACCAAAGTAACAAAAATTTATTTTATTATGTAAGTACCGTATATAAAAAAAAAATTTGTTTACATGTAGATACTTTGTTTTTATTTACGAATTAAATGGAATAATATTTGGGACCTACAAAGAGATTGAAAAAACAAATTGATGATACCAAAAAAACTTTAATTAGAGCTGCAACATCGAAATGTAATTTCATCTCTATTAACATCCGTATTTTTTTTCACAAATGTACTAACTGACCTTAAAATTGATCACAGTTATAGGTGATACAAAACGAATTAAAATTTAAAAAAATAAAATTTCTTTTACACAAAAATTTTAACGCCTTTGAATATAAACAGAACCGACTATACAAAAAAATAGAAAAAATACCGACTTCAAATATTTTTAGATTCGAAGTCTGTATTTTTTTTTCAATTTCGTATCTTTTTAGTAATCGTAAATTGCTGAACCGATTGTAATGAAATTTCTCCGAGACCAACTTGAAAGTGTATCCATTAAAATAAAATAAAAGAATTTTGAGAATCGGTTTATAAATGGCCGAATTCTGAGGTAACAAAATTAAAAATCAAATTGAAAACCTCCTTTTTGAGGTAATTAAAAACGCTTTAAATTGTATTAAAAGCATGAAATAAATAAGAAAATCTGTGGGTCAAGAAATTTATAGAGTTTTCATGTAACTCTCTCTTGAAACCTTGGAGTTATACATAGTTAAACAATGTAGTTCTACAAGGTTTCATAAGTCTATGTATATTGACTCATAGTCAAATGTTCTTCAAATCACGCAAAATAATGGTCATTTTTGCGTAGACACAAATGAGCGAGCCGGAGCACGCGATGTTGTGTGCGGCCTTCCATGAGACCATGACTCAAGCTTCTGAAAAATATTTTTAATATTTGTTGAAAAATATTTCATGAAATGTAATTCCACTATTGAAAACTATGTCAATGAAAACATCGATATGCTTTTGATTTAAAACTTTATTTAGTCTTTAATAAAAAAGAGAAGGTTGACTGAGCGAACAGAGTACGCTACAACTTGCAACGTCTAATTCTCTATCTAACTATGTTTTATTGTTTTATAGATAATTGACCCAACCGTCATTTCAAAATAAATAAAATAAATTATTTAAGTTGGAATATGAGCTTCAGTTTGAGGTTTGTAAAGAAGTGAGCTAAAAAAACCAGCCTGTATATTTTCACCCCTTTTGCCATTGAGGTAATGAAAATTAATATTCGCTAAATTGTTTTACATTAATACGTGTTGAATACTCATGAATACGTTGACATTTAATATATAACAAATGCCGTGAGAGATCAAGGTTCGCTACATTGATGCCTATTTCACGCCCTATTTGGTAAACGTCAGAGGGGCTTTACGTAATGTTATCATGTTAACACACGTCATACTCGTCTTAGGTTCAGGAATAAATCTAATAATGACGTAGATTTTATTATTCATCATTATTAGATATAGAGGTTATTTATTCGTAAATCTTTGTTAGTTTTAAACATATTTCACACGCGGAAGAGTGTAATTTTTTGACATCATTAAAGTTTTTATAAGGAGTGCAGCATTCAAAATGAAAGGATAATAATGTTAAAATTACATTATAGCATAATTCTTTACATTCATACTTTTAATGTCAAACATAACGAGGCGTGAAGAGGCATCTTGCGGGTAGGCAAGGCAAGGGTGGCTAACACGGTTGCATTCCGCAACTCTGTTAGCCGCCTTCGCGTTTGGACTTTATTTCCACTTACCATCAGGTGGAGTAGAGTCATCTGCCCTACTTTCCAAATAAAAAAATAATTATGTATTTTGATTCAGTTCAATTTAATTCTAAAATACACGTACTAGGCTGCTTGCTATAATTTAAATACATTTGTACATTTTGTGGTGACCGAATTACAGATACTCAATTTAATGGTTCACCTACAACTGTAATCCATGTAACAAATAACCCTGGCTTCAATTTAACATTTAGCAAATTAAAACGAAAAGCAAGGCAATATAAAAAAATTAACGTTCCTCAAAATGGTATTTAGCAAAAAATGTTTATTTTAAATATGAAACTGGATTGACGTCATAATGGTCTAGTACTCATTTCGTAGCCATAATTTAGTTATGAAGATTTACCACTGAAAATTTATGACTCATCGTATGAAACGATAGTAAAAAGTTTTTCACAAATGGTTTGAAACCGGTGTAGCAGTAGTACTCTCTCTCACAAGTAACAGTAACAGTAACGGATAGTAACAGTATTACCCATTAAGTAAGTAAGTTTCCCATAAAGTAAGTAACTTTTTTGACTCCCACTAGGTTGTACTACTAGATATAGAAACCCTTAAATTGTATGAAATTACCATTTGAGTTGTAACTCATTTCGGCTTAACTCAAGAATAATTTCAAACTCTGAAGTTTTCGCTTCAGGATTTGATGTAAATGATATGCCTAAGGTCGAAGCGGGTCGACCCACTCAACTGTAATTGGCGTTCTTGTTATGACGTTGTCACTAAAGAGTTCGCTTGTGCAGTTACTGAGAGGTCAGTTAAAACTTTGTAGTGAAAAATATTTCTTTTTTTCTAAAAATAGAGTATTATCGTAGTGTAAAGGTCAAAGCAGATAAGTTTTATATGGCACAATAATTGCTTTAACTTTTAAAGAAGCTTTCACTTCGCTTATAATGTATTTGTGACACATTCACAAAGGCCCTGACAAAATTATTTTTTTCATCATAATTATATTCTTAAAAAGCCGAGATTGTCCAGTGGATAGAAAACGACTTTAGCCAAAGGTCGCGGGTTCAAATCCAGGGCCAACACGTCTGAATTTTCAAATGCTTAATTTGTTTTTCGAAATCGTGTAGCGCTTTACGGTGAAGGAAAGCATCGTGAGGAAACCTGTATGTTTTGGGAGAAATGCTGTGACATGTGTATATCCGCTATTCCACAGTGAAGCAGCATGGTGGATTAAACTCTTTATCCTTCTTAGCAAGAGAGGAGGCTTTTGCCCAGCAGTACTTTAATTTCGTTACTATATTTTTATCCTTGTCTGCAAGGTAGGTAGTAATGTCCTTGTATTATAATTTCAGGTCCATATAAGCATTTCACTTAATTTTTTTTTAAAGAATACTAGCAATGCTTTTTAATGGCATTGCTAATATTCCTATTGCCTCTCCAAATAAGCTCGAAGCTTGCGCTAGGAGTGGGTACTACGACAATAGCCCAAGGGGGTCAGGATCGAAGCTGCGACTCTCGCGTTAACGGATCGAAGTCGGCCCTTCTACCGTTGAGCTATTTAGGCTTTATCTGCTAATACTTCTTAAGTGCTCGCCGAAACATGAAGACGCGGCTACTTATCAATGGATTAAGTGCCCAAAGTTATTTAATTTGCTGATCTTTTACTGTACAGAGCACTTAAAATGGCTTTTTCTTAATACATGTAAAACCTTAGAATAACAATATCGAATTTCTTGTATGGGGGTGTATTTTATAATTTTGAAGTTAAATTTGTTTTTATTATATGTTATTATAGCGGCCAGGGCTATACATAATCTAATAAAATTCCAACTATTTATCAATACACAGTTTATGAGATACAACAAAACGGACGGACGGACAGCGAAGGCTTAGTCATACGGTTGTCACCTTTTGGTTACGAAACCCTATATACCCTATACTACATATATTACGTAATAAACATTAGCAATCCAAAACTTCGTAAGTCTTTATTCCACTTAATGACTTTAGGAATTGAATAATTAAAGACTTAAAGAAGAAAAAAAGAAAGAAAAATTGGATATAAATTCTACCATTACCTTTCGTGCAGCGTTTCATTTATAATAATAATAATAAACGCTGCACACTCAACGGCCCCCATTAGGATATTAATATCCTGTGTCGAAACATTCACAATGACAAGGACAAATACACCCAGACCAGAAAATACGCTTGCATGGTCAATACAAACATATTCAGGTCAGCTCCGAGCGGGAATCGAACCCCCACGACCTGTGGCGTTTAAGGCAGGTTCGCTACCACTGCCCCACAACGTCGTCCATTTATAAATTATTAAAGATACTTCTATTGCGTAATCTTTATATATATAATTCTACTGTACGTGTGTATGTCACTGAACTCCTCCTAAACGGCTGAACCGGTTTTGATGATTTTAATTGTGTGTATTCCGGTGGATTCGAGAACGGTTTAGATTAACAATCGGACCCAGAAGGAGGCGCTGCTATCGGGTCTCATTTTTTTTATTTTCGTGGCAGGAAAACGTCTGCCGCTAGTACATTTATAAGGCTGATCTATCAAGGCTTCAGGATCCAGTTTCCAATTCTTCTTTATAAATAATTAATATTATATAAAGCTGATCCATCAAGACTTCAGGACCAGTTTCCAACAATCTTAATTTCCAAATTGAAAGTAACTTTTGTTCATTATAAAAATGGTGTTCATTATTCTAAAATGGTAGCCTACACTCACAAAACATTTGCTGAAATTCAGGTGTATTATATATTATTAGATTTTAATTTACCAACACTACAGATAACTCTAAAGAAATTAATAACTACACTAAAAAAATTATTCTCCTTCCTACAACGATATTCGACCAAAAAATATGATTAGAAATATGACTCTCTCAGCACGAAAAAAAAAGCACGAATTAGTCGTCTTGACCGAAGAAGTACTACCCTTTCACAGAAGATTAGCGTAAAGTAACAGAGTAATGTTGCGTTTCGTGAGAGTGAGAGCGAGGCCCAATCTCCCACCCCTACTGCTCCCTTCTTTTTCCCTTTTCATCCCGCAACGCGCATGTAATACTTCCAGTATCACAAGCGTTCATAGGTTTAGGTTAGAATCTCATTACATTGTAATTTGATTTAAAATTAATATCACGGTAACGATACCATGAACTTTCTTTCGATTCATTCAGTAATAAGCTCTGATTCTCACGAGATTGGTCTCGTTACGCTGATCCCATTATCATTAGACTTTCGTGTCGGAATAAGTATCTCGTTTGCGCCTATGCTTTGGGTTGTATATTATCAGCATTCAATGTACCAATCCGTTGAATTGAGACGTAAATAAAAAACATAGTGATCATCTCAACTTACAAAGCTGGGATTACTCGGATAGCGGTCTTTCATCAACGTGACATACATAAAATATATTCAGGTTATTTTTTGCATATTGCGGGAAACGAAAATGGTGCTATTTCGTACTTAAGTATTATGACGTACATGACGTAAATATTATAACATCAAGTATTTTACGTTCTTTATTTGTGTGGTTGTTGACGACTTTTAATATTATCACTGAGAAATTTTTGGAAATGATTAGCGTTTTAAATAGATAGATGAAGAAAAACAGTTCAGTGCCTTTTTCACTTCTGTTTGTTGATAAATATTTTCCCGTTTGGTAGCTATTCAAAAGGAAATATGACATTATTTTTTCAATTATGATATTCGCCGAACAGAAATTCTTGTTGACGGCCACCGTTGTGGCGTGCTGGTAGTGAGCCTGCTTTGAACCACGGCGGTCGCGGGTTTGATTTTCGCTAGGAACAGATGTTTGTTATAAATATCTGTTTCGTTTTGTCCTTAATGGGTCTCCCCACCGTGTCTTGGAAAGCACGTTAATCTGTAAGTCTCGGTTGTTATCATAACATATGATAATAATCGTTTACTCGTGATAGGTAATTTGCTCTTATGCAACGAGTTACTGGTTCGCCCTCAGGGTTGGGGTCAGATGGCAATCGCTCTCTTTATAAACTAGTAACCTGTCAAATCAGGATAAATAAATAGAGTATACCAGAATATGGGTAAATACCGAAAATAATGCTAGGAAGAAGTTGAATTCAACAAAATCTAAATTGAAGCTACTAAAACTCAATTTTAGAAATAAAAAATCAGCAACAGATATAAAAGAAGACTAAATCACATAAACGAACTTGTACAACGTGCTAAAACTAAAAATAACGATTCACAAAGGCTAATATTATCGAGAATATCCTATAAATACGTCAGTGCCAAGGTAGAACGTTGCCCGCTTTCAGCTTTCCCTCTCAATCGTTGTAACAATCTACTATAAATATGTCGGAAGCTATTGGAATCAGTTAACAACATAACAGCTGCATGAACCTATTGATGACAAGCTTAAAGTTACGAATTGTATATATTGTGAAACAATAAAAAAACTAATAAAATAATTTATAATCCAGTCTTAGGCCTTACATTTATCAGCATCGAACAGCATTAAGATGGTTTTGGATACAAGTTTAAGCATCATATGCTTTAGCATTCGCAAGCATGCATAAGCATGCTTCAGCATCCGTAAGCATGCATTAGCATCCGTAAGCATGCTTCAGCATCCGTAAGTATCCCTCAGCACACTTTGATGGCTGTTTAGTACTGTAACGTGTTATTGTTGTGACGCTTTCTTTTAAGAAAACTTTTTACAATCACAAAAATATAATATAACATTCTGTCAGATGTGATCAATCAATCTATTGTCAAAATATAAAACAAATTATCCCATTCCCAATAATGTTTAATGCCGTAAATTAAATCAAACAAGTATATACAAAAAACTTAAAAATAAAATTTTAAAGTAGCAACTTTGATATAATAAATATGAATCCACTTAAAGTATTATCAAGAACTAAAAGTATATGGAATAGTGTTGTCTGTTCATCGAGAATAGATCATTTTTACCGAGGATACGCTAAAAAAGGAGATGATGGTTGCAGACGAGCATGCGTTGACATCCCACCTGAAACAGATCCGGTATGTCCTAAACCTTGCGATAGACATAAGAAGAGGAAAGATAGTATATTACATAGAATAAAGTTAAAAATCGTAGAAGGCGGTACTAATTTCGGAAGTAAGTATTACTTTATATCCTGGCGTTTTGTAGCAACGTAATTTGTCTTCTAACGTTTTTCTTTTGCATGTTATTAAGTGGTCAAGCAAGCATACGGCCCACCTGATGGTAAGCGGTTGCCGTAGCCTATGAGCGCGCGCAACACCGTTAGAAGGTGCCACTCACGCTTTGCCAACCTCGAGATATTGGTTCTTAAATCTCCTTTGCCCAGTAATTTCACTAGCCCTTCAACCGAAATGCAGTAATGCCCAAGACAAAGACTGTTTTGCGGTAGAATATTTGACACTGCGGTGGTGGTAACCTTTTTTTTTTTTTACTTGGAGAAATGCAGTTACACACTCGAGCGCCGGGACGGGTGCAATGGCGCAGGAGGTGTGTGGACGGAGCCGAGCTCCCCTACCCACTAAAACTCCAAGGTCCCATCTAGCGCCATAGTGGGACGTCGCGGGGTCGCTGAAGCATACAACCGCGACGCCCCGGCGCTTGCCCCGAGGGCCCACCGGTGGCGGCAACCTACTGCCGCCATATATACATACACTACATACTAATACATACCACCGCGCGCGAACGCGCCAGGCCTTTCGGCCTCCACCTTGGGCGGCACCATACTGCCGCCATACATACATACATACTAATACATACTATACATATATAAAATACTCCACGGCGCTTTCGCGCCCCTCCGACCGGGACTGGAAGGCCCCGGCAAACCCAACCAAGGGAGCCCTGGGTCCTAGGGCTCCCCCGCCGAGACTAACTTTTTAATGAGGTTGTTTCCCTCTACGACCGACCGTCGTTATTTTTAAAGAGGTTTTCTTCCTCTACCGCCCGACGGGGGCTGAAGGCCCCGGTTAAGCACACCTTCGGTGTCGCAGGAGCCGCTCGCAATCCATTCTGATAAGCAGAAAAGTACCGGAGCGACCCATACGACACCACCCTCCTAGGCGCGGTCTGACGTAAAACGCCCCACGCCCGAACCGCCTGACCCTGTTAGCTTCTCCGAGCAGTCGAAGGTGCCACCTGCACAATCGACTCCCGGCTACTGAGCCCCCCCGGAACGACAAGCCCAGGGTACCGCAGAGTTTGACCTCTGCGGTTGGGGGGGCGGTGGTGGTAACGTAACCTAGCCGGCCGATTGCAACAAACAACCAGTGTGACTGATTGCACTGGTGGAATAATTTCTACTGTGACAGAGGTGAGCTGTGGGTCGTCACGTTCCGTAGGTAAAGCTCAGACAACACTATTCTAATAAATGCAAAAAGAAATTAATTTTAAGAAGCCATGAAAATATCAAAATGCTAAATAACGTTTGTTTCACAGCTCCATTTCGTCGTATCCAATGCAAAGAAACGGTGTGCAAAGAGGTGGAAAAACCTAAGCCGAAGGCGTTGCCGGCTCCCAAGAAAAAGGTTCTTGAATTACCGCCGCCTAGACCAGGCGTTCAGGTTTCCGTCCTCGCTGCTGACACAACGCTAGGCCAATATACAGCGTTATTACTAAAGCAATGCCATTGTATAAAAAAGTTAGTTAATTGAAATAATACATACATACTTTCCTAACATTACTAAGCATGTACTTTAAAACATCACGCAAATATTTCAATGTCAGGTATTTAACAAGCGTTATGAGGTTTATCGCAATTTTAGTGCCATTATGTTGTGACATAGCATGACCTATATAAAATGTTATGATTACGTAGCGAATAGTGACGTCATTCGAAACGACCCGTTCTGGCTAGTCCCTCAGGGGCTTTTCGTCTTTCCGTCACAACATGAGTTTAAATTATGATATTTATTCACATGGACGCTCCGAAAATCGGAGTACTGGGAAATAAGAAATATGATGATATCAAATTTATAGTTGATAAATCTTCTTTTTTACTTTTATACATATTTTGAAGAAGAATAAATAATAAAATGATAGCTGTAATATTTAATATTCACTTCAAATGTAAACCAAGTGTATAATATATTTTTAGTGATCTATGTAGAAAATTTTGTTTAGTGTCTGTTTCATTGAATTATGTAGAATTAAACATAGATAATATTAATATACCGAATATTATACCCATATGGAATAAATAGAACTTATTAGTCTTATTAACTATATATACAACACAAATTTATAACATAAAAAGGATAACCATACTTTTCAAAGCCTTGACCAACTTTATTCAAGTAGTGAAACTAGCTTCGAATTATTATATCTAAAATGAAAGCATAAAGGTCATATGAACGAGGCCATATGAACTTACAATAAAGGAAGAAATTGTGGGGAACCACTAATTGTTAACAAAAACCTTTTTTAATCGAGTTACACAACATCAACTTGTATCGGCATAAATCTAAATGATTCAACTTTTCAACTTTTATAATGGAACAAGTTTTAGCTTGAGACTTCTTTGCCTTTTCATCTATTATGCTCAAGTTTTTATATTCCACTAAGAGCTATATAGAATACCATATCGAAAGTGTTTATGTCTATAAATCATGATGAAAAGTTTTGTCATTCTTTGGAGTGTTTTCAGTAGTTTCTTTTGGTAACTTGTTTTGTATACTGTTTTTAGTTTCATAATAGACTCTATTATATTTCTTCTTTGTATGTTTGTATTTATATAAGTAGTTACCTAATTTAAACATTACCATGTTTATTTTCTCCGCCATATGCCACTTATGATTCTATTCATAAAAGTTAGAAATGCTTTAATATTTTCTTAAACAAAAAGCCTTTCTTTGGAAGTTGAGGACAAAAGATTTTTTTTTTTGTTTTATAAAAGTGTTAACAAAATGTCTCACAAAATACATAGTTTCTTACAATGCCTCTATTTTTAAAATATTTCGACATCAGAGAGAGAAGTGATCTTATCTTTTTTGCTATTTAAAATTGTATGAGCATTTCACTCTGAAAGCATACTTAAGCTCTAGAATCGACGACAAAAGATTAAAAGTACCTACTTCACCTGATTGCGCACGGTTAAAACCTTTATCGATTACAGCCATCTTAAGCAATTCTGTGTATAGTTTAGTAGTTATTAAATTCAATAAACATGAATTATTACTCATGGAACGATAAATCAGTTCATAAAATAACGTAAATGATTACAAGCTCAAAGCGTTTGGAACATTTCGAAAACTAAAGGGAAACCGAGGTTCAGCTATTTCACTCGAGACGCCATCACGCACATAAAAAATATCCAATTCGCAGGACGTGAACTCGCTGGGGCATTCGAAATAGGTGCACATCAAACTTTTACAGAGGCTTTAGACATGCTATTACAGGAATCATTCGGAGAATGTAATAAAACGAGTCAGGATTTTACGAGATGAGTCGTGACCAACGCCGTTTATTACTAACTTTATGACTGGGAAACTTGTAATTTTTTCCTATAACTATTGAAAAAATTATTCTTTTGAATATTAGTTCCGTTCTCATTTGCTATTGACGCTAAATGATAACACTTTCATTGAGAAATGAGAAAAAGAAATAGGAGAAATTATTCTCTTACTGAATAGTAGTAGCTTTATAGTAGTAGAGCCATGTACCCCAGAACAATGGGCCGGCTCGACCGGCGAAGCAATACCAGAAATTCGGCGTAAAGTAACAGCATCAGTAGGTACTGTTACGTTTCATGTTACGCTGAATGAAAGCGTCGGGGATCTTTGTTCCCTTCCTTTTTTCTCCTCATTGCTTTCCTCCTATCCCTTGGGATGACAACGCGCATGTTATATTTCAAGCACTGCAAGCGTTCATAAATTCTCGTGATTGCTCACCATCACTTACCGTATGGTTGTTGCCAATCGTCATAAAATAAAAAAAATAGAAGTTAATATATATTTATTTTCAGATTACGCTTATATGAAGCACAAGAAAATCCAAACCAAGATTGTATTAGAAATCTATATAAAGTGGTTCAGGATCTTCAGCACATTAACACCAATTGTCTTGTACAGGCATACAGCTGTGCTTGTAATGAGCTGGAGATGTGTTTGCAGGTCTGTTTGCAGGTGTTTAACCAGTGGCGGATTTAAAAAATTACTTACAACCTATGCCTAAGATTTTGCCGCCCTTGCTTCTACAATTGTCATGTCCTAGATTATTTTTACAATCCAACAAAAGGCTGATTACTAGTTAAGGGGGCGGCGTACTAGTTGTTTTACTCTTGAATATGGAAGTTTGCTTCTCGGAATGTACAATTACAAATGAGAAAAAACCTGTAAACATCAGAAAACCGTCAAGCGGAAATCTTTTAGATTTCTATAAGGTAGTAAAAATAATTCGGCCACCAAATTTGCCATTCCAAAAAATCTGCCGCCCTAGGGCTCAAGCCTACTCAGCCTGCGGGTAAATCCGCCACTGCTGTTTAACCCTCAATATACTATAATATATCAAGTTATACTTGAATACAACTTTAGTCTTTATTAGAACTTAAGCTATTTGATAAGCACGTAACATGCCCCATCTTAACAGCGTGGAGTGTTTCATGATGATAGTCAAGTTTTACATATTGAAGAGATATTTCAACTTGTAAACTATCGTTGGTTGAAACTTGAGTCGTTTTTCTTGTAGTTATACAACCCCGTTCACTAATTTAACAACAGGGACAATAAATAGGTATTAAACGATATTTATTTGTTAGTATTTTTCCTTTTTGTTCATATACTTCTAAAATTTTACAAAGACTATTCGATGTCTATTCATTCCGACAATGTAAAGCAATCTTCCGTGCATAATAGTATCCATTGGGACTTCTTTCATTCTTTTTAACGTGTTTTTGCAAGTAAGTGAGGGTGGCGTCGACCTCAGTCTGTTGCCAATCAATACAGCAAACGGCCACCCACGAAATCCTACACGTTATTTACGTAATTAAACACGTTATCAAAACACGTATAAGTTTATCATTTTCATTTATAACACTACCTGGATAGCGAATTATGTATATAATTAGAAGCCTCAATAGCTCAACGGTAGAAGGGCCGACTTCGCTCCGTTAACGCGATAGTCGAGGGTTCGATCCTGACCCCCTTGGGCTATTGTCGTACCCACTCCTAGCGCAAGCTTCGAGCTTATTTAGAGGGGCACTAGGAATATTGGTAATGCATTGAAAAAGCATTGCTAATATTCTTTAAAATAAAATAAAAAATTAAAAATCGCTCGTTGTCGCATCCGTTGTATTGTAATTTTTTCAAACGAAAATATCGTTTATAAGTCTGATATAGCCATAACTTTCGATCCAACACAACGACTCTTGCCTTGGTTGAATATAAGGTCATCTAAATCTTATCTCACAGCTAAAAGTATATAAACTATCAACACGAGAACACTATTAATTAATTCTCGCCTGTTAGTCTTGTATCACGCGACATCCTACTGCGCCCTCGCATGTTCGTGGGAATTTTTAATGCTATTGACCTTTTATTATGCCATGGTACTCTAAACAACATATCGCAAATAGTTATATACACTGGTGGTAGTTCTTTTTGTTGCAAGAGGCCGGCTAGGTAGGTACCACCGCAGTGTCCAATATTCTGCCGCCAAATAGTAGTGTTTAGGCACTACTGTGTTCCGGTTTGAAGGGCATTGTACGCTAGTGAAATTACTGGGCGAACGAGATTTAAGAACTAATATCTCGAGGTTGGCAACGCGTGAGTGGCACCTACTAATGGCGCTGCAAGCGCTCATAGGCTGCGGCAGCCACTAACCATCAGGTGGGCCGTATGCTTGTTTGCCAACTTCTAACAAAAAAAAAAAAAAATACATTTTTTTATGTCAACGGTCCACCTGATGGTAAGCAGTAATCGCAACCTATGACCGCTTGCTGTACTAAAGTGAACTTGCTGTGTAAAGTATCAAATGCGCGTTCCCAACCGAAGAGATAGAAAGGAAGGGACGAGGAGAGAAAAAAGAAAGGGAACTGAAGTTACAGTACCTAATAATACTGTTATTCTACCTCGATTTTTTATGCGAGTGTAGTACTACCCTAGTCGAGTCGCCTTTTTTGCTGAAAGGAGCATGAATCTACTACGATAATCAGATAATTAATATTATTTCTTGTATTTTTAGAATTCGGATATAGTTTTAATACTTGAGAGTGCATGTTTGAGTATGAACATGTCTATGGAGACGAGATTCTGTAACCAAGCGCCGATAGTAAAACGATACGCAGATGCCATTGCCAAAGAATGTCCAAATGCCTTTATAATTGTGTGTACCTCGCCGATCGATTGTATGGTGCCCTTAATAGCCGAGGTGACATTTCCTTTTTTACTGTATATTAGAATTCAGAGTTTTCTGACCTTTTCAGGACCGTTTTTATGCATAAACCATTTTCCCTCAACAGAATTCAAAATGCCAAACGAAAATAGATTGACATTTAGAAAATTTTGTCAATGTTTTTCAAAATGTAACTAAAATTATTAAAAACTAGCTGCATCCGCGACTCTGCTCGTTTGGTATAATGATTTTTCTTTATTTCACGAAACCCAAATACTTTTAAAAGTAAAAGCCTAAGTTACTCCTTATAACATCAGCTGTCTGCCAGGGAAAGTCCCAGTAAAATCACTCCAGCCGTTTCAGAGATTAGCCAGAACAAACAGACAGATAGACACTTCCATTTTATTTATTTGTATAGATGGTGATTTGACTACAATATATCTACATAACATTATGCGCTCAAAAATGAGGAAAGTTTTTGTACATTATATAATTTCCCACAAAGCACTTCCTCTTTTTAGCGTACTTTGTCTACATTATATACTTTAAAATACTTAAATGATACGAAATTTGACGGGAGCAGGCTTTTTAAAACCACTTTCATCTTAACGACCGTAACAGTTTTATATCCATCAGTGACCAACTGTCCTCCCTCGTTACTGCCCCCCTATATTCGCCACAACATGTTACTACTCCCGTGGGATATTATCTTTTATGAACTTACATTATCGGAATATCAACACGTAACGACTTTCGATATGGGTCGTAACGTACGTTTACGTAATCAATTATTGGTTCATGTAATTAGTTCAGTTGTTTGCTATGATTTTGGATGCTTTTTCGATGTCCACTCATCATCAACATGTCCATCATCCACAACAGCGCGATATAGAAGACATTTTCTTACTCGCACAACCATTCTGTGGAACCAACTTCCGCCGGTGGTCTTTGCGAACCGATACGATCTGGGAACCTTCAAGATCAGAGCCGATTCCTTCCTTAAAGGTCGAAAAACCACCTGCATGCCGTCTGGTGTTGCAGATGTTCATGGGCAGCGGTGATCGCTTAGGATGAGCCTCCTGCCAGTTTTGACTTCCGCTCAGTTCAGATGTTTGTATTGACCATACAGGCATGTGTTGCGGTCTGGGTGTGTTTGTGCTTACCCATGTGTGTATTACCGGACAGAGGTTATTACTGTCGTAATGGTTGAATTTATAGTATTTACTATTCTAATTCATTATATTTATATTGAATATTTTAATAATAAATACAATCTATTGTCACGCTTCAATTTAAAGAAGTGTTTTTATACCAAGCGAAATTCACTTGAGTAATCTCAATCGTTAAACGTTTATTGCGGTTTGGCAAGTAAATATTTCTTACGCAAAGAACTTTTCGTTTTACTTGGAATGAATCAGCATATTTAACTAACTTTTCTTTGTTTTAAAATTCAAGCTTTTTAATCTTGCTAATTGAACGCCGTTTCTACAAGGACTCATTCAAAATTTAACAAAAACTATAACTTTTTATAAATTTACGTAATCTAGGTCAATATAATTAAATTCTAATACTTTTATTTACCACTAACATCATATGACATGCTCTTTTATACTCACAAAAAGTCTAAAGATATGTTGCCATACCTTTGTGAATTCATTCTCACTCAACGAAACGAAGTTAGTTACAAGCTTGCAATATATTCGAATTAAGATACCATGTGACTAACTTAGTTTCGTTGAATTTGCGGAGGAGCACCAGTAAATCTTTAGACATTTTTCCTATATGGAAGGACCGGTTCTGAGCTTATAGTAAGTCAATCGATTTAACCCATAAATATTTTTAAAATATTTTAGACGCTTAAAGAGACGGGCTGGTACAATCCTAAGAGGTTGATGGGTTCTCTAGCGGCTCCCGAGATGCGTGCAAGTACCCTCGCAGCCCGTGCCCTCTCCTTAGAACCGTGCTACGTTCACGTGCCCTGCGTAGGAGGCACTGAGGGAAAATCTTTGGTGCCATTATTTTCTAGAGCTGTGGAAAATTTTGATTTTACTGAGGTATCTTATTTATGTTTGTATTTATATTAGTACCAGTATACTGGTGATAAGTCTTTTATTGTAAGAGGGCGGCTAGACCATCTAAGTGTCAGATATTCTACCGCAAAGAAGTAGTTTATTTTGAAGCTGGTAAGATAGGCCACGACAACCGCTTACGATAATTTATCTTAAAATAACATCATTTAAAATGGTGTTGAATCATGCGTTAACCTTTAATTATAAAAATCTTTCTTCTGACTTTAAAAATCGTAGAATCAGATAAAATTTGCTTTGCAGCGAAACTCGGAACTGATGACTCAGACACTCCGAACTGCTCCTGTAGCAATTAGCAGATATGATGGCAAATGCATGAAAGCTGCAGAGCTCAGTGAGGCCCACGCAGTAGCAGGATTAGTGACAAAAGTAGCTTGGGCTCTATTGTGCAAGGATATACCAAGAGTTTCTGGATTCGTTGAAACTGACAGCAATCAAGTAATTTCACCAGCCAGGTCTATTAATATTTAATATACACATTATTTAGTTTCGAAAACCAAATTTCGCAGTTCTTTTATTAAAATTTTTATTCCTCTAAGATGATACGTTTATCTAAAACCTTGAAACATGGAACATCATCTACATTTCATCCCATTATAGTCATTTCCAAGAATAAATATTTAAATTATTTTATAAGAATAGCTCGTTTAAATATATTATAGGCTTCAAAATTGTTTTTGTTTTGATAAATACATATTAAGTAAAGTGATCTATTAAGTGAATTTAATGAAAATTAAAAAAAGGATAAGAAGAATTTATAAGTCTAAAATAGAAGATACAAATACCGTTTTGACTTCAGATTCATCGCAAGTCCTCTGGAGATTAATGGCAGCGGAATCGTTTGTTGTTTCGGTTTACCGAAGATGAACGATATTGAAAAGACACGCATGGACAGTGCTTTGAATGAGTTATATTACAAAGAAAAGTTGGTACAAGACTGGTATTGGAAGTACTTCGGCTCGTCTGGCAATTTGAACGCTTATCAATGCAAATTTTTCAGGCCTAGGTTTTATGAACGTTTTGATGACTGCGCATACGCTTCTCTGTGATTTTTGTTGTGTTCGAAAAATTAATTAAAAAGTGAAACTGTTATTTTTATTTTGTAAATGTCAATATTATATCAATAAAATGATTTTTCTGTCACTTGTTTTGTTTTCATCTTTTATCTTTACTTTTATCAGAAAAATCTATTACTTATACAATACCATAAATTGGTTTTCTAAATTCGATTGAATTAGCCTTTTTTTATTTTGAGTTCGTTTAAACCAGAAAAGGCTGTCTTATTTTTTAACATTTGTTTTATGTAATTATTCCGATAACTACTATAAACCTGTTTTGTAACAAAATGTATGTAACAGTGTCCACTACAACCTACGTAAGCGCTACACAAGAATTGACGTCATTGCTACACGCGTGGCTTGCTCAAATATGAGATTCACACAGTTCACGCTTTCAACGCTGTACAGGCGGATTTTACACTATAGCAAACGCTATACACGAAGCTAAGAACAGTTTCGTGTACGGTTGCCGTAGAGTAAGTATAGACCCGCGAGTATCTGCTCATTGCAACGCATAAGAATATACCACCCGTATACCCGGGCGTTGCGGCTTCGCTGCGTCGTCGCAACGCAATGATCTAAACACAGGGAATGCGACAGAAGCGCTACGTCAACGTAGCTATTTCTGACATCACAGTGTTGGTGTAGAATGTCTCAGTCTTGTAACGACAATGTCACCTTCGATATGCTATTAAATGTGTGCTGCCGCGCCGTCGTTTCAACGCAGCTCCTTTCCCCACCTCGTCTCTCTCATCTCCTTGTGCGTTGCGTATGCGTTGCGTCGCCGTCCGTCATTTCAACGCATGGTGTGGCATGTCGCTCAGATTTATATGTCACCGCTCAGTAGACGCAACGCTAACGCAACGCGCAGACAACGCTCCTGTGGCTTATTTCTAACGCGACGCTAGTAGCATCGCGACTCTATAATTGAGCCCTTACATATAAATCATAAGCAACCTTGCTTACAAAATAATTTTGTTTTCAATTAGATTCGTCGGTACAAAAGTTCTATTGAATAACAAAGGGATCCGTGATATAATTACGATACCACACCTAACTCCTTTTGAACTTGATTTAATGGACACTGCCATTGATAAATTAATATGCAATGAGGATATAGCGATAAAATGGTATCAAACCTTTATGGCTGAAGAATGTGCCAAAGGTAATATCGGAGCAAAAGCATTCCCTTGTCCAGTACGTAATTTATGAAATCAAGAATATACACTTTAAGCTATCTAATAAATAGTATAAGAACAACTGTAACGTTCAAAAAGATAAAAATATTTTTTTATTGTTAATAAAAATTGAAAAATGTGTTAAAAATTAATAAAAAAAGTTGTAACATATTTATATTTAAATATTGTTTTCCTTTTTATCTACCCTATACTCTACCCGACTTCTACATTGATCTACAGTTTAAATAGAATAGATAATACTACGCTGTTTATAGTTATTAAAGACACCAATGTACATAAATCTGTAAATACTCTGTGAGGCTAGTTGCAGCACAGCGAATGGGGTGTTAAAACTTTTATGAGCTTATCAGAATATGATCTTTATTACGCTACTAATGGGTCATAAACTATTAATACAGTTAATATGCTACTGCTATGTTGTTCTGTGACTATTATTTACAGCTTTAGACTTAAAAAAAGCTTTAAAAGAAGCTTCTAAAAGCATATAATTTTTTTATTACATTGATTATGCTTCAATGATTGCTTCATCTAATGTCATAATTTTCTGAATAGAGAAACCACTGTAATGTAAGTGCTACTTTATGTATTTGTCTTTTGCGGTTAAAGGTTATTATTATTTAAAATACTACCAGACTGGCGCCCTGACACGCACATATATACACACATATACATACTAATACATTGTATAATGTACTAGACTATATCATGTGTTGCGTTTGTAGCATTTGCAGCGTTTATGTGCGTGTTAGGCTTGTTTCATACAATAATTAATTTTAATCTAACCAAAAACGCAACCATAAAATTCCAATGTCTTAAATTTTTGATTCCATCAGCAATCCCAATGAATACCTTTTTAACAAATTTTTAATTTAGAATCAGTCCAATAATATAAATAAAGATTGGATAAAATACTAATTGTACTCGCTGTTTTTCCAATAAACTTGTTCTTTCTTTCTTTCTTTCTTTCTAATTCCCTTAAACAAAGTAAGTGCCTGTTTGTATTTCACTGGTAGAAACTCTCTCCTCTCAAACGGATTAAGAGCTTAATCCGTCATTCTAATCCACAACGAGATACACATAAGGACAAGTGGTCAGAAAACAGACTTTATCCATGAATCGTGAACTTAAATTTTCTAGTTTTATTTAATAATTATTATATTAGCGAATATCCATACTTTTTGGTTTCATTGATTTGTTGAATTGCAAATAATAGACATATGTTTGACATTGGCTATTTGAATGTAAATATTCGATTTCTTTTCTAATTTAGTGATTATATAACATAAAATTTAAATATGACAAAGCTCCTCCGTGCACGAAGTATAATTAAAAAATGGTACAAAGATTTCTCTTCACGTTTCAATAGAGGGAAGATTTTGATTACCTACAATCTGTGCTACGGTAAAATCATCGTAAAATGTATTGTTACTCCAACAAGTTACAGGATGTTAAAAGTATACGATACTTTCGGTCGGTTTGATAAGAGTAAGTTACGACTATGCTTGACTTGGCTAACTTACATTTGTGTTCTCGTACGTTAATAATACATAATACACATGAAGACAGCCAATGATCAACGAGCAACCAATGAGCGTTCTGTATTTGATGTTAAGTTGACATTAATTCGATGAACGTATGAGAAACCGGGAATTAATATGTTTTTACCTGACTTCTTCTTCATCCTAGCATTATTCCCGGTATTTTTATGTACCCAGGGTCTGCTTATTACTCTTATCCGGATTTGACAGGTTACTAGTTTTTACACGGAGCGATTGCCATCTGACCCCGCAACCCTAAGGGCGAACCAGTAACTCATTGGATAAGAGCAATTCACTTATCAAGAGTTAACGGTTATTATAAGATGTTATTGATAATAACCGGGACCGACAGCTTAACGTGCTCTCCGAGGCACGGTGGGGAGACCCACACGGACAAACGCCCAGACCGAGACAGAAATTTTAACAAACATCTGCCCGAGCGGGAATCGAACCCGCAACCGTCGAGACTAAAGGCAGACTCGCTACCCACAACGCCACAACGGTGTCAAAATGTTTTTACCTGACTGCCGGAGGGTAATGTTTTTGATGTAAGATTTTTTAAAATAATTAAAATAATTATATCTGATTGAGGCAAACATTCACTAAAATCCTTGTATATAGCTTTATAATTTATATGTATCAAAACCTAAAATGCAATTTTCATGAGTGGCCATAGAGAAAATTAAAGCAAATGAATCCACAAATACCAACATCGTCAGTATCAGTAAACATGATCTCAATTCGGTCAATGTGACATGTGCTTGCCCAAGTAATCAGGCTTACAAATGCCAATTTTATCCAACATACAATCGTGATAACAGCTAGTTGGCTATCTGAATGACATTAATATATTGTCTCGTTAACTTATTAATGGATATTATGTAATCACAATGAGCGAACTTACACATCACATATTTGATTATTTAATTCCTGCCTAATGGGATGAGAAATGTAGCGCCTTCTGAAGAAAATATTTAATTTTGCTTTTTAATTTTGAAGTCGATATTCTTTTACTTTTTTCATTTTATAATAGGTAAAATTTAGAAAACCATATTAAAATACCTATTGTATCGCACCATCATCATACCCGTGAAGTATTTTAGTATCCTCATCGGGAGTTCCACGTCAACAAATGCTGTTTTCCCGGAACATATGGACAAGTTACTTTAAAAATATACAGAGCACAATATTTGTGCCTTTAAAAGTGAAGTGAAGTAAAAGAACACTTTTAAAATCGACCACCACCATATCAAAAACTACTATTGATAGAGAAATCGGTAAGCATAAAAAAAAATACATACAAACTAACATAGAACCTTTTTAAAAGTCGGTTGGAAATAGATCGCAACGAAATTAGTTCTTGTTTTTATTACAAGTCCATCGTGACGCTTTCTCAATAAAAAGGAAAACCTATCACGATGCTATCCCACAAACATTTGTAGAGTAGAAAGGAAAATATCGGATATTGGATTGTTCTGTTTAGAAAGATCTCGTCTGTTATATTTTATGTATAAAATTGTATTTGGTAAAAATATTACTGAGTTACATCATCCTTTAACAAAATATTTTCTTTTTCTACGTTCTTTGTTTATAAAATGTAAGGCTTTAGCAAATATGCTTTTATATAATATTGGCTTATATTCCGTCTGGATATATATTTTGACGAATAGCATATAATAAACTTATTATTGGACGGACGCAAATAAGCAATACCATGTCAACCCACAAAATTGAAAAAATTGAGTTATATATGCAGAAGTGTTGGTAAATGGCTGAAGAACATTTTTCTTTAATATTTGTAGGGTTTTAAGCTTTAAAACTTCTAAAAAAGCAAATTTTTCAATCATGCTATTTATGTATTTTTAAACGTTTTGGATCATATTATATACGAAATATGCAGTTTGTATACTTATTTTTTGTGAATATAAATAAAATAACTTACATAAATCTGAAATTGCCAAAAACTTGACCAATACATAAAAAATCATATAAAGCAAGTTGTTCAAAATTTTCAAACGCGTTTTTCTCGAAATGACATTCGTGTGGGTTGACATGGTATTGCATATTTGCGTCCAATAGTAACTTAACATATCTTCTATGTTGCTGGTAAGCATGGCGAGGGTGGCTGGTACAGTTCATGTAGAGTTGCTCGAGTAGTTCATGTTTGCCCTTCGAGGTTAATAATTAAAAACACACTAAAATATATGTATATAATTCCTGTATATATGCATAAAAAAACTGATTTTTCTTTATGTTTTATATTATATACTATATGTTTTATATTATAAATTATCGTATTCACTCATACATTTTGGTTTACTGGAAAATAGAATTAGAAAATAAAAGATCAGTAGAAAAAAGAGGATTACGAAATCTGCAGTGTATCTAGATACGAGTATATTTACCTGGGCCTAGACTTCAATATTTTTGTGTAGAATATGAATGTATTGTGTAACGTGTTTCATAACAAAATTCAACATAATATGCAAAATCTGGTAGTTAATAGAAGCTTTTTTTCTGTGAATTTTATGATCTACTAGCGGCCGCTCCGGCTTAGCACGGGTATAAAATATATAGCCTATATCATTCACTGATAAAATGATTAATCGATCCAGTAGTTTTGATTTAATTATTGCTGCCCGTGGCTCGCACGCGTTAAATTTGGAGTAAAACAATTCCCCTTTCCAGAAACCTAAAAATAATAGTATTTCTCCACTATTTAATGGATGTTATTATACATATTATAAACCTTCCTCTTCAATCACTATCTATTAAAAAAACCACATCAAAATCCGTTGCGTAGTTTTAAAGATTTTAAGCATACATAGGGGTATAGGAACAGAGAAAGCGACTTTGTTTTATACTATGTAGTGATGTGTATGTTATCCAGACTGTATTTTATGTGTGCCCTAAATCGTCAAGTACGCTGCTATTTAAAAAATTACATACAAAACTCATCCCTTAAATATTATATCATATAATATAATAATAAACACTCACGTATTTTTGTGTATGTGTATAAATACTTTGAAGTTTGAAAACTGGTTTTGATAATTCTTTTTTGGAAATTACCTACGTTTTCCGGAAGACCCTACATAAATATTGTTCTAATCTCATTAAGAACTCAAGTGTTATAGAACGAAATAGAATCTTAAACGTGAAAAAAAACTAAATAGAATGTTATAGAAACCTTAAGACTACAAGCTTAAGACGTTAAAGTATTTTTCAAAACAGTTCAATTCCATCAGAATTTTGATTTCTATCTTTTTCTATATTTTGGCATCATCTAATATGTAAAATTCTCGTGTCACAATGTTCGTTCCCAGATTCCTCCGAAACGGCTTGACCGATTCTTATGAATTTTTATGCATATTCAGTAAGTCTGAGAATCGGCTACTATCTATTTTTCAAGCCCCTCAGTGATTAGGGGTGTCCACACCATAATTTTATTTTTTATTTTTTGGACAAAATTTTTATTTTTTATTATTTTATTATGTGGCATTGAAAAATACATACGATCCTAAATTTTCACTTTTTATGATCAACCCTGCTTTTTAATAGCCTTATTAGTCAATCAAAAACTTTCACCGGGTAGAGGGCGCTACTATCGGGTGCCAGATTTTTTTCGGGGCAGGACAGCGTCTGCCGGGCCAGCTAGTTAACGTATAATTCTAATTCTTTTATATTAGTTGAAATAAAAATAAACACTGAAGTATTTTACACACATCTAAATCTTTAATTATATTAAATAGTTAATTATTAATTCTATAAATATTCCTCACTTACGGACCATTTCGGGCAAACGGCGATTTGTCATTAGTTAATAAATACATTTTTCCTCGCATCCTGAAACAAAAAACTTGAATTGCAATTTAAAAACTTAATTGTATTATAATGGCTGTCTTAATCGTTAACTTTTATTCCTTAGTTAGGTACAATAGTGGGTGATCATACAGGCTCTCTGATGGTTAGCGGTCAAAGTAACTTATTTTTACGAGAAATTGCAGAGGTAACATCACGCCAAGATGAGGGAAAGAAGGAGGAGAAAAGGAGGAAAAAGGGAGAGAGAGTGCTCATACTCATTGGACCATATGCCGGTCTAGCCACATAATGGCGAACCATTTCAAAATTGCCAAAAGCAGTGATGCAGAATTATAGGTTTGCCGAAATTTCAAAAGAACATCCCTATTTATATGTGCAATACTATCCCTCATAACTAAACACTCACACGAGACAATTTAGTCTCGAGGCAATAGAGTCTATAAATAGGCTAAGGTGTAACTAAAATAATACTCATTCACATTTTAAAAAAAAAATCACAATTTTCCTAAGGATCAAATTTACTTGTATTTTCGTATTTTTTTTTTTTTTTATGTTAGAAGTTGGCAAACAAGCATACGGCCCACCTGATGGTAAGTGGCTGCCGCAGCCTATGAGTGCTTGCAGCACCATTAGTAGGTGCCACTCGCGCGTTGCCAACCTCGAGATATTAGTTCTCGAGATATTAAATCTCGTTCGCCCAGTAATTTCACTAGCGTACAATGCCCTTCAAACCGGAACACAGTAGTGCCTAAGCACTACTATTTGGCGGCAGAATATTGGACACTGCGGTGGTACCTACCTAGCCGGCCTCTTACAACATAAGACCTACCACCAGTGTGACTGACTGCACTGGTGGAATAATCTCTGCTGTGACAGAGGTTATCCCAACAGCTATTATTATATATATATCAGGTTATTATAAAATAGTTACAGATTTCTTTAAAAAAAATAATATTTTATTTATTGATTGCGTAATAAAACAGAACCTCCACCACCTGGCCAACCTATTTTTGGACAAAGATTAGTTTTTATATCATGACGGGTGCGGTTGTAAATTACGTAATAGATTTAAAGGTTCACCCTTGACGAGGAGGTTGGCTAAAATCTTATCAATAAGCGGAATATTAAATTGTAGACGAATTTTATTTATTTAGTGCGAAACAGCTAGTAATTAACAAACTTACTCTAATTTAGATAAAATGTAATATTTATAATTTTATAAAAAGTTTAAAGTTAGAAACTTTAAACTTTCTTCTATTTTAAAATAAATCACTTATTATGAGCTGGTATTTTTTTCAGATTATGTATTGCTGTTGATCCTTCTGGCCTTGATAGCGTCACCTGGCGTGCGGCACCGTAAAGCTCTTATGGGGCTCAAATTTGATTGCCTCCTTAGAGTACATCTATGAACGGGTGGTTACACATTTCCTAATCACCCCTTCACCCTTTTCACCCCTTGCACCTAATAAGTCTAGCGTTTTCATTATTGTACAACTAAATCTCGCCGCTAAAAATTTATATTCACTACGTGTCCTGTGCCTCTGTACGACTCTGTCGTAAAACAACCACAAATATTTACTTAACCAGTGTTATAAGAACTCTTATTCGCTATCAATTATGACAGCTCATAACTAGGGTAATAGTAGTTATGAATTTTAATATTCATAAAGAAAATAAGAATTCCTGTGTCAAACAGGTTATTAAAGTGTAAAAGATATTGTTAACTTTATCTAATCGGAGTAAAAGATCTTCTCTTCTTCCTTAAATTAGGTCAGAAGTAGGTTTATTTTACTTTAAAAGACCAGTTATTTTCTTTTATAAAATTGACATATCAATTCATCATAAGGGTAAAAGTGTGGTAAAAGGTACGAATAATCTACATGGATTTAGTAGATGACATGTAAATGACGTAAAGCCTGTCTCAAAATACAATGACTTTTCTTGTTGTGGCGTAACCCGAGATACTGCAGTAACGACTTAGCCGATTTTCAATCCTATGGATTGGTGTATTTGCGAGGATTAAGTAAAGAAATACCCTTAATCCCTAACAGAATGCTTCACGGATATGTATATAGTGCCAAAATGGCTTAAGTTGTTTAATTTAGTTGTTTAGTTATATTATATGTGAAAATACGTTTAGTAGTTGGACAAAACTTGCATAGCGCAGCGTAAGAATAAATGAAAATCTAATTGTATATTTACTAGAATGTAATGAATATTATTATTTTTTTATTATCGAGTAATGACCAACCTAGTAGCAGAATTGTTCAGGTCGCCCGTAGGCCTCTGACTTGACTTTTCGACTGTCGTCGAACTGTCAACAGCCGCGACCTACTTTTACGTGCCCTCCAAAGCACGGAGACGCTCAGTTGAAATACCGCTATGCGATCATACATCCAGTGACTGACCGCGCCTAAAGTTGCTTAACCTACCGATCGTTTACCGGTCAGTGGGTGCACTCGGCTATGAGCGTCTCAATCTAATGAATTATTGAATTCGATGTTGTTTAAATGAATATTTTAAACTTAAACTTTGATAAAGAGCAAAGCAAAAATACAAAACAATGTAATAGTCCATATTATTATAAGCGGTCACTATATCCTACCCGGTGACGTTCCAAGCCTATGTTGACCACGCAGTACCCTCTGGACGGATTCAACTTGACCCTCGAGTGGGCTAATAGACAGTTCGAAAGAAGAAAAAATCAAAGCCCATAGACGTTAGCAACACTATAAAGAAATAGTATAATTAAGGCCGTGCTAATCCAGAGAACAAAATTAATGGATAGAGGAGAGGAGGAGTTTGAACCTCCGATGCTCACACTCATAGAACCAAGAAATACTAGTACTTCACTGTAACTTGTGATCTTTCCTTTACAATGTACAAGAAAAAACTATAATTGATAAGTTTAACGGAAATAATTACTTATATTATACTGAATCTAATCTAATCTAATCGTACTTTAAATTAGTATCTATCGCAGCTTCGTATACGTAAAATTTTTCAATTATATGGCATCTAGACGGATACATTGACACAAATTATAGAATAATAATTATCCATTATAGTGTTCCTTGTGAATAAAATTTTAAAATCGTATCGGTATAAAAAATTAAATGACTTTTCAACTCCACAAATTGATTTGTTCACGAACGCAATATCAGGTTTATTATCTGTCAAGCCTGCCTGTGATAATGAAATATCCACAATGTATGATGAGTTAATTGTAAAACTATCGTATTTCCATAAAATATAGAACTCTTACGGTGGTTGCGCTCCGAATCCCATGTATCCGTCGACCTCGAATGTACATGACGCTCTACTGCTCGTCCAATCTCTACATAAGGTAGCTGGAAAACCTGTCGGGTTGCTTATTGATTCAAGATACAATCTCCATGACCGGTTATGACTGCAACCATCTGAAAAAAAAACGTTGATAAGCATTTGGATTTAATTCACAATTACAGATTATTTATTCAAAGAAAGTCTGATATAAACGTTATATCCCATCAAACACGTAAAATGTAAAATATCTCGCAACACAGTTCCTGTATTAAAAAAAGTTGTGAGATCTCATATAGGTATAACCATGGCTGAAACTTATCTCAACGATCTCAGCAACACAACGTTATGTGTTTTCGTGTCGCCAGAAGCCATTGTAGATGATGTAACATTTTGAGGAGAAGCCTGAACTCTTGAGTGTCCAAATATAAAGATTAACTAGCCCTTGGTTTAAACAATATATAGGCGCAGACACTTATTCAGAAATGAAAAATAAAGTAACATAGGAATCATAAAAGCATATTTCAACATCCCAAAAAATATTCCGTAGAGAGTAAATATTAATCTAAAGGGCTATTTCAATGGGCAGTTGAAAGCAGAAATTCATACTGTATTTGCTATCTTGCTGAGATAACGAATCTCCATTGACATTTGGACACAGCAATCAATCTTTGGACTAAGGCCAACTGGATCGGCAATATCGCTTCCAAATTTATGATGTAATTTCACTTAAAACATAATATTACTAGGGAAATAAGGCTTATTAAGTAAATGTTTGTTTCCGCGATATTAACTTTTATTTTACAGTACTTTATTTCTCGCAGTATATTCTTCCATTGTTCCCTGTTAACAACGGGCTCTCATATTTATTCTGAGTCTTCTCATTTAATCAAGAGAACTTTAATTATTTCAAACAAAGAAATTTAATTAAATCTTTCGAGATAAATTTAATATATAACATGTGTTCATATTTGAATTGTCCAACTTTTTATACAGATCACTAACAAGCTATTTACGTTTTCCTTATATTTTTTTAAACATCACATTCTTGTCTCAATAATTTACAAATAATCGACATCACCGGAATAAAGCTTATCTCGGTCCTATGTACTCAGCGTACATGACGCCATATCATCGATCGACTGAAAAATGAGTCTGAGGGGAGGCAAAATCATTGTTTCCCAAACAATAACAGGCACGCAACGGTTAACTTTTAAAAAGTATTGTTAAGCACAATGACATACTTAGCTCATATATCACTCGTCTGTAATAAAATTCTAGCATTCTACGTATGCTTTTGATGATAAAGTAAATACGACTCTACGTTTTTATTTTTCTATAGGAATGAACTTTGCTTTATATAAATGAACGCTTTTAAAATACTTTTTACGATATATTTATTTTTTTATGAAAAATTTTATTTATTTGTTTTACATAAAACTGTATATTTTTAAATAAGAATTATCTTTTTATGATTCTGGCTAGGCGGGGGTATCAATCGACACTCAATAGAATAATAATCTGTTTGTATTTAGAAAACTGAATTCTTTTTCGATTTTTGGATATTTGTTACTTAATCACGCAAAACCGGCAAACGTTAAGTTCCCGTGGGATTGTCAAAAAACGAACTAAAGGTCGAATTAACTTGGAACTTGGCATAGATATATATTATTGGATAGAATATGCATAAAATACTTACAAATATATTGAAACTCATTATTCTTTAGTAGTTCGTCGAACCAACATCCGGGTTGAATCCACTTCCCAGGGTTGGGGTAGAAATCCACATCACCGATCGGCTGTGGGAATCCAAAAATTCCAGGATTCGTATGTATTACATCTACAAAGATTGCATCGCCCTTTGCAAGGTGGGAGTCTTTTCCGCCCAAACTATAACCAGGATAGGCTGGATCTAATCCTAATAAAACATTAGTACGAAAAAGCTACTTAAAAACATTAAAATAATTAGAAACGTGAGACCTTTAGTTTATTTATAGTATAATTTACCAGTTATTCTGCCTAATCTTAAGCCCCTCGCATTAAGGTTCTTTCCGGCAAACCCAGCCGCCTCCGCTCCAAGCGAGAATCCTATAACATGCAAAGAACCAGCTGGCACTCCGGCAGTATTTAAAAACTCCACAAAACCTGCAAGCTGTCTTCCCATATATCGCGTATTTCTTACCGCTGATATGTACCTAAAATATATGCTGAATTGTATTGAAATATATGTTTCTGTATTAAATACATTATATAATTATTTATATTGTGTATATATAACATCACAAGCGTCTCGGCCGCATCTAATACGACTGGACCGACAATATTATTTGGCCGTTAATTAAAGTTTATTTTGAAATTAGAAAAATGACGTAAACAATATTTTAATTTAAAAATAAAGTCGCAGGCCCATTGCAGTACACACTGTACTCGGCTACGAAATTTATTTTAGCGGCATGAATTAATTTGTCTGTCTACGTTTCCACCGATTTACACAAACATTAACCCTCGCTAGTGCGTAGCCTGTTCGTAGATGACAATTGACGCTGTGGCATACATTTTCTTGCTAGACACATATGCATAGCCCCCCACCCTCTTGTCGCACCAGTGGGGTTGCGGTTTAATGACAATTTAGTTACAATATATTCCATATAATTAAGACGTCAATATAGTAGTTATATTAGTCACATTTGGATTATAACAAAAGTGCATTTAACATAGAATTTCTATAGCTCCTCGTATAATGGAATACTCTAATTATTATTAGGTAAAGTTATACAAACACTTCAAATCATATATGTATACAGCTGTATCTTAAAGACATTATATACTCACGGATGAACTCCATGACTAGGTTTATTAACAACCTTACTCAGAAATTATCTTTATACATCAGAGATCAAAACAGGTCAAATGGCGTAATGTTTGAAAATTGTTCAAATGAATAATTTATCTGATTCATACAAGTGAAATGAGATATTGTTTACAACATGTTGTACATCTGACCTGTTTCCTTGATATTAATATGCTTATGAGAATCAAGTTGAACAATATTAATGAGTAGTAGAGCCTTGTTGCGTCTAAAATGAATGGGCTACATCGAGCGAATAAATATGTACTCCCATAATACCTTTAAACGGTCGGTGGGGTAAGTAACTTTAGGCGCGGTCAGGTAACAGATGGATGACCGCATAGTACTATTTGAAGTCGGTCACGACTGTCATCAATTTGATATTAGTCGAAAAGTCAAGACAGAGGCCTATATAATAGTCGAAAAGTCAAATTCAATTCGGAGGCCTATACATATATGGACGACCTGAACAACTCTGAAACTAGGTTGGCCACTAACCACTCGATAAGAAGAACCATATAACTTACGATAAACTTGAACTCTAGAGGCCCAATCTTCTCCTCTTTCTTCACCTTTTCCCCCTCTCTCCCTAATCTCCTACCCTCATTTTAGATGACACTCACGGCGATATTACTAGTGCTATTGTCAGGTTACGGTCACTGTCAGCCGTAGGTTAGATTGCTATTATTAGTTGTTCCAAATGCGAAATAAACAGTGAACTAATACTTATGGTATTACATTCTAAATGTAACGTATAACCTACTTATTTCTATTTACATATAACAGATAAGCAATTACTTTTTGTTAAAAATGAAGAAGTGCAAAAAAATCATAGAAAAGTTAATTACAGACTTAATTAAGTATACATTAATTGCAAAACTTTAATTAGGTATGAAACATTACTATAATGATAATGTTCACAAAAAAAAAAAATATTCGAAAGATTATAAGTATTAGAACGCCCATGCCTCTCTGTTTTATTTTGATGTTGAAATAATGATTGAACAGTTCGACCGTTAACGATATGTATTTCGTTTCATTAGAATTTGTGGGAGTGTTGGAGACCCAAGCTCCCATTCCCATTTACCCTGTTTCTTGTTTCCTACCTCTTGAGTCGACGACATCCATGTGATAATGCTGACACTACAAGCATCCATGACGCTATGGTAGTCAGTTAACCACTTATAATCAGATGCATATCAGAGAAAAACTTGACAAGGTCTAGAACAAAATTACTCAGTGATAGAATTATTTTCCAGATACGAAAACAATTGTACCATAATTACCTAATCAACAAACAACAAACAATTGTACCATAATTACCTAATCAACAAACAACAAACAATTGTACCATAAATTGACTTTTAAAGTAATTGATCAATTTTAATATCAGTTGTAGGAGTTTTATTGCTACTGAACATGACTAAACTCGCACAAGACGTAGTACTAGTTATTTAAAGTAAGAAAAGACAGACTAAACGCTTACGCACTCCTCAAATCTCAGTTCTGAAATTCATAATGGGCATGGCATTTGTAGAAGTAGAGCAATACTCTTCCCAGCACAAATGGATCGGCTCGACAAGAAAATACGCCGATTTACATTGAGAGAATGAAAATCGGTGTAAAGTAACAGTATCAGTAGGTCCTGTTGCGTTTTGTGCGATGAGTGAGAGCGCCGGAGGCCCAATCTTCCACCCTCTCTGTTCCCTTTTTTCCCTTCTTATTTCTTGGATTGGCAACGCGCATGTCATACTTGAAGTATCGCAAGCTTTCATAGGTTACGGTGACTGCTTACCATCAGGCGGACCGTTTGCTTGTTTGCCAACCGTTATGATATAAAAAAATGATACAGAAAAGTATTTAAATAAAGACCCTTATTGTGGTTCTTTCACGGGGACTCCTATTACTGAATTTAAACCTATCTTCGATCTATCCTAATATTACTGCCTATATTTAAATTTGTAATAAGTAGTCTAGTGAAATTGAAAATTTTCAAAATTTGTTTCATGTTTCATTTTCTTCGTTCTTAAAAATATATAACAACAAAAACCAACCTACCGGAAAATATAATTCCTATGGTAAATATGTATATGAAATATAATAATAATCATTTATAATATATAATAACTGTATAATTAATGTAGTACTTTTTGATTTATACAAAAATAAAAAGAAATACTAATTTAATTTATAATAAGCATAACATTATAACTCATTTGGAAGTTAAATATAAACACATCGGAGCTAACTATAGCCAACAAATACACAAGCCACGCTACTAAAGCTAGAATTTTGTGCAATTTATTAAACTCCTGGGTCTCATAATACGGGACAGGCTATTATATAACGTAAAATACTATCGCCGAAAGTATAGTTCCCGTCATGAGATGCTATAAATTTTGTAAATTACAATCAGGGGCTAGTAGTATTTTGATCAAATAACAATAATATAAGTCGTACGTATAATATAAGATTAAAAACAACTATAACAAAAACCTTCATCCACGAAAACAATACAAGAAATTTGAGACGAACTCACGAGAATGAACTTACTTCAAAATGTCGGCCCAAATGTTTACTTGCCATGAGCCCAGTGGCGGATTTACCAGATTTTTACCACATTGAAAAGGACAAACACCCCCAAACCGGAAAACATGCCTGTATGGTCAATACAAACAGCTGCTCCGAGCGGGAATCGAACTCACGGCCTGTGGCAAATTCGCTACCTTAAGGCAAGTTCGCTACCGTTGCGCCACAACGTCGGCGATACAAATCAAATGAAATCAAATATTTTTATTCAACATAAATAGCACTTATTTGTTGAAAGTCAGATTCTACCACCGGCTCCAAAATTAAACCTCTACCTGAGAAGAACAGGCGAAACAAACTCAGGGGTTATATCTTTTTTAAGTATTTTTTTAAAGTGATATTAGTTTACATAACATGTATGTTATGTACTTACATAACATTTTCAAAAATGTATTAACAGTCATTAAATTAATTTCTTTAAATTTCTCCTTTAAGGAATCTTTACAACCAAGATTGTAGATTGCACGAATAGCTCGCTTTTGCAGCGCAAAAATAGTATTTACATCAGCCGCGTTACCCCAAAGTAAAATTCCATGTGACATAATACTATGGAAGTAACTAAAATAAACTAGTTTGGCTGTTTCTACATCACATATAATAATGTTATATTCAATAATAAGCGTATTGTGTTTGACGACGTTGTAGCGCAGCGGAAGCAAACCTGCCTTAAACGCCACAGGTCGCGGGTTCGATTTTCGCTCGGAGCATGTTTGTATTGACCATGCAAGAACATTTTCCGGTCTGGGTGTATTTGTCCTTGTCCTTGTTTGTGTTTCCAGAGCCACGACACAGGATATCACTATCCTAATGGGGGCCGTTGAGTGTGCAGCGTTTATTTATTTAATAGTAATCGTGGAGTCACGACTTCGGGGTCATATGAGGGGAGAATACTACGACCAGACGGGTGATGTTTTCTGGCCACAGCCCAATGATTTGAAAACTTTGATAGCGCGATTCAGGATTGCGACGAGTTTGTCCCTAATACCGTTGCGTTGTATACCGAGTAGATGTCGCTACACTAATGGTTTTTAAACTCACCATGGAAAAGCAATGAGCCGGGACCAGTCGACTACGATGAAATTATAATCATCCTTTTCGAGAAACGCTGGAATAAAATAAAAAGTAATTACTTTAATTTTAAAAAATACATACAGCCGAACATACAACACTATTTTTCGAAATCGATCAAAATAAAATTGCAAGCGCCATGGTTACATACAATATATTCTATTCACTTTATTCGTTAACCCACAAATACACCAATTGTCTCTTATTACAACAATCATTAATATAACTTTAAAATGATGGAAATTTCTTAAGTTTCCCAAAGGGTACCAACGGAACCTTATTAGTAAGCCACTGTTGTCCATCCATCTGTCAGCGGGCTGTATCCCACGTAAATCATAATAAGATAGTTGAAATTTTCATATTTACATAATGTGTATTTTTTGTATGTCGCATTCGATACATTTGACATAATTATTTTACTTTATCTCATGAACTGTAATAAATAATCACTTTTTACTTTCATCTCTATTTTACAGTTGTACGGATCCGATTTTATCTTTGCAGCCACTTGAAAGTCTAAACATCAAATTATCGTGATTTCATATTAATAAATCGTCGACCCTATTGAATTTACTTACTTTTAGTAAGTGCAAAATAAACGTAATAGATTTAAACCACCTTAGACACGAAAACTATAAGAAGCATTTCTTATCTACCAAAAAATTAATCCCCGGCAAAAGACAAAATTAAAGGATATTAAAAAATAATCCAAATTTATGGGTGATTCCAACAAGGGATAACTTAGAGAGAAATGGTCGTACAGAAAAGAAGAAAAACGGACTGTTGCATTCAAGTGTCGTGTTTTCAAATCTGAACCGTCATTAATATAAATATTGATATTTGTATTACTATAGAGATTGATTTTAATTCATCGAAGACGCGAAAAAATTACTCGAATTACGAACTTTATTTCTTATCTTCGGATAAAAAAGAATTCAAAAAACTTTATGTATAAAATAATGCTTTTAAAAATAAATGAAAGTTCAAATAACCACAAAAAAGGCGACTATTCAATTTTCAACGGTAACTGGAACTATTCATTGATCTTATAACATTGATCTTGAACGTTTTAAAAACTCGCGACAATGCTTTGGTAATCGCCAGCAAAGCGTGATCTAATAACACACTGATACTACAGCTATCGGGTGCACTCACTGATCGGTAAACGATCGATAGGTAAAGCAACTCTAGGCGCGGTCAGTCACTAGATGGGTGTTCGCATAGTGGTATTTCAACTGAGCGTCTCCGTGCTTCGAAGGGCACGTAAAAAGTCGGTCCCGGTTTTTATCGATTTGGTGACAGTCGATAAGTCAAGCCAGAGGCCTATACGGGGGACCTGAACAACTTCGACACTAGGTTGGCCACTAACCACTGGATAAGAAGAAGAAGCTATACTTGCAAGACCTTCATTTTAAGCTTTAAAGCCAGTAATGCAATCAAAGTTTTACTTCTTCCTTCCATTATTCCCGGTATTATATACGAGTATTTACCCAGGGTCTGCTTATTACTCTTGACCGGTTTTGACAGGTTACTAGTTTTTAAACAGAGCGATTGCCATCTGACCTCCGTAACCCTAAAGGCAAACCAGTAGCTCATTGGAAAAGACCAATTTACTTATGAAGAA
Source organism: Hestina assimilis (assembly GCA_023373885.1). Lineage (NCBI taxonomy): Eukaryota > Metazoa > Arthropoda > Insecta > Lepidoptera > Nymphalidae > Hestina > Hestina assimilis. The sequence continues at coordinate 11,864,719 of CM041754.1, forward strand.
TTAACTATTAGTATCATATGTTATGAGATAACAACTGGGAATAACAGCAAGGACAAACGCTCAGACCGAAACGGAAAACACCCTAATCTATTTTTGTTATATAAGAACATCCATTGCGCCTCGGAGAGCACGTTATTGTTGGTCGCGGTTGTTATCATAACATCTGATAATAATAGTTGATAGGTAATTTTCCCTTATCCTATACCACAACCAGCAGGCCTACCGCACGCTTCTCACCTACGTTTGTATTATAAAAAAAGAACTATGATGGTGTATAAGATTTTTGCCTGCGGTTTCGCCCGTACCTGTTTCGCCCTCTCATGTTTTGTTTCGTGACAACAATTTCAATCTTTATCCTCACTAAAATTCATTCAAACTAGTTCCAGGATAAAGTCGTAAAAACTAGTTAGGATACTATCAGCTAATCTAAAGCCAAATTAATAAGATTTCTTTATTGACACAATATGATTAAAAATATTTAAATATGTATTACCATTTTTCAAATTTGTTGTACTTGGTCCTGTCGCTGACTCTGAGAACCCAAACACGTACATAACAGTAGGTCGTCTGGGATTAAAACTAGTTCTGTTTAGTGCATTTGGGGCACTGGGATCGATTATATCAAAAAGAACTGGATTTGATCTGTAATATTAAAATATAAACATTTTACAACAACTACTTTAAGCCGAAACAGAATAAAATACAACACAGAATATCAACATTTGAACTAACAAACTGGCATAGGGAAGACCGGGACGCGAAGAAACAGAATTTATATTTTCAGTTGTTATTTTAAAATGCCTAAATATTTTGATATAATTTTAATGTTAAATGTCCAAACTATTCAGTAACTAAATCATAGAGACTAATTTAACAAAAAGTTGATACATTTTCCAAAAAATGGATTTCAATCGTAAAAGTCAGAAGTTAATATTTACCCCGCGATTGGGGTTAGAATTAACGCTTCTGTGGTTAGTAGGGGCAACACTTATAATTACTGATATTGACCTTTACAATTAATTATTCACTTGTTAATACTTACCTCTGTTAATTTAAGCCCCTCTCTTACTACCTATTACGACATGAAAAGTATGATATCATGAATTTTGTGTAAAGTAAATAAACTACAAAAAATGTGCCCAATACGTGAAAATAAATTATATCATTTGTAAAAGAATACATCTTTTATAAGTTTATATAAATAAGGTTATTATTATCTATTGATGCGAATTATAGAATTCATTGCAAAATTTAATTATCAGTTTGAAAAATACGTGAAATCGATTAATTTACCCAGCAAGGTGACGCTATTGAAACTCATGAAAGTGAGGTTACATTGAAGTAATAGTTTTATAAGCAAATAGGTTAAACAACCGCGATATTTTTAGTTATTTGTTCAAATTTTCATGCTAGCTTATAAGTATTTAAAAAATATACATATTTTCGATTTTTAATTTTGTTTTTTATTTCCACTGCCAGTATTGTATCTGATATATTTTTTTATGTTACAAGTTGGCAAGCAAGCATATGGCCAACACCATTATTAGGTGACACTCACGCGTTGCCAACCTCGAGAAATTGGTTCTTGAATGTCCTTTGCCTAGTAATTTCACTAGCATACAGTGCCTTTCAAACCGGAATACAGTAATGCCTAAGCACTACTATTTGGTGGTAGAATATTAATGGTCGCAAATAAGCAATACCATGTCAACCCACAAAATTTAAAAAACTGAGTTAGTGTTGGTAAATAGCTGAAGAACATTTTTCTTTAATATTTGTAGGGTTTTAGCTTTAAAACTTCTACAAAAGCCATTCTTTCAATCATGCAATTTATGTATTTTTAAACGTTTTGGGTTATATTATGTACAAAATATGGAGTTTGTATACTTATTTTTGTGAAAATAAGTAAAATAACTTACATAAATCTGAAATTGCCAAAAACTTGACCAATACATAAAAAAATTCATATAAAGCAAGTTGTTCAAAATTTTCAAACGCGTTTTTCTCAAAATGACATTCGTGTGGGTTGACATGGTATTGCTTATTTGCGTCCATTTAACACTGCGGTGGGACCTACCTTGCAACAAAAGACCTAACACCAGTGTTTGTACCACTCTGCTGTGACAGGGATTAACCAACAGACATCTTAAATAAACAATAAAAATATCATTTATTTGGAAAATTATGCCCTTAAATATGTTAATTAGGATGGTACCTACTCCTTTCCACCATCCAAATTTAAGCCCCAAGAGGGCCGACGTACTCACAGATCTCTTTTTCAGCACTCTCCTGTCCTAACACTCCACCCGGTAACACAATTATTTGAGACAAAAAGTGTATGTGAACAAAATATGAAAGCACGGAAGATTTACGTTTTATAACTTACCTAGTAAATAACTTATATTGTATGTCAACAACGTCATCTTTGGGGCAACAGTTATTGCAGTCACCGACAGGGGCAGGCATAAAACATATTTCTGTGACACCTAAAAAAAGAAGAAATAATATTGACAATAAAATTATGATGATTATTTTAAAATTACTAATTTAATTTATTATATAAAATTGAAATCCTCTACTCGTTACTTATTTATTACATCCGTCATTTAGTTAGTAAGCCTTTATCATCCATCTATCAATTCATATGATCGATGTACTCTTTCAATTAAAAAAAGAAGAATCATTCGCTTCAGAAATCATGGAAATAAAGCCAAAAATACAATGGATCTTATATCTATTATTATTTTAAATCATATTTAAATGCTAATATAATAACAATATTTTTTTTATTAATTCATTAATTAAGTTATACCGGTGAAGTAGTTTTTGCACAGACCCGAGATAACCTTAAATTAATTTTTTTTTTAAATTATTATATAAAATTAAGAAAAATATGATTAATTAAAACTAGCAACTTCAACCATATTATCGCATCCGCGGATAGTTAGCTCTTATATAATTTTTTTATGTTATTAACCCGCCTGATAATAAGTGGTAGCCGTGGTAGCAGTGGTATAATTAGTACTAAATAGTTTCTACAATATTATTAATGTTATTATTATATGATATTATTAATTAAGTAATTATTATTTAATATTTATTATTTTTTGATAAATAAAATAATAAAGGTTAAATAATAAATATGTAGTTTGACTTTGCAGGAATTGTAGGTTCGATCCTGAACCCAGAGGCTATTGTTGTACCCATTGCGAACATCATAGGTCAATAGGCGAATAGGAATATTAATAATGACTTGAAAAGGCATTTACTTTAAGAATCTTCGCCATTAGTAATCTGATAAAAACACATTCCATAAAACAATACGAATACTCATTAATTTTAAAACGAACAATTGGCAATAAATAATTGATTTTTACATTCATACAAATATGTTACATAGTTTTCACATTTCAACATGAAGAAACGAATAGCTAACGATTTATAAAATTAATTTATCGCCTATAATAAATCAATATGACTCTCATAAAAATAGTTGAAGTATTTTAAACAACTAAATATTCAAGTGCACATGCAGCGACATAATTATATAAAGCACTAAAGGTGGTTATAGACCAGCGTTTATTTCTCGAGCGTGTGCGGTCGTTTTGGCATAGGCTTTTACAAGCGTGCCTCATTTCGCATTTCAAAAAACCGAATTCATGTACACGAGCTTTTTTCGACGTGTACGCTCACACCGATGGTAGCGAGTATCAGTAGGTTTATATTACTGGCTTATAGTAGCGTCTAAGCGCATCAACGAGCTATCTCGAGTTATCACGTACGAGTTGCGTGTGTGGTAAAAGGCGCGCCTATACGAGCTTTAAAAACGAGCTTACACTTTCGTATAAAACGCTGGTCCATAACCGCCTTAAAAACAAGAATTTGCCTTTCCTAGGTACATGGAAACGTTAGAAAAACTATTATTCAGAACTTATACGAATCATTTAACATAATTATACTCGTATGTATGTACATAGATGATTAACACAATTATAAGACATTAATTTCCTATTTTTCTTTTATATGACTTTTTGCCTTAGAGCTTAGGCGATTAAAGATGATATTTAAAAAAAAAAAACAATTACATACAATATAATTTCTTAAGAAACCTCACCTTGTATATTAGTGCCTCTCAAAGTTCATTTAATTTATTACTAGAATTAATTTAACCTTTACAATACCTCAGCGACTTGCAAAGGTCAGAAGGATTCGCTCAATGAAAATGTCAAATTATATCATTAGTATGAAGGCTTTACAGTTCTTATTAGGATAGTTATATACTGCGTCGGACTTGAGGAAACACACACAAATACTAGACAGCCACTCAGACCGAAGTGACCAAAAATTTGATCCTCAGCCATTGTCATTTAAAGCAGATTCGCTACCGCTGCGTTATAACGATCGTCAATTATTATAATAAGAAATATAGTGCTTTAGGAAATACGATTGGCGATCTTCGTGAGGTGGTTGTAGCGTGGCTGCCTCTAGATTTAACAGTCGTGGGTTCGATTCCCACTCGGGACAGATGGTTCTGTTAATCTTACAAACGTCTGTTTCAGTCCGCGCTTTTGTGCTTTTGGGTCTCCCCACCGTGCCTCGGATTTTATTTTTTAACGATTATTATCAGATTTATGTGATAACTCAAGATAGGTAATTTGCTCTTAAGTAATTTGTCTTGAGTTACTGGTTCGCCCTTAGGGTTGTGGAGGTCAGGCAGTAATCGCTCTTTGTAAAAACTAGCAGCCTGTCAAATCCGGATAAGAGTAATAAGCAGACCCTGAGTATATACCAGGAATAATGCTAGGAAGAAAAAAAAGAGAGCTCTAGGTTTACGATTAACGATTAAATTACGATTTAGTTTTACGATTCAAATATATATGAATGTTGTAAAAATGTGTTGTTTTACAACATACTAATATAACTTTTATTCTTATTATGGTTCATTCACACGGCAGTTACTTTTTGAGCAACATAATGCAACACGGTAATAATATTAGACAATCTCCATCCATCTTCAACATTTGCGACAGCACAGAATACTAACAACAAAAAAATTTAATTATCAAACATTGCCTGACAACATTTGGAAACATTGCTCCGCAAAAATTAACTAAGATGTGGATGCACAATTAATAATAATAATAATAAAAATAAATACTGCACACTCAACGGCCCACATTAGGATGGTGATATGCTGTGTCAGGGGTCCGGAAACATATACAAGGGCAAGGACAAATACACCCAGACCGGAAAATATGCTTGCATGGTCAATACATAATTAGGCTCCGAGCGGATATCGAACCCGCGACCTGTGGCGTTAAAGGCAGGTTCGCTACCGCTGCGCCACAACGTCGTCAACAATTAGAACCCGTTAAGTAATATTCGGGTAATATTTGTTCTACAAATGCATGTTAAGCAGCTTTTCCATAAAATATATTTCAGAATGACAAATATATTTGAAGAATAAATTAATGTTATCTAACGATTGTACAATGTATATCGGGCCCTTGTAAGTAAATATATTGTAAGAAAGTATAGATAATATTATTATCGAAATTCAAGAAGTTTGAAACTTTTTTAAATTTCAATATTTTTTTTTCTATTTACAACCAATTTTACAATTCATTACAACTGTACAAATCATGTCCATGGGGAATGGTGGTTAGAATGCTAGATGCATTTTCCAGCTGAATCGCAATTCCGATTCTTTGAGCGAAAAATGAACCAGCCCTCCTGTTTTAAAAGTTTAGCTATATATTTTTAAGTTTAAATATAAACTAATTGAAAAACCCTGCCGAAAGATAAATTATTTCTTATTATACATAATGCACTATATATGTTTTCGCGACGAGGTTTTCTGTTCATCTGAGAACTAGGGAAATACCAAGCAACGTTTCAGCCCGGCCTGGTAAATAGTTGTGACGAAATCAATTACGTATGTTGACTAACAAACAAACATCCGTATATACATAATATTGTTTTGCACCTTTCAATTAACGTTCGTCAAAAACATATGAATCGCGCTTATTTTCCGAACACTCAAAACAGTTTCATTTTTCAAATCTTAAACTTTTATCATCTTCCTATCATAATCCCCTAGCATAATAATAATATTTTGCCCAGGGTCTGCTGATTACTCTTATCCGTATTTGACAGGACTAGTTTTTACATTGAGCAATTGGCATCTGACCTCCGCAACCCTAAGGGCGAATTCGTAACTCATTTGATAAGAGCAATTACCTATCAAGAGTTAACGATTAGTACCAAATGTTATGATAACTGGGAACGATAGCTTAACGTGCTCTCCGATGCACGGTGGGGTTAACCAAAATAACAAACGCCCAGACAGCGACAAATATTTATAAAATCAATACAAATATCTGCTCTGAGCAGGAATCGAATCCGCGACCATAGACTTATTAGAGATGGCCTCGCTACCAACACACCACAACGGTCGTCAAATCTTGAACTTTAATAATTACTATTTATTTTAAAGTAGTTATCTGTAGCCATTTTATATATAGAAAATAAACTATATGTATGTAATCTACAAGCTACTGATAATATTTTTAAATGAATGAATACAATTATTTCATAATACTAGATTAGATCTGCATTTGACACCGTTGTGGCGTAGTGGGTAGCGAGTCTGCCTTAAGCCTCGACGGTTGCGGGTTCGATTCCGCTCGGAGCAGATGTTTGTATTAATCGTACAGGCATGTTTTCCAGTCTGGTTGTGTTTGTCCTTGTCACTGTGAATGTATCCGGACCCCGACACAGGATATAATTATCCTAATGGGGGCCGTTGAGTGTGTAGCGTTTATTTTATTTATTTATTTATTCGCTTTACCTACATAATTTTAGAGTTTTTTAGCTTTTTTTTCTGCTCCTGCCATCACCATATTATATGTATATATAAATGAAAATGAAGTTTCAATACGTATCCAGCAATTACAGGTGAAATTACGAGATCCAGAACACTAATAGGTGGTAATGTAATATTAAATTCACACGAAGTAAAGCAATAAATCGCTATCTGCTCAAAAACTGTACCAGCCCTAGAAGCCTTAAGATTTTTTTTGATCACTCAAGTATGATATAAATAATTCGTCATCCTTAATGTATACAAATAAATGAAACTGAAATGTCTATTAATAATAACAAAATACTACTTACAGTAAAAAGAAAACAATTTTAAACTTGTTATCTCTCTGTTTGTCGGTTGGAACGTCTTTTTGTCACTGGCAGATAAGTAATGCTATAAGACGTCACTTAGGCTACTTTAATTTTATTTAAAAAAATAGGTTTGCGATCTATAAAAAATAAACCGTCAACACGAGCGGAGCCGGGGTTACCGTTATAAGGTAATATAATCAGAATAGTAGTTTTTCCGTCCGTCCTTCAAGATGTTCAATCATAGAAGTAATGGTTGCATGTTAAACAGATAGTATGTATAAATTTACATTTACGGACCATTATTTATTTCCTACTGATCATTTTCCTTAACGTTCTATTTTACTACAAGATTATAAATAAACGATGACATATTGTTATAAATAAATAAAATTAACAACAAGTCTCTGGTACCCACACACATCGAACTTACTTCACATCGATATTCTGTATCATTTGTAAAGGTTGTACCGTTCGGACCACCACATGTCTGAGATGGTGGATTTTTTATATGAAAGGATGTTCGTTATACTTTTTTGTTTATTGCTGTTGGCCTTAGTGGCCTTGACAGCGTCAACAATGGGGAGTGGGTCAGGAGACTTCGACCAGTAAAAGGGTCACAGCCTGCGCGGGGTCCGTCACAAGAGCCCCTCCTGCGAGGTCGTGCCTAGGCTTGAGACGTCATCGGGAACGTTGCTACAGTTTCATGCGAAAAGTACTAAACGGATCTGGATTAATCTTGGCACACGCTTATTATCTGGATTCCAGTGGGATTATCAAAACCTACATTATTACCAAGGCTGATGGCGCTAGCACAGTTTTGATTTTTTTTAATGAAGTCAACGTATTATAAGCCTATATTAGAAGAAATTTTAAGTAGAAATGTTAAAATTAACATTTTAACAATATTCTTGAAGTTTATACTTTGAATAAGAAGTTTGAATTTTTTTTTAATGTGATTTTAACGGTCTCTAACCTCCAAGACACAGGCACAAAAAATAATTAGCTCTTGTACTTTTAGAACTTTTGTTGTATATCTTTGAAGTCTTACAATTAAATCAGGTCATCTAAAATTGTATATAAACTAACAAAAATGGATCATAAAAAACAGTTAACAAACGCTGAAAATATGTATGTGTATGTAAGAGCAACAGTAACACAAAAAAGCAATTCTATTTTTTTCCACTTCAAAGCCGGTTAAAAATAAATATATCATACTTAGAAAACAATATACACATTTGTATATAAACTTTAACATCGCTAACAAAACAACACACACAAAAATATATTTACTTAAATTTCAAATTGAAATCTTTTTCCACAAACAGTCATTACCGATTTCAATGAAAAGTGAAATTAGAACTTGTATAATGACATGAAAACTAACATTATCAATGGTAATAGGTAGTGCTATTGCTATTTTTAATTACTCCAAAAATGCGGGTTGATAACTCTTTACAAGCTTACCAATGAAGAAAGAAGTTAAACGACAAGTCGCCGTGTCACTAAGCATGATTGGAAGCACCAACAGTATATAGTCTTAAATCACGACTAAGCATATTCCCTACTTATCATGTATGTGGCACATAACTTTGATAAAAAAAGATACACGTGCACTAATATGAAAATCCGTATATAAAAAATTATATAATATTGGTTTATTTGTACAAATAAATGACCGTAACCTTAACCGAATCAATGTACACAGACGAAGTATAAACTAATTTAATTTGAATCTATTGTCCGTTCAAGAGGTGTTCACCGACTAAGTTTCTACTTCTCGGCTAGCGTTCTGTCACGGTATTAGGGTTATGCAATTGTTTTTTATATTACACTTAGTATCCGATAGAAGATTAACCATGGAACTGCCAGACAAAATTGGGCTCTAGCCACAGTCTCTAGCGAATTGATTGACGCGAAAGTATCAAAGACAATTGCAATAACTTGTGGCTGACAATTTGGCTCATTATTGGTTTAGCAACGTTAACTAATGTTCAAGTGGTCGTGATTTATGCGTTGCTGCGTATTTTGTTATGAAGTTTATTAATTTCAATTTTAATGTTTCACTCTGAAATTGAACTGCAATCATTACTAATACGAACCTGCCTTGAACGCCACATGTCGCGGGTTCGATTCCCGCTCGGAGCATAATATGTTTGTATTGACCATGCAAGCATATTTTCCGGTCTGGGTGCATTTGTCCTTGTCATTGTGAATGTTTCCGGACCCCCGACACAGGATATTACTAACCTAATGGGGGCCGTTGAGTGTGTAGCGTTTATTTATTTATAATACGTATTGTTTTAAATGCTAAATTTTAGATATAGGTTATAGGTAAATAAATCAATTTAGAAATTTTTGTCTGTCTGTTTGTTTATTCATTGCTTTTGACGGGACTTCCACTGACAGATAGCTGATGGAGTAACTGGAGCTATTTTTATTTTAGAAAGAGAATGTGGGTTTCGTGCAATAAAGAAAAATGTGTACACCACGCGAGAGGAGATGCAGGCGGAGCTAGTTTTAAATGAAATAATATCTGATGTTTATCCAAGGTAAATTTGCAAAATCATGAATTTAAATTTTGATATGCAAAGACAGAACGTCAAAAAAAATCACGTGCATTCTAAACCACATGCACACTAAAAAATACTGTTTAATATATAGGTATATCTCTTAATATATTTTTACTATTAAGAATAATAGATTAAAGTATTTTATTAAAATATATATTACTAAAATCATGTAGACATCTAAATTAATAATAATGGTAATTTTAATGATTTTTCTACTGACTTTTGACTACTGTGTGGGAACGAAAACTAAAAGATTTTTAAAGAGTCGAGAACGCAGAACACACAATTTAGACTCCTGAACAGTCATTCATTCAAATTCAGTCAGACCAAACGCCTGTTTCCCAACATCATGGATGGATGGAGGAAGTACTACCTTCTTGCAGAAGATCGGCGTAAAGTAACAGTGCCAGTAGGTACTGTTGCGTTTCGTGCGAAGAGTGAGAGAACCGGAGGCCCAATTTCCCACCCCCTCTGATCCCTTCGTTTTTCTCTTCTCATCCCTTCCTTCCTGTTTTTTGGGTGGCAACGCGCATGTGATACTTTCAAGTATCAAGTAAAGTCAAGTCAAATAAGCAAGCGTTCAGAGGTTGCGGTGAATTCTTACCATCAGGCGGACCGCATGCTTATTTTGCCAACCATCATGAAATAAAAAAAGCATAACGGATTCACACATAAAGGGTTCCGTACCACCGTAAAAAAATAACAAACATTCTTATACCTGGATCCCGATTTATACCTATTACGGTATTTAAGATACAGCTCGCTGACTAATAGACGGACGGACAGAAAAAAAATTACTTACGAGGTATTTATTCAATGTAGGTTGAATTCCCATACTACCGTTATTTCAGTCGAGGCAACCCTATTTGGTTTAACTATTACGCCGTTAAGGGTACGTTAAGTTATTAGTCCCGGTGGTTGTCCCATAATAAATTTCAGCTCTTAGTAGTAAATTAACTCAGTGTATTGACTCGCCCTTAAGCGCCACTTTACATCGATGCGGTGACTAGCAACAGCAGTGCTGGATGGTCACAAATAATTGTCGTCCAGTGGCAGATAACGATGTTAACAATAGTAAGGGCTAGCGACCTTCTAGCGATGCTATGCCAAGGACGCTGCCCTGTCTCTTTAGGATTTATTGTAATAGTAGAACCATGCTCCTCGCAGCAAAAATGGGCCGGCTTGACCGGGGAAGTACTACCTCACTCTCTCACAGAAAATCGGCTAAAAATAACAAAGTATTTTTCCGATTTCAACGGCGCCGATTTTCTGCGATGGAGGCCGAATCTCCCACCCCCTTCTGTTCCCTTCCTCTTATCCCTTTGGTTGACAACGTATATGTACTACTTCAAGTATCGTGCGCGTTCATAGGTTGCAGTGACTGCTTACCATCAGGCGGACCGTATGCTTGTTTGCCAACCATTATGAAATAAAAAAATTACGTAAAGCCCTGGCAAGTACCTGGATCATAGTAGGTAGAAGAAACGTGATTCATTTAAAGTATTATCTCATGTTTAAACAAAGCTTAAAATTAATTACATTTTCAATTATCGTTAGTACTTTTGTTTATAATAATAATATCGTTAATCTAATTTTTATGTTAATGTATAAAACATCGTATGTTTATCTGACTTACACAGAGATGACCCAAAGATAAATCTTTGAATAATTATATTGTTTTTCCCTATGAATACTTATTATTTATTTACTTTTAGGTTATTAAAATGTAAACAGAATTTAATGAGGGACATTAGAACTCTTGGATATGTAATGTTGTTAGAGTACTAATAGAATAGGATAAGTAGGCGTTTCATTCTAAAATCATCAATATAATATATATATATATATATATCAAATAATGATATTTTAGCTTCGTTGCGCTACGGAAAAAGATGAATTCTGTAAGCTGCGTAAAAAGTCGTCACTAATTCCAAATTACATTTTTGCGCCGTTTGCAGTAGAAAAACTTAGGCCATGGAGAAGTGCGTCACAATTACTAAAAGATATTACACCCCGGGTTATTACAGGTACGCCTTTACAAGTAACGGGAGGGCTAGTTCATTTTTTACCCGAAGAATCGGGATTGCGATGCAGCTAGCATTCTTCCCACTACTTCCCCGTGGACATGATTTGTAGTTTTTATTATTTGCAAATATAGTTATTGAATTGTAAATATGTTGTAATTTTTATATAGATATTATTATTACATTTTAGACTCACTCACGCCCGTTATAAAAGTGAATATATATATATATATATATATATATATATATATATATATCAAAAATAATAATAATAAACGTAAATATATAAAAAAAAACAGGATAAACATAGATATACATTACATACATACGGGCGGACGATTACACCCCGGCCAAGACTATAGGTTGAGAAACCCAGCTGCCTCAGATAGTGAGTAAGGCCAACAGGGATTAACCATTGGCAGATATTACGATTGGGATGATCTCAGCTTATTATTACTATTACTATTTTACTAGTATATTGTTATAGAATACCACTTTGTTATATATACATATATAATATGTTGCTATATAATGTTTCCTTTTTCACATTATATAAAAACTACCATTTTATGAATCTTTTAGCAACTCCAAAACCCAAATAACTTTGTCGTGGTTAATAATTTAAGAATTATAATATAATCTAATTATAATTCTTAAATTATGAACCGTATACAGATTATTTGCAATTTGCAACAATTAAATTCAACGGTCTTGTTTTTGTATCTTCAAACCGATCGCCGGTATTAACGTAGCATAAAAACTTATCAAGTTTTTTTTTATACCAAATAACTATAATTATTTCAAATTAGGATTCTCTATATATGATTATACATATATATAATTATGCATTATTACAATATGCATAAGTTAAAATTCTAATACTTTACGCCATTTTAAAATATTAACAATATTTAATTATTATACCAGACTAGTATCTGCCCGCGGCTTTACTCTCGTGAATATCGTTTTGTAATAGGCCATCTGTTTGAGTTTAAGCATCCAAATCTATTTCCAAATTTTTGACAATCTCACGGGAATCTAACATTTTTCCGGTTTAAAAAGTATCCTGTGCGTTAATCCAGGCTATAAACTATCCGTGTTTCTTTCATCAAAATCAGTTTAGAAGTTTTTGCATGAAAGATTAACATACATACGCTACACACAAACTCACTTTTATATTTATAATATTGGTGGGATTAGTGGGATAAGTAGGAATAAGTAATAACTAAACTACTCTGGGAAAAGGTCGGTACATTTGTATATGCTAATAATCTAAAAGGGTTCACCTTAGCACTGAATAATAAATTATTAAAGTATTTCATCTCATAAAGATTTCTGGTAGAAGTAAATAAATGTATGGTATTTATGTAATTTTATTTCATCTAGGTTACATGTAAATTATTGTTGATTTGTTGATAAACATTTTGTGTATTTCCCGACCCAAGATTTCACTATCCCAATGAAGGCGGTTGAGTATGTAACATTTATTTATTGTCAGTAGAATATGTTAAAAACATATAAAACGCAGTTTATATTTTTGTTGTTTATTTTGAAAAGAAATATTTCTTCTTTTTATAGTCAACAAAAGTGTAAAACAACCGTACTGGCCGCCTGTCCTGTGGAGGAAAAGGCAGAGGGGAGAAAGAAGGAACAGAACTAGGTTTATCCCTCGGTACTCACATTACTCGTTAAACGAATCACAACGTCAAGGACCCTGCTACTACTGTATATTGTGACTAGCATCTGCCCGCGACTTCGTCCGGTGAACCGAATATTTTTCCGGGATTAAAAGTATCCTGTTCGTTAATACAGATAATAAGCTATCTGTCTGCTAAAATCCCAATTAGTTAAGCCGTTTATGCGTCATTGAGTAACAAACATGCAAACATCATTCTATGTGGATTCGCCCTACAGTAAATTTTTTCATAATCCCGCAGGAACCTAACATTTTTTCGGAATAAAAAATATCGTTTGTGCTAATCCAGGTAACAATCTATATCGGTGCCAAACTTTATTCAAATCCGTTCGCCCGTTTTTGCGTTGATTAAGTAACAAACATCCAAGCATCTGAACATCCAAGCATACAAAGTTTTCATTTATTATATATATTTAAAACGTCAGTGGAGCCTGCCAATTCATGCCAAGAACAACAAGCCTCTGCTATAATATGCCCTAAAGGATCTTGTAATAATATTCTAAAAACAAATTGTAAACTTGATTTTATTTCTTGTTTCAGGATAAATTGCTCAACAAATTGGAAGAGAACGAACCTGAACTCGCCACATCACCGGAGGAAGAAGTAAGCTTTACTTTGAAAAACTTCGATATAAAGTCAATTACGCAAATGGTTTAGATTAGTAAATACTAAATATAGTCTAGAACTAGTGGTTTTTAAATAGTATTGTCTTGAAATTACCGTGAATCATCATGGGAGTCTACTTTTTTTTATCGAGTGGTTAGTATCCAACCTAGTGTCAGAGTTGCTCAAGTCACCCGTATAGGCCTCTGACTTGACGTATCGATTATTATGAAATTGATAACAACCGGCTCCGACTTCTCCGTGCTTCGGAGGGCACGTAAAAAGTCGTTCCTGGTTGAAATACTCTCTCGCTCAGTTGAAATACTACTATGCGATCACCCATCTAGTGACTGACCGCGCCTAAAGCTGCTTAATCCACTGACCCTTTACCGATCAATGAGCGCACCCGGCTATCAGCGTCTCAATGGTAGTCTACTGCTGGAACTTTAATGTCTGTTCAGGTTGGGCTGACTTTACCAACCGTTTACAACAACCATTGACGACCAGTGACGACGTTGCGGCGCAGCGGTAGCGAGCCTGGCTTAAGCGCCACAGATCACGAGTTCGATTCCCGCTCAGGGCAGATGTTTGTATGGACCATAAAGGCATGTTTTCGGTGTCGGTCTGGGTGTGTTTGTCCTTGTCATTTTGTATGTCTTTGGCCCACGACACAGGATACACCTGTCCTAATGGGGCCGTTGAGTGTGCAGTGTTTATTTATTATTATTCATTGAAATACCAAACATAAAAATTATTATGCATTCTATTTATTACATATTATAATCATTTAAAACTCTCAAATTTCAATGGCACTACGTTGTCGATGCAAAGCAGTATCGCTATGCTCGGAATGGAGCTACGCTGCGATCTTAACTCCAGGAATCACATCGAGGCCATTATTAAAACGGCCTCACTTAAACTCGGAGTCCTGAACAAGGTGCGGCGTTATTTCACGCCACATCAACTGTGCCTGTTGTACAAAACTCAGTTACGGTCTTGCGTTGAGTATTACTCGCACCTCTGGGATGGCTCCGCTAAGTACTTGCTCGAAGCCCTGGATAGGTTGCAGCGACAAGCGATTCGCATCATTGGCGATGAAGAGGTCTCCAACACCCTCGAATCTCTTCAACTGCGTCGTGAGATTGACGCCCTAGGCGCCTTCTACCGAATGTATCACGGCGAGTGTTCAGAGGAATTATTCTCCATCATTCCTCCCTCCCCTTTCCTTACAAGAACTACGCGTGCCGGTCTCCGATGTCACCGTCTAACTGTGGCATCAATTCCTTCGCGGTTTGCCAATTCTTTTCTTTGTCGTACTTCCAAAAAGTGGAACTCATTGCCGGCTCACGTGTTCCCTCCTTCTTACAATCTGGGCTCCTTCAAACGAGGCGTGAAGAGGCATCTTGCGGGTAGGCAGGGCAAGGGTGGCTAACACGGTTGCATTCCGCAACTCTGTTAGCCGCCTTCGCGTTTGGACTTTATTCTCACTTACCATCAGGTGGAGTAGAGTCATCTGCCCTACTTTCCAAATAAAAAAAAAAATTTAAAAAATCCAAAATTAATTGTTATTGAACTCCAATTTGCAAAAGTAGCTATAAGCATACAAATTATGACAATATCCATAAATTATACACAACTAGAATACAGGTGACATCAAAAAATTTCAGAAAACATTATAATAACCTTTCAATTTTAATATTGCGTTTCAGTGTGTGATTTGCGTGAATGCGAAGGCGACGATGCAAACGTCGCCGTGCGGGCATCGTGTGGTGTGTCGACGATGTTTCGTGAAGACCATCCAGATGGCTGTGAGCCAAAGGTTGCTACCACTTCGCTGTGTTATCTGCCGAGCCAAGATCCTTCGATTGAGACAGGCGCCGCGTCTCGTTACAAGCAAAAGTTGGCAGGTAAATGATCACAATTATTAACAAAAATAAAAAGATATATTGTCTAGGAAAAGATTCATAGATAACGAATTTATAGGTTTATATTTATATAGTTTATAACTGTACAACTTCGAATAATTCTGTTATATTGAAAAGTTTTCAATGGATTCTTTTTGCGTGGTTTCAATTCGATCGTATTTTTTTAAGTTTATTACCTTTAAACTCCATCATTTAACAGCATATGATATAAATCTTTTAATATTATTATTGATAGGATATATTACAAATTAAAACACCGGGAAAAAATACCAAGAAAATGAAGTGACTGAAATTGCGTATTTTGCTTTCCTGACCAATTTTATAACATAAATGAATACTTAGTATGTTGTGGTTATTTCAGGTATCGAGTGGGAGTGGAAAGTCGTGGGGTGTGCCGGGGTCTGTGTCGTCATATTCCGTGGGCGCCCGCTCGGTGCCCGCCTCCGCTTCTCTGTACTCCGTCACAAGTGGTGAATCATCTATATCAGGTAAGATCAAAATATTTTTATTAGATGGTAAGTTACTTCTTTCTTATCGAGTAGTTAATGGCCTACCTAGTGTCAGAATTGTTAAGGTAGCTAAAATAGGCCTCTGACTTGACTGTTCCTTTATCAAATTATCGAAAAGATAATTGTCGGGACTGACTTTTTACGCGACACCCATTTAGTGACTGTCCGCGCCTAAAGTTGCGTAACCCACTGATACCGATCAGTTAGCGCACCCCCGGGTGAGAGACCCCGGTATGAAAGTCTCATTTCGATTTTTAATTGAAACCTGTTTGTCATTAAAAAAACTGAACAGTAATAAAATATTTTTTTTCTACAAAAATAGTAGCCTTTTGTGTCCATGTTTTACTCAGCATTCACTTCTGTTGTAGAATTTTTTTATTTTTTGCTATTTAGTTTTTTTCTTTCTAAAAGTTTATTTATTTTAAAGAATAATCTTTTAGAAAGAAAATACAAGGCAGGTCAGGCAACCATATTAAAGTACCCATTTGTATCACAGCCTATGAAACGTTTATTAGTAATGTGTAGTTCCAGTGGCCATCTTTGGTCAGCAGTAGTTCCACTTCACCAGACAGAAACATCATTTCGAACCGAATTCACAAGTAATTTTTAAAAGAATATCGAAATCTACATAGATATGCCTATAATATAAAGAATTCCTATGACTTCTCCAGGACCCTATTATCAGATCCTGAACAGATGACCACCTGGAAAGTATATCCTTTCAAACAAAAAATAATTGACGACGTTGTGGCGTAGCGGTAGCGAACCTGCCTTAAAACGCCACAGGTCGCGGGTTCGATTCCCGCTCGGAGAATAATATGTTTGTATTGACCATGCAAGCATATTTTCCGGTCTGGGTGTATTTGTCCTTGTCATTGTGAATGTTTCCGGACCCCCGACACAGGATATTACTATCCTAATGGGGGCCGTTGAGTGTGCAGCGTTTATTTATTTATTATTAAAATGTCCAAATTGGTCTTAGAATAATTAGCGTCTTAGAATAATGGAGAAACATACTTTAATAAAAGTTTAGACAAATTGAAAACCTCCTTTTATTGTGAATGCGGTTTAAAATATCACACCATGTTACAGGAATATCTTCTGTATCATCAAATAGCGGAGGCAATGTCAGTAATACCGGTTGTTCCACAAAGTTATGTGGCGGTGCAAAGTGTGGAGGAGCATGTCTCGGAGCTGTGCCCCGTGTCCCGGCCGTGTCAGCTCCTCCGAGGCCACGACAACCAGCCTCAAACTCTTTGCGAAGATCCCAGCATCATAGCATGAAGGTATAGTACATTTTTTTTCCCCTTAACAATGAAGTCGAAAATAATTTTGATATAATGAATTATTTCATAATTTGATACTTTAAAATTTATTACGATTACTTATTATTTTATTATTACACATAAGTACCATCAATTATAATATAGTATATCGGTTCACCGTTTCATAAACATAACATTTTTTCTATCTATTGTGTGTGGAATCGTTTTTCCTCGCATCAAGGGGATTTCGAAAATTGATTCTATTTTTTTCTCAGGCTCGTCTGCAAGAATATCAAATGCACAGCTATACTGGTGGACCTGCTGGTGAACCTTCAGGAAGATTGCCACCAATTCGAGAATTTCAAAGAGAATTTCGTGAAGGACGGCGAGAAAGTGCCGCTGCTGCGTCCGCCTCAACTAGAATAAGGTTCTTATTTTCAAGAAACTACAAAACTTAGAAATTAACAAACAAATGGTGACGTTTAAGATGATTTTGTTTTTTGGGTAATTAATATAGTGACATAATCACAATACAGTTACTAAGCTATTTAAGTAAGGATATAAAAAACTAATTTTAGCATACATTGATAAAATTGTATTTTGGTATTTTCCAGGTGTGCCCAGAAAATTGTCACACAATTAGAAACATCCCCGCAGAAAAACAAACAGCACTTTTTTCGACCTTTGAAAACCCCGAATAAGGACGACCCGCCAAAATCAAGAGATCATAGTAAAGAGACTGATAAGAAAAAGATAACCCCAAAGCAAAACCTAAAAAGAGGAAAAAAGAAGAAAGAAGACGAAAACACAAAAGAAAATGATAAAAATAAAAAAGACGAAAGCAATGATAACAAAAAGAACGAAAACGCTGAAAGAAAAAAAGAAGAAAAACTTAGGCTGAAAGCAGAGAAGGAAGCCAAAAAGGAAGCTAAATTATTGGCTAAAGAAGAAGAAAGACAGGCTAAGCTACTTGCCAAAGAAGAGGAAAGGCAAGCGAAGCTATTGGCTAAGGAAGAAAAAGAAAGCCAAAAAGAGGCAAAATTGGCGGCACAAGCCGAAAAAGAGAAAAATAAATAATATACCATTAAAATTTTTACATAGTAGAAACTTTTAGCCGTCTTTAGATTTTAGATTCGAAAATCGTTAATATCGAAAGAGAATACAATTTTATGAGTATTGTAAATTGGTATATTAGGATATACGAATAAATAAACTATTGTAATTAATTAGCATGACTTTATTTCTATTTTTTTACTAATTACGTTAGTCTTTGTATTGTTTTATATGATAAGACAATATAAATTGAAATAGATATATTAGTTATATGTAGATATAGAAAGTGTTTATGTTATTAAGTACCTAGTTCGTCATCTGTATTTTCTTTCAAAGTTGTTAATTATAATTGGTATGTTAAAAATAGTTATAAAACAAATGTTACGAGAAGCAATTTAATTAATAGATACTGGGTCATAGTTGGAACTTTACAAACTGCGAAGACTGAACGAACGAGATAATGAAATCATATCGTTTTGTAATTTGTGTGTAACAACGTGTTGTAGTTAAGAGCTTTGTGCATGACCGTATTGCCAAAGAATTTATTTATAACAGATCTTATTATGATCCGACCCATTATATACTAGAGATGCTAGGTATGATTTCATTTATATAAATTTTAATATACATATATTAATTTTGGCTTCTACTAGGATTCTTATTAAAATACAACTAGTCACTAGACTAGACCGAAATTTAATTAAATTAAACCTTTAGCAATGTTCCGCTTCTATTCAAAACGAGAGATCATATTTATAAATAATGTAGTCATATCAAGTTGAGTTAGCATGAACCTATGTAAGTGTTAAGATTTCTTTTATAAAGTTTCCACGTCGGAACCTATTGTCAATCGTTAGAAATTTCCTGTAAAATAAATAACAATGTTACCTAAAATAGTTTTTTTTTATTTATGTAAGTACCTACCCCAATTTTCCCGCCCAATAAAATAGCCTTGAAAGAAAAAGCTATACGAACAAATAGCACATATATACCTACTTATGAAAATATTTTTTTCACTATATTCTAGGTATCTTTTATATAGACTCCATGGGCGTAGCCAGGGGGACGGTTTTTGGTTAGTGGGAGACTTTCTGTCCAAAAATTAATCCGGTTTTAATTTTTCTTTTATTATGCATTTCACTTAGTTTCCAGAATATATTAATGTCGAACTTCGAGGTTATGCTTTGATGTAAGCTGTAAATTTGCCTGATGTTAATATTTCCCATTGCCGTGGGAATTTCAGGATACAAAACCTGTATAAGCACACTTGGACAAAAATGCAACCAGCAGTCAAAATTTAAAATCAATCCACCGCTCACTTTTAGAGTTTTGAAATTTTGAAAAATCGAACATTAAATTTTGATAAATTAAGAAATTGTAACCGAATTAGCTCGCGGAACGACATCCGCTGGTCGATGGTGGACAGAACCCCTTCCCCCCAAACTCAGCACTACCTACACCCGTAGTACCCTTCAACCCTTCATGTATGTATATACAATACGAAAAGTTGTTGTTTATATTATTAAGCAATAAAAGTAAAAATATCCACCCATCACTCCTAGCTAGCAAGCTACACGCTTATTGGGAGGATATTAGTAGACTTGAAACTGCGTTGACAATATTCTTTGTTAAAAAAAGGTGCGAAATTGTACAGTACTAAATACAAAAAAAAATCTCATATAAACTTTATTTTTAACGCCTTTTTAGGCTAAGCAGTGCCCGAAAATTCTTGATGCATATACCTCACCTCCCTTAGATATGTTAATAAAGCTTCTTAAAACAAGTTAAGTTCCACACATACACAAGCCCTTTTGAGCATATTAAACATATACTTACTATTATTGCCTAAATTGTCTAAGACAATTGCTTAGCAGTTTAATCAAATATTCAGAAATATAAAAATTTGATTGATTTTTGTCATATTGGGGTTACTTTTCATAGCTCTACCCCTCCTGATATTTTATTCCCAGAAATATTATATAAAACAAATTTCTTATTTTAATAATACTTTTAAGTAGGATTAAAGAAATAAAGCAAGAAATGTATTTTCAAAACATTTATTGCAACGAAAAGTATATCAATAAGCAATCATATCAAATGTTGCATAAATCAATAAACTAAAATCCAAAGTTACACTTATCTACATCAAATATTTCTCTATACAGTTGATTGCTAAAGATGCTATAATTTCTCAATAACAAAATCGTTTTAATCATCATTAACCACATCACCGAGGCGATCATACAGTTCATCACCAGTGTTCTTATCGATTCTAAGATATTTATTGACCATTGGTCGGTAATAATATGCTTGATAATCCTGTCTCTCAGCAATCTTTTTGAGTACTTCCTTTTCTAAGCCCCTCAATTTAGCTTTTTGGGCTTCCTCATCAATGTAATGCATAAACTTTTCATATTCCTGTAAAGAAAAAAAATTATCATTTTATTACATTAAAGTATTAAACATTTCACACATAAACACAAAATATTAAAATTAAAAGTCAATTTATTTTTATTAATATTCGTAATAATACAAAACATTTACAAATTTCTAGTACTTATAAATTTGAATCTTACTGCTGCCCTCCATATCGTTCAATGTTTGTATTGGCTCTTGATCATAATAATATGGAAAATATTTCGCATAGTTAACCACACAGAAAAAAGTGCTAATTTTTAATATGATCATATTTATTTGAAATTTATTTATTCTAAATTAGATTGTAATTTCATCTATAAAACATGACCACAATGCACAAGCCAAGCAAGAAAAATAAGTATGATGGGGCGGAGGCCCGCTTGTGCCAGAAAAAGCTGGTCCATTGAGAAAAAAAACCTCCTTTTAGACTCATGAAACATTACACTTCTTTGTGCAGTTATTTCCTGTGAAGTTATTTTATGGGCACTTTCTTCCAAGATTTACCACAGCAAACTCGAAAAATGGAATGGCTCTAAGGTTAAATATTGTAATCATGGCTGAAAATACATAATAAAAAAAGAAAAATAACAATGACAATGTCAATTCTGCTAGTCTGTCAGTTGAATAAAAAGTCAAGAAATTATAATTGTTTAACTAAGGAACTGGTTAATTAAGATTGATGAGATATGATGATTGAGAAGATAGTGAAGGTATCTTTATGTGACTAATATTTTAATATCACTTGAATTCAAGAATCGGTATTAAAAAGTTTAAATAAAAAAAAAATAACAATAGTAGGTAATGAAATTATGTATCAAAACGTTAATCTGTAAGCTGACCATTATTCTTTTATTGAGCTTATACCGCCAGCCCCATGCCTTGCATCAAGTTAATGAATTTATTTACCTGTTGAGGACTGTTATGGATGTAGCGCGCGATGAATCTCGTAATTGGGTGACGATGGTATTCCCAGTGTTTAGGTTCATAACCTTCAGGAATTGGAGACAACTCAGCTGGACCAATAAAGACGTTTGTATAGAAAATAATGGCTCCGACAGGTATCAATCCAACCATAAGATAGTAGTGACACATATCCTTGAATTTGTGCCATTGCCACCTATAAATTCAGAATAATCTGGTTATATATTTGGAACAACAAAATGAGTTGGTTAGGTAATCACTGTAGTCACATACCTTGATGGCTGTAACGCCATTGTTTTATGTCCATGGTCACCTTTTAAGGTTTTTCCTACGGATAAATTCACATTTTGGACTATGAATGGTGTTTTGATATTATTTTTAAATAAGTTTTTACCGAAAGATCGGCCTAATGCACTCCAGGACACCATTTTTATTATGAAAAATGTGACAAGCTGATATTGACAGCAGGCAGTGTCAAAATATATAGAACTGACAGAGTATTAAAACATAAACACAGATAATAAGAAGATAACTTTATAGTTTAGAAAACTAAGAATTATAAATATTTTTAAATTTTGGTCCGAAAAATAAATTCATGTATAATAATTGCATAATTTAGTCACCAATAAATTACCTGGAAATTTTGATACATAACAAGTAATATTAATTTATGTTTCATTTTTGGGTATTTAATACATTTTTCATGTAGGTATATTATTATAACAAAAATAATATATTATATTAAAAAATTCAAAAAATGCTGATTTTGTTTCATATCGAATACATTGACTTAGATTTTAAATTAATTGTTCTGTACACGCATACTCAATGTTATGTTTCTATAATTGTGATTATATCAGGAGCTTATCATTAAAAGCTTTTAATAAAATTTATTTTAAATTTTAATTATCCATTGAAAAGTATAAATAGCATTTGAAATACGATTCGCAGGCCTAGATATAAGAAATAAAAACGTATAATAATAGATTTTACAATGATAAGGTATAATTTACAATGTACATTACAAAGCTATAAATGAAGTAAATTAATAGGTTAATTTACTATTGTATTACTTTTAGCTTTAAGGAATAATACCTAATTATAGCATTATGTATATATCAATACTATATTGGTGATTTTTCAACAATTTTTTAAACGATAAAGCATCTAAAGTCATTCCATTCAAGTCCTTAATAAAATAAAAACTTATAAAAAGGCTTGTATGAAAATACCATAATTAATTGCCAATCTTTTCTATCACGAAATATTATTATAACACCTGTTGATACTAAAATAATACAGCCTAGATAGAAAACACCTAAAGTATTGATTTTGCACATTGAGCATGCTCCGCGGCGCGAGTCGAGCGATAAGCGAAACACCCACTCGCAACTCCAATACGCAATATACTGAAATTCAGAGTCATCTTTAAAAAAGAATTGTGTCCATTTAACATACATTTAAAATTGTTCCTTAAAGTACTTGAAGTGATTCAAGATGTTTTCTTTCCATGGTTGATATGGAAGAGCTCCTCCAGGACATATTCAGAGAAGCCACTGGACCGAAGTTAATCTCATTGAAGAAATCATGTCAGGATGCGTTAGGTAAAAATATTTTATTCTATTATAGCTTCACCCATACTTTAATGCAATAAAAAATAAACCCACAGAATATATATTAATATGATATAAAAATATGGGAGTGTGTGTTTAAGCCTTGAGGTATCCTCCATGTTAACTACGTCATATCAATTTTTATGATAAAAATACGTATGTGCGTGTAGTTATGGACAAAATATATAAATCTTAGGATTTATATATTTGTATCAAAAGTCACATAAAAATTTAATTAAACTGAATTTGTATTTTAGCACATTTATGCAGTTACTTTAACAAGATATTGCTACAAGCTTGTACCATAATCGAAGTTAGTACGCCTAACTTCGTCCCGTTGCGTTGGTGTTGAATTTTGAGGGACACCAACGAGTCTGTTACATTTTGTCTGTGTTTTTGGCTTGTTCGATAATATAAAATTGATGTATTTAAATGATAAAAGTGTTTTTCGAAATTGTTAAATATTTCTTTTATATTTTTACAGAAGTGCTATGTTTGCAAGAAAGCAGTCGACGGGCGTCGTACGAGCTGCGGCGCGCGTGCCTCCTGCCGCTGCAGATCGCGCTAGAGACCAAGCGCCCCCGCCTAGTCGCTTACGCTCTCCAGGGCTTTCATGTATGTTTTGACTAGTTAATAATTGTTTGTCTAATTTTGATTTTTTTATTATAAAAGAAGCTTATGAAGCGATGCTGAATAATTTTGGAATTCCTTGATAAACATGATTAGGTAGCATAATTAATAATAACAATCAATATAAATTATTGATATATCTTGTGTTTTCTATTGACCTCAAATTTCGTTCGAAGCTAGTCCTGTTAGGTTAGGTTAGTTAGGCGGCTTTTGAGTCTGAGCACTCGTGACTCAGCCCACCCCAACCAATGAAACTTTAATAACAGACCTTGAGCCCCAGCTTTTTAATGTATAGACGCTTAGCAACTTCTCACAGTTCATCACAATTCTCAGCACTTCTCAACTTACGCACACGCCTAAACTAGCAAATTTAAATGAAATTCCGTTCATCACATCACTTCGGACAACATCTACAGTCTCGAGCTGAATTTACACAGGGCGGCCTTTTTAACGAATAAAGATTTTATCCGAACGGTCTAGATCTCTTTGGTCCTTTATCGTGTGTAACCGATTAAAAAAGAAAAAGTAAAGTAGGGTCAACAATAACATACTAACTGAATCCGACCAGTTAAAAATAAATAAATAAATAAATATCTTTAATAAATAAATAAATAAATATCTTTATTTGACCTATGGTATGTTTATGGTTAGTATTCGTATTTAAATGGAATCGCGCTGCCAAAAATTGTGAGTGTTATATTTACGTAGACAGACCCGTTTATAAAACAAATTTATAACGTTATATAAAATTATATTAATGTTTGCTGATGACAAGAATATAAGTAAAACCAATTTTCTTTAGAAATTACTTCGCGATGATCGTTTCCACCGAGGGATTGAACCAGAAGATGATTCATTATGGATGCCATCCCAGTTGCTTTGTGCCACCACATCTGTTATGTACCATCTACCCGATACACAGGTAAAGTAATATACCGCCTTCAATTATTAGATCGACGACGAAGAGATCGCGAATCTACGTTTAACGCTGATAACAATTGATACCTATTTAGATTTTCGCTTCAATCAAAAAGTTTTCAATTAACAAATTTGCTTTGATGTAGGTGTATTTTTATATCTCTGGACTCAGTATAGAAATTTCTTACTGAGCGTTATTATTATACTATTAACATAGGATACGGATCTGTCACTCTTATTTTGTTTTTAGGTAACCTAATGTTTGTATTTTGAAATTGAAAATGAATCCAGACCGAATTTATTTTTGTCACTTTCTTTTAAATGTAACATTTTGATAAATATTTCTTTATAAGAAATGATATACCTTAGTCGTACAAAGTTTTTACGTATGTACATGAAAAAAAAACAGGTGCAAATCTTCCGCATGTACCTATCGATGGCACTGTCTCCGCGTCGCACTCTCAACGGGCGACTATGTGTGTGGGCGTGTGGTCGCTGCGGAGAAGCTGCGGGCGCTGCCCCACAGGTCGCCGCTGCAGCTCGAGCCGCCGCCGCACAAATGTTGAGGGCTTATTGTGCTCAACTGGGTAAATTAGACATCTTACACAAAACGTTACTAAAATTCCAAAACTTACCCTCGGTTTCTCGAACGTTGATCAAATTCATGTCAACTTAACATAGCAAATACAAAACGTTCATTGGTTGCCTGTTGATCATCGATTATCTTTAACCAATGAGCTTTCTACATTTAGTATGTTAAGTTGACATGAATTTCATCAACGAACGAGAAACCGCGGGTTTGTAGGCATAAATAGCTCAATAGCTCAACGGCCGAAGGGTCGACTTCACTCGGTTAAAGCGAGAGCCGCGGTTTCGATCCTGACCCCCTTGGGCTATTGTCGTACCCACTCCTAGCGTAAGCTTCGAGCTTATTTGGAGTGGCAATGGGAATATAAGTAATGCCTTGTAAAAGCATCGCAAGCTTCTTTTTACAGATGAAGAATGTCTAGAACTACTTACAGAAGGTTCACCCCTCGGAAGGAACCATATCGTAGCTGTAGGGTGTTACAGCGAGGTGATACCAGTCATTCAATACTTATGCAGCCGACTTGCAGAAACACAATTGTAAGAACTCTTACTGTACGTCTGATTATGACCATAGAAAATAACTGATACTTATTATTTCATCATGTTTCAGAATTCCAAAACAAAATCCACTGGCATTATTTTTTCTAGACTGTCTTTTAACTCTGATGTCAAGTCTCTCGGCGCGTGTTAGTGGAAATTCGCATTTTACAACATTTCTTTGGCAAAAGTTCTGTCCATCGCTTATATCCTTCTTGGGAACACCGAGGGTTGATAAGAATATTAAATCAAGGTAAACCAAAATTTAACAAAGTCTTAAGCCTTACAACCCAACATTTAATACGCGTCAAAAAATAAGTTAAAAGTATTTATAATTTTGTTCTAATTACAGAGAGCATGAAGGACACTTAGTGGATGATTCGGGAAGAGGATCTGGTGCATTAGTTTGTGCACCAAGTTTTAACAGCAAACAAGCTAAAGCAATCTACAGGTACATAATCTACTTTATTCTTATTCCAAATTAAAAGAACTAAGAATTTAACCCAACACATTAAAAGTAAATTGTATTTCTTGAAAATGTATCCTTTTTCAGCATTGCTAATCAGCTAGTTCGTCTCGTCGGCTCCACATCAAACTTACGTCCAGTACTTGAAGCACTCTACCACAGAATGCTGCTTTATCCACCAGTTCAGCATCGTGTTGAACCTCTACGTAGTGTTCGAGAGTTGCTTAATAACCCTAAAAGAATGTGCCAATTAGTACTTATGAAGAGAGCTGATCACCCGGAACGTCATAGTGATGATATGGCCATTATAAGGCTGTAAGTCAAAAATAAAAAAAAACAACAAAAATAAGTAGTAATAGTAATAGGAATTAGGTGTATGACTGTTTACTATATTAAAATTTAACAAAATATTATTACAGTATAATGGATGGTATAGAAGATTGTGGACGAAGCGGTAATCCGGAAGTGGTTGCGGCAGCTGTGGAATGCGTTTTCTCTCTTCTAGATGCTTTAGAGAAACTTTGCTCAGGTTCTATTGAATACTTAACGGAGGACGTCGCAATACTCATCCTAAATAACTGGCCTAAGTTGCAGGATGCTGATTATACTGGACCACTGACTTATCAGACGTTGGCGAGATTACCAAGTCCATATCGGTAAGCTTGCTCAATTTAATAAGGCAACAAAATTCAAATTATTACTTTAGCATTATAATAATAACAAGAAGATTCTTCTTATATATTCTTCTCATTGAAAATTTATTTTTTCACAGGGATGTTGTCGCTGTTTTACAAAACAATGAAGCTAAAGACCATGACTCTTCCGGTAAGTGAAATCATAAGCTTTCGCCTAATTATTTGCCATTACAACATTTTTATACTTAAATTTCTTTGTTCCTGCCAGACACATCGGGACCTGAGAATATCAGCTCTGGCAGTGAAGCTGAAGCAGACTCTGATGCTGATAATGTATTTCTCCCCTCCAGAGCGAACAACCCTTCTTCACCGAAAAACGCACAAAAAGAACTTTTCAATGAGAAGACTAAAGCTATACCCAAAACTTTGAATCTTGGAAGGTACCTGAAAATATATAAATGTCATCATCTGAAATATTTCATTATTAACCCGTTTAATTTAAAAATTCTGATTAATTGGTAGTCCTCATAAAGATTTGATAAATATTCTAGTTCAACAACTATATATTTGTTTTTCAGATGTACGATTACGGAATGCAATGTAGATCTTGAAAGACATAACGCCAGACAATTCGTCAAGACATTGCAAAATTCTCTGCTTCCCAAACTAATTAATCTCAGAACTTGTATAGAGGCAAGTGTATTTTCATCAAGCTAAGACTTTCATAACATCCTACCATTATCTTTGCCCAGAAAGCGATCAGAAACTTTCTATAAATAAATTTAAAAAAAGGTCAAGGAACGTTTGTGTGATAAGGGCTATTATAAAATTGGTGACTACCTTCAGGACACCACGCCTAGGGAATGAGACAGTCACTCCAGACTTTTCAGTTATTATTATAATTATTATCTGTAAACCAATTTCACTTTAAAAAAATGCATTAAAAAAAACATATAACCGAGTTTGTTTCGCCAGCTCTTCTGGATAAAGATTTAATTTTGGAGCTGGTGGTAGAATCTGACTTTCAACAAATAAGTGTTTTTGTGTTGAATAAAAATACTTGATTTGATTTTGTCAATGAATTGTGTTTACTTAATCATTTGTGTTTCTACAAAAGGTGGATGAAGCGATGCAAGACTTCGCATCAAAATGCTGCCAACATAACGCTTCGCAGCCACCAGCCACTGTCTGTATTATGAACGCGGACGGCGTCTACCTTGCGACGTATGCTGCACTGCTTCTAACTTTAAAGCAGCGCCGTACTAGATACTATAGCGACAACAGTGTAAGTGATTCTTAACATAATAATACTTCATTATTATGTCGTCAGAACAACAACAATCTAAATTTGAAGCCTCAATAGCTAACAGTAGAAGGACCGACTCCGCTCCGTTAACGCGATAGTCGCGGGTTCGATCCTTTGGGCTATTGTCGTATCCACTCCTAGCGCAAGGCTTGGAGGGGCAATAGGAATATGAGTAATGCCTTGGAAAAAGCATAGCTAATATTCTTTTAAAAATAAGAAGAAAAAAATGATATCTGTAATAAGATCTCCTCTTTCTTGTTGTTTGAATTTTAACAAACTTTTATTTGCTTAACTAAGCTAAAGTTTATACTTTCTTACCCTCTCAGAAAACTCAAGTACCACTAACTGAAGACGAGTTTGTGGACGAAGTACAGAGCAGTGGTGTATTGGTCTACTTATCAGCTACCTGGCTGCGTGAATTATATCAGCAAGTCTTAGCAACAGATTTACTTAAAGACGTGTCTACAGCTGAGCATCCACTCATACATTTATTATCAGGTTACGTAAAAGACCTAAATAATGCTAATGAGAAATCTATTTCAATTTTCACTGAACAAAATTTCTGTTTCATATTTTTAAGTAATTTTATCATCTTCTACAGATCTGGGCGGACTAGATCAAAACCCAGTCATGTCAGATTGGCAAAAGCTAAAGGAAGTCTCCATGATATATAACAATACGAACGATTCACAGGAGTATCGGGCAAGCTTGCGCTGGTCCAGAAGGTAGAATTACTGCTTTATACTATTGTTTAATAGTCATCAGACAACATCATTAATTATTATCAGACTAAATATAGGTTTTCTGGTGTGTCCAGTTTGTCGAAGGATTTAACAAGTCTGTCTCTCATAGGTTTTATCCTCAAGAAATGCTTCATTTATTTTGAGTTTGATTGAATATTTTGCTGATAATTTATAACAATAAAAAATCGAAGAAGGTTCGAATAAATAATAATAAAACTTTAAATAATAATCGAATTTCTGATGATATCATAAATTTCAAATCACAGGATATTAACTTGCATTTGGGACTCCATGGTGACAGTATTGAGTGGACCACTCACTGGATATAGAAACAAGAAGCACAAACTACGCGGAATTATATCTACAAAGATCAATACATTTGGGAAAAGGAAGCGCATTGCATGGGAAGGTTTGACTATACAGTGTTTGGAGGGACTTCACAAAGTAATTATCGTTGTTGTATGATGTTTAAAACATAAAAAGGAACTTGATTATTTCTTCACGTTATAAATTTTAAATGAAACGCTAATAAATATACTCTTCAATGTTTTATAGGCAGCCAGGATAAGTACGACACTTAGTCTACAAAACCGCTGTAGCAGCATCTTAGCACTTTTGGCAAACTCAGCTATTTCCCAACCCGCTAACGGAAAGATTCTATCAACGCATGCGTTGTCACTCGACATTTTAATATCAGGTAATATATATCTAATTTTATTATTTTCAAATTTAGTTTTTTTATATATATATCATGACGGTTGGCAAACAAGCATACGGTCTGCCTGATGGTAAGAAGTCACCGTTGTGGTGACTGCTTACCATCTTACTTATAATACTTATGAACGCTTGCGATACTTGGAGTATCACAAGCGCGTTGCCAACCCGAAGAACAGGAAGGACGTGATGCGAAGCGAAAAAAGGAAGGGAACAGAGGAGGTGGGATATTGGGCCTCCGGCGCTCTCACTCATCGCACGAAACACAACAGTTCCTAATGATACTGTTACTTGACGCCAATTTTCTATGAGAGAGTAGTTCCCCGGTCGAGTCGGCCTTTTTGTTATGACAGAACCATGGCTTACTGCCGTAAAAAATCGTTGACTATTTTAAGATAAGAAGTAATTAAGATTAATGTAAAGTAAGATTAATGTACATTGCATTCCTTAAAATAAATCTCTTCTTTTAAGGTGGTCTTGAACTAGGTTCAAAGGCACCAGAGTGCTGGGAGCATATCTTCGCAGCTTGTCAGTACGTATCAAGCTTCGAACACTCACTATTCGGTCAGCAAGGTAACAATGCAACTCCAATAGTCACGATGCAAACAGGAAGAAATAAAACCGTCTCAATATTACAAGCTGATGCAAAAATGACCTTAGATGGAAGAGATGACGAGACTTGGTAAGTATTGTATTTACTTGTGAATAAGTCAATAATTGAAAATATTTGTCTTTTAATAAGTCTCAAGTTTCCTTTCATTTTTATACATTTTCAGTGTTGACATCTTCAACTTTTTGCAACCAGTTCTTGAAAATAATGCAAACAATGATATGTCTTTGGCAAAAATTGTTGAAACTTGTCGACAAGAGGTAATTATGGATTAAACACATTTCTAATTCATTCATTTGCTAGATTCTATCATGGGAATTGTTTTTTTTCTGACATTTTTTCAACCGGCGTCGGGATGTGACGACCCCATCGCCCGCTGTTGGGATAACCTCTGTCACAGCAGAGATTATTCCACCAGTGCAATCAGTCACACTGGTGGTAGGTCTCTTGTTGCAAGAGGCCGGCTAGGTAGGTACCACCACAGTGTCAAATATTCTGCCGCCAAATAGTAGTGCTTAGGCACTACTGTGTTCCGGTTTGAAGGGCATTGTACGCTAGTGAAATTACTACTGGGCAGATGAGATTTAAGAACCAATATCTCGAGGTTGGCAACGCGTGAGTGGCACCTACTAATGGTGCTGCAAGCTCTCATAGGCTACGGCAACCACTTACCATCAGGTGGGCCGTATGCTTGTTTGCCAACTTGTAACATAAAAAAAAAAAAAAAAAAAAAAAAACAAGAGTTAAATCATTTGTTTTGATTGTAATCCTCACATCTCTCTCTCTATTTCTCTTTCTTTCCTTTACGCCTGCGTATAACTATTTTTCTTTCGACCTATATCATTTACTTTATTTTAGTTTATTTCATTGCTTTATGAAACATTTTATAATCTATTTACCATGTTCAGCTCACTGTGAACACTTAAGTGACTTCCGGGTAGGTACGTACATGTAGGTACATGAGAACTACGAACATGAAGAAATGGAAAAACACGGGGAAACATGGATTTGACAAGAATAAAATTATTGCGATAGTAATTCATATAAAATATCTTTATTCAGGGAGGTAATGTGATCTCGGGGTCGGGAGCGGCGCGCGTGTGTTGCGCGCTGGCGGCGGCGGCCGACGCGTTGTTCACGCGCCTCGCTGCCACCACCACACTGCCGGCGCTGCGAGCTGCACTACAGAGACTTGTGGCGCACAATCATAGACTGGTATGATTATCGTATAATTGCTGCTATATGAAAGCCAAATACAAACATAAATGAAACTGACGTTTCCTAACACTATAAGAGTGAGTGAGTAAGATCAATAAATTACAATAAATCACAAGTTGAAGAGGCTATTGATATGGGAAAAGTAATAAAGCTGTTATTTTTATTATGTGCACCTACACATATTTTTTTAAAGAATATTAGCAATGCTTTTTCAAGGCATTACTAATATTCCTATTGCCCTCCAAATAAGCTCGAAGCTTGCGCTAGGAGTGGGTACGACAATAGCCCAAGGGGTCAGGATCGAACCCTCGACTCTCGCGTAACGGAGCGAAGTCGGCTCTTCCACCGTTGAGCTATTAAGGCTTACTTTAACTATAAAAGCATTGAGTCACATTGTATTCGGCGTCAAATACTCTCTTGCAGTTATTCTCATCATGGGAGCATGACGTGGCTAACAATAATGCAACTTGGTGGCGGCGTGGGCGGCCGGTGGCGGGAGGAAGTGCTGGAGGAGGTGAAGCGGCTCGCGCACTTTGTCGCGCGGGTGACGTGGCGCTGCGCTGCTTGCGAGCCGCCAGGCCCCTCGCACATCGTATGGCAATATGGACCGTCGTGGGACCGCATTTCATGCAAGTGAGTGATCACTTAGTGATTAGATAGGCAAATGACTGATGTAATTAGTGATAAAAAAAGACGAAAAGAGTAGAGAAGAGTTTAAAAAAACCTATTTAACGATTTTATAGAAAAAAAATATTTTCTCTTATAACGAAATAATTTCAACTTTGTCCTAAATACGTAAATTACAAACTAGGAAAATGTTTTCTTTTCCTTGTAGGCGGCTTGTCATAAAGACATTCAGATATCAAGTTTGGCTATACAATGTCTACATGACTGCGCGACTGCATTACTTAACCAACAGGTCGAACTCCCACATTTCCATTTCAATGAAGCTTTGTTGAAACCTTTTGAGAATCTTCTCTGTCTGGAACTATGTGATGATGACATTCAGGTAATACAACAAACACTAATTTTCTTATGCACCATATCATTATTTACAAATTATATATAGAGCATTTAACGTTTAGAGTATATGATACCTTTTTACAACTTTTTGTGTTTCACCATTTCAGGAACAAATCATTTCATGCATCTGTGAATTTGTCGAAACGAACAGAATGGAAATTCGATCTGGTTGGCGTCCATTGTTCAATACATTACGAGCTGCTAACAATTCTAACCAGTATTCAGCAATTCTCGAAATTTTCAAAGTGTTTCTTAATACGGATAATACACTAGTATTCGCCAATGCAGCACTTGACTGTATTCTTTGTCTATTAAGTCACATAAAGGGTCTTCATTATGAAGAAACACAAGCAACAGATATAAAACCGAAGAAAGCCACAACTCCAACACAACCAAAGCCAAGTTTAGCCCTTAAATTCTCTAAGAATAGCAAATTCATACCTCTCAATGAAGAAAAATCTGAAAAAGTTATTGTTGATATGTGTAGAGAGGCATTATATCACTTGGAGAGCTGTGCTGATATTCTTACCATGATGTATAACATGCCAAAGTGTCCAATTTTTAACACGGGTAACAGAATTAAAGGTGATTTACCTTTGTCTGTGGTTGATCCTATAATACCAAGTGGATCCCTAGATGTAACTAAATACATCACAAATGAAAATTGCGATGAAGAACTGATTTCGTACAAAAAGTTATCAACAAGTCTACCATCGTCGAATACAACAAATAATTGTTTGTTAAAACTAGACAAACCTAGTAACATACTCAAAGTATGGTATGTCCTCATTGAAGGATTAATTTCAGCCACTGTTGTATGTTCTAAGAAAAATCAACCAGCAGCTATGGAAACCCTTTTCAAATTATTAAGAAATATAGCTGAAGTTCCTGGAACACATTTTGGTTTACATTGTATCAACCATCTATTGTTACCAACTGTTCAGAATTGGCTACGACAAATATCAAATGTTAATACTCACTGGGACAGCATAATGCCAAATTTTAAACAATGCTGTGGTATGACAACAGATACCATTGTCGTATATTTACACCAATTACAACAAATCAACATCGAAAGAGCTACGGTTAAAGAAAAAGGTGAAGAATTAGAAGTGGAACCAATTGAAAGTTTGGAAGCGACATTTGCTTTAAAGCAAATAATGCTTATTTTGGTGGAATGTATTGCTCAGCCACAGGAACCAATAGCCAGATTAGGAGCATCATGTATACGACACATTATACTGACTTCAGGGCATCTTTTAACAGATAACCAATGGGAGATTATTTGCACAAGCTTACATAGAGCATGCAATGTCAGCCTGAGCCCTCTTAAACAATTGACTTACGCATTCAAAGAAAATTCGAACAGTTTCTATGGAGATTTGGCTATGGTGAAAGTAGCAGCAAGACGTGATTGTTCGGTGAATGATAACGTACGATTACATGCTATGGCACAACAGGTTTTTTTAACTGATCAACTAAGGGGTGACAGTCAATCCAAACAAACGTCAAAGAGCACTTCTCAAAATTTAATTGATGATCGAAGTTACATATTTCTCATTTATCTACAGGAATCGATCAACTCTCTTAACCCAGATCTGTATACTGTTAGAATTCCTAATAGAGGATTGGTTGTTGGACTTCTAGCCCATCAAATACTAGTACAAATTATTGCTACAGTTCTTATACAAGCCTCATCAGATGTCTTTGAAGGAATTAACAGTATTCTTTTAGAAAGTTTTAAGAGCGGCGCAAATGTGTGTAACTACAAATTTTTCTTAAATAAGGATAATACAGATCTTCTACTTAAAAGTTTAGAATTATCTTACACAAGGGCCATGCAATTTGATTCAAGACCAGGTTTAAAGTTTCTTGTTCAAAAAGTGTCTAACTTAGACCACGCTGCAAATCTTTACAAACAGACTTCTTCGTCTTGGTTTATTAAGGTTATAGCTCTTACAGAATTATTTTTCAGTGGTGTATCGAAATTTAAAATTAAGTCGACAGATGTATCTATAATATTGAACAATTATAAAACCACATTGAATATGACTTTAGAATACGATCAATTTGTCATGAAGATATTTGACTTAAAAGCCACATGGGATTTACTATGCTGCAACTATGTTAAACACCTCATAAGTGTTTCAGATTTTGATGATTGTGATAATCTCAAAGATCACATATCTTGCAGTTCTGAGGAATCTGATTCTTCTTCTAATAATTACAATCACTATTATTCTCAAGAACCAACGGAAGAACCAGATGAAACTCTTACACAAAAAAACAACGATGAAAAACTTGGTTCTTCAGTGGAGGAAGAAGCTGAAAAACCTAAGCCATTTACTTTTGCAGATTTTAAAGCAAACATAGTAATAGATGAAACTGCTGCCCAAACTTCAATAATAACGAAGGACAAAAAAGAAGAAATAAATGAACAAACCAGTAATTATTGTGAGGAATCAGAAAAAAAGGATCTTAAAAGTTCTGAAGAGGTGAAGCACCATCGTAAATCAGCAGAATACTACCAAAGTAACAAGAGCCCAATTAAAATTAAACGACGATGCACTTCCGAAGATGCAAATGGTACTAGGAAAGTTAATATTACTATATGCGATGGACCAACATACGATAACACTAAAAATATCGAACCATTAATTCCGCCGCAACCGGTACCGCCTGAAATAGAGCAACAAAGGACGCTCAGCATTAATAAGGTAAAATACAACATAATTTCTGTAGTTAATTGTGCTTATAACTTTTTGGTTTTAAAAGTTAAGTTTATAAAACGTCTTATTTTCTTTATAGGATTTGGAGGTCCAAAGGAATTGTTTCCAGAACATTTTGATGGCATATCTAGAATTGGTGTTGACTTTTCCTACTGAACGATTTCAACTCATTTATCCTGTGCTACAGACTGGATTCGTGCAGCTTGCCAAAACAGTCACGGAGCCGCAGCTACTCGATAGAATCAACATATTTTTCGATAAAAAAGATTTATCTGAATTTAGATATAAGTAATAAATTAACGGTGATGCTATAAATGTCACATTATAACATTATATTCCCAGATCAATCGGTGTTGTGCGTAAATAAAATGAATGTATCATGAACCGAATATTGTTTTAATCCAGCTCTAAGCACAAATATACTTCTCTTAAATCGAAATATTCAACATAACAACAAAAATATAAAAAAAACTATTTCACATATTTGGTATAAAGACTACTTCATACTATGTCTTTTGTAAATCGTTACAAATGCTTCTTCAGTCTATAGAATATGATAACCATAGAAAATTTAATAAAGTCATATAGTTAAATATAAAACTATTTAAAATGGCACATGTAACTCACAACATTAAATTTCTACAACATTGACTGTGCTCAAGGTAAAGCAGACCAAAGCATCTATAATCTCAGATAAGATAACACTAACATATTTGGTGTTTAACATTTCATATTTACAATTATTATTTACAATTTATAACTTTATATACAGTCATATTCTTATCTTAAAAACAAAACGCTGAAATATAACAACATTACAGTAATCGATAGACTTATACTAGATGCACTTTGTGTTGAATGTGTGTGAACTATTAAAGCATAGGATAATGCACTTAGTCCTAAATCACTAGTTATTAAAGCACTTTCTCGATTGATGAGATCAGCTAACTTCTCAGCTTCCAAAACGCAAACATTTAACTGTAGATCAGTGGGATTCTTCAAAATCGTTTCGACTGTGACGAAAATTTCCATTTCAATCGTCAGGTATCCTCTTAGAGCACATTCAGCTACTTTGACATGCCTATCCAGAGCCGACAATACATTATGCAAATTAATAACTGTTGCTGATATATTTGTACCATAAAGTGCTCTATCAATTTGCTTTTTAGAATAGAGTATCCTTAAAGCTCCGCCACATTTAGGACAACATGCTCCAGGAGCAGTGAAGCCAAGACAATTTGGATTCTTCAATGGTGGACAAATTATTCTATCAAACTGACATTTAGGTTCCATCATGTCTGAGATGGGTCCAACCGCATAGCAAGGACCCAAGTAATCAACACTGACGTATTCCGCCCAAGCAGCGCACTCCGAGGTGTATGTTATACCATTCACCCCACAGACAGTACTCTGAAATAGGGAATCCTAATTGTAAATAATTTTGGGAAAGCAGACATCATATTGTAATTTATATTGAAGATTATTGCGTATGTAATTAAATTAACTATTAATAGTACCTGTAAGCAGCCTCTCGCACATGGTCCCCAATAAGCAAGTTTTCGTCCACTCATAACCAGGTGACAGGGATTAGAGTGAGTGTGTCCATCGGTGTCACAGACTGGTGTCGTTGGCTGCGTATTACAGCTCGTAGTGTTTACTGAAAATTAAATTATAATATTATACATAAAAAAATATATTATTTTAAAACATTACAATAGTATAATTATGATATTGGAAAGCAATTTCAAATACGATAAAAAGTTTAAAAAATTCTGTGTGTATTGTTAGACTTTATTAACTATGACAAGGTATCGTTAATTAGTATTGTAGATTAGCTTTTTTTTATTATTTATCTATGATTATTCGGTATAATTAGTGGAGTATTTATTTTATATTATAATATTCACGTGAATTAGCTGTACAGCTGTACTACTGTTTTCGTTCGAAGAATGAGAGTGCAGTAGAACCAGACCTAAATCTCATATCTTAAATCTTCTTCTTTTTCTTCCTATTCTCGTATCCGTCCTATTTAAATTGGCAACACGCATTGCACCCTTAGCTGCAAGGTTCGATAAGCTATGTTTACCGCTTCCAATCATGCGGATCGTATGCCTGCCACAGTATCGTAAGGAAGTCTCTTACCGCACTTGTGCTGCGGACAGGCGGCCTGCAGACGCGACAGACACACGGAGCGCGCCGGCACGCACGCGTGGCGCCGCGGACAGGCCGCGCTCGCGCACGCGCCGCGCGACCCGAATTCTATCTCCGCGTCCGTGGCGCCCGCGCATCTACACACCCCCGTCACCGTTACAAACACGATCTCTTACATAACATCCCTTAATACGATCTCTTACATATTAGTTGTACATACAATTTAATTTGCCTATTAAAGTTCTATAAAAGTATTTATTACCAAGCATTATTCGACTCATTATTTGACAACATTATGTTGACGCAACGGCATCAAACCTGCCTTAACCTGTGGCGCACAGGTCGCGGATTCGATTCCCCCTCGGAGCAGATGTTTGTATTGACCATACAGACATGTTTTCCGGTCTGGCACTGTTTGACCTTGTCATTGTGTATGTTTCTCAACCCCCAGGATATACTATCCTAATGGTGCCATTGAGTGTGTAGCGTTTACTTATTATTCGAGCAAAATTCGAGGACCTTTATAAATTTTTCAACTTACTTCAATTTCTACTACTATGTATTTTTTTTACAAATCACTGTCAGAGAACTACTATTTGCGATTATTTTATCGACAAATATTCATAACATCACTAAACTTGTTTAGACAAATTATAATTTCGCACACAATGCTAAATACAGAAGCAGCAGTTTAAGTAAAATACTCGTGACTGACTTGGCGAGACAGGCGTTAGGGTAGAGACGGCCGGGCGAGTGCACGGGCAGGTGGTGCGGCGGGCAGTTGCACGGTAGGCCCGTGAGCAGCGCCGCGCGGCCGCACGCGCGCCGCGCGCACACGCGCTCTCCCGCCACGCACACGCACGCGTTGCATTCCATGTAGTATTTCTCGCCTGCACATTCACACTTTAAATAACATCCTTGACAATCGATCATCGACTGGACTGGAGCAATATCAGTGAAACTACCAAACTGTAATGTATTCATATATTTCTTTTGATTTGTGTGTGTGTCAATTCAAAACCCCGACACACCTAAAGCATTTAGTATATTGAGAGCAATGACCCTATTGTAAGTACTTTGAGATATAGAGCCTGAAAATCCGAACTGAGAATAGATTAAGTCTACATAGAGATACATTAATACATAACTATTTATTTCACGAAATAATAAATCCTTAATTATAACTAAATCTCACGGTTTCAAAATATTACTTACCATGTTTTACCACCTTGTCATGTAAACGGCAGTTGTCCAAGGCTACACTAGGCAAGGGCTGACAGTGTGATAGGCCCCTATTACTGCAGCGGCATATCTTAATGCAGACCTTCTGCGACGCACAAGGCATTGGTACTCGAACCCAAGAACCTATGGGTATCACATATGTACTTCCGTCACCTGTAAATGAGCGCACCAGCTGTATACCATAAGCCAAAATCAAATAATTTATTTTTTTTTAAATCAAGGTCTTAAAGTAAATGCAACAGTACAGATACTTCCCGTAACATTTTTTTACAATTTATATCATACCCATAGATATGGAGGATACCGTAGATAGCGCGTCTATATGGCGTAAAATGTTAGAAAGTGTATAAAAAGCGCCATCTAACAAGAGGCAAATATATCATCGTACGTATGCGCTATAAAAACCTTGAATACAATTGGTCAATTTCTTATATTCTTACTCTTGCCTTCCCGCAAACAGAGTTTGAATTTTTTCAGTTCGCATTCACTTTTCACTTCATTGGTGGTGCTAATTTTTAACAAAAATTTCCTTAAATTTTTATCAATTTCAATTCAATTATGAGACGCGCAATCTAATATATATGATCATACCTAAAGGACAGCCGTCGACGCAAGTATATCTGGAGCATGAGCCTCCTTGAAGGCAATTTCTGTTAATCGTGCAGACTTGTGTCGCGTTACAAGGTGATCCTGCGCAAGGTGATGTGACCATTTCCATCGCGGAAAGCAATGGAGGGTCGTTACCTGAAAAGTAAAATTACGATCATAATGAGAAAAAGCTGTTACTTTCATTTTCGGCTTTATCTGACAGACTAAGCTGTATGACTATGTATAATTGTTTCTCAGTAAAAATTGTTGGCGTTTGTCGTCATTTATTCGACCCGATATCTGATAACACCTATGTAAAACACATACCACATACATGTCAAAAGAAAGCCTAAAAATCTCGACTTTCTATACAACAA
The DNA here is from genome assembly GCA_023373885.1 of Hestina assimilis. NCBI lineage: Eukaryota > Metazoa > Arthropoda > Insecta > Lepidoptera > Nymphalidae > Hestina > Hestina assimilis. The sequence goes on from CM041754.1 coordinate 11,904,967, forward strand.
ACAAACCAAAGCAATACATATTTAACTACTTCAGCAACGCCATTTTACTGTCGTAGACGACGGCTAATAACAGATCCTCTTACTGGGAGCCATGTAGTCCCGCAAGGAGACGCAGGGCGCGCTGTCGGCGGCGGGCGCGAGGCGCGCGCACAACGCGGCGGCCGACAGCGGCGCGCGCGACCACTCCACGCACGACGAAACAAGCCGCTTGCAATCCTCAGCGCATAGCAGGCTGCTGTGGCCCTGGGGTTACAGACAACCACATTGCTTATCCCCAATAGCTCAACGGTAGAAGGGCCGACTCCACTGCGTTCGATCCTAACCCCCTTGGGCTGTTGTCGTACTCATCGTAGCGCAAGCTTCGAGATTATTTGGAGGGGCAATAAAAATATTAGTAATGCCTTGGAAAAGCATTGCTAATATGTAAAAAAATATTGGTGATGTTTTCTTTAATAATGTACTTAGTCAATGAGAGAAGTACTGCTCTCTGAGAGAATATCGACACTTCATCTATTGATCAAGTGTCGGGATGTAAGAGGCCTGATCTCATCACTTCATCACTTTTCTAACTTCAACTTCAACTTTATAAAATGAAAATACAAATTGCCCTAAAAACAATTTAGTCTAATATTAAAAAGCATTAAAAATACATATATTGTAGGTAATAGGTTCCATAATGATTGAACAGAGAAAACCTTGGCAAATAATTTTTTTGCGGCAGAATGTCTCTCACTTTCATACAGATTTTTCATAAGGAATATTTTCGTACTATTTCAATCAGGTTAACATATATAAATGTATACAATTCACATCACTTACTTTAACAGTACATGGTTTGACGTGTAAAGCGCAGGCAACGCTCTTCCAGACATCAGTGGTACATTGTGTCGAATTTTTTAATGGTAACTGTACTCCTGCCACCGTCACGTGCCTGTAATTCCCACAAAATGTTTTTACTTAACAAATTATTAATATCATAATTACTATTGTATAGCTGGTTTATTCATAAAAATTAAGACACGACATTGACTTATATTTAATTGAATGGATCACTTAAAATATGAAATATCCCAAAATGAGAAAGTCACTCTGTTTGTCTGTTATGCTTTCACTCCTAAACCCTGAACTAATTTTGATGAAATTTTGTACAGTGATAGACTAAAGCTTGGGAAAAGACACACGCTACTTTTATTGCGGAATGTCTTAAAGAGGTTGAAATAAGGGCTGAAGGTTTGTATTGGGAATCATTTATTTCTATTGCAATAAAGGTGCCTAAATAAAAATCTTTATTCAGGCGAGTGAAACCACATGCACAACTAGTTGATGATAATTTAAATAACCTACCCACTGCCTTTCTGCTCTGCTACAGCTAAATGCGCATCAAGATCTGCCTGGGACGAACAAGAGCGAAAAAGACTTGTCGGCCTATTGTTCAACTGACTGCAATACGTCAAACCCGCACACCCAAGAGAACACGGTGCTTCCACTATAAATGAAAACAGAAAACCTCAAAATATAAGCAGACTTAAAACTAAAGTAAAAACAAATGCAATCATTGAAACAGAAAGCTAGAAACGGAAAAGAAAACACAATATGTATACTAGTGGCAGAACTTTTATTGCAAAAGGTCGGCTAGGTAGGTAACAATGCTGTGTGTGTTATTTACCGCAAGCCGGTATTGTGTATTGTGGTTCTGTGTTTCAGTTTGAAAGGCGCTAGTAAAATTACTGCGCAAAAGAGGTTTAAGAACCAACACTTCAAGGTTAGCGTGAGTAATACGTAAAAATTATTGGTATTGCAAGCGCTCATAGGCTACGACAACCGCTTACTATCATGTGGGTCCGTCTACTTGCTTGCAAAATTAGTAACATAGAAAGCTAATTTGAAGTTAATACGTAATAAACAGTTAAATAACCAAAGGTGAGCTATATGTACAAACAATAATTATTTTGAATTAAATTAGATTACCTTCATCAATACATTCTGCCATTTCTGTTTCTTGCGGATCACCGAGACATTCCGTATAGAACTTCTGCCAGTTCAACTGCCACCCGTTATTGAACGTATTAAAACATAATCTTCTACAATTAATAGTAGTACCCTGAAAGAAATAATTACCATGAATATCGAAAATGAGTGGTTTATTTCTAATTATAAATAAAGGAGGAAGTACAAAATACCTTTTGACAGCAATGGAGCTTAGCTACATCATGAGGAATAACATCTTTGGTTTCGGGAGGTGCATCCTTCCTGAGGAAACATTGCCACATATTATCGTGAATTGCAGGAGCTCCGCATTCTTGAGACAATGCTTCGGCTATTTCTTGAGATTCACCAGTTCGACGAAGTACTAATTCGCAAGTACTTCTACATTCTTGACTTGGAGATTCATGACAACATGGTAAATCTAAAAATTATTGAAAACATTCTTTACCAATGCACAGGAAGATAGTGGTTTTGATAGCACAACAAAAACTTCGGTCCAAATGATTAATAACAAAATTGTTTTAATCTTACATTTAGAAGTATCTGTATGTACTGTAGATGCTGTAAGGTCTCTCATACAATGTAGCAATGGAGGAGACTGCTCACACATCTCTATCGCCTTCTCTCTCGCCCTACTATCGGCACGTGTCTGACCAACTCGCCATACAGCGCGTTGGCATGCCTCGTGGCAGGTTAATGATTGAGTTTGAGCTGCCAAAAAATTACAATAATTTAAAAATATCTACAAGTACCAAATAAACAAAAATGGCAACACAGCCCTCTATATAATATTCACTTACAACAACACCACTGAGCTTCCTGTTGTCTCTGAACGCAGTCGAAGAAGGCAATCTCATCGGAACGACGGCACGGTTCAGTTAGAGCTGTCGCATCCGCAGCCGTAGCGCAAGCATGCCGACATCGTGACGAGTGCCCTAAAGCACAGCAAGCGCGACCCCACCAACTTGATCCTGATACTACCTCTGTAAAACAGGTTTTCTTTGTCAAAAAAAGACAGTTTACTTATATCTACATTCTGTCAAATTAATTTATTGACCAAACTGTTCTGAAACTACTTCCAATATAATTAATAATTAAATTAATAATTTTTTTTTTTTTTTTAATAATTTGTATACTAAGTATCCCACTAATTAAGTAACAGTATATATAAAACCTGTGTTAACTTTTCCTCACGAAACAAAGTTTAGAAAAGAAGAAATCCATAATTAGAGGGAATTAAATATTTCGAAAATTAGTTTCAAAGTAACATACCTTGTACTGTCTGATTCATGCAAGTCCAAAACTCTATCTGAAACGAAAAACATAGACGTAGATAAAGGCTTACATTATCTTTTGTTTAATGATTTCTCTGTCTATTATTTGTCTGTAATTTGATATCGAAGTAACCCAAGACCTTCAAAACCTCCCCAATTACAATACAATACGATAGGCGGTTTATTGACGACGGCAAAGGAAGATTTAGTATAAATGCCACCATTCGTAAATGAATGATATCATCTTACGGGCTAAAGAAATTAAGCTTCGAGACTTTCGGTACAAGTTCGGTGAGGTATTGAAATAAAGATGAAATTGATAATTACGAAAGTAATACTTGACAACTCATTATACGTATTATGATTTTTTTTAAAGAATATTAGCAATGCTTTTTCAAGGCATTACTAACAATTCTATTGCCCCTCCAAATAAGCTCGAAGCTTGCGCCAGGAGTGGGTACGACGGGGGACGGACGGACCCAAGGGGGTCAGGCTCGAACCAGCGACTCGCACGAGCGAAGTCGGCCCTTCTGCCGTTGAGCTATTGAGGATTCCAAATACCAATTTTGGAAATTCATAGTTTAAATAATTCGTATATATAATACCAGGTTTTCGACTAACCATTATCTAAGAGTTGAAAGAAAAGGGTCGACGATCTGATAAAAATCTCTTGACTTATTGTCAAACCCTTTTGTGTCACGAGCTTACAGTACCAACGAAAATAGATTCGATTCGAGAAATGGGAAATGGCTATGGACAATTTAATGGTATAACTTTTACTTCTATATAAAATTACCTTAGATAAAAATGTAATGGAAGCTATAACAATAAAAAATTAAGTACCAAATGCGGCATACAAAACTTATAAATGTTTTGTATTCTCTCTTCCCGCATTGCAGAGTCCGACGCTATCTCCACAAGGGACATCTAAAACAAAGCAAACATTATATTAATTACTTTTGAGAATAACAAACATATTCAAATTAAGAAAAAAGTTTAATCTCATTTTCTATAATAAAAGTCAAAAGTTTTGAAAATTCTCAGTTTTTTTCAGTGATTTTATAACGAGATCACAGATTTTGTAACCATGATTAATAGAATATATAATACCAAGACACCATAGACTTACTATATACTGTGGACCGGACCTTCCATACAGACAAAATATCAAAGACCCGCTGGTGCTCCTTCGTAAATTCAACATTAACGTCGGGAACCAAATTAGTCACAAACTGAATCTAATGAAGTTAGAATGTCAAGCTTGCAAAATAACCGAATGAAGTTAGCGTGTGACTAACTTCGTTCCGTTGCGTTGGTGCTGAATTAATGACGGATCACCAGCGAGTCTTTGACATTTAGTCTGTACAGTTGTGTCTAGAGTTCGCAGCAGTTTAAATACCGCATTACAATTAAATACAACAGCCGCATAAATAGTCTACAACCAATAAATCTAACCAGACTCTTAGAAGCTACAAAAAACTAACGCATGTACATCGAAATAAACACATGTTGCGCTCTTTATTAGGAGCATTAGGGCTAATGAAATGAATTGACGAACGAACGTCCGCATCTCCAACATTCCCCTTTTAAAATATCTTATTACTCTACACCAATACAGAGATATTTTCCTTTATTTTGCTGGCGACGAGATCATTATGATAATATAGATTATAAAGATTATACCAGCAAGCGCAGAATGTAGGCGATATTGTAAATGTTTTTAATAAATTAATTTTGTCAATTACAGGAATATCAAGGACGAAAATTTTCACAATTTTGGCAATGTGTTAATTTACTTAAGTATTTCAGCCTCACTGTTCGAATTTGGAAATTATATATGGACGCAAATAAGCAATACCATGTCAACCCACAAAATTGAAAAAACTGAGTTATATATGCAGAAGTGTTGGTAAATTGTTAAAGAAAATTCTTCTTTAATATTTGTAGGATTTTAAGCTTTAAAACTTCTAAAAAGCCATTTTTTCAATCATGCAATTTATGTATATTTAAACATTTTGGGTTATATTATATACAAAATATGCAGTTTGTATACTTATTTTTGTGAAAATAAGTAAAATAACTTACATAAATCTGTAATTGCCAAAAACTTGACCAATACATAAAAAAATCATATAAAGCAAGTTGTTCAAAATTTTCAAACGCGTTTTTCTCGAAATGATATTCGTGTGGGTTGACATGGTATTGCTTATTTGCATCAATATGTATACAAATAAAAAGTAAGCCTTATTTGTTAAATTCCTACCTACTTACCTTCTGCCTTCTAATTTGCGCACACAGTTTTAGAACTCAAAACGGTAACAAATAAAAAGTAAAGCATATTCCTGATTGGCCTCTGGACATTTGCAAAAATCATACCTCTTTAAAATTGCAATTCTAGATATAAAGGACACATTTTAACAATAAGTGCAATATTAAATATCATTTTTTGAAATTTGACATATTCACATTTGAAATAATGTTATCAAACTTGGCAATGGTATATTATAATATGGATTTCGTAAAAAAGTAAAACATTTCAAATATGTATCACATCGACAAAATATATATCGACTTCAAAAGAAATTTGTATTATTACATATTCTTTAAACAGCTCACGAAGGACGATTTCAGACCACAGCATTTCTTTTCGGCACACGCTCTCACTCGCTTACTGCAATTCGCTTCAAAAAGCCGAAAGCGCGTACACGGGCTTATGACGGCGTGTACGCTCGAACCGATGATGGCGAATATAAGTAGCATATTGTTACGGGCTGGGGCTCGCGGATTTGGAAACAAAACACCTGATGGCTCTAAATAAGACTTGCTATACATTACGCGTCTGTAAGATGATTATACGAGCTTATAAGGGCGTCAATGCACGTACGATTTACGCATGTGGTAAAAGCGCCTACACGCGCTTTAAAAAACGAGCTTGTACGCTCATATAAAACGGTAGTCTGAAACCGCCTTAAGCAACGACTGTGCCATATATTTTTCAGTCATATTATATTCAGCTCGCAGCAAAAGTACACAGATGCTCCGAGTTTTATTAGGCGGTACAGATTTTCGAATTTGTCTTTTAACGTTAATCGTAACCATATGTGTTAATACTAACGTATTAATGACAAATAATTGGGTTGTTCAAAAAAACATAACTGATTTCAACGGCCTGAGCTTATGCTACACAAAAATAATATGCAATGTTCGCAAATAATTAGCTGTTATTTCGATATTTAGTTTTCTTTCACCGTTGTGGCGTTGTGGGTAGCGAGTCTGCCTTAAGCCTCGACGGTTCGATTCCCGCTCGGAGCAGATGTTTGTATTAATCGTACAGGCATGTTTTCCGGTCTGGTTGTGTTTGTCCTTGTCATTGTTAATGTTTCCGGACCCCCGACACAGGATATAATTATCCTAATGGGGGCCGTTGATTGTGTAACGTTTATTTTTTTATTTTTTTATTTCTATCTTTGTTTAGATCAAAAACATATTACATTGATAAATACAAAATATATACCAAAGCATATCTTAATATCTCATCCACCATAAAAATAAACATTAAAATCTGTTCTCACACCTACTTATTTTATAGTTTTTAAAGAATATTAGCAATGCTTTTTCAAGGCATTACTAATATTCCTATTGCCTCCAAATAAGTTCGAAGCTTGCGCTAGGAGTGGGTACGGCAATAGCCCAAGGGGGTCTGGATCGAACCCGCGACTCTCGCATTAACGGAATGCACCCTGCCACCGTTGAGCTTCTGAGGCTTCGAATTCCATTGAATAATACAACTAATAAAATTCGAAACAAAGACTTAACAATAGGTACTATTTACACTACCTAGTGAGCCTTACTTACTAATATTGAGATAGAAAAAAATTACATTAACAACTAAAGGCATCTATCAATATTCTAGCAACATACGTTTCTTAGAATCAGCATATCCCACATCCTTAATTCCTTATATAGAAAACTCTTTTATATGCATCACATCATATAACATTTGTCAAAATGCATCTCAGTAAGGTATATATGCTACTTTTTTTTATTTAGCTCAGGGATCGGATGGCTGTACTCCATCTGATCCTAAGTGGAATTAGTGTTCAAACGCGAAGACGGCTAATACCATTATAGAAAGCGAACTGCAGTTGCCGCGATTGTCCTGCCTACCAGCAACCTACCGGCCAACTGGTTGTATGCTGGCTGAAAGCGACTGACAAACTTTACTTCATCAATCATTTAAGCCCTACCAGCAGCAGGTGACGACCACTAGGATTGGAGAATATACTCATACATGTATTAGAATTTATTCCACGACGACGTTTTTACGGTAGTAGCCATGCTTCTCTCAGCACTAAAGGGCCGGCTCGACCGCGAAAGACCTACCTTTTCACAGAAAATCGGCGTCAAGTAACTAAAAGTAATTAGGTACTGTTGCGTTTCGTGCGTGAGAGCACCGGAGGCCCAATTCCCTTCCTTTTTTCCCTTCTCATTCCTTCCCTCCTCTTCTTTGGGTTGGTCCAACCCAAGGAATACTGCTTACCATCAGGCGGAACCCATGCTTGTTTGCCAACCGTCATGACATAAAAAAAGAGTAGCAATTTTCCTTGCGAGTCATTGCAAGAGATAAATTGGATACACGTTCTATGCGATAAATTAGGCTCATGAAAACTCAGAGATCCAGAATTTTAGCACGTTAAAGTCTACATTATCTATCCATCACGTATATGCATACATACATAATTCTATACGTAATCCAATGTATATTAATCACTGCCCGTAACTAAATGTAATATGTATAGTGATTGAGTCACACCATCTCGGGTAATTGAGTAGATGTTTAGCTCCCTATCTCTGTGTTAATAAGGTTATCTGGGATCGTCCCACATACGTGATGAATGACAAACTTCGAAATCTTACTTGATAAGTAAGTTTACTTTCTCAGTGAAGTGTGAGATGTTTCATAATTATAAAATACTAGCGATCCACTATCACACCGTTTTGGTTTCTAAGAGTATTTTTTAAATGAATTGAATTAAATAACAAACGGAAGTTTGACATTGGCAATTTCAATGTACACAAAGCATTTAATTTAATTTATTCCTACTAATATGTGTTTGTTTGGATGGATGTTTGTTAGTCTTTCACGCAAACCACCAACCAGATTTGGACAAAATTAGGCATACACATGGCACGTTATCTAGATTGAAACATTAAATATTTTATATTAGAGAAATATCATCAAAACACCAAATTATCGCGAGCGGTACCGTGAGCACAATTATTGTATTTATAACATTGTTATACATGATACATGCTCCATAGGTGCTTCCGACAAAAAAATCATATATAGTTAATAAATTAGTAATACTCGTAGAAATCTGATTATACAAACTATATGATTACTATCTTTGTATTACTAAGTACTACTACAATGTCTTAAGATGCAACAGGAAACGCGTCAATGCAATAATTAAATCAACGCGCCTTAAACAAATAGCTCTGTTAGTGAAGCGTTTATGTTTAAAACATGTCAAGTATGACATAGAATATTTATACACTGTGCAGTGTGCACATCAACGCTAGTCAATATAAAGTTCACTTCGATAAACCATGGCGTCGTAGCTTACACGGAACGAAACAATGATCATTGTATACAAATCAGATGTCGTTAAAACAGGTCCAAATCGGCCCACACCGTGAACGATCTTTAATTCAAAAATGTTATTGCAAAATTGCGACGAAGTAATTTATTATGTAGAATAGTTGATACGTGTAAAAAATATCATCGATTTAGACCGCACGCATTTGGGTGGGCATTCAAATATTCCATCATGCGAAACGCAGTATTGTAGATGACCGTTTTTAAAGTAATAAGATAAATGTTTCATATTTAACTGAAACCGTTTGCTTTCGTTCATAATTAAAAATTCCGAATAATATTGCTATGTTATAGTTTAAATTTTCTTTTTTATAAGCAGTTTTATTTTAGTAATCTTGTTGTAACTAGATAGCGAAACATATATTGCTCCTAAATAACAATGAATGCATGTGGTAATTTCCTTAAAAGGTAATGCATTTAAAACTATCTTATTGTGTCAATATTGATTGTAATTACCACTGGCGAAGCATAAATAAATAAATAAATTTATTTAATGAAAAAGAATTTGAAAATTAAAAATTTCTATCTATTGCAAAAAAGGGCCTAAGGGACGTTTACGTCTTTGTTACCTTTACGGTAAGGCCTTTTTTTGGTCGTTATTTTATAGATAGCTTAAAATTATTTATTTAGAAGCTCCACGGTAGAAGAGCCAACTCCGCTCCGTTAACGCGAGAGTTACGGGATTGATCCTGACCCCCTTGGGCTGTTGTGGTATCCACTCCTAGCGAGTTTATTTGGAGGGGCAATGGGAATATTAGTAATGCCTTAAAAAAGCTAATACTCTTTAACAAAAAAAAAATGGAACATGAAAACGAAATTCTGGTAATTGTTTGTTGTCTTCCAGCAAAGTTTGTTTTTGTCTTAGAAGCACCAGCTAGAGCAAGCTACAGCTTACTTTTTATCTTATCGTCCATTGTTATCTATTCATGTTTATTCTATTCTATATATTGAGACCAAGCGGTTTACTATTAGAATATAATTTCTTCGTTTATTGCTGTATAACAACTTTTAAATTTTGTTTAAAATAAAAAACTAACTTTAACCGACAATATTCTTAGGAAACTATAATTAGCAAAATTTCGTCCATATAATATATGGAACCCTGGAAGGATACACTATCTAACAAAAACTAATCATCATAATTGGTTCACAAACTTAATAGCTATCACATAACATAAATATAAATAAGGTATTTATAATGTCCTCAAAGTCGGTAAAAAAATTACAGATCTATGTCAAGATCTAAAAAATTGGCAGTCAGTAGTGACGGAATTTATCCATCATCCTTAAAAGAAAAAGCTTCTGCACAAAAGTGAAATTTGTATGTAACTTATTAAACTTATCGTCCTACAGCTAGACCAAAGTAATATTTAATATTATAATACAACAGTTATTCTATTCAATCAATATCTATAACGGGGGACCTGATAGTGGAAAATACGATCTAAACTCAAAACTAACATTACAAACTAAGCAAAACCAGAAATTATTGCACGCAAATGTATTCGCAAACTTTAATTAAGATCTAAGATTGTTCAAAACACGTTTAGAAACTTTAATTTACAAGGCTTAAAAGTATAATTTATCAGATATAATATTTGCCTACATAATATCCGCTTTAAGTCTTAGACAAAAAGTAAAACGAAAATGGTATCCTTGCTTTCTTCCTTAACAATGAAAAATTGGGGATGATAATTTGTATGGGAAACCATTAAAGTGTCTATTAAAAAGCGTTATTCACGCGCAAGAAGCCTCGGACAGAAGCTAGTAAACACTTGTTTGACGTTTTTATATTATTATTCATTTATAGATATAGAGGATCCACTAGATTGCCCATCTATATGTTGTAAAATGACAGGTAGTGTTCAAAATTGAAGCGACACCAAGCAAATCGCTGGGAATTAAATAATACTTACATATATATATACATCTGTAAGTTCGCTAAGAAACCCTTAAATGTCCATGGTCAATATCCCACCCCCATTCTTATTCTTAATTTATCAACCACTCCATAGGTGACGCTAGTTCATCCTTTTTTACAAATTTGAATATATAGGATATACAATCTATTGTCCTCTATATGTAGAATTGATTACATACTCGATTAGATCATTGTTTATGTGTTGCAAAAATCAGTATTCTAGACGGAGGCGTGTGAACTGAACGAAAACATATGTCCCACTCTATCGCCATCCATATGCTCAACGTAATAAAAAAGTGCCTACGTCTATATTGTATAGGTAATCTTCATAAAGATTTCATAATTTTATAATACATACATAAGCAAACAAAATAATACACTGGAAACTAACAACTTGATCTAATAGTGATAGATTTTATATGTATTAACTTACTAAGTAAGTAGTATGTACTAAGTATCTTTGAATATTAATAAGTACAATTATTATAACGATCTTGAACATCAGCAAATTTGATACAAAAATTTAACACCCAACTGCCACGCACCTTTAATAGTTGCGATGCCTTTTCAGCGATGCCTTTTCAATAGTCTATGTAAATCATAAAATTATGTCTTATAATTCTATGTTGTAACTTTATTTTTAACTGCCTGTGCCCGCGGTAGCATTTTTAATTATTTCATCTCATATTCTATTTTACACTATTGAGAATAAAGCTTTTACAAATTTTGAATATCATATTTATTTATAAAAATGACGATAATTCCGTACAAATTTTCATCCACCCCTTTCAACCCATTACAACACTATTTTCGCATTAAAAAGTAGCCTTTGTCCTTTCTCATGTTCTACTCATGTTCAGTAGTTTCGGTGTGCAAGCGCGACCGACAGACAGAAAGAGTTTCGCATTTATAATGTTAATAAATAAATAAACGCTGCACACTCAACGGCAATTAGGATAGTTATATCCTGTGTCGGAGGTCCGGAAACATTCACAATGACAAAGACACACCCAGACCGGAAAATATGCTTGCATGGACAATACAAACATATTATGCTCCGAGCGGGAATCGAACCCGCGACCTGTGGCGTTTTAGCAGGTTCGCTACCGCTGCGCCACAACGTCGTCAACAAAGTTAATATTACGGTGAAGACAATAAATAGACAACCACACACTCTTTCTTAGACAGTTGAGTAATAAAACAAACATTATATGACGTTATATAATTGAGGGCTATATTTTTATTCAGGCATTCAAAACAGCCGTTTATTATTCAATCCGCAACGTCCATTTATCAATGTGTCAGAATAAAAAGTGTTCCGCTGTTCAGGAATAGAAGGTGGTCTCATGATATTAGCATGGAGACAATCGGGGGTTGGTTGACATCATGGCATTGACGCGCAACCAACACGTCCTGCGTGAAACGTGCGACGCATCTAACTAACAATCGGATACTTCCAGGAAATATTTTTTATAACAATAATATCTATTACTAATACGGGACATGAATGTGTTTTGTATTTTACATAAGCTCATCCTTAAGTTATCAGCAAACTAGCATCTCTTAGGACATTATTTGCAGTGTATCCGGTTATAATAATGGTAGTTCGTAATTCGAGAATTAATAAAAATGGGCTTTTTTAGGGTTCCGTAGTTCAAAAGGTATATAAGACCACTCTCTTGTCCGTTTGTTCGTCTGTCTGTCTGCTCGTGTTTTACCACCGATTTTCTCTGGAACGGAAAGACCTTGCAAGTTCTTAATACCAGATACTGAAGTCTATAGTCCCTATTAGGTGTATAAAGATCAATAAAGATCCTGAGCGATAAAAAAATATGGGCAAATTTAAATTTTCGTTACAACTTATACCAAAATTTACCTTAATTTTCAACTTTTATTTATTTTTGGGACTATTCCCTTACCTGTGCTTTAAGACTTTGATCTTCACTAAAATTGACAATTCTAGGTCAACCGGAAGTACCCTATAGGATATGGTTCGAAAACCTATATAGTGGTTCCTGTTGACCCAATTATAGATAATGCTACGCATCCCTTCGTACGCTAGTCCTATGACAAAGAAACCTATGGTCATTTCATTCTAAAAACCCAGGGTCATGAACCCTTTTGTGTGACATAGAATGGCATTCACGTCAGACAATGAATCTATTAAAATTCGGAGCGCGCCATCACACAACCACTTCACTTTGGTAGAGCAATATTATAATGCTAATAAAATATAACGGCGATCCGATTTCATACAAAAGCAGTTCCGTAAATTTAAATGATCGAATATACTTTATAGCCGTAGAATAAAGATATAAATGCTTATTTATAACGTAAACACATAACACGTGTGTACAACTGTACAGACACATTAGTGATAATTAAAACACAAAGGGGTCTCAGTTGACATAATAAAACTTAGTCGAATACGTCGGCTGCTCTAAATAGTTTAGTAAAGCTCGCCTGTAATTATTGCATTGGGAGACTGACGGCCGTGTCAGAGAAAACACAAGTTAAGTACAGGGTTAACGCTTAATCCAAACTGTGTACATACCTACATCAAAGAACTAGAAATTAGCAATTCAATTCATTTATAAAGGAATGTTTAAAATATACAATTATAAGAAATGCCAAGTTACTCGTTAATAAACAATAATACAAAAAAATACCAAAAAAACTTAAAAAATGAAATAGGGAATTGAAGTTTGTATCGGCAACCATTTAACTGTATTGCAATAAAGGTTACAAAATAATATCCATGCAGGCAAAGCCGTTGACAGATATCTATACTAATATTATAAATGTGAAAGTTTGGATGGATGAATGGATGGATGGATGGATGGATGGATGGATGGATGGATGGATGGATGGATGGATGGATGGATGGATGGATGGATGTTTGTTAATCTTTCACGCAAAAACAACTTGATAGATTTTGATGAAATTTTACACACACATAGTTTTTACTTGGATTAACACATAGGTTTCTTTTATCTCGGAAAAATGTTGATTTTGAGATCATCAAAAAACTATATAACGCGAGCGGAGCCGCGGGTACAGCTAGTAGTAATATAATTCAAATTTGTCGTGATAACTACAAAAAGTTTAATATGAAAATTTCGCTAGCATTGTACCAATATAGAGTGGCAGTGCGGCGGCAGGTTGAAAATAGCGAATGCTACTCGTTCAGTAATCAAAGGACAGAATCACGTCGCGCCTCGGCCGCCGCTTTGAAGTTTCTTTGTAAATTACTTTCGTTTCTTTTGCACTTTTTTACTATTCCGTCCTAAACATACTTTGTTAATTATTTATGTAAAACTCTAAAAGAAGCATTTTTTACAATTTTTAGTAGAATTATTGGAACTTTATGTACGTATTACTGGAATTGTTTTTATTAACTTTACTGCTATTCTTATTGAGTCCATTGGAGTGACAGGAGGACTCGGTTATTAATTCCTTCAAAGAATCGGTATTGCAATATAACAGGAAATGACATTGCAATAAAACATTCTTGCCACTTGGACATGACCTGTATGATAAAATTAATAGTAAATAGCTTTTGGAGATATATTTTTAGACAAAAAACTACTGTTTACAATTTTAATGAGATGGCTAATTAGCCAGACTTTTTTGGGTCATTTATATAATAAGTATCTAAAAGTCTCAAAAAACGAAAAGGAACAAAAAACGGAAAGCAACTAACACCAAGCACACTTATTTTATCTCCTGTAATTATGAGTTGTGTAATTATGTAATGAATAAATGATTTAATTAAAATATATATATATATAAGTATTACAAGCAAATGTTAATCACTACTACAAAAATGTATATAACAAAAGACTAAAAGCAGTGAACTGTCATACCGAAGTACTCACAAAAATGCAAAGACTAATAAAGCAGATCATATATCTCAATTAAAGCAAAATATGAGGTCGCCGCTCTTAATATATGAGTACTGAGAATCAAAGGAATAATTCCGTTGTACTTTTATTAGTCAAAAATTCTAATTTATAACGAGTCAGACATTTACGAGCGTAACGCGTATATCTTTATTCAGTAAGCTCTGTGAGCGATAAACTTCTGAGTTCAAGCAAAACGTCACGGGCGGTGACAGGGGGCTGATTAATGACAAAAGTCGTATACACACAGACAGCGTTGCAGACTTGGTGACTTCGTGACCGAAGAATACTTTGTAGTCAAAATTCCATTTATATATCTCAATACATTTTCAGATATTTTATCAATTTTGATAAAATGTCTGTAATCTATCTGTATTCTTCTTCTTAGTCGTACACTCCGCCAGGAGTGTATAGTGAGTGTGTAGTGTTCGTGATCATGGAAAGTCTGGTGAGTTGGTTAAAGCTTTTGCAAGACTTCTCCATTTGTCTCTGTTGACGGCACCGCGTGTACATTCAATAAGTTAACTAATAATTTTTGTATACGTGTAATTAAACACTTTATCAATATTATCTTGAAAGTAATTCTATGAACAATATCTTTATAACGGAAGTAGGTTGGTATAGTTTGCTATTGATGTAATATCCACTATATTACATCAATAGCAAACTATAACTATTATAATAAAAATAGTTATTTACCTAACTAACCAAACCTTAGTAACCAAATTTAATTTTAGCTTTCTAGCTTCTAGAAAGAAAAAATAAAACGACAACCGCTTAAAAATGATATCAAGTTATCGCAGTAAGTTAGCTGACACCGTTTCAATAGTTAGAATTATATAGCCCTGGAGATACCCTAGACAATAAAAATGACCACTTAATGAGTAATACAATAAATACAAATAAGCATATGAAAACAGTAAACGGAGAGAATTGAGTTAAAATAAAATAAATCTAACATAATCTTAACATTGCCGAGAAATCCCCGACCTTAGCACCCTACCGTCTGTAACCGTAGCACATTTCTCGGAAGCGATAAGACGCCTATAATATTCACATTTGCGACAACTCGAACGGTTACTAAATGTACCGATATTGAACATTCAAATTTACTTAACTGTTTGAAATGAATTTGTAATACCTATTGAAACTATTCAAGTAATAAACAGAAATTGGTTAGTCGCCCTCTTAATTTCAGTATTAATTTATAGATGCATGGGCATAGCGAGGTAGGAGTAAGGGGGGACAACTGCCCCGCCCTGGACTTGTAAAATACTAAGAAATGGACGAATCTAATACATTTTAAACTGTTTAACCAATAACTATTGGTGAGACTGGGCATTTTGCCCACCTCTGAGCCAAATCCTGGCTACACCCATAAATAGTTGACTAACTATACCTCGTATCAGACATTTTATAAAAAATAGTTATAGTCAAGAAGCAGAAAGGAGGATTTTTATAAATTACTATAGAAACGGAAACGGAATATTTTGCATTTCCAACATTAACACGAATATCTTACAGCTAAATAAAACTCATTACAGGAATGAACATCGCATAAATTTTATTACAGATGAACATAAATATCATAATTAGATGTAATGGAAGTTTGAAAAGACATCAGTAAAATAAAATAAATTAAAAATAATGAGTCTACTATTGGTGTATTTTTCAATTTTGATTGGATTACGGCTCGTGTTTCAGCCTAACTTCACTATTTTCCGAAGGCCGAAGCTATTAAAATGTATAGGTTCCGAAGTGATTAAAACTTCGAAAACTTTTAACACATCGTTCACACTATTTCCATCATTCAAGTGGGATGATCATCAAAGGTAAATCTCAATATGAAGGTAAGTCGTAACGACGACACCCGAAGTGGGACGGACGCGACAGACATGAAAGGATTTCAGATGGGTCTATTTTCACTCGCTTTGAACGACCCACGCATTAGTTTGTTTGTTTTGCAACTTCAAGTTGAAGGGGAGTGTAACATTAGTTAGACTAAAGTTTGAAAATTTTTTATATTTCTTTTCGAACTCGCTTTTCTTTATCTTTCTATGCATCACACGTTTCGACCGATCGCGTCATCACTGTGCTCATTACCATTCAAATTGATAAAAAAATATTTATATTATTTCAAATATAAAATTATTTTCTGATTTGCGTGGATTTTTCCTATGAATCAGAAATAGATGTAGATTTTGAAATATTTTAAAACATTAGTCAGTTGCTTTGATGTTATAATTAGCTTCGTTCAGTGTGTTTAGTTTATCTGCTTAAAAAAAGAATTTCATATATTCTAATCTTAGATAAGGTGTTTTATTATTTGGGGAAAGTCTCATTAGATACTAATTGAATACAGATTATAAATGCTTACAATTGCTATTGAATTCATGAAGATTGACACACATTTGTGTTTAAGAGTAATACACGTCAAATATTAGTTTTAATATTAACATCGACATAATTATCTGCATTTTTTTTAAAGTGCATATTTTTTTAAAATAAATAAACGCTACACACTTAACGGTCCCCATTACGATAGTTATATGTGTGTATCGGGGGTCCGGAAACATACACAATGACAAGAACAAACACAGACAGGCCGAAAAACATGCCTTTATGGTCAAGACAAACATCTTCTCCGAGCGGGAATTGAACCTGCGACCTCTGGAACTTAATGCAAATTGCTATCGCTGCGCCATAACGTCGTCAGATTATATTATTATTTATAAAACGAAACTGTTTAGTTTGCAAAATGGAAAGCACCTTTTGAAAAGCACATTCAATCATACGGAATACATAAAAGATAAGGAAGAATTTCCAAATAAATCACGAACGTGGACTAAAACTCAGTATGGTATTCCATTGGAGTGAGCTAGCGAAAACGCAGCACTCGGGTAAACGCTCCGAAACTTGTCCGTACGTGATTGGAATCCCACCGATCCCGGATCTCGCGTCACGCCTAGCCTGTCGAATGGTGAACGTGATTGTCACGTAGTAATTCGAGTAATCAATTGACACAACTGTTACACGGAATACTGGATTCCGGGATTCGACTTTATAATTCAATGATAGTACGATATTCAATCATGATTAATGAATGATTGGTAATTCTAATTAAATGAATGCAATTTTGATATTATTTCATTTCTCTCAGAACTTTAAGCCTCAATAGCTCAACGGTTAAAGGTCGGAGTCCGCTCTAATAACGCGAGAGTTGCGGGTTCGGCCCTGACTCCATTGGGGTATTGTCGTACCCACTCCTAGCGCAAGCTTATTTGGAGCGCCAATAGGAGTGTTAGCAATGACTTGAAAAGGTATTTTTGACGACGTTGTGGCGCAGCGGTAGCGAACCTGCCTTAAACGCCACAGGTCGCGGGTTCGATTCCCGCTCTGAGCATAATATGTTTGTATTCACCATGCAAGCATATTTTCCGGTCTGGGTGTATTTGTCCATGTCATTGTGAATGTTTCCGGACCCCCGACACAGGATATTACTATTCTAATGGGGGCCGTTGAGTGTGTAGCGTTTATTTATTTATTTATTTCACAACAAAACGCGAATAAATTTTTATATTCATAAGCTTCAGCCATTTATCATATAACCACATGTAGAGCAATAAAAGAAGCAACATCGTGAGAATTTTTTTTAATGGCAAATAACTAGAGTGGCGAACTGTAAGTAAACAAGGATGTATATTAATAAATCTAGAAGCAGCTGCGGCCGCGACAACTTAGATCATACGTACTCGCGCGAACGTAGGCACATCAAAGCCACCGCGGCCTTTGAACTAGCCGACTGAAACCGCTACGTTACCTACTGAAATTATAAATGGCATAGAGAATTTTTTAATGTAATATTATTTTATGAAAGACAGCTGTGTGATGTTTCTGTTACAAAATTATTCAAGCTTTATTATTTACAATTTGCGCAATACTTTTGAAAAAATATTGAGGTTTTAAAATATGTTTATTATATCATATTTCAAAAAAGACACATTCCGACTAATCGTTTTACCATAAATTAAATTTTTTTCAGAGTAAAATATTAGGTATATTATAAAGAGCCGTGTGTCAATCAATAGCTCAGTATTTATCCCTGCAACCCGATGACGCTACTAAGGCCAGTATGACCAACAGCAAAACACAATTATTATGAAAAATAATTATGTCATCAAGCTTTTAAAAATGGCATAAATAACTTTACTAAAATAAACGCAAACAATGCATGCGAAAATAGCATAAAAATCAACATACAAAATATTTTAGAGCGTTTCATAAACATCTCCCGAACGTGCAGTAAGTTGGTCGTGGAGGTGATAACGTCGTGTTTACGCATAATATCTGAATGTTTACATGACGTGAACTAGATAGAACGCTTGTGCTCCGACGATATGTTTTTCGCGGCTCATCATCTGTCGTGTTTCTACAAAACTGTGCTGCCACTACATAAATTACTTTAAGACTTAACAAAATTCGTTTGACCATGCTGTTAGACTGCTTACTCAGATAAGAACAAATGTGTGCTATTACAATTAAATCATTGTCAAAGAGCTAATTAATAATGAATTTTTTACTTTCAAGTCATTACTAATTGGTACTCTTATTGCCCCTCTAAATAATCTCGTAAATAAAAAACCTTCAAATAAAATATAGACCAATGGAAACAAGATCGAACCCGCAACGCGTGTTAACGGAATCTTCTTCTTATCGATTGGTTAGTGGTCAACCTAGTGTCAGAGTTGTTCAGGTCGCCCGTAGGCCTCTGACTTGACTTATCGACTGTTGTCTAATTGTCAACGGCCGGGACCGACTTTTTACATGCCCTCCGAAGCACGGAGACGCTCAGTTGAAATACCACTATGCGATCACCCATCTAGTGACTGACCGCGCCTAAAGTTGCTTAACCTACCAATCGTTAACCGATCAGCTGGTGCACTCGGCTATGAGCGTCTCAACGGAATGCAATCATCCGTTGATATATTTGGCTTAATTTTTTTTGTTATATAATCAAAAGACATTTATTAAAAAAACTAAACCTTTAATTTTTTATGTCCCGACGGTTGGCAAGTATCACACGCACGTTGCCAACCCAAGGAACAAGAAAGGAAGTGATGAGAGGGGAAAAAAGGAAAGGAATAGAGGGAGATTGAATCTCTGGAACTCACTTATCGCACGAAACACAACAGTACAGTTACTTTACGGCGATTTAACGACGTTGTGGCGCACCGGTAGCGAACCTGCCTTAAACGCCACAGGTCGCGGGTTCGATTCCCGCTCGGAGCATAATATGTTTGTATCGACCATGCAAACATATTTTCCGGTCTGGGTGTATTTGTCCTTGTCCTGGTATGTGTTTCCGGACCCCCGACAAAGGATATCACTATCCTAATAGGGGCCGTTGAGTGTGCAGCGTTTATTTATTTATTTATATATTTATTTATTTATTATTTTCTGTGAGAGGGTAAGTAGAAGCATGGCTCTACAACCGAAATTACATTTACATTACTATACGGAATGACAATCGCCTAAATTGATAGAACTATTATTGTCTAATTATATTCAATAGCCTCGCTAGTAATTAAGCAGGCGACGCTTTGATAGTAATTTCATAGATTCAGGAAAGCCCTGTTTCAGTGAAGGCTTGTCATTATAGTGTTATTACCGTCGGGCTGGCGACGCCATTAACTCATTACTGCGCTGTCACCGCTGAGTGCAGTGTAAACTAATCCACAATGTAAAATATAAATAGCATGTGAAAATATAACAAAAGCGTTAATGTTTTCAAGTGAAAGTTAAAGTGTTTTACATACCTTACTTTTTGAACATCATTTTAAGAAGAATTCTTAAGAGTCCAAAAAAATGTCATTGGGTATTTTAAATTTTTTTTTTTTTAATAAGCGCTACACACTACTAATGCTTTATGGTTAAAAAAAACATCTACTCCGAACGGGAATCGAACCCACATTAAGGCAAGTTCGATACCGTCACGCCGAAGTTTTATAAATTCTGAAGCTATTTATAGCTTTTACATTTTTACAGTCTGATTCATTACTTGAAAACGCGAATTTAAGAAAAACAAATACAAGTAGTATTTCAGTTTTCAACCGAGTGAAACAAAATCTACTACGAAAACAATTTTCACGTCTATAAATATTACTTTTAGATGTTTGTTATAATGATTAAGTTTAACATATTAATGCACTGTTCTAAGCATGGTGAGAATAACAACCCCACAGTTAATAATGGAAATGGCAAATAAATATTTGTCACGATCTGAAATAGAATCACCCTAATACAGAATATAATTACGTT
Source organism: Hestina assimilis (assembly GCA_023373885.1). NCBI lineage: Eukaryota > Metazoa > Arthropoda > Insecta > Lepidoptera > Nymphalidae > Hestina > Hestina assimilis. The sequence goes on from CM041754.1 coordinate 11,926,027, forward strand.
TACTTCAGAATGTATAGAAATAGCTACGGCAAAAACGGTTATGTGCAACCCTATACTCCCAAAGGGAACAACCTGTAAATTATTAATTATTTTGTATTAATTGTTAAATGGTTCATAATCTTATAAGACTAAACTACATTCATGCTATTCTCAAAAAACCAATAAATATAATTTTTATTTGGCTTTAGAGTTCGTACTTATATTACGATAGAACAAAACAATAATGTTGAAACGCATTTATATATAAATTTGTTTTGTATATAAATAGCATCCTTATTTTTTAAATGTTGCACTAATATTATGTGTAATCTTCAATTTTTTTTTATATTACTAAGTTGGCAAGCAAGTATACGGTCCACCTGATCGTAAGCGGTTGCCGTAGCCTATAAGTGCTTGCAACACCATTAGTTACTGCCACTCAGGCAATGCCATCTTCGAGATATTGGTTGTTAAATCGCTTTACCCAGTAATTTCACTAACCTACAGTGTGGTGTTTGTGGTAGAATATTTGACACTGTGGTGGTACCTACCTAACCTACCACCAGTGTGACTAATTGCCTTGGTGAAATATACTCTGCTGTAACAGTGATCATCCGAATAAAATATTATTGCTGAAAACATTAAAAATATAGATATACGTTAGATCGTTAGTACCAGTGAAACAGTCAATTTACGACATTCTAAAAACAAGTTACAATCGAAAAATAAATGTTATGCTTACGACTGACTTGAGAAAGCGGAGTCGACCATCATCCTGCCATATGTCAGCGAAGAGGTTAAATTCCTTAATGGGTAAGTTAACAAGGCAGCAGTTTATTTAGATTGTCTGTGTGCACCGCTTTATTAAAATTACCGGATGAGGTAGGGATGTGTCCTATCGGTACGATCGATCGTTGTCTGCTGCCTCCAAGCCGTTCTAGGTTTACACATCCATAGAGACTTTGAAATCGATTCGATCCCCAAACATTTGAAGCGCTTATCGCAAAACTATTTCGATCAAACTACTTTCCATCCAAATCCTTTGATTAGACATGCTTGTATCTACATAGACCGATTTAACCAACCGACAAAAGTTAGGCGTCCTAAGCACGTCCTGCAAGACCCTGACGATAGGATTACATTAGAAAATGCCCTTACACAGCACAGACACGCACACAACACCGTCCTCGCTGGCGAGGACGAGGTCCTTTGTTTCGCATGTCGCGTCGCGCTCACACCGTCGGGTGAGTCTATCGTATAGAATGCGCTCGGACCGCTGCCTCCATCTCCGATGACGTCCTTAGGCGTGGTTCGGCTTCGCAGGAGGCACCCTAAGGACGGAATCAAATTTGGGCCCCCGTGAGGGCTGTCCCTTTATCACGGCTGAGTCTCAGTACTCGGCCTCCCCACCAGTGACGCTGTCAAGGCCAGTAGGGCCAACAGCAATACACATTCCGAAAAAAAAAAAAAAAAAGGTTTACACAAAGTCTCTCAATGAAATAAACTCTCCTAGATAGAATTACACTCTAGTGCTCATTTAGTACAATTTTGTGCTATGACAAATTATATTAAGTTTAAAAACATATGAGTGATATTGATATCTCATCTTTTCAGAGTATGTATTAATGTTGGACATAGTAGCCTCGACGGTGTTATCAGTGGGGCCTAAGAGGCCAAGTCTAGGCTTGGGCTGTCATCGGGAAGGAGGGAATATCTTATCGTAAAAATTAAAAAAATAATATAAAAGTACCTGTGTCTCTACAGTGTTTTAATAAATCGATTAAATGCCTGTAAATAATTAAATAACATGAACCTCGTTTTCACGGAACGTCAATCGATAATATCGTAGACATATTATTACAAAGCATAATATTGTATATCGATACCACAATTAAAACTATTCAATATTATTCAAACAGTGTCGTTGAGAGGAAGCGGCCGTCACGCGGTTCCCTAACAAGACGGAATTAAATACAAATGTATTAGTGCCCGTCCTGGCTCCGCTTACGTATTTTAATAATTTTCCTTTTATACACTGGACGCGCCTTCTCGGAACGCTATCCAATGTGACACGATTCTTGATTAGCCACGACGCGACGCGTTGCCTCGAATATTCTCCAATATAATATTTCCACAGGAACGGATACAAGAGAGTCGATGATCGTACACGTCAACGTATCCTTTATTTGTTTGCTTTATACGGATCAAAGAATCTATCGGTTCGATGAAAAAAATCAAAGAACATTCGGATTTCGTTCTGCTATTATACGTACAAATATCGAATGACCTTTCGCTAGCGGACGTCAAAAATATCTCCAATCGAAGTTACGGAAGTAATAAATCTGTTTAATTAGTCAATTTAGATTTCAGTTGAAAACTTTGATTGGGTGTCGTAGATTGGATTAAGATTCAAGAGGGGTGGCTACTGAGGAATGTCTTATCGTCGATCGGGAATACATAAGTGTGTACGAGGTAGTGGTCACCCGCGCATGAGGGAATTTCATCGATAACTCATTCCTGAGGATACTGGCGGGATGTCAAAGCTGAATTTTCAATATGAATGAGTTTCGAGGAATTTAGCTTATACTAAGTAAAAGACTTACACGTAAATATCTACATACAATGTGAAACATTTTTGACGACGTTGTGGCGCAGCGGTAGCGAACCTGCCTTAAGCGCCACATGTCACGGGTTCGATTCCCACTCAAAGCAGATGTTTGTATTGACCATAAAGTCACGTGTTTCGGTCTGGGTGTGCTTGTCCTTGTATATGTTTCCGGACCCCCGATACAGGATATCACTATCCTCAGATAGGCCGTTGAGAGTGTAGAGTTTATTTATTTGTAACGATACTTATATTATGATTGTTGTTAATGGTTTGAAATATTTTTTTATTATTAAAATTTTCAATACAAATACTGTTACATGCTTAAAATAATACGCGGACCACATATGTGACCTGCATTTATAATTTCATCAAAAAAAAAAAACTTATACAGCTTACCTTCTCGCAAACACTCCGACATGTCCCCACGGCTTTATCACAACACGCCGATATATCTGAAATGAAAAATGTTCACAATAACTCTCGAAACGATCATAGCAACGCCCTGAAGGGAACACAACAGCTGGGCCGACCACAATAAAGTACAGGCGACAGTTACATATGATGAAATAAAGCTTTTGATCTATCCCGTAAACGACTACGCATTCAACCATCTAAAGTGACCCGAATTAAGGAGAGTTATGCCAGCAATTAAAAATACTACATTAACTTTAAGACTAGTAAAGAGATTGATGCCAGTCGTTATGACACGGATTTCAACTTAAAAGTGCGTTTGAGATAAATGTTCAGGTTTAGTGTTTACTTTCAACTAATTTGATTGGACGTTACGACCCACTTTGATTTATTATGTACAAGATTTATTATAAACGTCGTGTCATGACGGTGCTAGGGTTTGTTTACATATCTTTTACTATTTTTACAAATATTAAAAACAGCTTTATTAATAAGCTTGTAAACAAATAGCGCTTTAACTGTAAACATGTGTGTCTTTTTAATAAATGACTCAACTACAAAATGTTTTTCAAGAGATCAAACACACCATTTTATAATGTAAGTACACGACGTGTAACGATTTTTCTTTATTGTATGGAACCCTAATTATTTTTCTAAAATAGAAGTAGTCTATGTTACTCCTTACTACATCAGCTATCTGCGAGTAAAAATCCCGTTATAATCGCTCAAGCCGTTTCAGAGATTAATCGGAACAAATAGAAAGAGAAATTTATTTATTCTTGAACCTTGGATGTATCCTGGTATAAATAAAATATAGCTAAAATCTGTACTTTCAACGCAGTACTACCTCCTATTGAACACGGTAAAGGAAATACGCTACCGGGCAAAGCTAGTATTACATAAAATAAGCATTCTTAATAACATAGGAAACTATGGGGACGTTGAAATTAATTTGTCGATAGATCGATAGAAGACTACGAACGATGCAATTACTACGTCCTATAGCTAAATCAATAACCATCTGATATATAATATTATTTAGAGAAAGCTTAATGGAAATTAACTCGACCGGACTCGTTTTAAACTTATGTCTTTCCCCTCCAGCCCGATTGCAATGAAACGAAATTATAGGAAGCAGACCTCGTAGATTGTTAGGGACAGTACAGTAGGACTGTTATTACAGTAACTATGCGGGAAAATTGCGCAATATTCTATAGAGTTGGTTACTATAAATTATCTAATAGGTAGGCTTACGCGTTGTTTTACATGCAAAATGTAGGTAATCGATTACTGAACATGGTGAATATTATCAATACAATTTGATCCTTATTTTTAATACGTATAAGGAATTTAGTGAAGAGTAAAAAACCTTTTTGCAATATGTTGCAAAATAATCCTTCTAATTTCTTATATTTTACAATAAAAACCAAAGTCCTTATGTTTTATTGTATGTAGTAATTTAAATAACTAGCCTAAATTTTTTTCACTTCTTGGATACTAAACATGATCACGCAATAAAAGTTTATTACAGTTCAATATTTTGGTTATTATAATTTTATTAAATAAACAAAAACTGAAATATTTATTTGTTTTTTTTTAACAAATGTTTTCATTTTGTAGTTTTTGCGTTCTACAATTTTACTTTGTAATTGAAATATTTTGTAACAGATAATTTTTTAATTAATTTACAATGTACTAAATTTCAGTTAGATCTTCGTGTAATAACTAATGTCTTCAAAGTATTTAATTAATTAACAATTTAAAAAAGTGATTGCGATTATTAATTTATAACGTATAATTACTTATTACTCGTCTCTGAGTCTATTTATGATGGGTATTTTAATATGTTGTAAAGTCTTAATAATTTCTTAAAAGTATTTTTCAGCAATTTAATTAGAAACTACAACGTTATTATTTATATAAAAAATTCTTCTTTTATCCATATTATTTGTTCGACTTCCGCAGTTCGATAAGCTCGTTGTCTAAAAATAGTTATAAAATAAATTATTACTTCCACTCCAACTATTATCTTTATCACATACATATAAATGTGATGTTTTATAAACAAATATAAAATTATGCTATCGTAACAGAAAGCTATTTTCTTAATACAGATAACATAATTATAACCATAAAATACAGTTTATTTAAAACCAATATTACAATATATTTACAATTCAAAACTAATTTTGAGTATAGTAGATATTTACGCATCAAAATTATCTTAAAAATTTCCATGACTCTAAAAATAATTGTCAATTTTATATTATAGCGGGCCCGGCAGACGTTGCCCTGCCACGAAAATTAACAAAAAAGACCCGATACCCGATGAGACCCGATAGCACCGGAATATACACACAAAAAAATCATCAAAATCGGTCCAGCTAATTAAGAGTCGTTCAATGACATACACACGCACAGTAGAATTATATTTTTTTTTATGTCATGTCATTACAGTTGGCAAACAAACGTACGGCCCGCCTGATGGTAAGGAGTCACCCCAATTTATGAACGCTGCATTATGCTAGGATACAAGCGCGTTGCCAGGCCAAGAGATAAGAGGAAAGGGATGGGAAGGGAAAAAATTAAGGGAACAGAGGGGATGGGAGATTGGAACTCCGGCATTCTCTCTCTTAAACGCACAAAACCCAAAAGTACTTATACTGTTAGTTTACGAATTTCTGTGAGAGGGTAGTACTTTCCTGATCGACCTGGCGCAATTGTGCGGGGAAGAGGATGACCTTCCTACCACTTTTATTAAAAGGATTTAAGATCTTTCTTCACAAAGATAAAACAAACATATATAACACAGTATGTATAAGTATTTGCAATTCTTTTTAATATAATACCTTGTGCATTAACAATGGCAAGTGTTACGGCTGCAATGATGAGCCTCGTCTTCCACCAGCTACGATCTTCTGCTTTCATTCTCCTCCGAGCGGCCATGATTGCATGACGTCACTTTATTTCTTTAGCTTGCCATCTGCAAAGTAGACAAACATTATTAGAAAGTATGGGAAAATTACATAATAAAAAGGGAATGAATAATTCATATTCGTTTTCTAAGGTTGGCCCCTGTCATATCAGTGATACAGTGTTATAGGTTGGAGCCGCTAGGGTAGTATTCATCACTAATTGCAAATTAAATCTTTTTGCCATTTACAGTAGAAGCATTTGGGCTATGCAGCCTGAATGCTAAGAAATTTTTAAAAGATTTTATACCCCATCCACACCTCTACAGGTCACAGGAGCGCTGATTTATTTTTCACCCACATTTAACGAGGAAATGCGGCTAGCATTCTCGCAAACACACCCAATTGTAATTATTCGTAAATATATTTAGTATGACAAATAATTTTATTGAATTTCTTTACACCACAAAGGAGCCTACAATTCATACGGCATACCTGAATATGGAAATCTCCGTAGCCTTTTTGTTTCATAGAATTAAAGCAACTAGACTGCACTTTACCATTAATAATATGTTAAAGAAGAAAGGACAGGGAATATGAAAGGAACAGTGGGACGTGGGAGTTTCAAACACGCATAACACAAAACACTATAGTATTGATAATACTAGTTTAGATCGATATTCTAGAATAGTACTTGCCAATTCGAATGGACTTATTCCTGACGAAAATAGCAATACTCTATTACTCAAAAAAACGCGAAATCGTTAATTAGAAAATAAATCGAGAATATTGACAGAAAATAAAAGCAGTTAGAATTGCTACTCTGATTGCGATTACGGCCTAAAAGACTACTCCCACTCTATGAAAGAGGAATGAGGAAACGACAATCATGCTTACTCAATGTTGCTCATCGTTTGCTTGTACAAATAAATTCATTATATCAGAGGTTCCCAAACTGTGCGTCGCGACGCCCTTGGATGTCGTGAAGACGTCCTAAGAGCGCCGTGAAACGAAATGCTCATATTTATTAAAAGTGACGTAGCTAATAGAGTGTGATTAGCAATTCAATGAACTTTACGTGACTCTGTAAGCTAAGATCGTACAAGTGAGATTCTACAGCTTGTAGCTTTATAATATCTTCTAATAATAAAAATTATTATTATTTTATTTGACAAAGCCTTTAGATTAAATAGAAGTACCTTTGTAGAGTGTTCGTAGCTCTAACAGATAAGCAGCGCTATTTTTTGTCACCTTTACCAAAATCTAAGGTAAGGAAAACACATTTATTCTCACAACTACTATACCAAAATATCTCGAATAATTTGACCTGACTTTGATAAATGTTTTTCGCACCTAAGCATTCTTTGTTAATTGCACTAGAGAAGGAGGTGAATTGTTTAACCCGTTGAGTGGAATATCGTGTACCATTATAGAAGATAATTTAGGTTGTATAAATTAAACATAAGTAATTACTTGATGAGATTAACAAATATTTGTCAACGTTATGGCCCATTGGTAGCGAACTTGTCTTAAGCACCACAGGTCTCGAGCTTGATTCCCGCTCTAGACAGATATTTATATTAACCATTCGGGCATATACTCGGGTCTGAGTGTGTTTGTCTTTGTTTATGTGTGTCTCCGGATCCCTGACACAGAAAATTGCTATCCTAATGGGGGCCATAGAGTGTGGAGCATTTATTATTGTTTATTACAGTATACATAAAAACAAAACAATTGCAAGATCCCCTTCGACCATACTGGGCTGTTAAAGTGTTAATACATTAGTGTAATTATAGGAATATGTTTTCTTAATTATATAATTACTTCAATAAAAATATAGATTAACAATAATACTAACATACCTTTTAACACAAAGAAATAAGCGGTACATTAGGAACGGCCCCCATTAAGATACCAAATCAGAAATGAACACATGCTTGTATGGTCAATACAAGTATCTGTTCCGAGCAGGAATCGAAACCGCGACGATTGGTACGTTTGAGACAGATTAGCTATCGCTACGCCAGAACGTTCATAAATAGTCGTTACCACAAATATCTTAATGTAGTAAGAGTCTATAAATGACCCACTGCTAGAGCTTAGGTCTTCTCTCCTGCTATGGATTTTGATAGGGGATTAGATTATCACTTGTTCTATCAATATCAATCTCAGTGGATTAAGGGATACAGACTCCACAGAGTTTCTTCCAAAACAAATTTCTTCACGATGATTCCTTGCGCTATAAAGGCTGAATCTGAACCGACGATCTTCGGTTAAAGTTTATGTTTCTTATCCATTATGCTATCGCTGCCTTAAAGGCTTTGATAAATGTTGTAAGAGAATTTTAGGTATTGTCTAATGGAGAGATCTTATTAATTCAAAATTTTAAGACCGGAACAATTGTGATAACGCTGATTTTACCACCTAAATTTGCTTGTCATTCTTTTAAATTTCTCTTTATATGACTATGTTGGCAACCAAGCATACCAGCTGGTGGTATATGGTTGTCGCGACCGATAAGCGCTTGCAACACCATTCATTTGTAAGTGTCACTCACGCGTTGCCAATCTCGAGGTATTGGTTCTTAAATCTCCTTTGTCCAGTAATTTCACTAGCTACAATATCCTTCAAACCGAAATACATTATACTGTTTTACAGTAGACTAACTGACACTGCAGTGGAATTGCTGCAAACATTAATTTAGCTAATTTAAAACAACTTTTCCAGTAAAAATATTTCTCAAAATCCGGTTAAAAACTAATATTTTTGTTTACAAAGTCAATCTAAACATAATATTTGATTGCTCATGACTGTGTTTTATATGGCAGTAAAACTAGAGCAGTGATCCTCAAAGTGTCATACCAGTAGTTCCCTGGCGAAAACATAATAGCTCCACGTATCAGTTACATTTGTCATTTAATAACTAAAATATTATTATTTTGCATATAATTTTATTTAACAAAATTAAATAAAATTAAATAAAATTTCTCTTTAAAAATAATTCTAATAATGTTTTCAAAAAAATGTTACATAATGTTTCTTAAAAGATAATATAATAGATAGAGGCGTTTATCCAAATACTTACGAAAATAGATAAGTAATTAAGATACTTTCATTCCTAGAATTTTTAAGTTTGACTAAGAGCCAGAGCAAGTTTCTATGGTTGTCTAGTTAACAGGCTCTTTCAGAAAATGGCATATTGAGTCTTCTTATTTAAAAAGTAATTGTTTTACTTGTTCATATTGTTCATAATATCCACTGTGGAGAAGGAATTTATTGCGGTTTATACTTTCGCGGTTGTTTTTGATTTTTTTTCTTAAATTTATTTATTTAATGGCTAAAAGAAAAAAAGACATTTATAAATTATTATAAACGAATGATTTTTTAAATTTTTATATTTATCTTTCATAAATTAGTGTCATAAAATAAAATGTTAAATTTTGTTATTGGTATAATTATTTAACTTAAATAGTAACTATGATCGGTTTAATTGTAAACAAATTATTTGTTGGGTGAGACTATAATGTAAAAACCAAATCGTAAACATTTTTATTATCTTATAAATATAATAAAATAACTAAATAATAAAAGTTTTGGAACCACTGTGCTAGATATCGAAGCGCAGCGGAAACATATGTGTAATTATTTTATGGCTACATTACTTTTGCTATTAGAAAACTGTTCTCCTAATCGTTTATTAGGAATCAATATTTTCAGGATTTTTAAAAATGATGTAAAACTCAAAAAATTCTGCGAAAATAAATTTTATCACACAGAATTAAAAATACATTAAAAACGATTTCGTTCATCATTCGTTCGTCATGGTACTAGACAATAGTATTACTAATCAGTAACTACTCGGTAAAAGAATCCATCATAATGAAATTCGCAGGAAATAGTTTGACCCTTGGATAAGAACATGATATGTCGCTACATCGAAAATCCTTTCCTTTCGAGGTTCCTTCGATTCGAATAGCGTATAATGTAATGTCCTATTGGAGGCTTTTTATTCTAAGATAGGTAGGTACCATAGCAGTGTCAGATATCCTACCGCAAAGCAGTAGTAAATTTTTGTATTACGTATTGAAGGACTCTATAGCTAGTGAAATTACTGGGAAAATGAGATTTAAGAACCAATATCTCGAGGTGGGTAACGCGAGAGGGACACCTACAAAATATGTATGGAGTTGCAAGCAAATATTCTGTATTATAAAAGCTATAATTGCATCGCAGTTGTGTGTTACAATGCCACAATAAATGTACATCTTTTAGATATATGTATGATACTAGCGGCCCGCTCCGGCTTCGCACGGGTATAAAATATATAGCCTATGTCATTCACTGAAAAAATGATTAAAATCGATCCAGTAGTTTTGATTTATTCATTACTGCCCGTGGCCCGCACGCGTTAAATGTAATTATTTACGACATCACATTAGAAACCTCAAAAATAACAGTTTTTTCCACTATTTAATGGATGTTATTATACATATAAACCATCCTCTTCAATCACTCTATTTATTAAAAAAAACCGTATCAAAATCCATTGCGTAGTTTTACAGATTTATGCATACATATTGATTTATTCTTTTCTTTAAAATACGATATTACAATATATAATACAACTGCGTCGGTAAAATAATTTGTTGTCAATATTTTAACAGAGGTCTGTTATCGCATTAACGATAAAAACATGTTCTTTAGTAAAGGAAACTTGCCCTTTCTTTACAGAACAAAAGTTTTCACATAAATCACAAGGGTCCGGGAAAGTTAAGGAAATTGAGGTAAAAAACTGTACAGCATGTGCGCCTTACAACACGGAAATTGCTCTTTCCCAAGAAACTTCTAAAAAACAGGACTTATTGTAAACAGAATATTGTAGCAATACAAATAAAATGACGACGTTTTGCGCAGTGATAGCGAACCTGCCTTAAGTGCCACAGGTCGACGGTTCGATTCCCGCTCGGAACAGATGTTTGCATTGACCATGCATACAAATATTCTGGTCCGGGTATGTTTGTCCTTGTCCTTGTCTGTGTTTCCGGACCCCGGCAGTAGGTATCACTAATGGGGGCCGTCGAATGTGTAGCATTTATTTATTTTTAAATAGAAAATTATTAGCTATATTTACTTGATACTACAAAAACTGAAAAAGAATAAAAGGCCTCATTGATGATAAATGGTCTTTGCAGCTTAGAGACACTTGCAATGCCAGTACTATCAGATGAAGGAAAAATATCAATTGGGACTCTCTTTCTTTGAAAAAAGCACAAAAGCAGGCCATTGCTTCTTTTTTTAGTGTCTATTACTGTTGGCCCTAAAGGCCTCGACAACGTCATTGGTCGGGTCTCCCCTCTCTCGCCTCTTCTATTTTCATGACAATATTCTGTGTTAGGGTAGTACTTCCCCGGTCTACTATTCATAAATTTTATGTACTTCGTAAATACTTCATAAATTATTTACAAATTTATATTTTATATTACATAAATTGTATCTTTTGAATTTTAGACTTATCAAGTTAATTTATTTTAATAAATTTTTTTCTTCTATAATTCTGTAGCTGTATTATTTATAAGTAAAAAAACATAGGAGAAAAATGTTGTTTTATTTTATATTATTTTATTTTTAATTTATATGAATTTATACTTTTATCCTCCTGAAGAACAGAGAATCATAGCTTACAAAACAGTCATACGGCGTTTCTAATATACCTAGTTATTTTTGGACACGTTCATCTCATACTCTCATATATCACTTCAAAGCGCATTCCCGGACATGTCTTATCTTTATTACTACTTACCAATATTTTTTTTTAATTTTCCGATAAACCAAATAAATAAAATTTTCACAACACTTTTTTTATTTTAATTATATCAGTTCATTGACATCCCTTAAAAAAACAGTTCACAGATAATAATCAAATTTTCAGTATAATTATTACGTAGTTCGCGGGCTTTTTATGGCGTCAGTTCACCATCTCTCTCACAACCTTACTCGCGCCAAATTGACGCGTTACTAAATAGACCGGCATAAATTCATTCAACTTCAAGCTCCATACTTTGTCCTTTTCTACCAAGTGTTATTTCTTATCTCGCTATCTCATTTTATCGCTTCCGCTTGATGAACCCTATTGAGCTTGTTAGTCATTAATTAATTCTGCATAAGAAAATTACTTTTAATTTAAACGGTGCACAGATGTGACTGTCTGACTTTTTGGTGAAGTGTTAAAATCTTTTCGGACAATAAATAAAAGTTCCATGTGTGGTCTGGACTTATTTACTTAATACCTATGTCATGCGCATTTTTAGTTTTATATAATTTATTTTAAAAAATAACTGTTATTCCAAATATCATAATATCAAATGTTATATTTAAAATTAAATTTTACTACCCTTGAAACGTAAATCAACAGATACAATTTAAATTCTTGTCATGTTATTTTGCTCTACTAGAAAGAATTAGTGCATTTTCGCTCGGAAGAACTGAGCAAATAAGATTGTATCCAGGAGATAATTAAAAAAAAACATAAATTTAATTTTCACATACTATATAATATACTTCCATAATTTTTGTCTCTTGGTTTCCTGAAATCTAATCACCATATTAGTGCATATTATTTGACATGCTAGATACAGATAGAAGAAGATAGAAAGAATTAATTAATAATTATTTAAACGTTTTAAAATATGGTCTCGCTTAAAAGTTTAAATCGGCATAATCGAAGATGTCGCTAGTCGCGAAAAGAGTTGTATTTTAAGTTAAGTCGCCTATCAATTACATCAAACTAAGCCCGCTCGCGCTACCAAGAACCGTAGCGAAGTTTTCCGACGCAAAGTAAAATTTATAGTTTTTCAACTTGGACGTTTCCCTTGTGCGTCTTTATTACTTACAAACACCTGGAATAAGGAGTAATGTTTTTTGTAAATTTTGTAATATTACATACGTATATGCAGGGTTTCAATGGCTCAAAGCGTAGTTTAAAACTAGATTAGGTTTTCTAACCTATATTAAAAATACATATTTATATATTTTTTTGTGTGACTGAGTTGAATAGGAATCATACGGAACATCTGATGGTAAGCGTTTGCAACCTATGAGCGCATGGAATACCGTTTGTAGCTATGTCTCATGCGTTGCCAACCTTGAGATCTTGGTTCTTAGATCTCATTTGATCTTGGTTCTTAATTTCAATACCTACAGTATCCTTTAAACCGAAACACAGTACATAAATGCCAAACACACTACTGTTTTGCGGTAGAATATCTGTCGCTACGATGGTACCTGGCCGGCTACTTGGAATAAAAGTCCTACCACCTATATAATATGCTCTTACGTGTTCTATTGTTAATAATTAAAGTTATTTTTTAAGAAAAAGCACAAGAAATGAATACGAACAAAATAATTAGTAAACGTTTTTCTTATTATGGAATAAGAAGTAGGTACAGATTTAAAGATCAAAAGATTATTATTGAAATGAAATACGCATATAAAACAATTTTAAAGTTTATTTTCTAAAGTAAAATAAAACACTTTAAAAATGTTTTCATTATAAAATATACGCTAAATGAACTAAAATACAGTTTTCAATGCTTTAATTTCAGTCCTCGTTAGCGTGGGTCAGCTACCTGAACTTCAAGTGTTTTGTGAAACATGTTGTCAAGTATGGACTGTATGGATGCACTTATTTCTCAAGTATTCACATTTAAATTCCATAAGATAATGAGTCGGAATATTATCGGCGTGTTGAATTGTTCTTTTCTTTTAAACAATACACAATAAGCTGTTTTAAGGGTTACGTAACCGCCTTATTACTATACCACCGATGTCCATCCGCCCGACCGTTCCTCACCGGGCTTATAGAGTTGAAATTTTCCCAAAATGTGTCTATTGCCGTTGTAATAACGTATTATAAAACCAAATCTAATTTTAAAATTAATATGATGCATTGTACGGAACCCATTATGTTTATTGTATTTTGTATACTTTTAAGGTAACAAGGTCCTGTATTAAGGAAAACACTACACAATTACCTACCATCGCTTAAGTTCATAAGAGCATTACGCGTTTGTCCTCTTATTTGACGTGTATAAAATAAGGGAGACAGAAAAAGAAGCAGAAGATGAACTTCGGTGCTAACTTGATATTCTTTGTGACAGTAGTACTTCAGTAGTAGTAGACTTACTCTACTACTTAAAAAATCATTATAATTTCAGTATTATATCATAGATGTTTGTCCTACAGAGTTCTTATGACAATTTTCGTAACTTGTTTTTATTTAAATTGATATAAAAACTTTATACCTACCTAATGTTATACGTACTATATATACCTAATCAGTGTGTGTATAAATAATAAAGTGATCCATGCGATGTTACAGAAAAGATGTAAAATAAACGTATCCCTAAACATGGTATGTAGTTTATGTAATAAATTATTTTTAATGGATTTTTGTATTGGATTAAGCAGATGAGTATATTAATATTTACGGTCACTTAAATCACTTAATGGTTAGTGGTCACGTGATTAGTTCTTAAACTACTATTGATAAATAAAGCTCAGTGCACAACGACCTGCATTTTGAAAATGCTCGGAAATCGTCAGTGTGATTACGACCTTAATGTTGCGAGGTTTTAAGGGGTGATCCATACGTTTGATCGCCACCATTTTTGTGCTTATTTAATTGAAGCCTAATAGCTCAACGGTAGAAGAGCAAACTCCGCTCCGTTACGGCGAGAGCCACGGGTTCGATCCTGACCCCCTTGTGCTACTATCGTACTCTTAGTGTAAGCTTCGAGCTTATTTGGAAGGGTGCTATATAATATATAATACATAATGGTTTTGCGCTTTTGAAGTTTAATTATTTTATTAATTTACCTTTTTATATAATTATTCCGTATTTTTTGCTTTATAGAAAATGCTTTGATTAATTATTTAAAAGAAAGAAAAACATTAGGAGTACAATTGGCGAATACTCGCCAAAAAAAAAACTTCAGTCATCGATATCTCGAAAACTAAGCAAAATATCGAAAAATATTGATATCCGTCCAAGGGTTTAGCCTGTAGGGCGTCACAAAGAAATAGACATACATGCATACATACGCTCGAAAAACATTACCCTCCGGCATTCGGGTAAAAAAGCTCTCCTTGCTTCCATAATTTTAAAAAGAACCGTAAAAAGTAACAAATCATAATTTAATTCAACTTAGTAACTTATTTTGTAACATATTGGACTATTTATCTTTTTCCGGACCGTTTTCAATATAGTAAAAGTTATTTTTATGCAAAAATATACAGCACATAAGAGCGGGACGACATTGACAGATGGACTCTAGACGCCTGAAATGAGGCGCGGCAAAATGCCGTGCGCCATTTCTTTTAGCGCTATTTAATTATAAAAAAAACTATTAAACGATCTTATTTTGACTTAAGGAAATAATGATGGAATAACTAAGTTAATTAGGTATTATAATATATGCCATATACATCTTTCCACTTGGAAACTTTTAATGTGGTTGTAATTATTATATTAAGATGCTTTCAATTCAATTTTAAGTCAGTAAAATTTTATCTTATTAAAAAGTTACTCAAATTATATAAAAAAGCAGTGATTTTATTACTCTAACATTATTTTAAATATTATTTAATACAAGCAGCACCCGCGGCTAAGCTCGTGTGGTCTTTCTTTATTACACACCACAAATACTTTTTCTAAAATAAAAGTAGCTTTAGTCACTTCTCAAAACATCCACTATCTGTTTCGGAGAGTAGCCGGAACTAACAGACAGACAAAAATTTTTTTAATGTACCATATAAACTTTCATATGAATTCAGTGAGAAGTTGTTATTTTGTATTTACAAATAGACACATTACTTTGGAAGGTTCGGAAAGGTTACAGTTAAGACAAATGTTTTTTTCCGACAAATCATGGCCGTACAGATTTCATTTTTCTCTAACTGTTACAACAAGATTTAGATTTTATAATGAATCGTCCTAATTATTTAATTTTGCACAAAACAGAATGGGACCGACTCAATAGACGAGAAGATCCCAAAACCAAATTACCCGACAGAAGTGAATATCTAAAATCATTAATTGAACAGTCTCAAAAATGGATGAAGAAATGGCCCGATACTGTACAGGTATATTATGCGCTATGGAGAGCTTAGCTGATCACATAAATATAATAAATGTGAAAGTTTGTATGTTTGTTACTCAATCACGAAAAAAAATAGTTTAACGTACTTGGATGAAATTTAGTTCACAGATAGCTTATTATCTGGATTAATATTATTAATGGAGTACTTAGGTAGCCGGATTAGGAAGCCAGGTATCTGTAGCAGAATTCCTCCCGGTCAACAAAACCAAAAGTACTACGAGAAATTTGGTAAAGATGTGTCTTATGGAACATTATTTAGTTAACAATATTTTATTTCTCTATGGAGTAAATTCTAAGATCACCGCGGGCCAAGTCGAGGGCAGATTCTAGCTAGAAATAAATATAGAAATAATATAGATATAAATCTGTAAATATGACACAGGGTCATGTATACCAACTAAAAAAGCAGAAAGAAAACGAACATGCCCAAATGATAAGAACAGTGAAGGAGTTTCATTTAAAGAGTAAAGAAGAAATAATGGCAGACGCGGTTAGGAAAGCGAGAGAAATGCTATTTGAAGATAGTTGTTATGGTCGTCAGTTATTCAGGTTATTATAAAATTTAAGCCTTGTATTATTTTATACATGAATTAGAATAAAATCATCAAACTGTGCAAGTGGTTTTACTTGCACAGTTTGAACATTAATTTAACAGTCCTGTAACTCCCATGCAAGTCCTTGCAATCGTTTAACTATAAAATCTACTGTCTCGACTGTGAATATGTTAAATAGGAATTTAAATATAACTACATATAATACATATGTAAAGTATAGTTTCAGCTAAGTTATTACAATATTCCAGTGCATTTATAGAATCAAAAACTTTGGAAGAAAGAGACAAACAAGTCATATTTCTAAAAGAAATAAAGCGATTAGCTGATGTACAAAAACAAAATGAACCCAAGGCAACATCTATACAAAACGCCAGTGTAATGGAATCAACTGAAAAAAGAAATGCATTTCTTAAAAAACAAAGGGATGTAAACATAGCTTTGGCGAACAAAGCAATGTAAGTGCAAAAAATACTCATTATGTAGTTCATAAAGTTCCGAGTTTGTAGTTTTTATTGGACTTAATCTTTGCTAGGGCTGATGAGAAGAAGGCAAAACAGATTTACAATAAAGAAAAAGAGATAGAAGAACGACTAGGAGATGAGTATATGACAAACCAGCTCTTAGAAAGAGAAGAAGAAATTAAAGTAAATATGTATTTCATGGTACTAATAATAACAATACAGCATGGACTTACAATCTCACATCACGTCTAGTTCAATATATACATCAGCATTTATATAGATAACTTAAATATTTTATACTGATAAGCTTCTATAAAAATAAAAGGTTCTAAAATAAAAAATATAAATTTTAAGATTAACCAAGCCAAGTTAAGAAATAACGCTATTGACGAATACGAATCCTACACACACCAAACTAAAATAAATCGTGCAAAGAGAGAAGAAGAGGATGAACGTAGAAGAGAAATATACCGAAAATATCAGGATAGAATAAGTTGTAGAGAAAAAATCGTTTCCAAGAAGGTAAGGGTAAGCTCTTGAACTCCATCGACCGCGCAGGTATAGACGAGATCTACGATCTCCATCGTTAATGTGTTAACATAGGAAGCCTGTGTACTTTATTTTTAATTTATTAAACTTTAAGATTCACTCAGCTACCTGGGCACCTATCAGAAGCTCTTGTTGCGATTTTTTAAACAGCCTAAACGTTTTATTACCTGATTTGAATTTGATTGTTTAGGTCGTCATTTGAATCGCAATAAGAGTTTATAGTAGGCCCCCAGAACCCACGCTTATCCCACGATCAGTGTATAATACACATACATGTTTAATTTCTTTTAAAAGTTGTAAATATGTATTTTTTTGTAGATTCATAAACATAAATATAACCCCAAAATCTTTGAATTTGTAAAAGGCATCAACGATGAAAAAAGCAAACAGTATAATGAATTTGTCGACAAGGGTATAAAACGTGTGATGGACAGGTAAGTTACGTGATCACTAATCAACAACAAAACATTACATAGATTACATTTTCTCTTATAAGATCCTATAAGATTCTTTCTCCACTTACTTGCAGGCGGCTTGAGGGCATTGACTTAGAGAAACAATCTGAATCCTAGTGTGGCAAATTAAAGCAAAATATTTTTATTTAAATTGTTTTTCACAAGAACCCACTTTTGAATATAGCTCTTATTACGTTTTAGTGCTTAGTTATTTAGCTCATATATTTGGAAGGTTTCATTCTGAATGTCTATACTTTTGAAAAGGGACACCTTTTTGTACAGCACTAGAGTCTTGCTGTTTTCAGCATGAAGTAGTCGGCTTCTGTGTCACAGCATAACTAATCACTGCAAACTTCTATCAATCGAAATGTAGACAATCGTCACAGCATTTTCAAAATTGACAATAAAAAAAATAATTATATGATTGGTAAAAACATCCCCTTAATTTGTTTCGCCATCTTCTCAGGTAAAGGTTTTTTTGGAACACCGGTAGTAGAAACTGACTTCCAATAAGTACTTTTTACGTTGAATAAAAATATTTCATATTTTTAATTTCATCATTCTATATTTTCAAATCCCAGGGACAAGAAACAAGAAGAAACTGAATCTGAAAAAAAAGTTCTTGAACGTAACAAACGAAAATCATTGGATGAAGAGAACAAATTAGTAGCGAAATTACAGGAACAGCTAAATTTGGAAGAGAAAAACAAATACACGTGTCGTAGGCAAAGCCTTATCTGCAACCCCTGCTTTAAGCCAAAAAGACAAACAGTAAGTATTTCGAATAATGATTTTTTCATAAATTTCCGAAAAATCATTATATTCCTGATATTTTGCCTGTATGGCCTATCCGTCCAGTACAGTAAACAGTAAGTCTATGCGGAAAACCAATTTTTTATGTAAGAGGGGGCAAACGAGCAGGAGGTTCGCCTGATGTTAAGCGATCAACGCCGCCCATGAACATCTACAACACCAGAAGGCATGCAAGTGGGTTGCCGACCTTTAAGGAAGGAATAGGCTATCAGGCACAGGTTGTATCAGTTCGGAAAGACCGCCGGCACATGTTAGTTCTGTAGAGTGGCTGTGCGAGGCAAAAAAAGTCTTCTAAATCTCGCTGTTGTGGATTTCCAGACATCGAGATGGACGGGTGGTGAAAGGTCACGAACTGTTATTATTATATTTACTTACTTAAAAGTTCAAAATGAATTCTGTGAAAATGATTTTCATGCTTATCCCAAAAATGTCTTTTTTGTTCTAGATAACACCGATCTATCTCTTCTGTTGACAAAGAATACTTTATTGAAAGACTTGAAAAAACGTGAGAAAGAACCCACTCCGTGGAGTGCTTTAAGTAATGCGCATGCACAATTTGCTCGGCACGCTAGCGACACATTACGGCAGTGTCGATATAAAAATATGGCACGAAAAGTTATTGATGTAAGAATAATTTAAAATTATTTTTCTGGCCCTACTATGATATTTTATACTATGAGCCGAGTATTGAGACTAGGCCACAAATGAGACTCAAAGTAAATAATACCGTCTTCCAGAATCTTAGCTTATACTAGCCTAGGGCATAATAAAATAATTTTAATAAAATAATAATTGATAAATGGACGCAAATAAGCAATACCACGTCAACCCACAAAATTGAAAAAACTGAGTTATATATGCAGAAGTGTTGGTAAATGGCTGAAGAACATTTTTCTTTAACATTTGTACCCTACAAGCCTTTGTGTAAGCTTTAAAACTTCTAAAATCCATTTTTAATCATGCAATTTATGTATTTTAAACGTTTTGGGTTATAGTATATACGAAATATGCAGTTTGTATAGTTATTTTTTGTGAAAATAAGTAAAATAAGTTAAATAAATCTGAAATTGCAAAAAACTTGACCAATACATAAAAAAAATTCATATAAAGTTGTTAAAAATTTTCAAATGCGTTTTTCTCGAAATGACATTCGTGTGGGTTGACATGGTATTGCTTATTTGTGTACATTAATATCATCGATATTTTTACAAACCCTCCGGATTAGTTACGTTGCGTTACATTACGACTTCATCAGGAATATCGTTCTTCAGGCCTTTGTCGTTCTTAGCTGAAGTATAGTTTTATCTAAAAGGATATAAATCATAATTTACTTCAGGAATAATTTGTCAACTTATTAATTGTAGTCGTAATATTACATAGATGGTATATTTTTTACATTTTTACATTGGGAAGAAAATTAGTGTAATGTTAGGGTAATATTGAGGTCACTGAGATCATTGAGGTAACTGTTCTATTGAGATCTTATAAAATAGATTCATTCCTGTGCCCACTTCTTCTTCTTAGCATTGTTCCCGGTATTATACGAGTATTTTACCCAGGGTCTGCTTATTACTCTTGTCCGGATTCGACAGGTTACTAGTTTTTACAGAGCTATTGCCATCTGCCTAAAGGTGAGCCAGTAACTCATTGTATAAGAGCAATTTACTCATCAAGATTTAACGATCAGATTTCATGTGATAAAAACCGGGACTGACAGCTTAACGTGCTCTCCAGAGCACGGTGGGGAGACCCACAAAGACGTACACCCAGACCGAAACAAATATTTGTAAGATCAATGTGCAAACATCTGCCTGAGCGGGAATGGAACCCGCAACCGTCGAGGCTAAAGCTCGCTACCCATAACGCCACAACGGTGTCCTGTGCCCACTTGATTATACTAATTAAATTAATTTTTGGTTTTCAGGATTACAGGAAGATAAACTGCTTAGACGCTAAATCACTTCCCATATCTGAGAAATAAAAGTTTAAATTTATTGTAAGGAGGTTAAAATAAAAACAATATTTCGACAATCATTGTGTACTACACTTTATTTTATACTAAACGCATATTTACAAAACCTTTCCTTATATCCAACGACACATTTCGTACTTTACTTCCTGAAGCATAAAACTGATTTCGTCAATACATTTATAAGATGAAATATTAGAAAATTCTCTATGAGAATAAATATTATATAAATAGTAATATTAAGTACAGTCGAGCGATTAAAAGGTTATATTAGATATTTGAATAATTACTAGGAATGTGCGTCCGACTGTACGTGGTATTGAGGTATCTTATTAAAAATGATTGCAGAAAGATTAAATTGAAAATTTTATTACTAATCTAAATTCTTAAGTACTTTCTATAGAGGGTTACTTTAAAGAAAGTACTTATGAATACAAAATTTCACTTATTATAAAACACGAATATCATTCATAATTTCTATTTTTGCATATTAGGGAACGCACCCATACTACTCTACCCATTTTTTACAATTTTTCTCCCCCCATCTCTTCTCGATGACCAGTTGACCACTTGTAGTATATGCTAAGAACAATACCCCCCTCCCTCCCCATCTTCCCTAGTTTTCACTTAGTGAAATTTAAAATATTGTTTTGGAAACGTAAAGTTAAAAGAACGTCGAGGGACCAATCGTCCCCCCCTTTTACAGGTCACGTAGTATGGGTAAGTATCCTACTATGGAGCTTAAAGGCAAGCTATTGTAAGGATATTTTGATCTTTAAAATTGTCTAAGGGATTAATAATATATTCGTGTCGACCGTATTAGTTTAGTAGAGGGACTGCTTCTGCTTGAGAACGGCTTGCACGCACTTGGCCATGGTGGGGGAGGCACGGCTGATGGGATCCGTCATGAAAAAGTCTTCCAATTGCTTCAACTGTACATCCAGTTTACCCGATACCGGCTTTTGAAGACTCTGCAAGCAATATTTAGGGGATTTAGTAAATACTAGTTGTGCCTGCGCGTGTTTATGCAATACCACCAGAACTCATTGGTCTTTTGTTGCAAGAGGCCGGCTAGGCAAGAGGTAGGTACCACAAATATTCTACCGCAAAACAGTCTTTGGCGTTACTGTGTTTCGGTTTGAAAGGCACTGTAGGCTAGTGAAAATTACTGGTCAAAAAGATTTAAGAACTTATATCTCGAGGTTGGCAACGCGAAAGTGACACCTACTAATGGTGTTGCGCGCGCTCATAGGCTACGGCAACCGCTTACCATCAGGTGGACCGTATGCTTACTTGCCAACTTAGTAACTAAAAAAAAAGAGAACCCAACATTTTTCATTTTTGCGGCATAAAAAGTGCCCTATCTGTGTGCCAATTTTTCTTTATTGTAGTATACTTAAATTACTTCTACACATTAAAGTATTAAATAATAAATATATCATGTGTACCTTGGCAAGCGCACGCGCCTGCGCGTAGTAGTTGTTCTCCTGCACGTCCCCGTAGGCCACGAGCGCGGGGCTCAGCTCGGCCAGGCGGTCGCGCACCTCGTCCAGCGTGTCGTACGGCAGGCGCGCCCCCACCACCTCCGACAGAGCACTGCGGACCACACAACACTTGAAGAATTGATACAAGCAGATTTTTGTATGAGTAAAGCCATAAACTCCCATTTCGGAGGCCCAAACTTCCACCCCACTTTCTTCTTTTTGCCGTCTCATCCCTCCCCTCCTAGCCTTTGGATAGCGCGCATTTGATACCTCTTACCACTGCTTACCGTCAGGCGGACCGTATGGTTGTTTGTCAACCGGCATGACATAAAGAATCACTTCACGCGTTTTTCACCAAAATGTGGTGGTAGCTAAGCAGGCATTTAAGTCTACCACCAGCAAGATTCAGAAATATTTAAGTCCAAATTCTAATGTACCCTTTATTTTGGTTAAAAAAAAATCATAAGTTGTCTATGATCACAATATTGGTCCTCTCACCGGATGATCTTCCAGTCCTCGCGAGCCTTCCCGGGCGGAGTGACTGCGGGTAGAGTCTGCTGAGCGCGTCCCTCCGCATTGACGTAGGTGGCGCGCTTCTCCGTGTAGGCGGCGCCCGGGAGCACCACGTCCGCCACCGAAGCGCCCGCGTCCCCGTGGTGACCTAACAAGTCACATATTTCATTACATGTTTGTTTGACAATAACTGCCGAACTGTTAATTTTATCCGTAGGTTTTATGCAATTTGAAGAAAAATTTAGTTTTAATGATGTCATGTGTTTTGTGAGTAGGTATATCGAAATTAAAGAATCAACATCAAAACGAATCGATTCTTAAAATCGATAAATCAAATCGAATTTATGATGTTTCAAATGTTGATGATATTTCAAATCAATGAATCGAACACAAACTTCGAATCGACAAAGATTTATACTTTTGAGTTATTAAAGAAAAATTAATAATTTTTGATATATTCAAAAATCTGTAATAAAACACATATAATCCGATCATGATCACGTGACTTAAGCATCAGCACATACCCTGGTAGATAACGACGCAGTCCTTAGGCAGCGCGTCCCTGGAGACGAGCCCCGCGTCGGCGCCCAGCAGGTACACCACGCGCGGCGCCGCCTGCAGCTGCGCGCCCGCGCCCGGCCGGTAGCCGAGGTCGAGCGCCGCCACCTGCGACGCGGTGCGCTGCAGCACGTTCAGCACCTGTACACGCACACAAACCCCGTCACATAAACAACTTATATGTTTAAATCCGTCTATAGCATATGATTGCCAAGCTTAAAAGTAGCCAAGAAGACTCAATAAAATGAATACAATATGTGTCTCATCTGTTATCAGATCAATGTCGTTGTTCCACGTCTACTTACGTCACAGTGTCCTTGGGCGGGACTATCTTTAGTAGAGGTGTGCGAATAATTCGAACTTACGAATTATTACGAATTATTCGAAACTCGAATCAACTAAATTAATACTAAACTATTAAGTTATTAGTAAATTTTCGAGTATTAAAATTTAGAAATATGTGTTGTAATTACAAATATGTCGGTCGGTCTATATACATTTTATTCAAACCATGAAATATAGTTACACAAAGAGAACAATTATTATAATTTTTTATTCCAAAGAGAATGAAATAACTGAAATTATATCGTATCAAATACAGTATTATGAAAAATACAACATTTGAAAATTTTCTATAAATTTTTGTTTAAAAATAATAAATACGATACTGAATCGGGTGATAAACAATTGAAAATCCAAAGATATTTCATTAATTCGCGAATTTTTAAATTATTCAAAATTTTTCGAATTGTTCGATTTTTTTCGAATTATTCGTGGAATTTCATGATTCGAATATTATTCGATATTCGATTCGATTCGAACGATATTCGCACCCCCCTAATCTTTAGTAATGAACATAGATATAGAAAAAAAGATTGCGCGTCAATACAGCGTAAAATACAGAAATTGTTTAAAATTTAAGCGCCACCAAACAACTGACGACGTTGTGGCGCAGCGGTAGCGAACCTGCCTTAAACGCCACAGGTCGCGGGTTCGATTCCCGCTCAGAGCATAATATGTTTGTATTGACCATGCAAGCATATTTTCCGGTCTGGGTGTATTTGTCCTTGTCATTGTGAATGTTTCCGGACCCCGACACAGGATATTACTATCCTAATGGGGGCCGTTGAGTGTGCAGCGTTTATTTATTTACTGGACGGGAACTAAATAACAAAGTCGTACAAAAACCTTCATTTGTTACAAAACAAAAAATTTGTTACAGTACAAAAAAAATTAATTTGTTCAATTCTTTATCCTCATTATTACTATTATCTTCGCACATGCACCATTTCATTTATGTAGCCTTAGGCACTTATTTGGTGGCAAACTTATTTGGTTTACATTTTTTCTATATCCATTCATACTTGAACAAATACAAGTTCAATGCCCAGACCGCAACAGATATATGTAAGATCAACACAAACATTTGCCCAAGCGGGAATCGAACTCGCGACCGTCGAGGCTAAGGACATGTTCGTTACCAAAACGCCAAAACGATGGTTCCTCATACCAACTACACCTACAAAACGGCGAAACAAAACAACCATGTATAATAAATAAACTCTGACCTATAATGCAAATGTAATTTAGTGACAATACCTTCCACTCTTTATCCACTAATTTGTCCTGAAGACGCAGCGCCAGTTCCTGAGTGTATGCCAACAGAGCTGCTCCTTCGGGTGTCTTGAGCTGATCGGCACCAAGAATGACCACGGGCCGCTTAGCAGTCTCCAGCCTCTTCATCACCTCATGTGAGGATGTACCGGTGGCAAGGTCCTTGACGATGGACGCTGAATCACCCACGTGCTACGTAAAAGTTTTTTGGTTTTAATTTTTCAAGTTATTTAGTTTAGTATTAGTGTCAGTTCTTTAGGTCACCCATAGAGGTCACCCATAGGTTATCAAATAGTACTTGACTTATCAAATATTATCAAATTGATCTTTTTCTTCTTATATATTATCGAGTGGTTAGTGGCTAACCTAGTGTTGTTGAAGGACTAGACTTGTCGACTGTTATCAAATCGATAGCAGCCGGGACCGACTTTTACGTGCCCTCCGAAGCACGGAGACGCTCAGTTGAAATACCACTATGCGTTCACCCATCTAGTGACTGATCGCGCCTAAAGTTGCTTACCCCACACTGATCGTTTACCAATCAGTGAGCGCGCACCGGGCTTCAAGCATTTCAGTCTAAGAAGAAGAAACAAATTGATAACACGAAACACGGACACGAAGAATCTCAATTGAATTGCGACTTTGTCACCCGTCAAACAAACCACCTTCTTTTAAACCTTTTAATCTAAAAACAATGTTAAATCTATTATTGACTTCCATCGAGATTTTTAAAATATATCTTAACTCACGATATAGTCGTAGGTAAGGTCCACTTGCGGTCCAATAAGTGCGACATCCGTCTCCTTGTGTACGAACGCTTTACGGATGCGCGCGTTCAACAGCGGCGCCTCGAAACGAACGTTCGTACCGATCAACAGTACGAAGTCGGCATCTTCAACATCTGTAACATGATGTTTATTAGAAGAATTAACGTTTCTTCGACGTTTCTACACCAATTTTGATTTTTCGTTTGATAGTGTGGTTCTGGTAATTCATAAAAAATACTTATTTGGAAAGTAGGGCGATGACTACTCCACCTGATGGTAGAATCCGGAGATATGTAACGGAGTTCCCCAGTTTATAAAAACTAATTACTCGCGCTGTGCATCTACATTTTTTTCTGTTCGTATTCATATAAACTCTAGGCAGTTGAAGTCGCTCGGTGATTTTTATAAGCAGTCCCGTATTATGAAGTAACAAATACTTACTGAATTGTATACAAACGCTACACACTCAATGGCCCCCATTAAAATATCTTGTGTCGGGGACCACCATGACCGGAAAATGGCTGTATGGTACAAACATCTGCTCTGAGCGGGAATCGAACCCGCAACCAGTGGCGCTTAAAGCAGAATCGCTACCGCTGCGCCACAACGTCGTCGTATTACAAATTTATTGTATAAATACCTATTACAATCTTTAACCCACATCCTAAAGACATTTCAAAATATAGCATTAAAATTTGTAAAGACTTACTGGCAATCTTTGTATTAAGAAGATAAGAAGAACGCAGGTCAGTACCAGCTCCCTCCAGTGGGAAGTACTGCTCCGTGCACACATTCTCCGAGCCCAGCTGGTTCAACAGATCCTTCAATGCCACTAAAGACTCAGCATCAGCCAGTTCTCCAGCAACTGCTAGAAGCTACACAGTAAATAATTTTTTAATTATAATAAGGCCATCTAACACATTTAAGGGCGCGTTTACGTATTTGACGAAAAATAGATGTATTTCGATCTAATTTCCGACAAAATCAAAGTAAATTAAATGGAACTTTTAATTACTATGAATAGATCAGGCCTTCATCTTTAATAACGCTGTAAAAATATGAAATTTTCTTATTATTTTTTATAGTAAAACCGATTTTCCTGAGCCTCTTCACACCAAATTAACGATATCGAGCTGAGTTTAGGTAGCCTTTTAAACTATTTCTTACGTGATATCAATTTTAAAAAAATACCTCTAATAGTAAGACATGTTCAACTGAAACCCTAGGAAGAGATATTTATAATAATACGACACATTAGCTCAGAAAAAATAAATATCAAATGTATCTTTTTCACATATTTTGCTTCTAAAGTTGTACCTTAAACTGTTGCATTAAGGCCTATTTTGTTTGATGACTGCCATGATTTATTGTTCAAAATTTTCTAGTAAAATATTAGTCGGCGCTGAGACGCCTTCGTGAGTGGACGCTACGTCGCTTGTAAGCAGGAGGTTATATTAAATAAGATCGCTAAAATATAATATTATATAGAAAAAATTGACTATAACTACAACTCTTGATACTTTATTTTAAGGATAATTTGATAAATATTTTTTTTTTTAGAGATTAAAAATTCTAATTCGTCTTAGACTTATTGCTCAGACCTTAAGGTATACATCCCTGACTGCTAGTGGAAGTCTCGGATGATTGTAGTTTTTTTTGCCGTGTTTGGGCTCGTTACTATGAGACCTTAACACTGAACTTGTTGGAGTGACCTGAAGGTCTACTCCGATGACTGATACAGGATCTGCAGCATGAGTAGGGTTATGTGTGCCGTGTTTGGGCTCTATTTATTAGGTACGGTGAGACCTTACGTCCGAACTTGTTGGAGTGATCTGAAGGTCTACTTCGATGACTGATACAGGATCTGCAGCATGAGTAGGGTTATGTGTACCGTGTTTGGGCTCTATTTGTTAGGTACGGTGAGACCTTACCTCCGAACTTGTTGGAGTGACCTGAAGGTGTACTCCGATGACTGATACAGGATCTGCAGCATGAGTAGGGTTATGTGTGCCGTGTTTGGGCTCTATTTGTTAGGTACGGTGAGACCTTACGTCCGAACTTGTTGGAGTGATCTGAAGGTTTACTTCGATGACTGCTACAGGATCTGCAGCATGAGTAGGGTTATGTGTACCGTGTTTGGGCTCTATTTGTTAGGTACGGTGAGACCTTACCTCCGAACTTGTTGGAGTGACCTGAAGGTGTACTCCGATGACTGATACAGGATCTGCAGCATGAGTAGGGTTATGTGTACCGTGTTTGGGCTCTATTTGTTAGGTACGGTGAGACCTTACCTCCGAACTTGTTGGAGTGACCTGAAGGTGTACTCCGATGGCTGATACAGGATCTGCAGCACGAGTAGGGTTATGTGTGCCTTGTTTGGGCTCTATTTGTTAGGTATGGTGAGACCTTACGTCCGAACTTGTTGGAGTGATCTGAAGTTCTACTTCGATGACTGATACAGGATCTGTAGCACGAGTAGGGCTATGTGTGTCGTGTTTGGGCTTGTTTTGTTAGATATGATGAGACCTTAACTTCGAACATGATGAGTAGACCTTCAAATCACTTCAACAAGTTCGGACGTAAGGTCACACCGTACCTAACAAATAGAGCCGAAACACGGCACACATAACCCTGCTCATGCTGCAGATCCTGTAGCAGTCATCGAAGTAGACCTTCAGATCACTCCAACAAAGTTCGGACGTAAGGTCTCACCGTATCTAACAAATAGAGCCCAAACACGGCACACATAACCCTACTCATGCTGCAGATCCTGTAGCAGTCATTGAAGTAGACCTTCAGATCACTCCAACAAGTTCGGACGTAAGGTCTCACTGTACCAAACAAATAGAGTCCAAACACGGCACACATAAACCTACTCATGCTGCAGATCCTGTAGCAGTCATCGAAGTAGACCTTCAGATCACTCGAACAAGTTCAGACGTAAGGTCTCACCGTACCTAACAAATAGAGCCCAAGCACGGCACACATAACCCTACTCATACTGCAGATCCTGTAGCAGTCATCGAAGTAGACCTTCAGATCACTCCAACAAGTTCGGACGTAAGGTCTCACTGTACGTAACAAATAGAGTCCAAACACGGCACACATAAACCTACTCATGCTGCAGATCCTGTAGCAGTCATCGAAGTAGACCTTCAGATCACTCGAACAAGTTCAGACGTAAGGTCTCACCGTA
Organism: Hestina assimilis; assembly: GCA_023373885.1. Taxonomy (NCBI): domain Eukaryota; kingdom Metazoa; phylum Arthropoda; class Insecta; order Lepidoptera; family Nymphalidae; genus Hestina; species Hestina assimilis. The sequence continues at coordinate 11,955,027 of CM041754.1, forward strand.
CCTAACAAATAGAGCCCAAGCACGGCACATATAACCCTACTCATACTGCAGATCCTGTAGCAGTCATCGAAGTAGACCTTCAGATCACTCCAATAATTCGGATGGTAAGGTCTCATTGTAACTTCCTAAACGATCACAAGCACGGCACACATAGCCCTACTCATCTTGCAGTTACAGTAGCAGTCGTCGAAAAACATCATCAGGTAACTCCATTATGCTCAGGGGTAGTATCTTATTAATTTTTTTTTATTGACGACAATAAAAAAATATTCATATAAAACATTTTTATTACCTATAAATAACCTTTAAATAAAAATAATACAAATAAGGGAAAAAATAGTTTTTACAATATTTATGTACACAAAGTATACAAAACAAATATGACTATTTATTACTTACTAACATTACAATGTATAAAATATACCCACAAAAAATGAAACATTTAAAGTCTCAAAATTAGTTTACCGTTCATTATTCCCGCCGATCACAGTCGTGCGCTTGTGTGATCGTTTCGTGTGAATGTAGTAGTGCGATTCGCTACCTATCTATTTTGCAAACGCGTCCTTAATGTGTTAAAGTTTATGGTATTATTTATAATAACAAAACAAATGTAAAATTAAAAAAAAAAGAAAATACAGTGTGTATTCAAGATCAATGACTGATGTATTCTACAGTCGAATAGAAATGTACATACAGACCATAATTTACACAGAGAAGCAATGTTGTGTATAATCTACGAGCTTACAGAAGGAGCATGATGGCATTAGTGAGTCTATTTTATATACCAAGTCGTGCCAATAAATAGTTTACATCAATGTTTCAGTACTAATAGCTACTACTTTCAATAATGGTTGTCTTTTAATATTGGTACACAAATTATTTACAAAAGAGAGTGATAGAGAACTACATTGAAAATTCCACCATGTTAGAAAAATTTATATTAACTTTTTTAAAAATATTTTTTAATTTCTGAATTTATATTTAGAGACCATTTTACTTCATCAGAATAAAAATGTATAACTCACTATATGTTTTTAAACTGCAGGAATCTAATATGAGTAAGAATAGTACATGTTTCAAACCTTACCTTGTCAGGTGGACAATCTCTCAAAGCCCGCGCAGCAGTTACTATAGCGTCTTCCCACTCTACGGGCGTGAGGTTCCCGCGGCTATCTGCCAGCATCGGCGTTACAAGACGCTGTCTCTTTAGACCATCGCAAGCAAACCGGGACTTATCAGACAACCACTCCTCGTTGATCTCCTGTAACAAATACTATAATATTCGTACTAGGATTTTAAAAATGTGGTTCTTGTAATTATTTTATGCATACCTCATTAGTCCTTGGTAAGATACGCAGAACTTCATTGGTACGTGTTGCAACGACAATATTACTACCCAATGGATCCAAAACATCAACAGAGTCAATCTAAAAATAAGATTTAACTTTAGATAGCAATATAACTTCTTCAAAAATTATGTTGCATTAATCTCAGTATTTTTCTCAGGGTGAAATTACTCTTACCGGGATTTGGTTACTAGTTTTTACACAGAGCAATCGCCATCTGATTTCTGCAACCCTAAGGGTGAACCAGTAACTCATTGGGTAAGAGCAAATTACCTATCAGTTAACGATTATTATCAGATGCAATGATAACAGCGGGGACCAACAGCTTAACATGCTCTTTGAGGCACAGTGGACGACCACAACACATGACGGACCCACAATGACAAATGCCCAGACCAAGACAGATATTTATATGATCAATACAAAAATTCACCATCAGTGGGAATCAAACCCGCAACTGTCAAGACATATAGCTTTTATGAACTGGACATGTGAAAAATTTAATTTAATACTTACCCTCCTGGTCTCCCAGGGCCGAGCAGCAAAACTATAAGGCTTAGAAGTCAATGCACCAACAGGGCAAAGATCAATAATATTTCCAGATAATTCTGAGAGCAGCATTTTCTCAACATAAGTTCCAACCTGAAATAAAACATTAATAACAGCAACAGAAGATAAATAACTTATGATTCTTCTTTTAAATTCTTCTGTATAAAGAGTAACTGGTTACAAAAGTAACCAAAGAGGAGTTTTTTAAATTGTCTAAGTTTTAACAATACCTGCATATCAGTTCCTCTACCAGTAGTTCCAAAATCATCAACACCAGCCACCTCTGATGCAAACCGAATACACCTTGTGCAGTGAATGCATCTCGTCATGATTGTTTTTATCAGTGGACCAATATCTTTATCTTCTACAGCCCTATCATAATAAATAAATTGTTAAACATTAAATTATCAAAAAATGTAAAACTGTGTTAATATAATTTAAGTTAGACACAAATTATATCAATGAGCACTAGCCTTTTTCCTGAAAAGTGAATGTCAGTGAATCTGCTCTTATCCGAACCAAATGCCATTGACTGATCTTGCAAATCACACTCTCCACCCTGGTCACAGATGGGACAATCCAATGGGTGATTGACAAGTAGAAACTCCATCACACCCTCCCGAGCCTTCTTAGTTAGGTCAGAATTTGTTTTGACTCTCATTCCTTTCATCACTGGCATGGCACAGGCCGCTACGGGCTTGGGTGATTTTTCCACTTCCACAAGACACATTCGACAATTGCCTGCCACTGCTAATCTCTCATGGTAACAGAACCGAGGAATTTCTACACCTACTTGAGCCGCTGCCTAAAAATCATTAATTTCACGTACACACTGTCGTTAATTTAATTTAAATTAATGTTCAATGATTGTCTTAATTCTTACTTATATAGATAGATACATAGTTGTCTAATAACAAAAAAACGATTCCAATTTACCTGCAGAACAGTGGTACCGGGTGGAACATACACAGGTTTGTCATCAATGAAGACTTCTACCTTCTCAGGCTGCGCCTGTACTTGATTAGCAAGTTTGCGAGCCGCTAGTGGTGCAACTCGACTTGGAGATAGCGCAAGCGCCTTGGTCAGCGGCTGGCGCAGCATTATCTGCAGCAACAACAAAACCTATAACTGAATTGTAACACCTCTTGCTCAATAGATTTTTATTGGAACAGGGAAATGCCAGAGTTACGAGTTCACACTACTTTATACTGAAAAATATGCTGTCTACACCGTCAAAAAAAGCGATTTTACAATGCTAAATCGTCTTGTTATTGTTACATAAGTAGGGTTGTCTAACCTAAACTGGTATATATCGCCTAAACAAATATAAGAAAAGAGTGCAAAATAATAACTTTTATTGGTACTATCCTATTCGATCGATAAATGATAAAAAAATGCGTAAATAACGTACTTAAAAAAGTATTCTTGGTTCTGAAAATTATAATGACAAGACAGGTACAAATCTGTCAAATTGCCATGTCAAAATTCAAATGTTGGTCAAATGTCAATTGTCAAATTTCTGATATCAGAACCTTATCTATAAGATCTGAAAGAGTAAGGAAAACATACAGAGTTTCAGAACCAAATGAATAGCTGGAAATAAAAAACTAAAACATGCACTGATTTACATAAAAGATAGCGACATTATGACGTCGAGAGGACGTTCGTGAAGAACAGTTGCAGAGGGTATTACGATCGATATAGACGTTAAGTGGAACGTACCCATTATCTTCGTGTAGATGTTCCCTGGTTTTTACTTCATTGATTCAGTCAGTGACCGTGTTTTTAAATGAGGAATTTTCCCCCAAAATTTAGGGGAAAACAAGTGAGTTGGGGTTGTTAGAGTTAGATATTTTTAGAGGATTATGATTTTAAAAAGTAATATCTGAATAAAATTTTAAATATGAGATAGTTTATGAACTATAATAAAAGAATATTATAAATTTTTATGGTTTGAATTATATATATCAGCATTAATTCCTATTTATCTAAATGGTTTTAGACCCACTTGTATGCATTTCATGTTCATTAATTAAAGGATGCTTTCGCATGCTTTCAGATGTATTAAATTTCCGCTTCCCCTTCTTTTGCCTACGTTATCAATTAATTTTATTGTCTTATATTTATCCGTTGCCATGCGCATTGCGTATGTATGCTTAAGCATTATCAAAGTCTGTAAAAGTCCCAAAACCGAAAATACAAAATGTGAATCAATGGTGAAATGAGAATTGAACACATACAAAATGACTATTTTCTTAAGAGAAAATGCAAATGAAATAATAAATCTAATTAATTCAATTAATGTTTTTTATTATTTATATTATTGTAGTTTTTATGGAGATTTTCAAGTAAGTAGGGGTAAATATTTTTGGAGTTGGTAACAATGGTCTATTTTAATTTCTCCACAGAGTATACAGTATATGACTATACTATACAAGAATTTCTCTTTCACTCAATTAAATCGGCCGTGCGGTGTGGGACTTGTGCAAAAGATATTTTAAATTAAAATGGCTTTTGGAGACGTTAAAACTTCACAAGGCCTTGGCGATTTGAACAAATATTTAGCTGAGAAGAGTTATATATCAGGGTATGTAAAATTTTTTTGTACCTATTACAAAATGCCTACGTCAACCAAAGGTAACCTCTAATTTTAGTAAAATAATAAGACCCAAAAGTGTTGAATGCGAAATGTAGTCCTCTTGACTGAAAATCAGCGATTATAAAACTAAATTGACGTACTTAGGTTCACACCTTCTCAAGCTGATGTTCAAGTGTTTGAGCAAGTCGGAAAAGCGCCGGCCGCCAGCTTGCCACACGCCCTTCGTTGGTACAATCATATCGCTTCATATGCTCCCGCCGAACGTAAATCGTGGGCTGCAGGAGTGAGTCCACTTACTGCAGGCGCAAAACCCACAGCTGCCGCACCGGCCAAGAAAGAGGAAGATGATGATGATGTAGACCTATTCGGCTCGGACGAAGAGGAGGTTTGTCATTCAAGTTATTCTTTACTTTTCTATTCATTTTAAATGTATATATGGATATTTTTTTTTATAATTGGGCTTAAAAACCCATACAATTAATGCATGTTAGAGATCTCATGGGTTTTTTTAATTTTCTTAAATAAATTGTTATGTACAGGATGCAGAGGCAGCAAAAATCCGCGAAGAACGCTTAAAGGCATATGCCGATAAAAAATCAAAGAAACCAACCCTCATTGCTAAATCATCTATAATCCTTGATGTCAAACCATGGGATGATGAAACTGACATGGGTGAAATGGAAAAACAGGTCCGAACTATTGAAATGGAAGGTCTACTGTGGGGTGCTTCTAAACTGGTCCCAGTAGGATATGGTATCAACAAATTGCAAATCATGTGTGTCATTGAGGATGACAAGGTTTCTGTTGACCTCTTAACTGAAAAGATCCAAGAATTTGAAGATTTCGTCCAGTCTGTAGACATTGCTGCCTTCAATAAAATCTAAGTGATGCCATTGAAAACTAACTTATCATCTCGCCAATAAAATACTTTTCTATACAATTCTTGTTTTTTATTCCATATTTCCATAAATACAAATAAAAATTACAATAGTTTACTTAAATCTAGTTTTTGTTTCATTATGAACACCTGTTTTTCAATAATTTAAATAATGTGTTGATCTCTTTGATGTAAAACTAAAATAACATCATAAATACAATAAAATAGTAACTATAGTAGTAATTCGTTAGTGTGCAGTGTCTTAAAATTTAACTTTCACATTACAAATGTAGCCCTTTACATACACAAGAGTAATTGTTATGAAACATTAATTACTATTTTCAGACTGAAAAATTCTTGAAACATTACTTAGTGACTAGTTATGGTTTTGAATGAGTTTTTAATTTTTATTACTCATTCAACCTGCACATTTTTAGTAAAACTTTCACCCAAATTGGCTTGTAAGAACATTTTGGGGATTTCACTGCCAAAATAAATCTTATTGTTCAATGCAAGTGCTTCATATTTCTTCAATTCTAAATATTCTTTTGTCAAGAGAAGCTTATTTGCTTCAGCTTGTTTCTTCAAGTGGTAGAAATCTGCCTCGGCTTTGGTTTGTTGCTTGGCTTTGTGTATGCTATCTTCAATTAGTTCAATTTTCTGTAATGATTCCTTCTCCATAATCTTTTGTTCATACTGTATCTTAGCAACGTGAGCCTCTTTTTCTGCTTCAATCACTGCTTTCCTACGGGCTGTCTCTGCTTCCTTTTCAACTACCTATTAATAATAAAATAATACATAAACAATAATATCCTCCATGTGACAGTCCAGAAACACCCAGACAACGAACAATGCAGACTAGTTTAAAGCAGATTTGGAACAACTGGTCCACAATATTATTGAATTCTACATAATATAAACCCATTAACATTGTAGTGAAACTGAAACTAAATGATAAGTATGTAACTCAGTAATATAATATAATATGTACCTTCTGATGTTGTTCTGCAATAAGAAACTTTGATTTTTCCGCCTCCATAAGCTCATAATTTCTTCTTATTGCCTCTGGGATTTTTGGTTTTGTCACTCTGACACCATTTACCTTCAGACCAGGCACTAGCTCATTGAGATCATTTTGTAATGCCTATGAATATGAATGAAATAATTAATATTGTGATTTATCAATTGTTTATTTCCTTAATTTTGTTCTAATGTTACTTACTTTGCTAAGATTTTCATCAATCTGATCAAATAGGTCTATATAAACTTCATGTAGTGTGTGCGCACTGCAGAATTGATTGAGTTCATGGTGGACCTTGTTGTATATTAATGTTTTATCATAATCTGCTGTGAAGTTGCGTACTACGTCCAAGACTGGAATAAATAACATAAGATTCAGTTACTTAGTTAACATTTATTTAAATATCCAATTATGTCTTTTTGGACACACCATAACAAACTTGGAGTGGTAAGATTACTAAACATAAAAAAATAAAGTATTTTGACAAATTTGCAATTGAAGCAAGCTGCAACCATCATTTTTTTAGTTATTTTTGTTAGAATTCAATCATAGAAAAAAACTATAAGTGAAATTATAAACATATTGTTCTGTAATCTTTCGTTTTTGTTTCAATTAACATGTACAAAAGTAATAGTACTAGTGTCAGGATGATTATTTATTATATATACTCTGAACACCACTTACCACTGTTAGCCTCTAACTTGTTAACAACCTCAATTCTCTCAAAGTATATCATAACTCCACCACTGGTTCCGCAGGGTACATTTTTCACTTCGTCAGTTTGCAATGTAGTCTACAATAAAAGAACTTAACTTAATTTTACCAATGGTAGTAGAGCCAATCTTGTCTCAGCTCAAAAGGGCCGGCTCGACCGGGGAAGTACTACTAGTCACTGATAATCAGTGTAAAGTAACAGTATCAGTAGGTACTGTAGCGTTTGCGGAGATGAGTGAGATCGCGCCCAATCTTTCACCCCTTGAGTTCTCTTCCTTTTTTCCCTTCTCATCCCTTCCCTCCAGTTCTTTGGGTTGGCAACGCGCTTGTAATACTTCAAGTATCCCAAGTGCGATGCTTGTTTGCCAACCGTCATGAATTAATAAAATAATAATTATTATCAATATATATAATTTCTATTTATCACATAAAATAAAAATTTTGTTGGTTTCCATTAGTAGAAGTCCGGGATCTCTGGCTTGATTTTGCACTTGATTACTATCAAGCTAATTTTCAGTGAGTACTTTCGTTCTGATTAGACGCCCAAATTTTTCCTGTGCGAAAATTTTCGATTGTGGTAGTTATAAGGGGTAGAAGGGATAAAATATGTTGATTTGATACTGCTCTAAAATTTATTACTATCTGGGTTTCTTTTATTAAACTCGACAACAGACTTACATTTGAAGCTCTTATCCGGGAGGCATGCGATAAAGCAGAGTTCGTTTTGGAAAGATTGTATGCGATGTTGGGCAAGTGGAGTAAATTGTCACTTAGAAATAAGGTGACATTACACAAACCTTGTATACGTCCCGTACTGACCTACGCGAGCCCTGTTTTTCGCACGTCCACGCCAGAAGAATTAATCAATTACAAATAATTCAGCACCGTTTCTTACGCATGGCCTCGGGCTGTCCGTGGTACGTTCGCAATGTAGATCTCCATAGAGACTTTGAAATCGATTCGATCCCCAAACATTTGAAGCGCTTATCGCAAAACTATTTCGATCAAACTACTTTCCATCCAAATCCTTTGATTAGACATGCTTGTATCTACACAGACCGATGTAACCAACCGACAAAAGTAAGGCGTCCTAAGCACGTCCTGCAAGACCCTGACGATAGGATTACATTAGAAAATGCCCCTTACACACCACAGACACGCACACAACACCGTCCTCGCCGGCGAGGACGAGGTCCTTTGTTTCGCACGTCGCGTCGCGCTCACACCGTAGGGTGAGTCTATCGTATAGAATGCGCTCAGAGCGCTGCCTCCATCTCCGATGACGTCCTTAGCCGTGGTTCGGCTTCGCAGGAGGCCCCCGTGAGGGCTGTCCCTTTATCACGGCCGAGTCTCAGTACTCGGCCCCCGGCCCAGTGACGCTGTCAAGGCCAGTAGGGCCAACAGCAATACACATTCCGAAAAAAAAGAGTATTTATAAAGTATGTCATTACCTGAATTGCCTTATATGTTGTGAGTAATGGAATCATCATGTGGAAGCCAGGCTGGCTTGTAACGGGCAACAAAGCTCCACCCTAAAAGATATTCACATAGAATTAGTGTTAAAGTTTCACCCTTTTATCAATTTATCCATATTTTGTAGTTAGCTGAGCTTAAAAGTTCAGAAAATGTTGAGAACATTTTTATTTATAAATTGTGAAGATTGATGAATGAAAAAGCTGTCATGCTTTGTAACCTCATCTTAAATATTTTAATTATATATTAATAACAAATCATATCAATATTCTTTCTAAACTTAACCTGCAAATACAATTTATAAAGTGAGGAAATTATATATTATTATTATAAAATATGTAATTTAAAATAAATAATATCAACATCCAAATTGTAGCGTTTTCACACTATTTCACAAGCTTTTGAGGTAATTTATTACGTAATAGTAATTCTATATAATTTAAACAGTTTCCCACTTTATAAGTGTATTTGCGAATCAAGATAAAAGTATTTAAGATTTAATATTTCTACACCAAAAAATCCGAACGTGACATTTAATGGGTAGCCCAAAAACCTAAACAATAATAACCTAACACAAAATTATAAACAAAAATAACTCACTCTGTAATAAATGCCGACAAATCCTTCTTCTACTTTGTGTAAAGAAAAATGTACAGAGACACCAACAGCTAGGATAATAACAGCCAACATGGAGGCCTGATCCGCCATGGTCGGCCTGCAATATTTTGATTAAAATATAAGCAAAATACGCCAATATATTTAAACTTGCTTGATTTCTTATTATATGTTTACCTCGAAAAATCTAATTGAACGTTCACTATTAGCGGTATGATGAATGATTAGTTTATACTTCGTTACTGAAATTACATTGCATTCAAAAGATGATTTTGTAATGTAAAATGGTAACAAAGTCAATATTTCATTTTCATTTAAGAATTATCAAAACAAAGCATTAAAAATATTAATAATTTATGTCACAAATTATGCAAATCTTTTGCTGTCAAAAATTCAAAATCAATAATCAAGTTCAAGTGACTTCAATTGACAATTCTGATTTCTCCCGTTTACACAGTTTAATCCACAGAGCATATATATATATTCAATCTGAAATAACATGAAATTAATTTTTGATCATATAATAAAATATAGTCAATCAGCATAATTCTAAAAGGGGTAATAGAAAATGACGTTTATTACAATGAAAAATTGTGGTTAGCCATTGGAAGTGAAGTGGAAACTTGAAAGTAAAGGATTTTATATAAAAAACGTGGTAAACTTTTGGTTGCTTTTTGCTGTAGTTATAATGCGAATTTATCAATAAAGCCAAGCTCACAAGCAGCTAATTGGTGTTTACAAATCCCCATAAAATAAAACCAGTTGGGGTAATAGTAAGTGGTTTTTAGGGGGGATTGCAAGCAGTGGGGTAATTGTGAACATACATCATTTTTGCTACTAATATGTTTACGGGTGATTGTGAATATTTATTTTGATTTTTTTATATCAGAGGAGCCAAACGGGCAGGAGGCTTACCTCATGTTAAGTGATCACGGCCGCCCATGAACATCGGCAACAACAGAAGGCATGCAGGTGCGTTGCCGATCTTTAAGAAGAGCATAGGCTCTTTACTTGAAGGTTCCCAGGTCGTATAAGTTTGGAAAGACCGCCAGCGGAAGCTGGTTCCACAGAGTGGTTGTGCGAGGAAGAAAATGCAGTCTAAATCTCTATTGGCAATTTGATGCGACACCTGATGATGAAATTGTACCGATTAGTCCAAAGAATTCCTCAGAACATTCTCCATGATAGAGGCGGTAGAAGATGTTGAGCGATCCAACATCTCTATGCATTTCGAAAGGATCAAGCCAATCGGAAAGGGCTAAATCGTCGACAATTCGAAATGCTTCACGTTTGATGCAGTCAATTGAAAACAGTTGGTACTGGGGAGCTCTCGCCCAGTGCCAAATGAGAGCAGTACTCCACGTGCGGTCCAATTTGCGTCTTGTACGATTGTAGGCGATGAGGCCGATGAGCTGACGTGAAGTAGTGCCTCGTATATAATATCTTTTGTTTTACAATATACACAAGTTTACATAATTTTCACTCTATATTTAAGTTTTTAACATTCAGTTAAACATCAGCAACATTTGACTTTGCTGGCTCTTCCCCAAAGTTATTTTTCAGCCCGAAGGCTGAGGCTTTTTAGCATTTACTATATAAAATAGAGGCATAATTATTATACACCTCGTGATCTAAAATTGTGTGTAAGTAAATTTTATGACGTTCTTCAGTATCCTGACGACATTATTCTATAATAACCATTAATTTCTTTACAGGATGTATCTTTTCATACTAACTTTGCTTTAAGCTAATTCCTTGTTTGTAATGTTGGAATATTTTGAGAATCGGTTACGATTTAAATCGATTCAAAAATCAATCTTTAAAAAAAAAAATCGCCTTCCCTGGTAATAAATAATTGATCACTTCCCTGGTAATAAATAATATGTATTCATTCGAATAATATAATATTTGACTCGCTGCTCTAGATTGAGGATCCTATGTCAATCCTCAAAAATGATGGGGCTAAATCTAAAACAATTAAGATTGTAGTGCGAATTGAAATCAAGGTTTTTGTGGCACATGCATAAGAAGGTATTATTTAAATATTTGGTTCCCAGCGACACTTCAATATTACAAAGTGTTTGCCAATTTACGCGATTATATACCCGCAGTCCAGTTGGTATAGATATCAGTGAAATTTTTAAAATGAACGAATGTAATTGTCTATGAACGGGGAACTTATAGTATATAAATAATTTTTTATCATTTATAAGGCGTGCCTACTTCCTATATCAGGAGTTCCAGTTCAATAAAAACATATCATTATCAAATATATGTATATATGACAAAAATTTAAATTATACAAAATATTTTAATTGAATTATTGCGAAAAGAATAATTTAGGACGACGACCACCTCATGCCTTAGCCCCGCTTTCAAATTTAATTAAAAAATATATATTATACACTGTATACACTTAAGGCAAGTTAAGGGCTGCTTCAATACAACAATCGTCAAAATAAAAAAAATGAAATATTCGTTACCAAAAACAACTTTTAAATACTTTCGATACACAGATTACCCAGACTGCATCCGACTACATCCCTGCATCATGGGTACTAATTGAAGATTTTGCAATTTTCCCCAAATTTTGGTTGATCTGCCAGATCATAGGTGGGAAAGCTAAAATAGTTAATAAAATTCACCATCTCAATCATACTGCTGTACTAAATAGGTTCACCATACTTACATCTTGCCATATCCTGCTTGCTATTGCTTTTATAAGCCTATAACAATCAAAACTATATATAAAGAGATTACTAACTACAAACTACTACTAACTACTAATATATATAAAGATTCATCACGTGCGTTCATTTGAATTTCCATTTATGTAAATACTAAATAACTAATGACTCAATGCATTGTATCTCTCATCATATTCTCTGTGATCAGCGAAGCTTGATATCGATGAAAATAAAACCAGATACATGAGAGTTTTGTTTTTGTTATTCACAAAAAGTGATAAGTAAGTGTTATTTAAACATTTCACAAAATATAGTATATTGATAACTATTAATAAAAATTACTGTAGCGACATCTACACACAACACAACGTAACTCGATAGAAAGACAAGACTGTCACAATGTGGGTTTCGGCCCAGGGCTTCGATCCACCAGGCAATATCACCAGCCTGGTCGGAGGATCCTCCCATTGTGTTGGATACATTTCTCACTTTGTCACCTCCACAGTAGTGACATGCCGACGTGATCATCACCTTCCACTTGGTGAACCCTTCAGAACAGGACATACTACGCAACGATATGGACGATCAACGAACGTCACGATCCTAAATCGCACTATCAAAGTTTCCTACGCTCTTGAGATATATATACAACTTTTCAACGTAAGTCGTTGGGCTTCGGCCCAGGGCTTCGACCCGCCAGGCAAAATCACCCGCCTGGTCCGAGGATCCTCCCGTTGTGTTGGAGGCATTTCTCACATCCGTCTTACCCTCCACAGTGGTGACTTCCGACGTGATCCTCACCCTCCACAATTACTAAAAAAAAAATCAAATTTTATACAAGAAAACATCCCGCTCAGTCAAATTATACGCTTTATATTAATAGTAATATAAGACAGTCTAAAATGCTATCTAAATTTTTAAATAAAAAAGACATTTTAATCTAATTAAGTACTTAACATTTTTTTCTCTTTAGTCGTATAAAGCTTTTGTGATAATTTTTATTACCTATATTATATATATGTATGTTACATACACATATATATTAAATTAATATTTAAATATTTATATAAGGGACCTTTTTTAAAGTTGTTACATTTTTAAATACACAATACTTTGTCTACACTACTCTGAATTCCGATATACCTAGCATATAAAGAAACTTTTCGTCTATCCATCTCGGCTGTATAATATCTTCGGGCTGTATCGCACGAACCAAAATAGATAGAATGGAAATTTTCACAGAACGTAATTTTTTTTTGCTGCTACAATAACAAATGTTAAAATAAAATAAAATTTAAAAATAAAGGGGCTTCCATATTCAATCATACAGGTCAAACACGCACTTGCAGCAGTTTTATTAATAAATCGAGTCATTCATGGAACATTATGAAAATAAGTTTGTAAGAAATTACAAATGTTTTATTTCCCTCTGGAACCATTTCTATCGTTATAGCGGACGAAGTCAGGGACAAACGCTAGTTATTACTATAAAAATGGATTAGTCATTTACTTAAAATATTATATTACAATATATTCCCAGAACTCATGCGATAGCTGATAATGGTAGATAGTAGATACTTAGTAGATACGGAACGAGTGTTTACCTCATAAGTCGAATTCGTGTAATTTTGGTATAATTTCCCTTATAAGTTATTTTTAGCTGTAGCCCGAGACGAAACTATATTTAAAAAAAGCTTAGTTAAATCTTAGATCATTCAAATAGAAACACACAATATAATAAAAATAAATAAAAATATAAAAATATGGAACACAGAAAAAACCCAAAGTCATTTTAACAAGGCTCAATTTTTGTTTTCTTCCGGAAAGTTCAGTTCCTTACATTGTTGATTTGCCGTGCCCGTGGATCCACTCGCATTGCAACTAACTATTAATTTTGTGTAATAGTAAAAATTCTATTTTTAGCTCTGACAGGCCCTACTGGAACAATGGCCAGTACAATACACAAAATATACACTATATTCTAACATAGGGCATTCCCCTTTTAAGGAGAAAATAAGTTGGGATTTTTAGAGTCTTTATATTGTAAAGGGTATTTTAGCAATTTTTTAATCCAGAAGTGTAATGATTGTAGTGAGTAAGACGCTACGAGGAAGTTGACTTCCTCGGGTTACTTTTATTTCTTGCCTGAATGTAAAAAAAGCCTAAACACACTTGAAATATTATACATAGTTTATAATTTATAGCTACTACCGGCGGCTTCGCATGCGTGAGCATCGATTTTAATACAAACTTACTATTTCAACCCTTGGTAGGCACGGTAACGTTAAATTACATGTGTATCCAAATCTAATTTTAACTTAAATACAAAGTTTCATGCTTCTAGTTTTAAAAACTTTCAACCCTTTTTTAATGCCTTTAACCTAATTTTTTCTAGTAATAATGTTACTCAGTTATAATGTCGTTTTCTAACGGCAAAAAAAAAAATTGAAATCGGTCTAGTAGTTTCGGAGCCCATTCAATGCAAACAAAACAAACAATCAAATATTTCCAAATATTTATCAAATATTTATTAGTATACATAAGTAAAGAATATTATAAAACCTTATGGACTGAAAAACATTTTCTTTAATCTTTAAATTTATTGAGGGCTTTGTTTTTAAGGAATATGTCACTCTAAACTAAAATAGTTTAGAGGTCCCTATGAGGGTGACATTACAAATGATTCTGAGGTAAAACTTTGACGAAATGTAATAATAATCTTTCTTACATTTATGAGCATCGATTCATCTGGATGGTTTTAAACAAAATTTTTTCTTTTTCTAAAGAAAACCCACAGACAGAGGCTAATAAATGTATGTGTAAATGTTGTTTAGGGGTAAATATTTTTCGAAGTTGGTAACACAGAATAATCAAATATAATTTATAATAAGTTGTGAACGGGAGTTTCCTCGATAGTAAGAAGACTGTTATATAAATATCAAAGTTAACAAAACTGCATCAGTTGGAATTCTAAATTCGTTTGGACTTCTTCAAAGTACACGCTATACGCCTGAGAAAAAATACTTTTCGAAGAATCAAAATGTCGAAGTATGCATTGGATTGTGAAATGGTTGGGAGCCATAACAGGAGTTTGTTGGCACGTGTGTCAATTGTAAATCTACATGGGCAGAAGGTCCTTGACGAATATGTAAGACCTAACGCTGTGGTCACAGACTATCGCACGTGTGTTAGCGGCATCAAGAGAAGGGATTTGGAGAACGGGAAAGATTTATCCACTGTGAGAAGTCAGGTAGCCAACCTATTGCGAGGCAACATCCTTATTGGACATTCTTTAAATTTTGATTTGGAGGCATTGGGAATTGATCATCCAGAGAGGAATCGTAGAGACTTGGCAAAATACGAGCCTCTATTACGGGTAAGATATATTACATACTAGAATTTATTCGAGGTGTCCTTCATGAATAACTATGGTTAAGGATTAGGCATCTTAAATAAAATAGGAGTGATTGGTTCCTGTAAAATATTTTTCTTCAAAACGATAAATAGTTTTTATATGTCCCAACTATGTCTATAGCTAAATTTATCAAAATCTGTCCAACGGCTAAGACGTATAACAGACGGACAGTTGCTTTCGCATTTATAATATTGTCAGGATTATTGTTAACATAAAATTATATATATTATAACCAAATTTTGAATGAAGTTTAATTTAGCGTGTTGTTTTTGTTGTTTAATTTACATACGTACACCAAGGAATAATCTTTTTTTTTTCAGACTAACGGAGGACAACCGATAGCGTTAAAGACGCTCGCTAGAACCTATTTGGGAAGAAATATTCAAAATGGCGATCACGATTCTTTGGAAGACGCGAAAGCTTGTATGGATATTTATAATCAACTGGCTAATAGATGGGAACAGATGTACTGAACATACTTTAGCTTTTCAGATTATAAATACAATTAAATAAAAAAATATGATTTGATTTTGTTTTTTTTATTGACTGTCTGATACTTTAATCAAGATCAAATCTAGGATCTTTTTGTTAAAATTTGTTGTAATAGCTAGGTTGGTACCTAACAAAGTTTAAAAGTCATATGAATAATACAAAAAATACAATATAATTAATATTATATTACTGGCTGGCTGCTTAATATTATAAAAAGTTTAAAAAATATATTTTTTATGTAAGAGGCACAGAGCAAATAAGTAAGAGACTGGAGTCCCATAGATTCAACATGACCATCGTGAATAGTCAGCCTAAAGAATCGCTCTCTTACCAACTATCAAAAAAACAATCAACTCTACCAACATTACAATAAATCATAGTGATTAGTGACGTGCTATGTCGATAAAAATTATCGATATCGATGAATATTCCATCGATAGTGATGTGCGCTTAGCTTTTTTTTTTTTTGGGATTTATTACTGATTTTGTTGTAGTGGTTATAGTTTAATAAGAAATTAAGTCATTATTTTAATTTCAATTTACCACTAAAACAAAATCAGTAATAAATTGAGATATAGTTATGTTGAGAAATAAATCAAATCGAATCAAACCAAAATTTTATTCAAATAGAATTGGTAAAATATTTTAATAGATATAACTGTTTTATAATTTCATCTCATCTGATTAGGGTGGAGCATTGAGCAACAGAAATGGTATAGCATTCTTTTTTAAATCAGTCCTTAAAATGTTTACCACTCATAAACTTATTTTAGTGTAATCTCTCAGTTGGTAAGTGTGCCAAATGTTCTTTTCCTGTTACTTTTACCCACTTTCTGCACCTGGAAACAAAAGTATATACTGTTAATGTAATGCAGCTTGTGAGCTAGCATTTTTGCCACCATTCGCTGTGGACAAAATTTGTAGTTTTAATTATTTGTAAATGTTGTTAGTATTAAATTGTACAATGTTATATTGGGTGTAAACAAATGTTAATTTATGTATTGATACAATTACATAAATAAATAAATAAACAGTACACACTCAAAATTATTTTATAACATTACATTCTATGGTTGCGGCATTTTTCTAAAAAGATGTTGGTTTTATTAGATAATCATCTGCTATATAAACTGACACCTACCATAATATAATAAACTTCTATCACCATTGAAATTCTTAAGTATTTTATGTCTTAAAATACATTAGTTCAGTACAATGATTGTAAGAATAATAAAACTATTTAAAATTTCTGTATTATGTTATCCAGACATTATGATGAATATGTAGAAAATAAAACAAGGGATTTTATTTACCCTTTCATTTTAAATTTAAGTTATTAATAAACCTTTGAATTCAGGGAATAATTTCAAATGCTAGCTCAAAAATTTAATGCAAAAGTAACATTTTTGTATTAGGTATAATGTAACGTAGGACCCTAAAATATTTAAATTTCTCTTATAATAAAATGAGTAAATTTTTCGTTACATAATAATGTGCTATTTATTGTAATTAAATAATAATGAAATATGAATAGAGCTAGTTTGCTTTCAGTAACAAAGTTATATGAATTGTTTTAAAAATAGGTTAGGTCATAACGAAATTTGTATACGACAAACTTACCGAGATTTTCTTCAATGAATATGGAAAATTATCAAAATTTCCTTTACAATCACTTCTTGAAAATCTTTTCGTCACAAGCCCAGACACATTTTGTTTCTCTTTACACTTTCAACTAGCCATGATTGTTTATTTTACAATGCATGGTTAATAATATATATTAGACGATATATATAAACTATAAATAATAAATGAGGATAATAACTTGGTTATTTTATCGCAAACTAGTAGGACACAATTTGTACAAAAAAATTAGCAAAACAAGATGGAGAATTGGAGATAAAATAAATATTTACTCATAATAAAAGCGCCGAAAGAGCGAGACAGATAGCGTGAAGAGTGAAACGAAAGAAAAAGTAGAAGTCATTACGACTTTCCTTAGGCAAGGACCAATAGCAATCGCTCATTTTTTCTCGTTGATCTTTCAGTAGAGTGGTAAGAGGGTGCAAACTGGCAGGAGGCTCACCTGATTAAAACTATCAAACTACTTAGAACAAGATTGATTTAATACGAAAATATTAATTAAAAAAAACTAGCGGGCCCGGCAGACACTATTCTGTCCAGAAAAAAATCTGGGACCCGATAACGGCGTACCCTGAGTATAATTGTGAACCGGTGTCGGTGAAAATTATTGAATTACTAATAACGATGATAAAAAAATAGCGTCTGATGGTAGAAGGGTGAAAATATAGGGTTGTATATATTTTTCAATACTAAATCAAAAAATAATTAAAAAACTGTCCAAAAAATAAAATTTAGGGTGGTATGAAATATAGATGTTGACCGATTCTCAGACTTACCCGATGCACACAAAAATAAAAAAATAAAATCTTTCGAGTCGTTTCGGAGGAGTTTGGTAACAAATACCGCGACACGAATATTTTATATATTAGATTATAATAATTTTTAGGAAAAAATAAATTTATATCGACTCAAATAGAAAAAATCAGCGTACCTACGTGTGAGACATCTTAGGTATTTAAAAATAATAGAGGTTTTATTTTGACTTTTTCATTAAGTCAGTAAGTAAGTAGTTGTTGAGATATTAGCTCCTAAAGTCATAAAAATTGTGTAACCCCTTTAAACTTAGGTAAGTTTTGAAGTATGGGATTTAAAATTCTGGAAAAACAACCCTTTAGTTTCCACAGTGCGTGGTCCACGCTGTTGACTGGTAATTATTTAAACAAGGTTTTTTGATTGAATGTATATTCAATATATTGGTCATAGAATTAGTTATACGATAGTAGGACGTCTTAATTCTATGGTATTGTTGCTGTCACTTACACTTTATTGAATTTAAAGGATGTGGAGTAACGCGCCTATCAATAGCTCTACATAACCCAAGTGTTTTTTTCTCCAAGAAAAAGGCTAAAAATACTTAGAGAGGATATTTAAGAACCAATATCTCGAGCGCGCGCTCATAGGCTACGGCAACCGCTTACCATCATGCTTGCTTGCCATCTTAGTAACAATAAAAAAAAACTCGTAACGATCTTTTAATCCGGAAGGTATATACACTTGCAAAGATCGGCGAGTAACCCACAAACGGGATGCTTAATCAAAAGGTTACCAGAACCGATTTTAAAAATTTTAATACCTAGAGAAACAAGGAGAGAATGCTGTGTATCTCAAAATGGTGCCCCATATGGGCGAAGCATATTAAGACATTTATAAGACAAAAGTATATATCCAAAACATTAGTCACAACAAATGGGATCTTTTCTATAATAGGTAGTATGATTTTTAAAAAAAATCGTAAAAGCAGATTTATTATTACATTAAAAAAAACATTTCGTAACGTTCAGTCTACTTCAGGGTGTAAAGGCAGTTCTTCCGATATAGCTTCACTTTCGTATGATTTCCCTTGTGCATGGATTCCATCCAAAATTTTTGCTATAGTTTGTTTAATTGCTCTGTATTCTTCTAAAGCTTTGGCGCATAACTCGCCTTCGGGAGAATTTCCTGGTTCAATTACAAGCATTTCCAGTGAACGCTTCAAATGTTTTTCTGCATTTAACAGATCGTCCTGCAAAAGTAAAAAAATAGTAAAGCACCCCAAAACTCAGATCATATACAAAGTTATTACACTAATCTTGTGAAGGTGGTGAAGTGGTGTCTCCAATAATGTTCCCATCAGTTAAGTCGCATTGCTTGACGCAACCGAAAAGAGCACTTCGCTTCTTAGAAGCCGCTATCGTCAAACACATTGAATGTGATTTGAAACATCTTTTTAGACAGATAACCCGTGGGTTGGGGAAGAGCAAATAACACGACTTTACTACCTCTAGAAGCTGTAACCAGAAATATCACTTAACCTGACAAACTAAAGCACAGAAGCGAACGATGGCTTTGGGTAAGAAATAGGCCTACATAATATTTATTACTCGACATAATTTTACAGTGGGTGGGGTTACAATTTACCGTATGCCGAACCAATACATTTATCATAGGAGACAGCCGTGTTTGTTCTTTATACCAAGAAGTCAAACTACCTTGCTCGACAACCTAGTTGGAACCTCTGAGAACAAATCCGGTTGCCGAAAGAATAAATTTATGTACATAACTCTTCAGAATAATTAGAAAATTTGTTTAGATAAACAGATTTATATATTATATACATGTATTATCTTTAAAAACTCACTATCACATTAGGATTATCCCGTAATGTTATGGTGTAAGTGAACAAGTACATAAATATTAAATAGCTAGTCAAAAGTAATTAAAACCTGACTTACCACGTAAGCTGACCCTGATATTTCACGCGAATCAAACAACTTTTTCGACAGCTGGGCTATCGTAGCATGCAATTCATATAAAGCGATTGCTGCAATTGAAATAACTTTTAATATATACAGTGTCAATAATCGAAGTAGTATCAAATAAATATTAATGAAAAACAAACAATTAATAAGTTTTAAAATTCAAAGAAAAATATATATGGATATCTTTTGATCGATATTAAACGCAGGCAAGATTTTTTTTATTTCAACCGGGGACATTTCTTTTTTTAATACTCCACCTGATGTTAAGTGGAAGTAGTGTCCTGAGTCCAAACACGAAAGCTGCTAATATCGTTGCAGAGGTCAAACTGTACTAACCGCCCATGCTACTATGCATTCCTACTCTTAAGATGTTATACCTTGGACATACTATATGACTTTAAATTCTTCTACGGCATGTAAGTTTCTTCACGATATTTTCCTTCACAGTTCAACAAGAGATAAATTCGAAACACATATAATGGATTTGAAAACTTAGAAGTGCTTGCCCGAATTTGAAACTACGAACGAACCTTCGAGTAAAGTTTTCTTTCCATGGGGCCATCTCGGCTTACCATCTTTAGGATTCACAACTGATTTCATAGTTTTAGATTAAATATTTCAGACAGACGATTCATCTTTCTCTTATTGAATGGTTAGTGGCCAACTTAGTGTCAGAGTTGTTCAGGTCGCC
This sequence comes from Hestina assimilis, assembly GCA_023373885.1. Taxonomy (NCBI): domain Eukaryota; kingdom Metazoa; phylum Arthropoda; class Insecta; order Lepidoptera; family Nymphalidae; genus Hestina; species Hestina assimilis. The sequence goes on from CM041754.1 coordinate 11,975,885, forward strand.
CATATAGGCCCCTGACTTGACTTTTCGACTATTATCAAAATTATAACAACCGGGATCGACTTTTTACATGCCTTCCGAAGGCCGGAAATGTTCAGTTGGAATACCACTATGCGATCGCCCAAATAGTACTACTGACTTTAGTACTAGTGACTGTACCTAAAGCTGCTTAACCGATTATCGTTTACCAATTTTTTTTATGTTACAAATTGGCTTGCAAGCATACGGCCCAACTGATGGTAAGCGGTTGCCATAGCCTATGAGCGCGTGCAATACCATTAGTAGGTGCCACTCACGCGTTGCCAACTTCGAGATATTGGTTCTTGAATCTCCTTTGCCCAGTAATTCCACTAGCGTACAGTGCCCTTCAAACCGGAACACATTAATGCCTAAGCATTACTATTTGGCGGTAGAATATTTGACATTGCGATAGTACCTACCTAGCCGGCCTCTTGCAACAAAAAGACCTACCACCACCTGCTGTGACAGATCCCAATATTTATTATATTAAATTACTTCCTAATTCGAAAAACCTTACCTTTAGTTCGACATATCCCTGGGCTAATAACTTCTAGTACGGGTAGTATTTCTTGGCAGAGCTCAATCTTTCGCCGCATAACTTTCTTAGTAGGTCTCGGTTCTCTGTTGATAATATCTCTGAGAACGCCCGCGAGGCGTTGCTTAGCGTCCAAAAGCAAATAGTGATTAGGAGCAAGTACCAACGATACGTTCTTTATGTACTCTTCGAGCTCCTTTTCATCTTTTTTATCTGTTTAAATATAATGTATAAGTTATTTAAAATAAATATACCTATTCCTCTTCTCGAGTGGTTAGTGGCCAACCTAGTGTCAGGTCGCCCGTAGGCCTCTGACTTGACTTTTCGACTGTTGTTGTCAACAGCCGGGACCGACTTTTTACGTGCCCTCCGACGCACGGAGACGCTCGGTTGAAGTACTATGCGATCACCCATCTAGTGACTGACCGCGCTTAAAGTTGCTTAACCTAACGATCCTTTGCCGATCAGTGGTTGCACTCGGCTATGAGTGTCTCCTAATATCTTATATACTGGTGTATTAAATAAAATATTTTTAAAAAAATCTGATATTATGTGGCGCAGGTTCACTGCCACCTGCCTTAAGTGCCACAGGTCGCTAGTTCGATTCCCGATCGGAGCAAATGTTTGTGTTAACCATATAGGCAAGTTTTCCGGTCTGGGTTTAAAATTATTTTATTATTTTAAAATTAGCTAGATATTCGAAAAATTGTTGTAAAATCATAAGAAAATAATTTAATTCCACTTAGTAAATATAAAAAAAAGTTACTAAGGGCTTATCTTTACTTACTTATAACTTCAAGTTTATCCGAGCAACATTGAATCTTATATTCAATAACACATTGTTCAGTTTCCTTTTTGCAATTGTTACACAACCATCCTTCATCTTTGGTTATATAACCAGTTTTACAATGCGGACAAATGGCTGAACTCATATGAGTTCCCATCTCAGTGGCATCTGAACATCTAGAGCACGTGCACTTGAAGTATTTTCCAATCATAAGATGTTGCTGTCTTAAAGACGTACCCTATGGCAAATATTAAAATTATACTTCGCAGGACATGTTTAAGCATTTCGGCGTCGGGATGTGACGACCCCATCGCCCGCTGTTGGGATAACCTCTGTCACGGCAGAGATTATTCCACCAGTGCAATCTGTCACACTGGTGGTAGGGCTTTTGTTGCAAGAGGCCGGCTGGGTAGGTACCCTACCCGCAGTGTCAAATATTCTGCCGCCAAATAGTAGTGCTTAAGCATTACTGTGTTCCGGTTTGAAGGGCACTGTAGGTTAGTGAAATTACTAGGCAGAAGAGATTTAAGTACCAATATCTCGAGGTTGGCAACGCGTGAGTGGGACCTACTAATGGTGCTGCAAGCGCTCATAGGTTACGGCAACCGCTTACCATCATGTGGGCCGTATGCTTGTTTGCCAACTTGTAACATAAAAAAAACATCAATCGTTTAATCATAATGACGACGTTGTGGCGCGGCGGTAACGAACCCGCCTTAAACGCCACAGGACGCGGGTTCGATTTCCGCTCGCTCAAAATATGTTTGTATTGACCATGCGAGCACATTTTCCGGTCTTGGTGCATTTGTCCTTGTCCTTGTATGTGTTTCCGGAGCCCCGACACAGGATATCACTATCCTAATTGGGGCCGTTGAGTGTGTAGCGTTTATTATTATTATTCATTAAGATTGTCATAAAACCACTAATGTCAACACCTGATTAGAGTTTCTTAATTTTAACCCAATGTGTTCACCTCTAAATCAATCTATACTATTCAGCAAGAATCCGACTGGACTGGGTAAGTACTACGTGAAGTAAATGTATTCGTAGTGTTTCGTTTCTTTCTGCAATCTTAAGGGCGAACCAATAGCTCATTGAATAAGAGCAAATTACCTATCAAGAGTTAACAACTATTATCAGATGTTGTGATAACAACTGGGATCGACTGACCGAGCTTAACTTGCTCTCCAAAGCGACACACATAATTAAAAAACATCGTTCCCGAACTGGAATCGAACCAGCGACCGTTGAAGCTAAAGGCAGGCTCGCTGCCAACACGCATCATCTTGCTTTGTGTAATAATTTTTTTTTTTTTTTAAATATGTACTATAATATACCTTATCATACTATCTTTGCACTGTTCTAATCTATATACTATTTCTAAGTAGAAACTATATTGAATGTAATACTGTACTGTATGTTTCCCAAATAAAACAAAAAAAAATTAAGAATTTTGAAATTTCATTAATCAAATAGGTATTCGCAATAAAATGAAATTACTGGGCGAACGAGATTTAAGAACTAATATCTCGAGGTTGGCAACGCGCGAGTGGCACCTACTAATGGTGCTGCAAGCGCTCATAGGCTGCGGCAGCCACTTACCATCAGGTGGGCCGTATGCTTGTTTGCCAACTTCTAACATAAAAAAAAAAAAAAATTAAGTTTGTTGCCATAAGCCTTTTATTTCTCACCTTTAAAGGATCAGTATAATTATAGTAGATCGGATCCCCCTTCTTTATGTCCGTACTCGCGTGACACACAAGGACGTTTCTATCATTGATAGATATATGAGTGTTTGCGACACAATCGTGAGCTAATAATGCCGCCTGCAAATACACTCCGCGTAACACCTCCGCGCAGCCGATAGCCGGGATCGGTGGCCCTCGGACTTCGAAGCTATTCACATCAATAGCTGCACATATCTTCTGAACAAGATCCGTGTTGTGACCGTTATCGAGAAGAGCCAGTGATTGAATAAACTGGAAATAAAATATTCATATTATATTTAATTATATAGGCAATACTATTTCGATAAGACCTACACAGCTATTAACAGATATTAAAAACTTAAAAAGTAAACAAGTCCAAAACATTTAATCTCGACTAAATTTTATTTTCAGGCTCGCCATTTTAATTAATATTTTATATTTAAAACCCGCAAAGTTAACAGCTTTTAGTAAAACTTAGAACAACCCATAAATATTATTTTTATATCTACAACACTATAATAATTATTATTCTTATATGGTGGCGCACAGTGCGGTACCAAAGAAATCTCCTTCCGCGAACCCTCCGGCTGTGGAAAATGTTCCCTGCTGAGGTATTTCCAAACACGCTACGATATGGAGTTCTTTAAAGGAAGCTTGAGATTATTTTTAAGGAGTCGGCAACACGCATGCGATACCTCTGGGGTTGCAGGCGTTCATAGGCTGTTATTATTATTATCGAGTGGTTAGTGGCCAATCTAGTGTCAGAGTTGTTCAGGTCGCCAGTAGGCCTCTGACTTAACTTATCGACTGTTGTCAAATTGTCAACAGCCGGGACCGACTTTTTACGTGCCCTCCGAAGCTCGGAGACGCTCGGTTGAAATACCACTATGCGATCACCCATCTATTGACTGACCGCACCTAAAGTTGCTTAACCTACCGATCGTTTACCGATCAGTGGGTGCACTCGGATATGAGCGTCTCAATATATTATATAGTGGTATATCAGACTACAGTGACAGCTTACCATCAATCAGGTGGGCCGTACGCTTTTTTGCAACCTTGTTATAAAGAAACTACAATTATGACATTCTTGACTAAGGTTAAAATCAACCAATGTAGTGTATATTTTATTGCTAGTTCGCTAGTATTATTATATAGTTCGCTAGTATTATTATATAGTTCGCTAGTATTATTATATAGATATTTTTTACCTTGACAGTGTTATCGTAGAATTCCCAAACACTGCTCTCCCTTCTCCTGTCTAAGTGAGTTTCCAACTCCATGAATACTTTCCATTCTTGATGATTGAAATCTTTCTTTAACAATGCTCTCAGAACCAATAGAGATCCAACGTTTTGTACCATCGTCATTGGATTAGTTCCTTTTGTGAGTTTAAGATTACGGAAGAAGTCACATTCTTGTTGAGTATGCCATTCTATAAAAAATATTCGTCTTACAACATAATATAGGTCTGAAAATTTAATGAGTACGCAGACTCTATTAGGTAATAGATAACATATCAAATCAAAACCAATTTTTTCTTAATAAATAATATAATTATGAATAACATCTTTAAATTTCTAAATTTTACTTTGACCTGTTTTTTTTACCTGAATATTTATTTAACGAAAATCTAAGCTAAGCCACTCTAAGCATTTAAGATCTTTCCCATTCAAGCTTAAAAAACACTAAGTAATTATTTATTATCTTACCACTCACCAGTACTTCTATGTACATAATATTTAATGTATAGTACGTTCTTTTATTTACAAAAAATATTAAAACATTCTTATAATTTTATTCGAAACACTGACTATATAAAACATCATTAAGTATATTTTTTTCCTAAATCTTTATTGCCGTTGGCTCTACTGGCCTTGACAACGTCACCGAAATCCGTCAGTGAAAAGAAGCTCAAGATTTAATACGTTCGCGTTCTAAGGGCCGAACAGGAGGTAGTGCTTTGAGTGAATTCTATATAGACCAATGGACTCAACTCGTTTTCGCCGGCTACTTTATGTATGTGTTTTCAAATAATATTTAGTTACTCACTTGCAACATGATCTGGACACCCATCACCGGGGCATATTGGAGCGACGGCACAATTCTTACAAACCAGGAACTTGCTAATAAGAGGCAGGTAGCAGTTGAAGCATACCAATGACGTATCACTGTTAGGACCCAGGACGAATGGTTGGTCGGAAAGTATTCTCTCACCAGGCCTTAAATCTTTTGCTGCTACCAAATATCTAAAAATTTAAATCAAAAATTATGAGAAATTTTTATCTAGCGTAGTACCTGAATGTAATCTTAAATTTTAACCACAATAAATCGATATAGCTTTCGAAATTAATTATTCAATTGTAGAAAATATTAATTACTCAAGAAAAACAAGGATACAGTTGCCAATCAATCTTTAAAGATTTTATTTAAAAAAAAGTCGCTCATCATTTGTTGAAACTCGCCTTACTTTAATAATGTTACTGTTGAAAAACTTTGTTCATTATACACTTTACTAAAAATAAATAGTTACATAATATTATTTTATAAAAAAAAAACAAACCTTCCTAATTTTTCATTTGTTTTCACTTCGTATTTAGCACTCATTTTTCTCCGGCAATCTTTCTATCACAATACCTTTATAACTGCGGACAGCAACCGACCGCACGTGCGCTACTATGTGTTAGCGGTTGTATTATTAGAATCAATCTTTTGACCTATTTATAATCCGCGCTAACATGATCTTATTTCCATATAGCATTGCTCAGTTCCAACTTTCTCACTTACTCACTATAAAGAGAAATTAAACCGGGTAATTGCATTGCCGGGTAAGTGCGTTTCATAAACGCAAAGGGTTCCGTACCAAAGTAGTATGCTACTTTGGTACGGAACCCTTTGCGTTTATGAAACGCACACTTCGGAGGCTTAGTTGGAGTACGGAACCCGGAATGTATTTTTTTTGTATGTTAAATGTTATCTTTATCGATAGTACGCTTTATACTTTAGTGATGATTTGATCAAAATCTTTGGAACTTCTTAAAATATTAACTATTTTTTATCGACCTTATTAATATTTATAATTATTTGGAGCACTATTAATAATATTATATAATAACATAACTAATAATTATATAAAGAAAGAAAATCCAATATTAATTTATTAAAAAAATCCAAAGAAACACAACTTAAACTGCTAAATTGGATATAGGGTTGGGTAAAAATAATCGATATATTTAAGTAGTGGTTTTGTTGGAAAATATTAAAGATTAGTTTTATCGATATATTTGTCCTCCATAAATCAATAATCGAATATCAAGTTGGATATTTATTAACACTAAATTAACACTAAAGGTTTGCATTTAGTTAAAAAATCTCTGAAATTAGCTAAAGGTTAGTACAGGTGTTTTTTAACTATACACGATAACTAAACACGCTTTTACCAAAAATGTTAATCGAAATATCTATCGGATATATTCTTTTCACTAACCCATCCCTAGATAAAGGTAGGTATGAAAATAAAGAAAAACACAATAGGTGTAAAAAATTTATTACTTAGCTAAATATTTACAATATTACCTTATACAAAAGGTATCCTTATGACTAGTAAAATATGCAATATACAACAATTATTTACATAGCTTATGAAAGATTCTAAAGAAATTTACTATTTATTTACAACAATAAAATATCTATTTTGGCATTTAAACAAACAAGCATTTAATAATAACTTCAATGATTATATCAATGTCAACAGTCTTTTTTATTCACTAAATATAAAGCGTGTCCGAATGAGATGAAACCGATTCAGATAGCTATTTAAAAATTATGATAATTGCACTTTCATGTTAGCTTCGATCTGCAGATTCGTAATATATTACTCTATAAAATATCACACCAAAACATATTGCTTTTAAACACCTTCTAGTGATGATTGAATATCACGCTGGACCCTGAAACAAAAATAATAGTATTATATTGTAAATACTAACATTAAAATCGATAGACAAATTGTTTTTTAAGTTGAGCCAGTTAACGCCAGAGGGCGTTGCAGACGTTCATGGGAGCCTTCAACCGTTTGCCTTCTGACATAAAAAAGAATTACATTTAACTGAAAAAAAATTTGTCTATCGATTTTAATTTTAGTATTTGATGCTTTGACTGATTAGTCACTTAACGAGTTTTCACCAACGGACGGACCGACGGACTTTTTAAACCCCACCAACTCGTATATACGTGTCTTAGAATTTCTTATACAACGTCCAAGTTTGCACACAACGTTTTACACATACTGGTAAGCAAGCGATCAATTTGAAACTAAAATTAATTAAGCACTTGAAAACTCAGAGCTTGCCTGGAACCAGAGATATATTTTTATTGATCTACGATTACGATCCATTGAACTTAAATAAAGTCAAAAAGTGTGTGTTTACTTATCTACGCACAAATCAAATAAACAAATGTCGAACTATAATTTGGTATACATAAAAAAATCAGATTGGTTGAGATGTCACAGACATACATACAAAAGAAAACAACAATAATAATATTATATAATAATGAGCACAGCGCGCCTTCATTGATCAAATCCAAAAGCGCGCGCTTCCCTCACTTCGAGTTATACAAATACCCTAAATTTCTAAAAATTTTAAGTTTTCACTACAAACTTGTGTAGCGGTACATAGAATATACTTATTTACTAAATTTCGTATAGATAAGGCCATATAGTCTGAGCAAAATGACAGACAGACATGATCAAATTATAAGTGTTCCGCACATACGTCACAGTCATTTTGCCATTTTTGCCATTTGACTACGGAACCCTAGAAATGCAAGTATCGTGTATCGTGTATCGTGCTGTGTACCTCCTCGACGAGCGCTCTCGGCGCCTGGTGGTGCGCGGCGCCGATGATGTCCTGCAGGCAGCGCGCGAACTCGTCGATGACGTCACGCACCGGGTCCGCGTCGCGCCGCTCCTCGCGCCCGTCCGCCGCCGCCACCAGGCACTGGCACACCGCCTCGATCACCTCCGTCGTCATGAAGCTGCACGGCTGTCTGCAACCACACGATATACGAACTACACTCACTGGCTTATATTAAAGAACAGTAAACACGTTACTAACAGAAATGTAAGGAAACAACTCTTTTTCAACATCACCTGTATTTGAGGTCGATTTGTTTTTTAATACATAAGACCAATGACCAAAAAAGTGCAATGCAATGTTAGATTAATAATTTTAAAGAAACTATTGAGGTATATAGTGTATTGTAGATTCTTTTTAAGTTACAAGTTGGCAAACAAGCATACGGCCCACCTGATTTTAAGTGGTTTCGATAACCTATGAGTGCTTGCAGCATCATTAGTCAGATGCCACTCACGCGTTGCCAACCTCGAGATATTGATTCTTAAATCTTCTCCGGCCAGTAATTACACTAGGCTACAGTGCTCTTCAAACCAGAACACAGTAATGCCTAGGCACTACTATTTGGCGGCAGAATATTTAATACTGCGGTGGTACCTAGCTAGCCAACCTCTTGCATCAAAAGACCTACCACCAGTATACTGCAGTATAGTGTAGTGTATTGTATTGTAGTGTAGTGTATTGTAGTGTAGTGTATTGTAGTGTAGTGTAATGTAGTGTAGTGTATTGTAGTGTAGTGTGGGGCACGCACTTGGCGGCGAGGCGAGGCGGAGGGCGGTACTGCGTGGGCGGCGCGGCGCGCGCGGTCTCCCGGCGCCGTCGCTCCAGCGTCTCCTCCACGTTGCGGCAGCCCACACACTTGCAGATCGACGAGCAAGCTATCTTCGCCTGGCGACAGAGCACCTTTATCAGCGACTGATTCCAATAAATTAAACAGCCTATTTAATAAAACTAGCTGCACCCGCGGCATAGCTCACGTCGTGTACCTATTTGCGTTTATTGCACGGAACCCTATTTCTTTTTTTTAAATAAAAGCTACTCCTTATTATATGAAGTATGTGGCAGTAAAAGTCCCGTTAAAGTCAGTCCAAGTGTTTCAAAGATTAGCCGGGACAAATAGACAGACACAAATATTTTAGTTTATACATTCAATTTAGAAAGAATAGAATAGAAAAAGTTTTGTAATGAAAATGATGCGTACCTCATAACATTCACAGTAGTTCTTGAGACAGCCGCTTCTTTTACAATTACAGCCCTTGTTGTGCCTCCGAATTATGTCTGGCCCTCCGATCTTTGCTTTGCCGATTTTTGGTCTGAAACATTCATAGAATTTACATACATTAATTTTTTTTATTTAACAGAATCGAGCCTGCACAGAAAATATGTTTAATAAAAAAATCTATTTAATAATAATAATAATAATAATACAGCTTTATTGCATCCATGATCACAATTTAACATAGTAATAAAAAAAGATTTACATGAAATTATTAGATTGAATCACTGCAAAAGGAAACGAGCTCAGCTTAATGCCGTTGCTTAAAAAGCTACAGCACTAATTTTCAGCTCGATCCACACACGATACATTTAACAAAAATGACATAGTGCCGTGAGCCACATTTCAAAAACTTAAAAATTTTACCGTACAAGTATACACTTCTCTCGTATTGTAAAAGAAAATATTTAAAGTAACATGATAAAAGAGAAAAAAAAATAAAAATACAATAATAAAATAATAATAAAACTAATTTTACAATCTAAAAAGGTTAACAAAACTTAAAATTTTAAAATATTAAAAATGTTATTTATATTAGAACTAGCTGACAACACACTCACACACACTGATATTTCAAATTATATAATATAATTATTTTTTTTTTTTTAGCCCAACAGAAAGAAATAATAATAATAAAATTAATACATAACATCATATTTTAACAGGGGACATTTTACATAATATAACATAGTGGACAAAGGCTAAGTTGACAGTATCCACTGGAGATAAATGGTTATAATTATAAAAAATCCAAGTCAAGCGCTTGACGGACTAACACATAAAGGATTATGTACCAACGAAGAATAAAATCTACAAGTTTCTTTTAATTACTTGTTATTATAGCGGCCATAGAAATACATAATCTATAAAAAATTACAACTATTTATCTATTAAATAGTTCATGACTTTTTATTTAGTATTTGTTGTTGTAAAGGCAATAGAAATAAACATTCTGAAAAAATGTCAACTCTTTACTTATTACGGTTCACAAGATATAGTGGAAGCTTAGTAATAGGGTTCTGTGGTATTCTTTGGGTATGGAATGTTACCTGAAAGCGTTAGGGTTCCTGTCGAGGCATCCTCTTATGGCTTTCTGCCGCAGTTCCTCGTTCTCCAGATTGTTGTGACAGTTGTTACAGTTACAGTGGTTGCAGAACTCGCCATTCGCGAAACAGTCACAGTACAACTTTAGGCATTGTGATTTAGTGCAGTTACAGGCCTTCCGCGGTCGGAGACCTAGATCTGTATTCGCTACCATATCTAGAAAAAAATCATTATAATCATCAGACATATTATTACTATGTATCTTTCACATAGATAAAATGTATGTATGAAAGATTAGATTTTTGGTGTTCAATTGACACCAATTTGGTAACCAATGAATCTGTGACATTTTGTATATATATGAAAGGGCAGGTCCACAGTATGCCTATAATGATAATCATTAAATTTTCAACTATATTGTCATTAAAGTAATACTAATGAGTGATTTTTACAGTGACACTGGTGTAATAATTGTAATGTCAATGCAAGCATGCATGCATCATGAATTTTCAATCCATCAATAAAATTGTTTTCAAAACTTTCTCTGAAGACAACAGTTGCATGTTTATTTAATAAAATATAAATCATTCCATACGAAATCTCTAAAAAAAATGGCTGCAACAATATCCGTATCTGAAGACATAATATGTATAATATAAAATAACATACACACCTGATTCGGACAGAGCTGGTGTAGTCGGAGATTGATATATACTCAAAGTATCCCCTTCCACGTTTAACATGCTGTCTGACCTTTGTGATTCGTTCTGTGGACAAGTTGTATATTAATTTCTTCCTAACTATTTTTTTAAAATAGCACATTGTATTTTACTAACTAGCATTTTTGTTGGTTAAAAAGTATTGTATGTGTTAATCTAGTTAATGAGCTATCTGTATCATAAATTTCATCCAAATCCATTCTGTTGTTTATGCCTATTTGAGTAACAAAACATCTAAACACATACTTTCACATTTATATTGGTTTACTATGATATAGTTAGATTACATTAATAATGTCATCATAGACAGTTATTCATAGTTAAGTAGTTAAAACAGAAATTATGGAAAAATATTTCAAAACAAAATTCAATTAAAACAAAATATAATTACACAAATTATTTATCAAGAGTTGGCTCCACACATGTTATTTTGCCATACTTATTTCAGTTTAAAAAACTTTATTACTCATAAAGAACATTACAGTTCACTTATAAAAAATAAGCAATACAATAAGAAATAAATTAAAAGTATACATGATATATATTTATATTATCATATTTTGTTTTTATTCTTTCTCAACCATTTAATATAGGTGGCCAGTACCTTATTTGTCACCTTTGTGATATAAGCAAATAGAAATACATAATACAATATCTTTTTGAATAAGGTATCATATTGATTTCAATAAAATTAATGATTTATAACTTACTAGTGTGTTCTGACTATCAGATAATATCATTCCAGAACTGTCGTAGCTCGATGGTATAACGATTAATGGGTGTTCCTCGACTCTGCTTAGATTTGAGTTCGAGTCCTGGTCTATTCCTTCAGCACTGCTGTTTTCTAATGTTGGACTCTGGAAATGACAATAATTTGAATTAAGATTTCATTTATATACTTAATAGTTATTTATCTCAATTATCTCATATTGTATTTTTATTAATTACAATAGCCGTAAATTTCGATTAATTAATTCAATTATATATTTCAATCATAATAAATTCAAATTTGTATTTCAAAGTAATCTTTGCAATGTCTGTCAATTCCAATATCAGGGACTAGTCAAACTTTTTAGGTTGTCTTACATTTCTTTTTCTAGTGGGTATTAATTTTCTGGTATAAAATAATGAAAATGCCATAGCACAATTTCTTAGTGACAACCCCAAAACGTTATTTTAAATTACATTCGTTTTTATAAACATATCACATATTGTTGCGCCTTTGTGTATTTTTTTGATCCAGAAATATATCCATCGAACTAGACTTTCACAATTATATTTGTAGAGTTGTAGTAATTTATAGTAAAATGTAAAAAAAAATGTTGTTATATAAATCAAGTGATACGAACCGTCGGTTGCTCGTACTCGATGTGGAAGTCGTGCGTCGTGTCGGACAGCGGGTCGTGGGTCGTGTCGGAGAGCGGGTCGCGGTGCGCGTCGGCGGGCGCGTCCGGCTGCGGTCGGAGCGCACTCTTGCAGTCCGCGTCGTCGCGCGCGGGCGCGAGCGGCGACAGCGGCACCAGCAGGCTCTGCGACGAACGCGCTGGTTGCTGAATATGTAAAACTATGTTATACTGTGACAGCTCTAACAGTCAGCTTTTTATGTGCTAAGTGAGCAATCAAGCATACGGCCCACCTGATGGTAGCCTATGAGCGCGCGCAACACCATTAGTAGGTGCCACTCACGCGTTGCCAACGAGAGATATTGGTTCTTAAATATCATTTGCCCAGTAATAGCCTACCTTTCGAAACCGGAAAGGGTAAAAGGGACCCCAAAACCAGGAACAGCTAATATCTTTCTACTTTAATAATGAGACTTACAGTGATAGGTTGTGTGACTTTTGACCCGACGGGAGCTATTCTCACCAACTTTTGCAAACCTTTCGTGGGCACTGCTAGAAACAATATAATTAAAATTATAAAGCAAACAATTTAATGACCTCCGCAACCCAAAGGGTGAACCAGTAACTCATTGGTCAAAAGCAAATTAGCTATCAAGAACTAACGATTATTATCAGATATTAAAATAACAATCGGGACCGACAGTTAAACGTGCTCTCCGAGGCACGGTGGGGAGACCATCAAGTACAAACGCCTAGAACAAAACAGATATTTATAGCAAACATCTGCTCCGAGCGGAAATCGAACCCGCGGGCGTCGAGACTAAAAGCAGGATGCCAAGACGCCTAACCCAAGGGATAACGTGGGAAGGAATGAGAAGTTAATTTATACATGTTTAAGAATCTAAAGGCCCTTTAGAGGTCTCAAAATGTAAATTTTGAGTAAACTAACCTTTAGTAGGTACAGTATTCTGAGTATTGGAGATGACGAGTGAGGGGGGCTGCCCTGTTGCGATCTTCTCTGCGCTCATCTGGATGAGGTTACCTGTGGGTAATAATAACATCATTACAAGATTGACCATTGTTTCATTCGTATTTGTATTTATTAATGCAAAAATAATTTTTAGGGTTCCATCACCATAGGGTAGCAACGGAACCCTATTATTAAGTCTACGCCATCCGTCTGCCAGTCAGCGGATTTGGAATTTCACAGATTGCCGATTCTATAGCCGCTATAATAACAAATTAATAAAAACAAATTAAGCTCTGTAAGGGCACGTAAAAAGTCGGTCCCGGCTATTATCAATTTGATGACAGTCGATAAGTCAAGTCAGAGGCCTATACGGGCAACCTGAACAACTCTCACACTAGGTTGGCCAATAACCACTCAATAAGAAGCTTTGTAGAAATTCTAACTTATTCTAGTTCGTGAGATACAACTGACAGACAGATAGACGGAAAGGGGAAGTTATAAGGTTTCATTGGCACTCTTAGGGTACTAAACTCTAAAACCGGCAGAGACGTCTGCCGGTGCCGGAAGTAACCGACCTTTACCATCGGAGAGCATGAAGGTTTTGGAGGGCAACGCGAGCAGCGGCTTAGGCCCGCCCGGCTTGGTGGCGTTCGACACCAGCCGGAAGTACTGGATCTGAAACACATGGGTAACTAACGTTTAAGGGAATATCACTAAGAAGTATGTCAAGCTTACTAATTTTTTGCTCATTTTCTAAGCGCAGATTGAGCGGATTGGTGTAGAAGTAAGGCGTTGACAGGTTTTTTTAGGGTGAGGTGGCAAGGGGTGGTAAACAGAGGGATTGTATGGGTCGACATATTAAATGAAATTGGTGTTAAAAACTGATAGTGGAAAATTAAACGAACTTCGTTCCTACCGTGCATCCCGCGAAACGTTTTGATTTTTTTATATTATTATTTCCTTTTATTTAATTATCATTCGTCATATGATATTTTTTTTTAAGAATTAAAAGATATTATATAAGTCAAGCTACAGACTTAATTCAATTTAAAAGTGATATCTTTTTTTATTCAAAATGGTTACTTACACCTTTGCCTGGAACATTGATTTGATGAATTTGTGACCGTTGACCTTCCACCGCACCCGCCTCATTTGTGACCTGCGTTTGAAACTTAACTTATTAATTTTATCAACATATACGAATAACATGTAAAATTATTGAATTAACTATCCTAAGCCATTGGAAATGTGTCTAATCCCACAGATATCCAATGTAAAATTACTGGGTAAAGCAGATTTAAGAACTAATATCTCGAAGTTGGCAACGTGTGAATGACACCTACAAAGGGCGTTCGTAGGCTACAGCAACCGGTTACCAAATGTTAAAAAATGTGATAAGTATATGTGATAATATTATGCAAATCTGTTAAGCCGCATTTCCTTGACTATGTTACCCAAAGAGCACAAGATCCAAACAAAAATTTTATTATAGATATGGTACCTTTGAGAAATTGACATATCCTAATATTTAACGAAAAAAAAAACCATATGAGAAACCAATAATTTCGATTGAAATAAAGCTGCCGTATTCACGCGGATAAAGCCGCAGTCAGAAGCTAGTAACGTATATAATCCATATCTTACCTGTGTTTTAGTTGATGGAGACGGTTTCAGAACGACATTTTGCATAGTACTTGTTGTGATAATTGTCTTCTGTTTTGCCGCTGCGCTTGATGATGCAGCTGAAAGGGTTTGAAGTCTTTAACATTTAAGTGATAGAGCCTTAGACTTACTGTATAATACATTAGACATGCAAGATCTTAAATACACTATAACCTACACAAATTCCAAAACATATATAAATGGGACAGCGATAATCGTCCAAAGGGTCACCATATAAAATTGAAAACCACCATACACACACAATAAACAAATACCCCCTCTTCCCCACCATTTCTTAAGTAACAGAGTTTGTTTTAGAAGCAGTAGAGCCAAATACTATCATTAGGTATCAGTAGGTACTGTTGCTTCGTGCGACGAGTGAGGACGTAGTAGGTCCAATCTCTGTTCTGTTCCGTTCCTTTTTTTTCCTCTCATTCTTTCCTTCCTATCCCTTAAGTTGGCGGCGCGCATGTGATACTTCAAGTATCCCCGGCGCTCATCTGTTGCGGTGGCTGCTTAACATCAGGTGATTGTACGCTTCCAAATTAGTGAAATTAAAAATAAAATTAAATAATTCTTAGAATGTATATAATTTTGTTACATTATATTTACTTATAACCGGTGCCGGCAGCAGCTTGGGCGTGGCGGGTGACTTGATGGGAATTATTTCCTGCATCTTTGCAACCTTCACCGGTTGCTTAGATGGTGTCGCAACCAAGACCTAGAAAACCATTAAATGTAAATAAAAAAAATAATCATAAGTACATAATAATTACTTTTTATGAACATTGGAGAGTCCTTTTATTAATTTTAAATATGTTATCGTAGCGAAAACAGTGACCGTAAGAGGTGTAGCGACATCTACTCGCAACACGACGTAACGCGATAGAAATACATGATTGTCACATCTCGCATCAAGCTACAGCGACACCTACAGGGCATACTACGCAACGATATGAACGACCAATGAGCGTCGCGATCCTAAATCGCGCTATCAGAGTTTCCTACGCTCATAACCTATATATACAAGTTTCCAACTAAGTCGTTGGGCTTCGACCCGCCAGGCAATATCATCCGCCTGGTCGGATGGTCCTCCCTTAGTGTTGGAGGCATTTCTTATGTTTATAAACTATACATATTACAAAAGCTACCTTGAATTATAGAGTTAACTCAATCTTATTTTAAATAAAGGATTTTGTATCAAATGACACAAGTCCGCGCCATCGTTATCTAATAATTAGAATAATAATAATCAGTAAGTAATTAAATCTAAAATGAAGCTTACATTTATTATTATAATATTGTGAAGAGACAATTATACATTTTTACAGTGAAATAGAACTTAAAGGCGTTGATAATAAGAGCGAATGTATGTAAACCTTGTTCCCCAACGAGATGGGCAAGGACTTCGGCTGCAGCGAGACGTAGCGCGGCGCTCCGGATGGCAGCAGCTTGCTCTCCGACACCGGCTGGCCTGCGACATGACACACTTTAACATTTACATACTCTATATCCAATGTAACGTACTCAATGTCGGAGTCCGAAAACAGATACAAGGACAAGGACAAATACAACCAGATCGGAAAATATTCTTGCATGGTCAATACAAACATATCATGCTCCGAGCGGGAATCGAACCCGCGACCTGTGGCGTTTAAGGAAGGTTCGCTACCGCTGCGCCACAACGTCGACAATTCACTCAAAGGCATAATATATGCCGTAGACTGTGCACAATTTGATGACAGACTTTAGCTATAACATTTTTAGTAGTAGTAGAGCTATGCTCCTCCAGCACTAATGGGCCATCTCGACCGGGAAAGTACTACCTTCTCACAGAAAATCGCCGAAAAGTAACAAAGTATAGTTGCAATTCGGGCGATGAGTGAAGTGAAGTATTGCAGTCATAGTTTGTGGTGACTGACCATCAGGCAGACTGCATACTTGATTGCCAACCACAATAAAATTTAAAAATAAATAAATCATTCCTCTCAAGTTAACGGGGTCCCAGAGAAGATGACAATTTTGTTTTAAAATGCCACAATGGATTAGATAGTAATATTTTTTGTCGTAGATCCAGAAACGCACACACTGCACAAAACACATACACATCTATATGGTCAATACAATTAGCGCCAAGTCCTGAGCGTGGATCAAGCCCGCTACAATATAAGACAGGCATATTTTTAATCCCTGACTCAATAAAATGGGTGTTATAAATACTAAACAAATGGACCAATTATTATGCAGTTGTTTTGTTTGAAAGTTCATATGATTGAGAAGGTTATATGGAATTTTTAATATTGAAATATACCTTGCACTGTAATCAACTTCGTCACTAAAGGTTTTGTTTGTGCTGCGCTGACACTCTTTGCTGTAATTAGTTGTGGCTGAAACAATAACAAGTTTTAGTATTTTGTGTTGCCAATCTTGAAACATATATCATAAAAATAATGCTACAGTTTGTTTTTATTAATAATTCTCAGTTCTTTTGTCCTCATGTACGTCATGAAAACAACATGGTAAAAAAATTTGGTCCAAGAGCCTAGACTAGGTGTTGATGAGTCATTGATTTCTTCATCCTAGCACTATTTCCAGTATTTTATTTACCCAGGGTCTGCTTATTACTCTTATCTGGATTTGACAGGTTACTAATTTTTACAGAGCGATCTTTTTTTTTTTTTTTAATTATATAAAGAATATTAGCAGTGCTTTTTCAAGGCATTACTAATATTCCTATTGCCCTCCAAATAAGCTCGAAGCTTGCGCTAGGAGTGGGTACGACAATAGGCCAATGGGGTCAGGATCGAACCCTCGACTCTCGCGTTAACGGAGCGAAGTCGGCCCTGGTACCGTTGAGCTATTGAGGTTACATTGAGGAGGGATTGATCTGACCTAGGCGACGTTGAATTTGGCATTGAAGTTAAAAATTACTGATGATTAATTGAATATAAGCTTCCCGGAAATAATATAATCACATAATATTTGCTACCTGTTCTGAATCAGCTCTCACATACTGAACTGCTCCAGACATCAGTTTTATTTTCTGTGATCCCGATCCTGATGGAACCATTATAACTTGCTTGCCAATTTGTGCTGTAAGAATATTTATTAGAATTAGTCAAAATATATTGGTTTCTCATTCAATCTAAATATCATATGAAAAGATTATCAAACTTAGAAAACTTAAAACTTTTAAATGCAAAACAGATTTTAAAAAACCTGTCAAGTAAGTGGACTCACGCATAAAGGGTTCTGAACCACTATAGAATACATTTGGTGAACAATTATCTATTAAAGTATTTAAATTTAATAACAAACATCAAAAATATAGGTTTGACTCCCTTTAATTTTAACAACAGAAATACACATTCTGTGAAAGTTTTAACTATCTAAATATAATCATCATATAATGCTTCACAAGATACAGTCCACTGATGGTATGACAGATTGAAAGTGGAGGCTTATTAACAAGATTCCATTGGGATCCTTTGGGTACAGAATCTTAAGAAAAATATTACAAATTTTCAGCAAACCCTTACCAAAAACTGTATTTCCTTTTGTATTACTTTGCATAACACTTGCTAGGGACACTTTCTTCACTAAGCTGTTGCTTCTATTAGCGACGAGTGTAACAGGTTTGGGAGCGATAGCCAACTGTTTGTTTGTTGTAAACGACTTAGTAACAAGTGCAGGTGGTTTGGGTGCAATAGCAATCTGCCGTGGTGCAGTAGCTAGAACTGGTGTATCACTCTTCTTGATATTTGCAGAAGTTCGCAATGGTGACATTGCCTAAAAATATATAAACCTTGAGGTATTAAAACAGTTAAAAAATTAATAAAATATTACTTGGATTTCTCTTATAATCTCTATCTCTCTTATTTGACAATGTTATGGTGCAGCTGTAGCAAACCTGCCGTAAGGGCTACGGGTCATGGGTTCCATTCCCACTCAGAGCAGATGTTTGTATTGACCATACAGGCATGCCTATCAGCGCTTGCAAAATTTACTGTCTTCTAAATTCTAAATTTACTTCTAAATTAATTTTGCTTTGTCTGTTAGTCATAATTTCTGGAGTATATGTTTGTTAAATAACTTTACTTAATTAATTGTACCTGTTTTCTATTTTTTTTCCTTTCTTGTTCACCAGTAAAACAAAAACGTGATAGGTTTGATTCCCGCTCAGAGCAGATTTTTGTATTGACCAAACAGGTAACTTATTTAAATACTTTTAAATTAATTTTGCTTTGTCAGTTAGTCATAATTTCTAGATTGTATGTTTGTTAAATGAATTTAATTAATTAAATGTACCTGTTTTCTATTTTTTTTTCTTTCTTGTTCACCACCACCACTAAAACAAAAACGTGACAGACTCATTATCTGAGGTTGTATTGCCTGATCTATCATTGTGTCTCCTTGTGAAGACAGCATGTGCTGTTGCTGAAACAGTTATTACAATTAATTAAAACATATATATTTATCATAGATTATTTATAACATTATGTATCATAAGCCAGCTAAAAGCTGATGTGACTTCATAAAGGACAAGATCCTTTATGACTTGGACGAAATTCGAAGATATTCTAGTATACAGCCTTTATCAATTAATACTTTAAACAAATAAATTTAACTTAAATCCTTTTAATTAATACTTTAAACTAATAAATGTAACTTAAATTCTTTAGTATATATATATATTTTTAACAGAAAGATTGTCTTTTTAATCTTCTTTGATGAAGCAATGATTTAATATGAAAGCAGTGAAAGAATGAGCTTACATTAGACTCCACTATAGTTGTCAATCCTGTGGTTTGGTCACTCATCACTGAATATTCCTGGAGCGAGAACTGGTCTCCCATAAAATCTGGAACTTAAGACATTTTACATGCTAGTTACATATGAAAAAAAAAAATATAAGATTTAGATTAATTTTGTATAATGTTTTTTTAATTAAAAGTCAATTCATAACTATTTTGGTTTATTTTCTATTTACACTTTTTTATTAATTTTATATACATACAATAAGTATCTAAGTTTCTATGCCGTTTGCTTATTTGATACCGAGCAAATATTTTGCTGTATGAATGTACTTGAATGTTGGATTTAAAGTAAAGTTAAATTTCAATAAAACGTAAATATTACCTTTTAAGTTTGGATAAGATTTAAAAATGAAATGTTTAATAAACTTTTTTAATGTTACCAATGATTTCTTCATTGCCAGTATCCATAAGCATGCCCTGGTCTTCGGTGTGTTCAAACTCCATTGGTATACTTTCTTCATGACCACTATGTTCCAAGACCATACTTCCTTGGCTAACTACAGTATCTTCAGTGTGTGCTCAAAATCAACCTAATATGTAATTAAAAGGCATTAGTAGGCAACATATTCATAGTTCAGATATTTAAAATGCTTTTATTTTAAGAACCTATTTTTATAAATTAAATGAAAGTTAATACAGATAATTATTAAAATGTGTTGTGTTTGACAAGTATTTTTGATAAAGATATTATTAAATGACTATTGATTAATGTAATATGTGTAAATACCAGCCAAAACTAATTATCAGAACTAAATACTAATTTTGTAAACAAATACTTACACCCATTTCACCCTCTAAATTCAGTGAATCATCTAAGTTATGATCCATGTTGATTAGCTGTTAGTTGTCAGTTCTAGGTCAATCTTAAACAAGCATTTACTCAGTAATTAATCAAAAAAATCTTTGAAAAATCACAACATTTTTGAGTTCAAACGAGGCCGCCATTTTAACATGTCAAATAATCCCAGCTTCTCCCGAAGTCGCCACGGTTGAAAACAAATCAACACAAACACAATTATTCGGAAAAACACTAACGATTAGTAAAATCTTTTTAACTTTAAAGGTAAAAATAATAAAACCCTTAATTATGCACTTGATAAAATATTTATTGAATCTAGAAGAATAAATAAAAATCCGCTTAAAATCCTATGGCGCTTGTTTTAATTTTGTAAAGATGTCATAATAATAGCTGCCAACTGAAAGAAAATAAATAGTCTATTCTCCATGGTATTACGAATGCATTCAGATTTTAATGCTTTTATAATGAGGATAAACAATACACATCACAGTACAATGTGTTGAGTAAAAGTATAATTAAAATAAAGTAAAAAGTAAAAATAAACAAGGTATAGATAGCTCATGAACAACATAGTAATGTATTTTATTTTATGAAGCTTTTGATATTTCATATTCAACTTTTAAATAGGTTATCTTTGTTACCAAGTCCATGCATATCACGGCATAGATTTCACGCTCCTTCTCAACCCATTCTATACATATGTCAGTGGTGTTTTTGGATCTCAGGGATCCAAAACACTTCATACAAGAATCGATATCGCTGTACTGATGGGGGCGTTGATTGTGTAACGTTTATTCATTTTTATATATATATATATATTTTTTCAAATAATGTTTTCTTTTGAATTTTGGAAGAGTTTAACCATTTTATAACATAAAAAGCGAGTTAAATTATAATTTTTGAAATTCCTGAATGAAAGATATATGTCATAACTGTCATTTGTCACTTATCAAGTTGTCAGATATTCAGATTTTTCAGAATCTTACAAAATATAAATATCCAATCGTCGGTATTAGTAATACATAATTAAGTTATTAACTTTTGTCGGATATAAGAACAATGCTCATAAATTTGCAAAGTGTGCGACAGTATCTAAGTGAGCTTCGAAATTCGGGAGGCTTACACAAAGACCAAGCAGAAAAGTAAGATACCTACATGTGTTTGAATACAAAATATATTTAAAATAGAAGAAATTATCAAATTGTACGATATTATTTTTATTACAGGTATCGAAATGTTTTGATGGAAATTCTTAAAAATCCTGAAGGGGAACTGGCTGAATGTTTGAAAGTATTTGTCGAAGCAAGTATGTTTTCTCACTTATATTTAAAAAATAATATTTATTTATTTGTAAATTTTTTTATGTACACTTCAGTTGTACCTGACAACCTCTTACAAAAAGGCCTACTACCATTAGAAACGCCTACCACTAGTAATTAAAGGTCTAATAAGTATTATAGTATTAAGATTTATTTTCTTTTTCATCAACATATTATAATTTCTTTTATGTCAGAAGGAACAAACGAGAGGGAGGCCTGATGTTAAGCGATTACCACAGCCCATGAACATCTGGAACACCAAAGGGCATGCAGATGTCTTGAATTTTTTTTGAAGATACAACTAGTTATACGCTGGCTGACCTCGAAATGCAGCTAGCTGACAAACAGCCACTTTACGAGTTTTTCACCAATGTATGGTGGTAGCTAACCTGGTGGACTTTTTTTTTTAAGTAACAGTAAATTTTATTAATATTTCACAATTTTTTCAGTTGTTAATGAGAATGTAAGCTTGGTGATATCAAGACAGCTCCTCACTGATGTCAGTACACACTTAGCACTGCTGCCGGATAATGTATCCCAGGAAGTGTCACACTTTTCATTAGATGTCATTCAGCCTAGAGTCATATCATTCGAAGAACAGGTATGTTTGTTTAAAACACTTTTACTAAGTGGCACTTTTGAGAAGTGATGATATTTGTTTATGCATACTTCATGCATAAACAAATATTATTTATTTATGCATACTATATATAAATATTATTTATATATGCATTATTTATTAATAAATAATATTTATCACACCATTTGTTATTTAATTTTATCATCATTGCAAAATTTTATTTACTATATTCAATGTTATTATATAGAATAATCTCATAAAATAAAAAGATATATATCTTTATTACAGGTAGCCAGCATTAGACAACATCTTGCTGATATTTATGAACGCAATCAAAACTGGAAAGAAGCTGCAAATGTCCTTGTCGGTATACCATTGGAGACTGGACAAAAGTATGTAATTTGGTTATAAGGTTGTAATTAGGGTAAATGAGAAGTAACCTAGATTAAATATATATAAAAGAAACAGTAAATAAACTTTTTAATATTTGATTATCGGTAAAATATATCATTAGTAGATGTTACACATTAACACAAAACATAAAAGCTATAAAATGTTATTTTATCAAGCATTGTTTTACCATGCTTTTCTACCAACCTATTGAGGTTGGTAGAAAACTCAGCTCAACTACAGAAGGCCCAACTTTGCTCTGTTAAAGAGAGAGTCACAGGTTTGATCCTGACCACCTTGGGCTATTGTGCGCACACCCATTCGTAGCACAGGCTTTGACCTTATTTGGAGGAGCAATAGGAATCATAATACTTGAAAAAGCATTTCCAATAAAGAATATGGTTTTTAAAATTAAAAAGCTATAACAAATAAAAAAAAATATCCAATAACCTATATCATAATTTTCAGGCAATATTCTGTAGATTACAAGTTGGAAACTTATCTCAAGATTGCCCGGCTCTACCTGGAAGTTGATGATCCAGTCCAAGCAGAGGCATATGTGAACAGAGCATCTCTATTACAAGCTGAAACGACTAATGAACAATTACAAATATATTACAAAGTTTGTTATGCCAGAGTCTTGGATTATAGAAGGTTTGTATTAGAATAGAAAAGTTTATTTAACTGGCGTCGGGATGTGACGATCGCATCGCCTGCTGTTGGGATAACCTCTGTCACGGCAGAGATTATTTTACCAGAGCAATCAGTCACACTGGTGGTAGGCCTTTTGTTGCAAGAGGCTGGCTAGGTAGGTACCACCGCAGTGTCAAATATTCTGCTGCCAAATAGTAGTGCTTAGGCATTACTGTGTTCCGGTTTGAAGGGCATTGTGGGCTAGTGAAATTACTAGGCAGAGGAGATTTAAGAACTAATATCTCGAGGTTGGCAACGGATAAGTGACACCTACTAATGGTGCTGTAAACGCTCATAGGCTACAACAACCACTTACCATGAGGTGGGCCATATGCTTGTTTGATAACTTGTAACATAATAAAAAAAATATAAATAATTTATATAAACTACAATAGTATACATTTTCACATACACATACATGTTTAGTGATATGAACTACATGCAAAGGTTGAGACCGAACTTTCCCTTTAGAGGCTTTCTTTATTTTACAGTCTATGTAGTATTTGCCCAATTAAGTGGTCAAGTTCAGTCAGGCCAACAATAACAAATATTGAGGAAAAAATGCTGCTGCTTAAGAACTTTAAATAGTACCATAATGCTTTTATTTTAAATATCCTTTTATTTTTGTAGAAAATTTATAGAAGCAGCACAGAGGTACAATGAATTGTCATACCGCAATATCATACATGAAGATGAGAGGATGACCTGTTTGAGGAATGCACTTATTTGCACAGTTCTTGCTTCTGCAGGTGAGCATCATTAATGATAGGAAAGAATTATTTATACATCCAGTCACACTGGTGGTAAGTCATTTGTTGCAAAAGGGCGGCTAGATAGGTACCACCACAGTTTCAAATATTCTACCACCAAACAGTAGTGTTCGGGTTTGAAGGGCACTGTAGGCTAGTAAAGTTACTGGGCAAAGGAGATTTAAGAACCAATATCTCGAGGTTGGCAATGCTTGAGTGACACTTACTAATGGTGCTGCAAGAACTCATAGGCTACGCCAACCACTTACCATCCAGGTGGGCCATATGCTCGTTTGCCAACTTGTAACATAAAAAAAATATATTTTAATAAAGAAATACACATTTTATATAGCCTGATTTATCTGTGACCTTGAATTTATCAACAAATCACTTAACTAAGCGCTTAGCTTTTGCTGGTAGTGAGCATGACAATAGCCCACGAGGTTCAGGATCGAACCTGCAACACTCGCATTATAAGTCAACCGTTCCACCGTTGAGTTAAAAAACGTTAAATGGGGTCCTCTATTGCCTCATGAACTTATGTAATCTTCCAGTTATAGGATATATTATCTTCTAGGTCAGCAAAGATCAAGAATGTTAGCGACACTGTTCAAGGATGAGCGGTGTCAGCAACTCCCTGCCTACTCTATATTAGAGAAAATGTACTTGGACCGAATAATTCGTCGCTCCGAACTGCACGAGTTTGAGGCGTTAATGCAGACGCATCAAAAGGTATCTTTAGAATATAGGTTTTTTATTTTAATTACACAGTCTTTTGGCTAATAACTAGCCGGAACTCCTACTAAATTAACTAAAACTAAAATATTTTTGAGGGAAAAACGCAAATTGATATATTCTTCTTCTTCTTCTTATCGATTGGTTAGTGGTCAACCTAGTGTCAGAGTTGTTCAGGTCGCCCGTAGGCCTCTGACTTGACTTATCGACTGTTGTCTAATTGTCAACAGCCGGGACCGACTTTTTACGTGCCCTCCGAAGCACGGAGACGCTCGATTAAAATACCACTATGTGATCACCCATCTAGTGACTGACCGCGCCTAAAGTTGCTTAACCTACCGATCGTTTACTGATGAGCGTCTCTAATATATCTAATAATTGATATATTGACTATTCTTAATTACCAAAAAATAGTTTTTTTAACCTTTTTTTCATGAATATATGGACTTTGTCGAAGATTATAACACTAAAGTTGTATTCTGTTGCCGATCTAAAGATCAAGAAGATAGGGAAGCGTAGAAAGAGCCTTTTCTCCCAGAAAAGTGCGTTTGGCCTCTGGAGCTTTTAATTATTGAACTAACGAAACAATCGTAAAAAAATCTTCTGTGGGACAGTGTTAGCGAATTTGCCTTAAGCACTATTGGTCGCGACTTCGATTCCCGTTCAGGGTATGTTTATATTGACTCTTGAGTATATTATTAGGATAGCTTGCAGTCATATCTTTTTTTATTTCCACAAGTTTCCGTCCTGCTTGTAAGAAACCGTCCATTAATCACGTGATGCTTGAAAGATATCACGTGTATTTATTGTTTCGTCAAACGCGCAATTTTTAAATCGAAAAGCGGCGTGTAGTGTGAGGCGGCTTGATGATACCTGTGTTGCTCTACAACAAGCACAGTTCCAACAACTGACTTGCAAGATGCTTATTCAGTTGTTAGTGTCGAAGAAAGTCTTGCCAATCTGAAGTCCGAAGATAATGTATATTAAATAATTATGTTCATGTACACTAGCAAAAATATGGTTTCACATGATTGCACCATTTTTTTATTATTAGTTTTGTGGCAATCTTAAACAACCTGCAACCATTCTGTCTAAACATTTTTGTCATAGTCCTTTGTTTCAGAATAAAATTAGATTATATTTTATACCTGTATTTAAAGTTTTTTATCTTTAAATATTGCAAAAAAAAATTCAGATTCTTTGTAGGTACTAAAATGTGACTTTAGGTGGGGGTTAGTCTTTAACCTCACCACGTATCACCAAGGGGGAAGGGGGGTTTAAAAATTGCTAAGAAAAACATAACTTGATTCATGAAAGGCCCCTAATGTGTCAGGCGACGACGTCGGACGGATCGTCGATACTGGACCGCGCGGTGTTCGAGCACAACCTGCTGTCGGCCAGCAAGCTGTACAACAACATCACGTTCGAGGAGCTCGGCGCGCTGCTCGAGACGCCGCCCGCGCGCGCCGAGCGCATCGCCAGCCACATGATCAGCGAGGCGCGCATGAACGGGTACATCGACCAGATCAGCGCCGTCGTGCACTTCGAGAGTACGTAACGATGTGCCGTGTGCGTGTGTGTGCGTGCGTATCGAGCCTACTTGAATATAAATATAAAGACTACACACTCAACGGCCACCATTAGAGGGTCCGGAAATATACATAATGACAGGGACAATCATACCCAGACCGGAAAACATACCTGTATAGTTAATAAAAACACCTGCACTGAGCAGGAATCGAACCCGCGACTTGTGGCGCTTAAGGCAGGTTCGCTCCTTGCGCCACAAGGTCGTCAAGGTCGTCTAATAACAAGCAAATCGGCACAAGATTAAGTGAGTGCGCAGCCGGGTGCGCAACTCTCTCTCTCTGTCCCTGTCTCTTTTTGTCATATAGCCTATTGAAATAAACAGATTTCAGTGTGAATTACATTTGGAGTTGAAGAAAAACGTAAGGAATTTCGTTTCTGATGGGGATCCATCGACCGCCCAATTTTTTCTAATAGCGTGTTGTTGTTAGCCCTAGTGGCCGACAGCGTCACCGTCACCGTCAGGCGTACTGAGACTTGTCTGAAAAAAGGGACAGCCTTCATGAACGTTCAAAGTAGATTTCGTCCATATTGTGCCTCCTGTGAGTCTGAACCTGAACTTGAATATGCATTGAACTAGCTATTCCCTCTGACATTAAAACAATAATTGTAACAATAGAGCCCTCTTCCCATCACAAATGGGCTCGACCCCCGGGAAGTACTACACTTTCACAGAAAAGTAGTCTAGGTTCATAGTAGTTTAAATTAAAATATTGGTATATTTTTACAGCGCGTGAAATCTTGCCACAGTGGGATAAGCAGATACAAAGTCTGTGCTATCAAGTGAACAGTCTTATTGAGAAGATAGCCGCCGCCGAGCCGGAGTGGATGGCGAAGCTCATGGAAGAAGAAATGATCCAATAAAAATAATTATACACCTAAACTTATGTATCTCAATAATTATATTAAATACTTTGGTAAAAACTAAATTCTGTTATTGACAAAACCGTCGACTCTACTCATTAAGTTCGAACTTGGTGTGATTTATAATATAACCTATCTTATTTTGTGTCAATTTAAAAATATTTTTGTGTTATAAATACACGAAATACCAATTTTTTTTAATTTTGTTTACCTTTTTTTTCGAATTATATTCAAAGTTGAAGCAAAAGTATAACAACTTCCTGTCGGGGTGACGTTACTTTTTTATGCAATCTGTTACCAATATTCAGACTTCAAACGGAATCAATAAAAGGAGTCAGGCGCCGTTTAGCAAAGCTGCTTCAGGACTAAAATACGAAATACCATTAAAGTCACTACTCTTGGTAATAATTAGGGCCGAAATAGCCCCGGCAAAACCCGTTTTTTTCCATCGAAGTTGATACCACTATAAACCCTTTAAACGTACAAAGTCCAAACCGATAGACTCGCTGTGTGCTTGTAGTAGGGGAGCCCAAGCGGGGATTTCGGGATTTACTAAAGCGCGTCAGATTAAGTACCTTGTACCCGGTTAAGTACCTCCACAAAACATGAGGCCCATATATAAGGCCGCCCGTAAAGGATACAGGATCAGATTAGTAAAAAAATTGACCATCAGAAATTCTCGAGCGCGTCAGATTAAGGTAGGGTGAGTTAATTACATCCTAAAAGTGTATATTCCACTAATCTGACAATTTGAGAGTGACGTAAAAAAGGGGAGGGCAAAAAGTTGTAAAAAAACGTCATCTCGACATTCTCGAGCGTAGCTACATTTTTTTATTTTGAAGGAAATAATTCAAGAATAATGAAAAATATATAATCTGACGATTTCCGCAAGCCGAAATAACAAAAATTCGTCGATAAAGTTAAATGCGTGCAGTTGCGTGATGCCTACATTTCCTTCTCCGCGTTTCTATTCCTCTCTCACTCTTTCTCTATTTATTACTCTCTCACTCCGTCCCCACTCTGGTTTCTGCTGCCATGACGCCATCACAGCTGATCATAAAGACACGTGGTATAGTCTGTTAAATGTAACTTGAACCCTGCGCAGTAACACGTTTTGGGTCTCAACCGTATGCGGTATGAAGGGGCAGGGTTTAGTACACTCGCTCACGGTTGTTTTAGCTCTTTAATAATAAATTATTAAAAATAAATTAAAATATAAATTAGTTTTGTCAAGTGTGTTAACATTTATTTCGAGATAATGCCTCGGATGAAGATGATGATTAATTAATCAAATAAATATAAAATATTAAACGCTTTTAAGCTTTTTTTAAAGTAATTTTTTATAAATACATTTATTCTACTAAAAAGCATACACTTATTTAATTGCATGCTATTTCCTGATCTTTTCAATTAATTAAGTTTAATGATTTAAAAGAATAGAAAAAAAATTTTTGACTTCCCGCTAAGAAAAATTAAAAATTTTAATATTAGTTCTTTGAATTCAGGGAGCTCAAAATATCACATAATTTATATTTTGAGCTCAAAAATATCATAAGTACAATTTTAAGCGCCCAGGAATGGAATTAGCGGGAAGTTGCAGGGATGGCCTTTAAGGTGAACCGTTTTTCTAATTTTTTTGTCAGATCAGCCGAATCCCTCTAGATAATCGTCAGATTATGAGACAGTATGTTTAGAACATAAAAATGAAATACATATATCTTAATCTGACGCGCTTGAGTATTTCAAAATGGCGAATTTTTTTGCACATTATGAAAATGACCGCCAGTTTGCGTCCCATCGAAATCGTCAGATTAGTGAATGAGAGCTTTTTTTGGTGCACTTAACACTCCCTTAGAAAATCTGACGCGCTCGATTAATTTTTTTTTATTTTTATTTTCAACCCTTAAATACAACCACCCGCATTATGCAAACGATCAGATTAACATACGTACATTATTAAAAATACGTAGGGCATTGATGCTATCAATATCTGACGCGCTCGAGGATGTCCATGTAACAGTTTTTTTTTACATATTTAAAAATCTATAGCCGCTTCCCCCACCGATGTAAAGGTATATATCATATAACATTTTTTCTTCTTATCATCTAAGCTTTGCATCCCAATAGGTCTCTACAACGCTCGAGTAAATCCCCATTTAGCATCGTGGGCTCCTCTACCATTGTGCAATACATTTGAATAAGATTAGTAGTGGGACTACTGTTGTAGACAATTTTTATTTTTACTTTTGAAACTGTTTTTTTTTTTTTTTTTTTAATTTATAACTTTGAGCTGCTTTTCTATTTTGTGATGTAAAAAAAAAATTATGAACTTGCTTTTGTTTATACTATGACGTATGGATATACGGACCAAGGAATGTGAAAAGGTGGTAATAAAAGAAATAATATTCCAACAGACTATTCATTTTATTCTCAATCAATCAATAAGATACACACCATAGGTGTTTATTTACAAGATGATACAACTGACAGCAAATTCAGAAATTCGATAAAATAATTATTGCAATAGTGTTGCATGTAGTTCAGCGTGCACCGACATACATTATTACGAAGGTAATAAATATTAGGAAGAAGCGCTCGTTTCCCATACATTTAATATACTGAGCGACACTACACAATTGCACCACAAATACTTGAATAACAAATGTAGCGTTACACGCTTCGAATACTGTATAAGCGGGTACATTGGATAGTATGATTTGATTTATAACATACGCTTTCTCAGTAATAGTAATATTTAATGTGGATTATGAATTATCTACAAGTCTAAAAGCCGTTGGCTCGAAGTGTCTAGGGTTCGAGCTCGAGGGCGACGCCGACTTTGTGGCCACCGGCGTTGAAGTTCTGGCCGTCGATTGCGGCGGAGAGCGTCAGAGTCACGCCTGCAACGAATTATATTACATAAGTCCATATACATATAAACTCGACTCGACGTATGATAAGACGAGAGAGATAAACAATGATGTGAGATATAAATAAGACAATCATGCAGTGAAATGATAATCTTACAAATCAGTTGTCATGTGAAATAATACCTTTATGTATGAAATAGATTTAAAATATTTATAATATGATAAAGTCAGATTAAATAAATCTTGTAAAATTTTATTGATCATAAATTTAAATGATTTGCAAATCTTAATAGTCTTCTCCATATGATAATAAATAAACTGTTTTTTTGCCTTTTTTCTTGTATTGAAATAGGAACATCGGTAATAAATTAAAAATGCATTCGTACTACTAACCATCAAAATATTTGTATTAAAATTGCCCTTATATTTTTTAAGATATAGAAATATTAAAAAAAACTGCAAATTACCTGGGCGGAGTTTCTGTTGGTATCCCAGACCAATGAGAGACTTATTGTTGATCTTGGCATGCAGGGAGGCATCCTGGTCGAGGGCAAACTTGGCACCAACACCAAACAGCGTGTCCGCTGAACCAGAGGTCCACTTCATGCTAACACCGCAGTCCAGCTTCTCAGACACCTTCTGGTAGATGTTACCACCAAACTCCTTGCCATTGTCACTGTTGGTTACAGATTAAATATGAAATGGTGCTAAGAAATATATAAGAAGAAACACTCATCATTATTTAACTGAATATTAAAATCACTTTACATTATTTAACTGAATATTAAAATACACCTTTAAGTAATAATTACAACATTTTAAATCATACATTCAATAATACAATATAGTAGTAAATCAAACAAAGCATTACCCACTAAAGGTAGTTTAAACTATGACAAGGTTTGCTGAATTGCATAGCATTATGTAACTTCATGAAATCAATAAATTTATGAATCACTCATTGTAGCTACATTGTCTTGCAAATGTTATATTCAATGTATGATGAAGGTAGGTTTTCATATATGGAATAATTGTTTGTCATTAAGAGTTATACATATTATAAATAATGATACTTTACATGCATTTGAAACGAATATGTAGGACAAAAAAAACTATTAACATTGTTAAATTGAATGAATGGTTTGCTTATAATAAATAAATGAATAATTTTTAAGACTATAAATTTAGGACCAAATCTTACACATTGGTGTGCAAAGCGAAGTCATTTGTCTGGTAGCCGAAGGCGAAGTTGTTCTTGGAGAACTGAGTCTTTTGTGTGTCAAATTGTGAGTTCACACCAGCGAGCCAGCCCTGGTATTTGAGAACTGCAGCAACATCGATGATGGGTCCGGCCAAGTCGAGGTCCAAGTTGGTGTTAACAGCTAACGTTTCATTGGCGAAGGAGGTCTTCAATTTACCTGTCTTGCTTCTACAAATTAAGTAACAAATTTAGTGGTTGTTTTTTGATAATAACTTAATGAATACTTTAGAGTCAAATTAAAATAATAATGCATATTCTTTTGTAGACTGTAGTACTTTTAATAGACGTTTAAACACATTTATTTGGCATTTTGTTTAAATATTATAACTTACCCACTCTGTGGTGCAAATGTTCCCTCAAGTGTAATCTTAAGACCAGCAGCGATCTTGTCCTGGATTGTA
Organism: Hestina assimilis; assembly: GCA_023373885.1. Classification (NCBI taxonomy): domain Eukaryota; kingdom Metazoa; phylum Arthropoda; class Insecta; order Lepidoptera; family Nymphalidae; genus Hestina; species Hestina assimilis. The sequence goes on from CM041754.1 coordinate 12,007,932, forward strand.
ATATCTGTTGCTAATGTGTTGTCAGTATTCCACTTCTCTGTGAAGGTCAGACCGTAGTCTTTTACGGCGTATTTGGATGACAGGCTTCCAAATACCTGTTAAAAAAGATAATTATGACATTTGTTTGTACATACATGAATTTATCATTTTTAAAATTAGTCTTTAATATACCTTTCCACTCTCTTGGTTGGAGGTGATGCCACTGCTGAACTCGACGCCCGACTCGCTTTTGGTCTTTAAATCGAGTTTGAAGACTCCGAAATGGTAGCCTTTGGAAAATACATCATTGGCCTTCTTTCCTAAATCGGAATAGTATGGGGGAGCCATGTCCTGAAAAAAAACTATTTTATTAAAGATATATTTACCGTATTGATACGATTAAGGGCATTGAACTTAGGTGGTTAAGTTTTAATATGAATGGTAAACATTTATTTTAAATTCATCCAACATAAAAATGCATGTATTAATATTATAAAAATATTGCCAGATGTGTCAGGGTCGACAAAATCGCAATAAACTATTTACAAGTTACATTGCCGTAATGTATTACATAACATTCAAGGATTATTACTGTGCAAATATGCTAATCCTTCTGAACTGCTTCAATGTATACGAATGTCTTGACAAAAAATCTTCGAGAATGGTGACCGTAAACTTGACCTTTGTCGAAAGATCTTAAAATAAGACGTACCAGAGGCAAAATTCTCATGGTAAAGAGCACACCTTAATCACCGTGAAAATGTTTCTATAGGACATAAATGTATATTAAATTATAGAATTCTTAATGAAATACTTATGACGATACCTTAAAAATCTCTATATACTATATTTTAACTGAAATAATTAATAAATCACGTGTATGACGTAGAAACTTCCCCGGCTAGTGCTTACTTTGTAACCTAATAAGAAAATATAATATACGATACAAGTTTAAGCCTTCGACATAATTATGTTCTGAATACTCACTGTAGGTAGTATTAATTCACTTTAATGAAATAAGATACGTAGAATTCAGAGAATCCTTGGCAGTAACTTCAACCTCCTGCACCGCACCACAAGACAGTTCTGATTTGCAAAAGTGAAGGCAAGAGGGCGTTATACGCCGGATATAGCGTTATTGATATAATGGTCTGCTAACTTATAAAAGCAGATACCAAAAATTTCTTTATATAAAATAGTTCATAAATAAACATGAATATTTTATTTTAATTTTAAATACTTGTTTATGTACACACTTGCTTGTAATATTTAGAAAAAATATAAAAAGTAGCTAGTTTGACCCAATAAGGATGCAGTCTTTTTGCAGTCAGTACAGATAACGGAGAGATAATCAACATAAAAACAATTAAAGCTAACAAAGTAATTCGTAATTATTTTTAAAATAAAGTCTAATATAACGTAAGTTTTTATTAAAATTAAAATAAAAATTTTTATTAAATTAGTACAATGTTTAAAGAAATAGTTTTGACAAAAGCTGTGTATTTATAATATTGCCGCGAAATTTGAAAATTAATCGCGTCTCAATTATTTCATAGGACTTATACATAATCATTATTTCATAAATTTCTTAAAATTCGATAGTATTTGCATTGTTTATAAGTTTAAATTTTGTTTCTGTTGGTCAGGGTGGGTGTTTTTGAGTCCCTCCCAACCGCAGAGGTAAAGCTCTGCGGTACACTGGGCTTATCGTGCCGGCTCAGTAGCCGGGAGTCGATTGTGCAGGTGGCACCTTCGACTGCCCGGTGAAACTAACAGGGTCAGACGGTTGGGCGTGGGGCGTTTTTACGTCAGACCGCGCCCAGGACGGTGGTGTCGTATGTGTCGCTCCGGTACTTTTCTGAATATCAGAATGGACTACGAGCGTCTTCTGTGACACCGGTGGTGTGTTTAACCGGGGTCTTCAGCCCCAGCGCCTGACCGAGAAGAAAACCTGTTTAAAAAATAACGAAGTTCGGTCGTAGAGGGAAACAACCTCATTAAAAAGTTAGTCTCGGTGGGGGATCCCTAGGACCCAGGGCTCCCTTGGTTGGGTTTGCCGACCTCCTGGTCCCGGTCGGTGGCGAGGATGACAACCTCGTTAAAAAATCTCATATTATAGTCTAAAAATATATTTTACTTGTTGCCAAGCTCAGACAAAATAATATTGAATAATGTAAACTACATCTAAAATGCATTCTGCTGTAACCATTGATATATTTGATAACCAAAGAGATTTAAAGATAGTGGTAATATAAATTTAATGTCTTTTTTTCTTTTTTTATTTATTTATTAACAGCAAAACAGCAAAACAAAAAAAAACAAAAAACAAGACAATTTTCCTTTTTTGATATAACATGCAAGATGCAATGTATAGCCTGTCTGCTGAATCGACTCCATGAATAGTCTTACGGTGGCATCCACACTAAGCAAGCTTGTATCGTGGATACCCTCTTACGTATTACAGAGAGCTTTGAGCCTACGGTCATAGACATGTATTAAAAATAAAAAGAAAAAGTGAACTAATAACAGTAAAAAAAATTGAATTAAAATAAAAGTTAAAACTAAATTATTTAATTATATGTATTAGTATTTATTTATGGCGGCAATAGGTGGTCGAAAGGGTTGGCGCGCTCGCGCGCGAGGGTATTTATTTGTATATATGTATTATATGTATTTGTATGTATATATGGCGTCAATATGTTGCCGCTACCGGTGGGCCCTCAGGGCAAGCGCCGGGGCGTCGCGGATGAATGCTACGGTGATCCCGCGACGTCCCAATATGGCGCTAGATGGGACCTTGGAGTTTTAGTGTGTGTGTTTGAGTAGCGTTCGAGTAATATTATTAACATAGGCAGTCAACTAACTCAAATCTGTTTTGATCATAATATTTGCTATGGACAGACAAAATATCAAAAATTCCTTGAGTGTTGTGTATGGATTTTAACGAAAGGAAGTTAATTATGCGCTAACTTCATTCGGTTACATTGCAAGCTTGTGACTAATTTAACTTCATTGTGTTAGTAAAGGAATCGACTTACCGAAGACCAAATTCTTTGGTATATCACAAATTGTTCTTCATTTTCACATGCAGGGCAGTCAACTCTGTTACCCGCTTCATCTTTACAAACCACCATTTCACCCAATGTGCCATCCTAAGAAGAATAATTGTTACTCTAATTACTTTTGTAAAAAAATATTTTGTATTAATTTCATAAATCTTAATTAACCACTTAAAATTCTCTGTTTTCGAAAGCACTGGAAAGTAAAGAAATAATTTTATAGTAATATTATTTCGCATACTTTTATTTTATTAAAACACTAATTATCAATTACCAATTTATATTAACTAGATTAAGTGTCTCCGCAACTGTTTAAGCAAAAAATATTAGTTCTATGCCCGTATCTTGTAGTATATCATATCATTTTCCAACGAACTTTTCTTACAACATCTAGCTAGGATAATAGATTTAAAATAACATAATTTAGTGCGTACAGAAACAACGCTGAAAAATCATGCGTGAAATGAAAATGTAACTTACGGAACGAAGACATGGCACCGTCTCTTTACTAATTTCAGCATTCACTGTCGGAAATTTAAAATATCTTAAATAATCATTAACACAAAATAACTTATTAAAAATTGACATAATTTAGGATAAACAATCAATAATTTTAACAAATTAAATATATCTTAAAAACACATTAGTACGATGAGGCTAGATTACTAGATAATTTAAATATAAAAAAATCTATGAGGCTTCCCTGCGAAGTACAAGTACTCACCCGTATATAGCAAGTACGTATATAACTAAAATCACTTTTACACATCAATTTTTTTTCGTTGTTCTTCTCCTTCTTATCGAGTGGTTGGTACCCAACCTAGTGTCAGAGTTGTTTAGGTCGTCCGTATAGGCCTCAGACATTACTTTTCGACTATTATAAAATTGATAACAGCCGGTACCGACTATTTACACAGACATGCTCAGTTGTAATACCACTATACGATCACCCATCTACGGACTGACTGCGCCTAAAGTTGCTTAACCCACCGATCGTTTACCGATCAGTAAGCGCACCCGGCTATGAGCGTCTCGTAATCGTGATAAGGCATGATAGATGCATGTGCATCTACTGTACCGGCATATTGTTATCTATATATATTGTTACATATATAATGAACTTGTTGATAATGTTTTTGGATAGTCCGCCTTATCAGACAAGAGTTGTTTAATGATTCAACAATCAGCTGTTTGCTTTAATTTTATTAGGAATATTATCGATGAACAATACAGTAGATATTGATGTAAATTAATAATGATAAGACAATAAAGAAGATAGCAATTTTATGAAAAATTAACGATATATTTATGATGATTTTTATTCACAGACAGATGATTTTTATTGTAAATTTATGCATGCATGACGCTAATCGCGTCACGCAATACACACTAGTCGTAGTTTTGAGGATGGGGTGGTTGTGAACCTCCTCCTTTTTTTGATATATTTTTATATAACATTGAGCTAACTACCAGTAAAAGTACCCTCAAAATGGGTCCAACATGACAGACAAACTGTCCAATGGACAGACAAAAATAAATAAAAAATCTTTTTGTTATAAGGACCGTACATACGGTCTACTCTAATGGATTAAGGTAAAGGTTGTTATTTTGATATGGCGAACAGAGATTTTTTTATTTATCTCATGGCTGATTGAAAAGAAAGTACATTATGGCATATTAATTCCTTATAGACAAACAATACAAAAATAGTAACACGATATATCGTTTCTAGATATAGCATATAGCTTTCTCGAATCGAATGCCGTTTCTCGAACGCTCGACGACAGCTTATTTTAAGACAATCCAAATGAACAGACGCTTCAATCTTCGTTCGGCAACGCCTGAGAGTACTTTATGTATTTAAATAAGCTTAACTAATTAACTACACAAAATGGTCGAAGTTTGCCATTATGAAGTTTTGAAAAATGATAAATATGGTCGGTACTTAGTAGCGAATAAGGATTTGAAATGTGGGGAATTAATTTTTACAGACCTTCCTATCGCCGCTGGACCTAAAGCGGGTAAGTTACTCTGATATGAGCTTTCGGTTTATATCACACTGAACGTGCAAAACCGACTATTCATTATAGTAACGGAAAGAGTTATGCACTCTCAGTAAAAGATCCTATATTTACCTAACCTATTTTAACTTATGGTCTAAATATTATAAACATTTAATTTGTTCGAAAACACTATGATTAATGCATCAAAAATATGATATTTCCTTCTTCAAACTTCCGATAAATTAAACTTTGCAACGTAAATTAAAGAGTCAATGTATAACGCACGTGGTTTTAAAATTAATAACATATTAATTAATTTTTATTTTGCATTAACTACGTTCCTATAAACCATTTATTACCTAAAGAAAGAATATTTTACATTATTTGTTTTGAGTTATTCTCAATACCATTTCCAGACACGCCTCCCTTATGTTTGGGGTGTTATTGTCCTGTGGATAACTCGGTATGCTCTCGCTGTAGTTGGCCAATATGCAGTTCGGAGTGTGAGCGGTCACAACAGCATCAGCCCGAATGCGACATATTTTCACAAGTTAACGTTAAATTTCAAACTGTAGAAGACTGGACAACCAGTTCTCCTCAACTAGACTGTATTACACCTTTGAGGTTAGTTCTATTTTTTCCAATATTTACCGCCTCATTTATACAAGAGTTATTCTCCCATATCCCTCCCTCCCCTTTACGTACAAAAAATATGCGTGCACATAAAAATAATTTATAAACTATATCTTTTGATATTCGATGACGACGTTGTAGCGAGAGCGGTAGTGCCTTAAACGCCACAGGTCGCGGGTTCGATTCCCGCTCGGAGCATAATATGTTTGTATTGACCATGCAAGCATATTTTCCGGTCTGGGTGTATTTGTCCTTATCCTTGTATGTGTTTCCTGACCCCCGACACAGGATATCACTATCCTAATGGAGGCCGTTGAGTGTACGGCATTTATTACTATTATTAATATATTCAAAAATATTCGAACGACAAATTTATAAACGAAAAAGTTCTAGAAGTCAATTCAATTTAATATTTTACAGATTGTTATTAGCCAAAGAAAGAGACCCTCAGAGATGGAAAGGCGAAGTAGAAGTTATGGAAACTCACACTGAAGAAAGAAAGAAAAGGCCTACGTGGGATGCGGATCAAGTAAACGTTGTAAATTACTTGATCGAACATTGCAAACTCGGAAGCAGATTCTCCAAAGAGTTGGTGGAGAATGTATGTGGAATATTAGAGGTAAGTCTTTAGTTTGTAATTTTGTCCTAGAAATTGTAAAGCTCTACTTTAAAGATTTTAACTTTGACTTTGACATAGTTTTACGGAAGGACCGTAAGAGTTTTGCCGTCATTTCTAAAGTAATACTTTATAGATTCAATTTCCTGTTTGGTAATATTTCTGCAATATTTATGTCTAAATAAGTACGATATCGGAATTATTACTAAATAGTTATATACTGTGTCGGGGGTCCGCAAACATACACAACTTCCAAGGACAAACACACCCAGACCGGAAACATGCCGGTCAATACAAATATCTGCTCCGAGCGGGAATCAAACCCGCGACCTGTGGCAGGCAGTTTCGCTGCCGCAGCGCCACGACGTCGTTATTATATTAGTATATTCGATCTTCCAGTCTTCGATTACCGTCTTCCTAGGGTCCAATAACTATCATTTGTAATTTTGTACCTACATTTTCTGCGTCATTAATCTTCATTGCTTAGACATTATCATTATGTAAGAAATAATTATTTCGTTATATCAAAACGTTGCCAATAAATCTACCAGTCTTTTGAGAGGAATATGTATAATTTTGTTAAAGCAAATTAAAATCTTGGCAAACACACCGTGTTAATGACGCGAACGTTTTTTTTTGTTGGTGTTAAATTATTATCTTGTCGATTTTAAGAACCTTGATGAAACAAAATCGCATAACAATGTCATTAAACTTTAGCATATGTTTTTATTCTTATTTTTATTACATTATTTAGTTCATAGAAGATTTACAACAGCATTAAATCCAAAAAGCGTTTACGACCATGAAAGTAACTAACCTAACCTATATTTTAGTATTTGACGACGTTGTGGCGCAGTGGTAACGAACTTGCCTTAAGCGCCACAGGTCGCGGGTACGATTCCCGCTCGGAGCAGATGTTTGTATTGACCATACATGCAAGCTTTCCGGTCTGGGTGTTTGTCCTTGTCATTGTGCATGTTTCCGGACCCCCGACACAGGATTTAACTATCCTAATGGGCCGCTAAGTGTGTAGCGTAGGTACCTATTATTATTTTATTATATAGTAGGTACCTTTAAAAGAACCTCGACGTAAAGCAGTAGTTCAAAAGTTCTGTGTCCGCCCAGAACTGGTAATGAAATTGTTTCGGATAGATTATTTGTGTTTATTAATTCTTCCAAAGAAAATCAGAATTTAGTAAGAAAAATAATTGTATATTTTTATAAACATCAAATATAAAACTTATAGGTAAATGCTGTAGAAATTCCATCTCGCGGCGGATTCAGCATACGGGCGGTGTACCCTCGTCTTGCCATAGCAGCGCACAGCTGTGTGCCCAACATTACACACTCTATTCACCACACGGATTACAAGTTAGTTGTTTTTTCACCTGTGGTCCTCAACCCTTTTATTTATATATATAGATATATAATAAATATTCCAATAAACTTTTCTATCAGATTGGGTATGATTTTGTCATCTTTTTTAATCTTATCGAGTGGTTAGTGGCCAACCTAGTGTCAGAGTTGTTCAGGTCGCCCGTGGGCCTCTGACTTGACTTTTCGACTGTTGTCAAATTGTCAACAGCCGGGACCGACTTCTAACGTGCCCTCCGAACCACGGAGACGCTCGGTTGAAATACTACTATGCGATCACACATCTAGTGACTGACCGCGCCTAAACTTGCTTAACCTACCGATCGTTTACCGTTCAGTGGGTGCACTCGGCTATGAGCGTCGCGAGCTGTTTTTTGTCATGATCATTTTGTCATGATCTGATAACTCTAGATATAGAACAGAACTCCATAAAGTATAACAATTACCCACGATCACTGCACCCACAAACCAAATTGTTTTTGTGTAAATAAGTATGCCAAATATTATATTCGCAAAAGGAAATTTCAAGTCTAAATTATTAAAATTGTAGAATGCAAGTACGAGCTGCAGTGCCGATAAAAAGCGGTGAACTTCTGCACTTGAGTTACACACACGTGTTGTCCCCAACAATAGTACGTCGGGAACATCTGTTGGAGTCAAAGTTCTTCTGTTGTGAATGTCCTCGGTGCGCTGACCCAACAGAACTTGGAACGCATATGAGCACTCTGAAGTGTAATAAATGTGACAACGGCGTGATCATGTCAACCAATTCTTTGGGTAATTATAGCATATCATGAAATTCACACTTATCAAAAAGTTTTCAGTATTGATTTAATTTTGTGACATCCTATGACTTTGAAAACAAATCAAATTAAATCATTTTTCTGTTCCACTAGACACATTCATACACACACATACATACAAGTCAACGTCACAACATTCTGGTAAAAGTCAATCGGAGCTGATTCACCAGAATACTTAAATGAGAAATGGACTTCTCTTTTTAATTTTAAGATAATGAAGCAGAATGGAAATGTTCTGAAAAGAATTGTGGATTCAAAACATCTGGAACCGCAATGCGTAGATTGTTAGGGGTTGTACTAGCGGAGGTGGAGCAACTTGACTCTCTGGAGCCTGGACCTAATGCCATCGAGCTGAGAGAAGCCACTATTAATAAGGTATAAAATAGATCATAAGTTTCTTTCCTTTAATAAAGAATATTAGCTGAATATTATGCTTTTTCAAGTCATTAATAGTACTTATACTGCCTCTCCAAATAAGCTTATAGCTTGAGCTAAGAGTGGGTGCGACAATAAACCAAGAAGCAGGATTGACCCGCAACTCTCGCGTTAACGGAGTGGAGCGTTAAAGGGCTGACCCCTTATCCGTTGAGCTATTGAGGCTAAAAGAAATTATCAAATATAAATTGGAAATCAAAATTACATCTTAGGGCAGTGTTTTATGTTCACCGGAATAATTCACGTCAACTATGCATAAGTATCAGAATGAAAAGGCAACAATGAATAACAAAATTAGCCCTAGGTTTAGGACATAAAGGTTGACTTGAGTTTTGAGATTTGGAGGTTCGTTTTAACATTCATCTATCCTCCTACTCGAGACATCTCCTCAGGAGCCACGATGATCCTTCTGCTGTTATGGGAATGTAACGATGGTGTCCGTTTAACATCAAGATTATAATAATGTATATTCTACTAGTATTTAAAAAACATGAGTTTTGATATAATTACTGTAACTTAACTTTTACGTTTTTACTGTTATTTTTATTTGCATGCGGTGTTTATATCATTTTAGTCTAAGTACTTTGTAAACTTAAATTGTTTTATTGTAGTTGTAAATGATATAGTTGTTGGTAAACCTAATAAATAAAAAAAAAAAGATTAACCTAAATTGCCACATTCAATATTTTAATAAATACTACCTACTTCTTCTTAAGTAAATGATTAATAAGTAGGTATTTTCTTTTCAGTATAAATCAGTTTTCCATCCCCGTCACTCGATACTATTATCTATAAAGCACGCATTAGCTCAGCTTTACGGGCGTATCGAAGGGTATACGATTGATGAACTACCAGACGTTATGTTGGAACGTAAGGTGGAGTTCTGTCGCCTTATTCTGAAAACATTAGATGTTATATCACCGGGAGACAGCAGGATGAGAGGTGACGACTAAATTTATATATATTTCTTAATATTTTTATAAACAACAATAGCAATGCTTTTTAAGGCATTTTTTATTTGAAAAGTAGGGCAGATGACTCTACTTCACCTGATGGTAAGTGCACGTTAACCACCCTCGCTCTGCCTACCCGCAAGATGCCTCTTCCCGCCTCGTTTGAAGGAACCCAGATTGTAGGAAGGAGGGAACACGTGTTCCAACTCATTGCCGGCTCAATTTCCACTTACTAATACTCCTATTGCCCGCGACTCTCGCGCTGACGGAGCAGAGTCGGCCCTTCTACCATTGAGCTATTGAGGCTTCAATTTATTTTTTTATTTAATATATTAAATATAATATATTTCTGTAGCTATTTTTACATACGTATTCATACGTATAAGGTACCGAGGATCAAATATTGTCAAGTAATAAAAGTATTTAACGTCTTTCTATTTTTCCGTCACAATAATTTAGAGTATCGCTTTGAAAAATTTTTAATTACTGTTTTGAAAAATTTATGAGACGGTATAAAATTGTACCAAATAAAAGTATATATTCTGATAAATTTGTAATAAATTCAATGTTCAATTGTTAGAAGAGTATCATTACATGTAATATATGTATCGCTTCCTTTTAATGGGACACGTAACCGTAAAAGCTTAAAATAATTATCGCGATATTCGCAAAATACAAAATGAAGTCATACAATCGGCATTTAAACTTTTCATTTACGTTTTAAGATTTTAAGAAACTTGAACAAAGGATAATCTATCTAGTTCTATTTTTTAAAGCAGCCCATTAATGAATGATGTTTTTAGGTATGATGTTATACGAGTTACACGCACCACTCATGTATTTGGCTAGAAACGAGTTTCAAGCAGGTGTTATAATTCAAGAGAAGTTAAAGGAACGTCTGCAAGAACCGCTCGATTGTTTGTCAGATTGTGCCAGAATATTGTGCAGAGAGGACCCGCAGAGCCCCGAAGGCATCACTGGCAACATCGCACACCAATCTATGGAACAGTTGAAAGCTAGCTTGGATTCTTTGTAGTAGAGATATACAACTCTCTTTAGTGTTTTAACTTCATAATAAACAGCTGATTGAAAAAATTTAAATAGAAGATCTTTTGGAAGTTTACTAAAATAAATATTTTTTGACACAAATGTTAAAACCCGTCAGATCTGTTAATACATGATGATATTAAATTAAATAGTTTTAACTTAAAATATTTTTATTTCATTTCTTTATTTACATTCACTAAAATTTTATTTTCTTGGGTTTCTTGATTGTTTCTTGAGTGACAGCTTTTGTTTGATAACTTAAATCTTCAATATTGTCATCATTCAAAGTTTGAAGTTTAATTGATGTCTCTACTCTTTTGTCTTGAACCTTCAATAGAAAATATATAATATTAATAAATAAAATATTCATACATAGTAAATAAATGTAAACTGACAACAGGCCTTATTACGTTACTTATGAAATGCATAGGGGATCCAGACACCCACAAAGTTACAACACAAGTACAACAATCAAAACTGGAACGATCAACGCTAATTTTGTTCCTACCGGGAATCGAACCCATAACTAAATGGTCCGTTGTAAACTGTAACAGAGTGTGAACCGGCCACCTGAAATTTTCGAAGTGCTTAATTTGTATATCTTATATTATATCGATTGCGGAAAGCTTACAATGTCGTATCTCGAAAATTGGTGTAAGTGACTTTTACTTTCTAATTAACTTTCTAAAACCAAAAAAAAAAAAATAAAACATTGCATTTTTTCTATTTTTAATTATAAATTTAAAAGTTTTTGGTCTCTAGTGTAAAATTGATATTTCGAGATAAGACATTTCCAATTACTGCCCTTACGTTGATATTACGGTGAGCGAAAGTTTTGAGGAAATTAGCACGCTTTGAAAGAAATTCTCTGATAGGATATCTACCATTCAGAAATGGAGTGAAGGAGTAGACTAAGCTTTTAAATCTACTCTTTAATATGTCTTTTTTGCGTAACAGTGGGACGTAACTGCTTGATAGCATTTAATATATTTATATATTAGTATAAAGATATTAACTATTTTATCAATATAATTTAAGATCCTATACATGCGATACTTTTTATATTTACTTCTAATATTATTTATTAGTTACTATCTTATAAAATATCGAAATATTAATAACAAAAACTGCCCTGTTATGCCCTGCCCTGTTGTTTATATAATGGAGGCCATACATGGCCATGATTAAAAATACATTTTTAACAAATAATAAATTAAGAAAAGAGAAATGCAACTAGCATTCATACCACCATTCGCCATGTACATTATTTGTAGTTGTAATTATTTGTAAATATAGTTAGTATTGAATTGTAAATATGTTGTAATATTGGTTGTAAATAAAAAAATGCCTATGTATAATAAAAACGGCAGACCATTAAAAGCCAACATTTTTCTATTGAAGTTATGAAGTGAAGTATGTGTTATTAATAAAAGCTGTCATGACTCTTTATCTGCTAAGTGTTCAGTTTGTGTTGTTGTATATAACACTTCAAAAGCATCATATTCAAAGTGCTTTGAAAATCAATAAACATCACAGAGTTACATAATTTTAGCTTTGGAATGAGACGGCTGCCGAAGTTTTCCCAGTACTTTTGTGTAGAACTCTTTAAAGATTTAAAAACTTTGAAGGGGTCGCCAACACTACCTTATACATATTCTAGGACTTGTTGCAAGTGTCCATAGGCTACGTTGACTGCTTAACATGAAGAGCGCCATTTCTCTTGTTATCTTGTTTGCCACTAGTGTGGTATAAACAATAGATCTTCTAGAGATACTCAATATGGAAACTTAAGCAACTGTATTTAAGGTATGAATGCTTCACTTGTACATAACCCAACATAGTTAAACCCCGTCTTTACAGATAACTGGAAAACAGGACTATCTTACCAAGTGAGGCATATGGTCAAATTACAATTATAAGTGGCAATACAGTATTTTATTTAATAATTTATTATAATATATAATTATAGCCTCTTCGTAAATTGAAATCATTTATCATTTCTGTATTTTGTACATACTGTTGAATAGATTATTTTCATAAAAACATTTTGTGAATAATTGTGATAAGACTTGATAATAATTAACAGAATAAATTGTAAAATACCTATACCTATAAATTATATAAACTTACCGTTGGACAATCCTTTCTTAAATGTGTAACATCACCGCACAGTTTGCAACAACCTCCATTGGGATACAGTCCTTTTGCATTATCAGGGCATTGTCTTGCTATGTGACCCTGTAAATATAAGAAAACATGCAATCAGTGTCAATATTATCATTCAATTTCTTACAAAAACTGTTGATATTTATAAATTTTGCCCACTTCCTCCAGTAGCCAAATTTTAAATTTTTATTAATCAGTAACTCTAAAGTTGTTGAACAAATTCAGATTTTAGAGAAATTGTGACACCGTTGTGGCGTTGTGGGTAAGGAGTCTGCCTTTAGTCACAACGGCTTCGGGTTTGATTCTCTCTCGGGCAGTTGTTATTAAAATTTCTATTTCTGTCTGGGCGTTTGTCCGTGTGGGCCACCCCACCGTGCCTTGGAGAGCACATTAAGCTGTTGGTCCCGGTTGTTGTCACATAACATCTGATAATAATCATTAACTCTAGATAAGTAAATTGCTCTTATCCAATGAGCTACTGGTTCGCCCTAAGGGTCGCGGAGGTCAGATGGCAATCACTCTGTGTAAAAACTAGTAACCTGTCAAATCCGGTAAAATAAAATACCGTGATTAATGCTACGGTGAAGAAGATGTCAATAGAATTGTATTGAGAAGTTCAATGATGGTGCATTTGAACTTCATAATTATATGTCCCAGGTCATTAACATGGACTGTCAAAGAAAAAGATTTATGAGTCAAATCAGCTTGGAGACATTTTTGCCTTTTGCCATTTTAGTAGTGATGGACGTATGGATAACAAGCAGAATGATACTTGTAATGCCATATACTATATCCAGATGAAACAATAGTGCATGGCATATAGCAGGAGTCCCCAAAGTGTGCATTGCGACACCGGCACTGAGATGCAAATTGCTCATGTTAATTACACTTGACGTAACTATTAGAGTGTGAATTGCAATTTGTAGAACTTTAGACGATTCTATAAGCCATGATTAAAAAAGCAATTTTCTACAGCTTCTAGCTTTAAAATATAGTGTAATATAAAGTAATACTTTAATTAAATCTGCCAGAACTATATATAGATAGTTCATTAAGTACTTTTTTGTAGCTTCAGCAGCTAAGCGGCACTAGAAAGGCGTCACAAAAATATTGCAACAAGTTTAAAGAGTTGCAATAAAAAAGAAAGGCATAAAACTACTATGTATAGTGGCCACTGGTTCATACAGGTTTGAATCCTGTGTTTTACACAACAACTACAAATATAATTTAACGTTATTGTGTTTAATAGGAATGATTTTTTTTTATGGAACTATACAGCTAAAGGTTAAAGATTTTAATCATTTTTAAAATGCCCTCATTAAGTTTAACACATTGTGCAACATAAAAAAATCTTTAAAAATGTACTTACGGGTTCTTTACAAATGAAACATGTCGCAAATCTGAATTCATTATCTCTTTGTACTTTACACTCAAATTGCCTGTGTTCAGTTGAACCACACTTAAAACAAACACCCTCGGCTGCATTAACATTTGGTATATGTGACTTAAGATCAGGACAATCTGACAAATTGTGACCTCCTTTCCTACAATTATAGCAAACTTCTCTCTTCATTCTGGCCAAAGCCTTTTCAGCTCTCCTCCTCTCCAATTTCATAGTCCTCTGAACTTCGCTTTTGGGTATCCCTTTCTGTATCATATTCTTTTTAAGTTCTTCTAGTCTCTCTGCATCTTTCTTCATAACTGGGAATCCGTCAAATCTTATCAATTTTACTTCTTTACCGTTGATGAAGAGTTGAAAGCTCTTGTCATCAATTGGTTTTTTTCTCTTCCCTTTACCTTTCTTTTTCATATTTTTTTCTTTATTAATACTCTCAGATTTTACTGGACTTTCTGCCAGTGTATTAAGTGATTTTTCATTATTGTGAGTTCCACCAGAATCAGGCAATACCTTTGTTTTTTGTTTATTTTTTTTCTTTTTATTATTTTTTGATTGATTATTAGTTTTGGTTTCCTTCTCTCCATCGGAAGGTGAATTCGGTGTAATATTATTTGTTGGTTCGGAAATAGAGATTTCATCTGTGGATGTCGATAACTTTAACAATTTCTTCTTGTTTTTTTTTTTCTTCTGCTCATGAGCCGATAAGATTTCATCTGGTATAACATTGCCTTGTTTATTTTCAATACTTTCATCAAAATTCAACTTATCTTTTTTATTCTTTTTCTTCTTTTTTTTAGGAACTTCTGTGTCTTTTGTAAGATTAATGGTATCTGGATTGGATTTGGTTGTTCTATTGTCCAAGGTTTTTGAATCATTCCCATTTGTTTCCTTTTCAACTCTGCTTTTCTTTTTAGCTTTTATATTAATAGATTCTGTATTTACTTTTTTGTTATTATTATTTTCAGTTTCTGGAAAATCACACCAAGTAGCCTTTCTTTTTTGCGTTTTGTGCTCTTTAAGAAAATTATTGTAATTATCAATTCTTTGTTGTTCTGCCTGCAAAAGAAAAACAAATATTATAGCATATATAATAATAATGAATGATACAGAAATAATATGTTTATTGTTTAAGTATTCTTCTTCCTAGCATTAATCCCGGTATTTTGACCAGGGTCTGCTTGCTACTCTTATTCGGATTTGACATGTTACTAGTTTTTACAGAGCTAATGCCACCCGACCTCTACAACTCTAAGGCAGAACAGGTAACCCATTGGATAAGAGCAATTTACAAAACCAATTCAATACAATAACAACAGGGAACGACAATCAATCAGAACTGATCAATACAAATAACTGCCTAAAACGGATATCAACTAACGTCGAGACTAAAGGCAGCCTCGCAACATGCCACAACGTCTTTCGTAGTATACGTTTCTGTGTTCCATATATATCATTACCTCTTCTCGCTTTTTGCACTCCTCGGTGTCCTTTTTTGCCTTTAACAAGTGTTCTTTCATCACTTCCCATGGTGTACTATCTTCAGGAGTTTTTAGGTTAGAAGCCTTTGAGCCCTTCGCTCTTGCAAAACGTGTCATTTTTTAAAGATTCTTATCAATTTATTTCACATTTGAATAAGCGAACATTTAAAAACAATAGTCGTAAATTAAAAATAATTTATAATTTTCCACGTGAAATTGACAACAGCATAAGGTTGACAACTTGACACTGACACTGTCATTCATGACAA
This sequence comes from Hestina assimilis, assembly GCA_023373885.1. Taxonomy (NCBI): domain Eukaryota; kingdom Metazoa; phylum Arthropoda; class Insecta; order Lepidoptera; family Nymphalidae; genus Hestina; species Hestina assimilis. Next base: position 12,024,146 of record CM041754.1, read on the forward strand.
TTTTACATAATTTATTATTATCTGAGAGCACAGAGCTCTATGATACGGATTGCTGGTATAACATCATCATCATCATCATATCAGCCTTCCGAAAAAGCACGACTTCTACTGCTGGACATAGGCCTCCCCCAAAGAAAACCACTATGACCGGTCGTGCGCTACCTGCATCGAGCGGACTCTTCATATATATATATATATATATATATAGACGTGGTCTATATATATGAAGTGACTATTGAGGTACCACCCAACTACAGGCTGAAAACTAAATGATATATCGTACGCTTGCACTATAAGAATTTAGATGTCTTTGACCAATTTCTCAGCCCCTTTTACTTTCGTACATGCAGCATTTTAGTTTTTTAGTTCTAGCCACTTCATTGATAGGCCTAGTGTATCCTATTTCCAATTTTGATACTTAGGACCTTCAATCTATATTTTTTATATCTATGTCTCAAAGTAAGGAAGAATTAGTGGCTTGTCCTTACTGTTGTATTACTTGACTAACTAAATATACACGCGCTATCAGCGACAGTCACACAGTAAAATCATTGGAAATATTTTGATCGTAATTATCTTGTTCAGTTTTACCATAAATCGTAATAAATAAACGCATTCATAGACATGTAATAAAAGCGATGATATTAATTTGTTTGAATCGATTACTTTGTGGAGGTAAATCGACAGCGTGAATTTACCAGGCAGCGGTTGCAGTCATGGTAAAGATGGTAAATAAGCAAGAGTACTGCAAGTATCACGTTAGAGTCTAATGATATTATAAACTAGTTTCCAATTAGAACTGTATACTCACGTCTCCGTTTCGCTTTATCTGATTACATTTGTTGTACTACCAAAAATAATCGGTTTTATACAAAAAATAATCAGAATAAGTTTTGTTTAGATTTAATTTATTAGTCTTCGAACCGAACATTGAATAATACTTTCAAAAAAATTTAAGTATTAATTCTAATTTTCGAATTTATAAAAGCTATCTCATATGTAATGTGTAATTTCAGTTGTTAGTGTTTTCAATGTAAACATGCCTTGCCTCAAGCGGGAATCGAAGCTGCGACCATCGAGGTTAAGGAAGATTCGTTACTACTGCGCTAAAAGAAAAAAAACGACTTTTATTTTATTTCTTTTTATTGGAACTTAGCTTCGCTTCTAATAATTCTATCCAGTTTTCATATTGCTTATTGTCCTCTTCCCCCAATTCGTCACAAAACCTATCTATATCTTCATCTTTTGGTAGTTCCTCTTCGTTTTGTTTTAATTTCTTTTTCGTATGTTTTGCATCGTCTTTCACATTTACCACCTCTTGTGTTTCTCCATCGTCTCCGAATATTATCTTTTTATTTTGTTGGCTTTTATTTTTTTGCTCTATGTTCTTATTCCTTTTTCGAGATATTTTATTTGTATTTGCTATTGTGTCCGTTTCTAATTTTGTGTCTATTCTGTTGATTTCCGATTTTGTTTCTGAAGAAAGTAACTGAGCTTTATCATCATTCAATATTATTTGTTTGGGTGTTTTATTTTCAAGTAAACTTGCAGATATTTTATTATTATTCGATTTATCCTTTTTAATTTTTTTTTGAGCCTTCAGATCTGAATTTTTCTCGATATTATCACTTTTCTTGTTCTTGCCCATAATTCTGTAAATAAAAACATAATTGAATATAAGAAGGTAAAATACGAAATAATTGCCTCAGAGTGCAATTTGAAAATATTTATTGTAGATTCAAAGGTATTCATAGAATAATTATTTTATTGTATACTAGCTAACAGACTTAGCTCGACGGTTTTCCGAGCTATGTTGCTCAATATCATAAGTTTCTTTTGCAATTTTACAATAACGTACATGTATATAAAATCATAAGCGTTAAAAGAGGAATCTAAATTTAAATTCTGACAGTTTTATTAGTATGCATACTATATAGTTACGAAATCTATTCATAAAAAAATACAAAAATAGTGTTTACAAAAAATAACATTTTACGAAATTTTCAACATGCATGCCAAAATCATGTGCTTTGCAAAACTAATTAAGTGCCCGCGTAAACAATATGTGCGCGATGCAAGTCACGTATACAGAGAGATCATCGGCAAATTATTTAGTCATGTTAAAATGAACGTATGAGTGAATGGCGAAATAATTGTTATATTTACGAGTATTTTTCATTTTATTTTTATTTAAATTTTTCGTTTTTTATATTTTAAACAATAGAACTGTTAATCATTGTAATTCATAATAAAACTGTTTCCTATCGTAATATAATACATTCATTATAATGTGTTAGATATAAGTCTCAGTTTTTATTTACTTTTTGGTAAAAATTGATCCTTCACATACGGCGACAAATATTTTACAGATACACTGAAACATTATTAAGCTAACTTGTTTTTCAACACAGCTCAAACATTGTGCTCAAACATGTTATCATTTTATGTTCGTGCATCTTCTTATATCAATGAAAGTTATAGTCCTTACAAAAACCGGCCAATATCTAACTCGCTCATAGAGGGTTCCGTACCACCGTAGAATCATAATAATAAGTTCCTTGAATGGGGACCAGAGAGCTTTATAAAATTATGTTGTTTATGACACTAAAAATCTTAGTAAATGTGACTATATTTGACTATAGAATGTCAAGTTCAGGAATTTACGATCACATACACGATACACTCATAAATAATATTACGAGTTGATTAATTATGAATCTCTGAAGACATTAATTTATAATAAGCCTCATTAATCAACAGGAAAATCTTATGACACAGCTCAATAACTCAAGATAATTTTATGTATTTACGGGTATGTAAACTTTGAATGTGGAAAACTAATTTATTATGGGAAAGCTAGTAAAGTAAAAACAAAAAAAGAACTCTATTTTACGATGGCGGCCAACGTTACAGTTGCAGCCCCACGAATATGGATTTAATTAACGTCACGGAGAGGGAAGGGAGCACTAATCCCTTGACATCCAAAAAAAATAAAATCCTCCAACTTTTGCAACTTTATATTGTGTAACTTTTGAATGGACTATAATATAGTTACAACAATTATGGTTTATCTTTAACAATAATTATGGTTTTCAATCCGCAAAATTTAAACACAAATAATACTGATTTTTTGCATTACTTGCTGTGAATGTTAAGTCGGTTACAGACCCAGCGACTTATACGACCGAATAAACTCGTTTTTCGAAGCATGTATAGGCGCGCCTTTTACCACACTCGTACGAGCGTTGCCGCGATTACAAACTCGTATAAGCGCGTCATATCATGCGCTAAAAAATAAAAAATGGTAGTCAGTCGTCACTACTGGTCCAAGCGTAAGCCTCGAAATAAGGAATTGTGTAATACGCGTAATGGCGTATCGTATGCGACCGTATACGCTCGAAAAAAAAAACACTAGTCTGAAACCGCCCTAAAAATATTCAACTAATTAGTTTGAGCCAGTTTTAATATCTTCTAATTTTAAACTCGAACAAATGATACGTCCGCACGAGCATCGAAATATATCTACACAGTATTCGTTTCAAGATAGATATCATATATATTTTCTTTTGTGTTACATTGTTTCACTTCAAGAGTATATCAGCGAAGATTGATTTAGTTTTATATTCTTTATATATTAGTCTTACCTTGAAGCCAGATGTAGCTATGGTTAGATTAAAAACTGTTGGCATTTAAATAATTTCAGCGTTATTAATAATTTGGATGCGGAGCTTTAAACATAATTCTGGGCATCGATTATAGTATAACAAAAATATGGATAGCTATTTTTTTATAGAACAAAAACATATTTTACTATACACCACAATATAAGAACACACCAATAACAGAACATACCATAGCAACTAATTCGAAATTAAATATACTATTTATTATAAATATACATATTTTCTCATAAGAATAGTTTACCTGGTAAAACATTCCTTTTTAAAACCAAAAATGTTGGACCAGATCACCGATGTGCGATCTTAACATGTTCAAAAATACTCAATTCTATACGAGCGTCGCTTTCAATCAAATATACTTTACTGACCTCCATACCCATAAATCAATGTTTAATCGTGTACACTTGTACAGTAAACTCCATCTACACTACTCTAAAGTATCGCGTATGACGCGCTATTCGCATTCTGAAAGATTTATAAATATTATTTATTTTTGTGTTTGTCATTTCATTTCGTTAAAATAATAAATTTGATTTTATATTCCAGACACTAGTGACTGTTTGTCCGTTGTTAGAGTTAGTTTGGCTTTTATTTTAATTGCTTAGCACATCGTGTAGGTAAATAAACAATAATAAATAATAATAATTTATTATTTAAGACTGCCGATCTCTGCTGGCAATTTATCTTCTTCAAGAGATTAAACTGTCAAAATAACAGTAATTATTACTAGTTTTCCATTACAAATATCCTGGCATTTATTCAATTAACGATAAATGTATATATGTTTTTTTCTTCAAATAATTTTAATTTACATGAGTTTACAAATTCTATAAATAATATGAAATATGTTGTTGCATAACTCCTTTTTACATTACACTTTATACATAATATTGTAGTAAATAAAAATTAACATATTGTAATCGGTACCAGATTTAAGCGTAAGCCCAAAGGATCCTGACTACGACGAAACACATTTTAAGGATGATAAAACATTGTATTTGAAACAAATACTAAATAAAACAGTTTCAAAAATACTTAAGTATATATTTAAAATTAAAGTTATCTGTAAAATTTTACCGATACGTATTTTATAGCGTAGGTAATAACTACAAACACAACGTGATGTACCTACGTTGTTTTTTGGCCAAGATAATAATTTAACGTGTTATCTATAGTTATTTAATAAATGTACGATAAAACGACAAGTGTTATTTATTGACATTATTTGTAATAACTCTCTTACTTTGTGATAAACGTAATATCGGCGGCTGCTTCGGAAGATATGAAATACAGAATAGCTTTACGTAACAAGAGAACGACGCGCGACGCGACGAATCACGAAGCGGGCGTAATGCCACCGAGCGCTGAGCCCGGCCGCCCGCCTCCCACTTTTCACTCACTGCACCGCAAGCCGCGTCTACCGCAGTGTTTGAGACCAATCAAATTATCAAACAAACTAGCTTGTAGCTGTTGTGTGTGACAAGATTTTTGCATTTAATATTTACGTGCAAAAATGACTGAGAGACAATATATTTTGGGAATGGACATCGGTACTACGTCTGTAAAAGTCTGTGTGTACGATCCGGAAACGAATGAATTGGTAGCTAAACAAAATAAGGATACCGCTGCAAACATTCCAAGTGATCAAGGAATTGAAGGGAACAAGCAGGATGTTCCGAAAATAGTTTCTGCGGTACATTACTGTGTATCAAGACTACCGAGAGATGTTTTGCGGCACGTTAAAAAAATTGGCGTTTGCGGTCAAATGCACGGCGTTGTATTGTGGAAAAACAGGTATTTATATTATATATTATTTTTATTTGTCTTTTATATATTTTTATTTTAAAGTTGTAATTTTTGTTGTCAGTGCATGGGAAAAGGTAGAAAAAGATGGTGTTGTGATTCGTTTTGAAGCAGTCAGGGAACAAATGTCAGCTTTATATACTTGGCAGGATGTGAGATGCAAACCTGAATTTTTAGAGACATTACCAAAGCCTGATTCTCATCTACAATGTTACTCTGGTTATGGCTGTGCTACACTTTTATGGATGCTTAAAAATAAACCAGAAAAACTTAAGAACTTTTGTTGTTCGGCAACAGTACAAGACTTTGTTGTAGCCATGCTTTGCGATTTAGAAAATCCAATAACATCAGACCAAAATGCAGCTAGCTGGGGTTATTTTAACACTGAGAAAAACGAGTGGAACATAGACATACTAAAATCAGTAGATTTTCCAGTTAATCTTCTGCCAAATATAATTAAAAGTGGCGAAATTGCTGGTACATTGAGCAGTTCATGGAATGGAATACCTGAGGGAACACCAGTTGGTGCAGCTATGGGAGACCTTCAATGTTCTATCATTGCAACACTTGAAAATAAACAAGATGCTGTATTGAACATATCTACCTCAGCTCAACTTGCCATTGTTGTGGATAAAATAAGTGATTTAGGTTGTAAAACTATTGAACATCTGCCTTATTTTAACAATACTTATCTAGTTGTGGCTGCATCACTGAATGGAGGGAATGTATTGGCTACTTTTGTGAAAATGCTTCAGCAATGGATGCTTGAGTTTGGCTGTCCAATTCCTCAATCAAAATTATGGGAAAAGCTCATAGCTCTTGGTTTAGATGCCCCTGAAGGTACTAACATGAAAATCAGTCCATTACTGTTGGGTGAAAGGCATGCACCAACGGCTAAAGCATCAGTGGAAAATATTGACCTTTCAAATATCAAACTGGGTCATGTATTTAGATCGTTATGCGATAGTTTAATAGACAATTTACATACTATGATGCCTAAGGAAATTTTACAGAAAGCAAATATTAAAAGAATAGTTGGTAATGGATCAGGTTTATCACGGAATGCAGTGTTACAACGAGCTGTTGAGCATTATTACAGCTTGCCCTTAGAATTTACATCAGGAGGTGATGCAGCAAAAGGTGCAGCTATAGCTATTTTAAATGCAACATAATTATATTTATTACAAAATTAATTATACTATTAATATGTACATGTAACAGACGTTTTTTATATCACATTAAAAATACTACAGGTATTTAACCTGTTTATATGATAATAATTCACAAACCTAATGTTACCGATGTACTAATAATGCTTTAAATGCTTTTATCTGGAAAGCAGCCTGCTGCCCGAAACTACTGAAAAACTGTTTTTGTATTAAAAAATGAAAAGACAACAGCAACTGTTATGATGTTGTTATTTTGTTTTTTTTTTATACTTTTACTAAGATGATATTTACGCAAAATTTTTATTTCAATATATTTCTAGAAACAATTCATACCTTGTATGATTAAAAAATAATTTATAACCACTGTTTTTATGATTGTAGCTAATTTGAACCTTCTTTGTACAAATAGTAAGCGTAACAGACGAAGAATAAATAATAAAATCCTGAATTACGTACCTTAGAGATGGTAATGTTAGCACTTATTTAAAATGTTGTTTTTATGATACGACTATAAACCTAAAAAATACGAACAAGAGCGTTTTCTTTTTAGAATAATATGTAATTATTTTTTTAAAGAATTTCAAACTATATTTACGAAGAGTTATAAATTAGGTTAGATCACAGACTATAGAAGACAGAAGCAGTGACGACAGTGACAGACTTACAGAGTAATGACGATCATAGTTGGAAATATTAAGGACGTCTGGAGATGCCTTATTTGTCTATTCAAAATTGTACACTTTTCACAAAATAAAAGCCCCTTTTTGACAGATCACGCCCATGAATTTTTCTATTTTTTTACCGATGGAAAATGGAAATGTTCGAAAGGTAATTACAATTTACATTTTTCATTGATTGGTACCGCCCACTCGTCCTATGCGTCCTATGCATACTGATTTTCTCATAATGTTTCAAAATTTATTTATTTAAATGCTAATGTTTAGACCAATTAATTACTGAATTTTACCTTTTTTTAAATTATAGTGGAATGTAAGGCGGAAAAAAAAAAAAAATATATATATATTTATTTTAATCCATTCGTCTTTCCTAAAACACTGAAAATAACATTTTTAAAATAAAGGTAACACAACTTCATTTCTAAATTTGAAATTAATTACAATTGAAAAAAAATTCAAGATGGTAAATTTTGAACTGTACTGTCAGAATAGTATGTAATAATATTTCCTTTATTTAAAGCCATTTAACCGAAAATGGTGCATGGAAAGGCTTATTTTATTACAATCAAAACTAATAATTTTACTACCAATTGGTATTATTTATAAAAGACTTTCACTAAGCCATAAAATATATAAATATATTCGGAAGTTTAATTACCACCTCATCAAATTATTTTTTTAAAAGAGCAATCTGTGTGGGAAAGGGACAAAGCTAGTCTTTTGTGTGTACCTTTCTCGAATAAATTTTCTTTTTTGTATGAGGTATTGAAAACTGAACTTAAACGTCTAGCTGTAAAGTTTATTTAACATTAAGTTACAAGTGATTTTGCTTGTTCTTATAATAATTCTATGCATATGAGTTAGCGCCCAGCCTAACACGCGCACATGGTGCAGTTTTTCATTCACCATTTTGTGAAGTTGACCTGTTTATAATTGATAATTTTTCTTGACTCGGCTTTGCTTTTGAATTATTTCTGTTTGCTATAACGTTGACCTCGGCTTTTCTATTTTTGATATTGATTTTAATAAGTGATTTGAACTCGATTTTGGTGTGCGTTGTTATATCGTAAGAACTCTGTTTCAATATGTCAAAACGAGGACGTATAATCAACAGTCAGTCAGTCAGATCTCCTCAAAACTCTCAAAAATGAGAATTTGGATAGTCAGAATGTGTCTGTTTACGTTTTATAATATTATTTATACTATAGGTTTTCATTTCAATTCTCAACTGCTTTTGCTTGCTTGCTGCAAAAATTATGGTTTCATTATCGAAAGTCGGGAAAAAGTATGTATTCATGTGATTATACAAACAAAACGATAAGCGTTACTGATTATTTAAAAAATAATAAAAATGTTTATCTGGATAATGATACCAAGCTTTTTTGTTCTTTAAGTAACTAGTATAGGTGGCAAGTTTTGTGGCTAGTTACCTACTAAGAGTAAGTAATATTGTTATATACAATAATTAATGTGAAGATTATTTTATTAAGAGTGCAGGTCATTATAACATCCATATTCACGTTTATTTATTTTATAAATTGTTTTTCATTTCTTTTATTTTGTTGTTTTAACCAAATGAAACTATGGTTAGTTACTAAAGAATCACCGTGCCAGTTTCTGGTCGAATTAGATAGTTTTGAGTAAATATACTATAAAACTATAACAACTTTGCTTTTCGTTTTTTTATCATTCCCTTTTCAATTATGTCGGTTTTTTCTATTCTGCGATAGTAGACAAGACTAGTGTAATTTAAATGAGGAAAATTAGAACTGTAACAATTTAAAGTAGCCAATGTGTATAAGTGCCCAGTTATTGCAGGTTTTAGCCTAGGTATCTTTTACAAATTTATAAGAATAAAATACAAACGATCTTAATAAGATTCGATTAATTGAGTCGATATTAATCTTTCCAATTTTCATCATTTTCTCTACTTTTGGCAGAATTTTTCGTTCCAATTTGGCTTTGCTATTTAATAGGCACCCATTATTTCTAAATAGGGCGTCTCCATATGTTCTCATTACACTGAGATTGAAGTCATTGTCAATTGAATTGTCAGTTGTCTAAACTCTTAAAGTCTAACCGTCTAACGTCAACATTTATGTATATTTTATACACATAACCCAATTTGCTACGAAAATCGAAATTAGGTTTTGGTGTTATTGCTTGTTTTATAATTTCCTACATTATTTATATGCGTATTTTGCATTATTTATTATAATGCAGTGGACTTAATGTAACAAAACAATGCTGATTTGTTAAGTGAAAAAAAAGTTTACATTTACTTCAAATTATATTGGTTGAAGATAAATCAAGATTATAATGGAAAATATCAAGAAAGCCGATGATGTGGATAATCCAACAGCTGGTGGAAATCTTTTAGAACAACCAAGACTTAAAACCGCCCCAACACGAAACCCCCTGATGAAAGTACGCACTTATGTGCTGGCACTTCGGCCATGGTCCCTTAGCGGAAGCTTACTACCGACTTTACTAGGTGCTGCATTAGCATATCGTCTTCCCGGAGACAATGGATTTAGCTGGGTGACATTACTTCTCACTTTGTGTACTGTTATTCCCGTACATGGTGCTGGAAACGTCGTCAATACATACTTTGATTTCGTCAAAGGGATCGATAACCGTAAATCGGATGACAGGACTTTAGTTGATCACATTTTGAGCATTGATGAAGTAGTATCCCTTGGGGCTATACTATATATGGCTGGATGTGCATTTTTTGTGTTGTTAGTTGTATTATCTCCTGCTAGGATGGAACATTTAGCATTAGTGTATTTTGGAGGTTTATCGTCTTCTTTCTTGTACACAGGAGGTATTGGTTTAAAATACATAGCTCTTGGAGACATCATGGTTCTCGTCATATTTGGACCTGTATCAGTTGTATTTGCTTTCCTTACACAGACAGGGAGAGTTGATTGGCCTATATTTTACTATGCCATACCATTGGCTCTGAACACTGAAGCTATACTGCATAGCAATAATACAAGAGACCTTGAAGCTGACAGCAAAGCAGAAATTGTAACTTTAGCCATTCTAATTGGAAGAACTGCATCTCATTTGCTATATGCATTTTTACTTTTTACACCATACATTATGTTTGTAGTGGCTTCAGTTCGCTGCTCTCTGTGGTTTTTATTGCCAATGCTTACCTTACCCCGAGCTTTTGATATTGAGAGAAGATTTAGATGTCCAGAAACAATGCAGTATGTTCCAAGACAAACTGCTAGATTAAATTTCTACTTTGGAATGTTGTATATGATTTCTTGTTTATTTGCTAATAAACTGCCATTCCTTTTAAGATAATAAAAAAAGGATTTTTATTAGTAATATAATTATTACATAAAATGTACTTATGAGCTTGCTTACTATACAATGTCTCCCCATGTTTAATGTTGTTGTGATTTTGTTTGTCATATTATTCTACCTATGTTATAAAATGTTATATATTCATTAAAAAATGCATTTTAGTAACGAATATTAATCTAATAGTGTAGTGAATCATTTTAAAGTTACATTTTAAGATATACAAAGTTTTATGACTGAATTAATAATGGCAGTTAATGTTAAATTTATATAATTGTAATTTGCTTTATTGGAATTTTGTGTTTGTTCATTTTAACATATTTATCTTAAAGTATGTGTGTGTGAATACTATGAACATATCATGTTATATATAATTTGATTGAATTTAGTAACAGGATGTTGCTGTCAAAAAGTATTCTGAAGATAAGTCTATTGATATCACTTATCTTCAGTTTGATCTTTTAGAAATGTAAAACAGCCGGGCCATGAGGAAAATATTTACTATTTAGGCCTGGAGATGTAAAAATTTTAATTACGTAATCTCATTATGCTACCTCAATTGGCAATATAGTTTATTTTTTTTCTATATAATCAAGTATAAAATCTTCTATACTTCTTTTTGCATAATAGGCTTATTATACAAAAAATTCAAAGAAGAAGAAAGAAGATTTTCTTTGTAATGTCATCATTATCATCATCTAACCATATTCAACCTTGGCCTAAAACACTTAATTATTTTGGTGAGCTACATCTGTGGTGAGCTCTCAGGTGAATTCATAATGTATAATTGTATGTATGACAATAATTAACTTATAAAACATAATAATTTAAATTTTTATTCTTGAAAATAAATAGTTTGATATATCATGAAATTTAGTTTTTATTGATATATGTATGCATATGTTTAGATAAGTATCTAAATATAGCCTGTTTGTTGGAAAAGTTAAGTAAACAAAACACATTTTATTTTATTTTATTGACATCAACATAAAGAGTTTTATACATCTTCATTATATTAAGATAAATACAATAGTCAAATTATAATACAATGAGACCATGAAATTTTAGATAGTAAATAATTTAGGAATGCCTGATCTCTATTACTAAATAGATAAACTTGGCAGTGACGGGAAAAAATTTCTACAACTTGTAAAATGATTACTCATCTAATCTACGAGCTTTCCAGGCAATTTGATATTTGTATTAACACATTATCATAAAATGTACTTTAAATATTACATTTTTTATATAGAAATGCGTAATTATTATAGAGTAATATTTCCCTAATAATTCTATATTGATATTTTTATAGTAGACTATTATAAAAGGAACAAAATCACATTGAAAATGAGAAATGATATAAAAACGAAATTGCTAAAAATAAACTAAATTAAATCACTATGTGCAATTAATTACTAAATTTATAGAATACCTAATTAAATTCATTTTATTATTTTTTCACGAAAATAAAGTTTTTAACATTCCATAAAAGTACCTACTTGTGATATATATAATTATTATTTAAATATATGTATCACTTCCACTATTAAACATAACATAGGTGGAAGATACAAAATAATTTATTTTAGATGTATTACAACAAAAGCTATGCTGTAACTTTACATTGTTCTGTCTGAAAGATAATTTCAGAATTGGTAATTTAAAACTATTTTGTGATTGATGATAAAGGTAAAATTTATGTATTTAGGCCTCTTTGATTTTGTTTCTCGAGATGCAATCAAATGAGAAATACATTTGTTAATATTTTCTAAATATTATATATCTTTCGCTGAAAAATTCTCATTACATATTAATAACTATACAAATATGCTTAGTGTTTCATGCCAAATTTAATTTACTAACATAGAAGAACAATGAACCTTTGATTTCCTATCAAGGTCAAAATTTTTAAGTTAATATCTTACATAAACAAATGAATAATTTTGAATAAATTGTTTGGTGTACTGAATACATTTTATTCTAGTCACATGTTTAATCTCTCACCCGTCCAAGTGAATAACAGTTGGTGAATTACTGAAATTATTCAGCATTTAGCCTTTATATATGTTATACATTATATACATCAGACTTTGTTGTGGTTAAATTAATTAAGACGCCGATCCCTTCTTTTCACGCTGCCATTGAATTATCCTTTCCTTCAACTCTGAAGCTAGAAAAATAATTTTGCATATTTGAATTATAAAATTATACTTAATTTTATATCTTTTAAACGAAGTAGATAGTTGTAAACATAGACTTATTATTTACGGATAGGCTTTTTCATAACAACAAAATGTCAAAAGATTTGCTGGTGTCCTTTCGTAAATTTGCACTAACCTTAGACTAAGAATCTCATGGACGAAGCCATACCCTGTTGCCGCTCTTATAACCTTATTTCAAAGGAGAAATTGCTAACTAAGACTAAGAAGTGTTACTCGGAGTGCTAACATGAGTAAAATATATATATATATAGGTTTAGCAACTTATTTTTTTTTTTCCTAAATTTAAATAATGGCATGTTTTATACCCGTTCAAGAGTTTCAATTATATAGGTGGTTTGACATATTACGCACACAAAATATGTAAAATATTGGTTTGCGGTTTTTAGCCCATGTTCCTTCTAGCTTCATTCTCTTTCTTACGAAATTAAGTAAGCCACAAGCTTGCAATATAATCAAATGAAGTTAGCGTCATAAGCTTGCAACATAATCTATCAAAGTCAGTGTGTTAGACTTCGTTTCGTTACCTTAGAGCGAATTTACGAAGGAGCACGAGCAAATCATTGGACATTTTTCTGCATGGAAGGTTCGGTCCTTAGTTTATAATAAGTGTAGCTGTTTATTAGCTTAATATTTATAGTTACCTGGACGCAGTTGATCTTCCGTCAGTGGTTGTCGGTTGAAAGGATCAGTGGCGCTGTTCAACAAGTGCCGCAGTATTACTGAGCGGTCCATAACCTACAAACACGACAATGTATTAAAAACTAATTAAAACATTTGCCCTTTGTATCTTAATCTATTCTAAATATATATGAACCAATACCTTTCCTGAGGGTAAGAACACAGGATCTGTCATCAGTGTATCCATAAGTGGATCTCGAAACTCTTCTGGAGCATCCGCAAACTCATCACTCTTTTGCTGGTTTGATACTAAAAAGACAATGTTATGTTTTAAAAATAATTTTTAAATTTTAATAAAGTACAATTTTTCAATTTTTGATAAATTTGTTGGATTTGCTCATGAGATAAAAATTGTAAAAATGGGCCTGGTATTATGGATATGGTACCTAATACCAAACAACTGCTTTTTGCAAGGCAAATACTTCACATATTTAAGGTCATGGGCGTAAGGTGTAGGTGGTTTCAATTCCAATACTGCTAAGTAATAGAAAAAAAAATTATTTCAATGATATGCTACAATGTATAATACAATACCAGCAATTTGGTATGCGTTGTCCGCGAGCGTCTTGAAGCGCTCAATCTCGGAGGGTGTCTTAATGCAAGACTTGGCAAGCCGCAACGCCGCCTCTTCGAACAGTTCCTTGCGGAATGATCTCTGTATCGAAAATTAAAATGAATTAGTTTTCACCAAAAAGAAAGTATAATAGCAAAGATAATGAAACTGACATGATTGCTACGGCGAGCCTTTTCGCCGAGGTATAAGGTCCAAAATCGCGTGCTATTATTATATTGGTCAAGTAACCACACAGACAAAACTTCTGAATTTATAATTTAACAATACAATTTTCTTGGAGAACTTAGCTTTTTTACTAAAATTTAGAATTGTTTCAGCTGACTGAAGTATTGCTTTCTTGATACATACGTGGAAATTAAATCTTAGCCGCGAAAACGATTTGTCTTACAACATGCTTCATGTGACTTATTATGTGATACGTCATATTGGCGACGCGCGTGCATATTCGACTCACTGTTGGTTGTTACCGGACTAGTGTTAATAATTTACAAATTATATTTTTTATTATTTACATTAAAATTAATAAGAAAATAAAAAATACAATTATGCCAAAAGTTTTAAGTTTCCTATCGGCTGTCTGCATGACTGCCATGTTTTATTTCTTATACTAAAGTATAGGTGTGTTACTGTATGACTCGTACCTCGTCAGCAGCGAGCGCGGCGTGGAAGTGCGGCGAGTCGAGGTGCAGGTAGATGTCCACTAGCTGGCTCAGCAGCCGCCGCGGCTCCCAGCCGTACATCTCCGGACGACGGACCTTTATTACCAAAATATTTATTATACATTACAGGAAAATATAATTATGAAATTACATTTTTTTTGTATCACAAAATTTGTAAACGAACATTGGCTAGATGACTAAACAAACTACATGCGTTTGTTTGGCGAAGCAGTGTTTGTAATTTTTAAAGTAAAGGGCCCCTGTATCCATCGATATTCTATATATGTTAAGCAGTAGTATGTTTTGTAGCTAATCAAATTACTGGGCACAGACGATTTAAGAACTAATATCTGCAAGTTGGCAATGGTGATGTTTGCTTGTCAACTTAGTAACATCGCGATCGCTACGTACAGTGGTCGGAGGTGGTAAGTCGTGTCACCTTGAGGTTGTTGCACTTGGGTCCGCAGAGCTGCTGCAGGTTGAAGTTGAGCATGGAGGCGAGGCGGTCGACGAGCTCGGCGCGCAGGAAGGGCTCCTTGATGTCCAGCGTGAGGTACTGCAGCATGTCCACGGTCTCGCGCGCCAGCGTCAGGTAGGAGCGGCACTGGCGCTCGTCCTGCGCCAGCGCGCGCGTGCGCGCCTCGCCGCCGCCGCGCGCCTCCGCCTCCTGCGCCTCGTGGATGCGCTTCAGGTACTGACGACACACATACACATAATGTTACAACACGTAGTGTTAAACGAGAAATCACATGTTGCCAGAACATTCGAGAAAGTGTAAGAGAAGTTCAGCCACTAAGTGTGAAAGAGAGAGACGATGCACATGACAAAGACATGCCTTGGAATGTTTACGAAATAAGTGAAAAGGATAGTGATATGCGTGACATGAAGAAGGGATGGTTCTTTTCGAGTATTTTCTGGAATGTTCCCTATTAGAATTCCAGGAATGGCCATGTTCGTGAAGAAGGAAACAGCCATATACGACTACAAACTGGAACATCCCCAAACTTTTTTGGGCATTTTAACGCATTACCATGGCAACAAAGGATACGTCTATATCGTTTTTTGATACATACCGTAAGACATTCATCGAGAAGGAAAGTCGTGTCATTCATCAGCATGTTGATGAATTTAACGAACTGTCGTCCCGACCGAGATTCTTTCACAATAGCCTGTGGAAACAGAAGAAATTCGTAAAAAAATAAAATTTATAAAAATTAATACTAAAAATGACATATTTTATTGATGTGTAACATATTGTTGATTGTTTGTTGCCGATTGTCATATGCCAATTTATAGTATATTTTTAATTGTATTTGTAATCGACTTAAAGTATAGGGTCGGTTTGTCACTGCACGTCATAGACAGGGTACCATTGAAAAACAGTGTTAGGTGTACTCGCCTAACTTACTGAATGGTCCACCCTTTTTGGGACACAACACTTTATTATTATTGTTCTATTTATTATATTTTTAATAATTTTTAGGATTAAGTTTTTAATTATGTTTTTTTTTTTTATTATTGTTATACAGTTTTGTCTCTTTAACTATAATGCTTTTTAATGTTTTAGTTTAGTTTATTTCTGTTGTGTCCTAATAAATATATTCTTTCTTTCTTTCTTCTATTTCATCTCGCTTTCCTTTCCTTTGGAATTGAGTAATTCCGGAAGTCAGAGAAGCGCGGCTATTTGTTTTGACTTACGAGCGCGCGTGTTATATTAACTTTTATTTTTTTTAATTATTGGAACAAGTTTCCTTATCGAGAGCGAGCCAGAAAAAAATGCGTGGTGGACAATGTGAAATTAAATGAAAGAACCTCGTTACTAACGCCAACTGCGACACGTTTTTAATTGTTTTTTTCGTACGTACATATGTCTGTTCATAATTTTTTTTTTTTGAAGTTCTATATAATTATGTATGTTTGAGGATATATTTGCGTATTTTTCGGTATATTTTTCCGTCGTTAAGGTTTTTGTACCCAGGTTAGAGAAGATATGAGATGTTATATGTACACATAGCACATAATAATTATGCGGGTAGTTTAAAATTTGCCACTTTTTACACTTACCTGTTTGTGTATCGGCCTCTCCCACATACTCTTGAGGATTATACTAATATGGAATCTTATTGTGAACTTGTCGTAGAACTCTGTGCTTTGTCCGGTTGTCTCGATATCTGTGTAGAACTTCATCAGAGCGCTGGGTAGGGCGGTCTGAGACATCGGATGATCCATGAACTTTTCATAGACAGCGTCATTCTTCAACTTTATTGGTAAGGAGAGGTTGATCACGAACAGTACTTCGACAATTTTGGCCACGAGATACGGATTCTTGATGAGATGTGAATGGCAGATGGCGGTCAGCAGCCAAGTTATTATCGGGTCTTCTATATAATATGCCACAACTTGTGGTACATATCTGAAAGTAATGTTAACAGTTAATAAACGTAAACCCTACACACTGAACGGTCAGCAGGACAATAACATCGTGTGTCGGGGGTCCGGAAACAGGAAGTTCTGAGTTTAGAAACAAACGTTTAATAAAAATCTTTTACATATTGGTCTCTGCTAACAAAAAATAAATCAAAGTAGTCCCTGTTAAAGAAAAGTAAATTAAAGTGACCGTTCAAAAAAGGTTGGAAACTGTTCTAAAATAAAGTAATTATAAAATAATCGGCAATCAATATAACCTGACAAAAAAAGAGATTACGAGCTAAGTAGCTAGAAATTTCCTCGTTTTGTTAAATGTATAACAATTAGATTAGGCGTAATAATATGCAAATTATGCCATACGAATATAATATAATATCATAATAAAGAGTTCTAACGTCTAGTAAGTTTATATTTAAATTAATTGTTTATTGAGAAATAAAATATCTTTAAACGATTTTTTTCCAAATTCAGTTATGTTTAGAAGTAGTTGGCAAATAAGCATACGGCCCATCTGATGGTAAGTTGTTGCCGCAGCCTATGAGCGCTTGCAGCACGATTAGTAGGTGCCACTCACGGGTTGCCAACCTCGAGATATTAGTTCTTAAATCTCGTCCGCCTTTCGCCTCGTTATCAACAGTTTAAGTTGCATCATCTTGACTTTAAGAAATTATAGACCCATTTATCTATCGAATTCTTTCAACTTAGCAATAGAACTGGTAAGTAAGCGAGTACTCACTGCACTGCGAAGAGCATGAACTCGGCGATGTCCTCGACGTACCACTCGGGGGTGGCGCGGAAGGCGAGCGCGGCGGCGGACTCGGTCGCCGGGGACAGGGGCGGCGACACGTCGCTGGGCGAGGCGCACGTGGCGGCGGCGGCGAGCAGCTGCCGCACCAGCAGCGCGCACACCGACGAGTAGAACTGCACCCCTCGCCGCATCAGCTCCGGGTCCAGCAGCGCCGTCTCGGCGCACAGCTTCGACCTGAACGGTTCACTCGGATATGAGATTCCCCGGTCCCCGGATATGAAGTATCTCGGAGTCAACGTCGGTCGAGATCGCAACATGTTTTGCCATGTGTGAAGTACTGTTTTTGTACTGACTGGACTGTACCTAGAGAGCACTTGGATTGTCACCGAAATGTTTAGTTTAGTAAGAATTTTACGCTATTATTGCCCGAGCCAAATGAGGTATTGGACATATCAGTGTTATAATTATTATAAAATTTTTCTTCTTCTTCGTCGAGGACTTCATCCGCGGCGACTTCAGAATTGGCTCCAGAAAGATGTCCATAATTTGTAAATAATTTATTTTCCGTAACACACATTTTTACCGAATTTCAATTGAATACGTCCTGCAGAAAATTTATTGATAATCCCACGAGAACCTATTTTTTTCCGGGATTAAACGTATACTATGTGTTAATCCAGATAACAATTCATTTTTGTACCAAATCAGTTCAACCGTTTTTATATGATTGATAAAAACTTTCACATTTATTATAGTAGTAGGATAGACATGAATAAATCACGAAAAAATCATCCTACAAAAAATTAAAAAATAAATAAAAAGCAATTGGTTTTCGTCGCTAGGCTGTGTCCAGACGTAGGGAAGTGACGCGCTGTGTGTGTTTGTGTGTTCACCTGTGGAGCCTCTTGATCTGTCGCCGCCAGCGCCGCAGCAGCTCGCGGTTGCGCAGCGCGGAGTAGCTGTTGCGCCACTGCGGCTCGGCCGCCATCAGCTCCTCGATCACCTTCTGCAGGTCGCGGAACGCGCTGCGGAACCGACTGTTTATTGTTTACATGTGCGCGATCTTGTATACGTGCGCCGATTACGATTTACGATTGTAAAAGAGAAATAAGTCCGTATGAGCAACACAAGCTTTCACCCGTACCCCAAATAGGTATCGAATCCGCGCCCACAGATGTTTATGGTACGCTACCAGTACTCCACAACTTTGTAAGTAATGCGAGAAATTTTAGTTGACTATAAGGTCACAAAAAAGAAAAAATTAGAGATCAGAAGGCAGTGCCGCCGCCAAAGTCGAGAAATACCGTAACATCCTTTTCTCTAAGCAACTCACGGTACTTTTGATTGAAGTAGAGTATCCTGACCCCCATGGGCTAATGTCGTACCCATTCCTAGCGCAAGCTACGAGCTTATTTGGAAGGGCAATAGGAGTGTTAGTAAAAGCATTGTTAATATTCTTTAACAAAAAAAATATACATCCGGTCAAGTCTCTAATGTAATATGACATACCGTATACGTCGCTGGTGAGTGTGCAGGGCGGGAATGAGCGCCACGTGGTGCATGTGAAGAGTCAGGAACCAGCACACCGTTTGGAACTTCGCCTCGGGCCATTCGTGGTTCGGATCATTATCTGTATGTCATTATAATAAACGCTACACACTCGACAGCCATTAAGATAATAATATCCTTTTTTCGGGGGTCGATACATACACAATGACAAGGACAAACACATCCACACTGGAACACATGCCTGTATGGTTAATACAAACATCTGCTCCGAGTGGAAATCGAACCCGCCAGCCGCTGTTCACGACCGCTAGGCCACAACTACGTCAAATTAAAAATATTAAACATACTTAGAATATTGAATTGACTGGTTATTTCTATAATTATTTTTGTAAAGAAGTTCATTAATGTGGCTTCAGGTAGGATTTTTAATCCGGACCTTTGGCCTCGATCCGTAAAAAAAGAGAGGGAAAGAGAGAGAGATAACAAGATAAAAACCTAAAAAGCATGGAAATATCATTAAAACTGATAATTTTTTCATTTGAGACTATACTATTTTATTTATTTTTTCAAAAAATATTCAAAGAGGGAAAAGCAAAAACCAACAGGGCCTACCTACCACACTTTGTATGAAAACTTTTACGAGTTAATAGAATATTAAGAAGTTATTACTAATTTTGATATCAAGGCTATATGAGCTGATCATTGACTCACTGAGCGTGTCAAGCCAGTCCTGGGCCTCCTGAGCAGTGAAATACAGCCTCGTCTCATCCCTCACGTTGATCCAGGTCCCGGGCTGGAACGTGTACAGCGGATACACGCGGTCCAGCTTGATGCGCACCGACAGCAGTTGTAGCACCGAACATACATTTAACATAAAGCCGTCACCTGGAAGTGTATTTTCATGTTAATAAAATTGTAATATCTAACTGTTGTAATGTTGTTTTTGCCTTAGTTAATATTAAGATTTTCGAAAGTTTTTCAAGAGTTATTCAAACACAAGAAATAATTGCAAAAGAATAGCATATTCGAAGCTTAAACTCGAAGGAAATTATAGGTACATACGGATGAAGCCATAAGCAAGTGATAACATCTAGCTTCAAGGAAAGAGAAACCAATCTTTTTAGGGCTATTAATACTGACAAAAAGAGTAAGGTTTACATTTATTACGTTTTCTTACCAGTAATAATGGGTTAATCAACATGGTCTGTGGCCGTAAAAAGGCTCAATAAATATTTGTACTTGAGTTTAACTTATGTAGACCTCAAGTTTTCTTACATCCCAAAATTGCAAACAAACATTCATATTGTTCGGTGCAATGACCACCGTACACCTAATTCAGTAATTTAGAAACGGGGTGTGCATTCCCTCATTTACCGTAAATACCATTTATATAATTTATTTATTTATTTACTTAATTATTACAAGAAACCTGTTACAAAAGATACATAATATAATGGTGAATACAGAAAGCGGGATACAGTTGCATTGATTGGACGTCTGAGACTGAACTAGAAATGAATCTGTATCTCAGTCTTCAGCGCTCTTCCAAACTAAACATAGTCGAATATTACATACTATATTATTAATTTTGTTTTTTAAATAATGAAAGTAGAAAATATATATAAAAAAATAATAATAATAATAATTACAAAATATAATGAATAAAGAAATTTAGAAAAACTATATAACTATATATATATAACTGAGAATAATGTTAGACATTAGTGTCTATCGCGCTACACGTACATCTGCCTGATGGAAGGCATTAGAAGAAGAAGAAGAAAGGAAAGGGATAGAAGGTCAAATAATGAGCTTCCACAATCATTCATAGAAGACAAAAATACAACAGTAGTACAAACCCACTAGCTGTAGTACTTTCTCAACCAACTCCAAAACAGTAAGGATCACTTAAGAGATACAAAAATTATTCCAACACTCTGCACATTGCTTAAAAAGCAACGCTTCAACGTCATCTACGACTATTACTTAAATTTTTACTTTACGATAAAACCTTTGATTTGTCAATATATTGAAAAGAAATAAAAAGGTCATAACTACACATACATATATACGAGTACGTTATATAAGATCGTTTTTCACACTCATTATGAATCAACAGAATCTATCGATACAAATAATTCAGCAATGTATCAGTAAATGAATTATAATATATTCGGAGTTAATTAACATATTTCAGGAAAAAGTTCAATAACAATGTAGCATTCTTTTTGAATTGTTGAGAGCTGTTGATTACACTGATCTTGGAAAGCATATAAATTGGACAGCTGCCAATAGGAATCATTAAACCGACGAGGTGAGCGACATTTCAGCGTAATATCTATTTTAGATAAATTATTACGACGTACTTCTAGAGGAACAATTACGCATCATAAATATGCGTAAATGATTCGAAGTTTTTGTTCGTAAGTACAAAGAGAACATTATTGTACTTAGTATTATATATTAAATTTTATATAGATTAGTATAGAACATAATGCATCACGACTCATTGAAACGAAGAAGATTTAGTAAAAATCGTCACGTAACGAAATCACATGCACACGAGCAAGTGAGTGCGCTACCGGGTGCGCAACTCTCTCTCTGTCGTTATTTCTATTTATCATAATATAACCTATTATACAGATTTAATTATGAATTACATTTAGAGTTGAACAAAAATGTAAAGAACTTCGTTTCTGATGGCGGTCCCTCGACCGCACAATTTTTTTTATTACATTAGCTTTTTACTATTATTCAGATGAACTATATGAGATATGCCTAAATCATATTTTTAATCTAATTATGAATAAAATATATTTGATTCTAAGGATTATTCAGAATTCGCCCTCAAAAAAAAAAAAACAACGTGCATTAACCTTGGCCTATACTGTTACTTATTTATGTACAAATATATGAATCAATACAAAAGTCGTTGACCGCATTGATTCATTCGCGACGAATGAAAAATGTTTCGCCCTAAAGTACCTACTGTCTAAAATGTATACTTATTTAATTATAAGAACTTTTTCATGCTTTATTTTCATATAAAAATGTATATTTTAATCATATAAGAACTTTTTGTTATAATATTCTTCATATGAATTTTCAATTTATGTCTTCTTTTTCTATAATATTTCAATAGATGGTACTAGTAGTATTTTAAATCGCGCTTACGTTTGGTTCACTTGTGTAGTATAAGTAATCTGAGACAATGTTAATAAATCGAGTTCATCAGCAGAAAAGAAGTTTTATTTACATAGTGAGTGAGTCATAGTCAGCACAATAGTGGAGTTATAAACATTCTGGTGCCGAAATCCGGGAAAGGAGCGGAAAGGAGCGGAATTAATGGACTCGTTAGTCCCCTGAAGTGAGTGAAAGCAGCAAAGATTTAGAATATTTCGTATATAATAGAACTTAGAATATTCTCGATAGACTTGTGAAATTATATCATATTCGAAAACACTTAGAAAAATTGCGAAAATTTTGGACTTGTATTTGGTTTGATTTGGACTTAGAAAATTTGCGTTATTATAAAATATGGAGTCGATTTGTTTAAAACAAGAAGATCAATTAGAAAATCTACAGAAAGCTTTGCGAAACTATAAAAAATCGCCGAAGGAAAGAATTACTAAGTCATTTATAGAAGCGAAATTGGAGCATTTAGAGAAGCTATATACGATTTTCTTTGAACAACATTCTGAGATAGTATCCAAAGTGACAGTTGGAGATAAAATAAAGTTGAATTACTTTCGAAATGAAATCTTTGATAAATATGATGATATCTACTTTGAATACAAGGTGAAATTGAAGGATGATCTAGAGCAAATTTCGTCATCAAGTTCAAAGAAAATTTCAACCACTCAGCCAATGAATTCATTTGAAGTTCGATTGCCTCAGATCAATTTGCCAACGTTCTCTGGTGGTTATGATGAATGGCAAACTTTCTATGATCTGTTCGTATCTCTTATTCACGAAAATGGAACTTTGAGTGGTGTGCAAAAATTGCATTATCTAAAGACCAGTCTTTCCGGAGAACCTGCTAACCTTCTGAAGAATTTATCTACAACAGAAATTAACTACTCTGAAGCTTGGAAAATGTTGAGTAAACGATACAACAATTTAAGATATAATACTAATGAAGTTATGAAGAAGCTGTTTTCTCAAAAGAATGTGTTGGCTGAATCAGCGGTTGTTTGAAACAACTCTTAGATACTACTAACTCTTGTCTAAAATCCCTTAACAATTTAGGCATTAAGGTTGAAAATTGGGACTTATTCATAATTTATTTAGTTGTTTCCAAGTTAGACCAAGAATCTAGAAAACAGTGGGAAGTACATGTTAGTCAGTCAGAATCAGAAGGCTTACCAACATGGAATGATTTAACTCAGTTTATAGAAACACGCTTCAGAACATTAGAGATGATAAATCCTTCAAGGCAATTAGTTAAACAAAAATCGTTTCATAACACTTATGAGCAGAATGGAGCTACTTCGCGTAACTATAACTGCACTATGTGTTCTGGATCACACATTCTATTTCAATGCAAGCAATTTGCTAACAAGTCTCCTGAAGAAAGAAGTGAATTTGTACAATCAAGGGGACTGTGTTTCAATTGCTTAGGTCATAATCATTCTGTTAAGTTCTGTCGTCAATCAACTTGTTGTCGACGTTGTGGAAAGCGACATCACTCTTTGTTGCATCTTGAGAAAAAACCGGAATCAACTCCTAATGAGTCAAAGGAGCTTAGCACGGCGGTTGAGAGAGAAACTAAGATATCAACTCATTTTGCACAGGAGACACGTGGAGAAGTTTTATTAGCTACAGCTGTTGTCAAAATAAAATCAAAAACTGGCTATTATCAAGTCGTACGTGCTCTTATTGATCAAGGTTCCGAGGCATCATTCATAAACGAAGCTACTGTTCAAGCCCTCGGCCTCAAACGTACGTCAGTAAATGGTATTATAGCAGGAGTCGGAGATGGCAAGACACGTACACAACATTCAGTGTCATTTATACTAGAGTCACGATACAATTCTTTTTCAATGCAAGTAGATGCATTTGTATTGAACACGCTGACTTCTTTCTACCCAATATAACTTCAATCACGGACTGGCCAGAAATTGAGAGTTTATCACTGGCAGATCCCCAATTCGAATTACCAAGTAAAGTTGATATTATTTTGGGCGTTGATATTCTTAGCGAAATAATTTTAATGGGTCTTAAGAAGCATCCCTTAAAGTGTGGCCTCATTGCACAGAACACGCATTTAGGTTGGATCGTATCAGGGAGAATTTATAAGACCAATAATTCAAATCCTAGAATCACTCATCTTCATCTACAAGTAAAAGAGGATCAACTTTTAACTAAATTTTGGGAGATAGAAAGAGGACCTGAGAGTATGGTGAAGAAAATGACAAAAGAAGAAATGATATGTGAAGAGTTTTTTAAAAAGACAACAACAAGAGATAATGAAGGTCGATATGTTGTGAGATTGCCTTTCAAAGAAGAAAATCCGCTATGTTTCGAGGGTGAAACGAAAGATATTGCACTTCGAAGATTTAAATTACTTGAAAGAAAACTAACAAAGAATCCAAGTTTTTATGAAGATTATAAGAAAGTGATAGAAGATTACATTACTCAAAGTCATATGATTAAAGTTACTGATACAAATACTAATCCGAGAATTTTTTATCTTCCTCATCACGCCGTTGTAAGAGAAGATAAAGAGACTACCAAGGTGCGATGTGTCTTCGACGCGTCTTGTAAAGGATCTAATAATATTTCATTAAATAGTTGTTTCATTATAGGTCCTAAGCTTCAACAAGATCTTAGGCATATTTTAATGAGATGGAGACTTCATAGATACTGTGTTGTAGCTGATATTGTACAAATGTACAGACAAATTCGTGTACATGATGATGACACAGATTGCCAGCGAATATTGTGGAGATTTGATGCAAGAAAACCAATAGAATGCTACAAACTTGTGAGACTCATGTTTGGTACCTCCTGCGCTCCATATTTAGCTGTTAAATGTCTACAACAATTAGCTATAGATGAGAAAGCCAACTATCCTATAGCGGCCAGAATTACTTTAGAAGATTTCTATATGGATGACTTATTAACTGGGGGCGAGACCGAAAATGAGATTATAGAACTATATGAACAAATGAACAAAATGATGAAAGCTGGAGGTTTTAACTTACAAAAGTGGTGCTCAAATAGCGAGGAGTTGCTCAATTACATCAAAGTTGATAAACAGAGTTCGAATAAATCATTTGTTTTTAAAGAAAATAATATGGTTAAAGTGCTAGGAATTAGTTGGAATAAGAATACAGATAATTTTGAATACTTACATCAATTACCTGAATCAGATGTATCCATAACAAAGAGAAAAGTGCTGTCAGACATAGCGAGATTATACGATCCACTGGGATGGATTGCGCCTATCATAATAACTGCCAAAATTTATATGCAAAAGCTTTGGAAATCAGGTTTACAATGGGATGATAATCTCACATCTGACTTGTTGAAGGAGTGGTTTGAGTTTCGACGAGATTTGGTTAATATACATGACTTGAAGATTCCCAGATGGTTGCATGTTAAACGTGGTGATTACGTAGAACTACACGCATTTGCTGATGCTTCACAAGCTGCTTACGCTGCTGCAGTATATATGAAAAGTAGAGATGAGATAGGGAACATCAGAGTGCATTTGATCACGGCAAGAACTAGAGTTGCACCAGCGGAGAAAGAATTATCAATTCCACGACTGGAACTATGTGCAGCTCTACTTGCAGCTCAATTAATTTTTGAAGTATCGCAAGTTCTTAACATTCCAAAAGAAAAATTAAGAGCTTGGTCTGATTCTACTGTGGTATTAGCATGGATATACGGCGAACCAAGTCGTTGGACGACATTCGTCAGCAATAGAGTGTCAGAAATATTGACGATTCTGAATCGAGATCAATGGAGTCATGTCAACTCGAAGGATAATCCAGCTGACTGTGCTTCGAGAGGTGTTCGTGCTAAAGATTTAAAGAATCATAATTTATGGTGGTTTGGTCCAGTTTGGCTAAGAAAGGCTGAACAGTACGAGTTATATGAATCCAGAGATTTTATAACTATGGAAGAACAAAGATCCGTTAGAAATATGAGCACTGTAGTTCAATTAAAGGAAGAATTCTTGTGGACAAGGTTTTCGAATTTACAAAGACTATTGCGAGTATTATCTTATTGTAGAAGAGTTTTGTTATGGAAGATACCAAAAAATGCGAGAGTTCAACCAGAAAACATTACTACAGACGAAATGGACATCATTTTACTCATTTGTATAAAAGAAACTCAAAAATTCCACTTCAAGGATGAAATTCACATGTTAAAATCGAACAGATCTATATCAAAATCTAGTAACCTTCATACTCTCTGTCCCATTTTTGATGAAAATGGTATTCTAAGAGTCGGTGGTCGTATAGAACAATCCCAAGAAAATTATGATATGAAACATTCTATTATATTACCTGGTCTAAGTCATCTTACGAAATTAATCATTCTAGAGGCACATTTGAAAACTCTACATGGCGGTCCACTATCAATGTTGAACTATTTAAGATCAAAATATTGGATATTAAGAGCAAGGAATCATGTTAGAAATGTTACCGAGAGATTGTCTTACATGCCTCAGATATTCACGACAGAAGAGAAATCCATTTATGGGTCAACTCCCATCAGTAAGATTAAAACCAGAGAGAGCATTTAAATCTACGGGAGTAGATTTCACTGGTTTCATAAATATCAGATTCGCGCCAGGACGTGGTTCCAAATCGTACAAGAGCTATATTTGTGTTTTTATTTGCATGGTCACTCGCGCCGTTCACTTAGAAGCTGTATCTAACTTATGTACCGAAGGTTTCATAGCAGCCTTTCGAAGATTTGTGTCCAGACGAGGCTACTGCAAGGATTTGTACAGTGATAATGGTACCAATTTTGTGGGCGCTGACAAAGAATTGAAACTAATGTTTAATAAGGCAGTATCTGACTTCCCTAAGGAAATAAGAACTTTATTATCGAATGAAGGTACAACGTGGCACTATATACCACCTCAAGCACCAAATTTTGGAGGACTTTGGGAGGCCGGCGTACGATCTGCAAAAAATCATTTAAAGAGAGTTATAGGTGACAGTACTTTAACATACGAGGAACTTGCTACGGTACTGACGCAGATAGAGGCTTGTTTGAATTCAAGACCATTGTATCAAATGAGTGATACCTATGATGACCCCTTACCACTAACACCTGGTCATTTCCTTATTGGTGAACCGTTGATTACAATTCCCGATGAAGATTACTCCAGAATTAATGTCACAGGCCTACAACGATGGAAGCTTTTACAAAAAATGTTAAATGATTTCTGGAAACGGTGGTCAGCTGAATATTTGGTAACACTAAACCAACGATTCAAATGGACATCAAAGAGATCCAGAGATTGGTGATGTTGTCATTATTCAAGACCAAAATTTGCCACCAGCTAAGTGGTTACTTGGTAAAATTGAAGAGAAGCACACCGGGAAAGATAACATCACACGTGTCGTTACGGTTAGAACCAAGAATGGTCTTCTTAAAAGAGCTTGTAACAAACTTTGTTTTTTACCAAAACGTGATTCTGTGAATTAGCTATTATGTTTATATGTTTTTCTTTTAATTTTAGTATGTCATGGTGGGCGGTAATCTTTTTCATTTTGTTTAATTTCAAGTTGTTTTGTTGTAATGTTAATCCTTTGAAAGAACAAGTTCTTGGTGGGCGGAATGTCTAAAATGTATACTTATTTAATTATAAGAACTTTTTCATGCTTTATTTTCATATAAAAATGTATATTTTAATCATATAAGAACTTTTTGTTATAATATTCTTCATATGAATTTTCAATTTATGTCTTCTTTTTCTATAATATTTCAATAGATGGTACTAGTAGTATTTTAAATCGCGCTTACGTTTGGTTCACTTGTGTAGTATAAGTAATCTGAGACAATGTTAATAAATCGAGTTCATCAGCAGAAAAGAAGTTTTATTTACATAGTGAGTGAGTCATAGTCAGCACAATAGTGGAGTTATAAACACCTACCATGTAACATGTCTGAAACTAATCAACTCATAATTATACCCTTAAGTGGAGGTTAAGTTTGAACAATAACTTAATTATTTTTTATGAGTATTACCAATGAAGTACTAATGAAGTACTTGATTATTCTAGAAATTATACACAACGAGTGGCCAGTTATCATATTTTAAGTTTTAAAATGTTATTTACCTGGTTTTTTGGTCTCGCATTGAATTTACTATCGTAAATGTTTTCGTGGAGACAAATAATGCAGGACAGAAATAGACCGTCCATGTTTTTGACAACATTGGTCGCACAAACACGTTATATGAGAAAATCAATTCATTCGTTCCATGTCTCTTTATAAACAGGCTCATTATATATTCAAAATGAATTTTAAAATTGATTTATGAATAGTTTATCGTGCTGCTTTTGGCATGAATGAAGAAGCAGTTTTTTTGTGACCAAGATGGAAAGCAAGCATACAACCACCTGATGGTAAGCGCTTGTCGTAGCCTATGAGCGCTTGCAACATTCATTTGTAAGAATCACTCACGTCTTGCCAACCTCGAGATAATGGTTCTTAGATCTCTTTTGCCCAGTAACTTCACAAGCTGCAGTGTCTTTCAAACCGAAACACAGTAATAATAATAGTAATGTAAGAAATGCAAAATACACTACTAGATGCTACGCTTTGACGTAGAATATCTGCCACTGCGATAATACACACCTAGTTGGCCTCTTACAATAAAAGGCCTACCAGTAACTTTATTCCTTTCGATGAGTGTTTATTGGAGGCCCATTAACCCATTTACTTCTCCTCCCCCTCCTACTCCGTTTCCGCCAGTTTCCAGGAAAGGCTATTCCGAACGCTTACCAGAATCCGTATGCTTGTTTACCACAATCATGGCACTAATAATAATAATCATGGTGTATAAGTACAGTTTAATTTTTTGTTAATCAGCCTTTTTTTTTGCGAGTCTTTATTCTTCAACTTTTATACACAGACTAAATTCGAAACAATTATTTATAAATTATAAAATCGATTTGTGTCAAGTTTTATCCGAGGAAACTGTATTACGTACGCATATTTTTAAAAACCCGATATTAAAATATTATGTTAATTACTCAACGGCTCCTGCATTTAATCATGAGGAGTACAATAACAGTGTGCTCCATGAACAGAATATAATTTGAATGTTTATATGTAGTAGCATAGCGACGTAGTTCACACTCGCAGGGCTGCAAGCAATGCTAGTGATAATCACTACATAGTATAAAACAAAAATTGTCAAAAAGCTCTGTCCCTATGTATGCTTAAATCTTTAAAACTACGCAACGGATTTTGATGGGATTTTTTTAATAGATAGAGTGATTGAAGAGGAAGGTTTATATGTATAATAACGTCCATTAAATAGTGAAGACAAATTTTTTTTTGAGGTTTCTAATGTGATGTCGTAAATAATTACATTTAACGCGAGCGGGCCACAGGCAGTAATGAATAAATCAAAACTACTGCATCGATTTTAATCATTTTTTCAGTGAATGACATAGGCTATATATTTTATACCCGTGCGAAGCCTGAGCGGGTCGCTAGTACATAATAATAAACATTTCGTAATCACTTCATTCTAATTCAGTGAGTTATATATTAACCCCGTTGTGAGGTTAGATTGTAATCTGTTCTGAAGCTATTTATCTCTTAAATCTCTATGTCCCATCCTGACGAAATGCTATGGAATGTATAATTCATTGGTGGTAAGTCTTTTGTTGCAAGAGGCCAGCTAGGTAGGTACCACCGCAGTATCTAAATTGCTGTTTTCCGGTTAGAAGTGCACTGTACGCTAGTGATATTACTGGGCAAAAGAAATTTATGAACCAATATCTAGAGGGAATAATAATAATAATCGGTTTTATAAATAAACTTACCGGCAAGAGATCGTTCATCGGTCTGCAACTGAGCTCTCCTCTCGTTTCTCTGCAAGAGCGTCGCGAAGTATTTGAGGAAAGGTTCCCTCGCCTCTGGGCATAGGAGAATATTATGGCAAATGTTGTGCAACGTATTGCGGTTCGCTTCCACTTCCCTTTGAAGAGCGAACGCTAAGCTCTGATCCGTTCCTGTTGCGAACATTCGTTCAGCGAAACGAGGATTCTCTTCCGCGAATAGAGATATCTGTAATAATAATATCGGGGTAAAAACGGAAATTTTTACACGTTTAACTTTTCTTTCTCTTCTGGGATTTCTTTTTTATGAGTATAATATATTAGGGGGAAAAAATATATTTATTTTTTTATTTATAACATAGGTAAATAAATTTAACTTTAAAACAGCAAAATTTAAATGTCTCAAAAATTGGATTCTAATAAGGTATTAATTTATATTAATTGTGTATACAAAACAAGAACAGCTAACTGACATACTAACGCCCAACCTAAACTCTTGGTAATAAAAAGCTGAATTTTTCACAAGTGTTGGTTTTACAACGTAAACAGTCACTGACAAAGAATTTTTCATAGTTCTACCCTAAGAGTTTCTCCATCTCCTTAGGGATTGAAAGTTTGTATGGGATGTCTGTCTTTTTTGAAAGTAGAAGCATGACCCTTTGTTTTTGGAAAACAATTAAAGATAAAGAAACACATTTTCTAAAATTCTTTGAAAAGGGTTCAAAGTTTATATTAAAATCGTTATTCACGCTGGCGAAGCAGCTGGTAGAAGCTAGTGAATACAAAAACTTACGGCGAAGAACGGTCCGAGGAAGCTGACGCGCGCGATCTCGCGGCCGGGCGCGGTGGTGAGCGGCGCGGGGCACAGGCTGGGCAGGCGCGCCAGCAGCGCGCACACGGGCCGCGCGGCGTGGCGCGGGCCGGCGCGCAGCTCCACCAGCGAGCGCAGCGCGCGCAGCACCGCGCCGTGCCCGCGCGCCACGCCCGGCGACACGCAGCGGCGCATCTCCTCGCGCACGCCCATCAGCATCGGCACGAACACCTGACATACATTACTTACGCTAAAACGAAGCCTTCAATTTTTTTATTGCTGTTGAATAAATTTGCCTATAGACTAATTTTCACAAAATGTAATCAGATATAAGCAAATTGGTCCTAAAAATAGATCCCTAATCTGAAATTGTTTGTTTGGCTCCACACGAAAATAAAGCCAATTACATATTATAACGAAATGAAAAAAATATAATCACCTCTTCAAAAG
Source organism: Hestina assimilis (assembly GCA_023373885.1). Classification (NCBI taxonomy): domain Eukaryota; kingdom Metazoa; phylum Arthropoda; class Insecta; order Lepidoptera; family Nymphalidae; genus Hestina; species Hestina assimilis. The sequence goes on from CM041754.1 coordinate 12,055,913, forward strand.
CCTCTCGATCTGTGTAGGTAGCTAGCAGCACCTCTGGTATGAGGCCTATGGGCGTATTACCGATGAGAATGTATGGTAGCAGCGGCGATTTTCTACCCTTTTCGAGTTCAAACCTGCCCCTTAGTATTAGCACTAAATTATTTACAAGTAAAGTCCTTAAACTTTGTAGCAGATCACTCAAAGGCGGCTCCGAACTTTTCTTGGGATACTCCCTTTCATAAAGGTTTATATTGGAATAGAATTTAAGAATATAGCTAACGGCTAAGCTCTGAGACGGGACAGTTTTTGGCATAGGCAGTGATGGTGTTGGGCATGCGGCCTTATCTGTATTAGCATCAGTATCGAGGTGTCCAGTATTCATTATATCGTCTCCACAATCTTCACTCATCCTTTTTGTAGTCTCCGTAATAGTCATTAATTTTTGATTTAGCGGATCCGATCCATCAACGACTTGCATAAGCACGTCCATGAGTGCCTCTGATGCCAGTTCCTCCAAACCTAATTTTGGATTGTCAAGTAATGATGCTGCCACTGTTGGTACAAATATTCCACCTGTAAATTTTGTAAACATTTATTTAAGCTTAGTCTCGACCTAACAATATTTATTATTGACAACTCTTTTAATCTTACCTGAACTACTTTCTGACCATGATACTTGCATAATTTTGGCCACAATATTTCGAAGTTGTTCTTCTGTCAACTCTGTACAACTGACTGTCCGAGATCTTTGTAATTTACGAGCAGGAGATTGTGTTGACTCATTTTCTTCAACCTAAAATCCAAGTATTGTATTTATATATTACCAAACATATATTTTCTACTTAATTTCATATTAAGCTATAATGAAAAAGAAAACAAAAATAAAAGTACCTCGATGACGGAGTTTTGCTCAAATTAGCTGCGTTGATAAAGGACGTTGATAGTTTTACTCACAAAAGAAAGTACTTAAGGACGCGTTTGCAAAATAGATAGGTAGCGAATCGCACCACTACATTCACACGAAACGATCACACAAGCGCACGACTGTGATCGGCTGGAATAATGAACGGTAAACTAATTTTGAGACTTTAAATGTTTAATTTTTTGTGGGTATATTTTATACGTTGTAATGTTAGTAAGTAATAAATAGTCATATTTGTTTTGTATACTTTGTGTACATAAATATTGTAAAAACTATTTTTTTTCCTTATTTGCATTATTTTTATTTAAAGGTTATTTATAGGTAATAAAAATGTTTTATATGAATATTTTTTATTGTCGTCAATAAAAAAAAAAATTAATAAGATACTACCCTGAGCATGATGGAGTTACCTGATGATGTTTTTTCGACGACTGCTACTGTAACCGTAAAGATGAGTAGGGCTATGAGTGCCGTAAGCCAGGATCGTTTAGGAAGTTACAATTAGATTTAGCATCCGAATTTGTTGGAGTGATCTAAAGGTCTACTTCGATGACTGATACAGGATCTGCAGCATGAGTATGAGTATCAGTCATCGAAGTAGACCTTTAGATCACTCCAACAAGTTCGGAGGTAAGGTCTCACCGTACCTAACAAATAGAGCCCAAACACGGTACACATAACCCTACTCGTGCTGCAGATCCTGTATCAGCCATCGGAGTACACCTTCAGGTCACTCCAACAAGTTCGGAGGTAAGGTCTCACCGTACCTAACAAATAGAGCCCAAACACGGTACACATAACCCCACTCATGCTGCAGATCCTGTAGCAGTCATCGAAGTAGACCTTCAGATCACTCCAACAAGTTCGGACGTAAGGTCTCACCGTAACTAAGAAATAGAGCCCAAACACGGCACACATAACCCTACTCGTGCTGCAGATCCTGTATCAGTCATCGAAGTAGACCTTCAGATCACTCCAACCAGTTCGGACGTAAGGTCTCACCATACCTAACAAATAGAGCCCAAACACGGCACACATAACCCTACTCAAAGGTGCAGATCCTGTATCAGTCATCGGAGTACACCTTCAGGTTACTCCAACAAGTTCGGAGGTAAGGTCTCACCGTACCTAACAAATAGAGCCCAAACACGGCACACATAACCCTACTCATGCTGCAGATCCTGTATCAGTCATCGAAGTAGACCTTTAGATCACTCCAACAAGTTCGGACGTAAGGTCTCTACGTACCTAACAAATAGAGCCCAAACACGGCACACATAACCCTACTCATGCTGCAGATCCTGTATCAGTCATCGGAGTAGACCTTCAGGTCACTCCAACAAGTTCGGTGTTAAGGTCTCATAGTAACGAGCCCAAACACGGCAAAAATAAACTACAATCATCCGAGACTTCCACTAGCAGTCAGGGATGTATACCTTAAGGTCTGAGCAATAAGTATAAGACGAATTAGAATTTTTAATCTCTAAAAAAAAAAAGAAAATATTTATCAAATTATCCTTAAAATAAAGTATCAAGAGTTGTAGTTATAGCCAATTTTTTCTATATAATATTATATTTTAGCGATCTTATTTAATATAACCTCCTGCTTACAAGCGACATAGCGTCCACTCACGAAGGCGTCTCAGCGCCGACTAATATTTTACTAGAAAATTTTGAACAATAAATCATGGCAGTCATCAAACAAAATAGGCCTTAATGCAACAGCTTAAGGTACAACTTTAGAAGCAAAATATGTGTAAAAGATACATTTGATATTTTTTTTTTCTGAGCTAATGTGTCGTATTATTATAAATATCTCTTCCTAGGTTTAAGTTTAACATGTCTTACTATTAGAGGTATTTTTTTAAATTGATATCACGTAAGAAATAGTTTAAAAGGCTACCTAAACTCAGCTCGATATCGTTAATTTGGTGTAAAGAGGCTCTGAAAATCGGTTTTACTATAAAAATAATAAGAAAATTTCATATTTTTTACAGCGTTATTAAAGATAAAGGCTTGATCTATTCATAGTAATTAAAAGTTCCATTTAATTTACTTTGATTTTGTCGGAAATTAGATCGAAATACATCTATTTTTCGTCAAATACGTAAACGCGCCCTTAAAAAAAGGGGAAAAAATATTCGAACTGGAGACATTTGGACTCGAACCGGGAAAAACATGGATAAAACGACATTTTCAAATATGAATCCTTGCTAGATCGATTTATCACCCCGAAACTCCCTGCATACTAAATTTCATGAAAATCGTTGAAGACGTTTCAGAGATTTAGATTATACTTATATATACAAGAGTTGCTTGTTTAAAAGTATTAGTCTAAAGGTATGGAATACAATTTCTTCGAAAATGGATTTGACATATGTTTTCACTTTTATAGTAACGGTAGATCAAGGATAATCTAAAATCTTCTTAGGAAAATGCCTTCATCAGAAAATTACTATACTGTAAAAGTTAGAATGCTCTAGTCACTTCCAGTCATGATGCAATGATAATGGGCAATTTCGTCTTCATTTAGGGTGCGATTGTAGACGTGGTCTGAGAGCGTTTGCAATTTTTTAAGTAGCAGAGTAGACTCTTTGAATGACTTTGAGCCAACGGTTGAGACATTAGCCCAGAGGCAGTAACGAAGACAATGTCAATAAAAATTAAGTTGAGGAGATGAATAGCTGATTGGTATCCAGTCATTCATACAAATAAAGTACTCTGAGAGGGTACTAACTGCAAGGCAGGAATTCCACACATTTCGTTGAACACCCTGTGAACTTCGGGCAACAAAGATTACCCTCCATCCGCCCATATTCTTCTTCTTATCTCGAGTGGTTAGTGGCCAACCAAGTGTCAGAGTTATTCAAGTCGCCCATATAGGCCTCTGACTTGACTTTTCCATTATTATCAAATTATACAACTAACGGGACCGACTTTACATGCCCTTCGAACCACTGAGGGGCTCAATTGAAATACTGCTATGCAATCACCCATCTAGTGATTGACCACGCCTAAAGTTGCTTAACGTAGCGATCATGTACTGATCTGTAGCGGCACCCGGCTACGAGCGTTTCACGAGCTGAAGAGGGACTTATTATCAGCTTGTGGCGTTGTGAGGTGAAATCCAGTCACACCTGAAGAAACAAATTCTGCTTGCGAGTGTCACAAGTCGATTACCGGAGATTGGTAGTTCACCAATTAAAGTAATTTTAAAAATTTTGTACGAAAGACAAAATTTAACTGCAATTGAGGTTTCTTATTTGTTTTACAGGTTTAGTTTATAGCTAAGCAACTACAATTTTTATCATTATATTATGACGAATTTTTGTAGGTAAAGTAAAGATCAAGTGTTTCACTTAAATATCTCAATATATCTTGAAAACATCGATACTAAAGATTTACATTTAAGTTTTTCTGTAAGCTATAAGTAGGTAGACATTTTTTTTTATTTAGAAATTGAGAAAAAGATGGGTGATAGTTGACATTCAAATATTTCTGGTAACATTGTTTTGGACCATACATCTGTCGATATCAGAGTACTTCTATCTAAATTACACTAGGATACTCTGACACTGGGGGATCCATTTGGAAGCCACTAAGGAAGAACAAGAAGAACATTGTTTTCATTCTTTAATTTGAAATGGAAAAAAATATTTTATATTTATAAACTACCTAGTTCGTTTAATACTTACCATTGCACTTGGAAGAGAACAGAGTAAATGGGCTACATTAGATAAACAAAAATGAGTTTATATGTGTACCTACCATATTTTAAGAAGATGTCGAGAACACTTCTTTACAAGCTAATTAACGGATTAGATGTGAGAATTTGCAAGCTTATATTTCCCAAGCAATTCCTTTGTGACCAACCCGGAAACCAGTCACTAAAATCTTTCCCGTGCCTGTCTCACATACTAATGTCGGAAAATTTTCATCAATGCTTAGAATCTGTTCTGAATATATTAATGCAATTACGGATAATATTGATTTATTTATTTATTTGACAACGTTGTGGCACAGTGTAGCGAACCTGCCTTAAGTGCCACAGCTCGCTGGTTCGATTCCCGCTCGGAGCTTATGTTTGTATTTACAGGTATGTTTTCCGGTCTGGCTGTATTTGTCCTTGTCATTATGTATGTTTCCGGATCCCCGACACAGGATATATCTATCCTAATGAGGGCCGTTGAGTTTGTAGCGTTTATTTTATTTTCCCATACTTTATTTGAGTTTAAGCGGAAGGTACGCAATATTACAATGAATAATAATAATTAACTTATTCTATATAATTATAAAATGTTCTTGTTTTTTTTTTAGTTACAGTTTGGTGATTGGTTTATATTTTTTTGTTTAGCTTTGTTTTTTTTTTAAATTTCTTGTGCTTTATATAATACAAGTAGTAAGACAGGTATATTGTAAATGTTGTGTATATCTTTAATTGGTGCATATATCAGTAATTGGATCCTAAAAATTGTTAAATAAATGTTTTATATATGTGCTGTTGATGTACTTAATACATAAAAAAAAAACCCTAAAACCTATTGCACAAAATAATGCTAATTCTGATATTGTAAAATAAATTTTCTAAACCTGGTTAATATGCTGGTATACCAACTGAATTAAGTATAATTTATTTTGATATATTCAGAACAAAGAGTAACAAGTACAAACATTTTTATTTCGAAAAACTTTATCAAAATTGAAACATTCACTTATATTACACTTACATGCATTTATAATAGTAATGTTGATCAAACAATGATAACAAAAAAATTATATAACATTGTTTTGCAAGACAACATATGTTATAATAAAAAGAAAATGATTATAGATTTACCATAATCATTAAGGACACAATAAAACAAAATTTGATTGAATTGCCTTAAATTGAATGTTGTTTCATTAAATTAAAAAAAATACTAATTCTTACCTCCATTGGCTCCTGCGGTTGTTCTGACTGTGAATTCCTTTCGGATACATCATCCACTTCCATAGATAGAGAGCGTCGTGAGCAACTGGGAGATGAAGTGCTTGTCCTTTGTCTCACTGGAGGTGGCTCAGCAAATTGTGCAGGAGAAATAGAGCGAGATGTGCTGTCTTCTCTGGTAGAGGCACCTTCTGAACCACTCACAGTAGACTGAGGTAACACCCTTACAGAACCACAGCTCAGTAAAGTGTCATCACCCATTGAATCAAAACTGTTATATTGTCTTGTTTGGGATAGATCAGTCATTTTTGTGTCAGGCATTTCATCCATTAAATTATTTTCTGGTTTTTCTGTCACAATTAAGCCATCAGCTGGAATTTTTGCTTGATCTGACACTTCATTTTGTTTTTTTGTAAAATTCTGTTCTTTGTTGGTGCTATCTGATTTTTCTGTGGAGCTGCGAGGTTCTTGTGCTGGCGATGGAGACAATCGAGGAGGCACGGGACTTAATATATCAGTCGGCACTGAAGCCCCAGGTGTAACTGGAGGACTAGTAGGGGCTGGAGACGAACCAGTACCTCCAAGACCTGCGAGTCGAGCCAATCTACGTCTTCGTATCTGCAATGAGTTAAAATTGATCGTCGAGAACAGAGCACGTGTAAAAATTACACTCACATCACATTCACACTTAGCACAACGACACTAACGCTTTGTTTTGTTACGAAATTAGATTGGCCATACGCACTACGCCAAGGGCCGTTTACAAAATACAACTCACCTCTTCTTGACTGAGTTCACTCATGATTGAAAACTATTTTTTAATTAACTATAAAGAATGTATTGATATCACTATTTCTGATGATTTAATTTTTCAGAAAGTGGACCAGACAGAACAACGAAGCAAGCCACAACGTCAATCAGTCAGTCACCTAACTCAGCCATACAATGCACAGAGCAAATAAGTAAGAGACTGGAGTCCCATAGATTCAATATGACCATCGTGAATAGTCAGCCTAAAGAATCGCTCTCTTACCAACTATCAAAAAACAATCAATTCTACCAACATTACAATAAATCATAGTGATTAGTGACGTGCTATATCGATAAAAAATTATCGATATCGATGAATATTCCATCGATAGTGATGTGCGCTTAGCTTTTTCTTTTTTTTGGGATTTATTACTGATTTTGTTGTAGTGGTTATTGTTTAATAAGAAATTAAGTCATTATTATAATTTCAATTTACCACTAAAACAAAATCAGTAATAAATTGAGATTAGTTGAGAAATAAATCAAATCGAATCAAACCAAAATTTTATTCAAATAGAATTGGTAAAATATTTTAATAGATATAACTGTTTTATAATTTCATCTCATCTGATTAGGGTGGAGCATTGAGCAACAGAAATGGTATAGCATTCTTTTTTTTAAATCCGTCCTTAAAATGTTTACCACTCATAAACTTATTTTAGTGTAATCTCTCAGTTGGTAAGTGTGCCAAATGTTCTTTTCCTGTTACTTTTACCCACTCTCTGCACCTGGAAACAAAAGTATATACTGTTAATGTAATGCAGCTTGTGAGCTAGCATTTTTGCCACCATTCGCTGTGGACAAAATTTGTAGTTTTAATTATTTGTAAATATTGTTAGTATTAAATTGTACAATGTTATATTGGGTGTAAACAAATGTTAATTTATATATTGATACAATTACATAAATAAATAAATAAACAGTACACAGTCAAAATTATTTTATAACATTATATTGTATGGTTATGCATTTTTCTAAAAAGATGTTGGTTTTATAAGATCATCATCTGCTATATAAACTGACACCTACCATAATATAATAAACTTCTATCACCATTGAAATTCTTCAGTATTTTATGTCTTAAAATACATTAGTTCAGTACAATGATTGTAAGAATAATAAAACTATTTAAGATTTCTGTATTATGTTATCCAGACATTATGATGAATATGTAGAAAATAAAACAAGGGATTTTATTTACTCTTTCATTTTAAATTTAAGTTATTTATAAACCTTTGAATTCAGGGAATAATTTCAAATGCTAGCTCAAAAATTTAATGCAAAAGTAACATTTTTGTATTAGGTATAATGTAACGTAGGACCCTAAAATATTTAAATTTCTCTTATAATAAAATGAGTAAATTTTTCGTTACATAATAATGTGCTATTTATTGTAATTAAATAATAATGAAATATGAATAGAGCTAGTTAATTGCTTTCAGTAACAAAGTGATATAAATTGTTTTAAAAATAGGTTAGGTCATAACGAAATTTGTATACGACAAACTTACCGAGATTTTCTTCAATGAATATGGAAAATTATCAAAATTTCCTTTACAATCACTTCTTGAAAATCTTTTCGTCACAAGCCCAGACACATTTTGTTTCTCTTTACACTTTCTACTAGCCATGATTGTTTATTTTACAATGCATGGTTAATAATATATATTAGACGATATATATAAACTATAAATAATAAATGAGGATAATAACTTCGTTATTTTATCGCAAACTAGTAGGACACAATTTGTACAAAAAATTAGCAAAACAAGATGGAGAATTAGAGATAAAATAAATATTTACTCATAATAAAAGAGCCGTAAGAGCGAGACAGATAGCGTAAAGAGTGAAACGAAAGAAAAAGTAGAAGTCATTACGACTTTCCTTAGGCAAGGACCAATAGCAATCGCTCATTTTTTCTCGTTGATCTTTCAGTAGACTGATACAATGTACTCTCTGAGCTCAGCTGAGACGATTCAGAATCAGATTGGCTATTTGACGTTTATACTTGTGAATAGATGACGAGAAAGTATTGAAAATACATGCGTCATCCTCACAAAACCTAAACAAAGTGGGAACTGGGATACTCTGTGGTATTTTATTTTTAATAAAAATAAGGGCGATGATATCGCGTTTATTGATTTCATAATTAAAAAAAAGGAAAGTAGATAATAGAGTGGGTCCATAATGATTGATATACATAGTTGTTGGCCAGTAAAAAATTAAAAATTATAAGAATAATATAGTTTATTCTTAAAATAAATTAATTAAATTAGAGTGCTCTAACTACTTAAATAATTTTATTCATTATTTGAAACAATAAAATAAATAAAGGATATTTAAAAATCTAAGTTCACATTATTATTGACAAAATTGTAATCATGATACAAAAGCTCTTATGTCCACGTACGTTGCATTGATCGCTTTGTAATGTGAATTAAATGGAGCTTAATTTTCTATAGTTACAATTCTTGGATGGAAAATCTGGCTAGTTAGATCACTTTCAAAACCAAAAAGACACTTAAGACAGACTCGAAAAACAATTTATTTTAAAATATACATTTTTAATTTATTTTTAGTTAGAACGTAAACATGATCAAATATATATAAAATACAAGTTTTATGTCAGTGAAACAAACATGTTTCTACTTCAAGTGATTTATACGGAAATATGAAAAATGAAAAAATTTAATCTTAACAAATAAAACTAAAATTCCAAATTTAAAATAATTCACAAACCAATCAGTTTAGTTATATAAAAGAGTATGTATATACTGAGATTACTATTCAACAACAATGCAATAAGCACACCGAACCTCCAGCTCTAATCACAGCCTTTTTCAAAATGTGCATTATAATAAAACCAACTTATATAAATTGAATTCCATGAAATCATTTATGTAAAACAAAAATGAAAAACTATTCTAAATTACTCATATGAATTAAAAGCCTCGATAGCTCAACGGTAGATTTGCCGACTTCACTCCGTTAGCGCGAGAGTCGAAGGTTCGATCCTAACCCCCTTGGGCTATTGTCGTACCCACTCCTAACGGAAGCTTATTTGGAGGGGCAATAGGAAATTAGGAATTACTTTTAAAGAAAAAAAAACTCATATAGGCTAAATATTCTTATTGCGCTTCTTATTAAATTTTTACAACAATAGATTTAATTTATTTTATGACTACTAAGCAAAATGATTTTATCGATAAAACTTTAATTGCCCAACACTGGCTGTATATATAGATAATAGAAGTGTACAACCTACAACACAAATTAAATATATATCAAAAAGAAATAATACTGGGGCATATTATAATAATTTTCGTCTTTTGCATGAAGTAATAATTGTTAAATTTAAATTATCCAGTAAGCTAAATAAATCGCATATAATTAATATATTGTACCTACTACCGTTATTATAATACTTCTGTGATAAAATGCTACTCAAACTTCAGTCTCGAACCATCAGTTAGAATGATAATAATATTTGAGTATTTAGTCTGTGGAACATATAAGGTCTGTTATTCCTGAAATTTTAAATAAATGGCCGCATGTCTTTAATTTGTTTACGTTTTTAAAAGGTGAACATATTAATTTGAGATATTCGTGTTAACTGTTAATGATGATTATTATGATGAATGAAAAGCCGACTTCTTGAGTTTTTTTGTCAAATGTAAATTTACTACCAATTGATTTTGTGAATTGGCTATGTGTCTCAAATATTAATTTTATGAGGCCAAAAGGCCTTAGAGGCTAAGAGAAGGAAACAGATAAATCAAGATGTCCAGCAATCAAGTCTCCGATCTGATACAGGGTCTAAAATCCCGACATTCCGACACTAGACATAAGGCAATACGTGACCTTCTACATTTTATAAAGACGGACCTACGGGAAATTTCTCCAGATTCATTACCGCTCGTGTTAGATGAATTTAATCAACAAATCCATTTATTAACTTCAAGTTATGATAGCAACGACAAGAAGGCTGGAATTTTGACAATAGGTAATTCTATAATATATACTGACGACGTTGTGGCGCAGCGGTAGCGAACCTGCCTTAAACGCCACAGGTCGCGGTTTCGATTCCCGCTCGGATCATTATATGTTTGTATTGACCATGCAAGCATATTTTCCGGTCTGGGTGTATTTGTCCTTGTCATTGTGAATGTTTCTGGACCTCCGACACAGGATATTAATATCCTAATGGGGACCGTTGAGTGTGTAACGTTTATAAAAAATAATAATAATAATAATGATAATGAAGGTATTTCTATAAAATATTCTTATATATTTTATGTATATATCCAGTCTGACGGAATGTACCAACCATCGGAAGGGAAAAACCGAAATCTGAGAAAACATCTTTTAATTTTAACATATTTAACGGCACATATGATATAAATGGTAGCATAATTCAAGTAACATACATAATATTTAGCATTTATTCTATGATGAAAGTACAATAATTTATGATAGTTTAAAGGTGTATGTGATTTCTAATATAATTCTAATAATGAAAAGATCGGAGTTTATTTGAAGCATTATGGTTTAACAAAACAATGGCATTAATCATATTCTATTACAGAATTTGGCAACATGGAACAGTTTATGTATTTAAACCTTCACCTTACTTACAAAAAACTTATCATTTTAAGTTTTCCAGACTCATATAACATATTCTATTTTTCCAGTATGTCTTATAAGTGGTGATACTGAAGTTCAGAAAACAAGAATTACCCGCTATGCACAATACTTGAGGAATATATTTCCATCAAATGATATTAACATATTAGAATTAGCTGCAAAGTCTATGGGGCGAATTGCTTCTTCACTGGGCATAAAGCGAGGAGAATTTGTTGAGTTGGAATTAAAAAGAGCTTTTGAGTGGCTGGCGGAAGAAAGAAATGAAGGGAAGAGACTGTCTGCAAGCTTTATTTTAAAGGAACTTGCAATTGCTATGCCTTCTTATTTTTTCCAGCATATCAATGGTTTTTTCAACCACATTATGCTTCCTCTCCGTGATCCTAAGGAACTGGTTAGAGAAGCAGCAGGCAAAGCCTTAAGAGCAGCTTTTGTTGTCACTACCCAAAGAGAGGTACCAGAACAGAGCAACAAGGCCCATTGGTATATACAGTGTTATGAGGAAGCCATGTCTTCATTTACTGATCCTATGGCAAGAGAAAGAGTTTTAAGCAGAGATGATCATGTACACGGAGCTTTAATAATTTTTAATGAACTGCTTAGGTGCTCAAATTCAAATTGGGAAAAAAAATATACAACTTTAATGCAAAAACTTGACTCTGAACAGGAAGTATCTGATGAAATGAGCACTTTCAATCCTAAAGCTCATCCTTTATCATATTATAACTATACAGATGAAAGAAATCAATCATTTCATGTTTTTGAATCTAGTATTTGTAAAAAGTTGATAGCTGAAAAATATGATAAAATATCCATAGGTAAGTAAGTATTGATGAAACATTTGTAGAAATTTAAAGATTAATATTTTATATTAAAAGTAAAGTTCAACATAGGTGATTTATTTTATTTAGTTTTTATTTATTCATGCTCTAGAAACAGAACTAGAATGTTTGTTATTTTTGGTTTTTCATGTAAAGTTTGACAATTTCAGAAGTTATGGCACAGCAGATATCAAGATCACATAGTGTCCACCAAATGCTTCTGCTATTAATACCCAGGTTAGCGGCATTCAACAGAGAAGCTTTTGTAAGGAAACACTTACAATCTACAATAAACCATCTCATTACATTTTTGAGAGGTAGAGAAAAAGAAAAAGCAATGGCTTTCACAACTTTAGGTTTGGTATGTATTGCAGTGGAGGACGACATTCAGCAGTATCTCTCTAGAATTATTGAAATTATAAAAGTGACTCTACCACTCAAAGATGTACCAAGGAAAAGGAATGGTTCAGAAACACCTCTATTTAACTGTGTAACACTGTTGGGTATAGCAATGAAGGAAAATGTTGCTAATGAAATTAAAGAGCTTTTAGATCCAATGTGTGCAACAGGACTCAGCCCACAATTGACAACTTGTTTTAAGGAGTTAAGTCAAAATGTACCATCACTCAGAAAAGAAATAACTGAGAGGTTACTGAATATTTTGTCTTTAATTTTACGAAAAAAGCCCTTCACCTCTAACAACACAGAGACTCCATCCATGCTTATGTTATCAACAGCATTATTGGTAGAGCCACATGATGCTGTTAAATTAGTTTTAGCTCTACATACTCTTGGTACATTCGATTTTGAATGGAATAATACTCTTATATCTTTTATCAGAAGGTGCACAGATTATTATTTAGTATGTGAACAACAAGATGTACGTATGGAAACTATAAAGACCGTGGCAAAATTGCTTGTAAAAGCTATTGAAAGAAGTGCATACACAAATTCTCGAACTTTAAATTCTTTAATTGATGAATCTCTCGGTAAACTTTTGTCTATTGGTCATTCAGACTTAGATCATGAAATACGTTATAAGGTACTTGAAATTTTTAGCAATCCCATATTTGATAAGTACTTGGCTATAGAAGAACATCTCAGCTGTCTCTTTATTGCTATCAATGATTCTAATAGTGATGTGAGTGAATTGGCTTTATGTATTGTTGCAAGATTAAGCAATATTAATCCAAGTTATACTACACCAGCTTTGCGTCAACTATTTGTGCAAATTTTAATTGAACTACAGTATTCAGAATCAACCAGAAACAAGGAACAATCGCTAAGAATGGTGAACAACATAATTTCTCATGCACCAAGATTGACACGACAGTTTGTAGATACTATCCTTAAAGTGCTTGTGCCCAAACTTAAAGAAAATGAAAGTAACACTATTATGATATGCACAATTTTAAAAGCTATAGGTGATCTTGTGGAAGTAAATGGTGGAGGCAATGCCTTAGTACAGTGGCTACCAGATTTAATGTCTATACAGCTAGATATACTTTCAGATCCTAATCAAATTGAAAAAAGAAGTGTAGCGTTGTGGTCATTTGGGCAAGTCATAAGTGCTATTGGTTATGTAATTACTCCATACATGGAATATCCAAACCTTATGGATATGTTACTTAATCTTTTAAAAACTGAACAACATTCAAGAGACAGGAGAGAAACAATTCGTGTTTTGGGTCTTTTGGGTGCATTAGATCCTTATAAACATAGGATTAACCAGGGACAGATTGATTTTCAAACAGTTTCTACATTAATACCAATTAATGATACAACTTTTACTCATGATAATTTCGATATAAATGTCAGTGAAATGCTAGTGACTATGTCACCATTAGTTTTGGACGAGTTCTATCCAGCAATTGCTGTTACATCACTAATGCGTATATTACGTGATCCACTTTTATCCCAGCATCACATAAGTGTCGTCCACTCTGTGACTTACATTTTTCAAGCTTTAGGTATTAAATGTGTTCCCTATATATCGAGAGTAATACCAAGCCTTTTATTCGTGATTCATACTACTGACAACCATAATTTCAGAGAATTTCTCTTTACCCAACTGGCAATCATAATTTCAGTAGTAAAAATTCACATTCGAGAATATTTAGAAGAAATTTTCGATTTAATAAGGGAATATTGGACACCAGATAGTCCACTGCAAAACACTTTAATATTACTTGTTGAGCACATAACCATAGCTATCGGAACTGAATTTAAAGTATATCTGAGAAAGATATTGCCAAATATCTTAAGAGTGCTGAAATGTGATAAGAGCAAAGATAAGATTTTGACAGAGAAGTTATTAATGGCAATACAAAAGTTTGAAAACAATTTAGATGATGTTCTCTTATCAATTGTTCCGGCTATTACTGCGCTGTTTGATGGCAGGAATATTCCCACAGCAATATCTAAATTGGCTATGGAAACCATCGAGCACTTGTCTATGTACCTGTATTTTAAGCCTTATTCTGCGATGATAATCCAAGCACTTGCGAAAGTCTTTGAAAATAGCCCTTCGTTGCGCCAAACGGCAATGAACACACTTTGTGCTCTTATCGTACAACTAGGGCGCCAGTATATTGACTATATACCAGCAATAGATCGGATATTAGTAAAGCACAAAATTCAATGTCCCAATTATATTGTACTTGTAACAAGGTTGCAAGTCATATCGACATTAGCTTCAGACGATGATTATTTAGATGAAACCAGATTGCGACTTCGAAATCAAAAGACCGATGTAAGTCTTCCAATGAGAGATGAACAAAATTGTACTTTATCTTTAAGTATAATATAATACATTTTTATGTTATAAGGTTGTAAATAAAGATCCACAAGCAATTCAAAAACTGACGCTCAATGTCGACAAACTACGGAAGTGTTGGGTGGTTAAAAATCTTATATCAAAAGAAGATTGGCTGGAATGGTTACGTCAGTTAAGCGTCGGTTTCCTTACTGAATCAAATAGTCCTGCAATGAGGTATTTAATTTTTCTCTCCTGAATAATGTTATGATCAATTCTTGTAAAGTCAATGATATTAGATTAAGATTTAAAAATTTTACAGAGCATGTTCGAGCTTAGCACAAAATTATCAGCAACTAGCAAGTGATTTATTCAATGCGGCGTTTATGTCGTGTTGGACCGAATTGGGCGAAGAGCCTCGATATCAATTAGTAACGGCTTTAGAAAGTGCTCTTTCAGAATCAGACGTGCCTGAGCTGGCACTGGCTGTGCTGAATTTAGCTGAATTTCTAGAACATTGTGAAAAAAGTGCGTTGCCTATATCCATTAAACTCCTGGGTGATACGGCAATTACGTGTCGAGCATACGCAAAAGCTCTGTATTATAAGGTAGCTTAAATATGTGATCAATGTATAAACTTTTTAACTGTTTGAAAGGATAAGAAACTAATCTTGCTGTCGGCTTAATTTATAATGTTTTTGATTTTTAGGAAGAAGAGTATAGAAGAAATCCCTCAACGCAAGTTGTGGAGGCTCTTATACATATAAATAACAAATTACAGCAGAAAGAATCTGCTAATGGCTTATTAGAAAAAGTAATAATGCAAAAGAAGAATGGCGATTGTTCTTTGAATGTGCATGTCCGCTGGTATGAAAAATTACATAACTGGGAACAGGCTTTGGATCTCTATAGTAAAAAGATAGAAGTAGAGCCTCAAGATGTTGAGTCAAAGATGGGGATGATGCGTTGTTTGGAAGCAATGGGTGAATGGCGAACATTGTACAATGTGACTAAAGAATATTGGAATTCAATGGAAGACGATATTAAGCAAAAGTCTGCGAAAATGGCTGCAGCTGCATCCTGGGGTCTGCAAGAGTGGGATTCTATGAAAAAATATGTAGAATGTATTCCAGAAGATAGCCAAGATGGCGCTTTTTTCCGAGCAATTTTATCCATTCATGAGGGAC